>JAKFHU010000913.1:0-4800000 GCA_023783475.1 Daubentonia madagascariensis | reverse complement strand
TTGTGGCCCGATTATCATTTAGTTCAAAGAATCTTTTGATTTCCATCTGAATCTCTTCCTTGACCCAATAGTCATTTAGCAATAGTTGTTTAATTTCCATGTTTTTGGATAGAGATGTGTGTTTCTGTTGGAATTTGATTTCTGATTTTATTCCACTGTGGTCTGAGAAGATACATGGTATAATTTCTATTTTTTAAATTTGTTGAGATCTGTTTTGTGGCCTAGGATGTGATCAGTTTTAGAGAAAGTTCCATGAGCTGATGAAAAGAATGTATATTCAGTGTTATTTGGGTGGAGTCTTCTGTAGACGTCGCTAGGTCCAAATATTCTAGAGGCCTGTTTAGGTGCACTGTTTCTTTGCTTATTTTCTGCTTGGAGGATCTAATGAATAATCTCAAGGAAATGGAAAAGGAAGAGCAAACCAACCATACATCCAGCAGAAGAAAAGAAATAACCAAGATCAGAGCAGAACTAAATGAAATTGAGAACAAAAGAACTATACAGAAGATTAGTAAAACAAAAAGGTGGTTCCTTGAAAAGATAAACAAAATAGGCCACTTGCTAGATTGACTAGAAACAGAAAGGAAAGGACTCTAATAAGCTCAATTAGAAATGAAAAAAGGGAGGTCACAACTGATATCATGGAAATACAAAGCATCATGTTTGAGTATTATAAAAATCTCTATGCCCAAAAACGTGAAAATGTGGAGGAAATGGACAAATTCTTAGAAACACACTACCTAGGCTCAATCAGGAAGAAATAGAATTCCTAAACAACCGAAATTGAAGCAGTAATAAAAAATCTTCCGACAAAAAAAGTCCTGGACCAGATGGGTTCACACCTGAATTCTGCCAAACCTACCAAGAAGACCTGGTGCCTATACTGCAGAAATTATTTGAAAATATCCAGAAGGATGGAATCCTCCCAAACTCATTCTACGAAGCCAGTATCACCTTTATACCAAAGCCAGGAAAGGACACAACAAAAAAAGAAACACTACTGACCAATATCCCTTATGAATATAGGTGTAAAAATTCTCAGTAAAATCCTAGCAAACTGAATTCAGATGCATATCACAAAAATAATTCATCATGATCAGGTGGGCTTCATCTGCGACGTGCAGGGATGGTTCAACATACAAAAATCTATAAATGTGATTCACCATATAAATAAAGCAAGAACAAAGACTATATGATCCTCTCAGTAGATACAGAAAAGGCTTTTGACAAAATCTAGCACCTTTTTATGATAAGAACTCTTAACAACGTAGGCATAGATGGCTCATACCTCAAAATTATTAAAGCCATGTGCGATAAACCCACAGCCAATATCATACTGAACAGGGAAAATTTGAAAGCATTCCTGCTTAAAACTGGAACCAGACAAGTTTGCCCACTATCTCCACTTCGCTTCAACATAGTGCTGGAAGTCCTTGGCAGAGCAATCAGACAAAAGAGAGGAATCATAGGTGTCCAAATGGGGGCAGAAGAGATCAAACTTTCACTCTCTGCTGACAATATGATATTATACCTAGAAAACCCCAAAGATTCAACCAAGAGACTACTGGAATTGACAAATGAATTCAGTAAAGTCTCAGGATACAAAATCAATGCATACAACTCAGTAGCCTTCATATACACCAATGACAGTTGAGCCAAGAAACAAATCACAGATGTAATACCTTTCACAATAGCACCAAAGAAAATTAAATATTTAGAAATATATTTAACTAAGGAGGTGAGAGACCTATATAGGGAGAACTACGAAACACTGAGAAAAGAAATTGCAGAGGATGTAAACAGATGGAAAACCCTACCATGCTCTTGGATCAGTAGAATCAACATTGTTAAAATGTCTATACTACCTAAAGTGATTTACAGAATCAATGCAGTCCCTATCAAAATACCAACATCATTTTTGCAGATCTAGAAAAAATAATTCTACACTTTGTGTGGAACCAGGGAAGACCCCATCTAGCCAAAGCAATCTTAAGCAAAAAGAACAAATTGGGAGGCATTAATCTACCAGGCTTCAAACTATACTACAAGGCTATAGTAACCAAAACAGCATGGTAATGGCAGAAGAACAGAGACATAGACCAATGGAACAGGACTGAGAACCCAGAACCATCTTCCTACTGTCGTCGGATCTTTGACAAAGTAAACAAAAACATACAATCGGGAAAAGATTCCCTGTTCAATAAATGGTGCTGGGAAAACTGGATGGCCACATGTAGAAGACTGAAACTAGATCCACACCTCTCACCTCTCACAAAAATCAGCTCACGATGGATAACAGACTTAAACCTAAGACATGAAGCCATGAGGATTCTCGAAGAAAACATTGGAAAAACTCTTATGGACATTGGCCTAGGCAAAGAATTTATGAAGAAGACCCCCAAAGCAATCACAGCAGCAACAAAAATAAATAAATGGGACCTGATCAAATTAAAAAGCTGCACAGCCAAGGAAACTATCACTAGAGTGAACAGACAGCCTACAGAATGGGAGAAAATATTTGCATGCTACACATCTGATAAAGGGCTGATAACCAGAATGTATATAGAACTTAGGAAAATCAACAAGAAAAAATCAAACAACCCCATTAAAAAATGGGCGAAGGACACAAACAGAAACTTTTCAAAAGAAGATAGAATAATGGCCAGCAACATATAAAAAATTGCTCAACTTCTCTAATCATCAGGGAAATGCAAATCAAAACCACAATGAGATATCACTTAACTCCAGTGAGATTGGCTCATATCAAAAAGTCCCAAAACAACAAATGTTGGTGGGGATGTGCACAGATAGGAACACTTATAAATTGCAGGTCGGACTGCAACCTAGTACAACCTCTATGGAAAGTAATATGGAGATACCTCGAAGAACTAAAAGTAGAACTACTGTTTGATCCAACCATCCCACTACTGGGTATTTACCCAAAGGAAAAAAAGACATTCTATAATAATGACATCTGCACTCGAATATTTATAGCAGCACAATTTACAGTTGCAAAGATGTGGAAACAACTCAAGTGCCCATCAATATATGAGTGGATTAATAAAATGTCATATATGTATACCATAGAGTACTACTCAGCCATAAAAAACAGCGGTGAATTAATACCTCTGGTATTGTCCTGGATGGAGCTAGAGCCCATTCTTCGAAGCGAAGTATCACAAGAATGGGAAAACAAGCACCACTGGTATACCCGTCATCAAATTGGTACTAACTGATTAATACTTATGTGCACACATGGGAATAATATTCATCAGGGGTTGGGCAGTTGGGAGGGGGTGGAGGGGATGGGAAAACTCTCACTGAGTGGGTACAGGGTGCACTGTCTAGGGGATGTTCACAATTGTAGCTCTGACTTGGGCCCTGCGTAAACAATATATGTACCCAAATTGTTTGTACCCCCATAATATTCTGAAATAATAAAAAAAGAAGAACAAAGGATTTAGGCTGCTTGATTTCAAGATTTGCTGTAAAACTAAAGTAATCAAGACAGTGTGATATTGTTAAGATAGAAAAAGAGATTCATGGAATTGAGTAGAAATTTCTGAAATAGACTAATCATACAGTCTATTGATTTTCCGCAAAGATGCCAAAAAACTCAATGAGGGAAAATAAAAGTGTTTCAACAAATGGTTTGAATAACTAGATATTCATGTGGGGAAGAAAAAAACAAAACCTCAACTCCTATCTCAAACCATACACAAAAATTAATTTTAAATGGGTTATTAGTATATAATCTTAAACTCTGTGGCCTTTAGAAGAAAAATATGAGAGTAATTTCATGGCCTGATGGTCAGCAAAGATTTCTTAGGGCACAGAAAGCAATATTCATAACAAGTCTAATAAATTAGACTTCATCAATATTTGAAAGATCTGCTTCTCAAAAGGCATCATTAAGAAAATGAATAGAGGCCTTGGTGCAGTGGCTTACACCTGTAATCCTGGCACTCTGGGAGGCCCAGGCAGGAGTATAGCTTGAGGTCTGGAGTTCAAGACCAGTCCAAGCAGGAGCGAGCCCTGTCTCTACTAAAAATAGAAAAAATTAGCCAGATGTTGTGGTGTGCACCTGTAGTCCCAGCTACTCAGGAGGCTGAGGCAGGAGTAATCGCTTGAGTCCAGGAGTTTGAGGTTGCTGTGAGCTAGCCTGGGTGACAGAGCAAGAGTTTGTCTCAAAAAAAAAAAACAGTTCGAGAAAATGAATAGACAATGTAAAAAGAAAGAGAAAATACTGAATAAAATATTTGACAAATGAGATATATCCAGAATATATAAATAACCATTAAAATTCAATAATAAAAAGATACATAGCCCAATTAAAAACCGGCAAAAGACAACAAAAAAAATTTCTTTTAAAAATGGGCAAGGGAATTAAATAGACATTTCTCCAGAGAAAATATACAAATGACCAATAAGCACATGAAAAGATGCTCAATATCACTGATCATTGTAAATGAAAACCATAATGAGATGTCACCTCACACCCATTAGGATGGGTACTATTGGAAAAACAGAAAATAACATGTTGATGAGGTTGTGGAGAAACTGGAATGCTTTGAGCACTGTTGATGGGAATGTCACTATGGAAAACACTCACTATGGAAAACAGTCTTGTGGATCCTCAGAAAATTAAAATTAGAATTACCATATGATCCAGTAATTTCACTTCTGGATGTATACTGAAAAGAATTGGAAGCAGGATCTGAAAGAGATATGTGTACAACCATGTTCACAGCAGCATTATTCATAATAGCCGAAAGATGGAAGCAACCCAAGTGTCCAGTGACAGACGAATGAGTAAAAAAGTGTGGTATATACATACATTATATCCACACACACACACACATATATTCCATACAATATGGAAAATGGTTTGGTGGTTTCTTACAAAAGTAAATAGGCATCTACCCTATGATCTAATAATTGTTTTCTTAGATATTTGCTTTAAAGAAATGGAAACATGTTTACTAAAAGTCTCATATGTTGAATGTTCATAGCTGCTTTATCCACAATGATAAAAAACTGGAAACAATTCAAATGTCCATTAATAGGAGACTGGATAAACAAATTTGGTATATTCATTTGGTATACTCAACAATGAAAAAGGCCTACTGATACTTTCAGGTACATGGATGAATCTTGAAACGTAGTGAAATAATATACACAAGAGAGTATATTTGGCATGATTCCATTTAAATGAAGTTTTAACGGACAAATCCAATTTATAGAAACAGAAAGCAGAACATTTGTTGCCTGAGCAGGGTAGGGGTTAGTCTATGAAGGGACATGAAGGTACTTTCTGGGATTATGGAGATTATATCTTGATTGGTGTTGCTGTTACATGGGTTTTAAAAACATTTGTCAAAGCTTATCAAACTTCATACTTAAAATCATGCATTCTATTACATGTAAATTATATCTCATTAAAGTTGAGCTCATTTATAAAGGCTCCTGGGCCTAGAGTTCTCTTTGTGGGAAGGCTTTTAATTTCTGAAACAATTTAATTAATAGTTGCAGTATTATTTAGTTGTCCTATTTCTTAAATTTTGGTAAATAATATTTTTCTGGGTTTTGCCCAGTTCACCTACATTTTCTACAGTTTCAAAGTTGTCTGTAGCATCTGTAGTAATGTCCTCTTCACAATCCTGTTGTTGGTTATTTGTGCTTCTCTTGTTTTTTCTTGGTCAGTATCACCAGAAGTTTGTCAATTTGGGAAGTTTTTTAAAAACATAACTTTTGACTTTGTTGATCTTTTCTTTTAGGTGCTTGTTTTGTTACATTAATTTTTGCCCTTTATTATATCCTTCTACTTTTATTATTTTTATTTATATTACTTGTCTAACTTGAGATGAATTCTTAGATCATTAATTTTCAGTCTTTTTAATATACACATTTTAAGGCTATAAATTTCCCTCTAAGCATTGCTGTGGCTTTATCTTATAGGTTTTTATATATAATAAATTAGTATTGTTTGGTTCAATACTCTCTTGTGTTTCTGAATTTCTAAATTTAAGAGGGCACGTTATGTTTTTTGTTTCCAGTTTCTAGCATAATTGCATTGTGATAGAGAGCGTGCTCTGTTATGACTTCAGTACTTTGTAATTTATTGATATTTGCTTGATAGTAAAATAGGGTCAATTTTGTAAATATGTCTTATGTACCTGAAAATAATGTATATTTTTTGTTTTTGGGTGAAGTGTTCCATTGCATAAAGATTACTAGTCATATTCTTTGAATTTGGTGGTCATATTCTTTAAATTTGTGTATCTTTTTTGAATTTGTATCTTTATTGATTTTTTAATTTGTGTTTTATTAATTACTTGTCTGAGATAGATGTATTTAAAAATCTTACATGATGATTGTGGATTTCTGTTCTTATTTGCAGGTCTGTCAACTTCTCTTTATTTTAAGGCCATATTATTAGATGCATATTATTTATAATATATGCAACCTTTTATTTTATAAGATGGCACTTTATATGTACAGTTCTCTCTCAGTATATGGAGAGGATTGGTTCCACAACCCCCCCATGTATACTAAAATCCATGTATACTCAAGTCCTGAAGTTGGCCCTGTGGAACCATGTGGAACCATGCATGCATAGGAAAAACTGACCCTCCGTATATGTGGGTTTCACATCCTTTGAATACTGTATTTTCCATTCACATTAGGTTGAAAAAAATCTGTGTATAAGTGGATCCACGTAGTTCAAGCCCGTGTTGTTCAAAGGTCAACTGTGTACTTATTATTTTATGTATTTATATATAATAGAAATTTTTATTAAAGCAAGATACTCCTTTTCTCTCTAGTAGTGCTTCCTGCCTTAGAGCACAGATTTTCTGTTGTTACAACTACACCAGTTTTCTTCTGTTTAGTGTTTGCTTGGTATACCTTTTACATCTGTTTACTCTTATCCTTTATGGATGTTTATGTTTTAGATGTCTCTTATAAATAGCATATAGCTGGAGTTTATAACTTTATACACTCTGACAATCTTTGTCTTTTTTACTAGTACATTTGGCCTTAGAGTACATTATCTCCTTTATCTTTCATATCTTACTTATATGTTACTATACTGTTATTGTTGTGATGTATTTTAATGAATTTGTTTTTCTAAGGGTTTTATATTGTCTAGGAAGAAGTAAATAAATGAATGAATTGAGGAAAGGCAATAATTACAGATTGAGCATCCTTAATTAGAAAATGCAAAACCCAAAATGCTCCAAAATCCAAAACTTTTTGAGTGCAGACATAATTGCACAAGTGGAAAATTCCACACATAAGTACTTAACATGTACTTTGCTTCATGCACAAAATTATTAAGGTATTATATAGAATTACCTTCAGTTTATCTGTATAAGGTATATAGGAAATATAAGTGAGTTTTGTGTTTAGACTTGAGTCCCATCCCCAGGATATCTCATTATGTTATATACAAATATTGAAAAGTCCAAAAAAATCTGAAATCTGAAACACTTCTGGTCCCAAGCATTTCAGATAATGGATATTCAGCCTATACTGAGAATATTTAGAATTGACGAAAAACGTGAACTCACAGATATAGGAAGAGAAATTTATACCAAACAGGAAAAATTAAAAGAAGTTCGTATCTAGACTTAGTATATCAAAACTACAGAATATCAGACACATAGAGGTATAAAAGTCACTAGAGAGAAATGATAGTTCACCAATGAAAGAATGACAGATTGGCCATGGACATCTCAACAAACAACAATGGAAGTCAGAAACGGTGGGAAAATATTCTCAAGGTCTGAGAAGATAACTGTCAACATTGAAGTATGTCCACAACATGTCTATCTTTAAAATGTTGGTGAAATAAGGATATTTTTAGATCAAAAATTGAGAGAAAGATACTTTTCAGGAATACTCAGACTACTTAAGAATGAACATGGCCATAAAATTCAAAGGATTGAAGTCACACAGAGTATGTCCTGTAACCACAGTTCTATTAATCTAGAAATTACAACATATGTTTTTATCAAAATCTAAAGTTAATTACCTTTACTGTGAATATCATCATGCCAATGTATTTGGAAAAAGGTTGCAATGAAATAGATTAACCAAAACAATCTCAAGAAGAAATAACCTGAATAGTCCTCGTTAAGAAATTGAATCAGTAATTTAAAATCTTTTGACAAAGCAAACTTCAG
Source organism: Daubentonia madagascariensis (assembly GCA_023783475.1). Classification (NCBI taxonomy): domain Eukaryota; kingdom Metazoa; phylum Chordata; class Mammalia; order Primates; family Daubentoniidae; genus Daubentonia; species Daubentonia madagascariensis. The sequence goes on along the minus strand of JAKFHU010000913.1, from coordinate 4,791,814 downwards.
ACAGATGTCTTAGATGGGAGTTGTATACGTAGAAAATCTGGAAGAATTTATAGATGAATTAAAACAATTATTAGGTGTGTTTAGTAAGCTTGTTAGATACATAGTTGTTACACAGAAATCATTACTATTCTTAAACACCTGCAGTAAGCTATTAGAAAATGTAATTTTAAAAAATATGCCATTTGTGTGAAAATGAAAATGCTAATTCTCTCCAAATTTATCTACATATTTAATTAAAATTTCATCAGGAATTTTTGTAGAATCCAACAAGCTGATTCTGAAATTTACATATAAGAGCAATAGGCCAAAAATAACCAAGGCAATCTTTAAGAAGAACAAGGTAGGAAAATGTGCCCTACCAGATATAAAGATTAATTGTGTAGCTAAGGTAACTAAGACAGTATGGCATTGGCACAGAAGTTGTCAAGCCAGTTGAAGAGAGAGCCTAGAAAAAGATCCATGCATAAATGGAAACTAGACAGAGTACAGAGGTAGTATTGCAGATATGTAGTACTGAAACATTTGACTATCCATATGTAAAAATATGAAATGGTAGTCATACACTATACACAAACACAAATTCCTTTAACATACAAATGTGAAAGACAGGACTTCAAAACGTTTGAAGAAGGTACGGGAGAATATCTTTACGTCCTGGTAGTAAAGAAAGATGTCCTAAATAAGATAAAAACCACAACCATGTTTGAAAACATTGATAAATTCGTATATGCTGTAATTAATACTTTCTGATTATTCAGAAAGCGAAGAGACAGACCTCAAACTGGGGGTCAAATATGTTTATTATCCACTAAACATATTTAATGAACAAAGGATTCGAATCTATAATTAATACAGAACTCCTATAAATCGTTATAAAAAAGATGAAGCACCAAATAGATAAATGGGTGAAAGACATGAACAGAGATTTCACAGAACAGAAAACATGAAGAGCTAAACATATTATGTAACTTTATGAAAAACGCAAATTAAATAACAAAACTTCAAATATTTTTGTGTGACACTATCAGCTAGCTCTTGGTAAGGTTGTGAAGCAGGCTAAAGTCATAACACTGTTGCTGGGAATTTAAATTGGTACATGTACTTTGGAAAGTAATGCCATTATCCTGTAAAGTTGAATACGTAACCAGCATTTCCAATCCTAGGTATATACTGTAAAGAAATTCTACACGTTTGCACTAGGAGATGTTTACAAGAACATTCACAGAATTATTATTAACCCCAAACCAGAAACAATTAAGTGTCTGTGAACAAATGAATTCATAAATAAACCTTGGTATATTCATACAATGGAATACTACTCAACAGAGAAAATGAATGAACTATGTTTATACACATAAATATCTAGAACATACTGTGGAATGAAAAAAGAAAGAAAAATACATGTACTATGAAAACATTTATATGAAGTTCAAAAAAACCTCTGAAATATTGTTTAGGGTTACATAATTATATAATGAAGCTGTAAAGAAGAGCAAGGGAATAATATTAAATTAAGAATATTTGTTACATTTGAAGGGACAGTAGGGGAAAACTAATGAAGAGGGACACTCAAAAGCTTTTATCAATATTGATAATAGTCTATATCTTGAAGTTGTTAGTTAACTCATGGATACGGAGTACAGCCTGATTCATTGTTAAATTACCCACCCCTTCCTTCCCAATTCCTGTTCCTGGCGTATATACCCCTCCTCAATTCTATTTTAGCTCTAAGGTAAAAGTGAATCTGGAGGGTGGGTGTTAATTCAGGGCCCTCCTTCTCTCTTGATAATTGCTATATTTGATTCATATCTACATTACAGTAAATATTTATACAAAGTATATGAAAATAATAGAAATGGAAGGTGTGGCTTCTTTATAGAAAATTAATTTCATTAAGAATATGCTTTTTTATTTGAATCACATGGATTTTCTCTTCAACTGGAATAGTTACTTACTGTAATAAAGCATACTGAGCTAAAACTAACTAATGTAAACATTGAGAAATTCATTAAAAATAAGTATATGGCTACTTATTTTACATTACTTGTTAAGACAAAATATATATTTTAGGGGATAAGATAGATTTTGTGAAAAATAAAGCACATCTCACTATATGAAAAAGGTAAGGAAAATGATCCAACCATAATTTCCATGAATAAGTAATCCTTTAAGATTCACAAAACCACAAAATAAATATGGAATATTTTCAAGTAATCTACAGCCTTTACTAATATTCATGCTATTTTCTTTACTTAAAGGTCAGTAAATTAGAGTTAGAACTAGAAAGTGCCAAACAAAAATTTGAAGAAATGGCTGAGAGCTATCAAAAGGAAATTGAGGACAAAAAGATGTCAGAAGAAAATCTTTTGGGAGAGGTGGGAAAAGCTAAATGTTTTTAGAATTTATTATACTAAAATTTTATATTTGTTTATTAGCATTTTAATATTCTTAATTTTTCAATTATGATTTTTAAGAAAGTTTAATAAATTTATATTAGGGACAGTTATCAATTTCTATAGAAGTGAAAAATATCCTTGTATTCTAAGTATTTGAGTATTGAGTAGTATACAATTATTTTGAAAGGATTGAGTGATTATCACAGTGTTGTACTTCTCACTTGATAGAACACCCTAAAAGAAAGCAAAATAGCAGTACATTTTCTACTTGGTTTTTATAATTTCCTGGTGTTGGAGCTTTGCATTTTATATAAGCAGAGCATATACTCTTTACATTTAAGTTAAATTTGTTTTTTGTGCATTAATGTTAAGAAACATTTTCATAGGTTGAGAAAGCAAAAGTAATAGCTGATGAAGCAGCAAAATTACAGAAAGAAATTGATATACGATGTCAACATAAAATAGCCGAAATGGTAGCACTTATGGAAAAACATAAGGTAATTTTTTTCTTCTTATGTAATAAAAATTATTAATTGGAGCCATATTTCTGTTAAGAATTGGTGAAAGCACGATAGTATTCTGGTTTGTAAGAGAAAATTGTTATCTGTGCAACTATGACTAATTATAGCTGGAGTACCCTTGATCCTCCATTTCTCCAAGTTCAGATCTTAACCATACAAAGCTAAGCCTGAGTGTCACTTCCTTGAGGAAATCACTCTAATCATCTGTGATGGATAGAAGCAATCACTTTTTCTGGATTCTTCTGGTAGTCTCATATAGCACTTTCTACCTTACATTTATTTAAGTACATACCTAGGATATGTATCTCATTAATATTTGTATCCTCTACATGTATCTAACACATACTAGGCTAAACCATTTTTATCAAAGGAATAAATAGATGAAAGGCATAATGTTTGTTGTGTGTGTGAGTGTCCTCTGTTTTTTAGTTGTTATTCTAGAGTAATCCTTCTGTTAGGGAATTAAGCTTCATTCCCCTTAAGATTTGGAGAAGAGGTAGGATATATCTACCTATTAATTTTTAAAAATTGCTGCTGGAATATAACATTATTATGAGGTAACCAGTGAGGATTTAAAAAAATAATTTAAATAACATTGTGAACTCATAGATTGAAACAAATTTGGTATGTTTCAACCCAGTGTAGCTTTTATCATTATTGATAATTCAGATTTTCCCACCTTTGGCTAGTAGGATTTTGACTTGACACTAATAGTCTCCAATTAAATAGACTAAGAGAATAACTTTCTTTTTGTTATAACAAAATATTCAAGGCTTATCTTGTATTTCCTGTAGCAGATTTGGAATCAGCCACTTTTCTATAAGTCCTGGTGTTTCTAACATTTTTTAAATGGTAAAATTCACTGTTTCTGATTAAAAAGAGTTATTCTTGCTCTAGTGTTATTCTTATTTCTAAGACTGTTGTCTGGAACAAGTGTTTTGCTGTTTAGGTTGTTTGAATGAAAATAAAATAATTGCAAAATTAAAAAAAAAAAATATATATATATATACTCAAAGATATATTACTGACTTTATAAGCATCATTTTCTGAAAATATGTTAAATGTGTTAGAATACTAATCTTATTAAAACATCTATTTAGTTTTAATATACTTAAAATGTTTTCTTTGTTTAATATAGCACCAGTATGATAAGATTGTTGAAGAAAGAGACTCAGAATTAGTTCTTTATAAGAGCAAAGAACAAGAACAGTCATCAATGAAAGCATCTTTGGTGAGATACAGAACAAATAGCAGTAAAAGCCAATTTTCATACTGTCAGTATGGCTGGTGGTAAAAAATAATATTAAGGAAAACTGTAATTTTTCAGCTACAGAATCAGAGTCTTAAATCTGAAAGGGATCTTATAGATCTTCTAGTTAAGTGTTTTTCCAAGTTATTTTTTGAAATAGTGGAACAAACTCTTTTTTCACATGAAATGTTATAAACTCCAGTTAACAAACAAGTTGGGAGCTCTGATAGAGATTTGGAGAGGAGAGTGGCATAAATTGGGAGAGTAGGAGAGATATACATAGTGTTAAATCTTTCTTTAGAGAAAACAATAAAAACTTGTTTAGATGAAGTCTTTAGTTATGTTCAACTGGTAGCCTTTATATCGGTAGACTTTTAACATATTAACTGCCATGTGAGTTGTAGTTAACTCATGCTAGTTTTGAGCCCAGGGCCTCGTGAAGCATATATATAACTCATGTGTCTCTTTACCTTGGGAGCCGTGTGGTGTGCAGGCAACTCACGCTGCCATGCTGTAGCACTGTGGTCCCCAACTCCCAGGCTGTGGCCCGGTATTAGTCCGTGGCCTGTTAGGAAAGGAGCCGCATATCACACCTGAGCTCTGCACCATCTCCCCCACACCCATGACACACCACCTGTGGTCCATGGAAAAATTGTCTTCCATGAAACTGGTCCCTGGTGCCAAAAAGGTTGGGGACTGCTGCACATACATGTTACGTGATGGTTGGTCCCCTGGGCAAAACCCTGTAGTTGGTTCGTAAAAATCTTACTCGTCGATGTTCTTATTGTTACAATTAATATTGACAATTTAATTCAAAAAACACGGATTAAATGAAGTCAATAAATTTCATTTTTCTATTTATGTTTACCTTTAAATTACACTTAAGCCTGACAAGTCAAGAAAAACACTTTACCCTTACGAACTATTTTTCAAGTTTTCATATTATTTTTTATATTACTAATTTTCAAGTGTTTATATTACTTTTTTATTGGAAAAAACCACAGAAAACAAAAAAATAACAAATTTTTCGTTAAATTAGAAAGGATCATTTTGTTTTTGAAGTTTTTATTCTATTTTCGTAATAAAACACTCTGGCCCCAAGGAAAGAAATTTTTTTTTCTAGTGTGGCAGTCAGTGTGTTAAAGTAGAGTGAATTTATTTCTCTACAAAACTGAATTTACTTGAAGCAATCGTTTACATTTTTGTTGCCTTGATAGCACTGATAAATTTCATGTTTTCTTTTTCTTTAGGAAATTGAACTATCTAATCTTGAAAATGAACTTTTGTCTGTTAAGAAGCAACTCGAAATAGAAAGAGAAGAAAAAGTAGGTTTTGTGGCATTACAGATAAAATGATTGTAAGGTTTAGGTGCAACTTTGCATTTTTATAAATATCATATTAGAAAATAATTTGATAAATTTCCATAACTAGGGGTGAGAAAATATAGTTTTTCCCTGTTAACTTCTTTCCAGAAGTATTTAGAATATTCCCTCATTTAAATGCTAAACACATGTAAATATAAGTGTACTTTTAAGAATAATGAATGCTTTTAAATACATAGTAAGTATTTGAGAAATATCTCACATTAAAAATGCTTATATATTTAGATTTTTGTGAGCTATTCATCATGTTTCAGGAAAAAAATGGCTGTTTTGCAGTTTACAAAGTGAATTGATTCACACTTTAAAATGGCAGATACTATTTTTTCTTATTTACTTTCTATATGATAGGCATTGTGTTAAATACCCTACTTACATCTAATATAATTCTTATGTTACCAAGCAATCAATAGGCTCACTGCCTGATATATGTAGAAGTCAACCCCGTGGCACCGGCTTTTGAGAAAAGAAAGGGTTTATTGTGAGTCTACTGGCAAGGAGACAGGAGACAGTGCTCAAATCTGTCTTCCAGAGCTGGGGACTGGGGCAGGTTTTATAGGCAGAAGGTAATGAGGTGTGATCTCATTGGATCTTACAATGAGGTAATGCTAAGAGGTGTGACCTGACTGGATAATGCTATGGGGTAATGCCAAGGCTTAATCTGATTGGATTATGGATCATGCCATGTGGTGTCCACTTCTTAATTCGGTCCCTGTTCCTTGGTGTGAGCACTTAGGTTCCACCCATGATTGTATACTTGGTTCATCTGGGCATGCTTAGGTTATGTAACTCGCAACCTTGGGGTCCTGAAAAACTGAAAAACTGAAAAACTACTCACCATTTTATTACACAAAGTTGAACCAAATTGGGCTGGTTGTACAATTATAAAACAGTGTTATTCATTATTATCTTTATTTTTACAGAGGTTAGGTTGTTTATTCAAGATCACATAGTAAGAAAGTAGAATGGCTGGGATTCAAATCTAGGTCTATTTTGCATGGCTTCAAAACCTGTTCTCTTAATCATTCTGTAACAGCCTAGATAACATACACTTTCAATTTCAAGCCTCTTATCATTTGCTTACTTTGTTTCCTGCATTTAATTCCTTTCATTTTTCTCCATCTGTGGAAAATCTCACACATCTTTCATCTTGCAGATGTGAGCTTACTGTATATATGTATTCTCATAGCACTTTGTTCTTACCTTAAAATAGTTATTTCACACTGCATCCCCTATTATATTGCAAGCTCTTCATGGGCAAGGATTATGTCTTATTTTTCTTTGTTTTCTCTTTATCTGAGTACAGGCCTTTGAACTTTTTATATTTTCAATAAATGTTTGTTAAAGGAATGACTAAATTGCTTTCCCTTCACCTGCAATAGTAACATTCATGCTTATCCTACTGTTTCAGTAGAAGAGGAATTCTACTATGGTTTAACATTTCATATTATTTAAACCCTCAGCAATCTTTAATTTTTACTCTTTAGCCAATAAACATGAATAAGACTTATATCATCTTTAAAAGGTCTTGAAACATTTACCTGCTCCCTAAAGTACTATCCTATCTTTCTTCTTTTCTTAAGCTTCAAACTTTTAGAAAGTATAACCTATAATACTATCTACTTTTTCAACTCTCATCTCCTCACCTATTAGAATTTAACTATTGGCCTAACTACCTTTTAACTTGGGTTACGTTGAACTCCGTATTGACACATTTAATGGCTTCTTTTTTATTTACATATCAAGAATAATTCAGGGTCACTGTTTACATTTTATGTGTTCCTTTCTGATCATTTATCTATGAATATATATATTAATAAATATGCATACACACGTGCACACATGTACACAAATATGCCTGTATATAGATACATTCAAAAATTTTGGCTTGTAGTAGCTTGTATTATTCAAAATATATGCTGTTTCTATGGGGTCCTTCCCAAAGGGAGGGTTATGTATTTCTACCTCATTGACTTCAGATTTGGCCAAATGATTTGTTTTAACCAATGGAATGTGAGCAAAAGTGGCATTTCTGAGAGGAAGCTTTAAGAGCCACCACATGGTCCTCCAAGCCTCTCTTTTTCTTTGGCTTGAAGGCTGACATAGAAGTTGCTCTTTCAGCCTAGATTTCTGAAGATGATAAGGAGGAGAGCAGAAATCAACCTGTAATTGATATGTAATGTGAGTGAGAAATACACTTTTGCTGTAATCCACTAAGATTTGGTGTTATTTGTTACCACAACATAATTTAGTCTGAACTCATTGATATAGGGATCATATTGTATATGTACATTTATATTGTTTTTTAAAAACACATTATATTTATATGTTATAAAAGTTAATACAGAAAAGTACAAAAAGAGTAAGTATAGTCCACAAACCCATCCCTCAGAGTTTACCATTTTTCCATCTGCTGTCCAACTTTCCATACACTCAAATTGGTCTAACAGTTATAGAGGTCATTCCTTAGGTTTTCCTAGTAATTTCCTAATAATGTTAACTTTTCTCATTTCTTTCTAATATCTATTTCTTTCTGTTTTTACCTTGCATTGACTTTTATTTCCAGAACAATGTTAAATAATATTGGTTATAGAAGATATCCTAATTTTATTTCTTACTTACTGTAAATGTTTCTGGTCCTCACTATTACATGTAATGCTTTTTTTGGTTTGAAAGATGTATTTTTCATCATAAAAAGCCAGTACTTGTCTAGTGTATTAAGAATTTCTGTTCTGAATGGATGGAAAATTATATTAAATACCTTTTTTGGCATATATTGAAATTTCCATAAAGGCTCAATTTATATTTAGTTTTTCTTTTTTAATACTATGTGTATCATACTATCAGTTTTCCTTGGTTTATATTATTTTTATTTTCCTGATATTCTGCAATTTTAGGTTGGTTTTCTCTTTGGCCCCACAAAGTCTAAGGAAGAATTTTTAACATGTTACACTCACTTGAGGTTGTAGTTTCTAATTTTTGTTTTAAATTTCCACTTGTGTTACTTTATTGTTACTTTTTGGAATTTTTTTTGGCATTTTCTTCGTGCTTTAAAATATAGTCCATGTTTACGAATGTCTATGAGGATATAAAATGAAGATATATTTATAATCTATAGACTGATTTATCTAGCTAATGATGAATGCTGATTGTATATAAATTATAATGTTAAATTACACTTTTACACACATTATAAAAATATAATACATAGAAATGTAAAGGTAAATGTTAATAAAATTCCAGAGCCTACATCCCAGAACAACTTTTGTCAATTTTGGGTATATATCACTTCAGATGGCTCCTCTATGAAAAAACAAAAACAAAAAACCCCCCAACCAGACACACTCACACATATCAAGACAGATAAAGAAAGAGTACCTTTGAAAAAAGGCCATATTGTATTAGTTATTTTAAGCTAAAATAGGTATAATTATATTTGAATTTATCAGAAAAAATAATTTGAAATTAGAATTATAGAAATTATTAAACTTAAGATAGATTTTTTTTAACCAAAATGTTTGTTCTTGAAAGAGCTTAAATTCTAAGGTGAAGTAAACAGATTATGAAAAACATTATGAGGAGGGAGGAAAGTTGTAGGTGCCAGTGTAGTTTATTTTAATTAAACTTTTTATTATATTTTGAGATAATTGTAGATTCATATGTAATTGTAAGAAATAATGCAGAGAGATCTGATGTACCCTTTATCAAGTTTCCCCCCATGGCGACATCTTACAAAACTGTAGGACAATATCACAACCAGGATATTGACACTGATACAGTCAAGATACAGAACAATTCCATCTCCACATAGTGTTGCCCTTTTATATCCAAACCTCCCTCCCTCCCCTGATCCTGGACTCCTGCCAACCACTATTGTTTGATCCATTTCTAAAATTTTGCCATCTCAAGAATGTTACATAGATGGAGTCATACATTATGTAATCTTTTGTGATTGGCTTTTTTAACTGAACATAATTCCTTGGAGATTTATCCAAGTTGTTGTGTGTATCTATAGTTTGTTACTTTTCATTGCCAAGTAGTATTCTATGGTATGGGTGTACCACAGTTTAAGCATTCACCCAGTGAAGGACGTCTGGTTGTTTCCAGTTTTGAGGTATTTTGAATAAAGGTGCTGTGAACATCTGTGAACGGGTTTTGGTGTGAACATAAGTTTTCATTTCTCTGAAATAACTACCTAATAGTATAATTGCTAAGTTATATGGTTGTTGTGTTTTAATTTTATAACTGTTTTCCAAAGTGATGGTACCATTTTGTTAATATACTCTCATCAGCAGTGTATAAGTGATCTAATTTCTCTACATCCTTGCCAGCAACAACTTGCTATTTTTAATTTTAATTATTCTTATAGGTTTGTAGTGGTTTTAATGTGCATTCCCTGATGTTAAACATCTTTTCAAGTGCTTATTTGCCACCTGCGTATCCTATTATTCTATGAAACGTCTGTTCATATCTTTTGCCCATTTTCTAATTAGATTTTTTTTTCCTGTTGACTTTTGAGAATTCTTTATATATTATAGTTACTAGTCTTTTGTCAGAGGTCTTAGTCCATTTGTCTTGCTATAACAGAATACCTGAGACTAGATAATTTATAAAGAACAGAAATTTATTTTTCTCATAGTTCTGGAGGCTGGGAAGTCCAAGATCAAGGCACTGGCATCTGGTGAGGGCCTATTTGCTGCATCCTTCAGAGTGAAAGAACTATAAATTTCTCCCTGAGTACTACTTTAGTTGCATTCTTCATGTTTTGATATGTTGTGTTTTTGTTTTCATTCACTTCTATGTAATTTTAGTTTCCTTTGAGACTTCTTTGACTAATGGATTATTTAGAAGTGTGTTTTAAAAATTTTGATGTATTCAGAGATTTTTTCCTGTTATTTTGTTATTGATTTCTAATTTGATTCCATTATGGTCAGAGAGCACATTCTGTATGATTTCATTCTTTAAAATTAGTTGAGGTTTGTTTTATGGCCCAAGATGTGGTCTGTCTTGGTGAATGATCCATGGGTACCTGAAACAAAGGTATATTATGTTATTATTGGGTAGAGTGTTCTATAGATGTCAATTAGATCCAATTAGTTGATTGTATTGTTTAAATCTTGTATATTTTGTATATTTTTGATGATTGTCTGCCTATTAGTTCTATCACTTGCTGAAAGGGGGGTGTTAAGGTCTCCAGCTATTATTTTGGATTTGTTTGTTTTACTGCTCAGCTCTGTCAGTTTTTAAAACGTTTCACTGACATAATTTACCTACCATATATCACCCATTTAAATTGTAAAATTCAATAGTTTTTAATATATTGACAGTTGTGCAACTGTCACCACAATCTAATTTTAGAACATTTGTATCACTGCTTGAAAGAAAGCCTGTACCCATTAGCAGTTCCCCTCCTCCACCCCCAAATCTACCAGCCTTGGGCAACTACTAATGTCCTTTCTGTCTCTATATATTTGCCTATTCTGGATATTTAATATAAATAGAATCATACAGTATGTGTTCTTGTGACTGGCTTCTTTCACTTGGCATGATGTTTTCAGGGTTCATTACTGTTCTAGCATGTATCAGTACTCCATTTCTTTTTATTGATGAATACTTTTATATTGCATAGATATACTGTGTTTTATTCATCTGTTCATCAGTTGATAGAAGTTTGGGCTGTTTCTACCTTTTGACTCTTTTGAATAGTGCTGTTATGGATATTTATGTATAAGCTTTGTGTGGACATTTCTTGGTTATATAACATTAATATATGTGGGAGTAAAATAGCTAGATTATATGGAACTCAATGTTTAACATTTTGAAGAACTGTCCATCTGATTTCTAAGCCAGCTTTACCATTTCTCTTTCCTGCCAGCAGTGCATGTGGGTTCCAATTTCTCTATATTCTTACCAACACTTGTTGTCTTTTTGGCTCATAGTCATTTTAGTGGGTGGGACCTGATATCTAATTGTGATTTTGATTTGCATTTATTTAATGGCTAATGCTGTTGATAATTTTTTCATGTGTTTATTGGTCATTTGTGTATCTTCTTCAGAGAAGAAGTCTATTCAGATACATTGCCCATTTTAAAAGTAGGTTATTGAGGGGACATCACCAAGATGGCAGAATAGAAGGTAACCTGCTCATATCCCTTCACAACGACAAGAATTCTGCACCTATCCACACTCAAAATTTCTCTTCAGGAGCCTCAGGATTGAAATAGGAGTTTCTGAAACCCCGGAGCAGCCCAAGACCTCAGAGGATTGTTTTGGCAGTACAGACTGACACCTAGGTGGCTGAACTGCTAAGCCTCCTCCTGGGTTTAAGCCTAGAAATGGCCTAGTCCTCCAAGGGGCTTGGCTACAGCCCTGTTTGACTTTGAGCCTGCAACCAAAATCATCTTCAAAGGGGTCCAGAAGAAATTACATACATTAGTGCCTTGGTGGAAAGGCTTGTCTGCTACTGATATTGTTTTTTGCAGTGAATATGAAAGTTGCCTTGTGGCACTTCTCCTGCCCCCCTCAGCTGAGGTCCCAGCTCAGAGCTTCTCACAAGGACCCAGAGGGAGACTCACCCATATCTTACAGCGTGGAAGTCTAAGCCTTCCTGACAGGCTCACCAACATTTGTTCCTGTCCCATCTGAGGGTTTTATCCTGCCTATCTGTGGAGATGTTTACCTGTCTGGGCCAATAAGCCAGGAACTCCAGCCTATGTCACCCAGCAGATCCTGAGCAGGTCCAGTCTCTGCTCCAGCTCCTCCTCCTACAGTTGGGGAATTATTCCATCTGTGCAGGGTCCTCCTGTGAGACTTGTGCCCTCTGAGCTAATGATACCAGGCTCTCCAACCTCTATCCTAAAGCATATCCTGGGGGGGCCCACTTTCAACTTGAGCCCTTCTTCCTGCAATGGGGGACCCATCTCACCTATGCTGAGATCTGCTGGGAGGCAAACCCATGTGGGTCACTGGGACAGTCTTCTGGGCTCAGGTCCCTGGCCAGTATTCCCACACAGCTCCAGTATCCTCCTTGGGTCTTCCCCAGGTCCACCGAGGCCAGAAAGTCACATCAACCTCAGAGTTTTTATAAGCATCATCTTAGAGCATCCTTTAGTGCTGAGATAACTGCAGTGGTCACAGGCTCAGGGAACACAACAGTCAGTCTGCTTAGACTGGAAAGCCCTTTAAAGAAGAACAGGCACAAACAAAGCTAGACTGCAAAGACTAAAACAAATGCCTAATTTCTCAATGCACAGACATCGTCCCACGTGCACAAGCATCAAGAACATTCAGGGAAATATGACTTCAAAAAACAAACAAAATAAGGTGCCAGAGACCAACCCTAAAGTGATAGAGATGTGGGATCTCTCAGAAAAAGATTTCAAAAGAGTTGTTTTAAGGAGGCTTAATGAACTTCAAAAAAAAAAAAAAACTGGAGAATCAATTCAAAAATTTATTAGAGAAATTTGGTAGAGAGCTTGAAATAATTAAAAAAAATGCTCAAATTCTGGAATTGAAAAATACAATGAATGAAATGAAAAATGTAATAGAAGGAGCAACAGAATAGATCAAACAGAGGAAAGGATCAGTGAGCTCAAAGACAAACTATTTAAAAATAGTCACTCAGAGGAGAAAAAAAAAGAGTGAAGAAAGCTTATGGCAGTTGTGGGACAACATCAAAAGAGAAGATATTTGGGTTATTGGAGTTAAAGAAGGGAGAAAGACATAGGGATAGAAAACTTATTCAAAGGAGTAATAACACAAAACTTTTCGAACCTGGAGAAAGATATAAATATTCAGGTACAGGAAGGTCAAAGGTTATCAATCATATTCATCCTAAATAAGAATACCCCAAGACATACTATAATTAAACTCTGAGAGGTCAAAGATAAAAAGAGGGTCCTGAAAGTAGCAAGAGAAAAGAAGAAAATAATGTATAAGGGACATCCAGGATGCCTGGCAATGGACTTCTCAGCAGAAATCTTATAGACCAGGATGGAGTGGAATGATATTCAGAGTGCTGAAGGAAAAAAAATTGCCAACCAAGAATACCATACCCAGAACAGTTATCCTTCAGAAATGGAGAGATAAAGACTTTTCTAGATAAACAAAAGCTGAGGGAATTTGTCACTACAAGACCTGTCCTACAAGAAATGCTAAAGGGAGTTCTTCAAAGCAAACAAAAAGGATGCTAATGTGATTGTTACACTAATATTGAAATTATCGTGTGTGAACCACTTATATCTTTAGTAAGAAGACTAAAACTAAAAGACAAAATTATTAAACATAGTAACTACAACAATTTGTTACAAGATAGGCAACATAAAAATGCAAATTGTGACATCAAAAATTCAAAGTGTGGGGGGAGAAGGGTGTTAATAAGTATGGAATTTTTGCTTATTTTCATTTTTTGTGATCAACTTAAGTTGATATCAGTTTTAAAAAACTTGTTCTGACTGTAGAATGTTTTATGTAAGTCTCATAAAAAGCAGAAAAAATTTCTAAAATGAAAATGGAAACATAACATTCCAGAAGCTATGGGATACAGAAAAAGCATTACTAAAAGGGAATTTTATAGCACAAAATGCCTACATCAGAAAAGTAGAAAGACTTCAAATAAACAACCTAATGCACTAAAAATAAAAAAGCAATAAATTAAAATATACTATCAGAGAAAATCAATCACAAAATAAGACAAGAAGAAATGAGGAGAGGAGTTACAAAACAACTAGAAAACAAGTAACAAAATGGCAGGAGTAAATCCTTACCTATCAATGATAACATTGAATGTAAATGGGCTCAATTCTCCAATTAAAATACATAAAGTGACTGAATGGATTAAAAAACATGACTCAAGTATATATTGCCTGCAAGAAATTCATTATGCCTATAAAGACACACATAGACTGAAAGTGAAGGGATGGAAAAAAATACCCCATGCAAATGGAAACCAAAAAAGAGCAGGAGTGGCTAATCTTACATTAGATAAAATAGACATAAAGGCAAAAACTGGAAAAAAAGAGACAAGGAAGCTTGTTATATAATGATAAGAGGCATCAATTCAGCAAGAGGATATAACAATAGCAAATGTATATGCTCCCTACACTGCATCATCCAAATATATATAAAACAAATACTAATAGATCTAAAAGGAGAGAGAGAGAGATACTATAATACAATAATAGTACAAGACTTCAACATGCCACTTTCAGCAATGGACAGATGATCCAGACAGAAAAATCAACAAATAAACATGAGTTAAACTGTATTCTAGATCAAATGAGTCAAACAGACATTTACAGAGCATTTCATTCAACTACTGTAGAATATACATTCTTTTCATTAGCACATGGTACATTCCCCAGGATAGACCATATATTAGGCTAGGCCACAAACAAATCTCAACAATTCAAAAAGTCAAAATCATATCAAGTATCTTATCAAGTATCAAAATAATATCAAGTATCTTTTCTGACCACAATGAACAAAACTTGCAATGAATAGCAAGCGGAACTTTGAAAACCCTACAAATACATGGAAATTAAACAACATGCTTCTGACTGACCAATGGGTCAATGAAGAAATTAATGAGGAAATTTAAAAATTTCCCAAAACAAGTGAAAATGGAAACACAACATTTCAGACCTATGGGATACAGAAAAAGTAGTACTAAGAGGGAATTTTATAGCAATAAATGCCTACATCAAAAAAATAGACTTCACATAAGTGAACTAATCATGCATATCAGGACACTATAAAAGCAAGAACAACCCCAAAATTAGAAGAAGGCAAGAAATAAGAAAGATCAGGGCAGAAATAAATAGAGACTAAAAAAACAAAATCAACAAAATGAAAGTTGATTTTTTGAAAAGATAAAATTAGCAAAATTTAGCTAGACTGAGAAAAAAGAGAGAAAACCTGAATAAATACAATAAGAGATGAAAAGGGAGACATTACAACTGATACCACAGTGATACAGAGGATCACTAGGGACTACAATGAACAACCATAGGCCAGCAAATTGGAAAACCTAGAAGAAATGGATAAGTTTCTGGACACATACAGTCTATAAAGGTTAAATCATGAAGAAATAGAAAACTTGAACAGACCAATCATAAGTAGTGAGGTAGAAGCAGTAATAAAAAGCCTCCCATCAAAAAAATTCTAGGACCTGATGGATTCTCTGCTGAAGTCTCTCCAAACATTTAAAGAGGAATACCAGTTCCACTCAAACTATTTCAAAAAATTGAAGAGGAGGTAAACTTTCAAACTCATTTTATAAGGCCTGATGCTAAAATCAGACAGGGACATAACACAAGAAGAAAACTACAGGCCAGTATCCTTGATGAACATAGATTCACAAACCTCAACAAAATACTAGCAAACCAAATTTAACAACACATTAATAAGATTGTTCTCCATGATCAGTTGGGATTCATCTCAGGAATGCAAGGATGTTTCAATGTGCAAATCAATAAACATGATTTATCACATCAGCAGAATCAAGGACAAAAACCACATGATCATTTCAATAGTTGTTGAGAAAGCATTTGATAAAATTCAACATCCCTTCATGATAAAAACCCTCACCAAATTGGGTATAGATGGAACATAGCTCAACACAATAAAGGACATATATGACAATCTTACAGCTACTATAGTACTGAACAGGAAAAAATAAAACTTTTTCTTCTAAGATCTGAAACAAGACAAGGATGCCCACTTTCACCACTTCTATTCAACATAGTACTGGAAGTCCTAGCCAGAGCAATTCAGCATGAGAAAGAAATAAAGAATATTCAAATTGGAAAGGAAGAAGTCTAATAATCCTTGCTTGCCAGCAACATGATTTTATGTTTAGAAAAACCTAAAGACTCCACCAAAAAACTCTTAAAATAACCAAAGTTTTGTACTCCCATAATACTCTGAAATAAAAGAAAAAAAGAAAATAAAAAATAAAGAATTGATAAATGAACTCAGTAAGTTGCAGAATACAAAATCAACATATAAAAATCAGTAGCATTTCTGTATGCTAATAGTGATCAATCTGAAAAAGAAATCAAGAAAGCAATCCCATTTACAATAACTATAAATAAATGAAATACCTTGGAATCAATTTAACTAAAGAAATAAAAGCTCTCTACAAGGAAAACTATTAAACACTGATGAACATAATTGAAAAGGACAGACAAAAAGGGAAAGATATCCCATGCTCATGGATTAGAAGTTAATATTGTTAAAGTGATCCCAAAGTGATCTACAGATTCAGTGTAGATCCCTAACAAAATACCAATGACATTTTTCACAGAAATTTTTTTAAAAAATCCTAAAATTTATATTGAACCACAAAAGACCCCTAATAGCTAAAGCAATCCTGAGAAAAAAGAACAAAGCAGGGGGCATCATACTACCTGATTTCAGAAGTTATTACAAAGCTATAGTAACCAAAACAGCATGGTACTGGCATGAAAACAAACACATAAACCAATGGAACAGAATAGAGAACCCAGAAATAAATCCATACACTTACACCAACTCATTTTCGACAAAGGCACCAAGAATAAACATGGGAGAAAGGACAATCTCTTTAATAAATGGTTCTGGGAAAATTGAATATCCATATGCAGAAGGATGAAACTAGATCCTCATTTTTCAACATATACAAAAATCAACTCAAACTGGACTAAAGACTTAAATTTAAATGTAGGACCTGAAACTATGAAACTACTAAAATAAAACATTGGGGAAACAACTTCAGGACATTGGTCTGGGCAAGGATTTCTTGAGTAATACCCCAAAGCACAGGCAACCAAAGCAAAATGAATAAGACCTCAACAACACAGGCTACAACACAGTAAACAAATGAGATTATATCAAGTTAAAAAGCTTCTGCACAGCAAAGGAAGCAATCAACAAAGTGAAGAGACAACCTGCAGAATGGGAGAAAATATTTTTAAACTATCCATCTGACAAGAGATTAATAACCAGAATATATAAGGAACTCAACTCAATAGCAAAAAACCAAATAATCTGATTAAAGAATGGCAAAAAACCTGAATCAACATTTCTCAAAAGAAGACATGCAGATGGCAAGTATATGAAAAAATGTTCAACATCACTAATCATCAGGGAAATGCAAATCAAAACTACAATGAGATATCATCTCACCCCAGCTAAAATGGCAATTATCAAAAACAACTAAATATAACAGATGCCAAGGAGGACGCGGAGAAAGGGGAATGCCCATACACTGTTGGTGGAAATGTAAAGTAGAACAGCCATTACAGAAAATGGAGTCATTTGGAGGTTGCTCAAAAAACTAGGAATAGAACAACTATATGATGCAGCATTCTCACTGCTGGGCATATATCTAAAAGAAAGGAAATCAGTATAACAAAGAGATATCTGCACTCCCATGTATATTGCAACACTATTCACAATAGCCAAGTTATGGAATCAACCTAAGTGTCCATCAAGAGATGAATGGATAAAGCAAATGTGTACATTGTGTACATATACACAATGGACTACCATTCAGCCATAAAAAGAATGAAATCCTATCATTTGCAGCAACATGGATGGAACTGAAGGACATATGTTCAGTGAAATAAGCCAGGCACAGAAAGACAAATACTGCATGTTCTCGCTCATATGTGGGAGCTAAGAAATTGATCTCATGGAGGTAGTAAATAAAATGGTGGTTATCAGAGGCTGGGAAAGGTACTGGGGAGAGAGGGGATAATTCATGGGTATAAAAATACAGTTAGATGAAAGGAATAAATTCTAGCGGTCAGTAGCACATTAGGGCAAGTATAGTTAACAATTTATTGTATATTTCAAAATAGCTAGCAATGTTCTCAACACAAAGAAATGATAAATGTTCGAGGTGATGTATATCTCAATTATCCTGATTTGATATTACCTATTATATAAAAGTATCAAAATATCACCCCAAATACGTATTATATATCAATAAAAATTTTTAAGTAGGTTATTTATCTTTTATTAATAGTATTGAGTTTTAAGAATTCTTTGTATATTCTAGATACAAGTTCATTATATGGTGTATGATTTACAAATATTTTCTTCCATTCTGTGGATTGTTTTTTCAGTTGCTTTTTGGTATCATTTACAGAACAAAGTTTTTTGTTTTTTTTTTTATGTTAACAGTGCAGTTTAATGATTTTTTTTTTTTTTTTGGAGACAGGGTCTCTCTCTGTTGCCCGGGCTAGAGTTCAGTGGTGTCGTCATAGATCACTCCAACCTCAAACTCCTGGGCTCATAGTGATCCTCCTGCCTCAGCCTCCTGAGTAGCTGGGATTAAAGGTGTACACCACCATGCCCGGCTAATTTTTAAAAAATTTTTTGTAGAGACGGGGTAGCTGTGTTGCCCAGACTGGTTGTGAACTCCTGACCTCAAGCGATCCTCCAGCCTTGGCCTCCCAAAGTCCTAGGATTACAGGCATGAGGGACTACCCCTGGCCTTTAATGAACTATTATAAAGAGAACACCTGAGTGTAACTACCACCCAGGTAAAGAAATAGAACCTTACTAGCACCCTGCAAGTCCCTGAAGTGCCCTTCCCCACCAAAACCCTCCTCTCTCTCCCCAAAAGTAATCACTTTCCTAACTTTTGTGATAATCATTTCTTTGGTTTTCTTTATAGCTTTCCACCTGTGTTTGCATCCCTAAACACTGTATTTCATTTTGCCTGTTTTTTTTTCCTTTTATTTCAGAATATTATGGGGGTACAACACTTTGTTTATATATATTGCCCATGCACTGCCCATGTCAGAGTTACAATCGTAGACATCCCCCAAACTGTGCACCCCGCATCCATTCAGTGAGAGTTTTCCTGTCCCCTCTACCAACCTCCCGCCTGCCCATCCCCTGATGAATATTATTGCCATGTGTGACATAAGTATTGATCAGTTAGTACCAATTTGATGGTGCGTATCAGTGGCGCTTGTTTTTCCATTCTTGTGATACTTCGCTTTGAAGAATGGGCTCTAGCTCCATCCAGGATAATACCAGATGTGTTAATTCACTGTTGTTTTTTATTGCTGAGTAATATTCCATGGTATACATATACCACATTTTATTAATCCACTCGTGTATTGATGGGCACCTGGGTTGTTTCCACATCTTTGCAATTGTGAATTGTGCTGCTATAAACATTTGCGTGCAGATGTCATTATTATAGAACGTCTTTTTTTCCTTTGGGTAAATACCCAGTAGTGGGATTGCTGGATCAAATGGTAGATCTACTTTTAGTTCTCTGAGGTATCTCCATATTACTTTCCATAGAGGTTGTACTAGGTTGCAGTCCCACCAGCAATGTATAAGTGTTCCTATCTGCCCGCATTCCCACCAACATTTGTTGTTTTGGGACTTTTTGATATGAGCCAATCTCACTGGAGTTAAGTGATATCTCATTGTGGTTTTGATTTGCATTTCCCTGATGATTAGAGAAGTTGAGCAATTTTTTATATGTTTGCTGGCCATTATTCTGTCTTCTTTTGAAAAGTTTCTGTTTGTGTCCTTTGCCCATTTTTTAATGGGGTTGTTTGATTTTTTCTTGTTGATTTTCCTAAGTTCTATATAGATTCTGGTTATCAGCCCTTTATCAGATGTGTAGCATGCAAATATTTTCTCCCATTCTGTAGGTTGTTCACTCTAGTGATAGTTTCCTTGGCTGTGCAGAAGCTTTTTAATTTGATCAGGTCCCATTTATTTATTTTTGTTGCTGCTGTGATTGCTTTGGGGGTCTTCTTCATAAGTTCTATGCCTAGGCCAATGTCCATAAGAGTTTTTACAACATTTTCTCCTAGAATTCTTACGGTTTCTTGTCTAAGGTTTAAGTCTGTTATCCATCGTGAGTTGATTTTTGTGAGAGGTGAGAGGTGTGGATCTAGTTTCAGTCTTCTACATGTGGCCATCCAGTTTTCCCAGCACCATTTATTGAATAGGGAATCTTTTCCCCATTGTATGTTTTTGTTTACTTTGTCAAAGATCAGATGACAGTATGAGGATGGTTTTATATTTGGGTTCTCAGTCCTGTTCCATTGGTCTATGTCTCTGTTCTTCTGCCATTACCATGCTGTTTTGGTTACTATAGCCTTGTAGTATAGTTTGAAGTCTGGTGGATTGATGCCTCCCAATTTATTCTTTTTGCTTAAGATTGCTTTGGCTAGACGGGGTCTTCTCTGGTTCCACACGAAGCATAGAATTATTTTTTCTAGATCAGCAAAAAATGATGTTGGTATTTTGATAGGGACTGCACTGATTCTGTAAATCACTTTAGGTAGCAAAGAAATTTTAACAATGTTGATTCTACCTATGCAAGAGCATGGTAGGGTTTTCCATCTGTTTACATCCTCTGCAATTTCTTTTCTCAGTGTTGTGTAATTCTCTCTATATAGGTCTTTCACCTCCTTAGTTAGATATGTTCCTAAATATTTAATTTTCTTTGGTGCTATTGTGAAAGGTATTGGATCTTTAATTTGTTTCTTGGCTTGACTGTTGTTGGTATATATGAAGGGTATTGATTTGTGTGCATTGATTTTGTATCCTGAGACTTTGCTGAATTCATTTATCAATTCCAGTAATCTCTTGGTTGAATCTTTAGGGTTTTCTAGATATAATGTTATATCGTCAGTGAAGAGTGAAAGTTTGATCTCTTCTGCCCCCATTTGGACACCCCTGATTCCTCTCTTTTGTCTAATTGCTGTGGCAAGGACTTCCAGCACTATGTTGAATAGAAGTGGAGATAGTGGGCAAACTTTTCTGGTTCCAATTTTAAGGGGGAATGCTTTCAATTTTTCCCCATTCAGTATGATGTTGGCTGTGGGTTTATTGTATATGGTTTTAATAATTTTGAGGTATGAGCCATCTATGCCTATGTTGTTAAGAGTTCTTATCATAAGATGGTGCTAGATTTTGTCAAAAGCCTTTTCTGCATCTATTGAAAGGATCATATAGTCTTTGTTCTTGCTTTTATTTATGTGGTGAATTATGTTTATAGATTTGCGTATGTTGAACCATCCCTGCATCTCAGGGATGAAACCCACCTGATCATGATGAATTATTTTTTTGATGTACATTTGAATTCAGTTTGCAAAGATTTTATTGAGAATTTTTGCATCTATATTCATAAGGGATATTGGCCTTTAGTTTTGTTTTCTTGTTGTGTCTTTTCCTGGCTTTGGTATCAAAGTGATATTGGCTTCGTAGAATGAGTTTGATAGGGTTCCATCCTTCTCGATGTTTTCAAATAATTTCTGCAGTATAGGCACCGGTTCTTCCTTGTAGGTTTGGCAGAATTCAGGTGTGAACCCATCTGGTCCAGGACTTTTTTTTGTTGGAAGATTTTTTATTACTGCTTCAATTTTGGTGCTTGATATTGGTCTGTTTAGGAATTCTATTTCTTCCTGATTGATCCTAGGGAGGTAGTGTGTTTCTAAGAATTTGTCCATTTCCTGCACGTTTTTATGTTTTTGGCAATAGAGATTTTTGTAGTATTTGAAGGTGATGTTTTGTATTTCCATGATATCAGTTGTGACCTCTCCTTTTTCATTTGTAATTGAGCTTATTAGAGTCCTTTCCTTTCTGCTTCTGGTCAGTCTAGCAAGTGGCCTGTGTATTTTGTTTGTCTTTTCAAAGAACCAACTTTTCGTTTTATTAAACTTCTGTATAGTTCTTTTGTTCTCAATTTCATTTAATTCTGCTCTGATCTTGGTTGTGTCTTTTCTTCTGCTGGGTTTAGGATTGGGTTGCTCTTCCTTTTCCATTTCCTTAAGATGATTCATTAGTTTACTGATTTGTGACTTTTTTGTCTTTATGATGTGAGCATTTAAGGCAATAAGTTTTCCTCTCAGGAGTGTTTTTGCTGTATCCCACAGATTTTGACAGCTTGTGTCCCCATTATCATATAGTTCGAAGAATCTTTTGATTTCCCTCTGAATCTCATTGTTGACCCAATAATCATTCAGCAACAGATTGTTTAATTTCCATGTTTTTGGATGAAGATGTGAGTTTCTGTTGGAATTGATTCCTAATTTTATTCCGCTGTGGTCTGCAAAGATACATGGTATGATTTCTATTTTTTTAAATTTATTGAGATGTGTTTTGTGGCCTAGGATGTGATCAATTTTAGAGAAAGTTCCATGAGCTGATGAGAAGAACGTATATTCAGTGTTATTTGGGTGGAGTGTTGTATAGATGTCTGTTAGGCCCAAATGTTCTAGAGTCCTGTTAAGGTGCATTGTTTCTTTGCTTATTTTATGTTTGGAGGATCTGTCCAGTTCTGTCAATGGGGTGTTGAGGTCTCCTGCTATTATGGCATTGTTCTTTATTATGTTGTTTAGATCAAGCAGTATTTGCTTTATTTATCTGGGCACTCCTGTGTTGGGTGCATAAATATTTAGGATTGTTAAATCTTCTTGGAAGATTTTTCCCTTCACCACTATATTGACCATCTTTGTCTTTCTTTACTTTTGTTGCTTTAAAGTTTGTATCATCTGAAATAAGGATGGCTACTCCAGATTTCTGTTGGTTTCCATTAGCCTGGGAAATTGTATTCCATCCTTTCACCTTGAGTCTGAATGAGTCCTTGTGTGTAAGATATGTTTCCTGGAGACAGCAGATACTTGGCTTGTATTTTTTCCATTCAGCCAGCCTATGTCTCTTTAATGGGCAATTCAAGCCATTCACATTTTTTGAGAGAATTGTTATTTGGGGTAGATTTCTGTTTATTCTGTTGGGTAGTCTCTTGTTCTGTTTTACCTCTTGAGTCATTGTGAAATCTGGGTTCTGGAGTTTTAGCTTTTGGGTAGTTTTACACTGGTGGGTGTCTGTTGTGCTGGTTAGTGTACAATGCAGGTCTAAGCACTTCTTGCAGAGCCGGTCTGGACTTCGCAAATTCTATCAGTGATTGCTTTTCTGGAAAAGTCTTTATTTCTCCCTCATATAAGAAGCTTAGTTTGGTGGGATAAAGAATTCTGGGTTGGCCATTATTTTGTTTTAGAAGACTGAGGTTGGGTCCCCAGTCCCTTCTGTCTTGTAAGGTTTCAGGTGAGAAATCTGCAGTTAATCTGATAGGTTTCCCTTTGTAGGTTACCTGCTCCTTTTGCCTCACTGCTCGGAGCAGAGCCTCTTTTGTGTTTAATTTGGTCAGTCTAATAATTATGTGGCGTGGTGAATGCCTTTTCACATTGAATCTCCCAGGTGTCCTGTGTGCTTCTTGTGCTTGGATATTGAGATTTCTGGCTTGGCCATGGAAATTTTCCTCTCTTAGTCCTTCAAATAGATTTTCCAGCCCATGTGAATTTTCTTCCTCTCCCTCAGGAATGCCTGTGATCCTTATGTTTGGCCTCTTTACATAATCCCACATTTCTTGTATGGTTTGTTCATGCCTCTTGTTTTTGTGTTCTTTCTCTTCGACTGATTTATTTAGCACATAGGAGTTATCTTCCAGCTCTGAGATACTTTCCTCTGCGTTATCCAGCCTATTCTTAAGGCTTTCCACTGTGTTTTGTATGTCTTTGAATGCCTCCTTCATTTCTAGAATTTCTATTTGATTTTTCCGTAATACTTCTATTTCTTCGGAAAATTTTTCATTCATTTCTTGCATTTTTCTTGTGGTTTCTTTGTGCTGGGATTCAATTTTCTCTTGAATTTCATTGAGCTTTCTTATAATCCATAAACGAAATTCCTCGTCTGTCATTCTACCCATTTCATTTGAGTTGGTATCCATTGCTGAGGAACTGATGATTTCTTTTGGATGTGACTTTTCACTCTGATTTTTCATGTTTCCTGAGTTCTTTCGCTGATTTTTTCTCATGGGCCTCTTGGTCGAGAGCTGGGGGTGTTCGGGCTGGTTTATGGCCCTGTCTCCAAGCCCCTGAGGTTCATTCCTTGGCAGAGCCGGAGAGAGGAGTGTTGGTCTGTATTGCCTTAGGTGTATTTTAGCAAGTTTGGTGGACCTCTTGGGTTACCTCTGACCTGTTGTCTCCACCTCTTCCCGGTGGAGTGTAGTGAGTCTGTTCTCCCAGCTTGAGCTCTAAGCTGGTGGATTGTACTTGAGGGTATGAATCCATGGCTCCCTAATAGCTAGGTACTCTGTTGTGCCTGTGGCAGACTCTGGTCCCCCAGGTGGGGTATATGAAAGCCCCAAGCTTTTGGAGGGGCCTTGTAGCTCCTAGGGGTTAATTTGACCCTGCTCCTCCTGAGTTGCAGGAGGCTGCAGTGCAAGAGCTGAGTTGGGAAAATTCTACACTGCTCAGAGGTTGCTTATCTGGCCATGTGTGTGGCCCTCTGACGTGCATTTCCACGTGTCACTGGCTGATGGGGGATCTCCAATTGTGCACCCCTTTTCCACCACTAGACCCCAAGGCGAGGTGGGTGGGTGTCTCTATCCCCAGAAGTCTCTGCCAGGGGGATGTTCCCACCGGGGGGAATAGTGGCCACTGGAGGCATTCTTGGATCGAGTGAAATTCCCTAATGAAGTGGGCAGGTTTAGGGGGAGCTGCTCTGTTTCAGCTTGTGGCTCTTGAGGCATTTGGTTGCCATGAGAACCGGTACTTATACAAAGTGAATCACTATAACCAGCAACCTTCAAAATGACCGATCTCTAGGGTACAGGAGGGCTGGGACCTGAAGAGCGGACACTAGGACCAGCACGTAGTGGACTAGTTTGAGGCCAGAGCCGGGAAAGCAGGACCAGATGGACAGGCTGCAAACTGTTTCCAATACACAAAGGTTCTGCCACTATAGTTGTGGGATCTCGTCCCACCTGCAACCCACGGATACAGCTGTCCCTGGCCACCAAGGTGAAGCCTGTTGCGCCCAGGCCAAAGAGCCCCCAGGCCAGGGATGGGGTGAAGGTAGAAACCTAGCTAACAGCTCCAGGCGGGAGACTTTAAAGATGGCTGCCAACCACCAGTCTGGCGTACAGTAGGGCTCAGATCGCACCTGTGAATGCAGCTCTTGTCACCTGGCCTGGGTCCCACGGAGGCAATTGATGGCAGCCCCTAAGGGCTTGTCCCACTCTCTGTTCAACTCCTGTGCCCAGGTCCCGCTGACTTCCAGAGGCGAGGTGCCCATCTGCAGATTCCTGCATACTGTCCTGGGAAGCTATATCTCAGCCCGGTCCCTGTAGAGTGCCGTCGAGAGTTCTGTATATCTCTCACAATTGCTTCCTCTCCACAGAGCCTGCTGTCTTGAGCAACAACTTTGCCCCAACTCTGGGCTTGTCCCTGATTCAGTGGATGGAAAGTCTGTGGGGAAGGTGCATAACCACTTGTAGGTCAGGTCACACTGTGCTAACCTGGTGAGCACGTCCTTCCTCCGCTCTGGGCTCTATTGTACTTTCTGCACTCTCTGATCTTTGTGAATGAATCTCCCAGTCACCTGTTTTCTTGGGCTGAGTATCACACGATGTTTCTCTGTAAATTCACAATGCTGTCTTCAGAGTGAGCGATCCGCAGGCAGGCAGCCGATGGTGTATTTCACCTCTTTCCCTAGGAGCGGTGAGGTGGGAGGACGCTATCAGACTGCCATTTTTTCTCCTTAATCCCAGAACAAAGTTTTTAATTTTGATGAAATTCATTTTATCTAGATGCCTTTTCTTAGGTTGATAAAGTTCTCTTTTATTCCTAGTTAGTTGAAAGGTGGTAATTTTTTTAATCATAAAAAGGATGTTGGATTTTGTGAAATGCTTTTTCCTTGCCTGTTGAGGCAAACGTGGTTTTTGTCCTTTATTCTATTAATATTTTGTGTCACATTAATTGATTTTCAGATGTTAAAGCAACTTTAAATTTTTGGGAGAAATCCTACTTGGTCATGGTTTGTAATCCTTTTTGTATTTTGCTGGATTTGTTTTGCTAATATTTTGTTGAGAGTTTTTTGCATCTGTGTTCATAAGAGATATTGGGTTATAGTTTTCTTGTGATGTCTTTGTCCTGAGGCTTCAGATCTTTTCACTAACTTGGTGTACATCCCTGGAGGCTGCCTGTGTGTGTATCTGAGAGGATAAGATGTGTGATTTTTGCCATTTTACAAATCTCTTCAAGCTTTATTTTCTTACTTACACAGCTTTATGAGGGAAAAGATAAAAATACCATGATTTGGAATATTCCACTTACAGGGTGATGAGAGAGGGCCAGGGAAAAGGACAGAATTTACCTGGTGCTCCCAGTGAATCTCCTCTTTTTGTGTTTTCTGCTGTTTCAGAGGAATCTTTTCTTCTTTTAAAGAAATTTGCCTTTTGACTTTATATCTAGTATTTTCTGTTTATTGGCAGGCATAATTAATTCTGTGTGGTTATTGTTGTTGTGCTTTTTTACTCCGATCTAGAGAGACCAAAATATAAACTTTAGGGGTTTTTCCTGCCAATCATTCTCTACGCATTTTCTAGGCATCTTTTTCCTGGACTGCCTTCTTATCTCCTCAGATCTCTTACCAAATTCAGGTATATGAGTGACAGTTTCTCTCATTACTATATCTGTTCACTTTCTTTCACCAATACTGTACAAGTAGTGATAGGGTTAGGAGCCACACTGAGTAGAGTCATATCAGCACAACTGTACATCATGGCTCTCATACTGAGCCTCACTAATATTAGAGATTATAGCATGAGGTTGTATGTATATTTTTGTTGTTGAATTTATTTTTGCTAGTTTTTAACTACTTTCCTTTCTTTCCTCTCTTTCTCCCTCTTTTTTAGTTTAGGAGGAGGAAGATTTTGTAACCTGGCTTTTCCATCTTTACCAAGGAGTTCAATATATTGTATTATTTATTTATATCTACTTTAACTTTCTTATATATTTTTTCTGTTTGATCAATCCTGAGTTGAAAGAAGGAGTTAAAGGTTCTATTACTATTATCTTTCTCTTCCTCTTGAGTTCTCAACTAATTTTGCCTTAGGTGATTTGATAAATACTATTTGTTGTATAAAAGTTTATACTAATTAATTGTTCCTTGGAGATTGTATCCTTTATCTTTGTCCTTTTGCCTCAAAGTCAGCCTTTATCTGATATTCATATTGTGATCCTCATGTTCTTTTTGTATTTGTTTGTCTCATGTGTTTTTGTCCATTTTTTATTAACCTTGATTGAATCTCTGAGAGTCTTTTTCTCTAATAGGTTAGTTTTCCTGTTTATATTTATTGATATGATATGTATTTTATTTTGAACTATTCTTGCATTTCTGTAAAAAATTCCATTGATCATGATGTATTTTTTAAATGTGATGTTAGATTATACTGGCTAATATTTAATTTGGCACTTTTACATTGATATTCATAAGTTGAATAGTTTGTAGTTTTCTTATTATGATAAAAAACACCTGATATTTACCATCTTAACATTTTTTAAGTATACAGTTCAGTAGTATTAAGTATATTTGTTTTGTTGTGCAATGGATCTCTAGTACTTTTTCATCTTGTGCAACTAAAACTGTATACCCATTAAACACTAATTCTCTTTTCCGGCTCCCCTCAGTCTTTGGCAATCACCTTTGTAGATTCTGTTTCTGATTTTGAATACTTTAAGTACTTTATATTAGTGGAATCATACAGTATTTGTCCTTGTATGACAGGCTTATTTTGCTTAGAGTAATGTCCTCAAGGTTCATCCATGTTGTAACATGTAAAAGGATATCATATTTAAGGCTGCATATTCCACCATTGTATGTATACACCATATTCTTTTAATCTGTTCATCTCTTGATGGACATTTGGGTTGTTTTTATCTCTTTCTATTGTGAATAATGCTGTCGTGAACGTGGGTGCACAAATACCTCTTTGAGATTTTGTTTTGAATTCTTTTGGATATATACCCAGAAGTGGGATTGTTGGATTATATAGTGATTGTATCATTAAATTTTTGAAGAACCTCCATACTGTTTGCCTTAGCAACTGCAGCATTTGAAATTCTCACCAGCAGTGCACAAGGGTTCCAATTTCTCCACATCCTTGTCAGCACTTGTTATTTTATGTTCTTTTGATAGTGGCCCATGTATGTAAGGTCATATCTCACTGTGGTTATGATTTGCATTTTTCTTATGATTAGTGATGTTGAGCATCTTTTAATATGCTTTTTGGCCATTCATATATCTTCTCTGATGAATTGATTATTCAAGTCCTTTGCCCATCTTTGAATCGAGTTGATAATAATTTTAATCATTTTTTGTTATTGAGTTGTAGGAGTTGCTTATAGATTCTGAATATTAACAACTTGTCAGTGTTATATATATTTTAATGTTTTTTAATCTTATTTTTCATTGCATATTAATATTAATTTTATTTTCTTTTTCTTTAAAGTGAGAGAGAGAGTGTGTGTCTAACTTTGGTTGATTTAGAAGATGTATATAGCCTTTTAAAGTATTTTATTGATTATCTTTATATTTTAAAATAATATATCTAATACTTTCTTCTATCTCATCTTCCCTGTACATACAATTTTAATATTTATTTTATTATTTTACATTGTCAAGATTTATAAAAACATATATTCTATTCTTTAACCATGATTCCTGTATGTCTTTAACTTTAGCTTTATATTTATATAGATTCAGCTCATCTTTTATGTGCAACTTTTTTCTGAGTTCTCAATTTTGATCTTGGTCAATATGACAATCACCATTTTTACCTTCTTTATATCTTTTATAGTTTGATGGGGCCTTAATCGCTGCCTAGTAAAGAAATTTGTTTCTTTACTATCTTGATGTGGAGGGCCATATTATAGGCATATTTTACTTACTCAGATTAAATAGGGACCTTCATAGGCTGCCCATCTCTTTAGTCTGAGGGAACCCATGATCGTTCAGCCACTATCAAAGATACATGTTTGTGTATGAGCTAATTTATACCTTGGAAATTCGTACTGTACCTAGTACAGAACAGACTGTACTAAGGTCTGCAGACGAGCAAAGTCAGACCTGTAGAGACAGTGCATTTGTGGGAGGTGCTTTCTTCCTTCTGTCCTCTGGAAGCCAAGATATGTATTCTAACTGAATACTGAATATGACAGTCAGTGCAATATTGCTAGGTTAGGTAATATACTTTGTCCTAGAAGATAGCATTACAGCCCCTTAGAGTAGACCCCAATTGTCACTATAACTGAAGAGCAACCATTGGGGGGTGATAGGATGCATTAAAAAATAATGATTAATACTATTACATCAGCTTACCACAAACTTCCTTCATGGTGAAGTGAGTTCTCTGGTTAGGAGCAGTACTGTGGGAGAGATACCATGGTGTACATAAGGCATTCAGTGACAGTAGATGTTAGCATAGGCATTATGGGCAGGCAAGGCAAGTTTGATTGCTGAAAGTTCTGCACACTGGGAAATTTTCCTTTCTCTGAGACCTTTAAAGCTCCCTGGGGCTGTAAACAATTCCATTCTTCAGATGACTGTCCTATTATAGGCATACTACATATTCATTTCTGTAGGCCAGGCTTAAGTTTTCTTTTTTCCTACTGAATAAATTCTATAGATTAGCATATTACACTCTCCACTCTGACTGCAACTCTCCTTTCTATTTTTGACTACTTCTATGCATACATCCTATTCTTCAGTAAAAGTTATGTATTATTTCCTAAGTATTGTGTACTTTTCTGTATTCATGTGATTATTTTTGCTTCTCAGCTTTTTCTTTCTTTTTGTCCCTCATCTTTATTTATCTCATGTTGAAAGCTTGCTCATTATTCAAAATCCAACTGAAATGCACCTTTTCTCAGCATACAGGGAAAAAGCTGATTCTGCTTTTAAAGGCTCACAGTATTTTAGATCTCTTTATAACACTTCCCACTTTAGTTACTTGTGTGTATCTCTCACTCTATAATCTGGTCCATCCACTTCATTTTATAAATAAGAAAGTTGAGATTCAGTTTTAAGAGGCTTATTCAAGATTCCACAGATACACACTAGAGATACATCAGAATAAAAAGAAAAGATAATTGAAACCAAATAGCACCTCTGTAGAAAGGAACTAATTTGTTTTTCTTTTTTCTTTTATTATTTTATAAGATTGAGAGGTTAGTCTTCTTTCTTTGTTAATATTTATTAGGAAAGATTTTGTAATAACATTCATTTGTAATAATAGTAATGATTATGTTGTATGTACTTGATATTCATTTTTAATAGGAAAAACTCAAAGCAGAGGCAAAAGAAAACATAGTTACTCTCAAAGAAAAAAAAGACAAGGTAAGAGTATATAATTCTTATAGTTTTCTTTATAACCAATTCAATTTTTAACATCTTTGTAGAAATAATTTTTTTATAAGTAGGAAAATAACATTTTAAATATATCATGCAATTTCATTTCCTAAATTGTTTCTTGCTATTAATTTAAAAGCATATACTAAAAATTTCAAAACTTTTGTCATTTAGAGAATTAGAGAAAATTTCAGTCTTTCTTTATAATTCTTATTGCAGTATCATCTTAAATTAGTTAGGTACTTCTGTGTTACTCTCTTAAAAATTTAAAATGTTAGAGGCAAAATATTTTTATAAAAATTCTAAAGCTTAAATTTTGATCATGTCTGATTTTGGGTTTTGAAGGGGTTTAATAAATAACATACTGTTTTCCTCACTTAAGTTCTGGACCAATTGAGAAAGACAAAGGAGAACCAAAATAATATCTTTATTACTGGTAACTAATATTGGCTTATATTTGAAGGCAAGAGGATCTCTTAATCCCGAAATCCCCAGTTAAACAAATTTACCTACTCTTTCACAGGTAGAGCTTGACTGGGACAGGTTTACCCATTTGATGGCCTGCTCTAATTTAAGCTGCCTGCAAGTTCAACATCCAGACATAAAACTTATGGCATAAAGGAGTAGAGCAGAATGAATGTGTGATTTCTCTGGTTCTCAAGAAGGGAGTAAGGAAGAAGCTACACTATATGTGTGCAGTTTCTGCTTTCCTTCCAAATTCACCAATCACATTAAGTCGTTGTTCCTCCCCTAAGGAAGCAGAGAGAGAGGTTAGGAATATTACCTTAGGGTGTTCCCTACATGTGAAAGGAAGCACTAGTTATGGGGAAGAAGAGTACTCCTCAGCCTCTAACCTATTTGGTAATATAGGATTGTTGCAGAAGAATTTGATTTAACCAATTTTTGGTTAAAGTGATTAAGTATTTTCTTTATACACAATGATGTAGTCTCCTAAGTCTCCACGGAGTTTGCTGTGATTATTGTTAAACTGAAAATGATAATCAGAATAGTCTGGAAAAAGTTCATTTGTTAGTTATAGACAGTGCTACAATTTTGTTAAATTTAGGTTCAAAGAAAGAGAAGAAGGAAAGAAATACTGAACCTGTTAGTGAATATGCAGTGCTTCATATATTCTAGACAATGTGCTAGCCACTTGAAAACATTATATTTGGAGACATTATCTTCATAATAAAATTAACCAGCAGGGTTAGATATGGTCTTAAGGAAGTATCTGATGAAGATAAGCAAGTTGGTTAATCTCTAATATTCTTTTCTAAATATAGAATGTGTTCATATTATGAAAGTATATATCACATATTCTTATAGAGATGCTTTGATTCATATATAAGTCTCGTTATTTGTATCTGTTATCAAGTAGATTAGTAAATTCCATATATTTTATCTAGGGGTCTGGTTATATATGTTGCAAAATGAAAAGATGATAAACAAAATGAAGAAATTTAACTAGGATTTTTTTTTGTCTTGCTATACTTTATTCCAATACCGCTGAAATACAAGCCTTATAAGTAATAATCCTTAAATTTACCAAATATTTCTGAGTTTGGGCAAGTTACTTAACTTTTTCCTGCCTTAGTTTCCTTATCTATAAAGGGATAATAATAGTAGCTACCTCCTAAAGTTGTTTTAAGGATTAAATGGTATTTGTAAAGTATTTAAAATAGTGCTTGGCACATAGTAAATGCCATGTAAGTGTTTGTTTAAAAAATACAACAGACAAAATTGTGAATTTTCTGTATATATGCATCACTGGAAAAGTAACATTCAAAAAATAATATAACTTGTAAGGAAGTACATATGTTTCCGTCCTGTATTCTGAAGAGGGATAGTTACTGAGCATTTTCTTTTAGGCTACCAGGGAAATGTCAATTCTCAGACATGGCCACAAGGTGGTGCAGTGAGTTTAAATTGCTATTCTCAGGTCTATTGGGAGGAAAAATTTGTCCATGAAAGCAGTTAAGTTTTGGAGGTTCTAAGGGTGTGACCCCTGATAAGCAGAAAAAAATTGCTTTCATCAAAATTGTGTCATCAACTATGATGTAGAAATATGTAGGAAAAAGGAAACAAATTCAACTCTGTGAAAAAATGCTACCAAAATTCATACCTGTTGGAAAAAGGATTATGAAATGACAGATCATCTCATTAGCTCCTTGATTTTATAGATGGATGAATTTAAGCCTGAAGATACTTGGAGATTTACTTAAAATCACCTGGCAAGACAGTAAAAGATCCAGGAGAAAAGAGCATATTTTGTACTTGGCTCCTAGTTTAATGTTTTTTATAGTGCATGCAATTGCTTCTTAATCTTATACCTTATACCTCCCTAATTTAAACTCACTGCAAGTTCAACATCCAAGCTTTTGAGTTATTGTCCTTGAAGCCCCCCTTATTTGATCCTCCATTCTTTCATTTAAGTGATTGCATTGCCTTGATTGTATTCATGGGGGTGGTGGTACCACCAAAGGAAGTGGTAAAATAGGAAGTGATGAGCATGAATTCCACTAAAGCAACTATTGGTAGCTTTTACTAGAAAGCTAGGCCAGGTGCTAAAAGAAGCTGTATACAACGGTAGAGTGAAAGAGAACTGAGGAAATTGAGTGGAAATAATGTCTAAGTATTTAGAGTAAATTTGCAATTTGTTTACTTTTAGAATTGAAGCAAATAGCTATTTTCTGAGTTTTTCCCTGAAAATTTCTCTCATTCTTTACGTTCATAATTTTTCTCCCTGTGTTTGGTGGCGAGTGGATAGGAAAAGGCTAATATTTTTATAGGCAAGAGAGCGGAAGTATCAATTCATGAAAGAGAATGAATGAAAATGAAAATAAATTGCCCTCTGGCTTTTAGGCTGTTGGAGTGAAGCACGGATTAAGGCTTTTTGCCCCTAGGAATAGAGATTTGTTTTTTAGAGAATCCTTAACTGTTGGTCAAATAGGGAGTTCAGATATCTTATTTCTTTTCATAGCAGTTCTGTTAAGACAGGGAGGGGACAAATATCATTTTCATCTTAAATGGGCAAGTAAAGTGACGAAGAAGATTAATGCAATTTATTCAGGCTTATCTAACCAGTAATGAATTTGGGAGTAAATTCTAGTTTATTGCAATGTTAATTCTGCTAGTTGCTGTGCTTCAAAGACATAAATTAAAATGACATTTAATGATGGTTTTATTTGCTTTTGTTATTCAATGCAGAAAACACAGACATCTTTGTTGGAAACACCTGAAACTAGTTGTCGGAAATTTGATTCTAAAGCAGCTTCTTCACAAAATATATCTCGAAATTTCACATCAGCTGATCATGGCAAATCCAAAGATAAAAGAGACTACCTGTGGACATCTGCCAAAAGTACTTTATCTACACCGTTACCAAAGGTTGGTGTCTAAAATTTCTAAGGTAGTAATTTTTTTTAATAAAAAAAGGAGTTTCTGGTATCACCATATATCTAGTATCTCACACACACACACGTGTGCACACACACACACAAGTTTCTTGAAAGTTTCAACTTTTTTGTGGTATCAACATGAAATGATTTTTTTTTTTTCTATCACTGTTCACAAATTAATGGCATCTGGGGCAGATTCCGTAACTTGCTGGTCATTTGCCAACACATAAGTCCCTGATGTGGGAACTCTGATTCTGACTTGACATTTTACAGTATCACCTCAGTTACATCCCTTTGCGGTTTACCTCTACATCATCTTGCTGCTAGAGTCTTTTACTTAACAGTCATCTTGGAGCAGTTGCCACTAGCAAGGTGCCTCAATTCTGTCTTTCACATACCCACTTAATCCATGGGGAATTCATACAACTTTGCCATGCTAAATGGCGGTGTGGAATGCTCTACTTATGACCCTTCTCCTCTCTGCTATTTCTCTCTCTTTAATTTCCTTTTCATCTGGTCAGCTAGATAAAAACACAGATAAACAAATTGGCTGCCTAGGCTAAATATCTAACTAGGGAATGAGATGTCAGTCTTCCCTTCTTTTAGGCACCTCTGGTCTTCTTTGTAAGTATACTCTTGGAGTTCCTGCCTCACTTGTTTTGGGAGTTGAAGGAAAAAGTATCTCAATCTGTCTCCATCCCTCTAAGCTAGTATTTTATGCCTTTCCCCTCACAGTTTTCTTAAAATAACTGGGAAGGAGAGAAGTGTTTGTTGATTATAGGGGCTGTTCTACCATTTTTTAATAAGTCCTGGGGAAGGATCTGGCCTTGATCATAGATCACTTTCTTTAAAATGTGGATTATTAGCACTTGCCCCCCAGTTTTGTGTCCCAGTTGAAAATTCCAGAGCAAAAGGAAGAGTCCCACTCACATCTTGATATATATATGCACAATATTCTATACCTTGTGAAAATTATGAAAATTGGTGAACTATATTGCTTAGGGAGGCTTTTATATTAAAATTATTCAGTTTTATTTACTATAATATTGTTCAAAATATGAAATGATTTCTATTAAAGAAAACCTTACTTAAACAACTTTTAATTGAAATATTTATAAGAAAAATGCATGGATCTTAAATGTTCAACTTGGATTTTCACAAACAAAACATAACCTTATAACCAGCACTGTTATTAACCAGATTAAAATACAGAATATTACTATCACCACTTGTTCCACCTTCCAATCACTAGTCCCTCTACCAAGGCCAATTACTTTCTCAACTTCTAATATTAGATGTACCTTTTTTTGCATTTTCTACAAATGGAATCATACAGTATGTATTCTTTTTGCCTGCTTTCTTTCATTTAATATTATATTTGTGGGACTCGTCCATATTGTTGCTTGAAGTTGTAGACTATTTTTATTTCTGTATGGTATTCCATTGTGTGACCATACCACATTTTATTGATCTATTGTATTATTAATGGATATTTGGGTAGTTTCCAGATTGGGCTTTTATGAATAGTGTTGTTACAAAAATTCTAGTACCTGACATGTATACATTTTGGTTGAGTACGTGCCTAGGAGTGAAGTTGCTGAGTTATAGGGTTATATGTATGTTCCATTTTAGTACGTGCTGCCATTTGTGTGTGTGTTTGTGTATGTATTTGTGTTTTAGTGATTGTACCAATTTACATTATAGCCAGCAGTGAATGAGAGTTCTAGTTGCTCCACATCCTTACCACCACATGGTATTTTTTATCTATTTTATTTTAGCCATTCTAGTGGGTGTGGTGACCTTACTTTTTTTTTTAAATAAACTTTTTACTTCGGAATTAATTTTGGATTTACAGAAAAGTGGCAAAGCTAATACAGAGAATTCCTAAATATCCCTCACCCAGTTTCCCCCATGGTTAACATTTTACATTACTGTGGTATATTTGTCAAAACTGAGAAACTTACATGAGTACATTACTATTAATGAAGTTCAGACCTTATTTGTATTTCATAGTTTTTCCATTAATGTTGTCTTTTTGTTTAAGGATCCAATCCAGGGTACCAAATTGCATTTAATTGTCATGTTTCCCTATTCTTGATCTTAATTTTTAATGAAGGCATTTTCAGCTATAAATTTCCCTCTAAGCACTAATTTCACTGCATCCCATAAATTTTGGTATGTTGTATTTTCATTTTTGTACATCTCAAAGTACTTTCTAATTTCCTTGTGATTTATTCTTTGATTATATAGAAGTGTGTTGTATTCACATGTTTTGAATCTTGTAAATATCCATTTGGTTGGTTTATAGTGTTGTTAAAGTATTCTATTTACTTGCTTATCTTCTGTCCAGTTGTTCTACTTATTATTGAAAGTGGAGTACTGAAGTCCCCAACTATTGTTGTTGAACTGTCTATTTTTCCCAGCTTTTGGTTCATGTATTTTGGGCTCTGATTTTAGGTAATATGTGTTTATAACTGTTATATTTTCTTGATGGATTGACCCTTTCACCCTTATAAAACATCCTTTGTCTCAATTTTTGTTTTAAAGTCTATTAGTTTAGTGATTCCACATCTCTTTTGCTTACCATTTGCATGGTGTATCTTTTCCCACCCTTCTGTTTTCAACCTATTTGTGTCATTGAATTTAAAGTGTCTTTTATTGACAGCATATAGTTGGATCATGCTTTTTTCATCATTCATTCTGCCAATCTCTGCCTTTTGATTGGAGTGTTTATTTGTATTTAATATAATTACTGATAAGGTAGGATTTACTTCTATCATTTGCTATTTGTTTTATGTGTCTTATGTCTTTTTTGTTCCTTGTTTCTCCATTAATATCTACTTTTAAGTAGATACTTTCCAGTGTGATATTTTAATTCTTTGGTTTTTTACTGTATTTTGGAGTTATTTTCTTAGTGATTGCCTTGAGGATTATAATTAACACTTTAACTTAAGATGACGTAGTTTGAATTAACACTAATGTAATTTCGATAGTATACAAAAACTTTGCTCTAATATAGCTTCATTCCATCCCCCCCTTTTGTTCTATCATTGTCATAAAAATCACATATTTGTATATTGTAAACTTGACACGGTATTATAATTATTGCTTTATGTGTTTATGTTTTAAACCACATAGGAAGAGAAAAGAGTTACGAACAAAAATGCATATATATTATCTTTCATAGTTACCTATGCAGTTGTCTTTACCAATGCTCTTTATTTCTTCATGTGGACTCAAGACTAGCATTCTTCTATTTCAGACTGAAGGACTCCCTTTAGTATTTCTTGTAGGGAAGGTCTACTAGTGACACATTTTCTCAGTTTTTGTTTATCTAGGAATGTCTTAATTTCTCCTTCATTTTTGAAAGATAGTTTTTCTGCATGTAGAATTCTTTGTGGACAATTCCTTTTCTTTAAGCACTTTGAATATGTCAGCCCATGACCTTCTGGACTGTATGATTTCTTATGGGAAATTAGCTGTTAATATTATTAAGGATCCCTGTACGTGAGGAGTTACTTCTGTCTTGCTGCTTTCAAGTTTATCTTTGTCTTTGGCTTCTGACAGTTTGATTATAATGTGTATAGGTATGGTTCTTTTAGAGTTTATCCTACTTGGAGTTTGTTGAGCTTCTTGGTTGTATAGATTAATATTTTCATCAAATTTGGGAGGTTTGAGCCATTATTTTTTCAAATACTCCTTTTGCTCTTTTTCTCTCTGCTCTTGTTCTATAACTTTCATTGTGTGAATACTGATGTGTTTGGTGGTATCCACAAATCTCTGAGGCTGTTTATTTTTCCTTCATTTTTTTTTCCTATTCCTAAGACTGAATAATATCAAAGAACTATCTTCAGCTTCATGGATTCTTTCTTTTGCTTGCCCAGATCTGCTGTTGAGTCCCTCTAGTGAATTTTTAATTTCAGTTATTATACTTTTTAATTTCAGAATTTCTATTTGGTTCTTTTGATAATTTCTATCTCTTTATTGATATTCCATATGGTGAGACATTGTTTTCATACTTTCTTTTGGTTCTTTAGACATGATTTTCTTTGGTTCTCTGCACATATTAAAAATAGCTGACCTTAAATCTTTTTCTAGTAAGTCCAATGTCTGTGCTTCCTTAGGAACAGTTTCTATTTTTTGCTTTTGCCTTGTCTCTATGGGCCATACTTTCTTGTTTAATTGCATGTCTCATAATTTTTTTATTGAAAACTGACATTTGAAAAAATACAGTGACAACTCTGGAAATCAGATTCTTCCGTATCCCCATGGTTTGTTGTTGTTTCTTCTTGATGTAGTTGTTATTGTTTGTTTAGTGATTTTTCTAAATTAATTCTGAAAAGTTTGTATTCTTGTGATTGAAACTGGTCTCCACTTGATGAGCTTAGTGTTCAGCTAATGTTTGGACAGAAATTTCCTTAAATGCCTGGAATCAATAAACTTCCCAATCTTTGCCAAGGGGCTCTATGTGTTTATAAGGTTATGTCTTCAATATTCAGCCAGGCAGTTGACAAATCTACCTTGGCTTTCAATTCCTGCTTGTGCATAACCTCAAGATAAGCCAGCAGTGAGAGCTTAGGGCCTTCTCAGGTCTTTCCTGAGCCTGTATACAACCCTACACATGTGTGTGGGCTTCTGTATTTCCAGGAATATGTCAGAGCTTTTCAAAGCCCCTATGAATATCTCGTTTCCTAGCTTTCCTTTTAAGGTTTTTGGTTAATCTTTTGTTTGCCCCCACTGTTAATCACTGCTTCAGGTTGCTGCAAAGTTGAAATACATTCTTGTAATTATTTTTGACAGATGCTGCCCCCTACCTCACACACACACTAAGGAGAAGGCTTTTTTCACTGAGTGAGTTCTCAAGTTGAATATTATCAGCCTTGTAAGTGGAATCTTTCAGAGACCCATCAGACAGATCAAATAATGACATTTCTTCAGAAGTAAAGCTTTGAAAGAGCTTTAGTTCTATTCTGCTCTGTTTGGTGGTTACCAGGTTGCACCAGGAATGTGGGCTGTTATTTTTTAAGGATAAATATAACTGGAGAGCAGGGAATGGGACCTGAAAATGTTAAGATGCCACAAAGCTTGCTGTTCTTACAAAGGTTCAACTGTGGGTTTTTTTGTTTTTTTTGTTTTTGCTCTTTTTTAGAATAAACACTCTCCAAGTTGCTGCAAGCCTTTGATTAATGTCCAGAATTCTGAAAAACAAAACAAAACCAAACCTGATTGTGTCAAATTTTACCAGTATTTTTATAGCTTTTATAGAGGAGTGAATTTTTAGAGCTCCTTACTGTACCATTTTTGCTGTTGTCACTGACTTTACTTTTTAAAGATACTTTTTTAAATTATAAAAATTATAGGATATTATGGAATCCTAAACATTGACTAATGTAAATTAATTTACCAACAAAAAAATAAGCAAACATATTTTCTTACAAAGCAATAAGGAGTTTTGTGAAGAGAGCAAAGCTTACTCAGTTCTTTGTTTTTGGTCGTGATTAGAAAAATTAAAGTCCCTCTTATCTTAAGATTGTTGATTGCTGAAGCTGGAGTGTCTCTTTCTCTCTCTGCTATTTCTTTAGCAAGTTGAAGGGAAGGACCAAGAAAGTCTACTAGTGTAAATTTTTTTAAAAACATTAGAAAATTTCTAGTATCCAAAATATTGAATTAAATTCTTATTTAAAATTTTTGCCTCATATACTTGCCAATAATAATAGAGATTTATAATTGATAAAGACAAATTGTCTTGAAATTATTAAGTCCTTTTTTTACTAGTATATGTTTTATTTGATGTGATAATGTATTGTTTTTTATTTTTTGGGTAGGCATATACGGTGAAGACACCAACAAAAATGAAAATACAGCAAAGAGAAAACAAGAATATACCCACTGAAGAAAGTAATAAAAAGAGAAAAATGGTCTTTGAATTTGATATTAATTCAGATAGCTCAGAGACTACTGATCTTTTGGTAAAAATATTACAAATAATCAGTATTTATTATTTGTTTATGTTATTATTTACATACATTATTTCTTGATGTATATGTATAATATATGTACATACTACCTACCATTGCAATATTAAAATACAATAGCATTTTCTATAATATAGAGCCCTATGCTTTTGCAGCATTTTAGAGAAAGTAGGATTCAAATAATTTCCCTATGAATTTCAAAAAACATGGCATTCTGAAAATAATGTAGCACAGTTGGCATATGAGATGATTAATCATTGTCTTAATAGCAGAGTGTCTTAAAGGAATTTTTATCATAATTTTTTTAAAGGAAAGGTGAGGGGAATATTTTTAAATTTGCTGCAACCAAATCTGTTATTCAGGCTCCTCTCTATTTTGCTTATTATACATGTTCTTTTATTTTACATTACTTATTGGTTGATATTTATATCAAGGTATTGGTTGACAACTATAACATTTCTATTACTTTTGAGAAGTTAATGTATTAGGACGACCTGTTTAAGGAGACTATTTCTTCTAGCACTTTGTATCACTAATTATCCCCTATTCATGCATACTAGTATTTTCTAAGGGCATGAAAATGGTTTATTGAGAATAATTAAACTTCAATTCATTTAGTTTAAAAGCAGGTAAACTATACCACACTAAATGGAGCAATGCACCAAAAATTCTTAGTGACAAAATTCGAGTTAAATCCACTTGTTTTATTATTCTCATTTATAGCTATAAGATCCTTCAAGCTTTTTTATTGCTTTGGAATTCCCTATTTTCATTTGTTCTGGAATAATGAGTAGTTGAAGTCTTAAAACCCTAATTACTGAAGTTAACTTATAGAGTCCCTACTCTAGAACTCCTTTGTTTTATAGATAATTATTAACATCTTCACAGTTAAAATTGTGAACTAGCTACTATTGTAAACACTTTACATAGATTACTTCAATTATTTCTTACAATTCCGTGCTTTAGAAGTACAGTCGACCCTCCATATCCACAGGTTCCACATCCTAGGATTCAACCAACCACAGATCAAAAATACTTGGAAAAAAAAATACAATAAAAATAATACAAATAAAAAGCAATGGAGTATAACAATTATTTACATAGCATTTACATTGTAGTAGATATTATAAGTAATTTAGAGATGATTTAAAGTATGTAGGAGGATATGCATAGGTTATATGCAAATACTATGCCATTTTATATAAGGGACTTGAACATACCCAGATTTTGGTATCCATAGGGAGGTCCTAGAACCAATACCCCATGGATACTGAGCTACAACTAACTGTATAGACAATGTGGTTATTTCTAGTTTACAGATGAGGAAACAGAGTCACACGAGTACCTTTTTCAACATCACATAGCTATAAGGCATGGAGCCAACATTTGCACACAAACAGTCTTGTTCTGTACCCTATGTAACTCATTGTACATAATAACTTCCAATTTAAACTGCAGTTCAGATATATAAAAATGTGTGAGAATTAGTAGAAAGAACATGGGCTTTGGAATTAAACATTCTAGCAGGTTGTAATCCCTGCTATTTTTCTAGCAGTGTGAATTTAGGCCAGTTTTTTTTAGCTGATGTAAGGTTCAGAATGATTCAAAATTATATAATTTTTTTTAAAGGAGCATCAATCAACTTTGGAACACAATAAAAACATTAAAACCATAGAATTATGCACAACCTTTAAACTAGTCTAAAAAGACATTTCATAATGAGTTTCCTTGGTTATAATTATTACATGAATCTATTAGTCATTTTTGTAATTTTCTTAGTTTATGTAGTTAAATTTTGGTGAACATTCAAATTATTATAAAAATTAAGGTTTAAAAATGGATTGTTGAGCATGACCCCAGGAAGATGGAGTAGGAAATTCCAGCAATCCATTTCTCCACCTAGAAAACCAGTGTACTGGCATAAACTGTCTGAAGTAATTGTTTTGAAACTCTGGAGTTTCATTTGAATGCTTGTAGCTTCCAGAGGAAAGCTTGGCTAGTAGATTGCAATTAATTTTGGTCAATTTCAGCCTTAAGTGTGGTAGCGGCTACCAATCCCCCAGCCCACAATCCCATGGTAGGCAGCCATGTTCATGTTCCCTGTGTGGCTTGCTGGAGCCAGGGTGAGCAATAAGGACCTTATCTTCCAAATGTCAGGGTTCAGTGTTCCAACCCCCACTGGCTGAAGTGACTTCCAGAAGTTTACATGAACGACACCTGTTTGGCTTTTTCCCCCCTTTTCTCTATTTCCATTTTAATCCTGTGGGGAGCCAGACATTTAAGGATTAGGGCATCCAAAAGCAAAAGCAAAAAGGAATTTAGAAAGCCACTGCGCATGCCTGGGGAAAGGCAAAGGCTCAGAAAAGACCTGAGAAGACCTTAAGCTTTTACCTTAGGCTGATCCCTGGCACAGAGAAACTTTCAACAGTAAAACAAGAGGAAAAGATAAAATTTAAAAAGCAAACCCTGGGGTACAGGGAAAATCTGATTTCCAGAATTACCAAATTATAAGATTTGACTGTCCAATTTCAGCAGCAAATAGAGCAACAAACAAACACAAGGCATACAAAGAAACAGGGAAGTACAGCCCATTCAAAGGAACAAAACCAAATTGATAGAATCTGTTGAGGAAAATTGAAGAAGCCAAGACATTGGCCTTACTAAACAAAGACTTTAAAACAACCATCTTAAAGTAGTTCAAAGAGATAAAGGAAGACATAGACAAAGACAAAAAACTATGTAAGAATAATATGAGAATACTGATAAAGAGATAGAAGTTGTAAAAAGAACCACAAAAAAATTTTGGGGCTGGAAAATACAATAACTGAAATGAAAAGCCCACTAGAGAGATTCAAAGGAAGATTTGAGTAAGTAGAAGAAAAAATTGGTGAACTTGAAGATGGACAATTGAAGTTGTTGAGTCTAAGAAAGGGAAAGAAAAAGGAATGAAGAAAAGTGAACAGAGCCTCATAGACTTGTAGGACACCATCAAATGGACCAATATATGCATTGTAGGAGTTGCAGAAGGAAAGGAGAAAAAGAAATATGCAAAAAGAGTATTTGAAGAAATAAATGACTAAAAACTTCCCAAATTTTGATGAAAGATATAAGTCAACCAATCCACAAAGCTCACCAAACTCCATGTAGGATAAACTCAAGCAGACCCACATGGAGACATTATAATCAAACTGTTTAAAGAAAAACTTGAAAGCAGCAAGAGAAAAGTGACTTATCACATTCAAATTATCATCACTGAGATTATTGGCTGATTTCTCATCAGAAACCTTGGTGGCCAGAAGGCAGTGGATTTATATATTCAAAGTTCTGAAAGAATAAAACTTATCAACTGAGAATTCTATATCTGGCAAAACTGTCCTTCAAAAATCAGGTAGAAATTAAGATATTCCCAGATAAACAAAAGCTGATGGAGTCTGTTACCACTATGCCTGTTCTTCAAAAAGTGCTAAGGGAGTCATTCAGATTGAAGGGAAAGCTGTATGAATAAATAATGATCTCTTATAAAGGTAAATTCATGAGCAATTTATAAAAGCTAGTATTTTAATTTTGGTTTGTAACTTCACTTTTCTTCTACATAATTTTAAAGACAAATGCATAAAAGTTGTCACTCTATGTTAGTGGTAACACTATAAAGATGTGATTTGTGATGTCAGTTAATGGAAAGGGAGGATGGAGCTGTGTGGGAGCAGAGTTTTGTAGGCTATTGAAGTTAACTTCATACAAATTTGAATTAGATTGTTATAAGGATGTTAAATGTAATCACCATGGTAACTACAATGAAATTATCTATATGATGTACGTGAAAGGAAATGAAGAGAGAATCAGAATGTTTAAGTACAAAAAGTTGTGTAAACATAAAAGATGGTAATTGAGGACATGAGGAACAAAAAAACTCAATAAGATGTATTGAAACAAATAGCAAAATGGCAGAAGTCCCTCCTTATCAATAGTCACTCTAAATGTAAATGTAGTGTATTCTTCAATCAAAATACATAGATTGGAAGAATGGATTTAAAAACATGATCCAAGTCTATGCTGTCT
Source organism: Daubentonia madagascariensis (assembly GCA_023783475.1). Lineage (NCBI taxonomy): Eukaryota > Metazoa > Chordata > Mammalia > Primates > Daubentoniidae > Daubentonia > Daubentonia madagascariensis. The sequence continues at coordinate 4,747,622 of JAKFHU010000913.1, read as the reverse complement.
TCAAGACACTCACTTTACATCCAAAGACACAAATTTATTGAAAGTGAAAGGATGGAAAAAGGTATTCTATGCAGTTCCTAAGCACAAAAGAGCTGAGGTGGCTATACTACTATCAGACAAAATAGACTTTCAGTCAAAAAGTACAAAAGACAAAAGGACATTATATATTAATAAGTTCAATATAGCAGGAAGATATGACAGCTTTGAACATTTACACACATAATAACAGACCCTCAAAATATATGAAGCAAAACCTCATAGAATTGAAGGAAGAACTGTTGGATGCTTCAATAACTGACTTTTAATAATGGATAGAAACAACCAGAGAGAAGATAAGTAAAGAAATAGAGAACAACACAATAAATCAAATAGGTCTAGCAGACATATATAGAAAATGCTGCCTAACAACAACAGAATATATATTCTTCTCAGGTGCACATTGGACACTCTCAAGGATAGATCATATGTTAGGCCACAAAACAAATCTTAATGGATTTAAAAAGGCATCACACAAAGTATCTTCTCTGACCACAGTTAGATGAAGTTAGAAATCAATAAGAGAAGGAAAACTGAAATATTTACAAATTTGTGGAAATTAAATAACACACCTCAATTAACCAGTGGGTCAAAGAAGAAATCACAAGGGAAATTAGAAAATACTTACAGATGAATGAAAAAGGATAACACAATATACCAAAACTTATGGGATACAGTAAAAGCAGTTCTTTTTATAGTTATAGCAGTGAAATTTATAGTTATAAGTACCTACATTAAGAAAGAAAATGGAAGGAAATAATAAAGATTAGAGCAGAGATAAACAAATTAGAAAATAGAAAACAATAGAGAAAATCAATAAAACCAAAACTTGGTTCTTTGAAAAGATCAAGAAAATAGGCAGACCTTTAGTGAGACTGACAGAAAGAGAACACATATAACTAAAATCAAATGAAAATGGGCAGAAGAGGTCAAGCTATCACTCTTTGCAGATAATATGATCTTATATCTAGAAAACCTCAAAGAATTTGCCAAGAGACTACTTGAACTGATAAATAAGTTCAGCAACGTCTCAGGTTACAAAATCAATGTATGCAAATCAGTAGCATTCATATATGCCAACAATAGTCAAGCTGAGAACCAAATCAAAGACTTAATACCTTTCATAATAGCAACAAAGAAAATAAAATACCTAGGAATATATTTAACCAAGGAGGGGAAAGACATCTACAGGGAGAACTATAAAACACTGAGGAAGGAAATAGCAGGGGACGTAAACAGATGGAAAACCATGCCATGCTCATGGATCAGCAGAATCAACATTGTTAAAATGTCTATACTACCCAAAGTGATCTACAGATTTAATGCAATCCCTATTAAAATAACAACATTATTTTTCACAGATCTAGAAAAAATAATTCTACACTTTGTATGGAACCAGAGAAGACCCCGTCTAGCCAAAGCAATCTTAAGCAGAAAGAACAAATTGGGGGGTACCAATTTACCAGACTTCAAGCCATACTGCAAGGCTAAGAACCAAAAATGGGGGTACTGGCACAGACAAGAACTAGCCAAGGAACAGGACTGAGAACCAGATGGTAAAACTCCTCCTATGCCAATATCTTTGACAAGCAGACAAAACCAATTGGGGAAAAATCCCTACTCATACATTGCTCGAGAAAAATGATTGCCACAGAAGACTGAAAAGGTCCGCACCTCTCACCTCCAAGATCAACTACAATGGATAAAGAGGTTAAACCTAGAACTAACCATAAGATTCTAGAAGAAAATGTTGAAAAACCTTGAAACATTGCCAGAGTCAAAGAAAATTTGAAAACGGTCCCAAAACCCAGCAAGAATAAAAGTAAAAAATGGACCTGAGAAAATTAAAAAAGGTCTGACAGCCAAGGAACAATCATAAGCAAATAGGACAACTACATAGGAGAAATAAGATCTATATAGAATCAGAAAAGTCAGCAAGAAAAAACAGACACCAGATTAAACTATTTGGGGCAAATGACACAAACAGAAGCTTTTCAAAAGAAGATAGACTAATGGCCAATAAACATATGAAAAAATGTTCAACATCTCTAATCATCAGGGAAATGCAATTGAAAACCACAGTGAGATATCATTTAACTCCAGTGAGAATGGCTTTTATCCAAAAGTTCCAACAACAAATATTGGAGTGATGTGGAGAGAGAGGAACACTCATATACTGCTGGTGGGACTGCAAACTAGTACAGCCTCTATAGAAAATAGTATGGAGATACCTCAAAGAACTGAAAGTAGAACTACCATTTTATCCAGCAATCCCACTAGTGGGTATTTACCCAAAGGAAAAAAAGACATTCTATAAAAAAGACATCTGCACTTGAATGTTGATAGCAGCATACTTCACAATTGCAAAGATGTGGAAACAACCCAAGTGCCCATCAATACATGACTGGATTAGTAGAATGTGGTATATGTATACCATGGAGTATACTACATAAAATGAATAAACTGTGTGAATTAATACCTCGGTATTAACCTGGATGGAACTGGAGCCCATTCTTCTAAGTGAAGTATCACAAGAATGGAAAAACAAACACCACATGTACTCACCATTAAATTGGTACTAACCAATCAACACTTACGTGCACATATGGAAGTAACATTCATCGGGGATAGGGCAGGTAGGAGCGGGGGAGGAAGAATAGGTAAATTCACGCCTAGCAGGTGTGGTGCATGCTGTCTGGGGGATGGGCACACTTGTAGCATTGACTTGGGTGGTGTAAAGGCAATTTTTGTGACCAAAGCATTTGTACCCCTGTAATATTCTGAAATGAAAAAAAAAATGTTAACCAGTTATTGCTGGAAAACAAAACTAAACTAAACTAAACAAAACCATATAGTAATATTGACTCTTCTTGTGTGTACTGTTCCATGAATTTTGACCCGTATATAGATTCATGTTACCACCACCATATAGAACAGTTCTATCACCTCATAAAACTCCTTCATGCTGTCCTTTATATTCACACTCTCCCCCTAACTGCCAAACCCTGGAAACCACTGATCTGTTCTCCATCACTATAGCTTTGTATTTTTTAGAATGTCATATAAGTGAAACTATACAGTATGTAACCAAAAAAGAAAAAAAATAAAGAAAATGGGAACGCTACTGCTGACCTTTCAAAGATAAAAAGAATTACAAGAGAACATTATGAATAATTATATGCCAATAAATTAGATAACTTAGAAGAAATGGACAAATTCCTTGTAACTCACAAATTCCCTAAACTGACTCAAAAAGAAATAGAAAACCTCAACTGACCTATAACAAGTAAAGGGTTTAAATAAGTAAACAAAAACTTCCCAACAAGGAAAAGTGCTGGACCAAGTGTCTTCATTGATGAATTCTACTGAACATTTAAAGAATTAACACCAACCCTTCTTAAATTCTTCCAAAAAATTGAAGAGGGAACACGTTCTACCTCATTTTATGAGGCCTTTAGAATTACCCTGATACCAAAGGCAGATGAAGACATCACAAGAAAAGAAAATTACAGACCAGTATCTTTTATGAATTAGATACAAAAATAATGAAATATTAGCCAATCAAATCCAATAGCGTATTAAATTATTCACCATGACCAGGTGGGATTTATCCCAGCAATGCCAGGGTGGTTCAACATAAGGAAATTAATCAATGTAATAAATCACATTAATAGAATGATGGGGGAAGAGCCACATGATCATCTCAATGCAGAAAAGGCATTTGACAAAATCCAACACCCTTTCATGATAAAAACTCTGAGAAAACTAGGAATAGAGGGAAAATTCCTCAACATGATAAAGGTTATTTATGAAATCCCCTAGCTAACATCATACTCAATGGTGAAAGACTGAAAGCTTACCCTCTAAGATTAAGTATGAGCCAATACATCCACTTTCACTGCTGATAGTCAACATTGTACTGGAAGTTATAACTAAAGATATTAGACAAGAAAAAGAAATACCTATAAGGCATGTAGATGGAAAGGAAAAGAAAGAGAGAAAACTACTTTTCTTCACAGACGACATGATCCTATGCATAGAAAATTTCTAAGACTCTGTGAGAAAGCTACTAGAGCTAATAAATGAATTCAGTAAAATCGCAGGGTACAAGATCAACAAACAAAAATTGATTTATGTTTTTATACACTGACAATGAACAATCCAAAAAGGAAATTAAGAAAGCAATTCTATTTACAATAGAATCTAAAATAATTAAATACTTTGGAACAAATCTAGCCAAGGAAGTGAAAGGACTTGTACACCTGAAACTACATAACGTTGGTGAAAAAAATTAAAGAAAACCTGAATAAATAGAAAGACATCATATGTTCATGAACAGGAAGACTTAACATTGTTAAGATTTCAGTGCTACCCAAAGCAATACCTAGGTTCAATGCAATCTCTATCAAAATTCCAATAGCATTTTTTATAGAAGTGGAAAAGCCAATACTCAAATGTATATGGAGGATCCTAAATGGCTAAAACAATCTTGAAAAATAAGGATAAAGTTGGAGGACTCATGGTTCCCAACTTTGAAACTCACTGCAAAGTCAGTAATTAAAACACTGTTGTACTGGTATAAGGACAGACATACAGACACATGAAATAGAATAGAGCCCAGAAATAAACCCTCACATATGTAGTCAATTTATTTTTGACAAGAGTGCCAAGACCAGTCAATGGGGAAAGGACAATTTTTTCAACAAATACTGCTAGGAAAACTGGATGTCATATGTAAAAGAATGAAGTCGGACCCTTACTGTCTTAGCCTGTTTGTGTTTCTATAAAGGAATACCTAAGGCTGGGTAATTTATAAACAAAAGAGTTTTATTTGGCTCACAGTTCTGCAGACATACAAGAGGCATTGTGCCAGCAGCAGCTTCTGTTGAGGGCCTCAGACTACTTCTACTCATGACAGAAGGTGAGGGGAAGCCAGCATATCACATGCGAGAGAGGGAGGAAGAGAGAGGGAAGGGAGGTGCCAGGCTTTTTTTTTTTTTTTTTTTTTTTAAACAATAAGTTCTCTCGGGAACTAATAGAGTGAAAACTCACTCAGTACTGTGAGGCCAGCACCAAGCCATTCATGAGGGATCCACCCCAATGACCAAAACACCTCCTATCAGGCCCCACATCCAACACTGGGGATCAAATTTCAACATGGCATTTGGAGGGGACAAATATCCAAAATATATCACTTACCTTATGCCATATAAAAAGTTGACTCAAAATGGGTTAAAGACCTAAACTTAAGAGCTAAAACTATAAAACTCTAGAAGAAAACATTGGAGAAATCTTCATGACATTGACTTTGGCAACTACTTTGTGGATATGACACCAAAAACACAGGTAATAAAAGAAAAATAGATAAATTGGACTTCATCAAAATTAAGAACTGTTATGTATCAAAGGACACTATAAAGAAAGTGAAAAGACAAGCTACAGAGGGGGAGGAAATATTTGCAAATCATATATCTGAGAGGGGATTTATGTCCAGAATATATGATGAACTCCCACAAATCAACAACAAAACAACCCAATTAAAAAATGGGCAAAGGACTTGAGTAGACATTTCTCCAAATATGATATATAAATGGCCAATAAGCACATGAAAAGAATGCTACAAAGAGTTATGAGGACAGATAAGGTTTTGCTGCTTTAAATTGGATTAATTTATTAATCATTACTTTTATATGGGCAGTCATTCATGAGTAATCAATTCCTGTGCATTAAGAATTTTAGTGATAGTTTACAACATGATTTTTAAAATAATTTCATTCTTTTTTAAGCTGGTCAGTTGGTGCATACTGGTTCTGAGTGTATCTATAAAGATAGCTCTATGAGTTATTTATTGAATTCTGTTGAAATCTTAGATTTATAAACATCTATTTGAAATTTCTCATCCATGAAGCCTCTTAAGTTTTTGTTAAGTGTGGTTTTATGAGCACGAAAACATCATGTGAACTGACTACTTACCTGACTAAATTGTGTAGCATATTCTTTAAGAGAACGTTTTTTAGAGCCAGACTACCTGGATTTGAATTTCCCTCCACTTCTTACTAGCTGTATAATCTAGGACATGCTACTTAATATTTGTGTGCCTGAGTTTCCTCACCTGTAAAATGGGGGTAATAGTATACCTAATTCATAAAACTACTGTGAAGATTAAAATTAATTAAAATATGAAAAGTACTTAAAACAGTGTCTTGCATATAGAAAGTACTAAATAAGTGTTAGCTATTGTTATTTTAGAGAATTACAATATTCATAAATTTATAATTTTTATTGTGGTAAAATATGTGTAACATAAAATTGACCATATTAACCATTTTTAACTGTACAGTTCAGTGTTATTAAATATATTCATAATGTTGTATAACCATCACCATCACCATCATCTATCTCCATAACTCTTCATTTTGTAAAATTAAAACCTTATACCCATTAAACCAGTAACTCCTCATTCCATCCTCCTGCCAGCCTCTGGCAACCATCATTCTACTTTCTGTCTGTATGGTTTTGACTACTCTATATATCTCATATAAATGGATACTCTATGTATCTCATATTAAGTGGAATCATACATGTGACTAGCTTTTTTTACTTAGCGTAATGTCTTCAGGTTCATCCATATTGCAGCATGTGTCAGAATTTTCTTCCATTTTAAGGCTTAGTAATATTTTATTATATGCATATACTAAATTTTGGTTATTCATTCGTCTGTCAGTGGATACTTTGGTTGCTTCCTTGTTTTAGCTGTTTGAATAATGGCTGCAGTTAACATGAGTGTACATGATCTCTTCAGACTCTGCTTTCAGTTCTTTTGGGTGTATACCCAGAAGTGGAGTTGCTGGATCATGGATAATACTAAAATTTTCATAGGATTATAAATGCTTATTATAAGGTCTAAAAGTGAGTTTCTTAGTAAAAGTAAGAAGGGGGAGAAGGAGAAGAAAGTGATAGCATATAAAGACTCTGAAAATGAAACAGAAATGAGTAGTAAAATGCTACTCATTGTACAGATTTTGTATCTCACATAATGTTTCAGGATTATATTTAATAGATAAAAAATCTAGGTCCTTGTTTCACCAATTGAGAATTTATTTTGTTGTTGTCTTCTTTCATTGGTCATTCTTCTTTCCTTACTTTCTTTTTTCTCCTCCCTTCTCCCTTCTCCTTTCTATTTTCTTTCTTTGCCCTCCCTCTTTCTACTTTTAATTCTTCTCATATGTGATATATTAACATAATTTCAATAATATATTAATGATAGTAGGCCCAACGTTATATTTTTTTATTTTTCTTCAAGAGCATGGTTTCAGAGGAAGAGACATTGAAAAAACTATACAAGAATAATAATCCACCAACTTCTCATCTTTGTGTCAGAACACCAAAAAAGGTAGCATTTACATTTTATTTCAGAAAGCAAATTTTAAAAGATGGATATATTTTTAAAAAAATTAAACATGTTATGATTTTATTTTATTTTGTATTTAGACTCCTTCATCTCTAACAGCCCCTGGATCTTCACTGAAGATTGGATCTGTGAGAAAAATGCGAGAGGACCGTTGGGCTATAATTGCTAAAGTGGATAGGAAAAAAAAAGTAAAGGAAGCAGAAAAGCTGTTTGTTTAATTTCAGAAAATCAGTGTGATTAAGGAGCCTAATAACATCAAATATATAGTTAATTTTTTATTCTTATTTTCCAAAGAGCCAAACTTTATGTGGAAATTGAGATTTTGAAAAAATATTTACAAAAATAATTTGTTTCTTTATATTTTTATATTTTTGGCCTAAATGTGAAATAACTACATATTATCTGAAAATTTGTCATTATAGTCAGATAATTAGATGATTATATTTTGTTGCTACCTTTTATTGTATTCGTGAAAATTGTTTTTACTAAGTTTTCAAATTTGTGAAGCTAGCCTTTGGATGCTAGGAATGCATTATAAAGATGTATTCTTTATTCTTTATTATTAAAATATTTTGGATGTAAATAAATGCTTCTCTTTGATTCTGTGAGGTCATCTGAACAGCTAATCATTATAATTTTGAGAATATTGTTCCTTTTTAAATTGAGAACATTGAAGTGGAGTTTTATACTTCTGAAGCAGCTTTGATCTCTTTATTTATGAAATTGACAAATGGCCTTTAATAGCAGGGAAAAAAGGATACACCAGTATGACTTCCTGAAATACTTCATTTATACAACATTTATTTTTATTATTATTTTGTTTTGTTTTGTTTTTTATTTCAAAATATTAAGGGGCTTCAAATGTTTTTGTTACATAGATACCTTGTATAATGCTTAAGTTGGGGCTTTTAGCATGCTCATTACCAGAATAGAGTTCACTGTACCCAATAGGTAAGTATTTAACCCTCATCGCCCTCCTACTCTTCCCCCTTCTTGGTTTCCAATGTCCTTTATATCTCCTTGTGCCCATGTGTGCCCATCATTTAGCTCCCAATTATTAGTGAGTATGTATGGTATTTGTTTTTCCATTCCTGAGATATTTCACTTAAGATAATGGTCTCCAGTTCCATCCAAGTTGCTGCAAAAGACAGTATTTCATTCCTTTTTATGAGTAGTATTCCATGGTATATATATCCTATATTTTCTTTATCCACTCATAAATTGATGGACATTTAAGTTGATTCCACATCTTTGCAATTGTGAATTGTGCTGTGATAAACATTTGAGTGCAGGTGCCTTATTGATAAAATGACTTCTTTTCCTTTGTGTACATACTCAGTAGTGGGATTGCTGGATTGAATAGTAAGTCTACGTTTAGTTTTTTGAGGAATCCCCATACTGTTTGCCATAGAGGTTGTACTATTAATAATTTGCAGTTCCACCAACAGCGTTTAAGCATTTCTTTCTCTCTGCATCCATACCAGCATCTGTTGTTTTTTGATTTTTTTAAAATGTCCGTAATACCCAAAGTGATTTACAGATGCAATGCAATCCCCATCAAAATACCAACATCGTTTTTTGCAGATCTAGAAAAAAATTACACTTCATTTGGAATCAGAAAAGAGCCCAAATAGCCAAAGCAACCTTAAGCAAAAGAAATAAATCTGGAGGCATCACTTTACCAGACTTTAAAGCTATACTACAAGGCTATAGTAACCAAAACAGGATGATACTAGCACAACAATAGAGATATAGACCAATGGAACAGAACAGAGAACCTGGATATAAAACCATCCACATATTGCCATCTGATCTTTGACAAAGTAGGCAGCAATATACACTGGAGAAAAGAATTCCTATTCAATAATGGCACTGGGAAAATTGGATAGCCATGTGTAGAAGATTGAAACAGGATCCATATCTCTCACCACTCACAAAAATTAATTCAAGATGGACAACAGACTTAAATCTAAGACATGAAACCTTAAGAATTCTAGAAGAAAATGTTGGAAAAAGTCTTCTAGATATTGGCCTAAGCAAAGAATTTATGTAGAAGACCCTAAGGGCAATCACAGCAACAATAAAAATAAATGTTTTTTGATTTTTTAATGATGGCCATTCTGACTGGTAAGGTGGTATCTCATTGTGGTTTTAATTTGCATTTCCTTGATGACTAGTGATGTTGAGCATTTTTTCATGTATTTATTAGCCATTTGCCTATTTTCTTTTGAAAAACTTCTGTTCATGTCGTTTGCCCACTTTTTAATGGGGGTTATTTGTTTTTTTCTTGCAGATTTGTTTGGGTTCTTTGTAGATTCTGGATATTAGCCCTTTATTGCTTGTATAGTTTGCAAATACTTTCTACCATTCTGTAGGTTGTCTCTCTATTCCTTTGGTTATTTTCTTTGCTGTGCAGAAGCTTTTTAATTTAATTAAGTCCCATTTATTTATTTTTGTTGTTGCTATATTTGGCTTTGGGGTCTTAGTCATAAATTCTTTGCCTAGAAGAGTTTTTCCTCTATTTTATTCTAGAATTTCTATGGTTTCATGCCTTACATTTAAGTCTTTTATCCATCTTGAATTAATTTTTGTATATGGTGAGAGACAAGAGTCCTGTTTCATTCTTCTGCAAGTGGCTATCCAGTTTTCCCAGAACCATTTATTGAATAGGGCTTCCTTTCCCCAGTGTGGTGTTGTCTGCTTTGTCCAATATCAGTTGGTTGTAGGTAAATGGTTTTATTTCTGCATTCTCTATTCTATTCCATTGGTCTGTATCTGTACTCTCGTGCCAGTACCATGCTGTTTTGATTACTATAGCCTTGTGTTAATGGTGTAATTTGAAGTCAGGTAATGTGATACCTCCAGATTTGTTCTTTTTGCTTAAGATTGCTTTGGCTATTCAGGTTCTTTGGTTCCAAATGAAGTTTAGAGGTTTTTTTGCCCCCTAGATTTTTGAAATATGACATTGGTATTTTGATGGGAATTGCATTGAATCTATAAATCACTTTGGACAGTATGGACATTTTAATGATGTTGATTCTACCAATCCATGAACATGGCATGTTTTCCCATTTGTTTGTGTCATCTATGACTTTTTTCATGAGTGTTTTGTAGTTCTCTTTGTAGAAATCTTTTGCCTCTTTGGTTAGGCGTATTCCTAGCTGTTTTTTTTTTTATAGCTATTGTAAATGGTATTGAGTCCTTGATTTGCCTCTCAGCTTGACTGTTCTTAGCGTATATGAATGCTACTGATTTGTGTACATTGATTTTGTAACTTGAGACTTTGCTGAATTTATTTATCAATTCCAGGAATCTTTTGGTGGAGTCTTTAGGGTTTTCTAGATACAAGATCATATTGTCAGCAAACAGGGATAGTTTGACCTCCTCTTTCCTGATTTGGATGGCTTTTATTTCTCTCTTGCCTGATTGCTCTGGCTAGGACTTCCAGTAGTATGTTGAATAGCAGTGGTGACAGGGGGCATCCTTGTCTTGTTCCAGTTCGTAGGGGGAATGCTTTCAACTTTTTCTCATTCAGTATGATGTTGGAATTCAGTATGATGTTGGCTGTGGGTTTGTCATATATGGCTTTTATAATTTTAAGGTATGTTCCTTTTATGCCTAGTTTGTTGAGGGTTTTTATCATGAAAGGGTGTTAGATTTTATCAAATACTTTTTCTGCCTCTCTTGAGATAATCATATGGTCTTTGTTTTTGTTTCTGTTTATGTGGTGAATCACATTTATTGATTTGCATATGTTGAATCATCCTTGCATCCCTGGGATAAAACCCACTTTATCATGGTGAATTATCTTTTTGATGTACTGTTGAATTCAGTTTGCTAGTATTTTATTGAGGATTTTTGCATCTATGTTCAAAAGGGATATTGGTTTATAGTTTTCTTTTTTTGTTATGTCCTTTCCTGGCTTTGGTATCAAGGTGATACTGGCTTTGTAGAATGAGTTAGGGAGGATTCCCTCCTTCTCAATGTTATGGAATAATTCCTGTAGGATAGATACCAGTTCTTCTTTGTAGGTCTAGTTGAATTTGGCTGTGAATCTGTCTGTACCGGGGCTTTTATAGTTGGGAGATTTTTTATTACTGCTTCAATCTTATTTCTTGTTATTGGTTTGTTCAGGATTTCTATTTCTTTCTGATTCTGGCTTGGGAGGTTGTGTGTTTTTAGGAATTTATCCATTTCCTCTATGTTTTCTAGTTTGTATGCCTAGAGGTTTTTGTAGTATTCATGGATGATATTTTGTATTTCTGTGGTATCATTTGTAATGTCTCCTTTTTGATATCTGATTGAGCTTATTTGAGTCCTTTCTCTTCTGTTTCTGGTTAATCTGCTATTGGTCTATTGATTTTGTTTATTTTTTCAAAGAATCAATTTTTTGTTTCATTGACCCTTTGTATTGTTTTTTGGTTTCCATTTCATTTAGTTTTGCTCTGAGCTTTGTTATTTCTTTTCTTCTGCTGTCTGTGAGTATGGTTTCCACTTCTTTTTCTAGGTCCTTGAGATGTGACATTAGGTTGTTAATTTGTGATCTTTCTGTCTTTTTGATGTAGGCATTTAAGGCTATGAACTTTCCCCTTAGTATTGCTTTTGCTGTATCCCATAGATTTTGAAGCCTTGTGTCCCCTTTGTCATTCACTTTAAGGAATCTTTTAATTTCCTTCTTAATTTCAACCTTGACCCAATGACCATTCTGCAGCAGGTTGTTTAATTTCCATGACTTTGTGTAGATTTGAGTATTTCTCTTGGAATTGATTTCTAGTTTTATTCTACTGTGTTCTGAGAAGATACGTGGTATGATTTCAATTTTTCTGAATTTGTTCAGACTTGTTTTGTGGCCTAAGATATGAACAGTCTTGGAAAATGTCCCTTGTGCTGATGAGAAGAATGTATATTGTGCAGTTTTGGGGTGGAAATTTCTGTAAACGTCTGTTAGGTCCATTTGTTCTAGAGTCTCATTTAAGTCCAGTGTTTCTTTATTGATTTTGTGCTTCAATGATATGTCCAGTCTGCCAGTGGGGTGTTGAAGTCCCCAGAAATTATGATGCTACTGTTTATTGCTTTGCTTAGATCTAGTAGAACTTGCTTTATGAATCTGTGGCTCCTGTGTTAGGTGTGTATATATTTAGGATTGTTATGTCTTCTTGTTGAATTGTTCTCTTTACCATTATATAATGACCATCTTTGTCTTTTTCTTTTTTACCATTCTTGATTTAAAGTCTATATATTTGATATGAGAATGGCTACACTTGCTTGCTTTTGGTTTCCATTTGCATGGAATATTTTTTTCCATCCCTTCACATTGAGTCTATGTGAGTGCTTGTGATTTAGATGTGATTCTTGGAGACAGCATATAGTTGGGTTGTGTTTTTATGATCCATTCAGCTGGTCTGTGTCTTTTAAGTGGAGCATTAAGACCATTCACATTCAGTGTTAGTATTGATATGTGGAATACTGTTCTGATGATGACTTGTTTTGTTTTCCATCTTGTGCTATTGTTTTATAAGAGTTGTGAGCTTTAACTTTCAGATATTTTTACACTGCCAGGTATCTATTGTGCTATTCCATGTAGAATGCACTTTTGAGCATGTCCTGTAGGGCAGGTCTAGTAGTGACAAATTCCCTTAGTGCTTGCTTATCTGGAAAAATCTTTATTTTTCTATCACTTTATGAAACTTAGTTTTACAGGATACAGTATTCTTGGCTGCCAGTTGTTCTGTTTAAAGAAGACTAAAAATGAGACCCCAATCCCTTCTGGCTTGTAAGGTTTCTGCTGACAAGTCTGTTAGTCTGATGATTTTCTTTTATAAGTTATTTGATGTTTTAATCTCACTGCTCTAAGAATTTTCTCCTTCATGTTGACTTTGCCTAGTCTAATGACTGTATGCCTTGGTGATGTCTTTTTTGCAGTGAATCTCCCAGGATTTTGTTGAGCTTCTTGTATATGGATGTCTAAATCTCTAACAAGCACAGGGAAGGCTTTCTCAATTATTCCCCCAAATAGGTTTTCCAAACTTTTTACTTTTTCTTCTTCTCCTTCAGGAATACCTATGATTCTTAGGTTTGGATATTTTACATGATCCCATGTTTCTCGGAGACTTTGTCCATTTCTTTTAATTCTTTTTTCTTTATTTTTTGTCTGATTAGGTTAATTTGAAAGCCTTGTCTTCCAGCTCTGAGATTCTTTCTTCTACTTGGTCTAGTCTGTTGTCAAAATTTTCCACTGCATTTTGTAATTACCTAAATATGTCTTTCATTTCCAGAAGTTCTGTTTGTTTGTTTTTTTTAAAGTGTCTATCTCTTTAACAAATTTTTCATTCATATCCTGAATTTTTTTTATTTCTTTATGTTGTTTTTCAGCTTTCTCTTGCATCTCCTTGACCAGCTTTATAATCAATATTTTGAATTCTTTATCAGGTATTTTGAAGATTTCATTTTTGTTTGGATCCCTTTGCTGGAACTTTAGTGTGATCCATTGAGGATATTGTAAACTGTTTTTTCAAATTACCCAAATTATTTCTCTGATTCCTTCTCATCTGGATAGCCTATTTCTTCTTATTATTTTTGAATTTATTTTTGATTTGCTTGGGTTCCCCCCTCCATTGAGGATGTGAGTATAATGTGTATAGCTTACGCTCTGGGTGCTTTCAGTGGCAAAGAATCTGTATTAATTCCTTGGTTATAGAAAATCTTTGTGTGGCTTTCTCACATGCTTCTTGTAGTAGCAATGTACTGGGTATGTGAGCAGGTTTGCTGTCTCCTGCAGCACCGGAATGGCAGAGATCTCGTGAAGCTTATCTCATTCCCCAGTCCTGTGCACTTTTTTCCCTAGTATTTTTTCACTGGGTTGGACAGTTTGGCCTTCAGGCCAGTAGGTGGCACCCACAGGTAAGAACTGGCTACAGCTGAAGCATATGGGCATATGCAATTCCCCAATGGTGGGCAAAAGCCCCAGCCCTAACAGAGGTGGCTGGGGGAGCTCCTGGTGAAATGCACTGATGTCTTAGTGGAGAGTGGAGGGAGGGAGCTACCTCAGCTTCACTACCAGGCCAGCAGGAAAGTGATCTACCTCCTGGTCATGCCCCTGTCCCGATGTTCTGGATATTCAAATCAGACAGGCACCTCTGTCCATCTGCAGAATGTTGCTGTTCTATGTAGAGAGAGGGAGGGACTCTGCCCCTCATGCAGACCTGAGCCTGGAGGGTACACCTCCTATGAGGACACAGTCACCTCGAAATTCCCCAAAAATGCTGTCTACAGGTTTACCTGCACCAAGCTCCCACAGGAGAAGCCCCAGCTGTGTCTGCAGTGGTGGGCAAGGGGGAGGAGAAGTCTTCTCCTTCACGGCCCTTCATGAATACCAGGGCTGCTTAACTGCTGGGGCAGAACCACAGTCTTCCCCCACTGAGCCCAGCACAGCACCTGTGCCTCTGCTGAAAGAGGTGCAGCCACTCCCTGCCTGTAGGCAGGAAGTTCTGGGACACGGAAAAGCCCCCACTCTGGATTCTTTTGTCCAATGGGGTGCTCCCTTGGTGTGGCATGCTCCCCTTTCTCCTAGGAGTGGCAATCCCTGAGGGATCCTACTGCTCCTCTAACTCTAGCCATCCTGTGCAGTTGCCATAATCCAGGTGGGTGCTGGGAAATGCCTGCAAGGGATCCAGTGATGTGAAGACATGGGTTGGGGGTCCCTAAGCAGAACAAAGTCCCACAATGGGTGCACACCCAGTATGGTGCCTGCTACCACAGCTTGGGTCCAGGGGGAGAAGGAAGGGACCCCGTGTGAGGTGGTAACCCATGGTAATGCCCTTGAGAAATTCTCAAATTGCAGCCCACTCCAGTGCTTGGGCTGATGAGGGGAAAGAAGCTCTCCTTAAGTTCAGATACTGACAGTCTGCCACAGGGGCTAGAGAAGCCAAAAGCACTCCCACCTACCCTTTCCATGGAATACTAAATCTCTTGGGGTTTGATTTATACTATCTTCTTTCTTTCTTTTTCTGTATCATAGATTCTTTCAGTGAACTCTCTCCTTAACGCCTATTTGGGCTATGATTATTCACCTGTAATTTTGGTTCTTCCTTCTGAGGAGAATTTGTCACTGGTGTCTCTCGTTAGCCATCTGGAGAAACTCTCTGGTGCTTAAGGCCATGGACTGGTCTGTGGGACATGCAATGACCTGGGCTCCATTCTCAGCCCCAGAGGGGGGCAATGCTGGGTGAAGCAGGACTGAGCTGACCTGCCTGCAGGTCTCCCAGTGGCAAGTGCAAGCACCCACCCTTATGGGGATAGTGGGGGGGAGTGGCATAGACTCTGTAAGATTTCCTTGGTTATAAATAGCCTCAATGTGGTGGCTTTCTCAATTGTTAGCTGTAGTAGTAACATACGGGGCAAGTGAACAGGCTCAGGGCCTTCTGAGGAGTTGGGGTGGTGTGGGCAATGGTAATAGCTGAGGTCATGCAAAAGTTTTCTCCTTCCCAAGCACTGTATTATTGTGCCAACAGATGTCAAAATGTGTTGTGCTGGTTGACTTCTGGCTGGGAGGTGGTGCTTGCAGGAAAGAGCCAGCTACGGTGGTGGCCATGGGGTTTATACTTGGCCTATGTTAACCAGGGGAAGTACTCAGATGCCTCAGGTAATGGGGGGACTTGAACTCCCAGGAGTCCCTGTTTGTGTTCTGCTACCAAGGCAGGTGGAAGGGCAAAGCCAGGTGGAGACTGGGTCATACAAGTCCATGCCCCGGCTCCCCAAATATGGGCACAAGTGGTGGCCCTAGAGGGGGTCTGAGGGAAGCTTCTTGGCTGCTGGGATAATGTTCCTGGGAAAAGTGGAAACACCTCTGCTGCACGCAAGAGACTGCATGGAGAGAATGGGACAGTCTGGGGTCCACAGCCCAGCAGGCAGCAGTGAAACCTGCCCAACTTCCATGCCCTTGACAAGGCAGGTCTTATACCTGTGGCCTACTACTGGCAGAAAGCCAAAATAGCCAGCTGGGTCCCAGATAGACTGTGCTCAGATCGCAAAAATGCCCCAGGCCACAAGACTTCTCACCAAAGACAGAACCCTCCTGGTTCAGACAGTGAAGGAAAGGCACTCAACTCCCATGCCTGTAGCAACAGCCCACTTCCCACTGGCCTCTCAGTTCTGGCCTTGGGGGTTCATCCCTGCTTGAGATTAGATTGCAAATCTCAGCTTCTCCCAACCTGTGACCACTGCCTGAGTTAGTTGGCAGATTTCCATGAGGGCCCCTGTGAGTTAGGGTGAGGAACAGCTTCCTTCTCTCTCCTCTGGGGTCTGGGAGTACATGCAAAGCACATTCCAATGCTGCTGCTCTCATATACTCCCCATCACTCGACAAATCAGATCCACTGCTGGGTAAGGTTAAGGAACTCCCTGTACCCTGGATTGCCCAGTTCTTCAGTGGCAATGTATATCATAGAGAAAATCTCTCCCTCTTCCTCTCTCTCTGAAGACTCACAGTTTTCCGCCTGGCTCATGGTACAGACTGCTGCTTTCAAAGTATCCCATGTTTCTCTTAATCTTTCTGTTGAGCGCCCATGTTCATTCTTGAATAAAATTTCACATTATAAATCTCTACACTCTATTTTGCTCTTTCTAAGTGGGTGAGGCATACTAACAAAGCCTCCAATCTGCCATCTTGAAAGAAGAAGAAAAAAACTTTTTACTTTTAAAGAACTCCTTATAAAAAGCACTAGTATTAATTAAAAAATTGGCAAATTTATAATTTATTTAATTATGAAAATTTTGTAAGCTTATTACACAATTACTAATTAATGCCTTTAAAAAATTGAGTGCATTTTAGAGGCTATTATAGGAAGAATCTCTTTGCAGTAGCCTGTATTTAGGTTGGTAGGATATTCTTCCTGCCTTTTAGCCACTCTTAATTGTCTTAATCTGATTGATGAGTTTAGGATAAACTGAGCATATGAGATGCAGACTCTTCTCTGTCTCTCTTGAGTGTGGAGCTTCCTGCAGGGGTCACATGATCTGCTTCATGCTGTAGGCTTACAGGGCAGGTGGAAGGGTGGCCTTGTGAAGGGATAAAGTTAATTCAGGAGAATATTTGCAAATCCCAATATTTTGATGGATAGGCTAGATACTTTGAGAAGGAAATAGAGTGGCATTCAAGGAAACTAAATAACATACCAGTATTGAACCTCTGATATGGCCTCAGTGGCACTATCTAGACAATAGCCACATAGGAGTTTTCACTTGGTGGGTCATTGTAGCCTGTGGTAGCCTTATCTTTACATGAGTTACTGTTTTTATAGAAACAGGTTGCAGGTTCTAGGTCCTAAGTGAATAGTGCATAAGCTTTGTCTGAAGCAAAAATGGGCATCTTAATATATCTACAGGCCATAGATTGAGGCATGTGCTGAGAGGGCCTTAGACAAATTACTGGCTCTTACAAAAGCAAATATTAGCCACATTAGACTGGGCAAAGATGTGAGGCTCAGTCAGAGATCATATTTTGTATATATTTTGATAGTGGAACCAAAATGATTTTCTGGAGATAAGAATGAATTGGGGAAAAAAGGTGCAAGGTTTGGTTTTGAAGTACTGTTTTGGGCATATATAGTATTTGAGATATTTTAGATATTCAAGTGGAGATGTTAAGTAGGCTATTGGGCAAATGAATCTAGAGTTCTATAGAAGGGTCAGTATTTGGTATTCATTGGTGTATAAGTGCCATTTAAAGTACGGGACTGAATGTACTCTCTTTACAGCAATAAATGTTAGTTATAGAAGAGAAAGGAGTTAGTACTGAGTCTTGGGACAATAGAACGTTTTAAAGTGAAGCAATGGAGAAAGAGCCACAAAGAGACTAAGAAGGAGGGACTGTTGCAGGAGGGAAAAACCTAGGAGTGTAAGGGATCATGGAAGCCTAGAGAAAAAGTGATTCAAGCAGAAAGGAGTATTCCCTTGTGTCAAATCCTGATGAGTGGTAATACCTGAAAGCAGAAAATAATAATTGGATTTTGGGTTATCTGTATGATACACACAATCACTGCTCTCAGTGACTCACAGTCAAGGAGCAAATATTTTATGTGTAAACAAATGAATCACTTATAATTAATTTGATAGTGTACACATGTAAGAGCTACAGAGAAGTAAATGATAATTTCGTGTCATTCATTCAGGCATCAGAGAAGGCGTTCTGGGAGAGATGGGTTTTGGACATAAATAGGAGTGCTATAGGTATACAAGAAGGACAAGAGAAAACCAAGGCTAAAGAAATAACAATATGAAGGATGATGTGAAGAATATTTAGGAGAACCAAGCCATGGTCTCTTCATGTAGGACTTTGTATGTTACATTGCAAAACTAGGACTTTTTTGGTATGGAAAATGGAATAGAGTTTAAGCAAAGAAAATCAGACTTTATTATTTAAAATATAGTATTTTATACTTTAAATTTTACAAAAGGTTATAAAATATAATGTCTCCTAACTCTGTCATCCATCCCCCAACTTGAGAAAAAGACTTCTGTTTTAGGAAGATCACCAAGGGTTATTGGAACAGGGAAAGGCTATTGTAGCTATTGAAATAGTCCAGGTAAGAGGTGGGAAAATTTCTTAGATTGAAAGTTTAGGTACCAGACTTTTGGATTGAATCTGATACATGCCCTAAGAAAAATATTCATAACTTTGTCACTCTAGCAGTAACAAAATGTCTCCTCCTTCATGTAAATGTAAATGAATGATGTCAAAAAGCAAGTTGCTTTGGTTGATATAAAGGTTAGAAATAAATTATTCATAATTCAGGCAACCTGAATTCAGTATAATTAATAGTCCACAGGCTGTAGTAGTACATCAAGAACTTTAATCAGTGACAGGTCAACCATGGGTTAGAAACAGAAAAATGACAAACTAAGAGACATATAACACTTAATATTATTTAAGTCATGAAATCGGAGAATCTATAGCTCAAGGGAACCAAAAAGATCATTTAATTTCAGTAGATCAATTATTTGAGGCCTGTGAAAGCAATCAAAATTAAAAGGAAAAGATAGTTTTTAAAAATGACTTTTAACTTCTGTATGTATATACACAGTTTACACCAGTGCATAAATATGATCATATAAAATCTTAGTGCCCTCTTTTTTTTCCTTTTGCTCTCTCTCTCACCCTCTTTCCCTCTCCACACACATTAGAGTCCCCGTCTGCTATAAATCCCCCTCTCTTAAGTAACCTTTGACAAGAACCTTGGTTGTATCCTTTCCTATTTTTCTCCATGACAGTTAGGCATAGATATAGATAATGTATTTAGTAAGTTTGTTATATTTTTACATACATATGCATATACACAGGGTTTTCTGGTCATGGTTAAATTACAAAAATGGAATAATATTATGTATGCTTTTCAGAGTCTTGCTTTACTCACCTAATATCTCATGGAAATCTCTCTAAAACATGTGGCATACTTCTAATTTATTCTTTTGAATGGCTGTATAGTATTTCAAGGATGTATCATAATTCAGCCATTTCTCTATTAAAGGGTGTGGTAGAGACTTTTATGATCACCTATATCTAGTTTTCTCCCAGGCATGTGAGAAGATTATACCAACCCTCCCCCCTTGGTAATACTGTATGATAAGTTTTGGCTGAGGAATTTTAGCTAGAAGTGATGTGCATTAATTAATTCTGTGGTGTGAGACCCTTCATCACACTCTTTTTCTTGCTGCAGCAATTTATGACATTACAGATTATGAAACCTCTGTTATCCTCGGTCCCTGAGTGAAATTACATGGAACAAAGCTCCCCCATTAACCCATCATGGTCATGTAGTATGAGTAAGAACTAAGACTTTGATGTGTTAAACTCATGAGAGTTTGGGTTGTTATTGTTGGCATAACCTACTCTATCCTAACTAATATAATGAGAATTCTCTTTGTTTCCAGTTTTTTGCACTATGAACAATGCTAATGTTAGTACTTTTATTTCTATAGGATAAATGGCTAATTTTGGAATTCATAGGTCTATGGATATATGTATTTTTAAAATTCTAATAGATGTTGCCTAGGAGTGATAGTAAATATAAAATCACTGGTATAGAAATATATGTTAAGTGTATGATTTCATTATGTAAATAAAAGTTGAAAATGTGTTCTGTGACCAAATATATTCTACAAACAAACATTATGTTCTTATAAACCTACTAACAAAGTAATAGGAACCATAGTGCAAATTGTCTAATCCAATAATTTCCAATTTATTTTTTAATTTTTAAAAATTGTTGCTCTGTTGTTTGTTTGATATGGCTGTCTGTAATTAAAAGAAGTCTCTGTCTGAACTATGATTTGTCAAAGAAAAATGCATCAATTTTTCCAGTGACTTTTATAAATCCATAGACTTTAGATGATCTGTAATCTCAATAAGTAGAGAATTTCTTTCACTAACACTATATTGTTCGTAGTGTTGAATCCTCTCTCAGCTTTTACTAAATTAACAACTATTACATTAAAAGGTTTTTTTAGCTCTTATCACAGTATCTGATATTTTTATATCTTTGTCAGCTAAATCACAAATATAGTTTATTGGATTATCATATTTAAGTCAAAACTAATTCTTCAGGCCAGATTACATATAATGTGATGTGTCAATTAACAGTATGGAGTTTATTTGGCTGCCTTAGTTTGTTATCCTAGCTCTGCTATTTAAGTTCTGGAGAACTTTTCTGTGGCTCAGCTTTCTCATCTGTAAAATGTGATGATTATGATAACTAGAGGAAATGAGTTAATACACATTTTGAAAGGTGCCTAGCAAAAAGCAAGTGCTCATAAATGTTATCTTTCATTTTTATTAATAAAATCAATGCTGTGAATACCCATGAAAGGTGGGCCTTAAGTGGGTTTTAATGAATTTTATTCACTATATAAAAGTGAAAATTCAACAGAGACAGTGAAATAGGAGGACCGGTGCTCCAGATGTTCCCTACCTACAAATTGGTCCCATTGGCTCTCTCCATTCTCAGAAACCTCCTTCCTATTCTGGAAATACCTGAAATGTTAGTAGAACCCATATTACCAGGCTAGTTCCTGCAAGTAGCCATTATTATCACCCAGGTATAGGGGTGTACCTATAGTACCAGCTACTTGGAAGGCTGAGGTGGGAGGATTGCTTGAGACCAGGAGTTTGAGGCCAGCCTGGGCCATATAGCGAGACCTGTGTCTCTAAAACAAAACAAAACAAAACAAAACAAAACAAAAATTGAAGTACAGTTGTCCTTGGTATATGCAGAGGATTGCTTCCAGGACTCCCCCTCCACTCTCATATACCAAAATCAAGTCCTGTGGAACTGTGGAACTGGTCAACCCTGTGGAACTGGTTTATAGGAAAGTTGGCCTTCAGTATATGTGGGTTTTGCATCCCAGGAATACTGTATTATCATTTGTGTTTGATTGAAAAAAGTCCACCTATAAGTGGACCTATTCAGTTCAAGACCATGTTGTTCAAGGATCAACTGTATCTTGGAGGCTGCAGTTCCTACAAATTGACACATAAGCACTACCACAGGGCAGCTCTGGCCAGTGATAGGTAGCCACAGTATATGAAGGGCCACATGAACATGGAGCACTGGGTCTACTGGTGCCAGCTCCACTAATGGAGTTCTTTCTGCCTTGCTATGGTCTATATCTGCTTTGAAGGACTCAGGGGACAGTGTCTGTGCATGGGAGCCAAGGCAGGTTAGCTGGCAGGCCAGAAAGTAGATGGGCCCTGGCAGTACCTATGTATGGCTCTCAGGATCCAAAAAGGGTGTGAGTGTGGCGTGGTCTGGCCGTTCATATATCCTGTGGCAGGGGAAAGTCAGTGATGAGATTTTTGTCCAGTGAATTTGTATCCTGCAACCTTGATAAATTCACTTATTAGTTTAGTAGCATTTTTATAGATTTCTTAGGATTTTCTAGGTAGATGATCATGTCATCTGTGGATAAAGACATTTTTACTTCTTCCTCATCCATCCATCTATCCATCTATCTACCTACCTACCTACCTATCTATCATCTATCTATCTCTTTTGCCTTTCTGTACAGGCTAGTAACACCAGTACAATGTCATATACAACTGTGAGAGAGGACATCCTTACCTTTATCTCAATTATTTTACCTTTAAGTATGATGTTAGATATCCTTTGTCAGGTTGAGGAAGTTTCTTTTTATTACTAGTTTGCTGAAAATTTTATCATGAATGAATGTTGAATTTTGTCATGCTATTTCTGCATATTTTGAGATGATCATATGGTATTTCTTTTTTAGTTTGTTAATATGTTGAATTACATTGATTGGTTTTGAACATTGATTCAACCTTGCATTTCTGGGATAAACTCCACTTAGTCATGATATAATATCCTTTTTATATATTATTGGATTTGATTTGCTAAAATTTTCCTGAGGAACTTTTGCATCTAATATTCTTGAGGAAGGTAGGTCTGTAGTTTTGCTTTTTTGCAATGTTTTTGTCTGGTTTTTCTATTAAGGTAAGGCTGGCCTTATAACATGAATTGATAAGCATTCCCTAATTCTGAATTTTTGGAGTTGTGTCAAATTGTTATTTCTTTCTTAAATGTTTAATCAAAAACTCACCAGTGAAACTATCTGGGAACTATCATAGAGTTCTTTCAAGTAATATATTTAATTATGAAATCAATTTATTTAATAAATATGTGGCTATTTAGAGTTGCTATTTCTTCTTGAGCCAGTTTTGGTCATTTATGTCTTTCGTGTGATGTATTTCTTGTAAGTGGTTGAATACATTGACAATAAAGTTGTTCATAATATTCTCTTATTATCATTTTAAATTCTGTAGGATCTGTAGTTTCAATCTCAATTTTGGTGATTTGAGTCTTTCTCCTGACCAGTCTGTTTAGAATTATGGATTTTATTAATATTTTCCAGGATAACTTTTGTTTTTTATTGATTTTTCTATTGATATTTGTTCACTTTCTATTTCTTTGATTTCTGTTCTTTATTTTGTCCTATATTTTGCTTACTTTTAGTTTAACTTGCTTTTCTATTAAGGTGGAAGCCTAAATGATTAATTTTAGACCTTTCTTTTTTTCTGTTATATATATTTAAAGCGATATATATTCATGTAAGCACTGCTTTTTAGCTGCACCCCACAAATTTTGATATGTTGTGCTTTCATTTTTATTCAGTTTTAAATGTTTCCTAACTTCCCTTATGATTTTTCTCTTCAAATCATTGACTATTAAAAGTATTTTGTTTAATTTCTAAATATTTGGGGTGTTTCCGAATATCCTCTGTTGTTGGTATTTAATTCTAATTTGGTCAGAACCCATACTCAGTATCATTTAAATCTTTTTAAGTTTTTCAGCCTTGTTTTATGGCCCAGGATATAGTATATTTTGGTTAATTTCCCATGTGAAATTATGTGCATTTATAAAGAATATGTGTTCTTCTAATGGTGGGTGGAATGGTCTATAAATGTCAATTTAAACAAGTTGGCTTATAGGACTGTTCAAGTTTTCTATATCATTTCTGACATTTTGCATATTCTCTCAATTACTGAGAGAAAAATGTTGAAGCTTCTGACTAATTGTAGATTATCTATTTCTCTTTTTAATTCTATCAGTTTTTATTTCATGTATTTTGAAGTTTGTTTTTAGGTGCATACACATTTGGGATTGCTTTTTTTTCCTTGATGCATTTGCCCATTTATCATTATAAAATGACCCTCATTGTTCATAGAATATTTCTCACTTTGTTTACTTCAATATTAATATAGCTGGTCTGCTTTCTTTTAATTAGCATTTGCATAGTATATCTTTTTACATCCTTTTATTTTCAATCTATATGTATTTTTATATGTAAGGTCGGTTACTTGTAGAGAGAATATTGTCAGCCTTAGTTTTTTAAATTCAATCTGATAATCTTTGCCTTATAATTAAAGTGATTAGACTATTTACATTTAATGTATTATCAATATTGTTGGGTTTAAGTTTACCATCTTGTTATTTGTTTCCTATTTGTTCCATCCGTCCTGTTTCTTTATTCTCTGTTCCTGTCTTCTTTGGATTATTTAGTCATGATTCCATTTATCTTCACCACTGACCTTTTTTTCTTTTTACCTTTTTAGTTAATATTTTAATAGACTTTATTTTTTAGAGCAGTTTTAGGTTCACAGCAAAATTGAACAGAAGGTACAGAGATTCCCCATTTATAAGCCCCATGTCTTTCCCACTATCAGCATCCACTCCAAAGTGGTATGTTCATTAAAATTGATGACCCTACATTGATGCATCATTATCATCCCAAATCTATAGTTTATATTAGGATTCACTCTTGGTGTTGTACATCCTATGGATTTTGAGAAATATAAAATGACATTTATCCACCATTATAGTATCACACAGAGTAGTTTCATGGCCCTAAAATTCCTCTGTTCTCTGCCTATTGATGCCTCCCTCCCCCAAGCCTTGGCAACCACTGATTCTTTTATGTCTCCATAATTTTGCTTTTTCCAGGACGTTATACATAGTAGTTTGAATCATATATTATAGAGCCCTTTCAGATTGGCTTCTTTTACTTAGTAATATGCATTTAAGGTTCCTCCATGCCTTTTCATGGCTTGCTAGCTCATTTCTGTTTAGCAATGGAAAATATTCCATTGTTTATATGTACCACAGTTAATTTATCCATTTACCTACTGAAGGAAATCTTGGTTGCTTCCAAGTTTTGGCAATTATGAATAAAGCTGCTATAAACATCCATGTGCAGGTTTTTGTGTGGGCCATAAATTTTAAAATCCTTTGGTATTTATACCAAAGAGTGTGATTATTAAATTGTATGAGTATGTTTATGCATTATAAGTGTATGTTTATGTGTAAAAAACTGCAAAACTGTCTTCCAAAGTGGTTATACCATTTTGCATCACCACCAACAATGAATGAGTAGTCCTGTTGCTCCACATCCATGTCAGCATTTGGTAGTGTCAGTGTTTTGGATTTTGGCCATTCTAATAAGTGTGTAGTAGTATCTCATTGTTGTTTTAATTTGCAATTCCCTAATGACACATGATGTTGAACATATTTTCATATGCTTATTTGCCATATATGTATGTATCATCTTTGTTGAGGTATTTGTTCAGGTCTTTTGCGCCCTTTTTAATTAGGTTGTTCCTTTTCTTAACATTCAGTTTTAAGAGTTCTTTGCATATTTTGGATAACAGTGCTTTATCTGATAAGTCTTTTACAAATATTTTCTCCCAGTCCTGTGGCTTGTCTTCTCATTCTCTTGACATTGTGGGCTTTTTAGCTATACTTTTGTTTTTAGTGTTTGCTCTAGGATTTAGAAGTCCAATATGCTATCCATTGCACAACAAGGTGCCCTAGGATTTACTATTTACATTTGAGTGCAGGTATCTTTTTGACAAAATAACTTCTTTTCCTTTGGGTAGATACCCAGTAGTGGGATTGCTGGATCAAATGGTAGTTCTAGTTTTAGTTTTTTGAGGTATCTCCATACTACTTTCCATAGAGGTTATACTAGTTTGCAGACCCACCAGCAGTGTATGAGTGTTCCTATCTTTCCACATCCATGCCGACATTTGTTGTTGGGACTTTTGGATAAAAGCCCTTCTCACTGGAGTTAAATGATATCTCATTGTGGTTTTGACTTGCATTTCCCTGATGATTAGAGATTGAGCATTTTTTCATATGTTTATAGGCCATTAGTCTATCTTCTTTTGAAAAGTTCCTGTTCATGCCCTTTGCCCACTTTTTAATGGGGTTGTTTGATTTTTTCTTGCTGATTTTGCTGAGTTCTATATAGATTCTAGTTATTAGCCCTTTATCAGATGTATAGCATTCAAATATTTCTCCCATTCTGTAAATTGTCTATTCACTCTAATGATAGTGTCCTTGGATGTACAGAGCTTTTTAATTTGATCACATCCCATTTAATTTTTGTCATTGCTGTGATTGCTTTTGGGGTCTTCATAAATTCTTTACCTAGGCTGATGTTTATAAGAGTTTTTCCAACATTTTCTTCTAGAATTCTTATGGTTTCATGCCTTAGGTTTAACTCTCTTATCCGTTGTGAGTTGATATTTATAAGTGATGAGAGGTGCAGATCCTGTTTCAGTCTTCTACATGTGGCAATCCAATTTTCTCAGCACCATTTATTGAATAGGGATTCTTTCCCCAAGTGTATGTTTTTGTCTGATTTGTCAAAGATCAAATGGCAATAGGAGGATGGCTTTATATCTGGGTTCTTAGTCATGTTTCATTGGTCTATGTCTCTGTTCTTGTGCCAGTACTATGCTGTTTTGGTTACTATAGCATTGTAGTATACCTTGAGAGCTGGTAAATTGATGCCTCCCAATTTGTTCTTTTTGCTTAAGATTGCTTTGGCTAGACGGGGTCTTCTCTGGTTCCATACAAAGCATAGAATTATTTTTTCTAGATCTGCAAAAAATGATGTTGGTGTTTTAATAGGGATTGCATTGAATCTGTAGATCACTTTGGGTAGTATAGACATTGTAAAAATATTGATTCTGTTGATCCATGAGCATGTTATGTTTTTTCATCTGTTTATATCCTTTGCTATTTCCTTCCTCAGTGTTTTGTAGTTCTCTCTGTAAAGGTCTTTTCCCTCCTTGGTTAAATGTATTCCTAGGTATTTTATTTTCTTTGTTGCTATTGTGAAAGGTATTAAGTCTTTGGTTTGGTTCTCAGCTTGACTATTGTTGGCATATATGAATGCTACTGATTTGTATACATTGATTTTATAACCTGAGACTTTGCTGAATTTATTTATCAGTTCCAGTAGTCTCTTGGCAGAATCTTTGGGGTTTTCTAGGTATAAGATCATATTGTCAGCAAAGAGTGATAGTTTGATTTCTTCTGCCCCCATTTGGATGCCCTTTATTTCCTTCTCTTGTCTGATTGCTCTGGCTAGGACTTCCAGCACTATGTCGAATAGAAGTCGTGATAGAGGACAGCCTTGTCTGGTTCCAGTTCTAAGTGGGAATGCTTTCAGTTTTTACCTGTTCAGTATGATGTTGGCTGTGGGTTTGTTGTATATGGCTTTTATCATTTCTAGGTAAGTTCCATCTGTGCCTATTTTGTTAAGTGTTCTTATCATAAAACAGTCTTGAATTTCATCAAATGCTTTTTCTGCATTTATTGAGAGGATCATATGGTCTTTGTTTGTACTTCTATTTATGTGGTGAGTTACATTTATAGATTTGCCTATGTTGAACCATCCCTGTGTCTCTGGGATGAAGGCCACTTGGTCATGATGGATTATTTTTTTGATGAGCAGCTGAATTCAATTTGCTAGGGTTTTATTGAGAATTTTTACATCTATGTTCATAAGGGATATTGGTCTGTAGTTTTCTTTTTTTGTTGAGTCCTTTCTTGGCTTTGGTATCAAGGTGATGTTGGCTTCATAAAACATGTTGGGGAGAATTCCTTCCTTCTTGATGTTGTTGAATAATTTCTGCAGGATAGGCACCAGTTCTTCTTTGTAGGTCTGGTAAAATTCGAGTGTGAAACCATCTTGTCCAGGACTTTTTTTTGTTGGAAGATTTTTTTATTGCTGCTTCAATTTCGGTACTAGATATTGGTCTACAGATTCAGGAATTCTGTTTTTTTCCTGATTGAACCTAGGGAGGCTGTGTGTTTCTAAGAACTTATCCATTTCCTCCACATTTTCAAGTTTATGTGCATAGAGATTTTTATAGTATTCAGAGATGATATTTTGTATTTCTGTGGTATCAGTTGTAATTTCTCCTTTTTTTTCCTGATTGAGCTTATTAGAGCCCTTTCTTTTTTGCTTCTGGTTAATCTAGTGAAAGGCACATCAACTTTGTTTATCTTTTCAAAGAACTAACTTTTTGTTTCATTAATCTTTTGTATAGTTCTTTTGTTATCAATTTCATTTAGTTCTGCTCTGATTTTGGTTATTTCTTTTCTTCTGGTGGGTTTGGGATTGGTTTTCTCATCCTTTTCCTGTTCTTTGAGATGATTCATTAGGTTGTGGATTTGTGTTCTTTCTGTCTTTTGAATGTAGGCATTTATGGCTATGAATTTTCCTCTTAGGACTGCTTTAGCTGTATCCCACAGATTTTGATAACTTGTGTCCCCTTTATCATTATTTCAAAGAATCTTTTGATTTCCATCTTAATTTCCTCCTTGACCTGGCTATCATTCAGCAGTAGGTTGTTTAGTTTCCATGAGTTTATGTAGGGATGAGTGTTTCTGTTGGAATTGATTTCTAATCTTATTTCACTGTGGTCTGAGAAGTTGCATGGTATAATTTCTATTTTTTAAAAATTTTGGAGACATGTTTTGTGGCCTAGGATGTGGTCAGGGTTAGAGAACATCCCATGAACTGATAAGAAAATATATTCAGTGGTTTTTGGGTAGAATGTTCTGTAAATGTCTGTTAGGCCTATTTGTTCTAGAGTTTTGTTTAAGTCCATTGTTCCTTTGTTTATTTTCTGTTTGGAGGATCTGTCCTGTTCTGTTAGAGGGGTGTTGAAGTCCCCAGCTATTATGGTACTGCTGTTTATCATTTTGTTTACATCGAGTAGGATTTGCTTTATGAATCTGGGTGCACCTGTGTTAGGTGTGTAAATATTTAGAATTGTTATGTCTTCTTGTTAAATTGTTCCTTTTATCATTGTATAATGACCATCTTTGTCTTTCATTACCTTTGTTGATTTGAAGACTGTGTTATCTTATATGAGAACTGCTACATCAGTTTTCTTTTTGTTTCCATTTGCATGGAATATTGCTTTCCATCCCTTCACCTTGACTCTGAATGAGTCCTTGTGGATTAGATGTGTTTCCTGAAGACAGCAGATAACTTGGCTTATATATATTTATCCATTCAGCCACTCTATGTCTCTTCAGTGGGCAGTTCAAGCCATTCACATTTATTGAAAGAACTGATGAGTGGGGTGGATTTCTGTTCATCCTGTTGAACAGAACTTTGTTGCTTTGTTTTGTCTCTTGGGCCATTGTGGTGTCTGGCCTTTGACCTTTAGCTTTTGGGTGATTTTACACTGGTTGATGTCTATTGTGCTGATCTGTGTATAATGCAGTTCTGAGTACTTCTTGCAGGGCAGGTCTTGTCTTGACAAATTTCCTCAGTGTTTGCTTGTCTAAGAAAGTCCTTATTTCCCCCTCATATACGAAACCTAGTTTTGCAGGATACAAAATTCTAGGCTGGCCATTATTCTGTTTGAGAGGACTGAGAATGGGACCCCAATCCCTTCTGGCTTGTAAGGTCTCAGTTGAGAAGTCTGCAGTTAGTCTGATGGTTTTTCCTTTGTAAGCTACCTGCTGCTTTTGCTTTATGGCTTGTAGGAGTGCCTCTTTCATGTTTATTTTGGCCAGTCTGATGACTGTGTGTCATGGTGTTTGCCTCTGTGCAATGAATCTCCCAAGAGTCCTTTGAGCTTCTTGTACCTGGATATCTAGATTTCTAGAAAGGCCAGGGAGATTTTCCTTGATTATTCCCTCAAGTAGGTTTTCCAACCCTTGTGTATTTTCTTCTTCACCCTCAGGGATGTCTATGATTCTTATGTTAGGCCTCTTTACATAATCCCATGTTTCTTGTAGGCGTTGCTCATTCCTCTTATTTCTCTGCTCTATCTCTGTGACTGACTTGTTTAATTGAAAGGGGTTGTCTTCAAGCTCTGAGATTCTTTCTTCTGCCTGATCTAACCTATTCTTACCACTGTGTTTTGTAATTTCTTGAATAAATTTTTCATTTCCAGATGTTCTGTTTGATTTTTCTTTAATAATTCAATTTCTTTAGTGAATTTTTCATTCATGTCCTGCATGTTTTTATGGTTTCTTTGTGTTGGGTTTCCATTTTATTTTGTATTTCATTGAGCTTCCTTACAATCCATATTCAAAATTCTTCATCTGTCATTTCAATATTCTGATTTTGGTTGGTATCCATTGCTGGAGAGCTGGTGTTCCCTTTTGGGGATGTCCTTTTGCTTTGATTCTTCATACTTCCGGAGTTCTTTCCCTGATTCCTTCTCATCTGGAGCAGCTGTTGCTTCTTACTTTTGGATTTTCTTTTGTTTAGAGAATGATAAGCCCAGTTTAATCTCTGAGCCATAGGTGGTGCTTGTGAGTGTGAATCAACCACACCCTGTATGATGAGTCCGTAAATGCAGTAAAAGGATGTGCAAATTGACCTCCCTGTTGGTGGTGGTGCTTGCCAGAAGGAACAAGCTGCAATGTTGCTTTTGGGTCCTATGACCATCTCTTGTTATTCAGGAGAAGCACTCTAATGCCCCAGGTGGTGGGTGAGGCCCTGGAACTTCCAGGTGTGTCCTTATTCTCCACCACAGCAGAGGCAGGTAGGGGAGTGAGGATGGGCAGGGTTGGGTGGGGTGAGCTTGCCCTCAAGCTCTGCAGATGCTTTTAGCAAGGGTCAAAGGTCTGCTCCCTGCCTCTGGGAAAAGCTGCCAGGGAAGGGCAGAGGTCACCCCACTCAACCAGAAAGTCTGTGTGTGGAGGCAGGGCTGTCTGAGACTCACAGTCCAGCAATCTGGAGCAGGCCTCCCTCCTTTCCACCCTCCCCTATTCTGTGGTTTCTCCCAGGCCTCTGCTGGCAGGCAGGACCTCAAGCCACCCAAGCTGCCCCACAACTGTGATGTAGGCCAGGTGGTTCCCTGCCCTGAGCTGGGAGCGTGGCCATCCTGTGGGAGGAGGGGGTCCCCACTGCAGCTAGGACCCACATTGCACTCTCCCCCCAATCTCGACCTGCAGGCATCCACACCTCCCAAGACTACTTCAAAAATATCCTCTCTGGGCCCCTGGGCAATGTGATCAAGACCTGTGTGTATGGGATCTTGCCTGTGGGCCCATCCCCGGGGCCACAGAGATCAATCCCTGACCATGATAGGGAGAAGGATGCTGGTCCCAAGTCGCCCATGGGGTACCCAAGCTGGTTCAATGTCTCTCCACCTTGGGGTGTGTCCCACTCTGCTGGAGTCACTGGGCAAGCAGCACCAGGGAGGGTTGGTGGGCAGGCAGCTCACAGTCCAAGCACTCCTCAGTCCACTGCAGGACCCCAAAAGGAAAGATCTGAGCCCTGTTCCTTGTGGAAGCCTCCATGTGGTGGCTCAATTGTCTCTCTTAGCAGCCACAGGTGGGGGAGGGGAAGGGGAGAAAAAGAGTCTAGGTTGAGGAAAGTCTGCACTCTGGTCAACTCTGACCCTCTCTCTGGGAGGCAGTCTGTCCAGAATGCCTCCCAGGAACTACTGGACCCCTGTGCCTCCTGCAGTCTGGGCTGGAGTTGGGAAATATCTGTGTGGGGACAAGCAAGATGAAACCTGAGGAGTTGAAGCCCCCTGGGGAGGACAGAGGTACCTGGTGGGTAGAGAAGCAATATGGTGCCTGCCATCTGGCTCAGGTCTGTGCAGCAGGAGGCTCCCCGGGGGGTCTGGGGGGTCTGGTACCCTGTCCACAAGAAGCTGCCTGCTCACTGGTGGCAGCAGTCTCTGGGCTTATGTGGGCAGAAGGTCTCTCCAGCAGCTTGGGAGCCCACCAACAGTCCAAGATGCAAGGGAGGGGGAAATTAACCACTCCACCTACCCTTCTCACTGGTCTCCAAGCCTCTAGGGGCTTAATTCCCACTGAAACCTTTCTCCTTCCAGTTCTGCTCCTCAGCCTCTTCCTGTGGAGACTCCTGTAGGTTCAGACACCCTTCCTTCAGACCCTCATCTGATCTATGTTTGTCTGTCTGCTTTTTCTCTTTCATCTAAAACATCTCCTTATAGAGATGCTCTGGCTGGTGGTGTCTCTGGTCTGCCATCTTGGCTCCTCCCACAGTTGCTATTGTTATGTCTTCAAGTTTATTGATATTTTCTTCTGAAGTATCTAATCTGCTGTTCAGCCCATCCAGTGAATTTTTTTTTCATTTCAGATACTGTATTATTTATCTCTAGTAGTTCCATTTGAGTCTTTTATTATATCTTTCATTTCTTTTCTCCTCTTCTTCATGGTTTCATTTAGATTCTTGAGCCTATTAAAAATACTTATAAAAGTTTTTTTTAAGGCTTTTTTGCCTGTAAATTCCACAATTTCTGTCATTTTTAAGTCTACTTCTATTTACTTACTTATTTATTCCAGTGTGGGTCATATTTTTCTGTTTTTTTGCATGCCTAGTAATTTTTTACTGGATGCTAGACATTGTTAATTTTACATTTTAACAAATGAGTTAAATTTTGTTGTATTTCCTTAAAGAATACTGGATTTTGTTCTGGCACACGTTTATATTACTTCCAATTAACTCAATCCTTTTGAAAGTTGCATTTTATCTTTGTTCAGGAAGGTTGAAAGCAGCCTTAATTCTAGGGTTAATTTATCCTGACTACTAACGCATGATTTCTCTGAGGACTCTACCCATGTATTAAGATATTTTTTTATCTGGCTTATGGGAACACAAACTCTTTTCAGACCTAAATAAGCTCCAGGAATTGTTCAGCCTCCTGATATCCAGTGATTCTTTCCTTGGCTTCACAGTTTCAACCCAATCATATACAAATTAGTTTTCAGCCAAAGGCTCAATGAAACCCCCAGATTTTATTTCTAGGTAGCTCTCTCCTCTCCATCACTCTTTCCTAAAAATTCTAGGCACTTCAGCCTCCCTGAACTTCTATATCTGCCTTTTCAACTCAGCAAGACTATTATCTTTGTTTGGTTCCCCCTCTCTGTGCTGTGGCCAAGAAACTGCCTCCAGGCAGTAAGCGGGACAATCATAGGGCTTAACTTATTGGTTTCCTTTCTCTTAGTATCAGTCTTGTGCTGCCTGTTGTTTAATGTCTATGAACAGTTGTTTCATATATTTTGTCCTGTTTTATAATTGTAGCAGAAGGGAAATTCCTATAGCAGTTTATCCTTAATGGGTGGAAGCAGAGATGATATATGGGGCTTTGGGGAAAGGCTGAATACTCTGGGCACTGACCAATGAGAACAAGTGTTCTCATTGTTCTCAAGCAGTGCTGGAGCAGAGACTGGGAGGTCTCCTCTTGTGCCAGGTAGGGAAGACCTTTTCTCTGCTCTTGATTTTCTCAAAGAAGATGTTTTCCTAAACACATTTTGGATCTCTCTCTCTTCTTTTACTTACTTCGCCTATGAGGAGGTTCATCAAACTTGGTTGATATTTTGGGCAAGAATACCTGGCTTAGCTCTGTTCACCTGCCTTCTCTTGGGAGCAAGCCCAGTGGGTGATAGGCTGGTACAAGAAGAAAGCACATAACCCAGTCCTGGGGATTCAGAGTGCTCACTGAATTTGAAGTGCCTGTGGAACATCCAGTTAGAGATGTCTTGTAGACAGTTGGATATATGAATTTGAAGCTCAAGGAGAGGTCTGGACTGCTATTTTATAGCTGTGTGAGGATAGTGGGACTAGGGAGGGTGACTGGTAAGAATGTGTTCCTTGAGGTCAGTGTCTGGCATGAGATAGAGATCCCATAAAGATTTATTGAACAAATGAATTAATTGATTCGTGAATATCCATAATTCTCAATGGAAGATAATTCTAAACACTGGGGCAAACTCATACATGTGTAGTGAGGGAAGTTAACTGCATTAGGAATTTATGATTCCTTGACTACCACTGATTAATTTGCTAACTGAATCTTTTATTGATTTTTGCATATAACAATACTGTGAACTTCTTTTAAAATGAAAGATGTGCTAAACAAAAATGAGAAAAGTTAAAATAATTTTGGGTGACATTAATAGCATATTGTTGGTTAGTTGCTGAGAAGTGGTTACACTTGTTATTGTGAGTACAATTAATACTGCTCATATTATTCAGTGAGAGAAATAATACCTAATTACCAATAGGTTATATAAATTACCATAAGTAGCATGAAAGATATGCTAAGGGATAGAGGAACTAGTTTTGATATACAGGAAAGGAAAATTTGATACAGATTTGACTGCATAACACTACAAATTTTATTACAGAATATGTTAGCAATTTCTATTAACATTTATATATGAGCTTAATTTCAGAAAATGTTTTTAAATAGAAAAGAGCTTGCATAAGTTCATATAAATCTGGTATGTAAGGGGCCTTAATCTGTTACTGAAAGAGAGAAGCAAATTGACATAATTTTTATACATATTAAACCAATTGTTTCCTCACTTGGAGCTTTAAAAAAAGAAAATGATTAATATACACATATGGTCTACTCGCTATAAATTATCTGTATTTATGAAAAAAGCATTGAACCAGTTAAGTAAACAAACAGGTTTTGTTTCAAATGGCAGAAGATTCTAATGTAACTCTCACTGATAACTCAGACTTCAGATAGATAAACTGATTTTTTAAAAAAATGTGTTGCCCAGGATTTTAGAATTTTATGGAAATTAGAGCATATTAGGAGCTAGAAAAGTACTCTTTGTGGAGGGGAGAATGTCAGTAAGTCTGATTCCCATTCCAGTGATATTTAGTTAGTTAAAGAGTATGGGTAGCTTTTTTTCCCTTTGACAATGAGTTAAAATTTTAATGCAATGAAAAGGATGTCAAGAAACTTGGATTTTAGCCCAGCTTTGCCTGTAACTATCTATAGAATATCAGAGAGTTTAATAACCTCTCCATGGATCTAATTATAAACTCTGAGAATAGCATCTATATTTCCATTTATTTATGTGATCAATAAATATCTCTTCAACACCTAATATATGGCATAGGCTGGTTTAGACTCTGAAGGTACAGTGGTGAGCAGAACAGATAAGGTCCTTCCTTTAAAGTGCTTACATTCTAGTTGGGAAAGATGGAGAATAAACCCATAAACAAATAATGTAATAGCAAAGAATGATAAGTGCTATGAAGAAAATATGAGATAATAGGATAAAAAGTGACAGGGGCAGTGTGCTACATAGACTTGTTGGTCAAGGAAGGCTTTTCTGAGGAGGTAATTTTTAAGCTGAGATGATAAGGAGGAAGCCATTCAAAGATTTGGTGAAAGAGCGCTTCATAATGAACAAATAGCAAATGCAAAAGCCCTGTTCTAAGAACAAGTTTGGAGTGTTCAAAGGAACATAGTGAGAAAGAGAGAGAGAGGTATGACAGAAAGTCAGAGAAGTAGGCACAGATCACTTTCACCTACTGGATTTTAAAAACAGCTTTGTTGAGGTATAATTGACATACAATAAACTGCATGTATTAGTTTCTTAGGGCTGCTATAACAAAGTACCACAAACTAAGTGGCTTAAAATAACAGATATTTATTTTCTCACAGCTCTAGAGGCCAGAATTCCAAGCTCAAGGTCTCTTCAGGGCCATCCTCCCTCTGAAGGTGCTGGGGAAGGATCTGTTCCAGGCCTCTCTCCTAACTTCTGGTAGTCCTTGGTTTGTGGCAGCATAACTCCAGTCTTCACATGGCATTCTTCTTGTTCATGTGTTTGTGTCCAAATTTCCCCTTTTTGTAAGGGGATGTATCCAGTCGTGTTGGATAGGGGGTTACTCTATTCTAATATGATTTCATCTT
Source organism: Daubentonia madagascariensis (assembly GCA_023783475.1). Classification (NCBI taxonomy): domain Eukaryota; kingdom Metazoa; phylum Chordata; class Mammalia; order Primates; family Daubentoniidae; genus Daubentonia; species Daubentonia madagascariensis. The sequence continues at coordinate 4,711,653 of JAKFHU010000913.1, read as the reverse complement.
AATTAATTTCATCTGCAATGACCCTATTTCAAAATAAGGTCACATTCTAAGATACTAGGGGTTAGGACTTCAATATATGAATTTTTGGGGTGCATTTAACCCCTAACTCTGCATATATTTAAAATGTACTATTTGATAGGTTTTAATATATGTATATCCCATGGAACCATCATCACAATGAAGATAATGAACATATTCTTCACTTCCAAAAGTTTCCTTTGCCCCTTGGTAATCCCTCTCTCCTGCCCTTCCTCGCCTTTCCCCATCCCCAGCAATCATTAATCTGCTTTCTGTCTTATGATTAATTTATATTTTCTAGAATTTTATATAAACATATTTATATGGCATGTACTCTTAATTTTGGTCTGGCTTAATATTAAAATAACAGCGTAATTATTTTTTGAAATTCATCTATGTCATTGCTGTGTCAGTAGTTTATTCCTATTTATTGCTGACAAGTATTCTATTGTATGTATATGCCATAAATTTTTTTTTATCACCTATGGATGGAAATTTGGGTTGTTTCCAGTTTGGGGCTTTTATTAAAACAAATAAAGATGCTATGTGGTGGCATGCTCCTGTAGTGCCAGCTACTCAGGAGGCTGAGGTGGGAGGATCCCTTGAATTTAGGAGTTTGAGGTAATGGTAAGCTGTGACTGTGCCACTGCACTCCAGCCTTGCTTAACAGAGCAAGACCCTATCTCTTAAAAAAAAAAAAAAAAGATGCTATCAATGTTTGTATAAAAGCCCATGTGTCAATAGATCCTTTTATTTCTCTTGGGTTAACACTTAGGTGGGAATGGCTGGGTCATGTGGTAGGGGTATGTTCAACTATTTAGGAGACTTCCTAACTGACAAAATGGTTGTATCATTTTATATTTCCATCAGCAGTACATGAGAATTTCAGTTGCTCTACAACCTGTCTAACACTTGGTATTATCAATCTTTAAATTTTAGGCAGTCTAAGAAGTATGCAGTGTTATGTCATTGAGGTCTTAATTTGCATATCCCTAAGATTAATGATGAACATTTTTCATCTGTTTACTTCCCATCTGTATACTTCAGTGAAATGTCTATTCAAATCTTTTGCTTATTTTTAAAATGGGGTGATTTTTTCTTATTATTGTTTTGCAAGTTTTTTATATAGTCTGTATACAAAGTCTTTATCTAATATGTGATTTGCAAGTTTTTTCTTCCAGTCTGTGGTATATCTTTTCCCTCTCTTAACAACATCTTTTGAAGAGAGAAGTTCTTAGTTCTGACGAAGTCCAATTTATCATGTAAAACAATGGATCATGCTTTTCGTTTGTATCTAAGAAATTTTTGCCTAATCCAAGTTTTGCCTAAAAAAATTAGTATCCTATTCTTTCTTCTGGTAGTTTGATAATTTTAGTTTTTACATTTCATGTTAACATTTGTATATGAAGCAAAGTATGGATTGAAGTTGTTTTTATTTTATGTATTTTTATATATGGATAACTAATTGTTCCAGCACCATTTGTTGAAAATACTATTCACTCTCTACTTAATTGCATTTGCACCTTTGTTGAAAGTCATTTCACCATATGTGTTTGAGTTTATTTCTGGACTCTATTCTGTTCCACTGATCTATTTGTCTGTCTTAACACCACTGCCTTGACACTGTCTCAATTACCATAGTTTTGCAATGTCTTGAAATCAGCTAGTGCAAAGTCCTACAACTTATACTTCTTTTCTCAAGTTTGACTATTCCATATATTTTGCATATAAATATGAATTTTGGAATCAGCTTGTCAGTCACTCTAAAAAAGCCTACTGGAATTTTGATTGGGACTGTGTTGCATCCATAGATAAACTTGGGAGAATTGAAATCTTAACAATATGAGTGTTTTGATTCATGAACATGGTATATATCTTCATAGATTTAAGTGTTCTTTAATTTCTCTCAGCAGTGTTTCATGGTTTTCAGCACGTAGATCTTACACATGTTTTGCCAGATATATCCCTAGGTATTTCCTATTTATTAATGCTATTGTAAATAGTATTGTTTTTTATTTAAATATCTGATTATTTTTAAACTTTGATGTCTATAGGTAGAAGTACAATTGGCTTTTATATAGTAATCTTGTATCTTGCAACCTTGCTAAACTCATTTATTAGTTTTAGTAGACTTTTGTAGATTCAATGAGATTTTCTACATAGATGATCATGTTATTTGTGAATAAAATTTTACTCCTTCCTTTCCAATCTGAATGCCATTTTCCCCTTGCCTTGTTGCACTAACATTGCATCTCCAGTACAATGTTGAATAGAAGATGTGAAAGCAGACATTTTTGCCTTTTTCCTGATCTTAGGTGATAATCATTCTTCCATCTTTCAGTATATATATATTTTTTGAGACAGGGTCTTGCTCTGTTGCCTGGGCTAGACTGCAGTGGCATCATCATGGCTCACTGCAGCTGCCAACTCCTGGGCTCATGCGATCCTCCTGCCTCAGCCTCCCAAAGTGCTAGGATTACAGGTGTGAGCCACCATGCCTGGTCCTGTCATTCGATATTAAGTATGATGTTAACCATAGGGATTTTTTGTTGATGTCCTTTATTACATTAGGAAATTTTCTCCTATTCTTTGTTTGCTGAGAATTTTGTCAGGAATGTATGTTGGATTTTGTTAAATGCAACATACATGTCAGGAATGTATGTTGGATTTTGTGTGTGTGTGTGTGTGGGTGTGTGTTTCCATTGAGATGATCATATGGGTTTTTTTTGGTCTGTTAGTATGATGAATTCCATTGATTGAATGCAAATAAACCTTGCATTCCTGGAAGAAACTCCAGTTGATCATGATATATTATCCTTTTTATATATTGTTTTATTCAATTCGATAAATTTTGTGAGAAATTTTGCATCTATGTTCACTTCATGAGGGTTATTGGTCTGTAGTTTTCTTTTCTTGTAATGTCTTCCCTGTGAACTCCAGCTGACTTGGGCTCCATGGACTCCCAGGTCCTGCTCCTGAATTTGGCAATACTTCTGGTTTCTCTCTTGGTACCCCTCCCTGTACCATGGCCCAGAAACTTTGTCCAGGCAGTTTCTCCTTGTTTGTTTCCCATTTGTCTGGGATCACTTTTTTTGGTTACCTGATGTCTAATGTGTATAGAAACATTATTTCATATATTTTGCCCTACTTTATAGTTATTTTAGGTGGAAGAACAAATCTGGGTCAGAAGTACAAATTCAATCTGTCTGGATCCTTTTACCAGTATTAGGTCATATACATGAAGCCCGCTTTAGAAAGAAAATCACTACCCAGATGTATGATATTTATTATAGTTCTTCCATCATAGTAACAAGCCAAGTGTATATCAGTCACCCATTTTTTAATATATATTTTTATATATATACCCATTTTATGTGTGTATATATATAAAAATAATCTCAGAAATATGTATATAAATCCATAAAACTGAGTTCCTGAATCAATGTTTTATACAAAATAGGCACTAGTTCCATTAGAAACATACATCTAACAGTCCCCAGTTACCACACTCTTGTGTTAGTGGCTTGCCTGGAATCACTTGAAGCAAGTTAAGCTTGGCACCCTCATTTTCACTTTCCCTATTTTCAAAGTTCTCTTACTGTATAGTAGATCACATTCCCAAGACTTGGGGGCTCCTGGAATGGCCATTTCTGGTACATATCTGTTAAATTAAACTAAATGTGGCCTGAGGGTGCCTCTGTGCTGTGAGTCCCTACATAATGAACTGCAACCTAACTTAATATGTAAACTAACTGAAAGCCTAACTTAGTAGTATAATTTTGTATCAAATAGCTGAGTCCTAGCTCATCACAGCAGCTAAGCTTCAGTCAATCACAGGCAGACAACTGATCAGACCTAGTCCAGGAGAGGCAAAACACTAAGCTGTAATGAATCCAACTATTTCTGTACCTCACTTCCATTTCTGTCCGTAAATACTTCCTGCCCACCTTGTGGAGCAGAGCTCTCTGAACCTTTTCTGGTTCTGAGGGCTGCCCAATTCAGCATTCAGCAGTCATTCTTTGCTCAATTAAACCCTGTTAAATTTATTTTCTAAAGCTATTCTTTTAACATATCCTAAACTCAGCCTTGATCTTTCCATCATCCTCCAGGGAGATTCGCCTATATCCCAGGCCTCATTTTTTTCTTTAACTTTCATTAACAATAAAGACTAGGATAAGTGAAGACAAATGAGGTTGTCAATAACCTATAATAATATTTATAATTTCTTGAGCATCTACCATATGCCAAGTGTTCTAAATATTTTCTCTGGTTCTCTTAAAACCACTAACCATGACGAGGACCTTGGGAAATTGGAGAAGGCTTTGCAAAAGGGTTGCTTTCTCAGGTAAGCCACGAAAGATGAGTAGGAGTTAGGTGAGATGAGGCATGGAGTGGGGGATCAGGCATGTGTTCCATACAGAGAGAATGGTGTAGGAAAAGTCTTGGAGGCAGGAAAGAATGTGACTAATTTGAGGAACTCATTTCAGTTTGGCTGAAAAACAGAAAGTAGAGAAAGGGTGTGAGAAAATAGGGGGAGGGGTTGGTGAGGGGGGAAAGATGAAACTGGACTTCTAAAACATATTGTGAAGTGTTTTATAAAGGATACTAGGGAGTTTGGATTTTGTGGGCATAAGAAATTCCTATTGCATTTTTGGTGTATTACTTTAGTTACAGTGAGGGAAATGGGTTGAAAGGAGTAAAACTGAATTATAGCTATGGAGATGGAGAAAAGTATACATTGGTTCCAAAAATTCAAAAATTATTAATGCACTCTGTCAGCCATTTATACATTCAACAAATATATTGACTGCCTACTACATAGTAGGCACTCTGACTAAATGTTATATGAATATGTTGAATTACCATAAATGAGCTATCATTTATTGAGCACTTATTATGTGCCAGGCACTGTGTTAAGTGCTTTTTAGAAACATAGATGATATCTTTTAATAGGTGAGGAAACTGAGGTAAAGAGAGGTCAAGCATGCCAATGTCATATAGCTAGTAAATGGCAGAGCCAGAATTTGATTTCAGGCCAGTTTGACATCCTGCCAGATTTGGCCATGTTACTTAAACAGTGACTGTTTTACACATGTAAATTTTACTTAGTATCTTTTAAAATCCAAAGAAAAAAACAATAAAATATTTTGAACTAATTAAAAATTTTGTTTTTATCAGCAACATGTGTGCCAATTGCCCTGGATTTCTAAAAAAGAAGTTGCCTTTGCTTTGTAGATGAGGAATAACTTTATAAATCTCTGTATGAGCACTCAATCCCCAAATAAATTTTCATTCCCAAGACTTACTTAGATGATATTAGAGGTTTTTTCATTTGATTTTTCCCAATTTGTGTCTGTCCTTGATTAATATTAATAAAGAATATATTTAAAAGAGTAATTTTATTTTGAAATAGGAGAGAGGAAAATGCATGCTTCAATAATGTCAGAGTTTCCAGGGGAAGATACTGTGAGCTTGTTCGCCTAAACACATTTTATTTGGGGTTCAGTATGAATTTTCAAAAGATGTTTTTGAGATAAGAAACCAGTAATTCAAACGCAATTATATAAACAAGAAGATCAGAGGGGAATTATCCTGAAGGGTATAAAATGAACCAAGAGCTTTCAATCTGGGTCATCACAGCATCCGCTCACCAATGCAAAGTAAGGTAGGTGTCTATACTGAGAAGGCTCTGTGAAATATAATGTTCCTATGCTAATTTTATTTCATTTTCACCATTTTATCATTTATTTTAAAATGGCAAATGCTGAGAGATAATTTCCTTCAATAGGCTCTAAAAATTTTAATTATTGCTCCAAATTGTTTAGTAGTGGGTAAAGATGAGTGAACTACATACATAAGGATATGAAAAAAAAAATCCATTGACTTAAAGGAAGAGAAACAACTGGTCAGTTCCCTAATGAAGAATAATTGATGTGCATGGCTTTCTCCCATTTACATTCTGATTTAAATATTTTATCAATTGAATAATCTGTGTATTAAATCCTCTCAATTACTGTACTAATGGTCATCTTTGATGAAAATATACTTCTGAGAAATCTTAGTAAATTCAGTTTTGAGTACCTGCAGGGGTAGTATACACTGTATTACGAAGTCTTTTTAGGTACTTAATAGCTAAACCCCCTTGGATAGTATCCAACACACACACCTGCCATGTAGTACATTTTACTCTCTAGAGAAATGTGCTGCTTTATTGACATTCCAGGATTGTTCATAGGGTGGGCAATTGACTCTTTTCATAGTATAGTAAGAAATTTGGAGAGAAAAGATTGATGAAGGAAATTAGCAGAGCAGAGAGGAATGTGTTTGTTAAGAATGAAAGTAGAGAGAATAAAAAGAAGAGAGAAAAGATGGAGGAAGGGACAAAGGAAAAAACATATCTTGGAATAAGAAGATATGTTGAAAGTGGGGACATGTATGGCCATGCATCTAAAGAAGGCATCTCATTATTTAGGGCCTGCCTGAAATCATGCCTTCTGTGTTTAAGTGCTCAATAAATTATTTATGGTGATTTCAGAATAGGCAGTTAAGTTGCAGAGATGAGAACCCACGTGACAATAAAGAAGAAATTGTGACAGATCATATAGGAAGGTATTAACTAACACTGATTTAGATAGTGTTATATAATCTTTCTTATGTAGAATGCCAAGTGCTTCACATGCATTGGTTTATTCTTTTCGTGATTTTAGGAAGGGGCATATGGAAAAATGAAGGCACAAAGATATTAAATTGTTCAGTTACACACAACTGCAATTAAACCTGGAAGCAGAATTCTAGATCACTAACTCATAGCAATCTTAGTGTCAGGGATCTGACACTAATTTATCATATAGAATCACAGACTATTTGTACTGCACAGACCTTCATGATTACCTTCTGGTTCTAAGTCTTCCTTTTACAGATGAGAAAATTGAGGTTCAGAAAGATTTTGTGGGTAAAGTTTTACTATTTGCAATAAAGAAGTAAAGAAGAAAGAATAGTTCTTTCTTCACAGCCACAAAGTCGTACAGCTACCGTGGCTGGTAACTCATTTGTATTTTTTGCTTTTGTTTGTTTGGAGTTTTACATTTATGAGAGAAACTTCAAAAAATATATAGAGTGTCCATAGTGAATATGGCAACAATGGAAAAAAGTTCCAGAACAATTTTTCATCCTACATTTTAAAAAGGGTCAGGTGTACTTGTCTCTTTCTATTTTGCAAATGGGGAAATAAGGCCCAGATTATATATTTTAGTCAATTTCTCATAGATCCATGTAAGAATTTTGTTCCTTAATTTCTAGACCAATATTCTCATCACTAGGTCACCACAAATCTATTTTACCTAGAATCGTACAGCTAGTAGTTAAAATATGTGAAGTTAATTATTTCCTATGATAAAAACTCAGTAGCTGGCTATCTAGATGGGTAAGAGCTATAATGATCATGATGGATGAGTATTTCACATCGTTTATGTGGTTGGTATTTTTAAGATCCTGTAGAGGATCTTCTAGGTCTGTGGCTCTAAAATAATGGAACCAACTCTATACCACAGAAGGAGCTCACTTTTGAGAAGCACTTAAGAATACCAGACTCCATGAGTAAGGAATTCTTATGTTTTTGTTCCCTGATTCAGATACAAAAAAACCTCCAAAGAATGCTTGAATATGCAACATTTTATTTAAAAGAGTTCACTAGAAAACCCTTCTTATTTTGACCTTTAATACTGAAAAGTCTTCCTAAAATGGGTTAGTTCATTCATCTATTCAGAAGTAAGTGTAGTTAAACATATGGAAATCTTTGATAATTGCAGGTCTCAAAGTCATAATTTGGATTATTTCAGAGCACTTAGAACCATCTATGTTTTTATTATGTGTGTTCATACTTAGTTCCTCCACTAGCTTGTCAGCCCTTTAGGTAAAGGATCATATCTTATCCATCTGTGACTCTCAGTGCCTGGCTCAGGTGCTCAATATATGTTTATCTAATTTATCTGCAATTCTCATTCTATGAATAGGAGATTGGTGAAACGAACACTAATCTCTGGAATTTGACATTTAAAATAAATCCTTAGTAACCTGTGTAATGTGGTTTTCATGGTTTCTTATAAGTTAATTGAAAACAAATTCTGGTTAACAGAGGCTGAGTCTATGAGATTTCAGTTAACAGAGGTTTTAGAATATGCAGCTTAAAGATACTGTTGGGATATAATTTGAAGAAATCTTGATACTTTTTTGGTGATTGAGTAAAAATATTTAGTGAATTATAATTTATTTAATAAAACAAGCAAATAAGTTTATGTTCATAGATAACAATACTACTCCATTAAGGCATGTATTTTCTTTACTGACAATGATACTTAAGAAGGAAAAAAAAATCCAAACATACCTAGCTAGCTGTACAATATTTATAAGACAAAAAAATCTTCTTAATCTTTGAGATGATCAGCTTACATGCAAAAGTCTGAAATTTGATCACTCTCCCTCAGTAATAGAACTAAAATAATTATGTCATAACATTATCCAGATCATTATGATGTCCAGTTGATATTGAACAAGTTCTCCATCAGACAGGCTCTACAGAGATGGATGTTCTACTTCTGCCTAAGCCCTGTGGACCCTCTGTTGTCTTCTATGCAGCTAAAAATTATTTAATATTCCTGACTAATGCATAAAGGAGCTGACATCCTTGATTATATTATTCTCATTATATCAGCTTGTATTTTTGCCTCTATACTCTTTTTGAAGTAATGAATTCTATACACCTTCTGTGTAAAATAATCCTTTATTTGTTCCAACTCTACTTCTTTCAACCTTAAAGGAGTATTCTACGGATTCAGAAGGAGGTTGGGGGTGGGGAGTCCTAAATTTCTGAGTTAGCCCCTTAACACCAGTGGCAATTTTAGTTGACCTTTTCTGGACTTTCTTTAGCTTCATGGTGTCTTCCTTGACAGCTAGTAGGTAGAATTATATGTAAGAGTATATGCACTGGAATGGTGTTGAAGTTTGGTTATGCTTTTTCTTGGTTTCTTTGCCCTTTCTGATTATAACCAAATAGGGGCTTTTTTGCCATTTATTGAACAAAAGTTTTTAAAAAACTACAGTTCTGGGAAAGCCCTTCTTGAACCTAACTGTTAACTCACTTCTTCTAATTCTAAAGGAAAGTATTTGGATTATTTATCCACTGAATGAAGTATTTTACAGTTAGTTGACACGTATGTCTCTGCCATTTTTCTGTTGTGGTGTTTCAGGCTTGCCATTTCACTGCCCAGTGGAGCTTAGTGGAACTTGCAAGCAGAATCTCCACTATGTGAGCTCCTACACTATGGGGTATGTGGATCATAGCCACATCTAAGTGTATATTGGAAAGTTATTGACAGTATTAAATATGTAAAAACACCTAATGGGGCCTAGGACAAAGTAGGCATTCCATAAACAGTAGCTGTTATTGTTTTTATTGGCTCTGTGTATGTATGTGTGTGTGTTTGTGTGTATTCATGCTCTTTCCAAATGTTCCTTCTGAATGTCCTAAAAAAGATATGTATAAAAGGTTCTTTAATTTTGTCTTTGATTTAGCATGACTGCTATCTTCCTGATGTCCGTGCTTTTTGGCCTTGCATGTGGGCAAGCAATGTCATTTTGTATTCCAACTGAATATACAATGCACATCGAAAGGAAAGAGTGTGCTTATTGCCTAACTATCAACACCACCATCTGTGCTGGATATTGTATGACACGGGTATGTAGTTCATTTCTTTTAGCTATAAATTATATAAACTTTGAAGGAGTCTATTTCTATCTGAAAAGGAAATGAGACAAATCACAGCCTCATTGCCCCAATCTGGTGGTTATTGACTCCTCAGAAGTAGAGTGAACAGGTTACAATATTATGTGGATCTATTCAGCACAATGGGTACAGATAATTTGATAACAGTTTTACGTCCCAGATTTATTTAAACCTTATTGTGTTCTCATGAACAAGGATGAAAGAGAAGAGGGTGTCACTTTTGTCTCTGTAGGATTCAGTGTAGGTGTGTTAAATTGGTATTGGGGAATGGGTTTAAGGAATCCTCCCCCAGTTGTATTTGTGACAAGGGAATATAAGTGAATTTATTTTTATGTTTCCATTATCTATGTGTTTCCTAAAGTCCTATCACATTATGCTTTCTTTTCTGTTCTTTCCTCAGGATATCAATGGCAAGCTATTTCTTCCCAAATATGCCCTGTCCCAGGATGTTTGTGCATATAGAGACTTCATCTATAGGACTGTAGAAATACCAGGATGTCCACACCATGTTGCTCCTTACTTTTCCTATCCTGTTGCTCTAAGTTGTAAGTGTGGCAAGTGTAATACTGACTATAGTGACTGTATACATGAGGCCATCAAGACAAACTACTGTACCAAACCTCAGAAGTCTTATCTAGTGGGATTTTCTGTTTAGCTTTAATAGCAATATAATTTGCAATTTAGTTAAATGTGTTTACCTAGAATAAAACTAATAAAATATCATTATGTTTCACAATACCTTGTGTACATTTTAAGTACTGTTTAATGCATACCCATATGCACAAAGGCATCAGAGAGCTTAAGGAATTTTGGAAGAAAAGGTGAATGAATGACTCTTTCAAACTCAGATGAAGAATGGTTTTCACATGAAGGGCAGAGTGGAGGAAAATGGACATTAAATGCTAATGAAAGCTAGTCTTGAGCAGGCTCTCCTAACAGAGGGTGGGAGGTTTGTCTTGACACAGAAAGTGAACATGGGACCACTACAGAGTTATGAAGAGAGGGTAATGTGATCAGAAGCTGAAGGAACACATGGCATCAGGGTACTGGAAAAGGCTAGAAGTAGGGCTGGAGTGGAGGTGGGGAGTAAGGAATATATGGAATCTACAATATAACTTTATCCTAGTCATTCAAATGCACTGGATAAAACTCCACTAAAACTCAGTAAAGATTACAGGAACTATTATCTTTAATTTAATTACTTTGGTGGGCCAACTGACTTATGAAAATTATACCCCAAAAGGTCAATTTACAAAGCCTAGAAAAGAGGCCATGATCATTTTACGTGTGGAAGTCTAAATCCTTCATAGTCCTTCAAGTAATAAGAGATACTTTCCAGCATTTATACCAAAAGCAACTTGTACTGTTTTGACTTTTGATGTCATGAAAAACTAGTATGATTATGAAAGGTTTTAGGGACAGGGGAAGAGTGCTAAGTGATTTAATAGCGTAGAATCATCCTAAATTCTAATCTAAACCTTCATCAATACTGAAATGCTGTTTTCTGGTAAATGTACTTGGTAAGCAGCTGTTTATTTTTCTTTTCCTTCCTTAGATACTCTTTCATGAGAGTTTGTTTTCAAAAGATGCTTGAAGTGAGACAGACCTAGTGCACTGCAGAATTGACTTTGAAAAGACTATTTATCCTCTCTTTGTCCATTACTCTCCATCCACACTGCCACCATCAACGTGAAAATTAACAGTCAGCAGGGCCAGTTACCTTTACTGTATCCCACAGCCACTGGTCAAATTTAGCAGGGCATCTTGTAAATGCCTGCATGCTGACAGTGCTCAGGGTGGGGGTGGGGGTTGTGGTGGCAAGGTGCAGATGGATTAGTACAAAGCCCGTGGTTTGCCAATGGGGAGGGAATAGTTGTATATTTACATACAAAAGTCAGGAACCCACATTATTTTTTACCTCAATATCGAAGTTGATAATTGTGTGGTCTCCAAATATTAATCTGGGGCTTTAGGTTCTCACATCATTTGATAACATAGACATTTAAAGCTGCATATCACTTAAAACCGTATATAAAATATAGAGCTTTGATTAATGGATTAAAAGTCTAATGTTCAAACCTAACTGGCACTAGTCACAAATGACTTTCATGAATTCTGAAAAAAGTCTTTTCAAGGACTTGAACTGTGGAAAGGCCAAGAGGTTTAGGGAAGCCCCGTATAAACAGTCTAGATCAGAAGACAATACTTAAATGGGCTTCTTCAACCTGCAGGGAGGGTGGTAGGCCTGGAAAAGCGTGTGGTGGGCCTGTACCATCATGGGCCACAGAATCCTAGAGTAAGCACTTATTTTCTCCCACTGAAGGCAATCCATTTGGAATAGATGCACGTATGAATTACAGACTGTCCCTGACTTATGATGATTTGACTTATGATTTTTCAACATACAGATGTTAAACTGTTCTTGAAAGTGGAGTTGTCTAAGACAGAAAATTCTTAGGGTAGAGCTTAGGGATTGGGAATGACTTAAAATTTGCCTTAACTGGATCCAGAAGCTTGGGTATATGGAAATTCTGTTTTGGAGGGTCTTGGCATTCTTTGGGTTTAAGAAAGGGAGAATGAATAGAGTGCTTAGGAATGGGAAGGCAAAGAATCATCATTGTGTGTGTAATAGGAGAAAGATGGAAACTGGAACATCTTCTGAAGGGATCTTTAAATTCAACCTAAAGTTTAAAAAAGTCAGTTCTTGGCAGAGGAAATTTGAGACTCAGTTCTTTAAAAAAAAAAAGTCTCTCTCATTTGTCATTTGACTCTGAAATATAAGGAAATTCTAGTAATAAAAACTCTCCTTTATATAAAGAATTGCTTTTTTTTTTTTTAAAGGAGGAGCAAGTTTAAGTGCAATAAAAATTCTTTTATAAAGGTAACTTCCACTCTAACTCTATTGTTCAATATTGGATTCTTCTCATCTCTCCTGGTTAATTCCTATTTATCTTTTGAGACAATTCTGTTTCTCTACTTCTGCTGCCCTCCTTCCACCTGCTATTTCTGCCTGCTTAGCATCCATGTGCCTTCTTCTGGTAGCTGCACCTTGATTTTCCTTTGAGGATTCTCCTCCTCCCCACTTTGAGTTCAAGTTGTTTCAGTGGGACTGATGGGGTTGGGCATGCTACTCAGGCTCAACCAAACCCAGACTATTGGAAAAAGGAGTGCTTGGCCTGTTGAGGTTCCTAAGCTGATAGAATGTGAGCCTTGAGCCACTGCTGGCCATCTTTGGCATCTCTTGGAAACAGCTAGCCTGAGAATAAAGCCAACCCAGAGGACAGCAAGAGAAATTGAGGAGAGAGAGACCTATTGATATCATCTGAGCCTAAACTGAAGCCAGCCTCACTTTCCTTTTCTGTTTAACTAGAGTTGGGTTTCCAACACTTGCAACTGTAAAGTCCTGACTGATTCAGCATCTTTCACACTAGTTTCAGAAGATGCTCCTAATTCCATCCCTCATCTCCTCCAGGACCTTGCCATTTCCTCTTGTATCTGCTCTTGCTTCCTTTTTCTTGAGGCCTTCTCCCCAGTATGAGGCATCCTTCAGTTTTTTCCCATCCTACAAAAAAAACAAAAACAAGCAAACAATCCTCTCTTGACCCTGTGCGACCATCTAGTTATTTTCTCTCTCTCTCCTTGAGTTCTCATTTTAGGTTCTTTGTGAAAGAGCTCACTACACCAACCATGTACTTCCTCACTTCCCATTCTCTTCTCAATCCACTACAATTTGGCTTCCCTTACTACCCTCTCTTGAAACTGTTTTCAGGAAGGTCAATAATGTCTTGCCAATGGGTCAATACACAGGACAACTTTTAGTCCTGATCTGCCCTGACCTCTCTGCTTCCCTAGAGGGCCCAGTGGAGTTCACATATCTGGATTCACAATGGAATACATCCATGGCATTTATAATCAGTTCTAATGAGGAGGAAATCAACATTTTCTCCTTTTTTCATGCTTTTTCTTTCTACCTTTCTTCTCCAAGATGACTCAAAATCTATGCTATGGTCTTTAGCAGGCAATAGTAATGTAGTTCTGGACCATACTTATGCTTGTTAATTTTGCTTGATGCTGTAGGGATGAAGATTCTAAACTTTGTGAAAGAAGGGCTAGTGCTGTGATAACTTTATGTGTCCTATTGACCCTTTGGACACTGTTAAATGTACAGCATATGAGAAACTTGGGTTTGTATTAATTCAGCCTTGGATGTTCTAAGGAATTACACTCATTACAGTAAAAGACAGCTTAGATAACAGCTATTAAAGGAATGCAAGCAGCTCTCCCGGTTAAGATTAAGAAATGGGCGGGGGGGAGTAAAGAATTGTTGTGGGCTTTTAACTTACTAGAGTAGAGGATTCTAATTTTTAAAACTTGGTCATTGGGAATTTAATCATGAGAGGTTGCTTATCTTGTTCAAATCTGGGCATTATCACTTTTATATTGACTATTTCTAAACTACAGTTTTAGTCCAGACTTCTTTCCTGTGCTTCATTGCCATGTATCCAATACCTGTTAATATTTCCTCTCGGATGTCCTATAGTCATCTCTGACTTGCGTCACCATTACAATCTTCTTGTCTTCCTGTGCACCACTGTCTCCCAGCTGCCAAGTCATAAACCTGGGTATTATTCTAGGTTCCTCTCTTCCCTCATCTCTCACATCCAATTTCTAAGTCTGTCTACCTCTTCTCAGTATGGTTTCCAGTACATTAGTTAGAAATCCTCATGACTCTGGTCTTTGCCATCTAATCATGCTTCATACTGAGGCTGAGTGATCTTTAAAAGGTTCAAGTTTGATTTTATAACTCATTGTTTAAAATTTTCCCCATGACCTCAGGACAAAGATAACACAGTTTAACAGGGATATTTATCTCCTCAGCTCTTGGCATGCCCTCTTTGAATGTTTCCACACTTTCTCTGTTTCAGGGTCTTCTTACAAGCTGTTCCCCAGCAATCTCCTTTTCTTCCTTTTCTCCTACCAGTTTTGACTAGGCTAATTAGTATGGACTCTTCAAGACTCAGTTTAGAGACTCCAACATTCCAGAAATCTCTCTCCCCTGACCAACCTCCCCAAGGTTGAGTGGGCCCTCTCTGGGTTAATGATTATTACAGCACTATCTCATGGTACATATTGCTTGCTTTTCTCCGCAGTAAGCTCCTGGACAGCAGAGACTTGTCTCTCCCATCTTAGCATGTCAGTATTCTTATAGTTTTTTCACATGCACAAAGTAAAAAAAAATTCCAATATGAGTGTAGGTTACATCTTACAAGGTAGAGCAGGCTCAGACAAAACTATAGGGACTCTGGCTTTGGCTACTGATATCAAGTCTTTGAATTAAAATAGATTGGGAAATGTATCAAAAACTATTCATTAATTCAACAAATGTATACAAATAGATAACTGGTATCATACCAAAGTATCTTCAGTTATGCATGATTTCTAGAAACTGATTTATAATTAACAGAAACTTACTTTATCATAGTATCAATATAATAATTACAACAGTAGATAATATTCATCAGCTGCCAGGTATGCTAAGCACTTATATTGGTTATTTCTTTTAATTTAATTTAAATTTCTTCCAGTTAATATAATAGAATTTAAAACAGCATAAATTATACAGGAAAAAACCCCAAAACAAATACCAAAGCTTTAGAAGGGTTTCTGACACATTAACTAAAAACTTTATCAAATCAGCATACACTATGCTTTGCAACAATCAGGACATGTTACTTCTGTTCTTCATGCTTCCCCTGTCCCCAGGAGATAGTCATCTGAACAGTGGGTTCCTGGAATGTATTTAACCTTTGTTGTTATAAAGAGGATACCAAAAAAATAATAACATTCTGCATTGGTGTATTCTTTTCTCCTTTCAAAGGACACCTACATATAATGCCTTATATGTACACTTTATAGTAAAAAAATGAAAAGTCATGTTGAAAAAAAAGTAGGAACTTTTTGTCCGTCTTAAAACATGACTTAGCAAAAATTTGATTTTGATGAGCTCAAACTAAGATGATGGGTTAATTTACTAGCCCTTGAAACTTCTCTCATGGGTGGGGAAAATGGAGTTGCTGAAATTGAGAAGCTAGTGGTCAAAGAGGATATCAAAGGGGTCCATGAACCAGGAAAGTTGGGGTGTAGTGCACCTATTGAAGTCCCCAGTGGCTGCCCTCAGAACCATGGAAACTACAATTTACCCGTGATAGGAGGGTGCCTCTTCCTTTTAATCTCTAATAAACCTATGGCAGAAAGGAAAACATACTATCTCCTTCGCTGCCATCTTCCCACCAGCATCATTCTCACCTAGCCAAACATAGAAGCATTGCTCACAGGGAAGGGAGAACAACCATTGTTGCTAACTGCATGGGGAACCACAATGGACTGTGCATCAGTGTGCAATTTTACAGATAACAAAAGAGCTATTATGGAGAAAAGAGGTATAATTTGGGTGAAAAATATTAATCGAAATACAACTACAGTTCCTCAGTATCTGTGGATTCCGCATGCATGGATTCAAACAACTGTGGATTGAAATTATTCAGTAAAAAATAGAGGATGGTTCCATCTGTACTGAACATGTACAGACTTTTTTTCCCTTGTCATTATTTCCTAAATAACACAGTATAACAATGATTTATGTAAGATTTACATTGTATTCGGTATTATGAGTAATCCAAAGATGATTTAAATTAAACGAGAGGAGCTAGGAAGCAGGGCAAGAAGGCCAAACTGAACTCTCCAGTGATTGTCACCCACAACCTGCAGGAATATCAAATTGAACAACTATCCATGCAAGAAAACACCTTCATAAGAACTAAATAATCAGGTGAGAGGTCATAGTACCTAGTTTTAACATAACAACAAGGAAAAACTCATGGTAGAGGGTAGAAGGGCAGTTTCACATTGCTTGCGCTACCCCTCTTGCAACCCTAGCCAGGAGAGAGAATCCGTATACTTGGGGGAAGGATAGCCAAGTGAGTGTGGGACTTTGCATTGGAACTCAATGCTGCCTTGCCACAGTGGGACACAGCAATGGGCAGAATTCCACTGGTGCCCATGGAGGAAGCATTTAGACCAGTCCTGGGCCAGAGGGGAATCCACTGCCCCAGTGGGAGGAACCCAAGTCCCAGCCTGCTTCACCACTGGCTGACCAAAGTGGTCTTGGGCCCTGAATAAATTTCACTGGCAGCCAGGCCACAGTGGCTGTGGTCCTTAGTTGAGTCCCAGTGTTGCATTGGTCTTGGATGCTGTGGGCTTAGGGTATGAGCCAGCAAGACACCAGCTGCAGGGGCCACAAGAATGCAAGAGTATTACTCCACCCCCAACTCCAGGCAGTATAGCATGGAAAGAGAGTCCTGTTTGGGGGAAGGAAATGGAAGAGTACAAGCAACTTTGTCTTGCAACTGGGTACTAGCCCAGCCACAGTAAAACAAAGAACCAGGCAGAATCCTGAAGCCCCTGTTTCTAGGCCATTGCTTCTAGACAGCGCTTCTAAACCCACCCTGGGCCAGAAGGGGATCCATTGCCCTGGCAGGACTGACCTGAGTCCTGGCTGGCTTACCACCTGCTGACTAAAGTGGCCCCAGGCCTTGAATAAACATCAGTAGCAGTCAGGTAATAGCGGCTATGGGCCTTGGGTGAGCCCTGGTACTATAGAGGCCATGGGCATCCCATGACCCAGTGAGGTGCCAGGTGCAGTGGCCACAGAAGTACTCATGTCATCCCTCCCGCAACACCAGGCAGCCAAGCCCAAAGAAGGACTCCTTCTGCTTGAGGGAAAGAGAGGGAATAGAGTGAGGGACTTTCCCTGGGAACCCAGGGAATTCTCCTTTATCTTCCCCAAGTCCATCAAAGCTGGGTATCTAGGAGTCTGCAAGTATAACAGAGTACTCGGGCTTAGGGAACCCTCTGAGGGAAAAGAAAGATGTTCCCTGTTGGGAAAAGTTAACACCTAAGGGCTAACAGAAAAGCAATGGCTTCAGATAGACACAGAAAATACCAAGAAAAACTGTAATGCCCTGAGGGCACCTGTAAGCAGGTTCTTGTAAACTGGTTGAGACTGCTTGTAACTACTTTTGCTGTCCTATGATATCTTTAACTCATTTTACTATTAAAATCCCTGCCTAGAGAAAAATTATAATGTCATTAACATAACCTGGGTCACATAAAGACATGTGGTAGATATGTTGCACATATTTAATATGTTTAGCCTGTACACATGAATGATGTTGGGAAAGACTCCATGCCATTTGCTAAAAAAGAAATTTAAGGTGCCACAATGGGCAGGCAGTGCAGATTTTATTCCCCCAAAAAGTCCCGTGCTGCCCAGGAATAAACACCCTGTGTAAGTAAATCTCTAATAAACTCATTTAACTTGCCAAGCTGGACTTGTCTGAGTCATTCTTTGGTTTCTCAGTGCCATCTCAGTTTGGCGGGAAGTTTTTCTATACCATCCTGAGATTTTCCCAATACACCCTCTAGTGCTGAAATGGCTGTAGTGACCACAGGCTTAGGGAGCTCAACACTCAGTCCCCTTTGAATTCTTTGAAGGCCCTCTGAAGAAGGATGGATACATATAAGGCCAGACTGTGAAGATTGGATAAATACCTAATTCTTCAATGCCCAGATGCTGATGAACATTCACAGCATCAAGAACATTCAGGAAAATATGATCTCACCAAATGAGTTAAATACGATGCCAGTGACCAACCCTGGAGTGACAGGGATATGTGACTTCTCAGACAAAGAATTCAGAATAGCTGTTTTGAGGAAGCTTAATGAACTTCAAGTAAACACACAGAATTAATTCAGAAATTTATCAAGAAATTTAACAAAGAGATTGAAATAATAAAAAAAACCAAATTCTGGAGCTAAAAAATACAATTGATGAAATGAAAAACGCATCAGAGCATCTCAACAGCAGAATTGATCAAATAGAAGAAAGAATTAGTGAATTCCAACACAAGCTATTTGAAAATATAAAGGCAGAGGAGAAAAAAAAAAAAAAGAATGAAGTACACTGACAATATCTAGAAAGTAGCCTAAGAAGGGCAAATCTATGAGTTATCAGCCTTGAAGAAGAAGTAGAGAAAGAGACAGGGGTAGGAAATTTATTCAAAGAAATAATGGAGAACTTTCCAAACCTAGAGAAAAATAAGAATACTCAGGTACAAGAAGGTCAAGGAACACCAAGCAGATTCAACCAAAGTAAGATCACCCTAAGACCTAAAATAATTAAACTCTCAAAGGTGAAGGAAAAATAAAAGATCCTAAAAGCTGCAAGAGAAAAGAATGAATAACGTATAAAGGAGCCCCAATATGCCTGGCAGCAGACTTCACAGTGTAAACCTTACAGGCCAGGAGGCAGTGGGATGACACATTTAACGTGCCAAAGGAAAAAAAAAAACATTCACCTGAGAAAACTTATCCTTCAAACACAAAGGAGAAATAAAGACTTTCCCAGACAAACAAAAGCTGAGGGAATTCATCACCAGACCTGCCTTATAAGAAATGCTTAAGGGAGTTCTTCAATCTGAAAGAAATGGATGCTAAATGCAACTAGAAATCATTTGAATGTATAAAATTCACTGGTAAAAGTAAGTACACAGACAAATTCAGAATATTCTAATACTGTAATTGTGGTGTGTAATTGATTCATATGTTTAGTATGAAGGCTAAAAGACAAATCTATCAAAAATAATAACTACAACAATTTGTTAAGAAATAGGCAATATAAAAAGATATAAATTGAGACAACAAAAAGTGGGGAAGATGGAGTTAAAGTGTAATTTTTTTTAGTTTTTTCTTTTGCTTTTTTGTTTCTTCTCTTTTCCTTGTGATCAAAGTTAAGTTTTTATCAGTTTAAAATAAATTGTTCTAACTATAAGATATTTTTTATAATCCATGGTAACCACAAAGCAAAAAGTTATAATAGATACACTAAAAATAAAAAGCAATAAGTGAAAACGTGCTACTAGAGAAAATCACTTATCCACAAAGACAGACAGTTAGAAAGGAAGGAAGGGAAGACTTACAAAAACAACCAGAAAACAAATAACAAAATGGCAGCAGTAAGTTCTTACCTATCAAAATAACATTGGATGTAAACATAGATTAAATTCTCCAATTAAAAACACGGAGTGGTCTTAATCTGTAATCCCAGCACTTTGGGAAGCCAAGGTGGAGAACTGCTTGAATCTGTTTCCACAAAAAATTAAAAAATTAGCCAGGTATAGTGGCATGTGTCAGTAGTCCTAGCTACTTGGGAGACTGAGGCAGGAGGATCACCTGAGCCCAAGAGTTTGAGGTTATGGTGAGCTATTATCACACCACTGTGCTCCAACCTGGGTGACAGAGTGAGACCCTGTCTCAAAAACAAACAAACAAACAAAAAATTCCCCCAAAACCCCAGAATGACTGAACAAATAAAAAACAAGACCCAGACCCAACTATACATGCTGCCTACAAGAAAATCATTTAACCTATAAAGTCATATAAAGTTACACACAGACTGAAAGTGAAGAGATGGAAAAAGATACTCCACATAAATGAAAACCAAAAAAGTGCAGGAGTAGCTATATTTACATCAGATAAAATAGACTTTAAGTCAAAAAACTGTAAAAGGAGATAAAGAAGGTCATTATATAATGATAAGGAGATCATTTAGCAAGAAGATATAACAATTTTAAATACACATGCACCCAATATCAGAGCACCCAAACATATAAAGCAAATAATAATGGACCTAAAGGGAGAGATAGACTGCAATGCAATAATGGTAGGGGACTTCAACACCCCACTTTCAGCAACTGAAATATCATTCAGATGGAAAATCAACACAGAAACATTCAAATTAAACTACACTCTAGACCAAATGGACCTAACAGACAGACAGAACATTTCACCCTACTGAAGAATACACATTCTTCTTATCAGCACATGAATCATTCTCCAGGACAGACCATATGTAAGGTCATAAAACAACTCTCAAAAAATTCAAAAAAATTGAAATCATATCAAGCTTCTTCTCAGACCACAATGGAATAAAACTAGAAATCAATAACAAGAGGAACTTTGGAAACTGTACAAATAAATGGAAATTAAACAACATGCTCCTGAATAACCAATGTCAATGAAGAAATTTAGAAGAAAATTTAAAAATTTCTTGAAACAAATGAAAATGAAAACCCAACATACCAAAACCTATAGGATACAATAAAAGCAGCAATAAGAGGAAACACCTACATCAAAAAAGTAGAAAGACTTAAAATAAACATGACAATGCACTTCAAAGAACTAGAAAAGCAAGAAAAAGCCAAATACAAAATTAGTAGAAGAAAAGAAATAATAAGGATCAGAGCAGAAATAAATGAAATTGAGACTAAAAAAAATAAAAGATCAATAAAAAGAAAAGTTGGCTTTTTGAAAAGATAAAACAAAATTAACAAGCCTTTCTAACTAGAAAAAAGGAAAGAAAATCCTAATAAATAAAATTGGAGACAAAAAAGAAGACATTACAACTGATATCACAGAAATACAAAGGATCCTTATAGACTACTGTGAACAACTATATGCTAACAAATTGGAAAACCTAGAACAAACAGATAAATTCCTAGACACATACAACCTACCAAGATTGAACCAGGAAGAAGTAGAAAACCTGAACAGATCAATAATGGGTACTGAGATAGAAGCAGTAATAAAAAGTCTTCCATCAAAGAAAAGCCCAGAAACTGATGGCTTCACTACTGAATTCTACCAAACATTTAATGAAGAACTAATACTGATTCTACTCAAACTATTCCAAAAAATTGAAAAGGAGGAAATACTTCCAAATTCATTCTATGAGCCCAGCATTACCCTGATACCAAAACCAGACAAAGTAACAACAAAAAACTACAGGCCAATATCCCTGATGAACATAGATGCAAAAATCCTCAACAAAATACTAGCACACCAAATTCAATAACACATTAGAAAGATCATTCACCACGATCAAGTGGGATTTATCCCAGGGATGGAAGGATGGCTCAATATATGCAAATCAATAAACATGATATATCACATTAATAGAATCAAGGACAAAAACTATATGATCATTTCAATGGATGCTGAAAAGGCACGTGATAAAATTCAACATCCCTTCATGAAAAAAATTCTCAACAAACTGGGTATAGAAGGAACATACCTCAAAACAATAAAGGCCATACATTACAAACCCACAGTTAATATACTGAATGGGGAAAAATTGAAACCCTTTCCTCTAAGATCTGGAACAAAACAAGGATGCCCACTTTCACCACTTATATTCAACATAGTACTGGAAGTCCTAGCCAGGGCAATTCAGCATGAGAAAGAAATAAAGAATATTCAAATTGGAAAGGAAGAAGTCTAATAATTCTTGCTTGCAGACAACATGATCTTATGTTTAGAAAAACTAGACCCCACCAAAAAACTCTTAGAATTGATAAATGAACTCAGTAAAGTTGCAGAATACAAAATCAACATATAAAAATCAGTAGCATTTCTGTATGCTAATAGTGATCAATCTGAAAAAGAAATTGAGAAAGTAATCCCATTTATAATAACTATAAATATTAATAAATTAAATACTGTGGTATAAATTTAACTAAAGAAGTGAAAGCTCTCTACAAGGAAAACTATTAAACACTGATGAAAGTAATTGAAAAGGACAAACAAAAAGAGAAAGATATCCCATGTTCATGGATTAGACAAATTAATACTGTTAAAATGACCATACTACCCAAAGTGATCTACAGATTCAATGTAATCCCTATCAAAATACCAATGACATTCTTAACAGAAATACAAAACACAATCCTAAAATTCATATGAAACCAAAAAGGACCCTGAATAGCCAAAGCAATCCTGGGCAAAAAAAAAAACACCAAAAACAACAAAGCTGTTGGCATTACATCAATGGGCTTCAAAATATACTACAAAGCTATAGTAACCAAAACAGCATGGTTCTGGCATAAAAACAAACACATAGACCAATGGAACATAACAGAGAACCCAGATATAATTCCACACATTTACAGCTAACTCATTTTTGACAAAGGTGCCAAGAACATACATTGAAGAAAGGGCAGTCTCTTCACTAAATGGTGCTGGGAAAACTGGATATGCTACACTATTTTATACAAGGAACTTGAACATCTGTGGATTTTGGAATCTGTGGGGGGTCTTGGAACCAATCCCCCACAAGTACCAAGGGACAATTGTATATGCAATAAAAGTCCTTAGGGTGTTGATTTTAAGTCCAACTACTAATTGCAACATAACAGAAGGGTAACCACTTTGTTTCATTTTTTACCATATTAGTTGATTTTATTGGTAGTTGGACATTTAGATAAGTTGGTGGAAGGTGTGTAGAAAGATATAATAAGGACTTCAAGAGAAAGCAAACAAGGAATTTCAGTACATAGAAAATTTAATTTGAAATAACTTAAAATATTTCATCATTAAGAAGTTTAATTCAGTGCCTTGGCATGAGAGGCTTAAAAGAATGTGTGGGTCTGATCTCAGATCAGTTCAGGTAAACAGAAATAACCAAAAATTTATGCATACATGTGTGCATATATATACACACACATATATATGCACATATATACATAACACACATACATGTATACATATATTCAAATTATATATGTATATGTAATCAAAAGATATATTCAAGATATATATAGAGTCAAGATATATAGGGATTATATATCTACATATAGGCATACTCTATTCACACACAGAGATATATTATCTTTTGTCTATATTTATATATCTCTGTGTGTGTGTGTGTGTGTATAATCTACTGTCAGTGGTGGAATTTTCTAATTTTGCTCATGCACATATTTTGGAAAGCTTACCTCCAAAAGGGGGACATTAATCATATGTAGAACAAATCCCTTCTCTTCTCTTTTTTTTAATTAAAAATTTTTTTAAAAATTAATTTATTTCTATTCTTCCACTTTTAACTGTTATAGTCTTTTTTAAAGTTGTTAATTCAGATAGAGAATGAATCATTTTTGTGGAACCAGAGATGATTCTGAGCTGGAAGGACCCTGAGTATGTACTTGGGCCTTTTTCCTGTCTGCAGGAAGACAGATGAACTAAAGCTACTAAGAAATCTGGACTGTATGTTCTTTGTGTAAAAAGTTACATTTCTCAACTACTGGGACACAAATATCTATTTCATGAAGTGATTTTCTTAAAATAATCTTTTCTTTAGCTATAGACACAGTAAACTAGCCATGCACAATTAAATTTTTAGCCTTCTTCCAATCTGACTTTTTTCCTAGAAAAGTTTCCTCCAACGTTAGTAGCAGTAGTTAAGCAGGGCAGAAAGAGAAACGTGGTTCTACATGGGAGCGAGACTATTTCAAGCAGTCAAATCAGCAAGTTTCTTGGGACCATGATATTAATGCTTTCCTTTAGTGCACACTCAAACACTCATGTTCTCATGTGTGTAGAAGTTCACTTGGGGTTTTCCAAAGTCCCCCAACTTTTGTGTGGCCTTTTAAAATGCAATTTTTAAAAATCTGTGATTTATTAAAGGTAACAAGGTGTTAAAAATTACTGACAAACATGCCAATTTAGATCCTAAATTTGGGTTTACACACTTAAAATCAAGAATTAAGACCCCTGCCCCCCCAAAAAAACCCTGAAAATTTTATTTTCATAGGGGATTTGCACAGAAAGAACATATTTTTGTGTTGTGTGTGTATATAAACATATCTGTTTCCTTAACTTGTCTCTGTTGTTTGCACACAACTATGAGAAGATGCTTTTCTTTGTTTATTTTGGTTTGGCCAAGGATGCTCATAAGATACTATTGAATTATGAAGGACTTTGTTTTACTTATTTTAAGTGGTGAAAACTGTAGTTCTTAATCCATGAAGAATTCTCTAGGTGAGTAAGAAAAATACAAACAATTAGGAAAACATGTAAACTCAAGTTATGAGGTATTTCAAAGATACAATCCTAGTAAAAATTCTCTTTCTCACAATTTGCAACTGCCAGATCTCTTGCTTTAGTCTTTCTGTCCTTACATTTGGAGAAACACAGAAGAGTTTGAGATAAAAGCCATTTTGGGGATGGGAGGGTTGTGGTAGTTCAGAGTCAGAAAAGGAAGTAATAAAGCAATATTTACAGGTCTTTGTATAAAAACAAATATTTCCTTAAAAAGTTGTTAAAAGTTTTTTAGTCCTATAAACACTCACTTTTATAGGGCACATGATTGTCTGTGTGACTTCTCTTTCCAGAGGAAGGTTTTTTTGTCTTTAAATACCAGGAAAACATGACTTATTCAAATTAGATTTTCCATGCTATATTTAGTTTTACAGATGTGTTTAGTTCTAAAACTGTGGTTTACTGTATTCTGGGGAGAGCATGTATATAAAAAAAATCCAAGGAAACCCTTACACCCAACTCAGACACAGTCCATTTTAACACTCCCCTGTGGTCTCTCAATTCCTGTAGCTTATTGCTTCCATTAACTAGAGATCCCTGAATTCTCTGTATCTAATTTTCAATGGCTAGAGTTTGAGTAACTGACCCATTATCACTTTTCCTGAATAGCCAAGTTTTAAAAGTTTCTCAAAACTTCTTGATCTTTTTCTGGGAGTTAAATAGGTGTTCTTCTTACATAACAAGAATTAGGAATTCCTAGCAAACAGATTTCACTATATATAATGCATATACCAAAAACACAGATCACACATTAATATGCTCTCAGTCAACATACACAGGCATTCACTCAAGGGGTAAACCAGTAATGAGCCAAACATACATACATGTGCAAATGTACAATTGACAGCAAATTACTTCAGATCCTAATGTCATTTGAATATTAAAAATGAGCTGGGAGACAGCTCTTGTGACATTTGGTATGAAAGCCCTAGACTGCAATTTTCGTGTGGACGTATATAGCTTCATATCACATCTCGTGAGTTTCGTATCGCACAGCAAAGGACCATGCTGAATATCATGCCAAAGATCTGAAACAGAAGGAACCATTTGTTAGTGACTTTCAAATGTATACTGAATTATAAAAAGGTCAGCAAACTGCCTGGGTGTCTACTTCAAGTTAACAAGTAATTATAAGCAGTAATTACTGGTTATAAATGACATTTTTATATGTTACTTAATGTTGGCTACTGGGTAAAGATTTTAGTATTAACTCTACTTTAAATGCATTATTATATTATTATTGTTAAAAGTAATAACAATGCTCTGCTGTAAGAAAAGGGCTCTGTTTCAGAATTATAGAACAGTTCTTAATAATCGTGAAAGACTGATACACTACTAGTTTTGGAATTTTATTTCAGGTTAATCCAAGATCTCTTTTATATATTCATTTTGAAAAATGTGTTCATAACCACTTGTTTAAATATGCTTGCGGTTTAAATAGTTTTCTATTGTTGGAAAAGCTCTAAGTTTTTACAACAGTGACCCCATATTAAAAAGTGGAACATCACTTCATTTCTGGTCAATTTCTAAGTACAAATGATGTTTAACTCAGTTTACCAAAGCATAACTGAGATGTTTGAACTATGATATTACTGACTTCTTCTATCTCTTGGGTAGCTCTCTGAGAAGTTAAATACTTGGGTGAAATCAATATCCACTTACATGGTTTGAACAGAAGAATGCCAAAAGATCTTTCTTGTCCACAATCACTTTCCCTATGATTCTGCAGAGCCCATGAAATCCTCTCTGTGGGCACCATTTTATAAATTACTGTCAACATTTGTTTTAAAAATTTGGTATCAGAACTCTCTAGTTCTCTCCTCAATTCTATCCTAAGTCAGACTGGGATCTGTAAATGCTAAATTCAACCAAGTATGAATGATCAGCTGTTTTGGAAGGGGAGGAGAAGACTTAGGTAAGGGCATAACCAGGAGAAGGATTTCAAGTTTCTGTCTGACAGGACTCAATGCCAGTGTGTGGCAGGGGAGATAGCTAA
The DNA here is from genome assembly GCA_023783475.1 of Daubentonia madagascariensis. NCBI lineage: Eukaryota > Metazoa > Chordata > Mammalia > Primates > Daubentoniidae > Daubentonia > Daubentonia madagascariensis. Next base: position 4,684,867 of record JAKFHU010000913.1, on the reverse strand, counting down.
TGGCCATTTGGTTAACTGATTACACTGTGCAACTCTTACCTTATAAAGAAAATAATTTTTAAAGAAAGAATTAAAGAAATTCTGGGGCTGCTGATTTAGACAGCCCACAAGGCACTTCCCCTTTGCCATGGTTGTAAGGCTGGATGCACCCCTACCGCACCCTCCTGTGCTCTGAAGGGACCCCTTGGAAAGCGACTTCTTCTGTCTCAGCCTGCTGCTGACATGAGTCAGGGGAGACCGCTTCTAGGATGCTCATTTGTTGAGATTGTAGGATTGTTAGGAGGGTCTATTTGATACCTCCATTATGTAGAACGTTTTCAAACATCCTGCCTCAGGATTGTCTTTGGGGGAGCTGCAGAATTGCAACCAGGCTAACCCCAGATCAGGTGGGGAGGGCCTGAAAGGTGTCCCTGGATTTGGAGGTCCTCAGCATAGTATTTCCAGCCACTGCCGCACTCCTCTGGGGTCTAAATACAGAAAAGGGGAAAGTATGTCCCCTGAAAACTGCCAATTCATTGATTTCCTCACAATTCCGACAGCCCCTGCCTTTAGGCCACGAGTTAATCTAGTAGAGGGCTAGAGAGAGTGCTATCTTAGCATTAGCTATTATCACCCAAGCCCTGGACAATGGAAATCATCTCTGAACTGGCCTCCCTGACTTCAATCTTGCCTCCCTCCAACCTTTCCTCCATCCTGCACCACAGGTCCTTCTGACCCTCAGTGGCTCCCCTCTTTAAGGATGAAGCACAGCCTCTCAAAAGAGCACACGAAGACCTCAATGATGTGGACCCGATGCCCTCTCCATTGCCATCTCTTGCTACTCCTGCTATACCCATCTGCTGCTATCAATTCTTCCCGCACACTCTTCTGCACCTTAGGAGTACTGAGCCACCTATAGGCATGTGGATGCACTATGCTTCACACCTTCTCATATATGCTATTCCCTCTGCCTGGATTCTGGGTTTGAGAACACTCAGATTATATAGAGAGCTGGCATTTATTGAGTGCTATATGCTCCAGGCACTTTTTATGTATTAATTCGTAATAATATTGTAATATGCAGTATCCCATTTAATCTTCACAACAATCTTATCAGGTTGGTCTATTAAATTCCCCATTTTACAGATGAGGAAATTGAGGCAAGAGAAATTAAGGAAATTTCCTATAATCCCAGGGCTTGTAAGTAGTGGAGCCAGGATTTGAATCCAGACTGTGATGCCAGAACTCACCCTATTAATCACTACGCTATGCTGACTCTTCAAATCATAGGTGAGATAGATTAACCTGATATTATGTTATTTTGAATTTGCAACAGTAGAAAGAGCCACAAAATTGAAAATCACTTATCTAGGTTAAGATTGGTGGCCTTAAAATGGGAAGTTACCACAATGATAAACTCAAGGTTGTAATTAAGTAAAAGTTGAAACTTGTATTATATTTTAGAGGACTATGTATTGATATAGTACTATTTAATTAGCTTTGTTCTTACAAGATGTATTGTGAATAAAAGTCTTTGTTCTTTATGAGAATTCTTTCCTAAGATACTTCCATATCACACTTGAACAGAAATAAGATGCAAAGGTTCAAGGTTTCTTAGGGGGCAAAAAATGTTAAGTTCTGGAACTTTCTCACCGTGAGACCTGCAATTCCAATACCGACAATTCCAATGAGCTGGAGCTTAACACTGATTATGGTCTCAATTTCATCAATGCAATTCTGTTTTGGGAAAAAAAAAGTCAGGAATAAAAACTGATTGTATGTGTGAATACCCTCATCCAATCCTTTCCATCACTATAGATCATCCTGTGTGAGCTAATCCATGTCAGCTTCTACTCAAATTTAAACCATTCCTCTTGGATAACTTCATCTTGACAACCTTAAAGCAAAAATATAGTTTGGGGAAAAAATACAACCCTCTCCTTTTGGTGGGATTTTCCTATTTAGGCTAATGGCTGCTTCAGGGTCCTGAAATCTGGCTGGAGGAAGCTATTTGTCTGGTATCTGAGGCATTTAAAAATTTGGGGCCTGTTTTTACTTCCAGCACAGAAAAATAATTAAAATATCCCTAAAATAATAACCCCTTGTTTTCATATTGTCATTTACAGTTTAAAAGACTTTCTATGTACTTGATCCAGTTTACCATGCAAGGTAGTCATTACCTATCAAGAAACTAAAATGCTTGTACAGGTTCAAATTAAACAAAGGAAAGCCAATACTTAAGAAAGCCAAGTCTTGGGAGCTAGAGGACCACTCTCTTCTATGGTGACTGGGCTGGGCTGGGTGGGTCCCTATCCTTTCATCTGTGCCCATAAGAGACCCGTGCAGGGTAGGTTCAAAGGACTTTTACGGATGGGGGAAAAATTGGACAGGGAGCAGAATAGATCACCTGTGACCATTATCAGTTTCCCCAGCTTCAAAAGCTACTCAGAGTCCTCTTAAGTAGAGGGATGCTCTCAATCCAACTGCATCCTCTGGCTGCTCAGATCCTTTTGCTTTTCACTAGTCAGCTCCCTCTGATACCCACAGAAGCTACACAAAACCCTCACTGCTCTCCTCTTTCTCCTATCATACTTCATTCATTCATCATTCATTTATTCAACAAGTATTTCTTGGGCATCTACCTGGCACCGGTCACTGGAAGGGGGTGGTGGATGCAGAGATAATGGGACATGGTTTCTTCTGCTCTCAGAGAGCTCACAGTTTAGAGAAGGACACAGACCCAGAAGTAATAACTATAGTACATTCTGGTAAAAGTTTGAAAACCAGTGCGCTAGTCAGGGGCTCCCTTACTTACTGGAAAAAGCAGGAGTCAACCTATGGCAATTCTCCCAACCTTCCTCTCTTTCTCCTGCACACTTAGATGCCCCCTTCCTTCAATGCCAGGTACTGTCGCAGGTCACGAGCACATGCAGGGAACAAGGCAGCACCACTCTTAACTCCTTTTTCTCTCGCCAGAACCAAAGAGGTGCCCTTCTCTGTTGCAAGTTAACCCCTCATCCTGCTCTGGGGCTTATTCCCTCTCTGCTCCTCGGGAAGCCTGTGCCGCCAGCTACTTTCTTTCCTTCCTCTACGTTCAGCCTCTCCTTCTCTGTTGACATTCTCGCTCGTCATATAACACCCTGCTTGAGTTCTTCAGTCTAAACAGACGAGCCCTCGCAACACCGTCCTCCTCTAGCTCTGCCCATAGCCCCTTTCCTTCATTGCTAGCTTCTCTTTGTGAGAAACAAATGAACAAAGCATGTCATCAAAGGAATATATGCTTATTGTAGAAATTTGGAAAAGAGATGTTGAAAAAAGAGAAATATTTGTACTCCTACCACTAGATATAATCACCAACTTGTTGGTGATTCTTGCACACACAAACACACCCACATACTTAGTTCATTCTTTATATTCAACTGTGTGCTTCTTTAACTTAACATTACAACTTCAAAAATGTCTTATTTCACTAAAAATTCTTTGAAACCATGATTCTTCATGGTTATAAAACATTTCATTATATGAATGTACCATAATTTAGTTAAACAATCCTCTATTGTCACATATTAAGGGCCTGTCCAACATTTTGTTCTTATGAATAATACTGCAACGATTACAGTTGCACAAAAATCTCTTTCTGATTCCTTTTCCTTAGAATAAACTCCAAGAAGTGGAATTTCTAAATTAAAAGGTATGAACATACTTAACTCTCCAGTCTTACATAGTCACACTGGTCTCTAAAACTATTGTACCAATTTCTCTGAAAATGCTCATTTCACATCATTCTTGCCCAAACTGTATATTATTATTAAGAAAAAAAAAACGTGGCCAATTTCAGAGGTTAAACAACAGCATCTTTTCATTTTAATTGGCTATTAATTTTTAAGATTACTTTTAATTGTCCACATTTTTGTGTGTTTAATGAAAACTTGGATTTCATCTTTTATGAACTCTTTTTGTGTCATCGGCTCAAAATCAAACTACTTGAAAAGGTGCCCTCTCTCTTCACATCTCGCTTCCTGCAGCCTGGGCTCTGTCCTTATTTGGTCCCTCACACCAAGTCACCAGTTACTTCCTTAAATGCTAAACTCTATCAGCTTTTCAATAGTTATCTTAGTGGACCTTCTTGGGCTTTCAGCTCCCCACACAAACCACATTTCTGCCTCTGTGCTTTTGCTTACACTGTTCCCCCTACAGGCAGGCCTCCCCACCCCACGCCCAGTACTTGCATATTCCTTCTCATTCTTGCAGATTTAGCTGAGACATCACTACCTCTAGTCAGCCTTTCCCTGGTTCCCCAGCCTCTGGCCTCTCCTCTGAGTATACCTCTATTACCGCGCTGTATCCATTTCTGTGTTCACCTCTCCTATTAGACTGCAAGTTCCTTGTGAGTAGGGACTTTTTCTCATTCATCTGTGTGTCCACCATGCCTAACATAAAGCAAGTAGTCGATCAATACTGAGCCAAACTCAACGGCAGCCTTGGCCCTGGCAACCGTTCCCTCTTCCTCACTTGGCCTGGCTGCTCTTCCCAGTTTCCTTCTTTGGCAACTCTTCTTCTGCCCACCCTTAAATTTGCTGTTCCCCAGGGTTCTATCCTCACCCTTCTTTTCTTCCAAATCTAATGGGTCAAATTCAAATCTACAGCTTTAAGATTCCCATAAAGTACTGACATGCCAACCTCTCTCCTGAGCCACAAACCAGATTTTCCAACTGCCTACTGGATATTTCCATTTGGAAGTTCCACTGGCTCCTCAAAATCACCATGTTAAACACTAAACTTATTTTTTTCCCCATAATTGGCTCCTTTTCCTCCATTCCTTACCTCAATAAAATGACACTGTCATCTATGTAGGTGGTAGAGTCAGAAACCCAGCCGTGATTCTCCCCCATTCTCTGATCTCTCACTGTCCACCAGTCCTGTAGGTTTACTTGCTAAACGGCCTTCTCCTCTCAATTCCTGCCGCTCAGCCCAGCTGTACCAGTTAACAACTCCCGGCTGACGATGAGGAGAGCAGCCTCCCCACCCTTGTCTCCTCCACTCATCCTTGTTCATCTTCCATCAATCCCCCACACCGTCACTAGAGCAAAGTCAGTAAAATGTAAATCCCACCCCAGATCCTACCTTCCACGGCTTCCTAGGCTAGCAGCACAAAGGCTAGACTTTTGGTTTCACAAGAGTATCCAAAGCCCTTTAAGAACGGTCCCTCCTCGTGGAAGTGCTCATCTCCCACAGGCACCCGGGGCTCCCAGCCACTGGCACTTACCTGAAAACAACTACTTCTCTTGCCTCCACGCCTTTGCCCTACTCCCTCTGCCTGGAATATCCCACTCTTCTTTGTTTGCTTACTGAACTCCTATGCATCCTTCAAAGTTCATCCTGAGAATTATACCAGGGACGCCTCCCGTGAATAACGGAATCCTATGCCCCAGGTGAGTCAGCTGTGCTCCCTCTAGTGCAGCCCTGGCTCAGCCCGTGTGGCGTCAGTGCATGTCTCCCAGCCAGACGGGAGCCCTTTGAGGGAAGTACCATGTCTTGTTCATTTCATCCAGCTCGGAAGAACCCAATAAATGTTCAATGGGCGATTCAGGACACAAGCTGGAGCTCAAATCTCACCCACCCCTTCACAGCTGAGGGCCTGAGAACATCTGCATCATTGTCTCCACAGTTTCAGTTTCCTCCTCCGTCCCACGCATTGTACTTGTGCTTTCCCCAACTATTTCCCTGAAGCTGTGAGACAAAAGTCATTAGTGATCTTCTAAGCAACAAATCCAACAAATGATTTTCAGTCTTCATTTGCTTGTCCTCTTCCCAGCATTTACTGTGTGGGCAAAGCATCTCCTCCCTCAGCTTCCCGGACGCCGCTGTCTTTGGACCTGCCTGACCCTCTGTCTCCTCCCTCACAGCCGCTTGTTCTCACTTCTCAACCTCAGCCTACCCCTTAAATGACAGTGCCCGTGCTCCTCATTCTACTCACTCTCCCTGGCTGTTCTCACTCACTCCTATGGCTTCGGCTACCGCCAACAGGCTAAGATGTCTACACCTGTGTCTTCATCGCAGTCTACTCATAAGTCCCACAGGCACCTAGAGTACAAATTCGACCAAAACGGAAGTTGTCATCTGCCTCCTTTCCCTGTATTCACCTCTCTCGGCGAGTGGAGTCTCTACCCAGCCAGTCACCCAAGCAGAATCTGGAAACCTTAGCCTCCTTCCTTTTACTCACCACTTACACCCAGCAAGTCACCCAGTCCTGTTGCTTTTACCTCCTGAACATCTTTTGAATCTGTTGCTTCCTCTCCATCCCTACTGTTTGTGACTTGCTGTGGCCACTCTCTTACCAGAGTGATCACAAGTGCCACCTAGGTGGGCTCCTTCTATTAGTCTCCAGCCTTCTATTCTACCCTTCAGCCCAGCAGCCTGAGCATTCTTCCTACAAAGCAAAACTGCTTATGTTCATTCTCCACTAAAAGCAATGGCTTCCTTGAACTTCCACGTATAAAATCATGCCTTTGCCTGCCTCTCCCAAAACACTGCTCAACATTCCCTCTGGGCTCCCTGTTCTCCTGCAGCCCTGGAGTTTCGCACCACCATGCCTCTGTTCCTGCTGCTTTCCGGGCCTGGGATGACCTTCCTTTGTCAAAACTCAGCTCAAGGATCCCCTCCTCTATGAAGCTTTCCTAACTCTACTGTGTTTCTAGGGTACCCTGTACAGACTTCTCACACAGAACTATTGCCCTTGGTTATAGTCTGTAAGGCTGCTGAGGGCAGGGACCATGCCTTTCTCATTTTAGAGAAAGTGCCTGACACACAGCACTTAATAAATGAGACATTTATCAGTGCTGTGACTCCCATGGAGAGGTGTGGGGCAACCTTCTTGGGGCACACACCTCCAGCCCTGGTGAGCCTAATTAGTACCATAAGCATGTAGCATCATCACTGGCAGGTCAGCATATCATCATTCCCTGGGTACCAAGGGACTGTGACTAAGCATTGCTTCTTACCTAGTTTACATGGAAACATCGTAACTGTGCCTAGTTACATGGCACAGAAGTCCCTGGGGGAGGGTCGCCTAGAACCCCTCGGAGGTAGGACCTGAGCTTCCTGCCTCCACCCTGAAGGCAAAAACTACCTCACACTACAGGTAGTGCAGGAACCTTGGTAGAAGCTTACCTTGTGTCCTAGAAGCTCCTTTGGGCATGTGGGTTGGACCTGTTCAGAGCTTTCTTTTCCACAGCACTGAAACTGGAGAGTCAGAAAAGAGACTTTAGGACATGGGAGGGAGAAGCAGCAGCCGCAAGTCTGCTGAGGACTGGGGTGGCCAGGCCGCAAAGCAGCGACAAGGCCCAGTCACTGCCACTCTAACTGCCCTTTCTGGAATGAGGGTGAAGAATCACATGATCATGCTAGCAAAACAAGAAAATGACTTCTCTAAAGCTGTCTGACTTTTATGATGGGAAATGACTCAAGGCAACCCAAACAAGGCAAGAAGCTAATTGACAGTGTCTGTGTAAATTGCTGCCATTTAAACAGGAGTTGGGGCTTTTGGATTCCTTTTTTCAGACTGGGAGTCGTTGAACCTGCTGTGGACCTAAAGTTTTATGAGTTTCAGGAAGGGCTCACTAACTGGGGACGGCCTAGGAAGAGAGGTGAAGTGGTTCCAGTAAACTCCAGGGCCGGAAGACCAGGCTTGAAGACTGGCCAGCAAACAGGTGTCCTGCCGTAGGGCTGGCCCTTTAAGACAAGGGAACCTGTGTGCTGCTTGATGTCCTTGGGGCAGCTGAGGCCAAAGCATACAAACAGTGGGCACTTTCCAAGACAGTCTTGTCACAGACAAGAACCAGGTACCTGAAAACACTCGGCCTGGGAGTTCTTAGCTACTTCTACATATCACAGTGTTTAAAAGATCAGTATGACTCTGGCCTGGCCCATCTCTTCTATAAGCCTTCCTTGCTTAACTGCATGTAGCTCTGAGCACACCACTGACAGCACAGTGCCACAGAATGTTCCAGAAGGGAATGCAGCTATCTCCTGTGACCCTTCATTTTACATAATAAATGAGGGAGCTGAGTGGGTCTCAGGGAGGCCAAGTACCTTGCTCAAGGTCACACAGCTGTTAAATGGTGGAGCTGCAGCTAGAAATTAGCTTTTCTGACTTAAAGGTCACACTTGTTTCTGTTACACCACAGTGTTACCCTTTGAGAGAGCCTGACCTTTATTTGGGCTGCTTTCTCTGTGTTCTTGTTCATGCTCTTTTGTGTCTTTCGGTAACGTATCTTGACTTCCTCTTGTGAACTCTGTGTGACCTCTTTCTCTTCTAGGGTTCTGCATATAATGCAAGTTGTAGCTCTCTAAGAGCTAAAATAGGATGCTGCTGCTTGGCGTTACTGAATTTTTAATTTTTAATCCAGGTGATTAGAGAGAATCTGGTTTACACATAATCTTCAGAAGATGTGATTTCAAGGAAGAAGTAAAGTCACTCACCGTTGAGTGGAAGGTAATGAGAGTCCCATTTCCCTTCCCCTTGTCTTTCAGATAATCATTATAAGCCTCTTCATACATGGTCTGAACATGTCGTATAGCCTGAAACAATGCCAGGAAAGTTGAGGGGACAGTGACTGGGAAGTTTCAAACATTCTCCTTTCATCAAGGAAAATCCCCTCTTCCATACCCTTCAAAAATACTGCCTTTCCTTATGTTTATCTGTTTTTTAAGATAATTCTACAAATATGGAACAGATTATAGATTCTAGAGTTCCTAAGATGCTTTTGAGGATGAAAGGATAGACTAACCAAGAATAGTCTTCATGGACTAGAAAGATTTCTTAAGAGTGGAGGTTCCCAAACCTGACTGGGCTGCAGCAGCAACTGGACCCCAGATTCCTGGGCTCCACCCAAGTGATTCTGATGCACAGCCAGGGTAGGACCTCTGCAATCTTGGTACCCCACTGGTTAAAAGGACTCAAGTCTTTTTATGACATGGTTTAAAAGGTATTCACCACCAAGGAAAACTTTCTACATTCAAATATAATATAAAGCTTAGAGAATGCTTTTTCTAGTATAAAGGCATGTGACCCCAAATCCATAGAAATCTCAAAAGATCCTAAGATACAATTCCACTGCTATGTGTAGCTGAATTTAAACTAACCTATAAACACAGCCAGCTATTTTTTTAAAATTCCAAAGGTGATATTTACTTATTCCACTTGTTTAACATTTTTTTAGTGTAAAATAAGTTCATAAACACCATATTAATGGCACATGAATTAATCTGAAATATAGTAAACTTCAGGTTCCATTCTTTCTTCTTTTCTATTCCATTCCTCTCTATCCCTCAGGTATGTTTCACCCTTCTGAGAAGACCACTTCCTCTACGGCTTCTTTTGATAACCTATGCTGGACACCTAGAGTTGGGCAGCAAATCTAACCTGGCTTCACTGGGCTTCAGTCTTTGAGCATCACATGGCCTCTGTCCAGGCCAAGCCTAAGGACAAATGACAGTCTAACAGGGGTGAGAATGTATGTTCTTCCCCCATCCCTCTTTCTCAAGTCCGTAATCTAACCCCTACCCATTTTAAACTGGGGATAATCTTAGCTTTTTTTTTTTAAACCACAGACCACTTTATAAATCTAATGAAAGCTATGAACTATCTCTTCAGAAAAATCATGTGCATGTATAAGCATGCACACTTATATACACATATGCACAGTTCTGTGCACTTCTAGGTTAAAAAAGTTCTGCTTAAACTATAATATTGGGGGCTGTTTTGTTTCTTAATAACATTGTGGGTATTGATAGTCTCATATCTTTTGCCATAAAGAGAACACTTTTAACCATTATAAAAGAAAACATTGTAAGTAATTTTTACTTACTACACCCTTGCCTATAAAAGCAAATACTCCAGTGGTTACTTCAGCAGCAAATATCACCAGTAGGCAGGTGAAAAACTGTAGAGGAGAGAAAAGACTAATTTCATTAATTTAATACCTTTTCAATTTATTTAGTCTCTTTGATTCTAGTTCCACTGGAAAAGCATTAGGCAAGGCTATTAGTTTGAACTGATCCAGCAGGAAGCATGTGTCCCTTAGTTTTCTTTGTGTAATGGCTGTGTCATTTTCATGTAGTTTGTTCATTCATTCATTCAGCAATTGTTTATTGAGCATCTATCCTACCACAGGTACTGTCCCTGGTGCTGGGTATACAGTGGTGAACAAGATAAGATCCCAATGTCTCTGCTATCATGGACCTTATATTGGACAGAGGAACATATGATAAATGAGTAAAGGAATAAAACAGTGAATAAGATAATTTCAGATAGTGATACAGAAATCCCACCACCTAGAATAGTGTCTGGCACCTATGTGCTCAATAAATACTTGATGAGGCCAGGCGCGGTGGCTCATGCCTATAATCCCAGCACTTTGGGAGGCTGAGGTGAAAGGATCACTTGAGATCAGGAGTTCGAGACCAACCTGGGCAACATAGTGAGACCCCCATCTCTACAAAAATAAAAAAATTAACCAGGCGTGGTGTGCACACCTGTAGTCCCAGCTACTTGGGTGGCTGAGGTGGGAGAATCTCTTGAACCCGAGAGTTCGAGGCTGCAGTGAGCTGTGATGACACCACTGCACTCCAGCCTGGGTGACAGAGTCAGACCCTGTCTCTAAAAACAAACAAACAAGCAAAAAACCTTCATGAACAAAAAGGGCCTATGAAGATATAAAATAAGATCAGGAGACAGAGAGTCGCTGATGGAGCCTGGGCTTGGGGAAGCGTGTGATGTGAGACCTCGTGGTTCTCCGAGGAAACGAGGGTGGAGGTGGGGGTGTCCTTCTGGACAGATTTCTGTTCGAGTCCCTCAGGTTTGCTCTGATCAAACTAAGTTCAGTGATAAATAAGACTGAGATGCTCAGCAACAGGGGAAAGAAAGAAAGAATGGCTGGTTAAAGAAACAAATTAGAAATTTCACATAGCGAGAGATCAGAAGCAACACTCAGAGTTAAAAAATCCAAAGATTCCAATGAGAAATGAGAGGCTGCCTAATAAAATTGCTGTTTGTGACTCCCCATGGAGAAATACAAACACTTTCTCTCCCTCTGCTCTTTTTTTCCTTTGCCTTGTTTTTCCCAGCCTACATTGGCATTGTATGTATAGCAGTTAATTGAAATTATTATTATTATTTTTTTTAACAGAGGTTGCTTGTTGAAATAAGACAGAAGAGGGATATTGGTTAAGTTATTTATCTCAAACAGAAGTGCTCTGCTTGTAGATAACAGCACTTCCCTGGCTATAGAAATCTTTTATCTGCCTCACCCACTGTGAAATATTATTTTTAAAAGAACAATCATATCACCACTTACAATTACTGAGCACTTTTCCTCTCAAAACATCTTTACACCTCATTTTTTTCACACTTTTCATATGAGGCAGCGACAAAGATAATATTCTTACGCAAGAGATGGAGAAACCAAGATTCAGGGAATGCGGGCCAAGGGCTCCAGGAGTCCATAGAGGGGCTGGGGCTGGGGCCAGATGTCCCCACTCCCTTCAGACCTGCCCCCCTCCCCCTGCCCCACCCCACCGTGTACCCGATGCCCCACTTACTGATCCCAGCACACACTGCGACTCCCGCATGGCTCCACAGCACCCGAAGAACCCCACGGCCATCATCAGGGCCCCGGCTCCAACGAGGACATACAGCCCTGTGGGGAAGAGGGCAGAGGAGACCACTGAGAGCCCACTGAGAAAAGTGCCTGGCACTTGGCCCCCAGCACTGCCTCCTTCATGACCAAGCAGGCTCAAGAGTTTGGGTATTGCAGAGCACTCTAAAGGTGCCGTAAGTAGGTGCTGTAATTACCTCCATGTTTTAGACAGAGGATCTAGACCCCCAAAGGTTAAGACACTTGCTCAAGATCACAGAGCTGGTGTTTGGCAGAACTAGGACAAAAATACTCGTGGGCCTCAAAAGCTGGCTCATCACCACGACTCTATCCTGCCTCTCTAGCTATAGTGGCAGCCTTAATTTGGGTGGCGATTTTACTTAATCCTTAAATCAAGCCTCAGGAATAGTTGTTCTGGGAGAGAAGAAAAGGGCAGAAACCAGAAATGCTCTGGTTCTGGGGGAATTAAAGCCAAGCCTTTTCTTATTTCCTTCTCTGATCCTGAGATAAGTTAGAACACAATACTGAACCGGCACTTGGCTTACTCTGAATAATGCTAATAGTCTCTATTTCAGTTTTGGCATTTCACTCACATGAGTCACCTGGAAACCACTCCCACTCACAGGAGGGGGTGGGGCTCCCCTGGGCAGCTGACAGTGGTCTGTGGGCAGATCTATCTGTTCACAGACTATAGCCACAAGGGAGGCCGCTCTGCGTCCTGCGCCACCCAGGCCTGTCCTCAGGGTCCCTTTCAGGGAGGGTGAAGCTCTGCTGCTCTGTACTCCTGACGCAGGTATTTGTTTCCTGCTATCCCAGCTCTGCTACTTCCTCCCATTCCCTTTTCTCTAAAAGAATAACTTCATGGGGGAACGGGAGTAGTAATGAGAGAGCGATACCATATTAAAAATAATAGTACTGTTGGCCCCACTGTCATCTTAATGTTTTCAGAAATGTCTTTCTCTGTGTTTCAATGTCTTCAAAGCTCTTTCACTTCTATCGTGTCATTGGCTCCTCCGAGCAACCCGGTCAGGTAAGGCAAGTGTTATTCTGTTTTACAAATGTGGGGAGAGAGGTGAGAAGCCTGCAGGCCGGACTCACCTGCCTGGAGCCCTGGCTCCCTCTCCACCCTCCTCTTCCCCCACGCCTTGGAAACAGGCCGAATGCAGGGGCAGCAGCAACACCGCATTCACTTCCCTCCCAGAATGTCTCATGGCGCACCACCTTACTGCTTACGGTGCCTGTTGTCCCCGTTGCTGCTGCTGCAGCTGCTACGTAATACGGTGTGCAGATTCTACATGGAGTCACGGCCCAGGGGCCAGTGCTCACTAAATCCTTATCCCTCCTACACTCCAGCCACATGGGATTCACTTGCTCTGACCATGCTCTGCTCTTTTCTGCCTTGTGCCTTTGCAGGTTCTCATATTTGTCTCTCTCTGTAGATTTCAGGTCCACAAACAAACCTTAGTCATCCTATCAGAATATGACCATCATAAGGCAGAATTCCCAATCAGTGTTTGTTGGGTGAGTGGATAAAGAGAGTAAATCAAATAGGTTCTGGACTGGCTGGCTGTCATTGCCCATGTTTGCTTAGAGATATATGTGGGGAATACATCTCGGCAAACTTCCCCGAAGCCACCACAGGGCTGGGCTCTCCAAGGGCAAGCAGAGGAGGATGGTTGCTCCACACCTGAGAAAGTGTGGACTAGAGGAAAAGGGGTGCTCCTGAGGAGGCTGGGGCTCAGTGGACAGAAGCACGGGCGTTTAAGGAGGACGGAGTTGCTCCCCACTGTGAACAAGACTGCTGGGTCCCTTGCCCTTCGGAAATAACGAGCTTTCCAAGAAAACTTGCTTATATGAACACTATTCCATTCTTAGGCTATCAGAATCCCAGTGCTCACGGCAAATACAACCTGAAACTGCCGTAGCAGCATCCACTCCTGAGCCTCTTTCCAGCACATCTGTTTGTACACGTGGGCCATGTGACTCAGCCCAACTCCAAATGGGCACTGCTGGCTGGAGCTGAAGGGAAAATCAAAAGAAATTCTCCAAGTGGCAAAATTCCTTGGGCCTGCTGAATCCAGCTCCAAATCTGGTTGCCATGCTCTGCACACCATGAGGCCACCTGTGCTTCCAAGGGTACCTTATCCTTTCATGGTCTGCACCTCAAAAAATAGCTGCTGAGTGGATAAATTAGTTTACAGCCACATTTTAATGCCAAGATGGTTTATGTAGAGCCCTCACCTTCCCACAGCAGCACGTGTGACAAAGGTATGACCTGTTTCCAAAATCCCTCTTGTTTTCCAAGTCCTATTTCCCTTGATTTGAAAAAGAGAAACACTTTGAAATTGCATTTTTATCATTAATAGCTTGGCTTTGGGATGCCAATGATCTCTAGTGACATGCTACCAACAAAAGCTTTCCCTGGGACACCTTCTTTTTTTATTTTTAAATTATTTTAAATTATTTTTATTTTTGTATTTTTTATTGGTATATAATTGTACATATTTTGGGGGTACATGTGATATTTTGATACATGTATAAAATGTGGAACTATCAAATCAGGATAATTGGGATATTAATAATCACCTCAAGCATTTATCTATTCTTTTCTTTTCTTTTTTTTTTTTTAGGGACAGGGTCTTACCAGAGTGCAGTGGTGTGACCATAGCTCACTACAGCCTCAAACTCCTGGGTTCAAGTCATCCTTCTGCCTCAGCCTCCTGAGTAGCTGGGACTACAGGTGCGTGCCACCACTCTTGGCTAATTTTTAGAAAAACTTTTTTTTTTGCTATGTTGCTCAGGCTGGTCTCAAATTCCTGGCCTCAAGTGATCCTCCTGCCTCAGCCTCCCAAAGCACTGAGATTACAGGCTCAAGACACCACTCCCGGCCCATTTATCTTTTCTTTGTGTTGGGAACATTACAATTACTCTCTTCTAGCTATTTTGAAATATATAATAAATTGTTAACTATAATTTCCCTGCTGTACTATGGAATACTAGAACTTATTCCTTTTATCTAACCATGTTGTTGTACCCATTAACCAACCTTTTTAAATCCCCTCCACCCCCTTTACTTCCCAGCCTCTGGTAACCACCATTCTACTCTCTACCCTCATGAGATCAATTTTTTAGCTCCCACATAAGAGTGAGAACATGCAATATTTGTCTTTCTGTGCCTGGTTTATTTCACGTAACATAATGACCTCCAATTCCGTTCACATTGCTACAAATGACAGGATTTCATTCTTTTTTGTGGCTGAATAGTATTCCATTGTGTGTGTGTACCACATTTCCTTTATCCAGTCATCCACTGATGGACACTTAGGTTGATTCCATATCTTGGCTATTGTGAATAGTGCTGCAATAAACATGGGAGTGCAGATACCTTTTCGATATACTGAATTTCCCTCTTTTGGATATATACCCAGCAGTGGGATTGCTGGGTCACATGGTAGTTCTATTTTCAGTTTCTTGGGGAACCTCTACACTGCTTTCCATAATGGCTGTACTACTTTACATTCCCAACAGTGTACAAGCATTACCCTTTCTCCATATCCTCACTAGCATCTGTTATTTTTTGTGTTTTTGATAATAGGACATTAATTCTAATGTCCCAGATCTCATTTGGGGTGAGATCTGGGACATCTTCTTCCCAGACAACTCCATCACTTCACTTCTTTCTTAGGTTTCAGATACTTATTTTTAAGCCCATTAGCATGGAAACAAGAAAGGATCTCCCAAAGCCCTATCAGCATAAATTTATTTTAAAATGGCTCCTCCCTTTCAGGAACTATATATGGTCGGTCAATTTCAATGGCTTTTTGGCAGCATATGGTTTTACATAACGTGCTAATGACCATTTTTCATCTAAAAAAATTTTTATGCCTCTGCATAAAAACTCTCTCCCTTCCAGCTTCCCCTAAATGCAGATAATTATGTAAATATCTAGAATATTGGATGGGGCTTGGTGCATGGGAAGGGGAAGGACTTGAGTTCTTTCTAAATAACAACAGCAGCAGCTATCAGTTATTGAGCACTATTCTAATTGTTTAACATGTCTTAGTTGTGGAGTCCTTCCACCACCTCTTAGCGGGGTCGGCCTGCTCTGGGTGGCATCTGCACTATGCACTTGACACACCATCTCAAGAACCTGCAGGCTGAGAAGTCTCAATGTTATACACAAGTCTCTCATTCTGACTAAATGGCATCTGAGCCACTCCTTTATCTTTTCTTCCCATATTCTCCCAGGTAATCATGCTCCCCACAGGCGACTCCTTCCTCAGCATGCCCTCGTTACAGGTTGAGTATCTCTTATCCAAAATGCTTGGGACCACAAGTGTTTCAGATTTCAGATGTATGTTTTTGGATTGTGGAATATTTGCATTACACCAGTGGAGCATTCCTAATCTGAAAATCCAAAATCCAAAATTCTTCAACAAGCATTTCTTTTGAGCGTCATGTCAGCATTCAAAAAGTTTCAGATTTTGGGTAATTTTGGATTTTGGATTTTCAGATTAGGGATGCTAAACCTGTAACAACAGTAGCCAATATTTATTGAGGGCTCATTACACAACTGGTACCGCACTTAGGCATGTTCATATTTCACAGCTGAGGAATCTGAGACACATAGAAATTAAGTACTTTACCTCAGATTGCATAGCTAGTGAGGGGCAAAATTGAAACTGAACCGAGGGGGTTTAATCCAAAGTGCATACCCTTAACTCCCAGCTACACTTTCAGTAGGAACTCAGAACAGTGACTCCTTAGCTAGAAATCAGTTCATTTTGCAATTTATAAATGGCAGGAAGGTACTTCCTCTTCCTTGAGAAAAGTGCTTGGGGAATCTAGAATTGATGATTCCTGGGTTTTCCTCTGAATGTGCAGGGCTGGGAGCCAGGAATCCAGGCCTGCCAGCTGTGGTTTTAGGTAAGCCTCCTATTCTTCACCTTTGTTATCTGCAGTGTGGAGATGATTATCTACTCCAACTCCTTGTGAAAATGCTTTGGAGAAAACTGTCTCAACAATGTAAGCTATAGTACTTCTCTGTTACTCAGCTGCCAAGACTGTCAGGTACAACTGAGAACCAAGAAGTAAAAAAATATTGCCAGAGTGAGTCAGAGTTTTTAAAAAGGCTAGCTAGCCCCTTAATCCTCAGCGCTGGAATGCTTTCCTTACACATGACTTCCAGCCACGATCAAAGCCAGGCTCAGAGACTCTGAATTCTACAGGCAGAGACAGCTGTGGTCAGGCTGCCATCCTGGAGAGCCAAGTGGTGCCTGTGCATGTGGCAACCCCCTGACGGAGAAAACCTGCTAACATCCTCTGCTCACAGACATGACTTCATGCATCCAGTACAGCCTCTTCAGCTTTGCAAGGGCTGAGGCGATCACTCCCCACCTGCACTCCTAGAAAGAAGACCCTTGGGGTATCTGCCCACCAAGGCAGGCCAGAGAGGGATGGTGGTAGGAAGTCAGATGGGCAGGTTGGTAGAATTTGGAAGTTGCAGGGGCTTCTCCTAAGAGTGCCCTGAGAGAGACTGGAGTGGAGAGGGTCTAGGAAACATTGAGGAACCCAAGCCCTCCTGCTGCCAGTTCTACTCTTGCCAGGTTCTCCCTTCTCTGCCTTAGCAACCAGTGCACACATAGACCCTGGATGGGCCTACAGGCCTCGGCCTGGACCCAGAGGTCCTTGAGAAGAGGCGGCAGGTGACAGTTGGTCTGACTACTGTCCCTACCTATCCTCATTTCCCGCAGCTAAGTTCTCCTGCCCTGCCCTGGGATCTACCACTCCCTGGCTTGGAACTCATGTCTGATCTTTATTACAGGAAGGGAAAGGCCATCACCAAGGAGAGAGAACGAAGGATGCCAGAAAGGAAAGCATCCCCCCAAATATGCAACAATTTCTCTTACAAAGTTTGGCAGTCATCTACCTAGAAGCAGGGAGCTAGACAAAATGTCTTCCTGGGGTCCCCCTCAGAAAGAAGCGTCTAAGCTGGGAAGCCTTATTTCTTTAAATACCACTTGAGGCCAAGTGCGGTGGCTCACGTCTGTAATCCTAGTACTGTGAGAGGCTAAGGCAGGAGGGTCACTTAAGACCAGAAGTTTGAGACCAGCCTGGGCAACATAGTGAGACTCTTGCCTCTAAAAAAAAAAAAAAAAAAAATTAGCTGGGCATGGTGGCGTGCACCTGTAGTCCCAGCTACTTGGGAGGTTGAGGCAGGAGGATCTCGTAAGCCCAGGAGGTAGAGGCTGCAGTGAGCTATGATTGCAACACTGAATGGTGGTCTGTGACATGGAGTGAAATTTTCCAAAAACTGGGACTGCTTCTTTCTTAAGGTCGTATTACCCTACCCTGTGTGCTATCCAAGTCCATAAATGGTGTCCTAGTGTATTTTTTGTCTTGTTTTATTGCTAGAGAGCATTTCTTATTTGGACAATTATTTATTGAAGAAAAAATATATTAACTTCTACAAACATGTATACTGCTCTTTTTATTTATATTGTAAGAAATATTTATATTGTAAGAAATATTTGAAGTGGAGAAAAGGTCCCTGACTTCTCAAGGACTTCTTGTTGCCACTATCCAGAGAGACAAAACAGAGCAAGCACTGGCCAAGTCAGCAGACCTGGGGTCAAGGCTGAGCCCCACCAGAAGGAGCTGGGAAGCCATGGCTGACTGCCAGCCCCGGCTGCCTACCTTCTCGTCCTTAGTTTCCTTATTCTGCCTGGTGCTAAGTTCCTATGATAACCCACGTCCCTAAACTTTGAGCCCTGACCGCAAGCATCTGCACCACCAGCCACTCTGGCCTGCCTTAGAAAGGGGAGATGTGGCTGAGGAATAACTGAGGGTGGGTAAACCCACATCCCTGCCCCACACCACCAAGGACAAGCAAGAAGGATTCAGGCCTTGCTCGTGGGCTGTTGCTTTCCCTACCCAAGAGTCGCTTCTCCTTTTTCGCTATTAGATAAAGGAACCTCCTCCATTTTCAATCCTTGTGGTTTGAGAGGCTGACTCGCCTCATACTCCAAGGCAGGCATGAAGCCCGGGCTTATGCCAACAAGCAGCCACTAGAGCCCATGTTGCCAATGCGAGTTAGGCTTGGGACTTCACTTGGATCTGCTGGAATGAAAGACGCACACTCTTCTACTGGGGTTACTCCAGAGATGGGGCCTAGAGCCACTGGCAGCCGTCTCATCACGTGGAGAGGAAACCTGCCTAAGAATGGAGCCAAAGGAAAGCAGGGCCAAGCAGTGGCTACAGACTGGATTCTGGTCACATCATTTGAGTCCCTGAGACTAGCAGTAACCCTGGACCTGTCACTTATGTGAGTCAATACATTTCTACTTTGCTCAAGTCAATTTGAGTAGGTGTTTGTGATCTGCAATAGAAAGAGTCCTGGCAGATATGTCTATAAAGATGTGACACAATCACTCATTCCTCATATCTCAGGCAGTGTGCACATTGCTTTGGTTTAGATTAGAAAACAGAATCAGGAATGTTTGTGGAGAGCTAGTTCAGCCTCCTGATCAACACAGGATTCTCCTGAATTTAAATGCCCAATTCTGATTTTTGCTACATTAGTGGTTAATTACCAACACAAAGGAGAGCTCACTTTCATCTGTGGAAGTCTGTCCAACTTTTTTGATTTACTAAATCATTAAAGGGTTTTCTTACGCTGCACCCAAATTCACACCTGTGAAATTGCTATCAGCACTTTGTTTCTGGAGCAACACAGAGGCTGCCCCCGGGGACTGGCTTCTGTCCCAGGTGCCACACAACTGCCCTCTCTCTGGCTGGGCAGCAGGCAGCTTACTTACACCTCACTCATGCGTCCATGTGAAAACCGTGATTATTACTTGTAGGCTTGACTCTGTCTATCACTGCTGTCTTTTGCCATTTGCATTTCTTCTGTCCCTGGGTTTGATTAGTGAGGCTTAATAATGTTTAACAATGTTTTGTGTCTTTCTGCCTCTTTCTTCATAATTCCTACTGCAACCACTATGGGTTATGCCCTTATTTCTTTGGGCCTGACTATGTCAATGATCTACCACATTTTCTTGCGTCCTGTGACTCCTCTTTCATTCCACTGCTGCCAGAATAGTCTTTTTAAAATGCAGTGCAGATCAGACCCTGCCCCAAGTGCCAGATTACCCTTCCATTGCTTACCAAATCAACCCTGGTATTCAGGGCCCTCTGCACTGGCCCTCCTTCCCTCCCCAACCTTCCTAATCTCGCTCCCCACCATGCCTGGACCCTGCGCACCCCAGCAAGAGCCCCCTGCACAGTCTGGGCTTGCCGATTGCTGCCCTGTGGATGTGCCTGTGCATTCCTGCCCCTCAACGTTTGCAGTCCTCGTTCTTCCTCTCCATTGATCACAGCCCAGTCTTTAAAACCTAACTCAAACCCTTCTTGCCTCATCAGTTTAAAATGACCTCTGATACACCCACTGCAAAAACCACTTGGTTGGCATTTAGTTACACACTAGTTTTTATTGTAATTTAAACTATCAAGTCTATCAGTCTTTTCAAACATATTGCAAGTTCCATGGAGCCAATTATAGCGTTCGTATACTTGTTTGTGTGTGACCCCAGAGCCCAGGACTGTAGGTGCCGCTGGTGGGTTATATTTAGGTTATATTGACAGGTTACATTTTTTTCTCAAATAGAGGAACTGACAAAAATGGAAAGAATGAGGCACTCCTGCTTGAATACATAACTATGTTTACATAAAACCAAATATTTGGTGAAATCCCCAAAACTAAAACAACCATGGAGAGACTTTTAAATAGAAAGACGTTGATTATCATTGAGAGGGATACAGTTTCTCTTGGATGTTTTTCACATAACCCTTGGTGGTCTTTTAAAATGGCTTTTCTTTACTATTGCTGAAAAATTTCCAGTTCAATCTCAGAAAAATTACATTACAGACATTTAAATCCTTCAGCCTCAAACTTGGTGGTGAGGTGGGTAGGTAGCTAGGTTTAAGGCAGTCAGTTATTGCCAAACAACTTGCAGAATCTGTGAATGTAACTGAATTGGTTGATGTTTTCCCACGTTTTGGTTCTAACTAAGGGTGAACTCCTCCCCATCGACCTAAGGGCACAAATGCAGTTTTTTCTGGAAAGTTCTAGAATTATACCTGAGGGAGATGAGATAAATAGGGTTCCAGAGCAAACCCAATAGTACATAAGAGTAGACAGACTGAATGCCACACCCTGTATCCCAAAAATGCCTGAATTTCAGGAGCAAAGGAGTTCCACTGTTTTATTGGGACTGACTTCATGTTAGGACATCAAGTAACTACTGACCTCAGAGTAGGGACACAAAATCAGGTTCACCGTGAGCATCTGTTGTAAATAGTTGGGGACAGCTGGGTTAAGAAGACTCCTCAAGGAAGGAAGGGAGTGAGTGGGTGGGTAGGTGGGTGAGTGAGTGACAAAAAATAAAAAGAAGACTCCCCAGAAGAATGTCCTGAACAATTAGCCATATTCTCCACAGACAAGGAGAAAGATGGTAGCTGCCTGCCATTTATTGGCGAACCCTAATTTAGAGTCATGAGACAGGCACTCCCTAACTCATTCTATCCAAAACCCACCTGTCCTTCCAAGCCCCATTCAAGCCCCATTCAAGCCCTGTGCACCCTGAGGCCTGTCCCGCCAGTCCCCGGTGCTCTCTCACTTCTTAAGTCAGTGGTCCTGTCTGGACCACTTGTGTGGCACCTACCATACCCTTGTGACTGTTGTCTGGTATTGATTATGGAACATTTCCTCTATATACATCTGTAGGGACAAGAATCCCATTAAAGTAGGATTAAAACTTTGCTGTGGTTAATCCAGTGAGCACTGAGTTGTGACTATGCTAAAACTGAGTTAGAAATTGTGGGGAGCAGTTATGAAATCAGCAGTTCTGGAATATCAGCAACATGAAGGAAGATGCATTCCTTCCCCCACCCTCCCCTCTGCCTATTTCTATGCGTCTTCTGGATGGGCTCACCGACTCCTGGAGGTGGTGCAGGACAAGGACAGGCTGAGCTCTCGGGGACTGCTCTGTGATAGGAGAATGCGTCCGGCGAGGTTTTCAGAGCCAGGAGTCTGCCAAGGAGGGATATGCTAAATGTATGTGTTAGCTTTTGGAGGGAAGGGTGTGTACCACCTGGAAACCATGTGGGTAGAGATGGGCATTTCAGTATTGAGACTACTGCAGATTCCTCCACTTTTTCCTTGTCATAAAACCCCAATCTCGTCCAAGTGTCAGAGGCTCTCTGGGGGGCCCAAGTGCGAATATCAATTAGTCAGAGAGCCAGAGGTAGTTAATCCTCTCCTTGGCCATGATTGGTTTAGGCATGAATACACAATGCAGTTCTGGCCAATAAGTTGCAAGGGGAAATGTGTTGGGAGCCTTTTGAAAAGGTTTTATTAATTCCCAAAAAGGGCCACATGAGGTGAAACTTCCTTCTTTTCTGCTTTGGGTGTTGCTGTGTGAGGAAATGGTGCTTGGAGCCACTGCAGCTATCTTTTAATCACGACAGGCAAGGTCTGAGGACATACTGAGGATGGCAGAGTAGAGAGAGGAAGAACCTGGGTCCTCGAGCCCTGAACTAATTCTAGAAATTCTACATCTCCAGACTTCTTTTACCACATTGCTTCAATTCTGAGATGTATTTTTTTTAACATTTTAACAATTCTGAAATTAGTATGTGTCTTTTATGGCATGTCATAGTTAAATTGTCAGCATTTTCTCCTTTCTTAGTGGAATCTAAAATAATTGGGTGTTTTACAAAAAGCTGCATCTAAGATTTCATAAAGTGTGAAATGTCCTTATTGTTATCCATCTTTAGTAGGTTTTCTGTTACTTTCCTCTAAAAGTATCCCAGCTGATATGGCTCCTCTCCTCACAGGAGGATGCTGTGCAGGAAGAGTGTTTGGAAGAGGAGGCAACAGAGCCGTGAGCCGGCCCTTCAGGAAAACATCCGTGGCCCCGAGTAGGGCTGGGCTCTCTCTCACTCTCTCCTGGGAGAGACTCTACTCTTCTTGGGATTTGGAGCAAATCACCTGCGCAGGAACCCCCTTCTCCCCAGGCACAGAGGTTGCCACAAGTAACTGTAGCTTACTCTATGGCTGGTGTGGATCTTAAAGCAGACAGTCAGACAGGGGTATCTCCTATAATGACAATGGTCTTGGGCTTTCTGAAATCTGGAGTCCAGGCCCGCCTAGCTGGAGGATAAGAAAAGGCCACAGGAGAGGGCTGGAAGTAGGTCAACTAAACCCAGGGCAGCAATGCTCAGTCCCTACTAAAAGCACTGCCTCAGAGTTGCAGGCCTCGCCCTGCCCTGCCCTGCCCTGCCCTGCCCCACTCCTCACCCCTTCCTACTACTGACCCGAGGCAGGGCTACAGCCCTCCCCACCGCAGCCTCTTCCCAGGGGCGGCCTCCCTCGCCCTCCTCCTTCCTTTCTCTCCTCCCTCCTCTCTGCAGTCCCCAGTCATGGGGGCGCTGAGATTAGCACCTCCAAACCTCGAGATATCTCTCTTCATTTTGAGTTATGTTTCCATCCTAGACAATTTAAAATACAAGATCACAAAATAAAATCCTGACTTGGCAGGGGCCCCATGTCAGCCCAGATGGACTAGTGAATGACAGCCTGTGGCGAACCCACTTTACTCAGGGGGCAAAAGGGAGTTTTCTAATTCTTTGAAATGAATTTTAGTTACATTTTCTTGAGACTTTTTCATTAAGAAGAAAAGCAGCACAACAGTTCAGTCTTGCTGCACTGGCCTTTCTTGATTTTGGAGAGTGGCAGATGGACTTTGTGAGGGGCGGGGGGGCATGGGTGGCCAGGTCCCTTCCACCTGCTCGCCAGTGCACATCCTTGAGGGCCAGGTGGAGTGTATAGGGGCGCAGGTGTCGGCTCCTTTCCGTAGCCTCTTTCCCTGCCCCTCTGTCCCTCCTTCTCCCACTAAAGTTCAAGTGCAGGTTCTGCTCTAAGCCTCTGGGCAGCCCTACCCTGGGCTAAAGCTAAGGAAGCTTGAAGTCACTCACCCACATAGAAATACTCTGGGGACTTGTCCTCTGACGATAAATCCTTTATGGTGCCTCCGAACCGAAACCATAGTCCAAAAGCAATGACTGCAGATCCAGCGAGCTGGAAGGCAAACAACACTGTGTTTACAAGGGAAGGGGAGAGTGTGTGCACAGATCCAAGAGCAGACTGGAGGCACAGAATGCTGTGGGCTAGATGGGGCCACCCCTTTACAAATTACCTAGTCCACCCTTCAAGTTTTATAGGGAGAAAGTGGAGGCTCAGACAGGAGAGAGGATGTGTTTGAAACCCCTCAGGCCCCTGACATGATGTTAGAACTGGGCTTTCCTGACCCTGAGCACAGGGTTTCTCCATGCTGCCAGCCTGCCCTGTGGTTATGGGGCACACACAGCACAGCTGGGAGGCACCTCCAAACAGTATTCCCACAGTGTTCCCCCTGGAAGGCACCTGCCCCCTGCCTTCCTGCCCCTTGCTGGGCACACTGGACCTCCTCACCAACTCCACAGTGACAGGTGCCTGTGTCTCGGCCACCAGGTCACCAAGAGCAAGATGAACTCCAAGACCTGGGGGAAACCCACTTTTCTAAATTGGAAGAAAATACACCAACCTCAGCACCCACCCACACCTCATGAGTGTGCAGTCCCCAATTAGAAAGCTGTCTTGGAGGCGTCTATAACCCTCTTTGCCCCCAGTTCTATATGGTCACTGCCCTGCCTGGGGATGGTTTTGCAGGCAGGGAGAGAGCCTGGTCATTTTTTTTTCCCCCTTCTTTTTTGGTTGCTATTTTGAGTTTCCATGGAAAATGAGAAAGGAAAAAATAATTTTCTGAAAAAGCGTGGTCTGTGTGCTGTGTGGCTCATGGAGAGGCTGAGTGGCTGGCGCGGGCAGTGGCTGGGCAGGCTGGCGGCTGGTAGAGTCATCACCCGCTTCCTCTCCTTCTCCACTCTGAAGGCTTTTGTGAGGCTCAGCATGGAAGCTGGAAGCCCTTTCTGCCATCGTAGGACTGTCCTAACTGCAAGCCAGCAGGCTGTAGCCACGGTGTTCTCTTCACAAACAGCACTCTCAAATTTCACTGTATCAATCAATCAACAGACATGTACTGGGCACCTTCTGGGCTGCAGGCACTATGGGAAAGTAAGCAGGGAGGTAAAAATAGCCTCCTGATTCTGCCAGCCCATCCAGCTGCTGTTGGGCTGCCCTAGCCTATCCCCAGATGAACAATGTAGAGGCTGCCCCTGCCCAAACAGAGCAGAGCATATACAGATGCTGGCCACAGGAAGACGGAGGATGAAAATCAGAGGGGTAGAGGTCCAATAAGGAAATAGCATATCAAAGTGAGGGTTAGACCAGACGCTTTCTTATACAGGATCCTTCTGTCTTTCGGGGCTACTTATAAAGGACCTGGATTTACCCTGGGACATTATCCCTCTTCACCTTCTATCCCCCAAGGCCAATTGGCCAGCTCCTTTGTGGCCAGCTCCTTCAGAAAAGCGGCTGATTCCAGTGAGTAGGGTCAGAGGGGCAGGGTTCTACCAGCTGGACTCTCACATGTGGAATAACTAAAAGTTTCCAGTACTTACAGGAAAGTACTAATGGGATAATGTGAGGGATAGCTAAAGGAACTGGACTCAACCAGCTTTTAAAAGATTTCTACATTTTTAAAAAGGGCAGCATGGCTTGGAAACCTATTGAAGGGAGTCTTGCTAAACCATTAGCAATATTTATTGTTGAAGGGTGAGATTACAAGTGACTTTTTTTCTTCTCACTATATTGTCTAAGTTCTCTGCATCAAGCACGTATTTCTCTTGTGGCTTTAAAAACATTGTTTTTTAAAAGCGTCACATGGTAGTTTTTTCGTTCAGTCCAGAAAAAGTGGGGAGGGTCTTCTTGGGCCGTACTTTAACTTGGGAGGAAACCAACTTTGAGGTCCTCACTGTTCCTGTGCAGGGAAGAGAGTGATGCCCTTGGTCAGACTCTGTCCCTAGGAGCACCTGGAGGCTGCCTGGGACGAGTCTGCCCAGCAAAGCCTCACAGGCAACCCTGCACACCCTCGCCCCTGCGGCGATGTGATGGAAAGACAGAGTTTCCAAATACAAAGCAAAATCTATTGACAGAGGCATCAGGCCAAAGCCAGCAGCCTCCGAGCAGACTGTGGAGGAGGTGACTGGTCCCAGGGACACCCTACCACGAGGCCACATTTTTGGAATCTCTGTACACAAACTCTAATTTATAGCTGTCTGGGATCATCCTCCCAGACGGAATACATTTGTCCAGTTCTGGCACAGATGTGTTTGATGCATAATGGAAAATTAAAAGAGAGGTTGCAATTTAAAGCCATCGGGCAATTGGAAAAAATCTGCGCTTGCTTATCCGCGCCCCCCAGCCCCAAACCACACGGGTTTCCTCCTGGGTCAAGGAAACTGTGACTTAGCTGAATGTCATCACTGTGTGGAAGGGAATCCTCCCAGCGTGCTGCCCTGGCTGTGTCGGGGCCCTGTGGGTGAAGGCCTGGCCAGGGCTGATGTTGCTTGTGACGAGACACAGAGTGATCCCTGCTTTGGAAAGTGGCATCAGCAGAGACCACGTAGCCCTCCGGTCCTTTTTAACACACCATTCCTGGAAGGCTCACGGAATGCTGCGCTCACAGGATCTGGGTTGGTCTACCACACACTAGAAATTGCTCGACCAAAATTCACACCAATTTCAGGCCAGTCAGGAAGAAAGTGAGTAAGTCAGAGTCCCTAAGTTCTCATCACTGTCTGCTTCCCTAGAGCTGGAAGACATGGTCTCCCCCTTGGCCGAGGGAAGCCTGAAGCCCCTCTACTCCTAAACGTTAACCCACGAGGCCCAACCTCTCCCCGTCCCCACTCGCTCTTCTCCTTTCGATCTCAGCCGCTCTGTTGCACTGAGACACGACACGGCACCTCAGCCAGTGCTAACGCCAACAAGGGATGAGAAGCTTCCCCTTTCTCTCCCTTTCCTTCTCCTGCCCCCGCCCTCGTCTCCTTTTCCTTCCTCCCTGCCTTTCCCCCTTGCATGTTTATGAGGAATCAACTACGGTCCAGGCCAGGTACCGTGCTCAACATCAGGGAAACAACGATGGAGAAGACACAGCTCACACTTTGACGTGGAAGACAGTCATGAAAGCAAATCCATGCAACATAACGCAGGCAGCGTGCTGAAGAGGAACAGCATGCGCACTGCCGAGGGACCGGAGCAAAGTGCAACCACTGGCGTGCAGCAGATGTCATTACGTTTTGATTTACATCTTGAAGAATGAGTTAGACGTCACTGAGCAGGAGAGAACTCCAGGCAGCGGCATGGCTAAGGGCTTCCTCTCCTCACCTCAATGCAGCGGTGGGGAAAGAGACGAGTCTGGGGGGTCAGAGTCTGGGGCTTGAGAGGGGAGTCGGGGCAGACCGTGACTCACAGCTTCTATCTCGCTTGCTGCCACCTTGGAAAGTCCGTAGCAGGGCCTTGAGGGGAGGGCAGATGGGAGCCCTGACTTCGAGGGGAACAATCAGGAGCAAGAGATAAAGGCCTGAGCAGCTGAGGACCAGAGGGAGGGCACTAGGGAGTGGATGTGGAGGGCCGTGAGAACCACACAGAATCACCGTACCCGCTAGAGAACCTTGCTGACGGCTGCCCTGCTTCCAGGCCCAGTCCTGAGCCCCATGCCTTTGGAATAATTACAACCAGTAATATGGTTGTTTTTCCAGAAATGGACTTTTTCATACAAAAGCATGAGTTAGGCTTTGGTGTTAATTGTTTAAGGAACATTTATTGAGCATCTTTTGTGAGCCAGGAGCCAAGGATCCAGAGATGAAGAAGAATGTAGTCCTCCTTGCGAGGATCTCAGGGGCTCATGGAGAATCTAATCCCCACTGGGTGGCCCAGGAGGGAACCCAGCCCTGCAGGCAGGAATTCAATCGCAGAACCAGCACGCTAGAATCCACACGAGAAGATGTCAGAAAGCACCATTCCTGGTGCCATTATTCCTTTTCTGCAGACTGGCTGTGCACAAGGTGCTCAGAGAATGTGATGAAATAAGAGTATGTCTACTATTTAATAAGAGAAGAGAAGAAAAATAGAAAAAACAAAAAGGTAAGAAGAATGCAGGGAAAGGAACAGACAGTAATAAGTCCCTGTCACCAAACAGAAGATGACATGTGTAACAGATACAGTTATACTATGGATTTTCATGGCAAGTTATTTCAGTAGCTAACCATATTCCAGGGAGTTTTCAGGACACAAAATTACAAATTGTAAGCATATGTCTTTAGAAAAAACAGTTTATGTTCTAAAACTAAAGAAACAGAAGAGAGGACTGAGACCTGATTTGAAAACATTTAAAGCAAAGTGGACGGAAAAAAGTTTCCTTCGATGGCTATCTGCCAAAAACAAGTCATTCAGCATGAGGCAGAATTCATTAATGGATCTTAATTTTGACTGTATTTATTTCCACTTTCCTGGGATTGCTGATAAAATGTCCTATCTTGAGGATGTAGTTTTTCATTTTAAAAAAGAAAAGCTTTCATGAATTGCAAACATGGTGCTAGGAGTCTGGTTGGAGCGGGGTGGTAGTGCTGAGATGCAAGAATGCAAAGCTCACTCCCCATATCTGGCTCCTCCAGTCTGCCCGGCTGCCCTCCCTCTCCCAGATGCTAGCCAGCTGGAACACAAAGAGCAAATACATGCTATCTGCTCTCTGGTGACCAGATCCAGCAGAAAGCCCCCCTCTTTTTTGGGTAAAAAAGCATCACTTAGGGAAGTTCTAGACAGCACATGTCTTATATCTAAGTAGGAACCAGAACTAATGGTGTTCAGAGGCTCCAGCCACAGTTTCAGGTCCTTCTCCCACCTGGAGGCCTCTGTTCTCGATGTTTCCTTGGCTTAAAATGCTCTCCTTCCCTCCCACTCGCCCCAGCTGACACTCACAGCTCTCAGCTCTATTGTCATTCCTCCGGGGAAGCCTAGCCTGGCCTAGATATGTACCTTCCTTTACATCTCATATAACCTTTTCTACTTAAATATTTCTGTAATTTTAAAAAATTAAGGCCTAAGTTCTGTGAGGGCATGGACGAGGCCTATGTTGCTGGTATCCCAAACACCTTCATCTCTGCCTTGCAGAAAGGGCTCCCAACAGACATTTGTTAAGTGAATGAATGGAAGGCCCTCACAAGGGTACCATTTAGGCTATGTTATGGACTGAATTGTATCCCCCCAAAATTAACATGTTAAGGACCTAACCCTCAATGTGATGGTATTTGGAGATGGGGCCTTTGGGAGGTCATTAGGTTTAGATGAGGTCGTGAGTGTGCAGACATCATGATAAGACTAGTGCCCTTATAAGAAAAGACACCAGAGAGTTTGTGCTCTCTCCACCATGTGAGAACAGGGCAAGAAGGTAGCTGTCTGCAAGCTGGGGAGAGAGCCCTCACCAGAACCCAATCATGCTGGCACCCTGATTTCCAACTTGCAGCTTCCAGAACTGTAAGAAATAAATTTCTGTTGTTTAAACTACCCAGTCTATGCTATTTAAAAAAAAAAAAAGTCAGCTCAAGCTAAGACAGGCTGACAGGAGCAATTGTGAACAACCTACCTCACAAGTCTCCAAGGGAGTATTTCACAAAGTACTATTTTCAAATTCATCTGCACCTGGGAAACACTGTAGATACCTTGGAAGGCACTGTGTGAACACACTGTACACAGACAAAGAAAAGAAAACTAGAACGTGAGTTCTGTGTTTTCCTAAGTCTGTTGGGATGTGTGTCATGCACCATGTATGGACACAAAGAATAAACCTATACATGTTTTCTACTGGTAGGGGCACATGAACACTTAATATGATTAAAGCACCACACATACACACACACACACACACACACACTGCACCTGAATGAAAGAATGAACAATATCAATTCTGTATTTTTTTTTCTCTAGGGTGAATACCATGTGTACACCCAACCCAGTTCATTTGTAACTCTCTTCTTTGTGATGAAGTCACACAAAATTGGAAATGATGCTTCAACCTTAGAATTTTCATTAAATGCTTTTAAGCTAATACTTGCTCTTGGTGGCAATTCTCATTCCAGATGCAATCATGTAATGAGCACTTAGGATTCTTGATCCGACTGTAAACCCCATTATGATACCATGAGGGTAATGGGGTCTCATCCTTTTAGCAGGCAAAAGTCAGAAGCACTTTTGCTCTGGAAGATGATACTAATTTTCTCAAAGAGGAAAACTGTCTCTGAAGGTTTTCATCCTGTTATTCAGTGAAAGGAAGGCAAGGATTCAGATGGCACATTCTCAAAATCAAGGATTTTACCAGAAAAAACACAAGAGCTGAATGCCGTATGACATTCATGCCAAATGGCCTCCAAGGGACCTTGCTTCCCTGGCCTACACATCAGGACCAGGTGAGGGGATTTGGGAGGTAGGACTGCATCAGCGTGTGATGATAAGAAGGCTATATTGGTTTGGAAATGCACGGCAGTTCCTTAAGATGCCAGGGTTTCTGATTTCCATATTATTTTCCTCACACAATTTCATAAGAACAAGCTCATGCTAAGAAAGACTTCCTTCAGGTAAGAGTATATTTTACAATCAACCAATGCTTAATTCTCTGCATTGATGGAAGGGTAAGCAATTCAAACCACAGTATAATCAGGAATGTTCTATTCATCTCTGGAAAGAACACTGGGCTAAATATTTGTGCCAGACACACTGTCTTCTGTTTGTTTAGGTTGTTATAAAGTTAACTTGCATGGATCAGCTGACATTGCTGGGAGGCAGTTTAGAATGGAAGTTACCTGGTATGAAAAGCTGGCTATGAATGATAGAGCAGATAATTTATAGGCAGACAGTGGAAAGTGCAGTGTGTTTATTCAGTGGTTATCCATAATGCCTTTTCTCTTAAAAAATATAGGGAAAAGGAGGAGGAGAGTAGGAAACAACAAGAATTAGGAAAAAGATGATACCTGTGTAGTTTTCTTTATATGGCAAACGAATGTCACAGACTGCTAGCTAATGATTCCAGTGAGCAGATGGCTTGATCAAGTGAAGACCAAATACATACAGAACGAAAATCCAATCCATCAAGTCACAGAAGTGAGTTAAACTCAGTATCTGTCCTACCTCAACTAGGGGATAAGCTCTAGGAGGACAAAAGTGGTCTTTTCTAGGTTCTCTGGGCTTCATCCTTGTAGCATTCAGTTGGCTTTCATCCTAGGTCCACCCTCTGAACACATAATCACTTATCTTGGGCACCGCAATGACTACTGTGACATCTCATCTATATAGAGCTTTATATAAGCCAAGATGAGACATTAAACAATATTTATTTTATAGTCTTCAAGGTGCTTGAGAGAACTACTTGGAAGCAGATAAACAGGATCCTCAAATATTGGCTAATAGTAATGACCTTCTCCCAGTTTTAGTTGTTAGAGAGTGACAATGGCAGAAAAAAAAATGTTTCAAGTAGAACTCAGGCTAGATCGCAACAAGCCAAAACACTCTGTTCAGTAAGAAGTTAGCTTGGATGGAATCCAGCAGAAACCATGAAAATCTGGCTTGGTGCTCTATAGAGATTTTTTTTAATAGCGATTTTACCAGAACCTGTTTGAGATCAGGAAGGTGCAGCACTGGCCCGTTCACAGAGGACTGGACAGATTCGGATGTGTGCCGGAAGACCAAGTCAGCTTCCTGGAAAAGTGACAGCAGCTTCCAGTGCACCCCTGACCCTGCCAGCCCTGTTAGGGGATTCTGCCATCCTGCCCAATTCCCTTGGCCCCAGTTTATAAGCTGACTCCTCCCAGTCACCATTACAATGGGGAGGACAGAGCTTGGTATACATATTGGAACATTTGCCAACTGCTCTTCCAGAAATTTTGCCTGTTCTGTGTGTGCAGAGTGAATGATCATGCCCTTAGACAGGATAATAACAAACACATCCACACTGTGGAGCTGTAGTGGGTACAAATGTGTGTTCTAGGCATCTGGGTTTGAATCAGGCTCTGTCACTTACTAGTGCCGTGGTATCAGGAGAGCCACTTAGCCTCTCTAACCCCAGCTTTCTCATCTGCAAAGTGGAGGTAATAACAGTGCCTCCTTAAGAAATTAAATGAGTCCGTGTTACACACTCAGAACAGTGAGTGCCCAGCATGTTGCATTATTATGTTGTAAACTCACTAATGCTACCTGCAAACTGAAAACTTAGTCTTTAAGACAGGAAACACCACTTCTATGCTTCTAGTAACTTAGTCCTTTGCCACCTTCCTCTACTCATTTTTATTTCAACTCTATGCTCCCTCTTTCCATGACAGCTGGAATTCTCTTGAGTGTTCTAAACCTCCTATACTAGAAAGTCAGTGGCCTTTTACAGAAACTATGTCCTACCCTCTTTAGTGTTTTTAAGACCCAATAAGATAAAAATATGAGAAGATGTATTTCTGAAAGAGTAATTATATTTAGGCTAGAACTGTCCAATAGAATTTTCTCCAATGATGTAAATGTTCTCTATCTGTGCTGCCCAATACTGTAGCCATTAGCCACCTATAGCCATTGAGCACTTGAAGTGTGGTTAGTGGGACTGACAAACTGTTACATTTCATTTCATTTTAATTAATCTAAACAGCCACATGTGATTAGTAGCGTGGCCACTGTATTGGACAGTGCAGGTCTAGAATTCACAAACTTGTCATGGCTTCAACCTTCTCTCCCCGTTGGTCTGTAGACTTGGAGTGGTTTGGAGCCTAGAGACTCTGGGGACACACACACAGGCCCAGCTCTGCCGCTGGCTCGCTCCGGGACCTGGGCAAGACTCTTCAACTCTTTGTACCTCTGTTTCCTCATATGTGAACCAGAGCAATAATAGCTGCTATTTCATAGGGTTGTTGTGAGGATTAAAGGAGTTAATAATAAAATGTGCTTAGGAAAGCAGCCGGCACATAGCTTACATTTATACAGCACTTACTATGCTTCAAGTTTTTGCTGCTGAAATTAATTTGTTAAACTGTCTCTTGATACATACCCTTTCTCAATTTACCCCTACTTTTCCTCTGCCGTGAACTGATCAGTAGCGTTCTCAGCATCTCTCCTGCCTCTCCCGTATGTCTGAGTATCTCAGGCATCTCTTTGCCCCTGCATTTCTGGAATGCATCAAGAATAAATCTGACACTGGATATAATCTCCCTGATCACAGACTTCACATTTTCCAAGTTAGTAGCATTTCTTATACCTTATATTCCACAAGTCCCAATAAGTTAAAACAGTGAAAAGAACATGGGGTTTTAAATCAGAAGACCTGGGACATACCACTTATTGTGCCTGACTTTCAGCTTCCACATCTGTAAAATGGGAATAATTACCACTATTTCATGGGATTGTTGTGATTCATTATCAGATAGGATAATGCATGTGAAAGCATTTTGTAAACTAAAACATCAGATGAATGTTAATTAGTATTGTTATTTCTGTTTCCAACAAAATCTAAAGATGATGAAAAGGGAAGGCCAATGGAACCCAAGGTAATTCATCTGTAAGATGTGCTCCCAGCCCATCTGGTATTACCATCTTACTGGCATTGTTCTTTCCTTAATTCCTTAGCAACCATGACGTGGTTTGTTTCAGTGATCAGCAGAGCACCACTTGTCTCAGAAGAGCAGCCCTGTTGTGATATTAACTGTCAATATTAAGGTTGGGGGAATGGAGGTTACCTTCTCTTTTGTCACACATGGCTAGAGGCCCAAAGATGATATTTTAGACACACTAAAATGTAATGGACAATAGACAAGTGGCCTCCTGGTCATTCTCCTGGCCTTCTTGATGGTTTCCATCAAGTATTAGTATAAAAAAAGAGACTTAAAACAAAAGGTAAAATGGTAACTGAATTAAGAGAACTGCCAAAAGCCAGCCAAGTGAGCAAACCAAGAGAAGGGGTACTCCCTGCCACATTCAGAAACAAGTGCCACTGGCAGGTGTCTGACCCCTTCAGGCCACATCTAAAACAGCAATTCTCAAAGTGTGTTCCCTGACCAGCAGCACCAGCATCACCTGGGGGCTTGCTAAAATGCAGAACCACTAATTCAGAATATACAGTTGAACAAGATGCCCAGGTGATCTCTATGTACATTAAGGTGTGAAAGGTGCTGGTCACCAAAGGCTTTCCCATTGCCTCCCCGTGGCCCCCACTTGGTAGCACACAGATCAGGGCAGGGCACAAACAATCCTGCTCTAGGGTCAGTGCATGTACCCCTGTTAGCTGGAGCATGCTGAACCCTACCAGGTGCCGAGGGATTGGAAGGAGGGGATGCCAGTAGGACACAGTCCCTGCCCTCAAGGAGCAAAGACTAGAGAGGCAATAAACTACAATCAAAAGTAAAATGGAGGCTAAAAAACAGCACAAGTGCAAGATCAAGGACTGTGTCTTAATCATCTTTGAATCTCCAGCACTTAGCAGGATGTCAGGCACATAGAAGGTGGTCAGCGCATGTTTGCTGAATGAACTGATTGTAGAGTAAAGGATCTCTCCTTTTGACTCCATGCCCTTGATAAACTATAAAACTCGTGTTGATTTGCTTGGTTGATTGGACATAGGCCATCTGCTTGCTTCCCCTTACCTTTAGGAACCTCTTGGATTCCAGATTCTACTTTCCCACTGTACTTCTAGTACTTAAATATGACTACTACTAATATGTTATTGGGCATTTACTACATGCACATACCATACTTATTACCTCACATATATTAACTCATTTTTTCTGCACAAAGATCATAGATTTATGTTGGTACTTTATTATGTCCATTATACAGATGAGAAAAGTGAGGCTCAAAGAAGTTAAACAACTTGCCCAAGGTGCCCTAAGTAGTAAATGGTGGAGCCAGGAATAAACTCAGCAAGATGCCAGTATCCACCTCCCAGGTTTTGAATTCCTGGATTTAAAGTGCCACAATGCATAGATCTGTCCGAGGTCTACCAGACCACTGGAACTATAGCTCTGGCCTCCCCAGACTGGCCCCTATTATAGACTCCTTGTCTCTCCCAGCAACACTAGGTCCCTCTTGTCCACACTAGGGGAGGCTGACCACTTCTGCTCTCCTCCCACCTTGACAGAAATCAGAAATGAAGACTATCCTACAGCGAGGCTGAGGAAATTCCTATCTGCCTTCTAGGGAGGGTGGTTTAGCTTTTGGGTGGACCCCAAACAATATTTTCTTTAGGTATTTTTTTCTAAACCAGTCTTTCTGACAGGTGACTGCTCTGAAGTTACTGTTTGAAATAAGTTTGAGAAAGAGGCAAAGGTGACCTCTATAAGCTTCATTTGAATCAAACTTGTTTTACTCCCAAGCCAATGAGACACTGTCTTTCCTTAAAGCACCTGTTAGGCATCACCAAGTGAAAACCCAAAGCTGCATTACTAATGGTGAGAAGGAAAGGACAGCAACTTCAAGCTTGCCATATATGGCATCTGACTTTCAACAATGAACAGCCCTGCTTCCTGTCAGTTGGTAACACTCAGCAGCTAGTACTGCACAATGATAGGAAAACGCTGAGCATACAACAACAAACCAGGGAATAAACAGTGCCCAGGTTTTTCTTTAAATCAACATATGCGGCTTGGTGGGTTGTACTGTTTTATTTATATTGCTATGCAACGGAGGAAAAAAATAAAGGTGATTTCAATGAAAGGCACAGGAATATGCCGTGCTGATTGCAGTGTCTGAATTTAGACTGATGTTGGGAGGGGTTTCATGTTAGACATCAACCGTGATAACAGAAATTAATTTAGTGGGGTTAATGGTGAGGCTTTACTTTTGTTTTTAAAAGTTCAGTGGTGAATACAGTCAGCAGCCCTAGGCCAGGGAGTACTGTGCTGGCTTGGGCAGAATCTAGTTGAATGTTTACACAACCAGGAGCACAGCCTAGGGAAACTTAAACCAATCTGCCAGAGAAGGCTGCAAAATGATTTTTCAAATCACAGATGACAAAACATACCCCATCCCACCTCACTGCTTGCCTCTGGTGAGTTTCTGACAGGAAAGGAAATGCTGTTACCCAGGGGACCTTATATCTCAGAGGGTGGGCACATGAGCTTCTAAGGGTGTGTGTACATGTTACACTTTAAGTCACGGCTAAAGCCTGTCCTTCCAGGAAAACTGTCCTCTGCTCCTTCCCCAAACTCCCCACAAAGCCCTCCAACCAGGAAAAAACAACTTGAGAAACTAGGGTGGAGCTTTTCTGGAATCAGTTTCCCTCAGTTACAGTGAAGGTAGATATGTAGATAATTAATCCCACACAATTGCCCTCCACTAAATCATTAGGTACCTGTTTTGGTCTGCCCCTTTTGCTTTGGTTGTGCAGGTATAGACATGGGAAGGCATCCGGTGACTGCTGCTGTTCTGCACAGCAACCCCCCAGCCCCGCCATGGAACTGGGGGCGGGGAAGGTCCCCATACTGCCCTACTGTGTTCGATCTGTATAAGCAAAGAACAAGCAGTTAGGTAATGACCAGGCAGAGACAGGCTCAGTCCTTCCGATAAAGTTGATTATTGATTATCTGTGCAAATCGAGAAGGCCATTCATACCAAGTTCTCTAACCTGAAGATTCATTAGTTCATTCTACAGATATTTATTGACTGCCTCCTATGTGCTGGGCACTATTCTAGGTGCTGGGGATACAGCTGTGAACAAAACAGAAAAAAATTCCTGCTCTCAGAGTGTTTTAGGTTCTAGTGGGGAAAATTCACAAGTACAAAATGAGAGGATAATGTGTAGTTCTCCTCAAATGGAGAGAAGCAGCAAGTCACTTGGCAAACATATACACTATTCCCCAACATCAAGGGAATCATAAGAAAGAGAGCTAACACTTATTGAATGCTTACTATGTGCCAGGCATTTAATAATAATAATAATTTTTTGAGCACTTATTATGTACTAGGCTCATAGAAAGTTGAGGTCAGATCCTTTACATATTTCCTTTTAATCCTCTCAACAACGTTATCACTCCAATTGGACAGATGAGAAAAGAAGACTAGAAGTGAGAATAACCTGCTCGAGCGCACCCTGCTTGTCCAAGCATGCCCCGCTCATGATCTCTGCACTCAAGCCTGGTGGCTTCCTCAGTCAGTGGTGGCCCACACGCCCCCTGCTCTGTTCCTCTGTTGGTAGATGGTGCATCACCTTTGCCCACCTGCATTCTCCCAGCCCTTCCAGGTTCAGCTTAAATATCTCCTGGATAAGGAGAACTTCTCTGTTTCCTCACTACTACTGTGATCCTTTCTCTAAGCTCCTTAATTAGATCATATATATAAAAGGTCATATCTAACCTCAGTGGCTCACACATGGAGGCACTCAAACATTGCTTTGTTCACACTTCCCTTCCTTATTGTGTTTATGGTCAACAGCGTGAAATTTGTCACTTGATACACTGTCTTATTTTTGTGTTGTTGTTCTGTATGCATTGGTCTCGTTTCCTCAACTAGATTAGCAGCTTAGGGAACAGTGTTTATCTTTATAAATTATTATTTGTTTAATAATTGTTTAATAGAGTAGTTCTCAAACTTGAGATCAGAATTACCTGATTGCTGGGCCCCTTCCCCAGAGTTTCTGCTTCAGCAGCTTTGGGATAGGCCAAGTGCATTTCTGACAAATTCCCAGGAGATGCTGATGCTGCTGTTCCAGGAACCACACTGTGAGAACCACTGGTTAACTGAATGCAGCACAGTGCTTAAGAGTGGGTAGGCTGAGTTTGAGTCTCATCTCTGCCCCTCACTAGCTGTGTGACCTTGAGCAAGTAAACCTATTTGAGCCTCTGTTTCCTCATCTATAAAAATGGGGATAATAATAGTATGCACATCAGAATTGTTGTGAGGATTAAGTGTAATCATGAATGTAAAGTGCTTAGCACTGTCCCTGACAATGGAAACATTCAATGAATGCTTCCAATTATCCCTTGGAAGGCTGGCACAACATCAGGCACTAAATAAGCACTGTACTCAGCCTAAGAGTTCCTTCTCAGGCTTAAAACTTCTTTTGAATTTGTAAGCAGTGAGAGTGAAGGGTGGTGTCACTTTAGCATGACATCTATAATTAACAGCTTTTGAAATTAAGCCAGACTACTAACATAACATAAACGGCCTTCAGAAATGCCCTTCCCTATAGTATGCTGGATGTAAATGACCAGGTGTACAAAAGAGATATGTATCTTTAAAATTCTAGGGATGTCCACGAGGTACCTCCTTCACACCTTCCACTGTGGAAAGATACTGAAGATGGCCCCTTGGCCTCTGAAGAGCCTGGAGTTGCTGGAGTCACCCGGGCATCTGGGCTAATGGGTTGGCAGACACAAGCAGAGACCATCATTCAATAATTAAATAGTTGCAGTCATGGGAAGAGAACTTTCCCAGAGCAGAAAGGACAGCTACCTCCTCCAGCCCAGTGGTTTCACATCACTCGGGCCCCTGCTGCTCCCTCCCTCTCTAAGAACCCCTTCACCCAAAGCAAGACCTGTATTTTCCCTCAGGGTCTATCTGAGCAGTTATACTGGCTGACATTCTCCTAAGAAAGCCCAAGAGGAAATGTGCAGAAAAGACAATTTTCAGACCTTGTCTCACAATCCTCTAGGGCCTGGGACAGGGATCCAGGGATCTAATGATGGTCTAGCTCTAATCGTGTCTCATCAACACAGGAGGCAAGGGTCAAGGCCCTATCCCTCCGTGAGCCATTAATCCCGGGAATGTTGTCAGTTCAATAAACCCCTGCAAATTTGAATGAGATCATCTCTGGGAGCATTAGTATTTAGCAGAGGCTGCAGGCTGGCGGCTGAGGAGACGCTGCTGCCCCTTGGAAGCCCCTCCGTCCCCACCCCCTTCA
Source organism: Daubentonia madagascariensis (assembly GCA_023783475.1). NCBI lineage: Eukaryota > Metazoa > Chordata > Mammalia > Primates > Daubentoniidae > Daubentonia > Daubentonia madagascariensis. The sequence goes on along the minus strand of JAKFHU010000913.1, from coordinate 4,646,319 downwards.
CAGAGGAGCAGCCTCCACCTCCTCTGAACCAGCGGTAGCCTTCCCTAGTGCCCAGAAAAAGGACGATCCCTACCTTCAATTTTCACTCCCACCCCCAATTTCCTAAACAGAACCATCACAGCCAGGGAGTGTGTCCACACACCTCAGATAGGTCACCACCCCAGGCAGCCCCAAGGGCAGGGGTTTCTCTCCCAACGCCCTGGCCAGGCCCGGGCTCCCGCTGGAAGGCAGAGCGGAAGGGGGTGTGTGCACGGGAGGCTGGAAGGCAGCGGGGCCGCCACGGCCCCAAGCCCACAGGGGGCGAGGAGAGGGTCCCCGCACTTGGCGTCACCAGCTGGGAGGTAAAAACCAAGGCGGGGGTTCCTCACAGCCGCACGGTGTCTCTCCCCTTCTCACCATCTCTCGTTTTGATCAATCTTCTCTCTCTCCCTTCTCTCCCCTCTATCCCTCCCCTCCCTCTTTGTCTGCCGCCTCCTCGCCTCCGCCTTTTGAACACCGTGCGCTCTCCCGGAGCGCGGCTCGGGTGCCGCAGCGGTCAGCTCCCCGGGGACCCCGGCCCCGCGCCCGCCGCCCGGCCCCCTGCCCGGCCCTCTGGCTCCGGGTCTCACCCAGAAGAGCAGGTTGAAGCCGAGCAGCAGGTACTTGATGCACCGCAGGCCCCCGCGGAAGCGCCCCATGCTGCGGCCCTGGCGACGGGCTCCCGAGTCCCCAGGCCCGCGCTCCGAGCGCCGGCAGCTGCGGGCGCCGGCGGGGACGGGGCGGAGCGGGGAGGACAGCGGGCGGGGCCGCGGGGGGCGGGGCCCGGGGGGCGGGGGCCCGCGAGGACCCCAAGCGGCGAGGCTGGCCAGGGGTGGGGGCGCCGCGAGGGTGGAGACCCAGCGGCCAGAAGAAGCACGTCCGCTCTTCTCCGGACGCAAGGACCATCTCCGTGCCTCCTGATGCAGGGACCCCCTTCCTAACCTCCCGCGGGCGCACCGCTCCCGGCGGCTGTCCGAGCATCTGCGAGGAAGGAGCGTCCACTGGGGATGCGGAACCCGTTTAATCAGCGCCCCATGCAGAGACTCCTTTGGGCCCGCGATGGTGATTGAGGGCTAAGGACGCGGCCTCGGTGGCTGTGGAAACCTAGGAAGGTGACTTCAGGTAGAAGAGAGAAGTAGGACCCGAGGCCTCCCTGAAGCTGGCAGGACCCATCGCGGGGCACCCAGCCGAGTGGCCAGGGATGTGGTTCCTCGGCGCCAGGCCAGCGCACAGGCCGCGGAGGCAGCTTCTAGGGGACCCTCCATCAGGCCGCTCCCGCGTTCCTCGGAGGATTCTTACCTTAATAGGCAAGAACCGGGAGAAGGCTGCCCTGGGCCCTGACAGCTGCTCCCCAGCCTGCTCAGCTGGCCCGTGCAGGGGGGTCGGACTCCCCAGGTCCTGCTGGGTTCGGCTGATGGGAGAGCTTGGAAGGAAGCCAAATTTTCGTGGTCTTAATTGTGATGTGGAGATGGGAGAAAAGGGGGAGGTTTTTGTTTTGCTTTGTTTTTATTAAGTTTGGCTGCTGGCAGGGAAATCAGGCTCCCACTCCCGTTGACTAAGTGTCTACAATATGTGGTGTCAGACAGTATGGGCGAGAGAGGAAAGTGTAAAATTCAGGGAGCTATGCGTTGATTCAGCAAAACTTTAAGTGCCTATTATAAGCCAGGCATAGTAGCAAGCCCTGGGGACTCAACAATGAGGAGACAGCCAGGTCTGGAACCACAGTCTCCTGTGGTGGAGACGGATCTGTAAGTGAATAAGGTGGGGAGGGTTGGGCGGAACCTGCGGCCTCAAGGCCACATGTGGCCCTTCAGATCCCCAAGTGCAGCCCCTCGACCAAATCCAAACTTCACAGAACAAATCCCTTTAGTAAAAGGATTTGTTCTGTACAATTGGGATTCAGTCAAAAGGCCGCAGCTAAGGATCCAGAAGGCCACATGTGGCCCCAAGGCCACAGGTTCCCCTACCCCTGGCTAGGTGCTGGGCAGGCAGTCCTAGCCTCACTGCATTGGCCAGGGAAGGCACTGGTAAGGAGAGTGGCCCTGATCTGGTCTGCAAGAATGAGTCTGAGCGGAGAGGAAGAGCAGCCCAGGCAGACAGCATGTGTGAAAGCACAGGGTGGGGAGAACAAAGCCTCCTGGGGAAGGATGAGAACCATAGTTAGCCTAAGTGGAGCAGGAGCCCTGCAAAGGCAGAGGGGGAGGTGCATCAGGAAAGCTGAGGGCCAAATCTCAGCTTTCAGTCCATTGAACAACGTGCAACACTATCCTTGGGCCTCAGTTCCCTCATCTGCAACATGGAGACAATAGTACCCACTTCACAGTTGTTGTGAAGATTAATGAGTTAATATTTGTAAACTGCCTAGAACAGTGCCTGGCAGAATAAGTATTACATTACTGTATTGCACTCTGTCAGCCAACCATTCCGTTTCTTCCATGTTGCCATCTTTGCCTACATCTGTGTCTTTGGACATTTGTTTGAATATCTAGTGAATTTTATTTATAAAAATGAATAGGAGGCAGAAAAATGAAAGTGCTGATTCTGATAATAAGCATAAGTCTCAGAGAGTGAAATAAAGACAAAGATGAAAGTCAGATATACCGAAACAGGTGAATCTTTAGCTTCAGTCAAACACTTACAGTTCTATATCTGTCACCTCTTGCATTATAAAGGAAAAGAACTAAAAGAGTAGTGTCTGGTAGATAGTAGGCATTCAATAAATCAACTAATGAACAACAATGATATTACACTTTAAAGACATTGTTGAATTTTATGTCTCTAAGACAAAATGTATTTAGAGATTATATATTCTATACTCTGGGAACAGAATCCTTATTATTATATAACATAGAAATCTATTGTGCTTTCATACTACAATTTTAGCATACACATATTAGAGACAGATGGCTTCCTGTAATGTAACAGTTTTACATTTTGAGTATAGACTTGCCCAGCCCTCCTTTCACAAAGTTATATTTCTTAGCAGAAGCTGACCCTTGACAAGACTAGGCTAAAATAATCCTATTTCCCCTGTAATTAGTTAAGGAAAGAAATTGACAGGCTTTCTGACTAATAGGATGGGAGTGGTGTCTACTGGGGAGCCAAATGATCTCTCTTTTTCCTCTCGAAGTTGTTGGGTCTGGGTGATACACTTGGAGTTTCCGTCCCCATCTTCATATCAGCCTGAGGACAGATCCAACATCAAGAACAGCAAAGTGGAAAGTTGAAAAAACCTGAATCATTGATGACATTACCCCACAACTGAGTCAGCCATTTCCGAAGCCAATTGTAGTCTAGGTTTTTATGTGTGTGTATGTATGCATGTATGTTTGTATGTATGGTGGCTGAAAGACATCCTAACTGATACATTTGGAAGAGTACATTATTATATGAAAGTAAGGGACTACATTAAATGACATAATAGAGAAGTTAGACTTTAAACTAATTGTCACTGGCACGCTCCCTTGTCTTTTTTTCCTGTCTTGAACTCAGACATGATGCCTGAAGCTCTAGAACATTTTGTGACTATGAGGAAAGGCCAAAAAAATTGCAGACCTGCCAGCCAGGACATTGTGGAACTGCTGAACCAACACCAGCAGCCACCTATTTCCAGATTTCTTGTTATGTAAGAAAAATAACCCTCTTTTTGTTTGATTTTGTGTTCTGTTACATGTAGCTGAAGATATTCCTAACTGGTAGAGGGAAGACAATAAATTCATTTTTGGATCTGCTGAGTTTTAGATCTGGTGGGAAATCCAGATGGAGTGGACATATGATTGGGATTCTGGAGAAAGGTTTGGGTTGTAAGTTTAGGGTAAAGATTCATCAGCAAATGGTGATAAATGGAAGCCAGTGGTCTTCAAACTTTTGCCCACATATGCCCTAAAAAAATTATGAAAAAAATTTCCCCTTGCACCTTTTTCCCAATATTTTATTATGAATATTTTCAAACATCTAGAAAAGTTGAAATAGTTGTACAGTGAACACCATATACTCAACACCTAGATTCTATAATGATAATGAACATTTTGCTTTGGTTACATAGCTTATCTGTACGTTGGTCCGTTTGTCAATCTATCTCATTTTTTATGCTTTTCCAAATAAATTTTAGACAACAATATGTTTCACCTCTAAGCTCTTTAACATGCATGACATTAACTAGAGTTCAAATATCTGTTCATAATTTTTACTTTTTTTTTTTTTTTTATAATTTATTTTTTTAATTTCAGAATATCATGGGGGTACAACACTTTGGCCATACACATTGCCCCTGTTCTGCCCGTGTCAGAGCCACAATTGTGGTCGTCTCCCAAACTGTGCTCCCCACATCCATTCAGTGAGAGTTTTTCCCATCCCTTCCACCCCGCTCCCGCCCGCCCGCCCTCAGATGAATGTTATTGCCCTGTGTGATGTAAGTGTTCATCAGTTAGTACCAGTTTGATGGTGAGTACCAGTGGTGCTTGTTTTTCCAATCCTGTGACACTTCGCTTCGAAGAATGGGTTCTAGCTCCGACCAGGATAATACCAGATGTGTTAATTCACTGTTGTTCCTTATTGCTGAGTAATACTCCATGGTATACATATACCACATTTTATTGATCCACTCGTGTATTGATGGGCACCTGGGTTGTTTCCACAACTTTGCAATTGTGAATTGTGCTGCTATGAACATTCGAGAGCAGATGTCTTTATTATAAAATGTCTTTTTTCTTTTGGATAAATACCCAGTAGTGGGATTGCTGGGTCAAATGGTAATTCTACTTTTAATTCTTTGAGATATCTCCATATTCTTTTCCATAGAGGTTGTACTAATTTGCAGTCCCACCAGCAGTGTATGAGTGTTCCTACCTGTCCACATCCCCGCCAACATTTGTTATTTGGGGATTTTTTGATATGAGCCAATCTCACTGGAGTTAAGTGATATCTCATTGTGGTTTTGATTTGCATTTCCCTGATGATTAGAGAAGTTGAGCACTTTTTTATATGTTTGCTGGCCATCATTCTGTCTTCTTTGGAAAAGTTTTTGTTCATGTCCTTTGCCCATTTTTAATAGGGTTGTTTGATTTTTTCTTGTTGATTTTCCTAAGTTCTGTATAGATTCTGGTTATAAGCCCTTTATCAGAGGTGTAGCATGCAAATATTTTCTCCCATTCTGTAGGTTGTCTGTTCACTCTAGTGATAGTTTCCTTGGCTGTGCAGAAGCTTTTCAATTTGATCAGGTCCCATGTATTTATTTTTGTTGCTGCTGTGATTGCTTTGGGGGCCTTCTTCATAAATTCTTTGCCTAGGCCAATGTCCATAAGAGTTTTTCCAACATTTTCTTCAAGAATTCTTATGGTTTCATGTCTTAGGTTTAGATCTGTTATCCATTGTGAATTGATTTTTGTGAGAGGTGAGAGGTGTGGGTCCACTTTCAGTCTTCTACATATGGCCATCCAATTTTCCCAGCACCATTTGTTGAATAGGGAATCTTTTCCCCAGTGTACGTTTTTCTGGAATTTGTCAAAGATCAGGTGACTGTATGAGGTTGGTTTTATATTTGGATTCTCAGTCCTGTTCCATTGGTCTACGTGTCTGTTCTTGTGCCAATACCATGCAGTTTTGGTTACTATAGCCTTGTAGTATAGTTTGAAGTCTGGTAGACAGATGCCTCCCAATTTGTTCTTTTTGCTTAAGATTGCTTTGGCTAGACGGGGTCTTCTCTGGTTCCACACGAAGCGTAGAATTATTTTTTCTAGATCGGCAAAAAATGATGTTGGTATTTTGATAGGGATTGCATTGATTCTGTAAATTAATTTAGGTAGCAAAGCCATTTTTACTATGTTGACTCTGCCTATCCAAGAGCATGGTAAGGTTTTCCATCTATTTACATCCTCTGCAATTTCCTTTCTCAGTGTTTCATAATTCTCTCTATATAGGTCTTTGATCTCCTTAGTTAGATATATTCCTAAATATTTAATTTTCTTTGTTGCTATTGCGAAAGGTATAGCATCTTTAATTTGTTTCTCGGCTTGATTGTTATTAGCATATATGAAGGCTATGGATTTGTGTGTATTAATTTTGTATCCTGAGACTTTGCTGAATTCATTTATCAATTCCAGTAATCTCTTGGTTGAATCCTTGGGGTTTTCTATGTATAATATCATATCGTCTGCGAATAGTGAAAGTTTGACCTCTTCTGCCCCTATCTGGACGCCCCTGATTCCTCTGTCTTGTCTAATTGCTGTGGCCAGGACTTCCAGCACTATGTTGAAAAGAAGTGGAGATAGTGGACACCCTTGTCTGGTGCCAGTTTTAAGGGGGAATGCCTTCAATTTTTCCCCATTCAGTATGATATTGGCTGTGGGTTTATCGTATATGGCTTTAATAGTTTCTAGGAATGAGCCATCTATGCCTATATTGTTAAGAGTTCTTATCATAAAAGGGTGTTGGATTTTGTCAAAAGCCTTTTCTGCATCTATTGAAAGGATCATATAATCTTTGTTCTTGCTTTTATTTATATGGTGAATTACATTTATAGTTTTGCGTACGTTGAACCATCCCTGCATCTCAGGAATGAAGCCCACCTGATCATGATGGATTATTTTTTTGATGTACATTTGAATTCGGTTTGCAAGGATTTTATTGAGAATTTTTGCATCTATATTCATAAGGGATATTGGTCTGTAGTTTTCTTTTTTTGTTGTGTCCTTTCCTGGCTTTGGTATCAAGGTGATATTGGCTTCGTAGAATGAGTTTGGGAGGATTCCATCCTTCTGGATATTTTCAAATAATTTCTGCAGTATAGGCACCAGTTCTTCTTTGTAAACTTGGTAGAATTCAGGTGTGAACCCATCTGGTCCGGGACTTTTTTTGTGGGTAGATTTTTAATTACTGCTTCAATTTCGGTGCTTGATATTGGTCTGTTTAGAAATTCAGTTTCTTCCTGGTTGAGCCTAGGGAGGTAGTGTGTTTCTAAGAATTTGTCCATTTCCTCCACGTTTTCGTGTTTGTGGGCATAGAGATTTTTGTAGTATTCAAAGATGATGTTTTGTATTTCCATGGTATCAGTTGTGACTTCTCCTTTTTCATTTCTAATTGAGCTTATTAGAGTCCTTTCCTTTTTGCTTCTGGTCAACCTGGCAAGTGGCCTGTCTATTTTGTTTATCTTTTCAAAGAACCAGCTTTTCGTTTCATTGATCTTCTGTATTGTTCTTTTGTTCTCGATTTCATTTAATTCTGCTCTAATTTTGGTTATTTCTTTTCTTCTGCTGGTTTTAGGATTGCTTTGCTCTTCCTTTTCCATTTCCTTAAGATGATTCATTAGTTTACTGATTTGTGACTTTTCTGTCTTTTGGATGTGGGAATTTAGGGCGATAAGTTTTCCTCTCAGGACTGCTTTTGCTGTATCCCACAGATTTTGATAACTTGTGTCCCCATTATCGTTTAGTTCGAAGAATCTTTTGATTTCATTTTGAATCTCCTCTTTGACCCAATAATCATTCATCAATAGATTGTTTAGTTTCCAAGTTTTTGGAGGAAGATGTGAGTTTCTGTTGGAATCGATATCTAATTTTATTCTGCTGTGGTCTGAAAAGATACATGGTATGATTTCTATTTTTTTGAATTTGTTTAGATCTGTTTTGTGGCCTAGGATGTGGTCAATTTTAGAGAAAGTTCCATGAGCTGATGAGAAGAATGTATATTCAGTGTTATTTGGGTGGAGTGTTCTGTAGATATCTGTTAGGCCCAAATGTTCTAGAGTCCTGTTTAGGTCTTTTATTTCTCTATTTAATTTTTGTTTGGAGGATCTGTCCAGTTCCGTCAGTGGGGTGTTGAAGTCCCCTGCAATTATGGCATTCCTGCTTATTATGTTGTCTAGATCTAGCAGCATTTGCTTTATGTACCTGGGTGCTCCTGTGTTGGGTGCATAAATGTTTAGGATTGTTACATCCTCTTGTGAAATTTTTCCCTTCACCACTATATAGTGTCCATTTTTGTCCTTCTTTACTTTTATTGCTTTAAAGTTGATGTCATCTGAAATGAGGATGGCTACTCCAGATTTCTTTTGGTTTCCATTAGCCTGAAAAATTGTATTCCATCCTTTCACCTTGAGTCTGAATGCGTCTTTGTGTGTGAGGTGTGTTTCCTGAAGACAACAGATACTTGGTTTGTATTTTTTAATCCAATCAGCCAGCCTATGTCTCTTCAATGGGCAGTTCAAGCCATTTACATTTATTGAGAGAATTGATATTTGGGGTAAATTTCTGATTATTCTGTTGGGTGGTATCTTTTGTTTTACCTCTTGCGTCATTGTGGAATCTGGTTTCTGGGGTTTTAGCCTTTGCATAATTTTACATAGGTGGGTGTCTGTTGCGCTGGTTAGTGTATAATGCAGGTCTAAGCATTTCTTGCAAGGCCGGTCTGGATTTCGCAAATTCTATCAGTGATTGCTTATCTGGAAAGGTCTTTATTTCTCCCTCATATAAGAAGCTTAGTTTGGCAGGATACAGAATTCTGGGTTGACCTTTGTTTTGTTTTAGGAGATTGATGATGTCTCCCCATTCCCTTCTGGCTTGTAAGGTTTCAGCTGAGAAATCTGCAGTTAATCTGATGGGTTTCCCTTTGTAGGTTACCTCCTTTTTTGTCTTACAGCTCTGAGGAGTGCCTCTTTTGTGTTTACTTTGGTCAGTCTAATAATTATGTGGCGTGGTGAATGCCTTTTCACGTTGACTCTCCCAGGAGTCCTGTGTGCTTCTTGTACTTGGATGTCGAGATTTCTGGCTAAGCCATGGAAATTTTCCTCTATTATTCCTTCAAATAAATTTTCCAGCCCATGCAAATTTTCTTCCTCTCCCTCAGGGATACCTATTATCCTTATGTTTGGCCTCTTTACATAATCCCACATTTCTTGTATGCTTTTTTCCTGTCTCTTGTTTTTGTGTTCTTTCTCTTCAGCTGATTTATTAGCGCATAGGAGCTGTCTTCTAGCTCTGAAATTCTTTCCTCTGCATGGTCCAGCCTATTCTTAAGGCTTTCCACTGTGTTTTGTAGATCCTTGAATGCTTCTTTCATTTCTAGGATTTCTATTTGATTTTCCGTAATATTTCTATTTCTTTGGAGAATTTTTCATTCATTTCTTGCATTTTTCTTGTGGTTTCTTTGTGCTGGGATTCAATTTTCTCTTGAATTTCATTGAGCTTTCTTATAATCCATAAACGAAATTCCTCTTCTGTCATTCTACCCATTTCATTTGGGTTGGTATCCATTGCTGAGGAACTGATAATTTCTTTTGGGGGTGACTTTTCACTCTGATTTTTCATGTTCCCTGAGTTCTTTCGCTGGTTTTTTCTCATCTGGCCTCTTGGTCGAGAGCTGGGGGTGTTAGAGCTAGTTTATGGTCCTGTCACCAGGCCCACAATATTTTTCCTTGGCAAAGCCAGGGAGAGAAGTAGTGGCCTGTATTGCCTTAGGTGTATTTTAGCAAGTTTGTTGGATCTTGAGTTAACTCTGACCTGTGGTCTTCTCCTCTTCCCAGTGGAGTGTGGTGAGAATGACCTCCCAGCTTGGGCTCTGAGCTAATGGATTGTACTTGAGAATATGAGTCCTCCGCTCCCTATTAGCTATGTATTCTGTTATGTCCGTGGCAGACTCTGATTCCCCAGTTGGGGTATGCGAAAGCCCTGTGCTTTGGGAGGGGTCTTGTAGCTCCTAGGGGTTACTTTGACCCTGCTCTTCCTGGGGTTCTGGTAGAAACACAATTTCCTTTGGCTGCAGTGTGAGAGCTGAGTTGGGAAAATTCTACACAGCTCAGAGGTTGCTCATCTAGCCACGTGTGGCTGCCCTTCTGATGTGTGTCTCCGCGTGAAACTGGTTGATAGGGGGATCTCCAATTGTGCACCCCTTTTCCACCACTAGACCTCAAGGCGAGGCAGGTGGCCGTCTCTATCCCCAGCAGTCTCCACCGGGGGGATGTTCCCACGGGGAGGGGGGAGTAGTGGCCGCTGGAAGCACTCTTGGGTGGCGCGAAATTCCCTATTGAAGTGGGCAGGATTATGGGGAGCTGCTCTGGTTCAGCCTGTGGCTCTTGAGGTATTTGGTTGTCATGGGAACCAGCAGTTATACCAAATGAGTCACTATGGCCAGCAACCTTCAAAATGAGCGATCTCTGGGGTACAGGAGGGCTGGGACCTGAGGGGCGGGCACTAGGACCGGCACGGAGCGGAGTTGTCGGAGGCCAGAGCCGGGGTAGCAGAACCAGATGGACGAGCTGCAAACTGTTTCCAATACTCAAAGGTCCCACCGCTACAGTTCCGGGATCTCGTCCCACCTGGAACCCACGGATGCAGCTGTCCCTGGCCACCACAGGCAAAGCCTGTCTCGCACCAGCAGAAGAGCCCCGGGCCGGGGCGGGGCGGAGCTAGAGACGCAGCTCACAGCTCCGCGCGGGCGGCTGTAAAGATGGCGGCCGCCGCCAGCCTGGTGCACAGCCGGGCTCCGATCGCGCCAGGAGCGCAGTTTTCCTCCGCCGGTAGTTGTTAGCAACCTCTAAGGGCGCGTCCCGCTCTCCGATAAACTCCTGGGCCCAGTCCCGCTGACTTCTAGTGGCGCAGTGCCGGCCTGCGGGTTCCCGCGCACTGTCCCGGGAAGCTGAATCTCGGTCCCCGCCCAGTTCCTCCCCAGCCCTCGGCAGTCTCTGTATATTGTAGCTGCGAGTTGTGTCTGGCTCTGGCTACTTCCTCCTCCTCTCCACAGGGCTCGCCGGCCCGAGCAACCGCTCTGTCCCAACTCTGGGCTTGTCCCTGACTGCGTGTATGGGGAGGCGCGTAACCGCTTGGGGGGCAGGTCGCGCTGCGCCGACCTGGCGAGTGCGTCCTTCCCGCGCTCTGGGCTCTATTGTGCTCCGTGCGCCCTCCGATCTTTGTGAAAATTTTGTACCTGTTTTCTTGGGCTGGGCGTTCGGCGTTGTTTCTCTGTAATTCGCAATGCCGTTTTTGGAGTGAGCGGTCTGTGCTTGCAGGCAGCCGCTGGCGTTCTTCACCTCCTTTCCTGGGAGTGGTACGGTGGGCGGACCCTATCACACCGCCATTTTTCATAATTTTTACTTTTTTTTGATATAACATTGACCTCAATGAAATGTACACATTGTAAGTATACCATTTGATGATTTTTGACAAATGCTTTTGCCTTTCTAACCCCAAACCCAATTAAGGTATAGAATATTACTATCACCTCAGAAAGTTCTCTTGTACCCCTTTCCAATCAATCTATGCTCCCACCCCTCCTAGAGGAAACATTGCTCTGATTTTCTTTCACTATAATTTTGCCTGTTCTAGAACTTCATATAAATGGAATTGTACAGTATTTACCCTCATATATTTTAAGTTAACATATAAAATTATTTATTGCAAATTTGAATATTTTCAAAAGATGTCATTTCTGATGTATCTTAAATATTGACTGTTAAGAGAAAATTGTCACATCACTCATTTTAATGCATCCAATAGAAACTAAATGCCAGTGTGATCTGCTACCTCATCCATTTAAAAAAATACGTGAACAAGCTTCTCTTTACAGGGTGAAAATTTTAATCTTTCCTTTTTCTCCTTGAGCTTATATTTCTATTCCACAAAATGTAATCCTAAAGTAATGCATTTTTATGCTTGAAAGATTCTTTCTTGAATGTCCTTTTATACTTGCCTGAACAAAAATTACTGTATTTATTAAAAGAAATTAAAATTTTCTCCCCTGAAACCATAAAGCTCTAAGTGTTAATTAATTTCTTCTAGATTAAATTATCGTTAAAATTATTTTTAGTATACAATTGATTAAAATAAATGTAATTTTAAATAAACAATCATTAAACATAAAGGTAAAATATTACTGGAAATGCATCTCTTAATGAGATTGATGGGGTTGGTATTTTTTCTACTAGTTCATGTATCCATGAATGAATATTACTTATTGCTAGAACAATATAGAGCTCAGTATAAATTCCCTTAATATTTTTCATTGCTTTGATATTAATGCTGAAAAGCTTTGTTTAGACAAATAAGTAGATGAGGATGGAAGAAGTTGTTATAGCAATGCCCATCAATTCTTTAAAGTCCTTCTGAATTATATGTCCCAATTCACACACTGGTCTATCATCAGAAACTATTTTTAGGGTGGGCATGATGACTCATGCCTATAATCCCAGTGCTTTGGGAGGCTTAGAGGGGAGGATTGCTTGAGGCCAGGAGTTCGAGAGCAGCCTGGGTAAGATAGTGAGACCCTCATCTGTACAAAAAAATTTTTAAAAAATTAGCCAGGCTCCTAGGAAGGCTGAGGCAGGAGGATAGCTTGAGCCCAAGAGGTCGAGGCTGCAGTGTGAACTGTGATCATGCCACTGCACTCCAAACTAGGTGACAGAGCAAGACCCTGTCTCAAAAAAAACCCAACTATTTTTAATAATCAATCAATCAGCTGACAATTCCATTTGGCTTTTCTTCAATTTTACTGAAAGCATAGAGTTGGAACCCTTCTCACCTATAAGAGCATTCATTACTCATATTATAGTTATTCACTTTCTCAGCACATACAGCAATTTTGCAAATTGGTGGCCTAGAACTTTTTACACCCTGGGGAAATGTTCCATAATCAGATTCAGGATGGGTGAGAGAGGTAGCTTGTGTAGGAAGATACCTTGATCACAGGCATATTCTCAGGCAGATTGATTCTAGGGAGGATCTGGAAAGTGATTCTCTTAAAACTGTTCATGTTGGAGTAACCTCTGGAAAGATTTCTTACATCCTCGGGATATGCATGCCTCAGAGATATATCACTATTTTAAGCCATAAGAATAGATGGTATGCCCAGGGCCAATGTGAAAAATGTCAAGAACAGAAACTTTAGAACAACAGCGTTTTAAGTAGTGGGCAGAGGGATGTAACTCTCAAAGCAGACCAGGAAGAAATGACCTGAGACATAAGAGGAAAACCAGAAAAAAGTAGTGTCACAGAGGCCGAGTGAGGAAAGAGTTTCTTGGCAGAGGGAGTGGCCACAGTGCAAGTGCCTCAGCAACAACGGGTGAGAGAACAGTTCATTGGATTTGGTGACCTGGTACCTTAGGACACTGACAACCTGGGTAAGAGCCACTTTGGAAGAGGGGGTGTGGGGCGGGGAAGCTGGACCCCAGTTTAGGGCAGAATGGACAGTGAGGGAGTCACAACATTTGCTCTTTCAAAAGGCTTAGCCATGAGTGGTGCAGCAAGACGAGTGAAAGCATCTTTTCTTTCTTTCCCTTGTGGGAAAGATTTAGATGTGTTCATAGTCCTTGGGAAGGTGCCTCGGGAGAGAGGTCAAAAGACGGGATAAGCAAGAGCAGTGTCTCTGAAGAATGGAGACTAAGAGCCAGACACTGGTGGGGGGGTTGCATGTGGAAACAGGAGGAAATATGCAAGAATGGAGTTGGAGAAACATTTTGTATTCAATATCTCATAATACCACTATCTGAACTCCCTGTGATCTGATTTTGCTGCCTGTGGAATTTTCTACCTATTGATCTTAGTGTCTTGTTCCTTGTGTATTGTGTGATTTTTTTTTCTAACTGTAAGCCACTTATTTTCCTTAGAAAATTATGGGAATTCTTTGAGTCCTTAGTTGAGGTTTTGTTCCTCCAGAGAGGATTTCCTTTGCCTTCTGCAAATCATCTCAAGACACTACCACAGAGTATCAACGCAGACAACAAAGCCATATGAAGGCTGGCTTGTGGTTACAAGTTCTCAGGGGAGATTTTCCCCACCTCAACACCAAGATCAAAACATATACATTTTATTGTCCTCTTTCGCAAGGTGAGTTTATTTCTTGTCTATTCTTACCTTGAGATTGTTGCCCTATGGAGTGGGCAACAGGTTTAGGTGGGGTCTCCTAATAGACTCTCTATGTTGTAGCATTTCAGGCTTTACTTCGTGAACCCCAAATCATTGCAGCTATTGAGACAGAAACTCAGGACAAAAGGTGGCTTTGGCGCCTGCTTACTTCCTGGGGTTCTTGCTTTCACTTCATTTTGGCCTTTGTAGATTCTTTTCCTTTTGTGCTAGCTCAGCAATGTGGTTATATTTTTAAATGCTTATATATTTTATCCAGTGTCTTAGTTTCAGTCAAGAAGGTCGTTCAGGATATCAAGTCTGCCCTATTGCTAGAAAAAGAAGACTAGTGTGCCTGCTATCATAACTTTGGTTTTGATAAGCATAAGCAACACGTGAACAGTTTTTGACTCCTGGGTTTACAGCATATTATCCTGTTGCTATGCAGCTGTTGTTGGAAAATAGTCTGTGGGCTCAGAGTTTCTAAACCAACCATTTCTTGGATGCCCAGAGAAGGAAGGAGGGTGAGGGCCTTGGTTTGCTGATTACAAGCCATCTCCATGGTCACAGGTTGCTGGGCGCTCCTTTTACAATGTTTTCCCAGCAGCATTCAGGCAGCAATAGCTTCCTTTTACCATTTTTCAGCTTCTGGTATTTGCTAGTGAGAGGAAGGAATGTATACCTGCTTGTGGAGACATGTGTGAAGCAACAGAAGGGACTGTGAAACAGGAGAGGACAGCAAACTCAAAGGATAACTGTTTCCACAGGACCCTTTGAGAACAACTAGCCCATTTTTGTTTTCACTTTTACAGGCAGTTGGGGGAAGGAGTGGAACATAAGTAATTCAAGTCTGAGTTCTAAGTCTGAATATTTATTGTGCCTCATAGTTGATCCTCATTTGAATCATCTGAATTAGGAAAGACTTAAAAAATTACAGAATAATAGTCTGGCATGATTTTAATGTGACTTTTCTGGTTGTCTTTGAGTTTCAACAGAGGCCCCAAAGGCTGAGAGCAAAATTATAGGCACTTAAGTACCTTTACATTCTGAAGCAAGGTGCAGCATTGTCTATATTAGTCAATCATCATATATTTATATAAGAGACTTATTACAGGGACTTGGCTCACATGATTATGGAGGGTGACAAGTGCCAAGATCTGTAGTCAGCAAGCTCAGATCCAGGAGAGCCAATGGTATAGTTCCAGTCTGAAAGCTGGCAGGCTTGAGACCCACGAAGAGCTGATGTTTCAGTTCAAGTCTGAAAGCAGGAAAAGATCAATGTCCCAGCCTAAGATAGTCAGGCAGAGGAGTTCCTTCATACTTGTGAGGAGGGTCAGCCTTTTTGTTCTGTCCAGGCCTCCAACTGATTGGATGAGGGCCACCCGCATTAAGATTGGCAATCTGCTTTATTTAATCTACTAATTTAAATGTTAATCTCATCCAAAAACACCCTCACAAACACACTCAGAATAATGTCTGGCCAAATATCGGGGCACCCCATGGCTCAGTCAAGCTGACATATAACATTAACCATCTCAGGAAGCAAAAGAAATACAGAACAGGTAGGATAAATTAAAAGCACACAATAAGATGGTAAATTTAGCATCCCAGTCATATCAGTAACTTTATTAAACATTAACGGAGCAAAAGCTCCAGTTAAAAAATAAAGTTAGATCAGATTAAAACAAAGACAAAAACAAATCCAAAAACTTGCTGTTTATAAAGAGACACATCTAAAACATAAGGGCCCAGAAAAGTTCAAAGCAAAAGAATGGAAATGCACATAATAATCACATAAATAAATAAATAAAAGCTGATATAACCATATTATTATCAGAAGAAAAATATATATCACTGTGGTTGATTAAAAATGGCCATGCATTTCTTAAAACTCCTCCCAAAAAGAAGTTGAGTATATTTCCCCCCCTGTGAATCTGGATTGACATTGTTGCTTATTTTGACCAACAGAATGCAGCAAAAATGACATTGTATGACTTCTCAATCTTGGCCCAAGAGGACTTTCAGTTTTGTTCTTGCCCAGTTGGACTGCTGCTGCCATGTGAACAAGTTCAAGCTAGCTGGCTGGAGAGGCCATGTGAAGAACTGTGGCTTCCCGGCCATCTGCCACATTATGTGAGCAAAGCTATCTGTAACCAGCTAGCCTCCAGCCAACTTATCAATTGCAAATGGATGAGTGAGCCCAGCTGATGAGTTCACAAAAGAATTGTGGGCAAATAAAAATGGTTATTGTTTTAAGCCACTAAGTTTTGGGGGTGGTTTGGTATGCAGCAATGGATAATAGATATAACAATGTATTCTAAAACTGCAGAATATACATCCTTTTCAAACACACATGGGTTATTTACAACAAGTAACTATGCACTGGGCCATAAAACACATCTCTACAAATTTCAAAGAACAGAAATCACGGAGTTTACATAATGGCAACAAAGCTATTATACAAAGACAATTAGAAAACCTCAACGTATTTGGAAATTAAAAAATATACTTTTAAATAATCAAAAGAAGACATAATAGTGTATTAGAAAAATATCTTATACTAAATGGTAGTAAAAATCCTGTATCAAACATGATAGAATGCAGCTAAAACAGAACTTACAGAGAAAATTATAGCCATAAATGTATATATGAGAAAAAAAGACTGAAAATCAATTAGATAAGCGTTCATCTCAAAAAGTAATTAAAACCAAATAAAGAAAAATAAAGAAAAAAACTAAAGAAAAAACAGAGGAAGCAGAAAAAAAGGAGGAAATGATAAAGTTAAAAGCAAATTTGATGAAATGGAAATAAGTCTAAGATTGACAAAGCCAAAAGCTGGTTCTTCACAATATCAAACAACATCAAAAACTTATGTTGAGACTAATCAAGAAAGAGAGAGAATGCACAAATAACCAATGTCAGAGATAAAAAGGGATTAATCACTTCAGATCTGTAGTTGAACAATTCTATGCCAATAAATCTGAAAACTAGATGAAATGGACAAATTCCTTAAAAAAGTAACTTATCAAAACTGACTCAATGAGAACTAGAAAGTCTGAATAGTCCTGTAACTTTAAAGAAATTACATATGATCTTTCCACAAAAACAAAACACAGAAGTCCAGTCCCAGATTGCCCTTTGCTAGTGAGTGCTGCCAAACATTCAAGTATCAATTAATTCCAATCTAATGTAAACTCTTCCACAGAATAGAAAAAGAGGGAGCATTTAAAAAATACTCAATTTATGAGGCTAGTTGCATAATCTTGAAACCTAAACCCGAAAAAGACAGGACAGTATAAAAAAGGAAAATTACAGGTCGATTTCACTTATGAATATAGATGAAAAAATCTTTTGCAAAATAATAGCCAGAAATATGTAGTAATACATAAAAAGCTTAACACATCATGACCATGTAAGATTTACCCCAGCAATGCAATGTCGGTTTACATTTGAAAATCAATCAAGATTGGGTACAGTGGCTCACGCCTGTGACCCTAGCACTCTAGGAGGCTGAGGCAGGAGGATTGCTTGAGCTCAGGAGTTCAAGACCAGCCTGAGCAAGAGTGAGACCACGTTATCTACTAAAAATGGAAAAATTAGCCAGGCATCATGGAGCGTGCCTGTAGTCCCAGCTACTCAGGAGGCTGAGGCAGGAGGATCACTTGAGCCCCCAGAGTTTGAGGTTGCAGTGAGCTAATGATCACGCCATTGCACTCTAGCCAGGGCAACACAGTGAGACTCTGTATAACAATTAAAAAAAAAAAACACGTAAAAACAAACAAAAAATCAATCGGTGTAATACACCACATTAATAGATTAAAGGAAAAAAATTCTATGACCATCTCAGTAGATGCAAAAGAACCTTTTGATAAAATTCAATATTGATTTGTAGTAAAATTCTAAGCAATTAGGTATAGAAGGGAATTCATTAATATGATAAAGTAAAATTTGGGGGACAAGACTGGTATCACTACTTCTGTTCAGCATTGTACCAGATAGCCAAATAAGTCAAGAGAAAGAAATCAAATGTATAAGATTTAGAAAGAAGGAAGTAAAATTTTCACTATTTTCAGATGATCTAATTGTATGTTTATTTTGCTTTTCTACATACAATGATAAATTGCTAGAATTAATAAGGTTTATTAAATTTGCTGAAAATAAAAAAATAAGAATATCTTTTCCTGATATCAGCAATGAATAAAAAACTAAATTTTATAAGAATATAGTTTAAAATAGTATAAAAAATATCTAATACCTAGAAATAACATGTAAGACCTTCATAGGGAAAAATTGAAATCTTTATTGGGTAACATTAATGAGATGTTAATGAATGTTCGTATTAGCAGAATCAATATTTTAAGAATACCAGTTCTCTCCAATTTGATGTATAGATTCAATGCATTTACAATAAAAAATCCCTACAATGATTTTGCAAATTTTTTTTGGTGGTATGTGATTTATAAATTCTAAAAAATTTATATGGAAATGCAAAAGACCAAGTATAGCCAAGACACCATTGAAGAAGAACAAGGTGGGTATACTTGCTCTACTAGATAGCAAGATTTATTTGCAGCTACAGTATTTAAGACAGTGTAGTATTGGCACTGTGAGAGACAAATAAACCAAGAGGAAAGAGAGCCCAGAGACTGACTTTCATGTACGTGGACATTTCATTTATGACAAAAGTACCACTGCTATGCAGTGTGGGAAAATGTCCTTTAAAAAATGGCACTAGGTCAATTGGGTATCCACATGGAGAAAATCTAACACCAACCTCATACCACGCACAAAATCAACTCCATGTATAGTATAGACTTAAATGGAAGGTGAAATTATAAAGCTTATAGAGAATGTGGTTTATTGCTTTATTGGCCTCAATTCTTCTCTCCTCCCTGTGCTCACGCGTTTTCCCAGGTGACTTTGCAGTTCCTCTCATGAAAGGGCAGAGTATGTTTTCCCTCCCTTGACTCTAGGTTTGGCTACGAGACTTACTTTAGTGAAAGTGACAGTGTGCCATTCTGAGCCTAGGCCTCAAGGGACCTTGCTCATCTCCGCTTGCCCTCTTCCACTTTTGCCATCTCATGAGAAGTCTCTGCCTGAGCCAGCCCGCTGAGCCGGAGAGGAAGATGAGTTACACATGGGGCACAGCGCCCTGGGTGAGCTGCCCCAGCCAAACCCGCCCTGGAACTGAGCCCAGCCAAGATAAGGTGAGCTTCCCCAGGCACTTGAGTGAGAATAAGAAATGATTTTTGTTTTCAGTCACTGAGCTTTGGGTGGGTTTGTTAGGCAGCAATAATTAACTTATCAGAAGGTAATATAGGAGAATATCTGTATGACTTCCAGATAGAAAGATGTTTCTTAGGCTGGTCACAAAAGTACCTACTCACCATAAATAAAAAGAGTTTTTATGCTAAAATTAAGAACTCTTGTTCACCAGAAGATACTACTAAGACAGTAAAGAGACATCATAGAATGGAAGGTGATATCTGTAACTATTCAACGAGCAAAAACCAGTATCCAGAATAGTTAAAGTATTCCTACACAGAAATAAGAAAAGGCAGATCACCCCATATAAAAATAAGCAAAAAACTTGAAAGAGTACTTTATAAAAGGGGGAATTCAAATGGACTATAAACATATGCTAATGTTCTGAATCTCAGAATTCAGGGAAATATAAATTAAAACCAACAACAAGGTGGTAGCCTAGGGCCCAAGACCAAAATAGTGTCAATGATAAAATACCAGTCCCAAGGATAGTCAAGGAGCTTATGAGAAACAGGATGTCTGATGTTACATTTAAAAATATGTGCTGAGCTGTGCTGTACTGCAAATGCCAACCCTGTCATAAGTCTTACCCACAATGCCTGTGTGAGTGATATTTTCTCTGGGGCATTCAAAGGAAAGGATGGTTGCCTTCTTCCTGGGGTTGATGTAAGCCAAAGAGAATACTGCAGGAGGTGAGGGACAGAACAGGGCTTATAAACCCAACTGCAGTGTGGAAAATGCTGGTTACCTCCACCTTGTCTTCCTCTTTTGTCTTAGGATATGGCAGTCATATGTTTTGGGCTAGGCCCTGATCAGCCTAAGCCATTAATCATGATCCCATTTCCCTGGCCACGATGGCTATCTAACCTAAATTGATTCAATCAGCCTGAAGTTCTGGACTCTTGCTGGATATTAAGCACACATATGGCCTGAAAGTGCTACAGCCATTTTGCTACTATGAGGAACCAAGTCTGGAGACAAATTCTGTATGTGGAGGGGGCAGGGCCAGGGGAATTATGTAATGAAATCCAGTATTGGTTAGATCATGCCTGAAATATTCCTAATTACTGGACAGACCTTTCAGTTATATGAGCCAGTGAATTCCCTTTATTGTTTAAGCCAGTTTGAGTTGGCTTTCTGCTAGTTGTAGCAGAGTGTTGTAGGAACTAAAGTAAGAGGTGGTGAGGAAAGAGGTACTGTAATTTCCCCAGGATCCAGTGATGGGGGAAGCACAGGTTACCCCACTAATATGGAACAGAGGCTCAATCAGTTTAAAAATAATATTTAGGGGCAAGTTTGACTGGGAACTCTGAGGCAAATGACACTTGGCTGACACTTATGATATCTAACAGTTTAGTCACATTTAGGGGTGATTACTTGAGGGAACTAACCAGAATGCCTTTTAAGGAGAAGGAAGGGACCTCAAAGATCAACCATTTCAATCTCCTCATTGTATAGCTGGGGAAACCGAGGCCCATGAAGGTCATGTGGCTAGTTGGTAGTTCAGACAGGGATAGATCCCAGGTGTCCAGATTTCTCACTAGGGTGCTCAATTCAGAAAAGCTCATCATCTTAGTGTGTATATTTAAATACTTTCATTTTCTCTACTCACATTGAATCTCACTGGCCACATTTCTTCTTCCTCATCCACCTTCTAAAGATCTTTTAGGAGTTTAGCAGCAACTACTTTACTGTCTCTCAAATTTACTGTCATTTACAGATGTGGAGAATTCCTGGGGCATCCTATTTCCAGGTCAGTTATGTAAGCACTAGATGAGAGTCATCCTGTCACAGAGCCTTCGACTCTGTTCATTGTTTCCTTAGCGCCTGGTGTTTTTGAAGCTTTCCTTGAATTTGACCAGGTTTGGCTTCTTGTCATGGGTTCTTGCTCTTACTCTCCTTAGGGCTCAGTTCCCTTTTCTGGATTTTGAATACAACTGCACCACCTCTCTAATTCCTTGTGTGGCTTGGAGCCTGCTCTGGCTGTGCTTCTGGATTCTGCCATGACCTCTCCAGGTCGCACATGAGGATTTGACAGTCCTTGACTTTCCCTTTCACCCTCCACATGGCTTTAATTGTCAAGTCCTGCGATTCCATCTGATGTCTACACCTTTCTCTTCTTCATACCGCCCTTGCAGGCCCCTCCTCATTTTCTTTTGCCTGGACCATTACGATAGTTATTACAGGCCCCAAACGAAAAGGTCTGAAGAAATGTGCACCTTTTGACAGGAATAATGTAAATAATAGAATTTATTGAGCACTTAATATGCAAAACTCTGTTCTGAGACCATTATAGTTATTAACTCATTTAATCCTCAAACCAAACCTGTGAGTTATTACTATTTTTAAAATGGGAAACAAGGTGCAAAGGAGATAAGTAACTTTCCCAAGACAAAGAATGGCAATGCTTGGTCTGGAATCCCTGAGGTCTGGCTACAAAGACTGCATTCTTAACTCCACACTAGTCACTCATCAGATATTGGGTATCTACCAGTGCCAGGCGCTGTGCTAGGCACTGGGGACACTGAATAAGATACCTGCTTAAGGGGAGCTTATGGGCTAATGGAAGTGATGGTCAAAACAAAAAATTATAATATTGACAAGTAAAAGAATGTATAGAATGATGTGGGAATACAAAGGAGGGACCCAGGGGGCCGTGAGAGGCTTCAAGGAAGAGAAGCCAGTTTAGCTAACACTTGAGGACTAACTGGAGTCTGGTAGGCAGGTAGGGAGCATGTTTAAGGGGATGCTGGAAGGGGGAGTAGCCCAGGGGATGCTCTGTCCTATTCAGGGAGTGCCAAGCAGCTGGGCGTGGCTGGTGCATGGAGTGTGTGTTTGGAGGGGTGGGTGGCTTGGGAGTAGATAGGGAGATGGGGGAGAAATGGATAAAATTGCATTTGGGGCCTAATTGTGAAGGATCTTTTCTCTTTGTGGCTGCTGAGTGACTGGGACTTTATTTTGTGGAAAGAAGAAGAATGACATGATCAGATTTATGTTTTATGAAAAAGAGCACTGGACAATGTGGAGGACACATTCATCTGGCAAATAAATCTTAGTGGCCTAAGACCTTATGCAAAATAACTAGATATGACCTCTGATCTTGAGAAGCCTCCCCATGTTCTGAAAGAGAAGGTGTCCACCATAACCTTGTATTTCAAGGGGCCCAATATTGAGTCCCATGTGAGAAGTCTCAAATGCTCCCAGTGCAATGACAGTTCACAGAAGGCAAGATTCCTTCAGAAGGGATCGCGGATCGGTAAAGAGGGGGTGGCATCAGAGGGCTGGGTCTTGAATGGTTAGTGGGATTTCAAAGGCAGAGATGCGTGATGGAACAGACATGGGGAGTGTGTGGAACGGTGTTGTCTACTTTGGCCAGAGTGCCGGGTGTCTGAGGGCAGGCCTTGATTGCCCGCTGAAACACGATTCCCAGAGTGCGGTACCATCAGGGGATGCCGTAGATGGTTTTTGGTGTTACATGATAGACATTATAAAGCTTAATAATTAGATGTTCATATTAATATACATTGAAAATATTTAAACAAAAATGATAATATTGCTTATGATGATGAAAGAAAATGCGGCAATTTAATCAATAACCAGGAAGTAATAATATGGATGGTGCTCACATATGACAAAAATCATCAAGGAAATATGCAAATATCTGAAAATGTGGGGAGCTGGGCTAAGGAGTTTAGGAAGATTTAGGAGGGCAGGCACTCGAGTGTGAAGGAGCAGGGCTTCACTGGGAAGATCCATCTGAGAACTGGTGTAAAATGGATTAAATCGAAAAAGGAGACAACTGAGCTGGAGAGGCCAGTAAAGAAACTATTGGAATGAATTAGTTTCCTTTATAGGGCACCTGTGCTGCTTTTCCCCCACCCATCCCTAAATTTGCTCAAGGTCTCATTGTAAATTTATCAGCTCGCTTCACGTGGAAGCGACAGCTGCTGTTGGAAGATCCCACAGTCTCTCCCACTGCCTTTGTGCAAAATAAGCTTTTCATGATTTTGGCAGTGGCCTTTTAAAGATTTGATACACTACACATCACAGTTTCATCTTCAGGCTCCTTTCCTTGGAATCATTGTGTCAAAAAGTTTTCATCTATTATAAATGCAATGGAAGAAGTCTTCTATGAAAAAGGGTAAAAATAAGACTTTCAGAAACTGTCAAGCCAATGCCTCAAAACTGCACAGAGAAACTTGAGCTCTATCCCAATAAAACTAAGTAGCACTGGGGCAAGCAAAAGCTCTCTACCCCACCCCAATGTGCAACGCTTGTGCAATTTTTATCTTCAGTCCTTTTGCAATGTCTGCTTTCTTTGTGGAAAGGATTGTGGATTTCTTAAGATACTGCAACTCACATTTGAAATGTTCTTCCTGTGAGAATTTAGAGCAAAACTTTCCTGTTCAGGAGGGAAACCACCCTGCTATTCCAATGGATGGATCTTCTGGAGCAGGAAAAGTGGCTCTGGCCCATCTCAGGTGCTTCCTGCCAAAAGGTCTGTTGGCAGATCCTATGACTTGTTTTCCTGGCATTTTGTCTTGCATATCCAGAATCTCATCCATAGGTAACACTATCCCTTCCTTCATCCTCCCATGGAAAGGAACACTTCAGGGTCAGCCTTCATTCTTGGATGAATAAGTTTATACATAATTATTGGTGCAATGAATAAATTCCTTCTCAGTTTCCTCTGCCACCTCTTCTGTGTTTGGTGGCTTATTTATTGAATGATGCCTTATCTCTCTGAAAGCTTCAGATGAGTCAGAGAATGAGGCCCGAAGCAGGGATGTATGACATGTGACCTTATTTGAGTGCCATCTGGCAGCTTCGTTGTCTACTTTCCATCTCCCAAACCTCCATGTGGCTCACCCCTTTGACAAGGTGCTGCCTGCAAGGGTTTGTTTCTTAGGCAAAACCACAGGTAAGTCCAGTTTGTCCTTGATAATCCTCCAGCCTTTCCTTTGGAATCTGCCATAGATGTCTGATGGATTTTGTTTGGTTGTCCAGAATCCCTTCCTACTTCTTGGAGATCACCCCAATTTCTTTGTGATTTTCCTTCAAGGAACACCCCCCACCCCTTGGAGGCTGTCAGTCTTGGTGTGTTGTCTTCCAGCCAAGAAGTGAGCATGTGACTCGTGTGGAGCCCGTCAGAGTCTGTCTCTGGGGAATTAAATCTCGAGAAGAACCACACAGGACTGGAGTGCGGCTGGAGCAGCTCCGTCCTGACGTGGTGAGTCCCAGTCCCCGCTGCCTGCATCAGTGGCACTTCCTTTCTTCCTGCCCATCTCAAGGCCCAGTTGTTCAGCCTTTCCTTTGATGCTACATCTTCTTGCAATACATTCGTTTTTCTGAAGTAAACCAGGCTCTGTTACAGTTGCTTATTGTCAAAGAGCCCTGAAAAGCCACCCTCTACTCCCTTTTCCTGGTCCTCTTCTGGGTGTCTCCCCTGCCTAAGGCTCTTTAATGGTGTCATAGTCCGTTTGAGCTGCTATAACAACATACCATACACTAGGTGCCTTATAAACAACAGAAATTTATTTCTCATGGTTTTGAAGGCTGGGAAGTCCAAGATCAAGTTTCTGGCAGATTCAGTGTCTGGTGAGGGCCTGCCTTCTGGTTCACAGAGGACCATCTTTTTGCTACATCCTCACATGGTGGAAGGGGCAAAGGAGCTCTCTGGGACCTCTTTTATGAGGGCGCTAATCCCATTATGACCGAGAGCCCTCATGACCTAATCAACTCCCCAAAGCCCCCCCCCCAAATACTATCACATTAGGGATTAGGTTTCAACACGTGAATTTTGAGGGGACACAAACATTCAGATGATAGCAAATGGCTTCACATTTCTGTTAGACTAATGCTCGATTCTTATCCACAGCCTGCAGGGCCCAGCCCGATCTGGCCCTTGGCGGCCTCTCTGCCCCACCCTCCCATCCGGACTTCTCCATCACGCTCTCTTTCCCACCTCACTTGCCTTCTTTCCCTTCTGTGGGTGCTCCCTGCTCTCCCACCACGGGGATTTCACCCATGTTCCTCCTGCCTGCAGTGCTCTTCAAGTCTGCCTTCCCATGCCCTCCCTATACTCTAAACCCTAGGCCGGGTTTATCAGGTTAGGGACTCTCTTAACACATCTGGTGCTTTTCCACCATAATGCTTGTCTCAATTTGTGATTATACATCTATGTGTGGATTATTATTGTTTGTCTCACTCCATGAGGATAGGAACTTTGTTTTTGTCCATGACTGCATCTGTATCTAACAGAGAGCCTGGTATGTGGTAGGAGTCCAGAACATTTTTGTGGAATGAATCCATGAAAAAAAAAGTACAGTCGGACCTTGTCAGACCACCTGAGATATGAACCTGTGTTTCCAGTCTTCCTTTCTCATTAGGACTTCTGAGGTTCATCTGTTCTTTATAGGGCTCTGGTCTGCTAATCAAATACATAAACATAGTTTTTGCTAACATGCTTTCCTACAGCTCTCCTTTCTCTGACTTTCTACTGTATCCCTGCCTAATATCCACCTTATACCACTTGATTATGTTCTTCTACTGAGGCCCATTTTGTGATAGGATTATTATATCCTTGAAAGCAAGAACTAGGAGTATAAAGACTAATTCTTTTTCTGGTTCTGGCCCCGAGTAGCTGGGTGGACATTGGCTAATTCATTTAATTTCATTGAACCTCAGTTTCCTTATCTTTAAAATGGGGAGAATATCTGTTCCACTATATATAGTCATCCCTCAATATCCATGGGGATTTATTTCAGAACCCTTCGTGGATACCAAAATCTACGGATGCTCAAGTCCCTTACATAAAATGGCATAATATTTGCATATAAGCTACACAATGCTCCTGTATACTTTAAATTAATCTCTAGATTACTTATAATACCTAATGCAATGTAAATGCTATGTAAATAGTTGTTATACTGTATTGTTTAGTAAATAATGACAAGAAAAAAAGTCTGTACATGTTCAGTACAGATGCAGCCATCCATTTTTGGGGGCCTATTCTGCAATTGGTTGAATTCATGGATGCAGAACCCACAGATGTAGAGGGCCAAATGTACTACCTGGCAGTGGTGAGGATACAAATGATAAAGAATGTCAAAAAACTTCAGAAAATTGCTAAATTGATGTATAATATAAGAAATATTTATATTACTTTATACCTGGTATGGTCTGAATGTTTGTGTCCTTCCAAAATTCTTATGTTAAGATCTAAACCCCCAGGTTGATGGTATTAGGAGGTGGGGACTTTAGGAGGTTATTGGGTTATGGGGCAGAGCGGGATTAGTGCCCATATAAGAGAGGTCCAAGAGAAACTCCTTACCCCCTTCCACTATGTGAGGACATAGGTAGGAGGCGCCTTCTGTGAACCAGAAAGCAGGCCCTCACCAGATACTGAATCTGCCAACGCTATGATCTTGGACTTGCCGCCTCCAGAACTGTGAGAAATAAATTTTGTTGTTCATAAGCTATACGGTTTATGGTAATTTGTTATAGCAGCCTGAATGGACAAATACCTTTCTGGTATACATTATAAGACAATAGTTTTCTGATAATCATTATTCATTGGTTTTTGATAGGCACTCTCCAAGTATTATAATGCCTTAATTTACCTGCATTTATTTCACGTAGTAAGTAAAACAAGATGTACTACTAGTTACCACCTAGTACCTACCAAGAGCCAGGCACAGAGTTAAGGGCTTCACATGTGCTATTTCAGTTTATCCTTGCAATACTGTGATACTCACATTAGTTTTCCTCATTTGGCTGAGGAGAAAACCGAGGCTAAGAGAGGCTAAGGAACTTACTCAAGGTCACACAGCTTACAAACAAGGCAGCTGGGGTTCAAATCCCTGCCACTGACTACAAGGGCAGCTCTTCACCAAGTCCTGCACATCCCTGCAGTGTCAGACTAAAGACTATACTTTTCGAAGGGCCTCCCATGTTCTGGGCACTATGTGGGCTGATATACTTACTTCCCCTCATTTAATGTTTACATAATCATCATAATTTCACAAATGAGGAAACAGAAACTTAGAGAAGTAACCTGGACTTTCACTCCTGGGTAGGATATAGAAAGCTGCAACAGGCCACCACTACTGTTGCAATAATAGAAGAAAACTGGATAAATTGTAAAAATCATATATTTAAAGACAGTGCGGAGCAGTGGAAGCAACGAGCAGTAGATGAACCAACCGATAGAGCATCTTTCCTAGGCTAGCTGACCTTCTCACCTTCTGCCCTGGGGTACTTTCCTGTTCTGAGCTTGGGTGTGGGCTTGACCTGAGCCAGCAGAGACTCCACGGAGGGAAAGAGAAAACGCAGAGGTTGTGGTGTCCCTTAGGGTTGGCGTGACAGACTAGAAGCCAGAGGATCCCCAAAGGAAAGGGAGGTTCCCCCCAAGGGGCATTTGATGACCTCTGTGGATTTGAGGAGGTGCAATAACCTGGGATCGAACGCTCACTAAATCTGGGCCTGAGTGCCCGCATCACAGGCCAGTTTTGTTTTGAATTTCTTTCCTGTGGGGTCTGTCAGTCCCAAGGGATCATGTGTCCACTTTTTCCCTTTGGCGTTTCATTCCTCTGCACCGATTGTCTGGACTTTCTACGGCAAGTAGCGTTTGTCAGACATTGGCGCCCCCTGCTGTTACAGAGCAGCTTTGCAAGGATTTGGTCGCAAGGATTTAACCTGATGATCACATCCAGAGTTTGAGATGTCGTCTCGTTGGTCTCTACCTCTGACATGTCCTGAGTGTTAACTGTCCAGATTAGTAGATACCTGGGGCTCCAAAGTCCTCATCTGTAAAACGGAGTCAATGGTACCTACTTCAACAAGGTTGTTTGTGCATTAAATGAGACAGTATATAAAGTGCTTAACATTCCCTGGCATACTGTTAGTGCTAGTGATAATAGTAGCGGTGATTGTCATTGCTGTTGTTAGGGCCACCTCTGATCCTCCTCGAACTCCTCAAAGCAGGAGCACTAGGTGCCTCTTAGTAGTGATGAGAGCTGGCTCTGACTCTGGATGTTTTGGGACGTGGAGATGTTCTCAGTCTTCCTTATAGTAGGACACCAGGGACAGGAGCCTGGTGCCCAAAGCCAAAGAAGAGGAATACCTCAGCTCCTGGGCAGAGGAAAGCTGGCTCTGGGCCTCAGTTACCCAGCTTTGTGGGGATCTCAGACCCTTGGAGTCCATGGCTTTAGCTCTGGATTGCGTCCATTTCTTGTTTTTCAGTATCCCTAGCTCTCAGGTTCCCGTGTTACCAGCACCCTAGCAGCAGCAGTCTCAATGAGGTTTATTTCCTGGCAACAAAGAAGATTTCGCATCACCCTATTTTGAAAGCACACAGTGTCCCTTGGGCAACCATCTGCACTCCCCCAGGTCTTGGCACCCACACCACCATAGCCCCTGCCTGGGATCCTCTCTACCAGTGTGCCTTGCCTCAGCTCTGGCATGGGAGGACACAGATGGCTGCCAAGCCCCTGGGCCACTCTCCCAGGGTCCCAGACTCTGCGTGCCACACAGGGATGCAGCCAGCAGCAGTGTGGTGATGGGTCAGAGTCTGAAGCATTCCAGATGACCCAGGCTCTCTGGTGTAGCCCACCAGGCCCAGAAGTACCCTGCAGACTCTGAACAACCTTATATTTTCTGTCCCCATTAGCATTATGACTCAGTTTGTGACTTTTTATTTTCTACATATGTGAACTTAAGTTTGGGCTTTGTGACTTTGTTCTATGGTTGCCAGATAAAATGCAAGACGTCCAGTTAAATTTGAATTTCAGATAAGGATTAATTCTTTTTTAGTTTAGGTCCCAAATATTGCACAGAACATATGTATCCTAAAAAATAATTTCTTGTTTATCTGAAATTCAAATTTAACTGGGTGTCCTGTATTTTTATTCACTATATCTGACATCCCTATTCTGGTGAACTCAGGAACTTTCTGAAGGAGGCTTCTATCCTGACAGCAAGGACTTTGCCCCACCCTTTAGATCAGGAGAATCATGATCGATGATTTCTTCCTCAGAATGGGAGCTCCTTGAAGGTAGGACTTGTGTCCCCCTTCCACTGCCACACCTCAGATGCCCTGGCAGGCCGCTGTGTGTGCAGGGTCTCGAGCTAGGGCCCAAGACAATGTGGATCCCACCAGGGCTAAAGCCACATGAGCCTTGGTGCTATCTGCCTGCTCAAGGGACCATATTACTGAAATGGCGATGGGCTGGTGAGCGGCAGGGAACCTTGAGAGGAAATTCCCTCTGGGCACAAGTCTGATGATAGCCGTGAGCTGGGGGATTTGCCCTGAGCCAAGTGGGCTTCCTCTGGGTGCCTTGTGTTACTTTGCCAGACACAGAGGTGCATTTTATCTCTCTGCAGCGTGTGGTATAGGATGAAGTGTGGGCCTGGACCCTGTTCTCTCTGCCTGATGGCTTTTCAATTTCTTAGCTTCATCTCAGAACAAGGGGCCAACTCCTTTGTTGTGTAGATAAGGGGAAAGGATTTGACCAGAGTCACCTGGCTAATTAAGGGAAGGATTGGACCAGGATAAGCTCTTTTAGCTCTCAGTCCAGTGCTCAGCACAAAGCTGCCTTTCTGGGGGCAGAGGAAGATGACCTGAGGCAGGAGGTTTACTGAAGCCCCTGGCCAGCTCTGGCAGCAGTGACTGGTTATTGCTTCTGTTTTTAGCAGAGATGACAGAAAGTGTCAAAGCCAAATATTCACTGGAGGCAAAGTCTGAACACTTCAAATAAGATTTAGTGAATCATCTGGTTGAGGGGAACTCAAAGCTCTGAGAAATCCCTGCAGGTTATGCACTGACAGCCTAGCTAATCTTAGGAAGGTGGACAGGGGCTTCTTCTGGTGTTTATGTTTTAAAATTTCCCTATCTTTCCTCCATAAAGGAAAGACAAATTTTGCTCTTGGACCGTGAAGCCGAGGAAGCCGCTGGAAGTCCACGGTTAGTGAGTGACAATGCCAAGGTCTGAATACTGTTGATAGCCCTTGGGCTCGCGTGATCCCCATTGCCTCCCCCACCCACCCCGCCCTTAGCTCTCCACTCCTTTCTAGGAACCTGTGCCAGTGTGCAGATCACACCAGGCGCTGCTGTCTTAGAGGCACAGAGGTTACCCCAACAGTCCCTCTGCCTCGAAGGGGCCCACCTGAAGGGTTTCTCTTTCTTCAAAGATGCAGTCTTTTCTGCCTTAGCTTGACTCTCCTTAGGACATTACCCTTCCAACACCCCCATTATTATCATCCTTTTTGCTGCATATCAAATCCCTGAGTGCCCCTTAGAATCCTCTGTTGGAACTTGCCCATGGTCTCCTGACAGGAGGAGGGGTCCTCCTGCTAGTTGGTGTTTTTAAACTGCATCCCCTTCCCTTGGGCTCTTTCCTTCTTTCCCCCACCTCTTGCCCACCTGGCAGCTCTTAGGAGTGATGACTGGTGCAGTCTCTCCTTACATGGCTAGAGGGGAGAAGGTGAAGAGGTTGAACATAAGAGAGAGGGGCCTGGGTCTGGGGGTAGGTGGGCTCGTCTCTCGAGGGGCCTGGAGGCCCTTGTAATACCTTGACTTTCATGCACAGATCCCTCTGTGGTCAATAAAGTAAGTTTTAAAGTGTTTTAATTAAAAAGAAAGTTTAAAAAAGGACAGCCCCCCAGCAGTCTTCTCTCTGGCATGAGAAGAATTGTTTATTCTTAAATAAGACACAAAAAAATTTACCATAAGCATTAAAATAAATAATTTCTGTTTCTCAGACATCTTAAAAACAAGTTGCACATTGGGAGAAGACTTTGGGATGCATGTAAGTTGCAAAGGATCAGTTCATATTATACATACAGAAATCCTGTAAGTCAATAAAAAGAGATCAAACAACTCAATAGGAAAATGGGTAAATGACATGAACAAGGGTTTCACAGAAAAGGAAATATATATGGCAAATAAACACATGAAGAGGTATTAAACCTCATTAGTTATGAAGGAAAAATAAAGTAAGAAAACAATGAATTAACATGTGTCTGTTCAACTAGCAAAAATTGCAGTCTGTTAACATAGGGAATTGGAAAAGATGTGGATATTCATTCATTTATTCAATAAAAATTTATCAAGCCCAACTCTGCGCTGGATACTCTTTTAGGTAAACAAAGAGGACAGAAATGCCAGTTCTTGTAGTGGCATACATTCTTCTGGGAGGAGACAGACAACAGGCAATACATGTAATAAGTAGATAATTATATAGTGTGCTGGCAGGGGAGACACACAGGAGGACAAGAACATTTGATAGTGACAGTGGGATAACCTTTAATTTAACTGGAGGAGTCAGAGTGCACCTCATTGAGAAGGTGACATTTGAGAGAGACTTGAAGGGCCCGAGGGAGTGAATTGTGTAAGTGCCTGGGGAGGACATTCCAGGCAGAGGGGACAGCCAGTGTGAGGGCCCTGAGGTGGGAGGTCAACAGGATTTCTTGCACCTTGTTGATGGGAATGTAACCTAGTACAACCCCTTCGAAAACCCATTTGGCGTTATCTTGTAAATTTGAACAACAATTCTACTCTTAAGTACGTAACCAAAAGACACTCTTATACTTGAGTAAATATGTAAGGATGTTCACAGTAGCAATGTTCCAAATAGAAAAAAAAAAACAACTCAAAGGTCCAGGCATTA
This sequence comes from Daubentonia madagascariensis, assembly GCA_023783475.1. Taxonomy (NCBI): domain Eukaryota; kingdom Metazoa; phylum Chordata; class Mammalia; order Primates; family Daubentoniidae; genus Daubentonia; species Daubentonia madagascariensis. Next base: position 4,614,542 of record JAKFHU010000913.1, on the reverse strand, counting down.
AGAGTTTCAAACCATATTGTTTAGCCATATGTTCCATTTGTCTATTGCTGCATAACAAATAATCCCCAAATTTAGTGGCTTAAAACAACAACAATCACTTATTATCCTTCATGGTTTCTGTGGGTCAGAAATTTGGACCAGGCATAGAAGGGATGGCCCATCCCTCCTCCACAAGATCTGGGGACTCAGCTAGGAAGACTTGAAGATTGGGAGTGACTCAACGTCTGGGGCTGGAATTATCTGGAGATGTCAGGAGTCACATGTTTTGTGGCTAATGCTGCTTATTGGCTAGGATCTCAACTGGGCTGTTGGCCAGAAAACCGACATGTGGCCTCTCCGTGCAGTCTCTCCATACGGGATAATTTGGACTTTCTCACAGTGTGGTGGCTGGGTTTCAAGAGCATGTGCTCCTGAAGAGCAATGCAGCAATACCTGAAATTTTTATAATTTAATCTTGGAAATTACAGGGTTATTTTTGTCTTACTCTATTGTTGAATGCAGACACAAACTCTCTAGGTTCAAGAGGAAGGGACATAGACACCAACAGTCAATGGGAAGAATATCAAGGTAATTTTGTAAGAAAAGCACGTGGGATGGGAGATATTGTTGTGACTATTTTTGAAAATACAACCTGCCACAGTCCACCCTCTGGCCACAACAATTCATATCCCTCCCATATGCAAAAGACACTTGTTCCCCCCACAAGACTCCCAAGCCATATCCCGTTACAGTGTCAACTTGAAGTGTAGGTCTCATAATTTAAATCAGTTCCAGATGTGAATGAGGCTACTCAGGTATAGTTCTCGAGGACCAACTTGAATGTGTTTCTCTTGATCTGAATAACTATGAACCAAAGAGATAAGTTTTCTGCATCCCCCACCCCCAGCTGACATATATTGATGGGTTAGGCATAAGCTATAGATGCTTTAGTACATAAAGGGTAAAATAGGAGACATATAGCAGTCAGTGGTCCATACCAATTCTGAAATCTGTCTGGACTTACATTGCCAGTTATGATTAGGCTCAATTCTATGCCCTGGAAATTGTTCTATGTGTCTCTTCACTTTCCCCTATGGACTCTTCCTTCTGAGTCACTCTTCTTTTTACATATAAAACAGCTCATGTTTACAGCTGAGTGATTTTCTAATCCTACTCTATGTTTATAGAGGCTTTGGGGCCCAAAGTCCTCTTCATTTTGTACTGTTTGTTCCCTTCAATATAAACTGGAATAATCCTTTAAAAACTTTGTGGGCTTTGTATGTATCAATTTGTAATCCACTCTAATAATCAAAAGTCACATTCATGATAATCTTTGAGATAAGGCCTTCCCTACCTTGGGCTCCCAGTGAAGCTGCTGTGGGACAACACTCCTAAGATTTTAAGAAGTTTCTAATTTTCAATAGAGAGGATCTGCAAGACATGCCCTTCACATCCTTACAAGAGAGGTAGCACTTCAGAATGGTGGAGTAAGGACCTCTGAATATCCACTCCTCTATGAAAGCAATTGGAACACTGGCAAAAATTACCATACTCAATTTTTTCAGAACTTTGTAAATTAACCAAAGCCTTATAACAACTCAGGGAGCGTTTATTTAAAAAATGCCTGAATTTGGCAAGAAAAGTAAGCTTTGTGATGTTTTCATTTGCCCTATTCCCATTACTCTTGCCTTAGCTCTGTGGTAACCTTGGAAACCAACAGCCTTAGAATCACAGTACCTGCAAAAACCAGCAATCTAGCAACCACTGCATGGGGCAGAATGGGCTTGGAGTGTCCCAAAAGCCCTATCCGGAGAAAATTGTCACTATTTTCCCACCTGGAAAACCCCATTCAGAAGGCTTATCTTTATTTGCCTGACTCAGAGTTCATTCAATTAGAAAAACCATATTCCTAGGGGAGTTTTTAAAAAACAATCAGCTGCAATAGTTTAACATTAAGCTGCTTGAGGCAGTAATATTAATACCACTTGGGGCAAGGGAATGGCAAAATACTTAAAAATATGTGAAGAAAGACATGTCATCCATAATGGGTTTTGTGAAACTTTACCACATTCCTCTGAATTGAGAAGGCCATGCACACGTGTGGGGATATGCATATACCCAGGAAAAACTTGAGAAAGTCCTAATCTCTCACCTCTGGCTGACATTGAAGGTTGGCAGAGGTGAAAGGAAGGCTTACGTAGAGTTGTAAACTGCTGATGAATTGAAGATGTGTTTCAACATACACAGAACCCATGGCAAAGGATAAAAGATTAATTGCTTCAAGGCATTTAAAGAAATCTCTGTCCAACTGTCAGCTAATCACTAAGCTAGCTGAGTAGAGACTTCAGTGGCTGCACATGACAAAGATTATAGACTTTACAGAATTATTCCAGAAAACAAACAGCAACACCTTAGTCCACTAAGCAAACAACAGCAATAACAAAAGACCTGGGCAGGGTGGGTGGGAGGGAGGACTTGATTTTCAGAGTTGCCACATTTTATTATTTAAAATGTACAGTTTTCAACAAAAAATTAGAAGACGTGCAAAGAAACATGACAGTATGCCACCCCCAGGAGAAAGTAGTTAATAGAAACTCTCCCAGAGGAAGACCACATGTTGGATTTATTAGTCATGGACTTAAGATCCACTATTTCAAATATGTTCAAAGAACTAAAGGAAACTATGTCTAAAGAATTAAGGGAAAATATGTCAATAATGTCTCACCAAGTAGAGATTATCAATAAGAGACAGATTATAAAAAGAAACAAAAGAAAAATTCTAGAGTTGAAAAATACAATAACTGAAATGAAAAAGTAACTACAGAGGCTCAAGAGCAGATTTGAGCTGGCAGAAGAAAGAATCAGCAAACTTGAAGATAGGTCAATTGAGATTATCCATTCTGAGAAATAGAAAGAAAAAAGAATAAAGAAAAATGAACGAACCTCAGAAATGTGTGGGTGTCCAACAAGCATAGAAACATATGCACAGTATGATTCACAGAAGGAAAGAAGAGAGAGAAAGGAGCAGAAAGAATATTTGAAGAAATGATGGATAAAAACTTTCCTCAAAAATTGAAGAAAAACATTAATCTGCCAATCCAATGAACTCCAAGTAGGATAGACTCAAAGAGATCTACACACATCATAATCAAAGGCTGAAAGTCAAAGAACAGAGAGAATATTAAAAGTAACAACAGAAAAACAACTCATTGTACACAACAGATCCTCAATAAGGTTAACAGATGACTTCACATCAGAAGCCATGAAAGCCAGAGGGCAAAGAGATGACATATTCAAAGTGATGGAAGAGTAAGATTGTCAACCAAGAATTTTACATTAAGCAAAGCTATTTTTCAAAAATGGAGATATTTAAAAACTCAAAGATAAGCAAAAAATTAATTAAAAAAATTACTCACTAGGAGAACTTCCCCACAAGAAACACTAATAGGAATTCTTTCAGGCTAAAATGAAAGGGGATTTGGCAGTAGCTTGACTTCATATGAAGAAATAAAGAACATTGTTAAAGGTAACTATATAGGTAAATACAAAAGACAATATGAACGTATTTTTATTTGAAACTTTTTTCTTTTCTTATCTGATTTAAAAGAAAATTCTTTTAAAGCAATAATTAAAAAACTTTGTTGGGTTTATGATATATAAAGATGTAACTTGTATGACAATAGTAGCACAAAGGAGGAGGGAGCAAATGAAGCTATGTAGAGCAAAGTTTTATACTACTGAAATTAAGTTGGTGTTAATCCAAACTAGATTGTTTTAGTTAAGTTGTTAATTATTAATATAGTCCCCAAGGCAATCACTAAGAAAATAGCACAAAAAATATAGTAAAGGAAACAACAGGGTATTACAATGGTACACTAGAACATATCTATTTGACACAAAGAAGGCAGTAATGGAGGAACAGAAGTACAAAAAACATAAGACATATAAAGAACAAATAGCAAAATGGCAGGTGTAAATTCAACCTTATCTGTAATTACATTAAATGTAAATGAATTAAACACACAATAAAAAGGCAGAGATCTGCAGATGGATAAAAAGCATGATCCAAATATATACTGTCTGTAAGAGACAAACTGTAAAATCAATGACAAAAATAAATTGAAAGAAAAGGATGGCAGAAGATATACCATGTAAATAGCAAGCAAAAGAGAGGTGGAGTAGCTATGCCAATATCTGACAAAATAGACTTTAAGACCAAAACTATTACTAGAGATAAAGAAATATATTTTATAATGAAAAAAGGATCAATATATCTGGAAGAGATAATTATAAACATAGATGTATCTACATGAAGCAAAAACTGAAAAAATTAAAGGGAGAAATAGGCAATTCAACAATAATAGTTGGAGACTTCAATATCACACTTTCAATAATGGATAGAATATCTAGGCAATATAATGACAAGAAAAAGGAAGACTTGAACAACACTGTAAGTCAACGTGACCTAACAGACATCTATAGAACACTCCACCCAACAACAGAATATACATTCTTCTCAAGTGCACATGGAACATTCTCAGGATAGACCATATGTTAGACCATAAAACAATCCTCAATAAATTTAAAATGATTGAAATCATACAAAAATCTATTCTCTGACCACAATGGAATTAAATTAGAAGTCAATAACAGAAGCAAATGTGGGAAATTTATAAATATATGGCAATTTAAAATGCAATCTTAAATAACCAATGAGTCAAAGAAGAAATCACAAGAGAAATTTAAAAATATTGTTAGATGACTGAAAACAAAAATACAACACCCCCAAACTTATGAGATACAATGAAAGCAGTGCTTAGAGGGACATTTACAGCTATAAATGCTTATATTTAAAAAGGATAAAGATCCCAAACCAGTAACCTAACCTTCCACCTAAGGAAAGTAGAAAAAAAATCTAAACCCAAAACAAGCACAAAGAAGAAAATAATAAACATTGGAGTGGAAATAAATGAAATGGGGAATAGAAAAATAATAGAGAAAATCAATGAACTAAAAGTTGGCTCTCTGCAATAAACTTTTAGCTACACTGACCAAGAAAAGAAAAAAAGAGAAGACCCAAATTTCTAAAATCAGTAATGAAAGAGGTGACATCACTACTCACCTTACAGAAATAAAAGGGATTACAAGGGAATACTTTGAACAATTGTATGCCAACAAATTAGATAATTTAGATGAAGTGGAAAAATTCCTAGAAAGACAAAAACTACTGAGATTGACTCAAGAATAAAGAGAGAATCTGAATGGACCTATAATAAGTGCTAAAGTATGAATGTTTATATCTCCCCACATTCATATGCTGAAGCCCTAATCCCCAAGATGGTGGTATTTGGATTTGGTATTTGCCTTTGGGACATACTTAGGTTTAGATGAGTCCTGAGGGTGGAGCCCTCATGAGGAGATTAGTATTGTTATAAGGAGATGAAGGGACCAGCACTCTTTCTCTCTGACACGTGAAGACATAGCAAGAAGGTATATATGTCTGCAAACTGGGATGAGGGCCTTCAACAGGAATGAAATCAGCTGGCACTTTGATCTTGGACTTCCCTGACCCCAGAAGTGTGAGAAATAAATTTCTGTTATTTAAGCTATCCAATCTATGATATTTTTGTTATAGCAGCCCGAACTGACTAAGACAGCAAATAAGCAGATTGAATTAGCGGATAGACTGCTTATATGGCTGCCTTCTTCTCTCAGAGGGAGCACCCCAGGAGGGCAAAATGAAAGTGCACAGCGTTTTCTAACCTAGGCTTGGAAGTCACACCACATAAATTCCATCATACTCTATTGATCGAGGGAATCACAGAGGCCTTTGCAGGTTCAAGGAGAGAACATAGACTTCCCACTTTGATGGGAGAAGTATCCAGGTCATTTGGCAAGATGAGCTTATGAGTGGGAAATATTGTTGAGACCCTCTTTGGAAAACACAATCTGCCACAGCCAACATATGTATGTAGACTATATTTTAAAAGGAGGTTACAGTTAGCTCTTTAGGAAAGAAGAGGCAGAAGGATGGGATGGGAAGGAACACATGTGTGTTTTGATTAGTGGTCTAGTTTTGGGCTGGGTGGTGAGCAGAGTCATCTAGTATCACTGCACAGACTGGGCTTTGAGCAACTCCAGGAGCCATTATGAATCACAATGTGAGTGGTATTCCCAGAATTGCATGGTGTGGCTAGGGTGGGGGAGGGGGTGGTCACACATGTTTGTTATATTACAATATAATTTAGTATATTATCTTAAAATTACTAAGTAATAAAAAATAAATACATAAAAGAAAGAAATGAAAACAAAATAAAAGAGAGGAGAAAGAACAGTCTAGGTGTTAGTCAGTCAGATAGTCAACTGCATTTTTGGGGCACCCAAGAGCCACTTCCCGGGAGTGTTCCTGAGAAACAAGGGCTCTCTTTAGAGGGGTGAAGGCCTCACCATAGGAGGTTGCACTGGAGTGCTGCTTGGCTCATAACCATTCTTCCTCCTCTGGGACCTGCAGAGGTGGGTTCCAGGTGGCCCTGTCTGTGCTTCATAGTCTGTGCTTATCACAGAATACCCTGACCTTGACCACAGGGATGGCCATCTGACCCAGTTAGGCTTATTAGTTATTTCTCAAAATTTTTCCAAGTTGGAATTGAGAAAAAAGATTCAGCCTCTCTCTGGCAGTGGAAGCCAAAAGCTGTGAGGCTATGAAGCCCCTGGCCACCAGGTAACCTCCGCAGGAGATGGTCAGTCAGGAGAAGGGAATGAAGCAGCAGGCAGAGAAAAGCAGAGGCAGGAAACAGAAGGTGAGCTGGTGGTGATACATTCTACATTCCAGCTATGTTCTTGCCCTTCCTTTGGTTACATGATCCCAGTGCACTTCCAGCAACGTTCTCTTTTGGCCTAACCTGTTTCAGCCGGGTTTCTGTCACTTGCCATCACGAGATTAAGGAGAACACACACGTGCCCTTTCTGAAGAATGACTCTACATAGCCATGCGTCAATATGCAGATTAAAAGTGAACACTGAAGTGCTGATGAGTTTCTAAAAGGAAAAGTAAACATTTGAGATGCATCTGAGAAGCGTGAATGCACTCATTCATTTATTCACCTTATTCACTCTTTCAACCAACATCTATTATCTACCTACTGTGTGCTAGGCTTTTCTAGGCCCAGGTTATTCATAGGTGGGACACCTGCCATGACACCAGCCCTCGTGATGCTTACCGTCTGGTGGAGAGGCAAGCATTAAACAAAATTAGCCAACATATGAATATGTAATTATAAATTCTGGGAAGTGTTCCGAAGGAAAAGGATAAGATGCTATAAGAGAATAATGAGGTGGATAGAGTTAGGAGTAGGTGATCAAAAAGGCCTGAAGGGACACTTAAACCAAAACCGAGACCGGGAAGAAGTCAGCCGGTGAAGGATGGAATGAAGTTCATGCTCGGCAGAGGGAACAGCATGTGCAAAGCTGTGATGGAGAAAATGATAATAATGAAAACACATAGTGCTTGCTATAAACCAGGCATTCACAATTAATCCTCACAATAATTTTGTGAAGTAAATACTGTTATTAAGTCTTCCTTTCTTTTGGAGTTGGAAAACAAGTCACAGAGAGGTTAAGTAATCTGCCCAAGGACACACAGCAAATAAGTGGTGGAGCTGTGATTCACACCTAGGAGGAGGCCGTTGAGGCCGCAGCTGGTGGGTAAGGACAAGAGCGGCAGGACTCAGGCTGGAGCTGCATGGAGTGTGTGGGTCACACCCAGCCTCATAGGCCTGGAAAGGAGTTTGAATTTTATTCTATGCATCATGAGAAACAATCAAAAAGGTTTAATCAGGAGAGTGCATGATTTACTGTTAAAAAGCCAGTGATGAACTTATTTTTTTTTAAAAGTATATTTATGATTATAAAACTTACATATGCTCATTTGAAAAACAAAATAGCTGAGTAGAAAGTAAAAATCACCTCTAATTCCATATCCCGCGGATAACAGATAATCACCGTAAACCTTGGAATAGTCTTCCAATCACTGATAAATATTTGTATTATAGCATAATTGGAATTATACTGTACATATTGTTTTGTCAACCACCACCTAAGAGAAATATAGCATCACATGGTAGTTTTGTTCTAAGATTTTTCAGGAAGAAATGGACACTGGCGAGTTGGGGGTTGGGGGATGGGGATGGACAGAAGCTCATGTTCCAGCAGAGTTAGTTCAGCAGGAAGGTGGGTCATGTCTGGGGCATGGGTTTAGGTTGTCACTTTGGAAGGCTGCTTTTGAGCTACATGTGAGATCTCTGAAGAATCCATTTTCTCTGAGTTCTCCAAGGAACAGACTAGTGCCAACACCTCTCCTTCCCCTATCGGTCTTACAAAAATCAGCTATCCTGTGCAACTTGTACCGTGGACAGATCGCCCTGCTGTGCTGCTCCGTGGGCTCTCTGCCTTCACCAGGTCATAAATCTGGGATGAGGGGATGGGTAGGTCATAGGCCTCAGCCTACTCCACCTGTTCATAATTACAATAAATCACCAGTTTCATATCAGGCAAGTAAAGTGACAAGTATTTTTCACATATGTCATTTTAATGAATCGTATCTATGGCCTCTGAGGTAAGTAGTATCAGCCCCTTTACTGGGGAGGAAACTGAAGCTCAGAGAAGTAACAACAGCTAGAAAGTGGCAGAGCCAGTTGAACTTGACTGTGTCAGACGCAAATTCCACATGTTTAATCGCTGCTTCATAAGGAATATGTCCCCTCAAAACCCTCTCACATCATTCTGTTTTGTTCAAGGCAGATGTTCACCTACCCTTTCTCTTTTTTTTTGATTTCAAAATATTAAGAAGGTACAAATTTTTTGGTTACATGGATCGCTTTTGTAGTGCTTGAGTCACAGCTATAGGAGTGCCCATCACCCAAATAGTGTGTAGGTTTTTGCCACTGCCCTCCTCCTCCCTCCCCCTTGCTTGATTTCCACTGAGTTTTTATTTCCCTCCGCTCACGTGTGCTCATCAGTTAGTTCCAATTTAATGGTGAGTACATTGGTGTTTGTTTTTCCATTCTTGAGATACTTCACTTAGGAAAAAGGTCTCAAGTTCCACCCAAATTGTTGCAAAAGGCATTAATTCATCCTTTTTTATGGCTGAGTAGTACTCCATGGTGTACATATACCACATTTTGTTAACCCACTCATGAACTGATGGGCACTTGGATTGATTCCACATCTTTGCACTTGTGAGTTGTGCTGCAATAAACATTCAAGTGCAGGTGTCTTTTTGATAAAATGACTTCTTTTCCTTTGAGTAAATACCCAGTAGTGGGATTGCTGGATTGAATGGTAGGTCTACTTTTAGTTCTTTGAGGAATCTCCATACTGTTTCCCATAGAGGTTGTACTAATTTGCAGTCCCACCAACAGTGTATAAGTGTTTCTTTCTCTCTGAATCCACACCAGTATCTATTGTTTTTGGACTTTTTAGTAATGGTCATTCTGATAGGGGTAAGGGGATATCTCATTGTAGTTTTAATTTGCATTTCGCTAATGATTAGTGACATTGAGCATTTTTTCATATGTTTATTGGCCATTTGTCTATCTTCTTTTGAAAAGCTTCTGTTCATGTCTTTTGCCCACTTTTTAATGGGATTGTTTGTTTTTTTCTTGCTGATTTGCTTGAGTTCTTTGTAGATTCTGGTTATTAGCCCTTTATCAGACGTATAGCTTGCAAATATTTTCTTCCATTTTGTCGGTTGTCTATTTGCTCTGTTGATTGTTTCCTTAGCTGTGCAGAAGCTTTTTAATCAAATCCCATTTATTTATTTTTGTTGTTGCTGTGATTACCATTGAGGTCTTATTCATGAATTCGTTGCCCGGGCTGATATCTAGAAGAGTTTTTCCTACATTTTCCTCTGGAATTCTTATGGTTTCATGCCTTACATTTAAGTCTTTTATCCATCTTCAATTAATTTTTGTGAGTGATGAGAGATAGAGGTCCTGTTTCATTTTCTGCATGTGGCTATCCAATTTTCCCAGCACCATTTATTGAATAGGGTTTATTTTTCCCAGTGTATGTTTTTATCTGCTTTGTCAAAGATCAGTTGGCTGTAGGTAGGTGGTTTTATTTAATATATCTGGGTTCTCCATTTTGTTCCATTGGCCTATGTCTCTAATTTTGTACTAATACCATGCTGTTTTGGTTACCATAGCCTTGTAGTACAGTCCATCTACCCTAGGATTGGTCTGGACTGAGGGATGGCCACAGGTTACAGGTGAAGCAGACCAGCCCCAAATCTTGGGATATTTAAGGCATGCAAATAATGGGCAGGTGCTCTGAGGGGAGATGGCCAAATACCAGGAACCCAGGCTGAAGAACTACTGTGCAGATCTGTCAAGGAGAGGATCTGGCTTGGGGGAAGCAGAACCACCTCATGCTTTAAGATCAGGGCCAAAGGTCTGACTTCCCACACGTCCATCAGGGCCTCTGCCACAGCTGGATTAGGCTGGAATGACTTCCCCAAAGCTGGCTTGGAAAGTGCCCAGGCTTCCAGGCCACCAGGCAGCGTTCCCATTCCCGGGAAGCTGACCCTGCTTCTGCCCCTCCCTCTATTCGTGGAAGAGTACAGTCAGTCAGTGCCTCTCTAGCCTTTAGGCAAATGCCTGCTGCCCTCTGGGCTCACCAACTGCAAGCACTGACTGGTTTGTCTTTGGTCCAGGGCTAAAGGAACATAGTTTCCCAAAAAAGCAGTTTAAAAAAATGTGGAAAATATCCACAACCCAAGTGTCTGCACAGAGTGGGGGCGGGAAGTCTTCTAGACAGGCCTGTAGCCGAAGATTCCGCGGTCCTCTTGCTAAGAGGCAGGGAAGGAATGTGAAACCCTATCACCCGAAGAGAAATGCACAGTGTGCCTTTCACTTTCTGCCCGCTCTGGGTCAGGGCTGCAGATCATGCTGGGAAACCGCAGCCTCCTGAGAGGCTGCTTCACATGCCAGTGGCTCAGTGGGTGGGTAAGTCAGGATACCTGGTCTAATCCCCCAGGATCTCCGTGGAGACCTGGAACACACGTGGATCACCCAGGCCTCCCAGTTCTAACCTGCTCTCTATTATCCCTCCCTCTCTTCCTACCTTATGTAGTGGTTCACAGTTTTACATATGATCTTATTTGACACTTGCAGAGATGAGGAAGTGAGGTATAATAGGTGGCTAATATTGGGCCTGTTGTACAAAGGGGAGACTAAGGTTCAGGGAGGGAAGTTGTCTGCCTAGGGTCACATGGACCCAGTCTCCTGTGAATTCTCGTTCCTTACTATTAGACCATGGCATGTCCCACAGTCTTGCACCTTAGACGCTCTGTGGGTCCCTGCAGCTGTCATGTCAGAAGCTGGAAGTGCTGGGGTGCAACCACTGGTCTGCAGCCAGTAGGCCCGCCTTTCGGAGGCACTGTGCCCGTCTTATGGATTGTATGAAAGAGTGAGCGAGACGACATTGGGCAAGTCACTTCATCTCTCTGTGCCTCCATTTCTTCATCTGCACGTTGTAAGTGTTGAGTTGGACAACCTCTGACATCTAAGCCTCTTCTCGTTCCAAAGTTTTGAGGGTCTATACTTTCTGATCAAATCCAAATTTCCTAGCAGCTGCCCATGAAGCCATCCTCTTCTCCTCAGTCCATTCAACCTCGTCTCCTGGCACAGACTCTCTGCTGTGACCTTCCCTGGTGGAGTGGGCTGCGTATAAGGGCTGGATGCCCAAGGCCTGCCCTGCCCTGCATCTCCACATAGGGCCGGGCTGGGTCACCCACACCAAATACTTTCCTGGGGCTTTTTTAATCTCCAGCATGGCCCAGCCCTGGGAGGACAGAATTAGGCTGGGATTTGGGGGATAGACTGAAATGTGTAGGTGAAAGTCGTGTATATAGGAAAATCAGGGTCTTAGCTTTGGCATGAAGGGTGAGGCATTTGGGATGCAACCATGGTGAGTGGCTGAGGAATAGTGGGTGGTGGGGGAGGTTTTTTAACCAGGACGGAGGGGAAAATGCTGTGACTCTGTCACCCTAGGTCAAAGTCCTCTGGATCGAATGATTCAGAGGGTGCATTTCCATTTTCTGATCTTAGATGCTGGGTGTTCCCTGATTGGACTAACTGTATTGAGCATAGAAAAGGCAGGGAGGGGTTCTGACAAGAGTCAAGGAGCTGAGTCCCTGAGCACCCGAATGGACTTGAGGGCGCCTGAGGGCTTGGCTTTCTACCCTGTGAGTGGCTGGAGGTTCTGTCCACATGGCTGTCTGCACAGCTGGCCAGAGTTGGTCTGTCGGTGCTGGTGGTGTGGGGAGAGTATGTAGAAGCTGACTTGGGGAACACGGAGGACCTGGCACTGGGATAAGGGTGGGGCTGCATCTCTGTCTGGGCTGGAACGGCCTTCTTCTGTGTGTGTGGAGATGGCGGAGAGGGGTGGTGGTGGTGGTGTGGCTCCAGGCTATCCCAGCCCAGCCACCATGTTTGAAATCCAGTTTATTGAATTTACAGTAAAGGTTTTATGGGCTTTCCTGGAAGCTTCTCATTATGGAAACTCTTGTGCTGGCAGTTTGGTGGCTGGTGTCTGGTTTGCTTGGGAGAGGTTGAGTCAGGCCCCGTCTTGATGGAAAGTTCCTCTGCCTGGGTCACTCGAGGGGAGCAGGCTGGGGGCCTGAGTGGGCCTGCCAGATTCATGGAGAGGGTAGGCTGTCCTGCAGCTTGGTCCTGAGTGAGCCCCCACCTGTCTCCTCTCTGACTGTCCTCTGTGGCTTCTGAACATCTGATTCTCAGGGGATGCCATGATGAAAAAGTCATCCCTGTTGTTAAAGCCATTTTCATTATTTTCCACATATTTGAAAAGCATGAGATGCTGGTTCACTGAGCAAAAACAAACCACTCCACAAAAATGGATTTGTTGATTATAAACAGGAGGAACACACAACTCATTGGATCATGTCTGGATTGAGAGTCCTTTGGCTCTGACATGAGGTGCCCACAGCTGCCCCTTAGAAATTCCTTTCTCTGGCTTTCCCAACATCCTCTTGGACTCTTACTTTGCACCTTGCTTCATACGAGGCTCACATTCTAACTGCAGGATGCCTGACTTCATTAGAGAGAAGAGTAGGGGCTTTGGCTCTAGGAGCTTTGAAAAGATGCAAAAGCCCAATTTGTGAATGTGGTGGCTTCATCAGGCTGAGGCCCTGAAATGGAAACTGATTCACAAGTCACCAACTTCCCTTTGGCTGTCAGTAGGACTATTAGGTCCTACAGCACTGGGCCACCTGTCCTCTCCCATGTACTTTTCATTTAAGCATTGATATCACTGGTGTTCTTGTTCTTTAAAACATAGGGACATTCATAAAGCAGAATATGCTGCTTGGTATTTGAAAGACAATTGTGAAATCAATTGAGTTGTTAAGGTTTCTCCAGGCACTGATGTGTGGCCCTTTCTATGAGGGTGTTGAGGAAGATCACAGAAGCATCATTTCCCTGGGAGCAAATGTGTTCCCTCCGCAGTACTAGTGGACAGCCACCTTTCTGATGGCCTCAGGTGTCCAGGTGTCCAAGCATGGTCTGTGCTGCTGCAGGAGACAGTGAGCTGCCCATCACCAGAGACACCAGCTGGGGTTTTCACTGACTGCTCTGAGTGGGCTCGGCCTGGATAATCTCTAAGTTTCCTGACCTGAAATTCTGGGGAGAAGCTGGTTGTAGTGGACAGGTATCAGCTTTGGAGTCTGACAGACCTGGGTTCAAGTCTCAATTCTCCCACACCTGCCCTCTTCTCTGCACAAAAAGAAGATAATCGTATCAACTTTGCAGGGCTGCTGTGAGGAATACGTGAAACAACGCACATAGAGCACCTAGCACTAGGATGGCGCTTACTATTATTCCCTCCTCTTCATTTCAAGACAATCATGTGCCAAGGGTATGGGCTCCACACTGGAAACAACCCTGTATTTTCAAATAAACAACCACTTAGCTTCACTTGATACATGACATATACCCCCACATGAGTGTCTTGTTTCAATTTCTCCCCTCTGTCTATGTTTCCAATGTTTTTGTCTGGGTGTGTCTGTCCTAGATGGCAAGCCCCAGGGATTCTAAGATGCACTAGGCACAATTAACTGCATTGCAATGGTGATGATGATAATGACACCCGTTTTGCAATTATGGTTGCATTTAACCATTGTAGTACCCCTGGGAGGTAGGAAGGACTGATGAAGTAAGTGGCCACAGTTGATGAGAGACTACCCAAGGACACACAGGTGGCAGGAGTAACAGGACCAGACTCAGAACAAGGGCTTGGCTTATGGATTTAACTGAAGGCTTTCCAGAATGGCCCCCTCTCTGCCTCCCTCCCACCCCTTCCTAGACATTCTTTCCTAGCATGCTCCTGAGTCCCTTTGTGCTGGGCTTGGCTTGAGCCCAGATGGCTCAGTTTTCCACATGGGCTGTCCATAGCATGACCTAGAAGACAAGAAAAACTTTTCCCTGGATCCTCCAGGCCTGGGTGTCTGGGGTAGCCGAGGGCCCAGTCACCCAAGGTGTGAATGCCCTGAGGAAGTGGAGAGCGGGCCCTGCCTCAGGCTTCTGCACCCCTGAGGGAAGTGCAGGGCAGCGGAGCTTGGCCAGTGCGAGCAGGCAGTTGGGTTGTTTGTCTGGGGAGCTGCAGGGCTATCTTGCTTTAGTCAGTGAGGGTCGGTCGATCAGTCTTTTTTTTTCTCCCTACACTAAACATGTTCATTCATTCATGCTTCTGTCCTGCATGGAATATTAGAGTCAGTGCTTTGTCATCTATGGGAAAGGTGAAATTCTCCCTGGCCTTGAGGATTTTGTAGTCTAGTTCTGCGGTCCCTAAGTCCGTGGCCTGTTAGGAAACGGGCCACACATCACCACCTGAGCTCTACACCACCCACCTCCAACAACACCCCACTGCCCACCCCCAGTCTGTGCAAAAATTGTCTTCCATGAAACCAGTCCCTGGTGCAAAAAGGTTGGGGACCGCTGGTCTACTTGATGAGTTAACCAGACAATGGAAATAGACAAAGGAAATAGACTAATGGAAGCACCAGAGAATAATCTAAAGACAGCGTGAGAAAAAGAAATACCATGGTAAAACTAGGGTTGAAATCCTGGCTCAGGAATCCTAAGTGTGAAGTAAAAAGGGCCTAACCTAAAGTTGTCTGTGGAAAGGAAGAGGAGGGGTGAGTCTGGGCACACAGGACATGGCTGTCATTGTACGGTCAGCCCAACTTCCCACTCACAGCTCCTTGCTCTGGCAAACAGCCCAAGGCTTTTGTTGTTGCCCAAGGACAGCCCATGATTGGTCAGGGCATCTGACCTAAGTGCCACTAATCCATAGGCCTGCCAGCGATGTGGCCTGTTTGAAAACATGAGCTGGCCAAGCCGGATTCCCCTCTAGCAGTTCTGAACCTAAAGACACTGAGAAACTGGGAGAGCAGTGGGACCGAAGCTGCAAGATCCCCAGGTGGGAGGGGAGGGCAGCCAGGACAGACACATGCAGGTGCTCTTATGAGCCGGAACTACGAGGTGGGGGAAAGCTGCAAAAAGCATGGGGAGTCAGAGCGATGTTCAGTGGTGAGAAACGAGAGAAACTCACCCAAGGAAGTCAAATCATGTCAAGGGTGGAAAAGCAGATGGAATATTTACAAACTCCCACTCTCGCAGGCCCAAGGGCTGCTGTGGATCCAGAACAAACCTGCACTTGCTGCTCCTGTGCTCCAGTGCCAGGATGTTTGGCTTTCTCTGGGTTCCTGGGTCCACACATCCTTCCAGAAATCCCCACGCCAAGAGGAAACATTGGTTAGTCTCAGTCTTGTACAAACAGAATATGTGTTAGCCTAACTTATTTCTTAGAGACCTGGAGAATGCAGGTCAGTGGAACACCCCCGGGCAAACGCACACACGTGAGTATGTCACCGTACATATATTTGCAGACTTAGTTGCAACACAGAAGTCCTGGGAGTGTGCAGCAAGCAGCAGGCTGCGGGGCATGCCAGTGAGGGACAAGGGGGAACCTGCCTTCCCGGAGAGTCCATTTGGAAGGACTCATGGGTTGTGGTGGTAGAAAGTGCTCCTTTCAGTTCCGTCAGGATGTAGATGCCATTTAAAGTCACACGATTTCCTAACACTGGTGCCCAGAAAATGATTCACTGGAGAATACTAATGCTGTTCTTCATGTCTGGCGTGAGGCAGGATGAGGCTGCCCCAGAGCAGAGGACACTGGCCCTAAGGGCAGCAACTCTGTGCTGCCCCCAGAAGCCATCTCTGGGCAGTGTCTATCTTCTGTCTCCCGGAGCCTCTCCAGTGTGACTCTCTTCTTCATCGTGACTCTCTGTACACCTTTAACATGCTTCATTTGCACATATCCTTCTGGCATCTACCACCTACAGTTTGGGTTACTGCTCTTAGAGGTTGTGTTTGTGTCTGGGGGTGTCTTGCTTTCCTGGACCCTGGACCCAAGTCATGGGTCCCCACCCTGGCCCCCTGTGCTGTGTGACCTTTGGCAAGCCATGGACATCTCCAAGCCTCCATTTCCTCAACTGTAAAGTGGGAACAATGACATCTGATGGCCAGCAACAATGACCAGTTTATCTTACAGGGACAGTGATCAAATGCCAATGTTTGAGAAAGGCTTGTAAACTCTGAATTGTGGTGCTCAGTGAGGAATTGATATTATATTCTTCTTGGAAGAACTGGGTTTTATAGTTCTTTTTATGGCTCTCTCAGAGCCCCAACCCCAAGATCAGCACACTAATCTGGCAAACAGGAGAAGCTCAATAAATCTTTGTTGAGTGTGATCATCATTGTTCTCATCTTTACAAATTCTTTATTCATGCCTGTTGGTGCTGCTGAGAGAACTCACCCTCTTGCAGTGCTGACAGATAAGCATGGGACACACAGAACCACAGGATGGCATCAGTTACATAACTTGCCAGTAGAGACTAAACATCAGTTACATATAAAGGTTAAGTGCGTTTTGGAGGTTAGAAAAAGTGGTGACTGAATAATTGAGGTAGGAAAGTAGCTTATGGGAACAGTTTTAAGATACAGATTGAAGCAGGGTGGGGTTGGAGGAAACTGTTTTTATCTAATTAATCTAAGAGGCCTTCCAGAGGAAGTGGGTTTTCAGGAGCAGGTAGACAGGAGGGCAGCATGGGCTTGGTGAAGAGGTGGCCAGAGAACATTCCAGGCACATGAGAGTCACTTCTGCAGGCTAAGGTGGTGAGATACCTTCAGAATGGCTCACTCCTCTTGACAACTTGGAAGGGCTAGAGGGCTCTGTGCGTGTGTGTGTGTGTGTGTGCATGTGTGTGTGAAGATGGTAGGGGAGGAGGAGGACGAGGGACAGGCAGTGAGGGTGGGAGAGAGGAAAAGAGGCACTTGGTGGGGTGATGAGGAAAATACGATTGGTAACTTTCAGGCATGAGATGTTTCAGAGGAACCCTATAAAGAGATTGCTTTACACTGCAACCAATAAAGATGTCCTCAGCTTCTTTGTTTGTGTCCAAAACTTGGAATTGGAGCTAGGTTAAAATCAGAGGGAGGGATAAGCTTTGGGGTGAGGGCAGGGAAAAGAGACCAGGCCCCAAGAGCCATACAACAATTGACAGACCTCACTCAAATTGAGTTTAGACTTGGCCTAGAAGCTTTATGTTTGAAGGTTTTTTGTTGAAATTGAACTTTTTTTTTACTTGCTTCTTATTGTGGAGAATTGTCCCATTTGTTCCAGGCCCCAGGAGAGAGCAATATGGTCACAAGGCAGCACAGCACTGGCCTGGGACTCCTGAATGTGCACGTCCACTTGGGGGAGGCAGGACTGGCCTTCCCTCTGTCCAAGCCAAACAACCCTGAGCCACTTCCTGGCTTCACCTACTTCTATGGGTCCTGGAGCTCCAGACATGATCTCATCAGGGCCACTCCCTAGAGGGCAATGGGAAGGCACAGGACTATTTCCCTCTCATTTTCCAAATGGAGAAACTGAGGCTCCAAGCAGTCAGAGGAGCTTAGTAGGAATGAGATAATGAACTAGCTGCAGAGCTGAAAGCAAACTGGGCTTTGGCTCAGAGTGGCGCCATCCAGTACAGTTAGTGTGTGTGTGTGTGCTCCCCTAAATCTTCAAAAGGGACAAGCTGGAGATGACACAGTTTAAAAAGGGACCTTATTTCCTGAGAAAGAATGTGTGACATTGGCATGTTACATAACCTTTGTAAGTCCAATGTCCTCATGTGTGAATAGGGAATAATGATAATACCTACCTTACAGTATTGTTGTGATGAGTCATTGAGGTCAGTAATGAATCTAAATATCCATTTCTAACCTCCAGGGCACATGTGAGCCACCTGACCACGATACCCACTTGGTAGAGTTTATGTACTGACCCGAGACCAGTTTCAGTGGTGGAAGCCAGGACTCAGTCAGCCTAGACACCAGCTAATCTAATGTGGATCTGTATCCTGTTAAACTTACTTTCCTAATTATGTTATTATAGTGGGGGAGGAAGCCAGCTTTGAGTGCCTACTGTGTGCTGGGTGTTTTTCTAGGTGCTCTATGTAAATGATTTTATTGAATCCTTATTACAGTCTTGTGAGGGATATATTAAAGCAAGAGTTTGCATCCCCTAAGAAATCGTTTACCTGAGTAGTCCTGAACACTGAGTGGTAGAAGAAAACAAGACTAATGTTTTAAGAACGCAAACTGAAGAGACCGCAAGGCTGAGTGTCGGGAAGACCACACCCCCTCTCTTACCTCCCTTTGCTCTCTGGCTCATTGCACGACTTGCTGTCTCAGCAGCCATTTGACGACGTTGGTCACACCCTTCTTCTTGAGGCTCCCTCTTTTCTGGCTGCAGCTGTTTTCTGGGTCTCCTTCCACCTTAATCTTTCTTCTTAGTCTCCACAGGGGGCTGCTTTTTCTTTGGCTGCCTCTTGAAAATCAGCTTTCCCTAAGGCTCTGTCCTCAGCTCTTTTCCCTCTTTGTGCTTATCTTGAGAGATTTTTCCCTTCCAACTCCATACAGTGCTGCCAACCCCCAAATTGGTTCCCAATGTTTCAGACTAAACAGTCAATTACCAATTACCTTCCAGAATTTCCTCCTGGTGTCCCTCAGGCACATCCAATTCTACATGTTCAAAATGGAGCTCACCATCCTTCTTCCTCATCTGCTCCTTCTCCTGTAGTCCTGGTTGGATGAGGGACATCACCGTCAAGATAGCCTCCCAGGCCCGGAGCGGGAGCTCGGCGAGACCCCTCTAATTCCTTTCACCCTCCACCCCCTGTCTGTAACCAAATCCTGCTGACCTCTTTCCTTCACACCTCTTCCTCCTTGCTGTCCCCTCATCTTCATCCTAAGTTAGGCCCTCATTTTTGGCTTGCCTTCAGCTTTGTTTTCCTGCAGTTCAACCTCTGCTCCCTTTATGCCTCTGGGCTTCCTATCAACTTTAGAATAAGGCTCCTTTCTGGCCATGGCTCCCACCTTCTCGCTCTCCAGACAGGGCCAGACAGCTCCAGTTTGTGCTATTCTGTCTGGGGTGCCTGCCCCCCACTTGTCTGTCTGGCAAACATCTCCTCAGCTTGAAGGTCGCCCCTCTTGGGAAGGCCTTCCTGTCCACCACTTTGCACACCTACCATCCTTGGCCCACACATCTACCACGACTTGCACAACCGCCTTCACCAGGCTGAAGCCCTCTTGAGAGCGGCGATCATGTCTTATTCACATGTCTCCCTGTGTTCATCATGGTGTTAGCACATAGTGGGCATTCAACCAATGTTTGTTGAATGACTGAAGAAGTTAACGGAAAATTTAAGTCCATGCTGATCTGCCTAGGCCTCCCGCTAGAGGGCACTCTCGCCGTGTGCTTCACTGGAGGCCGCGAGCCGTGTGGCTCCACTCAGACAACTGACTTCTCCTGAGCTCCACTCCTGCTGTGTGTCAGAGCCTGAGCACGCCCGTGAGCGGAGTTGCCAGAGATACTTAAGCTCAGGTCAGTCTCTCCCCGGCTCCTGTCATTCTCCCCAGGTGCATCCTTTCTTTCTGTCATCACCTTGCCCTCACTTCATGCTCCCCCTGGATGTACACAACCTTCACCTATGGCAAATTCAGAACTTTTCTTATTTCTTTTAGCGGTAGCCAATACAATCTCGAATAACTTGAGCTAAGACACTTGTTAATGACAATCTAGGAGGGTATCATCCTCCTGTTGACACAGTTGCAACTTAACAATTGCTTTTAATGCCTTTGAGTAACATGGGACAGTTGTGTGCCCTGGTGGTGGGCGTATTTTTAGTGGGAGGGATGGGGTTACCCTCAGAGCCCCTCAGCTCACACCACACGGGGGGCCTGACCGCTGTGCTAAGGGCCGCGTCCCTCAGCACACCACTCACAACACACTGTGTGTGGTGCGCAGTGGCCCCTCTGAAGGTAGCGTCCAGTTTTGAACTGGGTTGTACTATTTTTTTTCAGAAAATGCAATGCATTCTTCAGCATCATTCACAAAGCTTCCTCCTCGTGGAGTTGCACAGCGCTCTGTGTTGTGAAACCACACTCGAATTATTGTGCTCAGTGAAGAAATGGGGTCGTGCAGACTAGTGAAGAAAAGATGTCAGAAAAGTGTGAGGGCTTCCTGTCTTTGGATGTTCCATTTCCACCAATATATAGTAAGGAATAAAAATAAAAATAATGAGTGTTTTTTTAATGCTAAGGAGCTGCTGGGACTTCTTTTATAGAGCAGAGTCTGGGAAGTGAGGTAAGACAGGAAACAGCAAAATATTACAATGCAAGAGAGGCCAAGACTACCCACCACTGCAGTCAGCGGTGCAGGACCAGGGCGGGGCAGTGAGGAGAGGCTGAGCCTGCCAGCAGCTTGGTTGGGAATGGTCAAAAGAGGGAGAGTTTTGGCGCTGGGCGCCGCGGCTCATGCCTGTAATCCTAGCACTCTGGGAGGCCGAGGATCACTTGAGGTCAGGAGTTCGAGGCCAGCCTGAGCAGGAGCAAGACCCTGTCTCTACCAAAAATAGAAATATAAGCTGGGCATGGTGGCATGCGCCTGTAGTCCCAGCTACTCGGGAGGCTGAGGCAGGAGGATCCTTTCAGCCCAGGAGTCTGAGGTTGCAGTGAGCTATGATGATGCCACTGCACTCTATCCTAGGGTGACAAAGCAAGACTGTCTTAAAAAAAAAGGATAGTTTTGGGGGCCTCTGCACCAAGTAGGAGCTCCAAGGAGAAATATGGGGAAAGAGGATCATAAGATGTTGTCTGTGGTTTATTCTTTGATTGTCTTTTAATAATCTTTGAGAAATTCCAGGACATTTCTGAATGGCATTTCCACCTATTCTTGGTTGTCAGACTCTTTTATTTGAATGAGACTTTGTTGAGACAGGAAGACAAGGAACTCTGAGATTACATGGGTTAAATGAGGAAGCATTTTTCTAACAACCAGTCAAGAATAGGATAGGCTCCCTTATGATGTGATGAGAACTGCTGAGTCTGGACAAGCCTGTGTCAGGGATGTAGAGGTGTTGCCCTGGGTGGAAGGCTGTGATGGCTTTTAGGATCTATTTCAATTCTGAGATTCTGTGACTTCATGAAAACAACAAATTGCTGGACAAATTTGAGCAGCCCACCTTCTTATCTGCCTCTCCCACAGTCTCGTGTGGAATTTCTGAAAAGTTGGGTATATGCAAGGAGGTGATGAGCCTCCGACCTAGGCTGGACAGCTCTTTTCTGGCAGCTAATTTAGCTCTAGGGACGCTGGTTCCTAACAGAACATTGAGGGATCATCTTGTGCTGTTGTGCATTCAATCAGAACAGTTAAACAAAAGTGCAAATGTTAGCTCAACAAACATCTGCTGAGGGCATTCTATGTCCAGATACATAGAGTTTCTGGGCACTCTATGTCCTCAGTCCTAGCAACTGGGGATGCAAGTGTCGCTGAGACACAGTTCTTGTTCTTGAGCCATCCATCATCTGTGGGAGAGAGAGCCTTGTGAGCCAGTGATTACAGTCCAGTGGCCTAGGCATGGATAGAAACATGCACAGGGGGGAGTGATGGGAGGTGAGGAAAAGCTTTGCTGAGGAGGCTGTTCTTGAGCAAGTTTTAAAGAGTGAGTAGGAGTCTACCAAGTGAGCAAGGGTTGGGAAAGGGACAGGCAGACAAAGCACCATGGGCCATGGAGCAGATACGTGAGGCCAAATAATGTTAGGGGAGTCGGGGCCAGGGAGGAGTGGTCTGGCTGGAGCCTGAAGGTCTGGTGATAAGGTTGTATGACATGAGGCTGCAGAGCTACGAAGGGATTTGTCTTCCATGCTAAGGAGCTTTAGCTTTATTCTACAGAGGTTTTGGATTCCTGAAGCATTTTAATCCTATCACTTTTTGGTGAGCAAATGGAGGCTGGCTTGGAGGGGTATGATTGAGTGTGTATACATGTAAATGTACGTACATATATGGATGTGCATGGTCCAGATGAAGTTAATCGAAAGGCTTCCTTTCAAGGCGGGGATGTGGGGAGCCTTCCCAAGCACACAGCCTCACGATCTGTTTCTAAATCAAGCTTCTATTTCCAAATTGTTTATTTGCCTCTCTTGGAATAAAAAAAATCATTTAGCTCAATTCTTCATTTGACAGAGGAGGAAACTGAAGTCCCAAGAGGGACAGTCCCTTGCCCAAGGTCACACAGCTAGGGACTGACAGATTGCTTGGGTTCTAGGCTCTTGATCCAGTGCTTTCTTCATGATGTCATTCTGCATTCTGAGATGCTCTGATACCCACAGGACAAAGTTGGAGCTCTGGAGAATCATCAATAAAGCTTTAGCAACCTGGGCACAACAGTCCTTCTTCCTTAGTTAGGTCCTCAGCACATGGCATGCCCGGGGACACCTCTGTGCTTCACTTAAAAAGCTTTCCATTCTGCTGTCTTCCTCAAGAACTCCTACTCCTTCTTTAAGGTCCAGGGCAAATGTCACCTCTCATCTGAAGCAGTCCCATAGCTCAGTGACGACTCTGGGCAAAACAAATCATGTTTCCTCTCTGTTTGCACAGCACCTAATATGGCAGCTTCATAAGCCCCCTGCTCCACGAATCTGCAAGCTCCTTTCTATCTGCTTCCTGCTTGTAGCTCCAGTGCCTAGCACGGTACCTGGCACAGAGGAGATGTCCACAAAATGTCTATTGAACGACTAAACTGATGAATGTATGAATCAAAAGTCTGACCCTGAATCCCTCCATGTGGATCTATTGTGAGGTCCTTGGGCTCTAACTGAGTGCATGACTTTCTCATTTTATGGTCGCTGATGCTGGTGTGCTAAGCAGAAATGCATTAAGGCTGGAAAGCTTTCTATGTGTTTCTTTTCTCTAAAGCAGAGTGAAGGTGGGGACTCTGAGTTCATTGCTCCTTTGTAATTCCTCTGTATTATGTTGAATCCAGGAAGTTAATTTCCCTTTGACACTTTCGGCCTGGAAGATTTTTTTTTAATGACTAAGTTAAAGCCGTTCTTATGGTTTAGATCATCATGGTCTTTGGGAAGAAAAATCCCCTTGCTATTTTTAAAAAAACTTCTTCCTTCTCCCTCTCAAATTCCATGCTTGTTTAATCTTGTTTAAACAATTAGATTCACCTTAAGAAAGTCAAAATTGGAGCCACTTTGAGGAGGGGGCTGGGGGCAGACACTCCTGCCCAGACAGCTTTTCTTCTCTCCCAGAAGAGCCTTTCCCATCCCTGCTCTTCTGCCAACTGGTTAACACCTTGTGATGAAGCACCCGGGCTAAGCCTCTCTAAGGGGTTAGCTCTTTCCAGATGGATATTACTTGCTCTTTGTTTAAGGGAGAACTATTTACTCTTTTTTTGCATTTGGTTAAAACTCCTGGGCCTGGTCCAGGCAGAGCTGTGAGAGGATGACCCTGGGGCCTGGGTGGAGGGCATGGGAGAGTTTGGCCTGGGCAGAAGAGATCCCCTTTGGTTGTAGGTGTGTGGACACCTTCTTGTCTCTCTGGCTTCATTTTCACCTGAGCCTCAGCTTCCTGTCAGCTGGTGGCTCTGGGCAGGAGCTCACACACAGCACTGAAGCCAAGTGGTGTTAAGTGGGAACAGAAGCGTCTTCCTGGAGCTCTGGGAAGTCTGAGGACAGGGGAGCTATGGAGTAGCAGCCATCTGGGAAGCTGAGATTCAGAGAGTGCTTGCAGGGGAAGGGAAAGGAGTGGCGTTTGTGGATCACCTTGTGAGGGTGAGGATTTGGGCTGTGCATGTTTAAAAATGTACTTTCATTTAGTCCCTGTAATAACGATCATTAATGTTTACTGAGCACCTAGCTTACACCAGACACATTACATACACGATTACATTCTGTCCTCACAATGTTCCCCAGGAAGTACTTAATATTATTTCCGTTTTAAAGATATGAAAACTGAAGCTTGGAGAGGTCAGGTTAAAGAACTTGCCCAGGGGTGGGAAACAGACTAAGGTCAAAATCCTGTGTCCTTCCACCAAGTCTGCCCAGGCAGGGGGCAGAGGCCTTGAAAGTCAGGAGGGTTTTTTCAGGATACCATAAGATATGATCTATTGAATTTCCTCAAATGAGCAAGGAACAATTGCCCCAGCAAACAGGTGATTGTATTCTAGGTATACATTATGAAACCACAAACACAAGCAGCCTGGGGCCATGAAAAGGCAAGCTGTTGAAGGACACATGCATGTTTGTTTCTGAGTTTTCTCATTAATAGTTTCTACTCATTCATTTATTTTGTCTTATGCTAGATTTGGCTAACAGACAAGTGGTAACAGGCACTGAGGGTGGAACAAAAATTTATGGGCATCTACAACTGAGAAAAGTCTATATGTTCACATTTTTTCAGTGCATCGGGAAAGCTGATAATATTTAAGCAGTGCACCCCCCAGGCATGCTTCTGGAGCACCAGCCTCCACATAATCATCAATTCTGAGCCACACTGAGCATGAATGGTGAAAGCAGGTGTTTGTGGGGGAGGGCTTGTCCCAAAGAATGGATCTTTCTTTTGAGCTCTGAAAGATGTTGCACATCATTTTATAGGCAGACAATTTATCTTCCATGTCCTTTTCACTTAGGTTACTATCAAAATGATTTGAAATGCTCAAGTACACGCTTGGGCATATGAACTTGGCCTGAGTGTGCTAGCGTAGGGGTGGAGGTGGGAAGGTGCTATTTGCCTGGAATTTTAGAAACGGTTGGGCATAATGGCTTAAGTGGGCCACTGCACTCCCAGAAATCACCTAGTTGATTATCTTCTTCTTGGAAAGTTCTGCAACAGGCACAGACTCACAGATCATCATTTTTCCTCCCTTGCAAATGTTATTCCTGCAAGAGAACAAGAGCACCCTGGGGAGTCTTCCTGTCATCATTCCTCACTAGGGCTTGGAAGGTGTGAGCACCACCAATTCCAATTCTGATTCCTGCAGTGTTCAGAAGGATGAGGCTCTCTGTGCTTTCGCTTTGTTAACTAACTGTTATTGTAATGAATGAGGTCAGTTCTTAACAAAATCTCATGTAGACCTCCTGCTGCTCCCTTCCTTTGGATGGTAAGAGTGGGTACATGGATTGGGTGGGAGAATGATACCAAAGCTACAGCAATGCCAATACATTTCTCCAAATCATCTCTATTTTTAAGTCTTTGCAGTGAGCAGGGACTGGGCTCCAGATGATACGGCACTAATGAAATGATTGTGCTGCACTTTGCACTTGTATAAAAGAACAAATGTTAAATAACAACAACAATATTTGTAATATGATTTTGGTTTGGGGCTGAGGCCTCAGAATTTCAGAGATGGAGTGCATATGGAATACATTCATGGCTCTGTATAATGCCCTGTTAGCTGATTAGGTTCAGATGAGAAACATTTGTCAGCAAAGTTCCCATTACTGGGTGGGGTGGGGTCTGGTTTGGGCTCTTACTAGAGGGGCTGCTGTAGGAGACAAGATGCTATTGTTAGCTGTGGTGGTTGGTGGTGGGAAATGTTTATAGGGAATTCTCTTTATCTTCATGTATGCTCCAAGCTAAGGAATGGTTGAAATGGCTTAAATGGATCTTTTCAGTCTATTATACAGAAGGTGTGATGGAACAAATAGGAAATGCTAAGTACTGAGAAGGAGACCTGCTCATGTTGTAGGCCATGAGAATTTCAGATTTCAAGTTCATCCCCATAAGGCTCTCACTGTTTTGTTGCCAATAATGGGATATTGACTTTGGTGAAATTATTGCAGGCTTGAGTAATCTAAACGATCGTGTGTGATGAGTTCCAACATACTGATGGTTGGTTGTGGTAAACTGTGGTGTTGTTTGGGAGCAGTGTACGTAATAACAAAGCCCCTGCCCTTTTAGTATTTGGGTTGGGCACCCCTTTCATGATGAAATAAACCACTATGTGACTACATTTTTACTCTGGAAAAGAGGTGGCTAAAGATTTTCCCAGAGGACTCTGTCCCTAGAGTTTCCTGCTTCTCTGTGGTTTGGCTTCCCCACTTGGGTGGCCTTAGTGGTCTGCTGTTTTTATCCAGTTTCCTCGCTTCGATTTTAATCATCATTGCCACCAGTCCTTGGTGCGTGTTCTAGTGGAAATTTTACAAATATTTAAAAATGAAATTGAGTTAGAGGTTTATCAAATAGCGATGTTTGCTGCATTTAGGGAGTAGTTCTAACATATGCAGACTATTTACAAAGCCAAAGTCTATTTTAAGCAGGTTTTCCCTTTGTAACATGAATTGGTTTTTTAAAGTTTTGTTTTATAAAACTCAGCTTTTGTGGAATTTGTCATGGGTACGGGTAGATAAGAGAGCTTCAAGGAGCCTGGAGGGGAAGGGTGTTGGGAGAGGGGCTGGGGAAGGAGGCAGCCGTGAGAAAGTGGACAAATAATGAAGGGGAGATGTTCAGATGGATGCTGTAGCGGCCACCATCATCATCAGAAGGTCGTCATCAGTAAGTGCTCGTGTATGCCACTGACGGAAACATGGGGATTACTGGGGATCTAGGAAAACAGGCAGGTAACCTAGTGTTTCACATCTTATCAAAACAGGAGGGCTTCCTGGAGGAGATGAGGCATTTGGAATGATGGGTTGGAAGAATGCTGGCTAAACAAAAGGGCAAGGGGGCCGGACTTTGCCCAGTGTGGGCTGTTGTTTTTGCCCTATTCATTTTAAAAATTTTCACTGTCTTTGCTAGTCCTTGGTCTAGTTCAAATATTCCAAAGCAATAGGTGAGTTTTAGCAGAGAATTGTACTAACTTCTAGCAAGGCAAGCTCTATGCCCACAGCTCTATGCCCCCTCTCTACACACTTCTGATCTCGACCACTGCCTGAGTCCCACCTGTACATTTCACCATTTGTACACTGTTTGAACTTCTCCAACTGTACTTCCAGTTGGTACGTCACATTTGAAATGTGAAAAATAGAATGTTCTTGTCACTCCTCCTTTTTTTTTCTTCTCCTGACATCCAATTTTACTCTGAAATGCATTTCACATTCTTCTTATAATTTTCATTCCTAATACTACCACCACAATCCTCTTTTGGGACCAAATTATGTCATAACTAGCATACTACCATGGCCATATTTCCCATTGTCTCACCCCACATTCTCTTCCCATGTTCTGGTGCTGGAATAGCCTCCCATATATGTAAATGTTAATGACTGCTTAATATGTGCACAAGGTCGGGCATTTATAGCCCCTCAATAAATGTGTTCTGGATTACACCAAACTGAACTACTTGTAAGATGCATATGATCTTAAAACAGAAATAACTGAAGAAAGGGAAGGGAAATATTTGCATAAAAGAAGAGCATGGAAAAGAACTTTCTAGGCAGTATGGGTCAGTGGTCTATGTGCTGAAGGAGAATGCAGGAATCATTGCTAGTCAGTGATAGACTTGCAGCCAAGTGCAATCCTGTATGTACTAGTTACAAGACCTTGGGTAAGTCATTCACCATCTCTAGGTTGGAGTTTTCTCATTTGTGGGGTGATAGTTAAGAACTATGTCATTGCTAAGGTCCCTCTTAGAAGACAATTCTTTGATCATTTTGCTGACTTTTGGTCATGTGCCAGCTTTGCGCAAGGGCTTGGGGTTGGAATGATGATTAATGGCTTAGTTCTGAAATAAGCAACTCAATAACTTACTTGGAAATTTGGGTCCTTGAGATAGTAAATTTCACAATAGGCATGCCAATTTATATTGAGCCGATAGACAGATGCATGAGCCATATGCTCCTGCAGGACTTTAATCTGCATCACCATTCTTGGGAATGATGCCAATGATTGTTGGCTGGCCACCAAGATGGGTGTATCTGCAAGACCCCCAGCGTGGGTGAGCGGTACTTAGCCAGCACCCCTATGCTCCTGTAAGAGTTCTAAATCCCAAAGTTCCACTATAGTACTTGTTTATAGTGCTCTGAGTAGCACTTCAAAAGGCCCAGGCTTAACACCATGCTAGCTGGATATAGCCCGGGATACGAATGGTTAAGTTCACCACACTGTGAGATGCAGGGAGACTGCCATTACCCTGAACACAGGCTTCTGGAAATATGGTCCCAGAGTGTGCATTAACTCAAGTGTCATAAGAGAAATTATGAGATCAAAACAACTCCAACTTTAAATGTTACTTAGAGTTTTATTTTAAATTGGCTAATCTTGAGTATATGGCCTAATTTCCCTGGCTTATTAAATGCCAAAATATTAGTTTTGAGGAGCAGCACTACGGTCTGGAAATCATCTCAGGAAAAATAAATCATGTGACTTTTAATTCTTCCCAAACCTGGGAAGAGTTATTGTCATCAAGGATAATAAATTTAATCAGCCTAACAAGTCTAGGAAAAGTTAATTTTGGTCCCAGGATAAGATTAATAAAAGGAAATCATTTATATTCATTCTTTGCTCTTCTGGCAAAGCAATTTGCTCTTAGCAGTTTCTCCATCCAACTTTCTTTTTCCTTTGCCTCTGTCGGGGTTTGCCTCCATCAGGTTTTGACTCTTCTGTGTCTAGACTTGAACTTCATGCTCCCTCCATAGAATTGTGTCATCAGTGACCTCCCAAACTCTTCCCTTGGAAGTTTTCCATTATCAAGATATCCGATTGGAAGATAACACAGTTGTGTGATGGTGGACAAGACTCTTAACCCCTGTGTCTCATTATGTGGTTAATCTTTGAAATGAGAGGGTAGAATACTAAAGACCTATCTAGCTCTAAGAACTATGGCTCAAGATGTGGAAATTTGTATGCATTTTCCTTCTCTATAAGGACTAGATTGCAGATTCAGATATAAGGGGAACAGAAACAGACCCGTGGCTATGTTTGAGTGGAAATAAAACATAGAAGACATATTTCCATCCCTCTCTGCAAAGTGGATTACCCTCCTCTTTAAATTAATATTATCTCTATTCTTCCTGATATCCATCCTGCAGGGACAGGGTCGTTTTGATTCTTTGTGCTCCTGTAGGTCCCCCTCCCCATTTAAGGTCATCATGATGTGAATCATATTATATTATTAGGTTGAACCATATGAAGTTACTCTTTTTTCTTGTAGGTCTAAGAAGTGGTGTAATATTGGCAATTTCATATGGCCAACCTAATGCAAAAGTCTTTGTTGAAGCTCTTCCTTCAGTCTTGCCACTCTGTTATTGCTTCTCCCCCCACCACATCCCTTTGACCCACCGACAACTTCCACTCATCTTTCAAGGTTGTGCTCGGGTATGAGCTTTATCTCTGCAGCTTTCCCTGATCTCTTGCACTCTCATAATACTTCATGTACTTCCCTTGTGCTCCATGAGGTCAGGGTACCAGTAGGAAATAGATGGCACATTCAAGTGGGGGAAATTAAGGAGAGTTTAATGAGGGTACCATTTATAAAGATGTGGTCAGAATGAAGGGAAACTCACAAGGGATATTGAAGCACCTGTGGCTAGCAACAGCAAAGAGCCATTGCCCATCCCAAGGCTTGAAGAAGGAAGGATTACTGCAACCTAGAGAAAGCAATGGGAGAACCCAGGAGAGGCCCGCACTTAGGAGATGTGGCCTCCAGTAGAGAAGTGCAACCTCTTCCAGCCCGCATACCAGCAGAGAGTAAGCCAGGAAATAAGTAGCCTGTCCTTTCTCTCCTCCTGTCATGCCATCTATGCTTCTGCCTCCCATTTGCCAAATCCATCCAGAAGCCAGAGGGCAAGAATCCTGTTGTCCTCATAGGTCAGCTTCCCAGAGATAGAGCAGGACGGAGGGGATCTGCTGAGGGTCAGAGATGCTTCTGTGTCAGGAACTGGCCAGAGGAGAGTTGGTGACCTTACTGCCAACATTTGTTTATCATAAATTTCCATTTGCATCTTGAAGAAAAAGAAAATCTGGCAGAATTAGACAATTTATCCTTTGTGAGGGAAGCAGGATCCTGGAGAATGTTTCAAGAGAGATAATTTACATCCACTTTTTTAAAGTTAGAAATATTTCAGACATAGAAAAGCACAACAATAATGTAATAGATGTCCAATGTTCCCAGGACCATATTTAAACAATTGATAATATTTTACCATATTTGTTTCAGATCTCTAAGAAATAAAATGTGAGAGATTCAGCTATAGCCATCTCCCCTAAATCCCACCATTCTTCCTCCTAGAGGTAACCATTTTCTGGAAGTGTGTCACCTTTCCATAATTTTGTTACAGATTCATAAATGATATGCATTGTCTTGTGTGCTTAAATGTGTATAAATGTCATCCTATTGTACATAGTTTTTGCAACTTTTTTTACTTAACTGTGTATTTTTGAGATTTATCCATGCTAATAAATTAGATGTGGTTCATTCATTTTTAACAACTGTTTTTGTATGACCACACCATAATTTATTCATCCATGCCTATCCTGATGGATATTTAGGTTGCTCCAGGTTTTTTCTTTCACTATGGGACAGCCATAGTGAAGGCTACCAGGCTATGAGGAGTCCTGTGTGGTGTTATCTGGGCTGTTGAAGAGCTCCAGCTGGTATGTGTTTATGTGTGAGTGGATGGGTGAGGGGCTTGCACATGGTGGCAAGTGGGTGGTTCTTTGACTTTAGGAAAATAGCTGATGTGAGCTTTCTAAATTTCTTTGTTTCTTCCTTCATGCACAGAGAGCCCCACATTTTTGTTCAGACTGGAGCATGCCACTTCACTCTTTCCTCCTGTGGGATCACTATATTTATGCTAAGTCTGGTGCTGCTGCTCAGAGAGGTGGAGACACTTGCCTGACATGGCTCTCTGCAGGCCCAAGGCCGAGCCAAGGCAGCCTGACTGCTGTGTGTGAGCAGCGTGGCCTGGAGAAGCCAGTTCCCGGGACAGGACAAGAGGCAGCAGTGACTGACCATGTCACTGAGTATCCTTAGAGCTCCTTTAAATCAAAACAGTCCTCACAGAAGGCAGTGAGGATTGTGCAGCTTCTCTTAAACAAAGAGAGGCCACTTTATGGTTTCTGAGTTTTGGAAAGAGGCAAAAACTTAGCAGCAGCTGATGATGCTCTACATTATTCTGCATATTTCTCTGTGTGCCCAAACTCTTCAGTTTGTTTTACTGTTAAGTGGAGGAAAATGCAGGTTGTTTCTAAGGGTCTGAAACTTAGTTTTGGGAGTACATTTTTAGAAAAAATACAAAATTGCTGATACAAAATTAGGGTCTTGGTAAAACTGCCTTTGCTTTGGTGATGCTGTGAGGGGGCAGGAAGGGAAGGGGTATCTGTGAGGGGATTGCCAGGGCCTGGCAAAGGCAGTGAGCCCAGGTAGTGAGGAAGAGTGAGGATGAAGGTGGAGAAGAAGCTGGTTATTAAAGATTCATTAGGGCTGCTCAAAGCCTTGGAGGTAACATGCTGGGAGGGGGCATGTGTTGTACGTACACAAGAGAGAGAAGGGAGAGTGGTGGAAAACCTGGCAGAGAGTGGTGTAAATAATGACAAAAAAATTAAACATTAAAGGCAAAGTCCTATGCAAGATGGAAGAAGGAGGGAAGTTGGCCGTTGGGGATATCCTGTGGAATCCACTCATTGGCTCTGCAATAGATAGAACTGATATGACCACTGGTATAGAAAGACAGGCCAATGGTATACTAAAGCTCAGGGAGGAAATACAAAGGCGTATGAGGACCCACTCTGTCATACCCTTTGCATGTGGGAGAATAAGATCGACAAGGGCAGGGGATGGCTGGAGCAAGACACCATTCTGGTTCCCACCAGTGGTTCACATATCTCTGTGATTTATGGACAGTCTTGAAAAACCAGGTGTTTGCACTCAGGAAATAGGCACATGGGAAAATGCCAACAATGTTTTGCATAAAGTATCAGGGGAGCAAGACCCTCATCCCCAGGGAAAGAAGCCTGGATCCTACTGTTTTATGGGTCCCAGGAAGGGAAAGGAAAAGGATCTTTGTGGAAATCTGCAGTGTAGGAGAGGATATGGCTAAATCATGTGCCAGAGGGTCAGTTCCTCTAGAAAATATACACCTTTGAGTTAGAAGGGATCATATTTTCTGAACCAAAGTCAGGAACTAGTCCAACAAAGGAACAGAATATTTGAAATCCCAACTTTCCAGGAGAATTCTGATTCCAGGAAGACACTTTTGGGTGGCTGAGCTTCTTGGAGAACATTGAAGAGGGACAGAAGATGCTAAATTTATTAAAAAGCTATACTGGATGGGAACTTTCATAAGATCATCTCCTTTAGTTTCCTCATTTAATCCTTACAATGACCGTACGAAGTAGTGTAATTATTCTCATTTTACAGGTGAGGTATCTGAGGCCTGGAAAGTTTCAATAATTTTTCCAAAGTTACCCTGTTGGTATGTGGTGGAGCCTAGACTCTTCAATAGCGCCCAGTGTCCAGCTCTTGAGAAAGTGAGGACAACCACAAGAGTCCTCCCTTAGTCTGGGTCTGGTGTAGCAATGAAGAGCTCTGCTTCTGGGTCCCTGCTGTTATCTGTAACTTTGGACCCAGAGGGAGAGCAAGAGGAAGGTCAACATTTGCCTGTGTTAGCTTGTATTTTCCTTGGAGAGCCTTCTGGAAGAAAAAAGTCTGTTCTATGTGCTCAGGGGTGGGTCGGTGCTGAGAGAATAATGGTGGGAACTTTATTCTGAGTGCTTATGACATACCAGACACTAATTAGTTTATTTTAAACTTTTTATTAAGTAGTATAATACACATACAGAATATATGTGATATATAAAAATATATATCACAAAAATAAATGTGCTCAATAAATTATAACAAAACAAATACTTACGTAACCTCCACTCAGGTGCAGAAAGAGAACAGTCATCACCCCAGAAGTCTCTCTTATTGCCACCCCTCTACCTTCACACTAGAAACTTCCTCAGAGTTAACCACTACTTGACTTCTAATGCTACAGTTTAGTTTTTCCTGGTTTTGAAATTTAACTAGAACCATGCAGTATTTTTTTTCTTCTATGTCTGGTTTCACTCAATCATGTTGTTAAATGTACCTAATGTTTATACATTTTGTTGATGTATAGTATTCTGCTGTATATATACACCATAATTTATTTATACATTTTACTTTGGGCATTTAGATTGTTTTCAGTTTTAGCTATTACAAATAAAGTCACTACGACCATTCTTGACCATGTCTCTTGGTGCTCATATGCATGCATTGTTTGTTAGGAATGTAGCTGGGTTGCAGGATATGAGTATCTTCATCTTTAATACTAAATGCCAAAATATTTTCCAGAGTAGCTATACCAATTTATGCAACCACCAGCAGTGTATGAGAAATTTCGTTGCTCCAAATCCTTATCAATACTAATTATTTTTAGTCTTTTTAATTTCAGCCATGCTGGTGGAAATGTAGAGCTGCTAGCTCATAGTGGTTTTATTTTGCATTTCCTTGATGACTAATGAGGTTGAACAACTTCTCCTACTTTTTGGCCATCTGGATATTATTCTTTGTGTCTTAGTTCATTCCTGCTGCTATAACAGAAATATCTTAGACTGAGTAATTTATAAATAATAGAAATTTATTTCTCACAGTTCTGGAGGCTGGCAATTACAAGATCAAGGCACCGGCAGATTTCATGTCTGGTGGAGGCTCACTCTCTGCTTTCAAGATGGTGTCATGTTGCTGTGTCCTCACATTCTGGAAGATATGGAAGGGCATAAGGATCTAGCCAGCTAGTTCCCTCAAGCTCTTTTATAAGGGTACTAATCTCATTCATGAGGGCAGTGCTGTCATGACTTAATCACATTCTAAAGGCTCCCTCTTAATATTATTACATTGTGCCTTAGGTTCCAATATATGAATATTAGGGGGACACATACATGCAAAACATAGCACTTTGTAAATTGCCTGTTGAAATCTCTTTTACACTTTTCTGTGGGCTGTCTATCTTTTTCTTATTGATTAGTAGCTCTTTATATATCTTTTGAATGTAAACCCTTTGTCAGTTACATAAATTGCTAACACTTTCTTCCATTTTGTGATATGCCTTTGTATTCTTTTAATTGGTGAACAGTTTTTTTTTTATTTCAATGTTTTTTACTTTAAGAATCCTTTTCTTTATGGTTGATGCATTTTCCCCTTCTGTTTAAGAAATATATCCTTCCTCATAGTCATGAAAATATTCTTATATTAATAATGTCTGGAATCTTTATTTTGCCTTTCACATTTAGAGCTATATTCTTCTTGGAATTGATTGCATGGTGTAAGATAAGAGTTAAGTTTATTTTTCTCCATATGGATATCCGATCAACTCAGTACCAGTTATTAAAAATATCATGCTTTTTCCACTACTCTGCACTGCCATCTTTGTCACAAATCACAAATTCACAAATCCTATATGTGTGGATTTTATTCCATTGGTCTGTTTGTTTATCCTTGCACAAATACCTCTCTCTTAATTTTTGTGGTTTTATAATGCATTTGATATTTGGAAAAAGTTTTCCCTCTTTGTTTGTCTTTGTCAAGTGTCTTTGCTATCCTTGGCCTTTGTATTTCCATACATATTTTAACATTAGCTTATTAAGTTCCACCAAAAAAATCCGACTGGAATTTTTATTGGAACTATGTTGAATTTATAGATCAGTGGTGGAGAAGTGATAGCTTTACCACATTTGTTCTTCCAAGCCATAAACAGAATATTCTTCCACTTATTTAGGTCTTCTTCCATTTATCTCAATGATGATTTATATTTTTCTCTGTGAAAGGCTTGCAAAGAGAATAATTTTTCTCTAATTTTTCATTAGAATAATTTCTAGGTACCTGATATTTTTAACGGTTTTATAAATGACATCCCCCTTTTAAATTGAGGTTTAATTTATACGTACTAAAATGCATAGATATTAAGTATATAATTTGACAGATTTTGACAATAGTATACACCTGTGTAACCCAAGATATAGAATATTTCCATCACCCCGAATGATCCCTTTTCTCTCTTTTGAGTCAATCCCTCCTCCCTCCCCCACCAGAGGTAACCACTGTTCTGTTGTTATGATTTCTTTCACCATAGATTGGTTTTGCCTATTCAAAATGTCATATAAATGGAATCATGCAGTATGGACTCTGTTGTGTCTGGCTTCTTTAATTCAGCGTATATTTTTAGGTTCACCTATATTATTGTGTGTATCAGTAGTTCTCTCTTGTATATTGCTGCATAGTGTTCAATTGCATGAATATACCACAATTTGTTTTTACATTTTCCCATAGGTGAAAATTTGTATTGTTTCTAGTTTTTGGCTATTATGAATAAAGCTCCTCTAAACATTCTTATATAAGTCTTTGTATGGACATATGTTTTCATTTTTCTTGAGAAAATACCTAGAAATGAAATGGCTGAGTCATAAGGCAGGTATATATTCAGGTTTTTGTTATGACAGCACCCCATTTTCAGGCACCAAAATTTCTATCAGTAGTTACAGTAGAAGGTATAGTCATTAGATAGTGGGCTATCTGACCCACCATGAGACAGGAAATAAAGGAGAAGTGCCTTGGCATAGAATGCTTCTTTCAGTGGAATGGTCATCTGGCTTCATCTTGAGTCCCTGCATTAGTGGGAAGTAGACTTGTAAAACTCTAGGGGTCTTGGCAGGAGTTAATGATAAACTCACATTGAAAGATCTAGGTCAGTGCTAAGCATTTAAGAAAATACACACACACACACACACACACACACACACAAGTAAACCTAGATTGACCTCATTTTACAGATGAAAAAGCTGTGACTCATAAGTGTAAAGTGACTTGCCCAAAGTCACATGGCCAATTAGTAGTGGAGAAGGGACTAAAACCAGTTCTTTTAACTCTTTATCCAGTGCTTTTTCCAGGTACCACATGGCCTCAGGTTTCCATCATGTTCTATGCCTCCAGCAAAGCATCTCCTACCTGAGAGCTCTCAGTGGCAGTGTGTGGGAAGAGAACAAAGGGAAGAATGTTGAGGTTTTTTGCTAGAATATTCGCTGTTCTTATGCTCTGCAGTAAGTCAACTAACTAATGCTTGGACAACTAGTGCTGCTCATGGGAACCTTTCCAATGAGACACTGAAGATCTGAGAAATTCACCGTGATATTTTCAGAGATCAAAGAGTGGAGGATTATCTCTGGCACCTCCTCTTGTCATTCCTTTTGTTTCAGGAGTGACGACGCAGGGCTCTTTAAAAACAGTTTTAATTTTCTTGGTTGTTTTTTTCTTTGGAAACAAATTTTTTAGCACATGTTCAAAAAACTGGATTTTGAATAATTTGGTTTACCTGCCTCTATGAATGGTCATAAGTAAAAAATAGTCAATGAACTCTTAAGATCTTCTGACACGTATTTCCAGCTGCCCACTGGACTTCAGGATGCTGGCCCACAGACACCTCTAACTCAACACATTCCTAACTCAACTCATCATCTTTCTCTCTCAACCTGCTCATCCTCTTGCATTTTTAAAAATCTTAAAGGCCTTATTAATCACCAAATACAGAAACTTTAGCTTTTTCCCTTTTTCTCAGACCAAATTCTTTAGAATCTATTTCAGTTGAATATGTCCTTTTCTCTACATCCCTACTACGCCTCCCCTACTTGCTGTTCTCATTTACTTATTCACCTATGAATGGCGTTTATCGCATGCCTACACTATGTCCGGCAATCCGCTCTGTGCTAGGATGTGAAGGTGAACGAGACGTGGTGTCTATGCACAGGGAACTTATCTCTATGTGGGGAATGAGGAAGGAGACAGACACAAAGAACGGCAGTAAAATGTGACCTGTTTTTACATATGCCATTTCTCCCCTGAGCTATTACAATGGGTCTTGACCTCTCTCTGCCTTCCTTCTCTCCCTCCTGATCCATTCTCTTCATTGATATCAGAATTATCTTCCTAAATTATGGGTTGGATTATGATCACAGTCATCTTTGTCTCCCTGTTGCCTAAAGAATGAAAGCTCTAGTCCTCAGTATGTTGTTCAAGGCCTTTACAAGCAGCACAAAATCTGCCCCTCCACCCCTCCATCCCTCTGTCCTCTAGCTTTGAACCCTATGCTTTAGCCACATTAGACTACTGGCAGGTCTCCAAATACTTCTCAGGTAGTCTCATATTTGTGTCGCTTTTTTTTTTTTCCTGTCCCTTTAGCCTTGAATGCCCTTCAAATCTCATTCATCACCCGGCTTGCTCTTACTCATCTTCAAACTCTTACTCATCATTTAAGACTCACCTTCCTCAACTTCCCTACCCGGAGGCAGAATTAATTACATCCTTCTTTAATATATCACTATTATAGAATTTATTTCTTTGCATTATAGTTAGTTCATAGCTTGGATGCTGAGTTCCCTCTCAGCACCTACCAACCACAGTGCTCAATATATGTTTGCTGAATGATTGAAAAAAAACTTTAAAATCCTTGAAATATACATCGTACCACTGTAAAGGGTGTTCTTATTTTTACCGGCAATGCTATTGTGAAAAAGTAAGAATACTCAGAGTCCCCATTTGCCTGGCCAGGGTAATCAAAATTCCTGTATTTGGAAATCAAAGGAAGTTTCGCTTTCTGTTTTTCATTCTCTGTCTTTCATGTAAAGTTTGGAGAAATGGGCTGAGACATTTCATACTGAGTTTACAAAGTATAAGATGGGACTAACTGCCTTCAGGATTCCCATCAGAGAAGTAAGCAGTGGTGAGAGAGTGTTCCTCAGGGATGCTGGCAGTGAGGAGAAAGTCCCACTTTCGCTTCATGGATGTGGCTGAGGTGCTTTCACAATGTGCTACATGATGCTGGCAGTGAGGTATGTGTGGATGTGTGTGTGGCAATACTTGGAAATAGTTTAAAACATTAGACATGACATGACCTAGACATGATTCACTAGTTTCTGTCAGCGCATCTTCCCTAACAGCTTTATGAGTAAGGGGCAAAATATCCGGCCTAAGCTCTTTTTCCTACCAAACCCTGCTTTGAGAATGCAAACAGGATGCTTCAGAAAAGAATATGTTCCACATCCAATTGGATGAAGATTTCTCATACATTTGGGAAAAATCACTCAGAAAATTTTCAACCCTCATTGCAGATTAATCCCCCAAATTTGTTTTATGGACTATCTACTATTTCAAAACATTCTTATAGGGAATTCTGTCAATGGATAGGAAGTCTCCAGAAGGTTTCAGATCGGGACTGGAATTCTATTCTTTCTTTCTTTTTTTAACTAAATTCCTAGGAACTAAACTGCATGATCCCTAGACCTGGTTTAGCATTTTGTGTTTTCAGGCTCTTAGAATGTTGGTGCTGGAAGGGACTTGAGGGGACATCTGGTTCAGCCTCCTCCCTTTACAAATGGTGTCAGGGAGGTTAATGGCTTTTTAAGGTCATATAGCTTGTCAGGGGTGGAGCTAGGATGAGGACCCAGGTCTTCTAACTCTTAGCCCAGGGATCTTTCTTCTATGCCAACACACAAGGCAAATTGCTGTATGAGATATACTGAGATGTTTTAACAGATAAGGCAGGACTTTAAACATCTTGACTATGGATTTGTACCACTGTTTTCCTGAGAGCTGACATTATCTCTAGGACCAGCTCTCAGAAGCAAACTTTAGGAGCCTTGTGTTGTTGGCCCTTGTCTTGGATGTGCTCTTAGAGGAGCTGTAGATGTTGATGTTGATGATGGATCAATACTTAACTTAGAAGCTGGGGACTAGTTAATCCAATGAACTGAGGTGGTATATGCTCTGTCTTCCTCCAAGTAATGGGACTCTCTAGCCCATCTCCAATTTTCAGCCTCCTTTATCCCTGCCGTTAAAAACTGCCTCCCCCTCCCCATGATGGAGACCTGCCCTCCTCTCTTCCCTCCAGGTCAGCCCCACACCTACCCAGGACATCCTCACTTCCCTTCTGTGGGATGCTGCCATTTGAGCCCAGTGCAACCCTTGTTCTATCTAGAACAAACTGCCCTAAGCCTTTCCCTAAAGTCCCCTTTCTGCTTCCTTACCACAATAAAAACTCACCTTTTTTCCTGGTTACTGTCCCTGCAACCTTCTTCAACAAAGACTTTTCCTCTCCCACAGAATGAGGAGGGTGAGGGGCGTGGGCTCCTTCATTTCCTTCAAGTTGTGCTCCCCAGTCATCTGCAGGCCCTTTCAATTCTTTTAACACTGTTTTAAAATTTATTACTGACTCACTAAAGCTTTCTCAAGGAGTGTATTTATTCCAAAGCTTTCCCTCTCTCCTTAAACCTTGAACTATTACCTACTTCCTCAGGCTCTGGTGATGGCCTCAGTTACTTCTTTCAGAGAACATTGAGGCCTTTCTTTCTGAAAATTTCAAAATTTCTATGTATTTTTCCTTTTATTTTTCAAAAATTCTTTCCTCCTATTTCAGAGAAAGAAGCCAAGGCCAATTTCCCCATGGTTCCTGGATTCTTGCCCCTTGGCCTGTTCCAGGACAAGACCCACATCTCTGAATTGCATCTCTTGGTATTTTCTTTTCACTGGATGCTAAGTCTCCTCCCCCAGGTGCATCAGAATCATCTAAGATATTTTAAAATGCAGTATCTTTAGTCTCTTCCCAAAGAATGTTGTCTAGTTAGTGCTGTATCTCCAGTGGCTAAATAAAAATTTTTGGCTCTGGTTCCTGGAGTCTGCATTTTGACAGGTTCCAAGGTAATTCTTCAGTGCAATAAATTTTGAACCTAGAATCATGTGCAGTCCTCCCTTATAAAAAATAACCATCCTGTATTAGCTACCTATTGCTGTATAACAAATTATCCCAAAATTTAATGGCTTAAAACAGCAACGTTCATTATCTCAGTTTTCTGTAGCTTGGGAATCAGGATGCGGCTTGTCTGAGTCCCCTGCTTCTGGTCTCTCACAGGCAGTAGGCAGAGTGTTTCTAGAGTTGACGTCCACATCAAGGTTCAAGGAGGCAAGGATCTGCTTCCAAGCACGTGTCCTTCCTGGCAGCTCTGAGTTCCTCGTGGGCTGTTGTCTGAGAGCCTTAGTCCCCAGCTGGCTGTTGCCTAGAGATCACCCTCACTTCCTTGCTGGGCGGGCCTCACATGAGGGTAGCTCATAACATGACAGCTTGCTTCATGTGAGTGAGTAAACTAAGGAAAGCCAGAGGGAGAGAGATGGAATCACAGTCTTTTATAACCGGAGCTCAGACATGACATCCCATCACTTCTGCCATATTCTGTTTGTTACAAGTGAATCACTAGGCCCAGCAAGGACACAAGGGGGGGATTAAACAAAGATGTGAATATTGGGGGGAAGTTATTGGGAACCTTTTAGAAGCTGACTACCATATACCCCAACCCCAAAGTCTTTTCCTTATGTGCTACCATTTAAGGTGTCAACCTATTTCTCTCCTCATGTTTACCACTCACCTTCTCTAGAGGGGATTATAAACTGGTGGTCTCTGTCTTCTGACCACATATTCACTCCTTATCCTAGTCCACTGTGGCTTCCACTCTCACAAGTCTATATAACTATTTTCTTGATGATTACAGTGAACTCCGGATTGCCAAGTCCTTTCTCCTCCTCCTCTACTTGTGTCTCCCTTCAGTGTCTGCTTGCCCCATCTTTCCCAAGATTCTCTCCTCCTTGGACTCCATGATCCTCTACTTTCCTTGGTCCTCAAGTTTCTCTGCTCACCTCTTCTCTGTCTATTCCTCTACTGACTCCTGCCACCCCCATTTTGACCAATTATTATACTATTCGGAACACATTATTTGTATCTGAATAGGACATATTATCTGAGAGAGACTCAAAAAATTTTGAGACCAGCTCAAGATTCCATCCGAGAACAGAGAAATGATCAGTCTGCTAAGCCTGTCTGGAAAGACAGTACAAGAAAAAATAAAGTTGCTTTAAAAATGCACACTATCACCTGTCACAGCCAAGAGGAGCCGAAGGAACAGGACAACTAAGTGCAATGTGGTATGCTGGATGGGATTCTGGAACAGAAAAAGGACATTAGGTTAAAAACTAATGAAATCTGAATAAAGTATGTACTTTAGTTAATAATAATTAATCAATGTGGATTCATTAATGACAAATGTACCATACTAATGTGAAATGTTAAAAATTAGGGAACTTGGATGTGAGGGAACTCTGTATTCTGTTCACAATTTTTCTGTAACCTAAAAATGTTAAAAAATAAAAAGTTTTTTAAAAAATACACTTTATCAAGTTCTACTTTTCCCATGTAAAGGTCACACTAGTATTACGGACATTTACATAGATGTCTCACGTCTCTTCAAGATTCTGTCTTCATGTTTGTGGTCACCCGTATAACTCCTTAGAACTAAGCTCAGGGCTGTGTATGGTCCACTAGTAATTCTTGAATGAATGAGTGAATGAGTGAATGGTTGTGCAATACCAAAGTAACCTCTTGGACAGAATGTTCTGTAAGGACATAATTAACCCGGCTGAAACCAAGGGTAATGGGAACATTTTACTAGCTTTTGCCTTCAGGTCATTCAGTTCAACCAAACCTCTAAAGTGGTGGCCTGTTTCTACTTTCTTCTTCAAATTACATGTTCCTGCTCTGTTTTTATCTCTGTCACTTCCTCTTCTTTCTTTTTCTTTTTCTATCTATTATTGTTTCTTCTACTGTGGTGCACTTTCCACCCATTTTGACCTAAACAATGGTCGTCCATCCTAATGTGTTGTGGTCTGGTGGAGCGCATCTGGAGTGTCAGTGATGAGCTGGGACTGAAGGAAGAGGAGAACAAAGGCGTTTGGGTCTGGATGTGTGCCACCCAGGTAACCACAGATCCTGGGCAGGAAAGCTCTGTGCCACTTCCCATGGAATTAGTCAAAATTGACTTGTTTTTACTAGCATTGAACAATTAGACTTAATCCCCAAATTTCATCATTTGGGAACAATTGTTTTGATTTCCATTACCTACAGTTTTCGTTTGCTCATGGATATGGTTGTCAAATAAAGAGGAAAGTCTCTCCTTTAATGGTCACTTATGGAGCTGTCAACTGTACATGATATCAAACATTTGCACATTTAGAAATATTTGGATGATTGGCCACGTTTTTCTGCTTCTCTTCCTCCTTCTCCTTCTCCTTCTCAAAGCACATTCCCCTCTTCCTCCTCTTCCTCTTTCTTCATCTTGCGATAGATGCCTTATTTATTCATGACCTTAGGTTTTCCTGGACCTTGTAAAGTGTCCTCTTTCTGTTTCTTTTCTCATGTGTCAAACAAACAAACAAACAGACAGAACAAGCCATACTCTGTAAAGGAAGCTAATGCCATTGACTGAGCCTCAAGAGGATAGGTGGGTGGTGTCACAAGAACAAATGCAGCTGATTAGATCACAAGGTTTTGACAATTTTGACAGCACAATTTTCTGATCCTCTGAATTAATTAGTTATAGATTACAATTTTAAAATGCTCTGTATTTTTATGGAATTTCAGGCTCTTCAAGAATTTTATCTGATCCTCACATTCTTAAGAGGTGGTTCTTGTAGGAATCCTAGTTCTCCGGTTTTCAGACCAGCATGGCACTGTGTGGGAAGTGTGACTGTCATGTACTGGATGTTGGGAGGGATTAAGCTTTGGGTAGACTTCCTTAAGTGTGTGTCAGAGTGGTGAAGGTTGACCGTAGGGCCCAGGAGGGAATTTATGACCCGTTATGGAGGCAGGAACTGCATCTGTCCTGTTAATGCTCTATCCCCAGTGCCCAGAATAGCATGCGGCATCAAGTAGGTACCCAAGGAAAGCCGGCTCAATATCTCCTTTCCTTGGTGGAGGTGTGAGCAGGAAGCTGAAATGGGCAGAAGGTATGATTCACTCTCATCATCCATGTGCCAAAATAGAGGCTTTAGTCAACAACCTTGGGGAGGTTGTGGTTCCCAAATTGTTCCTATTTGTAGTAGAGGGATGGGCTTGGCTCCATTCCCACTTCCCTTCTTATGTCCAACAGGTTGATGAGTTTTTAATTAGATTTAGTCACAATCCTGGACACAGAACCATGTTTTCCAGTGGGCAGGATTGGAAGGACAACAGGGTGGTGTGTTTACCACCCCACACAGGTTTGTGGGGGCTCATCTCTCTAGTCTTCTACAACTGTACAGAAGGCAGGAAGACCCTTAAGCCATTGCACTGGACGTGTGTGCCAGCCCAGCTTACTAGGAAGCTCTGCAGTGGAGTTTCAGGCCCAAACCCAGTTAGATGGTCTTATGGTGGTATGTTGGTTTCCCGTTTGTCACTTTTCCTTGTGCCTGCATCTCTCCTGGGAACTCACAAGAAGGAGGGATGGCTGAGTTGAAGCAAGTCTTGAATAATTCTAGGGCCATTGGCAGGACCCCAACTAGGAGCTCTGAACCTTGCCCAGATTCCTAATGCCATGGCTGGAGGTGTCATGCTCCCTCTGCTCTGCAGCATGTCTTTAAACTGAGTGGACCCGGAACAGATGCAAACATTGGTCACCAATGAAGACCACTAGGTGTAGAAGGTCTTACAGTCTGTTAGTCCACTTGTGCTTTCCTTTTACCCCCATCTCCAGGCTTGTTTGTAGTAGCTCCTGGAAATAAGCAGTGCTTTAGTTTCCTGTGGCTCCTGTAGTAAACTACCAGAAACTTGGTGGCTTAAAAACAACTGAAAGTGTTTCTTTCACAGTTCTGGAATCAAGAAGTCTGAAATCAAGGTGTTCACAGGACTGTGCTCCCTCCAGAGGGTCTGAGGAGGAAATCCCTCCATGCCTCTTCCA
Organism: Daubentonia madagascariensis; assembly: GCA_023783475.1. Classification (NCBI taxonomy): domain Eukaryota; kingdom Metazoa; phylum Chordata; class Mammalia; order Primates; family Daubentoniidae; genus Daubentonia; species Daubentonia madagascariensis. The sequence continues at coordinate 4,570,382 of JAKFHU010000913.1, read as the reverse complement.
GCTTCCAGTGGCTGCCAGCATTCCTCGGCTTATGTTTGCATCACTCCAGTCTCTGCCTCTTGTCTTCACATGGCCTTCTCCTCTTCTTTATGTGCCAAATCTCCCTCTGTCTCCCTCCTATATGGATACATGTGATGACTTTTAGGGCCTATCCAGATAATCAAGGATGATCTCTCCATTTCAGGATCCTTAACTTAATCACATCTGTGAAGACTCTTTCCAAATAAGGTAACATTTACAGGTTCCAGGGATTAGGGCCTGATATCTTTGGGGCCCCCATTCAGCTCATTATAGGCAGACTCTAGAATCTTGCTCTCACTTCTTTTTTTGTAGAAATGTCCCTAAAAAAAGAGAGTGGCATGTCTACAACCAGACTTTTTTGAGTAGGTTAAGCCCCTAGGTCTTGTTCTTAGGCGTGGTGCTGGAAAGTGCCTTGCTTGAAAGGACATGCAGCATCTCACTTCTTCCCGTTGTGACTTATCCTGGGTTGTAACAGAAAACACAACTTCCAGCTGTGACTACTGGACTTCCAGGCAGGGTCTACATGACACCAACATGTGGATGAAAAGCATAAACCAAACAAACAGAAAAAAGCCCAGCCAATTAACCAGATGCTTATTTCCAATCATCTAGATACTTGGCCTTTGTATTTGGGGTGCAGGAAACATTGCAGAGGCAGTCCTGGGAAAAGAAGAAGTAAGTTTTCCTTCACCTGCACGGGACATGACTGAGGACAGCATGGATGTGAGGCGAGACTGCTGGCAGGGGGCAGGGCTGTTGTTGGTCTGGACTTGAGGGTGCACCTTCAGGAGTGGGTGAGATGGGAGGGAAGGAGGACAGCGTTTTGAACACAGAGTTTCAGAATTGTGTCCAGGAACTTGGGGTGGAGGTGGAATCTATGAAGAATGAGGACAGAACTAGCTGCAAATGTGGGATCCTGGCCCCTCTGAGCACCCATATTAAAGATCAAAGGGACAAAGGCTGTGCATTCCAGACAGAAGCAGGCAGCAAAGCACAACTATGAAAGCATTCTTGGCTGTCATACGTTCGACTGCCGTGAGCACTCTCCGCTCAGCACTCTGTGTTCAGCCGACTGAGTCGAGAATGCTCCTTTTAGTTCTCAGATTCTGGCTGTGGCAGGGAATATTTTCAGTGCAATCAAAACAAGATGCTTCAGTGCAGTGGCTCCTTTCTGCTTCCCTGGGGACATCTGGGGGCCTTTGAGAATAGGAGAAAGGGGGGACCCATTCTCCTTGGTTTCTGGCCTTTTGAGAGTAATTTAACCCATTCACATATAGGCCAGGGCTTTTTGAACAGTTACCTGGTTGACAGCTCCTTTCCCTTTGGGACCTTCCTGAGAGCTCAAGATTCCAGGCTCTGTGCCTGACCAGAGTGTGGTTGACCAGAGGTGGGCAGGGAGGTCACCTGGGTCTGAGACTCCAGGCCTTTTGTCTCCTCATCTCAAGTCACAGCCTTGGAGTTTAGATTGGCTAATGTATGCAGGTCATGTTGACTTGATCATAGCTCTGCTGAGAACCAATGTCCAGTTGGGCCACATGAGTCAGTGTACCTGGGGATTAAGAGCTGAGCTCTGAATTTAGTGGCTCTGTCACTCATTAGCTGTGTGACCTTGGACTTCAGCTTTTTGTCTGTGAACATGTGATAGTAATGCCTACCTTTTAAACTGTCTGTGTGGATTACATGAGATAACTTTTGTAAAGCGCTAGCTAGGATGGCTGGCCTGTAGTAGGCACTCAATAAATCCAAACTATTTTTATTGCTATTATAAAAATATTTCTCAGAGAAGGTCTGTTCTTCTCTCTTTCTTCTCTATTTTCCTTCCCTTGCCTCCCTGCACTTACCTTTCTTTCTAGGATTCCACATCTAGGAACCAAAAGCAAGAGAGAGAGAGAGAGAGAGAGAGAGAGAGAGACACCATGGATTCATCCTGGGGTCCTCTCACCCTGGTTGGAAGCTATAGTAAAACAGTTTTAGGGTCACTCATGCTCTGAGGCAATTAATAATTTTTAAAAGTCTCTAAATTACAACTAAAGAAAAAATTATGAACCACTATTAAGGTTCTTAGGTAGAGTTAAATCCAGTTGGTAGGTTAATATGCCTGCTAATTCCTGCCTTTCCGACAAGCAGCCGTGGTGACAGACCTTTGGACCATGCTGCATATTCTCCTCACTCTGCCTTGTCTTACCCCATCTCCTTCCTAAGGCCCAGGTTTCCAGATTCTAGGATATTTCAAGCTTGTTCTTCACACGTGGGTCATGCCTACCTCATTTTGGAAATTCTAATGGAATGAAGCAGAACCTTTGGCCCATAGTAGATGCTTAGTAAAATTAGGTTGAAGAGTTCAGCGTGCTTTAAAGGCAATCTATGATTTTTGTTAATAAGTTACTTTCTTCTTCGTGCAAGGAGGGACACGCTCAGGACTAGCCATAAAGTTAGTACGTGAGTGCCTGGATGGCATGGTTTAGAGGTGCAAGCAAAGGCCCCCCACTTAGACACAGAGCCCTTCCCCTCCCCTGCCAGCTACAGTAGACAGTGTATGAGCTTTGGTGTCAACATTCTGACTTCCCAAACAGGCTCTGTTGTGTACTGTGTGGCCTTGGGGAAGCTTATCCCCTGAGAACATTGGTCACCTCATCTATAGAATAAAAATAGATAAAATACATACCTCAAATGGTGCTTGTAAATTTTAAATGAGATGAAGTAATGTATATGCCTGAACACAAGTGAGGATTTATCCAAATGATTCCAAGGGAGCAACCTTATATTTTAGGCCACACAAAGGCTCACATATTACAGGGAACTCTTTCAATTAGTTTGTTTTGAACAATAGGATATTGTTTGAGTAGGGCCCAGCCTGAAACAACCTTAATCAATGCCCATTTAAGGGGCTTTAGAGATCTTTAGATAGAATCCATAGGGAAAAAAGACAGTAATTATCACTGGAAATAAGGCTTTCCACTTGCAAGTGATGGATGTACTTGTAAACAAGCCCTTTGAATATCATTTTTTTAAATTTAATTTTATTTTTTGACATACTCCGTATCAAATAGCATGAAGATCATTTTTAGATCATAAACACTTGCCTATAAGAAAATGAAAAAAATAACAGTTCTGATGTTATAAATTGTTTTCTTTTCTCTTCCCTCTGTCCTTCCCTCCCTCCCTCCCTTCCTTCCTTGCTTCCTTCCTTCTTTTCTTTCTGTGGCTTGGGATAAAGTGTGATACCAAGCAACATACCTAGAAGAAGTGGAAATGTTCTGGAAAACAATGTCTGATGGCTTCAGATAGGCCAGGACACTGATATTAAAAATAAATATGAGGAGTTTGAATAAAACTGTTTCATGAACTGAGTGTGAAAAATAACCTTTCTAAAATATTATATCATTTTATATACTATGTGATTTCAAATATTTTTCTAATTAAATTTTCTATTGTAAGTGGACATTTAAATATTTCATCTACTGCCCTACGTGTTTACATATTAAACTTGGGGAAAATACTTTCTGGGCAGCACCTGACTCTGGGCACTGCCAGGGACCCGGTGATATTTTTCTTTCATTTTGCAGCCCACTTACCAAGTGACTAGTGATGCTTTTTCTTCCACCTCTGCTTTGCTGCACGTGTCAGCTGCATTCTTCCCTCCCCATGGACTTGCCTTTGGAGTGTTCCCAGTCAGGTCACGGGGAAAATGGCTCCCACCATGCCTCAGTTTTTACATCTTACTTGTTGAAGGCTTTGACCCAGACTGAGACTGGAATCATGAGCCTCTATTCAGAATCTCCCAGGAGGAGATTCAGACTGTCCCAGGTTAGGCCAGTGGCTCACCCTGGACCACCTGGTTGTGGCCAGGGCTGCTGTACAGACATGGCTAGCAACGAAGTGTACAGTGTTAGGGACAAGACATTTTGAGGGATACTGAAGACATTTAAAGGGATTGAATTTGGTATGAGATGGGAATTTTTGAGGAAGGTTAATTTGGTAATAGTATAAGGGATGATTTTAATGGTGAAGAACAATTTACTGGAAATTCTTTTATGAGAGTGGGGGAGGGGAATCAGAAAGGTTTGGGGACTTCCCTAAAGAGTTTTATCATAATGGATTGTAATAGCCAGGGAGGGAGCTGCCCTTCCTGCATTTATCCCAAAGAGTTGATAAGGAAGTTGTGGCAGTAAGTGGAAAAGGAGCCAGACAAGGGAGGGCTTTCTGAGGAGGGGAGAGAGTTCCTGGTAGTGCTTGGGGCAGGGCACCATGCTCAGCCTTGGTCACGGCCCCATGTCACTGGGCGCTTGCAGTGAGGGGAGACAAGGGTTCTTGATGCCAACAGACCTGGCTGGTAAGTAGATCTCCTGGCTGCTGACATGCCATGAGGCAGGCTAAGCTTCACCTCTGCTGGAAGGCATTTCCTCTGGGGGAGTGCAGTAGGCGGTGAGTCACTGACAGGACAGTGCAGTGACAAAGCTTAGCAAAACGTGAGAGGAACCCTGACTCATCTTGGCTGGTGGAGCCCACTGGGTGTGGGTATAGATAGAGACACAGGCGAGCACACACACCCCCCTCCACATCTCCCACACAGGAGGGTGGCCCACAGGGGGTCAGGCAGTGACTCAGAAGGCAGCAGCACAGGTGAACACAGCTTGGAATTCCTCAGCTCCCTCTTCAGGCAGGTCCTGGGTTGAAGGACAGGTGACTCACACACTGACTCTCTCTTTGGTCTGTTTTTTTCCAAGTGTTATCTTTAGTTCTCTAGGTCACCCCCACCTCTGAGACATCCCTGGTCTGGAGGCCAATCCAGCCATATTAGGTTCTCAGCCTACTATTTAGTTTGCTCACTGGGAGTTCTGTTCCATCAACCTCTCCATTCTAATCATTCAACCATTTAACAAATATTTAATTGGTGTCTACAGTGTTAGCTCCATGCTGGGTGCTGGGAATATAACAATGTACAAGAAATGGCCCCTGCCCTTGAAGAGCTACAGTTGCCACTTGGTGACTATTTTTTACTTAACTTCATATGGAAGTCGGTTCAGTCAGGAAAGAGACACCTCTTCAGATTCTCCTTTCTCACCCAGCGGGCTCATGGCCTCTGGGGGGTGACTGGTAGTTTCCCTAGTTTCCTAGTCTGGTCTGAGCAGCCAGGTCTTCTCCCATGTACCTACTTCATTTTTCCTGCTACCTGAAGAGAGTGAGTCTTCTTTCTGCCATTAAGTGGGTAGCAGTTTGGGACTATTTTGATAGCTAAAAGAATGGTTGAGTGTTTGTACTCAGTTTCACACACACAGTAGCACCTAGCCCTGCACCTAGATACCTGGACATTGTCCATGGACTGATTCTGGGAACAGCAATCACTTCATTTATTGGGCCTAAGTGTTTTGTAGGTGATTAATAGTCACAATGCCTCTATGAGATAGAGTCTTGTCAGATATTTACCATTGGGTTGTATTATCATCATTATTATTTTACGTGTAAGGATGCTTAGTCTCAGAGATGTTAGAACACTTGCCTAAGATTCCACAGGAGACAGTCCTGTTTCACCCTAGGACCTGCTGCTCTCAATGACTTATATATATTGTCTCAACCCCTGGGTGAGTTCTCTGCCTTCTTGGGAGCATCCTCATCTTGAGATTAGGGGCTCTTCATCTTCTGACTTCCCAAGGGCCCAAACCCCATTGGCACAGCAGGGTGGCAGTAGATGGCAGGGATAAGGTCTAGGTGAGAGTGTGTGGGAACAGATACAGTGAAAGTGGAGATCTCAGTGTTGAGTGAGTCTGGTCACCAGGGCTTGTGACGGACTAGAGGGTGGTCTCGGGCAAGGCTCTGATGTGGACAGAATCTATCATTAGGCTCCAAGCCCTTAGTAATATCTTTGCATGGTCCTGGTTTTGTGGGCTACTCCCTCAGGTGGGCCACACCTCTGCTGCCCCTTCAAGAATGTCATGAGAGAATCACAACACATGCATTTGAACTGAAAGGGGCTTCAGAGATCATCTAATCCAATTTCGTCATGTTACAGGCGAAGAAAACCAGAGACAGAGGAGCTTCTGTGACTTTCCTACAATCATGGTTACACTGGGATTTGAACCTGGGTCTCTGCTCTCTCTTGTGCTCTTTCTCTGACATCGCCTCTCAGCACTCGAACAGGATTACAGGCAGCTGGAGAGTTTGTAAATGTGGGCATAAATACAATGAGCTTTCATCGGTACAAGTCTATGCAGATGGGCTGCTCCTTCCCGCCCCAGGCCTCCCCTGCCCAAGTGACCCGTGTTGCTTTTCTATTCCAGCGCCTTGGGGCCTGCCCTCCTGCATACTTTATCTGTGTGATCTTATAAAGAATCTGCAGCATAAGTGTTACTTTCCAACAATGGCGTCTTAGAGTGGAAAGTTTAACCTTAAGTTTGGCTGGAGGTGCAAGCATTGTGTTCATTCTCTCTCTTTTGGCATTGATGACTATCATTGTTAGGGTTTTTTTCCCTCTGAAGAACCTGTGTTTGGCAGGATAGACATGTCAGCATGCTTGTAAAGTACATTTTTTCTTTGTGAGAGGCCTTGCAAAGTGGGTCCTTAGCTTTCTTTCACTGGCTCTGAAGCGTCTCCCACTGGGAATGTGCATGGTCCCCTTCTCGCCTGATATAGTGTGGTGTTATGGAGAGATGTAGTTCCTGAAGTCAGAACCCAGGATGAGCCCTGGCTTGACCACTTTAATAGGGCAGAAGATCTTCACCAGCTCTGAACCTTGACTTCCCCACCTGTGAAGCGGGAACGTTGGGGATCACACAAGCAAAAGTGTGTGAAGGGGTCTCATATACCAGATGGTCCAGATGCCCTGTGGAAGAGGCAGCTTTAACTTTAGTGAGTTAAGGAGATTTGGCTGCTAGTCCTTTCCTGAGAAGGGAAAAAGCCTTTAACTTCAGGAAAACCCCACAATGATTGCTTTGGTACACACGCATCGTAACTTTCCTCTTGCTGGTGTCCATGTTATGTTCCTCAATGGCATCCTGGGGAGAGTGGTTGCTTGTCTAAGGGAGCAGTGGGCAGAATGGGGGCAGCCTGGCCCCGAGGGTCCTGGGCTGCCATTTGCAACTGCCCTGAGACTTTGGGCAGGATATTTAACTTCAGTTTTCTTATCTGTAAAATAATAGGCATACTTGCACTTTCTCGTGTGTGATGAGAGGATTAGACGGGATGAAGCTTGGGGAGCATTTACTGAGCAGTACCTGCCACATAGTAGGCGTTGCTTATTAAATTGGCATAATTTCTGAGAATCCAGGTTTCGAGAACATTTCTATATTACTAACAAGGCAATAGTTGCTTATGGAAACCTTTTCGAAGAGGTGATCATTTCCCTGGTTCCCCCCAGAGTTTTTCCCATTGGCTGGGCTGTGTTTCTGATTTTGGAAATGTAGGCTCTCCTCATAGGAGGGACACTGTGCTAAAAGGACCCTGGTCTACATAAATAAGTCTTACCTAGTCTCAGTCCCTCCACTTTTCCTGGAGCTTGAGGCTTCGTAATCTTGAGCCTTGATATGACCCTACAAAACAGAATTTGGTATAGGATGTGTTGTTCATCTTGGACCCCACCTAGGATTGGGGAGAGAAAAGGGTTAATTTTCAAAGTGCCAAAATACCTTTGCATATACTATTTCCTCTGCCTGGAACAGTTTCACTTCTTCTGGTAAATGCCTAGTCATCCTTTAAGAAGCCTTCTTCCCCCCAAAGCATTCTCCAGCCACCCTCAGCAAATTCCATTGCTCCCTTTTGTGCGCAGCCACAGTACTCTGTTCACGCCTCTATGTGCTGCACAGGGACAGCCTTTCCGGCTGTCCAGCTCTACCTCTGGCCCCCTTGGCCCCTGCATTTTATGCTCTAGTCTTGCTGTGTTCCTCTTGGTTTCGTAAGTGTGCTCTGCTTTCTCTTACCTCTGAGCTTTCATACCCTAGTCCCTCTGCCGGCGGCATTGCAGGTGCCCCCAACCCCGTCCCCCACTTCCTTGGCCCCAGCCCCCATGTGGTGAACTGCTGCTCCCCCTCCTTGAGGAGGGAGCTTATCTCCATTGTCACGGTGTCTCCAGTGGTTAGTACAGTGCCCGGCGCTTCTCAGCAAGACCAACCTACAGCACGAACTCCTAGGCTCCGTCGCAACCAACTCTGAAACTACTTTTTCCTAAGCAATCAAGTTTCTTTTTTTAGCATCAGAGAAGCAAGAAGCTGGAAAGAGTCCCAGAGACCCAGCTCCTCACAGAATGCTTCAGCTCCCCTCCCTGGGGGTGGTCCTGCATGCCTCCTGCCCTCCTCTTCTCACCTCAACTTGCCACGCCTGCTCCCTACCTAGCAGAGCTGTTACTGGCAATTAATGCAATGTTTCTGGGCTTTTCCTTGGGCTGAGACTCACTCTGGTTGTGCTTAAGAACATGAATCAGTTTTGTCCAGGCTTGGACCTGCCAATGTCAGTAAATATTTTTCCAAATAGAGTCATTACAAACCTGACTTTATCCTCTTTGTTTGATCAATATGTTGAGCACCCAGGTCAGTGGGAGTTGCCCCATGGATTCCGGGCTCATTTATTAAAAATATGGAACAATTTAAGTTCTTTCTGCTTTGACTGGAAGTCGTTGAACACATGTTGTTTCCAGCAGGCTCTGGGGCTGGAAGGTCAAGTTTCAGATGTGATTAAGTCAGTGTAAAGGTGAGCCTGCTAGGCATGGAAGAAAGAAGAACTGACAGCTGATTTATGATGTGGCTTTTAAACAAATCACCCCTAAAACTCAGCTCGTTTCATTATGGCAGGGGCCCAATTTGTATTAAAGTGTCATCCTTGGACACTGAATGCTGCCCCTATAGTCAACAGCTGGAGGGAAAGAAACGGGATTTCAGTGATTCCAGAAACTCTCTCCATAATGTTTGGCAAGAGAAATACTGGTGCCTTCAGGCCCCTCTCATATCTACTTAATGACAAAATATACCATTAGAGCTTGGGGGGGAGGTGTGACCGTACACAAATAGCTCTGTAAGTCCCCATCCTTGGGGCCGAGGGTAAGCACATATGTAGGAACACTCACTCACAAACCACCCTTTGCGCCTGTGGCCTGGGTGGTTTCTTTTCCCAGAAGTGGAGGGGATCAGGAATAGTGACCGGCCTGGAGATGAAGCGGCTCTGTGCTTTCATGAAGCAATGCCTGCCTGGGGATGTTGATGGGGATCTTTTCCCTGATCAATGTGCATCAGTTTACTGTGCACTACGCAGGAAATAGAAAGCACGCGTTAGTGCCCAGTAAACTGAGAATGTGACTAACGCCTTCTCATAGATCCCGAGGAGGGCCTGACTTTCAGGTATTTCAGTGTTTAATGACAGATTGCCTTGGTTCTCTTTGTCCTTTCTGTTCCAAATATGAAATGGAACATTTCACCACCATCCAGGCACACTGGACACCCCCGCCCCTAGTACAGCAGTGTAGGGAGTGGCCCTTGGACCACTCGGTGCTCTTTCATAGGTTTTCTCTTCCTGTCCCCGTCCCAATAACAATGACTCAGCAGCAGAAAAAGTGGAGTCATTTCTGAATCCCAGACACACTGCCACAGGGGCTCCTAGTTAGTGGTCAATCCAGGCAGTAGTTGGCAGGAGCTGCGGGGGAGCCATCTGTGTGGCTAAGTGGCAGGGTGAAGCTGAGAGCCAGGGGCTCTGAAAAGCTATGGCAGCAAGGGGAAAAAACTTCACTGTGAGGGTGTGTGCGTGCAGATTCTCAGCCAAATAATGCAGGGCAATAAGTGCACTCGCATCCTGGACTTCCAGGCTGTGCTCTATTCTCTATTCAGCTTGAGGTAGACATGTAATAGAAGGTTGCTCCTGGGATGAGCAGCCCTCATTCTGGGTGTTTGCAGACAAAATGTCTGCTAGCATCTAGAGCCACGAGCCAGAGATGCCAACATCTCTTGGCTGGGCAAGCAGCTTCCTCGACTGAAGAATTGTAGTCCATAAAAGGAGAATTTATGAACAAACAAGGAAACCTGTCTCTTTTCTGCAATATTAGAAAATACATTTTCAACACGTAGTCTTCATTCCTGCTGTTTTCTGGTAAACCAGTTAAATTTAGTAAATATACTATAGTTCCATATTTCCACAGTGGGTCTATAGTGGGGTCACCTACTGCCCCACCCCAACCTCTCCCAGCAAGCTGTTTATACTTCTCATTTTGCATGTATCACATGATGCCCAGGGTTTGGGGTATTTATACATATATCTACGCCCTCAGTATGGCTTGATGGAGAGAGTTTGAACTTTAGAGCCAGAGACTCAAATTTGAGTCAAAATCCAATTTTTCAGTGGCTGTGTGAGCTTGAAAACTCTGCTTAGCTTTTCCTAGTTTGGTTTTCCTTCTCTGTAAGACAGAGCCATTCCTATTTCAGGGAGGTAGTGAAGATGAAGTGGGTCAATGTGTATACTGTAATTTCAATGTGGTATGAGGCCCGGCAGAGGGAGGGTTAACACCCTTCTCTCTCTCTCTCTCTCTCTCTCTCTCTCTCTACCTCCAACCAGACTGTCATTCCTTAAAGGCGACATTATCTTATGCATTTCTGTGTTTCTCTTCTCTCTCAACACTTACCCCATTGCCTCGCATATGGTAGATACTCCAATAGTGAATGGTCTCATTTTATTTTAATGTTAAAGTGGAGTGAAAAATGGACTGAAGGGCAGATGACAGGGACGTCTAACTGGGCTAGAGCCTCCCTGCTCAAGGTGCAGTTCGAGGACCAGCAGCATGAGCACCGCTGGAGAACTAATTGAAAAGCCAGACTCTCAGGCCCACCCCAGACCTACGGAGCCAGAATCTGCATTGTAACCGCATGGTCAGGTAATTCACATGCACGTAAAAGTTTGAGAAGCCCTGGTCTAGACTATTGCGTAAATAACCATGTACTAAATCAGTAAACAAAGGAGTAAGATTAGGAAGCTGGCAGAATAATTTACTAGGATTCTACTGGTCTTATTTAAAAGGAAAAATCTATTAAATTGAAATATAATACTAAGAATTCCAAGTCCAACAGCAATGTTATTCCAATTCCAGCAGACCTAGTCCCTGGCTATGATTCCATGGCCACAGACACAGACTCGCTGGCTTGTGTTCCCCTCTCCCCTAGCCCCTGTGCTCCCCTCCCTGTGCTGTGCTCTGCAGTGGCTGTGTCGCCCCTGTAGGCCATCTTCTCTTTCCTGTTTGGTACTCCCTTACGAGGCATGTTCCTGGACACCCTCAGTCACCACGGCTGTCTGCAAGTGCCTGGAATGGGGATCAAGCTCGGCTCTCCACAGAACATGTATTGTTCTTGTTTGGATCACTGCCCTGAGTTCAGGTTCATTCAAAAGCGCCTAAGAGAATCTGGCTCTTGCATTCACCCTTCAGAGTTGTGTGTACCTGGAGAGCAGTGCGGGAACCACTTGTTCCAGGAAAACAGAGCATGTCTTTGTGTCCGTCTGTCTTTCCCATTGGTACAGGCTGTGGGGGCGTGTGGCCTTTCTTGCCCTCTTCCTTTGGATTTATGCTCAGCAAATAAGTCATCTTCTTGAGGTCTAAACCCTGCTGCTGTCTATGAAAATTGTTCTGCAATGGTGAGGTAACAAAACTATGAGCCCCTGTCAATTCTATCTTTGAAATACCTCCCAAATCCTTCTGCTCTCTGCCTCCATGGCCACTGCCCTCTGGGCCACCCCTGTCTCCTGCCTGGTGACAGCAACTCCCTCTCAGTTGCATCCCTGCAAGCTGTTCTTCCCACAGTCAGCCAGAGATTTTTTCTTAGAACATAAATCGGCTTGTCTTTTTCCTGCTTAAAGCCTTTCGATGTCCCTCCACTGCCCTTAGAATGAAATCTAAACTCCTCCTGGTGGCCTCCAGGGGCCGCTGTGACCGGGCCTTGCCTGGCTCTGGCTTGCCCTCTGCCATCCTTCCTGTCTAGTGTGCTCCAGTAGCGCTGTTCTCCAGTGTCTCGCACCCACCTGGCTCTTGCCAGCCTCACCTAGACGCTCCCTCTGCAAACAGGCCTTCCTACCGCCCCAGCTAAAACACTCACCTGGCCGGTATTCCCCAGCTCTTGCCTTCACTCAGCCATCACGTTTCTAGTTGTTGTATTTATTTGTTGGCTTTCTTTGTGTCCATCTCCCCTGCTAGACTGTAAGCTCCACGAGTGTGAAGGCAAGGCAGAGTCTGTTGACTCACCAGTGTCTGGAATGGGGCCTGGTGTGTACCAGGCACTCGGTGAACACCTGCTGGAGTGAATGAATGAGCTCACTGGGTGCTAAGTGTCTTCACCTGAAATCCCTTCTTCCAGTCTCCATCCACTTTGATCTTCTTTACTCCTCAGGTAGGTGGACCTCCTTCATGACGACTTCCTAACCCACTGCAGCCCCAAATCATCTCTGTCTTAGAATCTATTGCCATCCTATTCACCAGCAAATCTCTCACCTCATTGAAATAGCTTTCCACCTCCCCCAACCTCCAACTCACATATACACACGCCTGTTCTTTCCATGTTGTGCAGACATTGTTATTCTTAGGGAGGTAAGGGATAGTGGCTAAATGTGCAGGCTCTGGAGCTGGACTGCCTGGGTTCAAATCTTGGCTGTCAATTACTCATTGGGCAGGTGAGTTAACCTCTCTTTGCCTCAGCTTTCTCATGTGTAAAGCAGGGGCAATAACAGAACCTTCTTCATATGGTTGTGAGAATTAAATGGGTTAACACATATAAAACATATAGAACAGTGCACATATTAAGCACTATGTGTATTAGGTATTATTGTCATTTAAATGAAGAAGAAGTCAGGGACCAAAGAAATGATTTTTCACTGTGAGGTTCTCATGGAGCTGTGTTTTCAACCAGATTTCTTCTAGACTAAGGGCCTTTTCACTTCTACTATGGCCACTGAAGACTTCCTTTGGGACACATTTTCCCTGGAGTCTCTTAGGGCCCAGGCATGGAGGCACGTGGTTGAAAGAGAAAAAGGAGTTTAGGTATTGAGCAAAAATGCATGTTCATTAGCAACTTGGGTCACCCCCCCTGTCCCCCTGACTCCCAGATGAAAACAAGAAGACAAGGACTGGCTATGGTTCCCAGAACAGGCTCACAGGCAGAGGTGAGGGTGCCCAGCAAGTGATGCCCCTGAGGTTGGGGCCCCACCTCACTGCCCACACATCCCCTTCTGTCTCAGTGGCAGGAGGGAGCCAGAATTCTCTTTCCTGGAGCCTTCCCTCCCTCTATCTGTCTTGTAGCCTGCTGACTTCTTGATGGCCCTGCTCTTCCTTTGGTTTTGTCTTAGTCTCCCCTCGCTCTCACCACATTTTTCTGCCTTTCCCCTTCCCTCCCATCTAGCCGCTGGAAGGTCTCAGCCTCTGCAGCTCACTCATGCTTCCCAGGGTTTCCTGGCCTTCCCTAAGAAAAGGAACACCTTGGACACAGGTTAAGTACATGGTTTACCAGGCCTTTCTCCTGGGAATTCTGATTCAGGAGGCCTGGATCAGAGTCCAGGAATCCGTATTTTAGCAAGCAATCTTGGTGTCTCTTGTCTTCAGGGAGGTTTGGGCATCACTGTTTAGGCTTGCTCATGTCCCTCCTTCTCTACGACATCTCTGTGGTCCTCCTCCAGCCCGGGATGACTCACATGTCTTTGACAACTGTGACAGATCTGTTTTTGTTACCCTATGTTGATATCTAACCCTCATCAACAACCTATAGCTTTTCTGTTCAAACAATAGAAACTTCTTGAGAATAGGCATCAAGTTTTTTGTTCTCACATAGTAGGCCCTCAATAAATATTTGGTTGAAATTTTCCTTTTTCCTTTCATTATATTCACTTGGGGTGAACACTGAATTGTTTCACCTAGGCACCATCAGAAAGCCATGAGGGAAGGGGCTTAGGAATATGTTAGACAAAAGAGACATGCTGATTTGTGATTAAATGTGTCTTATATATTCAATGTTTGATTAGATAAGATTAAATGAAAACATCTCTGGTGTCAGGAATAATTTGCTGCTGTCTAAAAGAGATGACACATGGACAGGGCTGGGCTGGGTGTCTTGTCTGAAGAGCTTTTTCAATTCCTGGCTCCACCATGAATCATATGTGTGATCGTAGGTAAGATGTGTCAGCAAGTGGAGCCTCAACTTCCTTATTCTAAAAAGAAGGTTAAATCTCAATCTCATCGGGTGATAAGTTAAATGAGATAGTGTGTGAAGAGTCATTTTGTAAACTATAAAGTGTGTATAGAGGGTAGGAATTGCTCTTAGTCGTCCTTACTGTGAGTTTTCCAGCTCACCTGGTTTTCAGCATTCCCTCACAGTTTTCCTACCTGAGTCATTCAACTACATTTAAATGCAATGATAGGGAGCCCGGGAAATCTACTTCCCAGCCAGCATAAAACCTCATATCCTAATTGAGAGAGACAACAGGCAACAGTGACTCAGAGGCAGCTCTAAGGGAGCAGCTAGTTCAGACACTAGGCTTAAGAGACTCCTCAGGCCCGAAAATGTGTCCTTGGGTGGATGTGCCAAGGAATGGCAACAGACCCATCCTAAGCTTTGGTTTATTTCAGAGAGAAATTTAGAAACTGGACTATGATTGGATGGGTGGTTAACATCCATGAAAAGAGTCAAGATTTTCAGATGGCAATGCTTAAAATCTGAACAACAACAACAATAAAAAATGATAAAGGCTTTACTGCAAAAGGGGGCTGTTGTCCTATAAATGAACCCTTAGAAAATCAGATTTTCTGAATTTGATAAGAATATATTGCAGGAGTCAGTTTTCCGAGTTCTGTAAGCTTTGGCAGGGATGGGCTGGTACATGTGAGAAGAAAGCAGCAGATTTTAAAAATCTGTACAAACACCAATAAAAATAAACTCGTAGCTTGTTGTAACGTACCCACATCGTTAGAGATTTTGCCCTTAATATCTCTCTTTTAAATTTGACTCCAGGAAATAGATTTGGAACCTGATCAATCCCATCCTTGACTCTGCCATCCTTCTCCCAGAATTATAAACATAAGATTATTGCAGCGCATTTCCTGCATGTGCCTTCCATGTGGCTCCAGTCTCCACCTCACAATGTAGCAAGTAAACACTCCCCAAGTGTAATTCTGACATGTCGCCCATATGGTGAGGTCTTGGCTTGATGGTGAGGGCTGGGGATCAAGGGTGCAGACAATGTATACACGGCAAGCCCAGCCTGGGGGGAACACATGAGGTGACACTACAGGGACAGAGCCAGAAAAGTCTTCTGGTGGCAAAAAAGTTACCCTTCCTTCATCGCTTTGTATGTTTGGTTGGCGTGTGGGAGCTACAAAGGAGGGTTGGAAATGTTTTCTTTTCTTTCTTTTTTTAAAAAAATCTATTTCAATTCATCCCATTCCTGGAAAAACCACAATTCCCCCCAGCAGTCTCTAAGTTCTTCAGTTTTGAAAAACACATAGCTTCCCTGCTACCCCTTGCTTCTGTGGGTCTGTTTTGAATAGCAATTAATTTCAGTGTAAATGAGTTTGGGGCTGAGGCTTTCATTAATGTGTTAGGACTACAGGCTCCTGTGGTTTGACACCACTTAAATGCACAAATTGTTAACTTTATGAATTTTCAACAATTTTCTTCTCTCTCCTGAATCTCATATGAAACTCATTTCCCAAGGAACTGACCAAGGACCTCTGACCTCTTGCCTCAATTGCTTAAAGACCTCCAGTTCTTTTTCTTGGCCTTCTACTCTTGATATTAGAAGGTTGACTGAATTTCAAAGGGCAGTAAGCCAGATGTCTTCTTTCCCCGACGAGGGGCTGACTTCCTCTCATTTGTCTGCACTCTGTATGAATTCAGGTTGGCATCCATTTCCCCTGGGCCTCAGGTTGTTCCCAGTGTGTACTCAGTCACCTGGGTGCAAGGCTCTAACTTGTGTGATTTGCAAGTCCTGGTGCTGCAGGGATTTGACAAAGTTCCCTGTTATTTGTGCTGGTCTAGTATGAATGTGTATGTGTGTGTGTGCATATGTGCACATGCATGTGTGTGGGTGTGTGTGCATGCATGTGCATGTGTGTGCATACACTAGACTTGCACTGTCGAATCTGGCAGCCATGAGCTTCATGTAGCTATTGAGCACTTGGGATGTGGCTAGTCTGAATTGAGGTGTGCTGTGAGTGTAAAACACACATCAGATTTCAAAGACTTAATATGAAAAATAGAAATGTAAAATATCTCAATAAGTTTTTATATTGATTAATATTAAAATGATAGTATTTTGGATGTGTTGGGTTAAACAAAATATATTATCAAAATTAATTTAATCTTTTTTTTTACTTTTGAAAATGTGGCTCCTGGAAAACGTAAAATCACATATGTGGCTTGTACTCTATCTCCATTGGACAGTGTTGATCTAGATTGCTGAGGGAGGAACCTAAGTCACGTTGCTGAATCACAAGTTTTGACCTCACTTGCCCTGGTGTCCTTCAATCTTCAGGCTACATGGTGAGTGAGTAGCTTTCATAAATCATACTTCATAACTTGGAGCTACAGAGGACAGTCTGTGTGTCTTCCTGATCCCATCTCAAGTTTCCTCAGGTGACACCTCTACCCTGGCCAGGCTGGTCTCCTGTGCATGTGTTCACATACAGAATCAAGAGGCTGGCCTGGGGGCTGGAAAGACACTGCTGGTGACTCAGACCTGGTTGGTGGCCACCACGCTGTAGGTGTATTTGTCCTGGATGGTATCCATTCACTTACCACCAAGTCTTGGCTGGGTCACTTCTCTTTGACTTTGACGTATTTAGGATGCAGCTTAGGGAGAAAGGACTTTAAAGATTATCTAGTCTTATCTTTTCATTTTATAAAAGAAGGCACTAAGACCCAGGCATACAGTGTTAAAAGGAGGTGATTATAAGCTTGGACTTTGGCAAAGTCAAGTTCAAGTTCAAATGCTAGCTCTGCTACTTCTTAGCCAGTCTCTAGCACAGCACTCACCAATCTACACTACAATGATCTGTTCAACTGTCTGTGTCCCTGTGAATACTGTATACTCCTTGAGCACATGGTCTGTATCTTATTCGTTATCATAGCCCTTTCGTTTTTTCAACAACGTGCTAAAGATCTACGATGTGCCAAGCCCTGTTCTAGACTCTTGGGATGCATCAGGGAACACATACAGACCAAGATCTTGCTTATGTGCAGCTTCTATTCTAGCTGTGGGAGATGGACACCATATTGGAAGGTTTTGCAAGTTTCAGTTTATGCACAGTCCAGATCCACAAACTTACCTTGTCCTGCTGGAGCAGCATTGGCAATAGCTCTGTCCATCCCTGCAGTCCTGGAGCTGCAGGTGCCTTCTCTACCTGCTGCTGCCACTCCTACAGGCTCAAAGGCCACTTGGAGGATTGCTCCCTGTGCCTCCTGCTGCTCACATGCATGTCCCACAGCCCCTCACCTGCTGCCTGTGCAGCATATCTCTCTACTCCCACCTTCTGCCCTGCAACTTCCTCGTTGCCACTTAGGTGAGGCACTGTGTGCAACCCATGTTCCCATGTCCTGGAAGTTCAAGAAAGCCAACACCCATAGGGCAAACTGTGACAATGGGAGACGCATACTGACAGATACATTGCTGTCTCTTCTTCCCCTAGGCAGACTGTTCAGAGATGCACTAGCTTCCTGCGGCTTTCCTGAAGATGTCCTGTGGGACCAAGCCCACTGAGCCAGCGGCTTGTTACAAATCTGTGGTCATTTGGAAATAGCTCCCTTATTTTTGCTCTCCATTTTTCCACCATATTCCTCTATTCCCTCAGCTCTGCTTGCCTGGAATTGCATCCCTTTGAGCTGTGCTTTTAGGGAAGTGGGCCAAGGCAGTAGGTGCTGAGTGCGCTGGAATAAGCAAACACAGAGCACGGTCAGGAGGGGGTCTGCAGTGCTGTGGAATGGCCAGATTTTCAACAGCATCATCAGTTTAAGGCTTGTAGAAAAGGTGATATTTGAGCAAAGACGTGAAGAAGCTGAGGGAGTTAGCCACTCTGGCGAAAGGGCGTTCCATGTGTGCTGAGCAGAGGGGTGAGGGGTGGGGGTGGGGGAGAACCTGAGGCATGGCACAGGGAGAAGGAGGAGGCCGGGTGCTTTGCGGGAGGTGAGGTCAGGAGGCAGGGCAGGGGGAAGGGGGGTCATCTTAGGTCTTGTAGGTCATTGTAGGGACTGAAATGGGAGCTGGTGCCCAGTTTTGAGCAGGAGTGTGACTTGACTTCTAGCAAGTGCACAATGCCTGCTCCTGGCAGGCACTCATTCATTGTTGATTTGAAGTAAGACATGCAGTTGATCTTCCACGGATCGGATCGCCTGCCACCCCCTTCTCCAGGGCAGCACCCTGCGGGGAAGGAGCCCCTTGCCCTGCAGAGGGTTAGAGTTGGCCTTGTATGTTTCTAGCCAAGAGTTGAAAACAGATGGAAACAAAATGCCAGCATTAATCCAAAAGGCATGTGGAAGAAAGATCAAATGGGAGAAGAGGGTGAATGTGTTTTCAGCAGAGCTGTGTGCTTCCTTCAGAACCAGATTTGTGGGAAGCCAGATGAACCAGCCTTGTGCCTCATGGCAGAAAGTAGGTTTTGCCTGGAGTCTTGAGATGGGAAAAGTGCATTGATCCTCCCCATACTACAGCAATGAGGGTGGGCTCCCTGCTCAGCGCCAGGCGAGTCCTGTGAGCTTTGACTTATTGGAAATGCACACAACAAGTTTGCCATATTTGGTTCTGTGAAATCCCCTTGGCAGAGTCCTTTCAGGTTTGAGTTCTGCAGATCACACGCTGTACTTGGTGGGTACAGTGATGGCTTTTTTTCCCTGTCACAAGAACCAGCCAAGTGCAGGAGCAGCATCAGGAGTAAGAGCCCACAACATACATCCTTATTTTCCCTGGGGGTCTCTCTCCTTCCCTGTGGTCCATTTCTTTTATACTCACCTTTAAAAGATTATGAATGTAGGAGAAGGAGAAAGAGTCTGGGGTGGTATCTGGGAGCTAAGACAAAGCTCTTGGAGCATAGATAAGGGAACAGGACAATGGAAACAGCCCACACTTTTTCTCTAATAAGGAAGAATATCTGTTTCCAAAGAGCAGTCACGGGGGAGTGTAATTACATGAATCCTTTTGTTCTGGGGGCAGTGGGTTGGAAGGATGGGGAGACAGGTCAGTGGTTTTAGAGTTTGAATTTGGCATGATATTGATTATTTATTTTAAGGGAATCCAGACACTTGGGTTTAGGCCAAGAAAAACTCTTGGGCTCTTTGTCAAGAATCTTGCGAGTCAATCTTCTTAATCATCTTATTTTGATGCACAGCTACCCCTCAGTTATGTTGCTAGAAGAAAAGATAAAGCTCAAAGATTCTCAGGTATTTTCCAAACAAGGCCACATAAATCTTTGGAAACTAGAAAAGATCACTTAGTACCCAGTAAGGGAAGAGATTAAGATGTATGAGGGTAAATAAACATGTGTCTCTGCAGAAGGTCTGAGAACCTCACAAGTTAGAGCAGCCAGTTGGGCATGAGCAAGTCTCATAGCGGTTTAAGAGGTTTTGTCCATTTCCCAGATGAGCAACTGAAGCCACAGGGAGGTCCCACTGCTCAAGTGGCCTGGCCCAGGTGTCACCTGGATTTTTTAGTAGCCAGAAGAACATAATATAGCAAGGATATTTATTGCTTTTATTATTTAGTTTTTTTGAGGACTTTAATTTAGATATAGTTTATAGAAATACAGGAAGCAGTATTTCAAAATTTAATTAATACAGAAGCCATGTAAAACCCCATCCCTACATCCTTAATTGGGGGAGAAGATGTAGTACAGTCCCTGACTAAATAACTTACTGCTAGCTAGGGAAGTGCTCATGAAATCCAGAAAAGCATAGAAAACAGTTCTTTTCTTCAATTTCAGTCCAACTTCCATTGGATACAGATCCCACAGGAGTGTGGGTTTGGGAGCTGCTCCTCTCTGCTTGGTGACCCATCCAGGCTCTTCATACGTCACGAGATCCTTTTTCTAAACCAGAGATGGCAAATTATACTCTACATGCTAAATCCAGCCTGCTGCTTATTTTTATATGTGAGCTACAAGTAATTTTTACATTTGTATATAAATGGTTTTAAAAAATCAA
Organism: Daubentonia madagascariensis; assembly: GCA_023783475.1. Lineage (NCBI taxonomy): Eukaryota > Metazoa > Chordata > Mammalia > Primates > Daubentoniidae > Daubentonia > Daubentonia madagascariensis. The sequence continues at coordinate 4,550,232 of JAKFHU010000913.1, read as the reverse complement.
AAAAGAATAATATTTTGCAATGTGAACATTTTATGAAATTCAAATCTCAGTGTCCATAAATAAAGTTTTACTGAAACACAGATATGCTTATTTTTTTATTGTCTACAACTGCTGTTTTCCATAATAGGAGAGTAGTTGATACAGAGATGGATGTCCCACAAAGCCTAAGATATTTACTATCTGGTCCTTTCCAGAAGAAGTTTGCTGACCCCTGTTCTAGCCCTTGGAGCACCCCTATGACATCCAAGTTGGTAAGGGAACCTCTCACTTTTGGACACCGTCTATCCCCCACCCCCTTAACCCAAAATAGATTGGTCACTTTAACACTTTCCTCCCCACCCTTCCTTCTCTTTGGCACTCGTGCCAGCCAGTCACTTCTGCCGCTGCTGGGGGTCAGAGAGCGACGAGAATGGTGCAGAGAAAGGGGCTGTCCCCTTGCCTGCTTACGGCTTGGAGTCACTGTAAGACCACTAGACTTTCCATGCCATCAGGATTGACTCTGTCTTATCTTTTCTGGATCATAATCTAGAAGAATTTCTGAATCTTTTTCTACCTTGAGCTCATCGCAGCCTCCCTTTATAAAGTCTAGTCTCAGGAAAGAAGAGGGTTTGGGGGAGAAAAAATATAATCTACCATGCTGCAAATGCTTTCCCTGTCAGCAGGATGAGGGTTCACAATGTAGAAGGCATGTCAAAGACCACACCCTCTCACCGCCAACTGATCCACTTCTTCTGTGAACACAAATATTGCTGTTCTTTGGCTTTGTCAGTTCTATCCCCTCCGCCTGGGACCTACCCCTCGTCTCCACCTATATCCTCCTCTTCTTTAAAGGGCTGCTCATGTCCATCCTCTTCCATGAAGCTTTCCCAGACTGTGTCTGTAACAAATGCTCTCCGGAAGTTTTAAGTGTTTCCTTTCTACTCTTCCTGGGCTCTTGGGATCACTGGAGACGGTCTTGCCATCTGGTTTCCAAGCCTCTCCTCTCCATCCCCATCATCACTGTCCCAGTCTAGACTCATCTTTCTCCTGAACCCTTGTGGGTGACCCCTAACTGCAGCCACATATAACTTGTGGCTTCAAGTCTCTCCTCCACAGGGCTCCAGAGGGTCTATCTTCAGACGATGTAAGTCTGATTACCTTAACCCTATCTCCTCAGCTTCAAATCCTTCACTGCTCTCTGGAGAAGGTGTATAAAACCTCACATGAGTTGGTTCCCACCCACCCCTCCAATCTCATCCTCTGCTTCAAATTCTATGCTCTGGCAAAACTTCACTGCTTGTGGTTTTTTAATATGCTGTTGTGCATGTTTTTCCTCTTTGCCTAGGATGCTTTATTCCATTCCACCCAGCCCCTTTTTCCTAACTGACTCCTGCTTATACTAAAAGGCTCAGCTCAGGGGCTACCCCTTCAGAAATTCTTCCTAGACTTCCCTCCTCTTCCCCTACTAGGTTGGATTAGTTTTTTATCTATCTAGGTTCCCAAATGCCTAACTTTATGATTACCTTCTCCACACTATATTGTATTAATCTGTTTCCATGATTGTTTCTCCCCCCGCAGTGAACTATAGTAAGGACAGGGTCCTATTTATCTTTACACCACTAGTTCTTTTAGTCTCTGACTTACAGGAGGTGCTTAACAAGCGCTTATTGAGTAAAGAGAGTGATGATAAATCCCTTTAAGACAAGGTAATGTTTTATACATTTTTATATCCCTAGGACTTGGCTCAATACCTGTTTTTGCTGCTGCTAAGGATAATTCCAGTTTACTGTTCCTTTTTTTAAAGATGCCACTGCAGACTATGGGCTAAACCTGTGCCTCACACAAGGCCTGGAAATGCCTGTCTGTTCTTCAACACACTTCTTGGTTCACACTATATCATAATAATGTTGATAAAAATAGTTACAGGTGAGTGATTGCTTTGTGAGTACTAAGTGTCTAATACATAATCTCTAATTCTAAACATAACCCTTAGAGGTTAACGCTATTCTCTCCCAAAGAAACTAAGGCACAGAGAAGTTAAATAACTTTCCCAAGATCATACAACTAGTCATTGGCAAAACTGGGATTTAAATCCAGGTTTTTCTGGCTGCAAGAAGCTTAATATTTTTGTGTTATCCTTTTTTACTCCTTCTAATTTATATTTTAGCAACATCAGCAAAACTATAAAGTAATAGTTTATAGTTTAGAAAAAGAAGGAAAGAAAGAAAAATGGGAAAGTTCAGCCACAACCCTGCCACCTGCAAACAATCCAGCTGTTTTAATTTGCCCAGGCTCTCATCCTTTGCTCGTCCACATGTGTATCAAATGAATAGGGTAGATGTACCATTTGTTTCTCTCTCTCTCTCTCTCTTTACCCAACATTACATCAAGATCTTTTTCCAATGTCTGGTCATAGTCTTCATAATTGTAATTTTAATGATTTGTACTTCATTTCTGATCTTGGTGTTAATGAAAGTCTTCCAACCCCAGTGACTCCCTGTCCCTTCCCCTTTGTACTCACTGCTCTGTAAGTGCATCTGGCCTTTATTGGAGGCAGCTGTGAAGAGAGGGCTGCACTTGGTGCCAGAAAAGTTGGACCGAGTCCCAGGTCTGACAGTTACTAGTTGTGTGACCTTGGGCAAGTCAGGTTCATTCAATTTCGAGCTCCTCCCCTGGTCTGTGGGCATCTTTAAGGCAGGGATTGTTTTATTTCTCTTTTATAGGCCTTGCATCTGGCACAGAATACAAGATCAATACGTGCTTAATAAAGGCTCTCAAATTCCTCATCTGTAAAATGGGATAATTAAGCCCATTCCATAAAGATACGGTAATTGAATGAGGCTTTATACACACACACATACATACATGCATATATTCTCTGCAGTTGTATAAATCATTCTATATAAATATAAGTTGGTATAACTATTATAATTGCTGGGCTTATACAATTCACATAAAAGTCTATTCAATTATCTGGAAGAACAGCAAACTTCCTGACTGAATGTTTCATCTTTTCTCCAGATGTTTGGCATCCTGTAGGCACAGTAGACCACAGACTTAAAGGAATCATCATTCAATGTTTATGCTAACTTGTCTGTATTTCTTTGACATGATGTTGTCTGCCTTGACAACAGAGATTGCATGTGCTTAAATTTCTGAGTACAACACCATGCTCAGCCAGTACATAAATTAAGTGCCCTTTGGTGTGACTAAAGGGATATGGAATGTTATAAAGTTTAGAGGACATAGTAGTTTGCAAGAACTCATTTTAGCTGGTGTAGTTATTTGCCTGTGGGGCAGAAGCTGTGAGGATTAGTTGGGTTAATCCATAAGGAAACAGTCCAACAGTGTGGGAGCAGTTATCCATCCCTCCTCAGGTATGAGGACAATGACCTTATAGAAACAAAAGGTAAGAGTCCACAGACTTGTGAAATAATTCCTATCTTATCTATTCTCATGATAATCTCTTTTTCACTACAAAGTCCTAAGAGTCAAATTTTCCTCATCATCTGCATAATATCAGCATTGTAATTCTCCATCTTAACAAAGATTAAGTTGTTTTCAAGGCTAGTTGACTCAAAAAACTAGACACATGTTGGTTACACAAAACACTGAGAAATAAATAATTTTTTTTATTTCAACATTTTATTCACAGTGTATCATTGTTATCTGTAAGAAGGTTAATACAGTGCGAACTACTCTATCATTAGTAAGAGTGCACTCTCTTATACTGCTTTTAAATAACATTAATCAGATCAAACAGTATTTTTAAATCACACACCTGAAAAAACTTCCACAAAAAAAATGTGTGGTGGTTTTACAGTTGATTTTATTTTCTAACACACTAGAAAAATATTTTTATTGTATAATTTAAGTCCAATTCATTTTGCCACTTGAGCAGAAGAGGTACTTTAAAAAATAACTATGGTTTTTCTCTATTTATTCTTTGGTTTTTAAATTCAATTTATCTAGATACATGTTCATTTTGAATTTTCATGCAAATTTACTTATAAATTAATGAAATAAAGAAATAAATATTTTCAATGATCAGTAAGCAAGATAAAACACAGCAGGAATAGTGGAGAATAAAAGACAAAGGATTAACATCTTTAAAGTGCAGAAATTAAAAAAAAAAACAAATCCTGTCAACCTAGAATTGTACACCCAGCAAAAAGTTACTTCAAAAATGAAGGCGAAATGAAGATATTTTCAGATAAACAAAAGCTAAGAGAAACTAATTCCAGCAGACATGATTATAATAAACACTAAAAGAAATTCTTTGAACGGATGGAAATTTAGATTTACAGAAAAGAATGAAGAGACCTCAAAATTGTAAATATGTAAAGAAACATAAAACACACTGTATTTTTCTTCTCTCAATTTCTTTAAAAGATAACTCAGTTCCAGCCGTGATGGAGTAACAGGACTAGACTTATGTCCTTCCCAGTGTAAACAACCAGGAAACTGAACAAATATATGAAACAATGTTTTCAACAACGGATGATAGGTCGCATGAGCCTGTGATTCCTGAAAGAAGGGAAGTACATAAGGTGAACTCCATGATAGGCCTGGCTGTCTGCTTGAAGGCACATTCTAAACCAAAGTGTAGGGTGGAGTTTCCAATGCAGAATATAGTAGTCTTGGTGGGTGATGGCAGAGAGTTCAGAGTTCAGGTAGGCTGAGGTAACTGGAACTTGCGGGACAGAGTTCCGTAGAAGAGGAAGCTAAATAGAAAAAGAGATCCAGAAATCTGGACAGGTGTCCAGTTGAGTCTTTGCTGAATATTAAGCTGTGTAGAGTGAAGTTCCATAAGGATAAGCAAAGACAATGGTGGAACTATAAACTGAACAATGATTAGATCTCACACAGGACTGACAGACAATCATGTTCTAACCAGCCAGAATAGAGAGTCCTTATTAATCACACGGGGCACAAAATAGAGACTCCTGAAGGGTCACACTCATTAGTAAGGAGAAAATATTGCTAGAAAAAAGTCCTGCTCTAGACTCACACTAATAAAAAGCTTAAAAATAAGTTCTGAAAAAGCAAGGTCTCCTGAAAATTATTTACTTTCCTGCAAAAATAAAGCATAATTCTGTTTTTTAAAAAGGCAACTAATCAAGACACTCACCAACATAAAATTAATAACATCCAATTAGAGATTAAATATTTCCAGACATGACAAGAAAAAGAAAAATGTGACCAATAACAAGGAGTAAAGTCAGTCAATAAAAATGAACACAAAACAGAAACAATAATGGAAATAGCAGACAAACATGCTAAAACAGCTCTTACAAATATGTTCAAGTATTTCAAGAAAACACAAACATAATGAGAAGAGAAATATTAAATAGTACAAAAAGAGTCAAATTATGCTTTTATTTATTTTTTTGTATTATAACAATTACATTTGCATCTTAGAGGGATTATCAAGCAGATAACAAAACACACTTCCCCTAAGAAAACAAATGTGTAACTGAAGTATCCTCAATAAGAGAAAGTAATTCCCTTGTAAAAACTCACCATGCCATTCTCAGTGTTCATGAGACAGTTCCTTTTGATGGAGTGACTCTAATCTGGATGTTGTCATCATAGCAAAAAGAGAAAAACTCACCATGCCATTCTCAGAGTGTTCATGAGACAGTTCCTTTTGATGGAGTGACTCTAATCTGGATGTTGTCATCATAGCAAAAAGAGAAGCCTCCTAATTTTCTTAAATTAGGAGGGAATACTTTGGATATCATTAGGTTCATTCTTTTTAGGGAGTGTATTACTCTGCTAGGGTAACAAAATACCACAGACTGGGTAACTTAAACAACAGAAATTTATATTCTTACTGTTCTGGAGACTGAAAATCCAAGGTCAGGGTGCTGGCAGGGTTGGCTTTTTCTGAGGCCTCTCTCCTTGGCTTGCAGACAGCTACCCTCTTGCTGTCTCTTCCCATGGTTGTCCCTCTGTGCACTCCCAAATACTTTTAGAATGGAAAAATATAGCATCTGAAATGAAAACTCACTGGATAGGATTTCATTATCATAAGATAAGACACAACAGGAAGAAACATCAAGGAACTTGAAAACATTCCATAGGAACTATCTCATTTGAAGCATGGAGACAAAAAAAAAAAAAAAGAATAGCACCTTAGTGACAGGTGAAATAATATCAAGCAGTCTAACAGAAAATAAATATCAAGATGGTAGACTTACAACCAACCATATCAATATTTACATTTGAAAGAGCTCAGGAAATTTCACCCCAAAACATGACTCCTTGGTATAAAAAATATTTTGAATTGTAGGCCCTTCGAGATCAACAAAGCATTGGAGGGGGCTTTCCCTCTATCTGCATAAAAGTAAAAGGATGGAAAATATATGCTACAGATCTGTGGTCCCCAACCCCTGGGGCTGAGGATTGGTATTGGTCTGTGGCCTGTTAGGAAATGGCCTCACAGCAGGAGGTGAGCAGCAGGCCAAGGCAAAGCTTCATCTGTATTTATAGCTGCTCCTCATTGTCATAGGAGTGTAAACACTACTGTAAACTGAGCATGGGAGGGATCTAGGTTGAGCACTCCTTATGAGAATCTAACACCTGATGATCTGAGGTGGAGCTGAGGTGGCGATGCTAGCACTAGGGAGTGGCTGCAAATACAGATTATCATTAGCAGAGAGGTTTGACTGCACAATCAATGTAATGCACTTGAATCATCCCAAAACCCCTCCTACTGCCCCCTGGTCCATGGAAAAATTGTCTTCCATGAAACTGGTCCCTGGTGGCAAAAACGTTGGGGACCGCTGCTATAGATCACTTGTACATTGCTGGTGGAAATGTAAAGTGGTACAGTAATTCTGGAAAGAGGATGGCAATTTCTTACAAAACCAAACAACCTAATAAATGGCATCTATGAAAAACCTACAGCTAACATAATGCTCAATAGAAGAAAGACAGAATTGCCCCCTCAATATCATAAAAAAGGAAAAATGTTCATCCTTACTACTTCTTTACAACATTTTACTGTGGGCCACAAATAACACAATCTTGTATATGAAAAATCCCAAGGAATTTACAAAACATTGCCATGAGTAGTAAGTGAGTTTAGCAAGGTCACAGGATTAAAAAGTTAACATATAAAAATTAATTACAATTCTATATACTAGTTATAAAATTAGAAAGTGAAGTTTAAAAACTTTATCATTTATAATAATATCAAATTTGAAATACTTAGGGATAAATTTAACAATTATAGGCCAGACCTATACAATGTAAACTATAAAACATTGTTGAGTGAAATTAAAGAAGACCTAAATAAATGGAGAGATAAACTATGTTCCTGGATCAGATGACTCAGTATTGTTAAAATGGCAGTTCTCCCTAAATTGATCCACATATGCAATGAAATCCTAACAAAAATCCCAGCATGTTTTTTGTTAGACATTGTAGATTCTAATTCTAATATTTTATTGAACAACAAAGGACTTAAACCAAAATAATTTTTAAAAGGGGAAGAAATTCAGAGGATTAAACTACTTGATTTTAATACTTACTATGAAGCTACAGAAATTAAGACAGTATGATATTGATGTAAGGATAGACATGTATATCAATGGGCCAAAATAGAGAATTTAGAAACAGACCCACACATATATGGACAATCCATTTTCACCAAAGGTGCTAAGGTAATTCAACGGGAATAGGATAGTCTTTTCAACAATGGTGGTGGAACAATTGGCTATCCATTTGAAAAAAATGAACCTCAGCATTTAACTTATTCCTTATACAAATACTAGCTTGAAATGAATCATAGATATAAAAGTAAAAGCTAAAACTATAGAAAAGAAAATAGGAGAAAGTCTTTGCAAACTTGGGGTAAGCAAAAAATTTTATGGATAAAACAAAAAATACCTGTGAACCACAAAAATTGTTAAAAATTATTTAGTTTTCATAAACATTAAAAACTTTTGTTCTTTGCCACTGTTAAGAAAATGAAAAAGGGAAGCCACATACTGGAAGGAAATACTTGTCTCATGTGTATCTGACAAAGAACTTCTAAATGAAATATATGAAGAATTCCTAGAATTCTACAATAAAAAGACAAACAACCCAATAAAGATTTTAACAGGCACTTCACAAAGGAAGCTATATGAATAGACTCCAAGGGAAGGCATATAATCAGAGAAAAGAGAGTCATTTCATAATGATAAAATGAGGGCATTATAATGAATTCAACAGGAAAACATTAACAATCGCAATTGAGTATTCACTTAATAGCAGAGTTTTTTAATTTATGAGATAAAAACTAACGGAGCTAAAGAAATACAGAAAAATTCACATAATAGATGGAGTATTTAATAATCCTAACTCAGAAGTCCCCACCTTACAACTTGTCTACAGTGTGTGTTGCCCTGGACAAGGCTCTTTGGCTTCAGGAATGTCAGGCAATCAGGTAAAATGGAAAGGAGATCTGTGTTCTAGGACTGGATCTGACACTAAGGATCTCTGAGCAAACTTTATTCAGTCATTGACTAAATATGTATTGAGCTTCATGCATGTGCCAGAGATTCCCTAGAGGCAGCAATCCAGAGGCCATCTGTGCTCTGAGTTTATGGTTTAATGGAGCATACAGGTGAGTACATCTCTGAGACACAGTTTTCCTATTTCTGAAATATGAATAACAGCAACAATAAAGAAACATCATAAATGGCGAACAACATATGAGTGCACAAATACATTGTGGTATAATCATAAAAATTCTATATGGCAGTGGAAATGGATTAACAGGAACAATATTTATAATATTTATTCACTTAAATAAATTAAGTGAAAAAAGCAAATTGGAGAATGATACATTGGTATGATTATTCATATAAAGTTTAAAATTTAAATAACAATTATCTTTGTAGTAAAGGCAAGAAATTATAAACAGGGTATATCAAATTTGGAAAAGAATCTCTGGACTTCTCTGTTAAGAAAAAGAGTTCTTTAAAGTTAAGAACATGATAACAGAAGTTAAAAATTTGGTAGAAAGATTGGAAGATAAAATTGAAGACATATTTCAGAAACTGTAGCACAAATCTAGAAATGAAAAATAGGAGTGAAAGATATAAAATTAGAGGACTAATTCAGGAGGTCCAGTAGCTGAATAACAAGAATTTAAGAAAGAAGGCAGAGAAAACTAAAGGGAGGAAGGTATCAGTGAAATAAAATTTCCTGGAACTGGAGGCTGTGAATCCTCAGGGCCCAATGAGTACCTAACACAATGGTTAAAAACAGATCCACATCAAGGCACATACATTTGAAATTCCAGAATATTGCTATATTTGTCAGGGTTATTAATGCTAGCTGCTGAAGCAGACAACACTCAAACCTCTTAATGGCTTAAAAACCCAAAGTTTATTTGACACTTACACAAAGTCTAATGTCTTTCAGCTGGTTCCCCTCCACCTTGTAAATATGCCACTTGGATCATGTGTCCCTTGAGGTAGTTGTGGCAGTGGAAAATAGGGTTGGAGGAAGCACGCTGGCTTTTAAGTTCCTTAGCTTGGAGGTGACATGTGCTACTTCTACTCTCAGGCCAAAGGCAAGAACACGGCTCCAACCTAACCACTGGAAAGGCTGGATAACCTAGGTGGACACATGCATACTTGGTGTTTTGCATGCCAATAATTGCCTGCAAAAAGATGATCCCACACATTTTCAGAGAAAACCAAACTCGTCATGCACAAAGGATCAGGAAGCAGAAAGGCTTTGGACTTCTCAATAGCAACATTGGAAGTTAGAAAACAATGGAATAATGCTTTCAAAATTTTTAATGTAAGCAATTTATACCTAGAATTCTATTCCCACCCAAACTATCAATCAAGGGTCAGTATAGGATAAACTCATTTTCACATGTTGAAGATCTCAAACAATTTACCTTCCATATACCCCTTCTCAGGAACCCACCAGAGGATGTGCTCCATTAAAATGAGAAAGAAAACCAAGCAAGAGAAAGACAAGGGATCCAGGGAACAGGAGACCCAATTCAGGAGAGAGGTAAAGCGAATTCTCGGGATTACGGTGAAGGGAGATCCCATAATGAGAGCTGTGCACCTGGCACAGAAGGAAAACGGTCAGGTGGTAGCAGGTGAGAAGACTCCAGGAAAGGATTCTTCAAGAAGATGTAATTGACAGATTACCTGGAGTAACTGAATATATCGAGAGAAAATATAAACAATTGGCACTGAGTTTGTTGAATTAATCATAGTTAGGAGAAGAAGAAAATGGGAGAAAAGAGATAATTATTAAATTTAGAGAAAGCAAAAAGTTGTGCAGGGAAGGAATTTAATTATAGCTTACTCTACAACTCAACCCTTGAATTTCATAATAGTCTTCATCATGTATCCCAAATATTGTTTTAATCAAAATTGTGCCCTAAGCATATTGAGAGGTTGAAGGGATGGGACGAATGTATGTGGCAGAATGGGCAGGGGGCGGGGAGATGACAGTTGCTAAAGCTGGAAAAGAAGTAGCAAGCATGTTAAGAGGTAGGAAGTAAATACCCAAAGAACAGCCCTACGAAATGCAAGTGGTTGCCTCCGGGAGAAAGAGATGAGGGTGGGAGCCTAGAGACTGCTGTTTTGACCTAATAAACCTTCATCTAGTTGACTCTTTAAATTATGTGCTTGTATAACTTTGATAAAAATAAAAAGCTAACGAAAGAAAAACCCAGCTCTAGAGTGATAGGTATGGTATGACACAGTCTTTGTAAATTCCCCCACGCTGTATATTGTAGGTGTACATGTATGTGTGATGACTGGAGAAAGACTAGAACACGCACCAAGTGGGAAGCACTGTTCCCTCTGGGAGGTGAGCCTGGTATTTGGAGCCTGATACGGTGTTCAAGGGAGAATTGGCTTTATTATCATAAAAATGTACTCATAGGTTATTTGTGAAATTAAGCATAAATCAAAGACAAATAATAAAAACCAAAAATGTATTTTAGACCTGGAATGTAATGGCCTAATTAAAAAGCCATCTTTGGACTCACCCCACTTTCACAGAGTTGGTGGGAATGTCAGCAGGGAAGATCAAACTGAGTAAAGAAGCAGGCATGAGAGGGAGCAGCACCCAGGTGGGGACAACACAGGGGACCTTTACTTTCTCTCACTGTACTTAACTGTATGGCACTCATGCCCTCCAAGGCCCACAAAGAGATCTGTACATTTTTGATTAGAAAGTCCATTCAGGATGGAAGCTGATTATTACTGTCTCCACATTCCAGTCTTAAGAGAAAGCCCGGATACAGTGTTGATGAGGACTTGCCCAGTGTCAGGCAGTGAATCAGGAATGACACTGAGTTGCCCAAGAGTTTTCTCCCTACTTACAGCTTCTCACTGCTGAATACTCAGGCAAATGGACCTGGATTTGAATTCTGCGTCTCCTACTTGCTGGTCACGTAAGATAGGCAAATTCCTTACCTTTTCTGAGCCTTAGCATCCTCACTTAAAATGGTAATAATGCATGTAAAATCCTTAGTGACTATGTACTATATGTCAGGCACATAGCAAACACTCAGTAAATGTTGATAATAATAATTATCAATAAGAATCAGAAAGTCAAGACTTTTACTTGCCCTTCCTCCTCCCTCAGAAATCAAATGGCATGTTTCAGATCCAAGTAGACATGTGTAGGGTTATCTGTTGTTTTGGGTTAACCATACTGCTATAGGATTGACTGGTTATAGAGATTAAATAATTAATTATTGTTGGACATTCAACATAGTATTAAACTCTTTTATTTTGATGTATTATAGGCATACCAAAACATAAATAATAATATAACAAACATCTGTGTACCTACTAGCTCGCTCAAAAGATAAAATATTTCAGGTTCAATTGAAAACTCCTGAGTACACCTTCCAGTTCCTCCTCCTCTGCAGAGGTAATCACTTTTCTAAATTTGGTATATGATCCCCATGCTTAAGTTACTACAAAGATATGTATCCATAATCTACTATTGTTTTGCACATTTTAAATTTTTATGTGAATAATCATTCTAATGCATCCTTCCTCAATTTGCTGTTTTCATTTAACTTATTTATCCATATTAATAAATGTAGTTCTAGTTCATCTATTTTCACTGCCGTATAGAGTTCTTATGATTATACCACAATGTATTCATACATTCCATGTTTCTGGCCATTTATGGTGTTTCCATGTTGGTGGTGTTACCCGCATTTCAGAAATGGGAAAACTGAGTCTCAGAGGTACTCACCCATATGCCCCATTAAACCATAAACCTCCGAGAGCAGATTGCCTCTGGATTGCTGCCTCCGGGGAATCTCTGGCAAATGCATAAAGCTCAATGCATATTTGTTGAATAACTAAATGAAATTTGTTCAAAGAAACTCAGTGTCAGGTCACAGCTCTCCCCATCATTTTACCCAAGTGCTTGACATTGCCTGAGGCCAAAGAGGCTCTTCCAGGGCAACACACATTGTAGAAATGTTGTAAGGAGACAACATTCCTTCCTGTGTTTGATTGGGTCAGGACCTCTGTCATTCACAGGACTGCCCAGGTAGTAAGTCTGTGTTTTTGACAGGACATTGGTGAAAGCGAGTGGATCATTGTCCTGCTTTATCAGGATAAAGCTCAGATGACTCTTGGCTTTGGTTTGGTTTCTGAATTCCTGCCTACTCCTCATTACCCTACTTGCTGCCACCATGAGATGACCACTTTCCAGCCTAACCTGACCTATTTCTAAAGTCTCCAGAAGAAGCTCTCTCCATTCAGGCAGAAGCTCCAAGGAGGTTATAGTGTTCCCAGTATCTTCAGAGTGGGGGCTGGTACCAATGCTTCCAGGCAGAGCCAGTTCTGTGACATGTGAAAGCTTAATTTACTCACCCAGAATTAAGTGCCCACTGGAGCTGGCCAATTAACAGTCTCCTGTTTACAGGTTGCTCTGGCCTTGCTGTCCTCTGCCTCCCCCTCTGCACGGGGGCCTGGCGGCACACTGCAGGCCCCGTGCCCTTTTTGTGACACACCATGCTGAGATGGTGTCCTCTGTGGAGACCTCTTGAGTGCAAATGGTCCCTTTATGACAGAAACACTACAAGAACATTCCCCAAGGGTGCTGTTTGCTGTGGTAGTTCGTCTACAGATTTTCCCACCAGGATCCTGGAGCAGGTCCAGTTTGGAATTGCCACTGTCATGAGAAGGGAACAGATGACCGTGGAATAAAGTAATAGCCCTTCCCCCTTCCCTCACCAACCCTTTGATTTTGGAGGATCTATGCTCGTTAGTGGTCAGGAGCCCTGCACCTCCTTTTTGAATTAGGAGAACGTGGGAATGAGAGGTCTTTGGGGCACTTAAAAGCGGCAACCAGTTGCCCACAAAACCACTATCTGCAGCTTGAGCAGCCCTTGCTATGAACCTCCCTGGAGCTTAGCCAGGAAAACAACTCAAGCTAGCCCCCAAAATAGGCTCCTTGCAGACACTTTCTTAAAGAAAAAAAGAGACAGTGAGAGAAAGAGAGAGAAAACTGAAAAAGAAATTCCACCCAGAAGCAATAATATGTGTAGAACGCATGTCTACTGTTGCTCACGTGGCTACAGTCTAATTATCTGTGAAAAATATGTTATTGCTGACAAATATCATAGTTGTCAAGAAATTCATCACCATATGCCCCCGAAAGCAGCTGATTTCAGATTCAAATGAGGCTCTGCACTGTTGATTTTGCCTTTACCAAAGCTGTGGATGAAAGGGCGTGGGCCTGAGAGGCATGGAGAAGATTCCTTCTGAGGGTGGTCCCCACATTATCCCTGCGTTTTCTAGGAGGTCTTTCAGAGTGAATAGACAGCCATTTATTGAAAGGGGCCTACACTGTACTAGATACCTTACTAGGTACTTTAGCAAATTTTGGCTCTTTTGATCCTCAGAACAAATTCTTTGTAGATATTGCTAACTCCATTTCACAGACAAGCAAAATGAAGATCAGAGAGAAGTAACTTGCTCAGGAAGTGCCAGATGATTCTGGTTTCAGGAAGCTGAGTTGGGGTTCCTTACTGCCCTTATAACTACTTATTCATTTTTCATTTGGAAGCTTAATGAGAAGAGTTAATAAAAGATTACACTAGGTGCCGCGGGCGGGGGCCGGGAGCGCGGGTGTCTCTCGTGGCCTGGGTCCTGGCCGGCCGCGCCCTAAAATAAAATGTAAAAAAAAAAAAAAAGATTATACCAAATCACATCCATGTCCTGCCATCTTAGACCTGTGCCTTGCAAACCTTATCTCTACCCGAAACTCTGGACTAATTCCCAGCTGTCTACTCAATGTCTCCATTGGATAGCTAGTGGGCTTCTCCAGCTTGCCAAGGCCAAAACAGTTCTTTTGAGTTTTACCCCCAGAGCTGCTACTCCCATAGTTTTCTCTGTTTCTCTAAATCACCCCATCATCTACCCACTAGCCCAAGCCAAAATCTCATCCATCAGAAATCCTATTGAAAAATATAACAAAATCAGTGCCCTTCTTTCTTCTGCACTGCTACCATTCTAATCCTCCTTCTGTCTCTTACCAAGATTACAGCAGTAGCCTATTCACTGGCCTTTCCATTTTTACCCTTCCCCCTAACCCCCTTCTCACTTTCCATACACAAGTCAGGTAACAGTGCAGTTTCTCACTCAAAGCTCTTCAATAGCTTGCCCCTTCAATGGCTGTTAGGTTAAAATGCAAGCTCCTGCTTGACCTTCTGTGACACCAGTCTTACATCACCCACCACGCTCCAGCCACTCTGGCACCCTCTCTGTTTCTTGAATATTTCAAGCCAATTTCAATCCAGAGATGTTGCATCCAAGGACACAAATCTAGTTGGCAGAGTTATAATGAGACTCCAGGTCTCTTTTCACAAGACCACTATCACCCTTATCTCACCCTGCCTCCACAATGCCAAGGGCTTGGGCTTGCTGTGCGAATAGTGAAGCCCTCTTCTCCTTCCTTAAATAAAGGTGTCTCTTTAATTAATCCCAATAATTTACTCATTTATTTAATTTTTGATGCATTCGTTCATCAAACATACACTCAATGTTCAGTATTTCCAAACACTTTGGAAATTAAAGGTTCTATATTTGT
This sequence comes from Daubentonia madagascariensis, assembly GCA_023783475.1. Taxonomy (NCBI): domain Eukaryota; kingdom Metazoa; phylum Chordata; class Mammalia; order Primates; family Daubentoniidae; genus Daubentonia; species Daubentonia madagascariensis. The sequence goes on along the minus strand of JAKFHU010000913.1, from coordinate 4,535,157 downwards.
GGCCTGAGTTTTCTGAGAAAAAAGGCACAGATTGTAGCTGCTGGGAAGTTTCTGGCCAATCATAAAAAAACACTTGACCGAGGAGGTGAATCAGCTCCAATGAGACTGGAAGTTGGCTATGGGAAGGATGCTCAAAGACCCCACTGCCCCACAATATCTCCCTCATTATATTTGTCACCAGGAGTTATATGGGCACCACTGTGTGTGTAGACCTATGAGACTAGCAGCATGGGACCCCTCCCCCAAGACCCCCCAGCTTGACCACCTGGGGTCTCGTTGTAACCTTACAGGTGTGTACAGGTGAAGGCAAATAGAACAGTTCATGGAAGACTGATAATGGAAGATGGTGTTGGACTCTGGCCTTAGGTCACTTTTTGAGAGCTTTTCCCCAGTGGTCCTACCCTTCCCCCACCTTATATCCCTAAAGAAAGCAACTGAACAATATTTTTTAAGCAGATGTCATATGAGTGAGGCCTATCCTGGCTACCTTAGTTACACTTGTAGCCTTGCCCCACTTGGCACTCCCCACCCCCCATCTACTTTTCCCCATAGCATTTGTTATTCTCTAACATACTAGGTAACACATTTCTTTGCTTACTGAAGTCTCCATCCAGTAGAATGTAAGCTTCTCAACGAGGGTGGGGATTTTTTGTTTGTTTTGTTCACTGCCATATTCCTAGTAACTTTTAAGAGTGTCTGGACATAATAGGTGCTGAGTACTATTTGCTGAATGAATGAATGAATCAGACACCATGAAATGTGTAATATTTTTTGAACTAGAAATTCTATTTCTAGGAATCTAGTCTTCATAAATAGGCTAGAATGAATGGAAAATGTGTAAACTAAGATTGTTCATTTCCTTATTATTTACAAGCATGAAAAATGGGAAACAACTTAATCCTTTCCAAAATAAGGGATTATTTAAATAAATTGTGGGATATTCATACAATAGAATGTTATAAACATTAAAATTCATGTCTGCGAAAAATATTTAATAACATGGGAACATGTTAGGATTTTTTTTAAATGCAGATGAGTATTGTATAATTTGATTGCAAATTTGTAAAGTGCCTATGTATGCATGCATGCACAGAAAAAATAGTGGAACAGTAACCAAAAGTTAACAGTAGTTATCTCTGGGAGATGGAGTTACAGATTATGTCAATTTTCCTTTTTTGTGCTTTCCTCTGTTTTGAACTTTTCCATGAAGGAGCGAGGAGGAGACTATGGGTGGTGAAGTGTCTCTCCTGACCCTGGGGGACTGGGAGAAAGGGCCTCCTCCTCCTAGCTACTTCCTGGTAGCCACTCTTTCAGGGAGACCCCACTCATAGTGACTCTGGGCTTGGTCATGTGACTTGCTTTGGCTAATGGGACTTTAACAAATATGAAACAAATAGAGGTTTAAAAGGCACTGATGCTTTTTGGGGCTGTCTTGCTGTTGGGAACTCTTCGTCATGAGAACAGACCTGGGCTGATGAGGGACTGATGAGAGAACAAACCTGGAGGATGAGAGACGACATGGTGAGAAGCCTGGCCATCCCGCCATTCCCGCCGTCCTAACCGAGACACCAGACATGTGAGTGAGGTCATTCTAGACCTGCACTGCCCAACACGGAGGCTATTGAACATTTAAAATGTGGAGATGTGCTGTATGTGAAGAATGCATGCTGGAGTTTGAAGATTCATGTGATAAAAAAAGTAAAATATTTCATTAATTTTTATATTAAGTACATATCAAAATATAATATATTTTGGATATATTGGGTTAAATTTTAAAATATTATTAAAATTAACTTCACCGGTTTCTTGTAATTTTTTAAAATGTGGCTACTAGAAAATTTCAAATTACTTACATGGTCTATATTATATTTCTACGGGACAGCTCTACCCTAGACCCTGTAGCCACAGCCAAGCCGTCCTAGACCAGAACCACCTAGCGGACCCACAGAATTGGAGCAAATAAATGGTTGTTGCTTTAAATCACTAAGTTTTCAGATGCCTTGTTTTGTAGCAAAAACTGTTACCAAAAGTGTATTGTGTTTTGTAGATCCTACCAGCTCAGCCCTCTAGGAATGAGCCAGAGTCCCAGAGAAGTTGGGGAAAGCAGGATATGGCAGAGAACAATGACCTGGTGCTGGAACGGGGAGCACAGGTAAAGAGGGTGCAGAGTTGGGAGGGGTGGGGGCTGCTGAGAGAGCTTCCCAGTCTGGGAGGCACGCTTCCTCAGCCTGTGGCCCTGGACAGCACGGGCTTGGGACATGCTGGAGAAGCCCTTCCCCTCTTCCCGCTCACACCCGCCTTTCCTATCTGCTCTGCCTGTGCTCTGCTGTCCTCTCCCACAGAGTTCTGTGGGAAAAAACACTACATCAACAACAACAAGATAATAAAGGGCATGTCAATGAGAGAACAGGACGGGGGTTGGGGGGTAATTTTGGCAGCAAAACCCCTTCATCTAGGGCCGCTGTGCTTCCCTCAACTCGCTCCTCCCTGAACAAGATGGGATTGGACGTCAGAGCTGGAGGACAACACAGAGATGGTCCATCCAAGCCCCCTTCTCTTACGCATGAGGGAGCTAAGCCCCAAAGATGTTAGCTGATGTTGCCTAGGGTCATGCAAGAAGTTAGTGGTGGTCAGAGCAACAATTCAATTTGCAGACTCAGTCCAGTGCTCTTTCTGCTGCTCCCACGATACCGACTCACCGGCTATCAGTCATATTACACTCAGCCTGGCTTTTGGAGGCCGATTCCCAAGAGCAATGTGAGTCCAGCGGTTTCTCTTTGTCAGGACCATTTCTGTCTTTGAACTGATTGCTCCTCTGCTACTTAACTTTTGCTCCAAGATATCAGAGGTTCAGAGTCCATTCTCCTGGGGGCCTTTCGCTTACTGTGGTGCCCTCCTTGGGTGGAGTCTCGCTCCTGTCCCCCTCATCTCCCGCTGTGTACTGACTAAACAGGGCTATGGGCCCTGGGATGTCTCTGCACCCAGCACACAGAGACTGATCCCATCGCACAGGGGCAAGGATTGAGAGCTTTGCCAGAATCTCTTGGGCAATAGGGTGCAGGATTGGGATTGGCTGGGAGCCATGTGGAGGAGGGTGAGGAAATCCTAGAGGCACCACTCCTCTCCCTACGGGTGCCCAAATGATGAGCTCAGTTGGTATAATCCTGGCTTCTTCCTCTACTTCTAGACCATCGTTCTGAGCACAGCCCCCTTTGGAAGTCCAACCCTATTGTATCACCCCATCTACTGCCTTGGTGCTTTCATCTTTTGGCTCCTTGTGGACAATATGTGGCTGTTCTCAATGACTGGAGCACATGCTGACATGCTGTGATGATCTCAGGGACTTTGGCATCCGTGTGGAGGAATCCCTGCCCTCCCATTTCAGTTCCTTGGTGGAGTTAGCTGCACTGACTTTTATCTCTGTTTGTCTTTAGCTATTGTTGGCCAAATCTTGGGGCTGATTGCTAGACTATGGCCAAACTCACACTTGCTTGTCTTCAAGATCCCAAAGTCTCTGACCCCACTGTCCTGCACATTCAGTGTTCTCACTCTGCTGCTTCTGCAAAGGGTTCTTTTCCTTTTAGGGCTGCTTCCTGACTCAGTCCCCCACCTGGGTGAAGGCACACAGTGCTTCCGTTCTAGTAGCTTGCCACCCTTCCTTGGGACAGAAGAATTCACACTGAAAGGCTGCTTAATGTTCACAAAACAACATGCAAAGAGGCATTGAAACCAATAACCCCAAAAGGATCTGGATAAGAAAAATGCTGTCAAGAATCTAGAACCTTGACATCATGATGCTAAGCATCTTAGTTTTTTAAAAAAGATTGCACTTTTCACCCAGATGTTTGAAGTCAGGTAGATGCACCCCATATTGCATAATTGCAAAGCTGCTCACTGTTTCAGTGTCAGGAGGCAAATCATGAGAATGTGGCCCAATTCAGGGAGATCAGTCCATGGCAGACCATGGTCATCGCAGATCTAAGGATCTGGGCTTTGGGTTATTTCTGGTCCACATGACAAGAACTCAAGGTGAGTCAGAGCAGGAAAGCCAAATGAAGTGATGTGAAAGTTGAAAAGAGAAAAATATGTGATGCTATCCAGGAACCATCTAAAGAAAAAACTCTTGCAAAGCAGATTGAGAACTTTAAAACAACACTCTTGGACCCAACTGCCCCATGAGATCTGTTAACACATGAGACAGAGCTATTTCCTGAAAAGGCTTTTTATGTTTACAAGGGTGAGACCCTCTTGATGTTTTTGCAACTTTAATTAAAGAGCTGAGGGATTGATTTACATCCCCAGCATTTCCCATGGGGGAACGCCCAGGCTGGTTATACACAATGCTGCACGTTCAAATGGGAAGAGGAAAAGTCAATCGATTACCCAAATGTTTTTGAATTTTACATGGATGTGGCCACAGTGGGGATCTGGTCCACGATATAAGGTATTATTCTTAAAAAATGGTGGGAGAAAAATGTTCTTGAAAGGAAGAAGAGGGAGGGTATATTTTCTTAATATCCTTTTTGAGTTTATATTTAACAGCATCGAGCAAAACAGCACCATGGAGACTACGGACAGAAAACAGAAGGAGGCATAGGACAAACTGGTGGGGGCCCCTGGCTGGGCAGAGACAGCCTTGCGGTAGGGGTAAGGGGTGGTGGGAACAATACTTAGGCAGAGTCTGGCTGCTCTGGCATGAGGTGAGCAGACACACAGCACGTGGGTGCTCAGAAAGTCTTAATGGCATTAAATACGAGAGTTTCTGTTTCTCAAATAGTTCTTTAATCTTTCTTTCTCTGAAGTCCGAAATTTTACCGTTAGAAATCTAGTTCTTTGATTTAAGGAAAAGGTTCTCAGATATTAGAACACAGAATGCATAAGAATCATCCTGGAAATATGTTAAATTGCAAATTTCTGGGCCCCACTCTCAGAAATTCAGATTCAATAGGTCTGGAGGTGCCCATGAATGTGCACTATGAACAAGTACCCCAAATGGTTCTAGCATGTCTCTGCTTTCTGAGACAATTAAGGCATTGTCTGCTCCAGCTGTCCTCTTTCAAAAGGAGACATGCAGGCTGGAAAGAGTAAACATCTAGCCACAGTATGGGAAGCAGGTTCCAGAAAGCCTAGGGTCTTGTCTCAGCTCCCCATCCTTCTAGCTCAGTAATTGTGGAGCCAATTAAACTCTAAGAACCTCAGTTTCCTTATCCATAAAATGGAGAAGAAAATTTTAGCCTAAGTATCTAACTGATGGGCCAATATAATAACATTATTAAGTGAAATAATTAATGAAAAAGCCTTGAAAAGGCTTTGAAAAATGTTTCATTCTATACACATAGGCATTGTTATTAGTATTTCCCATTATCACCCATTAACACATCCATTTGAATTAGTTGAATTAATTGGGAAGGAACTTAGAGAGGGGTAGTTCATTCTATATACACAGAAATTGTTATTATTTTTTCCCATTATCATCCACTAATGCATTCATTTGAATTAGTTGAAGAGATTAAGCATTAGAGTAAAAGGTGAACTCGGAGCTCAGGGGACAGCTCAGGAGGGGGTAGTGGGGGCAATGCCACTGTGGCATGCCCAAGGCTGCCAGGAAGGTTTGGGAGGGACCAAGATAGGGAGAGTGGCCAGCAGAGTGTGTGGGGGTGGGGTGAGTACTGCAGAAACGCCTAACTTACTTTACAGTCTTGTTTCAGGTTTCAGGCTATCAGGCACAAATAACGTGCTTGGGGTGAGTTCTGTGTTTTTTTACCCTCAAGATATTTTAATAAGCCTTGAGAATCACAAATAGTAGAGTAGAGGAGGATAGCTTTTCATGGAAAAATAAATAAAGAAAAGGGACATTATGGGAATCGTATGGAAAAAGAATCAACTTCAATGTAAAACTTACAGAATGTATTCAAACCAGCCACAGACGGCCTCTCACCTTCTGGATATTCTCACTCTCATTTTGGACAACAAGAATGGTCAGCTATCTCCATATCCCCTAGGCTGGTTTCAAAATAGTCACTTCCTTTGGGAATCCAAACCAAAAAACAACCCTGCCTTCCAAGGACAGAGCGTGGAGCTATGTATGTGTGTACTCATCTCCCACAAATATGGAGGGCAACCTCTCCACCTCCCCTGCTGCTTGTGATTAGCAAATTTGGGAACAGGGGAATTATGCCTGTCCTTTCCTTAGTACAGAACTTCAGAGATTGGAAAATGTGATTTTTAAGGGAAAAGGAAAAAGGATGTGCAGGGTGGAGTGGGGAACTGAGCCAGTCACACAAGGAGCCCCAGCCTGAGAGGTCAGGATGGGTCTGGATCTAGCAGATCACATCTCGGCTGGGCAGACCATCCTGAATCAGACAGATCCTGAAGCTCCCTGCCAGCGCACTCAGCTCAGCTCACCAAGTGGAGCTCATGCAGCCGCTTGGGATGGCACATGGGGTGCTGCAGGGCATCTGCTTCGGCGCTGGGAAGTGGCAAACTGTTTAAAACTCAGTGGAAAAAGTGAGACAGGAAATAAAGAGCAACACATCTCCCATTTAAAATTTTCCGGAGAAGGGAAACAAATGGAGATTGGATTATCAACTGGGAATTTGGCCTGGAACAGCAGAGTCAGAAATGCTGAAGGGATGTGGTCCAACCTGCCTGCAGAAGGCCAGGGAAGCCCTTTGTGGTCAGGGCAGACAGGCGCGGATGGGCTGGATAGGACTCTGTCTTGCCAGTGAGGCCCCCAACGCAAAGTCTCTTGTGCATCTTGAGCTTGGAGAAAGGAAGGCGCCATGCAAATGTGGAGTTGTTTTCACGTTCCTAACACTTCCCAGATTTGCTGCTCAGAGTTGGGTTCAATCGTGTGAAATTCCTGCTCTTTCCCTGTTTCTAGCAGAACCACAGGGCAAGATGTCAGGCCTGCTTCCTTAAGCAGGATAACAGAATGGGCCACAGTGCCGACTCTAGAGGAACAGGAATGCAGATAATCCCTAACTCTGGAAAAAAACCCCAAAGCATGGAATCACAAAGAATTAGCTTTGGAATGTATGAGTGTGTGTGTGTGTGTGTGTGTGTTTGTGGAGAGAGAGAGAGTGGGGGTGGGGAGGGGAGAAGAATGGCAGGGTTATGGTTTTATGCTTGCTTTGGCTGATATTAAAATGCACGCGCATTCCCGGAATCCTGGGACTAATGACAGGTGCTAGGATGCCCTGCAGCACTTGTGGGCAGAGGGGTGGGGGGGTGTCACCCTGTAATGGCAAATTGGGTGGAAAATTTGTTAAATAATGAAGTCATATGTGTGTAATAAAGTGTTTACTGCGCTTGAGGGTTCTTTTAAAATGAAGTGATGTAAACCCTTGGTTACTTCTATTCCTTTTCTTTATTCTCTCAATGATCTGGGAGTGGGGGAGCCTTTCTTCTATACACAAAGTAGGTTCTAAAGCTTCCTGCAGATCAGGATCGGCCCTGTTGTCTGAGGTGGCTGGTGACTCAAGTGCAGGAGGGAGTCTGATTAGCTTATGGATATATTCCTGGGAAGGGAACTGTCTGGGAGGAAAAGCACAGAGGGACCTCAGAGAACCCGGGCTCCCACAGGAGCATGGGTTTTATGACACTTTACTTGAGGACAGTGCTTTCATACCCCCAGTGGCGAAGTAGCAGTGCTACTTGCTACCTAGACTCCAGAAGGGGAAATATTTTCTCATTTTTACATTGCTTTGGGTTTAACCCTTCTGAGTTGGGTGTGGGATTGGATTTTTTGGCCTGTTAGGAAGGTCTGCATCTTGCTTTCTTGGGGTCTTTTAAAATGTAGTTTCATTCCCCCCATCTTTACACAGTCCTTTGGGAATTTCTGGAGAGGCAAGCTGGGGTCTCCCCTAAACTTCCTGCAGCCAGTCAATTGCCCAACACACAAAGCTGGCTGGGTGTATTTATGGTGTGTCCACTTCATGTTCCCTGTGGGGCAAAAAGGACACAGAAATATAACCTATGGGCTCTGCTCCCCAAATCTCATTAAGAAGACAATATATTTAGTGGACATACAAATAATTGCTTAAAGGCATGTCCGTAATGTGCTGTAGTCTGAGGTGGAAGGTTAGTAAGGTATGGACTTCCCCAAAACGTGAGTGAGTTTTCCCACTCATGTGGGATGCCTTCGTGGAAGACTTTGATGTAGTTATCATGTCTTCTAGATGTCCCACAGGTATATAGATTTGGGTGAGTTTTCCAGATTTGGCCCTGATAACAGGACCCTGAGTTGAAGTCCTGAGACGCCAGGGATATTTAGGAAGGTCATGCGACTTTCCAAAGGGTCCTCTGATGGGATTCTTTCTCTTAATCATGGGGAAGAAAATGGCACAGCATAGGTCTAAATCCTCACTCAATTTTTACTAATATTTAAGTGATCCTAACCTTACTGATCTATAAAATGATAATGCCACCTACTTGCATAGATGCTGTAAGGATTAGACTTAAGGTATATAACTGCCCAAGCACATGGTTCCTGGTAGAATCACGATTGGTAGCAATTGTTACAATTATTATTTAATCCTAAACTCTTGAGACAGACAACTCCTCTGCAACTGGTCACAGAATTCAACTAAGAAAAGTATTGGGGAGTCACCTCGATAGAAACAGATGAATTGTACCAATTTAACACTCAATAGCTCTGGGACTGAGAAAATGCATAATGTGTCTACGCCCCAGCCTCCTCATCTATGTTATCTGCTTCACAGGCTGGTTGGAAGGAGTGAAGCAGCAATCATGAAAATGTCTTCTTCTTTAAGTGTAAAACCTCTGGGTATGACTCGACTCACATCTGTGCTAATAGGAATGTTCCTTTAGGAAAGCTGAAGGAATCTCAGGCACGTCTTCATAGTTTCTAGTTTAGGAATGAAATGGGTTTTTGCAATTCTTTCTTATATAAATAGGAAAATCGAGACTTAGAAAAGTTGTGACATGCCCAGGATTGTGACAAAGCCAAATAGGAACTTGGTTCTCTGATCTGGTAGTTTCCGTCAGACAACTTTACAAGCAGGCGATGGGCGAGTGTAACTGAAGGAGGTTCCCCGCTGTCCCTACACCCGTTTTTCATGTGCGTTTCTCTAGAGCTCACTGAGCATGCTCCACCGCTCTGGTGAGAATTTGTCAAATGACTCTTATGTCAATGGAATCTCAAGTTATCATAGGGATTGATTTTAGTCTTAGGTATACAAAGAAAATACTTTTAAAGCTCTTCGAAAAATAAAGCTCCTCTGAGGAGATGTTTGGCCTGTGGCTAATATGTTTGAAAACGTGTTTTCTGTAAAACTTAACCTCATTAATCTACTTGCGAATCCAGAAAGGCAGCTTTCAAGACACCTATCAGGGCTTGTCCCAAATTTTCCCTATTCATAGTGGGAGATGCAGGGGTATGAACCACAGGCTCAAGGTGCTCCTATCTTGTTTCCCCCCAAACAGTTCAGGAATTGAGGATTTGGGTCGAGTGTTCAGCCCAGGATCAGCTCTGGCTGCTGACTGTCTGGTCCGGGTACTTTCTGGGAGGCCACTCTCTTTTCCCTTGCCTTGCCAACTCCCATCCATGTCACGGGGGAAGCTTGGAAGGGGCTGAAGGCTGTCACCCTCTTACAAATCAGAAAGTGTCCCTTCTGTCCAAAAATGGCTTTTGCCTCCCTCTAGGTCCCAGCTATTTCCATGACTCCTGAAGAATCAGCCTCTTTAGCCTCTGATGTTTCAATGATTCCTTCATTAGAACTGTCAAATTTTGTGAATCTCTCCTCCCTTCCTCTGGCTGACTCTCTTAAAACACTCATCTTAAGTTGTGAAATCACTGAAGGAAGGGAGAAACACAAAAAACTCAATTCCAAATCACATTGTCATTCACTGCTGTGTAGTCGAGGTAGTCACCATGCAGTGAATGGAGGTGCAGGTGGCTCTCTGAAGAAAGAATGCAAGTACAGTAGCTAGGTGAACCCAAGGCCCAAGATTTAGGCACTCACGTTCCTCCTGTATTTTAAATTAGGCTGCTGATCCAAGGAGAGAGGGCTGCAGGTAGATGTGGCATTTGTAGGATAGAGGTAGGCATTGTGGGTCTTCAGCATAGTGCCAGTTATGTCCTTGATGAACCCACAGTGGACAAACTTGCAAACTTTCATAAACCTTGCTCAATACACTCTCCTCCAATATGCATGCCTTGAACTGATGTAACTAATTTCTTGTAGTGAAAGAATTAAAACTCACCCTTCTTGACTTACATATTCCACATACATATCAAGAGAACTGTCTTAGGAACAGCAATTTTATGTTGGGAGATTTGAGCATGGACTGGTGTTGGGGAAGTTTTATGAGGCATTCCACAATGCCTTGGCTTTAATTTTGTTTTTATTTCGATGTGACAAGATGTGTTGGACTGAGATGCCTTTGGGCTCTAGCCCTGGAATTTACAGAGAGAGAATGCTGTAGGGTTATGGCAAGGGTGGGGCTGGAAGATGTTTCCCACTCACAAGGCTTCAGCGCAGTAACATATGGTAGAAGAATAAACTAACATTGGAATAGTAGGCACGCACATACACACACACACGACATACAGCAAAGCCAGTGTCAAATCCTGTCCACCCCTGTTGGGTCCTCATGCCTGCCCTTTTCTCTTTCTTGTTGGGGCGGGGGTGGGGGGCTCATTCATTGGTGTTCTCCTTTCTTTCTCCCTTTCTCCCTTACAGGAGTATGAGGAGGAAAGGAACCAGAAGCAAAGCGTCTGGGCCTCTCCTAGCCATGCCTTCACTTCCACTTATGGTTGGGAGTAATTCATTACTGCTTCTGTGCTCCCTTTTCATCTCTTCCTTTGGCCTTTCCCCAAGCAACCTTGAAGGTGGCAGGTGACAGGCTGGCTTGGCCAGGAGCAAAGACAGTTATCCCTGGCTGCCACCTGTCTGCTGCGGTGCCTGCCCTGTCTTGTTCCACTCTCTCTGTGTGTCTAATTTACACTGCCAGCCCTCTGGGCAGGGGCTTTTTTTTTTTTTTTTCTTTTTTTTAAATTCTCTGCTTTCCTCTGTGGTTAGATGGCTTATGTCTGATGTTTAACTTCTCCACCCCACTCCTGCTCATTCTTAAGAAAATGCCAACAGAAAAGTATTCAAAACGAACACGTCTGATTGCTGTTAGATGTACAGAAAGGAGGATAAAATGAGGCATGGGAGGTTTTTGGTGGATATTGGTGGGGGTCTGGGGGCCATTGGTGATTGTGGGGAAGAAGAGCTGAGTTAGCTAAGGAGGGGTCTCCCAGGTCTCACTGAGTGTGGTGACCAGGCACAGACAAGAACGAGGACCAGGAGCAGGACCTCTGATTGCTCTGCTCAGAACAGAATAGACTTTATGGTTTGTACCTAGAGGTTGTACAGTTTCCTGTGGTAGAAACACTGGCCTCATAGCCAGAGAAAAATTCCTTTCTTGAGTAGTTTCTTGAGTACTTAAGATTCTTAAACCCAACATAGGAAGTTAGAGTAAGGCAAGGTAAGTCACTAATTATTTCTTTAACTCATCTATCCACCCATTCACACATCCACCCACAGCGATTAATGATGGTGAAACACAAGTAATTTTTATAGGAGAAATGTGTTCACATGCACTGATGTTTCATCCACCTGCAGACAAGTGCCTGTGATGTTCCTGGAAGACCATAGGGCTGGAAGTGAAAGGAGAAGGGCTCCTGGTTTTGGGACGCAGCTGTGGGGACCCTCCCACCGCCAATAGAGCCACATTAAGGCATCTGGATGGGTTTTAAACAGAATGAGGGTTTAACAGCAACAGAAATAGTCTTCCTCCTTTAAAATCAATAAACAAACAAGCAAAAAAGAGGATAGGGGAGAGGAGAGGTCAATTTAGGAAGGTTCCTAGCCGAGTGAATGAGGCTGACGAGAAGGGATGGGGGGCAGTGCATTCTGGGTTGGGAGAAAGACCCATGGAATGCCAGAGGGTGGGGGCGAGGGGTGAATGTGTGGACATGTTCCGTGGGCCATCTGTGGGTAGGGACTCGGTCCTGAGAGCAGTAGTGACAACTGAGGGAGAGCTAGAAGACTAGGTAAAGGAAGTGGAACCCGTCAGGGTGCAGTTGAGAATCCCATGAAGGAGTCATGTGTGGTAGGCCTGGAGGCTCATCTAGGGAGGTGCAACAAGCAGGGAAATTGTCCTCAGGGCAAGCAAGGATGAACGTTCCACACCAGGCTGCCTGCCCTACAGCTGAGGGCCCACGCTTGTAGCTCTGAATCTGTGGTGGAGGTGGAAGCAGTCTGGTTAAGATGGCGACACTGTGCCCAAAGGGCCAGGGACCGCCCTTGTGGTACAATGAAGGCATTGAGAGTCAGCAGTCCCAGAGACTGGGAGCTCTAACAAGATGCCAAGGCCTGAAGAAACCAGAGCTGAGCACTTGCCATGAAGGTGCAGAGAGCTGTGGTCTCAGCCCTTGGAAACATCATCAAAAGAAGCTGTTCAGAGCAAAATGCATTCCATGTGTTGGCCCTGCCCATGTGTTTCTTGTCAACCAGGCTGCTCTTCCTGGGTTCGGAGAGGTTTCTGTTTGAAATTTTATGAGCCTTGGCTGGGAAGTTTGTGGGAGTTAATGGCCTTTTCTGGCGGCACAACTCTGGGGGCCTCAGGGTGTTCCCAAATGCCAGGAAAGAAGAAACCCATAGCCCATATTTCAACTAAAAATTATGCTTTATTTATAGGTCACCAGGGACCAAAGACTCCCCAGAGCACTTCTTCAGCATCATCCCAGAATCTAATGTGCTATGTCTGGGCTCACAGGAGCTTTCTTTGGTCAGCCCCTACAGCTTAGGCCAGCACTGTTGTGGAAAAAAGGCTCAAGTTCAGGGCCCTTTGTTCCCCAGTGCCAAATAAAGACATCAGCTTACATCCAGGGCAGAAATTGCATATGTTCTTTAGTCTTCCATTTTTGCTGTTTAAATAGAGAAGTCAACACTATTCCTTGACACACTGATGTCCCACTAATTTACTTCAACCAACATTTTTGGGCACAGGCTGGGAATTGATCATTGTATTGTGACAAATTGTGACAAAGGGACAGATATGAGATGGGCAATCCAGGTGTGCTTGGTTCAAGCCATGCCCTTCCATAATCTATCAAGTTCTGCCACTGTGACAAATTATTTCCCCTCTGTGTCTTCATCTGTAAAACAAGGAGCTTGGATCAATGAAGCTCCTTGGATCAAGGAGTTTGGAGTACAAATGCTGAAGAAATTTAAAGTAAGGGAAATGTTCTTAAAATATTAGTTTTAAAAGGGTAATTGAAAGAGATTTATGGAACGTATGCAAGTACTGGTATTTTGTATGGGTGACACTTAACTGCTTGTTGTCTATGGCAGATTATCTCCCTGGGATAGCCTAAGAAAGACTTCTGCTGCCTAGCGTGGCTATTCTGGGAAGCCTTGAGATTCTACATCTTTGTGCCAGCCTGACATCTCATATCCTAACTCCTTACAGATGGGTTGACGTTCACAGCAACTATCCAAACTATCCAGACCGGTTTCTTGGCCTGTACCCGTTCCAGTGCTTTTCTGTCTGGGCCTGACTCTTGGCCTTGGGGTTGCTATTTTCTTTTCCTGTCTTGACTCTCAGCTTTCCCTCAAGGTCTTGGCTGGAACCTACCCGTGAACTCATGTCTTTTCAAACTACCTCAGATAGGATTTGAGTGCTCTGTTTGATCCCTTGTGACTCAACTCCTGTTGCTTGGCAAAAAAGAAAGAAAAGCAAGGGAATTGGACACTCTAGAATATAATACTCCTTGCTAGGCAGTCAGGTATTGCACCAGAATTTTAGCCAAAAGAAATATGTATACAAGAAACTCTATAAGATAGAACTAAAATATGACTCACTGAGAATTACAACTGTCGGTCCTAGTTTTTTCCTTTGAGATGACACATGAACAAGCCTAATTCCTTCCCCACAAGATAGGTATTCACATATTTAATTACAATTATCAAGCCCCAACCTCCTGTGACTACCCCTCTCTTCTGCCAAGTCAGTTCTTCTTCTCTAGGCAAAACATGTCAATTTCTCTAACAATCTTGAGATATTATGGTTTGGAATCCTTTTGCCAACCTGACTGCTCTTCATAATCCTGTCCAACTGATTTCTATTCCTCTTCCTGTGAGATGCCCGCAGCTGCATGCTATGCTCTAGATAGGCTCTGATCAACCCAGGGAGCTGAATTCCTTTGCTCTAAATCAGTACTTCCCAAAGTGTGTTCCATTCATTCCGGCCCCTGTGATGTGCTCTGGGGGCCAGGGGTGGGAGGTCAATTAGTTTCACAGTCAAATATGTTTGGGAAATCCTACAGACTAACATCGCTTTTGGAGATTTCAGAAAGTACATTAGAGTACTAAGGATCTGAGTAGTCCTGTTTACCTCTGCCTGATCTAGTGTTTTCCAAATCATTTGGCCACAGAGCTGTTTGTTAAAGTATCACTCATTAACACCCCTAGGGTGTTAAAAAAAAACAACTTCGTGGCACTGCTAGACTTCCTTTTATACCACTTGAAATTGTTTATTTTTTCCCTCCCATCCTTCTTCCCTCCCTCCCTCCTCCTTCCTTCCTTTCTTCTTCTGTCATTCTATTATGACATATTGAGTTTAATGTCAATCAAAACTCTTAGATATCTTTCAAACCTATCACTGATCAATCATGTGCTGACTTCTCCAATCCCTTCCCTTTATTTGGGCAGTTGTTATTTGCTATCCTTCACTTATGTATTAAGCATGCCTTTGTATACCTTTAATTAAGCCATTAATAAATGTGGAACTTCTTTGGGTATGTTAAGTCAATTTGTTAATTTGATGGTTAATTTTAGGTGTCAACTTGATGGATTAAAGAATACCTAGAGAACTGGTAAGCGTTATCTTTGGGTGTGTTTGTGAGGGTATTTCTGGAGGAGATTGGAGTGCGAGTCAGTGGTCAGAGTGGGGAAATCGACCCTCAGTGCGGACGAGTGCCATCCAGTTGCCTGGGGGCCTGGACAGAATGAGAAGGCAGAGGAAGGGGGAATTCCTTCACTCTCATGCCTAGAGCTGGGGCACTCTTCTCCTGCCCTTGGCCATCAGAACTCTAGGCTCTCCAGCCTTTGGACTCCTGGACTTACAGCAATGGCCCCTCAGGTTCTTGGACCTGCAGCCTCACACTGAGAGTTACATCATTGGTGTCCCTGGTTCTGAGGCTTTCAGGCCTGAACTAAGCCACACTACCAGAATCCCAGGGTCTCCAGCTTGCAGATGGCCTGTCATGGGACGACTTAGTCTCCATAATCGTGTGAACCAATTCTCCTAATAAATCCCCTTCTCTCTCTTTCTCTCTCCCTCCTTTCATCCTATTGTTTCTGTTTCTCTGGAGAACCTTGACTGATATAAGATTTGAATGATGATGAGTTCAGTATGATTAAGGGAAGACAAGACTTGGTAGGGATGGGGAGTTAGTTACTGGCATGTCATGAGGGTATGCCATGAAAAATATGAGTTTAGGAAGATTGGCAGGACACCCACTTGCAGTCAGTGTTGGAGGGAAGAAACTCATGGCAAGAGGGTCTTAAAACAGGTGCAAGGGGATGAGGGCCTGGCTAGGGTTATAGCTGTATAGGGAGAAAATTAAGAGCAATGTAATTGTTTTTCAGAGGAAGAAATAGCAGGACATAATGACTGTTTGAATTGGGAATAACGGAAAGAAAAGAGTCAAAAATTTTTGCAAAGCTTTTAGCTTCTGCTGCTGGGAGGGGGACAATAAGGGGTGGTGTCATGGGGGCAGGGGAGGGAGGGCAATGAGTTTAATCACAAGAAGGGTCTTCTGCTGATAAATGCCCTGCTGCCCATGAGTGGGTAAAAATCTTGGGATTAAACATTCTAAGCATTTAGAGTTGGTCTAGGGCCAACTATGATTTTTGTTTTATTTTAGACATTTCTGGATGTGGTGAAATTAGCTCATGTCATTTTTATGAGCCAGTCTCACAGAACAAATAAATTTTTGTGTTTGCTGGACTACAGGGTGGTGCAGGAAGTAATTCTGGAGTATATTGCCCTGGAGGCAAAGGGCTCAACCGTGTTTTTCTTTGGGGGTTTTCTCACTGTGGGACTTTTCGAATGTTCAAACACTACGGCTCCTGTTCTGGGGCTGAAGTGGGTCTGAGACAAGTTCATGTAAATCTCTAGAATCTCCACGCTGGCTTCCTTTTGCTCTTCTCCCAACGGCCTCTGGCATGAATCTGTTGGAGAAGCACCTGGAATAACTGTAATTCATTGATTCGCTGATGTATTGCTTCCTTCATTCATGCATGTTCTACCTGTTAATTTCTTATTGGTCCTTGTGGGAAAGTATCAACTCTTACTTCCTTCTGGTATTCCTTGTTCCATCTTCACGTGGGAGTCTCACATCACATTTTTGGTGTGTCTTCCTGATGGTTGCCATTTCCTGGGTGAGAGCCACCTGAGAGGAAGCTTGCATATAGAGCCGTAGAACAGTGATGACCATCTACCATCACCCGTCTGTCCACCCTGCCATGTGCTCATCACCTCTCCACTCCTAAATATACTTTAAGGTCTTCAAGGATCCTCAAGGTTGGGACAGGGCTGCTAAGAGATGATGACCAGCTGTGGCTGCCTCTGCTCTTGTCCCTCTGGAGAAGTGACCGCCTGACTCTAGGTTCTCTCCAGGCCAGTGCGCCATTAGCAACAGTGCCAAGGAACAGGGGAAGGAACACTGTGTGTGGGAGATGTAGAACCCCCACCACATGATCACAGCGATTGCTCTTTAGCCAGGAAGGTGGTGCAGAGCAGGTGCCATCTATACCGCAGCATTGGTCTTTGTACCCCACCCCCAACCCAGAACTTTAGCCCACGTCCCCTCAGCACCCCCAGGTCCTGCTCCTAGACAGAGGGGAGTGCTGCTGAAGAGGACCAGCCACTAGTCTTCTGGGAAGCTGTGGGACTCTATGTCACCCATTTGTTTCATACGGTTACATGGTTCCTCTCCAATATGCCTGCTTTGCCCATTTTAAAGAAAGCAAATTTTATTCTGGTAGAAAATTGTGGGAGTCTCAAGATTTATTTAAGAAAACCTGGTATAAAATAATCTGAATTTATCCAACAAAAGAGTGTAGGCTTTGCAACAAGACTCACAGATTCCCAAAGATAGAAGTTATAATCTAATGAGTACTTACTAAGTGAAAACCTCTTTGCACTATTTCATTAATTCTCATTAATTCTTACAAAAACCCTAAGTAACGAGTGATTAGCCCCATTTTGCAGATCAGGAAATTTAAGAAGAAGTTGAATAACTTTCCCGAGGTCACACAGCTAGTGAGAGAAGCAGCCAGGATGCGAATCAGAACTGTGCCACTTCAGGGATGTGCTTTTGGCTTCCATGTCATGGTGCAGCCCCTGCCAACCTAAAACTCTGCATCTGTCTTCCTAGGAACACATACTTGTGGTGAATCCCCCCTTTCTCTTTCCCTCCCCCAAGGGTTGCTCTTGGTGTTGGAGCAGTTACCATCACCCAGCTCTACTTCCCACGTCAACGTCTGGGACGCTAGTGGAGTGTTCTCAGATAAGAAACTGTTAACAGCTGGTTGTGTGTGCATCTCCCCAGTACACTTGACCCTTTACTCCTTCCAGTGAAGCTGGGACCTCAGGTTTTGAATTAGTGCAGAGCTTCATGGAGAAAACCATAGTTGCCCATCTCTGAGGACTTCAGGGAGAGGGTGGTTCTGAAGGAATTCTCTCCAGCAGTTTTCCTGGAGTCCCTTGGCTCTTTATGCGGCTGAGCAGATGGGAATGGGGATGGGGATAGAAGGGGGCGAGGGAAAGGGCCACGGGTGTCTCTGGGTCAAACATCAGGATATGCCTCAGCCCCAGAACATTTGAGGATTTGGGGATTCCTGGTGCTTTCAGGACATGAACTGTTGATAACTAAATCTCAAAGGAAATAAGTAGCAATTAACCTGATGTAATGTTACCCTGGGGACATCATTAAGTGCAGCAGTGTCCACTTAAATGTTGTTGAATGTATGGCTTAGAGCAGAGGGATGTGGGCATTCATCCCAGCTGGTAGGATTGTGTGTGTCTACGGGAAGGAGAAGAAGGGGAAGATGAAGAGAAAGAAGCAAGTTGTGTAGACAGCAAGGAAGTGCTGCTGTGATGGTGCCGCGTGGATTCTACCTCTAGGGCCAGTGCTCCATGGGTGAGGGGGCCCTGGGGAGGACCCAGTGCCTAGCGCCCTAGGCCTGTAATGACTGCCTGGATCAGACACTCTTAGAATGCAGACATGGGGGCTCCTTATGGGTCATCAAGGCCACAGTCTTGTTTTACAGATGAGGAATCTCAGGCCCCCAGAAGCAAGATGTCTTTCCCAGAGTCACCCAGCTTGTTAGAGGTAGAGAAGCAGCTAGAATCCGACTTCCCAGACTTCCAGATTCATGAGCTCTTTTTTGGACCTGGGTGAGGCCCTGTGGCATCCCAGCTGGAGCTGGGTTTTAGAGTTACACACACCTGTGTTTGGGCTCTGCCTGACCCTCACTTTTGTCATCTGCAAAATGAAGTCAGTGATCTTATGGAGGGGTGATTGCATAAATAGTGGAAGTATGTCTCCTACCTAATAGAAGTGCTTACTGACCCTCCTCCTCCCGTCTCTCTCAACCACTGCAAAGAGGGAAGAACATCTGGCTCCCTGATCTGCTGACCCTGGACCCAAAGCCGCTTGGGTCTTGTACCTCATTCAGCTCCGACCAGTTTACTGGCATATTGTCAATAATAATTGGTCATAGATGGATGTTACAACAATAATAGCAACAATTAATAATGGTTGTTTTGTGCGAGATGCTATGCTAAGTGCCCAGATTATCTCCTTACATCCTTTCAGAATTCGGGACTCTTACAGTAGGGATTATTACTGTCCTCATGTTAACAGAAGAGGAAACTGAGGCTTAGAGAAGTAATTTACATGATAGTACAGCTAGCCAGCGGCAGAACTCGGATTTGAACTTGGGTTTGGCTGGCCCCAGAGGCCGTCTCTCAGTCACTATAGTTTGCCTGACATTCATAATATAAATAAAGCTTTTCAGAAAGTCTACTGTGAGCCGGACACCCAGCCCGCTGCTCCCAGCCTCCCTGACTTGGATCTGGAGCAGGCTGGCAGGCCTTTTGAGGTCAGCTGCCAGGAAGGACTTGTCTCCATCACTCCCACAGGGACTGCGACGTATTAGGAGCAAACAAAACACAGAAAGAAGGCTTCCCAAGGCGCCCAGCCTCCTGGTTGGTCTGGCTGTCTTAAATCCTTCAGCCACAGCATCAAGGTCATAAAACAGGAGGGTTGCAATTTCCTCTCTTCAGCACTGGCTCTGGCGGCATAAGGAATTGATGGAGGAAGGGGACACTCCAGCAGGTATTTGCTCCTTGCTCAGCTGGGCCTGGGATGTTTCACTGGCTGTGCTGTAGTTGGGACTGAAATGACATTTCCATCTCTGGGTTCAGAAACTTGGCAAATGGTGCTTAAAAGAAAATAACAACAACCACTAACATTTTGTAAAGTTTTATAATTTACGGAGCATTTGTACTTTGTACCTCGTTCCTGTATCTCCTGATTTTTTCCCAAGATTCCTGAGCCAAAGTTTGTGAGTCTTTTCAACCCTAAGTATTAAAGTTTTCATAAAAGCTAAATAAAGTTTTCAGAGAACTGTTGCAAATTATTTTAGTTCTCTTGCCCTTGAAGGAGCACTGGATTAGGAGTCAGAAGAATTTGATTCTGAGCATTAGTTTTGATCTGTAAAAGGGGGATAATACTGACCTTGCCTGCCATAATGGATATTGTGAACATCAAATGAAATGCATGTAAATAGGTGTTGGAAGCTCAAAAGTCCTAAAACTATGTAAAATAAAGGAAACTTATTATAGCTACTTAAATGCATATATTTAGCTTCTTATTTGTGCAATGCAAATTCTTCACTGTCCATTTATGAAATTTATCAGTCCATTTTCTGATATATGACAGCAACTGTGATCTCCAACATTCACTTAACAATAAATCATATATTGTTTCATGATATCTCAACTATTATCTTGAACTCTTATTTTTGTTTAGCTTTTCATGTAATAATAAGTCCTTTTTTCCCAATTATATTGTCAATGCCATCCTGGTGAAAACTGAACCTTAAAAAGTGTTTGTATCTTGTCCAGTGTCACATGTGGCTTGCATAGGTTAGGAAATCTTTTAGGGTGGCAGCTTTCTAAGTTTCCTTTCTTGGCACAGAGCTTTCACAGCAAATGTCAGTGGAGTCCATTTCAGGTATTTCTTAATGACATCCAAAAAAACTATTTTATGTTGAATTCCAGTAAAGGTTATAAGGAAATGAGTTGATAGGAGCTGAACTCACACCATAATAAGAACCATGTAGAATTTATTAAGCAGTTAATTCAAAAACATTGTGAGTATATATGTGTGTGTGTACCAAAATAATACACATTAAATAAAGCCAGAGTGATACAGTTCTGATTTTTAGTGTTTACCACAATAAAAAAGAAAAGAAAAGAAAAAACATGCTCTATAGAGTACTAGTGAAATCCTGAGCCAGGAGTGATTAAGGAAAGTTTCTCTCATGAATTTTAGTTTCAGGCCTCTACCTCTGTGTCCTCTTCTGGGTGTCAAGTTGATTCAGAACAGTACATATACCAGCGGTCACATCCTTGGGCTAATCTCAGGGGTTTACGCTGACTGTGGAGAACGCTGGGTCTCTGGCTACTATTGGTTTAAGATACACAATTGTCCTGTCTTTTATTACCACAGTCTTAATTCTGATCCTGCTATGATATTTATCGCATGCATTTGTGCAATGCTGGATCTAAAGGAAGAAGGACTTTCCTTCATTGTCTTCTACAAATTTTCCTGCTTTGGGTGGTTTATTACAGAACCCCTGCTCTCTAAGGCCTTTGGCAGTTGGAGAGGATTTGTAAGCTTCCGTAAGAAGAGAACAAATTCAGAGCTGAACGATGCTACCTCCACCTGCCCTCCTCCCTTGCGGTTACTTCTCGTGCACTCTCAAACACTCCCTCCTCACCTGCTGAAGTAGGCTGAGCTATTGCTGTATAACAATTGCATATCTGCTGTATATCTTGCACGCAAAACTTCTTCCATAAATTTTGTTAATGTGGTTCCTACCTTGGTCTAGCGACTTCTATTTTATTGTGTTTCCTGTACAGAATTGATGCTGGGAAAACTAAGAAGGAGGTTAGGTTTGTCTGTGTGCTCCCTACCTTTCCCTTCTTCTGTCCTCTTCTTCCCTGGGGTGGGGTGGGGGGTACTCATCCAGGTATCCTGTGAGCTCATGCAGCCCCTCCCAGATAACAAGCTGTGGTTTAGGGTAGCTTTTCTTGCAAAATCGATTCTCAGCTAGCTGTCACAGAGAAAAGGTGGTCACCACTGATAAAATCATGTCCTCTCAGGAGGGAAAGGCAAAAGGACCCGAGTAATGCACCATTATATTTCAAATTATTAGACACAATGAATGACTCCTGGACATCCAGGCATCATTCCACCCAGGTGGGAGGAATAAAGCAAGATAGAAGGCAGAAGGAAAAGTATTCTGAGAAAGAAGACAGGGACCAGAATGAGTGCCAAGGATCACATGAATGAAAGACTGCAACCAGGGAGAGGAAGCAAAGATAGAACAGCGCTTTTGGATAGATATGGCTTTGGAGATTTCATATATATAAGAAGTAATGAGTATGCCCTAAAAGGTGAAGCTGATGTGTCTGAAGAAGTGGAATATCTGATAAATTCTGGTATTACTTTATGAACTTCTCTTTTAGAAAATGGAGGAAGCAGTGGGGATGAATTGGCACTCTGGACTTAATTATTTTGAAATGTATTATCTTATTTTGAAACAAGCATGGTAAAAATATTGAGAATAATCTAACACAAACAAACATATAAGTAGCCCCCAGAATGAACCAATGTGATTGCTTTGAGACATTTGCTCTAGACTTATTGAAGAAGTAAAACATTACAGATAGAGTTGAAATTCCCTTTGTATCCCCCAGCTCAGTTCTATGTCCCTTCCTCCCTCCCCAGAAACTGCCACTGTTTTCAAATTGGGAGGATAATCCAGTCTCTAGACTCAGTGCTTATCAATAAGAAAGAATGGATTTCAAAGATGAGGAAGTAACAGAAACATTGGGAGAAATAGTCTTAGAAGTAGCCAAAGATGGGAAGTCTGGCAATTTCCTTAGATTTAATGGCAAATGTCACAGAAAATCAGATGCAAATCTACGGTTCCAAAAGTGGAAGCAAATTTAAAAATTTGCGAGAGTCTGAAAATTATAACTGTGACTCTTCAATTGCAAATGAGCCTGATAAGGGAGAAAGAGGAAAAGTACCCACAGAAATAATGTGGTTGCCTTTGGAGCTCTCCTGGAGTTCAGCCTTCTGAGGGTGGGTATATGAGACATGGAAGAAAGTGACCTACCCAAGGTTAGCAGAGACATGTAAGAAGAGAATCAGAATTTCTAAATTGCAGGAGATGAAGTTTTCAAGTAGTTCTGAGAACAAGAACAAAAAATGTGCTTTGAAAACTAAGATCAGAGTGAAAGGAAGATCAAAGGAGTCACAGGCCCACTTCTTGGGACAGTTGGTGAAATGTTAATGGACAATAGAGAGAAACCAGAACTAGTCAATTTCTATTTTTGTATCCATTTTCTCCATTAAGG
Source organism: Daubentonia madagascariensis (assembly GCA_023783475.1). NCBI lineage: Eukaryota > Metazoa > Chordata > Mammalia > Primates > Daubentoniidae > Daubentonia > Daubentonia madagascariensis. The sequence continues at coordinate 4,512,417 of JAKFHU010000913.1, read as the reverse complement.
AGGATATCTTCCACATAGAAAAGATGTGGAACAATGACAGTTAAAGAGAAGTCTGTGGCCTGAGAAGGTAAAGAGCTGGTGAGAGAGCCCAAGTCTCTCAATGAGTTGAGATTCCCAGTGCTGACTAATTGCACCCCAGGGGAAGGATGCAACAGCAGATGGGGTTATGGAATCTTAAGTGCCTCACAATTGGGGCTGGGTAAATGTCTTAATTTCCAAAATGGTGGAAAAAGTATATTCAGGAATTCAGAGACCAGAAAATTTGCTTTCATCCTTAAGCAGGATGTGGAAAGTGTGGTATGGAGAGAAGCCCATAGGGGCAGATACAACCCCAAGAGGGTACCCCTACCTCCAAAGGGAGAAGTTGAGGGTGGGAACTCCCAGAAGGCATTGAGTTTACACAGAACTTCTCTGACTGTCCCTTTGGATCCCTCCCACCTCTGAAGCTCTTTCTGGAAGTCTTTAGAAATCCTCTATCAGGCTCTTAATTTTATAGACATGGAAGTTTGGGTGCCTGGATTGGCAAGGTCCAGGGAGAGGAAGCAATTTGTCTTAAGTTTACACAGCTGTTAATGGCTGAGCTGGGATTAGAGCCATGTGAGCTGACTCACCACCTGGGGTTCTCCCCATTTATTCCCCACTTGTACTGCCTACCATGTACTTTTAATTTGTGCCTACATATCTTTTATCTCCCCAATAAGACTGCATTCATTTCACATTGATTGAGCATTTAATGTGTGCCAAACACTGCGCTAGATGCTTTGTGGCTATAAAGACAATTAAAATCTGGTTCTTGGATTTAACAAGCTTCCAGTGTCCTGCAGGAGACTCACAAGAACAGGTAGAGTGCCATGGGCTCATGGTGCAAGGGACCATTGTGACCTGGAGGGTTCAAAAAGGCTCTACCAGGAGGCATGAGCTTTCTAAGGGCAGGGAGAACACCTTACACAACTTTGTGTTCTTTCCAGAGTCTTGCACAGCATGGCAGGAGCCAGGAAAGCTGCACTGCTGCAGTGAAGGGAGGCCTCAGCAAAACTTCTTGTTTTTGGATCTAGAGAACTAGCCCCACCTGCTCTTGATCCTTGCTCTGCAGGCTACTAGAGACCAAGACATTTCTCTGTCTCCTTCTTCTCTCTTTTTTTTCTCATGCCACTCAACTCTCCTGGGCTCCTCTTCAAAGATTTAATGAAGATTAAAATTCATTTTTGAGCCAGGATGTGTCACTAGCTGGGAAACGAGAGGCCAATGAATCACACCAGGAGGCAGCGAGTTTCTGCAGCTTGCACTGGCTCTGAGGCTGGACGGCACCCAGGGCTGCCTGCGGGAATGAGAGGAAGTTGTGGGGTGGAAAGCATTGCATCTGGGGGCCTTCTCTCTGAGGAAGCATGGGAGCATCCACAGCCCGATCAGGAAATTCAGAGAAAGAAATGGAATCAACATCGTGGATGTTAGGAATACATTCTTTCCCACTGAGCCCTGCTCCCTGGGGTGCAGGCCTTTGGGGTGGTTAGGAACGGAGACAGCTTCCTGGATGTCTGGACTGGCAAGGACTGAGATTTGGCCTGGGGCCGCAGCAGGTTCCAGAGTCCAGTGGTGGACACCAGGACAGTGTGGGAAAGTCTGCTGTGGTCTTCGCCCCCAGGGCCAGGCACCGTCAATCCCTACTGGGTGTCTGCAGCAGAAGCCTGGTCGGAAGTAGGTGGAGGAGGTTGGGAAGGACAGAGCCATTAGAGCCTTTAGGTTTTAAAAGTCAGCTTCGTCCTTCTCCTATTAAGTTGACCTTTAGTCCAAGTACATGAACCCAGTTCTCCAAGGCTAGGAAGGACTTCATATTGCTCATAGATGGTTGGAATATAGAGCCTCTAAAGCTCTTTCCCTCTCAGGGATCTGGAATTCCATGAAAAGGACTTTGAGAAAGCCCCTGTATTCTCATTTCTGTCTTTGTCATTATGTTGTCATTCTCATTTACTAGCTGAGTGACCTTTGGCTCTTACCTTCTCTAAGTGTAGTATCTTCAGTTGTAAAATGGCTATAATACTTTCTACTACTCTGGGTTGTCTTGAGGACTAAATGAAATAATATAAATGAAAGTGCATGATTAAGCTTCATAGTGTTACCAAAAGTTGGGCACTTGTCCCCAAGGCTGCCACAGAAGAATGAGGACAAGTGGTTTGAGGAGAAAGAAAGAGGAGTTTATTAATTTGCCAGCAAAGAGGAGGTTGGCAGACTCCCATCTCAAAGTACCTGCTTCTGAGCAGAAGTAGAGAGGTTTTAAAGGTTCTGATCAATCCCATCTTTGGCTAAGACAATCTAATGACCTCCACCCAGACAATTCCCTTGAGCCATCTCCTGTGGCACAAAGAACAAAAGACACTTCCCCGCCCCTCCTGACCACTGGCCTGAGGCGGGCGTGCAGGTCCTAGTTCTCCAAAAGGAGTGGGGGATGTTTTAAAGAGACATAAAACATTTTTGCCATTTTTTCAAGCCATTTCTTCTGTTACATATTCCCCCCTGACAATATTACTCTTCCATATCTATGGGAGGATGGGTGACTTACATAGGAGCTTAATAAACACAAAATTTTCCCCCTTTCTTCCTTTCTCTGCTCCCTGTCTCCAATACCTTACAAAGACACTGATGCAGGCAAGCATATAAACTGAAAACGCTCATATGCAACAATGAAGTTGCCTATGAAAAAGCATTAAGAGGACCCTCCTTGCCCTACCCTAGACAAATATTTTATCTCCCAAGCCCTGTGATAATGCCTGTGATAATGCCTGGTGTGGTGCCATTAGTCATTGCTTTTGTCATATCGTCTTGTACTATACATATTAGTCATTAAAACCTCAGTATGAAATAATTTTAAAATCAGAGCTTCTCAAAGTTTAAGGTCATTTTGCTCAACTCCCACCCCTCAAAAAATCATTTTGATAACTCCCCTGACAGTCATTCAGACTCTTACTGAATAATTCCAGTGATAAAGAGCTCACTACTTTATGAGGTGGCCCATTCCATTGTGGTACAGCTGAAGTTGATTAGACACTCTTTTTTAAGTTAAAGTAAGTCTATCTCCTCCAAACTTTATTTCTTTGGCCTAAATTCTGTGAAATAGAGGAAACAGAGATAAATCTGCTCTCTCATTCACTTGATAGCACTTTAAATATTTGAAGATAGTGATCTTCTCTTTTTCATCCTCTATAACCTGGTTTATCTGATTGTCTCTCATGTGACAGTTTCCAGATCTTTTAGATCCTTTACAACCTAGGTTGCTCTTCTCTGAGGATGCTCACGTTTTCCAGTGTTCTCAAAATGTGGCACCTGAACATGTCCCTAGGAGGGTCCGACAGTGTAGAAGATGGAAGGTTATAATCTTCCTTGGTCTGGATTTAGGCCGATAGCATTATAGGGTTTTTTTTTTTTTCATTTTATCAGAATATATTATTGTTTAATATTTAGTGTCTAACAAATTAAAAACCTCAAGATATTTCCATAGGTGTTGTTATCAAGTTATGCCTTCCCTGGATTAGACTATTACATTAAGCAATTATATATTTTAATCTAAATACAGATAACTTTATCCTTAGTTAAAAAATCTCTCTCCCTCCTTCATTTCAGGCCATTGTTCTTGTCTGTACACTAAATCTTAATTTGTCAATCCACCTATTAGTGGTTCCTCCCAGCTGTAATCTGTATCATCTGTAATTTTGAAAAAGTAGGTCCAACAACAGAGCCCTTTAGCCCAACACTAAAGCCTTTACTAAAACTGGCACATATCCATCATCCCTGAGTAAGGTTGCTGAACTGCAAAATTTTTTAATAGTTCTCTCAGTGAGGCTACTATCTTGAGAACTTCCAAGCTTGGTCATTTCCACAGTCATTCAGTTAGCAAGTGAAAGTTCATTTGTGAATGATCTGGATGGGGTTCTTAAAATGCATATACTTGGCAGACAAGATTAATTGGTATGAAGTTTCTGGATGCCTGCAATGCCACCTACCAAGGTGGAGTGATGCAGAAATTATTGTTCTGACTCAGAGGTAAGATATTCATTGACTAACTATGAGGAACATTGGGAAATGCACTTGAGAAATTCTTGACTTGCCTTGATGTCTCAGAAGGTTGAGGAAGAACTGACTAGACCTAATTCTGCCAGCAAAAGGATTCTTGACCCACCCAAGGACCAGGATGCACAATCTTCAAGGGCTTCTCTGGTTTGATTTTGTCCGCTTCATCAGCAATTACATGAGCAGCTTCTGTTATTGTAAAAAACTGCTAAGAAAATCAAGGACTTGTTGATTGGGGAAGGAGGAGGTATTGTCATTAGGAGGAGACCTAAACCTTAGACAAAGAAAACTTTGAACACTGGGTTTAATGTTGAAGGATGTGGACCAGGGAGTAAGGCCTGGCATCAGGGATAGGTCAGAGGGAGGAGGAGGTTGTATATATAACTATAATATTTTCCTGAAACCATAGGCTTAGCTTGGCCAGCTGAGTTGATTTTTCTTCCATCAACTGGTATGTGTTGTAGGGAGATGAGCATGAAGCAGTCACCACACTCAAGTTTGATCCCAGATATTTGGAATCCCTCAGTATCCTAGGAAGCCAGTGATGAGGGTGCTAGCCTCCTTTGGAAACATTTGCCAACTTAATAGGGATGTAGAAGACAGGAATTTTGGGTGAATGTATGATATTTTCATGTATTAATAATTTGTGAAGGCCAAGGAAGGGACTTCCTGTTTAAAGCAGCATATAGCTTGCAGATCCCTATACAGTGTCTCAAAATATCCCAATGACATAAATATCCCTGAAGGATCAGAAAAAAAGACCAAAACCTGTAATGCTAATGACTAGACATGATGGACAACCTGATGCTAGAATCTAAGAAGAATCTTCTCAATATAAGGGAGATGGAAATAAATGTGGGAATAAATCCCGTGTAGATTTCTCTTCATGGTACAAACAGGTTTCACTTAACTTCATGAAACAGAACACCTGAGGAAAAAACTGACTTCACAATCCCTTGATTTCTGTTTCATTTATCAGAGGCTGAGGATTTTCACAAACCAGAAAACAGGAGAACATTCCTTTAGGCCCTCAAGGCCACATGTGGCCCTCCAGATCCCCAAGTGTAGCCCCTTTACCAAATCCAAACTTCACAGAATGAATCCCTTTGTTAAAAGGACTCATTCTGTAAAATTTGGATTCCTTCAAAAGGCCACACTCAAGGATCCAGAAGGCCACATGTGGCCCCAAAGCTGCAGGTTCCCCGCCCCTGCTTTAGGGGTTGAGGTTGAATATTTTGAGATTCCTGAGAACTGTTCTTCTAACACTTAGTCATCTTTCTTTACTCATGGAAAGATATAGTCATGTCAGTCATGAAAATAATACCAGTGTATTGGAAAAAGCTCCTGTACCCCTAGAAAATAATTCTAATAGCAAAAATGGACAGGAATTGGGGAAGAGAATAGAGGCAAGAGTTGGAAAAATTAGGGTGGAACATTGCATTTTAATAGGTGTAGTCCTTATGAGGACAGTAGGCCGAATCAGAGAGAAAAACAACATTGATAACAGTGCATGCTGAAAACTACAGATTTTCTTGAGCCGTGTTTGCTCAAAGTATTAGAGATTCAAACAAAGAGTATAGGTAAAATGCCACTGAACTAGATAAAAGTCTGTTAAAAATGGTAGCAACTTGAGCTATGAATATCAACCTACCCTTTATCTGTAGAACTGAAAAGAGGAGCGATCCATTAGCCTAGGAATCAGAGTACAGCCAAGGACAATTCACACACCCCATTGTTTGCAAAGACTCAAGGTGTACAGACCTTGCCTTGTAGGAAGATGAGTGAAGAGGAAAAATTGTCCATGGAGAGAACCTAAAAAATATTACATAACAAAGAAAATTTAACATCATTGTGAAAACTCAGAGGACAGAATTTCTATTTTTAATGACATGGCAGAGACTGGAAAAACTCTCCAAGTTTAGAACAACTAAAAATTCTGAATAATTTATATAAATGCTTTGCTGATTTGGTGGGAGAGTTAAAGAAATCTTCAAAGCCTGAAAATGACAAGGAAGTTATGGCCTGCATTTATCATGGGGCATATGTGGCTCCCTTGTGGCTGGCTTAGAGCTTAGACTTTAATTGGGCAGAAGATAAAACCCATGTAAGGGAGCAGTTAGTCAGATCTGAAATGCCTGTGTAAAGCTGGCATCGCTGAAAGGCAACACCCTCAGTGGTAGATTAGGAAAAAAACTCATACCACAGAGATAGTGGGGACCCTTGCCTGTCTTGACTTTGATTCTGGGTAGAGGAAACTAAAGTAAAAACCTTCTTCAAGAATTCCTAACCCAAGCTTACTTTTACAGGTATCTGGGACCAAAATTCATACCAACTCTAAGCCGTGACCAACATTAGAGCTGAATATTTATTTTAAAGAGGTGTCAGGATTGGTAGTCTGCCCAGGTCCCTGGAAGAATTGAATGATAATCCTCTCTGTAGGAATATTTTCAAAACATACGCATACACGCACACACAGAAGCCAGCATGTGCTAGAATCAGAGCACACAATAAACTGCAGAATCAAATGCACAAGGTATTAGAACTGTCAAAAATAGAATGTAAATGGGACATTTAAAAATGTTACAAAAGGGAAGGAGATTTTATTATAAAGAGTGACAAAAAAGATTTGGAAGGGAATCAAATAGAATTTCTAATTAATGTTAGAAATTCAATGTGTGGATTAACGAGGTTAAAGAACAGTTTAGAATCCTCTAATGAGAAAATTAATGAATTAAAAGACAGACTAAAATATTGCCTGGAATACAGCAGAGAGGGCCAAGGGAAAAAACATAAATGGGATACTGAGAATCATGAAGTTAGTGTGAGAAGGTATGACATTGACTGAATCAGAGTTCCACATACAGAGTGGGTGATGATGGTGAAAGGTAATATCAAAAGAGATAATGGCTGAGAATTTTCCATCATTGACAAAACATACCAATCTTTATATCAGGAATCCCAAAGTAGGATAAATAAAAAGAAATCCACAGCTAGATACATCAAGGTAAACTGTACAACAACAAAGTGAAGATCATAAAAGCAACCAAAAGAGGAAAGATCAATAACTTGTAAAGAATGCCAATTAGACTTACAATTGACTTTTAAACAGGACAGTGGAAATCATAAGACAATAGAATAATATCTTATTATTGTAAATCTAGAAGTACCTACCCAGAAAAATTATCTGGCTACAATGAGACTACAGTGAAAACTTTCACACAAACAAAAACTGAGAATTTACCACCAACTTATTCTTATTAAAGTGTGAACTAAAATAAAATAAAAGGCCTCCCCCCAAAGGCTGACTGAATGGACCCCCTCCCGGCCAAGAGGATATCCTAAAACTAAATTGTCTGCCACGAGGAGGGAGGTCAGACATGCCTCACCATGCCCCCCTCCCTTCTTGGAGATATCCTTTGCACCTCATCAACAGGCCTAAGGCTATGCAAGACAAACCTGCAAGTCCTTGATTTACACAACAAATATATGTCTGGTGACTTGTCTCTTCCTTATCTAAAACATTCCAAGCCTTTAGACAAAGATTCATTTTTTAACCAATTACAAGTCAAGGAGTCTTGAAACCCACCTATAACCTGTAAGCCTCCGCTTGGAGATAGCCCACCTTTTTGGGCCAAACCAAGGTATGCCTTCCATGTATTGATTTATGACTTTACCTGTAATCCCTGTCTCCTTGATATGTATAAAACCAAAGTGTGGCCCAACCACAGCGAGTCCACTTGCTTAAGGCTTCTTGGGTGTGGCTCCAGGTCATGGTCCTCAAATTTGGCTCAGAATAAACCTCTTTCAAATTATTTTACAGAGTTTGGCTTCTTTTCCATTGACAAAAGGAAATTCTAAAGGGTATACTTAAGGTAGAAAGACAGCAAATAGAAAAAGAAGACATGAGATGCAAGAAGAAATAGTGAACAAAGAAAATTATAAATGTGGGAAGAAAATATAGATAATCATCAACTGAATAAAATTTATAATAATATCTCATTTTGAGGATAAAAACCAAGATAAAACTAATATCATGGAGAAAAATACATGTAAATGTGGCAGGTGGAGGAAAGTTGTAATTTAGCAATAAAGTGTTCTAAGCTCTATGTTCAGGGGAATGGTAAGAATTATTGCTTTAGACTTTGTTAAGCTATGTGTACATGTTAAAAGTTCTAGGGTAACCAATAAAAGAATAAAAATTGTGAGAATTTTAAATTAGTAGGCAGAAAAAATAAAAAGGATAAGAAAAAACACAAACTTCAATTAATCAAAGGAAGGCAAAAAATTAAATGAGCATAGAAAAAGTAGAACAAATGGAAGCACAAAATATGAAATTTTAAGTGAATAAAAATATATTATGATTCACAATAAATGTCAGTGGGCTAAATTCCCCAGTGAAAAGTCAAAGGCTAGATTTCAGGAGATAAAAACAAAAGCAAAATCTGGCTATATGCCATTTACAATTGTCAAAATTACAATGATTTAGTTTAAAGATCTTAATTGGCTTTATTTGTGATTCTAGAATCAGTCAATACTTTATTCCATAAAATAGAATAAGCGTTCTAATGAGCTGAGCAGAAGAGGCTGATTTCATAGACAGAAAATGACTGAAGAAAGCAGAAACAAATAATGAAAAGCAGATTGGTAGTTTCAAAATTACTTGCCTTGTAAGGCAGGAACAGGGAAATAGAACAATAGAGAAATAATTGATTGTTTAACATCAGGTTACTTCAGGTTACCTATTGTTGTAAGGATTAAAGGCAGAGCAAACTTCATTATCATGCTGATTGAAACTGGTCTGTTTGGGAAATTAGGCTGTTATCTCTGTCTCTCTCCTATTTTCTCAGAAGGTCACATAATAACTCAGTTTCAGTTTGCTAACATGGAACCTCAGCATGAGCAACTCCATTTTGATTTTTAGTCTGGTCTGTTGGGGTCTGGTGCAGGAGCTTAGTCCAAAACTCTCCTATAATTTTTATTTAACACAAGAGCTACATTAAAATTTAAGGACATAACAAGGTTAAAAATAAAAGAATGAAAAAATATATAACAGGTGTAGATGCTTTTTGACTTATGATGGGGTTATGTCCCAATAAACCCATCATAAATTAAAAATATTATAAGTCAAAAATGCATTTTGTACCCCAGTAAACCCATCATAAAGTCAAAAAAGCATAAGACAAATGATCGTAAGTCAGGGACTGTAAATACCAAACAAAGGAAAGAGAGGGTAACTATAATAAAATAGTTTTAAAGAAAATAAAACATTGCTCAAGGTAAATGTGGTTGCCATGATATATAAAATGCCCAACTTATCAGGAAGATATAACAATTCTATATTAATACATATCTAATAACTATAGTTATAGATACAGAAACTATATATAACTATATAGCTCTTTCTATCGTAATGGTAGACATCAATACACATTCTTTCAGTAATTGTTAGTCAAGCCAACAAAAATAAGTAGGATGTGGTGTTACGGCAACCGAAATCAGATAGACCAGGAACACACCGAGCAATACACGAGGATGCAGAGAGAGCAGGTTTATTTTACGCCAGCGGGCTCAGAGGGGACCTTCCGCCAAATTCTGAGTCTCGAGCTTTAGATGTAATGACATTTTATAGAGATTTATACCAGGAAGTGTACAGATAAGGAAGTTACTGTAATGTACAGATAAGGAAGTTGCTGCAAGGGAACTGCTGAAAGCTGATTACAGAATCGAGAGTTGCAGTTGTTGAGCGGTTCCAGTTTTCTTTATAACATCAGTTTCACAAACATTCTTGTGACCAGGAGGTAGTGATAAGCAGTCTTACAGAAGCAGATAAACAATTTAACATAGACAGGGCTATAGCTTCTCATTTCAGGGTGAAAGGTTTTTAGTGAATTTTCATTTTTCCCTCACAGTAGAATATTTGAATAAAAATTACCATTCAAGAAGTGCAGAGTGTATATTTATTTTAAACACACATGGACTATTTAAAAGTTTGATCACATACTAATCCCTAAAGCAAGTCTCAAGAAAGTTAAGATCATATCCTGCAGAACACAATCTCTGACTACAAAATAATTTAGAAATTAGTAAATTGTCAGCATACATTTTTGCCTGTGCTTACTGGTCATTTTCATATTTGAAGGTGTCAGGGTTTGACACAAAAGTTATAAAACTATAAACCCAGCCAAAACAAAATGATCTGTGTTTGTGTGATTTTTAGTAAGACTAAGTTAATATTGTCAGTGTAATGAAAACAGCTAAATCTCCTGAGTTAATGGCAAAGTTACCCATGTGTTTAACTTTAAGGTTCTTGCTTAGGTAAAAAGTAGGCATGCCTAAACAAAAATAAGTGTCAGTATTAGAATAAATAAACAAAACTCTAAGTAAATGATAGCACAAAAACAGAAACTTATGGTTAAAAGTTTATAAAGATATTTTGGGTTTGGTCTCTTAATCCTAGTTGCAGATACAGTTTCTTCCATTGACTTTGCTGTTTGTGGAAAGGTACATACAAAATCTGTTTCTGACTCACTTATCATCTGATATTAACAGTACCATTAGGGATTTAAAACTGCCCTAAGATCTGTAGTTACAAAAGCTTAAATCAAATTGGAGGCTTCAGTTGTCCCTTTGGTTTGGCTCACTCTTGATTTGTTCTGAGCACTGGTTGTAAGATAGGCTGTTATGTGTACATTGTGTTACCATAGCAAAGGCATTTGCCTAAGGAAATTTGAAAAACAATCCCTGAAGTGTTAATTTTTGTATAGTAATTTTTCTTAGAATCCAAAGAGAATCTCAAAACAATCTTACTCTTTGGAAGTATTACATGTACTTGAATTTGCACTTAAGTAGGAAAATGGTTGGAGACCATTTAGATTATTTTAAAACTAGCTTGATCTTGATCCTTATGTGAAAACATTATGACTTTGTGTCATTATTTGAGATGCTAAGGATTGATGTTAGAGGTTTATTCAGTCTACAGTCAGGTGATGTCATGTCAATAAATTTTATTTTGGGATGTTGATATTTTAGAAAGATCTAATTAGTTAACATCTTTAAGAAGGATATGTATGTGTTAAAACCTCTACTATATTTACAGAAGTTAAAGATGTTACATTATTCAGAATAGTGTTACTGAAAGTAAGGCACTTGTCCCTGAGGCTGCATCAGAGGAATGAGGACAAGTGGTTTGAGAAGGAAAGAGGAGTTTATCAATTTGTGGGCAAAGGAGGAGTTTGGCTGACTCCCATATCCAAGTAGCAACGTCCTGCCTCTGAGCAGAGGCACAGAGCTTTCAGAGGTCTGATTAATCCCACAATCCCATCTTTGGCTAAGACAATCTCATGACCTCTGCCCAGGCAATTCCCCCACGCCATCTCCTGTGGCACAAAGAACAAAGGACACTCTCCTGCCCCTCTGGACCACTGCCCTGAGGCAGGGATGTACGTTTTAGTTCTCAAAAAGGGCAAGGGGGTTTTGGAGAGACAGAAAACATTTTTACCCTTTTTCAGGCCATTTTCTCTGTTACAATAGTAAGTCTTACTAGAATACTTACATTTGTTATCTTTGTAGGTATTTTTTTAAGTTTAAAAGTAATAATTCAAACTATATTTTGTGATTGTTCCTTGGTCTATGTTTTAAAGTTCTTTTCCTTCTCTTTCCTCCCAATATTGTTTGTGAAAATGTGTTTAGATATTGAATTTGTTTAGATATTGAATGACTTTGTTGAGGGCACAATTTATCACATTGGTTGTATATCTAATATTCACAAGCTATAAAAATGGTTAACAGAAAATAACTTAAAATGAGTTCTAAGTATTCCACCTCCCAGCTGTACTGGTGGTAAAATTACAGGCTTTCATTGTCCTGTTAAGGGGTTCCACCCTAAAGCCAATAATCTAATCAAGAAACAAGAAACAAACTAAATTGAAAAGACCACCTATCAAACTAAATCAGTCCACAGTTAGCCCGCTATTTTAAAGTCCTTTGTAAAAGAAATTTTACCTCTATAAGAAGAAAATCTCCACTTGTAAGGGCATCTCCTCTCTGTGTGTAAACCACTAAAAACTTTTAGGATAAAAAGACAATGGCTCAAAGTTTACATAACAAACCTTACCTTTGTTTAAGTCTAAGTTCTGTGGTTTGAGATGTAAATTTTCTACCTGGTTTTATATCTTTGGGAATGCAAATTTAGAGTTGCCTAGCAATTGTTTAGGGCAATAAAACTAGTAATCAAGAAATCACTAAAGTAGGGGAAAGAAACTATTTGAAAACTGGCAAATGAAAAATCTTACAAATCTTTAATGTCTGTTTCTGACTATGTGTTTGTTTGCCATAGTTTAAAGATTTCTTTTCAGTAATTTAAAATCTTGATGTCATGTTATGTTAAATTAAGTAGTAGATAATCATAAAATGTCTGAATCATTTCTGGGTAAATTACTGAAATAATTATTAAATATAAGTTTAAGTTTATATACTTTAACATCTCACTTTAACATGATATAAAAAGCTAAATATATTTAGATCTGTTGGGGACTGACAATGGTTCAAAGTTACTTTAACTTCTTAGGTTTTTCCTAATAGTTAACATTGTAATAATATATGTAATTAAAATTAGTAGATATTAAAGAATTCTATATGCAAACTATATTTTAAAAAAACAAGATTTGTTTTTGATAAAAAGGTTTATAAAAAACATGGAAATAGGGTTTTTGTTAAAAAAAGTAATTTTGCCTAATTTAAAGGTTTTAAAAATTGTTCTAAATTAAATAAATAAAAAATAATAGATGAAACGAAATGGATTCAAAAGTTGGGAAAGAAAATGGTAAAAATTATAAAAGGCTTATAAAAAATCTTACCATATGGTCAAATTGATTAAAATTAGATGGATTTGTTTACAAGGTTCTATTAAAATTAGCTTTACCATTAATAATACACTAATGCAAGGATAAAAACTTGTTTTCTCTCTTAAACAAGATTTTCATATACTATTAATAGATATAGCAAAAGATATTTGTTTACCTTGTGAGTAAACTACAAAAAAAAGAAGAGAGAAAAAAGAGACAGATTCAGTTTGCCTCTTTATTAGCTTGTTTTTCAGTTTGTCTTTATTAGGTCTTATCATTTAAGAAACTGAGTCTCCTCTCTATGAAAGAGAATGGTTTTTGGTTTTTAAAAATCTTTGAATTTTCACTTTTGCTGAATAAATGACTTATTTTATAATAACCCATGATCCTGTTTTATGACAAGTGTTTTGTGACAAGTGTTTTAAATTTTTGATATTTGACAAATTTTCCAAAGTCAAAATTCTAAATTCAATCTTTTTGACTTCAAACTAGTTTTTTATTTTTAATATTTAAGCCACTGAAAGTCCAAGAGAGACACATTTGTCTTATTTGGTATGTTAAAACCGTACAGGAAGCATTGTCACATATAAAATGGTGCTTAACTTTCTTTGAGTTATATTTATATAAACATGTTATTAATATGTATTCCAAAATTATATGAGATTCCTAAAATTCTGATATGTCTTGGCATATATTATCAGTAATAATTATGGTTATTATGTTAAATTGTTGTATGCCACAAAAATAACAAAATTTCTTTGTCAATTGTATTCTAAGACTTTTTATCATGTATGGACAGTTATTATTTTACTTTGATTCTTCTCAAATAACAGTTTATAATCATCTATCATCCAAGATTTGCTTCTTTAAGAAAATGTCATGGAAAGATAACTTTTTATTTAAAATAATGCTGATTCTTTTTGCTTTGTTTCAGAGTCGAGACAAAAATTAAGTAAATAGCAAAGTTTACCTGATAGCTCCAGAATTTAAAAACTATTCAATCCTTCTGGCCCTAATCTGTTCTCCATTGCCTGCTATTAAAACTACAAACATCCTCCCTCTAGGCCCAGGAACTATCACAGAAGAGGGTGTGTGTGAGATTGTAAGGGCTGATTTTGAGGGATGGAATTAGTTCAGACCCTCCAGATCAAGGACAAACACATAGATGCCTAAACAGCTGGCAAAATGAGGGACTTTGCCTTTTTGGGCCACATGGTACAGGCATCCATCACAACCATAAAGAATTTCCTGCTTCCCATAGATTTAAAAGATAATTACAGAGAGGATATCAAGATGCCTGGTGACAGAGCTTCCTGAATATAGTTGTTCCCAGTTATGGGGTTTATGTAAATGGACATATAATAAGAAATTTATTGGACAACTTAGGACAAATTACTAAAGTGACTACAAAAAATATTGCCGTACAACAAAACTCTCTAAATTACTTAGCTTAAGTGGTTTACAATGCTTATGTTTTATATAACAAATTGCTATAAGTCTGTAACTAAACCCAAGATTACAATAGCTCAATGCTTATAGATAAGTTAATTTTATAACCTTGCTTTTGGTGTTTGTTTTTTTGCTCTTATGTTGCTTAAAAGATTTTAAAAGTTGATAAGTGCTGGTCCACCTCCATTACCATCTGGTCTAGAACGATTTAATTGGCTAGAAGTCTTTTGATTTTAAGTCCCTTTGCCATAAGGGTCCCACTAAGGGACAGGAAGGAACTGGAGCAGGTAGCCGCCACACCTCCCCAGCAACAATGGGACAAAATAAAAGTTTGGTCATCAGTATTGCCTCTGGCAAATCTTGGCCAAAAGAGGGGAAATGTAAACTAAAATAAAATCCTAAGCATGCCCCTGGCAACTGAATGGGCCCCCTCTTGGCTAAGGGGACCAAAAGGGACCCAAAACAAACAAAAAAACCTTAGAACTGAATTCCTAGCCATGAAAGGGAAGGAAGGTTGGACACACCTACTGGTTTATTCAATACCTAAGGGCAATAAACCAAATAATGGGGGATCATAAGCACCCTGCACCTTATTTCTCTAAGCAATTGAAGGTGGTAACAAAAGGATGGCCCACTTGTCTGAGAGTGATGGCTGCTACTTATGATATTTTACAGGAAGCTGAAAAGTTTACCCTTGGGCAGCTGGTGACTATTCATACCAGGCATTATGTATAATACCCTTACCATAACAAAAGGGAGGATTTGGGTTAATGGGCAGTGGCCAGATGGGTAAATTAAATGTCAGGCTACATTGATAGATAATCCTAATGTAACTCTGAAGGTGGCATCCACCTTAAATGCAGCCACCTTGCTGCCTACAGACTCTCATTCCCCATCATATGATTACATTCAGATTATTGACTAAGTGTATTCTAGTCTCCTGGATTTTACTGAGCAGCCACTGTTGGACCCAGATGAGGAGCTCTTTGTACATAGAAGCAATCTTATGGAACAGGGACAATGCAAATCTGGGTATGCTATGGATACCAGACAACAGGTAATTAAGCCACAAGCCCTACTCCCTGGGACATTTGCCCAGAAGAATAAATTAATTACACTAGCTGGACTGAGTCTAAGCATGCCTTTATTGTGGTACATGGTCATAAATCTACTTTGAAGAAGCAAGGGTACCTTGCCTCTGAAAACAAGAAAATGAAATATGGACCACAAATGCTTGAGTTATTAAAAGCCATTTTACTGCCCAGGGAGATAGCCATCATGTACTGCTGGAGACATCAGAGAACTGTATATGGTAGACGTGAGGGCCAAAAGAGCAGCCTGGCAATTATCCAAACAATTGCCCTTAGTCCCCTCACTCCAATTGGATAGCCAGGGGACTCCTATTTGTACAATAGTATGTCAGTAAATGATGTTTCCCCAAGGTCTAGGGAAATTGATAACACACCAACTCCCAGAGGGACAGGAAAACAGGAGCAGGTATTATTGGTGCACCCTCTGAGTATATTTTTGTCTGTGGGGTCAGTGGAAAAAATTTCTTGGGCCTATGATTGTCTAAACAGCTGGACAATGGAGGTTTACAGTCACCAGTTGCCCAAGGGTAAACTTTTCAGCTTCCTGTAAAATAGCATTTCTAACTTTCTTGTTGGAAATACTCCCTAAAACTGTTTTCATGAATGACTAGGGGAATTTTGGATGTAAATTCCATCTGGGGGATACTGGGCCAATATTTCCCAGGAGGGAACCCAGAGGGGGATGGGCACTCCTTTTTGTGTACTTTGCTACCTTGGTGGGGAGAGGGTGGCAGCTCAACAACATGTACTAAAACATTTTGGTTACAGGCCCAACATTTTCATTCCTCCTCATACCCCAACTATCTCCCATTTCAGCAGGAAGCAGCCAGATAGATTGAAATCGTGATTCCCCAAGATTGAGGAATAAACTAAAAAGAAGGAGGGAGTTATAACTGGCTCTGTGAACAAATTTCAATGACCCCTGTATGTTTTTTATAATCCTCTCCCTTAACTAACTACTTGACCTTTTGAGTTGTTTCCCAGAAATGGTGGATTTTCTGCAAGACAAAGGAGTTGAGATTCTGAAGACCCCAGGGCAGACTTCCTGATGCCAAGACTCACCACCTCCCTCAACCTGCCCCAAGGTACATGGCTCATCCTTAAAAAGCCCATAATCTCCATTAGTTGGAGAAAGGGATTTGAGGCAGCTTCCCCTGTTCTCCCAACAAGACATCTTTTATATTAAAAGATTCCTGTCTTCCTTGGCAATCCTCATCGTCTCAATAATTGGATCTTTGTGCTTTGAGCAAATGGACCTAGGCAGAAACCCTTTTGCAGTTTTGATAACATCAGAGCAAGTCACTGCATTTTTTTAACATAACATGAAAGTAAGAAAAGAGGGAGTTTTATGAAGTTAGAAAATCTACCCTGAATCATTCTTCTGAAAATGAGCAACAGAAATGTATTGTGATTCAATTCTGTACCATAAGAATGAAAAACAGGAAAGTAACCAGGTCAAAACTCATTGAAAGTTATTATAGTAAAAAATAAAATGTGGAACAGAGTAACAAACCTACAGACACTGAATACATACTAGAAAGATATGTCCACAAAAACAAGCCAAAAGTATAACCTACTCTTTTAAAATGAGCTCAGGTAAAACTGTTAATTTCCTGATTTTGATGGTTGTATTGTGGTTATGTAGGAGAATAGGAAAATACAAACTAACATAGTTAGGCATCATGGGAACATCAGGTTGCAACTTATTTCCAAATGGTTTAGGAAAAATGTTCTTTGTACAGTCCATACAACTTTTCTGTAAGTTTGGTATTGTTTAAAAATAAAAATCTCTTCAAAAAAGAATAAAGAAGAAACAAGATTTCTAATAAAATGACAAATATTGAATCTAGGCAAAAAAGATACAGCATATGAATAATAGCAGTTTCAAAAGAAGAAACCCAAAGCAAAGAAACAGAACAAATACTAAAAACTGTAAGTCTATAAAACTTTTCTGTAAAACAATATGAAAATATATATGGAAAAAGCACATCATTCATATTGAATATTCACTCAGAATAACCAACATCAAGACATATACAAATATAATTATTGGATTTTTAAATAAAAGGAGAAAATTCTGCAGGCACTTAGACAAAAATATCTTGTGATTTATAAAGGGAAGAAAATTACAGTATCATCAGACTTTTTCACAGAAAAGCTTTATGCTAGAAGAAAACAAGAATACTATTTAAGATACTTTAGGAAGGAAAATATAAACAAAGGGTTTTATATGCAGCAAAACAGACTTTCAAGTAAAAACAGCAAAAACTATCATAAACCCACAAAAACTCATGGAATATTGTTCTCATGAGCTCTTCCTGAGGAATCTATTAGAGAAAAATCTAAATGATTAGATAGACATTAATAGAAATGCTGCCACCTGGCTTCTATTATATTAGGGTTCTGTTATCTCCATTGCTATCAGCAAGTTAAATTCTATAACAATGTCTTTTACTATCAGCCATGACCTGCAGAGAAGAGCCTTTACTGAGCTTTATAGTTATGCTGGTGCCTATTCTATCAGTACATTTCTCATGGCCTTTGTAAATAATTATGTTCCAGTGGAGAATACTCCCAAGTCAATGTACCCTTCTCTATCCAATTTTATCTTGTGGCCTCTTGATTAGTCACTCTCAGAATCCAGTCCCAAGCAAATTTGACTGGATCCTTTTGGAATATGCTGGCTAGATCTTGAAGTTTCTTCGGTATATAGATCCCTTTCTCTCTTACCAGCCCCAGCACATGCCCTGCTGGGTTTTGTGGCAACTCAACCCTAGTTATAGGGCTAGTGAGTGGCTAGGAAAGGAGGTAGGGTGTTTACTAAAAGGGACACATTACTTTGCAGTGAAAAGGACTCCATGCTCTTTTCAGCAAGAAGATGGAAAGAGGGTGAGGGAGACCATGCTGGTTTTTAATTAGGAGGAATAGGCTGCATTTGCAAGCTCAGAAGCTTCAGAGGGGTCAGAGGGGTCTTGAGAGTCAAAATCTTAAGGATCCAGATAGCCCTATCTCAGGTTTCAAGGTTCCAGATTTTCCCAAAGAGTCTCTTGATTTTGTTATAACAGATCTACCTTGTTGTTCATTTAACTGTCTTTGATGTTCAGCCACTCTATTAAGTAATAAGAGGCAATGAGAGCTTTTTGGAAGCACCCAAAAAAGCTCTCTGGCTTTCACAGCAGACTTTCAATTGCATGTTACTCTTACTTTTTCCTTATCTTTCTGTAGTGCATCAGCGGTGCTTAGCTTTAGCCATCTAATCCTGTTACCCTATAGCTCCTGTTTTCTCCATACATATCAAACAACTGATACCTCACTCCTTCTGCATTCCCTTTCCCCAGTACCATCTCCCAGTTCATCTCTGTTAAACATTTGAACCATTGGACCACCACCTTGGGCCAGGAGCTGATGGTGTAATACCTACCTGAGTGATGGGGTCCTCATTGCCAGATACGCACTGAGTGATCCAGCTCCAAAACATCATCTTATTGCCTGCTTTCTCTGATCACTTTTATTACCAACTGTTGTAGTTGGGTTCTTTAGAAGCAGACATTGAGATGGATCTTGGGGCATAAGATATTTATTAGGGAATTAACACCTATGAAGGGATGGAAGAGAGAGCAGGATTGGGCAAAAGAAATCTAATAATTTTCAAGCAAGCCCAACAAAGGCTCAGCTGACTTGGCAGGGAGCTCTAGAGCAAGTATTGACCATCGGAATGTCTGCCATTAGGCCAAAAGGGCCAGATCTTTATACTTCCACCTCACTCAATCACGAGATGAAGCCTGAACTAGAAAAAGAATAACCTCAGGAAAGTAGCTCTTTGCAGCTGATGTAGACTCTGAAGCAGCTTCCAGCTGTAGGCTCTCTACTAATCCAATCCTTGTAGCTGGGCAGCAAGTCCCTCCTTGAAGGGGGATTTTGACAATGCATCTCTGTGGCTACACAAATATGTAATGGCTACAATCTTTAAAAATGTATGCTTAGCATAACCTTAAAAAAATTGGGCTAGAATAGGGATAGAATATGCGAATATATTTTAAAATCATAATTGGTGGTGGCAGTAGTAATACCATGCTGAGAGAAATGTGTGTGAAATGTGAGATAAAGCAAATGAATGGTAATGGATATCGTAATTCTATTACACCCCAGGTACTTGAGGGGAAATATGCAGCTACTGAAAGGCCTAGAGAAAGACTAAATCAGTAGCAATGAGCATTGCTAGAACTTAGAATGCGATATTGAATTACCATTTTCTTCTAAAAGAAACTAGGGCTTCTTGGAGAAATGACTGATTCAATGTCTGGGGAAGAAATGTATGTAGATTAACCTAGAATATCTTGTCATACAAAATAGCAAGGAAGGTACCAAGACTACTAAAATCACATCAAAGGGACTCAGAAGCCAACTTGAAGAGACTCCTTTTGGCCAAAGAAGGATTAATTCAAGCATCAGTAAAGATAAGAAAATGGAATATACTTAAATTCTTGAGTTTGTAATATTTTAAAAACTAATTGGTCAACTTTGGGTGATGACAGAAAATCAATTCATTATCTTAAAAATTTGTAAGGGGAAAGGATAAGCATTTACTCTGCCTTTGTTAGTGAACCAAACTACTGGGTAATAAAATGAGGGAAGCATCTGTTTATAAAATTCTTCCAGCTAATAAATGAAAACAAAATTATAAAATTAGAATATTATCATATTGCAGCTGCCAATGACTTAATGCATCTTGGCAATAAACAAAAATGGTTGTTAATACCAGAAAAAGAGAGACAACCAAGCATTATATGCCTCTTGATAAATAAATATCACACCATCTATAGTCTTGGCAAAGAGATTGAACCTAAGTCTGATTGAGCCTCTAGATCCAGCTGCCATTTTTAAAGAAATCCAAGGAATGGAGGAATGTGTTGAACTCTACCATAAGTATGCAATCAGCAAAATTCAGACTGTAGGAAACTCTGGGGGTCAAAAGTCTCAGGTTCTTCAACAGATAAATTATAAAAACAAAGAAATGGAGGGGAAGTTGTAGAGTAAAAGAAGGTTTGAAGGCCTAAGTAACAAAGTATTTTAAATGGGCAAGACTAAACACTACAGGGTCTAAGGATTAAAAAAAGCCCATAAAAAATATAAAAATGTGACTATCATAAAAATCAAGATATAGTTACTTTTGGACAGAGAGAGGGCTGAGATTGGGCCAGGGCAAATAGAGGGCAGCTGGGTGACTGGCAAAGTTCTATTTTTTTACTTTAGTGGTGGTAATAAGGATGCTGACTTTAATAATATGTCACTAGTCTACACATTTGTTTATGTAGTTTTCTTGTTTTTTTATTTCAAAATATGAAGGGGGTACAAATATTTTTGTTACCTGGATAGCTTTTATAATGCTTAAGTCAGGGCTATAAGTGTACCCATCACCTGAATAGTGTTCATTGTACCTGTTAGGCAGGGTTTTACCCTTCTCCTCTTCCCCCTCCCTCCCCCTTCTTGGTTTCCAATGATTTTTACTTCTTTCTGTGCCCATGTGTGCCCATCAATTAGTTCCAAATCATTAGGAGTACATGTGGTGTTTGTTTTTCCATTCTTGAGATACTTCACTTAGGATAATAGTCTCTAGTTCTATCCGTATTGCTGCAAAAGACATTAATTCATTCCTTTTTATGGCTGAGTAGTACTCCATGTTAATCTACTTATGAATTGATGGGCACTTTGTTGATTCCACATCTTTGCAATTGTGAATTGTGCTGTTTATGAAGTTTTCTGTATCTATCTTTCATTTTAAAATAAAATGACTATTTAAAAGAAGTAATAACAATAAAATAGCAACTTGTAAGGTGTAGTTAAAGCTGTAGCCAGAGGAAAATTTGTAGTCTTAAGTATTTTCACATGAAGTTAGGTAATAATTAGTTAGCTAACTAATTTCTAAATCAAGTTAGAAAAAAACTAAAACCAAGTCACATAAAGTAGAATGAGGGAAAGCATGAAGATAGGAACTGAAATTAATGCAATAAAACACTAAGATAAAAGACCAATACAAGACTAATAAAGCCTAACTGGAGTCACTGATAAAAATTATAAAATTGAAAAAAATCTCTGACAAGATTGATCAAGAAAAAAGGAGAGATGGCTGTCCGGAAAGTATCTAGCCATCGTTCATCTAATGAGAATGGTTACATGGCTGGATACTTTCCAGACAGCCCTTGTATATAAACAGTAACATAGCAACAGAAACAGAAAATATTTAAAAGATAAGAGAATACAATAAGAAACTTTATACAAATAAAATTTGACAACACAGATGAGAGGGAAAAATTCCCAGCCTTGACATTATAAACACTTTCCAAAGGTGATCTAAGAAAAAATAGAAAATATGAATGTTCTTATAACCATTTAAGGAATTAAGTATTTAAATATCTTCCTAAAAAGAAAACACCTTGCCCAGACTGTTTTATAGGCAAGTCCTATAAGAACACCTTCTATCATCACTTCTATTCAATGTTTTACCAGAGGGCCTACCTAGCAAATAAGGCAAGAATTCTAAATGGAACTTACAAGGTTTGAAAAGGAAAAAAGGAAATGAAAAAATGGAAATGTGCTTTGTAGATGATACGGTTATCAACACAGAAAACTAAGATAATCTGTAGGCAAATTATTAAAATTAAGAGATTCATGAAGTTTACCAGATATAAATGTATAATTTGAATTATGTCTCTATATAAAATGTATACAAATCTATTATGTGTCTATACAGCATCTACTTAGAAAATTTGTTTACATTGAAGTTTGAGGGATCCCAATTAAGAGCATCTATTTTCCCAGCCTGGGTTCTGAATCAGACAAAAGAATAGTCAGAAAAAAAAGTAACCCGATTTTAAAATGGGTAAAGGAACTTGAATAAACGTTTTTCCAAAGAAGACACACAAATGGCCAACAGGTATATGAAAAGATGCTCAACATCACTAATTATCTGGGAAATGCAAACCAAAGCCACAATGAGATATCACTTCACACCTGTTACAATGGCTATTGTTAAAAGTCAAAATCTAGTAAGCGGGGGTGAGGATGTGGAGAAAAGGGAACCTTTGTATACTGTGGTGGGTATGTAAATTGGTACAGCCATTATGGAAAATAGTATGCAGGTTCCTAAAAATATTAGAAATAGAACTACCTTATGATCCAGCAATCCCACTTCTGGGTACATATCCACAGGAAATAAAATCGCTATCTCAAAGAGATATCTATACTCCCATGTTCTTTGTAACATTACTTACAATAGCTAAGATATGGAAACAACCTAAGTGTCCATCAACAGATGAATGGATAAAGAAAATATGATACACACACACAATTCAGCCTTAAAAATGAAGGTAATTGTGCCATTTGCAACAACATGGATGAACCTTGAGGACATTATGCTAAGTGAAATAAGCCAGATACAGAAAGAAAAATACTGTGCTACATGATCTCACATGTGGAGTCTAAAAAAAATTCAAACTCATAGTAACAGAGAGTAGAATGGTGGTTAGCAGGGGCTGAGGGGTAGGGGAAAGGGAGGTATTGGCCAAAGCATACAAACTTTCAGTTATAATTTGGATAAATATAGTTATCAGTTATGTATCGTGTACTTGAAATTTTCTAGAAGTAGATCTCGAGCGTTCTCACCACACACACAGATACACACACAAAGTGGTAAGTATGTGAGACGATGGATGTATTAATCAGCTTGATTTTAGTAATCATTTCACTATGTATACATATACTAAAACATAATGTTTTACAGCCTAAATATATACAATTTTTATTTGTCAATCTTACCTCAATAAAGCTGGGAAAAAAAGAATAGGCAGATAGAGGCTGAAACACTTTTATTATTGATAACATTGATTTTGGAGAACATGACCAATATTTATGTAAAAGAGAGATTCATAATCCTGAATTCCAGAATCAAACAGCCCAATGAGTCACTAGCAGCATATGAACACCAAAGACCTCTCCTATAAAGGAGGGGTCCTTTCTGTTAGGCTTTGTGCATGGCTGAGAGTAATTAAGACCACATGTTCTCATACAGCAGCTCCCAAGACGAAGGGAAGAGGAAGGGGCTGGGCATGAAAGCCAAGCTTATCCTTTCAAACCATTAATCAGATTATGTTGCTTCTTCTCTAGAACCAGAGTGAGTGAGGAAGGGAGACAGGCCAGGACTGTTTCACAGGTGAAGCTCCTTCCACATGGAAGAGAATATTCAGAGTGGGGAAGAAGTTCCTCCATCTCCCTCACCAAAAAAGAATTTATGATATCAACTCCCTCCCCAAAAAAGGCCAGCTCCTAGGAGTAGATCCAATGAAATATATGTAAGGTCTTTATGGAAAGTACAAAAATTTATTGAAATACATTAAAGAAGACCTACATAAATAGAGACATATCATGGTCACAGACAGGAAGACTTAACATTGTAAATTTGTTAATTTTCCCAAAATCAATCCAGAGATTCAGTGTAATTCTAATAAAATTCTGAAGTGAGATTGTAGAGAACTTGATTAGCTATTTCTGAAATTTATATGGAGGAGAAAAATGCCATATATAGACAATATACTCCTAAAGAAAAATGTCAAGGTAGGAGGACTTGCCTTATCAAATCAAGTCTTATTTCAAGCTACTGTAATTAAGACAGTGTAGTTTAGGTGAAGGGATAGGAAAAAAGCTCTAATGGAACAGAGTAAAGAGCCCAGAGACAGACTCATACATGTGTGATAAAAAACATATGAAGCACCAGCACTGAATATCAATTGAGAAATGACAGAGCTTTTAACAGATGGCATTGAGACCGCTGGTCATCATGTGGAAGAAAACTGAATCTACTTACCACACACACAAATTCTAAATGAGTGCAGGGATTCAGTTGAAAAGGGAAAACTATAAAATTTTTAGAGACAATATAGAAAATGTCTTTTAAATTTAGGAATGGGAAATAATTTCTTAAACAATATTCAAAGGGGGAAAACCTTATAAAAGTTAGATTGATAAATTTGACTGCATTATAATTAAAAACTCCTTTTTTCAAAAGACACCATAAAGTAAAAACACAAGCCACAAATTGTTAGAAAATAGTTGCAACATATTAACTAATCATGAATTATTACTAGTTTGTATAATAAACTCCTGTGAATTAATAAGAAAAAGACAAACAACCCATTAGAAACAAATTGGCAAAAGATATAAACAAACCTTTCACAGGGAAAAAATAGGACTGGCCAATAAAAATATGAAAAGATGCTCAACCACATAAGTAATGTTACAGTTAGATAGCATTTCATATCTGCCATATTTGCAAAAATGAACAAATTTTACAATACTAAGTACTCTCAAGGCTGTAGAACAATAAAAATATTCCTACATTGCTGGTTGGAGTATAAATTGGCATAAACACATTGGAAAACCATTTGGCATTCCTTGGCATAGTTGAAGAAGGGAATATCCTACGATCTAGGAATTCCATGCTAAGGTATATTTCCTAGAGGACTTGTACAGGTGCATCAGGACAAGACTATGATTGTAGCATTGTTTGTAACAGAAAAAAAGGGTAACTGCATAGTCCATTAACAATAGAATGGATAAATGAATTGTAATACATTTATGTAATAAAATATTATACCAAAGTAAAAATGAGTATATATACCAACATAGATGAATTTCCTGTTGAATAAAAAACAAAAATCCATGAGAGAATTATTCAATTTACATGAATATAAAAAGGCAAAACTGGATTTATTGTTGGGGATGTATTGAGACATGGTAAACATAGAAAGGAAAGCAAGGGTATGATTAATGGCAAATTCAGGGTCAGGGAGTGGGGAAGGGCTCACATGGAGTTTCAAAGATACTGATTGCTGTGATCCGAATGTTGGTGTCCCCCCCAAATTCATACGCTGGAACTTAATCCTCAATGGGATAATGTTAATAGGCAGGGCTTTTAGGCAGTGATTAGGTCATGAAGACAGGGTCCTGTGAATGGAATTAGAGCCTAGAAAAGACTTGAGGGAACCTGTTGGCCCCTTCTGCTGTGTGAGGACACATGGAAGGCACATCTATGCGGAACAGGCCCTCGTTAGACAGCAAATCTGCTGACACCTTGGTCTTTGACTTCCCAGCCTCCAGAACTGTAAGCAATAAATTTCTGTTGTTTGTAAACTATCCAATCTAAGGTATTTTGTTACAGCCTCAGGAACAGACTAAGATATTGATCATGTTCTATTTATAAAACAAAGTAGTGCATGCATGTGCGCTTATTTAATAATATTATTTACATAATACACATATATTATACATAGTCACTTATAGTACAATATATTTTATTAAAAGAATGAAAGAACATTCCTCTGAAAATGATATACTGAAGGATTCAGAATAGAACCTCAGCAACTTGGCATCTTCACTGAAATGCAAGAAACAGGGCTTCTATAGCAAAGGAGTGGAAAATTCTAAGGAGACAGCAGGCTGGAATGAGAAGACAGCAGGTTGAGACACAAAGAAAAGGGCATAGGATAAACTTGGGGGGGTGAAATAACTTTTAAAAATTATAGAAAATTAATATGCAATAGCTGAGTTAAAATCCACATTGGAAGAAATAACGAGATGATTTTATAGTTTGGAAAATTGAATCAATAATATGAAGAACGAACTTAAGAAGCCCTTCTAGAGGTAGGTAAAAGAGACGAGAGATGGAGCCGATGTGAGACGGTGACAGATGTGGGTGGTGAAGTTCCCTCTTTCAGTCCTCTCTGGACACCCCCAGACCTGGGTTTGGTGCCTCTTCCGAGAGTTCCCACAGCAACCTGCACTCCCCTATTTGAGTACTTATCACGCTCCAGTGAAATTACCTGTTTGCTTTTCTCTCTCTCCTATCTTGGAGTTAGTTTCTAATACTCATAAACTCTATCTTATTCATGATTTTTTGCCCAGTGTACATGCAGGGTTTGCAACATAGTAGTTATATTCTTCAGTTGTGTCTAGCAGAAAGTCATACTAGTCAAAATAGCTTAGACCAGTGGTCAGCAAACTACAGCCCACAGGTCAAATCCAGCCTGCTGCCTGTTTCGTAAGTGATGTTTGCAATGGACTGAATGTTCATGTCCCCACAAAATTCCTATGTGGAAATCCAAGGTGATGGTACTAGTAGGTGGGGCCATTGGGAGGTTATTAGGTTTTCAAAGTGGAGCCCTCATGAATGGGATTAGTGCCCTTATACAAAAGACTCCAGAAATATCCTTCACTCCTTCTGCCATGTGAGGTTATAGCCAAAAGAGAACTAGCTGTCTTTGAACTAAGACAGTGTACTCACCAGACACTGAATTTGCTAGCTCCTTAATCTTTAATTTCCTAGCCTCCGGAACTGTGAGAAATACATTCCTGTTGTTTATAAGCCACCCAGTCTGCAATATTTTGTGACAGCAGTCTAAAGAGATGATGTTTTATTTGTACACAGCCACTCCCACTATGGCTGCTTTCATGCTAAAATGGCAGAGTTGAGTAGTTGCTACAGAGACCATATGGTCTGTAAGGCATACAATATTTACAGATAAAGATTGCCAAATCCTGGCTTAGACAGTAATGGGATTTGTTATCTTATATATCATGAATTCCAGAGGTAGTGTGGATCCAGGATTGACTGAGTGGCTCAATGACATCATTAAGAACCCAGATTCTGTCTATCTGCCATTATTGACACGTTGGCTACATCTCCTGGTCACAAGGTGGCTGCTATAGTGCCAGGCATGAGTGTCCGGAAACAAAAATGTCTGGTTTTTTCTTGCATCTCTTTTAAGGAACTAACACATATGTTCCAAAAGCCCCTCCCCCCAGAAGACTTCCTCTCATGTTTGATTGGCCAAAACTGAGTCCATAAACCACTCCCTAAGTTACTCCCTAAACCAATAACTGATAAAGTATATAGAGACACCATGATTGACCTATACCAAGCAAGACTAACCTGAATCACTAGGGGAAGATAGACACTGGAAACAAAATTGGGGGTGTTCTGTGAGCATTTAGGAAGGGGGAAATGGCTTTTTGTGTATATTATTGTATAGCATACAATAGCGTATGCTATAATACTCAATAAATATTTGTTGAATGAATTAATTACAATGAAAGATCTAACATTTGGATAATTGATGCTTCTTAAGAGACCAGGAAAAAAAATGAGAAGAAATAATTAAAGATGCAATAAAAAAAGAACGTTTTCCTGCTCTGAACAAGGACTGGTATATGTAGATTATAAAGGTTTATTGTGTTCCAGGAAAAAAAAAATCCACAAAAACAACGAAGAGAGATTCTTGGCTAGATTTTTTCTGACCAAAATTTTAAATTACAGAATAAAAAAAGAATCCCTCAAGTAACAATATGGAAGAAAAATGTACTACAAATGAACCAAGATCAAGATGTCTTTAGATTTATACTCTTCAGCATTAATCACCAGAAGATAGTGGAGCAATATATGCACATGTAAACACCAAAAAACTTTGACTCAAGAGGATTTTCTCAGCCAAGTTGTCTTCCCTGTATGAAGGTAAAAGAAAGCTATTTTCTGACAATGCAAGGGCTTAGAAAATATGCCTACCTCTACCTTCTTGAAAAATATTAATAATTTCTAAAGATGTACTCTTACTGATCTAAGGATGAAGAAAGATGAGGTGTTCAGAAAGCCATGGCATGAAGAGTCTACTATTTGGTATTTGTCAGATGCTAGAGCAGCAACTCACAACCCGGGAGTATGTCAAAGGAACTTTATCACTCGAGGTGTGCCCCTGGCCTCCTTCTTCCACCCCGACTGAGGATGAGTATGCAATGAGGGGTGGAACTTTGAATCTAGAGCCATCTAGGGCAGTGCTCCTCAACCCTGGCTGCACGGTAAAATCACCTGGGAAGGTTTTTAAATATATCAATGCTTGGATCCACTTCCAGGGGTTCTGATGTGTTTTGGGCTGGGACCCAGACTTTGGTATTTTTCTCAAGTCCCTAAGTGATTAGAACATGCAGGCAAAGTGGAGGACCACTTTTCCAGGGGAAGAAAACCTGTCTTTTAGCTTGCTAATGCTGCCATAACAAGCACCAGAGACTGGGTGCTTAAAAAACAGAAATTTATCATCTCAGTTCTGGAAGCTGGAAGTGTGAGATTGAGGTATTGGCAGGCTTGGTTCCTCTGAGGCCTCGCTCTTTGCCTTGTAGATGCTGTCTTCCCCCTATGTCTTCACATGGTCTTCCCTCTTACCTGTCTGTGTCCTAATTTCCTCTACTTATAAGGATACCAGTCATATTAGATTAGGATCCACCATAATAAATGACCTCATTTTAATTTAATTTCTTCTTTAAAGAGCCTATCTGTAAATATAGTCACATTCCGAGGCACTGGGAATTAGGACTTCAGCATATGAATTTTGGGGGAAAAATTCAGCCCATAACAAAACCTTTGGTTCTTCCATATCTTAAGGAGTAGGAAGGATACTGAAGAATCATCAAATTCTAGGAAATTTGGCTAGATCATAGAACTAATGCTGTCATCTGCCTGTCTCAGGATCTTGAATCTTAGTGATTCCACCTCCACTGCATAGTGACACATTTTGGGCTTCTACAAGACTGGTGAAAGGACTAGAACTGACTGCTGCCTCTGCCTCAAATTTCTGCAGCAAGTAGCTCTAGACACCGGGGGACTCTCTCCTTTGCTTTTTGTAACCCACCCCACTCGTACTACCACTTTGTTCTGCTGATGAGATGAGGCAGCCGGGTAACATTTTGCTCCATCCTGCTGAATTCTGCTCAAGAACCTGATACTACGCTCACTTGCCTTGGTGGTGTATGCTTGGGCACTTTTGTTTTTGCTGGCTGTGGTGCCTTGGCTGGTGTGCCTTGGGCCAATGCTATTTGCCATCAAAATAATATAACATACAGCTGTCCTGGCTGTAGGTATAGGTAGAAGGAGAAAACAGTCAGCCCTTTGACTTGCTTTGGGTCTAGGCTCAAGGCTCTGTTGCCTGCAGCCCTGGCAAAAGAACCAGCTGGTCCAACTTGATGCCCTGGGGCTTCTCACTAGCCTTCCTCATCAAAGCCTCAGAGTAAAAACAAGCTTCGTTCATCTATTCACGTATTCATTACTGAGTGCCTAGGCGGACTGGGCACTGGAGGGAAAAGTGAACAAATAGGCAAAGTATTTGTCCTTATGAATCAATATGGGAGATAGAATTAAACAGTCACATAAATACATGTGTAACTCGAAGTATGATAAAGGCTGTGGAAAGAGAGCCAGGAGAGGGCAGCAATGAAAAAGCACCACAGGGTCGTCGCCGAGGAAGCGGCATTGAAGTCATTAGGGAGAATGTCATTAACACGGTGCCTGGCACACAGAAGGCACCCAATTTATATTTTCAAATGATTGCTACTTGTACCTTTGCCATTAATTCAACAAAAATGTATTGCGAACATCCTGTGCCAGGTATGATTAGAGAGGCTGGAGACACAGCAGTATCTCCTTGTAGAAGACACAGCCAATAAACAAAACAAATAAGTAAATTGTTTGGTACATTTGAAGGTGTCGAGGTCTGCTGAGAAGAGTAAAGCAGGAAAGGGGGATAGAGAGTATTGCAGGGTGTTGATATCTAAAATAAGGTGGTCCATAAAGGCTTTATTTCCTTCGGAACTCGACATTTGAGCAAGGCTTAAAGAAGGACCAAGAAAAAAATCAATCTATAAAGGGAAGCACAGAGACAGTTAAGGGGAAATTGAGGCCCCATTTAGGTAAGAAGAAGTAAGAGAACACCGAGTTACTTTCAGTTCAAATTTCCGGATTCAGGGGAAATTTATCCCAGAGGACTTTAAAAAATGCATATAGGATTACTCCCACTCAAATGGAGACACATAAATATTCTGCTTTTTTTAAAAATAGGAAAAGATAGATTTTAGTACTAACTGGTAAGATTTCTCAGTGTCCTTGATGGCATTCTAGAACGCATTAACAAACAGGTGATTTGTGTTCATTTAGACAAGGAAGTAGTTATCGGTGCCCAAATACACCCCTAGTATATTATACACCCCTAATATCTCTACACTGTGTGTGTGTGTGTGTGAGAGAGAGAGAGAGAGAAAGAAGCACAACTTCTATGGTCAACTAATTTGAAATCCTATATAGAATGTCACTCTAACCAGAGATTCACAATGCACATTAGCATATTAAAGCTCTGCAGTAAATAAATAGTTTACTTTTGTGTAACCCAAGAACCACTACTTTAAAAAAACAAAACTTATTATCTGGCAGAAGGAGTGTTCTATAAAACATACTTGTAGATACACTACATGAGAAGAAAGGACCAAAGATGGGATTAGAATGCCAAGGAGTAAGAGCAGGCAGCAGAGGGTCTGGAGGAAGACTGGACTAGAATAAGCAAGGATAGCCCTCTGTGATAACCAGGAACAGCTGGCAGTGAGTGGTGTGGGGCGAGCCAGGCTGGCTTAAAAGGCCAGAGGGAGAGCAGGTAAGTGCTGGAACTCACACAGATTCTCTAAGAACAAGTCATGTCAAACTAAACCAATTTTGTTTGACGGGTTTATTGAACCTGCACATCCCAGTAATACTATAGACACAGTACATTTTGACTTCAGGAAAGCATTTGACAGGGTTCCTTATAATATTCGTATGGAAAGGATGGATGAAAATAGGTTAAATAATAGTACAAATGTTGGCCTTTTAGCTGGTTAACACAATTATTCCTGAAGAGCATTGATTGTTGTACTAATGATGTCAAAGTGGAAGCA
Source organism: Daubentonia madagascariensis (assembly GCA_023783475.1). Lineage (NCBI taxonomy): Eukaryota > Metazoa > Chordata > Mammalia > Primates > Daubentoniidae > Daubentonia > Daubentonia madagascariensis. The sequence goes on along the minus strand of JAKFHU010000913.1, from coordinate 4,481,174 downwards.
AGTCTCTTGATGTCAGCTAGCACGGCAATACAGAGCAGTGAATATGACCACAGGCTTGGGAGTTGGACTACCTGGCCTTAAATCCTGTATATGCCATTTTCTAGCTGAATGACCTTAGGCAAGTTACTTAACCTCTCTGTTCCTCTGTTTCCTCTTCAGTAAAGTGGGATACTAATTATATATTAATATTGATATGAAGATTAAATGTACAAATTCATGAGAAGTGTTTAATAGCTCCTGGCATGTGGTAAGCAATACATGTTGTTAACTATTGTATATTCTGTCCTAGGCCCTATTGTATACACACTTTTTTATTTTTAATCTTTAAACTTGGATTAAGACATACAAGTCACCTTCCTTCCAAAGCTGGGAGGGATGGATGATATGTTAGATGACAAAGTCAAAATTAAAAAAGATTTCAACAGGCTAAATGAAGCCTTTAATTGCGAAGATAAAAAATTTTAGAAGTAAAGGTCAAGATCAGCTCTCTGTTTCAACAAATCAGCAAAATCCAGGATAAGGTGAAGGTGACTTAAAAGCAGTTAATGTGTGTGTGGAGCAGCAACCCACAGATAAACCATGGAATACTGTGATTGTCTGGTTTTCTGAGGAACAAAGGATAAGGAAAGTAATGGTTTGAGTGTCCTCTGCACTCAGCAGACCACATCCAAAGGATTTCATTCCTATCAGGGAATGGTGGGGATGGCTGAATGGGGAGGAGCCCGGCAATCCCACCACACCACGTGCAGGTTTCAGGAAAGAAGGGAAGAGTCAAGGAGGCCTGACAACCCTTTTAACATATTTGAATGTCTGCCACGGAAAAGAGGGATTCGATTTATCCTTTGAAGCTTCACAGAGTAGAATGGGTCTGATGATTTGAGTTATAGGGATGCAATTTGGAGTGAATATGGAGAAGCAGTCATAAATAAGAGACCTGGATTGCTCCTGGAGGTGGCAAGCTCCTGTCATGGAAGGCCCCCTGCAGAGGGGAGATGGCCCCCCCTGCCACACCAGCAGTGTGACATGGAAATTCCTGCATGGGGAGAAGTGTCCTTGTAGGTGACCTTAAAGTCCCTGCTGACTCTGAGATTTCCCATTCTGTGGGTCTGGTTGGTTTGGAAAAATTTTCTTTGAAGAAAAAAAATCTTACGAGTTTATGTCTGGTGAAAAATACATGGGGGCATTTGACAGTTGGTCTTTCCCAGAAAGGTGGCAGTGAGAGAGGCCGCCACCCACTGCCACGTCTGAGCCCACTCAACTCTAGCCCATTGCTTTTTACAGTGTGGAGGAGGCCTTGGAAACAAAGCCATTTTTGGAGAAAATGAAATAAAAGAGACATGAAGCAAGTGTGCATGCTGCAGGAAGGGAGCACTTACTTGGAGACTTGGTTTGATTCTTCTTTGGTTATTTTCTAAGCAGCTTGGCAACAGACCTCCTGGAGACGGCATCTATGCTCTGGAGCATGAGTTCCCAAGCACTGTAGGCACAGATGTTTTGGAAATCTAAACAGGCTGTCTGAAGCTGCTTTTTTTAAGTGAAGAACTGTTTTCAACAAATGTGGCAATCCATTTCAATTAAATATGTTAAAAGATTTTGTGTTTGTGTAACAGTTTTAACTCCACGGCCTGACCCTAACTTCTTCATGGCAATGATCCAACTCCTGTGTTATTGAACAACCGATTCTACAACAAAGGAGAATGTCCCCAGTACCCTTTGTCTCTAGCCATGGACCTTTTCTCCTATCCGCCCTCATTTCAGGGTGGACTTAACAAGGCTTCTGTGTCCCTGGCCCTGAGTGATGATATACTTAAACAGAAAAACGGGGCCCATGTCCTCAGGGATGAAGTGACTTGAGGATGACTATAAGGCAGTTAACAGGCCTGGCTGCCGTGAGGGTGGAAACAAGCCATACTCTACCTCACATGCCCAAATGTGATTTTTTTTTTTCTTCTGGTAGAACGACTCATATTATGGCAGCTTCTTAGGAAACACACTTACAGAGAGGGGCAGTTGCAAAGTCTGTTGCATAAATCTCAGATTTTCCTTAGAATGTGGCTGCTCTAGTTGGCCCCTGTGCTCCACAAGGCGAATCAAGGAGGAACTCGGTATGAACTTGCTGGCAGCAGAATGTGTGTATCTTCCACTGCGCTTTGAGCAGGAATGGAAAGTAAGAATAGTTCAGACAACTGCATACAGTGATCCTGGTTAATTCATGCTCCACAGATGAGAATATATATATATTGTCATTCCACATTCATTTTTTGAGTTTCTATCTTTTATGGGCTAAGTTCTGCTAAGTGTATGGTACCTGATTGCAAGAGAGAGCTTATTCCCGTAGGGGAGACAGACTTGTGAACAAAAATTCCAATATGCTAGAATTACCCAAGGCACCCTGTTTTCCAGCCATAGGCTCAAAGGGTTCTCTAGGACTGCTTTATCAATCAAGTGTTCTGAATTGAACCTTAAAAGTGTCTTTACGTTTTAACTTCACGTACACAGTGATTTAAAAAAAAGGGATCAAAAAAAGGGAAAAAAACCCCAAACATTGACAGGAATTGATAAACACTTGTTTCATTTCCGGTCGGGAGAATGAACGATGTGTCTTTTCTTTTTCTGGTAGTAATTATCCATCTGAAGGGATTATGTCATTATTTGTCTAACCTTCCTAAACCTCACTAACAACAGTGCTCTCCACATAGAAATTGGACTTAAGACTCACCCTCTTAACCCTGAAGGCTTCCTGCTATGTCCTGTGCTTGAAGGACAGGGGTTGCAGAAAGGATGTTGGGTTTCGTTAACCAACAACATGCGATTGTTATATTTTGTTAAGGATTGCAACAGAATGCAGTCCCTTTCCCTGTTGTGTCAGGGTTTTTCCCCTCAGGACTTTCATTTCTTCAGAGGGTGTTAGGACCCCATTTCCCAGTTTCAGGCTAGATACATATCCTTCTCCTAGAGTCTGCTGGTCTGTCTTTATTCTACAGGAAACGGTCCACCTGGATGCTGAGTGTGCATTGGCCTCTCATACAGTGTCTTCAACAGGGAGCATCCACTATCTAGTTCCTTCCCCCAGAACTTATTTTTCTTTAAGTTAATGAGCTACATCTGCTACCTTGATTTCTTTGCTCCTAGCTGACTATCTGCACAAAGAGAATCAGTTATCAAAGTGAAAAGAGGGCTTTGGGGTGAGTGATCCCTACCTGAGACCCTTTGAGTCTTAGTTGTTTCATTTATAAAATAGATCGAAGTAATGTAATGGATGCAGAGGTTCTTTAGAAATGGTAAAGAGCTATAAAAACACAAGATATTATTATAAAACATGCCTCTGGAATACTGCAACAGCAAGAAGTTTCTTGCCAAATCCACATTATCTAGATAACTTGGACTCATCCCTGACCCCTTCTTCTTTGTCACCTGTACCTAATCTGCCACCAAGCCCTGCTGATGTGCACTGTGGTATCTGATATTCTCCATCTCACTGTCTCCGCCCAGCCCAGGTTCTCATTCCACCACCATATCTGCCTACGCTGCTCCCATCCTCCTCTTGCCTTCTTACACATGGCTGGACTGCAGGTCCTGCCCCTCTGCCTAGAGAACTACTGGGCTGCCTGCCACTGATGCCAGCAAGTCCCACCTCTGCCTTCTGGCCTCCAATCCTACCATCAACATTTCTTAGACTCCCTTCTAACTGTTTAATTCTCCTAATTAATTAACATGCATTCCTCACTCTTAAAAAGAAAATATATTTGCCACTATAGGAATGTGATTTCCACTGTCTGATTTTTCATTCCTTTAACCCTTTCAATAAACATTGGTTGTTTTGATTTTTCTGTGTCAGGCCTTGCGCTTTGCACTGATGAATCAAAGCTCTGAATCAAAGACACAGTACTTATTCTCCAGGCAGTTCTGTGAAATATGAAAAATCTGGGTTTGAACCTTGGCTCTGGTATTTATGAGCTATGTGATCTTAGATAAGATGTATAATCTTTTTGAACCTCAGGTTCCTCATTTGGTGTTATAAGGAGTAAATGAAATAATGTGCCTGATGCATATCATTTGTTTTCTGTAAATGTTAGATGTTATTATTATCGTGATTATTACTAATGAGCCAGGTCAGCCAACACCTGTAATTCAGCTAATGCAGGAAAGAAGGAGATGATGGGCCACTCCTGTGGTAGAAAAGAAGGCTATATTTGAGAGCACAGGTGAACTATTTCCTGGTGACATCATGAAATAATCAGGAAGAATTTGGTGGGAAATATGAGTTTATTCTTATCTTGGGTCCTATTGTGGCCAGTGTGGCTTAGGGAAGGCACAGTTACACTTAGGGTATGGTCCTTCTCCTTATCTTCTACCTGGGAACATCAGAGCCACCTGTCTTCTTTCCTGCCCTTGTCACCTACACCTGCATTTAGAGTGTGTTTCTCATCTTTATACTTTGTGCTTGTTTCTGCTATGAAACAGCAGATTCTGCCTGTATTACCGTGCAACGCTTTTATTTCCTAAGGCTTTGTAAGTTCCTAAAAGGAAGGGGATATTTCACTAATATTTATGCCTCCTGCAATGTTACAGTAGTAGGTGCTCCAATAGTATGTTATATGGACTTAAATTGAACATTAGTGATACCACATTGATTATCTTATCAGTTCCGAACGCAGCCCATAGCCAAAATCCTCCATCAACATCATTCTCCACTGTTCTCCAGGGCTACTTTAGACAATCCCGTCTTCCTATGGTCCTGGAAAAACTGAATGCTTCTTGCTTTCTTGTGGTGGGGTAGAAAATTTCACATGCTTTGGAGCCAAGGATACTTATGTTTGAATGCCAGCTCTGTATTTATCAGAAGTATGTGTATAGGAGAATAAGCTTCATAATCTTACTGAGACCCAGTCTCATCCTTGAAATGGGGATCATAAAATGTAAACTTTCCTACCAAGTCCTTGGAATATAATAAGTGATGTATACATTTTAGTTGTCTTCCCACTTTCCTCTGCCATTCCCACCTCTTCTGGAGATGCTACTTCTCCCTCTGCACCTCCTACCTAGTCACTCTCCCGCCCCTTGCAATGGTGTATCCATGTCCTAAATTTTCCCGCATTGTTCAACTCACATGGATTTCTCGTTCGTTCATTAATTGATCAAACTGTCATTTGGCACTTTCTTCATTGAGTCTTTGATTACACACTGTCCTATACAGACATCAAGTTGTTGCAGAAACCTGGGGTACTCCACAAAGTTGAGCCTCTGTTAGCCTTTGTCCCTGAACAAGGAGGGCAGGGAGCATGGACGTGCCCCCTCCATGGCTTATGAAAGACATATAGCTTATGTAGGAATCTAAGCATTTGTACTTTTTAGTCTCTGAAATTAGGATAACCAGATGATCCTGACGGATGCAGTTATCTTATCTCCCAAGGAAGGTTGAGTACAAGGATTGTGGCTTTACATATTCCCCGTGTCTCAGGGAGCCTCAGGAGTACAGTGCACGTTCCAGGCTCTCAGTGTTTGTTAAGCGAACATATTTAAGTTCAATCACAGCACCTTGGAATTGAAAGGGATAACCAAGGTCATTTAATGTCAACATTCATTTGTCTGAATCTCTTCTATAACCTTTCTGCCTGGTGTTTGAACAATTTCAGTGACAGGGAACTCACTCTATGCCAAGTCAAATTGTCTATTTTTTAGGAAACCATGCTAGAAATTTCAGACTTTACATAGATCAAACAATGATTTCAATGTAGCATTTTCCTCTTGGTCTGTGTACCTCTCAAGCTATGAAGAGAACATTGGTCCCTGAGCCCTGCTCCTTGCTGTGTTGGTGCAGAGGAGAGGGGTGGCTTCCTCTTACCGGAGAGAATTTATATTGGTGAATTCCATGACCCAGCCAGAATTTTCCCTCTGTTCAAGAAAAGCCTCAAAAGGCCCCGGCTCACTTGTGGAACAGTTTTTAAATATGGGGCATGGTCATCAGGGGAAGGAAGAGCTTTCCTTTGGCCACCCACAAGGGCGGTAGGGTTTGAGGGAAGGCAGGTGCTCTTGTGATTGTCAGTTGTGAGGACAAGTAGCTACTACATGGGATTCCACTGATTTTCCCCTCAGATGTGATAAAGCAACCCCAACTGCTGGCCACAGAACCATGCAGAGACACTCACCTCCCCAGCCCTGAGCTTGACCCGACCCCACACTTTCCCCAGGGAAAGGCCCATGATTAAAAGGCCTGGGAGGGTCCACTTGCAAGGACCCTGCTGACGTCAATCTGTATGAAGCCCGTGGGGACAGTGATTTATTTCTGTGAACTGCGTCTCAGGGTTCTGCAGCTAGTGGTGGCTCTGCAGAGAACCACAGCGTTACACACTGAGGAGCATGCTCAGCCCTGAGCTATTTAGCCTCAGAGGAGTTTAGAAAGTTGAAAGCTCAGCAGAGGAAATAATATCACAAATTAAATAGTTTTGAACCATAGCAAAATGAGTTTTCCTTGGAGACTGTTTTGTTTCTTTAAATCAAAAGCAAAACTTCTCAGACTGGAGAAAAACACGACCCAGAGGCTCAGGCAATTTGGGGATCTTGCTCTCTCCTTCCTGCCCTTCCCTTCCTCCTTCCCTCCATTTGCTGGGTCTGGGAGGCGTGGAGTGAGGTGAGATTTAACATTTTTGAGCAGTTATTTCTTTGACAGCTGGACAGTGTCCAGCTTCAAAGTTTTCTGAAGTTTTCTTTGAGTTTTCTTCAGGATGATAGAAAGAAGAGAACAGAAAATTTGATGAATTTATTTGGTTCATCCTCCAAACAGTTACTTAGCCCATCTACTTTCCAGGCACTGGAGAGGTAAAAAGGAACAAGATTCAGCTCCTATCTTCAAGGCAGGAGAAATATCCATCCAGTAAATAATTGTGATAAGCTTTGATACATGCATATGTATAACAGCCTAGTGTGTGTGAAGCAGCTTTCTTAAGAATACCTAACATTTGATCGGTGCCACTGTGTGTCAAGAGCTCAATATTTATCACTAAAACCCAAAGAGGGAACAGGTACCCATTATTATTCTCTCATCATAGATGGGGAAACTGAGATACAAAGTGGCTAAGAAACATGGGCACAGTCACACAAGTAAGAGGTGACCACCGTGACTAGAACCAGATCTGTCTGTTTCTATCACCAAAAAACTTAACCATGGAGATATACACACACTTTATTTTAGTTAAACCCTCCCAACAGACCTGGTAGGTATCAATAACTATGCTTGTTTTACTGAGTGAGTAAATGGAGACAGATTAAGTAATAACTTGCCCAAGGTCTCATGTTTAGTAAGTGGTAGAGCCAGGGCTTGACCCCAGGTTTGTTTCCAGAAGTAATCCCTGGAGGACAGTCCTAGGCAGCTGGTCAGGACAGAACCTTGCTATCTATCAGATGCAGTAAGGGCTTTTGATATCAACTAGCATCCAGCATGGTGCCTGGCCCCTACTACACTCCTTGTTGGTGTTTGTGGCCTAAAATTTAATTTAACCTTCTACTTCAACTCCCTCATCAATGAAGATACTAAGACCCAGAGAGGTAAGAGACTTGCTTGAGTTTGCATAGCTAGTAAATGCAATTAACTAAAAACTGGAGCATAAGAAGGTGTTTGCAAGAAGACAAGAGCCTGGTTATTAGGACTGAGTTGAGGCAGTATATCTCTACAGCATAAGCAAATCTCAGTGGCTGAAAGGTTTACAAAACAAAGGTTTATTTCTTTTTTTAAAAATCATTACGTGTACATAATAGTTGTATATCTTTACAGGGTACATGTGATGTTTTGATACAGGCATACAATTGTGAATTAAACAGATCAGGGTACTTGGAGTATCCATCACCTCAGGCGTTTAACATTTCTTGGTGTTAGGGACATTTCGATACCACTTTTTTAGTTATATTAAAGTATACCCTAACTTATTGTTGATTATAGTCACTTTGTTGTGCCATCAAATATTGTTCATTCTCTCTATCTGACTATATATATATGTATAAAAAACACATATATATATATTTTATATATATATATATATATATATTTTTTTTTTTTTGTAGACACAGGGTCTAGCTCTTGCTCAGGCTGGTCTCCAACTCCTGGCCTCAAGCAATCCTCCTGCCTTGGCCTCCCAAAGTGCTAGGATTATAGGCATAAGCCATGGTGCCCAGCCATATCTGACTATATTTTTGCACCTGTTAACCAACCCCACATTATTCCCCCATCTCCACTACCCTTCCCAGCCTCTGGTAACTGTCATTCTACTCTCTGTCTCCATGAGATCAATTGTTTTTAATAGTAATATTTAGCTCCCACATACGAGTGAGAACATGTGACATTTGACTTTCTGTGCTTAGCTTATTTCACTTAACATAGTGTGTTCAAGTTCTATCCATGTTATTGCAAATGGCAGGATTTCATTCTTTTTTGTGGCTATGTAATATTCCATTATGTATATGTACCACAATTTCTTTATATATTCATCTGTTGATGGACACTTAGGTTGATTCCATATCTTGGTTATTGTGAATAGTGCTGTGATAAACATGTGAGTGCAGATGTCTTTTCAACATACTGAATTCCTCTCCTTTGGATATATACCCAGCAGTGCGATTGCTGGGTCATATGGTAGTTCTATTTTCAGTTATTTGAGGAGCCTCCACACTGTTTTCCATAGTGGTTGCACTAATTTACATTCCCACCAACAGTGTACGAGGGTTCCCCTTTGTCCACATCACCAGCATCATTATTGCCTGTCTTTTTGATAAAAGTCATTTTAACTGGGGTGAGATAATATCTCATTGTAGTTTTTATTTGCATTTCTCTGATGACTAATAATGTTGAAAATTTTTCATATACCTGTTGGCCATTTGTATGTCTTCTTTCGAGAAATGTCTGTTCAGATCCTTTGCCCATTTTTTAATCAGTTATTTGATTTTTTCCTATCCAAGTTATTGGAGTTCCTTATATATTCTAGTTATTAATCCCTTGTCAGATGGGAGGTTTGCAAATATTTTCTCCCATTCTGTGGGTTGTCTCTTCCCTTAGTTGATTGTTTCCTTTGCTGTGCAGAAGATTTTTAGCTTGATGTGATCCCATTCATCCAATTTTGCTTTGGTTGCCTGTGCTTTAGGGGTATTATTCAAGAAGTCCTTGCCCAGACAAATGTCCGGAAACATTTCCCCGATGTGTTCTTTTAGTGGTTTCATAGTTTCATAGTTTCAGGTCTTATATTTAAATCTTTAGTCCATTTTGATTTGATTTTTGTATATGGGGAGAGATAAGGGTCTACTTTTATTCTTCTGCATATGTATATCCAGTTTTCCCAGCATGATTTACTCAAGAGACTGTCCTTTCCCCACTGCATGTTTTTGGCAACTTTGTCGAAGATCAAGTTCACTATAGATGTGTGGATTTATTTCTGGGTCTCTATTCTGTTCCGTTGGTCTATGTATCTGTTTTTATGCCAGTACCATGCTGTTTGGTTACTACTGCTCTGTAGTATAATTTGAAGTGAGGTAATGTGATTCCTACAGTTTTGTTCTTTTTGCTTAGGATGGCTTTGGCTATTCTGGGCCTTTTGTGGTTCCATACCAATTTTAGGATTATATTTTCTATTTCTGTGAAGAATGTCATTAATATTTTGATGGGGATTGCATTGAATCTGTTGATTGCTTTGTTTAGTATGGACATTTTAACAATATTGATTCTTCCAATGCTTCAGCATGGAATATCTTTCCATTTTTTTGTGTTCTTAACTTCTTTCATCAATGTTTTATAGTTTTCATTATAGACACCTTTCACTTCTTTGGTTAAGTTTATTCCTAGGTATTTTATTTTATTTGTAGCTATTGTAAATGGGGTTAATTTCTTGGTTTCTTTTTCAGATTGTTTATTGTTGGCATATAGAAATGCTACTGATTTTTGTATGTTGATTTTGTATCCTGCAGCTTTACTGAATTTGTTTATCAGTTCTAACAGTTTTTTGTGGAGTCTTTAGATTTCTCTAGATATAAGATCACATCATCTGCAAACAAGGATAATTTGATGTCTTCCTTTCCAATTTGGAAGTCCTTTATTTCTTTCTCTTATCTGATTGCTCTAGCTGGAACTTCTAGTACTACGTTGAATAACAGTGCTGAAAGTTGGCATCCTTGTCTTGTTCCAGATCTTAGAGAAAAGGCTTTCAGTTTTCCCCCATTCAGTATGATACTAACTGTGGGTCGGTCACATATGACTTTTATCGTGTTGAGGTAAGTTCCTTCTATATCCAGTTTTTTGAGAGGCTTTTTTTTTTTTTATCATGAAAGGATGTTGAATTTTATCAAACGCATTTTCAGCATCAATTGAAATGATCATATGGTTTTTATCCTTCGTTCTGTTGATATGATGTATCATATTGATTGATTTGTGTATATTGAACCATCCTTGCATCCCAGGGATGAATCCCACTTGATCATGATGAATAATCTTTTTAATGTATTAGTGAATTCAGTTTGCTAGTAATTTGTTGAGGATTTTTGCATCTATGTTCATTAGAGATATTGGCCTATAGTTTTCTTTTTTTGTTGTGTCTTTGTCTGGTTTTAGTATGAGGGTGATATAGGCCTCATAGAATGAGTTTGGGAGTATCTCTCCTCCTCGATTTTTTGGAATAGTTTAAGTAGAACTGGTATTAGTTCTTCTTTGAATGAATGTATGGTAGAATTCAGCTGTGAAGCCATCAGGTCCTGGGCTTTTCTTTGATGGAAGACTTTTTATTACTGCTTCTATCTCATTACTTGTTATTGGTTTATTTAGGTTTTGGATTTTTGCCTGGTTCAATCTTGGTAGATTGTATATGTCTGGGAATTTATCCATTTCTCCTAGGTTTCCCAATTTATTGGCATATAGTAGCTCATAGTGTCTCTAATTATTCTTTGGATTTCTGCAGTATCAGTTGTAATGTCTCTTTTTTCATCTCTGATTTTATTTATTTGGGTCTTCTCTCTTTTTTCTCAGTTTGTCTGGCTAAAAGTGTGTCTATTTTGTTTATCTTTTCAAAAAACCAACTTTTTGTTTTGTTGATCTTTTGTATTTTTTTGTTTCAATTTCATTTATTTCTGCTCTGATCTTTATTATTTATTTTCTTCTACTAATTTTGGGCTTGGTTCTTATTTTTCTAGTTCTTGAGATGCATCATTAGGTTGTTTATTTGAAGCTTTTCTACTTTTTGATGTAGGCACTTACTGCTATAAACTTTCCTCTTAGTACTGCTTTTGCCATATCCCAAAGGTTCTGATATGTTGTGTTTTCATTTTCATTTGTTTTAAGAAATTTAAAAAATTTCCTTCCTAATCTCTTCATTGGTCCACTGGTCATTCAGGAGCAGAATGTTTAATTTCCATGTGTTTGTATATTTTCCAATGTTCCTCTTGTTACTGATTTCTAGTTCTTCCATTGTGGCCAGAGGAAATACTTGGTATGATTTCAATTTTAAAAAATTGTACCTGAATATTGATATTTTTCTCTAGGTTTGGGAAATTCTTTGTTGTTATTTCTTTGAATAAGTTTTCTACCCCAATCTCTCTCTCTGCCTCCTCTTTAAGGCCAAAAACTCTTAGATTTGCTCTTTTGAGGCTGTTTCTAGATCTCATAGGCAGCTTCTTTCCTACTTATTCTTTTTTCTTTTTTCACTTCTGACTGTGCATTTTCAAATAGCCTGTCTGCAAGCTCAGTAGTTCTTTCTTCTGCTTAGTCCATTCTGTTGTTGGGAGACTGATGCATTTCCCAGTTTGTCAATTGAATTTTTAAGCTCTAGAATTTCTGCTTTTTTAAACTTATTTCAATCTCTTTGTTAAGGTTCTCTGACAGGCTTCTGAATTCTTTCTCTGTGTTGTCTTGAAGTTCACTGAGCTTCTTCAGGACAGCCATTTTGAATTCTTTACCTGAAAGTTCACCTATTTTCATCACTCTGGGATTGGTCACTGGTACTTTATTTAGTTTTTTTGGTGAGATCATGTCTTCCTGGATGTTCTTGATGCTTGTGGGTGTTTATCAATGTCCAGGCATTGATGAGTTAGGTTTTTATTTTAATCTTCAGAGTCTGGGTTTGTTTGAACCCATCCTTCTTGAGAAGGCTTTCCAGATATTCAAAGGGAATTGAGTGTTGTGATCTAAGTCTTTGGCCAGTACAGCCATATCAGCGCTGGGGGTGCCCCAAGCCAAGTAATGCTGTGACTCTTGCAGACTCCTGGTGGTACTGCTTTGGTAAGCTTGGGCAAGATACAAGAGAATTCCCTGGATTACCAGGCAAAGTCTCTCACTCTCTTCCCTCATTCTCTGTGTGGGGCTGCTGGAGTTGCGGGAGGAGTGATGTGGGCACTCTTTGTGGCCACCAGCGCCAGGTCTCACCTGAAGCCAGCCCAGTCTCACCCAAAGCCAGTGGTGACTGTTGCCTGGCTACTCCTGAGGTTTATTCAAAGCCCAAGGGCTCTTTAGTCAGCAAGTGGTGAATCCTGCCAGGAGTGGGTCCTTCCCTTCAAGGCAGCATGTTTCCTTCTGGCCCAGAGTGGATGCAGAAATGTCATCCAGGAACTAAGGCCTGGACTCAGAGGCCTCAGGAGTCTGCTTGGTACTTTATTTTACTGTGGCTGAGCTGGTACCCAAGTTGCAAAACAAAGTCCTCTGAGCTCTTCCCTTTCCTTTCCTCAAGTGGAAGAAAACTCTCCCTGAATCATGCTGCCTGTCTTTAGGGGAGAGGTGACACGGGCACTGGTTTGGCTGCAGCTGCTGGTGTCTCACTGGGTCATGTACACCCCAAGTCTACTGGCTTTGAGCCAGCACAGCTGCAGGAATTGACCAAGGACTGCGGAACTTGTGGCATGACTGCCTTACGAATTTAGTCCAGGCCCCAGGCTGCTCTTTGTTTGCTGGTGGTGGGGCTAGCTGGAACTCGGGCTTCAAGGTGGAGAATTTCCCTCTGGCCAGGTTGGTCAAAATGCTCCCTCCATGGGCACTGGCAGAATTCTGCCTTGTCCTATGTTCCCCTGTGTCAGGGCAGTGCTGAGTTTCAATTCAAAGCCCCACAATCACTTCACTCTCCCTTCCCTGGGGCACACAGATTCTCTCTCCACTAGGCATGCTGGCGAGGCATTGCTGAGGGATGGGGGAGGGCTGGTGTAGGCAATGCAAGACTGTCTTTTCTGCCCTCTTCAGTGCTTCTTTCCTTGATATGATGTTAAAACCAGGCAATATGATTACTTACCTGATTTTTGGTTCTTCTGAAGGTGCTTGTTTATGTGGATAGTTGTTGAATTAGGTATTCTTGTGGAGGGATGATTGCTGGAGGTTTCTGTTCATCCATGTTGCTCCACCCCCTTCTTTCAGGGTTTATTTCTTGTTTATGCTTCAACCTGTGGGTTGATGGGGAACTCGACTCAACCTGGCTTCTTGGGACCCAGGCTGACAAGGGCTCCATTGTGGTATGATTTTGTCATCTGAACACAACACTTTGGGGCTCACTACAGCAGGGGAAAGATGCATGGAGAATTACACGCAGGTGCTTAAATGCTTCCACCAGAATGGGATGGACACCACTTCCACTCACTTCTCATTGAGCAAAACAACGAACACTGCTGCTGTCAACTCACAGGGGCAAGGTAGTGTATCAGAGGGAGCAGAGACCTGGCAATAAGGGTTAGCACTCATGCGTTTTTCAGTGGCATACTGGGTGAGCACTTAGGCTCTGGAGTTGGACAGTTAGTCATGTCTTTGAATTTCATCTGAAACACTTATTGGCTGTGTGATCTTGACTAAGAATCTTTTGCCAATGGTTTACTCTTCTGTAAAATGGGGACAATAATAGTAACACGTTGAACACTTAACCCAGGGTCTGGAACAATGTAAACACTCAGAACATGGTAGCTATATCTATGAGGTCACAATCAGTTGGGAAGTATTACAGGAATATTTGTGTTTTAAATAGTATGAGCTGGGTGGGGGAGGGGCAGGTATGAGGGCAACAAGACTGGACCCAGAGACATCGGTGAGGAAGCTACTGCAGTTTTCCAGGCAAGAGATGATGAGGGCTGACACAGAGAGAGGGAACAGACCTGAGAAAATTAGAAGCTTAACTGGCAGGACTTGATGATTCTGAGATGTTTCTTAAGATTACTTAAATTCTATCCACTACCTTGGAGATGCATAGTTGGTGGGCATGAGGAGGGCTGAGGCACTGTGGCAGGGTGTGAAGGAGAGGAGACTCTCATGGGAGGGAGGAGGAGTGGCTTGGACACAGTGATGGCAGCCTGATGACACTCCCTCTCTATCTACCTCCCTTAGCCTGGGTTAAACGGGGAAGGGAAGAATGGGAAACCCTGGAGTGAGTGGTGGGGGGATGCTTTGGTCTGAATGTTTGTATGCCTTCAAAATTCACGCGTTGAAACCTAATCTCCAATGTGGTGGTATTAAGAGGTGGGGCCTTGGGGGTGATTAGGTCATGAGGGCTCCACCCGCATGAATGGGATTAGTGCCCTTATAAAAAAGGCCTGAGGGAGTTTGTCTCCCCTTCCACCATGTGAGGATACCACGAGAAGGTACTGTCTATGATGCAGAGAACAAACCATTGAATCTGCTGGCAACTTGATCTTGGATTTCCCAGCCTCCAGAAGTGAGCAATAAATCTCTGTTTTTTATAAGTTACCCAGTCTATGGTATTTTTGTTATAGCCCAAACTGACTGAGACAGGGTAACAGCGTCCTCAGAAGTGTTAATTTTTACTAAAGCCAGAGGGAAAGAATGCAACGGGGTGTGGTTTCTTGAGGATGCAATGGGATGAGAGGGGACCTATGCTGGTAGAAACCAGGGATGAGCAAGCACAATACCTTCAATACTTGCCAAGGGATTGATTGGGATCCAGTCATCTCTAGGTGAGGCCACAACCTGCAGGCATAGGGTTTGAAGGCTGGCAATTCCTTGACCTTGTGGTCTTATCTAATTTGTTTTTGTGGTCCCAAGATCTAGCACAGGGCACACAGTCGATATCTGATTAATGTTTCTTAAGTTGGAAGGGAGAACCGCTTTAGGGAAGAGAGAGAGCCTGAAAAGCTCTCTTCCTGGCCAGACCTGAGATTGTCCTATCACTGATTTTGAACTGAGGACGTTAAGCAGCAAGTGACAACACCATCTGATGCTAGGGAATTTTGCAAGTCTGTCCTTGTAAACTACTCTTCAGACACTAAGTGTTGTCACTTTTGTCACTGTTTGTCTTTGAGCAGAACAGGGAGTGCCCCTGAACGGGGGGTTTCTTGGACAGCTCTCCTGAGGCAGAGACTAAGAGAGCTTCTGAGGACAAGACCTTGGGTGTGAGCATGTGGAAGTCTCTGCCTGTCACTGTGTTCCGGGACAGCCCTGGCCAGACCCCACACACATGCTGTGGGTGAGGGCAGGAATGTGGACTGATAGGCTCAGCTAAGAAGCAGCCCTGTGGGCGGTGCATAAATAGCCTGGCCTTTCCACCCAGTGCAGGCACAGTTACTGTCATCAGCTCTGCACGTCGTGTGTGGCCAGCAGTACTCACGGTCCTCTTTCCATGACGCTCAGTGCACTGCAGCGTGTCAGATGGTGTGTGCCCGAGGAAAAGGTGAACATACCCAGGAACATTATCAGTTATACACACTGGCTCCTGAGTTTCCATTCAAAACCAATTAAAGACGTTTTGGGATCAACTGTGCCATTGGTCACCTCCCAGTGTGCAGGTTATAAAGAAGTTGCTTCTCCTCCCACCCATTCTATTTGCCCATAGAAAAATTATTGTGGTAAAATATACATAACATAAAATTTACCATTTTAACCATTTTTTAGTTGTACAGTTCAATGTCATTAAGTACTTTCACATATTTGCACAACAGAATCAACTTGCTTTTACCTTGAGTGCCAACGACCCTGGTTTATATCTTTTTCATATTCCTGCAAACACATTGAGCAACTCCCTCCATCCTCCCTGTGTACTCAAACCCTGGAGAGATAGCACTGTGGAAATCACTCTGAAATGTCATCCTCTGCTCTGTAGGAAGTGGGCACTATTAGATTGCTTATGCTCTGGAACCACTGGCATTTTGCCTGTTTGGGTTGCACAATTCTACTCCTTGGCACTTGCAGTGCCTCCCTTTATATAAGAAGATAATCATGCCCACATTCTTCTAGGGTTATAGAAGCTGGGGAAAAAACAAAAATAACAAAATAACACAATATAACTTATTTCTATAATTTAGACTTCTCTAACACAATTGTAGATCAGTAAGCCTAAATTAGTAGTATCATTAAAAATTTCCCAAGGTCTCTTTGGGAAGTCATCCTATGGGCCAATGTTTCCTGCTTACTCAGCTTCCTAGTTGTCCGGCCTAGTGTTGGAATAAAGTTGAACTCGGGAGAGGAGAGGTTAGCAAGTGTCTTAGTCTGTTGGGGCTGCTATAAAAAAATACCTTAAACTGGCTGGCTTATAAACAACAGAAATTTATTTCGCACAGTTAAGGACACTGGGAACTCCAAGATCAAGGTTCTGGCAGATTCGGTGTCTGGTGAGGGCCTGCTTCCTCATAGACGGTGCTTTCTTGCCATGTCCTCACGTGGTGGGAGGGGCAAGGCAGCTCTCCGGGGCCTTTTTTATGAGGGCAATAATCCCATTCCTGAGGGGCCTCAAGAGCGAATCATCTTCCAGAGTCTCCACATCCTAATATCATCACCTTGGGGATTAAGATTTCAACACGTGATTTTTGGGGGGACACAAACATCTGGACCATAGCAGCATGTGTCACTTCTGGTATTCTATGAAGAACTAGCTTTGCCAACTGGTTCATTTCTCTAAGGAGATTGGAAGTCACCATCTGAACAAACAGAAAGTCTTCATATATTTCTGTTGGGATAAGGACTCAGAGGGTCACTCTACAAAAAAGCTCTGTGTCTAAGTAGAACTTCCTTTGGAACATAGAGGTCGGGATAAATTGGTGATGTGGAGGAAAGCTTAACTTAGGGAATTTATTCATCCATTTGTTCAGCAAATCGTAACTGAGCACCCACTATTGTGCCAAGTTCTGTGTTGGATGCTGCAGTAACTAAGATGAATCAAATGATTCCTGCCCATTTACTTATAGTGCAGGGGTATGACCTTGCCTATCCAGGTGCTGTGCCTTTAATGTGCCTTATACCACACAGCTGGCTTCTCATAGGAAGGTGCTCTGAGTCACCCATCTCTGTTCATGGAAAAAGGCCTAGCCCTTCTTGTTTCATTCACATCTTGTTCCCAATTTCCTACTCTGTCTCTGCGTTAATTATGATCTAATCTCCTACTGATCTTCTTTGCAGGCGCAGCCCTAATGTCAGATTCAGCATCTTTATCTTCATACTCAAGCATTTTCCCATGGTCATTGTTTTGCACTTGAGTCCTGGATCTGTCCACTCTTCTCTCCCCTTGGTCTCTCCTCTTTCTGATTTATCCCAGACCCTTGAACCTCCTCCTTACCTTCATCAGCCTGGCTGGTACCACCTACCCAGCCTGACCCTTTTTCCAGGGGATGGTTAGTTAGCTGCAGAGTCAATTCTCAAATTATAAATTAATTTCTCCCTGTTGCCCAGCTGAAGTGAAGACTGCTATGAGAAGTTGTGTGCTCAGAGAGTACCAGCATCAGCCCATTTTAGCACTAATCGAAGGAAAGCCATCACAGAAAGAGAAGCAAGTGGCTGTGTCTTTGTCTGTGGTTACCTGCTATACATCTTCTTTGATGCTTTTTGAAGAAACATGGAAATACTTTCTTTGCTTTATCTCCTTTGGGTTACCTGTAAGGTCGCTCTACTTCCTAAGGGTAGTAACCTAAAGTATAATTTCCTAGAATATAATTGGCAGACATTTCTCCACTTTCTTAGCACTCACTAATACCCCGTAGAACTAGCATAGAACACTTAAGGAAAAACTGAGCCAACTCTAGTCATCTTTCCAGGGATTCTGTAATTGTCGTTAAGGCTTAGATTTTCTGTCAAACGAATCAAGGTAACATCATGTGTATATTTTCAAATATAGATGGACCGACCAGTTATTGATGTCAAATTGAGTTAAAATTCTCTTCAGGTCTTCATGATTACAAGTTATCCTCCACATGGCTGCCTGAATGATCTTTCTAAAATGCAAACTGGAGGTTCAAAGGCTCACCATTTGTCTAGGGGATAAAATCTAAATTCTAGAGAACAGAGTTCAAAGCCTATCATGGGCAACTCCTACCTGCTCTTCAGCCTCATCTCTCTCTAGACCCTGTCCACGCTACCTTCTTTCAGTTACTCACTACTCTCTGTTTTCCTTTGTCTCCATGACTTTGCAGAGCTGTCTCTTCTGCCTGGGACTCCCTCTTGCACTGGCAGTGTGCTCCCACTCATCCTCCAAGTGTCAGCTCCAATGCCCTCCTGTGAAGGCCCTCCCTACCTCCACATGCACGGTCAACAGCTGTCTGTCCCCTCACGCCACCATTTGTCACATTCTTATCTATTCATTCATTACTCATCATTGTGTCACGGGTGGTTTTCCCACTTGTCTGTGAGCCCCTGGAAGCGAATATTCTGTTTTATGAATATATTTATCTGCAGTGTCTAGTACATAGTAGGAACTTAATATGTGTTTGTTGAAAGAATGGGTAATTAAATGAATGAACAGTAAAAGTAGAGGATGCTACTGCTTGGCTACAGATTTGTGGCTGGTGTTCAGTAATCGTGGAATGGAAGAAAATAGGCTTCAGGTTGTATGGTTACCAGTTGATAGTTCTTACCAACAAGAAAGCACATTGGACAAATAAAAAGTATTGCTGAATGATGTGATTATTAAGAAATAAGTGACAATATTCAGAGAAAGGTATTAGGGAGGCACCTAGTGTCTCCTTATGAAGGACTTGTTTTTCACCCACTTTAAAATCTTCTCTAGTGCCCATAGTTTCTCCCTCTTTCACTTCTTCCCTATGCTTTTAAATATGTTCAGACATTCCCTGTTAAACAAGAAAAGCAAACAAAAAACCTTTACTCACCTTTGAAGTACTATTGCCAATGTCTGTAATGGAATCACTACTCTATCAGGGTCGTGATGTGAATATAGTGTATTTTGATTTCCTCAAGGCATTTGGCTATGTAGTTCATGAAGTCCTTGCAGACGGGATGGCAAAAGTAGACTAAGGGTTGTTTGACAATTAAAAAAAGCTAAAAGCCAGGTGCAGGGGTGTGTGCCTGTAGGTAGTCTCAGCTACTCGGGACACTGAGGCGGGAGGATCACTTGAGCCCAGAAGTTTGAGACCAGCCTCAGCAACAGAGAAAGATCCCATCTCTAAAAAAATAATAATAAAGAGTTCTTTGACAGTCAAGCTCAAAAAGCCCCTTTTATGGATCAGACTTAATGTAGAGGCAGGTCTTGGTGACAAGATAAGCAGCTCTCTTCCATAGCCTCATCTTCCTTGGAGCTTCCTCTCTGCTTTCTGTTCTAGCCCTGCTGGCCTCTTTTCAGCTTCCGGTACTTGTTGGGTGCCCTTATCCACCAGGTGTTTTGCGGAAGGCCATTGTCTCTGCTTGGAAACTCTTTCACTTCCATCCTTACCTGGTTGATCGCACTCATTTCTCACCTCACACATCACTTTCTCCTCCCCAACTAGGTCAAAACCCTCTCTTGTGCCTCAGGGCCCCACACACTTCTATTTGTAGCACTTATCATGGCTACAATTTCATTTATTTGTGGGTTATTTTTCTCCTTCATTAGACTGTAATTCCCACGTCTGATTTTTCTCTTCATTGTATTCCCAGGTCCTGCACAGCCCTTGGCTTAGATTAAAAAAAAAAAAAAGAATAAGAAATCTAAAGTCCAAGTTAAGCAAATGCAAAGCATGGAAGTCTATCGGAGGCTGCCTGGTGTCCAAAGCTGGTAGGACAAGCAAACAAACAAGGCGTAAGGAAGTAAAGTGTTCAGACAAAATGAGTTTGCAGTGACTTCCTTGGACCAAGGTCACATATGTTGGTGTTTCTTTTAGAAGCTCCAGTTTGGCCTGATCCTTCCTAAACTCACAATTGTCTCATAATTGAGAAGCTCAATCAATATGTTGGATTATCAGATCAAGATTCAGAAAGAACACAAGGTCAGTGATCATTCAAGTTATTGAACATCTGTTATCAGTCCCACGCTCTAACCTCTAGGGGGAGCCCAAGGATACCCCCTCCTCTCACAAGGTGACCAAAGTAGAAGTGGTAGAGCACATAGTGGAAAGGATGAGGCAATTATAAATGGATCTGAACTGAGCAAACACTCTTTTACTCACTCCCCATTTTGCACAGTTTGTTTTTTTCTTTCCTTTTCCTTCTCTGTTGAGTTTGCAATCAGATAGGCTTATCTGGATGAATTCATAAAAGTTCTATGACAGTGCTCTACTCCAGGTTGCCAGGATGGGAGACATCATAGGGATTTGGGGGCTACTGCTATGATTAGAAGTAAAGATCAAGCTTTTGCCTGGCACATTCTTGGTGTCTTTATTCCTTAAGCTCTCATTATGGGGGGAGGTAGTTTGTAGAAGACACAGCTAACACATCAGTGAGCCAGGCACTGTGCTAGACTCTGGAATATCCATGATGAGTTAGACAGTTCCTGCCCACAAAGACCTTAAGTCTCACTATTTAGTTAGCCAAACTTCTATGTTTAAGCTAAATAATCACTGGCAAAAATGCAAGATGGAGGAGTCCTGGTTTAATAATACAGTGGTAAGAAAACAAAACAAAACAAAAAAACCAAAGGGTTATAATTTGCCATCAACTCAAAATGAAAACCTAGTGTGTTGTGGCTGCTGAAAAAGTTTGTGTAATTTTAGGCTCCATTAATAGAAATGTGCTCTGTGGATCAAAGGAGTTAATAGTCTCATTGTAATTAGTGTTGGCCAGTCCACATCTAGAGTATTGTGTTTCCTTCTGGACACCACATTTTAAGAGGAACATGGACAAATTAGAGTATGTCCAGAAATGGCTGACCAGTATAGTATGGGGCCTGGAAACCCCATCATACAGGGATGATCGAAGGACCTGGGAATGTTTAGCCTGGGAAATAAAAGACTTAGGTGGGGGGACATAATGTCTATTTTCAAAGATTTGTCATATAGAAAAGGATGTGGGCCAACTCCATGTATTGTTCCAGAGAACAATTCCTAGGGACACCACTTCGGTGAATGGGTGGAAATGTTGGGGAAAGGTTTTTAGTTCAATATAAGGAGAAGCTTTGTAGCATCCAGGCCGTCCAATAGTGGAGTGGGTGGCTCTTTTCTTAGCACTTCACTTTCTCATCTTCTTTTCTACCTCTCTTTCCCAAGGTAAGAACTGATTTGTTTGTTACCTTTTCTTCCCTGACAATCTCAAATCTCTGATCCTTCTTGGTCACCCTAACGAAATGAAGCCATAGAGTTTATTTCTATGTGAGTAAAAGGTAATATTGACAAGTAACAATATGCTGAGCACTTTACAGAGATGATATTAGATCCTACTGTAAAGGAACATCTCCATTTTACAGATAAAGAAACAAAGCTTAGGTAACTTGCTCGAGGTCACATAGTTATCAAGTGGGGTAGCCCGGATTTGAACCCAGGAATTCTGCTTTCATACCCTATTTTCCTAACCTCTCTGCTATACTTGCTTCTCCCCCACCAAAATATCAATTTATTAAAAAAAACAAAACAGGTGGATTAGTAGTTTGGGCCAATATAGGCTAATGGAGTAGGGCTCCACCCCCCACCCCAGTGAATAAGGGACAGATGTGTAGGGCAGAAATAAATATGTAGCTTGTGTGCATGTGTTGAGGGCAGTGGTGCTCAGTGTGCTCTCCTGGACCTGCCACTACTTGCCACCTGACCTGTGCACAGTGTCTTTGTTAAAAGAAAACAGCACTCAGATCTACCCCATCATCCAGATGGTCTGCACATGTCACCAGGCTCGGCCTCCTTCACTCAGTGGCACAGTCAGGATTCTGATTTAAACATTGCCTTCTTTTTTTGACACCCTCCTCTTGTTCCGCTGGAATCTGGGTATTACATTTTAATTGTGTCTTTATGGCATAGCTTTACATAGGGCAAAGCCTTTTATAATGAATAAAAAAATTGAAAAGGTTTTCCCTTCTAAAAACTTCTGTGACTCACCAAATACACACAAAACCACAACCCAATAAAGCCATGATTAAAGTCTATGTAGAATAAATCTCTCAATGAACAGAGTTTTGCTTTCTGTTACCACGAGTCATCCAAACCCTTTGATGTATGTTGGGCCCTCTTGCTCACAGACCTCTGTCCTATCATCACTTTCCCCAGCCATGAATCTTATGCCCATGTGATTGCTCAGTGGAGAAGTCTTGTCTAACAGGAGGGGCGGCTTCCCAGAACATGTGAAGAAAAATCAGGAAAATGACCCAAGTGAAAGGTAAGCCCAGAAGAAGAAAACCAGCAGCCAACTGATAGCTTTCCCATCTGGAGCCCCTTCCTGTGCTGAACAGAGGCTGCTGTGGTAAGTGAGCAAGACTGATTTAGGGGGAGTTTTGCCCACATTTTGGTCTTCTGGCTCTTGCTCTGTGTGGAATCATGTTGTAAAATAAAAAAAAAAAACATACAAAACTTCAAACAGTCCCTGAAACAACATATTTTCTACATATAAATTTATATTTACCACCTAAGGCTGCAGGTCTGTGGCACCAGATACCTAGATGTAAACCAAAGAGATTCACCAGGTTATCTGAATACGTGATTTCTGGCATTCACAGCCAACATTTACTTTGATTTTATTGCTTTGAGCAACTATTAATTCAGATAACTTACTGGCCATCTGTTCTGATGTACTTTAGGTGGTTTGAATCCTTTGCAATATTTTTTCCAGCAAAGTTTCTCTTAGGGCAATCATAAGCTTTATTTTTATTGTATTCATGATCTTTTACCCAAAATAGTGATATTTTTATTTAGTGGATAAAAGAGAGTTTGTGATTACAGCAGTAACTGTTATGGACTGAGAAAGGAGCCAACTAAAGAAGGAAGGAATAGAATGAGCTGGTTGTTATTTTTAAATGACATTCTTCAAATATGACAAACTGTAAATAAACTGTATATTGCCCTTCGAGGGTAAGGGCCTGAGGTGGAAACTCCACATATGGCCATCAAGAGGTCTAGTTTGGGGTTTACGAATGCTTCAGTGCCCCCTGACATGGTTTGGCTGTGGAATTCATCTACTTAAAGCCACAGGAAGGCAAACGCTGAGACTGATGGGAGCTACTTGTTTTATACATTGAACTGTGACATTTTTCATTTTTACAGCCATTGCTGATGTAAGTGTTATGTAAACTGTCCCTGGCGCAGTAAAAACAGCCTCTCTGGGAAGTTTTAGGACAGTTCAAAATGTCTGACACTGAGGAGGGTGACTTTTCATCGCTTGTCAAGAAGAAGAAACAGAGGAAGAGAAGAGAGGAAGCTTGCTCAGATTTACTTTGAGAGGGGAAAACTCTGCATCAGGCCCTCCATTGTGGTGCTTTGCTTGTCAGCAAGTCTTTTTTTCCGCAAGTAGGATCAAGCCTGCTGTTGTGTGTCAGGTGCCTGGCTCCCTTTCTGCCTCTCTGCCAAATACACCTTCCAGGCCCAACCCACACCCTCTTCCCCACCTGCCTCCACCCCCAGCTTCCTTTTGGTATGTGTTTCTACCTCCTTGGGGCTTGGTGGTCACCCCCATCACATTCTTCCCAGTGTGACATTAGTCAGATGGGCCCCTTTCTGACTTCTTCACATCAAGGGAGGACAACGGGGCTGACCTTGTGGGACACGGGCCTGGGAGCTTATAGCAGAGGTTGGATTCCCAGTGGTGGAGCTAGAGCCAGGACTTCTTTACCCAAGGCCAATTTGGACTCTGAGAACCAAAGAGATGAGTCCTGTCAAAGTTCCTACATGAGAACTGAAGTCTGGACCATGGGGAGGCATATGTGGTGTAGGATCTTGCTCTTCAAAGTGTGGTCCCTGGAGCAGCACCATACGTATCACCTAGGATTTGTTAGAAGTGCAGGATCTTAATACCCCATCCCTCACCTACTGAATCAGATCCTCAAGACTTCTCTAGAGAACCCAAGGCAGGAACAGGGCTACGGGCACAGAGCCGACTGAGAGTTTGGAACTCAGTAGGGGTAAGACAGGAGTGAGAGCACATCAGGAACAAGCAGGTGGAGGCCAAGGTATGTATGTGTAGGGGGAGGGTAGGGTGATGTCTGCCCACACCAGGGAGTATTAGAGGCTACCTCCCTGGGCTGTGGGTGTGGGTGTGTAGTATATGGATCTATCCAGACTGAAAGCTGAAAGACCCACATCTTCTATTCAGCCTCCAACTGGGATGTAGGGGCCTGGAGGACGGGGGCCCATCTTACCCTCTGTCTACTCCAGGCCTAGCATGGCACCTTGCACATCACAGGTGTGCAGTCAGTCTTGCTGAGCTGAATAGGGCCCCTCAGCCTCTCCTGTCAGTCACACAGCTTGGGGTGATTGTAGTGGAGAGTCACCATTGATTCTGCATGTCCCTCAGGAGTCTTCTGGTGAGATAATGACATTTGGGTATTTTCTTCAGCAAAAAAGCACCCTGCTGGATCAGAGAGGATCCAGCATCACATCCCTTGAGAGTCCGGGCAATGCCCCAAAAACCCAGGCTCCTGCCTGGGTGTCAACCCATCAATGTGCTGTTTCTGCAAAAAGGAAAATGGACCTGCTGATTCTTTCTGTTATTGTCAGAAAAGTCGGGGACAAGATGCCAAGCCTTGCTGTGCATTCGGGGAGCTGTTATTGCCAGCCTCTGCAGAACCTCAGGAATGAGCTCTGCTTGCAGCAGCCTTCTCCTGGCAAGAGTTAACACTAAGGTGCAGCTGACGGAATGTGAGGGCTGCAGAGCCAGCTCGGGGGATTGCTATTGCAATCAGAAGACGGCCCAAGTCAGAGTTCCAAAGCCCTTTGAAGGGATGCCAGCTCAGACACATGTTTCCAATTATCATATGCAATCTCGAGACAGTGTGCAAGTTGCACTTTCATTATGTCAAAGTGAAAGGAATGGTGGGGGCGAGATAAAGGGGGAGAGGCCGCCAAGCTGGAGACTGCACTTAGCTGTGGCAGCAAACGTTAGCCGAGGCGCCGAGCTGGCCTCCCACCCAAGTCTGCCCCTGGAGCCGGGGACACGTGGCACCTACTCTGAGAATCCTTTTTCCCTTCTTATTTTGGGGATCAACGAAACCAGATGATATGGCTGGAGGAGGCCCCATCTTCAGGAAGATATTTGACCAGCTCTTCGGTATTTGGTCTGAACAGAGACAAGATTTTGTGGAACCCATACGGGGACTTTGTATCTTCCTGCAGGACTTCATACAGTTATTCTCTGAATTTTCCCAAGGTCTGTAATTGCAGGAGAAGCTAATTCCTTTGCCAGTTGTAGCTCAGAACCAGGTGAGAGAAGAGAGACAGCTCTTCTCTCTCCCATCCAGGGCTGGGAAGCCTCTTGGTCGGATTTTACCTTGTTTGTAATTCTGGAATAAGTCCCAGCACAGGACCATAATTTCACTCAAGTTCTTTTTCCAAACACGGTTCGACGTTGTTTCCTTCAGGAAGTCGTTTCTGGCTTACTCTTTCCATCTGATTGCTTCTTACTACTGTAGCTATCGTTTAGAATGTTTATTGGATGGGTTTGTATGTTGCTCTGTGTTTTTAAGTCAATGTGTGGGTGCACACGAGCGTAGAATGTACACTTCTTGGCTGCCTCTTAGCTCTCAGGGCTTATGCACACACACACACGCAAACATAGACATGCTATCTTTGTGTGTGTATGTGTGTGTGTGTATTTGCATATTATCTATATTTGTGTATATATATATATAGCTATGTGTACTGTATATTCACATATGGTTTATATACAATAATTTACTATGTGCCAAACACAGGACCAAGCGCTTTACAATACAAAAATGTAGGTTCTATTACATATAAGAAAACTGAAATACAGGGAGATAAGTATTAAATAATTTGTCCAACGTCACTCAGCTAAGCTGGTGTGAGGCCGGGCTTTGACCCTGACAGTCTGATCTCCCTCTTCACTATAACACTGACCTTTGAAAGCTACTCAGATACTTCCCATGCCTCAGGAAGGACCTTGTCTTCAACTCAGATCATTAACTCATTTATTGCTGACACAGGTAGGTGTAGGGGGTAGGGAACAGGGGTGAGGATGGTGGTAATGGAGAAAAAGACGAAAACTAAGTTCTGTCTTACCTGCCTTAAGGCATTGATTGCCTGCCACATGTGAGACTGGGCCCAGGGGCTGGTGGGACACTGATGTGACACATCCTTGACTTTAAGGAGCAGCCCTGGGTTGGAGGGATTGTCCTTGGGCTGCTTTTTTGTGCAGGAAGGTCTGCCCAACTTATTCTTGGCCCTGGGCCCCCTGAGCCATCTTCATACACCCAGGCGAACTTTGGGAAGGTCAGAGCTTTTTAGTTGCAGACTCAAGTGAATTAGAGCAAAACAGATCCCACGTGCTTGACATTGTGGAAACTCTCAGAGCCAATGGCTTATAAACTTGCCAAGGGCTGGGGGAGTAAACACATCCCAGAGAACTGTTCTCTGGCAGAGTACACATGAGCAGACAGCACAGCCTTCCTGGCTACTTGCTGAGGTAGTCTTTGGTGACAGAACCCAGAGGCTTACTCAGAGCTAATCCACATAAAGTGCCTAGCAGTGTGCCTGGCACATGGCATGCTCCTAATAAATGCTAACGCTCACTATTAGCACTGCTCGTCACAGATGAACCTATGATACATCTATAAAACTGTCTGTTCGTGAACCTTCTTGAATCGTGGAAAGCTGTTCTGTCCCATTCTAACATTCTTTTAGGGTTTCTCAGTCAATCTACTTTTCAAAACTAGTTTATTGAATGCTTCTTAAGTGCTAGGCACTCACGTATATTAATGTGCACTATCCCATTTAATTATCCCTCAGCCTGCTGAGAAAAGCACTGTCACCATCCTCATTGCACAGATGGAGAAATTGTCAGAGAGTTTCCACATGTCAGTTGTCACAGAAGTTAAGCAACCTGCTTAAGGTCACACAGCCTTAGCAGAAGTGACTTGCTTATCTGATTCCAAAGCTTGTGCTCTTAACTACTA
Source organism: Daubentonia madagascariensis (assembly GCA_023783475.1). Lineage (NCBI taxonomy): Eukaryota > Metazoa > Chordata > Mammalia > Primates > Daubentoniidae > Daubentonia > Daubentonia madagascariensis. The sequence continues at coordinate 4,453,986 of JAKFHU010000913.1, read as the reverse complement.
CACTAGAACTTCTAGAATCCAGGTGGCCTTCCTGAGCCCAGATTTAGAACAGATCTGAAGCTGAGGAGCTACTGCTCCTGCTCTTACCCTCCTGAGGCTGGCTCTGCCACATCTATATTCCATGATGTCCACTGACCAGAGGGTTTTCCTTACCTGATCTGTACATCTGCCAATAAGAAAATATTAGTGAGCACCAACATAGCTGTTTCTCTCCTATAATCAACACAAGAGTTGTTAAGTTTGCAATAAATTATTTTGCCTTACACTTGCATGGCACTTGACTATTTTCAAATACATGATTTTGCCTCATGCTTACAACTCGGAGATACAGGAATGATTATTTTCATTTCACAGTCGCAAGAACTGAGCTCAGAGAGGAGCTGTGGCCTGCCAAAGTGTCACAGATGGGGGGGGAGCTATCTGTGGGGAGCTGGGGCCAGAACCCAGCTCTGCTGACACCAAGCCCAGAGTTCATACTGTCACACCAGTCTGCTTCCTCAGCACCACAGCTGTCAGATGACCTCCACTCTGAGCGCTGGTGCCTCCCACTGCTTCATTCAGGCCAGTGGAAGAAAGACTCAGGTCAGTGCTGAGTCCAGGCCTGTGTTCTTGATAGCGCACACTTCCACTTGGTTCTGCTTCTCCTGCCTAGCTGTCTCTTCTCCAGGGAGCAAAGAACACACCACCCAGGTGGGACAGAACCTGCCTTTCTGTCCTCTACTCCAGGTCTTGCACGGATCCTCCTGTCACAATGCATATTGTGCTGAGGAGAGAGTGGTGAGACTTTTAGGAGGAACACGCCTGTATTTCACTGGAATAGAAATAGCTGTTGGTTGTTGCTGAAAATCTGTCCCCAGGTTTTCCATTAACAGGGAGAGCAGGTCTAGGAGAGGCTGGCACTGTGGCTGGGGGCAGGGGAGGTCAGAGGGACAGACTGGGAATGTAAACTAGAGTCAGGCACCCTGTTGCTCTCCTCACCCAGAGCCAGGAGTTCTCCTGCTGAGGTGGGCCTGAGCCTTGCCAGGAGGGCCGGTGTGTCGGGTGGAGGACCAGCCAGGGTGCGCACTAGTTTTCTTTGGTGTGCTGGAGGAAGTTGCCCAGGGGAGAGGGATCTGCTGTCACCCTCTGGGCTTTTGGGGAACCCCGGGCAGAAAAATCTCAGCGAGGCACTTGAAGAAAAAGTTTGCAGGATGTGCAGCTGCCACTGCTCAGCAGAGCACAGTGGGAGGTTTGGTGCTGTTTTCTCAACGTGCTTGAGTGGCTGGGCCTTGGCGACCCCGGGTGGCCTCTCAGGGTAGCCGGGTGGGTCTGAAAGCCAGAGGGCACCCGCCCTCCCCCAGAGTGGGAGCAGAGCCCGAGCTGCGGAAACCACTGTGCGCGGGTTGTTTTTGGACGGCTCCATGGCTGTTTGGCCAAACTGATATCCCCTCATATTGAGTGAAAACATTGTCTCCCACGCTGGGGCTCCAGAGTTTTGGCCTACAGCAGATTTGGCCTTTGGGAAGGGGGATGGTGTTCCTGGGATGAGGAGGAAATAAGGAGCCCTTGGCCTGCATCCTCACTCCGAGCATCTTCCCTCCTCCCTCAGAGGGTCTTCCCTCCAGGCAGCCCATGGGAGCCAAAGATGTTTTTTCGATGTCCCAAGTGTCTGGCCGTGCTGGAAGTAGCTCTCCAGGACTCTCTTCGCTGGTGTAGCTGCTCACAAACAAAAGCTTTGGATGGGAGCCTCCTGCATGCCTCCCTCTCCTCTTCTCTCTCCCCATGTCCAGGATCCTCAGGCCTGTCCAGCCCTAAGAGGGAGGGCCCCCAGGAACTGTTTGTAGGGGGGCCCAGGATGACCGAGGCCACTGGCATTGGAGCCCAGTAAAAAGCCGCAAACCCAGGTCGGGGGGGGGGTCTCTCCCCAGGCCTTTATCTCACCAACTGTCTCAGCACAGAATGTTCTGGTTGGTGTTTCTTTAACATAAATCTTTATTCCAATCGCAGTAGCTTTGATAGAAAAAACAGGGCACATTTCATCATGCTTTTGCCCTGATCAAATGTCTCTCTACGTTGGAGCTATGTCAAAGCTCCCTACGGTTCTAATTTGCCCTATTTGGATGGGGTGGGGGTGGGGCAGAAAGGGAGCCTTACAGAGGGAATGAATACCACCATTTGCTTTTTTCTTGGGTGGACAATTTGGTCCTGTTCTCTTGAAAGCCAGAGTAGGCATTTCATCCTCGGGGGGAGAAGGGATGGATGGGACAGTAAAATTTCTGTGTCAATGTAAGTGCTCTGTCTGGGGGAAAAAAATTGTGGTTTCAGGGAAAATACCAAATGAAAGTTGCAGGGGAAGGTGGCAGCGTGAGGCTGGGTAGAGCCCTGCTCCAGCCTGAACCCCGAGGTCTGTCACCTTCACCTCTCGCTAAGATGTTCTTGATACAGTCAGAGGTGATGAGCACACTCAAAAACCCCACAAACACTGCCCGGGATGTTGGCTTCTTGGAGGCAGAGGGATGCTAGTGAAGGTGAGAGCTCACACCTCCTTCCTCCTCCTGCTCCGCCTTCCCCTCCCCTGCCCCACACCCGCTCTGCTCTTCTCTCTGTCCCCTGTTTCATCTCCCCTGTTAGGAAGGAGCAGAAAGCCATTGCTCCCTCCTGGCTGGGCCCGCCTCTCCTCCACATCTTTCTGGTTTATTTGTGTTGGTTCTCACTCCATTCACCTTAGTTTCCACCCCCCCCCTTCTTCTCTACAGGTCCCATGGCATTTGATCACTTGTGGAAATCAACCAATTAAGAATAAAAAAGTTGTTGGAAGCTCTTTCCCAACAGGTCTCTGCCCTCCCTGGCTGTTGGGTCAATGCTGGGGCCACTGGAAGTTGCTGCTGAGCTGTTAGTGGGTGGCAAGAGTGTCGGAGGCCCTAATGTTTTCTTGGGGTAATGAAGTCTTTCTGCAGGAAGCCACTGAGGGATAAACCGAGGAGCAGCCATTAGGACTAAGGCAATCTTAACATGAAATCAGATCTACCGTGACAGGCCTCATGGGACTATTTTATTACAACTCTTCCAGACGGCAGATCTCCCCCTAAAAAGAAGCAGCCTCACAGGTCTTTGATGCAAGCTTCCTCCTGTCTACATAGTGAGTCCCTGCAGGACCAAGCCTGGGCCTCTCTGCGGCCTGGGGCAGCCACGAGCCCAGAGGTGATAGGATGAAGCTCCAGTACTTCCCCAAGTGAGGCAATCAGGCTCATGGGTCCCGCTGTGGGGCAGGTAATCCATGGATTAGGTAGCTTTGGCTCTGGAATGCAGAACACAGTTGCAATCTGGTAGACTTCCCTTCCTAATCATGCTAGCTTAGGCTAATATCTGAAACCAGTCAGCCTTCCCTGAAGTTGCAGTGCTGGCTGGGGGTGGGAGGGGGTGGAGTTACAGGTGGGCCTTAGAGGGAGCCAGGGGTGGCTGAGGACAATTCACCCTGCATCTTCCCAAGACTTGCTGATGGTTTTACTGAGAAAAATGACTTGAGTACCGGCACGTGGATGCTTCCAAAAATTTAATAAATAATGATTTTTTTAAAACTGTATAAACTATAAATTACCATGCAGTCCTTATAATTTAAAATAATTTACAGGTTGAGGTAGGGAGGGGCCCAGAAGAGTGTGGAGGGGCAGGTGGGGAGGGGGCGTGTGGGCAGGTCAGGCTCTTCTCACAGCCTTCCTGCTGAGCACACACACGCAGGCCGTGTTGATTCTGATAAACCGCCAGGCAGCCTGCTTGCCATCCATGGTCAGCGCCTTGACAAACGTGTGAGTTGTGGTGCAATATGAGTTCCAATGCTTGGAGTCAATGCCCCGGCACCCGCTGTCGACAGGATTGGGGTCCCGGCACTTGGTCTCAAAAAAGTACTGTTTGAATACACTGTTGTTAATGTTCACCTCTCCCAACACCATCACCTCCTTGCCCTTGATGTCCGTGGCGGTGGTCTTATCCCCAACCCACACACTGACACTGTCGCACACCGAGAACTCCCCCCTGTGGAAGACAGGGTGGGACGCTGACCGCTTGCTCCTGTGAGTCCTGTTGAAGGGGGCAGCACCACCGACCTCCAAGTCCAGATCCTGGGTCTCTGTGGCTTCGGGTGGGGGTTGGGTGCTAAACAGCACACGGGGTGAACGTAGTCGCCGCTTCTTAAAAAGCTTGGGGTCCACAGTGATGTTGCGGTTCTGCCCTGCCACCCGTGCCGCTATCGCCCCCACAGGTGTGCTGCGGGCTCTACGGAGAGCTGTGTCAAGGGAATGCTGAAGTTTAGTCCAGTGGGCTTGGGGGATGGTGTGTCCTGCTGGGACATTGCTCTCTGAGTATGGTTCTGCCTGTGTGCCGATCAAAAAAGCTGTAATCAGAGTGTAGAACAACATGGACATTACGCTATGCACCTGGAATGAGAAAGAAATGAGGATTATTCCATGGAGTACTAAGTGTTTTCAAAAGGCAGTTTCTGGGTCCCTCAGAGTTGACCTCCCCAAGAGAATCACAAGGTTTCACCTGGTAGTCTATGGGTAAGAAGACCCTAGAATTTATCATTCAAACTGGGGCAACTTTTGAGAGTGAAAGGGGGTAGCAATACTGACACTGGGACAACAGGCATAAACCAGGGCTGACTCAGACAATCTGGGTATGTGGTCACCTCATCTATGGGGTGGGCTTTTCCAGGAAGGGACAGAGTCCCTGAAATTCTGCCCAGTAGCTTGGTATAAACTTGGGAACATCTTCTGAATTCTATGACTGCCAGCTTGAGGCAGCTGAGGGAGGTGGTGTGTATGCGTGTGTGTTGCAGGGAGGCAGGTGGAATGAGTTGGACACCTCTCCCCAGCACTCGTGCCTTGATGTGATGGTGCTGGTCCTGACAGACAGCTTTAAATCCCCTGAGAAGGCACTGGGAAGAGCAGCTGTGGACACGTCTCAAAGCCTTGACACTGGGTACTCACCCTTCGGACAGTAGTACTGGGTTACTCTAAGATCTAGTGACTCGGAATCCTTGCTATGCATCCACAAATCATCACATTTAGCGTAAAACTCGTGGCTCTGGGACCATCCTAGTCCATGCATCTATTCAGCCACCATCCTACACATATAAACATGATACGGATAGTGATTCCTCTTTGTGTGATGTTTTTACATTTTTCAAATGTGCCCACTTCCATCTTCTCATTAGTCTGTGAGTTAGGTTAGGATTTATCATCTTTCACAGTCTTTCAGACTGTAAGGAAACTGATTCACAGAAAATTAACTGACACTAAAACATTAAAGTCACAAATAAAAACTGGACCAGAAATAAAACCCGAAGTTGACCCCTTACTAAGCTGTCTGCCCTTCCATGCATCCTTCCTCCCTCCCTCCTTTTCTCTTTCATGCTTAAACATCTTTTCTTTCTATTATTTCCGGATATGTTCTTATGTGAGTATAGGCCAAATGGTATGAATCTACTTGTCCCCAAGAGGGCTCCACACTGTGCTGCAGTAACCCCACAGTGACCCCACAAGTGACCCCACAGTGACCCCGCCACCCCCTCAGTCAGGTAATCGTGGAATTAGTTCTGCTCCTGCCCTTCGCCCACTTCTGTTGCGCCCCTCTGCACACCTGTAGATGTATAGCAAATGTCACCGCCTTTGTGAAGCTTCCTAGATCCGGGTAGGATAGATGCATCCTATACAGCACTGGCCATATTTCCAATTCTCTCCTTTCTCCCATGTCTCCTTCCCGTTCTCACAGGTCATTCTGCTCCCTACCCACTTTTCCAGACTGGCACAGGTACCACCTACTCCTTGAAGCCTTCTCAGATCACTCCAATCAAAAGAGATCTCTTTCCATTCTGAACTTCAGTATAGCAAATTTGTGAGTGTGTATGTGTGTTCTCTCCTACTAATCAGTGTAAAGAACTTTGCTTTGGATCTGGGGTTATAAAACCTTGTTTAGATTCCTACTCAAGTACTTGTTGGTAGAAGGAAGCCACTTAACTTCTCTGAGCCTTAGTTTTCTTGATAAAAGGTGGGCAATAAACATTATTTCCCAGAGTTGGGAAATCTGTGTTAATTATGAGTTATTTCTATCTTCTTGTGGTCGAGGACTTTGTCTTTTTCCAGTTCTACTGCTGGATTTACCTCTCCCAGACTCCTTTCAAAGCCATTGTTATTGTCCTCCTTCTGACTGTAAGGTCCTGGAGGGCAGTGCTGTGTCTCGACACCTGTGTGTCTGGTTACTCTACCCCTCAGCACGCTCTCCCTTGTCTTCCAGGGCAGTTTGTGCACAACCCTCTCACCTCTCCTAGTGCTGTGGATAATCATCTACCTGTGTCTGTCTCCCTGAGAGTGCTTTAGAAGCTGCGTGGTTTGCATTTCAGTACTTCCAGGGCCATAAGCAGTGTGGGGCACATATAGTGGGTACCCAAAAACTCTAAGAAGAATGAATGAAGGAGTGAATGGGAGTGGCCATAGAAGCTTGCCTTCTGCCTTTTTCCAGCATGGTGCACGGTTTCTTTTGGATTTTGTGCATGTGGCTATACACTGCTTTTCTAATCTACTTTAAAGCAGCGCATTCCTCTCCTCGATACTGTGCTTTTATTCAGCTGGAAATAGGCAGCTCTTTGGTAAGATACCAAGAAGGAAACCACCAAATTCTTTTCTCTTTGGTTACTCTGAAGAATATTTCTGTTTGCGCCAATCTCTAGCTGGCCCTGCAGAGGAGGCAGGGGCATATCTGGCCTTTGACTATCACCAGTTCTGTTGGCCAAGGGTCTTGCCGATAAATGTCCTGCCAACTCTTCTAGAACTGAATATTCAGTTGGCAACGAATTCAAGCCCTTTACTTTTGCTCCTTTTCTTGTTTCATTTCTTTCTTCTTCTTGGCACACACTATCTTTTACCAGGTAGATTAAAGGAGAAGAAATAAAAGTGAAATTCATCCCTTGTTAGAAATTAGTAACACTTGTTAGAATTTGGATAGGGAAATGAAAATAATTCACTAAAACTTAGGGTTTTGATGGAAATAAGGGACATACTGCTCCCTATTTCCCATGAGCATAGGTTCCCACCCCATCCTACAGTCTCTCCTTTGGTGGGCTCGTCCTCTCCTAAGGAGTCCACTGAAATTTCTGTGCAGTTGGTGTCCATACCTGGATACCTAGCTCAACTGCTCTTTTGGAGCCAGTTCTGAACCTCCAAACTCCTGAGAGCAACTCTCCACGGATATTGGCGTTTTAAATTCAAGACATCTGAACAAAGATCTTCACACTCACAGCCTCATTAGGATCCTCCTCTCCCCTCTCCCTCCTCTGTATTCTACAGCAGCAGCCACATTTTGGACTACGTGATGATTGCAAAGTAGTTTCACAGCTACTGTCACTTTTGATCCTCGTCCCATCCTCCTTGATGTGCTTCTCTGCAGCTTCCTTTTTCCATCACTGAAACCATTATTCCTTCATCCACCAGCTCCAAACCTCTGTTCCTCCCTGGACTCTGTTCCTCCTTCTCTGCTGTCCATCCAGCCCTTTGAGTTCTGCTTCGGTAGCATTCTCTTGAAACTGTATTTTTCTTTCTATTCCACCTCTGGGCCCCTAGTTCAGGTCATGGAAACAGTCTCCCACCTGATGTCCTGGACCTCATCTCGCCTCTTCCAATGCCTCCTATCCCTGGTTTCTTAAAGCACTGCTCTGATCACATCGCCCTGCTCAGAGGAGCCAGCGCTGAGCCCCTTGTCTAGCGAGCCAGTAGGGACTGCTCAGCCTGGCACGGGGGCCCTGCCTCCTGCTCCCCTCACATAGTTTGCATTCCTGGCACACAGAACTGCTGGGGCAGTTCCTGCTCTGTGCTTGCCCACCATTGCCCTGCTCAGACTCTTCCCAACTGGCACGTTCCCTGCCCTCCCTGTGCCTTCTCTGCTCTCCACCTCTGCTGGCAGAATCCTTCCTCTTGTCCTTCAACAACTTCAACACCACCTCCACTGGGGAGCTTTTTCCGATTCCAACGAGACAAACCTCCTCCCTTCTCCATCTCTTAAAGCCTTTTCTTTATGCTGTCTTACAGCAGTTGTGTTCTCCTCTTATCCTCCCTCCTAGACGGCAAACTCCCTATAGGCAGCAAAGTGTCTTACTCATCGTTGTTGCCTCCACGTGACCTAGCACCCCCAGGTAGTCCCACCTCTAAGAACCAGTGAACGTGTAGACAAGTCTCCTGCCTTCTGTGTTCCTTAATTTCTCCATCTGAACGATGATGTTTAAGGTAGGTATCTTCCAACTCTGACATTCTTTAGTTTTAAGCAATTACAAAGTTTTCTACTCTGCCTAGCAGCTGCTGACTCTACTGAACTGACTTCACAAAGTTCTTAAAGTCTAATGCTGTTTCTCAACTCACTGTCAAGATACCAAGTGGTGCCTGGTGACATTTAATTATAATGGAGATTTGCATCATGGACAGATTGTTGCATTAATACTTGAAAATGTCTCAAATATATCTCTCATTTGGGTTCTAGATTAAAAGATTTTTAAAAAAATATTTGATTTACTCATGATAGTGTGTTCCTATAACCTTAAAAATAATTTTTTAAAAAATCAGTAAATAAAAGAAAAAATAGTGTATTTTCTATTCTAGTGACATAATGCACAGCTTAGAAGAGAACATTCTCTTTTTGGTTGATGTGAACCCAGGGAGGAGATCAACTTATTTATTTTTAAAAACAACCTTTTGAAGTCTTCACCTGAACAGATGACAGCCCTCTGTGTGGCTTCACTAAGCAGAGCTCTGCACGCTGAATGCTCAGCTGGGAGGATGCGATTAGCGGCTCACGTGAATGTGAGAATGCTCTTTGTCCTGCTCCCACCCAGAATGGAAGACCCTGGCTGAGAGTGGGGAGGCCAGTCGGGACCTTTACAACCAGCTGCGGATGGGCTGCCCGGCAGCCTTGCCCCCTCCCAGGCCAATGGTATATTCTGTGGATTTCCAGTAGTTCACAAGCTCTAGTCATAAGAGAAATTTCCTGCACCAGGTAAATGATCTTCACAGATTCTGACCTCACCTGAATAGGTGATGAAGGTGCTGGACAGAGCTAAGCAACTGGCCCAAATATTTGCGGCTAGGAGGGCTGTTGGCACTGGGAGGCCGGCAACCGTGCCTGGGAAGGTGTGTCGTAGAAGGGAGGAAGAGAATTCCTGCCTTAGAGAGAAATGTGCCAAGAGCTGCTAGTGATTCTTGGGCTCAAGGCTGGATCAGTGAACCGGGGTCACTAACTGTTGGCAAGAGAGGAGATTCCTGTGGCTGGGGAAATCCAGCCCCTCCTCCTCTTCCTCACGCGCCACATTCTGAGCGTAGGTCAAGGGTCATTTCTTGTTTTACACTTGGCCTTAACTCTAAATGTTAACCGGCTGCTGTCTGCAGTTGTAAAGACTCAGACACTCCTGGTTGTTGGAGGCTGCGTGTAGTGTCAGAGGAATTCGGGGGTCCCTCAATTCCCCACCTAGGTATCCCGGAGGAGTCCTGGGCTGAACAGGCATTCACAGAATAAACTCCAGAGCCTCTGTTGGCATCTCCCAGACAAGATTTATGGGGAGGAGGCATGGCCTGGAAGGGACATCAGAGATTAAAGTCCAAAGCTTCTCGAACTTCAGAGCACCAGAATCACCTGGAAAGTTTGTTAAACTATAGACTGCTGTGCCCCATCCCCAGAATTTCTGATTCTGTAGGTATGGGGGGTGTGGTGGGCATTGAGAATCTACATTTCTAATCAGTTCCCAGGTGATGCTGATGCTGCTGGTCCGAGGACCACATTTTGAGAACCACTAATCTAGCCTACGTTGTAGAGGAGAGAAATGAGCCTTGGAGAGGCTAAGTGACTTGGGGTGACACAGCTAAGGAAGGGCAGGGTCAACCTGTGGACGCCTGGCCTGTTGCTTGGCCTCAGCACCTTTTGGACAAAAGAGGCCTGAGGCTGCACACACGCTGCAGCTGATAGGTCCTGGGGTGCATATACTCATCCCCCAACATCAAAATGAAAATTCCATTGAACAGATTGTAAATTTTACCTTCCTGATGCCACAAATGCAGACACTAGGGAACATTTAGATATTTAATTGTTTTCATATCTAGTTTATCAGATTTCTGGGAATCATGTAGACTTTATCCAAAAGCACTTAAAATGCCCATGAAAGAAATACGCAGCCAGAAAGCCCTAGCAGATACAGGCATGTGAGCTCCTGGGCTCCTCTGGGACAGGGTGCTGGCCGCATGAATAGGAAACAAATCTACTGGTCTGAATTCTTAGAGACATATCTGAAAATGAATGAAGTGAGATATAATTACGATCATTATAATTTGTTGGGCACAACTGTCTAATTAGCCATCACAACTTTGTTATCCCATTTCACAGATGAGGAAACAGAGACACACTGAGATTACGTAACTTGATCACACGCACACGCCAGGTGGAAGTGCAACACAGAGCCAGGCCTGCCTGTGTCCAGATCTGGAACTCTTCCCCACTCCTCCACTCCACTGGCCAAGGGCATAAAGACTGACCGTGGACCTTGCATCTCACAAGGTCTACCTGCTCCGAGAGACCGGAGAGTCGTGTGGAGGGTCTGACTGACGCCGTTTATTTGAGGCCTTGTGTTCTGTACTTTAGACCCTTGATGCCACCCAGACTCCTGATGTGTCCTTGGAAGCCACCGGCCAGCCTGAGGGCACAAGGGACTTCCTCTCCCTGATAGGCTAGGAGGGCCACATTTGCTTTATCGCTAAGAGCTGCTGCAGGCCCCCCGCTGACCCTCAGTTGGATCTGACTCCTCCTCCTTCTGGGGCTCATTTCCAGTTGTCCCAGCACTCACTTGGGGCCCCTGCTTCTGGCAGCTGCAGAGCTAGGAACCTTGGAGAGGCACATACCCCTCAGGCACTTACCTCAGCGTGGCCAGGAGAGAAAGCTGCTCCCTTGGAAAAGCTGTTATTGGGTCCGGACGCTGAGCTGAGCTTGGGTCCAGCATGCCATCTAGCCCCCTGGACTGCACGACCACAGGCCAAAACTCTGTGGAGGGGGAGAGCTGGCATTAGATGGGTACTTCACCATATTCCCCAGCAGATGGATACCTGTGACCTAGGCAGCAGGGAAGAATGTGCCAACAGGACAAGTTCTATTTCTAAGTTCTGGGATTTTACCAGCAACAGGGCCCAGGAAGGAGCTAGAGTCTGGCTATGAAATTGCCAGGGGCCTGAGCTTGCATGGACCTGAGGTGGCACCTGCCTCTCACTCTTGTGCCAAAGCTCTTTGTATCAGCCTGGACACAGTCCATGGCTGATCTTACACCTAGTATGGGTGTTTCCAGACTCACACCAAAGTCCTGCTCTAGCAGTCCTTTACCTAGCATCAAAATGGAAATTATTCTGTACATTATACATGCAGGTATAGTAGAGCCAACTTTAAGCCAGCCTAAGATAAATTACACAGAAGCAAAAGTCCTGACAGTTCAGAGCAAGTTGTTGCTTTGATGAAAATGCAGATGAGTAATGGTGACAAATAAGACAACCTGGCTACTTAACAGATAACATGGAGCTTTTAGAGAACTAGGCCATGAATCTCAGAGTACTATGCTGAAAGTCAAATTTTAGGATTGGAAGCTATGGAGCTGATACAATGAGGAAAAAATTCTATTCAATTTTAGATTGTAGTTTCTACAAGTAATGGAAGGCTTCTATTCTCCCCTCACTTCTATAAACCTGATATATGTAGGTGCCTCACCTTCGTTCATGCAACAGTATTTCCTGAGCACCTACTATATGTCAAGCACTGTTCTTGGTGCTGGGGACACAGAAGTGAATAAGACAAACAAGGTCTCTACTCTCTTGCAGCTTATAGTCTTGTGTAAATCAATAAGCTATCTTCAGATTCTTTATATGCCATGAAGGAAATAACAGGGTCTGATGATAGAGGCAATGGCAGGGTGTATGGAGGGGCCACTATGGACAGGATGCTCAGTGAGGAGTTCTCTGAGGAGGTGGCCTTCAAGTTAAGAACTGAAGGATAAGAAGGAATGGGGGAGAGAACATTACAGGCAGAAGGAGCAATAAGTGCAAAGGCCCTGAGGTAGAAATAAGTCAAAGGGGCTGAGCATGAAGGGAAGAGGCCTAGGATATGAGTTGGAGAGCTCGAAAGAGGCAGGTCTACAGAGACATAGCAAGGAGCTATGGTTTTACTCTCCGGGCAATAGGAAGGGATTAGAGAGCTTTAAGCAGGAGAGTGACATTGGGTATTTTATGAAGGAATGAATGAACTACTGTTTCTACAGTAGAATTTGTTGTAGGGTGGGGTGCTCTCCCAAAAAAGTTCTAGAATGACACCTTTATCTTTCTTGTCTGTACTATCTTTCCAACTATAAAAAATCCTCTCCCCATGATGTCTTTTTCCAGTGGGGACCCCCCACCACTTATCTTCCTTCAGCCCCCTCTCATCTTGTGCTATGGACGCAAATGTCAGAGAAGCCACCATGGCTCCCCAAACCCAATAACAAAGAGGAGCTGGAGAACAGGGAGGTAGAAAGGGCCTCTGGAGTGGTTTTCATGCTACTAGAAATCATGCAGTTAAGGACTGGACATCTCCGTTCTTCTTCCCTCCCTACCCTGCTCAAAATATTTTTTGCCTCCAAATGTACCAGAAAAACCTTCCAATACTAAATTAAGGTTAAGGCTTAGAGATGAAAACTTACTTCAACACTTTTAAAGAGGTTAGATTCTATGTCAAAGAACATGTTCATGCTCTCCCAGGGTTGGATTTCACACAGGAGAGGGAGGATGGCATGTCCCCCAGGGTAAGAGGTGGACATTATCTGGTCCCAATACTCATGGGAAAGATGATCTCATCTAGTCCACAAACCCTTCATCTGGGAGTTTGGCTAAACCTGATGGGTCACAAGGCTGGAACCCACAGACCTGCATCCTGATCCAATTCACTCCAATTCTTGAGTAAGTTACTTGGCATCTTTAAGCATCTTTGAACTTTCTCCTCCATAGGATGAGGAGCTGGCACAGATGATAGCTAAGGTCCCCTCTGGCTCTGGTCATCTAAGAGTCTATGACAGTTAATGTTTTCCAGCCTGCATCCCTACTGGATGCTTGAGTAATGATTTCTCCCACCCAAAAACTGGGATTCATTCATGTCATTAATTAAACACTTAAACTTGCAGGTCCTGTGCCAGCCACTGTGTTAGGTGCTAGGGACACAAAGAAGAATAAGACACAATATTTAATGTCCTAGAGCAAATAATCTAGAGGTGAGGAAAGGCAAGCACATGGACAAGCATTTGAAGTACAATGTGATACATATGATGTATATTTGACATGATATGGAAACATAGTGGAAGGATGAATTGGTTATATCTGGCCAGACTAGTCAGAGACATGTTCATAGAGGAGGTATCTGAGCAGGGTTCTTAAGGATGAATAGGAGCTCATCAGGGAAGAAGAGAAGGAAAGGCATCACAGAGCCCCAGAGTTCAAGAGCTGACTAGTGGGCCAACATGGCTTAGGAAGAGGTGTCGGGGAAGAGGTGAGAGGAGTATGCAGAGTCTTACACATCAGTAGGTGCTAATGACCTAGCAGAGCTCACTTCTGGGGCCTGCCCACTTGACTGCCCACAAAAAGCCTTTGCTTTTAAGTTGTGAAACAATTGGAGAAATAACAGTGACTCTCCCTGAAAATATTCTGGATATTTTACTACAAGCTAGGATGGCCTCCAATTTAGATGCTTAGAAGAAAAGAGAAGTTTGGTCTAAATAAAAGTTCCACAAATCCTAGGCAGACCTGTCTTCTTAAGGGATCAACTGTAAACCAACCACAACAGGTTTCGTGGCCCCATATCTGCAACTTCTGGCCCAAGTCACCTTGGGCCAGGGTCCCTTGCAAATCTCATGTAGATGCTTGATTGTTATATTCAAGCCTCTATCCAGAATCTCCTATGCTTCTGGCCTTCTCTTATTCAGTGTTGGTGTGGGTAGTTTGCTACTTGAGTGAGAAATTCTGTCTGGAATACTGAAACACTAAATGATTTTCATAGGTATTGTTGTCATTGTTTTTATTCTCATGCTAGTGAAGGTTGGGGCTCTAAAATCAAATCCAATTTAAATATTACCAATTTCTAATGCAAAGACATTAGGGACAAACAACCCAAACACACACCTATTTTTAAAACCCTGCCTGTTCTTACGTGGTAATCACTTAAGCAGAAATGAGAGGGCTCTCACACTTTGATAAATGCATGGAAATAAATCCCAGCTCATTGCAGGACCATGTTCTATTCCTTCTTATAGGGCAAAAAAGAATCCTACTAAAGTCTAGTGTACCGCTTCTAGACCTTGACATGTCCTGAGTTTCATGCTTTAAGGCAGTAGATCTCAAAGTGTGGTCCACAGTAGTACGGTAGTAGGATCTTGGAACTTACTAGAAATGCAGATTCTTGGTCTCCACCGCAGACCTATCGAATGGGAAACTCTGGGAGTGAAACAGAAGAATCTGTGGTTTAACAAGCCCTACAGGTGATTCTGATGTTCACTTAAGTTGAAGAACCATTGCTTTAGGGGTTCCATCCTGGCCCTCCTCCAACTATAACCTCCCCAAGGGGTAAAGGATGTAGTACAAAGGGAGCGTGCCAACCCAGAGTCAGTCAATGGCTGTGGACTGCCCGCTTGTCTGTGACTTTCCATGTGACAGTGAAAGGTATGTTACAAGCTCCTTCCCCCTTCTAGACCACACTCCCAGGACCCATCACCCCAGCACCCGTGCCCAACCAGCCCTGAGCCCACTAGAGCTAGAGGGACAGAAGGCTTTTCTGAAGACCTCTGAGGGTAATCAATGCTATTTTGGTCAATTTCAGCCAAGAAACTGATTAATGGCAAATTGTTCAAAATCCAGTCAATACATAGTTTAAGGAAACTGTGCCTCTGTTAGCAGTTTATCAGGGAGTGATGAGCATTAACTGCAGCTATTGAAACCTGCTGTCAATCAGCATCCCCCTAAGCCCTCCATGCTCAAATGTTGTGGAAGATTCTATCTACCTCCCTAGATCCTACTTTCTGCTGCTCCCCCAATCCTCTATGGCAGAGGCTCTCAACCTTGGCCACACATTGGAATCTCCTGGGCAGCTTTCCAAACTCCTGCTGCCTGTGTCTCACCTCCAGAGGTTCTGCCTTGGCAATAGGATTTTGTAAAATTCCTGAGGTGATTCCAACATAAAGCCAGGGCTGAGAGCCACTGCTGTACAAGATGAATGGGAAACTTGGCATTGACTTTGATGAGCTAGTAATTAAGAGAAATGATCAAGAAACTAATATATCTCAGAAAATATGAAATGGGGGTGTGGTTGCATTACAAGCCACAAGAAGGTATGAGAATATAGTCGGCAGAATCTCTAGGGAATGTTGTCCGTTTCTTTCCTGCCCATCCCACCTGCTAATTGTCTAGATATAATTGACATTTGTGAATTGGAAGGTTTTCTTTTTACTCCTTGCATGCCACTTAAAATGTTCTTTGGTGTTGGAGCTATGGTTGGCCTATTATTAATAAGTCCGAGGACTATTGGCTAAAATTTTGAATACCAAAGATTTGGGGATACTTGAGCAAAAAGACCTCTTGGACCACTCCTCCCATATGCTTCAAAGCAATGGCTAGTCCTAAGAGCAGCTAGCACTGCATCAAAGATGCCAGGGCAGCTGCAGCTCCCTTCTCCTAGTTTCCACCTGACAGAGTTCTGTGAGCGGGAAAACTTGCTAGGAAATATCAGGGATTAAGAACATGTTGATGAGAGTATAATAGTAATTGTTGGTGCTATTGCTGTATTTTCCTTGCTGCAACCATTCCCATTAATTCTCTCCTCTCTGTTAGTTCTCACCCTGAGCCTGTACACAAAGGGAAAAGGAATTGGAAATCTTTTCTAGTACGGAATATGGCTGTGAAGTTTGCTGACTAGGAGCTCTTTTTTGGGGGGAAAAATGAATTTTGGCCATTTTGAGATGATTTGATGTGTTTTAACTATTTAGTGGTTTTGGCATATCCAATAGGAAAATAGTGCATCTGGCACCAAGGACTTAGGAAGATGTTAAGGTTCAGCAAAATTGCTATTCTTTTTTACTGAAAGTTTCAGTGATGACAATTCCAAAGTGCCTTGCCACATTTTCCTAAAAGAGAAATGGATCTATGGCTCTTTGGGAGATTCTGGGGTAAATTACAAAACCCTTTCTAGCATTCCCTCAGAGAATCAGGCAGCTGGAAGAAGAAGCCATTGTGGTTTGGCTGACCTTGAGCTTCAGAATCAAAGGGCATTTGCTGTGAATGTGAGTGGCTGTCTATTGTGTGTGGCTGACCACAGTCTGTATGGTGTTTACCTGACTGGAGTAATTCGTGACCTGTTTAATAGCCCACACCACAGAGAGGTTTTCAAAGTATGGGTAATGACAACGACATTAATGTGGTAGAAGATAAAATAACTAAACACACAGCAGCCTTCCATTACAGAGTTGATGGCAGAATATTTTTGCAAGAATGTACTACTAAATAACAGTTCTTGTAGTATATAGCCCATCAGCTTGGTAATAATAATGATATATCTATAATCTACATTTGAGTGCCAAAAACAATCCAATAGTTTTTCAAACTTTTCTACGAACCTAAGAAAACATCTCCTTGGTTCCAACTGGCTGATCCTTAAACCAAAAAAAAAAATCTATTTCAACTATGCTTTTGGCCTTTCCTGGTCTGTTGTTCCCATACTTGGGACTAATAGCAGACAGCAGTACTGGGAACAAAGGGGTCTCTCAGGCTGGTTGGAGTCAAAGTTTACCTTTGATAATTACAGTACCTATCAAGGTCTTCAGCCCACTACAGACCTTGAATGACCCCCTGGGAATGAATACATGAACGAAAACAAAACAGTGCCAGTGAATGTTAATTCAGATTCAAGCCCTTTATTCTATTTGCTTTATAGGATTAAATGTCCTCAGCTCTTCTTGAGCTAGCCTTTTCCTCTCAGTGTGTGGTATGTTTTCCAAGCAATAGGTCAAGAAATGTTACAACACATAAGTCTATAATGCAATTCAGATGTAACTTCATAAATTAAGACAAGGTAGGATCCACAGCCCTGAAAAAGATCAGAAAAAATACTGGCTTAGCAGACACACAGGATTCTAGGGCTTTTAAAAAAGCAGGAGGGATTCAATTAAGGAGGGATAAGGAATGAGTCATGGGACTTGAATGTAAGGATTCCAGTAAAATGCCACCCTTACTCATTAAAGTGTCCATGAGATGAGGCCATTTCTGTTTGAGCAGCTGGATGTCAGTGTCACTGCAAAAATCACTGCACCTCAACCAACCTACATCCAAGAAAACATGGATCACAAGTAGCCAGCACCAAACACATCAAGAGGGAAAGTGAGTCCTGAGGACACATCAGGTGCCCTTCCCTTCCATACCACTCTGGACTGACAGCTGCCACTGCACTGGGAGCTCCCTTGATCTTCTGTGCTGACATTTCCTGGCTTGTCTGCTGACTTCACACCCAGAAAATCTGACTCAAGGCATGAAAGAGATAACTCAGCTTAGCTTTGTCCAGGCATGCAGTACATGCAGATCCCAGGTAACACGAGGCTAAGATAAGAGCTGGAAGTGAAGAATTTATTTCCATGTGTGTGTCTGTCAGTGGACTTTGTGCTGTTTTAGCTACTTCCTGCGTATGGCTCTAACTATCCTAGTCCCAAATGCACTCCTACATCGAAGTAACACATACGACTGATGGGGAATGTCGGAATGCCATCGGGGGGTTAACTACAATGAAGGGCTATCTGATGGGCATTTTTGAGCTTATGTTAAGGAGTTTCATCTAGCTCTTTCATTATATCAGGAGGAAAAGTCAGAGGAGATGAAAACCTGCTGTCCCTTCTAAAATCACTTGATTCTCATATAATTATATTTCAGAATATTCCCAATCTTCTAGTGTTTCTCCTTTTAGGGTTTATTTGACCATGACAACATGAACAAAAGAAAAACTCTGCACTGGGGAAATTCACTCCAGAGCTAACAAGAGATCCACAGAGTGCATTCGTCTCCAGAGACCCAGAACATTGCGGGTAATTAGAAATTCCAGAGATGAGGGCAGACGGTTTTCCCCACTCAATCACCCCCCCACACCCACACACACAGAAAGAAACCAGCTACTCATCCTGTTGCTTCTAGAGAGGTACAGTTTGCATGTTTAAGATTCAGAGATATAGGAACTAATTTATTTGAGAATCTTTATGATTGTGTTATTTTACATAATTATACACTGTTAGAGCTGTAAAGGGCCACTAGTGACTCTGCATTCCAGGTTCTTTTTCTGACAGACGGACCAACCGAAGCCATGAAGCCTGGGGCTGGTTGTATCTCAGCCCTCCCGCTTATCAGCTGTGTGTCCTTTAGCAAGAGACTTAACCTCTCTGTGCCTCAGCATCTCCTGTCAAAAATCAGAATAATTACACCTCCCACATTAGGTTAGTGAGAGGATTAAACAGAATAAGGAGTTAGCCCAGTGCCTGACACCTAATTAGTGCTACATAAATATTAAGCTATTCTTATTAATATCACTGAAGACATTCGGCCAAAATCAGGCAGCTGATTACTGGCAGAGCCGGGTGCAGAAGAGGAAGCGAGGCCTCGTGTCCAGTCCATGCCCCCATCTGGCCTTCTTTGGCAGGAAGGAATTATCGCTTTGTGTCCCAGTCGTGATTGGAATGGCTGCCCATGCGCATGCTCAGTGGGCCTGAGCAATTGTAGAACACTCAGTCTGCAGCTGCGGGACGATTATCTGCAATCATTTGCCAACAAAGATGCTGAGTAACGAATCGAAACATTTGTTTTTGAAATGATCCATTTTCTTCAGCCATGTCGCAGTCAGAGGAAGGAAGCTGCTTCAGCACTGACTGCGTTGGGCTGGGCTCAGTGATCTCTAGCTATCACTAAAACTTGCCACACACTGTAAAGTTAATAGCATCTTTGCTTAGGGTAATTGCTGCCTTACAGGAAAAGTGAATCACAAGGCGAATACAACACGGAGGGTATCCTCATGATCAAATTTATGCTTGGTTATCCAGAGATCTGGGACAAGTTTAGGCATGTGCTGGATTAATTTCTTGAGGTCTTAGGTGTATTTCTGTCCGTGGGGCTGTCCCAGAGTAGGCACTTAATGAATGTTTATTGAACAGTATTGAAAACTCTTCACACAGCTGCGCCAGTTTATTCAACCAAAGTAAATCATTATTTCACATTATACTGGGAAATAACAAGTCGTCCCAATTCACATTCCTCGGTAACTGGGCAAGCCTCCCTTTCCCTTTGGCAATGTGGCATTTTATTTAAGAAGGAGAATGACATATTGGTTGGCTGACAGGTGCGCTGCTGAGGAACTAAGATACTAAGTAAAACCCTCAGTCTGCCTTCATTACAAGTGCTAAAAATGTACACAGGTGTGGTGGAAAACAAACCCCCATCCTTATTTCCAGCTTGCTTATTTTTCTTGTCCAGAATTTCCTTGGAGAAGGCTCTGCTCCAACCCAGCCGCTGGTTATGTTGTGCAATCCACTGGGACAGCAGTCACCTCATTGTTTAGTTACAACTCATGAAAAGATGAAAAAAAGAAAGAAAAAAGCACAGCACACACATCCAGAATGAGGGTGGAGACTGTGCAATGATAATGAAAACCATTTGTTAGCATTTCACTCCTTTCTTTGTGAATCAGCCGAGCTCCTGGCACCAGGCCTCTGTGAAGGGAGCTGCACCTCAAAGCCCTTCCAGGGACGCGTTCTGCCTTGTTTGGTCTAAAGAGTGTCGCCCTTTGTCTGCAGGAAGGTGGGCGCTTGACTGGCGGCCCCAGCTCTCACCTTTCGCCCCAGGGCCACTTACCCATCCAGTGTGGTTGTGCACTGGCCTCAGTTATCTTTAAGCTCTGCCTACCCCAGAGTTTGGTTTGGTTTGTGTAAGCAGGGCTTTCCCCTCTGCTGTCTCCCAAGGCTGTGTCCACCCATCTGCTTCCAGGACTTTCAGCCCTGCTTTCTTTTTTAGCTGTTTCTGCTTTTCCTTCTTTCCACAGACCTGATTTCCATATTCTCAAAATATAGGTTCAAACGTTGGGGGGGGATAAAAAGTGAAAATTAATTAAGATTTAAGAAATAAAATGAAAAAACCTCAACAACCAAAAAAACAAAAACTTCACAACCAGTAGAACAGTGTGTACCTGCCTAAGCATGTGCGTTTTGCCTGCATTGTCCCCGACAGAGGAATCACCTCAAAAGGCACGTGCTGTGGTTATGGGCAGAGACCAGCACCCAATGCTCTCTGTGTGCTTGTGTTCACTAAGTCTTAGGACCTAGGACCTCTCTCTGCCCACTTTTCAAATCTTTTTTTTTTTTTGAGACGGGGTCTCGTTCTGTCACCCAGGCTAGAGTGCAGGGATGTTATCGTAGCTCACTGCAACCTCAAACTCCTGGGCTAAAGTGATCCTCCTGCTTCAGCCTCCCAAGTAGCTGGGACTACAGGTGCCTGGCTAATTTTTCTATTTTTTGTAAAGATGGGGTCTCGCTGGTGCTCAGGCTGGTCTCAAACTCCTGGCCTCAAACAATCTTCGCACTTTGGCCTCCCCAAAGTGCTAGGATTACAGGCATGAGCCACTGCATCTGGCCCACTTCTCAAATCTATCACAGCATTTATACAAGTCATGTCTCTTATTCAGAGCCAGAGAGCATGGCAGCAGTATCTTCAACAACCACCACCACTGCTATCTCCACCTCCTCCATCAGCACTACCACCTCCTCCATCAGCACCACCACTGCCACCTTCTATCACCACCCATCACCACCACCACCATTACCACTCCCGACATTTTACCATCACTCTTACCACCATCACCATTACTACCATCACCACTGTCACCTCTATGACCACCAGCATCACCATCACCACCAGCGCCACCATCACCACCAGCACCACCTCCAAAGTATTAAAGAACTTTTTGGAGTCATGGAAGTTTGACCAATGTTCCCCAGGGTCTCCTCTTAGGCCATCAGTAGAATCACCAAAGGCAGAAGATAACCAAGACTTGAGGTTATTTAGTCTCTTCCAGGGTAGTTAAATGAATTGTTTAGGTCCATATAACCCAAATGAGTGGTGAATAGAGTTGAGTCTAGAAACCAGCATTCCTGATTTCCCATATGTTCCATTATACTATTTTCTAGCAGTGCTTCTGGAGCTGTTTTGTTCTTTCTTTCTCTCAAGAGTTTTCTTTTGTCAGCTTTACATTTCCAGTAGTGTTGATGACAACATTTTTCAGTTTAGGCTTAGATAAATCTTAGAATTATCTCAAAAGAGTAATATCTATAACAGTCATAAGTACATTTATATATAGATACATGCACACATATACACATATTTTAAAAAGCAAATAAGGAATTATGTACCCTCATCCTCATAAATGAGGCAGTTTCTTCCATTTGCCTGATGCAATCTATCAAAGATAGGTACACAATTTTTGCAGACCATTTTGGGTTTTTCTATTTCTTCACCTCTGAAAACAAGTGGACTTTGTGCTTGGGCTTCTAGAGGGAGGGAACACTCTCCTTGACCCCTCACCTCAGCCTCCAGAAGGAGGTGCTTCTCTGACCAGTCCAATTCCATGGCAGTAATTGGCTCCCACTTGGAAGAGGGAGTTCCCTGAGAGTTAAAGGCCAGGCCCTGAGTGTGGCTCTCTCCAGACCCTCCCACCCTAGTGGGAGAAGCGGCCAGCCATTCGTCTGAGGAGGAGGCCTGGACAGCTTGCTTTTTCCTCAGCCACTTGTTCAGACTGACTGGGGAGCTCCTTCCTTCTGGGTCACGAGGGCGAGTATGCCAAAAGTGGGAGTTTGGGTTTGGGCTTGTGGGAAGAAAGGGCAGGGATGGAATAGAAGTCCCCCAAAAAGTCCTCTTAGGCCTATAGCTTGAGCTGTAGGAGATGTATTGATAAGGATAGAGTTACCTATATTTTAGGTGTAAAATTAAATGTAATGTGATGCGATATGTTAAAATATGTTAAATACTTCACTAATGGGTTAGAAAGGAATACAACTGCTACCACTAATCATAAATAACATCTATTGTGTATTATGTGCCAGACCCTATGTAATTACTTTCTATATATTTATTGCTCTTTTAAATACTCATTTAAAATCTTCTAAGGATAGTAATATCTCCATTTTGCAGGTAAGGAGACCTCAGTAGCACAGCAGAGAAGTACAAAGTCACGCTGCTTAGCGTACGCACGAGGGACAAGGGCCCAGGTCCCATGCTCTGTGGTCCACTCCTCTTTACCCTGCCGAGCACTGCTCACACATCTGACCAATTCAAAGGAACAACAGTTTTGTCCTCTAGGTTTTATATGGAGGGTTGATTTCTGCTTCTGTGATATAGATAATGTATAGGTGGGATTCTGCATATTGTCTTTTTTTTTTTTTGAGACAGAGTCTTGCCCTGTTGCCCGGGCTAGAGTGCGGTGGCATCATCGCAGCTCACTGCATCCTCCAACTCCTGGGCTCAAACAATCCTCCTGCCTCAGCCTCCCGAGTAGCTGGGACTACAGGTGCAAGCTTCCATGCCCGGCTAATTTTTCTATTTTTAGTAGAGATGGGGTCTCACTCTTGCTCAGCCTGGTCTTGAACGTCTGAGCTCAAGCAATCCTCCCGCCTTGGCCTCCCAGAGTGCTAGGATTACAGGTGTGAGCCACTGCGCCCAACTGTTCTATTCTTGGAATCTACCTAATTACTACCAAAAAAAACTAATACTGATTTTCTAGTTTGTAGAATATCCTGGGTTCTCTATTCCTCTGTCATAAGACTCCCCTTGTTTACACCCTTAAGGTAGCCCATAGACCATACTACCTCCTCACTGAAATACTCCAACTACCAAGATGCATTAATCTGATAGAAACATAGTCATGGAAGATAGATGCTTAGAAATGTGCAGCTGTTCCTTACTGAGGAATTCATAGAAATAGAATGTGGCTGTTCCATTTACTCTTATATGTTTTGGATAAAATTTTCTCTTAATTCTGAAACTGTGAAGAAAAACCACAGGCAAGACAGGAACTACTCACTCTGGGCTGATGATGTGATTCTCTGTTAGTTGGCTTTTTGGGTGTGAAGACCAAGCCAGCGCTGATGGAGCCAAGTGGGTTTGTTAATATTTCCATTCATGGGCATGCAATAGCAAGCCATTTCATACATTTACAGGGAAGCATTGAATATAATATCTTTGCTGAGCTTAATCAGAACCAGAGTAAAATTCCAGTCGACAAGAATAGAAACTTACCCTAATGATTTCATTTTTAGTCCAAAACATACAGTGTTTTCTCTGTGTGCTCTGTTTGTCACTTTCTAAAACAAGAAAGTACCAAGCAATGACTGTGGTTTGAGGGACGAGTGGAAAGCAATAAACACTGAACAGTAAGGCAAAGAGATCAAATATCGAGAGTCCTTGGTGGATGTACATTCAGAAGCGGATTCAATTTGTGGATTGTTGACTTTATTTCCCAGAATTCATGTGAATTGTTTAATCAGGATTCCATTGTCCAAGCTTCATGCTCTCGGCAGTCAGTGCTTCATATAACAGATTACAAGGCAAAGAAGAGGAGGTTGAATTATCATCAATGGTTTTTGTTTTTTGTTTTTAAGGCAGACAGCAGGTGAAATGGCCTTTTCCTAGAAGAATGAAAATCTCACACTATGAAAAACATACAAGCCACCTAGCCAGAAGAGAAAGGGCCTTCATGTAATTTGCCATAATGAATTGAATAGATGGCTTAATATTAGGAATTATGATACTATGTGTACAGCAGATTGGTGTTTTTCATTGTAAGCACTGGGGTGAAAATCTGGAAGTTCCTCTAGCCTAGCTCATCAGCCTACTGCCTCTAGAAACTCTCCTTAAAAGAGATGGAGCCTACCTATTGAGTACAATGAATGCTATTCTGGTGATGAGTACACCAAAAGCCCTGACTTAAGCATTACACAAGTGATCCATGTAACAAAACCATTTGGACCCCGTTAATATTTTGAAATTAAAAAAGAAAAATAAATAAATAAAAATAAAGTAAAAAAAAAAAAGAGAGAGAAAGAGCCATTGCCTTCTTTTATCTTCTCAGGAATAGTGAGTATGAAAGTGCAAATCAGAAGAAGGCTCTTCACCAGTGAGCAATGGCTGTCATCTCCAGGGTAACAATGACATTATTTTTGGCAGACACATCAGAAGGTCAAGAACTGGCCATTAATTATGTGGCTTGGCTCTGTCCCCACCAGAAACCATGGGGTATCTGACCAGTGCTGGCAGTGATTATGGCCTTAGCCCTCGTGCTGGATCTGCTGATTCCAGTTAAGGGCCATCCTGGGGCTGAGCCCAGGTCAGCGACAGAAAAAGAAATGGCTATCTTGTTTCCCATCAGCTTGGAGCTTGGTGAGTGTAGTGGCATGAATGGATGAGTCCTGAACAGATAGACTCAGACCAACCCTGCAGGCACTGGGCAAACTATCCTACCTTAGGAAACCTGATGTCATTATAGAGGAAAACTGAAAAAGTAGAAAGAGACTAATGGAGCTACAGTAGGAAGCAATTGAGAGAGGAGAGGAGACGGAGAAAGGAAGCAAAGACAGTAAATGGCGGGGGTGGACAAGAAAATAACAGAGGGGAGTGCGCAAAGCAAAAGGAAGGTGAGGGGAGATGCAAAGGGCAAAGGAGCAACAGCAGCCAGAGGGAGAGAGTAGCCGAGAGAGGAACCAGAGCAGGAGACAGAGGTTGAGAAACGACTGTGAAGATGACCTCAGTTCTCAGCTCTTGTGAGGAGGAAGAAATCACTGCCCACTTACAGTCCTCAGCCTGTGCTGGTGAGATGTGATTCCTGGACTTCCCTAGAGAAAAAGCCCAAGGAATAGGTAATCATAGCCATTTATAATAAGCAACAACTCTGCCAAAAGAACCCAAATTTCATCAAACCAGCTTCTGGTAACCTTACAAGATAATCCTGATGATGTTTCAATTAACAGTTTATTAGAATATCATTTCTGCTGGAAAAATTCCAAATATGAGCCCAAACCCAATGATAACATTGCCTTGGTAGAATGATACAATGATTTCATCCCACAGGCTAGGATAAGGCCACATCCCAGGGCTCACAGCATCTCCAATACAAAGTCCTTCATTGCAGGGCCACTGAGCTGGGTGTGCCAGATTGGCCCTTAAAATAAATGAGATTGTATGACCTCATCATTATCAGATTCAGTGAAAATGCCTTAGAGAAGAAATCATGAGTAGAAAGGACAAAAGGACAACATCAGGGGAATTGGGGTTTCCCACTGATGCTTGGATCCAGCTGGAGTTAGTTACAGTGTAAACTTTGTTTAATCACATCCTGTCATTAATAAAACCCCAAACCAAATCCAAACAGAGATAGATGATGATATACTTGGATTTCACATTGAGTTTGTATCATTGCTTTACCAGGTGCCATCCATAAATCTGGGATGCAGGCTCCCGGAGCTGGGGCTACAGAGAGGCTGTCTCAGTGATGAGCTTCCACCATTCCTCTGTGCCACTGCCATTTCCCCATCACTGCTGTGCAGTTGGTCAGTGAACAGGCTGAGGGAAGCTACAGGCTCTGCCCAAGACCCACAGTCCTTCTCTTCCCAGTGTGGAAAGTGTTAAGGGCAAACCAGGAAGGTGAGGCATTGGAAACCACCCCATAACAAAAATGGCTGGATGAAGTAGGGATGTTCCAAATTCAGGAAAGCTTTCACAGGGAGTGGGGAAGAACTGCTCTCTGTTGTTCCAGGACACACAACGGAGATGAATGGGCAGAATTGGAAGAGGTGCTACCTCAACATGAGGCTTCTAAAGATATTCAGCTAAAGGAATGGGTTGTCAGTAGTGGTAAAATTCCCCATAATGAGTGGTGTTCAATTCAGGATAAGTAACTTAATGGCCTCTGTTATAAGAGCATTAAACTGTATAGATTCAATTACATGCAATCAGAAAAAAATTAAAAGAGGGAAGGAGCAAAGAAGGAGGGAAGGAGAAAGGAAGGAAAGAAAGAAAAAAAATGAATAACCATTTAAACAGTAAGGGTGACTCCTCGTGCCATTCCACCAAATGAGTGTGTGAGGTAGAGACTTGAACATACCATCCTTCAGTCAGACTCGGATCCCCCTGAACTTTCATTCTCTGTGATATTGGTGTTAAAGATTTATATTTTCAAAACAATGTGGCTCCTCTACAAACCAACCACTTCGCCTGGTCCTCAACCAAAGAATGCTCAACTCGTTCCTACCCTGGAGGAATAACTAGCTGGTTGGACTTATTGAGAGGAACTACATTATTCTCCAACATGGGGCCTTCCTAAGGGGTTATCAAAGGTAAATTTGGCTACACTTCACAGGCCTCTTACACATTGACTTTAGAATGCAGCCCCTGCATGCGATCAGCTAGGCTCCATTTCATAGGAAGGCTCGAGAGTCCCATTGGCAGGGAGGGCAGATAGATGATCTTTACCAGAATGATGTGGAGAGGGCTGCTGGGTGTACTGAAGCAATCCGGTAGCCCTTGTGCCACCCTGTGCGTCTAACAAGACCCCTTTACTATGCTGACAAGAATTACTCGTCTGACTGTCTTAGGTCAGGCTTGTACCTTATGTAATTGCTCATTTAGGAAGCCAAAATTTTAGATAGATGCATATATATTAAAGATAGACACAAGGGAAAAAAGATCGGAAGGAAATGCAGTAAATGTTAGCAGTAGTTGAATTACAGGATTATGGGTAATTTTTGTTTTGTTTTTTATACTTTACACATGAATAGCTTTTATAAACAGAATAATGTATTTTAAAATAATTTGACAATATTATATTTAAAATTTAGAAATGTCCACAGTTTTTACCTATGAATGCCACTTTTGAAATTTTATCCTAAGAAAATGTTCCTGAGAGAGAAAAAGCTATAGTCATGACTTTTTTCCCCCCACTAAATGATTTATATTTGCAAAATCAGAAGCCATGTGGTCTTCAATAAAGGGATAGTTAATTAGTTACTTTGTGGCAAATCTTCCTCAAGAGTTTCCATGTAGTCATTAAATATGAAAACTGTAAAGACAATAAGAATAATAGGCCATGCTTGTGATCTAGTGCAAAATTGGAGGAAAAAAGGTTAGAGAAAAATATATACACAATTGTTGCAGCCAAGGGAGATCACACGTGTAGGAAGTAAATACATAAAATGAAAATAGTTGTATTGAGTGTTAGAACTTCGGGTGATCTCCTTCCTCTCTCCCCATCTTCCAAATGGCTCATAATGTTGTTATAATGCCTTTAAAATGAACATAAGGTCCATAAACCCTTCCATATGTCCTTTCTGTAAATCCTTCAGGTTTGGGACTATACCAGATACATTTCCTGTCAGTGCCACCCCCACCCACCCATGGCACCTGTCCTGAGTTCTTTCATTAGGCGGTGGTTCAGTCACTGCTGCTTAGTAAGAGACCAGGTCTATTTGATGGCTTTGGGTGGGTACCGGTGGGAGACATGGCCAACCCGTGAGCAGCCCCTTTGTTTAGTCAAGTTATAGTCTTGCCATGTTGGACAAAGAATAAGAAACTGATGCATAGTTCCCATGTTTGTGGACATATTCCCTGTATTTGGAAGGGCATAGAACTCAAAAGGATGAGGTCTCAGATTCTCTTTTAACTATTGTTGACTTAGTCTGTTCTGTTCTCCAAAGCTCACATAAGGTTCGGATATAATGTCAGCTCCTGATTATCTGTGCTATAGAAGGAAAAATTGGAAAGAATCCACTAAGCATATAATTTGGTTGTGTTCATCCCAGGCACTAGGGAAAGGGGTGGGTGGAGGCTGTGGGAGTAGTAACAGGAGGAGTGGGAGGAGGAGGAAGGGAGCCCCAAATATTTTATACATGCCTGCTACTTGCCAGGCATTATGCTAGGAGCCTTTCAATGTATGGCTCACTTATACTTGGGACCATGTGTGAAGGAGGCATTCCACTTTTTTGTACAAATAAGGGAACTGAGACTTTGAGAGACTAGATAACTTGTCCTAAGCCACACAGGCTAGAAAGAGGACAGATTTATCTAGTTCCAAAGCACAATAAGTATTGATTTTCATTCTCTTGGCACATACTAACTGATAATCCACAAAATGAAAAATTCGCTTACCGTAGTCTAAGACTGACTTTAGTCACCAGGGGTTCTTTCATCATTAGCGGTTCTCAACCAGGGGAGATTCCCCCCATCTCTACCCCTGCCCCAGGAGACATTTGGCAATGTCTGGAGACATTTTTGGTATCATAAGGGGGTAGGAGAGGTGCTACTGGCATCTAGTGTGTAGAGGCTAAGGGTCATGCAAACTTCCTATGATGCACAGAACTGCCTGCCACAACAAACAATTATCTGGCCCAAAATATCAATAGTACAGAGGTTGAGAAACCCTGACATATCATAGTAGAACCCAGCATAATTTATCCCCACTAAATTTACTTCCTCATTCACTTATGAAATTAAATTTCTGTGACTGTGAAAAATTTTCAAATACATAAAGCATCAGACGTGCTGTTTGTTTATGGATCATATAATTAGGAACTACTCAGCATATTTAAATCAAATTAATGTGCATAAAATCTAGATGACAATGCCAAGTTTAAATCTGAAATTTATGAAGGGAGTTTACAGTGAAATTGCCAACAAGAAATTAACAACTCCCCAAGTGTTACCAATTGTGGCTAACCCTAATCTCTATCGAATTCTACAATGAATAACTAAACATTCACTTGATTCCCAGGATTCCCATATGTAAAGTCAGAACTTGGCTGTTCTCCGATACAAGGTCAAATCACTAAGTTTTAAGTTCTAACACAAGCTGTGTCTATAAGTAGAAGGTAAATTGCTTTATTTGCTGTGAATTGTCTGTTTGGAGGGGCAGCATGCATTAGTTTTGTCACTTTTGTGGCATTAAGACATCTCTTGGAAAACTAGAGCTAAAGAATTATTCAATACTTTTGTGGTTCACCATAATTTTGTAGGCACAGGATTGTACCAATATTTGAGAAAGACTCTTAGAACTGCAAAACTGAAAAGGACCCCAAGGGATCATCTAGTCTTTAATCAGTCAATCCACCAGTGTTCACTGGATGACCTATACTATGTGTCTAATCCTATGCTAGGTACCATAGGGAATACTAGACAAGTATAAGGCATGAACCTTGCCTTTAAGTAATAAACAATTTAGGGGAGGAGATAAGACAAATGTACAGGAAATATTTAGTGAACAACTTGGGTTCTAAATTGTGTTGTACACAGGCTGTCAGTAATGAAGAAGTTCAGAGAGGCCTGTATCACATGAAAAGGCTGATATTTATGTACATGTTTATCTCACCCATTACATTGACAGCTACTGGAGTGCAGGAATCTAGACATATTCTTCTTTATATTTGCCTTGGTGTCTAGGTAGAGCCTGGCCTGTAAAAGACAACTAACACACGGGTCCACTTAATACATGAACGAATGATCTCAACAGGAAGTGAACTTCGATCTTGACCTTGAAGTCACAGGAAGGTCCCAGTGTTTCCCACCTCTGGGATGTCAAAACATTTGGTAAAACAAAGGTTCCATGGTCAAGTGCATTTGGGGACTGTTAGGTGAGACACAGCTTTCTTGACTCAGAGCTTTCCATATGCCACTATGCATTGAGAATCTCTAAGAAGGATTCACTTATTTGAGGTCATACTTACTTCACCATGGAAACATTTTTTACTGAAGAATTTGGTAGCATATATTTGAATCAATATACCAAGAAATTCACCTTGAGAATAATCTAAACCCATCCAAAGAAAATGGCTTTTTGAATTGACCAATGCTTTCAAAACCAGTATAATAGAGCCCATACAATTGTGATTTGGGAATTTTCTAGAGAGAGGAAAATGACAGTTCTGTCCCTCTAAGCCAGTCCTGTGTGAAGGAAAGACCTGTATACTTTTTATGTTTCACTTAAGTAGCTTTCATAAGTGGCCTTTTTGCAGCTCTGGTTTAGAGTACTGCTTTGGTCTGTTGTAATGCTTTGAGCCTTAGATGCACATTTTTTAAAAATTTGGATGAGTCTTTTCTTAATATTCCCAGTGGGCTTGTACTTTTATTTTTTAAATGTCTTTTGCCCTGAACTGCTCAACTGGACTTGATGAATTCTCAGCAGACTGCTGGCCCCAGACCCCTAGATGATCTGGGACAACTGCTGTTTGTTTTTCTGTAAATCTATACGTGCTTTAATTTTTGAGGGTTTCCTGGCATAGTTTCCAATGATAAGGATCACTTGTGGGCACCAACCCACTGAAAAGGTAAAAGCAAAAATACCCATCATATTAAGTTTCTTTACCTTATTAAAAGCTCTTTCTTTTTTTAGTTTAATATATCTTTCAAATGTACAATTGTTTTTCTTTTTCTGATCAACTTTTAAAACAAGTCTTCCAGATGCCAAAGGGTCTTTATTAAAAGGCAAAGCAGTTTAAAAATAATTGATGGTGACCTGGGGATTTGAGTAATGTTCTACTGCCATGAGGAGAAAATATAAGCAAACAGTGACACATTTTGTGAATTATTTCTATTTAAACATTTGAGCCTGAGGAAACATTTGAAGGCAGAGCTAAATCCATTTTGCAAGTAGCTTTGATTTTAAGATAAATTTGTAAAATGATTCCTAGTACATTATATCATATTCTAGCCCCACTTATAACCCTGAATTTTGTACAACTCGGCCTGCACCTGGACTCCTTCCAAAGGAGCTGGCTATTAAGAAGATCTCATTATAGCACAGCCTCACCTGTGCAAGGGCCTGAGGGTTTGGGTCCCGAGGATGGCACTGTGGAGAGACCCCAGTCCATGACTTCAAACACATGGACGTGATTCCAAAGTCAAGGAATGAAGTAGTCCGGTTCTGTGGAAGTGTAGCCAAATCAGACAGG
This sequence comes from Daubentonia madagascariensis, assembly GCA_023783475.1. Lineage (NCBI taxonomy): Eukaryota > Metazoa > Chordata > Mammalia > Primates > Daubentoniidae > Daubentonia > Daubentonia madagascariensis. Next base: position 4,422,926 of record JAKFHU010000913.1, on the reverse strand, counting down.
AGCAAAAGTCTTGGTTTGTCTGACTCACCGTAGTTTGTCTACATGGTTCTGTGGCAGGCGTGTGGCATACGCTTTCCCTCTAAGACAGACCCTGTGACCTCAGTGGCTCAGATCCAATCAACCCTTCTGTTCCCTCCCCCAGAGCTTGGCTTTACATGCCCAGGCCTGGCAAAGGGTTGCTGCCAACAGCTCTGCCTGGGACTGCACCTCCCTGTTTTGTCCATCACACAAATCTCTATTTGTTTTGCTCCTTCTCCCCATAGTTGCTGCCCAAGTTCTCATGATATATGGGGTCTATCTCTCAGAAACATTAACAAACCCTTTGGGCACAACACTTCTGCAGATGACATGAACTGGATTTAACTCACAAAATCTGTGGCTAGTGCTTGGCAATTGTTCACTTTAATTCAACAAGCATGTAATGAGCACCTGTTCTGTGCAGGTGCACCATGCTTGGAGCTGTAGAAATTACAGAGGTGAATAAGACTGGTCTAGCGGGGTGATAGATAAACACACACACGATTAGACTGAGATACAGAATGGAAGTTTGTTGTTAAGTCCTTCATTTAGCAACCATATATTGAGCACCTACTATGTGCCAAGGCACTGTTCTAGATGCTGGGGATACAGTAGTGAACAGAACGGAAAAGTTCTTGCTCTCAGGGAGCTTAAATTCTAGAGGAGGTGGACAGAAAACAAAGAACAAATAACCAACAAAATGTCAGTGGGTGGTAAGCACTGGAAAAAATAAAGCACAGTAAGGGTTTTGGAGTTACAAGCTGGGGAAGTGCTAGTTTGGTCAGGAAAGGTCTTTCTGATGAGGTGATGTTTACAAAGAGACCTGAATGAAGTGTGGCAGAAAGCTATGTAGAAACGTGGGAAGGACATTCTGGGCAGACAGGGTGTCCAGAGTAAGGTCCTGAGGCAGGAGCGTGCTTGGCTGAAAACAGCAAACATACCCCTGTGGCTGGGGCAGAGTGACAGGAGATGAGACCTGAGAGGTGCTTGTATGGCTTTATGGCCCCTGGTAAGTTTGGGCTTTACTCTGAAGGAGACAGGAAGCCACTAGAAGGCTTTGAGCAGGAAAGTGACATGACTGGATATATTTTAAAAGGAGTACTCTGGTTGAGCATGCACAATGGGGACCAAGAGTAGAAAGCAGAAGATCAGTTAGACAGTTCCTGCAATAATCCCAGAGGTGGTGGTGGTCTGGGCTCTGGTGATGCAGGGGAGGGGAGAGGATGCTGGGACTGGGATATGTGGGAGGAATAGGGCCAATAGGGTCTCCTCATAGACCGTGATGTGACGGAAGAGGAGGGCCAAGGGTGACTCCAAGGTTCTTGGAATCCAACTGGACAGAAGTGAGATTTACTGAGATGGAGACCACTGAGGACAAGCAAGATTGAAGGGCAGAATCAAGAGTGTAGATTTGGACATGTGAAATTTGAGATACCTATATATTGGGACACCTGTATTTCAGAAGCCTTATATTCGACATTTAAGTGGAGAGTTGGAGTAGGCTGTTGATATGGAAATGTGAAGTTAAGAGGGAGATCAAGGGCTACAAATATAAGTTTGGGAAGCATCTAGCATTGGGACCTGTCTGGCGTAAGGAGCTTGAAGAACTAGCTCACTGAGGTTTGTTATGTGATTTGACTTCTGACCTTCATTCTTCTGTAGATGAAATTAAACAAGTCTCCCCTCTCTGAGACCCCCTCATCCCCTGCTGTGCCTTCCCCAGTCAGTCTCTGGAAGCTTCCTGAAGGCAGGGATTTTCTGTCTTATTTAGCTTTCTATCTCTTATACTGCCGAGCATGCACCTGGCACATCAGAGGACTTAGCAAACCATTTCTCAACTTAACTACCATGCACCCAGGGCTGTGCTACATGTGTGACATTACAGAGTAATATAAGTCACTGGGGGGATTCAATGTCATTATATATCAGCCAGTAGAGGAACTGAGAGATCATCTGTCCGAATGAAAAGAGACAGACAGGTGGTCAGGGCCCTAGGGTCAAGTCTTGTCTTTGCTGCTCTATGACCTTGGGTAAGTCACCACCCATCTGGGTTCAGCCTCATCATCTGTAGAATGACCCAGACTGATTATCTCTAAGGTCTCTTCTAGTCCACACACCAAATTAAGCATTACCTGTAGGGCTAGCTGGGAAGAGATCTAAGAGCTGACGGAGGCTGGAGGACTTCAGTTGGGCCCTAGATATTTGTTTCACAGGCACATTTATCTCAGGTAAATTTAGGAAATAAGCCAATTGCTATCTGCTCATTTGCCCACTTATTTTTTTTTCAGATCTTAGTGTCATCTTTAAAAGAAAATAAACATTTTACATATATAGCACTAATGATAGCCAAAATTTCTCAAATATCTTGCATGTGTCAGGTGTTGTGGTAAATACTTTAAATGGATGCTCTCACTTAATGCTTATAATAGCTCTATGAGTAGAGTTTATTTTTTTCACAGAGGAAAAAACTGAAGCGCTCTTTCTCTCTCTCTCTCTATATATATACACATACACACACATATATATATAATTTGCTTATGTAAATCTCAAAAATTAACCAACCAACAAACTTACTCTAACTTAATCTTTACTCAGATTACATAATTTTAACCTAGGAAATCTCAAAGAAACTCAATACAATTTAGATTAAACTTTTAAAATTTAAAGCAATTGAAGTAGTTTATTAACTATCTAGCATTTTAAGATAAAATTTTCTTGAAGAATATTGCATATTTTTTAAAAAAGATTTCCAAATAACCTCAGGATTTCTTTATAACAAGTTGAATACTATTTGCAAATTCAGGGTGGTTTTCTCAAACAAGTATGCACGATTCCAGATATGCTATATATTTTTTTTCTAATTGCAATTCCTCCTACTCAGAGAGAACTGATGTTAACATTTAGGGCACAACCTTCCAGAACTGTCTATTTTATTCAAATTTTTACACTATTTTAGCTATCTAGAAGTACTTTATTTTACATGGGTCTATATGGATGGAGAAGGGAAGGACTTTTGCTCGCCCACTTGGTAAAAATGCAGTTTTGCATGGTGGTGAGGACATGGAATCATGGCTCTTGTAATTTTCCAGTGTGATGTGGCTTGCATGGAGTCACCATCTGTTTGCAGGGCAGCTCTGAGTGCTGTGCATCTGATTTCAATAAGCTGGGAGAGCAGTTCCATCCTACAGTGCATCAGCGGGCAGGCACATCTGCTCTGTCTCCATGCTCCAGAAGCCAACGGAAACTTGGTCTCATGGAGCCCGTGGTCCAGCTTGACAAGAGAAGACAGCAGTTGCTGTTGGATCCTCTCCAATCCCTATGGAGGTCAGGTTTTGACCCAGAGCCTTCTGGAGTTTAGAAGCCAGGCTGGTATTGTTCTTTATCATTAGTTGTGTTGTCTCAATTAGAAAAAATAAAAGTCTACGAAGTATGAATGCAGAATTCTCAAGTCTGGAATTCCTCCCACATATGGAAAACAAGACTCAGTCAAGGAAACAATGCCACTGTGTTTGTCACCCACGTATTTTGGGATCTGACCACAGAGAATAATTTGCTCTTTATCAGAGCACTGTTCACCTGGGATTGATAAGAAGTTACCACCAAGCCATAGTCAGGAGACCTCAGTCAAGTGTCTTTGTGGCAGCAAAGTAAACACTTGGGTGCTCACCGTGTAAATGGAAATGCATCCTTGCCGCTGGCAGGAGTCCGATGTTTACTATAACATTTGGATAATTATCAGCAATAAGATGTTTTATTGAACAATGTTTAGACAATGAGCATAATAACATAAACAAGTTGATGATTTCAATGTTAATAAGGAAAACATCCCTTCATCTCTAGACCACATGCATTTCAGTGGAGTAAACCGATAGCCCTGTGCTGGCTCTAGGTGACATTGTAAAGTGAGTGATGTTGGCCCTCACCTTCCTTCCCCAAACCCCACTGTATACACTATTTCCCTTTCTCTGGGATTTCCATTTTCTCTTGGGGCCTCCCTCCCATGGCCTGCAGGGGCTGCCAGGGTCGGGGCTACAGCTAGGCCATGTGGAGCCTTTGTGTGAATTAGAAGAAGATGCCCTTTCCTCGGGCAGATGCAGTTCCATGCCAGGTGAGCTGAGCCCCCACTTGTGTCCTTGGCTAGAGGTTCTACACAGGACACAACCGGCGAGACTGTGATGGTGACTCTGCCCACAGTCCTTCTGCTAAGAACTGGACAGGGCTTCCCCTCCAGACTCTCTCGCTGACTCCCAGGGTCCTGGCCAGGACCCTCAAATGACTGCACCTTGCCAGAAGCGTCACTAGGTAGCCCTGGGCTCCAAGGCAGAATATCTAGGGAAGGAGGTTGGCGCAGGGTAAGTAAACAGACAGTTGGAAGGTGAGTGCTATACTAGGCATTGTCAGGAGAAGGAGCAGCATGTGAACTGTGCCAGCAGGCCTTCGGTGTAAGACAAAGGAGGAAGGAGGGCCAGGCAGGGACAAAGCTCCTCTGCAGGGCAGCCAAGGGCCATCTTTATGTCCACTCACCTTCCAACTGTCTAGCGGCTCTCACTGCACCAACCTCCTTCCCTAGATATTCTGTGATCTCCAGCCACCCTCTCTTCTTTGTTGTGTCCTTTGTACTCTACACAGACCCTTCAAATAGCAGCCCTTCTGCATCCTACCTCCCTGGCAGCCCACCTACTAGTCCCTAATCTCCCGACAATATCCTCTTTGAGAGCTTTCCCCCTTCAGCTCACACCTACCTGCTCCCCACCCCCAAGCATGCAGCTTGATAATCTGAGAATGAATTCAAGACTTGGTGTTAGTAGCTGGCAATGCTACCCGGATCACTCTCCACTTCTGCTTTTGTGTGGGAGCATCCTGGAGACTCAGTGTCGACCCAGGTGGTGCTCACAGTGGGGCTATGGGTACATAATGCTGAGTGGCTTCACTCTGCACGTTCCTGCCTGGCTCTCACTGAGAATCCTGGCTCAGAGATTCAGAGATTTACAGGTCTTATCCAGCTTTCAGATCTGACTAAAGGTCAGGATAGTAAATGGTTGCTCTTCTTTAGTGCAGGGGGTGCCTTTTCCAGCATGGGCCAAGAGTGAGTCACTTGCCGCCTTCCAGGAGCTGGGAGATGATAAGAAGGAAGCGAACTCTGTGCCCTCAGGATGCCCCACTTCTCCCAACCAGACCCCACGGCCTTCCCATTTAAGACTTTCACTCTCACAGCCCCGTCTGACTGCTTCGTCTGCACCTGCACCACTGCACAGACACTGTTGCCCTCCACATTCTGCATGCACTGCGGACACACACAGCCCTACACACACACACATGTGCACACATATACTCATACACAGGTGTACACACGTGTACACACATGTACACGGGAAAACAAAGACGTTGCCACTTTAAAACCCCCACCTCTGGGACGGCCACCCACTCTTCCTTCCTGACAATCTTCGAAAGAACTCAAAACTCATCTTTTCTTTTGGCAAATCTCTTCAGAGAACTGGAGTGATAGTGAGGGTGCAAGAGTGGTAGAATCACTTGTTTTTAAACCTTGACCAAATCACACATAGTGTAAACTGTAACCCCTACTCACCTAGAATTTCCTGTACCTAGAAACAAACTGAAACAGCAGTGGTACCATCTCCTAACCTCGTGCCTCAGCTGGGCGCTCAGCCTGGCTCTTGTGCCCCGAGCAGGCCAAGTTCTTCCTTATATTAAGGAAGAACAATGTCAGCCTAGCAGCCTCAGCCAGGCCCTGAATTCCTGAGGGGTCAAAGCCTGACTTGAGATCTGCCTGGCTAAGTGTCTCATACAGCGCTGGGCAGGCGGGGGTGGTTGATAAATATCATTAGATGGCAAGGGGGTGGCGAAGACCACAAGAACAGCCCCTTTCTTAGCTGCTTGGTATTAACTTGTTGGGATGTTCTGGATCTCAGAAGAAGCCAGATGGCCCAGGGTCGGAAATAAACAGCCTCAAGGCCCAAGTCACTTGTTGACAGTGCCTTTCTGGGAATAGGCACTTGGTAGAGTTTCTGCAGGAGTGAGATCAGGTATTTGGCAGCTTAAAGGGCAGTGATTGTGCTTCCCACAACTAGGAAGCAAGTGGAATAGAGTAGTCCCTCTTTATACACAGGAGATACATTCCACGATCCCCAGTGGATGCCTAAAACTGAGGATAGTACCAAACCCTATATTCACTATGTTTTTTCCTCTACATACATTCCTATGAGAAAATTTAATTTATAAATTAGGCACAATAACAGATTAGCAACAACTAGTAATAAAATATAACAATTACAACAATACGCTAGCATCACTATTCTTGTGCTTTGGGGCCATCATTAAGTAAAATAAGGGTCACTTGAATATAAGCTCTGCAATAATGCCACAGTTGATCTGATAAGCAAGATGGCTACCAAGTGACTAATGGGCAGGTAGCTAGACAGTGTGGATACACTGGACAAAGGGATGTGTCACCACGTTCTGGGTCAGACAGCACGGGATGGTGCAAGATTTCATCATGCCACTCAGGATGGTGCTCAATTTGAAACTTATAAATTGTTCATCTCTGGAATTTTCCATTTAATTTTTTTGGACTGTGGTTGACCCTGGGGAACTGAAACCTTAGAAAACAAAATTGTAGATAAGGGGGGACTAATGTATGTGAAACCTGTGAAATGCTGATAAAAATGGCTCTCTAAAGTGAGAGAAGGGGGAAGTCCCAATTTGGAGCATTTGCTGCTTTCTGTGGTGTAAATACTCCCACCATGGCCAATTTCAAGTTACCAGTGTGACCTTGTGAGTGTGGAGTTGAGAAGAGAGGTTCACAGTGGAGCAGGTGTGAGCCTGTATGAGCCGGCTCCAACACACCACTGTCTGGAACATTTTCTTGGATGAGGAAGGAAGACTTCTCTTTATCTTTGGAGCCTCCCTCCTTCTCCTCCTCCTGCCTACCTTTCAGACCGCAAATGAATCATACCTTCCTCCAGGAAGCCTGCCCTGACCCCTTAAGACACACCATCGACCAGCATGTGGATCCCTCCTTCATGACACTTATCAGAGTGGAAACTTCCATTTCTTTGCGTGATTACTGATCACTGATTTTCTTCCTGACTAATCTGTAAGCCTCATCAGGAGGGAGGGAAACCGTGTGCAGTTTTGGTCAGTGCCTAGCCCAGCTCCTGCCACAACGTTGGTGCTTAATAAATAGTTGGTGAAAGAAGGAAAGGAAGAAATGAACTGTGCCACGAACTGGGCTCTGCTGCTAACACTGTGATTTCAGACAAGGAATTGCATCCACTAACTTTGTGGTTTTCTTTCCTTTTTTTCCCATTTATTAAAAAATAAAAAAGGACCACATGATTTCTCACGATCCTTTCAACACTAGGATTCTACGGATCTTTGAGTCAGAAAGGGACTGCAGTTCTTTAATGTTTGCAGTTGCCTCAGAAGTGTCTCCACTTTTGCAGGGTGTGTGTGTGTGTGTGTGTGTGTGTGCATGTGTGTGGCAAAGTGAGGGCAGATGGCAGAAGAATGCTATAGGGGAGAAGAAGGCTTATAATGAAATGTTTTCATTTCCTTTTTATGTCCAAGGCCACAGAGTCATGAAAGAATCTGTCTGACAGCCAGCCCTGTGGTATTAGATTCATCCCAGTGATTCTGCTCCCGAAAGGCTGAAGACTTTCTTGAATTAAAATTGAAATAAGAAGTGCCAATCAGATGGCAAGCCCCTTGTGGGCAGGTGTAATTCTTAAGTGTTCTTATAGCCCCCTAAAGCCCAGAACAGTGCAGGCACACAGTGAGGCTCAGTGATACTTGCTGCACAATTAGCTTTAAGATAGACATCACCTTTATGGGAAGCGTTAATCCTAATTACCAATTTTGATGAGACCAAAAATTTCCTCCATTTTTATGCATTTGCTTAGGCAGAAATATCCTCACAACATTTTTAAAAGTTTTGGTAGCTTTGATCATAAATGAGACAACCCTACAATTTACTTCTCCCTGAGTCCAAGGAAGCTAGAGAACCCTTGTCTCTGGAATTTCTTTTCTATCCTGGTCCAGCACTTTCTGGCAGGGCCAGTGGCAAAAGCTAAGTCTGGGCATCTTGCCCTTTGCTGGTTGCTGAATAAATTCCTGCCAGGGGGCATGGCTCCCTTGCTTTCATGACCATCCCAGGAATGACGGGCAAGAGCCGGGGGGACCAACTCCAGGCCCACGGTAAGAAAGGAAAGGTGCTGTTCCCTGTTTGTGCATAACATGACATTGTCTTTTCATGTGACAAAGCTGCCTGGAGCCAGCAATAAGTGGTCCCCAGGAATCTGTCAGAGTGATTTTTAGTAGCTGTCAATGCCTTGTGAAAGGAAGAGACCTTTGGGGTGGGGGCTGCACTGTCCCAGCCTAAATTCTGGAATAGTGCCTTAGGAACCCAGAACGGACCTATCCATGTAGCAGCCGGATCAGCATAAAGAGATAACAGAGAAGCTTGTAAGGGAAGACCAGTTGTGATAACAAGAACACTAATTTTTTAAAATTATAAATTAAAAAAAAATGTTTTGATGCTTATGTGCCTGGAGCTATGTTAACCGTTTTGTAAGCATTATTATATTTAATAATCACAACATTATTATTACCCCCATTCTGTGGATGGCTTAACTGAGGCTTACCCCACAAATGAATGGTAAGTCACACAGTGATACCGTAACATCAACCTTCTGTATTCCTTGTATATGGATTTCCTCAGATTTTAAACTCAACTCTCTTGCCTTCTCAGTTTGCAAAGACCTCAAGCTCCAAAGTATTTCCATGAGTCATTAACCCATGTCTGACATTTTACTTTCCATATTTAATGATATAACGAAGACAGCTGCCATTTGTTGAATTGCTTGTATGTGCTAAGTACTGTCCTAAGTGTTACATATATTCTCTTCTTTAATCACTACTTTACAAGGGAGATATTATTATTATTATTATTCTGGTTTTACAGTTCAGGAAACTGAGAATCAGAGGGAGTTTATATAATTTATTCAAAGTCACACAGTTAGTGGGAAGGAAGGACCAAGGCCTGTCTTTCGTTGATCCATTGCCTGTGAGTGGTTTATCACCTTCCAACCGAGAGAATTTGATAGCTGCTAGAAGCACCCGTCCCTGGGATAAGCATTGGTCTGAGCCTTTATCAGCTGTGTATTTCTTTGTAGGAATAAAGGTTCAGAGATCACGTTTTGATGGAGTAGGAGTTTGAAAGCATCAACCTGATGATTGAAGGGGAGCCCAATGACAAGTTGGCAGCGGGTTTTGTGAATGAAAAGTCGAAGTGGTATGTCAGGGGCTCTCTGAGGAGGCAGGAAGGGACGGTCGCTAGGGGTGTTTTATGACTCCTGGGGCAATGTGACAGGCAACCTCATTGCCTCAGCCCTGCAAGGCGCGTGGTACCCAGGCAGCTGTGAGACTACGTCTGCGGGAAGATCCTTATTTCTATGGACTGAGTCATGGCTGAATTAAACATTAGGGTAATCCGACACATCTAAATTTCGTCACCATTTTATCACTCTTTAGACCTTGTAAATTTTCATAATGATATTTTTGATAGGTTGGAGTAAGCTGTCTACATCTGAGGTGTGTTACTTTAAACCTACATTAATAGACCAATAAAATGAGGTGTTGGCCAGATAATCTCATGTAGTCATCTCCTCAGAAGTATCCAGGCAGCAAAATGAACCAGAGTTATGAGTAAGTGTCCTGACGTGGCCCCAAGGGCACAGACCCTGACCATACCCTGTCTCTTGGGGAAGATGTTGGGATGGCCAGAGCTGTGTTCCTGCCACCAGGCCTCCCTCTCCCATGGGAGAGTCTGTGACCTGAAAACCCTGGAATCTGTATAACCTGGAATCCTGGAAATGTGATCCATGATCTGCCCCTTCCCTACTTCATCTCCCTCCAGAACTGGACATCAATATCATTATTTTGAGATGGCACAGGGACTCACGTGGATGGAGGGGGTGGGGAGAAACACCAAGACTGATGTTGAATGATGGAACAGAGCATTTGGAATCAAGACTTTCCACGAACTATGTTTTTTATAGTTATCTCTTGTGGTACCAGCTCTCTACAGGTTGCTATGTCCACACAGGACTCAGTCTCTGCCTGGCTGCATGGGAGGCTTGATTTTGTCCCTCATATGTCTTTCCAGCACCCCAGATGCAACTCACAGCTCCCTCACTTGGCTCCTGGCAAACTGATGGCAGAAGCCCCCGACCCCCTAGGAGGAGCTGACTCAGAGATTTTCCACTGGAGATGTCTGCTGTTCCTTCCCTTCCCTCTACACTGGGCTCCACACCTGACCTGAGCTGACCTGAGCTTCAATTTCTCCTTCCTGGTCCTGCTTCTCTCCCACTCACTCTTTCCTGACTCCTCTCTTCAATGTCAGCTTGGACCCCTGAGATAGCTTGATTCTCCATCCTGTCACAGATTAAAGTCCACAGCTGTCTCTTCCCTACAAGAGGGCCACACCAGGTATACCTACTCTTGAGAGGAAGCCGTTCTCTGTTTTAGGGCCACCTCACCGGGAGGCTCGGAGCCGCTGGAAACTTGCGGCCCCACTCATGGAATGCGTCCTCCAGGAAGCCCTCACCAAATGCCGGATCCTGTTTTCCTCTCCTTTTCCTAACCCTCTGTAACAAGCCCTGCCTGTGCCATCCTTATCAGTCATTTGTTGAATCACTCACTCAACAAAGACTCGTTGAGCTCCTACTATGTGATGAGCTACTTGAGGAACACAACAAAGTTCTTGAACTCATGTGCACATTCTTGTGGAGGAGACAGATAGGGAAACAAGAAAACAAATCATAAAATTAAGTATTATAAAATAAATAAAGCAGGGTAAGGGAATAGAGGGGCAGGGGTAGGTGGGGGTAGGGATGGATATTTTAGATTAGGGTAATCCAGAGGTGATATCTGAGCAGACCTAAATGTCGAGCAGAAGCTAGTCACATAGCAGTGTCCCAAACAGAGGAAATAGCAAGTGCAAAGGCTATGAGATAGTAACAAGGTTAGCACATTGAAGACATAGCAAGAAGGTCAGGGTGGCTGCCACATAGCAGGCACGGGGAAGAGTGATACGAGACGTTGGAGAGAGTCAGGGTTCCAGCCACCTCCAGTTAAGAACCACTGAAATGAGGCCCTGGCAAGAGTATGCATTTATTCTACATGTAACGAAAAGCCACTGGAGGCTTGAGAGCTGGGAAATAATGTGACAATTTACATTTTTAAAAGTTGACTAAGACTCTGGCTGCTGTTGGGTCTAAGGCTGTAGGGGAAGGAGAGTGGAGGTGGGGAGACCCAGGAGGAAGTCTGGGTGACAGGTGACCCTGGCTTGGCTAAAGGGGCAGGAGTGGATGGTGAGAAGTGACTGGATTCAGAATATATTTTGAGGGTGAAGCCAACAAACTTGCTGGTGAATTAGATATGAAAGGTGAGGGGGAAGGTAAAGTCAAGGATGATTTCTAGATTATTCTGTGGGAATAATTATGTCATTATCTAAAATAGAGAAGACTAGGAGAAGAGTAGTTTGGGAGTCAAAAAATTTGAGATATCCATTAGATATCCAAGTAGACAGGATAGTAGAATATAAGAGGACAGTAGAATATAAGAGCCCAGGGCCCAAGGGAGAGGTCCAGATTGGAAATGGACATCCAGAAGTTGTAGATCATCTAGGAAGAGAGTGATCTAGAAAAGAAAGAGGATCCTGCACTGAGCCCCAGAGACTCCCTATTTAGAGAGGAGAAGGAGAAGCCAGAAGCAGATGGAGGAGGAGGACGAGTGGGGAGAAGGGACATTAGGAGAGCTTCATGTCCCAGGGCATCCTGGCACTGCTGTTATATCTGCCTTGGACTCAGATGGGCACTGAGTAGTCGGGAGCTCTTCAGGCACTCGTGTGTGTGCAACAATGACAATGACACATCCTGCCATCATATGCTATCACCATGTTCTGGGCAACCAAATGATTTAGCAAAAGTCACTCTTGGTTAATCTTTACACTAAGAAGTAAATGCTATTGGTTCCATTTTACAGCAGAGGAAATTAAAAATCAGAGCGCTGCAGCAACCTGCTCTCCATCACATGCGTTTTAAGCACCACTCCTGGGACTAGAACCCTGGAGAGTCTGATCCCACATTCGTGCTTTTTCCATGGAGCCCTTGGCCCCTGCCTCATGGGGGCCTGCTCAGTGCCTGGCACAGGCCTCCGTTCCCACCATGGCAAGAACACCTGGTCTCTGCCTGGACTTATGTGAGTGCTTCCATGTCTGCTACTGCATTGGGAATGGGCAGGCAGGAGCCGGAACTGCTCATCTAGGGCAAGGGACTGTCAAGGTCCCCCACCCAACTAAGAGCACAGCCAGCACTAGCACCTGGAGTCTCACATTCCTAGTCCAGGTTTTTCCATCTGACCTCTTATATCTACAGCCAAGGTGTTTCCCCATCCATAAACCATATCCAATGCACCATCCTATGAGGTATGCAGGGGGATATTATTATTCTCACTTTACAGATTAAGAAACAGAGGCTCAGAGAGGTTCTATGATTTGCCTGAATTAAACAACTCATGAGAGTCTGAACCAGGAATAAATCCCTTATCTCCTAAATTTAAGTATTACTGAATTGAAATAAATATTAATAATGACTCAACCATTTTTCTTTCTTACATAACGCCTTTCTCAACCCATAAAAGAAATAAACCACAGACAGTTTTGTGGGATTTTTCTAAGCACCAGTGTTGCTGGTGAGAATTCTGTAATAGGCCCATAATCATTTAAGAAGTAGAGATAACTGGAAGATTATCTGGATAGTCTGTGTACTGTGCCAACTTAAAATTACTTTGCTTTTGCTTAATCATAAAGATGCTTTAAAAAGAAACTTTGAAACATATTTTTTACTTTATTAAGTCCTCTGATATCTGACATCTCCTGCTCTTTTTTGGAAAAATTCAAAAACAATAGCACTTAAAAACCCCATCCCCAAAATATTTTCTTTCATTTCCAAGATACAGAGATGCTGACACATGGGCACGAAATCTAGAGTCAGGCTTTGGTGTCTGACCTCTTCAAAAAAGAAAATGAAAACATTTCCAAGTGTTCACACTTTCCCTGTGAAAGCATACACAACACCCTTAAACCTAGGTGAAAAAAAAGGCAATTCGTTTCATGCATAAGAAACATTCTTGGTGATATGTCATATCTAGGACAATTGATTCCGTTTGTCATGGCAAGTTTCAGAAAGGGTGGAAATATACGTTCTCCCTCCTTCACTGTGAGCACAAAAATAATAAGTCAGCATTTGCATTTCCAAAAAAAACAGGTGCAACAGCAATGAATTTAAACATCTCTTTGCTGGCTTGTTTGCAGTCCACTCAAGCTCCCTGGTTGCTTGCCTCAATGTCATCCACCTGCTGGGGGCTGGGTATGAGGTGACAAATATCTCTTTTCTGCTATAAATATTATTAAAAATGTTCAACCGGCCTGCTGACATTAATTTTACAAGGAATAGTAGAATGAGTGGTGGAAAGGAGGATACTCTTAGATGAAAATTCTCTCCAGAACCAGGTTCCATTTCTCCCCTTCTGTCCCACTGCCCTGCAATCTCAAATAGAGATGTCTTAACTGCCTAGAAAGGAGCATTAAATCTTTAGTCTGAACAGGAATTCTTTGGCATTTGAGGAGATGTCACTAATAATCCTCTTTGAGTCCTAGTGGTGAAAATGGGGCCCAGTGGGAGGGCATTTTACTAGAAGAGAGTTGGAATGAGCCCCAGGGGAACAAGGGCAAATACAGAAGGGGGTGGGGAGGCAAAGCTTCCCTGTGAACAAAGAGGCAGGCAGTTTGTCATCCCTGATCTGTCCTCAGAGGCTGCTCTAGCCAGGCTCTCAAGAAAATTGGGACATGTCACCTTTGTGGCACTAAAGTAGAATCTTGGTGTGGGCCATGCTTCCATGTGCCCTCCACTGGGAACCAAAGGTCTGAGGTCAGTGACAGATTGCCCATTGGGTTGAAGGCTGGAGTTACAATTAGAGTTAGGTTTACCTGAAGCTGGTCAGCTCCAGTGTTCACATTAAGAGCCTTTAAGCTGCTTCTACCAGAAGAGAAACTTAAACCCTCTGCATTGGGGCAGCCTGGAGCCTTGCTCATGAGAAAATGTTAGGCTCTCTGCTCTGGCTGGAAGCTTCTTTAGAATTTTGAAAATATCAACATTTTAATAATATCTTAGCTCTGTTGTCCTTACAAAAATATACTTAGGGAGAAGGTTATGATTTTGTGGGAACAGAAGCTCCTTCCAAAGTCACCATACCAAAGCATTTATCATGGTGACAAGGCCAGGAAAGGCCATGATATCCCCTGACAGTGCCCACTGACCGGGAGAAAGAAGGATGTCTTGTGCCTCTTGGACAATGACTGCCATGGTCATGTCTAGGGGACAGAATCACAGAAAGATGGCTCTCCAAGCATGAAATGGGAGAAAGATGGTGTAGAAGGTGGGGCCCAAGATGGGATACGATTGTTGTTCCTTCTTTGCTGGGTTTGCCAAAGAGAAAGCAAACCTCAGGGGGAAAAACATCTAAGGGAATCATAGTTCTGATGAGGTTGAGTAGTCACAAAGAAGACAAGGAAGAAGAAGGAGGAAGAGGAGAAGGAGGAGGAGGAGAGGAGAAGAGGGAAGGAGAGGAGGAGGAGAAAAAGAGGAAGAGGAGGAGGAGGAGGAACGGGCAGGAGAAGACGGATGATGACAGCAGCTGTCACTTACCGGGGGCCTCCTTCGTAGCAGGCACAGTACCAGCCACTTTATACATCTCCGTCACTTGATCTACACAACAGCTCTACAAGGGAGAAATTAGTCTCACTTTCCAGATGGGGACACTAATGCTTACAGAACTAAAGTTACCCAAGATCATACAACCACAAATCACAGAGCTGGGATTTAACCCCAAGCTTGCACGGCTGCAGGGCTTTGCCTTTTTCTAAATCATGCTGTCGTCTATGCCAGCAGCTTTCAAACTTTTTTGACCATGACTCACAGTAAAAAAATACATTTTCCATCAGGAGCCAGTTTGCACATGTATGTGAGTATACATATATACAGTACAACTAAAAAGTTTTGTGAGCATTTTCCCTTGCTATATGTGATGCACGTTGATTTTAAAAATTCTACTCTTATTCTCTTTCATTTTTTTTTCCTAATGAGAGTTATGCCACTAAATTGATTTCATGACCTGCTAATGGGTCTCGTCCTATACTTTGAAAAACATTTTCCTTACTCTACTCTGTGACAGTTGATTTGAAATGTTTTTTAACCTCCTGCTTGAACTTGGTAGATGCAGGGCAGCATCTTCCTTCTGAGGCATGCTGCTAATTGTGTACTCTGGACCATCCCTCCAGCTAGGGGACATCATTAATAAAATATTTCAGAAATTACAAATATCTAACAAAGCCGTTTGCTTGGAAAAGAGTCAGTCCAGGAAACCATCCAGAATACATAATCACTGATCTCAGGCACCGACTGGTAATATTTTAAGCGGCTGATGCATGCTTTCGTAAAAGAAACTATTTTCTCTGCTTTCAGAACTTAGAGAACTCATCTTCTCCGATGGGCAATGCACAGTCACCATCTAACAATAACTGTTAAAGGAAAAGAAACATTCGAGGGGGTGTGGGGACTCCATCAATCCACCACCAAGAGTAGTGTTGTCTTTCTTAATTTTTGATGAAAATAACCAGGATCTGAAATTAGATTGCTTTTCAGGGGAGTGTGTACATCTCCACCCTGATTTAGGATTTTTGGGATGATTTTGTTTCAGCAGCTGGGGGCAGTGACCGGGTTGGTCGAATCAGATTTAGGTCATGGAAAGTGAGGTCCCGATCAGGTGGCTCAGTGAGAGTCAGTACTGACAGGCTGCGGACTCGGTGACTTCACTCCAAGCAATGTGCACACTAATTGAGAAAACATGTTCCTGTGATGGCCTCATGCAAAAATCCAGATTTACGAATTTTTTTTTTTTATTCCTAAGAATTCCTTGAATATTTGCCGTGCGTGTCTATACAGCCTCCCAGAGCACTTCTTCTTACTGAGTAGGGTTGTGTTTTTCTGCTGTGGCCCAGGTCTGGTTTTTCAAGGGTGGGATTCCGACAGAGGGCACTGGGCAAGCAGCCACAGGCCTTGGGAAGAAGCAGGAAGAGGGCAGGAGAGAAGAAAAATAATCTATACCTTCTGTGCTCTTCCTGGGGCAGAAAAAGCAATAGAAGTCCAAGTCCCTGAAAAAAAATTGTGCACAAAGCTCAGTGAGGGCCCTTCCTAGTCCTGGCTCTGACCCTTCCTTCACACTGCCCTCTGGGCTGGCTAAACCCCCACACCCAGCATTAGGAGCAGAGGTTAGGCTTACTGGGCATTTGCTACATTCCAGACTCTGTGATAAAGACTTTCCAGCATTCTGTCCTCTCATCTGCATAACTGCCCTCTGAAGTCAGTATCATGACTCCCTTTCACAGATGAAGAAACTGAGGCTTACAGGGATTACTAACGTGGTCACAGAGCTAATAAGAGATGGAACTTGGACCCAAAGTCAGTTCTACCTAATTTTGTGCCAGGGCTTCTACAAAATCCTACTTGCCTGCAGGACACCCCCTCCTCCAAGAAGCCTCCCAGGAGGTCTCCTTGACATTATGACTTCTCTCTTCTTGGAGGTATTACGGCCACACAATTAGTTCTTCTTCAGCTAGTTCTGTTTTGATATTGCTCATAATTACTGCGAGTGTGTTAATTTAGATAAGAAGATTAAAAAGGCTTCAGTTTTGTTTGGTCTGTATGGATGTTTTGAAAGTGAAGAAATTATACGTTCAATCTCAAAGTTTTGGCTTTTCTTGAAAAGTTGTAAGATCTGGCTACATTGGACCTATAATCCTGCAAAACAACTGATGGCCTATCCCTTTTCAGTGGGGCATATCCTCTCTGGTTTTCCACTGTCCTTACCAACCTATGGTCTTACCCCACTTATACTATCTGATGCCATTTTAGTTTGGACTCCTGAGCAAGCTCCTTGGGACAGGATCATGATTTACATTTATTTTGAGTCCCCACAGTACCCAGTTCCCCAGGTAGCATATCAATAAAAATGCTAATTGAGAGAAGGAAATCAATCCAGTACCCTGATATATGGTGGGCCTACCTCCCCTGTGGGGTGTGGACTGTCTTCCCCTTTCACCACAGGTTAAATGCAATTCAGCAACAGCTGCTCAAGCCCTGGCCCTTGGTCTGAGAGAGCACCAATGCCCTGCTGTCACAGCAAAGTTCACTTTCTCCTTCTTCCTTCTCCTGTAAACTTGAAGATATCCTAAGAAACTTAAAATCCTAAAGACAGAGAGGAGTTGTTATGTGGAGTAAGGAACTAAAACATAAATAAAAGCTGCCAATAAAAATGGCCACTCTTAAGAAATTCCTTATTTAGAGAGCACCGCATAACATTTCTGAAATAAAAGTCCGAGAAGTTTGCCTCTGAAAGAAAATTATAGGAGAATCCATGAGTCTCTTCTTACCCAGATATTATGAGGTGAAGATAATTCAGAAGATGAAATGTTTCGTTAAAATTCTATCAAAATGAGAATATTAATTACAGAAGGTCAAAATATAGGTGAGTAAATTCCTAGAGAAGTTTTCAATGCTACCAAAAAGATTTCTTCTCCCAGTGCAGCAAAGCTTTATATACACACAGACATTAAAAAAAAAAATACAAAGATGATGTTGTCCTACCTGGGATGAAAGAGCATGAAGGGAGGGCTCCCCTCAGATCAGCCCCACCACGGGAGAACATGAGAGAAGGAAACTCATGTTTGTTAGCCACCTACTTTGTGCCAGGCCTGTGCTGATGTTCTACCTACGCCATCCCACTCAGTGTGCACAACAGCCGATGACAGCATAGCTGCTACTGCTATCTTTGTTTACAGACAAGGAAACTTAGGTACAGGAGAGGCCCTCCTGTGTTTCTGCTCTCCTGGGGTGCTGTGTCCTTTCTCCCTGCTCAGCCAGTCTAGCATCGTTTAGGCAGCTAGAAACCAGCACTCCTCCTTCCTTTGAAATTGTAATCCGCAATCCAAAAGGAGCCTGCCCCTCTCAGGGCACAGCGTGGGGGTTTAACACATGGTTATTCACAACGATGAAGTGGTACCTCAGTCTGCTGACCTCTGAGCCAGGTCTGCTCAGATTCAAAAATGGATGGCATTTCACTTGGCTGAACAAGTGAGAAATGCAAGTCACTTTATGAATAATCCGCAGTGATGATGGACTGAAGACAGGACAGTTCCCTGCCACCCCCAACCTGGGCAAGGGCTGCGCTCTTGAGGCTTCCACCAGACAGGACAGTCCTCCCCAGGCTCAGTTAGGAACAGCACACAGAGGGAAGGTGATATATGCCACCAACCCTGGCCACTGAAGGAACCGCCAAAGGGAAGTCAGGCTGTCTTTACCAGACAGCAAATACTCTGTGGTTATTGGGAAACTATCCCTGTAGTAGCAGATTGCCCGATGTGGAATGGCTTCTGCGTGAAACCTGGGCTGTTCATTCACACTGACTTTATAGCCAGATTCTTCCACTTGCAGGGCTCTCCACCTGCAGAAGCCACCAAAGGCGGTGCCAAAACATCTCAATCTGCTTAGCCTAGTGGTGAATTTTCAGGAAAATCCTGACTGTCTGACTCTGACTAATACTACTAGTAATAAAAAGACTTCCTGCACGTGAAAGAGGTTCACCAAACTCTTGGGCAATTCAAAAAGCATTGTTGCTAGTTCCACCTGACAGATTTCCTCATCAGACAAACCTTATTTGGGAATCTCATTTTTTTTTTTTTTGGTGCCTCGTTAGGAATCAGCTCTAAGCTCTGCAGTTCCTTTTCTTTCCTATTTGTAATGACTTGGGCGTGAGTAGCAAGTATGTTTTCCTACAATATCTTCCAAAGATATTATTCATTTTATTTTTTGCACTATTAATAAACAAATGGTCCTATTTTTTGTCCCCCATTGAGACCTTGGGGCAGAGGTGAGAATAACGGTGAGCTGTTCTGCTTGGGAAAAAACCCAGTGCCACGAGCACCATACCTCCAGTGTAGAGTTGCTAGCCTGTTTTTTTCAATCAAATGTCACATTATCGATTCTCATTTATTCTCACAGCTTGGGCACAGTTGTATTAATTTGATATCAACGTGTACTCATGTTGTAGTAAGTGCTGTCAGTGCTGGGGGGCTTCTACTTCAGGGAAGGGACCTCCTGGTGCCAGAGTGTGATCCATTTAGTAAAGGAGAGAGGATTTCCTCCCAGTGCTGTGGACTCCCCAGGCAGGCAGTCTGCCTGTGTTTTTAACAGCATATGGCAGAGAAGGAAGTTGCTATGCTCTAATAGCACCTGTCCCTTACCCCCATTCTTTCTGGTTTCCCTTTCTCATGGGTCAATTTTAGTCACACTCTACTCACAAAAGGCAAAGGACAATGCCTGGCAGGGCCACAGCATTGAGGTTCCTGCTGATGGCAACCTGGAGTCTGATATGCTGGCTCTTGGAGGATGAAGCTCAGGGCTGTGCTTCTGAAGCCCAATTCAATGATTAATCATAGATGCCTCAACATAGGGCCTGGAAGAAAGCCCCTTATTGATAATTTCCAAGGGAGTTCTCAACTGGGAGCAGCATTATCATTTAATATGAGCATTTAACCCCATATGGGGGGCATTTCTGGTTGTCACTATGACTTCTGAAATTTACTAGGTGAGGCAGGGATATTAAACTTCCTGTACTGTGCAGATTAGTCATGAACTGTCCAAGAACTGCCCCAAAATACTGATAGCCCCATTGAGAAACAATATTAATCCAATATACTTGCCTTATGGATTGGGAAAGTAAGGCCTGAGAAGTTTAGTGACTTGCTGAAGGTCACAAAGCTACTTTTCCTTTTTTTCACAACTGAGGAAACTAACTACCACAGGAAGTTTACCCAAAATACAGGAGAAAAATATCAAGAGATCATCTCAGCATTTTAATCTGATCCCTACTGTGTCACAGTCTGAGGCCAATGTTCTACAGAAACTCCTCGAAAGCATGCAAAGTAGCCTGCAGAAAAGCAATGAAAACATCACAAACCACAAGAAACTCTTCCCTATTGTACGTTTTTATTTTTCTGGCCATGGCTAAACTTTGCAGCTGAAGGTCTATTCTCCTGGGCTCAAATAGCTGACATTTCCATGCTTGTGCACACCCAACTAAAAGGCCAAGGACCCCAAAGCCTCAGTTTCTCCATTTGCATATCAGCTTCAGGGTCATTCTGGTCTCACTGCTATTTAGAGTGAGGATCTTGACTGTTTCCCCGCTGTCAGGAAGTGAGGTCACATAGGAATGGGTTGGGGGATGTTCATCCTCATTTATCTGTCTAATGCCACCATACACCATTCTATGGAACTGGTCCACTACAGAGTTGATTTCTCAGGACCTGTTAAGCCTGAGAGCTGATGGTTGGCAAGATCAGAGGTGCCAGTCAAAGAAAGAGACTCTGACTCTTTCTGTGTCAAAGAAAGGTATCTTCTGGGAACATGGGTGTTTGCTCACAGATACCTAGAGATTTTATGCAAACCCTTGGCAAACCTTCCACTGCCTCCTGACAGCAGAGAGAGTATTTGCTGTGAGCAAAGGTCTCCAAGGCCTGCTCTAGATCCTGAAGTTCCTGCAAGTTCTGACTGGGAGAAGGTAAATGGCTGGGCTTCTGGTCTCTAGTCTGGCACTGATGTCTGCTTGGGGGCCTTGGCCTTGGCCCTGCTCCATGCCCAGTAGAGAAGAGCAGTGGCCACATCTCTTTGTAATTTCTCTGAGGCTCCAATGCAGGGTGCTCCAATAGGGCACTCCACAAATGAGCAGCAGTAGTGCTTAGTACTCATTTAATAGGAAAGTTGTTCAACCTTTTTCATCAGTTTAATCTCAGTAATGATGAGAAACTTCCCTCAGGCTCCAGTCCTGCCCTGCCCTGCCCTACCCTCCCTGCTGATGCCGGCAGCTGGGGGCCCCTTCCTGGCTAAGGCACAGATTTCTCCCTGAAAGAGAATGGAGTGTGAAGCCTCATCCCCTGCTCCCACTGGCCTTCAGGGCGAGGGAGTTGTGGAGTGGGCAATAGGATAAGGAGAGAACCTCATTCCTTGATAAAGGTGCAAAGTGCAGAAAGGGCCACCAACACTAGGATGACTGCCCTGTGTGGCAGTTCTCCAATTCTCTGGTGGGCCTGGGCCACTGCAGGGGTAAGGTGGCTGCCCAGGGGAGGCAGTGGTGCCAGGAGGTGGTTACAAAATCCTATGAGGTACTCTCACATTTCTACCAAATCGTGTGTCCCCATGCCCCAGATATCTTGGTTTCCCATTTGTGGTGCCTCCTAACATTTTTCCCTTCAAGGTTTCCCTTTTTCACCTGCATAAAAATGTTGGGGAAAGAGTCGGGGAGGGATTTGGCAGCATGTGACATTAACCTCATCCCCCCCTCAACAAGAAGGGCATTCACTTCTATGAGTCAATGCCAGCTGGGCCAGTCTCAACTCCCAGACTACTCTCAAGCTCCAGCCACCAGTCCCCTCTGAACCTCTGGGAACACTGCCCATCGTGAATTGACATTTGGGTTGCTCAGGTTGACATGTGACTTATTAATCAACAAAATAGACCCGTCAGGTTTAATATAGCCTTTTTTCTGTGACTCTGCAAAAGGAGAAAGTTTCAGACATTTGGTAGGAAACTATAAACACTGGGCAAGAAGGGCTGGCAGGGTCCAACGGCTGCTGCCCTTCTGCACTGTTTTGAGAGGGAGAAATAGTCCCTTCCAGCAGACTTAACTGACAGCTTCAAAAGTTTGAAGACCCTGGAGAGAAGTTGCTGGTGGGCCCTCCACCACTGTTTCTGAATTTGCAGAACGCAGCTGGCTGTGCCTATGTGGGGAGGAGGGGAGCGGCACTGGTAGTGGGTGTGCCCAGAGGATGGAGCCAGGGCAATTAATCAAGTGCCTTTTCTCCAGGATTTCCACTGGCCTCAGATGACAGATGGGGCAGAGACACCCAGGAGAGCACTATTTTGGTTTCCATCTGGGAACGTGCACTAAGTTTTCCTTAATACCCACAGCACCCAAAGACTTTGCTGTAATACACTTTAATGCATGAAACACCCATAAATTATCCTTCAAACTGTTACAACTTCCAACCTGGAACAACTTGGAAAAACCAGCCTAGCAAGCAGGCTCTTTTTAATCTCTCAAGTCACAAGAGAAGAGAAAGTTCAAGCAGAAAACACCTTCCATAAGAATCTCAGAGATTTTTTTTTTTAAAGAAGGAGCGTTGTAATCAAACGAAGCTAAGCTGCTTGTTTATGCTGGCTCAAAGCTGCAGCTCCCTGACCCCGGAGTCCTTTCTCTCCCTCCCCTAGATTCTCGCCGCCTGAACCCTGGCGCTGCCCGCCTGGACCTTCCATTCCAACTTGTCTCACACGTGGCTCACACAGCTGGAGCTGAGGCGTGTGACACAAGTGGCAGGGTTGAGCCTTGGCGACCTCAACCTGAGGATGTCCAACGCGGCTCCGTGGAGGGCCCTGGTACGCCGGCCGGACCCTGGCACTTGGCTGGCAGGCTTCGTGTGTCCACTCCCGGGGCCCTCAGTCCGGACTCCCAGCCCTCCTGCGACGCGCAGAGGAGTCCTGAGGCCCCGGCTCCACACCCTGCACTAGGTCTAGCGCACCCTGCCCCGCTCGTCCCCTTACCTGGGGGCAGCATAGTACTTTCCCCGATTCGGCGACAACCTCAGCCCGCGCGCGCTGCGCACTCGCCCTCCGCGGTGCGGGCCACCACTCCTCCGGCCCCGGCGAGCATGCAGCCCGCGCATCCCTCTCTACGCACATTCGCTCTCCCTCACTGGCGCGAGCTGACCCCTTCTAGCCCTCGAGCTAGTCCCCGGCATGGCCGTGCGGCTTCTGCAGGCGGCAGGGTTGCCTCCTGGACTTCGGGACATCCCGGCACCGGGAACTCCACGACCAGAGAGCGCTGCTCCCTCCGACTCGCCTGCCCGCGAGGGTCCCGCGCCCCCACACCCACTCGGGACATTCCTCTCAGGGCTGCACTTCAGCCCCCCGGAGCCTCGCAGGTGCCCGGAGATCTCGCCAGACCGGGATCTATGCACTCTCTGCCAGGGAGCCCAGCCACTCCGGCCCGCGCCCGCGCCCGCGCTGCGCCCCTCTCGGGGCTCGGCTCAGGGTAGCCTGACTCACCGCTGCGCTCCCCTCCGGCTCCCAGCGCTCTCTGCCGTGCCGGAGCGCCGAGCTGCTCCAACACAGGCTTCTTGAATTCTTAGCCCCTCCCCCGGGCTCCTGAGTCACACCCGCTCCAAATCCTGCCCCCCACCCTCCCCTCCCCACCCCCAGCCCCGCACCTGCTCAGGCTGGGCGGAGGTGCCCGGCTGGAGGCGGTCCTGGGGTCTAGGGATCGATCGCTCCCGGAGACCCGGCCGGCCCGGGAAGGATTCAAACCTCCAGAGGTCAAAGAGAAACCCGCTGGGTCGCAGGGGCCGCGCGCTCCAAGCCCGGACGCGGATTTTCCGGGGCACCGGCGGGGGTGCTAGGTCGGACAGGCTGCGGCTGGGCGGAGTTGCCCGGAGCTCCCCTCACCTCCCCGCCCTGCCCACGCAAGTCGCCCGCAGCCGGCGCCTCCCGGGTCTGCCCTGCGTCGTCCTCAGTGCCCCAGGCATCGGCTGCTCCCTGCGCCGTCTGAGAGAGCTATTCTTCCGGGACGCCTCCCCTCACCCCGGGATAGGTGAGCACCCAGGGGAGCTACGCGAGATGCAGGTGTCCGGGCTCCTCTGACACACGGGAGGGCGGCGGCTCTGAGAGCCAGAACCAGTTAGAAGGCCCCCGGGCAGGGGCGAGTCCGGCGTGGAGTCAAGGGGCAGAGGACTTCAGGAGTCAGGACCTAGACCCGGGGCCTTAACTTAAGGCCCTGAATTCCGGGAACTTCCCGGGGTCCCGAGCGCCTCGGAAATTGTAGGCCTATTTGCGCGTCTGTGTGCAGTGCTTTTTTTCCCCCCCTGGGTCGAGAGTCTGCAGCGTCTATCAGTTTTGCAGCGTCTCTGTTTTGGAAGGGATCTGTGACCCCAAACTGACATAAACAACAGAACTTCAGCCCCACCACAGGCCCTACCCAAATTCCCCTTTATCCCTACGGTGCGGACCTTAAATGAAGTGGGGTCTCCCAGCTGGCCCTCCAAGATTTCTTGGGTTGCCTGAATGCAGAGCCTGACAGGGGAGATTGCCTGATTCCCACCTGCCCTTCAGCCCAGGCTGTTTCCACCCCAGTCAAAAACTAGCAAGGCAGAAAGAAATACCCCTGAAGTCAGATTTTTCACCAAATGTGCATCATTAATTGTAATAGTGTTCTAGGGGATTCATAGCTCTTTGAAAATCTACGGCCCTACTCCCCTCTATGTGGAGCTTGTCAGATGTCTTCACTTCTTCCTTTAGCAAAGGCCAGCAAAACTCCTACCCTGTGCAGATGCCATAAAGGAGGAACCAATATGGGGAGAGTATCAGAGAGGGAAGGTGAGGCACTGAATCTCCCTGTTGCTGGTGACACCATCCCAATGCAACTCAGTGGAAGGGCACCCTCCAGGGTGCTGGGATTTAGTGAGGTACAGCATGCCTGTTATAAGCCCAAGGGTGGTCCTTTGCCCCCAGTGGAGGGCACTTGAGCAAGATGAAGCCCTGCTCAGGCTTTTCCAACTCCCTTGACACAGATTGGTCTGAGGTCTCAACTTCTTTCTATTTTCACCTTTGCCTCCGTAGTAAGTTCGTTCCATTTATACGTGCTCTGAGAAGGATGAAGTAGGAAAAAAGCACTAGATTTGGAAGTCAGCTTTAGCTTTGGTGTGATCTCGTTATTTCCCAGCAAAGGCTTGTCCACTTTGGAGTTGTTCAGATATAGGCTGGTGTATGAATACACTTTGGAGGTGAAGGCAAGAGGCTGGGGAACACTACAAATGGCCCTTTCTGCAAAAGTAGCATCATGGTCAGGGTAATCCATTAGGAAATTTATCATTGTCAATTAAACAAAAGAATTTCCAGACAACAGGACAAATTCATTCACCAATCATGTCATGTATAAACTTGTTTTGAAAGCACCAGCCCCAAGCCTTACATAATAGCTGCCCAAGAATTTAGGGATGAAGTTAAAAATTTTAGAATAACAGAGAATTTGGTTGTTGAATGTACAGCTTTTGTATGTGTCCTTGTGGTATCACCCAAAAGGACAAAAGAATTTGGGGCACTTGTGGTTCTTTTTCATGTGGTATGTAAGAAGGAAATTTAAAAATGATGTAAGCAGAATATAAACCTGCTTATATGTCCCACCCCCCTACCCCCCAAATTGTTGATCATATTCTTATGGCACATGTTTGTTTAATAAGATCTCCTTTCTGTCCCTAACTAGCTCTGTTTCTGTCCCTGGACTTTAAGGATCTTGAGTAAATAAGAACGTGTAAACAACAAACATAAAAAAACTCCAAAGGTTATTTATTGAGAGCCTACTATGTGCTAGGCACTGTGAGATGGCCAGGATACCTGCTCTCAGAGAGCTTGTATTCTAGTGGGGGCTTCATTATTAGGCCCTGGCCACATTTATCATATCACAGTCTCTCCAGGTCCTGGCATAGGACCTGTTGCATAGTAGGTGCTCAGTAAATGCTTGCTGAATCCAACAGTGGTCAGAGCCATTTGTGGCTGTCAGACAACCCATCCACATTGCATTGGTTTCCAGCAGGTTCCAGATCAGGCTGGTCTTGGCACAGAGACCATAGCCACGTGCCTTTTCTCTTGCCTCTTCCGCTTTCATGAAGGGCTCAAACAGAAATGTCCTTCTCCTGGGTCACTGAGAGAAGGACCTCAAGGCCAGGACCAGTTTCATTCATAGGACGGAGCAACAGCTGAGAGGGCAGTGGCCAGAGGAATGGTGCAGACCAGCAGAGGACAAGAATGTTTTTCTGCACTAGATTTTCTCGAAAGAGCTTTTTATCCAGGGTATCAAAATAACCAGCAGCTGATGCATTTGCTGACTTGGAGGACAGACTGTGGCGTGTATAGTAATTGTTGTTATTTCTGAGGATTCAGAAGCCTGCAGCCATTGAGTGCCTCATCAACAGTAGCGCTCAGCCCAGCACAAACCTCCTGCCTCTCTCTTGCCTCGTTCCAGAAGGCCAGGACAAAGTGCACATGCTATTTAAAACACCAGCAGCCTCAGCAGCGATCTGCCAGCAAGGGTGGAATCGCTGGATCTGCTCGTTTTATGTGTGAAATACAGAAATATTATTGTTCCCATTGCTGAATGAAATGATAGCTTCAGTTCAAAGATTTTTTTTTCCTCTTCCTTCTAATTGGAGTGAAGAAAAACTTCAGAAGAGGAAATATTTCATAATGCTTAGTGAGATGGCATGATTACAGAATCACAGAAGGGATCCATCCAGGCACCTTATTTATGGATGAGGAAACAAGGGCTCAGGAAGGACAAATGGCCAGTGTCAGCACCACAACTCAGGCTTCTTGACTTTGAAGCAAGCCTCCTTTCTACTACATTCCCTGCAAGAGGCTGAGAAAAAAACCAGCCAACTTGGCCTATAGGAGAAGGCTGGTGAAGGAGCAAAGGTAGGCCAGGGTGCAGAGGGAGTCGGGGGCACCCTTCTCTTCTGGGCCTAATCCTGCCTACTCCAGGACTTGCTCCTGGCTTTCACTCTCTCTGGTATCTCCACTTTCTCCATCTGTACTAGTTCCCTCCCTTTTGCTTGTAAACATTCACTTGCCTTTTCTCTCTGAAAGAAACTGCTGGCCCAACCACTGGATTTCTCAACTTCTTTTCACTACCAAATTCCTCAGCAAAGTTATCTACACCCACCGTTGCCTTGGCTTTCCTTAACTTTCTGCAATTTGCTTCCCATCTTCCTCCCTCCCCTTCCCTTCCCCCTCCTGAACTGATATTTTCTTCTTAAGGGTCATCAGTTGCAATAGCAACACCACCAACGTAATCATAGCATTTGTCAAGTGCTTGCCTTATTTCAAGCACTGGGCAAGGCACTTTTATGAGCCCTGTTAGTGGGTCCTATCCATTTGTAGATAAGAAAGCTGAAGCCCTAAGATGTAATTTGCTTCCCAGGTCTCAGGCCCAGTCAAATGGCTGAGTAGAGATTTGAACCCAAACCTGTGAAGCTCTTGCTGTTAAATGTCATGTCTTGTCCTCCTTTCAGCCAAATTCAGCTGATTTTGCCAGTCCTGGTCTCCTCTTGTCTCCTTTCTTGATGGCCTTCTGCATCTAACATTTTCAAGCCTTCTGTGACTCTACTATCCTGGCTTATTCTCTACCACTCTGATTTCTCCATCTGCCCTAGGTGTACATGGGCCTCCCACAACTCAGTCCTGGGGCTTTACAATCTCCTCTTTCATTCTTCCAAGTGGTCTCTCCTAATTCCAACTGCAGCTTCGACTCTGACCTCTCATGTATGCTGCCTCAGTCATCAACATTTTGAGTGTCCATTATGTGCAAAGTGTTCTTGTTTCTGCACAGGCACTGGCAAGGACTGTGTTTCCATCTCACCTCTGACTCTCAGCCCCTCCATCCAAAGTCCTTGCTCTGAGCTCAGCCAGGCAGCCACCCTACCGATCTCATGGTTGGATAGGTCAGGCAATCTACTTGAGCCAAGGACAGTTCAGCTCTTTGCCTGCAGGGGCACCACAGCCCAGGAAAGCCACCAGCTTGGAACTGGCAAGATTTAGCTATCTATCCTCGAAGATGGTGTGTCCTTAGGAAAAAGATCGATCCTCTTTGAGTCATAATAATCATAATTACTTATGATTTTATTTATTAAATATATTAAATAATTTTCAAGCACCTGCTATATGCCAGTCCCATTCTAGGTGCTAGGGATTCAGCAAGTGAACAAAATAAACTTTAGACACATGGACCTTAAATTCTAGTAATTTGCTTTACCTATTTAATAAATGTACTTAATGTACGTTATATGCCAGACCCCTAAAAAGAAAATGGTGATTTTGGTGAGCTTGATCTAGACAGGAGAGCAAGACAGATGCAGAGACAGGCGGTGATGATACAGGCAGTGGTCTCCTTAGGTGTGAGGAGAGTTGGGCGAGCCCCCTGGGGATTGGATCCTGTCCCCTGCTCGTCTGATACAAACAGCTGCAAGCCCCACCTTCTCATACTGGTCTGACTGTCCCCACAGGGGCCCCCAGTGACCCTGTGACCTTCACTGGTGCTGTCTTCAGAGGCCTCTGAGGTTCCCCCACTCCTCCCCCACCGGGCCAAGCCCTCAGGGCCCCTCCTGAGCCCATGGCCAAGGCATCCTGCCACCACCTCACTATATGGCTCTCACTGGCCCTCTTCCCTGTTGGGGGCACCCCAGAGATGCTGCTGGGGCAGGATTCCCCAGGGATCAGATTCACGTGTAGAGTGTCACAGCTACTCTTTCCCATCACATGGTGTCATGTGG
Organism: Daubentonia madagascariensis; assembly: GCA_023783475.1. Classification (NCBI taxonomy): domain Eukaryota; kingdom Metazoa; phylum Chordata; class Mammalia; order Primates; family Daubentoniidae; genus Daubentonia; species Daubentonia madagascariensis. The sequence continues at coordinate 4,394,344 of JAKFHU010000913.1, read as the reverse complement.
ACAGTTGGGGTTCTGTGGTGCTGAGGCGGGCAGCAGCCTCACGTCTCCATGTGGAGGAGTCTGGGATAGGTGGGCTGAGCCGCATCCTGGTGGCTGTCTGTCACCTCAGTGGTGACACTGAATTCAGTGCGTTTATTAAAATCCTATTCTGTGCCAGGATCTGTGTTAGATACAAGGAAACAAAGATCAAGAAGAAATGTTTCCTGCCATATAGGAACCTACTGTCCAATGGGGGAGCAGACACATAAACTGGAAAGAAATCTGTAGAGGAAAATAGAGAACCTTGGGGGATGGGGAATTTGACCAACTTGGAGCTTCAGGGACTCCTTGTTGTCCCATTCTACTTAGCATAAATTTCATATTCTTTGAGGAGATTTATGAGGCCATGTGCCATCTGGCCCCTCCCACCCTTCCATCCTCCTCTCTTCCTCTTCCTTGTCTTTGCTCTAGCTCCAACCGTGGTGACTTTTTTTCAGCTCATTTCACAGGCGGTGCCAGCACCTCAGGTCCTGTATGGTGTTTGCAGGGCCTCAACAGCCATCGGCCCTCCCCCTGCCTCCTTCCTCATCTGGCCCATTCCTCTTCCTTTGAAACTCATCTCATAGAGTCTTTGATGACACATCTGGTGGGGTGCTTCCTCTGAAACCCAAGTCAAGACTGGGTGCCCTTTCTAGGTGCTTCTGTAATACTCTTTATTGCCCAGAGCACATGCTTAATAAATATTTTTAAATGAGGTATTGCCTGAGCTAAGCCTTGAAGCTGAGTAACGCCAGGAGAAGAATGTTGGGAAGGGCATCATTTGAGACAGAGGCAACAGCTTAAACTAAGATAGGCAAATGTGAAACAGTATGGTGCTCACAGGAAACTGCAGCCAATTCAGAACTGATGGGGCATGAAGGGGCAGGAGGTGAAGCTGGAGCAGTCATGGGGAAGGTCAAGGAGGGCTTGGATTAAAAAGTGTGGAACCTAACTCAGGGAGACCACCTGGGCTGGTAGTCATGGTCCAGGTGAACAGTGATGATAGTGGCACTGGGAGCTAAGCATGCAGAGGAGACACATTCAAAATAAATTCAAGGTGTAAATTCATGAGGATGTGGGGGATGGGCAGATGTAGGGGTGAGGGAGAGGAAGGCTTCTCCTGGATGTCCTCTGGGTTCCTGATTTGCCTGGCCAGGTAAACGGTGGTGCCAACTATTGAGATGGGCCATCCAGAGGTGGGCCCTGTGTGGGGGGCTGGGAAGCAGAGGTCTTCAGTTTAGGATTTTGTGCGGCCTGTGGAACATTCAAAGGCATGTGCGCGATGCACAAGTCTGGCGGTCAGGGGTGATGCCGAGGCTAGCAGTCTCTGCATGCTGTGCTCAGGCTGGAAAGGACCACAGGCATCATCTCAGAGTCTCCACTGAGGACTTCCCTCCCTGTCAAAGCCGGACTCTCCCTCCTCCACCACGCTGGTGTCAAGCCGGCCGTGGGGCATCTCCCAGAGGCCTGAACCCAGGGAAACGGACCACTCATTCTCCTACCTGTTCATTTCTATGCAGGCCAAAGAGTGAGAGAAAATGAGGGCCCTGGCAGGTGATCACCTTGCCTTTCCCATCGTTCCCTTTCCTGTTCTCCCCTCTGGGTTCAGGGCAAGTGCTTTTTCCTCTTCCTCTCTCCGTCAGAACTCCTCTTAAGTCACATCCTGAGCTCTCTCCATCACAGGCTTACAGTAAAACTCTGTGATCAAGTCCTCAAGCCTGGCTGTTGATATTCTATGTGAGCTTAAGACATTCAGAACCTCTTTTTTTTCTTTCATGAGAATGCTTGGCTTTCAAAACCATTGTCTTGCCGTGGACTCAGAAATCCTATTCTGGATGTGGAAAGCTGAATATTGACTCTCTTTGCATTTCAGTTGCAACAAACCCAAAGTTACCCTGTGAAAACTGCATGCCTCTGGCAGAATGGAGGGAGGTCACACACTGGAAAATGCAAAAGAGAATATATATACCCTCCTTATTACATTTGTATGATAGGCAACAATCTGCTGTCCCCACTAAACTATAAAATCCTTAGGAAGTTTAAACCCCTGATACCCATCATAACACATGGAGTATAACAAGCCCTTCATAAATGTGTATTATATGAATGAATCAATTGAAGCTCACAGGTTTTAAGTAATCAGCTTGAAAATAACTAGCAAATAACTAACCTAGTTTGTTGGTCTACAAAGCCCAGGCCCTCAGTCTTACACCTTACTATTAATATTTGGGAAAATTTTTAAAGAACCAAGTCTTAGGTCTCTTAAATCACTTTTTGTCAGTATGGTGGAAGCTAAAAAGGCTCTCTGCATCGCTCAGGTGTGCTGGCTAGCTTAATTTCACCATGACCTTTGGCTGTGCCCCTTTAGCCCCACCCAGTCCAGAGCTGTATTCCTCTTAAGTGAGCAGCAGTTTGGGACCAGTGGGGAGTTCCTGGGACCCTTTTCCGGTGCTGGAGATGTGCCTCCTCCTCAGTATGGGGTTGCAGGCTGAGCTGCTGCATAGCAGATGGGAAACACGCATCCCTCCTTATTTGACAAAAAGTTTGCTTCATGCAGAACTTCAACTGCTGAATTCTGAGTTTGGGGAACTTAGGTCACCCTCAGGTCTCAATCCTACTCTCAGGAAATGGCCTGGGATACTCTCTGCCTTGAGATGAAACTGTCTGAAGTCTATTGTTCTCATAGGGACATTTCCATTTCAGTGGGTGTCAGAGCTGACTCAAAAGAAGGAAGAGCTACTTTGTAAATCGAGTGAAGGAGATATTTGAGGGAACACAAGGTCAATGGGCAGGCCCCTGAAATCATTGTGCACAGGTGTTAAAGTTGTTGACGGACTATATTGACTTCCATGGATTATGTTCTGTCTCACCTCTGGGCCTTTGCACATACTCCTTCCTCTTTCTTGGACATTTTCTCCGCTCTGTGTTTCCTTCACTAAGCTGACCCCACCTCATCCCTGAGGGCTCAGTGCAGATGAGGCCTCTGAAGGCAGCCTGACTGCCCAAGTCTGTGTGAGGTCCCCTCCTATGTGGCCCCATTGTCACCTCTGACTAGGCCTCCACAACACTCCACATGCCACATTCTATTACAAAGGCCTGTGTGCTTGTTTGTCCTCCTTCTCCCACCACCCCCGCTTCACAAACTACTGGGGGAGCAGGGGCTGTGGCATCCCCAATACCTAATACCATGGCTGTGCACAGTAGGTACTCCATTCTTAATTGTTGTTCAGCCAAATGTTTACACGCATACTCTTCAATTTCTTTATTTACCTTTCTGTGGATGTAAGTAGAACACACACAATCATACTTCCTTAGCATATACCTTACCCCAAGAGAAGCAAAAACAGCCCAGGCTTTAGAACCAGGAAGATTTGGGTTCCTAATTCCAGCTCTTTCACCTATTGAGTCCAGTGCATGTAAATTAAAATGATACCTGCCTATAAGGCATATGAGAGGGTCTGTTCACTGGGTGCTCAACACAGACTTGGGTGCATTTTCTCTTCCACCTCACCTCCACGCACACATGCCCCATGCACACATCCCCCACACACACATGCACACATGCTCTGTCATGGGCTGCACCTGACAGGGCTGTAGCAGTTCTTGGTTGGACTAGGGGAGGCTTCAGTGACTGACACAAGGTTAAAGAAAGATGGGCTGCCAGATGCTTGGGAAAAATAGAAGGTGAGAATTCAGACCAGAACTCTTCTTCTCCAGGCTTCTAGCTCCTCTGGGTTGTGGGATGTCCTCAGGCTGTCTTTTCTCTCTCATTCTGCAAGCCTGCAGAGCTTTTTTTTTTTTCTTAGGATGGAGATTCATTTATTGGCATTCTAATTTTAAAAGTTCCCCATGTGCAGAGATGACTTTGATCTTCAGCAGGAGTTTGTTTCTCCCTATTAGCATCACATTATACAACCTCTGACAGATTAATCACAGCTATTGTTGTACTGTTTATTCTACATACTGTATAATTTTACTTTCAAAATATTATTTTAATTAAGAAGGAAGTGCCTTAGGGGGAGGCATTTGCCTGACAGACAAGCTTCTCTGGCCCCAGTGAGCAGGTGTATGCCATATATTGCCTGCAACAGCAATGTCTCCAGCAAGGAGCTGAAGTTCCAGGGATCAAGTGAGTCCTGGGGTTTCCTGATGTCCTAGGAGGACTGTGAATAACCTGGTGAAAGCCAAATTATATGTTTTTTCAGAAATTTTTCTTCTTTGTCTTTTTAAAAAAAACAGTACATCTTTGTACCGTGTAGCATAAAGAATGTGGCTGGAGTTTGATAGAAGATTGTAAAGGGATAGAGGTTGAGTCTGTGGCCTTCAAAGTTTCTTTATTGAATCCAGCCTCCTCAACCACTTCCTACCTTTGTGATCTTGGGCAAGTTACTTAACCTCTCTGAGCATCAAATCCCTCAGAGAAGGAAGATCCCTACTAGGGATGCGTGTGGAAATGTTGGAAGGTTTAAACGAGACAATGTAGGTAAGGCACTCTGGGATGTTTCTTGACACATAGTGAGTACTCAGTCAAGGGGTTATTCTTTGATTCCACAGACACATTTCCTTCTGCTTAGATCAAGCTAGAGATGATGAGAGAGCAGCCCCACGAAGGGGAGAGGCAGACTTCGCCAACCTGACAGTTTTGCAGAGGGCCCACCCTGGTTTGGAAAGAGTAACCACTTTGAAACCGCAGGATTCAGAAACACATTTCAACTTCACCACTTACCCTCAAGTTCTGGACCCAGAGCCAGATACCAAGCTGGTTGGAGAAACAAGTTCATTTTTTAAAAAAAGGAAAACATTTTGTGGTGAAGGAAAAAATGCTTGCACAAGAGGCCCAAGAAGAAAAGCTCTTGTGTGTGACGTAGTTTCACCGGACAGAGATGAAATAAGGAGTTACTTTGCCACCAAGGCCACAGGATGGGACAAAGACTTGACTTAAACTCTGCATCTGATGTGTACTTTGGTGCAGATAAATCCCAATTTAGTTGTGTGGTATCAATGTCAGTATCATGCTGTCAGATCTGATTGGCATTATTAAGATAACAGGGAGGCCTCCTTAGTCCTCCTTGGAAATAAGTCTATGTTATGGCAGAGGAATAGCTGCAGATAAAGAACTCCTATCCTGGTGACAGAACCTAGAACCCATAGGCCCCTGACAAAAAGCTGTGGAAAAGGAAGAAGAAAAAATAATAGTCTAAAATTTCTATAGGATAAAACCACCATCCCCACTTGGAATCCTATATTAGATCCCATCAGAATAAAGTTCAAAGGATAACCACAGTTCTTTTGTTGGTTGGAATTTTGTCATTTCAAATATTGAACCCTCTAAGATCAGATATTCAGCTTTTTTCTTCTCTGCATCCGCAGAACTGAGTACAGTACTTGGAAGAATTTGTCGTCAGAAATAGTTGTTAAATTGAATTGAGTAAAATTATTCCAAGAAATGGGCCATTGTTTGGGATCATTTGTTATAGAAGAATCTTTGTAGTAATGGGACTTAAACCATGTTCTTTAATAACAGCTGGGATCTGTTAGGATAGAATAAAGGTATAAATGAGGGTAAAAACTGAAGAAAGCACATATGGCGTTGTCATTAATGGAATTTAGAATGCAGTTAATATATGAAACAGGTCATGTGTCCAGGAACAGTGTACAATGTCACATTGTTCCAACTGTGGCTTTAGTGATCTTTCCACAATCCTTGCACATGTGCAAGGAAAGAAAAAAATTGGTTTGCATTGGAAGAAAGAGAGGTTTACCCAGCACATCAAGTGCAGTATCTGCAGATCTCTCAAGAGAAATGAGGCACTGAGCATGCCTTTTTATGGGGACATTTCTTTTCCACTGAAAGCAAATTCACTGGAAACACCCTGTCTTAGTTAACATTTTTATAGGCTTTGATATACTTTTCAGCACTTTTATATAATGCAGATATTCATTTAAATTTCAGAATGAAAAATTAACACTATTTCAGCTTATTCTACCCATTTTTCAAATACTGGGGCCTGGTGAACATTTCAAGCAGTCACTCTAGCTGCTGATGGCTCTGAAGGTTGCCATTTGGCCTATAAGGCTGTGAATCTTTTTTGCAGGTAATTCTTTGCTGCCTTCTCAGAAGAAGAGATTTGGGTCTAAACCTCCTTGTTGCCTCTCACCACTCTGCCACCCCTGGGAAATTTCCAATTGCTAACTACCTAAGAAGGTGGTTTGGCTTCCCTAGACCACAGAGCAGGTCTCTAACAATAGTCACTAAAAATGGGCATTGTCCAAGGTTTGCAAAAAGCCAGAGAAAGATGCCAATGTTAATGGTTTCAAATAGCTGTTTTAAAAGGTACAACTAATAATAATAATCTAATAAAAATTACAGTTGGACACTTTGCAGATTTAAACTATGACAAAGAAGTGCATAATACAAACGATTCTAGTTGATGTGCTGGGATACAGTGTGCTAGGATACGAAGAGGCATGTTGGCACTGTCTGTTTTTAGCTGTGCCCAACCCATGGGGAGCAGCAAAAAGAACACTTTGCAAGAAGAATGGCACAAAGCTGGCAAGGCTGGAAAACACCAAACAAGAGAGAGGGAAGAAGAGACCTGAATGTGCCCCATGCTCTGTAGGTGTCAAACACATACACAGACAAAGCAGGATGTATTTTTTTTTTTAGTTTCTTTTAAAAATTTTTCTCCTGAGGTTTAATCTTTGGATCAGGACCTGTGAAGTCAAGGTTACTATGATGGAAATATCTGTAATCTTAATTGAAGATGCTCCCTAAGGCTTGCTTAGGACTGGTCTACACAAAATAGTGAAGGAGGTGACGCTTCTTTTAAATGTATCCCTTTCTCCTCCCTACATCTCCTCCATGACCCACACACATCCAAGAGCTCCCCCTGTCCAGGCTGGACATGGGGCAAGAAGAAAAGCACTGCCTTAGGAGTCAGAATCTTCCTCTTTGGATCTCAGCTTGACTCTAATTTTCTACATGACCTTGGGCAAGATCACTTACCTCTCTGGACCTCAGTTTCTTTGAATGAAACAAGAGGCTTAGACAAGATAATTTCAAAGATTTCTTCAAATTGCAAGTTGCTAAAATAAATTGATCAACAATATGGCAACCTCTCTAGTGGGTCTTCTAATGTTGAAATAAGCTACCTGTAAAGGGCAATACTTATTCAAGAGGAATGACTCTTTAATGGCAAAATTTCAGGCATTTTGCCTGCCAAATGAAGAACAGAGTTGTTTTTTTGAAACCTCTGTGTGTGGGGGAGGGGGAAAGCCATGGAGGAGGTGGTTTTGAGGGTTGAGAGTTTTAATCCTTTTAGTTGCTCACACCAAAAACCTCGAGATTATCTTTGACTTCTTTCTTTTCTACCCAATGTCTGATTCATTTGCAAATCCTGGTGGTTTCATTTAATATATCTAGAATATGATCACTTTTCATTACCTCCAGTGTTACCAATGATCCATTAGACCACCATCCTCTCTCACCGAAATTATAGCAATACCCTCTTAGCTGCTTTCCCTGCTTCTAATCTTATCTGCTTTCAGTCTCACTGAACACCAGCTGCTGCCAGAATGATCCTGCTATAAAATTCCTCTTCCCAAAACCCATCTGTATCAGTCAGTTTGGGCTAGATTATACTGAGGTAACAAGCAACACCAAAATCTCAGCGGCTTAACCCAACAAAGCTTGTTTCTCATTCAATCTACATGTCCAGTGAAGGACAGTGGAAGGGCTCTGTTCAACAGGGTCACTCAGGGGCTGGGCCTGAAGGGGACTCCCGAGATCACTGGAAAGGAGGGACAAGGACAGTGCAATTCACACAATAGTTCTTAAAGCTTCTGCCTTAAAATGACCAGATCATCTCTGCTCCCATGTTGTTGGCTGAGCAAGTCACGTGACCATATTTAGCTTCAAAGGGACAAGGAAGGGCAATCCCATCATGTGGCCAGAGGGGTGAGAGTGGAAATATTTGGCCAAAAGCATGATGGCTACCACAGCTTCCCATCTCACCCACAAGATATCCCACGTCCTGCTTACCCGGGTCCTGCAGGGCCCTGCATGGTATGGCCCCCAACCCCATTGCCCCTCAGATCCCACTCATCCTACCTGCCCTCTCCTTCCACACTCCAGGCATGTGCCCCTTAGGGCCTTTGCACTTGGAATCCACTCTTGGAACCTCTCCCCCCAGATGTTTGCATAGCTCACTCTCTTGCTTCCTTCAGGTCTTTGCTCAAGTGCCCCCTTCATAGGGAGGATTTTCCTGACCACTGCAATTAAAAATACAAACTACTCTCTCTCCCCACCACACCCCAGCTCTCCCTATTCTGCTTCTCTGCTTTATGTTTTTTCGACTGAACTTATCATCTTCTAATACAACACATAACTCACTGATTTATTTAGTGGCAGAGTTAAAAGCCTGAGCTCTGTATTACTTAGGATCAAGTCCACAATTCCTCCACTTCCCAGCTAGTGCCCTTGGGAAAGTCACTTAGTTTCTTTGAGACTCAGTTTCCTTGTCTGCAAAATAGAGTTAATAATAGTGCCTACCACATAGAGTGGTGGTGCAGATGAAATATGTAAAGCAGGTAGAACAGGGGCTGGCACACAGTAATGGCATCTGCTATTCTTATTCATTGTCTGACTTGCCACATTAGGATGTAAGCTCATAGGGCAGTGATTTTTGTCCTGTTTCAGCCCTGACCCCCAGAGCAGTGTCTGCCATGCAATAGGCACAGCAGAAATACTTACTGTATAAACGAGTGAGTGACTGCTTGAATAAGGAGCACATTGGGCAAGCTGGCCAGCACTCACTCTCCTCCAGCCCCTTCACTACCCCCAAGGTCTCCAGACGTCAGTATGGGGAGGGCCAACTCACTCCACCTGGCCAAACTGCACATACTCAGGGTCCCCGAAGCACCTGCCTCCACCCCTGTGGGGACTTCCCTGGATGTAATGATATGTGATGGGTGGCATGAGCTCATTTTATGAGTAAGCATCCTGCTGCACTTGGAATCTGAGTATAAAATGGATCTCAGAGTACAGATGAAACCTGAGTCTGTTCCATAATGGCAAACACTTCATTGGCCAGTCAGCCTCAGTTGCAGCCTTAAACCCTATACTCTGCTCCCAGGGTGCCAGGTATGCCTGTACCTATTGCAAATTAACATGGTCGTGATTTGACTGGTATCTGTCATGATTTGTCTGGAGTTTGTCTCCTGTAGGGAGTGCTAAGGGCCCAGCAGCAGTCCCTGGGCCAGGCACATATTAGTTGCTGAGTAAAGGCTTATTAAATGACTGAAACACTAGATTCTGAAACCCACTGAGTGGAAGTCAAACTGCACACCCTCTCTGGTATGTTGGAGCGAATTTTGATACCCTGAAGTGTGGTAAATTGCAAAGAGAGCTATCCAAGTCAAATTTTTTCCTTGTGATTGGACAAATTAACTTAACAGCACAAACTTGAAATGTCTTAATAAGGAGCATCTGGATTCCTGAGACATTGTAGTACTTTCTGGTTCAACATATCAGACAGGTGGGTCAGCTGCCTGAGGGAACTCTGTGAAATCAGCAATTTCCTGATCGGTCCCATCTAGGGTGCAGTGGAGCTTTCCATGGTGGAACTGGCTTAGGATTACAAAGCAAAGTGTAGATACCCAGAGAAAATTCTTGGCAGTGAGGACACATGAGAATGTTTCATGTCCTTAAATGTATTACATATGGTAGTCTTTAAGGTGTATACCAGTGAGGGTAGACCCAAGGGAGTATCAGGTACTGTAATTCTTAGTTCTGGACTTGATTCTGTTTGCCAGCATCTGATCCTGTGCAAGGCCTGTGGGGAATCCCTTTTCTGTTTGTTGCTACACTCAACTGTCAAGCCTCAAGTGTACAAGGTCAGTGGGATGGGAGCATGTTCATGATTGACAGGGGTTAAGAAGGGAGAATCATGTGGCTGCTTTCTTTTTCACCTTGGCACCCGGTATGGGAAAATGCTGGCTGACTTGTTTACTCGTAGGGGTGCATGGCTTGTACATCACTTGCTGGGAACCATCTGCCGCCACTGCACCCTGTGCCTGTTCAAGCCTCTTTCTCTTACCAAGAAAACAGAGAGAGTTATGTTTGTGACTTGTTGCAGGGCTTAGCCCTAGGAACAATGGTGAAGCAGGTTAAGCTTATCTGTTCTCATCATTTTCTGTCCCTTCCCAGCCCCTTATGCTTCTTAAAACCCTGTGTAGCCCAGGCAAGCTTTTCATCTTGTAAGAGTCAGTTTCCTCATCTGTAAAATGATATTGATAATAGTGTACATTTTCATAAAGTTCCTTGGAGGATTAAATGAGATAGTTCCCATAATGAATGCCCAATGTCATCAGTGCTGCCTCTCGGGAAAGGCTCTGACATCACTGCTTTACATGTCAGTGGCTTTAAGCCAGCATGTTCTAGGAACAGTTGCCTTTTCCTCTGAGGAACAGAGCAGTGCGACCCCCATGGAAAGAGCTTTGGCATCAGGATAGCATTTAGGGGAGATGCTCCTTGGGTTTGAAGCTCAAGTGCCCCTGGAAACCACATTAAGTAGAGAGTTACCTGCTCTTTCCAGTAAAAACCATTTCTGTTTCCTTCCTGGGGAGGGTCACAGGGGATGATGAAATAAGGATTAACAAGCACTTGCAAGTCCTTTGCAGTCTGCCCTCCTCCCTCTTTTTGCTTGAAAAGAGATGTGTGGTACAGATTCCGAAAATATGTCTTTCTGCCCTTGTTGCTTTCAGAAGTTTATATCGTGATCATAGTCATATATCTTAAAACTTTTTAGCTGGAAGACATTGCCATGCATTCCCTTGGCTGAAGGAAACCTCTGAGTTCCCAGCCTATTGAAAACAAATTCCTAATAAGCACAAATTTAGTTCTAGTACTGATTGAATATCAACTTTTATCAACAGTGCAAATAAAATTTCCAAATCAACAAATCAGAACAGCCCACATTATATTCGTAGCTTGGCATCTGTCCTTGTGGCACCACCACTGAGGATTAGATTCTGCTGGTGAAATCTGTTTAACTTAGCCAGACTGCTGTACTAATTGGTACCATCAAGATGTGCGGAAGCCTGAACTTTGATCGGATAGACACAGACATTATTGAAACAGAATTTTTGTTTGTTGGCTCGGGGAGTATTGGCTCCTGGAGTCTTTCTGCTGTCAAGTTACTGAAGGGCCATTTGTTTATGGAAGTTGTTGTCCAGGCAGGAACAGTCTGGGGAAGTGAATTTAAAAAGATTTAGTCCCACAAGGATGGACTCATATGGAAAAAGATTGTTGAGGAAAAAAACCGTTAAGCTTCTTCTGTGTGTACTGCTGTGTAGCCGATGGATGTCTGTGTGTGTGTGTGTTTTAAGGATGCCATGAGATGCTTCACTTTACCAAAAGCCAATAGGCCACAACTCAAACTTACAGGGAAAATAAAGGAGATTATTCACATCATAGATACATTTTGCAATACCCCTTTTAATACCCCAAATTTGAAAATAAAATCCAAAATTCAGTTTACACACAGTATTTCAGGAATGAATGCACATTGTAAAGTGAGGCACACTTGTAAATTATTTAATTAGAAAACATTTCTATAGGGTAAACCACCTTTTTACAGAGTCCCACGTGCTGAGTTTTGGAGTTGAAGGTGTGAATTTTCACCTGAACAAACTCCCGCTTTGAACTTATGATTTGGGATAAAACATTTCAAGGCTTAATAACAAACTCAATGTATAAGGTTATTGAGACAAGTCAGCCTTTCATTTGGTGATGTGTATCTGTTTACTTGCTGCATCACTCTCTTCTTGATCCTAGGGGTTTGTTTTTGAGATTTAGCCCCTGGCCCGTGCTAAGCTGTTCGGTAGGTATGTGCTCTTTCTGTTTTCGGCACCACCCCCCAATGTCCCTTGGTGATTTGATTGCCTCACCTTATTTTGTGCTGTTTGAGTGGGGTCCCACCCATAGAATCGGGAATGAAGCAAGTGGCCTAGGCCTAAGGCAGCCAGCACATCACATTCCCTGGCTATGGAGATTGGTTTAGTGATGGGCATGTGGCCCCAACAGAGTCAAAGAGATGCAGTGAGATTTTGCAGAAATCTGGGACAGAAGGAGATGCCTCTAACTAGGCTGCCCTTCCAACTTGAACCTGAGGTAATGTAAGCTAGGCCATTGCGGTTGCACTGGGGCATGAGCCCTTCTGACATGGCGGCCTTGAGAGAGTAACGAGAGCTGAGACACCGTGGGAGATAGACAAGGCGGCGATGACAGCTGGGACCCCCTGTAGCTGGCCACGCCTGAAGCTAGACTCATGTCTTAGTCTGCTCGGCTTGCTAGAACAAAATACCGTAGGCTGGGTGGCTCGAACCATAGACATTCATTTCGCACAGTTCTGAAGACCGGGAATTCCAAGATCACGGTGCCAACATGGTTGGGTTCTGGTGAGGGCCTTCTTCCTGGCTTGCAGATGTCGCCTTCTTGCTGTCTCTTCACATGGCAGAGAAGGGGCCAGGGAAGGGTGCTCTCTGGTCTCTTCTTATAAGGGCACTAATCCCATCATGAAGACCCCACCCTCATGATCTCCTCTAAACACCGTCACCTCCCTGAGGCCCCACCTCCAAATATCATCACACTGGGGGTTAGGGCTTCAACATATGATTTTGAGGGGGGCACAAACATTCAGTCTATAACAACCTGCCTCTAGACTTGTAAGTTATGTGGACTCATAAATTAACATTTTGCTTTAGACTAATTTAGGCTGGGTTCTTTGTCACTTGTAGCTGAGCCTGAACTAATAGAGAAACACATCTAAGAACCCAGCATGTGTGAGCCTCATGGAAACCCATGAACAGTTTCCATTTGTTCCAGGATTAAAGCTTTTTCTGTCTCCTCCACCACATTTTTCTTTCCTTTTTCCTGAGCACAGGTGTGCCCCACATTGGAACATTCTGAATCAAGAGTTTTGAGTCTTCAGTTGCTTTGTATACCTGCTTCCTGGCTGGAAGGTAAGTCAACCAATTACTATAATAGAAAGACTATGAAAAGATTTAGACTAAGCCCTGTTTTCATTTTCCTCTAGGATTTCCTACACTATGACTATTTCCACAATAAATCTTCACATACTTTGCATTTATTTTGGGCCATAAATGAATCCATAGACTCTGTCTCATAAAGGTTACCATTACCTGCTGTTTTTCAAACTGTCTGGAATAAAAAAAAATTGAGCAACCAGAGAGCAGCTTGATGATCTAGAATGTGGCAATGTATAGCCATGTTTTTGGCAAAAATATTCCAATTTGTAAGGCTGTTTGTGTGTGTTGGTTGTTAGGATAAATGACCAGGACAGGTGAGAGGAAAAGAGAGGAAGAGAAGCAGAAGTCGGCTCAACGACAAAAGACAGGCTTTGCTGAGGGTAAAGCCCGAGAAGGGCATTCGGCGCAGGCGACTGAGCAGCTTCTCGTACAGGCTGGGAGTTTAAGGGTTTAGGTCGGGGACTCCAAAGGGGGTGGGGCTGAATTTTCCCAGGCTGCTTTCTTGGGCTTTTGAGAGGGGCCGATTTCTGTGGGTTGGTGATAACATGGCAGTTTCCTGCTCCAGATGGCCCAGACTGGCTCCATCAGGGGGGAGCCTCCAGACTGAAGGAGAACGAGGGGCCGGTCGTCCTCGGCATACGGAGGTGGCTCGTCAGCCGGGTCAAAGAGCAGGACGGAAGGGGGATTTTCATGAAGGAGGAGGGCTTGATGGGGGTCCCATTCTTGACAAAGGAAGGGGGAGTTCTTTCTGGAACAGCTGCCGGTTTCTGCTGGCTTCATCCCAGCCTTTGTGGTTCAGAGTTATCTCCACAACCTACAGAGCAGGGGCCCGTATCTGACTTCTTCATCTACCCCATTCCTTTCCATACATTTTTCGAGTTCCCACCCTGAGTAAGCCCAGCATTGGTCAATAGTTAAAACTATGGTAACTGCTCAGGTGACTGCTTCACTATAGGACTGGAGTTGCTGGAAGGCATTGCCAATCTTGTTTCCAGGGTGGATGGGGAACCTGGGAGGCCTCCAACCTTGGACTTGGTGTGAGCTATTACAAAAATATGGCAGGTGGAGAAAAAATTGGGTTTTGATCACAACTCAATGGTGAGAGAAAAAATTGGGTTTTGATCACAACTCAATGGTGGAAAGTTGGACAAGGCACTTTACTTCTGTGAATTTTAGTTTCTTCATCTGTAAATTGGGAATAATAATAATAATTCTTACTCCATAGGGCTGTTATGAGGATTGTAGAGTTCCTAAAACAGTGGCAGAGAGATCAACACAATACATAGCTTCCTTCCTCCTTTTGCCATATACATTGGGACAAACAGTAGCCTAAGGATCAGGAAATCCTGGTTCAAGCCCTAGCTCTGTTCTTAATCACTATGACACTGAGTAAGTCTTTCTTTTTTTCCATTGCGGTAGCAGAAGCAATATTATTGCCACAGTTTTATAGATGAGGAAAATAAAGTTTGGGGACTTGAGCAAGGCTACTCACTAGTAAGTAGAATCAGGAGTTGAATCCATCTTAAAAACTGAACCAAATTTCATTCATCCACCCACCCTCTCACCCATCCACCTTTATTCAGCAGATATTTGTTTGATTATGTACTCCGTACCAGGCAACATATTAAGTGCCTGGGTTGCAATAATGAACAAAATAGTCCCTGCCCTCATGGAGCCTAAAGGTCTATGGAGTCTAGTTATTTCCCTTCTACCTCACAGGGTAATTCTCAGGCCCAAATGAGAAAAGAAATATGAAGGTGGTTTGTCAAGTATAAAATACAGTGAAATATAAAATATTCTCTGTTCAAACGTATTCATAGCATTGCCCATACGATGAAGTTCCCCCTCATGCTGAGTTGAAATTGAGAAAACCCCAAACACATAGGTAAGGGGCTTAGGGAAGTTTAAAGATATTAATTCACACCCTTAAGCTCTGAAAGAAGACATCAGGGCTGCAACCCAGATGTGGCCACAGGCAAACTCTGAAGAGATCCCTACATCTAAATCGCCAGTGCCTGGGGCAACGTTCTGGGGGTGGGGGCAGGCCTGTCACCTTGGGGCTGGCTCTCACTTGGCAGCCTGACCTTCAGATGATGTCTTCTTGGGACTGTTTGCTGAATCTAGGTTCTGACCTCTGCCTTGTCTCTGCCTCTCAGATCTTTGGCTGTACTCCCATGACCAGCCTGGGCACCCAAAGGCCATTTAAACATTGGGGGGAAAAAAACCAATTGTGAGAAAGTTGCATTAAAAAAAAAAAATTCCTTCTCCCTGGCCACTGCTCATTTCATTGGCATCTGACTGGCCAGCCCTGGGCTGCCTGTCGGTGGAGGAGGTCCTGGACTGTAGGACACCCACCCTGTGTGGTGGCTCTAGGACTGTGCTCCCTGTGAGCATCAAGGGATGAGCTTTGGGATGAGAGAACCACAGGGTATAGCCTCTAACTTGCCCTGTGGAATCAAGCCCATGCTCTGTGGAGTCTCAGGTGAGCCATCCATTAAATCTGTAAGGTTTCCTGTTTCTGACCAGTGGACTTTCTCAGGCTCCCCACACTATCCTCACTTTGTAGCTGGCCTTCCAGCAGGTGCCAGGAAAGCCCTGTGAGCTTCTCCCTGAGTGAAGGAGAAGGGCACGTGTGTGAAATGTTGCTGCTCCCTGCAGGCAGTGGACGCAGAGACCCAGGGCCTGTGCCCGGTGCGACTCCTTTGCTGTGAGCTCCTTGGGCGTGGCAGCAGCGGGGAGTGTGGGCTGGCGCCGCTGCTGGGCTTCCCAGCGGGTCACATATTGGGCCGCCTGCTGCAGAGCACGTGGGCTCTGTCCTGCCTTCAGGCCAGCCAGCTGAGGGTCTCTTCCCAGTTGGTTAAAATCACATCATCCAGGCGCCTGCATGGGGTACGACTCTTGGTGTTCCACGAAAGTCCTCAACTGGAACCTGTGCAAGCCTTTTAATATATGGCTGGGAAAAAGAAAAATGACCGTTCCCAGTATTTTTCCCACTCCCATTCCCTCTTCTACCACGGAGACTTTAAATGAAGGCGGGGGGTTGTGGGGGGAGCTTCATACCAGAGGCAAGTTTGCAGTGAGAATCTCTGAGTCTATTTTTGTCCAGTACCATCTGGACACAAATCAAGAATCTAATTTTTCCCACTACTTTCTCTTTTTTTTCTCCTTTGTACTTTAGCTGACTCTGAGAGCACAAAGCCTGAAACCAAGTCGGGACCACAGAATTCCATTAAAACATAAAGAATAAACAGAAAGAAAATGTCACTGAGTTCCACGAAGTATTTCCCCCACCTACAGTGCCCGCGGGCCAGGGCCCCGGAGCCCCTCCTTCCAGGACCTTCCAGATGCACCAGAAGGTGCAGGGAGAGGCTGGGTGAGAATCTCAGTGGTTTGTCCCTTCCAGGTACCACCTTGTACCTTAAGCTATGGCTGCGAGCCCCAGGACAGGGGATCTAAAGTCAGCCATGTGACAGTCATTAG
Source organism: Daubentonia madagascariensis (assembly GCA_023783475.1). Lineage (NCBI taxonomy): Eukaryota > Metazoa > Chordata > Mammalia > Primates > Daubentoniidae > Daubentonia > Daubentonia madagascariensis. The sequence goes on along the minus strand of JAKFHU010000913.1, from coordinate 4,377,796 downwards.
CCACCCTTCCATAAGTGCCAACAGACTGCCATGAGCTCAGCCTGTAAGTCCTGGAGACCCTCTCAGCTTAGCAGCATCACCCAAGTGACAGAGACCCTTGATGCAGGCCTGAAATATTAATATCATCCAGCTCTTCCCCTATCCTGGGTTATTTCCCCTTCTCCCTTGTGGCCAACACCCTGGCCAGCTACACACCCTGAGATATTAGTGTAATGGATTTCCTTGACATTTTAGAGGGTAGGAGTTTTATACCAGTGGGATTTGGGTGGACAGGTAGATTTCTTTTACAGTCATTGCTGCCAGAGGACTTTGGCTTGGAAATGAAGTACCTGAGTTCTAGGCTGGATCTCCTGTATAAAAATGAACATATTTATTCAGGAGTCTGAACATTGGGAACTTAGCTTTATGTTCTATTGGTTCACCTAGCAGATCCAGAAAAAGCTGAAAGTGGGGGCTTTGTTTTTTGTGTTTTTAGGAGAATGTTGTTCTGAAGAAGTACACGGTGGTACAATCTGATCCCCCACTCTTATTCTCATGGCTGAATGTCTGGGTCGTCCTTGTACACCTGCTGAGGGGGAAGAATGCTCATGGCACACCTGGGCCCATAACATGCCTAGCCCTCTGGGGCTGTCTTAGGCAGGAAGCCTGCATCTGCCAGAGTGAAGAATATTAGGGAGCTCCTCATCTAAGCCTCTCGGAAGAGGCAAAGAGCCAGCTGGAAGCCTGGTGGGCCTCTGGCTGCCAGCAGGACAGATGTATCAAGTCAGGTTTATAGGAGAAGTTTTCCCAGACCACTATGTCCAAACTTCTGTCCATCCTGCTATAACCTCTACAGTTAGATGGATGAAAACCAGACCAGTCTAGCCGTGGACTAAAGCTGCACAGATAAGGACCCAAAGAAGAAACAAATGGTGTACCATTAGATGTCACCCCCACACACACTTGAACAGAAAAATCAGGCACTAAGGGAACTGGAAGGGTGTGGTATCTCAATGAGACATGAGGTGATGAGACAGCAGTGAACACGGGGACACTTGCTCAGGGGAGCTTTGCTAGAGTACCTTGTGGCTTACTGGACCTGGGACCTTCTCTATATAGAAATGACCATAAAAAGAAAGCAGACAGATTCCCATGCAGAAAAAAGTGACCTCTCCTCTGAATTCCATGCTTGGAAAAGTACTTATTTAAAGGAAGAAAAAAAAAGTCCATACAGCAAAACCTGGCTTGTTTAGATGACTTGGCCTAGGAACGTGGCAGAAGCTGAGCCCGAGAGAACATGCCTGCACAGTGCACACTGCTGGGGGGAGTCCGTTGTCCCTTCTGAGTTCCCTGGACCTGAGAGTGTGACACTGAGCCCATGGTGTGGAAGAATCTATCTCATATTTATGATATGTGGTGGGATCACTTTACCAAGCATTTCAGCCGATCCTGTTGAAAAATGTGTTGAGTTATGCTAGGTCATCCATCTAGACTAGAGACAGCCTGGCTGGGTACATTGGAACCAGCCAAAGTGGCCACAAGGCCAGCTCGGGTCTCCATGGTAAAGGACAGGTTAGGGGAGCAGGAGATGGCTCACTCACAGGACAGGACAGTCAGTAACAGAGAAAGTTGCTGTAAGAAACAAGCATCAGATCAGGGAAATTTAACAGAGTAGATTGTAGAGTCTCCTATAAACAGACGTTTATATTACAACTGCTATAACTGGTCCTAAACTTGAAGAAACCTATAGGTGAGACTATTAAGAAACTATATATGCCCTTTGTTTTCCCTTTGTTATTCATTTTGCTTACTTTAATTAGGTAGCTTTCCAATTTATCTTTAAAAAGCAATTATCAAGTTTCTGATTAATTAGAATAAAAGAAACCTTTCCTTATAGGACTTTTTTAGATTTTTATTTTGAAATTTTTTTTAATTTATAGAAAAATTAGCAAAAATAGTACAGAGAGTTCCTGTATATCCTTCAAGTAGCTTTCCCTAATGTTACTATAGTACACAACAATAATACATTGATCAAAACTAAGAAACGAGCATTGGTACAATACTATGAACCAAACCACAGACTTTATTCCACTAATGTTCTTTTTCTGGTTCAGGATCCAATTCAGGATCCAATTCCCAAACTGTATTTAGTTATCATGAATACTTAGTCACTCCCAATATGGAATTGTTCCTGAATATTTCCTTGACTATTACAACCACAACATATTTTTAAAAACTTTTTGAGAGTATTGTAAATTCACATGCAGTTGTAGGAAATAATAGAGAGATCCCTGTATCCTTCACCCAGTTTCCCCCAGTGGTAACATCTCACATAACTATGGCACAATATCACAGCCAGGGAATTGGCATTGATATAGTAAGTGGACCTTATCCAAATTTCACCAATCCTACATGGACCCATGTGTATCTTTGTGTGTGTGTTTAGTTATACATAGTTTTATCACATGTATAGATTCATGTAGACACTACCAAAGAACAGTTCTATCACAAGGATCCCTAGTGCCACACTTTGATAGCCACAGCTACCTCCCTTCCTTCCCCACTCCCAATCCCCTGGCAAACATTAATCTGCTCTGTAGCTCTATAGTTTTGTTATTTCAAGAATGCCATACAAATAGAATTACGTAGTATGTAACCTCTTGAGATGGGCTATTTTCATTCAGCATAATCCCCTTCAGATCCATCCAAGTTGTTGCATTGATCAATAATTTGTTCATTTTTCTTGCTGAGTAGTGTTCCATGGTATGATGTACCACAGTTTGATTAAGCATTCAGCTGTCAAAGGACATTTGAACGAACAAAATTCTTTTGAAGAGTACTGTTCAGTTTTTCGTGAAATGTCTCTTGATTTGAGTTGGTCTGATGCTTCCTCATGATTAGATTGTGGCAATGCATTATTGGCATGAATACTGCAGAAGTGCTGTGCCTTTCTGAGTTCATCAAATGAGGGAGTACATGAAGTCAATATGTCTTATTACTTGTGATATTAACTTTGATCAGTTGGTGAATTGGTGTCCACCAGGTTTTTCTGCTGTAAAGTTATGATTTTTCCTTGGTAATTAATATATATCTTGGGGGAGACTGCTTTCTTTAGTGGAACTTTGATAAGTATGAAGGGTGTATTCCTAGCTTTCTTAGTTTATCTTGCCCCACAAGCCTGTGGATTTCTGGGCCACTTTGTCCAAAGCAGAGCCAGAGCTTGTTGTGAGGTACCAGTGATTAGAAGAGAAGGCATTGTCCAAAGAGGAAACTAAATAGTATATGCTTCTTAGAACATGTTCTACAGTGTCAAACCTTCATTGAAAAAAAAGCCCAACTGGCAATGCTAGAACTGTGAATGAGGGCACACTTTTCAGAGAGTTCTTCAGGTAGGGCTGCGCAGAAGCCCAGGAGGCAGAGAACTTGTCCCTTAGAAAGTATGTGTGGCTAAAAGTGTGTGGTGGTGCTTCCAGCTCAGACTTCTGAAGGGAACAATGTTAGCCAGAGTCACCTGCCTAGATGGGAACCCATCTGCTCCCCCTTATCTCTTGCTGTAATGCAGGAGGGCCCTCCCTTACTTGAGGACAGTCCTCCTGCCACCTGTGCTTTGGTCCTTTCCCCTTCCTCATCCATGGGAAATTTACACCATCAGTTTTACCATCTTTCTCCATTATAATCAATTATCTGTCGCAGCTTGAGCCATAGATAGTTAAACACATTTAAATCTCTCCATTCTTAAAGGTTATAATGAATATAAATAAAGTAAGTGAGCGAGGAAATAAGGAAGCACCCTGAAAATCCCAAGGGCCCCAAAACTCCAAGGACATTTCCATCCCCTTACAGATGAGGGGTTCAGTGGCCAGGTGACCCAGTTCTGACCAAAGTGATAGCAGAAGAGGTTTGCTGGGAAAGTTTCTTCTTGCTCTCAAATGAAAGACACAGGGATGAAGTTCATCTTTTCTCCAAGTGGATGAAACCAGGAAGCATGCAGCCCTGCCTTCTACAACAGCCATCCCACGACCATGATGTGAACCAGGTTTAGGAGGAAACAGCCATGTGGATGGTGGAACGGAGAGAGGGAAAACATCCAGGCCTTCCAAGATGTTGATGCTGCTCATGAAAAATCAGGATGTAGCATGGTTTCAGGTAGGCCTAGTTTAAGTTCTAGCTCTGGCTCTTATTAGCAAACTATTTCATTTCTCTCATCCTCAGTTTCCTGATAAGATGAGAATAATAATAGTGAGAAGAATTAACATTTATTGAGATCTTATTATGTGCCAGGTGCTGTTCTAACTCACCGTGTTCACTCACTAAATAGTTACATGACCCTAATTAGATGAATACTCTTATTGTCCGCATTTTAGAGATAAGAGAACAAAAGCTTAGGGAGGTTAAGATTCTAGCACAAAGTCACAAAGCTAGTAAGAAACAGAGCCAAAATTCCAACTATCCAGATTCTATCCAACTCCAAGTTCGTACTGCTTATTTGGAAGGAAGTATAATTTAAATTTGAGTCCCTACTATCTAGCACAAGGCCAACAGATAGTAGGTGTTTAATAAACATTTGTTGGATGAGTGTGGACTTTTTTATATACTTCCTGCCAGGACAGAAATTGGGAGTTTCCTTTTGTGAACAGAAAAGTGCTGAGAGCTGATTAGGAGGTACAGAACTCTGACTGCAGGCAAGTTTTGACATTTAACTGGGGAGACTTAATGTCACCAACCCACCAGTTAGTGGCCAGCCTTGTGTTCCTGGAAACCCAAGCTGTGCTTTTGGCCACCAAGCTAGGAAATTATAAACAGACCTCTGAGTGCAGGGGGTTCTCTTCACACCCATATAAGGGGCTGATGAGGGAGCGTGATAGTTGCACATGCAACACCAACCAAAAGAGACCCCATCAAGATGGCAAAAGCACTCCTACAGTGAGGAGTTCCTTATACAATATCATGATTATCTCTCATTGAGAAAAGGTGGAATGAACATTATTTTGAGTATGTTTAGTTTTAGCATTTGAAAATTTATTAGTTTAGGATGTCAGGAAATTAGAGACAACCTTATAATGCTCAGCACAACTTGACCATACAAATATTTTAATTCTTGATTATAAATATCATAGATAAAGCAATTAAACCAGTGCTGATGAAGTCATGGTGGAGGTGGTCCTAGGAGGAGTAGGCCTAATTCTCATGAATGGAGTTGTGAGGAGCACTGGAAGATGCTGGAGCCCTGGTCTGTTCAGATGATGCACCAAGACCCAATCCGGTTCCTTTGGTTCTCCCTGGCCAAGAGCCATGGCAGAGACCCACATACATCTAAACTTTGGTCTGGGGGAGTCATTAACACCTCATTTGTCACTTGTCACATCTGTCCCTAAGGGGAGAGTGCCTGAACTATGAAAATATCCTGTCCCGGGATCAGGGAAATAGACAATTGGGGCCATTTCCTTTTTTTTTTTTTTTTTTTTTTTTGAGACAGGGTCTCACTCTGTCACCCTGGGTAGAGTGCAGTGGTGTCATCGTAGCTCACTGCAACCTCTAACTCCTGGGCTCAAGCAATCCTCCTGCCTCAGCTGCCCGAGTAGCTGGGACTACAGGCACGCATCACCACACCCAGCTAATTTTTTCTATTTTTGGTAGAGACGGGGTCTCGCTCTTGCTCAGGCTGGTCTTGAACTCCTGACCTCAAGCTATTCTCCTGCCTCAACCTCCCAGAGTGCTAGGATTACAGGTGTGAGCCACTGCGCCCAATCTCTTTTCCTATTTATTAATGTTATAGATTTAAGAAATGACTAATTTGATCAGATTGTGATTATGGGTTAGAGACACTAAGAAGATGCTGTCTTTAATTTCTTTGAATAATTTAGGAGCCATATTCAATCTTAATGTATCTTCCATGATGAAGGATGAAGTCAACAAAAGTCAATTACATGGTTTCTGCCCCAGTTTTTGGAAGAGATACGCCAGCAATTAGATGCTGCTGGTGAAGGACTCTTTCCACAAGTTATGGAGTTCCTGTTATAGTTCTTCATACAATACAGGGCTTTATACTGTTTAACGGTGGTAATCTGAAAACTATGCTGTTTTTGTATTCTGCCTGTTCTGCCCTCTTTTAACCACTCAAACTGGCTGGGTATTCAGCAATTTCTGTGTTTAAGACCTTTCATCCTGCTGCTTAACTTAACCAATTTTAACACCTTTGCTTCCCATTGATCTTTGGATTAGCTTCCTAGAGATTACTCTGAAGGATTTATTATTAAAACTTCTTTCTGGGTAAAAGATTTTTATTAATGGCATTTCATTTCAATGTTTCCCAAGCTTTGCTACCTTCTTTTTTTTGCTTCCCAAGTTTAAGGTGACTTTTTTCCTTAAATTCTCATACAATGTCTAAAACATAGATCCCACCTCAAATGGTGAGGTTATTTTGTTTTGCTTATTTTTTCCCCCAACATGTGCCGATAAGATAATGCTATCATTACCACATTCAAGGTGAAATAAGAAAGCTGATGACAGTCACTGCTTTGGAAGGTCCATTCTCCATTTCTCACAGTCTTCACCAGCCCCTTCTTAGATGCGCTATTGAACACGGGCTGTGGGGCCTGCAGATCTGGATCCAAATCCTGGCTGTACTACTGACTAACTCTGTGGCCTTGGGGAGTCTAAGTGCTCTGCATTGGTCCATGTAGGTCAAGTTATGCTGCAGTAACAATCTCAAAATTTCAATGGCTTAAAACAAGAAAGGTTTCTCTCTTGCTCAAGAAAAGTCTGCTACCGGGCAGCTCCCCAGCACAGCTTTTCTCAGTATTAACCGTCCACATCTACACTGCTTTCCTGGATCACCACAGCATAGGAAAGGTTAAGTGGAGAATTAAGCATCAGCAACTAAATGTTCCTATCCAGAAGTAACAACATCACTTCTGCTCACTTTTCATTGGCGAAAATTCATATGACCACAGCTGACATCAGTATGACCAAGAATAGCTACTCCCATGTGCCCAGAAAGAGAGCAGAACTGGACACTGGAGAGCAACAGCAATGTCATGTTCTCCACCCTCATTTCCCTCACCAGTCAAATGGAGATAATACCTACCATGAAGAGTTGTTGTGACAAGTCAATAAGATAATGTCTATAACATGCTTAGAATTAAAACTACAAACACTCAAGTGACTGGTAGCATTTATCATTTATTTTAAAATATAATAGCATGCACATAATACTCTACTTTGCGTGAAGGGAAAGCAAAAGGAATGATATCAAGAGCTCTGCAGGGTATTTCCAATAAAAGCACCATCATCTACAACTGGAGTTTGAGCCCCTTGAGTTCAGGATATAATTCTTTGTATCATGCAGAGAGAAGAGTGAGAAGAACATACCAAAATGTTAGCAATAGTTATCTCTAGTTGTGAAGTCATGAATAATTTAGTTCACTACTTCATAAATTCTTGTTTTTCTGAATTTTGTACCATGAGCATGTATTATTAAGCTTATTACAAGCCAGGCTCCCATTTTAATTCTCACAATACATTATGATGTCAATGCTGTCATTATCCCCATTTTACAATTAAGAAAACTGGGCCACAGAAAGGTTAAGTAATTTGCCCAAATAATGAATGGCAGAGTCAGGATTTGCACATGAATCAGAAAATAATAAATATTTTAATAGCACAACGTCATATTCATGACCCCAATATTAAGTGCACAGCACATGCCAGGCATTGTACTAGGCCCTATGAGGGATACCACGATGAAGAAGATACAGCCTCAAGGACCCTACCATCTCTTTGGGGAGGTAAGCCACACACATACACAAAAAAGTTTATGATATAAGTCAGTAAATCAGAGACAATTATTCAAAGGCAGAGACATGGTTTTTTTCATACTCAGGACCTGTCATAGAATAGCTGCTTCATACTTATTTGCTGAACGAGTAAATGAATAAATAGAATTTCAGAGCATGTAATTTTACTGTTGAGAAGATGAAAGTCCAGAGAGGTTACTTGGCTTGCTAGGATCACACAGCTATTTAGTGAGTGGATGGAGACAGACTGTTAGTCTCCTGCTTTCTTCCCAGCACATCGCACCAGCTTCTCCAGAGGAGAGACTAACTTTGTGATGGAGAAGTCTAGGCAGGCTTCTGCTTTGCCATGTCAGACTTGGTGACATAGCCCTGATTCATTCTGCATCACCAGGACCTGAAATGTCTCTTCTCAAGGTCACCCATGATCTCCGTGTTGCTTCACCCATGGGCACTTCTCCATCTGCACTGTACTTGACCTTTCAGCAGCATTCAACACAGTTGACTACTTTCCCCTTCTGGAAAGACTTTCTCCTCCAGGCTTCTGTGATAGCACAATGACTTGTTTCTCTCTTTTTTCATTGTGCACTTTGTCTGGTCTCCTTTGCTGACTTCTCCTTTTCTAGCTGACCACTAAATGCTTGTGTTCCTCAGAGATTAATCTCTTCTCTATCAATACACCCTGCGTAATTCCAACCAGTCCTGTTATTCAACTGTCATCTTTTATGCAAATGACATGCAAATCTATATCCTTCCCTTGGTTCCAGATTCATATATCTAAATGCTGACTTAACATTTTCACTTGAATGCCTAATATGCATCTCAGATTAGTTTCAAAACCCAAATCTATTTTCCCTCACTCTTCCACGTATCAATAAATAGCATCAGAAACCTCCCGGTTGGTCAAGATAATAACCTAGGAATCACTCTCTAGTGCTCCCTTCCCTGAACTGTCACATCCTATCTGGCAATAATTCCTCTTTTCTGCCTCCAAAATATATTCCCAAATTTATTCATATCCTTTCATCTCCACCACTGTCATCCTAATTCTTGCTTGGACAACTTCAGTAACTCTTAACTGGCTACCTGCCCCTATTCTAATTGATTCTCCCCATAACAATGAGAATCATCTTTTTCCAATGTAAATCAGATCTTGTCCCGTTTCATTTAAAATAAGATCCGACTCCTTACATGGAGCATCTGGCATTTGCCAGCCTCTCTGACTTTCCACACTCCTCCCTTGTCAATCACCCTGAGCTCCTTCCTGCTGCAGTGCCTTTTCACATGCTCTTCTTTCCTCCGAAACATTCTTCCCCCGTGGTGTGCTGGAAATGGCTCCTCCAGGCTCGCTGGAGTCAGATGTGCTCCTTTCTTCCCAGCTCTGCATTCACTGATGTCATGCCAGTACCTGGAAATTGGCCGTTGTACATTTATACCACAAAAATCAGCAAAACTACAAACAGGGCTTGATTTTTCCTCTTTTGAGAGCAAATTAACCTTCACCAAGTGCCAGGGTTTTAATTCAAATATTACTTCTTCAGTGAGGGCTTCTTTGATTACTCTGTACCTAAATGGTATCCCCTCCCCACATCTACTCAAGGCCTATCACATCACCTTGCTAACTTCCCTCAGAGCACTCACACTGTGGAAATTATCCCTATTTGTGTACTTGATTGTTTCTTCCACTAAAATTTGAGCTTCATGAAGGCAAGGAGAATGTTTATTTTATTGCTATATCTACAGCACCTAGAATAGTGCCTGGCACATAGTAGGTGCTCAATAAGTATATGTTGAATTTTGAAGAGTCAACTCCTGTCTTGCTTCCGCAGATTATCCTCATTCTGATCCCGGCCTTCCTCTGGAGTCACCTCAACTCTTCCTTCCAAGCTCCCTGCTCAACCCTAGACTCCTCTCTCAGATGTCATCATTGCTTGTTCCACAGAAAATACAGAGGTCATCAACTTGCTGCCCCTCACCTCAGCATCTAGTTACACCATACTTTCTTCCTTTCTTCCCACCCTAGGAAATAGTCTCACATTATTAGCCACCTGCTGCACAAGGACAAGTGCCATACTTCCTTTATCATCAGCATATGACAGGCCGATGAGGTTCAGAGGTCCCTCTCTTTTCCCTTTGAGCCCTCCTCCTACCTCCTGTCTATCCCTGGGTCTTGTCCTTACCTAGTTATCTTCTTTACGCTCTGTAATGCCAGATTCTTTTTCTCTCATGGCTCCTGTCTCCCAGTCTGTAACCCTGTACAGGTCAAGCCTATCCTATAAAACAAGCAAAGAAATTCCCTGACATCCAGCCTCTGTCCACTCTCCTCCACAGTTAGCCCTTGTGAGCATTATAAATACATGCTGGTCTACTTGCTTACCTCCCAGCCCTTCCTCTGGCCACTAAAATCTGGCTTCTCCTGCTACATCTTGACAGAAGCTTCTTCCAGTATGAAGCCAATGAGGTTATTACTTGTCCAGGAAGTGGCAGAACTTATTTATATTCAGGCAATTGACTGTAGAATTCCACGTTCTTATTCACTAGGTCTTATTGCTTCCCTTTCCTTCTCACCCAACACTCTTTCCCTAAGCAGTCTCACTCATGGCCTTGGTGTCAATTTCGCTAATTGCCTGAATTATTCTAAAATCTATATTGTCAGGCCAGCCCTTTCTCCTGAATTTCAAACCTGTATATATAACCTACTAATGTGGAAATATACTCCATTTACCCACAGACACCTCAGACTCAACATATCCTGCCAAACTGCTTCTTCTATTGTATTACATCATCTCACTCTTAATTTATTTATTAATTTAACCAGTATCTATTGAGTACCTATTACAGGCTAAGCCCCACCAGTAAGTATTAGGGATGTGATGGTGAATAAAAAGAGTTAGTCCCTGCCATCAAAGAGCCTATGATCTAATTGGGACAAAAAATATATATAAATAAATGATTATAATGCAACATATTAATTGCCATAACAGCATGAGCATAGTTTGCTATTGAAGCATTTAGGTGGAACATCTAATCCACTCTTGATTGGATTAGTAAATTGTAGGTCAAGAAAGTGCTTTTTGACTTAGCATGATTTGAGTAAAGCATTTGATAAAGTTTCTCATTATATCTTTTGAACAAGATAGAAATTTGGCCAGAGATGGCTGGTTGAAAGACTATTAACTGGGAGTGTTGATGAATGAATTGGTACAAACTTGGGGTGGCAGAGTCTTCAATGGCATAGCAAGGAGTTCTATATTGAGCCCCATCCTATGCAAGGTTTTCATCCGTGGCTTAAATGTAGACATAAAGGATATGTTTGTCAGCTTTTCAGATGAAACCAAGCTTGAAGAGAGAACTAATATGTTTGTTGACAGAATCAGAAAAAATAACTCTGGACAAATGGATAGGAAGAAAGAAGCAAGAAGGGATTTAAATGCAAAGTCCTATATTTTAGTTTCAGTAATCAAATGGACAAATACTAGATGGAATAGATATGACTTAATTGCTTATGAAAAAATATACAACTTTGGAGTATAAGTCAGTTATACAAGAGTGAAAGAAGAAGAAAGGGGGAGTGTGGTGGGTTCCTCTGTATTATTGCACTGGTCAGGCCACGTGAGGAGTTTTAAGGACTATGTAAAAGAGGAAAGATGACAAATTGATAGGGGTTCAGATGCAGTTATCAGGATAGTGAGGAACTGCTTAAGGAAATGAGAAATTGTCATTTGGAGAGGACAAAAGAGAAGATGCAAGAATTGTCTCCCAAAGGCTTCTCTGTATTTTTAGTTAAATGAATTTGAAAAAAAACCCACAAAACTTCCCTATGCTTATTCTGTGTAGGTCTAAAGGGCATTAAAAATAGGTGGAAGGAAATCTTTGGCTCAATAAAAGGAAGACTTTTCTGATAATGAGAGATGAGTGATGATGAAATGGGCTGCCTTCTTGGAGAACTGAATGTCTTATCACTGCCAGTTGCAAGCAGAGGCTGGAGAATGTTGGGTACCTACTTTAGTTTCATAGTCAGGCTAAATAATATCTAAATATCCTTCTAACTCCACGTATCTTCGGCTCTCGTGGGAGGATCTAAGAGGAAGAGGGAGAGTCACAAACAACACAGTCTGTAAACAGCGAAGGACAGACTTTGTGCACCCATACCTTGGAAGATGCATGTTGTTTGCTCAACCATCTGTGCACACAATTAGCAATCACTATCAGTGGTGTTATCTTTAAATGTAAAGCACATGACATGGATAAAATGTGCACAAGTAGTCAACCAATAAAATAAACGACAGTGTATTAAACTGCCTAAATATATATTTATATGCTTAAGTAAGAAACCAGTTCAATTACAGCTCATGAACACTTTTATAACCTGCTGTGAAAGATGGGGTGATTTTTTAAAATTGTTTGGTCTTTGTGAAGAGAAGAAGGAAATTAAATATACAGAGCACTATTTAAACAACATCAAGGCTATGATTCAAGAAAACAAAAGGCAGGAAATTCGAAGTTGAGGTGTGATGTGTTATCCTTCATTCCAGCTGCTATGTCCATTCACAGTGACAGCTGAAAAGAAAATTGGAACACTATGTAGGCATAGTTTTAAAATATATTTACTTAAGACAAAAACATAGCAAAGATCTTTCATACTATTTATGGGAGAAGGGATTAAACACTGACTCATCAGAGTGTCTTAAAAACATTTTACAAGTTCAGAAAATATTTGCTAATTCCTGTTTTACTTACCATATGTAAATCAGCTGCGTTATTCAGAGGCAGATTTTCTAGAAATTGATTGAGTTAAGTGAATCTGTTAGATTTCTTTTTGATTTCCAAGGGATCGTGTCAAAATAAAGTATTTGTATCTAGTGCTGTTGAAAGTGGCCACATAGATGGAGCAGAAAACTGCAAGACAAAATGAAGACTAAGGGAGCATAAAATACAGGGATAAAGCTACCCCTTCTTTTCAGCACCGGTTAAAAGAGGAAGAAGCCACCAAGGTGTGGGCATATTTGCCTGCTGAGCAATGGATGATAGTTTTTCCATTGTAGGACTGGCAGCAGCTGCTCATTGAGCTCAAAGTTTTGCTGTTACTCATGTGGCCTGAAATCCCTATCTTGCTTAACAAAGGGATAGGAGGACATGTTTTTGTAGAAGCTGCAGACAGAAATGACATGGAAGAATAAGAATATGTTGGGTTTGAAATGAAAACAGATCAAGAGTCCTAAAAACGCATGTAGGGATAAAGGCCTGTAGCAAGGACCAAAGAAGCTTTGCTTTGTTTAAAAAAAAAAAAAAGGGGGGAAGGATGCCGGGAGACTGGAAGGACACATGCATTGAGTCATCCAGTCCTAGGAATGGATTTGCCCTGGTCTATCCAGAGCCTTTGTAGGATCCATCCACCTCTATAGCATGATGTGTAAGGCCACTCACGAGCCATCCCAACCGGCCTTCGAGGCTCCTGGCCCTCATCTTACCAGTCCTTCTTTACACAACGGTCCCACTGGACTATGCACACGTTTGACTTTGCTGACATTGCCAATTCTGCCTGGGATGTCCTTCTATCCTTTGCTATTCAACAGTTCATCCTCAGGATAATCTCAAATGTCACAAAGCCTTTTCTTCCACCTGCTCCAAGGCCAGGCCGTGCACTGTTGTATTGTTACTTGATTCCCTATTGTCCTCACATGGTAAACTGAATGTTCTTGGAGGATAAGAAGCATGTGTTTTAGATTACTTGTTTATTCTCAGCACATTGTATTTGTTTTCATATTTTCAATAGTCAGTGGAGTGCCCGGTGCATAGAAGGAGTGTTCCATATAGTTTAGATGAATAAATGAATGATAACGGTGAAAGAATTGAGTTTATTATCCTTTAGTAGCAACTAGTTACAAGGAAAATATTGATATTATGTTAAATGGTTTTTTGTTTCAAATCATTAAAGCAAGTTCCTTAAGACAACACTTTATGGACTTTATTTACTTTTTTCAAGTATCAAGATGTCCATTGAAATGATATGTTATAAGCGTTTAAGAAAGAAATTCTTGGAAGGACTTGGGCGAATTTAGTAACAGGCAGTGCCATGAGGAAGCATTCTAACATGGGCACCATGCTGTGGACTCAGAGATGCACCCCACTTCATGGAGGACTTTCTCCCCAACCACATGATGTGGTCAGCAGGCAGCCTTCAGCTGTCAGCAATTGAGGCCCGCTTGAGGTCTTACCCTTCCCAGGGCAACCCTCAGCCAGTGACTGAGTGCAGCAGAAATAAAAAGCTCTATCATTTCAGTCCAATGTGGGCTGCTCTGCTGGGCAATACTTGCTCCAGAGTTCCCCATTGGCTTGGCCAACACTATTTGGGTATATACTGTGGTTTGATTCCTCCCTCTGCCCAATCCTGCTCGCTTCCTTCCTTTCACAGGTATCACAGAATTAACACCCCAAATCTGGAAGCGGCTGCTTCCAGAGAACACAACCTGCAACACACAGAAAGACCTGAAGTGTCTTTTCCTAATTGGCCAAGGAAGAGTTAATTCAGGGAGTCTCAGTTTAGGCTGAAATGCTCTACCCATTTGTGTCTAGGCTCATACTTCATACTCACACAAAGTTATATTGCAAAGGATCAGGTTGGGATAAAGAATATTGGTATCGTATTGTTGTGTAGCACAATCAGATAGAAATAAGTGTTATACTTATCCCACAGATTGCAGGATAAGTCCATAATTTAGAGCACAGACTTGGTGATCAGCCAGACCTACTGAACAGAAGAGCGACTTTGGATATGTTGCTTAGACTCTAGGGCTCAGTTCCCTCATCTGTAAAAAAGGGAAGCAGTAGTACTCACCTCAAGTGGTTATTCTGAAGAGTGAATGGGATAATACATCTAAAGGACCTATCACAGTGCCTGGCATAATGAAGGGTCACTACAGCTACTGCTACTGCCACCACAGCCATCACCACCACCTGTTCTGCCCCCTCTCCTCACAAGAACCTTGATTGCTTTAGTCACTTCATGGAACTATCTAGTTGTACACAGTCCCCTATATAGAACCGTTCCATCATCCCAAAAAGTTATCTTGTGCCTCTTTGCAATCAATCTTTTCCCCAACTCCTAACCCCTGGCAACTGCTGACCTGATTTCTATAACTATAGCGAATCTAGAATTCATATAAATCTGGAATTCATACAGAAGACTACATCATACATAGATTTTTGTGTTAGGCTTCGATCTTCAGCAAAATGCTTTTGAGATTCGTCCATGCCATTATGGTATCAATACCTTGTTTTCTTTATATTCTGGAGTAGTAGTCTATTGTATGGATATACCACAATTTCTTTATTCATTCACTAGTTGGTGAACATTTAGGTTGTCTCTATTTTGGGGGGGGCAATTATGAACAAAGCTGCCATGAATATTTGCCTATAAGTCTTTGTGTGAACATATGTTTCTATTTCTCTTGAAAAGATAACCAAGAAGAAGAAATGTTGGGTTGTATAGTAAGTGATGTTTAACTTTACAGGAAACCTCTAACCGTTTTCCAAAGGAGCTGTACCATTTTATATACCAATCAGCAATTTATGAGAGTTCCAGGTGCTCTCCATCCTTGCCAACACTTTGTGTTATCAGACTGTTTAAAGTTTTTTTCATTGTTAAAAAAAAATCAGCCATTCATGTTATACAATGGGTATATAGCAGTACCTCGTTTTGGCTTTAATTTAAATTTGCCTGGTGATTAATGACATTGAGGAGCTTTTTATGAGTTTTCATTTGCCATGTGTATATCTTCTTTGGTGGGGTAACTGTTGAAATCTTTTGCCCAAATTTTATCGGGTTGTTTGGCTTTCCTTGAGTTGTAAAATTTTTTATATATACTAAATACAAATTATTTATTAGATATACATTTATGCAAGTATTTTCTTTTGGGCAATGTCTTACTTTTAATTTTCTTACAATTTCTTTGAAGAGTAAAAGTCTTATTTTGATGATGTATAATTTATTATTTTTCTTTTGTGTTCTGTGCTTCCATGTCTTATCCAAAAGAGCTTTCCTTACCCAAGGTTACAAAAATTTTTTTCTGCATTTCCTTACAGATTTTAAAACTAATTTTAGCTTTCATGTTTAGGTGAATGATCCATATAAAGTTGATTTTTTTAGTATAGTGGGAGGTTTATTTTTTTATAAGGATATCTGGTTGTTCCAGCACTATTTATTGAAAAGTCTATATTTTTCCCCATTGAATTACTTTAGCACTTCTGTTGCCAACGAATTAACCATGTATGTATTAGACCAGTGTTTCTCAACTGAGAGCCATTTGTGGCAATGTCTGAAGACATTTTTGTTTGTCACAAGTGGGAGGTGCCACTGACATCTAGTGGGTAGAGCCCAGCGATGCTGTTAAACATTCCGCAATGCACAGGATGACCTCCAACAAAGAATTACACAGCCCAAAATGTCAACAGCGCAGCTGTTAAGAAAACCTGTATTAGGCTATTTCTGGACTCTGTTCTATTTCATGGATCTGTATTAGAGGTTGGCAAACTTTTACTTAGAGGGACAAAGAGTATTTTAGGCTTGAAGGCCACACTGTCTTTAATATGACCTCTCACCTCTGCTGTTATAATACAAAAGCAGTCATAGATAATATATAAACAAATGGGAGTGGCTGTATTCCAATACAACTTTATTTGCAAAAGCAGGCAGCTAGTCTGTGGCTTGTGGTTTGCCAATCCCTGATCCATATGTCTGTATGTCTATCCTTATGCCAATATCACCTTTTGTGATTACTGACTTACTTTATAGTAAGTCTTAGAATTAGGTAGTGTAAATCCATCACTTTCGTTCTTTTTTTTCCCCCTTCAAAATTGTTTTGGCTACTCTAGGCCCGAGATTTTCCATATAAATTTTTAAAACAAACTTGTCAAATTCTACAAAAGTCTGCTGGGATTTTTGTTGGAATTGCCTTGAATCTATTGAACAAGTTGAGGAGTGTTATGGAATGAATTTTGCACTCTTCAAATCCCTATGTTGAAGCCCTAACCCCCAGTACATCAGAATGTGACTATATTTGCAGATAAGGCCTTTAAAAAGACAATTAAGTTTGAATGAGGCTGTTAGGGTGGGGCCCTAATCCAAGGACTGGTGTCCTCATATGAAGAGGAAGTGACACAAGGGATGTGCACATGGAGGAAAAAGCCATGTGAGGACACAGAGAGAAGGTGGCCATCTGCCAGCCAGGAAGAGAGGCCTCAGGAGAAACCAAAGCTGCCAACACCATGATCTTGGACTTCCAGCTTCCGAAACTGTGAGAAAATAAATTTCTGTTGTTTAAGCTAACCAGTCTGTGGTATTTTGTTCTGTCATAGCAGGCCTAGCAAACCAATGCCAGGAGAATGAAACTTTTTTTTTTTTTTTTTTTGAGACAGGGTCTTTCTCTGTTTCCCAGGCTGAAGTGCAGTGGCACGATCCCAACTCACTGCAACCTCCAACTTCCAACTCCCGGGCTCAAGCCATTCTCCTGGCTCAGCACCCCAAGTAGCTAGGACTATAGGTGAGCACCACCATGCCTGGCTAATTTTTTAATTTTTTTTTTTGTAGAGACAAGGTCTTCTATGTTGCCCAGTCTGGTCTCAAATTCCTGGCCTCAAGCGATCCTTCCATCTTAGCCTCCCAAAATGCTAGGATTACAGGCTCGGCTGAGAATTAGATTTCTTGACATTACTGAGTCTTCTAATCTATAAACACCATCTCTTGTGCAATTTATTTAAGAATTTTTAATATCTTTCAGTAATATTTTATAGTTTTCACCGTACAAGTCTTGCACCTATTTTGTTAAAATTATTCCTAAGCATTTAATGATTTTTGATGCTATTTTTTATTTTCAAATTTTAGTTGTTGTTACTAGTAATAGAAACACAATTGATTTTTGCATATTGACCTTGTATCCTCAGTTTTGCTAAATCACATTTTAGTATTTTGGGGTTTTTTTTTTTGAGACAGAGTCTCGCTCTGTCACCCGGGCTAGAGTGCAGTGGCGTGATCATAGATCACTGCAACCTCAAACTCCTGGGCTCAAGCGATCCTCCTGCCTCAGCCTTCTGAGTAGCTGGGACTACAGGCACACGCCACCATGCCCGGCTAATTTTTCTATGTATTGTAGAGGCAGGGTCTCGCTCTTGCTCAGGCTGATCTTAAACTCCCGCCTCGGCCTCCCAAAGTGCTAGGATACAGGCATGAACCACCCTGCTCAGCCCACATTTTAGTTTTGATATGTTTTCTGTAGATTGCTTAGAATTTTCTACATAGACAACCATGTCTGCAAATAAAGACAATCTTATCTTTTTTGTTTTTATCTGTATGCTTTTTTCCCCCCTATTGCAATGGCTAGGATCTCAAGTACACTGTTAAATAGAAGTAGTGAGAGCAGACATCATTCCTTTTTTCTTAGTAGGAAAGCATTTGATATTTTACTGTTTTCATTGTTAAGTGTATTATAGGCTGTAGGGTTTTCCTGTATGTCTTTTATCAGATTGAAGAAGTGCCCCTCCATTCCTACTCTGCTGGAAATTTTTATCATGAATGGGTGTTGAATTTTATCAAATGCTTTTTCTTCATCTATTAAGAAGATCATATGATTTTCCTATTTTTGTCTGTTAATATGATGAATTACATTAATGATTTCTGAATGCTAAATCAAACTGGCATTCCTGGGATAAAATTCACCTGATCATGATTTCTTATGTATTTTATATATTACTGAATTGGATTTGCTAAAACTTTGTTAAGAATTTTTACATCTATGTTCAAGAAATATATTGATCTATAGTTTTATTCTCTTGCAATTCTTTGTCTCCTTTTGGTATCAGGGTAATGCTGGCCTCATAAAGTGAGTAAGGAAATTTTTCCTCTTTTTCTATTTTATGGAGTCATTGCTGTAGAATTGGTTTTAATCCTTTTTCAAATGTTTGGCAGACTTTACCAGTGAAAACCTGGATATTTCTTTGTGGGAAAGCTTTGAACTATAAATTTCATTTATTTAATAGATAATGGGCTATTGAGGTTATCTACTTTCTTAAGTTTTGGTAGTGTTTTTTCCTTTTAAGAAATGTGTACGTTTCATCTAAGTTGTCAAATTTATTTGCATAAATTTGTTCATAATATTCTCTTATTTGTTATCCTTTTAATGTCTCTAGAATCTATAGTCATGTCTTTTTCATTCTTGATATTAGTAATTTGTGTCTTGTCTGTTTCCTGATCAATCTAGCTACAGTAAAGTGACCACCATCCCAGTTCACCCGGGACTGGGAGGGATCCTGAAATGTGGAATGCTCAAGACTAACACTGGGAAAGTCCCAGGCAAACCAGAATGAATTGGTTAATCTAAACTACAGGCTTATCGATTTTATTTGTGTGTTCAAAAAACCAACTTTTGGTTTCATAGCTTTTTCTCTATTATTTGTCCATTTTTGATTTTATTTGTTTCCATGCTTATCTTTATTATTATCTCCCTTCAGCTTGCTTCAAGTTTAATTTGCTTCTATTTTTCTTGCTTTTTAAGGTGGAAGTTTAGAAAATTGATTTAAGACACTTTTCCTCCTCATATAATCATGTAATGTTGTAATTTCCCTCTAAGCATTGTTTTAGGAGAATCCCACAAACTTTGATATGTTATGTTTTCATTTTCATGCAGTTCAAAATATTTTCTAATTTCCCTTGTGATTTCTCTTTTAATCCATGGTTTATTTTTGCTTTTATGGTTTAATTTCCCAATGTTTGGGGATTTCCCAGCTAACTTTCTGTTATTAATTTCTGCTTTGATTCTGCTACAGTGAAGGAATATGCTTTGTATTATTCCAATCCTTTTGAATTTATTAAGACCGATTTTAGTGCCCAGGATATGATCTAGGTGAATGTTCTATGTGCATTTGAAAATAATGTTTATTCTGCTCTAGTTGTGTGGTGTGTTCTATGAATGTCAATTAGTTTGGTTGATTAATTGGTATTGGTCAAGTTTTCTGTATCCCTGCTGATTCTTTTGTCTCAATTACTGAGAGAAGAATATTGAAATATCCAACTACGATTGTGAATGTCTATTTCTACTTTCAGTTTTATCAGTTTTTAGTTTTTTTAAAAATCTGTTATTAGGTGCATATATATTTAGGATTGTATGCCTTCGTAATAAATTGATGCCTTTGTCATTATGAAATGTCCCCCTTTATACTTGCAACTCTTCTTTTCTCTGAATCAAATTTCTGATATTTTATATCCACTCCTACTTTCCTTTTTTTTGGTGTTTGCTTAGTATACTTTTTCTCATTCTCTTACTTTTAATCTATCAATGTCTTTGTAGTAAAATGGGTATTTTGTAGATAATTTATAGCTGAATTTTTCTTTTTTTGAGGTAAAATCTGACAATCTCTGCATTTTAATTGGAATGCTTAGACCAACTGTATTTAACATAACATAATAACTGATATGGTTGGGTTTAAAGCTACCATCTTGCTATTTGTTTCTATTTTCCCCATTAGGCTTTTTTTTTTAATCAACCAATTTTTTTTTATAGTTCAAGTTTATTTCCACTATTGACTTATTAGCCATATCTTTTTCATTATGTTAATGATTCCTCTAGGGTTTACAATATACATTTTCAGCTCATCACAGTCTACCTTTAAGTAGTATTATACCCATCATGTATGTTATAAAAACCTTACCATTATATACTTCCCTTCCACCTCTTTTCATTATGCTATTGTTGTCATACCTTTTGTTTCTACATGTTATAAACATCACAATACATTATTAATTTTGTTTTAAATTATCTATTTCTTTTAAGTGGATTTAAAATCTTTTAATGAATTTAAATATGCAGAAAATTATCTGTGTATTTACCTGGTCAAATCTTTATTCCTACAGTCCATAGCAAGGAACATATGTATAATAGTTGTTTAAATGTCTTTCTTGCTAATTTCAACACTATTTTTTGTAGTTCTGTTTCTATTGGCTGACTTTTGTCCTCGTTTTGGGTCCCTTTATTTTGTTTCTTTGTATGTTAGCAATATTAGAGTGAATGCTAGATATTGTGAATTTTATATTATTGAGTGCTGGATTTTGTTTTATTACTTTAAAGAGTGTTAAATTTTTACTGGCAGGCAATTTGAAAATTGGTTGATTACATTAGATTGCTTCCATCATGGAAGGGGCAGTGTTTTCTCCTTACTGGAATAGACACTTACAATGAATACAGATTTGCCTCCCTGCATACAATGATTCTACCAAAACTACCATCTATGGACTTATAGAATGCCCTATTCACCATCATGTTATTCTACACAGCATCTGATCAAGGAATTCACTTCACAGCCAGAGAAGTGTAGCAACGGGCCTATGCTCCTGGAATTCACTGCTCTTGCCATGTTCCCCAGCTTCCTGAAGCAACTGGCTTGATAAAATGGAGGAATGGCCTTTTGAAGACTCAGTTACAGTACCAGCTGGGTGACAATAGTTTGCAGGACTGGGGGAAGGTTATCCAGAAGGCTATATATGCTCTGAATCAGCATCAAATATATGGTACTATTTCTCTGATAGCCAGGATTGACAAGTTCATAAACAAGGGTTAGAAATAGGAGTAGCACCACTTACTATTACCCTTAGTGAACCACTAGCTAAACTTTTTTTAAAAATTTTTTTTCTTTTTTTTTCCACAATGAAGATATGACACTAGCAAAACTTTTGCTTCCTGTTCCTGCAGCCTTATGCCCTTCTGGCCTAGAGGTGTTAGTTCCAGAGGGAAGAATGCTTCCACCAGGATTCACAACAATGATTTCATTGAACTGGAAGTTAAGATTGCCACACAGACACTTTGGGCTCCCCATTGCTCTGAGTCAACAACCCAAGAAGGAATTTACAGTGTTGGCTGGGGTAATTGATCCGGACTACCCATGGGAGAAATTGGACTACTACTCCACAATGGAAGTAAGGAAGAGTATGTCTGGAATATAGGCAATCCCTTGGAGTGTCTCTTAGTATGACTATGCTCTGTGATTAAAATAAATGTAAAACTACAACAACCCAATCTAGGCAGGACTATGAATGGCCCAGACTCTTCAGGAATGAAGGTTTATATCACCCCACCAGACAAAGAACCATGCCCAGTTGAAGTGCTTGTTGAAGGTAAAGGAAATTGAAAAATAGGTAGTAGAAGAAGGTGGTTATAAATACCAGCTACAACCACATGACCAGACACAGAAACAAGGACTGTAATTAACATGAGTATTTCCTCCCTATTTTGTTATACGTTTGTGTGTATATATACATGTATTAAGCAAATATTTTTGTTTTCTTTCCTCTCTTATTCCCTTGCCATATAATATAACATGTATTGATTTATATCAGTTTTTAAGTATTGTTCATTTTATATCATAGTACTTAAGCTACAGGATATGAGGAGAAGAGTAAACATCATTCAAGGACTTTATTTCCTCTTTTGGGGAAGGGATTAATGTGTTTTTGGTTGTATGAAGAATAGTCGTATCATGTTAGGTGGAATTACGACCCTGTTATTGTCTTATCTGGAGATCAAGTATGGTTTAGGAGATGCGTATGGATGCCAAGTTGACAAGGAGTGGACTTCTGATGGTTAATGTCATGTGTCAACTTGCCTGAGTTAAGCCATACCTAGATAGCTGGTAAAACATTGTTTCTGTGTGTGTCTGTGAGGGCACTTCCAGAGGAGATCAGTATTTGAATCAGTGGACTGAGTAAAGAAGATCTGAGCTCCCAATGTGGGCAGGCATTATCCAATCTGTTTAGGGCCTGGATAGAACAAAAAAGTGGAGGAAGGGCAAATTCACTCTCTCTTTTGGAGTTGGGACACATCTCTTCTCCTGCGCTTAGACATGAGAGAGCTCCAGGTTCTTAGGCCCTCAGATTCTGGGAGTTACACCAGCATCTCCTCCCACCCCCACTTCTCAGTTTTCAGGCCTTTGGCCTCAAACTGAGAGTTACACCATTGTCTTCCCTGGTCCTCGGGCCTTTGGATTCAGACTGAATTATACCACTGGCTTTCTTGGTTCCCAGCTTGAAGACGGCATATTGTAGGACTCCTTGGTCTCCATAATCGTGTGAGCCAATTCCTATAATAAATCTCCTGTTATATGTCTATATATATCCTATGTGCCCTATGCTCTGGAGAACCCTGGCTAATACATTTAGGTTCTGTTACAACAGCACCCGTTTCTAGCACCAATGTATATATCACTTAATGTTTGATCAGAGATACCATGTCAGTGATATAGAATATGTGATTTATTATAGGGATTTGATCTTATGCAAATTGGTATAGCTAAAGAGGTTTGCTCCCTTCGTATTTGCAAGTTACCTACAGCTACTGAATAGTAAACCCAATGATTTCAGTGTTTGCTGGCCTGTGGCCAGACCAGCCAGCCATCTCTCTGCTTTGATGTGAGCATTCTGCTTCCAGTTTATATGTTTGAAATTACATAGTGTTCTTTGACAGCACCTTACTGCCAGAGGTTTCTTTCTCACTTAAAGACAGAGTTTGTTTAAAATATAGTGGAGTCATTTCTTACATTTATGTTAGGTTTGAAGTCCTTGACTATTTAATATTGCATTGGGGGCATTAATCAATGCCATCAGACAAGAGAAAGCAATTAGAAGCATAAGAATTGGAAAGAAATAAGTAAAATATCTTTATTGGTAACATGACTATATTATATATTTGGAAAATCTAAAAAATCAACAGAAAAAATTAAAATAATAAAAGAATTTAGTAAATCAGCAAGTTATAAAATTAACATGAAATCAATAGCCTTTAAATATATATGAACAAAAATCAGTTAGAGGTATAATGGAAGAGGAGACTCCATTTATAACAACAGATAAGAAAATAAAATACTTAGACATAAAATTATAAGAGAAAAACTATAAAACTCTCCTGGATGCTACAAAAATAGACCTGAACAAATGAAGACATGCCATGTTCTTGGATAGAAAGACTCAAAATTGTGAAGATGTCGGTTCTGTCTAAGTTCATTTATAAAAGTAATGCCATCCCAATAAAATGCAACCAGATTGTTTTCTGTACCTATACAATTTGATTATAAAGTTCAGTTGGACAACAAATAAGCATGAATGAACAACTCTGAAGAGTACTGAGAGGGGCGTACCATACCTGACACTAAAACATACTGTAAAGCCTTTATAATTAAAATAGTTTGATGTTAGTGCATGAACAGACAGACCAATGGAACAAATGAAAAAAATAAAAAACCAGATTCAACTGCATATGGATATTTACTATACAATAAAGGCAGCATCTCAAATCAGTGGAGGAAAAGGTCAACTTTTTAGAAAGTGCTGTTAGAATAATTAGATAGATACATGGAAAATAATTAAACTGGATGCATCCCTCACATTGTACACCAGGATAAATTCCAAATGCATCATACAAATACGAAGACCTAAAGAAAACATGGTTGAATTCCCCTATAACCTAAGAGTTGTGAAAACTTAATGTAACTATGACAAAGGGAAAAGATTGGAAATGTGATTACATTAAAAATTTTCAATTCTACATGGAAAAATACATCATATGTGAAATAAAAGACAAGAGACAAACTAGGAAAAATATTTGCAACTTACAGATGATGGTTATTCTTAATATATAAAGAATTTATAGAAATATAGAAGAAAAAAGCCAATAACCCTGTAGGCAAATGAGCCAGAGATATAGACCATTGGCCAAAAAAAGTGCAAATGGTTCTTAAGTTATGTGAAGATTCTCAACCCTAAACATGATAAGAGAAATGAAATTTAAACCCTGCTATCAGATTGGCAAAAATTCAAATTTAATAGCAAATGCTATTGGCAAGTCTATGGGGAAATAGGCACACTCATAAATTGCAGGTGCAGCTACAAATAGTTGATCCCCTATGGAGGGGAATTTGGCAAGATTTGGTAGAATTATTTATGCATTTACCCTTTGTCTTGGCAAACTACTTCTAGGAATCTCTCCCAAAGATATACCTATAAAACTATGAAAAGTTATATGCATAAAACAATTCATTACAGTGCTATTAGTAATAGCAAAAGACTAAAGACAACCCAAATATCCATTGCTAAAGGGCTTGTGGAATAAACGATGCTGTGTCCATAAATGGAGCACTAGGCATCCGTATAAAGGAATGGGGATCTTTCTGTATACTACTGTACTTCTGTGGAGTGATCTCCAGAATATATTGTTAAGTAAAGAAAGGCATGGTGAAGAAAAGTGTGTCTGATATTCCACCTTTTACATTGGAATGGAGGACACAAATACACACACATACATGTATGTTTGTATTGAAAATCTGGAAGAATAAGCTGTAAAATTTTGCAAATTTTGTTTATCAGGAGGGAGGGAATAGGGAGCAAGTAGAGAAGCTAGGCATTTTTGAATAAATGTTCTGTGTAAATTTTATTTTAAAACTTTGTAAATATCTTATGTATTATAAACCTAAATTAAAATTTCAAAAGCAAAAGCAATATCTAAAAAGAAAAGTAAAATGAAACAAATGAATCTAATGATACATATCTCTAGTTGGTGGCATAACCACACAGAAAGGAACTATTCCAAGTGACTTTAAAGTACAGTAATGTGTCTGTACATCATTAATAGTATACACCCTACAGCAAAATACAAACTAATAAAAACACTAAAAAAATTTCAATTATTTTTAGTAATCTATAATGGTAATATTGTTATTCTAAGACTATGTGTATAATGTTGGATAAAGCAAATTAACAATAATGTAGTGTCATTGAGAAACTAGATTTTTGCTGCGGGAGAAAGGAAATACAGAGGTAAGAGCAATAAAGATAAGTAGAAACCTTGTAGTCTTGAATTAGAACTGGAGCTATCTTTATAAATTCATGATTTTTCTAGCTCACCAAAAAGACCCAGAGGCAGTGAGCAACTCAGTAATGATGAGTACCTCGAGGGCCCAAATTGTTGCCTCTAAACACTATTGTCCACTGAAAGGAACCAGGGCTTCTTGGAGAAATAAATGGATGATTCCAGGTCTGGGGCAGGAAATGTACAAAATGAGCCTGAAAAATCTTATAATCCAAATTGCAAAAGTACCCATCGGCAACTACTAGGGCCACGTGAAAAGGGCTCAATAGCCAGTTAAATAGTCTCCCTTTGGGTAAAGAGGGAACAATTTGAACATCAATAAGGATAATAACCACAATGGAATGAGATACATCAAATATAACATGTTTAAATCCATGAGTGTATAATGATAGTTTAAATTTTTTTCATTAATCCCCTCTAAAAGATATTAGAAAACCAACTTATTGTTCTTAAAACTGGGAAATAAAAGAAAATAATCAAGTATTTACTCTTCCTTTCCTAAACAAACTGTAACTTAAGGTAAATAAATAATAGATGAGGGAAAGTTTGCCTTTTAGAATAGCCTAGTTAATACATGAAAAAGAAATAATGGAATTAGAATTTCACCAATTTGCAAAACCTGATGAAAAATGGATTCTTTTTGACAATTGCAAGTGTTCAGCACAATGGTTGGATAAAGATGAAGTACAAAAACACAGTCCAAAACCAAATATTCATCAGAAAAAGCTACTGGTGTCTGTTTGGTTGTCCAGCACTGGTATTATCCACTACAGCTTCATGAAACCTGGTCAATCGATTACAGCGGATGTCTACGGCACCCAATTGGATGAAATGCGCATGCTTGTGATTAAGCAGCCGAGATTGGTCAATAGACACAGGCCAATCCTCTTGCAAGACAACGCTCGACCACATGTTGCACAAACAATGCTGCTCAAACTACAGAAGTTGGGTTTGGAAACTCTCTGTCATCCACCGTATTCACCAGAACTTGCACCAACTGACTACCACTTCTTCCAGGCTTTGGACCACTTCTTGCAAGGGAAAATACTCAATTCTCAACAAGCTGTGGAAAACACCTTTTGTGATTTCATCACCACTCTCTGTCCAGGCTTCTTCCCTGCTGGCACAAACAAGCTACAGTTAAGATGGCAAAACTGTGTCGATTGTTTAGGTGCATACTTTGATTAACTTTACTGCTTCTTGTTTGAGATATAATAAACTATATTTTTTATTTGGGATTGGACACTTCATATTTAATGACCTATAACTGAATTTATAAAAGTTAAATGTGCATCTTATGGGACTCCACCATGGCCAATGCTAAACAAAGCATCCTACCATGGGACACAGTAGTGCATAACTCAGAACATAACAGTCAAAGCACGTGGCAGGGGGTGTAAGTGGGAGGGGCAGGGGGTGGTTCAGGCACTTGAACCATAGGGACAGAGGTAAAGGAATAGTCAGTGTGAGAGGCAACATGGGGCATCCAGGGCAGAGGGCAAAAAGAGGTCTTAGCTCAGGCCATCCTGATGGATAGAAGGCATTCATTCATTCAATCACTCGCTCATTTTTTAAACAAACTTTTATTGACTACTATGTGCTAGACACTTATAGATGATGAGGATACAAAGATATACACATATTCTCTTCCTCCATTTGCTCACAGTCGAGTGTGGAGAAGAGATGAGTGGATCAGTGATTGCAATGTAACTTAGTAACTTAATAGGTAGTGGTAGTACAGAGGTCCCCAGGAAGCCTTGGGAACCTACAGGAGGAATGTACACATCGTAGGAGGGTAGGCAGACCTGGGTAGGCTTCCAAGAGGAGGTGACAGTTGAGATGAGCTTTGAAGCATGAATAAAGACTAATAAAGAGAAGGAGAGTTTGTGACAGATGGAAAAATGCATATGTATTTGAGGACCTGTGCACAACGGAGGCCAAAGGTGGTCTGGGGAAAACAACATCTGAGGAATGCAAACAATTTGCCATCTAGGAAATAGATAATAGTCTTGGGTTCTAGTGCAGAGTTCAGTCCTGGATATACAAAAGAAAGGCAGGAACCCTAGTCCTGATGGTAGGTTACCAGAACAGAGCAATTATGGAAGTCCAGTTGTCTAAAGTAGGGTTTAGGGCAGGGGAAGATGAGCAGAAGGCTGACCTGCTCTGTGGATCCAGAGCTACTTTACTTCTTCATTCAACAAATATTTGCTGAATACCTACTCTGTGTCAGGTTGTGCTCAGTCCTGGGAATATAAAAGAGGACATAGTCCCTGCCTTCAGCATGGATACCTCTTGCTGTCTGCGATGGACCATAAAAGCAGCTGGCAGGATATGCCTACTGGGTATTACTAGAGGCCTGGTTCTGTTGCCAGGGCTTGGATATATTAAGTAGTAGGTATAAAGAGCCTGTGGATGTGGATCAAATGGATTGGCTTGAGGGAATGTCAGGGTTCAGATGGAAAGCCCAAACCTGGCAGGGCCCAACAGAAGGGGTTGGGAAAAATTAGAACCTGTTGAATTCCTGTTTTCACACAGAACTTTGTGCCCAACTTGTGATTGATACAAGTTGGCTCTGGTTCCCTTACTGTTGCTATGGACTCCGACAATCGTGGTGATCCCGGCTATCTGTGAGCCTGCCCCGTAGATGGATGAGCCACTGGTGGAAGAGGCCTGAGCCCAGAGGCATTGAGGCTGTGTTTGGAACAAGAAGCTTCCCTTCTACTTTCTATCTCTTACCTCTGTTTGCATTCTAGCCTGCCACTATTCTGACTGCCCACCAGTGGTAGTCTCCACCACCATGGTTAATGTTGCAGTAAGCTCAGGGCTAGGGATCTGCCACAGGTGTTGGGATGCTTGCTATATCCTGGTGGTATCTCAACCCTGCCAAGTGTCCTGGGGAGCATTAGGGGAGGAACTTTTTCTAATTTTCCCTCCCCCTTCTCCTCTGCTGTGGTCTAAATGTTTGTGTCCCCCAAATGTTTATATGTTGAAATCCTAACCCCCAACGTGATGGTATTAGGAAGTAGGTATCACTTTGGGAAGTGATTAGGTCATGAGGGTGGAGTCTTCATGATTGGGGTTAGTGTCCTTATAAAAAAGATCCCAGAGAACTAGCTTCCTCCACCATGTGAAGACCCAGCAAGAAGGTGCCATCTATGAACCAGGAAACGGGCCCTCATCAGACACTGAATCTGCTAGCGCCTTGATCTTGGACTTCCTAGCCTCCAAAACTGTGAGCAATAAATTTCTGTTGCTTATAAGCTACTCAGTCTATGTTATTTTGCTATAGAAGCCCAAACAAACTAAAACATCTTCTGTTTCAAAAGCATAGCCAACTTTCAAAACCACTTCTTTCATGGAACATTTCATAATAATCATCTATCCATCATTTATCCATCCACACATCCACTCATTTATTCAACAAATATTTATTAAGTATCCATCATGTAATAAACCTTGGGGATGCGGCGATGAACACCCAGCCATGATTCCTGACTTCACAGAGCTTAACCATCTCAGCCTATGGGGAGCTCTCCTTTCCCTGACCTGCTATAGTTCTCTTTGGATAGTTAGTCGCCGACTACTTCATAGATGACCCAACCTTTCGTGCATTTTTGACTTGTCTCTCCAGTGCAATTGTAAACACAGGACTACAACTGTGTCTGATACTGTTCTGATATTGTTACGGGGCAATTCCACTATGCTACACAGAGAGGATTCGATCCATACTTTTGGATGAATGTGTGCAGGCACAAATGCTCTGCCCAGGTACGAATGGAAGGTTCTTTGGTGACTGTACTGGGGCTTTGAGACACTGACTCACCCCGTCCCTGGCTTGTCTGCACTGGCCTGTGGGTGGAGACTGAGAAATGAGATGCTTTGTACAATAATAAGAACTGAGAACAAGGAATACAGAGTTACAATACAACTAAAAAAAAAGAAAAAGGTGAAATATGACTCTGAACATCCTTGTTGAGGACCTGTGACTGTGGCTGTTTTCTCAGAGTGCCACAGGGGCAGGTGACATCCTGCCATGTCATCAGGTGCCTACTGCAATCTGATTGGTTCTGCACCAGAAACTCTCATGTGACAACAAGCTGAAGCAGGGGAATAAGGGTGGGGTGTCTTAGTCTTGGCTATCAAAGCCATCAAACTTGCCTGTCTTGCAGCACTTTAGAATCTCAGGTCTTGGGCGCCATTTCTCACTTATGAATTTTTGTGTTTTCTAAACTGTGGCCAGGGCTGGCCTTAAGCAAATTGCAAGTAAAAAACACTTGGGGTATCCCAGCCTTTATCTTATTCCCTCTTCCTCCTCTCTTTCCACCTTAGCGGCAACCCCTCTTTCACCCAGGGTGCCAGTGATCTCAAGAAAGAGTCTGATGAATTTATGCATACCAAGGTATAAAAGACATCTGTGGGGTTAGTTATATTTTAAATAGGATCAAACCTTGTAATAAAGAAATGAGAATCAACCAGTAGAAGTTCAGGTATCATCACTTAGAGGTGTGAGAAACATTTGGGGGTAGACATGAAGTGCCTCTGATGTCACGCTCATTGCCAATAGCTTGATACCCATTTCCTGTCCTCCGTCCCTCCTCACCCTTGACATCACACAGCTCATCACAAGTTCAAACCTTTTGAAAAGCCAACCTCTTAACTTTCACTACTGAGTTATATACAAAGGGCACAACTTCAGATACTTATTTTTCCCAAATGCTTCTGTTTATAGAGTAAAATCACATGAGTCTTTGATAGAATTGGCTAGAAATGCTGAGGTTGTCAAATTTCAACACAGAATTTCTTTTGCTGACTTAAGAGATGAACGCATGTCATAAAATCAGTAACTATCCAATTATCTAGTGAAGTTAGGGTCATTCTAACAGTCTACATGGATAATTCAAGCCAGAAAAGTTGTCACAGTGTAATTTATTCTTATTGGCAGCTAGGATAATCCTGAGTTCATGGGAGTCAATTCTATGAGAACTGGAAATCGGAAAAGAATCTTGATTTGAACTCCTGACCCTGAAAAAGGGTCACTTTTCCCATGAAGTCGTTCCTGATTTCCAACTGACCACTCCCCCCATTTGGACCCTCAACATTGCCCCTTCTGCTAAGACTGTGAGCTCTTCAGACAGGGATTGGGTCATGTACATTTGTATCCCTAGTGCTTACAAAGTATCTGACACAAATGGGATACAATAAAATATTTGTGAATGAATGAATAGATCCAGCTTTATTTCATTTTGGTGAGTGGGCACATCCCTTGTGGACTGAATATAAATCACAGAAACTTTGACTCAGATAACTGTTATATCTTCACTGGTCTCACCCACTTAAGGTGCTGGATTACAACTACTCACAGAGTAAAGTTAAGGTTAGGGACAAGGGTACTCTATTAATTTTACCTCCCAAGATTATAGGTTAGATAAAAGATCAAGTGTGTTTTGACATGCATGGTTTGTCTAAGAGTTGGTCAGAGCTCCAGGAACCTATAGGGGAACACTCCAGATGTGGTTATTTTAGAAGTTTCTAAGGTAGATAACCTGAGTTTAAAGTTGAACTATTCTGTGCTGTGATTATGCAGAAACCTGGGGCAATATTTTATCCTATTCAAAATAATAGAACTCACTACCATTGAGATAGTTCCAGTCAAGCAAGGATATTAAAATACCTCTTCCCGCCAAACACAACACGCAGCATGAACTCAGAGCCAATCTGCTAAGACACTGAAAACAAATACGAGCAGACAGACAGACAGACAGCAATATATGTGGTGTGTAGCATAGATAGTTTTGGACAGCTCAAGCACTCTGCCTCTCAGCCAAGTGGTAGAATGTTACAGGATGTTTTTGCCTTTTATTGGAAGAGGTGGGGCTGCCTGTTCTCTCAGGCCACGCGACCTGGCCCTTCTTTACTGAGGTGGGCCCATGTCCACTGAAAGGTATTCCTGCCCCACCACGTGACCTTTGGCCTCAGAATGGCCGGCCCCTCTAGAGCTATCTAAAGACGGCCCCCATGTATGGGAGATTCCTCTCCATCAGGTGCGCACTCAATTTGTAGTTGGCTGACTATGGTGATTCCAGGGAAGGCAATGATGGCCATTCCTTTTTATTCCTGAGTGGAGGATGAAAAGAAGCTGAGAGAGGAGAGTAAGAAACTCCTTTGTGGAGAGGATTTGAGGTAGCTTTGCGGTATGACCAGAGCCACCATTGACAGGGTTCTACTTTGTGCCAAGCACTTGCCGTCCCTATTTCATTTGATCCTTCAAATAATTCTGTAAGGTAAATATCATTAGCCCCATTTTGCAGATGAAGACACAGTTTTAGAGGGGTTAAACAGCCCACCCAGCTTACTCAGCTGTAAGAGGCGAACACCTAATGACCTCACTTAACCCACTGCACGGCGCTGTCCCCTCTCTCTGAGTGCTGTGTTCCACAGGAAGTCTCCCTCAAGACTTGGCTCTTGCATTCCTTCAGGACCATTGAGAACGGAAGAGGTGAGCCTGGGCCACCAGGGGCTTGGGAAGAGGCCCAGCTCCAGAGCTCAGAGCTCTAGAGAATGACGTCATTTTCCATCTTCATCCCTCTGCTTGTGTGATGGGGCTGGGCATAAGGTGGTGGGAAGAGATGATAAGGATGATCTCCTAAAGAGACCAGCCCTCGGAGCCCGGGGCTCTGGTAGGGGCTGCTCTCCACTCAGAACTCCTTTGGAACCCACCTTGTAAAATTGTGCCAGGGAAGCAGTGTCTCATAATGGCCATCTTGGCTATCAGATATTTTCTAAAGAACTAATTAGTAATTGAAGGGGAAATAGCATTGAAAAGTTAGTCTGTTGACAGCAGCAGCAGGATAATATGAACCTTAATCTCAGGTTTATCCTGGTATAACATTGTTTAAACAACATAGAAAGAACCACACTGGTCACCAGGACCAGGCAGCAAAATGATGACTTATGTAATAAACTATTTCTAAATTCTTATTTCTGCCTCTTATTAGAACTCTTCTGTCCTCATTATCCATATACATTAGCTGATATTTGATGCTACTAGTGAGTTTTTATTTCAATATCCTTAATGTATTCCCACTAGGAAACTATTTTTACTATTTACTGTAATTGGATTGTTAAAGTTTCCAATGCAAGAAAATCAGCATTTTTCCCATAGTTAAAGAAAAGAGGCAAATCCTGTTTTAAAAAAGAGACCTTAAAAAAGACATTCAACTTGTGCTTCTGATTTATTATGACTTTTTGAGGTTCATTTTTAAAGTACCCTTTACCCAAAGGCCTCTAATACGTGTCCATGTTACAAAATAGTTAAATTAGTTATAGTTATGTTTACAGTATTTTACATCTAGTTACAGTTAAATTATGTCTAAATACAGTTACATTATACAAAAAATAGTTAAGTGAATTACAAAAGCTAAAATGTAAAATCCTTATGAAAAGGAAAGAAGCCAGAGAAGTAGTATCTGAGAATCCTTAAGCCCCAGAGCCTGCCCTGTAGGTCAAGAAGCAAGAGTGGATTGAGCTAACAAGCTTTGGCTTCCCAAAAAAGCCAGTGTAAGCAGGTGACAGGGGGACATTCAGAGTCCTGGGATGCTGTGCTGAGAGTAAGGATCAACCTGATAACATGGGCTGGGATGCCTCTCCATAAATATTTGTTGATTTTATTTAGAGAGCTGGACCTCCCAGTGCTTGGGTTCTGAATAATAAACTTCTTGCCTTGGAGCAATACTTTGAATTCCCCTTGGATAAAACAAAGGAAAAGCAGCCTTTGGAAGGCAAGCTAATGTGATGGAGACAGTTGGTAATTAGCCCACTCTGAAATAGTTCTTGTAAAACAGAGCTCTTATTTTGACGCAAATCAGTGCATCACTCTTACCCTTTAAACTTTCTCCATTTCCTACACAGACCAAATCACAGCATGACCTTTACCAGCCTTCCAGTCTGAAATTCTCTCTTCCTTGGCTTGACTGTGCTCTGTTGTGTGGCCATTCTCCGTAATAACGTATTGATTTTGGCTCCTAGAATAGTGACTACTTCACTGACTATTGTAACCCAAGGATTACAGGCATCCCTCAGAGATATTACAGGTTTGGTTCCAGACCACCACAATAAAGCAGATTATCACAATAAAGTGAGTCACACAAATTTTGTGTTTCCCAGTGCATATAAAAGTTATGTTTACATTATACTGGCGTCTTTTAAGTGTAGATTAGCATTATGTCTTAAAAAAAGGTACATACCTCAACTTAAAAATACCATACTGCTAAAAAATGCTAACGATCATCTGAACCTTCTGAGAGTAGTAATCTTTTTGCTGGTGGAGGGTCTTGCCTGGATGTTGATGGCTGCTGACTGATCAGGGTGGTGGTTGCTGAAGGTTGGGGTGGCTGTAGCAATTTCTTAATATAAGACGACAGTAAAGTTTGCCAGTCAATTGACTCTACCTTTCACAAAAGATTTCTCTGTAGCGTGTGATGCTGTTTGATAGCATTTTACCCACAGTAAAACTTCTTTCAAAATTAGAGTCAATCCTCTTAAACCCTGCTGCTGCTTTATCAACTAAGTTTATGTAATACTCTTAATCCTTTGTTGTCATTTCAACAATGTTCACAGCATCTTCATTAGGAGCAGATTCCATCTCAAGAAACCACTTTCTTTACTTATCCACAAGAAGCAACTCCTTTCATTAAAATTTTGTCGTGAGATTGCAGCAATTCAATCACATCTTTAGGCTTCACTGCTAATTCTAGTTCTCTTGCTATGTGTACCACATCTGTAGTTACTTCCTCCACTGAAGGCGAGAAGTTTATTATTCCTCCACTTGAACTTCTCACAGTCATCCATGAGAGTAGGAATCAACTTCTTTCAAATTCCTATTAATGTTGATATTTTGACCTCCTCCTATTAATCACAAATGTTCTTAAAGGCATCTAGAATGGTGAATCACTTCCATGTGATTTTCAAATTACTTTGCCCAGATCCATCAGAGGAATCACTATCTATGGCAGCTTACAAAATGTAGTTCTTAATAATACTTGAAAGTCAAAATGACTCCTTGATCCATGGGATCAGAATGGATGTTGTGTTAGCAGGCATGAAAACAAACATTAACCTTCTTGTACATCTCTATCAGAGCTCTTGGATGACCAGGTGCATTGTCAATGAGCAGTAATATTTTGAAAGGAATGTTTTGTTCTGAGCAGTAGGTCTCAATAGTGGGCTTAAAATATTCAGTAAGCTGTACTATAAACAGATGTGCTGTCATCTGGGCTTTGTTGTTCCATTTATAGAGCACAGGCAGAGCAGATTTAGCATAATTCTTAGGAGCCCTAGGATTTTTGAGTGGAAAATGAGCATCAACTTCAACTTAAAGTTACCAGCTGCATTAGCTCATAACAAGAGAGTCAGCCTGTCTTTTGAAGCTTTGAAGCCAGGCATTGACTTCTCCTCCCTAGCTGTGAAAGTCCTAGATGGTATCTTCTTTCAATAGAAGGCTGTTTCATCTACATTGAAAATCTATTGTTTAGTGTAGTCCCTTTCATCAATTTTAGCTAATAAGGTCTTCTGGATAACTTGCTGCAGCTTCTACATCAGCACTTGTTGCTTCGTCTTACACTTTCATGTTATGGAAATGGCTTTTTTCCTTAAACCTCATGAACTGACCTCTGCTAGCTCAAACTTTTCTTCTTCAGCTTCCTCACCTCTCTAAGCCTTCATAGAATTGAAGGAGTTATGGCCTTGCTCTGGGTTAGGCTTTGGCTTAAGGGAACGTTGTGGCTGGTTTGATCTTCTATCCAGACCACTAAAACTTCCTCCGTATCAGCAATAAGGCTGTTTTGCTTTCTTATCGTTTGTATGTTCACTGGAGTAGCACTTTTAATTTCTTTCAAAAACTTTTCCTCTGCATTTACAACTTGGCTAACTGGTGCAAGAGGCCTAGATTTTGGTCTATCTCAGCTTTCAACATACCTTCCTCACTAAGTTTAATCATTTCTAGCTTTTGATTTAAACTAAGAGACATGCCACTCTTCCTTTCACTTGAACACTTAGAGGCCATATTAGGGTTATTAATTGGACTGATTTGTGTCTCAGGGAACAGGGAGGTCCAAGGAGAGGGAGAAAGATGGGGGAATGGGGCCAGTTGGTGGAATGGTCAGAACACATACATTTATTGATTAAGTTTGTTGTCTTATGTGGGCACAGTTAATGGCACCCCAAAACCATTACAATAGTAATATTAAAGATCACTGATCACAGATAATCATAGCAGATATAATAATAATGAAAAAGTTAGAAATATTGTAAGAATTACCAAAATGTGACACAGAGACATAAAGTGAATACATGCTGTTGGAAAAATGGTGCAATAGACGTGTTTGATGCAGGGTTGCCACAAACATCCTATTTGTAAAAAATGCAATATCTGTGAAGCAAATAATAAAGCAAAGCACAATACTTCACAAGAAGTATGCCTATATTTGAAACAACTCTTTTTTGAAAGGAGTCTAGTTGGAAGACCTTCCTCCTGATTTGGAACTAATAGTCCTAAAAGGAGACTCTAGATGTTATATTGAATCCTTGGAATTATGTAGGTGATTAAGACTCATGGCTAGAGCCACAAACATCCTGTCCCCCCACCACCACACATACAACACACACAAGTCTGCATGTATACACTACACTCATATATGCTTAGAATGTAACCAAAGTTATTCACCCTTTGCCAGAAATACTTGCTTCTTGCCCTCTTCCCCTGCATCTCCATGCACTAGAAAATACTCATCTTTGTAGATTCAAGCTCCAGAAGTGCTTGCTCTACAAACCCTTTCCTGCCCTTCTCCATCCCCTGTGCTGGACCTCACTAGTGCTGGAGGCAAAAGCTGCTTGCGTACATCTCTTCCCAAGTCCTTGTTTAGTGATTTCGCTTTGGTATCTTGAAATTTATCATGTGGAAATATTTATACCAAGGAAATCAGCAAATGCTACAAATCAGCACTTTTCCTTTTTCTGAAGAGCTAGTTTTTACACATTTATCAGCATTCTACTTGATACAATCCAATTGTTTAGTTTATAGAAAGAGAAACTATTTTATGGTAATAAAACAAGGATTATAACATGAACTGAAATTGACTGCTAAGATCATTGTATGCTCCTTTCAAGTTGCAAATATCTCACATAAGGACTCTCTCTCCTTCTCTCTCTCCTCTCTGGTCTTTTCTACTAATTACAGTCCTCTATTTCTATATTCAGCCATGAGATTTTTAAGTTAGAGGGCAACAGCTTCTGTTTCGGCAACACTGGAGGAAGCAAATGCCCCCTAGGAAAGACAGTCCTGGGACCAAGCAAGACAAGCTCTCAGAGAGGAAAGCTAAAATGGTAATCTGAGAGGAGTGGCCAGGAGGCAGGGTGGGGGTAAATAGTTGCAAGCCCTACAGAGCCAGGATAGGAAAACCCAAATATCTGATGTTTGATCTTTCTGTAGCTAACAGCCCCAAGCCACCCAAAGACTATCTGCTTTCAAGATGGAGGGCTTCTAGAATGCATTTTGTTGTCAGCTTTGCTTCCTCAGCTAAGGGAAGAATTGTGGCCAGGACTGAGTTGTGTGTGTTGGGGGAGGGGCAGGCAGCTCTCAGAGAGGTGCCAGCAAAGCTTTCTGGGAGCCAAGCCATAATTAAGTGATAGGACAAATGTCAAATTTCAACAAGTGAAGCTCAGGAGAATTATCTGGATATGTTTATATCCCACATGAAAACACAGCACTAATCCCCAAACAGGGGATTGATAACAGATACTAGGAACTTATCCTTTACTGCTGAGATTCTGTAACTAAGGAATTTAAGACCAAGTTAATACCATTTGAATGATGATGAAAGTTAGGACTTTTATGAAATCTACTTGATTTAAGATACATAAATTATTGCCAAGTGAACTCTAGTGAGACTTCTCTGAAACCACCTGGTAAAAAAAAAGTGAAAGAGGGACCAAAAACAAGTAAAATTTCAAATTGAGTTGAAGATTATCATAGAAATGATACATCCCAAATGAATGCACCATTAGGGTGGGATAGTGATAGTCACCGGGGTTGGTATTTCTAATAAAAATGAAATTATATGAGCAATACATAGTCCTTAGTAGTGTTTATTTTCACAGCTCAAATAGTTGTTTATGTATTTTCTTTTATTCTATGTTCCTAAACCAATTAGTCATGAAGTGGTGTCTCCCACTGTCTTGTTTTGCAGTATGTTTGCCTTCAGTCTGATAGTTGGTGCTCTGGCCCTGGGGAGGAGGTCAGGGGGCAATCTACTTCCCAGAACCAGCTTTAAAAATGTTTTTCTTCCCCCTTGGTTTGTGGCTATCATTAGCAAGGCCAAAGACAGGGTTATGTTTTTGAGAAATGCATTCTTTTCTACCCAAGCTAGTGCTACCTATTAAATATCACTCTCAGCCTTGAAGGAGAAGTCCAAGACATTGAGCGTTCTTGAGTGGGCCTCTCATGAGAAGAAATAAGGCCCGTCTTTGAGAAAGTAGAATGGGAGAGTTTCAGTGAGTCCTTTGGGTGCCCCCCAAGCCTCCCCTCCTTGTCATCCTGTGAGTGCAGCCCTCTGGAAACAGCTCACAGGGTTGACAGCCAGTTCCCTCTGCTTGGAACCAGAGGATCCCAGGCTGCAAGCCCTCCATGTGTCTAAGGCATTTATCTCTACTGGTTATTTCTAATTCATTCTTTCTGCACTCAGCCTACAACCACAAAGGGGTATTATTAAAACCATAAAAGAGAAGTAGATAAGAGACTTAATATACCAATTAAAATACCAAGAAGAAACCAGAAGAAACCATTCTCAGACTCACAATTCCCTGGATACATACAGCCCCAAAGGAACTCTGGAAAGCACTTACTATCCAGGCTAAGAGAGCAGAGGAACATCTTGTAGTAATCTCAGAGCAAGGCACTTATTTGAAGCTGAGATATTCACTTCCTGGTTTGGGAGAGGGTTTGCACTAGGTTATTTGGCATTCCCAACTCCTGCTTATTGCTAGCTTTATAAATGCTTGTGAATATTCATGATAAAAATAGCTACCATTTACTAAGTCCTTATTTGGACCACAAACTGTTAGGTGCTTTATGTATATTATTTTGTTTTATTTTCATAAGAACTCTATAAGATAAGCATTAATATCCCCATTTTACAAGTGAAGAAATTAAAGATTAAAAATTGAGAATAATTTATTAATTTCCTTACTTTATGCCAGGTACTTTCCTAAGAGTTTTACACAAATGACTTCATTTTTCCTTATTGATTTAACACTTACTAAGTGCCCATTAATGTTCTAAGTGCTTTGCACATATTAACTCAATTCATCCTCCCAACAGACCTGTGAGGTAGATGCCATCATATCTCCCTTTTTCAGATGGGGGAGCCAAAGCAGAGATGTCAAGAGCTTGCCCACAGTAAGTGGCAGAGCCAGGAACTGAACTCAAGCAGTCCGGCTCCGGGACCACGCATCTAAACCACTTGGCTACGCTGTCTTTGTTTTTTGTTGTCCTGTCAAGTGGGTATTGTTCTATTATACCTATTTTCAGACAAGAGATTCAGACAAGGGGTTTCTTTCCCAAGAACCCCCAGCCAGTAGAGAAGACTTTGAAGCCAGGTCTCTGGGACCCCAAGGCCTTGTTCAAGTGCTCCACTCTCTATCCATACTGCCTTTCCCATTAGACTCTATGAGGTTCATGTAATTCAGCCTAGTCAATTGGAGTTACAAAAAGCTTTATTTGTTATGTGTTCACCAAAGGACTCTGCACCTAGTATGTAGTCAGTAAATGTTCTTGGTTAATTCTGGACATTAATAAGATGCTAATGAGGGGACAGATATGTACATAGCATAGTTCAGGTGGCCACTAAGATATTTCTTTTGATTCTTATGAAAATTGTAACATTATAGAAATCTTTGCAAAATAAGACTTGTATAAAAGCAATGAAAATTGTACCAGATGCTGCTTATCCCTATTATGTTATTATTGTATTTTATACATTGCAGCTTGTATGAAAAGAGTTTTTAAATGTTATATGTATATATGCATACCAATGCAATATTGTATATATTATATATATGACATTATATAATATATATAGTATAATATATAATATATGTACACAACTACATCTTTCAAACTTACTTTGACCTGTCTGGTTCAAAGTCCATGTGAACTTTTCTGAAATTCTCTCCTGAAAGCATACAGTGAAGAAAAGTTCGTGGGAGGAGCTAAACACAGGGAGAAGGCTCAGTTTTACCTAAGAGATGGTTTAAACACAAATAGTTCTTGTAAAGCAAAGAATATTTTAGGACATAAAAATGAGCTCAGAAAGATGATTTCTATAAGGTCGCGATGATCCCATCCTCCTGGTATTCATGCCTTTGTGTAATCCCCACCCCCTTGAGTATGGCATGGACTTATTGATCACTTCCAAGGAATAGAATACAACAGAAGTGATCTGATGTCACTTTCAAGACTAGGTTATAAAAAGACTGTGGCTTCCAACTTGGGTGCCTTCTCTCACTCTCTTAATTACTCAGTCTGAGGGGAGCCAGCTGCCATGTTGTGAGGTACCTTATGGAGAGGCCCACATGGCAAGGAATTTATCCAGCCAACAGCCGATGAGAACCAGAGGCCTACCAACAGCACAGTGAGCTTGGAAGCAGATCCTCCCTGAGTTGAGCCTCAAGTAGATGAGACAGCCTCAGCCAACACCTTGTTTGAAGCCTTGTGAGAGACCCCGAGTCCAAAATACCCAGCTAATCCACACTCGGATTCCTAACTCATATAAATTGTGAGACAATAAATGTTTGTTGTTTTAAGCCATTAAGTTTTAGTGGTAATTTGTTTAGCAGTCTTGAATAATCGATAGAGCAAAGAAAGAAAAAGCACAGATTTTCAAGTCGAGCAGACCTTGGCTAAAGCCTAACTTGACTAATACCAACTATGCAACAATGGACAAATTATTTAACTTCCTTGAGCCTCTGTTTCCTCAACTGTAAAATGGTGATAACAGTAATTACTTTGCAAAATTATTATCATTATTAAATCAAATGGCACACATTAAATGACTAGTAGAAGGCCTGAGATATATTGGGTCTAATCTAATATTTTGTTTCTCTTTCTTCTCCCTCAATACTTCCACTAACCCCTTCTTCCTTCTTTTTCACCCTTTGTTGGGGAGGGGATATTTGAAATAATAGTGAAAGTGGAAGATTTTGAGAACCAGTGGTGGTCAAGGAGACAGGATATAACATAATTTAAAATACAGTCACTTGATCTGGGAGTGGGGAAGGAAGGGAGAGGTGCAGTAAAGGAAGGGAAGTCAATTCTCAACCTCCACTTCTTGCCAACATGTTTGTTTTTCTGATTTCTTTGCAAGGAGTGAATATAAAGATATGTAGGTGTTTAGTTACCTCTCCACCCAAAAGTGAATATTCCCAGATTGATGAACGAAAGATAGTCTTAATTTGATGGGATTTTCCCCATAATGTAGTATACACATAGTCTTCTACCAACAGCTTCTAAAGCTAATGAATTTTACTCCTTTTTCAAGGAAGAATAAAACCAAAAGAAGGGCAACGTGGGGACTCGGCCTTTGGCAGTTCCTGCAGGATGTGCAGCAGCCCCCGGTTTCTAGCTGAGAGCAGGATCTAACACCCAGAGCTGATTGTTAGGTGCCCTTATTTTACAGATAAGAAAGCTGAGACCTGTAAAATCTCTCAACCCGAGAAGGCAGTTGAAGAATGGGTGAACCTCCCCTGGGGCAGACGGCGCTTGGATTCTTTTCTTTCTGTGGGTGGAAAGAGTGTTTACCTAGTCCAGGAAGGACTTCCGGGAAGAGATGGGTTTGAGTTGGGAATTGGAAAACTGATGTGAAGAGGTGAGGTGAGGAACACCTCAGGGCCACAGGACCCAAATGGGACCGTTCTACGGCTGTCTGCAGCCAATTAAAAATGGAAGGCAGACGCCAAAAAGAGAAGAAGATGAGAGGACAAGGTTTAGACTCCAAGCAGACAATGGCAAGGAAGTCAA
Source organism: Daubentonia madagascariensis (assembly GCA_023783475.1). Taxonomy (NCBI): domain Eukaryota; kingdom Metazoa; phylum Chordata; class Mammalia; order Primates; family Daubentoniidae; genus Daubentonia; species Daubentonia madagascariensis. The sequence goes on along the minus strand of JAKFHU010000913.1, from coordinate 4,336,052 downwards.
AGAAAGGAATGGTATTCACCAAAGACCAAGAAAAGAGCTAAGTTTGCCAGCAATGAGGAAGGAAAGGGGGTTAGAGGAGCAGGAGGAGGAGGAGGAGGAGGAGGAGGAAGGGCATTATGATGGCAGCTAACATTTACTGGGCATTTAGCACTAGCCAGGCACTCTTCTAAGGTGTCATGTTTACATCTCCATTTATTTGTTTAGTCCTCACAACAGTTCTATGAGGCTAACAGTAGGCTAGATAGTTTCAGGCTCCGAGAATTGGCAATGATCAAGGTTTTGAGAAAGCAATATGTCAATTAAAGAAGAAAAATGTTGAGTTCAGAGCCAGACAGAGTTGGTTTCAAGTCCCAGCTCCACCACTTCTGCCCAGATCTTCCCAGTAGGGTTCATTCAGGCAAACAGCTTAAACTTCCTAGGACTCAATTGCCTTATGTGGAAATGGGGCTGGTAATAACACCTACCACACAGGATGGCTGTGAAAACCAAAGTGAGGCAGAAAATGCATAATGCCTGGTGTGGTGACTGACATGTGTAGGTATTAAATAAATAGCAGCCATAATTATTACTATTGTTATTATTATGGTGACAATGTATCAGTGGCTATTGTTGGTGAGTTTCTGGTATCTTGAGAAAATATAAGTGCGCAGTCCTACGTTCATCTTAATTCAAAGTGTGTTTACAGTGTGGCATACTCCAGAGAGCTCTGGAAAAGAAGTGAGGAGAACTGCTTTCTAGTCCCCATCTGTCATTCATTCGCCACGCAACCTGGAACCTAGGTATCCGTATCTCTGAAATTAAAGGAGAGGGAGAAATGATCTCTCAGATGCCTTCTAGTTAAAAAAAAAAAAAAAGCCATTAAGCCAGTTATTGTCTTTTGTCAATTTTTTCCCCTTCTCTGAGCCCTCTATATCGGTGTTTCTGAACCAGGAACAAATAAATGTAACTTTATGCTATTACTTGTAGCACATAAAAGCCTACTTTTAATTACAATTAAAGTCTGGATTTAGAATGAGAAGTTACGACAGTTGTGCTGGGAGCAGAGAGTGATGGTGGTGGGTAAATAAAACTAAAACCTCATGCTCCTCAGTGTGAAGTCAATAGATAATGCTTAAAGCCAAAAAACTGAGAAGTGGCAATGTCACAATGTCATTGAGAGATAAGGACACAAACATCAAAAGAATCAACTGAAGACTTTTAAGTGATTGAGTCTGGGGAAAAGGGAGTCGCTATTTTTCACAATAAGACTATTAGAAATATCAGCTTCTTGAACGACATGACTTTATAACTTTTATAAAAATCAAAATCAAAATTAAGTAAATGCATCCCTCATAAAAACAAAAACATAAGAACCTAGTGGCTGAGAAAGTAGAAGCCCTGGGTGAGTGTATGGACAGAAATTGGATAGGCCGCAAGTGGGTATAGGGGGAAGACCATATGAACTTTGATAGTCATAATAAGAATTTTAGTCTTTATCCTGAGATCTGTAGAAAATTCCAGAAATAATTTAAGCCAAGTTGTGACATGATCAGATTTGCATTTTGAAAATAATAATCTGACTCTCCCATGAGACTAGAAACTCCATGAGAAGAAGGACTAAAACCATTACTGTAACCCTGGCATCTAGAGGCAGGGCCTAACACAAACGGCTTTCAATAATTGATGACTAAATAAATTGGTGAATGGATGCAAGCCCACTTCCTTCGCCATGTCTCAGTTTCCGCATCTATATAATGTGAAGGGTAAACCTGTTTATTTCCTTGTCTGCGCTGTTTTCGATCTACGCCCAGGAATCTGGGAAGGCAAATGATGTAACAAGTATGAAATGTCCAGCACCTTAGGAAGCACTGCTCCTTACAAGGGTGGAAGCAAAAATGTCTTGGTAAGTTAAGGAATAGCACATATGTAAACTAAATTAAATATAAATATCTGCTCTAGTTTATGATGATAGAAGTCTCCTCAATGAAATAAGGAAGGACTGAGGGTCCACCTCAGAATGCAAAGATCTTTGAAAACTGGATTCCTGGAATTGTTTTTCCACTTGCATTCAGAGATGTTTAGGCTGAAATCCATATTTTCTTTTGAGGAGCACATTATAAATGCAGCCTGGTCAATATGTCAGGGTGTGTGTGTGTGTGTGTATTATATAGCATTTTTATAATGTTAGTCTAGTTTGTAAAAAAACATTATGTGAGCAGCAGGAGTTTGTCATAAGCAATAAAATCTTTTATGTGGATACTTTCCCATTCTTTTCAAGGGAATTTCTCAGAATTTTTTCCACAACTGTTTCAGACTCCAGAGAGTCCTCAGTGTTGGTTTTTTCCCAGCCATCACTGTTTTCTTCCCCTTTGCCACAGCACACTGGGAGTTAAAGACAGGCCATTCCTAGAGTACTATTTGTTGATTAAATGAGAACTTTTGGCAGCTTGGCAGATCTGGAAGAATTGGGGAAACATTCCCATCCCATGTTGTTAGTGACTCTGAATTCAGATGACTACAGGACAGAAAAGTTCATACAAGTATCGACATTGCTCTGGGAGGTTACTGTGGAAAGGGCCGGCATTTTACCTGGGAGTCCAGGGATCTGCCATGAGGTATGGCTTGAGGTGTGTCAAAGGCCGCCCTTGCCCCACTCCCTCGCTCACTGGGGAAGATGGATACTTTTAGCCTAAAGTTGGTCGTCTGCCTCTGCGGCCCCCTAAATGTTCTCACTTTGCTTTGACACTGCCAGACACTCAAGAAATGAGCAATCGATTCACCACGATAGCTCCAGCCTTTCTCTCTTTCTCTCTCTGCCTCTCTCATTCTGCCTCACAAGTATGAGAAAAATTTTCTCACGCATTCACTAAAAAATAAATTCTATCAATGTTTTATCTGATTTGTAAAGAAACAAAAGAAGTCAAGACTTGTACACTGAAAACTACAAAACATAATTAAAGGAATTAGAGAAGACCTAAATAAATGAAAAGCCATCCTATGTTCATAGTCAGAGATTTCACATTGTTCAGATGGCATTACTCCTCAAACTGATTTAAAGATTCAACGTAATTCCTAGCAAAATCACAGCTGCCTTTTTTTGTTTGTAAAAATTAACAAGCCGATCCTAAAATTTACAGGGACATCAAGGAACTGAGAGTAACCAAAACAATCTTGAAAAAGAACAAAGGTGGAGGACTCACACTCCCCAATCTCAAAACTTATTACAATGCTATAATAAGCAAGACAGTGTGATCTTGTATAAGTACAGACATATAGGTTAATGGAACAGAATTGATGGTACAGAAATAAACCCTTACATTTACGGTCAATTGATTTTCGACAAGGATGCTGAGATAATTCAAAGTGAAAAGAATCATCTTCAACTAATGGTGCTGAGACAACCAGATAGCCACATGCAAATGAATGAAATTGAACCCCTACTTCAAACTATATGCAAAAGTTAACTAAAAATGAGTCACAGACCTAAATGTAAGAGCTAAAACTACAAAACTCTTCAAAGAAAAATGGCATAAATCTTTGGGAACTTGGATTATACAATAGTCTTAGATATGACCTCTGAAGCATGAGCACAAAAATATAAATACACTGGATTTCATCAAAATGTAAAACTTTTGTGCTTCAAAGTACACCATCAAGAAAGTAAAAGGCAACCCAAAGAATGGGAGAAAATATTTGCAAATCATGTATCTGGTAAGGGGCTTGTGTCCAGAATATATAAAGAACTCTTACAGTTCAATAATAAAAGACAAATAATCCAATTAAGAAATTGCATTTGCATAATTTCTCCAAAGAAGATATGCAAATAGCCAATAAACTCATGGAGAGATATCCAACATCATTAGTCATTAAAGGAATATAAATCAAAACCACAATGTAATACCACTTCACACCCACTAGGATGGCTACAATAAAAGTGACAGACAATAACAAGTACTGACTAGCATGTGGAGAAAGTGGAACTCTCATACATTGCTCATGGATGTCTACTTCAGCAATTTCACATCTACACAAATACCCAAGAAAACTGAAAACATGTCAACACAAAAATTTGTACACAAGTGTTCATAGTGACATTATTTGTAATTGTCAAAAAGTAGCAACAACTCAAATGCCTATTACTTGATGAAGGATGAACGAAATGGTATATCCATGGAATGAATATGTAAAGTGGTATATCCATACAATCAATGGAATATCATTCAGCCATAAAAAGGAATGAAGTACTGATACATGCTACGACATAAATGGACCTTGAAAACATTATACTAAGGAAAAAAACCCAAACACAAAAGGCTGCATGTTGTATAATTTCATTTATATGAAATGTCCAGAATGGCAAATCCATAAAAACAGAAGTAGGTTAGTGGTCCCCAGGGGATAGAGAGAGAGGAGGAAATGGAGAGTGACGGCTAATGGGTATGGAGTTTCTTTTGGGAATGATAAATTGTTCTGGAATTAGATAGTTGTGATGGTGACACAATCTTACGAATATACTAAAAATTACTGAATTATACACATTAATACTTAATGGTGTATAATTATATCTTAAAACAAATTTGTTAAAGAATACTGTTTCAAAGAATGTATACTAATAACAGCTGACATTTATTAAGTCCTTACTATGTCTGAGACTAATACTGATATTGGCTAAACTCTGTAGAGTACAATTTGTTCCTGGGAAAAAACTAATGGGAAAATCATATCTGTCAGACAAGTTTATGTCTGTAAATTTGACATAAGGAAGAAGCCACCAAAAAATAAAAATAACAGAAGCTATCATCAGAAAAAATAGGAACAAAAACTAATTAGCAAATCAAATATTTATAAAATATTTTAATAGAAACACTTAATTTTAATAAAAATACTTTCAAAAAATAAAAAAGGTTATGGAAAATTTTGGAATGGCTTAACAGTGCTTATAGGAAATTGTCTTAATAAAGTTTGCAACAGAAAATACTTTCCTTATAAAAATTCTTCAATGTTGATATAATGCTTACTTTGTATTTAAATCACCCCTGGAGTCAAAACAGCAAAGTCAAACTTATTGTACCCACTAACTGGACCTGCCATGGGGTCTGAAATTCCCACATTTTTCATGCTCTGGGTTAAAGAACAGAATGACATCTCTATTATGGAGTGTGAACATGGGAGGGAATCATATATTGCCATTTATCAGAGAATAACACTTCAAACTTGTTCTGTCAAAGAATCGAGACCTGAGGAGATGGACACTGGACAAGTTCAGTGTTGAACTGTGGGGATAGGAAAGATGCAATTTAGGGCATTATCTAGTTGAAGCATCATAGTAGGGAATTCTGAATAGCCAGAGGAAAGATCCAAAACTGGAAAACTTATTTGTGTATAGAGGCAGGGGGTGAATGTGGAAATGTTTAGGAAGACAAATAGAGCAAATTAAGGAAAATCAAGAGACCACAGAGAGAATCTTTGCCTACTTCACATTTTGCCTTTGCAAGCAACACAATCTCATGTATCAGGATTCTTGATTCTCTGACAAGTATTTTGCAGTACTTAAATGTAGTTACTGTCTCCATTTTATTCAATCTCATCTTTGTTTGTTCTTGGATGTCCTCTACAAACCAGCCCACAAGTCAGTCCCAGAAAAAAATCTGCTACCTGGTGCTGCCATGTGGGCACTCACTGACTTGCCCATGCAACAAACATTTGTTGAGTACCTGCTATGTGCCAGACCCCATATCAAAAAACAAATGTCTACATGCTATGTAAAAGATAATTGAGACACAGTCCATGCACTTAAAAAGACATGGTTCAGTGGAGAAGACAGACATGAAAATTGCTAATGTAGAAAAATTAGATCAATGCAGTGATAGAGATAAACACAGAGTACCATAGGTATACCAAGAAGAGGCACCTGATATGGCCTAGTATAGAAGCTCTAATTAATAAAGCCATTGTTGTCCTTCAGGTACTTCCCAGATAGAGCTGTTTAAGTTCTGAGATTGCAAGATTTTTTTAAATAAACATTTTATTTTGAGATAATTTTAGATTAGGATGCGGTTGTAAGAAATAATATGGGCAGAGCCCATGTACCCTTTACCCAGTTTTCCCCAAAGGCAACATGTTGGAAAACTACAGTACAATATCACAACCAGGATATTCGCATCGGGGCACTCAAGATACTGAATATTGCCATCCCCACAAGGATCCCTCAGGTTGCCATTTTACAGCCACACTGACTTCCCTCCCACCCCCACTCCCTCCTTAAGTCCTGAAACCACCCATCTATTCTCCATTACTAGAATTTGGTCATTTCAAGAATGTTGTATACATGAAATCACATGGTATGTAACCTTTTGGTTTTGGCATTTTTTTACTCAGCAAAGTTCTCTGGAGATTCATCCAGTTGTTACATGCTTCAATAATCCATTTCTTTTTTATTGCTGAGTATGGATGTACACAGTTTGCTTAACCATTAACTTGTTGAAAGACATCTGGGTTGTTTCCAGTTTTTTACTATTATTTAATATCAATAAAGCTTCTATGAAGATTTGTATACAGGTTTTTGTGTGAAAGTAAGTTTTCCTTTCTCTGGGATAAATGCCCAGATTGCAATTGCTAGGTTGTATGGTAGCTGCATATTCAAATTTTTAAGAAACTGCCAAACTATTTTCAAGAGTGACTGTGCCATTTTACATATTTGCCAGCAATTTTTAAGTGACCTGGTTTCTCCACATCCTTGCCATCATTTGATGTTGCCACTATTTTGTAGTTTAGCCATTCTGATAGGTATGTAGTGATATCTCATTGTGGTTTTAATTTGCATTTCCCTAATGAATAATGATATTGAACAACTTTTCATGTGTTTATTTGTCATCTGTATATCCTCTTCAGGAAAATGTCTGTTCATATCTTTTGCCCATTTTCTAATTGGATTGTTTGTTTTTTACCATTGAATCTTGAGAGTTCTTTATATATTCTAGGTACTAGTCTTTTGTTGGCTATGTGGTTTGCAAATATTTCCTCCCAGTCTGTAACTCATCTCCAATTCTCTTAACAGGTATTTTGCAGAGCACAAGTTTTTAATTTTGATGAAACCCATTTTATCATTTTTTCCTTTTATGGATGGTGCTTTTAGTGTCAAGTCTAAGAACTTGGTTTAGCCCCAGATCCCAAAGATTTTTGCTCTTTTTTTTCCCCTAAAAGTCTCATGGTTTATATTTTACATTTAAGTCCTTATTCCATTTAGAATATATTTTTGTATAAGTTGTGAGACATAAATCAAGGTTCATTATTTTTGCCATGGATGACCAATTGCTCTAGCACTGTTTGTTAAAAAGGCTATCTTTTCTTTATTGGATTGTGTTTGCAAGTTCAAAAATCAGTTTGGTGTATTTGCATGGGGCTATTTTTGGGTTTGCTTTTCTCTTCCATTGATCGATGTATCTAACCATCCACCAATACCACACAGTTTTGATAACTCTAGCTATGTAATAAGTCATGAAATTGGGACATTGTTTTAGCTATCCCAGTTCCTTTGAATTTCAATATAAATTTTAGAATAATCTTGTATATATCTATAAAAATTTTGGTAGGGAATTTGCTAGAAATTTCATTAAACCCATATATCAGTTTGAGGAGAATTGACAATCTTTACTGATTCATGAACACTGTATGTCTCTCCATTTATTCAGATCTTCTTTGCTTTCTTTTATCAATGTTTTATAGTTTTCAGCACAAGTCCAGTACAGGTTTCGTCAGACTTACACCCAAGTATTTAATTTTCTTGAGTGGTTGTAAATGGTATTGTATTTTTAATGTTAGTATCCACATGTTCATTGCTAGTATATAGAAATACAGTTAATGTGTTTATGTTTATCTCGTAACCTGTGACCTTGCTGAACACACCTACTGCTTCTAGGAAATTCCTTCTGTTGATTCCTTAAGATTTTCCACATAGACAAACATGTCATCTGCAAACAGGGACAGTTTTATTTCTTTCTTTCTGATTTGCATGTCTTATATTTCTTTTCTTTCTTTTCTTTTCTTTCTTTATTTTTTTTTTTTTTGCCTATTTCATTGGCTAGAACAGCAATATATTGTATAAGAGTAGTAAGAGAGGGCAACCTTGCCTTGTTCTTGATCTTAGGGGAAGACACAAAGTCTTTTATCATTAAGAATAATGTTAATTGTAGATTTTTTGTGATTGCTCTTTTCAAGATGAGGAAGTGCCTCTCTATTCCTGGTTTTCTTAAAGTTTTTATCATGAATAGGTGTTGAATATTGTCAAATGCTTTTTCCATCTATTAAGATGCTCATGTGATTTTTCTTCTGTAGCCTATTAAGGTAGATCATGTTGATTGGTTTTGAAATAATGAACCAGCCTTGCATCCCCACTTGGAACAAACCCCACTTGGTCATGGAGTATAATTCTTTCTATATATTGCTGAATTCTATTTGTTAATATTTTGTTAAAGATTTTTGCCTCTAAAATTTATGGGGTATTTTGATCTGTAGTTTTCTTTTATTGTACTGTCAATGTCTGATTTTAATATCATGATAATACTAACTTTATAAAACAAATTGGGAAGTGTTTCTTCCTTTTCTATTTTCTAGAAGATATTTTGTAGAATGATGTTAATTCTTTTCTGAACACTTGGTAGAATTCTCTGGTAAAATCATTTGGGTCTGGAGATTTCTTTTTTTGTAAGATTTTGAATTACAAATTGGATTTTCTTAATAGTTACCCATTTCATGTTGAGTGAGTTTTTGTAGTTTGTGCTGTTTGAGGAATTTTGCCACTTCACCTAAGTTGTGAAATTACATCTGTAGAGTTGTTCACAGTATTCCTTTGTCATCCTTGTGGTGTGTGCAGGGTCTATAGTGATAGCCCCTGTTTGATTCCTGATGTTAGTAGTCTGTGTCTTCTCTCTCTTTTTCCTTGTCAGTCCTGCTAGAGGTTTGCCAATTTTGTTGAAATTTTCAAAGAATTAGTTATTTGTTTTATTGACTATCTCTATTTTTTGTCTGTTTTCAATTTCATTGATTTCTGTTCTTATCATTATTATTTCCTTCCTTCACTTCACTTTCTTTGGGTTATTTTTCTTTTCTCTTTCTAGATCCTTGATGTGGGAACTTAGATTATTTATTTGAGACTTTTCCTCTTTTTTAATGTAATAGGTAGAGATGAAAGTCCCAGCTCTCCATTCAGCCTTCTCAGGCACCGCCGTAGCAGCAGGTGGGGTGGAGGTGGAGCACCTCATTACAGTCTGGAGAGGGTGGAAGTCTAAGCTCACCACTTGACCTTTGCTGGTGTTGGTGGAGGTGAGGACCACAGATTTTTCTTTGATGTTTGATTAGAGTAAAACAGTTTCTGTCTAACAGGTTCCTTTTATCTTGCTAGGCTGCTCCTCTCCTGGTACTTTGGCTAGAGAGAGTAGGCTTTTGTTGGTGCTTTTTACATCTGCATCATTGGTGTTCCCATGTTGATGCTTCTCTAACATCCAGTCTAAGATATATGAGGCAGAAAGAAAACCCAGGCAACCCTCCTGTGTCGTTCTTTGGATCCTGAGATCCCTAGCCAGTCCGCACCTTCTCTCCACCTTTCACAGTCTTTTTTTGTGGCTTTATACATAATATCCAGGATTTTTAGTTGGACCTAGCAAGAGGAATAGAGAAAAATACATCTACTGTCTCTTCCCAGAATCAGAAGTCTGATTCCAAAATTGTGATGTGACCAACTTACTGAAGAGGTTGAATCAGAAAGCAAGCTTTATTTTTCTTTCACGGCTGCCCTGCAAATACCCTCTGTCAGACCCCTTTGCATACACTGGATGATGTCATAAGCAGATCCTTGTGCTTTTCAGATCAGTTTTATGTGTGAACATTCCTCATTTTCAGGGATTTAATCCAAACTAAACTGCAACTTCAACTTCTTATCCACTTCAAAGGATTCTTTTCTTTCTACCCCATCAGGCCTGACCCCAGCTTGGCAACCTGCATAGAGAATGATTCGGCCTTCCTCTCTGCTTTGCTCTGTCTCTGCTCTAGCTCTCTGTCTATTGCTTCTTTTCCCAACATAGTTGGGCTCAGGAGAGGGGAAAGTTAAAGGAAAAGGGCAAAGTGTTATGTTATGGGCTGGAGCTGCTGGAATCATATGTGATGCTTTCTGCCTGGTAGGTGCCCAATGCTGGCACTTTCTCTCTATTGTGGGTTCTCCTAAGACCCTGCTCTGGTAGGGACCACAGACACTGCAAACATTTTCTGACATAGATCATGCAGCTTTGGCTGACAGATTCTATCTCCTGGCAAGCCACTGAGTGGTTTGTCCTGGGGTCAATTTGCCCCAGCTGAGCAGACCTCTGGGTAAGGCTTTCTCAAGACAGTCCAAGAGCAACTGTCTTCCACAGTGTCTTTGCTAGCCCCGGAAGGAAACACCCTTGCTCAGTCACTGCAGAAAGAGCTGTTTGCCCAGCATCAGCATCTTGACCACGTTAGACTCTCATAAACAGCACTGGTTACCGTCTCTCCTTTAGAATTTTCTAGAAGAAAGTCAGGCACTGGTGTCTTTGCTCTCCAAATTCCAAAGAACACAGTCAAGTTCTCCCAAGAACTCTTCTAACACACTCTGCTGTGGTCTCCCAGCAGTACTGGGACAGCAGGGTCTGCTTATTGGCTTGAAGAAGGGGCAAGAAAGCACTTTTCCCCAACCCTCCTGAGGAGGTGAGGGAGAACACAGGACACTGACAAGTCACTCCTCAGCATCCTTGATCAAGCTCCAGCCTTCTTTTACATATGGGCTGGAGGTGGGTGAGGGGACAAGAGCCATAGAACTAAATTGATGCACCTCTTAGCAAAGCTTACATGGGTGGCCCAGCACCTTCTTCAGAAAGTGGAGTTTTTTGTCACCTTGGGGTGCTCAGGTGTAATTCTGACAAAAACAGGTAAAGTCCCATTTAATATTCCGACAGAATAAGAATGAAACATCACACTCCAAATCATGCCCAACATCTATGGAGTAGTGAATTTGAGACGTTGGCCTACCCCCAAAATTACATTTATCTTCATGTGTAGTTTGAGTTTTAAGCTGACCCATAGCCCACAGAGTGGCTAAGACATGGCCTCATTATAACACAAACACATGTGCCACGTGGAGTAGCACCATTAGCACAGGCTAAATGCCACCAGATAGAGGATGCAGGACGTTAAAGAGCACGCCATGCGCAGGACAGCTAGAAAGGGGCTGCAGCAGAGATGACCTAGCTGGAGCCTTTCTGAGCAGCAGAAGTTGTGTATGTCTGTAGGGCAGAAAAAAGGAGCTTCTTAGAGTAGTCGGCTGTCCAGCTGAAAGCCGTTGTCCCAAGCTACAGCAAGTCTTCCAAGGGGTGCCCGTGACAGGCTCATGTTCCGGTATGTCACTTCCTCTAACACATTTCATGGTATCATCCTCAAAATAAAGGACAAGGAATTTGGCTAACACTCCATGTCAGATTGTGGCAGTCCACAGTTCTGGTTACTAGAGTCTCCATGAGTGATGCACGTGGAACACCAGTTTTCAAGGTCTGAATAAGCAAAATGCATGCAGCACCGAAAATACAGGGAGCTCACATGAGGTGTCTTAGGATCTTGCTGAAGAATCATTATTGTGAACGTCAGTTGCTCTTGGACTGAAAACTGCAAGGAATGTCAGTTAATAAATTGTAACAGACATTACTTATTGCTGTAAATAAAGAGAATAAACTTTCGAGGAAGCTGAGTACCCCAAGAGGTAAGGTGGTTTGCCTAACGTCAAGCGCTGGGTGCGCAAGCAAACCTGCTGCTGCCACGAGGGTTCCTGGGCTCCCATGCCTTTTTTCAGGCAGAATAACCACTTTACATGGAGGAGACAGACTCTGAGGTTTAGCTCATAACTGACATGTGAGTCAGGAGAGGGAAACTGAATAGCCTCCAGCACCAGAGCTTGGGGTTGCCATTCATTGCCTGTACTAGCAGCACAATGCCGTCCAGAGAGAAGACAAACACTGGAAACCCTCCCTTCCTCTCAGTGGCCACTGGAAAACATCAAGCAAAAGGAAGAAGATGCCTAAGGCTTCAGAGTGTTGTTTCTTTCAACTGGGAAATAAATTTCCTCTGGTCAATCATTTTTCAGTATATGACATCTGAAAGGAGGTATCTCACGCTGCCTGCTTGGAGGGCAACTCATTGGGAAATCTCTCAGGGAAATCACAGAGCAGAGCTGATTTATGGCTCCACCACAGGCATCACCGCAAGCATCAGGACCAAGTGGAGGAAGCGCCACAACCCAGCCCTGAGGCAGGCATTCCAGCCTGTAAACAAATACTGTGGGCTGGAATGCTGCTGCTAACCCGATGTACATGGACTGTTGGCCCATGCGGAAACCTCTGACAACACTTTCCTGTGAGAGACCTGGGCTCTGGGGAGGCCCCGCTTCCTGCTGTGTCACCGTGATGTGACCGCGAGGGTGGGAACTGAGCCCAGGAAAACTTCCTTCTGGACTTGGTCGACCCTTGTGCAGAATACTGGCTCACGCTGAGCGCTTTTCCCTGAGCTATCAGGGCCTCTGTCACCCTGTCCAGAGTGGCCCCTCTGGCTGCTGCCCTGCCGGGATCTATCTTATGGCACCCTTGGGACTCTAGGGCTAAGAGCTGACCAGATTTAGAAATTTGGATGACTCAGGTACATGGGAATTTGAAGGTCTCTCATGCTATCAACAAAGCAAACAAATAAAAAAATGAATAAAATCTCAATTAGAATACAAAAATGTCAGTGGGATGTTTTTCGGCAGTAAGGTGATGTTGGTTTTTCCTCTTTTTACTTTACTGTATTTTCCAAGTTTTATATTACTTTTCTATTGGAAAAATAAGCTTTCTTAAGGAAAAATGATCAGAATAACAACTAATTAATTCAATTTAATGTTGCTGTCCAAGGAACTCCTATAAATATTATTAGTAAAGCCTTACAACTTAGCAGGCCAGGAGGTTGACTGTTGGGACCTTCTATTTCTCTGGGCCAGCGCCCCCAGCTATTGCCTGTTCACCAAGACCTTAGTTGTTACCATGCCCCCAAATCTCCACATTTCCTTACAAAGGAATCATCTTTGCCTAGCTTTCTCATCATTACACGAGATACAAGACAGGCCACCTAGTATAAGGCCTGATTTGCAATCTTATAAGAAAATTACATGATGTCCACTTGTTAAGAAGGAACAATAACATAAAGATGACAGCCACTTACTGTGCTTGGCTTCAGTTGCTCTGCGTAGATCTTTAATCCGTATGTTAAGTAGATAGCGAGGGATTCTGGGTCTCCTAGGGACGAAAGTGGATGTCTTGTCTTGGGGCAATTGCCCCACCTGGGAAGAAGGACAAGGGTGGGCCCTAGGCCCCCATCTTGGTCCTGCCCCACCTTAATCCTGTCTCGAGCAACTGCCATACCTGGGGTAGGAGGGAACACCCTATGAATCTGCCAGTCAGAACTTGATGTGCCAACTGCAAAAGAATGCAGAGGACTTTCTAGCCCACAGGCCAAGCAGCATAGGTATCATAGAGTCTGGAAAGTGACCTAGAACTCACATGTGCAGTAAGACTCAGGTCATGTAACTCCCAATTGTCCAATGAAAGTGGTTCCATGGTGACATTTGAACCACAGGGAGGTCCCTATCCAGATACCATAAAACAAGACCCAGACCATAACCAAACTCTCTTTTTTCCTGCTATGACAAGGGGTCCGGTCATCATCTGTGGAGTATGTATCTTGCTCTGTAAACCTATATCTTGCTCTTGCTCTATAATCCTATCTTGCTCCCCCTCAATAAATTTCATCTCATGCTTGCCTTACTTTGGTGCGTCTGGTCATTCTTCAGCCATGAGCACACTAAGAACTGAGAACACAGAACGAGACTAAACCTGACACTTACAACAAGGATTAACAGGTGCTGGTCTAGGATAGGATAGGGGTTACTCACACCAACTCAGGGCTCAGACTACTGGCCTTGGATCTGGGCTTGGTCATTTTTGAACTGTCACTTGGGTGGTTACTTAACCTCTTTAGCCTCAGTTTCATGGTCTGTAAAATGATGAAAATAGTACCATCTACCTGATAAAGTTTTTATGAGAATTAAATGAAATACCTCTGGTAAAACACATAGCATGATAACTGGCTTAAAGTAAAAACTTCATCTAGTTTATATCTTCCTGTTACAGAGTAAGGCAGGAGTGAGGGAGTGCAGTGAAACGGTCTCTGCCCTTGTGGAATTTATTTGAATTATAAGTAGATAGGGCTCTAGCTAACTAGTGCCTATATCCCCAAGTTTCCAGACCAAGCCACAATTGAGTGTTCTCTTTTTGCTTAGCCATTGTGATTGGGAGCTTTGAGGGGAGGGTGTTGGAGGACCCTGCTAGCCAGTGAGATGGAGGACATCTGACGGTCTGCCCGTGGCTGTATATGCTACATAGCCACAAGACCTGCGGGCTATGTCAACTCAGATTCCAGGTGTCATCAGTGTGTACCCCACAGAATGGCTTAAGTTATCAGGAAAGACCACAGCCTACTGGGGACACCATTTCAAGAAAATTCAAATCTCAGAAAGTTCCAGGGAATGCCTTTATTGTTGTTTTTATTGTGGCTTTGTACAGTTAAATCCAGAAAAATCAGAGTCTCCAAATCGGAAGTCACAGGAGTGAGCGGATAAGGAAGAGCGGAAGGAACAGAACAGGACCTGGAGCATTTCCCACATTATTTCAGGATCCAGGTTGCTGGATGTTCACCTAAAATATCTTCACCAGGAAAAGAAGGAAGTTGAACGCAGTTTGCTCAAGACTTTTGTCAGCTGTTTGTCAAAGGCAGTGCTTTATGAAAAGAAAACAGAGGCAAAGACAGCCCTGTTTGTATTTTATATCCAGAAGTCCCCCAAAACAAAAATATTTGGGCAATCATGATCTATAGGCTTGTTCTCACATCTGAGTCATGAGTCTACTCAACCTAAAGGAAGTACCTCTAAGCCACTGAGATGTCTGAATTGTTCTTTCACAAAGAGTAACGAGGAATCATTCTGGATTAGTTGGCTCAGTGAACAAATCAAAGGGCTCTATCTCTGTGTCTCTTCTCACTCTCTGCATTCTTCCTAGGTGATGTCATCCACTCCCTTGGCTTTACCTATCGCATATGATATGTTTTGAAAAATGTACATACCATAGTCAAAAAAAACCTCTGTATAAACCACCAAAATATCTCCCCTGATCTCCAGACCCATTGGATAAGTGAGAAATTCTTTTAGTTGCAAGTAACAAGAGCAGTAAAACTCAATTTATAATTGTATGGCAGAGACTGCTAGTTGTTTACCAAAATCCATCCTTCTACAGAAGTTGGAATATGGAAGCATTACCCTACATTTCCTAGCTTGTCTTGCAGTTAGATGTGGCCAGTATTCTCCAATGAAATGTGAGTGGAAGTGATATGTTTAGCAGATTAAACCTCCCAAAAGGGCATCTCTGTCCTCTTTCCCCTTCTGGCAAACTGTGATTCCAGGCCCAGAGTGACCTTGGAAGCCGTGTGTTGAGAAGAGAAGAGCCTCCATTGGCTTGTGTCCCTGAGCCTTCCACCACCACAGACCTGTGACATCCAGCCTCAACCACTCAAGAACAAGAGAGAAGTGTCTATTACGTCTGAGCCATTACTTTTGGAGTCTACTTATTACCCTAATGTATCCTATCCTAGATAAAACAAATGTCTTAAACTCACAGAACATTTTTATCTTACTTAACAGGAAGTTCAGCTGTAGTAGATGCTGGCATTGATTCAGATGCTCAAAGATGCCATCAGGAACCAGGCTGTCACTTTCTGCTCCACTTTCCTAGTATAATGGCTTTGTTCTCATGCTCTGGACTCGTGGTCACAAGTCGGCTGCTTGTGAAAGGAGAAATGTTGTATGTGGAAGTTGTGTCTACCTTCCAGGCAAGAAGAAGGGGACATGGGCAAAAGTCCGTTTCCCAAGGTAGCTTGTCTTTTTATTCAAGGGCAGCCCCTTTTATGTTTCATTGGCCAGAACAAATGATTCACTCGCCCACAATGTGACGAGGTGGCCAAGAGGAACGAGATGAGCACAACTGGTTTAGACCAGTCATAATTCACCCATTGGGGTTGTGTCTATCCCTCTGAATATCAAAGTATCTCTGCTTATAACTGAATAAATTGGGGATCCAGCAGGAGGAAAGTAGCATATGGGGGATGGTGATTGTTGTCTTGGTCCATCCGGGCTGCTATGACAAATACTACAGACCAGGTGGCTCACAAACAACAGAAATTTACTGCTTACGGTTCTAGAGGCTGGGAAGGCCAAGATCAAGGTGCCACAGATTTGGTGTCTGGTGAGGGCCCACTTCCTTCGTGGATAGACATCCACTCACTGTGATGTTACAGGGTGGAAGGGGCTAGCCAGCTCCCTGGGATCTCTTTTACAAGGACACTCATCCCATTAGTGAAGGCTCTGCCCGCAGGATCTGACCACCTCCCAAAGGCGCCACCTCTTAATACCATCACCTTGGCGGGTAGGGTTTCCACATACACATTTTGGGAGTACACAAACATTCAGACCATAGCAGTTGTTATGTAAGCAAAGATCAGTGCCTGCCACACTCACGTACCCAGCTGCTTGCTGATCCTCTTTGGCACACAGGAGTCTTCCTTAACACTTTTCTTTCTCTCAACTTCGTATCCAATGATCTCCAAGGCTTATTGATTTTTATCTTCTAAATATCAGTTCTTCCCTTTTTCCTTATTCTCATTCCCTGTTCTCTGCTATAGCTACCTCCAGTCTGACCGCCTCTCCATCTCTCACGTGTCACTGGAAGGATCCTGCAGACCCCAACACTTCACTGCTTGAAGTTTTCAGTAGCTACCAACTAGCTATAGAGTAAACTCCTGTGTGTAAAATCTAAAGCCCTTCATGATGTGACTTCCACCCTTCATCCACTAAACAGCAAACCCACATTACTGTAACTTGTAGACACACACACACACACCCTTATGCCTCTATTCCCCTGCCCTGACACACTTTCCCTTCCTTTTCACCTGTCCAACCTTAAAACTTTATTCGGTCTTCAAAAACCACTCTTTCCCTGCTTATTCCGCAGTTCTGACTTAGGCCCTCTCCTTGCTACTGTGTCTGTGCCCTGCAAATTTGCCATGCTTCCACTAGCACACATGTTCTCAACTATTCCGGTTCCTTGTCTGTGTGTCTGTCTCTCCCACTACTCTGTGTCCTGCCTGAGGGCAAGGACCATATTTTATTCACCTTTGCAAGCCCAGTGTCTCACCCAGTGACTGGCACAAAATAAATACTCTCATAAATAAAAATGGAATAAAATCCTAAATCAGCTCAACACAAGCGATTTGAAACGAGTCTTTTAAAAACCTTTTACGCTTGAGGCTGCTATACAAATTCATTAGTGTGTTTCACCCAGATTAGCCAATAAATGTCTCTCATTGTAGTGTGTATTGTTAGAAGATTAATTCATTGTTAAATATTTTCCAAATACACTTGGTGAGTCACCAACGGAATACTAAAGTAAAAATGTGTTTCTGGGACGAATGAGCAGGGTGGATTGTGCAGCCGCTCTATCTTAGTGACAGCAACAGCAGCCAGCGGTCGGGCACTTACATTGTGGCAGTACTTTGTGAATCTTTTTTATTTAATCCTCGCTGCGACCTCATGAAGTAGGTGCTCTTACTAGCCTCATTGCACAGATGAGCAAACCAAGGCCAGAGAGTATAAGAGTTTCTTACACTCACTCAGCCATGAAGGAACAGAACCAAGACTGAAACCCAGTTTTCCTGACTCCAAAGCCTGCACCTTTAGTCTGTTAAGTGCTCTTTAACTTACTCAGGATTGGGAAATCCTGTAGTGAGAGAGTCTCCAACATTTGAAAAGAAATAGAGGTAGAAGTAAAGAGAAAGCTTGAGATTGAGATTTGGAAACACTGAAGTGGACTCTGGGCAGAATTGGATTTATGCTTCCTAGTGCGAAACCCGAGTATGATTGAGTGGCGGGCGTGAAACACGTGGAGAGTCACTCTGGGAATCAGCTGCTCCCATCTGAGGATTTCCCTGCCTGGGATTTCAGAGAATGCTTCAGAGAAGTGGTATGTTTTATTTAGCTCAGCGCTTCTCAGACTTGAACGTGCACAGGGATTACCTGAGGTGGGGATCTTGTTAAAGTACAGACTGAAAACCACTGCAGCAGAGGCCTTCGGAAGGTGCTGTCACTGCTGGCCTGTTAGTCACCTTTGCAGATCCTTACATCTTTGTGCCATTCACCAGCCCCACTGGCCCACCCTTGTTGAGCTTCGGTGGAACCTAAACAGTTTCCAATGTTCTATGCATGACAGGAGAAGGGACCAGGGCTTCGCAGGTGATGCTTAATTTTCTCCAAATCCCGCTCCCTGCAGGAAACAAAAATCTATTTAAAAATAAGTCAAATATCCATCTAGACATTTACCACAGTTATTCTGGGAAATTAGTAAACCCTCAAAATTGGTTAGCTCATCAACCTCTAATGTTACCTTTTCACTTCCCACTTGCATGACCCAACGAAGTCTCCTGAAATAGGGCTGGGAGGTGTTCCAGGAGCTGAAAAGCAGCTGAGTGTGCCATCGGGGCTGTGGATGCAGCTCTGGGCAGTGACGCTGGCCACCACTGTTCTGGCCAGGGTGCTCCATAGCATCCTCTCCCCTGTGCCACTTGGTGCCCTGGGACAGGGCTCTCCTGCCAGGTAAGTCTGGGCCACTGCTCCGCTGAACCAACACCCATGGCCCCACATCTGCTCCAAAGTATCCATCCAAAGACAATAGCCCTGCAGGCTCACAGCATTGTTAGCTAGCTAAAGTGACTCCCCTGCAGGGGAAGGGAAGACTGTTTGGGGAAGGGAAGACTCCCTTCCCCAAACAGAGTAAAGGAAACATCGTGTCCTCAATGACTTATTGTTGACTAGCACCATTTTTTCCCTCAGCCAAGGCTCTTCTTGCTATGGGGTTCCTGCAAAATCCTCTCCTCCCATATACTCTATATCTATTTTCTCCCCTGAAATCTTTTTCCAGGTCTGTTTTGTTTTTCCCTTTTACTTTCCAGCCATTCTTTCTATAATGAGGCCAAAGACTAAGCCATCTGGCCACAATTTGAGGACATGGAATTCAAACATTCAAAAATCACAGGACTTTTTGAGGGGATCAATACTGGATGAGTTGCAACAACAGAACGGAGGAAGGAAAGACAGGTATTGAGTGCCGACTGCACACTAGTCACAGGTGCTAGCTGCTTTCACATACTTACCTCTGATAGGCAAACAGAGGCCCCAGGAGGCTAAGAGACTCCTCGTGGTGTGCACTGACTGCCTGCATCCTTTGCTGCAATAACCATAAATTCATATTTCCCTGGCCATTCATACACTTTAGGTGTATAAGTGTGTTCTTGAGGGTTTCTTGTCCTCGTGATGCCACCAGCATCACATACCTTCTCTAAGTCTCAGTTTCCTATTCTGTAAAATGGGGGCAGTAATAGTTTCTACCTCATAGGAATCCTATGAAAGACATTTAGCACAATATATGGTTTGTAATAATCACCTAATAGTTATTACCTATTAATACTATTGTTGCTGCTACTGTTGTGTTGTCATCATTATAATCGGTGCTCAAGACAAAATTTAATAATAGTAGGTTCCATTTGTTTATTCAACAAATATTTACTGGGTGCCTAACTCTCTGCCAGGCATTATTCTTCATAGAAGACATACACCCATCGTGAAGCTTACATTTTAGTCAAGGGGGATAATAAACACATAAAGAAATAGGGCAATTTCTGACAGTGAAAAGCACTCCAAAGGAACTAAAACAAGAAAATGAGACAAAGTGACTGGGCCTTGGGGCAGAGAAGGCTGTTTTGGTTTGGGGGCAGGGAAAGTATTCCCAATAAGCACATTTAAGCTAAGAACTGAATGACGAGAAGGAGCCAGGTGAGCCGAGACCTAAGAAAGAGCACGCTAGCAAAGGGAAGTGAGAGGTCCTGAGACGGGCACACCTCGGCACGTCCAGTATGCTTGCTTGATTCCCGAAACTTTCCTATGTGGAGTAGGAAGGAGTAGTCTTTACAGAGGCTACAAGCACAGACAGACTCTGGAGACAACACTGCCTGGTTTCATCTCCAGACTGTGACCTTGGAAAAGTTATCCAACGTCTCTATGCCTGTTTCCTGATCTGCAATTTGGGAAGACAATAGTGAATATGAAATTAGGTAGATGTGAAAGTAGTTAGAACAGTTCTTGGCATATAATGAGCAGGAAAAACTACTGCTATTATTATTCGTATGAGCGTGTAATGAATATATTTAAAGCACTTGAGCAGTTCCTGGGAATAATAAACAGTCAGCAAGCGGTAGCTGTTGTTATTGGAGCCTAGTATCTTATGCGTTTTCAACAAGGTGCACACTGAACGAGTGGGTCACTTTGCAGTTTTTCATGGTGCCCTTCTCTTTTGATCAAATGTAGAGGAAGGACTCAGCATATCATTTTACCACCTAATTTTAAAATGCATCAACATAATCTCTGTGGTCAGGATGACTTTTTTTTACTAATGTGTCTGCCTTACTGAATGGAAATGATGCTGTTAAAAAAATAAAAGAAAGAAAAACCAAAATTACAAAATTTAGGGCATTCTTTTTGAAAGCAACCACTTTTTGCCAAATGATTTAACTACTGTTTCCTCAGTGATGACTTGCAAAGGTTAGTACATAATTTCTTTATTTCCTTCATCATTTCCTGAAGACACTCATCCCCTCTAGGAGGTGAGGTACTGGGGAGAAAGGGTCAGTTCAAATTCAGTCACCATGGAGTTTGGGCTGGTTTCAACTGTTTCCCATCAATGTTTTTCTGGCTTCCATAAGTTATTACCTATGGGCCATTGGCCCTGGAGACACCATAGTTCATGGCCAAGATGGTTTGTTCCCATGCCAGTCAGAGAGTGCAAATTCTCCCACACAACAATCAAGAACTGGGTTTTATGGACTCAAGCCAAGAGGGGTCCATCTGGAAGCGCTATGGTACAGGTCTGTTTTAGCAGGAGACCTTGGTGGGGTTCCTCTGCTTGGGGGACGTTCTTTAGGGGTGGAGCCACCAGGCTTGGGCACCAGCATTCATTGGGCAACCTCCCATTCCAACTCCTCAGCCCTTCATAGGGAAACTGATTTTACAGTTTCTCTATTTAGGACATCAAGATAGGTTGCCATGGAAAAATGACATCTTCTAATTAAAAACACAGAGAGGTCACAAGTTTCCCAGAACAACTAGGGCACAGATCCTAAAAGGAAAGAAATGAAACAGTTGAAAAAAAAAGGTCAAACAAACCTCCAGAGCTGCGTCAGCCTGTAACTTTCCAAACCTGAAGGAGATGCCTTGTGTGGACAGAGGATGCTGAGCAGATAGTGTAAGTTCACCACCAACGGATGTTGCTTTCAGCTGACAAGGCAGCAGATCAGTGATGTTTGGGGACTATTGGCCTAGGACAATTATTCTGGGCTATCCTTTAAACTTAGGATTTCTGGATTTGCCTCCTGAGGACAAGGAGGGTACATGGAAGAGAGGGATGAGGAACCAGAAGGCTGCTGGTTCCAAGGGAGCACAATTCTTTTTCTCTCTGCCATTTTCCCTTCTTTGCACTGCACCTTGTACATGTATTAAAAATAGCACCTGCAACCTGTGCTCTGCTTAATCGCTGTCTCCCATACTGGACTATAGACTTCCCCAGGATGGGCACAATGTTATATTTATCTCTGTATGGCCAGTGCCTAATATATTGTTTGGCACATAGCATATGTACAATAAATCCTTGTGGAATGAATAGTAACAGTAACAAGAAGAGCTGTCATTTGTCTGAGTATTGGGATATTGTTAATCTTCTTTTATGGTAAAGAGACTTCAATTCAAGGAGGCAAAGTAGCTCACATAAATCCCTACTGCTACTGAATGACAGAGTCTGGACTGACATCTAACACCATGGCCCAAAGCTCAGGAATGAGTGAATCCCTGTGGGTCTGATTTTCTCTTACTCGGAGGCTGATTAGCCCACATGTGGCTTGAGGGGCCCTTTGCTCTGGCTCCTTGTCCCTCTCACTGACCGTTTGTTGGCACTCTCAAGTCTCCCAGCGAGCCCTGTACTAGAGTAAGCAAGAGAAAAAAACTACACTTAGTCTGGCTACTCAGCCAAGACTAGTGTGGAAAGAGAAGCCCGTGATGGCCACAGGTCAAGACAGGGACTCAGGGTGCCTTTCTTCCCCCTCTTTCTGTCCATCCTTGACAGTGCCACCCATGAAGGGAGGTGAAGCTGCCATAAAGGGGAAACTGGCACTGGGGAGGTAGGCATCCTTAGCTTGGACTGAATTCAGAGAGGAATCCCATAGTAGAAATTCTTAACCATATGTTGAGTGGAGTAGTGCTCATTTAGCCAATACCTTCATGCTGTACAACTATGGGCACCAGGTGCACAGAATATTGTGTGAATAGCACCCCTGAGAGCTGTGTGTGAAAGTTCTTGAATAATCTTTCAACTTTCAAGTGCATTCTGCATTATACATTATAAGCAATAGATAATATTAGTAGCCTGTGATAGTTTAGAAAGGCCTTTCATACACATTATTTCATTGTTACCCTGTGCAGTAAATCACACTATTAACCACCTTTAGAGATGACAAAACTAAGGCTTTGAGGGATGCATCACCCTGTCTCTATCAGGGCTACTCAAAGTGTTGTCCATTGACTGGAAATCACAATATAAAGTAGAAGCTTGTTGGAAATGCACATATTCGGGCCCCACCCCAGACCGACTGAATCTGGGTGATTGGGCCCTGGAACCAGCTCTCCAGGTGGTTCTCATACATGCTAAAGTTTCAGAAGCACTGCCCTAGGACACAGAAGAAGTGATAGGAGCTAAATTCAAATTCAACCCTCCATCTGCCATCCCAAGTTATACCATGCTGGAGGGACAGAAAAAGGTACAGAACAAAGTACAAACCTTGAGTACAAATCATAGGGCAACTTTTATTTGTTAAGAGAATGTGACCTAGGCATTTAACCTGAAGCCTGTAATCTCTTATTCTTCTATGATAAAACCTCTCAGTTACTTAGTCTATAAAAATAGGCATACTGTCTCTATTATTTAACTTTACTGGGCAGTTGTAAAATTCAAATGAATTAATGTATGTTAAAGTACCTTGTAAACTGTTACATACCAAACATCATAAACTTTTATTGTTTGCTATTATTGTAATTACAGTAATTATTATATTATTATTGTATGTCAAACATAGAAAAAATAGGAACTAATGGATAAACTGAGGTTTAAAATATATAATTGCCAGTAGGTTTCCATTACATAATCCCATTTGTAAATACAAAATTATTTTCATGGAAAAGAAAATGAAGGCACATTGAGTGAACCCAAGCTGGTGAACAACGACAACAATCAGCGCAATAATTACTTGTGTATGAAGAAGAGGTGCCACTCTGTCTACCCACAGGAGCGCGGCTTGACAGATTGGAAGGAATATGGGGTCAGCCTCAGAATACCTGTATTTGTGTCCAGGCCCCTCTACTTACAGGTTATTTGATCTCAGACAGGTCACTTCACCTCTAAGAGCTTAAGTTCCTCCCATGTAAATTTGAAATTATAATAATAACTACATTAGAATAATAATGATTTATTTGCCATGAGACTCAGATAAGAGAATGCCTGTGAAAATGCTCTGCAAACTGCAGTTCACTGTACAAATGTTAATTGTTCCGATTGCTGTCATTGTTTACATTAGGAGAGACTAAGTGGCGCTGAACAGAAAAAACAATAGCTCCTAGAGCAACTCTTTAGACCTGGTAGGAGGAAGCCTGGGAAAAGAGAAAGGCAAGGGGAATACAGACTTTTCAGCTCCCTAGACGCTGGGCAGCACAGGACGGATCTCTTGGTTGTGGGGCTGTGGAGGCAAGAAGCCCAAAACGCCAAAGGCAGCAGGTGCTGCTCCAGAAAAGCTGACCTCCCGGGGCCACACGGCCACCTAGCATCAGCGGATCAGACCATCTGACCTGGGCGCGCCAGACCAGGATGTCCAGCTCAGCACTATCACAGGCCTGGCCCAGCTGGCCGGGACTCACGTTCACAACAGCCTCAAATGTACACTTGGGATGTTATTTCCAAATGGGTTTATGTAGTCACAGAGAAGCTGATGGAACAAGATATTACTCACACCACCTGAAATGTATCTGTCTATTAAGCTGTACCATCTGTGGCATCACTAAGAACTAATTTTTTATAAATCCTTGGGTTATATTGTGAATTACCCAATTATACTTTTAAATAAAATATTAATTTGTTCAGTATAAAATGTTTAAAATATATCATAATTTTTACAAATCTGTTCTGGCCTGTCTTTATTACTGCATCAGGAGCCTCTGAGAAGCCCCAGTCAAGGTCAGCAGCTCTAGTAATCAAGCTCCTTTATGGGATAGCTGGAAACTCTGTCATATACACTTAGATATGCTTGGATCTTACTCAAGTCTTCCTGTGATAACTATTTGCATTTATATAATACTTTAAAATTTACAAAGCATTTTTATATACGCTCTTTCATTGTTTTACAACAACCTTACCAGTAGAGCAGATATTTTTATTCTCACTGTTCTTACTATCTATTGCTATGTAAAAAACCACCCCCAAACCAAGTAGGTTAAAATAATGACAAAACCCATTTTGTTCATGAATCTGCCATCTGACCTTGGAAGAGGCAGCTCATCTCTGCTTCACTCAGTGTGGACTGTTGTGGCTCAAAGGTTGGGCCCCAGAATCACCTCGAGACTTGCTCACGCACTCACACGTCTGGAGACCAGCCCAGGAAGACTCTAACCGCTGGGGACTCGGGCAGTTGGGACTCCTTCTCTCTGTCTATGGTCAGTTACAGATTGCAGTACAAGATACAAAGCTTCTAAGATTTCACACAATAGATTCTCAGGAAATGACAAATACTTGTTTTTAAATGTACCTCCCTAGAAAAACTTTGTAAGGTTGTTGTTACTGACGCAGCTTGGTGGAAATTCGAGAAGCAAATGTGTGGTGTTGGCAGGTGTGTAAAAGTCTGGATGATGTTTGGTTGCAGGGCATGTTACCAAAGTAACTCATTTATTTTATGGTTTGAATATAGGCACTTCTTATGCTTTTATTGCAGAAAACAGAAATAGACAAGAACACTGAGCTGGTTACCTTCAATATCCTATCAAGAACTTCTAATTCCTAAAACACATCTTCAGAGAAATCGGCCCTGAGTAGATGCACGTGCCTACATCTGTGTGGGTTTTGTTTCCAAGTTAGCTTGCTTTCCAACTCAAGCTGGGATTTTTAACTGCATTGTAGGTCAGCCACCACCATGACCCACAACTTAACCTCTAGAAATGAGGTGGCAAGAAGTCAAGTGGTTTGGTAAAGAACATAAAATGACAAAGCTGCTCTCAGAAGCCTAATCTCCCCTTTGCTTTCTAAAAAGCCAGACACACTTTAATTGGATTTATATATTTCAAAGCTGATACAGTCGTACTAAACTCTAAGAGAAAGACCTATAATGTTAAAGTCCACAAAGGATGCTTGTCTCTCTGAGATTTTTAACTGCCATGACTAATCAGGAGAGGGCTAGATGCGTGCAAGGTCTTTAGAATGCTGATCTATACTTTCGTGAATGCAGAAAATGTCATTCATCTTTGCTGAATGAAAAAGGATCCTTTTTGAAGTCTAAAACCCCAACTTTCTAACTAGGACATAGTCTATTTAATAATCCTAAACTGTGCAGCAGTGGCAAATTCCTGTGGATCTACTGGTAAGAGTGGCTCCAGTATGTTCTCTCTGAGAAAGACACATTCAGGGATTTATATACTAGTATGAACTATGCTGCTTTTTTTCTTTTGAGTTTTCTTTCAAATACATAGAGTTTAAATTTTTGGCCAAGTTTTTCTGGCCCTGGAGGTATGGTGGTGGTAACAATAATAACAATAATAATGGCTAACAATTCTATAGCACTTACTATAGGTCAGACACTAAGTATAATATTTTATACGTGTTACCTCAGTTAATTTTCACAATAACACTAAAAGGTAGGTACTATTATCATCCAGTTTTGCAGATGAGAAAACTGAAGCCCAGAGGAACTTGCCCAAGGTCACACAGCTAGGAAGTAGTGGAGCTGAAATTTAAGGCAAGGCAGTTTGGCTACAGAATCCATGCTCACCAAGGACTGGGTCCTAGAGAACTAGTACGTTTACGGCATGGACAGAAGACAGTGTTTGCAAAGCTCTAAGGGGGCTGTCAATCACATGGCACACCCTGAGGAGGTGGGCATGTGACCCAGGAGGGCCAATCAGAGTACCTTATTGCAGGATACGCTGACTACTCGGGAGTGGGTATGTGATCCAAAGCCGGACCAGTCAGAGTTCAGAAAAATGCATAGATTCTGGGAAGAAAGATCTCTCTCTCCTTAAGCTGCCAAGAGCCATTTTTATCATCTTGAGGTGAGACCCTTCCTGAGAATAAAGCCAATACAGAGAAAACCTAGGCTAAGAGATGGGTGGCAGGGATAAAACTAATGACATTACTTGATCCAGCTGAACCTGAACCCCCTCCACCTCTGCTCCCCGACCTTCCAATTACACGGACCAGTACATACCCACTTTTGCTTAATCCAGTTTGAATTGTGTCCCTGTCATTTTGCAATAAAGGAATCTCACTAATACAGGTATTTTTACCAAAAACTTTTAAGGGAGGTGATGGGTGACAAGGCAGAGCTAGGAGCACCAGGCATAACTTACGTGGAAGCAGATTTGGTCCAATGTAAATCTATACTCAGTGACTGACATGTTATAAGTGATCAAAAACAAACAAACAGAGGACTAATATCCAGAATTTACAAGGAACTCAAATAACTAAAAAAAAAAAAAAAACCATTAAAAAGTTGGCAAAAGACATGAATAGACTTAGACTTTTTTTTTTAAAAAAACATACAAATTTCCAACAAGTTCATGAAAAAATGCTCAACATCACTAATCATCAGAGAAATGCAAATTAAAACGACAATGAGATATTTCTTATATCAGTCAGAATGGTTATCACTAAAAAGTCAAAAAATAACAGATGTTGGTAAGGATGTGGAGAAAAGGGAACACTTGTACACTGTTGGTGGGAATGTAAGTTAGTACAACCTCTATGGAAAACAGTGTGGAGATTTTTCAAAGAACTAAAAATGGAGCTACCATTCGATCCAGCAACCCTACTAGTTGGTATCTACCCAAAGGAAAAAAAATCATTAGGTCAAAAAAATACCTGCACTCTTATGTTTATCACAGCACTATTCACACTATCAAAGATATGGAATCAACTTAAGTATCCATCAGTGGATGATTGGATAAAGAAAATGTGATATATACATATATATATATTTATTTATTTATATTTATATACACAATGGCATACTATTCAGCCATAAAAAAGAATGAAATCATGTCTTCTGTGGCAACATGCATGGAACTAGAGGCCATTATTTTAAGTGAAACCATTCAGAAACAGAAAATCAAGTACCATGTGTTCTTACTTACAAGTGGGAGCTAAATAATGTAATAATGTGTACACATGGACCTAGAGTGTGGAACGATAGACACTGGAGACTAGGAAGGGTAGAGGGTGGGAAGGGGTTGGGTGATGAGGAATTACTTAACGGGTACAAAGTACACTATTCAGGTGATGGATACACTAAAAGCCCAGACTTTACCACTATCCATGTAACAAAATTGAACTTGCACCCATTAAATGTACACAAATTTTTAAAAAACACACACAAACAAAACCCAAACTTCTGCTGAATGAAAAACTGAACCCAAATATTTCTAGGTGTGGCCAGTCTGTGGGTAGTGGGTATGAATAATATCACAGTCATAGTAATAACTCAAATTTCACTGGCCTATTGTACTCACATACATAACTCAAATCTTCTAGTCCCCCCACATTATTTCCAAGTGTCTCTCCTGGCAGCAAACAGTGTCCTTGTGGGCCTGGCTGCTACTACACTAGGCACGTCTGTCTAAAGTACTGGAGCCCTCAGGACCAACGCCAGGAAGTGGTCAGAGGCAAGGAGAGGACCAATGTCTGTGTCTGCTATGCTGCTCTGTCTCCAGGTCTGACAGAGCTTAAGTGCAACTGCTTGTTTGGGTTTCACTTTCAGCTCCTCTGCTCTTCCTAGAACTCACATGTTAATCTAATGGAGGCTGGACTGGGAGATAAATCTAGGTGACAGACATTGAACTATACTGTCAAATGCCCCTCAGTGCTGAGATTAATGTTTTTTTTGCTGGGTAATGCCCATTATACCTCTGTCTTTCTGCGCTTGGTTTGGATTATCCCAAGGGACTTCTAGGGCTTCTGCAAATGGATTTCTGGTGGTCACTTCATGCTCACTGAACATGCCCAGATTTGTCTGACCTCACCTGCATCGCACATTAATAATTATAATAAGGTTGAGAGACAGGGACGCTGCTCAGAAGGAAGACTGTGAGATAGAGAGGCCCCTAGAGAACCCAACAGGGACTGGCAGTGACTTTCTACCAAGAGACGAGAAGATCGAGAGTCAGGAGGAAAAACCCAAATGATTCATTCCAGTGAAAAAGAGGTCAGTTCTGTCCTCTCTCACCATTTCTGACAACATCAGAGGAGGTTTCTGTAGCCCTTCTGATCTTTTAATAGTGGGCTTGGCAGGTAATCAGTTACTGCTCATTAAAGGATTATTTTTTTAAGCTAAAAACCAAAATTCTCATGTAACTATAAAATAAACACATGTCAAAAATTTTTTAACTCATTAAAGAGGAAACCAATAAGATGCAACAATCTAATTAAAGGAGAATTCAAAAGTACACACATATATAGAGCATGAGGAATATTGAAACGAATTTACAACTAAATTTAAAATTGGTCCATATCATCAGGGCAATAATCAACTGCATCTCAAGGTGACATAAATTTCATTTCTATGGACAAGAATCATTTTTATTACTACCGATATTCTATAACTTGCAGACTTTTATAAGAAGCTCAAAGACAATGAAAGATAGTAATGTATTAGTCACGGTTCTCCAGAGAAACAGAACAAATAGGACATATATATAGAGAGAGATATAGAAAGAGATTTATTATAAGGGATTGGCTCACACAATTATGGAGGCTGAGAAATCCCACAAGCCACCATCTGTAAACTGGAGTCCAGAAAAGCCAGTGTTATAGTTCCAATTCAAGCCCAAAGTCCTGAGAACCGGGTGAGGCAATGGTGTTAGTCCTAGTCCAGATATGAAGGCCCAACAACCAGGAACTCTTATGTGCAAGGACAGGAGAAGGTGAATGTCCCAGCTCAAGGAGAGAGAATTTATCCTTCCTCTGCCTTTTTGGTTCTACTCAGGCCCTTAATGCATTGGAAGATGCCTCTCCACACTGGGGAGAATGATAGTCTTTACCCAGTCTACTGATTCAAATGCTAATTTTGTCCAGAAACACCCTCACAGATACACCCAAAAATAATATTTTACCTGCTATCTGGGCAACCCTTAATCCAGTCAAGTTGACACACAAAATTAACCATCACAGGGGATAACTTGGAAGAGTGCCCTAGACAGGACAAGCAGTCATCATTTTCACATATTTCAGAGTCTTTCACAATTCTTTCTGCCGTGCCCAATTGGTTGGGAGCCTTCAGCAGACAGAAGGCAAGGAAACCATGATCAGGAGAGCAAAGCCAGCTCTGAGGAAGAAGAGACACCATGCAAGTCTGCCTGAGTGGGAGCTGGAAAGGAATCCCAATGCTTCCCAGATTTAATGAATAAAGAGGTGTCTTGTGAAATGCTGGGAGTACTCCACAGAAGCCCACTTAGAAAAGGAATTAAATTTCAGTGGCTGCAGGTAAGGAAAATGAATTTTGTACTCTGAATCACCCAGTGCCTTTGTAAGGTGGTAGAAAGGACCAATTAGATCAGGGATTTCCAAACTCTGCTTGGCAGAGCCTTAGTTCTCTATGTTGGGGCCTCAGAGGTCATGACTGGGGCAAGGAGGTGACTAGGGAAATGGGGACCAAGACTTGCTCCCTCAATCCCTTCCATTAGAGCAGCCCCACTTTCTACCTGTTTTATATCCTTGAGGACTGCATTTAAAGAAAGGATTAAAAAATAAGTTAAAAACAGTGAAATATATGTGAAAATAGCAAAAGGATTATACAAATGGTTGCTACTCTTAAAATACAAATTTTGTTTTTATTTCATGAGATTGTATGCTATATGTTAAATAATATGTAACAAATAGGAACTGGTTGCTGAATCATCCCTCTCTCTTAGCATACTAAAAGGATACTAAGCTCAGAGCTAGGAACTTGCCATCCACACAGCAAAGTTGCCTTAACTCTTCATTAAATTCTTATTCTTAGAAACAAACAAAAAACAGTTTTTAACAAGGCTAACAACCAAAGTCAATAACAACCCTCTCCCTATCTTACAAATTTACAATCCTTTAAAATCTTTATAAACCTTTTCCATTGGCCCTTGCTCAGCCTCACCATACCAGATGGAAAATTAAGTCCTGATGTCTTATGTTGCATTAATCTCTAAAATTTTGCCACATTAAGTTTTAATTTCAGAGGTAATGGAATCTTTTTTTTTTTTTTTTTTTTATAATTTATTTTTTTAATTTCAGAATATCATGGGGGTACAACACTTTGGCCATACACATTGCCCCTGTTCTGCCCGTGTCAGAGCCACAATCGTGGTCGTCTCCCAAACTGTGCTCCCCACATCCATTCAGTGAGAGTTTTTCCCATCCCTTCCACCCCCCTCCCGCCCGCCCGCCCCCTGATGAATGTTATTGCCCTGTGTGATGTAAGTGTTCATCAGTTAGTACCAGTTTGATGGTGAGTACCAGTGATGCTTGTTTTTCCAATCCTGTGACACTTCGCTTCGAAGAATGGGTTCTAGCTCCGACCAGGATAATACCAGATGTGTTAATTCACTGTTGTTCCTTATTGCTGAGTAATACTCCATGGTATACATATACCACATTTTATTGATCCACTCGTGTATTGATGGGCACCTGGGTTGTTTCCACAACTTTGCAATTGTGAATTGTGCTGCTATGAACATTCGAGAGCAGATGTCTTTATTATAAAATGTCTTTTTTTCTTTTGGATAAATACCCAGTAGTGGGATTGCTGGGTCAAATGGTAATTCTACTTTTAAATTTCAGAGGTAATGGAATCTTATTTGCTCTTCTCATGATCTCCCAGGTCTGACTCCTTAGTAGAGAAGTCCTCTTGTTCTTGGGTAGAAAAGAAATGAATTTATAAATCCCACCTTTAAAGACAAAAATAAAAAAACAAGGCTTGCACATTAACAACTTCCTCATTCTGTATCTTAAACCCAGAAATTTACCATGACACCATTCGCCATCCCCCAACCACCTAAGACTTTCAGACCTTGCATGTCATGCTCGCTCCCACCAGATGGCCTCCCATCTCTTTTTGGTTTAATTAACGCCTATTCATTTTTTAGCTCTTAGCTCAAGGACTTCTTCCCTGACTTTGACTGGGTCAAAATCCCTCTATTATATGCTGTCATAAAACCATGGGCTTCAACTTAAACACATATGATAGTTATAATTTTACATTTATTTTTGTGATTATTTGATAATTTTTTCTCCCTACCAGAACTCTAAACTTCATGAAAGCTGAGAACATATGATTTCACCCACATTTATATGTCCAGCACCCAACATAGTAGGGCCTCAATGCATATTTGTTGAATGACTACATGAATGGCCATATGTTCTAAATAAGAAGTCAAGGTGTGTAGTATGACAAGACCCTCACATCCAGGTATTTACTCAAAGCATTTAGTAGTGAGGCCTTCCCTAGTCACATTATGTAAAATTTGTGTCCTCCCCAATACCTAACACCCCCCAATACACACACTCCCTAACCAACTTCTTCTTTGTTTAATTTTCCTCCTTGGCACTTAGCCCTATCTAACATATGATTTATTTAATTATTTTACTTGTCTTTACTTGCCTCCAAAACCCAAAACTCCAAAAAGCAAAAATCGATATTTTTATTTCTGTTGTTTATTGATGTATTTTCAGCTCCAATAACAGTGCATGGTACATAGTAAGTGTACAATAAATACCAGTTGAATAAATAAATAATCTCTTAAAGTGTTAAGAGGACAGTGAGATGGAATATTTTAAATTTGAATTGTACTGGGAAAATCTAGCACAGGCCACTGTAATAATCTCTTAACTAGCCTCCCTAATTCTACCTCTGCCCTTCTTCAGACTGGTTGCTACACAGAAACTACAATAATCTTATTTCAAAGTAAATCAGGGTATTCACCCAGCTGCCCCAAACACTCCAGAGACTTCTCACGACACTTGCAACAAAATGCACAGTGCTCCCTGGTTCCCTCTCTGACCCCCTCTCCAACCCCTCTCTCCCTTCCCCGCCTGCCCCACCCCGCTGACCTCCCTGCCGGGCCTCCAGTGCACCAAGCCCATTCTCACTCACAAATGCCCTGCACATTTGCTCCTCTTCTCCTAGGTATTTGCATCTCTTTCTGCCTCTCTGTCCTCTGCCTCTGTCTCTTTCCGTCTCCCATTACTTCCTCTGGAGGCTCTTCCTAGCCCTATTTAAAATAGCCACATCCTCCCCATCATTCTTTGTACCCTTACCCTGACTTATTTTTCTTTATAAGACTCATGACTATCTACTGTTCTGAGTTATTTATACCTCTGTTAGTCGTCTGTCTCTTGCCATCAGAATGTAAGCTCCATGAGGCAAGGACATTATTTTCTTTACCATCTAATCCCTAGTACCTAGAGTAATGCCTAGGCAGTCAGTAAATTCTTGTTATTTGAACAACTGAATGATAATCTATCCTGTATGACCTCCATATCCATCATACCAAAGAGTAGATATAGCAGGGAAATTTGGATTCAGCCTGTTGTATCAG
Source organism: Daubentonia madagascariensis (assembly GCA_023783475.1). Lineage (NCBI taxonomy): Eukaryota > Metazoa > Chordata > Mammalia > Primates > Daubentoniidae > Daubentonia > Daubentonia madagascariensis. Next base: position 4,302,967 of record JAKFHU010000913.1, on the reverse strand, counting down.
ATAAATCAGTGAGCCAAGCTCTTTAGACTAGCCCAACTCCCCACATTTATTGCATGAGTTTATATGCAGGGGAGCCAGGAAGACCTGAATGAGGAAGCTTTGTGATGAGCTCACAGCCCCATACATGGACAGACTGGGCAATGGAGAGGACAGCATGGTGTGGGTAGGAATGAAGGAATGGTCTTCACAAGGGACTCTAATCTACAGCACAAGCAGAGACACTAAGGGCCCTGGAGACACAATAGGGGAGCTGCAACTTCTCATCTCTGCAGAGAACACAGCACAGCTTTGGTGTCCTGCAGATAAAGGGAACAGAGCCCTCAGGAGATTTAGGGAAGCAGTGGCCAGGCAGTCCAGAGATGTGGCAATGTCACGAAGAGCACTTGCCCTGGTGGCAATGACAAGGTACCTCTCTATGGATTCATGGGCAGTGAACATATATAAGGTGGCCAGAGAGGAAGAACACTTGCTCCTCAGAACTTACTTGGTGACGCCCCCCAAATAACTGGGGAGGGGGACTGTGGTATAAGAGCTAAGTAGTATGGAGGTAGGGGAAATGAGTTAGCAAACTAAGATTAAATGGTGGCTGGTAATGTATACAGACATTCTGGTTACACATGTGTGCCCTAGAGAATTTCTATGTAATTATATAATATGCTCTGAATTATAAAAACTGACAGACAGATTTAACATTGTGTCCATACGCAAGGCTCAGAATTTGTTGTCAATTAAACCCGTTATGCTGTTAAAATTTATTGATTATTTGGCATTATGTATCAAGATCCTGAAAATGTTTTTCACTTTTTGATTCAGAAATTCCATTATGGGCCTCTATCCCAAAGAAACAATCTGAGACACGGGGGTAAAGAAAACCTTTATGAACAAAGATGTTTATAAGCATATTATTTATAATAGTGAATGTTTTTCAGCTATAATGGGATAGTCAAATTCTTTGTAAGAACAAATAGTAAGGAAATATGCATGAATTCCTACAACCTGAGAATGAGGAAAATCTTTCTAATTATGCCTTAAATCCAGAATCAGTAAAATGAAATATTGATAAATTCAACAACATCAAAGGGAAAAAAATATATTGCATGGCAAAATAATACTTCTAGGTACTGTAAAAAAAAAAAAGGACCAACAGCCCAATAGAAGAATAAGCCAAAGACATGAACAGATAGAACTCATAAAAGGAAATAGAAATGGTTTTTAAACATATTAAAATTGCTCAAATTTTAATATGTTCTCATAATTAGAGAAATGCAAAATGATAATACATTGAGATATCATTTCTCAACTATCAGATTGGCAAAAGTCCAGAGGTTTGATAACATGTTTGATGACAAGACTATGAGGAATCAGCATCTCCTTCATTGCTCCTAGGAATGCAGTAGCATAGCCCCTGTGGAGAGGAATTGACAACATCAGGCAAAATTACACGTGCATTGACCTTGGAACTGATGATCCTAGTTCTGGGACTCTATCCCAAAGTTACAGTTGCACAAATACAAAATAATATTTGTAATAAAAGGATTAGAATCAACTGAGTCTCCGTCATCAGGGGACTGGTTAAGTAAACTATGGTAAACTCACACAATGGAGTACACACAGCCCTGAAAAAAATGAGGAAGAATTCTAGTAGTTTTGTGGAATGACCTTCAGGGTATACTCTTAAGTGAAAAAAATAGATGCAAAAAAAATACAAATAATATGATATTTTTGTGTAAGTAGAGGTGAGAGTATGAATACATATGTTTATACATATAAGTGCACAGTTGCTTATACTTGCAAAAAGAAACACTGGAAGCCTAAATCAAAATTTATTAAAAATAGTTATCTGAAGGGTGAGAGGAATGGAACAAAAGGATAGAAAGAAAGCAAAATTCATCTGCTTGTACTTTGAATATGGATATGGTTTATCTACTGTACAAGCTTAGTGTGATCTATTCTAAGGACAAAATTTTAAAAATAAATAAAACAAGCATAACAACAAAAAAAAGCTTCAAAGGATTTTAAACTTTACTTTTATTGCTATGACATTGTTAGAAGTAATGTTAGCGTTGTCATTTTGAAACTATTTTTTGTTGTCTATGAGTTTTATAGCCTTATAGTGTAAGACTTATATTGTAATTAATAGAAGAAAAGACAAAAGTATAAAATCAAAGATATATTAGGTAAAAAAATCCTATAATATTTAAATTTGAATTATAAATATTAGTATAAACTTACAATTTTAAAGATACACACACATATACATACCTTTTATTAAAAAGAATTTAAAGCTTTGTCTTTGCTCTGTCAACAGAAAAGCCCCGGAAGCAATGCCAATCCTGTATTAATGAACATCCTTAGTGTTCAGATTTGGTTTCTAAATATCATTTTCCATTAAAAGGAATAGGAGTTCCTAGGAGAAATGGTTATTTCCTGGAATAGAGCAGGAATGTCTAATGTGAGCCTGACACATCTTGTTATGCCAGAAAGCAATGAACCTATCAAAGGTTAATAAAGTACTATCAAGGAGACATAGAAGCCAGCTTGTAATGGCTCCAGTGGGTGAAAGTTGGGACAATCTGTGTATCAAAAAGAACAGATTGAAGCACATGGAGTATTTTTAAAAAATCAATGTGTTAATATTGTTAGTCAAAAATGAGAAAGCCTCACACTCACATCTCAGAAAAGCATCCTAATTTGTCATAATTCAAGGTATCTATTTCACTGGTTTGTTACTGTGAGTATTGATAGTTAAATGGAAAGAAGCAAACATTTATTTTCCTGTTCTGTGGGAACTGTCTTTCAGGTTGTGGCAGACTGTGTCTTCCAAAGATGTCCATGGTATCCCCCATCCCACGTGCTCCCCAGCCCCATCAAGAGGTGGGCTCTACATCACCTCCTTTTGTATTTGGGCAGGATTGTGACTGTTTTGACTAATAAAAGACTATAGTGAAAGTAATGCTTTGTAATTTCTGAAGATAGGTCATAAAGGCAATTCAGCATCTGTCATGTCTGCTGGGACATTCATTCTGGAGTTCTGAGCTTCTGAGTAAAAAAGTTCAATTCTCCTGAGGCCACCATGCTGTGAGGAAGCTCAAGCCACATGGATGTCCACATGTAGGAACTCTGATTAGCAGTCCCAACTGAGCTCAGTGTTCATGTCATTCTTGCCCAAAAGAGACTTAGCCATGAAGGAGCCTCCAGATCATTCAAGCATTCAGTTATTGAGTCATTGCAGCCTTCAAGTCTTTCCAGTTGAGGCCCAGACATCACAGAACAGAGACATTTCATCCCCAGTGTGCCTGTCTGAATTCCCCACCCATAGAATCCACAAACATAATAAAATCCTTGTTTTACACCACTAAGTCTGGGTTGGTTTGCTACACACCAATATTACCTGGAATTCAGGGTCACTAAATAGCCCCAGTTAATAAGGAGAAGCTCTTCTTTACAAAAGAAGTCTTATTAATAAATATAGAAAGATGGCGTGGATACAGAGAGAAAGGAACGCTTATACACTGTCGGTGGGACTGAAAATTAGTACAACCTCTGGGGAAAACAGTATGGAGATTCCTCAAAGAACTAAAAGGACACCTACCATTTGATCCAGCAATCCCACTATTGGGTATTTACCCAAAGGAAAAAAAGACTTTTCACCAAAAAGACACCTGCACTTGAATGTTTATTGCAGCACGATTCACAATTGCAAACATATGGAATCAACCCAAGTGCCCATCAGTTTGTGAGTGCATTAATAAAATGTGGTATATGTATACCATGGAGTACAACTCAGCCATAAAAAAGATGAATTAAAACCTTTTGCAAAAACCTGGATGGAACCAGAGACCATTCTCCTAAGTGAAGTGTCTTAAGAATGGAAAAACAAACACCACATATACTCACTATTAAATTGGAACTAACTGATGAGCACACCTGGGCATAGAGGGAAGTAAAATTCAGTGGAAATCAAGCAGGGGAAAGAGGGATGGAAGGGAAGGGGCAAAAACTTACTTAACGGGTACTATGAGCACTATTTGGGTGATGGGCACCCCTTTAGCCAGGACTCAAGCATTACAAAAGTGATCCATGCAACCTAAAACATTTGTACCCCCTTAATATTTTGAAATATAAATAAATAATAAATACATAAATATAGAAAAAAAGAGAATCCCACAAATTTCAGCTAATAAATATAGAAGAAGTGATGAAATAGAAATTGATATTATGCAACCTCTAAAGAGGTATTTGATTTAGGTGATGTTCAACAATGGATGCTAGAATCATTAGGGGAAAGAATGAAGGATTCTGGATCCTTCTTTCCGGATATTTGCAGGATGGTAAAACATCACCCCACTGATTACTTGCTGGCCTAAGGGGAAAAAAATACAACTTTAAAATGTACAGATCAGGCTGTCACTACTTAAACTCACTGATCTTATCACTTTTGGTGGAATAAATTTATCTTAGGTATATTCTGAGGCAATATGAAATAGAGTCCCCTGTAAAGTATTTTTACTAAAAATGTGATTAAGATTCAAATGTCAATTTAAAGGCAAGGATTAGGAGAATATGTTTAATGGCATCTCTAGGAAGCAATCCAGAAGGTGGAAAATTCTAATTGAAAAACTGACCCAGTTTTTAAGTCAATGGGATAGAGAAAGATTGGGGACAGAGAAAGGGTCCTAGGTTAAAAGAGACTTGAAAGCTATGACAACAAAATGCAGTGCATGGGCCTTGTTTGAATTTAGTGTTGAGCAAACAAGTGGTAAAAAGACAATTGGAGAAACTATTGAGAACTTGGAATATTGACCAGGTATTAGATGATATTAAGGAATAAATGTTAATTTTGTTAGGACTGGTACTGATATTAATATTAAGAAATATCTTTATCATTTAGAGATATAAACTGAAGTATTTAGTGGTGAAATGTTACAATATCTGTTATTTATTTTTAAACATCTTAGCAAAAAATAAGTGTAAAAATTATAAATGTTAATTATTGTTAAATCTAGGTAATGAGTTTTGAGGGTTCATTATTATACTTTCTTTATTTTTCTATGTTTGAAATTTTTCATAATATAAAGTCAAAAGGTTGTATAGTTAATTACTATAAAAATTTTTAAACAGCCTAGATGTTCAACCATAAAGGAACATCTATTATAATTTAGTTATGAAGCATCTTCCAGAGAGAATATTTAGTCATTTAAAGTGATCATTATGAAAATTATAAAAAAAAATCTTATGGTTTATATTAAGTTAAATATGAGGATACAAAATTACAGTTCTAATAGTGACTTCAATTTTACTTGGGGGAGTGTGTGTGCATGCACCATATTAAAACACAAATCAATTCTATATCATTTCTCATTGTCTTGCTCTTTGGCCTTGGGGATGGCTTGTCAGAAGGAATCAAGTCCAAGGCCTGCCATGTGTCAGGCACTCTGAGGGGACAGAGACCTCAAGGACAGCATTGAACATCGCTTCTAATCATTAATAAGGACTCCAGACCATCCTTTGTGTACCTCATTATGAGAAAACACAGTATTCTTGTTGGCTGCCATTTTAAGTATTATAAAATCCAGGGAGAGAAACTGTCAAGGTTAGGAAGAAAACCATGTTGAAATTCCAGGTCACGTAAAAGTTGAGGCAGCCAGCCCTGTTTTTCTGCTCTAAAGACCTTAATAAAGCCAGTGCCCGGCATCAGCTCAGACCCTGAAAGGATGGGAGGCAGGAGGAAGACAATCTGATGAGCTTAATTTTTCTCCTGTCCCCTGGCTCTGGCTTGGTGAGTGCTGCCCCCATCATCCCCCGCCTGCCCCTCCCCACCTCAACCTTTCTTGTTTCCACAACCGTCCCCAGAACAGGCATGCGGTGGCTCCACCAGTCCTGTGGCAAAGCTTCCTCGCCAATCCTCATCCCATGAAAGGGCGCCTGCGTACTAACAGCTGATGGTGATGGACGGCTAAGACAGACTTGCATTCCAATAGCAGTTAAAGCCTGAAATAGGGAGCTGTTATTCTGGCCAGGAAGCTTCTAGGTTGTCAGTTGGTAAAAACTTATTTTTAAGGAATTATGTCTTTTCAGAGCTCCTGAATTCCTAACTGCCTGGTGGTTGACTCCTTCCTCTTCCTCCATGTAACATTATCCTGGCTAGAAAAAGATGCCTGTAGAAAATCACTGAAGTTATTGATAAAAAGGTGATATGGAGAACTCATTCCTTCAACATTCAATGACTTTTACTGTGTGCCTGTCATATGCCAAGTGCTGTGCCAGGCCCTCAAGACAACAAAGATGTTTTTGTTATCTACTACTACGAAAGAGAAATCTATCACATAATGTGGTAAATAATAGAAATATGTACAAAGTGTTATGGAAACAGAGCAAAACACAACTAACTCTGCCTAGGTATGTCTAGAAATGTTTCACAGAGAAAATGACATTTGAGCTGGGTGACCTGGGACAACTTGAAACTCTCTGTGCCTCAATTCCTCATCTATGAAATGGAAATACTAATAGTACTCTCATCACATAGTTGTGAGAATCAAATAATCTGCTTCATGACATAAAGTGTTTAGAATAGCACCTGAAATGTAGAAATTATTCAAGAAATATCAGCTAACAGGAAGAGGAGGAACAGGAAGAAGAAAAATTTGTTCTGATAAGAATATTCTTATTGGAAGGAACAGCATGGGCAAAATACAAGGTCATAGAAGAACATGGCATTTTAGGAGATGAAATAAGATAGCTCAGAGCAGGCAGAGCATATGGTGTTTATAGGGGGCTGTAGGTTTGGGGCCAAAGGAGGAGGAACCGTCCTGCGGGGTTGGTTCAATTGAGCCACACTGTCCCGGCCTTGCCTGCTGGTTGGTTGGTGCTCATCCCACATCATTTGAGAAAACCTCGCCTGTCACCCTGCCTCCTCTACATTAATTATAAAAGGTGGAGGGAGGAGGTGGGAGTTGATTTTAAACAAGGAATAGTGACATAATCAGGCTTTTAAGAAAAGGAATGTAACTCTGGAGCAGGGAAGAGAATGCATTAGAATCAGGTGGATTGGTGGCCTGGAGAAGAAATAGCAGGTTTCACTAGTCTGTGCGTTGCCTTCTCGTTAGGTGAGTGTTTTCTTATCTTTTGTTTTTGTCTCCCCTGTTACACTGTGAGCAGCTGAAGGGCAAGGATCATCTTTTTCTCTTCGGCACCTACATTATGACTCGATACAGAGTGGGCGCTCAATAATTGTTAATACTACTGAGTAAATCAGTGGAGGGGAGAAGGAGATGAAATGTTGAAACCTTGAACTAAGACAATGGTGGAACAGAGGAAGGGAAGAGGCCAGGTGTGGAGAATATTTCTTCGGAAATAAAAGCAACAGGACTCAGTGGCAGAGCTAGGTGTGGGAAGCGGGAGACCTAGTACACCACTAGTGTCCCCAGGGCTCTAAGTTAGGCAGCTGAGGCATGCAGGAAGCATTCATGGAGATTGCCCACAGAGGAGACAGACATGTTTGAAGGTCGGGGGTGAATTCTTTGTAAAGATATAACACTGGCCTTGGTCAGGGTGCGCAGTCACTTGACATGTGTGAGTTGGAAGGCAGCAAGAAGGCCTCCCGACAAAGACTGCAAGCTGTCACCCCCATATCTGCCCTTCATGCCCTGCAGAAATGCTGCCTGGACATATGCTACCCAACTAGACTTCATGTCCCAGGCTCTCTTGCAAATAGGTGTGGAACTTTGACAAGGTTCCAGAAAATAGGATGTGAGAAAAGGCAACTTCCGGTTTTGGTCACGAGAAAGCCTAGGCTGGCCCTTTCCTTCCCTTCTCCACTTCCTCCTGGCTATACCATGGATGTGGTGGCTGCATCCAAGCCAGGCTTCCTGGACCCCAGGGCGGAAGCTGCATTTGGAGGATGATGCAGCAACAATAAGATAGCAAGATCCTGAGTCTTGCACACTGTTAACTACTGCATTAGCCCTAGTTGCTTACGCTTGAATTTATGTGAGAAAGAAATAAATGTCTACCTTGAATAAGTCACTGCCATCTTGGCCTTTGTTATAGTACCCAAACCAGCATTCCAACTAATCCACTTCCCCAGCCAAAATAATTAAAGATAAAAAGGTAAATATTCCCGGAAATAGTAACCAAGTTATTTTTAAAATCCTAAATGAAGCACTTGTAATATTTAAGACAAAATGCTAGCTGCTCTGAGATGAGTTATCAAATAGGCTATTTGGTTTGAGAGTTGGAGGGAGACTAGGAGCAAACACCTGGTGAAGGGCAGAGGCAGGGAGACCATATAAACAGAGACTGGCAGTGCCCAAAGACACCCTTCTCCCGGCTCTGATCCTGTCTAGGGGCTCCCGGTAGGGACAGATCAGGAGGGAAGACTTCGTGGAGGGGATGGGATGGCTGCAAAGACAGCAGCAAGCCTGCTCCAGATGGGCATTCTTGGATAATGGAAGCAATCAATGTCATGGTACAATTTTTAAACTAGAGAGAAAGCCGACAATTCTTCCCCTCTCCCTCTCTCTCTCTCTCTCTTTTTTTTCTTTAGCTATATTTGGGTGCCAATTATACACAGATAAGCCAAACTCAGTTTGTTTAATGTCACACTATAGATACTCATGATCTGGCAAAGGGCAATCCCTTTGCAATTTTGGAGCTTGTCATCAGGATTAATGGACCTGGAGAAAAATGTCTAGAGCGATGTTTGGTCCTTCAAAGACCCTGGAGTCCAGACCCAGCGTGACTGGGCAACCTCCCAGAGCTGGTCAGGCATGTCCCATGATTCCCTATCACTTGGCTGACTGCCAGGCCTGCTGCTCCCACTTCCCTCCCCAACTCTACAGAAAAGTTCAGAAAGTGCAGGTTACTCCCACAGGTCACCTGGCATCTGCCCAATCCCCCTGTGGAAGAGGCTGACCCTGAAACTAGGGAGTGGAACATTCCCTGGAATGACTTAAGACTTCTCTTTGCAATCTAAGGAGCTGCCAGCAGGGTGCCAACCCCAGATCCCAATGCAGAGACAGCCCCCTCTCCTGGGTTGCTGGTAGCACCATCTCTTCTGAGACCACTCACTTGCTGGGGGCCTTGAACCAACCTTGGTGCAGCGGGTGTCATGGAAACCAAAATAGTCATCTGGAGGAAAGGTCCAGGTTCCCTCAGAACCTTGCACATATCCCTGTAGCTATGCCAGTGTTGTTTATCTCCCTCACTAGAAGGAGAGAGGTCCATGTCACACTTAGTGTAATCCTGCTGCACCAGTTATCAAATGGAATTCAAGTTGCTGAAGAGATATGTGTTATTCAACTTTGTGCCCACCTCCCCTCTCCATCTTAAGGGCAAATAATACTCCTCCCCTTTTTAGTGCTTTTCCAGTAATTCTTGACTTTGGGTACATCTCTGAATTATACGTGAAGCTTTTAAAAAATATGCTTGCCCACACCCCACACATAGATGCTCATTACGTAGGTATGGGATGCACACTGCTGTGAACAACTGTTATTTTTAATCTGCTCAGAATTCATTACCTGTTCAGGTGAAAGCACCTCATTTTCCCCTGGGAAACAATATCCCACTGCCCCACACTTCTTGGAAGGAGTGTTAGTGAAGATGCCCCCCTTCCCTAATGAGTATGGGTGTGAGACCAAGCAAAGCTGCTGTCATAGTTCAGGCTGCTATAAATAAGTACTATGGACTGGGTGGCTCATAAGCAACAGAAATTCATTTCCCACAGTTCTATCTGAGATCAGGATGCCAGCGTGGTTCTGGCGATGGCCCTCTACCAGTGGCAGACTGCTGACTTTTCGTTGCTTGCTCCCTTGGCAGGAGAGAGCAAGCCATTCAGGACAGCTGCCACCTTCGTGACCTAATCACCTTTCAAAGGCCCCACCTCCAAACACCATCGAGTTGGGGATTAGATTTCAACATATGAATGTGGAGGGACACAAACACTCAGACCATAACAGCCACCCAGCCTCTCCCAGAATGAGAATCCTGGAGGAAGAAAACCAAGAACAAACATTCCTTGGAGCAAACTCCCCTGGCAGGGCCCCCTAAAGTAACTACCCACTACCCCTACACTGAGCCACCTCGACTCACTCACTCCAGAAATCTCTTCTGCTTTCCTTCCACTCTGGGAACACCCTATGTCTTCCCAATACATTTCATGCGTACTTAATGTTAGCCAAAGCTAGTTTCATGTTTACAACCAAAGAACCCTAACTGCCACAGCTGAACACCTGTGATTTTTAAAAGCTCTGCTGGTGCCCTGGCCTGTGGAGTTGAGCTGAGACGTGCAGGCCATCTATGTGTCTGGCTCGGTGCTAAGAGTTCTACACATATTTTTCTCATCCAACCCTCACAAAAATCCAACAAGTGAAGAAACAGAGGCCCAGAGTCACATAGTTAGTAAATGGTCATTCTGAAATTTTGAAACTATGTACTTCCAAAGCCTTCCAACCCCACTGATATATTGCATTCCAGTTGCAATGATAGCCCATTCTCTTGGTCTCTCACGGCCCTGTGACTCTTCTTAACCTTCCATTTTCTACCTTTTATTATACCTATTATGTGTATATCTAGTAATCTGTACTACTAGACCATAAGCTCCTTGGGGATAGGTTTAAAGTAGGACACAACTCTTGTCCCCTAATATGGTACCTTTTGTACAGAAGTACAAATTCCACTATACATATACATATAGTACATATAGTACATACAGAAATTCCCCTATATTTGTTAAATAAATGAATAAATAATGGTAACTGGTTAGCACACGGTGTGACTCAGTGAGTGACCAGCTGCTGAGTTCACTCTGAAGTAGGGAAAGCAGCAAGTGTTGATGTGGACCAACGTAAACTGTGGGCACAAGGCATTTCTTCCCCCAGAGAATCATCAGTTAATGACTTTCTCTGACCCTGGAAGTTCTTCCTTCTGCTCCATGATGCAACACCCAACCTGAGTTAACCTTTCCCAAACATCCTCCCTTTTCAGGTCTAACTTGAGGGGAAGCAGATAGGATGCGTTGTCCTCTACAAGCTCAGAGAACATCACAATTTCTTTTGTCACCCAAATATAGACTCTCGATGAACCAGAGCAATAAGTTGGATAGAAAGAAGCTAACACACAACCTTATGATTCTCTGGGTTTACGAGTTTGCTCACTTAAGGAAATGCTACCAGCTCTTCTAGGATAGTAATTTGTAACATGGTGAATAAATATTCTTAGTTTGTGTCCTATCTGCCATGTTAGTAAATTGAAAGAGAACCCAAATAATGATGTCTGGCTGTAGCTTTGGTTAAGATTTGAACCCCGTCTATTCATCCATCCATTCACAAGGTATTATTGAGTACCAACTTCATCCCAGGCACTGGGCTTGCTGCTGAAGTAGTAAGGCAGTCCAGTAGTGGGGAACAACCTGTAAACAGGCTATTTCAATGGAGTGACAAGGGCTAAATTGACAAGCATAGGCTACTTAGGGTTGGAAAGGAAGGACATGAACCTGGTCCCATCACATCAAGTGGAGCTGTCTGGAGAGAGTGTTTTTGACCAGAACTTTCCTCATGCAGAAGCTCTCGCTAGACTTTAGCTAAAAACAACTCCACGAGAAGCCTTTTGACCCAACTATTTCCTATACAAAACACTTTGCTTCACCACAATTTGTACCAGATTATAAGTGACCACAGGATAGATAGGCCAGTTACGATGGGATAAAACTGAGATATCAGGTTTATTTTAGCCAACATTAATCAAGTATAACTTGCCACATGCCCAACAGTATACTAAGGAATTCACCGAAGTGTCTCTTTAAAGCCTAACCATAAACTAATTCTATAGTATAGGTATTTAACTACCACTTTCTAGATGAGTCAATTGAGGCTCAAAGAGGTGCAGGAAGTTTCCTAAGATCTCACTGGAGTGGAGCCAGACTTCAAGCCCAGGTCTGTCTGGCTCTACAGCATATATAGTCGCTATATACCTGCTTCCCAAGGTCAGGTCTGTGGCATGTATTTTACTGAAGAATATTTCACCCTGAAAAAGACCTCTCATATCCATTATAGAGACAAATGCAATTTTAGAGTTTTGTTGTGTTAACTAAAAAAATATATATATAGTTTGGAAAAAGGAGAGCTTTATTTTTCACAAAGGATAGCAACCTGTTGGGCAGATATTCCAACAGGTTAGGAAGCAGAGTCCAGGCCAGAAGTCAGGGAACAGGATTTTATACTGAGTGAAGTGGTCAAATATACATACATATTCAACAAGCTATAGGAGGAGTCATGAATGTTTAAAGGGAAATCATCAACACGTAATTGTGCTTTATCTCTCCCATCCTGTCATGGCTGGGAACTCAGTTTTAAGGTGTTTCTGGGGTCCCCTTGGCTGAGAGGGGTCCATTCAGTTGGCAGAGGGCTTAGGATTTTATTTTTAGTTCACAGTTGTAAGTCTCCACCTGGCCCAACTCAATTCTTTAAGTTGAAAAAAAAAATGAAGTTCAACATAGATTCTCGTAATTATTATTGACAGTAAGTTAGAGACAATTTCCAATGTGCAAGGTGGAGCCTACAGGCCTGAACAAACTAGCAAAGTTTGTGATGAGCCAGTTGAAAATTATATATGTTAGGCCCAGCTCCAAGGCCCCCTCCTTCTAGAGGCCTTCCCAGAGCCTCTCCATGGAGCTAAATCTCTCCCATCCACTTGGCCTGACTCGTGCCTATCCCTCCTGAGACTCTGCAAGCTCTGGAGACCAAGCCAAGTTTTTCTCATTCCGTTTTGTATTTCCCTGGCAGCCAGAGCAGTGCTATGCACGTAGTAAGTCCCCAAGAAATGCTCAAGAGTAATCTGTGTTGAAGATTTTGGTAATAATCAGCCCATTATCAGCACAAATAATTGTGTTCCTTGCTACTTTGAATGGTTCCTAAAATGTGAATTAAAAAAGCCCCTATCTCCCCAGGATCCTCTGTGTTTTTCATAATACACTTTGCAACTTGTCTCTGTATACATTTTTCTGAGAACAAATGAGTGGCTCTCAAAAAGACTTTTAGTTATAATTCGAGACATACTTTATGATTAGGTACAAATTCTGCTATTTTGAATTAGAAAATAAAGTCACGGTGTCTCTCTCTTTTTCTCTCACTCACACACACACACACACACACACACACACACACACACACACCCTCTTCATTTCAAAGGGCTTGTTTATTTCCTGAGTCTCACAAAGATGTCAGTTTATAAAATAACCTGAAAAAGCACCTACGGCAAATTCTTGCCAGACTTGGATTTCAGAAATGCTGTCTTCCTCAAAAGTCAGTTAGAAAGTCTATGGTACATAATTAAATCAAAGTCGTTTGTTGTTACTGCCCGGCAGACTCTCCTCAAAGCTTTGAACCTCAGTGTATCCGCCTCTACAGCCAAACCATTTCACCAGCCACTCGGCGTTCGTTTACTCCAGCTGCCCCCAGGAGCTCCCTGAGGCGGCCTCCCCAGCGCCTCTAGCACCCCTCCCTCACCTCTGCTGCTCTAAATGTGTCCAGATGGCTCCCTCCTGTTCGGTCTGGGTTTCAGAGCCCCATAGAGAAAGCCTAGGACATGTAGGGGTACAGTAGTGTATTGCTCACTGTGAAACACAATTTGAAATCTTTAGAATTTTGCTGTATCTTTTTATTGAAAGTCACAGGCAGTTGGTTGAAATATGTCCTGGGAGAGAAATCTGAAGCCATCCTGGAAATGCTCGCTGTTTCCATTGAGAGGCTACTACTCGACCACACAGGACTGTAAGTTCCACAGGACTAAGAACCACATCTGTCTTGTCACTGTTGTATCCCCAGCGTCTAGACACGGTACTGAGACATAACAGGTACCCCACAAATGTTTGTAAAATGACTGAGCAGCTGAAAAGGGAGTCTTTTAATAAGCTAGCAATGTTACCACTGGTACAGACGATGTTTACTAACCATTTTAGTTTTTTTCCCCCACCAAACTGACTAGCCAGATGGATCGGCTGTCCAGATATTTGACACAACCTTGAGCTTTGTCATTCGAGAAGGAAATTTCTCCCATCTTTCCCAGCACACACAGGAAACCCAACGTCATATTTCTGAGTAACACACGTAAGAGTAGAATTTCTTTTCTCTTGAACACTGTTCAGTAGAACTTTCTGTGATGATGAAAATGTTCTATTTAAATAGCCACATGTAAGCTAGTGGCTACCATGTAGACAACACAGCTGTAGATATTCTAGATTAACTTGTCAAATTTCCCAAGAAGGAGCCTGGAAATAATTGATCAGTGCCTTGTTAATCACAGACTGTCAGATCATAGGCCTCTGATTAAGAGGGTTTCAGTTTCTCACTGTGCCAAGCCCCATAGGCTAAGGCAAGGGTCCCAGTCATGTCCTGAGCACCTGTGATTGGATGCACACGCCTTCTGAGTTTTATCAGTGCAGTTTGGGGAGGGCATGATGATCATGAGTGGTTGGGCAGACAGACAAAAGTACTTCTCAGGCCCACAGCCCCAGTCTACAACTTAGTCCCTGGCCAGTCACGGGTGAGGCTGGGGATAGGCGTAAGCCCATGGCAGTGGGTCTCAACCTCTAGAATGATCTAGAATTCACTTTTCTAAAAGCACTCCTAATAAGATGAAAAAAAAATAAAAAAAATAAAAAATAAAAAAAAATAAAAATAAAATAAAAGCACTCCAGTTGAGTCTGGTATGATTGGTCCTCAGACCACACTGAGCAGCCGTGCCAGTGGACAGGTCACTTTCCAATGTCTCTGGCTGAAAAGTGACCCTCCGTAGGTCCCCATTCCCTGGGAAATGGCATATAGCTCACCAATGCCCCACACACAGCTTACCTACAGGGTCCTCTTTCCTGCTCCGCCAGGCACAACCCCTGGAATGCTGACATATGTCAGCTCCGCAGGGAAGCCTCTGCCCCACGTCAACATTCCTCACTTGGTTACAGCATGGGAGTGGGGCGGTGAGACACTCAGGGCAGGGGAGGACTTACTCATCTCGGTATACCCACTGCCAAGCCCCAGCGTTTGGCCCGGCACAGGCATTTATTATCCCGTACTTCTTCAAATTTTTCCAAATTCTCCCTTGAAAGAGGAGTGAGTGCCTGCAATGACTCCTCCTTCAAACATTGATGCCACACCAGGCGCACAAAGCAAACGAGAAGATCAGATGAGAGAAATAGGAGAGGCTTAGACATGGGTGACAGGCTTTGGATTTCTCATGCTAGGGGTTTGTTCCAGTTGAAATCCGACTACAGATCATAATCAAAAGCCCTAGGCAGGGTGGGGGTGGGAGGGGCCTCCCGGGCAGATTTGCCTTAACTCTGGACTGTGTCCACATGCCTCTTCTCCAGAGTGTGCCAGAGCAACACACACACGCTCACACCAGGCCTCCTCTCCACTAATCTCCTGCTGCAACTGGCTGGGGTTATTGTCTACTCAGAGCTACTTGCACTATTTTACTGTCAGAAATTAGAGTTAGCTTATTAAACCTTGCATGTAAAGTACCTTCCAAATTAGCCCTGTTAACCCTCAGTTAAGGGAACTCAATGAAGGGAAGAAATCCTACCAGGAGTGGGTAAGGTTAAGTGGTTAAGGTGACCTAGATAATTTTCATTCTTCATTGAGTCTTTACATTCATTGAGTCTTTACATAGCTGAGTAGAAGGTTCACAATTATAGTTGTCAGAGAGCAGAGCTGGATCACAGGTAGGTGAAGGCACAGTGGACTTAGCTCCACTTTCTTGGTTTTTGTTACAAGCCTTTTATTAGCTTTTATATATTTAACAAGCATTTTCTGAGGTCGTAATATATGCAAGCCACTGTTTCAAGCACTTCGAGATACAGAGGTGAATGAACATGTCTCCTGCCCACAGTCAGCTGGGGGAACCTGATTCAGAGCTTCAACAGGGAGGCAGCCCGTGGAGCGGGGAGAGGGGCAGAGCTGAGCATCTAGAAAATAACTTTTGTTTTCTTCATTTCTAAGCTATACCCTGTTCACTCCTAAAAGAGAGTGATTTAATATATAAGATATTTAAGATAACTCTGGTAAACATTTTAAATCAAAGCCATGTTGAGGGACGAGCAGCAAGTGAACTAAACACCTGAGCTAAGCAGTCCTGTAGGTCTGCGGAGGGCACTCAGCCCTGAGCATCACAGAGGCTAAGGAACAAGACAGAAGCATGGGATGCAGATGCAAATAGGTGTTCCAAAGCCATCTTTCCTGGCCCCCGGAGCTCATCTGTGCCCTGGCCTACCTGTAGCCTCTCCCTGTGGCTCTCTGTGCCAGGCCAGCGGCTCAGACCCCTGGTCCTCCTGGCACCCTGGGAACAGAGCCCTAGGTCCAGACAGAGGAAGTCCACCCCAGCCTGGCCGCACCCTGGGGGCTCGCTGTGCTCTCACCCCCCCAAACCCCCATTAGCTGCTGATCCACGCACTGGCTTCCTATAAAGTCATGATCTCCAGCCACTGGATGTGTTCTATTTCCTCCTGGAAATTCTCTTGGTTTCCCTGATCAGCTCCTTCTCACTTTCTATAATTATTTCAGACCTTCTCCATTTTCCTCATGGCTTCAAACTCCTTCTCATCCCCAGCTCTCAGAAGAGGTCCTTGCTTCCTACTGTCAGAGGAGATAACAGTCACCAGACAGGAAGTCCCTCAGCTTCCAATTCCAGCCACACAAACTACCAACACCTGCGCTCATCTTGCCTGTCCCGGTCCTGTTCCAGGGGACGGGCTGCCCCCACCCCAGCTTGCCCCATTCTGCCTGCTCCTACCCTCTCGGGAACCTGACTGTGATGATTAGCCCTTCCTGTCAGCTTGTGCTAGAATGTCTAAGCCTTTAGATATATTCAACTCCCTCTCATCATTAGAAATGAAGAAAGACAGACGGGGGTGGGGAGAGGGGGGAGGGAGGAGGAGAGAGAGGAGGGAAGGAGGGAAGGAAGGAGGAAGGGAAGGGAGGGACAGAGGAAGAGAAAACCTCTCACTTGGTCCTCACTTCCCTCCAGTTGTCACCCTCTTTCCTCTCCTTCACAGGCCCAGTTCTCAAAATAGCTGTTTTCATCTCCTGACCTCCCGTAAGTGCTCAGCCCATCCCTGTCTGGATTCCCGCCCCTCTGATCCACGAAAACAGCCCCTATAACAGCACTGCATGTCTATTTTTAGCCCCTGTCTTACCTGACCTTGCAGCCACACCCACCATTGCTCATCACTCTCCTGCTGTGGCTTCAGGGACACTGCTGGTTTTCTCTGGCCACTCTGTTTTGGTCTCCCCCACAGACTTTTCCTCCACTGATGGTCCATTAGAGCTTGGAGTCCTGGACCTTCTCGTGTTTTACTTTTTCCCTGTCTAATTTCATTCGTACCCATGGCATTAATTACCAACTGCAAATAATGCATAAATGTTTCACCCAGATCCATATATGACCTGCCGTTTGACATCATCCTTGGGACATTTCATAGAGCCCTGTGTCAGGAGGTCCTCAAGCTCACGATCTCCTCAACCTCTCTTCCTTTTCTGGAATCCTGGTTCTCTTCCACTGCACTCCATGTAACACCAGCCATCCAAACACTTCCCTCTCCTTCGCTCCCTATGTCCTACTCATCACCAAATCCTGTGAATTTTATCTCCTAAATTCCTCTCAATTCTCCAGCATCCTCCCCCAACCCTAGTACAAGTTTCCATTATAACTCTTAAGTTCAAATGTCACAGCTTCCTAACTCGTATATGCTACACTTTTCTAGAACAATTCCAATTCCTTGCTAGCCCACATTGCAGTCAGAGTTATTTTTACAGAACACATCTAACCACATCATCCCCTGCATAACCCATCAACAGCTTCCCATTGATTTTAGAGTAAACATAGAACTTCTTAACATGGGGTTTGAGTATCTTTATGGTTTGATGCCCAAGTCAGCTATGGAATGAGTTCTGGTCACACTGCCTAAATTCACAGCGAGACTCTATCACTACCGCCAGTGTGACCCTGGTCAAGTTACTTCCCGAATCCCCCTGTATCTCAGTTTCCTCACCTGTAAAATGATAATAATGGTAACGGCAGGCCTATCTCCTAGGGTTGTTGTGAGAATTAAATGTGGTAAGCACTTAGAACTGTGCCTGGCACACAGTAAGCTCTCAGGCAGCATCAGCTGTCATCATCCCCTGCCTCCCCCTTTCCCCCTGCGCCCGCCCCCGTGTCAGTCTGGCGTAGCTGGGCTGGCCCTCTCTCAGGCCCTTGTTCTTACCATGCTCCCTCTCTCCACAGGCCCTTTGCACGCACTGGTCCCTTTGGGACTCTATTTCCTTCCCTAGCGGAGAGCACCACCCTTGAGGCACGGAATTTAGAATGCCAGACTACCTGAGCTGGAAGGCACCTTAGGAGCCATCTAGCCATCTGCTCATTCTACAGATTTGGAAACTGAGGCCCAAAGAGTGGAAGGGGTAGGTTCAATGCCACACAGCAAGTTCACAGTACAGCCAGGGCTAGAACCCAGGTCCCTGTCAACTAGCCCAGAACTCTTTGTGCTGCCCATCACAGTTCACTAGTTCATTCATTTAACAAGTATTAAGCTGGGCAAGAGGCAGATATACACAACATAAATAACTCTGGTACAAGGACAACTGAGGTCAGCGCTCTCAAAAAAGGGCTTGTATCTGTGCTGTGGGAGCCCAGAGCAGAGAGCAGTCAGCTCCAGGCTGAGTCGGGCCTGCCTGCGGAGGTGGTGATGTCAGAAGTGCGCCCTGAGGCATGAGCAGAGTGCTGCCGGGAGAGGGCATCCTGGGCTGAGCAAATCACACCCATCCTGAGATTTAGGGGGTGATGTGTGCTGGGGGAGCTGCCTCAGACTGGTTGAAAAGCTACAGGGAAAAGGGAAGGAGGTGGAGCAAAGGGGCCCAAAGGGGAGCAAGAGCCAAGCAGAAAGGGGAGGATGAGCCAGAAGGCCAGCTGCCCGCCTCACTCTTCTGTCGAAGCCTCCCCGAACCCTTGATGGCTGCCCTTCCCTGCCCCATTACTAGGTTAACTGGGGATGGACACAGTCCCCCTCCCCCAGCTCCTGCTTCCAGAAGGTTACAGGCTGCCTCTTCTCCTGTCAGGCTGTGGTGCACTTTCCCATAAACAGCCGCTGCTAACAGAGGCTTGGAGGGAGGCAGCATTGAGAGCCCTGGGTCTGGCTCCACCAGGGAACAAGCCCGGAGGATTCGCCCATGCTCCAGATGAGAACACTGGGATCCAGCCCGGGAGAAGCCAGCCAGGAGCAAAGCCAAGGTTAACACCAAGGATGGAGCTTCAAGGGCATAAGAGGCTGTGTCCGGGCTGGGGGCGGGAAGCCTAGGTTCTAAGCCTGTCCTAGCCCTGCCTCGCCCTGAGCAGTGCTGCTCCTCAGCAGCCTCTGCCCCTCCCAGCCCCCACCCCCGGCGCCCAGGGCCAGGCTGAGACAGAGGGGACCGTTGGCATCTCCAGGCACAGCATTCCTCCCCCACAACCCTCTTCCTGCAGCTCCCCATCCTCACCCGGAAACCTGGTTACCGCTGGCCCAATTCTTCCTGACTCTTCTCTTTTGGAAGAGAACAAGGGAGGTACTGGGGTGGGGGGCTACCCTAGGCCTGTGCTCACCCATCCCTTCACCCCTGCCCCAGCCCCAGCCTAGCAGTTTCTCTCTGCAAATCTGGGGCAGTGAAAAGAGGCTTTGGGAACAATAGGTCAGATGTATATCCAGGCTCAGACTCATTTTCAATCTAAGGTTTGCTGCTCAGCCTCCCTGAGCCTCAGTGTGTGCATCTGGAAAATGGGAATGTTGAATTGTTGGGAGAATGATTTGAGATGAGACATGAGAAAAGCCATTACTGTTATAAAGCCTGTCCTCTTGGTTACCTTCGGGTCTTCTGATCCCACCTGCACTCCCCAAACTGAACACCCCTTTCTCAGTGAGACCCTCTCCCAACCCACCTCCTGCCCTTCTCCAACCGCAATGAATTGCTTGTTGCCACAGGGCTTGGCAAGGAATGGGCAAGTCTTTCTTCCCCCTCCTTTGGGCTGCCTTAATCCTTTCTTTTGCCCTTTTGCTGCTTTTTCAATCTTAACATATATGATAATCTGCCTGTAGTACTAATGACAGCTGAGTTCTCACAATGTTCCCTGCACCACACTAAGGGCTTTGCACACATTGTCTCATGACATCTTCAAAGCAACCCTATGGAGTAGGAGCTGCCAACATCCTTGTTTTGGAAATGAGGAAACTGCGAGGTGAGCAGTTAAGTAACTTATCCGTGGTTCCAGACCTGGTTAGTTCTGCTAGTAGAGTGGCGTTTAAACCCAGAACACCTAACTCTGCCACTGTATTACACTGCTTCCCTGGTAGAGCTAACTGTGCCCAGGCCTTGCCCCCCTTTTCTTTCTTTCTTTTTTTATTTCAAGGAATTGGCTCATGTGATGTGGGGGCTGGAAAATCCAAAATCTGCAGGGCGGGCCAGCATGCTGCAAGTGCTCAGGCTGGAGTTGGCGCTACAGTCTGGAGCGTGCCCTCCTTGCTAATTAGGCCGTTAATTCCTTGAGGGCAAGGGGCCTGTCTCAATCACCTCTGAGTTTCCCACAGCACAGGGTGCCTGGCAGGGCCTCTGGGTAGGAATCAAAAGACATGGCTTCTAGGTCTGACTATGTGCCACTGATCTATTTGCTGTGTGACTTTGGCAAGTTACAGGAACTTTGGGCATGGGACCATCCTTGCCTGGTTGGTCGTGAGGATTGGATAACATCACATATCTGAAAGCCAGGGGTGTCAGGAAGGTGGGAACCCTCATGTCCCTGCCCCCGACTCTCTGCCTGAGGAGATATCTGAGGCACTGGTGTCTGCGTGGAGACCAAAGGTGCCGGAGCCCCAGAGCACAGCGGGAGTCTCCAGCAGGGCCTCCTGCTCCACGGATCTGTGCCGCCCTCACTCTGGGGCTCGCTTTCCGGAACCCACTGAAGCCTTGCGGCCCCCAGAGCCCTTTTCCTTTTATTCACTCCACCTGGGGAATTTGCAGTTCTCCTCTGCCCTGATTTATTACCCCGGGGCAGACAGCGGGGCAGTCAGTAATAAGTTCTACCCTAGTACCTGGCGAGGCGGAAAGGGATTCAGGCTTTTGAAACGTACTTATAGAAATCTCATCAGCTGCTACGTGCAGGGCATCGTGAAGGGCACTTTGGGGGAGCTGCACGCAGGAGCCCTGTTCTCGGGGTGCGTTCATTGCCTTACACACACTCAGTTTACACTCAGCGAGCAGTAGGTAGCTCGTTTAATTGGCACAGAGACCCTCTGATGTAAGTACCAAATACTAAGCCCATTTTTATAGAGAGCTCAGAGAGGCCCTAGAAATCAGGTAAGTTGGTCAGAATCACACAGGTGGTAAGGGAGGCACCAAGACTCAGGCTAGTCCCACCCACAGTGCTCTCCCCATCGTACAGCACCACCTCCACAAGCATCAGGCTGGGCAGTGCTGGCTGGGGGCCCTCAGGGAAAAACAGAGCAGGAGCTCAGGGAAGGGTGAGGCCAGGTGAAGCTTGCTGTAGGAGGGGCACATGCAGGGCTTTGAAAGGTTAAAGGCCTGGGAGGAAAAAAGGAAGGAGAGAAAGAAGCGGATTTGCTGAAAGGGAACTAGCAAAAGTAAAGTTTCAGAGCAAAAGGCTGTTTTGAGTAAATAGTGGGAAATGCACCCTCTTTGGAGTAAAGCCTTCTCTGACCTTTCACTTCCCAATCTGTAAAATTGAAATAATAAAATTACCTGTCTTATGGGAAGAGAGAGAATCAAATAAGATCATACTTCGTGAAAATACTCTGTGAAGAGTAACCTGCTATATAAATTTGACAAGTTATTCCATTATAATATTATGCAGATAGGCATGAAAGTCGTGTTCACGTTCTTGGGCAGAGCAGAGAGCCAGTGAGTGGAACGCAAGGGGCAGGGGCAGGAGAGGGGCGTGGGAGGAGAGGAGGCCAGAAGCCGGGAAGTCAGAGGGCATCTCTGTAGGGATGGGAAAGCCTATTGCAAAGCTAAGTTGGCCTGGTGTCCTGGGGCCCCTGGACAACAGCTGGGGACATCTTCCTCCAGGCTTCTGCAAACAATTTTCATGTCAGTGAAGCCCAGGAGGTCTTTCTGGAAATAGGTCAGACACTTCACCACTTCTGAGCCACTTCATTCCTGTGAGCCTCAGTTTCCACATCTATAAGATGGGGATAATGACTACTAGTTTGCTGAGTTATTGTGAGGGTTGCATGGTGCCACTGGGTGGACAGTGTTTGGCATGTGCTACTACCCGCTCAGTATTCTGTGAGTTTCCTAGGTCACTCAAAGGTGACAGGATGGCATCTGGACAAAAAGCTGAGGAAGTGGGACTCAGCCCAAACACATCTTTCTAAGGACAAGGTGCACAGGCACTCTGGAGATGCGGACCTCTCTCCCTGCCCTGCCCAGTTCAAATCTGACCACTTCACCGCCTAGCCCCTGGCTGAGAACCTGCCCCCAGGTGTCCCGCAGCCCTGGCAGGCTGCGGTGGGCTTCTGCTGCCACCTATAGGCCGCCTGTGGCACTGCCTCCCCTGTCCAGCACTGAGGCCGGCGTTCCCCACAGAGGGGATGGCATTGTGCGGTTCCTTTCTCTCCCACCTGCTGGAGCTCCTTGAAGGCAGCAACAACCTTCTTTACCTATATCTCTGCTCTCCAGCACAGCGCAAACACAGAGGAGGTGTTCAACACGTGACTGTGGAATGAGCGAGTGAGCAGATGGCCTTGCAGTGATGGGGACTGTAGACAAGAGGAACTTAGCCGGGGGTATTTAATGCCAGCACAGCTGGCTCAGGGAGGGTTGTAAATTTTCCTTCAGAGGCCTTAGGTAACAAAGCGAGTCTTAGGTGCCTGGGCTAAGGTTAGGGGTAGCTGTACCAGAAGCAGGGGGTGGCTTCAGGGATTTTGACCTATGGGAGAGTACAGGCTTCTCTTATGTTTTCTCTACCCTGGGCCAGGATCTCCCTCCAAAAAAGTGCCTTCAGTCCAGGAAAGCCTGAAGGAGGGAGGCACGAATGTGCCCAGGCTCAGTGCCAAGCAGAGCCAGGTCAACGAGAGATTCTGCTTTGGCAACGGCACCTGGTCGTTACCAACAACCTGACATTGTGACTGCCTGGCTCAGCCCCTCGCTTCTGCCCTAGCTTTTTTCTTTCCTGGACCTAAGGCTTTCTTTGCCTACGAGGCCCACTCTTTCCCCACTGTCTTTGAGGAGCTGAGAAGCATGTGAGCACCCTAGAAAATTCCCATTTTACAGCTGGAAAGCCTGAGGCACAGAGGTCAGGGAAGAGCTTAGAAATCAGTCAGAATCAGGGTCAGGTTTATAACTAAGGATCCAGGCTCTTGGCCTCAAGCCCAGGAGTCACTGGCGAATGGGAAGGGGTGTGAGACCTCAGGTGGGGGCTCCTGGGACTGGCTGAGCACACCTTCACCTCTTACCATGCCAATGGTTCCTCAAGGGTCTGGACACCCTTCTGCTTCCTTTGCAATGTCTACATTTTTCCCTCTTGTCTCACTGAGGCTCCCACTTCCTGGGAAGTCATAAGACAAGTCTGAGGCTCCTTCCCAGTGCCTGCTGAAAAATGGAAACCCAGAGAGCCCATATAACCTGCCGAGTCTCACCCTGAGAGCCAAGAGTGGATCCAGGCAAGCCCCTAAAGCCCGAAGCTCCCCGACTCCCTCAAGCAACTGCTTTCTTTTCACTCCTACAGACCCAGTACTGTGGCAAGATCGGCACTGGCACCTGCTATGGTTTGAATGTTGGTGTCCCCAAAAATTTATATGTTGGGACCTAATAATGTGATAGTATTAAGAGGTAAGGCCTTTGGGAAGTGATTAAGTCATGAGGACTCCACCCTCATGAATGGGAATAGTGCCCTTATAAAAGAGGCTCAATAGAGCTCCCATGCCTCTTCTGCCTTGTGAGGACACAGCAACAAGACGCCATCTATGAAGCAGAGAGCCCTCACCAGACACTGAATCTACCAGCAACTTGAGCTTGGACTTCCCAGTCTCCAGAACTGTGAGCATCAAGTTTCAGTTGTTTATAAATTACCCAGTCTAAGGTATTTTGTTATAGTCCTGAACAGACTAAGGCAGCACTCCACCCCAGACCTACAAAGTCATCCTTTTTTTTTTTGAGACAGTGTAGCTCTGTTGCCCAGGCTAGAGTGCCGTGTCATCAGCCTAGCTCACAGCAACCTCAAACTCCTGGACTCAAGCAATCCTCCTGCCTCAGCCTCCTGCGTAGCTGGGACTACAGGTGTGTGCCATCACGCCCGGCTGATTTTTTTCTATTTTTAGTAGAGACAGGATCTCATTCTTGCTTAGGCTGGTCTTGAACTCCTGAGCTCAAGTGATCCTCCCACCTCGGCCTCCCAGAGTGCTAGGATTACACATGTGAGCCACCGCACCCGGCCTAAAGTCACCTTTGACACTGGTTCAGTCAACCTCTGGGTGCCTTCTACCAAGTGCAGCCCTCTTACACTGCTTGTGGTGGGATGCAGGACTCTGGTGCCTCTCCCCAAGCCTCCTGCCCTGCCATGGTTGGGAAGTCCTGCCTCACAACTAACCAAATTCCTCCTGCTACCATCTCATCTGCTTCTTCTCTGCCTCTGCTCCCACTGGCCCTGAGAGGAGAGAGAAAGATGTCTATTACTTCTAAATACGGCCAACAAGGTAAAAAGGCTCCAGGAGGCCCTTCTGGTTCCAGCCGGAAGGCCATATCCATCCTCCTGAAACTGAGATAGGGCTGAATCCTTAAACCCACCCTGGGCACGTGAGCGTCCCCATTCCCATCCTCAGCCGACAACCTCTCATTGAGTGCTCACTCTGTGCCCAGAATCCTCTTCCCATCCTGGTGTTAGCAATTACTTTAAAATGCATCATTTGAGACAAAATTCTCAGAGGTGTAGTTGCATAATAGGAGCTCAAGGAACACAGCCCTTGATTGACAAAACACATTGTCCAAGTGCCTGATCCCAGGATCAGCCTATCCCTGTACCTAACCTAAGTCCTCAACCACACCAGCCAGACCCACAACATGGCCTGCCTCAGAGCCCCCTGCCTGGGCCTTACTTGGACAGACGTGAGCGTATGCCCCTTTGCCAGAGATTCTCAACCACTGCAACTCCTTGGGATCCACCAACTACATGGAGAATGGGGCAGAATTCACTACCCATTACAGTTCAGAGGAAGGTCAAAGGCTTCCTGAGCCAGGACGTGGTGACGGTAAGTGGTGTCACACCAGGTCATCTGATCCCTGCTCTTCTTGCCCCAGGGCTCTCCTGTCCCTCTGGGGCTTATGCCTGGGGGAAGGTGCTCTCCAGCCCAGCCTGGAGCCTGGGCATTGAGGAACTGCAAAGAAGCAGAGCCTGTGATGGAGCCCACTGGAGCTGCTAGCTCAAAGCCGGGTGATTGCCAAGGGCTTTGCATGTAACATGCAGGGCAAGTGACCTGGGGACCCCTACTGTGAGGGCCATGGCTCCTCTCACACAGACAGCCAACCTCATTAATTCCTTCATTTGTTTGTTTGCACACTCGTGGATGGACCCCATAAACATCAGGCACTTACATGCCAAGCATTGTGCTGGGCTCTGGCGTACAGCAATGAATACGATGAACAAGATAGAGTCCCTGCCCTAAGAGAGTTTGCTGTCTAGCAGGGAAGACACAAAATGTTACAACATGATGGGTGTTACAGGCATACAGGGAGCACAGGGATGGAAACCTCAGATGCTTTCCAATTCTAGACTGAGCTTATGTGCTGAATCGCCTTGGGGGACCTGTTATCAGCTTTTGAGCAGGGTTGTCCTCTGCTCTGGGCTGCTGGGTTTAGAAAGATGGCATGAGCTGGAGAGAAGGGTTCATCAGGGTAAGAAGGTGAAGCCTTGGCAGTGAGGACGGAAGACGGGGTCAGAGTCCAGAGAAATCTCGGAGGTAAAATGGAGAGTCTGGTTTGGGGGAGGAAGGCAAGCATTGAGCAAAGGCCACCAGGTGGCAGCTAGCAGTTGGCGTGGTCTTGGGAAAAGCTGTGTTAGAGGAGGGGGGTGGGGGTGAGGGCAGATGGCAAGCAGCTAAGAGGTAGATGTTGGTGTCAGAAAGTGGAGGTTGCAAATGCAGGAAAGGAAATGCAGGGGGTAGGAAGATGGGGGAGAGATCTAGAGAGAAGCAGAGTAAGGGTGGGTGGGTGTTTTTAAATGCCAGGGGCGCCTGAGCATGCCTGTAGGTGAGGAAGAGCCAATGGAAAGAGAAGGCCGGAAATATGGGGGGGAAAGGGAAACAATTGAGCACGCAGGAGCCTGGAGGCCTGCAGGGATGAGGCCCAGCACGCAGGAAGAAGGCAGGCTTCCCTGAGGAGAGGGCCTGCCTCTTCCTTTACCCCAGGCAAAAGGAGGGGCGGTACAGCCAGATCCTGAGATATCAAGAGAGGGCGGGGGAACTCACTTAACACATGCACACGTGTACTGAACTCACAAACTTGTGATTATATTTGCACAAAATAACCCGTGCCACCTACACACAACGTGTATGCATGTACACATGCCTCCCATCGTGAATGCTGGGAAACCACATCACACACATACACACTCTGGGAGCCAAGCCTAAGGTGGCCCCTGAGCCGAGGGAGGCAGTGTGCCATGTGGGGGAAGGGAAGGCAAGGCCATCAGCTCAGACCAGGCACCAGGAGCCCAGGCTCCAGGCTCACTTGTCCACTCACAACCTGGTTGACTTCAGGGAAGTGACTTCACCTCATGGTGACTTCATTGCCTTAGGGGTAAATGAGGGTGAATCATACCCACCCTGACAAACAACAGGGCTGGTAAGGCTCACATGAAACAAAAGCTTCCTTTCTGCTTTCTCTTTCTTTGCAGAAATTCTAAGTAAGGAGATGAGCACACCCCTCCCACCGTGGCCCTGGGCCCTCCTCTACTGCCTGACCACCTGACCCACTCACCCACCCAGGCTCCGCCGCAGGTGGAAATTCTCAGTCCTGTCTTCCTACTGTCTTCATGCCCCCACCCACTCCTCACCCACATCCCTTCCCAAGTCCCTTCTCAAGCACCCATCAACCAGCAGCAACCCAAACCCAGGTGAGAGTGGTCCAATTTGCACCTTGTTTACATCCTCACTGTCCTTGTACTGTTCCCCTTCTGTGACCTCTCTGAGGATGCTTTATTGGGTGCAGCTGGGCTAGCCTAGAAAAACCTCTGGTTGGGCTTGGAAAAGGACAAGACAGGTGGAGAAGGAGTGTCCATCTGTCTCACCTTCCTTGACCCCCGAAGCCCTCTGGCCCACCCTGCACCCTTGCCCACTTTCTCTGGTTGCTTGGGTCATTGGGTCTCAGAGGTTACAGGGTATCCAAGAGCTTCTGATCTGTCCTTTGAAATTTTCCACTAGCTGGGGGAGAGATTGTGCTGGGAGGCAGAGCCCTTAGTATTAGCAAGGGAAGTTCTACCATGTGAGCGTCAGCAAGGGGCAGGGTTACCATTCTGCCCTGTTCCCAATGTAGCCACTTCTTAAGGCACAGCCAATGTTTGCTGTTTGCCTGTCCCCTCCAGTGGTGGGGAACATGGAAGTATGAGAAGCAGAGGGGGAGCGGGACTAGTGAGAAGTGGTAGAGGGTCACTAAGTCCTGTGCTAAGGGTGGGGGACAGCACCTTCCCTCCTCCCTTCCAACTCAGCCCCCTCCAGTGCATCCATGCCCACCACCAGCATGGTCTCCAGCCAGCCACCTCTCAGCTTGGTGGTACCCCACTGGCCTCTGTCTGTCTGACCGTGGCCTCCCTGCCCCCTCTTGCCCCATGAGGAGGGCTGCACAGTAGTGGTGGACACTGGCCCACCCTGTGTCTTGGGTCCCTTCAGCTCCCTTGGCCACTTGGCTCCAATGAAGTGATAAGCCCACATAGAAGCTGAAGCAGGGTGGGGGTACCACCTGGTCCAGGCCACAAAAATCACCCCAGGCAGCATCAGGTCCCAAATGGGGCCATTTTGGGTCTTCCTCTCCTCATGTCTCACACACTCTTCACAGATATAGTCCCCAGGGAGGCAGGGCACCATGCCCAGCCCTCTGCAGATGAGGGGCCAGGCCACGAGCACAGGCTCAGTGTCTGCCCAAGGGGCCTCTGTGCTGAAATGGGTGCCATTTGCCCACCTCCCCAGTATGTCGTGGACTGTAAGCAGGAGTCCACACTCCATGACACCACCTCCCACCTGGAAGGCAGAGACTGCACATTCCCCAGTGTAGATGATGAAGATGATGTGTCACAGGCCAGGCTCAAGTCAGTGGCAAGGAGGAAGGGTGGGCAGGGCTGTCGAATGGGGATGAGTCATTATGCACAGGTTACATGCTAGGCTAGTGGTTCCCACGCTTGGCTGCACATGAGAGCCATGCCCATGCCCAGGCCGCTTCCCACACCTGTTAAATCAGAACCTCTGGAGGGGCACCTGGGTATCAGAGTTTTGTACAACTCCCCAGGTGATCTCAACTTGCAGCCAAGTTTGCAAATCACTGTGTTTGTCCATTTACCTCCATTTTCTCATCAAATGCTCCCAATAATCCTTTGCTAAGGATATTCTTACCCTCTTATTTTACTCAATGGGCTTAGAGAAGTTCAATAACTTGTCTGGGACCAGAAGCTATGCTAGACGATAAACTCTTAAAGGCAGAGCTGAGTTTAACGCACTGTCTGCACAGTGTCTAGAGCAGTGCCTGCACCCAGAAGGGGCTTGATCCAGGCCGGGCCTGTGGCTAAAGTGGCCAGGTTGCAATAGAGGCCCAATGGTCTACAAGACAAGGAAGATGTTGCTGAAGATGGCTTCTGGGGTCAGGCAAGGAGGAGGGAGAAGGATTACTGTGCTGGGCAGTGGGCAGACCCTTCCACCTCCTACCAGGACCCCAATAGTAACAACGACCGACCTGTGTACACTGGCCCTCCACAGTCTGCACTTGCCACTGCCCACTGGACCCTTCTGGTTCCTGAGTGCCAACTTCATCCACAAGGTCTACGTGGATTTGGAGTGACATACAA
This sequence comes from Daubentonia madagascariensis, assembly GCA_023783475.1. Taxonomy (NCBI): domain Eukaryota; kingdom Metazoa; phylum Chordata; class Mammalia; order Primates; family Daubentoniidae; genus Daubentonia; species Daubentonia madagascariensis. The sequence continues at coordinate 4,273,888 of JAKFHU010000913.1, read as the reverse complement.
TTGCACTGGCTTTGCCTTGGCCTTCCGAGGCCCTGCTGCCCGGGCAGGCCTTGCCCTCAGCCCCAGCCTATAGCTAGGGAGTGCCCCCTGGGACACCCCTCTGCCTATGCTTGTGCCCACAGACACTGGGTCTGGATCTTCCCCTGGACACAGCACTGGCTTTTGCTGCTTTAAGGACAAAGAATAAAGATGTTACATTTACAACCCTATTGCACCTGGGTTCATAAGGGTTTGGAACAGAGGGAGGGGCAGTCATTCGATCATGTGATACAGACTGACAAACTGTACACATTGACCCATGAGCACTCGTTCCTGCATGCAGAGATGATGCCATCTACCCACTTTCAGCAGGTCTCAGGAGGAGCTATTTACACAATTGTGGGTGGGGAATCTGCAGAAAGCCAGCACCATGCCCCCTCGAGCCCCTCAAGGACCAAGGCTAGTGCTGTGGGTCAGAGAGACACTCCCAGCTCACAGAAGTCAGCTCCAAGTTCAGGCTCAGTGCTGCTGAGCTAGCCCGCCCTGCAAACCTCCCTGCAGCCCTGTTTCTTATCCACTGCAATCCCCTCGCCTCTGCCCCATGCAGCCATTTACACAAGGCACCACCACCTAAAAATGTAGAACACCAGAGATCCAACCAACACTCCCACTTTTCAGGTAGGGAAACAGAGGCCCAGAGAGTAGAAGGCATTTGCCCAAGGTCTCTCAATGAAGTAAAGAAGAATCAAGACTAGAACCCAGCCTGTCTGACTCTGGTCCACACGTGCCCAGGTATGGCCCGTGCACAAGCGCACAGATGTGCCCACTCCGCTGTCCTCCACGACTGAAGCTTCCTCTCCCACTCTCACCTCTGGGCCTCTCTACAGAGAGTAGACAGCTTGGGGAATGAAACAGCAACGTCCATCTGAAGCCATTGAGGCTGTCCCTCTTCAAAGTAGCTGGCCACCCCTCATTAGACTAAAAAGGTTAAGACACTGAATTGGGTTGAATCAGATCAGGCAAACCTCATACCTTACACTATTGCAATAGCTCCCCCCTTGAATGAAGTCTGTCTTTCCATCTTTAACAAATGTCATAAATAATTCTTTCTTCAACACCCACCCTCCATCATCTCCTACACAGTCCAATATGGTAGCCACTAGCCACATGTGCCTATTCACATGAAATTTAAATTAATTAAAATTAAAATTTCAAAAAATGTCTCATTAGCCATTTCCCAAGTGCTCAGTAGTCACATGTGGCTAGTGGCCTCTGCACTGGACAGTGCAGATATGGAACATTTCCATCATCACAGAAGTTCTGCTGGACAGAGCTGGATTCTGGACAGCAATAATGAGAGGACTCTTGTGATGGAGAGGTTCCCAAATAGGCCAAAGGGACAACTGGAGGAAATAGAAAAGGGCCCCTTCTCTGAATGCACTTCTCTGGGTGGGTAGTGAGAGATCTGGCCTCTTAAGAAGAAAGTTCCCCTCTAAGGAGCTGGTGACTAATGAGGTCCCTGAGACAGACAGGAGAGTGGGCAACCAAGGCTTGCTATGGCAAAGAGGGTGGGCAGGCCACAGAGTCCTGCTCAGGAGGTGACAGAATGACCAGAGGACAGTCCCCCTAGGACTTTCTTCTTAGCTGGTCTGGCCTCTCTCCATGTCTTCTCCCCACAGCAACTGTTCCCCAGGACACCTGCTCCCCCACCCTCAACACACACACACACACACACACACACACACACACACCCCAGCTCATCCTACTTTGGCCCTGTGGTTGCACCAGGCCTTATCCCTCCTCCCCGCGGAAGAGCACAGGGTCTGCCTGGCCCGTCTCCACGCCCCTACTGCCCAGCGGAGTGCTAGGCTCAGGGACACCTGCTTGCCCAGGATCTACCCTCAGTCAGACTCTCAAAATGGGAGGGGGGGGTGTTAAGAATTATTTACTGACCCAAACTCTGTCTTGCTCAAAATCCTGTCCTAAGGTGCGTCCAAACACTCTCATGCCCCCAAATATTAAGTGGCCGCTCAGTGCCCCACCTCCCACACCCCCCAAAGTTTGTCTCTTCTCGTGGTGGTTGTGAGAGGGTGTTGCCTGGGAGGCTGCCTGCAGGAAGAACCTTTTGAGATGCAGCGGGAGCGGCTCCTGCAGAGCTTTTTGCAGGGTTCCAGGGACTGGGGGCAGAGAGCAGGAACACAAGGGAAGAGCCCGTCCCTGCCTCAGGCTGCCTGGAGAGAGCGACCCCAGCCTGGATGGCAGAGAACAGGCCATCTCGCTGCCCGGGACTTGGATGGGTGCGAGGCAGCCCAACCCCCACCTCCACCCCCTCACCCCACCCCGCGTCCGCGGTCGCCCCGCAGGAGCCATTCTCACCAGGGGCTCCAGGGAGCGGCAGTGGCCAGCGGGACTGGGCGGAAGCGGGCAGGAGGCGTTCCAGCAGCTGAGGTCCGGGGCTTCAGCAATCGAGGGGTCAACACATCATCCAGGAGCTGTGGCCACATTCGAAGCCCGAGCAAGTTCGGTGCAAGGTAGCAGAGTGGGCTCAGGGACAGGGATGGAGCCCTGCAGGGGTAGAACCAGGATGCGGTGGACGTCTGTCCATGCATTAATCCGGTATCGGTTCCAGGGTGAGTGAGTGCCACGGCCCTCGCTGCGCAGAAGTGCATACCCAGCCAGCTCTGAACCCTCAGGAGACAGGAACCTTCGCGGGACCGCCCACACTCACACATACACTACTGCCCCTTCTTTGCCCATGGTGGGAGCAAAACCTCCAAGCCCGGAGCTGCACCAGCCTGGCCCGTGAGTCACCCTGTGGAATTCTCTGCGCTGGGTGGAAGCTCTCACCATCGTTGCAGCCCCACACAGTGCACCGTCCCCAACCCCAAATGGGCACATTCTCCTGGACACAGATGTGGGCAGAGCTTCTAGGCTGATGCCCTAGCTGACCTGCCTTCTCTAAAAAGAAGGCTTCACCTGCCCACCCACCCCAGTCCTCTCTGGGGGCTGCCATGTAAGGAAGGGTACCAAGTGGAGGTTCATGTAGCTTGTGCTGGAGAGTAGTAGAGGCCCCACACTGATGGGCTTCTGGGTGGTAAAGGGCAAGGTTCTCAGGAGGTTCAGGACCAGGTGTGGAGGCTGACAGACCTACTGTTCCTAGGGGGCAGGCATGGGGTAGGGAGGGAGATAGCATTTGCAAAATAAAAAGCCCAGGCCAGTACTAAGACCAAGAAGCTTCTTTGCTTTTTGAAGATTATGAACAGAGCATGAAACTGAGCATTTCCTTGAACATCAGTATGGCTATTGTCTGGAATAGAAAGGAAAGTAACCCCAACACTCAACAGTTTTGTCCTGCAGAGCCTCAGCAGGTGGAGGTTGGGGGTGGAGTGCAGAGGTACATGAGGAGGGTGGCTCCCAGAGGCCTGATCTTTCCTGACTTTCCCTCAGACATCCACCTTCACCCCAGAGAGATAATTGTCTATCCTGGGAAAATCATCAAGGGACACCCCACTTCCTTCTCCTATCTCAGGGTCTGACCCTCACCCAAATGCAAAGGACCCTGGAAAATGTCCACAGGATAACTTGAATACAGAATGCTGGAACTTCTGGTTTCCAGTCCAGCATTTAAGGAGCTTGGAATTTGTCACGCCTGTTCACATACAAAAAAACTAAAAATCAAAACTTTTTAGATTCACCAGAGAACTGAGGTCACAGGGCAAACCACTGTCCCCAAAATTGGAAAGCTATATGGGCAGATAAAGAGATTCAAAACTTATCAGAGCAGAAACCTACGTGGGAACCAGTACTAGCATAGAAAAACCTAAACTGTAATTGACATTGCCGGAGGCTCAATGTGGACAAGTTTATAGTTAAAAACTCCATGAGGGCCCAGTTGAGGTAGGGATAGGGGCACACTTTCGTAAGTTTTATCTCCAGGAGCCCCACCAGTTTCTCACAGTGAAGATCAAAGAAGAACAACCCCCAATTTACTTCTGTAAGGTGGGGGAAAGTGGGAAGAGGTAGCCATTCTGAAACACTCGCAGAGCACTCTCTTCATCCTAGCAAGGCCTGCCCTCAAAAGAAACTATTTCACCAGAGCTTAGCTAACTGAGGTTTTACCAGAGCCTAATGGACTCGGGGGAAGAAAAATACTCAATTCCAGCTCCCTCTGGCCTTCCTGTCTCACCTAAAGAATGGAAGGTGGGAAGAGGGTAGGACTGAGAAGCATTTGTAAAGTTCACAGCCCAGGGGCACAGGCTCATTAAAAGACTGAGACCTAATCATATACTATAGAATGTTTCCCCTCCCCTCACACCTCATCACTACATCCCAAAAGTCCTATTTACCCAAGTTCCTTTTTCCAGTACATCATGTCCAGCTTTCAACAGAAAATTGCAAGGCATACTAAAAGACAAGCACAGTTAGAAGAGACAGAGCAAGCATCAGAACCAGACTCAGATATAACAAATATTATCAGACTAGAAATTTTAAATAATGATGGATAATATGCTAAGGACTCTAATGAGAAAATAGACAACATTCAAGAACAGAAGGGTTACATAAGCTGAGATTGAAATTTTAAGAGATAATCAAGAAGAAAAGCTAGATATCAAAAACACTGTAACAGAAATGAAGAATGTCTTTGATGGGCTCATTAGTAGACTGGACATGGCCAAGCAAAGAATTGGTGAACCTGAAGAAATGTCAATAGAAACTTGCAAAACTGCAATGCAAAGAGAAAAAATAATGTAAATAATAAAACAGAATATTCAAGGACTATGGGATAATTACAAAAGGTGCAACATACAAGAAATGAAATGCAAGAAAGAGAAGAGAGAAAGGAACAGAAGAAATATTTGAAGCAATAATGACTGAGAATTTCTCAGGATTACACCAAACCACAGATATTGGAAGCTCAGAGAACACCAAGCAGTATAAATGCCAAAACAAATCTATATCTAGGGATATCATATCAAACTGCCAAAAAATCAGAGACAAAGAAAAGATCTTGAAAGAAGCCAAAGGGAAAAAAGCACATTACCTATAGAGGAGCACATATAAGAATTATATTAAACTTATCTTCAGAAACTATGTAACAGGAAGAGAGTGGAGCAAAATATTTAAAGTGTTGAAAGAAAAAAACCCCACCAAACTAGAATTGTGTATCCAGGGAAAATATCTTTCAAAAGTCAAGGAGAAATAAAGACTTTCTCAGGCAAACAAAAATTAGGGGAATTTGTCACCATAGACCTACCTTGCAAAAAATCTTAAAATTCATCATAGAGAAGGAAAATGATGTAAGTCAGAAACTCAAATTTATATTTAAAAAAGAACATTAGAGAAGGAATAAAGTAAAATAAAAACTTTAATTTTTTATTCTTAACTGATTTAACAGATAGCAGTTTATTCAAAATATTATATATATTATATATATATGCAGTGGTTATAGCTTATGTATAAGTGAATAAATGACTGTAATGTTATATGAGACTGGAGGGGTATTCGGCTATATTTGTACTACCCATGAAGTGTATGGTGCTATTTGAAAGTGGACTTGGATTTTATTATACTACAAACTCTAGGGCAACCTCTAAAGAAAAGTAAAAAAAAGAAAAAGAAATATACTTGATATGCTGAGAGAGGAGAGAAAATGGAATCATATAAAGTGTTTGATTTAAAAGAGAGAACATAGAGAAGCATGAAGACAAAAAAAATGAAACAAAGAACAAGAGCAATAATATTATAGAAAATATTAACAAATATGGTAGATATTAATCCAACCTTATCAATAATCACTTTAAACATCAATGGTATAAATACACCAATTAAAAGACAGAGACTGTCAGAGTAAATAGAAAAATAAGACCCAATTTTATGTCTGTAAGAATCCCACTTCGAATATAAAGACACAGATAAATTAAAAGTAAAGGAATGCAGAAAGGTATAACATGCTAACAGTAATCAAAAGAAAGGTGGAGTAGCTGTATTAACTTCAGACAAAGCAGACATCAGAGCAAGGAAAATTATCAAAGATAAAGAGGGGCATTACATAAGATAAAGGGGTCACATTAGTCTGCTTGGGCTGCCATGACAATATACCATGACTTAAACAATAGAAATTTATTTTCTCACAGTTCTAGACCTAGCATGAAAAACTAAATGTAAAATAACTCTTTAATAATTTCTGTTACTAATGACATGTTGTGATTATAATATTTTGGATACACTGGTTTAAATAAAGTACATTGTTAAGATTAATCTTACCTGTTTCTTTTTACACTTTTTAATGTGACTACTAGAAAATTTAAAACTACACATGTGATTTGCATTATATTTCTGTTGGATGGTGTTATGCTAGCACATATCTTCCCACTGAGCTTCGAAGGCCTTTTCTACCCACACTTAACCCCCAGTGGTACCTCCAGCTGGGCACTGAGTATCATCTTTATATTGGGGACCCTGCCTTCTGGGACTCCCAATGGTTCCTCCTGGCCTCTGGAGCCTCCAGCTAAGTGCCTGACAACAAAGAAATGGCTCCTGGCAACCTGGCGACCAGCAAGGTGGCTTAGAGGTGTCAGTCTGTTCACCAGGGCTTGGTGCCCACCAGATAACCCTGCTAGGCCCTGCTGGCCGGACAGGTCACTTCCGTTCTCACAGGGGTTTGACTCAACTACAGGTGTCTCCTCTGGGCCCATTTGTTGCTAGAGAGGTGACAGTCCAGGCCTGTCGGGTGCATCCCAGAGCAGGGAGAAGGGTCCCAGAGCACCTCTTTTGCCTCCCTCTCCCCTTCCCCGAGCATAGGCCTGTCTGAGAAGGGCAGCTCCTTTCCCTGCCCTTTCACAGCCTTCAGGGAACCAAGGTCCTGGCTTGCGTGGCCCACTTAGATGGGAGTCTGTCTGTGAGGAGTGTCAACATCAGGCTAAGGACCCCTGACACCCCAACTCTCATTTCCCAGAGCAGGAAGCAGAAGCTACATGTGATAAATAGAAGGGAAAATGGAAACAAGGTAGAGGGTGAGGGGTTGTTATGCAGGCCCTGCTCTGTGACTAGGCAGCTGTGACTAGCACAGGTTACTTCACCTCTGTAGGCTTCGTCTGTAAGATGAAGGGTATTGAGGGAGCCAATGAAGCAGAATTTGGAAAACTCACAGGCTTTTAGGACCAACAAATCTGGGTTCAAATTCCTGCCCTGTCTCCAACAGACTTGTGTGACCTTGGGCAAGTTAGTTAGCCTCCGTCTCCTCGTCTATATAACTGACACAATAATCTATACTCACAGATGTCCCTAGGATTAAATAATACAGGGTAAGCATCCAATAAGTTGTTGCCAGGGGTGGGGAATCTTTTCATGTCAGAAGGCCACATTAATTTAGCTGTAATCAAATAAGCCCACATTCAAGAAATTTCAATTAGAGATACTTAAAAATGTACATTTTTTGTAAAAATCTAACTACTATGTATTTAATAATTTCAAAGAATGAAAACTACTGGTTAATTTTAAAGTTAACTAACCTTTTAATGACTTTGTTGTGTCTGATTTTTGTTGGAAAGCATTTGAATATTTGGTTGCAGCATGGAGGTCCACAGTTTCAGTTGATCCTCTAGCTGAGTATCAGTCATTTGTGACCTTAAGGGCATCTTGATTTGGGTTTGGTAGGAGAATGTAAATTCACAGCAATAAGTGGTTGAAAGACAAGAAAGCATTTTTCAGGTACATTGCCGAAGGCATCGGTATTCTATTGCATTTTTCCATATTTCAATTGGATCTTTCTTAGCATCAAACAATGACTTCAAAATGTCATCTACTGAGAGCTCAATCAATTCCATCCCAGTTCTTTAGATGCCTTGGTGATATCAACTAGGTGAGGCTGAAATGCTAATTTGAGTGTGATGTCATGATTCTCAAAGTCAGTGAACCTTTCATTGTATTCTCCAATTAATAGGTCTAAAGCAGCTGCATATTCTTCAAATGATTTACATATATTATTCTGCTTATCAATGACCTTCGCTAACTGGAAAAAATGTTCATCTGAAATTTCCTTTTGAAGAAGAGTTTTGAAAAAAGATAGCTTTTTTTGAGATGCTTGGATTTTTTACCACATATCACATATAGACTTAGTTTTACCTTGCAAAGAAATGTTCAAGTCTTTTTGACCGGACGTGGTATCACACAGAAGTGCTGCATTCCTATAGAAATTTTCTTTCAATAATTCACATTGCTGATTCTGTTTTTCATGAAATTTAACTCTGTTATCCCAGAGACAAAATTTTGGCTAACACCTGTCCCTGTGATAGCCAATGCACTTTAGAATGATAGGGCAAATCCACACTGAATACTTCATCCTTCAGCGTTAGCATGTTATGAAACTGATGATACCACGTTGCATTTGCAGGAATATAATTAACAAAACTTATAACTTGTTGCAAAGTATCACTTAAGATGGTAGCATTAACACAGAGATTTTGCTGATGCAAGATACAATGAAAAGAAATGAGAGCATTTGGATGTGTTAATATTTTTTTAATCTGTGCAATAAACCCTTCATGTTTTCCTGTCATGGAAGGAGCACCATCTGTACATGCACTCTCTAAATTTACCAAATTCAGTCCAACTTCATGACATTTATGTTGAGAGTTGTTGAAAATAGCTATTCCCTGTGTTCTGTTTGAAAGAGTGCCCAAAGCGAGTAACTCTTCATAGCAAAGAAAATCTTCTGTTATGACCCGAATGAAGTGTAAAACCTGCCCAGAGTTGGTAGTATCGGTTGAATCTTCCAAAGCAATTGAATAATATATATTTTCCTTTTGAAGTACTGCATGAAGTTGTTCTGTTAAGTTGAAGGCTAATTCATGCTGCCGATCAGTTATGGTTCTCCTTAAAAGAGGCAGTTGTTTGCATTTTGAAACATTATCGGGGTCTAAGCATCCTACAACTTTGACAATTTCTACATCATTGAATGGCTTCCCTTTTTCCCCCGAGTATATAAGCTGCTTTATAAGTTGCTTCAGTGGCATTATTTCCAGGTCTTATTGCTGTTTGAAAGAATTGTCTTTGCTTTTGCTTTTCATCTTATAATTTCTGCAGTATAAACTTTCACACCTCTCCCTCTAATTTAAAATATTTGTGGCCTTTATGAGTGTTTTGTTATAATGCTGATGAGCATTGAATTTCTTTAACGTTGATATTGCAGTATCACAAAGCAAGCAAATCATCTTATCTTTAGCAGAAACAAGATAATATTGCAATTCCTAATCCTCATTGAGAAATCTGTTTTCTTCCTTCAGCATTCTCTTGGTCTTCTTTGACATGATAGCTGTTAAGCAGACAGAATTAAAAAATACTGTCAAGCTGTGCAATTATTCACAAATTCCATTTTAAATGGAAACACCGTGTCCAGTCTGATGCTCCTGTCCTGTCCAGAGGCCACAAGCTCACAGGACACCCCAGCCCACCCCCAACTTAGTGGAAGTGCCCCTGGTCCCTACCTGCTCACTCTGGTCCCCACCCAGCAGGCAGAGTCGCCAGAGCTGTATCAGACCAAAGCAGACAATCTCAGAGCCAAGAGTCCAACCTCACTCATTTTATAAATGGAGAAACTGAAGCCCAGAGATACCAAGTTCACATGGCTCGTTTGGGGAGTGCTGCTTTGGGACTGGAGAGATGGAGGCCTCAGCCACCTGGGAACAGCATCCTCTCTGCAGTGCCTGGGGGCCCTGCAGCCAGCTTTGCCCTCCCTTCCTGCTTGGGAACCCACCTCACAGGCCCTCTGCCTCCCTGCTTTCTTCTCTGCCTTATCTCACCTGGACATCCGTAAGAAGTGAAGGCCCCCACAGGGAAGGGCTCTGGCCATCTTCAGCCTTGGTGCCTGTTTGTGCCTACAGCGCCCTGAGTCCCTGGGCTGGTGCCTGGGATCTCCCAAATCCAATGCCCTCACAAAGAGGCGCCTGCCCTCCACCGAGGGCCGGTGGCTCAGAACACCGTTCTTATGTGACAAAGACTGTGGTGCCAACCCTCTCCCTTTTCTCCTCCCCCAACCAACCCTTCCCAGCCCCTCTGACCCCACTCACTCACAGGAGCACACACTGAGCCCCTTTCTACCCAAAATAAATCACCAGCCATTTCCTCTTTTAATCGGTCAACGGGCCTGCTGGTTTGGAATCTAAGGAGTTTTCTCTCTCAGCCTTCCTTTTCCCGCCCCCAAAAATATCTAGATGCAGACAAAGATAGAGATAAATTCCAGTCACTGCAACATGACAAGTGACTCGGACCCGAAGGGTTGGGCAGACACCCCAGTCACTCAGGAAACTCCAAGGCTTTAGTTACCTCCCAGGAACTGGGAGCGAAGGCTAGACCTCACTTTGGGTAAAGTGAACTCTGCTCTACACAGGCCACGCCTAGCTATTGGCCATGGTTCTTCATATATGCCTAAGATTTGGAGGAGCCGGTGTGGGGTAGGGATTGGAGGCTTAACTCAATTTCCCAATACATTTGACCGTTAACATCAGCAATTAAAATCGTAGCAACAATGCCAGTGTTATTTATGCCACATTGCAGTGTTGTAGATGTAAGCTAAAAATTAAAAGTAAAAAATATGGGCACATTACTAGGGTTTCATTCAGTCATTAATGATTAGTTCAGTCTATCATCATATCATATGACCAAAACATCTCCCAGAGCAAGGCCACTCAGGTTTGCAGGATTCCATTGGATCTTGTCAGGTTCCAAAAGTGCAGTAGTCTAAGCAATATATGGCTTCACCCCTTCAGACATCTGGTATAATTGACCTAAGAGATAATATCATCTCTTGCTCCAGCCTTTTTCAAGGTATTAATGTTATATTGGATTTCCCTCATTATGCAACCCATTTATTCAGTCCTATACCCTAGGGTCCTCCTTCTCTCCATTTACATCTGGAGGTCTCCACCTTTGTAAGGGACCTTGGGTTTGGCCACTGTACTGGTCTGGATTGCTGGCAGCAGTACTGGTCTAGCAAGTGGCTCCCCTCAGACCACCAGCCACAGGCTCAGAGGTCCCCAGGCCACCCTCACTTCTGACCAGCTAGTTCCAAATTTAGGGGTTCCTGCTACCCTCTCAGGTTTGATAATTTCCTAGAACAACTCATGTAACTAGGAGTTCTACTTATAATTACAATTTTATTACAGGAAAGGATATAAATCAGAACCAGCCAAAGGGAGAGACATATAGGGCAAGGTCTGGGAGGGCCCCAAATGCAAAGGTTCTGTGTCACAATGGAGAAAAGGCATCATTTTTGACCCATGTTTTCTGAGGTCCCATTAAGAGACTCACATTTGACTCAAATTAATAATAATCAACAATGTCCCCTGATTCAGCTCTCTCCAGCAGAAGGGCAAGAACCTGTGTCCCACATTGCCCTTTCTGGTTCTTTATGGCTTCCTGGTGCACCTCCCTTATGCCTTTCACAAGCATGGCCAGGATCCAAGGTGCTGCAGGCCTCTGCACTCCTCAGCTTGACTGCATGTGGATTCCCACGTCACCACTGGCCCATCCCTGACCACTGCTGCTGGCTGTACTTGAGAACATGTCTCTGCCTAGCCCGGCTGCCCTCTGTTACTGGGCCATAAAACTCAACTTCCTCATGTTCGCTTCTCCAGGCTCTGGCCAAGTCCCTGAGGCAGTGGGCAGAGACGGAGGAGGTGGCCGACTGGAGGTCAGTCTGAGAGCATACGCCCTTGCTGTTCTCAGGGTCACCCTCACTCTGTTGGAGGCTCCTTGTCCTTGGGCTCCAGGACTTCAGCATCTTCCTTCCTTGTGTTCTTTCCTCTGAGACTCTGACTCAGGCCCTCGCAAGAGGAGATCCCTGTCTCCTCCCTCACCCTTCAGGGCTCGCTGTCTGGGCACGCCCAGACTATCCAGTGCGGTCCTTCCTTCCTCTGGGTCACTGGTCCAGGATTGTGTACCAGGGACTTTGCCTTGCACACACACAGATTCTTCATAGACTGGCTCACAATTGCTGGGATGCCTGATGAATGCTCTCTTAACCCTTGAAGTTATATTTTCCATAAGATGCCCCAAAATATCTTTGCTCCGTACAAATGGAAAAATGTGAGGCCAACATCTTATTATTCTTGGTTATTTTCAGTTGTGCTTTGATGGAAAAATAAGTTATTTCTTACATTAGGCCTTAACCTACAACTGTTCTGATTACATTTCTGAGAAAAGAAGGTTTGTTTTTTTTTTTAATGGACTCATCTCGTGTTTCCTTTTCTTCATCCTTGGATCCATATAATTACCATATATATTTTATGCTTCCAAGCTGTTTATAAGAACTGAAGCTCCCTCCAGGAAAAAATACAAAGGTCTTTATGATTTGGCCCCTGCATACTCTTACAGCCAATCTCCATTCACGCCCCCACCTACCCATGCCTCCATTCCCTTGCCCCAAGCTCCCTGCCAGGCAGTCGGCGCAGTGCTTGAGAACACAGAGCCGGAGTAAGATGGACTCGGGCTTAATTCTGGTTCTGCCATTTATTGGCCATAGGACCTTGAGCAAGTTTCTAAGTGTAATAACGGCACCTATCTCACTACAATGCGATACCACTTCACACACCATTTGGAACAAAACAACAGAAAATAACAAATGTTTGCAAGGATGTGGAGAAACTAGAACTTCTGTGCGTTGCTGGTAGAAATGTCAAACACAGCTGCTGTAAAAAACAGCATGGTGTTTCCTCAAAAAATTAAAAAATCTGTACCCAGATTTTCCCAAGCCATCTCAGAATTATCATATGATCCAGTAATTTCACTTCTGGGTATAAACCAAAAAGAACTGAAAGCATGATTTGAAAGGCTATTTGTATATCCACGTTCAGAGAAGCATTGTTCATGATAGCCGAAACGTAGAAGCAACCCAAGCGATCATGAATGGATGGATGAGTGGATGAACAAAATGTAGTAGATACAACAATGGAATATTATTTGCCTTGAAAAAGAAATGAAATTCTGAAACATGCTACAACACGGATGAACCTTGCAGACATTATGCAAAGTGAAATAAGCCAGTCACAAAAGGACAAATATTGTATGAGTCCACTTATATTACGTACCTAGAGTAGTCAAATTCATAGAGACCAAAAGTGGAAAGGTGGTTGCCAGAGGCTGGGGGGAGGAAGGAATGGAGAGTTAGTGTTAAATGGGTACAGAGTTTCAGTCTGGGAAGATGAAAAAGTTCTGGAGGTGGATGGTAGAGATGGCTGTACAACAATGTGAATGCACTTAATGCCATTAAACTGTAAACTTAGAAGTGATTAAAATTATACATTTCATATTATGTATATTTAACCATAACAAAAAAATTTTAAATAACAATTTCTGTCTCAGAAGGTCAAGTGAAGACATAAATATATGAAATATATTTGGCATGATGCTGGCATAGAGCAGGAGCTCACAAAATGTTAACTCTTTTTTCTTTCTGGAAAGCCCTTGCTCTGCCATCAGAATAACTCCTATTCACAACTCAAACATCCATGACTTTTAGAACATGTTCCAACTCCTTTTATTCATTTTACCATTTCATGCCATGTCCAACCCCATTCTCCCATTCACGTGCTTCTAATATGGTGCTGGCTTCTCTGTGGTTCATCCTTGATTTTCTTATCTGCCTTCTTAGACTGTGAGCTCCTTGAGGATAGAATTGTATCTGTTCCTTTCTTGTCCTAGGGCCCAGTAGAGTACCTGCAACATATGTATAGAATGTTCATCATACAAATAAGGGAATGATTGGGGGTATCAATACTTTTTAAAGGGACAATTCCTTTAAAATACAGGCTTTACTTATATAGAAGGATCTCCTTTTTTAATGTCAAACAATTTCATGGACCCATATGTGAACTATTAGTTGAATTTCTAACATCTGAGGATAAAAATTTTACCATGACCTGATGGTAGTATAAATATAGCACTTTTAAAAATTCACTGAGCTAATATACAAGATTTTGTAGGTCAGAGGCTATAACTCCTGGCCCACTAAGTGTCTGCGACGATCATGTTGACAACCACGACTCTGTAGAATATGGCATTTTCAGAGCAGGTTAATGACTAAAGGTTAGTTTGAATTAGAAAAATGATAAAGAATTTATGGTTTGTTTGTCCTGCATGTTGGCATAGAAAAGGAAGCTTGTGACTGTTCTGGAGTGTTGGTGGAGGGAAGAATTGTTGGAAACAGGCAATCCCAGTGCTGAAGGTTAGGTGCTAGAAGGCATGTCTACTAATTTGGGATTATCTGAGAAAAAGAAAGCAAAGATCCATAGACTCCTGGGAGGTCGTGATGTCTGGACTGAAGTATGCTTCAAGGATGTAAGAGTCCACATGGGGCAGAGGGCCAGCAAAAAAAGTCTGCCTGGGAAACTCCGTGCAAGCGTGTGTTAGATTCCTGGGGCTGCTGTAACAAAGTACTAGAAACTGAGTGACTTGAACAACAGAAATGTATTGTCTCATGGTCTGGAGGCTAGAAGTACAAGATCAAGGTGGTGGCAGGATTGGTTCCTTCTGAGGGCTCTGAGGGATAGAATCTGCTCACACCTCTCCCCTATCTTCTAGTAGTTTGCTGGCAATCATCGGGGTTCCTTGGCGTGTACAAGCACCCCCAGTCTCTGTCTTGATCTTCATGTGGCATACCATATACCTTCACTTTCCCAAGAGTAATCTGGCAAAACTTTGAAGCATATACAAAATAAACACAAATAGATGCCATGTAGAGTAGAATCAGGCTTTGCCATTAATACAAATACACCCAGGCAGAGAGCAGTGGTGTTTGAGTGGCAGGGAGGTGTGTATACTCCATAGTCAATGCCAAGGCTCAGCAAACTTTTTCCATAAAGGGACAGATAGTAAATATTTTAAGCTTTGAAGGTTATATAGTCTCTGTTACAGTTAACCCAACTCTACCCTTGCAGCATGGAAACAACCATAAATGATTAGTAAACAAATGAGCGTTGCTGTTCCAATAATACTTTATTAGCAAAATCAGGCTGCAGGCCAGATTTGGCCCATGTGCCTTACTGATCAAGACCATTCTCCACCCTATCAAATCCTTTCCCTTTATGCTGTTATTCTTTTCCTGTGTTATTGCCCACATCAGATCTATCTGCTCTTGCATCTTTTCCCCCAACCTAATCCTCATGGTTTTCCTTCCTCTTCACACAATTTATCATGAAGGATCTTTTGCCCTCAAAACAACCTTCCCTCATCACAGTCTTCTGCTTTCTTCCATCCCTCCCTAACTATGCAGCTTCATCCTCAGGGCATCCTTTCTTCTCCATCCCAATTCTAACTCTGACACTGATTCAAGCTCCCCCACCCCATCCCATGCTCACAAAAGAGACAATATCAGCATTTGTGTAGGGCAATTCAATTCTGAGCTCAAGCTGTGCAGTGTATATATAACCACATGTATGCAGTGGAAAATACTTCCAGATCATCCATCTCAATTTATGAACCTCTTTGGCAGCCTTTGTTCTATTCTCACATGTGGCTCTGCCGAGTTTATAAATACTTCCTCTGAATGACAATAAATTTGGTCTCCCCTAATCATTCACTCCACAGATAAAATCTCATTGAGGTTGCAATAGTATTGACACTTAAAGTTAACTGTTTTCTTGCTTGATGTTAACACTCTAACCAAGTGGATATTGAGGGCCTCCTATTCCTGGGTCATGGCTACTTGACTCAAGGATTTTTGCCTGTGCACATCCTGACAGTTGGAAGCTAACTCACTGGGATGCCTGCCGCTCACACTGCTCTATTTTATGCAGCCAAGACCATTGATAAAACGGACAGTTTACAGAGGGGCCTAGAGAAGACATTTTTCTGGACTCTTGACTGTACCTACTCCAACAACAGATAAATCTACCAGATGTAACAGAAACAATTCTTTTTTTCCTCACGGAAGTTGAGGCTGTCCTTAGTTTTAATGAGCCCTGAAGAACTTAAAGGTAAAAAAATATCAATGCTGTATCATCTTATTTCTGCTTTTTTCCCTTAATTCTTTCTTCTTTATTCTCTTCTGTAACTTGCCAGGTGCTGACTATAATACCAGGTACATCAAGACACTGTTCAAAGGCATCCTCTTGGCACCACTACTATTAGCATTACAACACTCTCTTCTTTTCTGTATCTACTCAGATACACAGAACTCACTTGACTGCTTTGTAAATTTGTTTTAAAAGTGGTTAATGCAGGCTGCAATTATCTTAATTTTATTTTGTTGCCTGAATTGATAATTGACTAATCAATCATTTATTCAATGCAATGAAAATTACCAAGTAATTAATATCTTGACAGTATGCTGTGGAGAAAAAAAAAACACCTTTTGAATTCTATTTTCTTTCCCTATTCATTTTCAAATACATGTGTAGAGAGAAAAGACATGGAGACACAAAGGAGAAACAGGCAGGACTAGAGGCCAAAGCACCATGAAGAAAGACACAGGTGCCCAGGCAGGACCTGCTCAGTGAACCTGTTTTTGTTCCTTTTTCCTTCCCCTTCCCCGTCATCACTGCTCTGCTTCTGTTTCCTCTCTATCTCTCCTTCTTTCTTTTCATTCTCTCCCAATTTAAAATAAATTAGAAAATGGAATCAAATGGTTATGGTTTCATTTTCCAAGATTGTTATTACCACCTAAATAACACTGATATTTTTATCAATAATTTTTAATAATTTTTATTTTGAATTTTATACCATTTAGTTACTAATTACTAATTATTTGATAATAGGATTTATTTCTTGTATCCTTAGTGTGCTGCTTCCACGTGCCTTGAGAGGTGTAACTCTAAATGGGAAATAAAATTTCTTCCTTGTCAGAGCAGAATAGGCAACGATGACTTAGGTTATTTTGCTTCTTCCTTTTACCCCTCCATCCCTCCCTGTCCCCGGTTACTCACACTCAGTTGTGTCACTCCGGTAACCAGACAGTGAGGCACTCACCTTGGATTCCTTCTGGGGGAAGTAATGACTCACAGCAGCCCACCTCTCTCCGGTGAAGCCACCTATGACTTTCACTGCTACAGGGCTCAGGGCAGGGCCCTGTACACAACATGGTCTTTGCTCAATAAAGACTGTTAATTGGCTGAGGGGCTAGGGGGCCGACAGCTGGCCCCTGGCTAATGCACTGTAAAGATGACACCAACCAGGCTTGGAGACATACAGAGATGGCTGCGGGGAGCTAAGCACGAGATTTCCCACCGTCAGGCTCGTGGACTTTGTGGCCCCACATGTCTGGATTTAAGCCTTTGCTTGAGCTATTGAATTTAGGATTGAGAGACCTTGGGCTTCTCACATTATATATCTGAGTCTCATTATTTTCATGTATGAAGCAGAGATAAGGCTGCCTATCTCATGAGGTAAGATAGGTGGAGTACCTACTAGCACAGCACCTAGCAGATGAGCAAGAGCACAGAGGATGGAGGGGCAGAAAAGACAAAGGGCAGCCGCCAGGAGTAGGCACGAGTCAGTTGGAGGCTATACTGGGGAACTGATCCAAACAAGCCCCAGATATATAAAGGCTCCAAAGGCAAAGTTGGGATTCTGTGCTTTGAGTGATGGTTATTTCCTGAACTTGCTAACTACACAGCACCATCTAGGGGCACAGTATGCTCCAAGCAAACGGTGATCTTGGCAAGGTCCTCTGACCCAGCAGAATTCCCGTCCCTTTTTGCCCTTTTCCCCCCAGCCCTCCTCTCGCCTCTGCTCCCTTCTGTCCCATCACATGTCCTTTCCCTTTTCTTCCTCTATCATCTCTTCCTGGTGCAGTGTTTTTTGTAGTGGGGTCCTCAGGGCTTTGGACAAAATGATTAATCTGTGGGAAGTCAGATAATGACCATTCCCAAACATTTCTTGCCCATCCTCTGGGCTCCATGTCACTGACTTCCTTTGGATGGCACCAGAAACGCCTGGGTTGGTGGTGCTGTCCCTGGATTCCCATCGTGGTGCCAGGGACGCAGGGTCTGGGTGTTAGCATGGAGGGCGGGGAGAGGACAACAGTGAAAGGGGACCCTCTTGCCTCAGGCCCACATCCCTGGGACCCAGTTTCTCTAGTGTGAATTCCACTGTGTGTCTTTTTTCATTCTCTAACTAGAGTAAGGACTCTACCCAAAGAGCTCACAAGCTAAAGGCAGCAGCAGAGTTTTCACTCAAGATACAAAAAAAATTTTAAAAAAAAAAACCCTCAAAGAGTGAAGGACACTTTTGGCCAAGTCTGCATCTTATGAGACAGATTTGCCAATTTCTATTCCCCATTTTAGAAATTGTGATTTTTAAAACAATGCTGAATTATGTCTTTCAAAATACATTTGCAAGGAGATTTTGGATTCAGTTCAACATTCTCTCCACACCTCCTTAAATGTCTCTCATTCTTCTCAAGAGCTAAGATTTGCTTTCAAATCCCAACACGTTGCATTTGAAATAGCATCAAGTTTGTTCAATATAAAGTGCTTTTGAAAGCTCAATAGGAACATTGTAACATGGTAATGAATTTCCTGAAACATTGTTAGAATAAATCTCTTCCACAAAATTTACATGTTCCTGTATTTCCCAGCAAATTATTGAATGCCAGTTTAAGTCTAGAGTAAGGAAGAAAAATAAATATGAATTTATTGTATCCTATTTATTCATCTTTTCCCAAACCCAAATGTGATTAAGTATATGCTTCTGCTCTGATTGTGGCCATTAGTAAACTAAAATTTCTTTGGTTTTTACGAATTGTCCACTTCACATCAGGGAGTTAGACTTAGCAAATACTTTTAAATTCCAGCAATTCTGATCAAGGCAAAAATGTATGTGGAAATAATTACCTGTGCCAATTGAAGACTAAATAGAAACACGTACATGCATACATTTCCTTTTCATTTTTCCCTTGCTGATGGCCATCTGTTGTATGTGTAATGGAACTACTTACCCAAGCAGTTTCTCTGTCTAGAGCACACTCTCCCTCCAATATCTGCCTAGAAAACATCTCATCATTCTTCAAATTTCAGCCAAATGCCATGGACTCGAAAAACCATCTCTTAACTCCTGTAGCACTAAGGTGCTGCTTCTCAGTGTGCCCAGAGGACTTTGTATATGCCTTTATTAGGGCAATGACTTTACTATAATTTTTGAGATCAATGCTAATCTCCTTCCTGTAGCAAGTGCCTTTGTTCCCAGTACAGTAGGAGCTACCACTCTGCACCAAATACTCTTCTGACAGCTTTGCATGTGTCATTACCTCATGTAACCTTCATAGTAATTCTTGGAGCAGGGTTCCTCAAATGCGGTTCCGTGGAATCCTAGTGTTGTTGCTATGGCTTTCATAATATACCTTGATTGAAAAAAAAAATAAGTATCTTCTTTTGTCTGATCCTGTAACCCGATGCTAGTATTTGCAGTGACAGGCCGTGACGCAGCAGCCTAGTTAGCAGTTTCATTAGAGGTCTTTCAGCCCCACATGGTAGTGCAAAGTAGGACCAAGTTCATTTGGTAGAGTCCATTCTCAGGTTTTGGCGCCATTAATAATTGGAGAGCACTTGTACTGCACAGAGAGAAGGATGACAGTCTGCTGACCTCAGCCTTTCCCTCCTGAATTTCCTCCCACAGACTCACCCTTCCCACCAGAGGAAAAAAGCCCTACTAGTGGGAAAGCAAATCAGAAGGAAATTTTCATTTTAAGAAGGAGTTTTTATGTACTCACTTACCTCTCTGTTGCTGTACTATTGTTTTAAACATTGCAAAACCATGGGTTGTGTAGGTTACAAGTGAATTGTATTGTGAATTTTTTGTACTTTTTGCAATTTTCTTATTTTAAGTATTTATTATTAGTGTTTGTTTTATAGACATGTCTGACCATCCAGTGTGACAATATTTGAAGATGACTTGTGAGATGAGACAAAAAGACAGTAAGCCTAGAGTACAGTATAAGTACTAGGCCTATTTTGAGTCTGATTATGTCTCAGTAAGGAAATATTTTTTCAAAGTCTTGCATAAAATTGTGTATTGGGCTAGATTTTTATTCATGTGGCTTTGGCTTATGATCTGAGTAGCTTTACTATTTAACATAGTCAATAAAATTTCAGGTTGCCAATAAAGGTAATTATGCTTAGTATACAATCTTTATTTAAATTAAATCTACATGGTCTACTTTTAGAAAAATTAAATCAAAATTTGGCTCAACCCAATTATTTAACAGAAATTTGTTTTGTTTGCCTTATGAGTTTTTTTGATTTATAAAAAAAAAGAAAAAATAATTTCATAAAAGGTAAGCTAATGTTAACCTCCTTTTTTGTCAAGAAAAGTGGTCCAAAAAAATCATTTTTAGATTTAGATGGGAGAAGGGGAACTCCTCTTGCACTTTCTTCCATACCTCATTAGTATCTTGTATTGTAGACATTTATGATGAGATTTCTAGACCCTATCTGGATAAAGTTTTTTAAAAAGTGAAATATTTTAAAGTAGGAAAAATTGAAATATTCTCTAGCTACCCTACTGACCTACAGAGTTAATATCCTTTGTAGGGAAGTAGAAACCACACACAAAAAAGTAGACTATATCATGCAAAATAAACAGAACCATAGAAAAAGTATGTTCTCTACTCAAAAAATCATAACAATTATTGTTAGATTCTTATATCTACAACTCTGATTATGCTTTTACACTGTGAGCTGCAAATATAATGAATGATTCCTGAGAGCTTCAGCCTCATGGAGGAAGCAGAAGGATGGATGGTGGATGGATGGTATAGATGAGACAGGTCTAACATCTACCTGTTGGAATTTTATATGGGCAGTGATAGTCCACCATTTTAACTCTTTTGTGTCTGAATTAATGTGGTAAGTAAGCAATGGTATAATACCTGAATGTGCAGATGCTTGTAAGATACCCCTGAGTTAAGTCAGGAATTTTACACCTCCTCCACTCCCTTGCATCTTGCCTCACTTTTCCGCCTTCTGCCCTCTGCTCTTTTGTATTCTTTCTCCCCCTGGTCTTCCACACTCAGCACCGTTCCCACCCAGAGAGCTCAATGACCCACCCTCTCTGTGGGCTGCTCTCTCAACCACATGAATTCCTGGCTCTGGTTCTCTCATCTTCACTCATTTTCCTTACTCTACTTCTTGGTTCGCCAAATCCTTGCAACTCTTCATTTTCCTTCTGAGGCCCTGATTTCTTTGTTATCCTGCTTCTGCTGCTCTGCTCCTTGCTGTTGGTGGCTTACTGTCTGGGCTGCCCTGTCTTCACCATTCCTCAGTCCAGGGCCAAGCCCAAGCCCCAGTAGCTTACACTCCGCCATCAAGTTCCCAGACGTGGCTGCTGGTTAGAGTCATGGAATCTGAAGTTTGGAAAGGACCTTAAAAGTCAACTAGTCCATGTGATGCTTGAGTCTCTGGCACAACATCCATGCTAAGAACAGTTTAGCATCAAGTATACAATTCAAGAGAATTAAGTCTGCTGTAGTAGTACTTTGGGTTTATAAACTTGCATATATTTGGTTTAAGTGTTTTAGAATTGGCCTTCAAAATTTAAGAGGTCTGTCTGTGATTCCAAAGTGAAATGTGTAATTAACTAATTGATTTAGACCTGTGATTATTGGTGGAGATTTAATTGTTTATATGTTTTTTAAACATTTGAGAGATCCTAAGAAGCCACCTGTATTATTTTAGTCTATTAGAATTATGAGAACTTTTGTCGGACAATTAATTTATTTAAAAATAAATCAAGTATATTACATTCACAAGCACAGTTTAAAATATTTGAAGGCATTTAACTTCTCTACAGGGCCTCTTTTGCCCCCCTATTTTAAAATGAATCCCTTTCACCTTCCCCATTTTACTTGTTTTCACAGAAATTATCACCTTCTAATGCAGTGTATAATTTATTTGTTTACTTTGTTTATTTGCTGTCTTCCCCCAACTAGTATGTAAGCTTCATGAAGGTAGATGTTTTGTTTGTTTTGTTCCTGATATATCCCCAATGCCTGGACCAGAGCTTGGCAACTGATATTTTTTAGTGAATAAATAAATGAATATGATTTATAAGTTGAACTTAAAGACATAAGCAAGAACATAGATTTTGAACGTGTAATTTTGATCAAGTAAGTATTATTTGTTAAAAAACATAAACTACTGGGAAGTCTTTTCGCAACACAGAAATAACCCTCAGATATACCTCAACGTTCACTTTTAACATTTTGCAATTTCTCTCAGTTTCCTGGGCCAAGAGGCTTTAATGTAGAACACATGAGTACTCTCTAACAATGTTGTCATTTCTCAAAAGGCTCCCATTATCCTTTGCTAACAATTAATTTTCACCATGGAGATCATTCTCTTGGACAAGGAAAGCAGGAACAAAGTAAGATCCAAGGAACTCCACTGATCTGTATTACTCGTCAGTGCTGCACCATCAGGCCCAAATGGGGGCATATTGCTTCTTCTTCTCTTGCTTTAATAGAACCTTAAAAAAAAACAAATTTCTTTATTTTTTTGCTTTACACTTCAGTGCAATTGAGGTTTTAACTTTCTTGACACAGGATCATGTCAAAATGTCCTATTTAGTGCAGTTGTACTTTGTACTGTTATTTTAAAGTCCAAACTCAAAAAGACTTACCTGGTACACACAGCTACACTGGCTGCTGATGTAGGTCTTCCCCATCTGCTTCCATGTCTGACTCAGTTCAACTGCAATCTCAGCATAGATGTCAGAAAAGCACCAGCAGCTGCAGGACCAATGGCACTGTGGCATGGGTAGCATGCATTATTACCTATTGCCACAGTAACATTACCTAACAAACAACTCTAAACATCGTGGTTTAACACAATAACCAATTATTATTGCTCGTAAATCCATGGGTTGACTGGACAGTTCCAGTTTTGACTGAGTTCGGCGAGGCTCACTCACGGGTCTACAGTCAGGTATGGGTCACCTGAAGCTCTCTTGATTTGGGCCAGGCTCTCTCACATGTCTGCAGCTCGGCTGGGCCTGTTAGGCTGACTCAGCTCTGCTGCCTCTGGTCTCTCATCCTCCAGCAGCCTAGCACTGGCTTGTTCTCATGGTGGAAGCAGGGACATGAGAGGGGTAAGGCCTCTTGAGGCTTAGACTCAGAACTAGCATACTATCACTTCCACAGTATTCTGTTGGCCAGAAAAGTAAACAAAGTCAGCCCAGAGTCAAAGGATGGGGAAGTAGATTTCATCCCTTGATGAGAGGAGCTGCAAAGAGGCCATTTCTGCAATGAATCTACCAATAGCATAATTGCTTCTTTGGGTATCGACAGCCGAGAAGATACCACCACAGTCACCCAGAGAAGTAGAAGTGGCTCTAAGATAATTCCACAGTGAAAGGATTAATCTCCTGAGCACGTGCAGGCAACACCTGAGAAAGTCAGAACTATTTGAAAGGATTGTGAAGAGAGTTTTCCTAAAAGCAGGAGGCAACAGAGCCTGATTGTCAACGCTATATTTACACCCTAGCTGGTGAACCTGAAAATATGGATAATGAGGGAAGGTTTGTAGCACTCATATAATTCAGGCCTCAAGTGTTGCACCAAAGCTGTGGAACACACATAGCTCTCTTTGTTCACATTACTGAATCTTGGATCACATCCTGTGACGTGACGTATAAGTGTGGGTTGCTCTCTTGTAGCTCCTGTATAGTAAGTACAGACATACTCAACAAATTAAGTCTATTGCGTCTGTAGCACTACGTTTGATGATTTGAAGCAACCCCTGCAGGCGGCCCTCCTGTCTGTGGAACTTCCTGGCCACCATGTTGCAAATGCAAGCTTCCTTCCTTGAGCCTCAGGCTTCCTCAGTCCTTAGCTTGGAGCCTGTCACATGTCCCCTCCTTCTGTTCTGTCTCATTTTCATCTCCTTCCCTCTGCTCTTTTGTTTGAGTAAGCAAATAAACCCAGAAAGCAATGTTTAAGAAGCAAAACTCTAAAAACAATCAAACAAACAAAAATCCAGCTGCTACAGTTTAAAGCTCATTAATGCTTAAGGAGAAAACTGCTGAGTGTAAAATACATATCAGTAAAATTTTTGGAGGGGAATTTGGCAATATCCTTCAACATTTAAAATTTGTACACCCTTTGATGTAGCAATTTCCCTTTGGGAAATTTACTCTATAGATAAACTTGCATAAATTTGCAAGTCTGTGTGTGTGTTTGCACCTAGACACGTCATAGTACCAACTTATAAAGGGTGTTGATAGCAGCATTGTAAAGAAGCTAGTAACACATAAATGCCCATCAACAGGGCCTGCTTAAATTAATTAAGGCATATTCATATTCTAGATTACCACATAGCCTTCAAAAAGAATGAGCTAGATCTATATGTACTGATTTAGAAACATGTGTAAGATATATTGTTAAATTTTGAAAAATCAAGTTACAGAAGAGTATAGTATCCTTTTGTGTTTAAAAAAATTAGGGATGTATATATGTACATGCACTGAAATTTTCAGGAACAACTAAGAGTTATGACCTCTGTGGAGTTGAACTGAAAAGTCGTGGGGGAAACATTTTTTACTTTGTACTCTTAGAAAATTTTCAGCCATGGGCATAATTTACATTTAAAATTTTAAGATAAATTTAAATATAAAATATATAATTAATTCAATAAACTTGTGTCAAGCATCTTCCATGTCCCAAGTCATTTGTATCAATCAAGATGCTTAGTTACTGCCAGTAGAATGTACTGATGTCAGTTTGAACAGAAAGGGATTTTTTATTATAAGATACTGGATAACTCACAGAATTGGTGGGAGAACTGGAGCATCGAATTCTAGATGAGCCTTCCAGGAATGACTCCTAGAGCTGCAGAATTGCGAAGAGGGAGTCATTGCCACCAGCATCCCAACCCCAACTGCCTCTGCCACTCCCCGGGCCCAACCCCTAGAACTCATTCCAAGCCAGGTCTTGCAAATCTGACCTGCAGGATCCAAGTCACATGTCTGACCTCTAAAAAAAATCCTTCCATGAGAAAGTAAAATTCACAATGTGGAAAACAACCAAATGTAGAGACATATTATTTAAAAGATGGGGGCAGTTGTTTGCTATAGGTTCCCCCTCTGGGATCCTACTCAATTTAACATATTTTATCAGAAAAAAAAAACTTAGTCTAAAATTGTGCTTCCGTCAAATTGAAAATGATTGATAGCAGTGGTCTGGACTATCCTTTAGTTAATCATTTACCAATTAAGTGTGGGTAGCTTTCAGGAAGAAATAACTAGAATTTCAAAGGTCTCTGAAGTATAAGTAAATTCTGGACTAGGCGGTTTTCCCTGAGTACTAGTATAGTAGTGATGGCTACCATTCATACAACGCTCATTATATGATTAGACACCATGCCAGCATCTTTATACATAAAAGAGTGTTTTGGTTAATTTTATGTGTCAACTTGACTGGGCTAAGAGATACCCAGATAACTGGTAAAACATTATTTCTGGGAATGTCTGTGACGGTGTTTCCTGAAGAGATTAGCATTTGAGTCAGTAGACTGAGTAAGAAGATCACTCTCACCAATGTGGGCGGGGCACCATCCAATCCATTGAAGGCCCAGATAGAGCAAAAAGGCAGAAGGGTGAATTGTCTCTCTTCTTGAGCTGGGACATCTATCTGCTCCAGTCCTCAATATCAGAGTTCCCGGTTCTCTAGCCTTTGAACTCATACTAGGACTTACACCATCAGCTCCCCTAGTTATCGGGCCTTTGAACTCGAACTGAATTACACTACCAGCTTTCCTGTTTCACCAGCTTGCAGACAGCATATCATGGGACTTCTCAGCTTCCATAATCATCTGAGACCATTCCCATAATAAACTTCCTCTCATCTATCTATCTATCTATCTACCTATCTATCCTATTGGTTCTGTTTCTCTGGATAACCGTAATACAAAAAGGAAAAAAAAATTGCTTTAAAAAGTATTACTGCAGCCAACAAGCCAACACCTTACATATTAAGAGACTTATTGAAAGGAATTGGCCTGTGCAATTATGGGGCTGGCTAGGCAAATCTGAAATCCACAGGATAGGCTATCTGGAGAGCAGCCTGGATCTTGGGCATAGACTGAAGCTGCTGTCCACATGTGGAAGTTCTTCTTTAGGGAAGTTAGACCCACCTAGATTATCTATAGGATAATCTCCCTTATAAAGTCAACTGATTATAAACTTTAATCACATCTACAAAATACCTTCACAGCAACACCTACATTAGTGATTGAATAAGGGGGATTATAGCCAAGCTCTATTGACAAATAAAACTGACTATCACACCTACCTACTACAAAAAATCCACCAAAAGATAGGGGACATTTTATTTTAGAAAGACTGTTAATGGATTTCTTTAGTCATGTAAATAGGCCATTTGGTGCTAGGTTGGAATGGGAGTCATTGAGAAAAGAAAGCTTTGCATTCATTTAATTCATTCAATCCATTTACTCAACAAGTATAGTAGTCCCCTCTTATCCAAAGGGAGTACATTCCAAGACTCCCCAGTGGATGCCTAAAACCATGAATAGTACCAAAGCCCATTGCTGTCAATCAGAACACATTTCTGTTCACGTTTTGCATCCACAAATTTAATGCCTTTTTCATCTTCACTGAACATTTATCAGACACTGTGGCCATAACTTTTGCAGTTTGAGGTGTGACTAGTACAAATTTCTTATTTCTTCTTCACAATTTCACAGAGAGAAATTGCTATTGCCATAGATCTTAGCAACCTCAACATATGATTTTTTTTCTTTCTTTATTAAGTCGAGAACTTTTACCTTTTCACTTAAAGGAAGCACCTTATGGCTTCTCTTTGGCATATCCAAATTTCCAGCATCACCACTCTTGTACTTCGGGGCCACTATTAAGTAAAATGAGGGTTACTTGAACACAAGCACTACAATACTACAACAGTCCATGTGATAACCAAGACATCTACTAAGTGACTAATGGGTGGAGAGTGTAGACAGTGTGGAGATGCTGGACAAAGGGATGATTCACATCCCAGACAGGATACAGCAGGACTGCACAAAATTTCATCATGCTACTCAGAACAGTGTGCAATTTAAAACTTATGAATTGCTTATTTCTGGAATTTTCCATTTGATATTTTCAGACCTCAGTTGACCTCAAGTAACTAAAACCGCGGGTAACAGAAATCACAAAATGCAAAAGTGTGGATAAGGGGGACTACTATAGTTATTGAGTGCCTTACTGCATGTCATTGTTTTTGGTGCTTGGGATATGTCAGGAAATAAGACAGACCAAGGTCTCTGCCCCCATGGAATTCATATTCTTTGTATAATAGAATGGTGGTAATTTTGAGTTTTCTTTTGGCAGTTGGAGATTGAAGTTTAGAAGTCCAGAATCCACGAAAAGAGCTAAGGAAGACAGATTTGGAGAGAGGATGGGTTCCAACATAGTGGCAGTTTGGGATCAAGAAAATGATGACCAGTGAGAAATCCTTTTGTGCTGCTCACAGGTGGCTATTAAGAACAATGATATCCAGTGTTCCTATTTCCCACTTTCTTGTAATATCCTTCATTATCCCCAAAGCATTTGTTAAAATTGGTGACACACCTAGCCTGGGGTTAATGAAGTGTGGTAGTGCTTTTCCTTGAAGCAAACTGGTGCAGAGTGAGAACAGCAGCCACAGGAGGCAAGAGGGTTGAGGTGGGGAGGGGGTGTCAAGTATTCATCAAGCATGGTGTATCAGCCAGGGTTCTCCTAAGACAGAACCAATAGGAGAGGATATACATATATATACACACATATATTTGTATAATATATGTGTGTGTATATACACACACATACACATACACACACGCAGCCATGCGTTGTTTAACAATAGGGATACATTCTGAGAAATGTGTCATTAGGCAATTTTGTCCTTGCAGGAACATCATAGATTGTACTTTCATAAACCTAAATGGTATAGCCTACTACACGCCTAAGCTATATGGTATAGCTTGTTGCTTCTAGGCTACAAACCTGTTCAGCATGTTACTGTACTGAATACTGTAGGCAATTGGAACTCAGTGGTAAATATTTGCGTATCTAAAGGTATCTAAACATAGAAGAAAAGGTACAGTAAAAAATATGGCATTATAATCTAAGGGGACCATGATCTTACATGCAGTCCATCATTGACCAAAATGTCATTCATTGTGCGGCACATGACTGTGTCTTTGTATGTATGTGTATATATACATACATACACACACACGCATACATACATGTTAGGAGATTTATTTCAAGGAATTGGTTTATGTGATTGTGAAGGCTGGCAAGCCCAAAATCTATAGGGCTGGTCAGCAGACTAGAAACTTAAGCAGGACCTGATGCTGCAGTCTTAAGGCAGATTTACTTTTCCCTCCAGGAAATCTGGTTTGTTCTTAAGGCCTTAAAGCCTTCCTACTGGTTGGATCAGGCCTACCCACATCATCTATCTATTTAATTTCCTTTTAAAAGGAATGTCAGTGGACCACATCTACAAAATACCTTCACAGCAACACCTAGATTTAGGTTTGACTGACTAACTGGGTACAACAGTCTGGCCAGGTTGACACACAAAGCTAAACATCACAGGCAGGAAATCAGAGTAATGACCAGAAGAATTTAAAACCAAAGAGTCCTCTGAAAATTGAGAATGGAACTGGACTTTTGTGCAATGCAGCTTGAGATCATTTGTTTGTCTGTTAGAATGTTAAGAAAGAAAGATCAACAACTTGGAAATAGGCAACAGGATGACCGCATGTCCTGTGAGTGTCATCCTGGAGCACCACCTAGTAGGTCCACCCAAGGATTATCTCATTCTCTGGAGGCATGTACACTTGTATGACTCACAATTTGCTACTGATTACAAGATTTTACAACTTTGTATGGGTGAAGTAAACTTGCTGAAAATGATTCTTATCTTACTGCAATGCAACTATATTTTGTCCCATAGAAATGAAAAGTGTTTCCACCCATAGAAAATATAATCCCCAAAAGTAACAGTTTTATTGCCCCGTGGACCATTAAATTTATTGTCACGTAATTTAGCAATCTTATTCTAGTATTGTTTCTTTCCATGACTATAAATATTTCTGTCTCTACTAGACTCCTTTGAACCAGTTTTACAATTCTGCAGCTTCCCTCATTAATGAGTTAAGAGGTCTTTGACATGTGCATTCTATGTGTGAGAAGTCTGCTTTTAACTTTCAAAATTTTTGCTTTGCAAAAGGAAAGGGTGAGGGACCCCAAAAGGCTGAATAACGTTGGGAAATTTGGGTGGTACTTTCCTTCTCCTATTTAATTTTCACAAAAACACAGTAGTTCAATATTATTATTATTACTGTATTAATGGAGAAAAAATAGAGACTCTCCAAGGTTAAAAATTCACCAAGAACTACAGGAATAATATGTGGCAGAGCTAGGATCTGTTGGGGCTCAGGACACACCCCCTCAAAATATGAGTGTAGGAAATCAGAATATGCCACCTTGAAAAATACTTCTTTGGCATACTTTGAGCAGGTTATTTTTAAAAACTGCAGACACAGTAGTAGCTCTAGAAAGCTGCCCTTTTGTAAAGGCAATTTACATCTATAAAGAAAATCTACATTAGTAAAAGTATCTGTACGAGACTAATTTTGTTGTCAAAATTGAAAGGAGGTTTAGGTCTAGGTCCAGTTGCTCCCTGCACAAATATCCAATTATTGAGACAATGAGGATTGCCAAGGAAGAAAGGAATTTTTAATATGATGGAAATCTTGCTGGGAGAACAGGAGAAGCTGCCTCAAATCCATCTCCCCAAATAAGAGATATCATGGTCTTTTAAAGAAGGGGCTTCATGCCTTGGGGCGGATGGTGGTGTATCTCGCTAGGGGTTACATGCACTGGGGGCAGGTTGTGGGAGATGGTGAACCTTGGCCTCAAGAAGTCTGGCCTGGGGCCTTCAGAATCTGAACTCCTTTGTCTTGTAGAAAATACGCCATTTCAGGCTAGTGTGGTAGCTCATGCCTGTAACCTTAGCACTTTGGGAGGCCAAGGCAGGAGGATCGCTTGTGGCTAGGAGTTTGAGGTTGCAGTGTATTGAGCTATGACAACTCCACTGCTCTCCAGGCTGGGTGATAGAGCCAGATCTTATCTCAAAATCAAAACAAAACAAAACAAAACAAACAAAAACCCTTGATAAGTAGTTAGTTACTCTCTGCCATCTGACAGGACCTTCTTATTCATGTTGTAGGGACCAAGAAGAAACTTCCCCTTCTCCTTCTGAAGGTTTGCTGAAAAATTAACCAGAAAATGGCAGATTAATTGGAGAAAAGGCATAAAAAGTTATTAATGTACACATGGAGGAGAAGTACAGAGTGATTGCCCAATATCCCACTGGGGCTCAAATACTTACATAGCCTTTTTTCAGAGGGGGTAGCGGGCGGAGGGTAGGGAGAGATGGGGAAGATGGGTAATTCTGTTGAGGGGCAATAAATGATTACTAGGGAGAATGAATGGATCAGGAAGCAGAGATTAATTTGTAAATGGTACTCTTTGGAAATTGAATGAGCCTGAGAGATGGACATTATCTTGTAGATGGCTCTGTTCAGGTGTGGTTACATTCTTGACCTTCTTTTCTGCAATAGATAATGGGATAACTGGGAGGGGAAGGAAAAACAATTGTTCTCCTTGGATCTGGTCTCTGTGTAGATAGGGGAAAAGTCTCTTTCAACATCTGTTGGTCTCTAAGGGCCTTTAATTTAATATACTCATTATGCCAGGGAGCCATATTTTGGGGTGAAGTTCCCTGCACTCCTTCATTGTTCCTACAGTTTATCTTCTGGCTCACCCTCAATATTCTCACTCATTCTTCAAAGTGCCACAGACTTCAGATCTTCAGCCTCCTAGACACTAGACCATGATCAATTTGTGAATATTACTCTTCAGGCATGACATCCTAAATTGCACATAATAATAATCTATATTGGGCTGATAAATGAAAAGCAGAGAACTATCAATCAACTTTCTTTTTATAAGAAATATTCCTTCATTATTCAGTCTAAGATTGAATTAACTTTCTTGATAGTACATCTCAATTTTGCATGCAAACAAACAAAAAAAATCATAGGTCTTATTTATTTCACTACTTCTGTTTTTTCCCTGTCTTTTTGACAGCAATGAAACAGAAATACATGGCTCAGATCTAAGGAATCCATGAGAGAAGGGAAGTAGCTCAGTGCAGTCTCTGCATTTATTTTAATTTAAAGAAATTAAATTTATAGAAGTTGTCCTTTGTAAAGTAGCTAAGCTAAGGCAGCCAGCTGCAGAGGACAAAATATATGTAAAAAACAGAGATCACGATTTAACTGACATAGTCTAGAAAATACATTAAGGCAGACAGAGTCATTTGAAAGTTTCAAAGTGAATTTCTGAACCATCAAAATAAAAGATTGCAATGACTCAAGAAATAAAGCTGTATTTTTCAAAACAAACAAATAAACCTGAATTTTGAAAATAAGTCATTTGCGTTTGGTTTCAAAAAGAGTTTAATTACATGGGGAGCTATTTGTTTTAGCAGCTGGATGCTAATGATTGCTTAAGGAAATGATAACACATGTAAACGCAATAAAGCATCTTTTTATACCAAGAATAGCACTAACCTTACCTGAAATTGCTGAGTCTGTGGCACTGAGCTGAATGAATCAGAATTTTTCTGGTTGCAGGTGACAGAAACCTATTCAAACTTGTTTTGACAGACAGAGGTTTCATATACCCACAAGAAGGGCCCCAGGGATACCCATCAAACTATCTTTGACTCTGCTTCTCTGCAAGTTAGCATCTGTGTCTTCTGTACTGTGGGTGCTGTGGTCATCCTACAGTCTCACACCTCTGCAACCAGAGATCTGAGGCTCTCAAAGTAATCCTGGGAAGGGTTCTCATTGGCCCATTTTAGGCTTGGTTCATGCCTGTCTCTGCACAATCAACTGTGGCCGTGGAAGAGGGATGATATGATTGGGTTGGCTCAGGTTAGATACTGACCTCTATGAACCCATCACTGTGGCCAGAGGAGTGGGAGCTAAAAGAAAATGGCAAACCTATTCAAACCACATGGTTGCTCTAGATAGAAGGAACATGTCCAGGAGAAGGTAGGAATGTACTCTTGTGGGCATTCTGAACAATAGATATTTGCCCTACAGGGATAACTAATAGTTTGGTATTCCATTTTTACTCATAAAAAACCACCTAATGGCTTTTACATCAGAGTAAAGTCACTATCTATTTCAAATGTTTATTCCATGTGTCAATGGAAAAAGAACCCAAACTCTGTAAAATAATTTAAAGAGGTTTATTCTGAAGTGCATATGTGCAACCCTGGCCCAGAGAGCCATGCCCAAGAAGACTGGTTGGGTTACAGTCTGGTTTTGTACATTTCAGGGAGACAGGAATTACACGTAAAGTAAAAAATCAATACATGGAAGACGTACATTAGTTTGGCCTGAAAAGGTGGGATATCTCAAAGCAGAGAATTACAGGTTATAAGTGGGTTTAAAGATTCTTTGGTTTGTAATTGGTTAAAGAAGTGAAGCTTTGTCCAAAGGCTTGCAATGTTTTAAGTTAAGATAAGGAAGTCTGTTAGTCAGAGACAAGTCACCAGACTTATTCTCAGACTCATGAGATCTGTTAAGCAGATTGATGACCTGTAGGTATGGTTTAAGCTTTGTCTTGCATAGCCTTAGGCCTGTTAATGAGTTACAAAGGATATCTCCAAGAAGGGAGGGGGGCATGACAGGCATGTCTGACCTCCCTTCTCATGGCCAGCAACTCAGCTGTAGGGTATTTCTGGGGTTCCCTTGGCCAAGAGGGCATCCATTCAGTCAGCTGGGGGGCTCAAGATTTTATTTTAGTTTACACATGTATTCTATGTGCAAAATTAAGAGCTACCATATTGTCTTTAAGGGCCTGCGGGTATAGAAAGGACTCATTACGTTTTGTGAACATGTCTCTCCCTTTCACACCTTTCAAAAGCTATTGCTTCTTTGCAACCCTCCATTAAGCCTTTGATAAAGTTCAAGGTGATTGGATTATTATATACTTTAGTCATACTCTGGTTGGACTTATCCCCCTACCCTACTCCATTCCTTTGATCATTGTTCTATTCATTCACTCAACAAATATTTAATGAGTACATATTATATGCCAGTTGTATAGATATAAAAGATATATAGAAACAAAGTGTGAACTAAAATTAAATAAAAGGCTTCCCCCCACAGGCTGACTGAATGGACCCCCTCCTGGCCAAGAGGATATCCTAAAACTAAATTGTCTGCCATTCAGACATTCCTCACCATGCCCCCCTCCCTTCTTGGAGATATCCTTTATAACTCATCAACAGTCCTAAGGCTATGCAAGACAAACCTGCAGGTCCCCAATTTACACAACAAATATATGTGTGGTGACTTGCCTCTTCCTTATCTAAAACATTCCAAGCCTTTAGACAAAGATTCATTTTTTAACCAATTACAAGTCAAGGAGTCTTTAAACCCACCTATAACCTATAAGCACCCCCGCTTCGAGATGGCCCACCTTTTCGAGCCAAACCAATGTATGCCTTCCATGTATTGATTTATGACTTTACCTATAGCCCCTGTCTCCCTAAACTGTACAAAAGCAAACTGTGGCCCAACCACAGTGAGCCCACTAGCTCAAGGCTTCTTGGGTGTGGCTCCGGGTCATGGTCCTCAAATCTGGCTCAGAATAAACCTCTTTAAAATTATTTTACAGAGTTCGGCTTCTTTTCTGTCAACAAAAGCATAGTCCCTACTCTTAAGGGCTACATCAAAGAGGGAACATCAGACAAACAAACAGGTAATTATAATACTATGTAAGGGCCAAGGGAAAACTTCCCCTTTACCCTCTGAATGTCTGCTGAAAATCAACTGACAAAGGGCAAATTAAGAGAAGAAAAGGCATACAAATGTATCAATGTGCCATGAGAATCTTACACAATAAGACCTCAAAGGAAGGCAAAATGGTTGATACTTTTATACCATCTTGAGGTTACACAAAGAATAGGGGCTTGGATCTTGGCAAAACAGGTTATGAGAAGGGGAGAAGAGGAGACCTGGCTAGCAAAGGTGATATTATTATGTAGATGGAACCTCACAGCTAGCAACCCCCAGGGAGAAGAGGTGGTAGATGTTTCTTTCTGACCTTTGAAGATGTCAGACTCTCAGGCAATCTTTTGTTGATCTGGTTAAGGGTGGGGCTCAGAGAAAGCCTGACTGCATCAATGCAAATTATCTACAGATGCAAATCTCCCATACAAAAGACAGCTTGGAAAAGCTACTTCTGTTTGCAGGCCCTCTGAACAGCCATCTCAAAATATGTCAAAGGAGTGTATTTTGGGGTGAAATATTTTGGTTTCCTTCAACTGTATAATAAGCGCTGTGATAGGCCTATTCTATTTTTCACTATCATCTAGGCTATAATGAACAACCTGTCACTTTGCATCTCAAAATGCTTGCTCATCCTACCCAATGATGTCTACAACTTTTCAAGCATGGATTAACTTCCAAATACAGATAAAAATTAAAGTGCAATTCTACCAAGCTAATATCACTTTGATACCAAAGCCAGGAAAGGACACAACAAAAAAAGAAAACTACAGACCAATATCCCTTATGAATATAGATGCAAAAATTCTCAATAAAATCCTAGCAAACTCAATTCAAATGCACATCAAAAAAAAAAATTCATCACAGTCAGGTGGGCTTCATCCCCAAGATGCAGGGATGGTTCAACATATACAAATCTATAAATGTAACTCACCATATAAATAAAAGCAAGAACAAAGACTATGTGATCCTCTCAACAGATGCAGAAAAGGCTTTTGACAAAATTCAGCACCCTTTTATGATAAGAACTCTTAACAATATAGGCATAGATGACCCATACCTCAAAATTATTAAAGCCATATATGATAAACCCATAGCCAATATCATACTGAATGGGGAAAAATTGAAAGCATTCCTGCTTAAAACTGGAACCAGACAAAGTTGCCCACTATCTCCACTTCTATTCAACATAGTGCTGGAAGTCCTTGCCAGAGCAATCAGACAAGAGAGAAGAATCAGGCGTGTCCAAATGAGGGCAGAAGAGATCAAACTTTCACTCTTTGCTGATGATATGATGTTATATCTAGAAAACCCCAAACATTCAACCAAGAGACTACTGGAATTGATATATGAATTCAGCAAAGTCTCAGGATAAAAAATCAGTGCACACAAATCAGTAGCCTTCATATATGCCAATAAGTTGAGCCGAGAAACAAATAAAAAATGCAATACCTTTCACAATAGCACCAAAGAAAATTAAATATTTAGGAACATACTTAACTAAGCAGGTGAGAGACCTATATAGGGAGAACTATGAAATACTAAGAAAAGAAATTGCAGAGGATGTAAACAGATGGAAAACTCTACCACGCTCTAGGATTGGTAGAATCAACATTGTTAAAATATCTATACTACCCAAAGTGATTTACAGAATCAATGCAGTCCCTATCAAAATACCAACATCATTTTTTGCAGATCTAGAAAAATAACTCTATGCTTCGTGTGGAACCAGAGAAGATCCTGTCTAGCCAAAGCAATCTTAAGCAAAAAGAACAAATTGGGAGGCATCAATCTACCAGACTTTAAACTATACTACAAGGCTATAGTAACCAAAACAGCATGGTACTGGCACAAGAACAGAGACATTGACCAATGGAACAGAACTGAGAACGCAGATATAAAACCATCCTCATACTGTCATCTGATCTTTGAAAAAGTGGACAAAAACATACACTGGAGAAAAGAATCCCTATTCAATAAATGGTGCTGGGAAAATTGGATAGCCACATGTAGAAGACTGAAACTAGATCCACACCTCTCACCTCTCACAAAAATCAACTCATGATGGATAACAGACTTAAACCTAAGACACAAAACCATACAATTCTAGAAGAAAACATTGTAAAAACTCTTATAGACATTGGCCTCAGAAAGGGATTTATAAAGAAGACCCCCAGCAATCGCAGCATCAACAAAAATAAATAAATGGAACCTGATCAAATTAAAAAGCTTGTGCACCGCCAAGGAAACTATCACTAGAGTGAACCGACAACCTACAGAATGGGAGAAAATATTTGCATGCTACACATCTGATAAAGGGCTGTCAACCAGAGTTTATACAGAACTTAGGAAAATCACTAAGAAAAAATCAAACAACCCCATTAAAAAGTGGGCAAAGGACATGAACATAAACTTTTCAAAAGAAGACAGAATAATGGCCAACAAATACATAAAAAATTGCTCAACTTCTCTGATCATCAGGAAAATGCAAATCAAAACCACAATGAGACACCACTTAATTCCAGTGAGATTGGCTTATACCAAAAAGTCCCAAAACAACAAATGTTGGCATGGATGCAGACAGATATGAACACTTATACACTGCTGGTGGGACTGCAGATTAGTACAACCTCTATGGAAAATAATATGGAGATACCTTAAAGAACTAAAAGTAGAACTACCATTTGATCCAGCAATCCCACTATTGGGTATTTACCCAAAAGAAAAAAAGACATTCTATAATAAAGACATCTGCACTTGAGTGTTTATAGCAGCACAGTTCACAATTGCAAAGATATGGAAACAACCCAAGTGCCCATCAATACACGAGTGGATTAATAAAATGTGGTATATGTATACCATGGAGTACTACTCAGCCATAAAAAACAATGGTGAATTAATACCTCTGGTATTATCCTGGATGGAGCTAGAGCCCATTCTTTGAAGTGAAGTATCGCAAGAATGGAAAAACAAGCACCACTGATACTCACCATCAAATTGGTACTTATTGATCAATATTTATGTGCACACATGGAAATAATATTCACCAGGGTTGGGCAGGTGGGAAAGGGGTGGAAGGGATGGGAAAACTCACACCTAATGGGTGCGGGGCACACTGTCTGGGGGATGTTCACGATTGTAGCTCTGACTTGGGCAGTGCATAGGCAATGTCCAATCAAAGTGGTTCCATGGTGACGTTTGAGCCATGAGGGAGGTCCCAATCCAGACACTGTAACCAAAGTGTTTGTACCCCCATAATATTCTGAAATTAAAAAAAAAATTAAAGTGGAAATGCCTATGAGGACTAAGTATTTTAAATGCAAACTGAGGTAAAATGACTGATTTTATATCCTTTCTTGTAAGTTTTTTCCCCCTCTGCCTGCTGTCTGCATGAAGTGAAACTGTTAGGTAGATAGCAATAGATTCGGGGTCCCCTAGGGAGAAAAGTAGGCCCTCCCGTGCTTCTCCACCTTAATCCTGTCATGAGTGACTGCCATACCTGGGGGAGAAGGGAATACCCTACTAATCTGCCAATCAGAACTTAGTGCGTCAACTACAAAAGAATGCAGAGGACTCTCTAGCCCATGGGCCAAGCAGCATAGGTACAAGAGAGTCTGGAAAGTGACCTAGAACAACCAGCTTTCAGAGAGGCCCCTGGGAGATCTGCACGCATAGTAAGACTCAGGTCATATAACTCCCAACTGTCCAATCAAAGTGGTTCCATGGTGACGTCTGAGCCATGAGGGAGGTCCCAATCCAGACACTGTAAAACAAGACCCAGACCATAATCAAGCCCTCTTTTTTGCCTTCTTTTGCTATGACAATGGGTCCAGTCGTCATCTGTGGCATATGTATTTCACTCTGTAAACCTATATCTTGCTCTTGCTCTATAATCCTATCTTTCTCTTCTCAATAAACCTCATTTTTGTGCTTGCCTTACTTTGGTGCGTCTGGTCATTCTTTGGCCATGAATGCACCAAGAAATGACATCTCAGACTGCAACCTAACCAAACTCAGAGTTGTAAGGAAAATAAAAATTTCATGACCACTCCCCAACTCCTTATGTGAAAGAGAATGTCAAGCCTGGAGGCTGAGTCATGCAAAATGCCCTTCCAAATGAATAGCTGTTACTAACATTGTGCATCAGCTAAATCCCCAGGGAAAGGTAAAAAGCCTCAGGCACCTACAAGGACTGCCCCCATAGATCATTCATAAGGAAATGCTTTGGGGGCCTCCCATAAGCAAGGATATGAAAATTGTAACTTGTAATCTGCAGGCTAAGTTTAGCTTCTAAGACTAAAGCCTGTTTGATTCCACACTAATAATGTTGATTACAAGTTTACCTTCCCACGTGCAGAACAGAGACAAGATCAATCATTTTTCCACCTACGCAGAGACATCTACATAATTGATGCTTTCTTCATGCCCTTTTTCTCTTCTAACATTCACCTTAAGTAAAATATAGATTTCCTGGGCCTCACAAGAATGTAACCATCTTGCCATATTTTCTTCTAGAATTCCTATGGTTTCATGCCTTACATTTAAGTCTTTTATCCATTTTGAATTAATTTTTGTGAATGGTGAGAGATAGGGGTCCTATTTCATTCTTCTGCATGTGGCTATCCAATTTTCCCAGCACCATTTATTGAATAGGGCTTCTTTTCCCCTGTGTGTGTGTGTGTGTGTGTGTGTGTGTGTGTGTGTGTGTGTGTTGTTGTCTGCTTTGTCAAATATCAGTTGGCTGTAAGTAGGTGGTTCTATATCTGGCTTCTCTACTCTGTTCCATTGATCTATGTCTCTATTTTTGTGTATATACCATTTTGTTTTGATTGCTATAGGCTTGTAGTATAGTTTGAAGTCTGGTAATGTGATGCCTCCAGCTTTGTTCTTTTTGCTTAGGATTGCTTTGGCTATTTGAGCTCTTTTCTGATTCCAAATGAAGCATAGAATTATTTTTTCTAGGTCTGTGTAGTATGATGGTGATATTTTGATGGGGATGCTTTGAATCTATAAATCACTTTGGGTAGTATGGACATTTTAACAATGTTGATTCTACCAATCCATGATCATGGTATGTTTCTCCATTTGTTTGTGTCAAATGCAATTTCTTTCCTCAGTGTTTTGTAGTTCTCCTTGTAGAGATCTTTCACCTCCTTGGTTGAGTATATTCCAAGGTATTTTATTTTCTTTGTAGCTATTGTGAATGGTATTGAGTTCTTTGATTTGACTCTCAGCTTGACTGTTATTGGTATATAGAAATGCTACTGATTTGTGTACATTGATTTTATATCCTGAGACTTTGCTGAATTTATTTATCAGTTCCAAGAGACTCTTAGTGGAGTCTTTGGTTTTCTAGATACAAGACCATATTATCAGCAAAAAGTGAGAGTTTGATCTCCTCTTTCCTGATTTGGATACAATTTATTTTTTTCTCTTGCCTGATTGCTTTGGCTAGGACTTCCAGCACTATGTTGAATAGAAGTAATGACAGTGGGCACCCTTGTCTTGTTCTGGTTCTTACTGGAAATGCTTTCAACTTTTCCCCATTCAGTATGATGTTGGCTGTGGGATTGTCATATATGGCTTTTATAATTTTTAGACATGTTCCTTCTATGCCTAGTTTGTTGAGGGTTTTTATCATGAATGGTGCTGGATTTTGTCAAATGCTTTTTCTGCATCTATTGAGATGATCATATGGTCTTTGTTTTTGCCTTGCTGTCCACCCCCCTCCTCCTTTTTCTTTCTGTGTGCCCTGTTCCCTTAAATACTGAAGTTTCCAAATCCCCCTTCAGAAAAGCAGTCACAGATGCTTCTGTGGTTTGTGTTTTTCCGGGTGCGTCCTCAAACTTTGGCTTAAAAAACCTCCATTGATTGAGGTCTTTGGACTCAGTCACTTATTTTGGGTTGTCAGAGTTCTCTGTGAAATTACCACTAACCAGCCACCATCTTAATGCATTGTTAAACAGTGTCTGTTTTCCCCTGGGTACTAGCCATCACTGAGTTTTCTTTTACTAGAAATGTGAAGTTGCATATTTCATGCACTTGCTTTTATGAGTCCTTTGGCTCTTCAAGGCTTTTCTTTGCTTTAGTTCAGACCACAAACCTAATGAGTATCTGTTAATATTTCCCCAGACCACTATTCAAGAAAAGGAACCACTTGATATTAATCATGATGGCAGAACTCCTTAACCAAAAGTCTTTTATTCAGAATTCATGTGGCTATGGTACCTGTGGCTCAGTACTGTTCAAACTTTGTTAACTCCCTGAGGAGTTTGTTAGCAGTTTGTTAGCAAGTCAAAGCCCTCAGAGATTCTGTTTGAGTGGGTCTGGGGCAGGACCCAGAAATTGTAGTGTTAACAAACCCACCAGCTGATTCTGGAGCAGGTGTTTTGAAGAACAAACTTCAAAAACCTTGCAATATAGGGAGTTTTTTCCTTATTAATGAAGTGTTTAGTTCATTGAATAAAGTCATTCATTCATTCATTTGTCCATTCATTCATTCAAGTACTTATCAAGCACTTACTAGATGCCTCCTAACTTGATTTTCCATTTCCAATTATTTCCAATTTAAATTCCATTGTCAGCTTTCACTTTTCTTGGGAGAGTTGCCAAGGGTGAGGCTTGAAGAGAAAAAGTGAAATTGGCTGAAAGAGTGGTCACTCCAGCTGCAGGCCAGGAGGTGGGAGGGATGACATCCAGGCGGCTGGAAACCATCTGGTAGGAAGCAAATCTGATGATGACCCTCACCTAAGGAACTTGGCTATTTGTCTAAGCTTCCAGAGGGAGTGATCCCTGGCTCCATAATGTGCTGAAGCAATTTCAAGTGTTATGAGAGCCTGAAGATTTCAACATGTGTGATCAGAAAGCTGAATAAGATCTTTGTTTGGGCAGCAAGCAGGCCCCCTTCTGTTTTCCTTACTATTGTACTGTGACTGACAATTGAGTGTTTTATTTTTGTTATAACTTGAAAATTGTTGTGATGCATGTGAAATGATGTCTTATAAATATTCCACATGGAATATTCCACATCCTCAGGTCTCTCGAGGTATTTCTAAAGGATTCCAATCCCCCAGTTTAAGCATAAGCTCCATTTTAGGGCTGACCCCCCGATCAAGGAGTTAAATGTAGCTTCCTTCAAAGAGGCCTCAGCCACCTCACAGATTGGAGCATGTGAGCGAGGCAGTCCTGGACCTGTGGTTAGTTGGTTTCATTTTTTAGTTTTCTTTTTGGGAGTGGTGGTAGAATTTTATAAAGATTTGATGGGGGAGGGTGGGAAGAGAGGTGTCCCAGAGAGGAGTAGGATTTTATACCCCATTCCACTGTTGGGGCTCAGAAATAGTACCCCAAAATGAAGGCCTCAGAAGCAAAAGTTTTTCTCTGACCTTCTCCTATCCTCTTGTCTCTTAGTCCCATTCTCCCCAAAGGCTAGCCATAGAAGCCAGAATCCCTCTTCCCCAAGGCAGATCATAAAGACCAGAATCCCTGTTCTCAAAGGCCATCCATAAAACCTAAAATTATTCTGTGGAAAAACTAGCCATAAAGAAATTATCTGACCTACTTAGTTTGACTGTAGGTCATAAGACCCCCATTCCAGAGAGGGTCCTGCCTCACACCCAGATGGAAGGAAGGCATCCTCAGAGAGAGCAAGAAGAATCTAGACAGACAGGCCTTGCTGGGTTTCCCCACTCAGTCTATTAACATTAGCTCATACCTTTTTTGCCTAATCATATGTCTACATGGCTGTCCATTCTTTGTTGAACCTAAGCATAAAAGTGCACAATTTCCCCTGTATCTTTGGGTGTTTATACTGAAGGCTCCTGTGTATACATTAAATAAATTTGTATGCCTTTTCTCCTGTTAATCAATCTGCCTCATGTCAGTGATTTTTCAGCAAACTTTTAGGGAGCCAAGGGCCTACACAACATTCTGATTTTACTTTTTTTAATGGGCTTGTGACTCATCTCTAAAGGAGGCTTGGATAAGTCAAATCTCTGTGTGTGTGTACGTTTGTTGGGAGAGGTAGTGGTGCAACACGAGTATGTATCTTTCTGGGATGTAGATGTGAAGAGTCGGGGGGGGTCTGTGTTCACTGGAGGAGGCAGCATAAGGACGAGGAGGTGCACAGCATTCCCACACCTGCCATCAGGCACCCCATTGCCAATCCATAGTAAGAAATGGATCCTTTAAGAGCAGGGTCTGGAAAAACAATTAAAAAAAAAAAAGAAATGTGACTTTTGTTTGGCTTGCCCCCATAAATGTGGAATTTTCAGAGTGATGCTACTTGAAGTACATGGAGAAAAATGATTTCAGCTGGGATAAAGGGAGATGACAGACAACAAAATTTAAGCAGGAGAGGGAAATCCTATGGTGATGCAGTCTCACCCAGCCAGTAAGCATCAGAGCCTGTGTTCTTCCCATCCCACCATGATAAAAGGGGATGCCCATGAGGACAGGACAGCCACGGGGGAAGGTGACACATGCAATGGGCTTGGTGCTGGGCCCTTGGGTGGGTGGGGAACCTGCAGCCTTGGGGCCACATGTGGCTTTCTGGATCCTTGAGTGCAGCCTTCTGACTGAATCCAAATTTTACAGAACAAATCCTTTTAATAAAGGATTTTAATAAAGGGATTTGTTCTGTGAAGTTTGGTTTTGGTCAAGGGGCTTTACTTGGGGATTTGGAGGGCCACATGTGGCCTTGAGGCTTCAGGTTTCCCACCCCTGGAAGAAGTTTTGCTGGTGAGCGTCCATTGCCACCCTCCACCTTCACTCCACCCTCCATTGCCATTCCAAGTGTGAACTCGGCTCAGGAGATGTTTGTGTTCCCAGGGAAGCTTTCTGGCAGTCTTGCTTGACAGCTGCCTTAATATTACATATTTGCAGATCAGGACCAGCTTCCTTGACATGTAACCTTCAAGGTTGCATGGGGCCTTATGTTTAGAAGGGCCCCAGGTTTGGTTCAATGCTCTACTGTCACCATCTTGAAATTCTTAATAATTTTTAAACATGGGGACTGCAAATTATGTCAACAGGGCTATTTTCAGGGTCTGGAAGATACTTCGGGCTCTGTGGAAGTCTTGAGTTGGGGCGGTAGAGAGGGAGGGCTTCCTGGTCTTGTCCCCTGTAGCAGAGAGGGTCTGTGAATCTCTTTTAGGTTTGTTCCTCATCACTTGCCTTCTCCTTCCTTCCTATAGGAACTGGACCTAGAAAGACAGAGGGGAGAGCTTTGTTGGAAATTATTACTGCTTCTGGTAAGATCAGGAAGTAGGGAGGGCATGGAGAAAGATACTGAGTATGGAGACTAAATGAACCTTGATTAGGGGAGATGATAGGAAATGTCCGTGAGAACAGGCCCCAAACACAGGGACAAGTGCTGCTCAAGGGGGCAGTAGCCAGCCCCTTGGTGGGATGAGCTCCTGCCATGACTACCTTTATCAGCAGAATCTCCTTCCCCCTGCTGAACACACGCCCTGCCTTGGATCCTGGGGACACCAGGGCCTGGAGACCTCATGTGGCTTGTCCTCGCATGGCTTGCCTTAGGTTTGAGGTGCTGCTAAGGACAGACCCTCTGTCTGCTCCTCCTGCATACTGTCTGCCAGCACATGCTCTGACCTCATCACTGCAGAAATGAGCAAGTTCATCAAATAGGAGAGTGCTTGAGGTCTCTTCTAGCAAGTGGTACTGGCTGCTGTTTATTGAGCAATTTGTTACATACAAGGAAATGGGACATTCTCCTATTTATTTATTTATTTATTTTTTGAGGCAGAGTCT
Source organism: Daubentonia madagascariensis (assembly GCA_023783475.1). Taxonomy (NCBI): domain Eukaryota; kingdom Metazoa; phylum Chordata; class Mammalia; order Primates; family Daubentoniidae; genus Daubentonia; species Daubentonia madagascariensis. The sequence continues at coordinate 4,230,281 of JAKFHU010000913.1, read as the reverse complement.
TGCTCTGTCACCCTGGCTAGAGTGCAGTGGCATCGTCATAGCTCACTGCAACCTCAAACTCCTGGGCTCAAGCGATCTTCCTGCCTCAGCCTCCCAAGTAGCTGGGACAACAAGTGTGCACCATAATGCCCGGCTAATTTTTTTCTCTTTTTAGTAGAGACGGGGTCTCACTGTTGCTCAGGCTGGTTTCGAACTGAGCTCAAGCGATCCTCCCACCTCAGCCTCCCAGAGTGCTGGGATTACAGGCGTGAGCCACTGTGCCCGGCCTCATTCTCCCATTTAATCCTCAACACAGTGCTGCCAGAAACGTTATAGTTAAACTATAACCTGGTTCCTGTCACTTTGCTTAAAACTCATCAGTGGCTTTCTATTGATCTTAAGATAAACACCAAAGTTCTCAAAAGTTCCCAAAGGACTTGCAGAGTAACTTTTTCCCTTTTCAGGCTTATCTGGCCCCATTCCCCTATCCTTCTGTCTACTTCAGCCTTGCTGACCTTTCAATTCCTTGAATAGGTTGTGCCACGTCCCATCACAAGCTTTGCACATACTGGTCTCTCAGCTGAAGTTCTCTTCCACATTCCACACTCTCTATCTAGTTAACTCCTGGTCACACCTTGGATCTCCTAAAAGAAGTCTTCCCTGACCACCCCGGTTTGTGTCTATCTCCCCACTGGACAGTCTCTGTGCAGGGTTCTGCTCACTATTGTATCTGACACAGCTTCTGACATAATGGCAGGTGCTTAAAGAATGTTTGTTAAATAAATCAATAAATGACACCCCCTCCCCAAGTCTAGTTGTATGAACTTGGCACTTAACCTTTCCAAGTCTGAGTTTCATCATCTGAAAATGGAAATAACAACAGTGTCTACTTCACAGGGTGCCTGTGAGTATTAAAGGAGGAAATGTTGATAGAGCGTGCTTACTAAATGCTAGTGATCATCATCACTCTCACGATCACCAAGGTGCTCACTGACCAGGAATGAGCAAGATGGTTGAACAAGGAGTAAATGCATCATTTGAAGAGACAAGGAGAAGTCTTTCTTATCCTGATCTCTTTGGCTTACAGTGGATAATAACCACAGGCTCCCTTCATGTGCCACAGGGAGGCAGAGAAGGGGCTTGACTGACGCATGTGTTTATGTACCTGTGACTGATGTGGGATTCATATCAGACACAAAGGCCTAGTGAGATGGGTAGATATTAGAGAGACAATAGAATGGAATGGGGGAAAAGCCAGGTGTCTGTTGTTAAAAAAACCTGAATTCAAATATGAATTCGGTCAACCTTGGAAAGTTACATATTTCCCTTGAACATTAGTTTCCTCATCCATGAAATGGGGAGAGTAGGGTGTAGACTGAAGAGGGGCGTGGCTGGAGATGGGTGACACACAGTCGGCTATTTTAGAGGTCCAGAAGAAACACAGTGGTGGTTTGGGAGGAAGGAGATGGCAAAAATGAAAAAACTTGAGAGAGAACAAAGAGGTAAAATCAAAGGACTTGACTGTGGTTGGATGGGAGAAGTGAGGAAGAGAAGGTTTCAAGGATTTGAATTAGGGTCTGTTAGTCTCCAAAGACTGCATTTTAACCACTACCTCTTAAGCATTTGGTCATTCAGGATTAAGTTCAGCTGGATGTAACCAGACACTCCAAATAACAATAGTTTAAATTAGATGTAGATTTATTTTTCACTCACATTAAGAAGTCCGAAGGTAGTCAATTTGTGACTAGTTTAGGGTTAAGGATTCAGGCATCTTATGTTTTCTTGTTCTGCCCTCCCTAGTACATAGCTTCTACTATCTGGTCCAAAATGGCAGCTGGAGCAAACATTCTATCTGCATTCCATCCAGCAGGAGAGGGGTGGAGGAGAAAAGTCAGGTTTCATCCCTTCGAAGGCATTTCTTGGAAGTCACATAGCAAACTTCTATTTGGATCTCATTTGCCAGAACTTAGTCAGTGGCTATACCAGCTGCATGGGAAGCTGAGAAATGTCATCTTTGCTTTGGGCAGTGAAGTACCCAGCTTAAAAACAAGGGATCAATTACTAGGAAAGGAAATATGAATGTCATGGTACAACTAGCAACTAGCACGTTCAGCGACAACCACTAGACCTGAGTCTGCAATGCCAAGCTATACACTAAGTGATGAAAAATCAAAAGCAGAGACTCGAATATAATGAAGTAAATTTTTCTAGGTCTCAATTTTATTCATATTTGATGTTCTATTTTTGTCCAGTTGTTAGACTGTTTGCTAGGTTAAAAATACCCATCTTTAATACAAAATGCTATAGCCACTATGGAAAATAGTTTGGTAGTTCCTCAAAAAGTTAAACCTAGAATTATCATATGATCCAGCAATTCCACCAGTAGGCATACACCTGAGAGAACTGAAAACACATGTTCACACAAAAATGTGTACACAGATATTCATAGCAGCACTATTCATAATAGAGAAAAAGCAGAAACAGCCAAAATGTCCATTAACATGAATGAATAAACAAAATATCCATACAATGAAACATTATTCAGCAATAAAAAGGAAAGAAGTACTGGTATATATTAGGACATGGGTAGACCTTGAAAACATTATGCTAAGTGAGAGAAGCTAAACATAAAGAACACGTATTACATAATTCCATTTATATGAAATGTCCAAAATAGGCAAATCCATATAGACAGAAAGTGGATTAGTGTTTGCCAGGAAATATCATTCCCCTGAGGGAATGATGAAAATGTTCTAGAATAAGGTAAAGGTGATGGTTGCACAACATAGTGAATATACCAAAAACCACTATATTGGACACTTTAAAATGGTGATTTTCAGTTATATGAATTATTAAATATATCTCAATTAAAAATTCATCTTTGTTTCCATATGTAGTTCTTTAAAAAGGCAAAAAAAACCATATATATGATTTTATATATATATTAAAAAGTTTGGTTAAATCTGATGTTATAAATAACACAGATTAATTCTGGCTTTTCTTCATGTCTTCAGAATCACATTTTGGCTTGTAGGAAGCCAAACATTTGTGGGTTTTGCCTGGATTTTGAGTTTTTCCTAAGGATGCCTGTTATAGACTGAATGCTTGAGTCTCCCCAAAATTCATATGTTGAAACCCTACCCCTAATGTGATGAGATTAGGAGGTAGAGTCTTTGAGAGGTAATTAGGATAAGATGAAATCATGAATGTGCAGCCCTCATGAATAGGATTAGGGTCATCCCAAAAGAGCTTGCTTCCTCTCTCTGCCATGAGCTGACTCAGGCCAACCGTGGTACAGTGTTGAAGGGAACTACACCAGGGCATGGATACCAGGAGGTAGGGTCACTGGGGCCATCCTAGAGGCTGGCTGCCCCAAGGAGACAGCAGAACTCAGGCTCGACAGACCCAGAAACCGGAAACAGAGTAATGGTTGCCAAAGATGAGATGGTTTGCCACTCAGCCAAATAGGGGCCTGGCTTGAATCCTGCAAAGTGAAGACTGCATCTGTCCAGCTGGAGCCACACACCATTAGTGCTGCTCTGGGAGCTGTCGCTGAGGACAGCACACACAGAGCAAAGCCACCAGACCAGCAATGAGGCCTCTCTGAGTCCACCCTGCCACTTACTCCCTCCATGAGCCTGGACGAGTCTCTTTCCCTCTGCAGGCCTCTGCCTCCCCTTTTATAAAAGAGACGTGACTAGACCCGTGTCTTTCTAACTGGGCTCTCTTGGCCTCCAGGGATCCAAGGATGTACAGCAGGGTAAGCTGTAGTTTTATCAGGTCTCTTTGTAAGAGTTCATTTGGGAAAACCCTAAATAAAAGTGTGCCACTGATTAAAGATAATAAAAGGAGTGGTGTAACCTGGAAAGCCACTGTGCTGTGTGATGCTTAAGCTCCCTCTACGCCTTCCCTTTGAGCGTCCTGATCTCCAAATCAGGAAAGCCGTGGCTATAGGATCACTCCCCACCACGCTGAAGGTATGCAAACAATCTGCCGTTACGCTCCATCCTGTGGTTGGCTAACCAGAGGGAAATTGCCCTCGTATCACATGCCACAATAATTGTCATTCAATCATTTTCTTGTTGCCCAGAAGGGGTGCAATCATAAAGGAAGGGTAGTGTCCGCGGTGTTGACACAGGGCCAACGTATCTGGATGGAAAGCAAAAGATCAGTCAGTTCCCAAGACTTGAGGCCTGAGAGAGAGGCCCCGGGAAGGGGCCCAGGGCTGGGGTGAGCATGGGCTTGTGCCAGGAGTCCTCTCAGCTCCACGCTCCTCACCTGTAACCCCTCACAACCCAGTGAGCTCCAGCCTCACTTGCAACGTGCATGAGGCTATCATACACCAGGGGCTGGTGGCACCCGAGGGCAGAGGGAGGGAAAGTCCCATGGAATGGGGGCAGCCTCTACCTGACCCCCTCTGACCATTACCACAAGGGAACCATTACCACAGTTGCCAGATCTTCTCATTTTTCAAAAGAAGTCAGAAACGTGAGTTTTTATGTAAAATTTTCCAATTTTTAAAATACTATGCAGGTCAAACAAAACATCTTGCTAGGCCAGATCTAATCCATTGGCCTCCAGTTTGCAACCCCTGCATTCCAAATGAGTGACTTCATTTAAATCAAAATGCCAAGAAAATTAGATAAAAATTTCCACTCTCCTTCTGAGAACTTGGTCTCTGGAGGCATATTATTTATTCAACTATTTAAGGGCCTACTGTGTGCCAGGCACAGAAAGGATTCCAGAATGTTTACATTTTCTCATCTCCTCTCTGATCATAAATGACCTCTTCTCTCTTGTTCTGTGCATTAGGTTTTCCGTGTATGGGAAAGTAGGAAGAAAGGAAATAGAAGTGAAGAAAAACATAGAACTGGAATAAAAGTTTGGCAAGTGTTTCATTCCACAAGTGGAGGGTAAAATTACGCCTCCAAATCCACCATCTTTGTACCCTCAGCAACCAGCACAGAGCTCATCACGTAGTTACTGAATAAACCAGCAACAATAAAAGCATATGTTGATTGATCACCCATTCATTACGTGCCGGCCCTAGTGGTGGTGTTATTATATCACTGGGCTGTGCATTTCTAGGATTCAGGGACCTCCTTTTATCACATGAGGAAACTGAGGCCTAAAGAGACTAAGTAATTTGCCCAAGTTACTTAGAACTCTCACGTGGTGGGACTGGGATTTTAATAGAGATGTGCCTGACTCCAGAGCACACATTTTTAGCATTATACTGAATGAACGAATGAGTGAGCGAGCTGAAGCCCTGTCCCTCTCTCCCTCACTTTTCACCCCCCAGCCTCACCCTGACCTCCCAAATCGTGCACTGGATCTGCAACTTAAGGGCCCGAGCTACATTTTGCGGATTTCCCAGAGGAACCATGGCGCCATCACTCCCCTTAGTGGCTCAGGGCATTACTATCTGATGGGCCTCGCAGGAGCTGTCAATGTTTAGATATTCACTTAGCTCCCTTCCTGTCACACCGATACAATTAGCATCATTCGCCTTTGAAATACATTGGGTGAAAGGAAAAGATTCGAGAAAGCAGCATGTTTTATGGATCAAGGAGGGTTATTATTTACCAGTGCACTCGTTTCTGTTATTTTTTTCTGTACCCTAGTGTGTAATCAGAGCTCATAAAAGTGCTACTGTGTGGGAGGTCTACATTTCCTCCCGATTAAGCGTCCCCAGATGTTCATAGATCCTGACACTTCATGCCTCCCGCCTGCTTTGGTTCACCTTCCCGCCTCCCTGTTCCTCTTTGCTGCAGTTGAGGAGCTCAGCATGTCCCACCCTGTGGTCGGCTAATCAGTCATCGTTCCCCAACACTGCAACTCAACGTCTGCCTAGAAGTCTGTTTCCTCCTTGATGTGGTCAGGTGTCTGCTGTCTGCTGTCATTCAGAAATCCCTCCTTCATGAGAACCTGACTTTCAAGTACAGATGGATTTCCTTGCTGCTTTTGGAAATCACCGACAGCACTCCCTTGGTGCAATCAAAGGCGGCCCTGTGTGCTGCGTGCTGACCCAGTGGCTAGACAGGGGTTCATCAAACATTTTTACATATTGCAGTTAGCAAACTCACAATTTCAGGAGATGCTATGATGAAATGAGGAAACACTGTGGTCCTCCAGGTGGGTCTGATGGCTATTTTTGCAAAGCATCATACCCAAAGGACACTCGGGATGGCCCAAATAGGGGCCTCTTTGCTTTCCCCCCAGATCCACCCAAGGACCAGCTTCATGGGCTCATGGCTTTGGCCTGAGGACTTCGGCCTTTATAACCCAGGAAAGGACACTGCAGGGTCTTAGAATGACCTAAGACTTGGAGACTGCAGAACTGGGATCAGATTCTCACTCTGCCAGGTGCAAGTTTGTGATACAAAGAAAATCACTGAATTTGGGAGCTTCATTTTCCTCACTTATAAAATAGGAGTAACAAGGACAAAAATTATGTCACAAAATTATTGTGAGAATTAAATGTTAGCATGTGTGAATGTACTGGGGCAGAGCAGGTGCTCATCAAATGTTAAATGAGTTTCTGAGATGAAAGAAGGGACGTGTCCCCCTTCATTTTTCCTTCTCACCATTAGGTGAGAGAAATAGCTTTGCCTCAGGTGAGCAGGCGGCACCCAAACCTAAGAACGACTGTCGGCCTTCTGGGGGGGTTCAGCTCATCCCTGTCCTGATTTCTCTCCTCTACCTGGCCAAGAAGTCTGGTGTCACTTCTTAAATCTATTCTTTTATTTAAAAATTTTTATTATGAACTATTTTAAACATACAAAAGAGTAAAAAGAACAGCATAATGAACAATCTACCAGCTAGTTCCAACTGTTAGCACTTTGCCATGTTATATATGAATGTACATGTATGTACATATGTGTACACATATATGTGTACACACACACACATCTATATATATTTGCTAAACTATTATATTACAGACATAACGATTCTTCATCCCAAAATTCTTCATCAGGCATCTCCAAAAGTTTTCGTTATTTTCTATAACTGCAACAACATTATGCACTAACCAAATTAACAATTCCCTAATTCCATCTATTATCTATGTCATGTTAATATTTCCTCAATTATTTCCAAAACATATCTTATAACTTTTTTAGGAATAGGGATCCAATCAAAGATCCATTTGGTTATTATGTCTCTTAAATCTTTCAAAATCTAGAACAGAATACTTCCCCACCCACCCCCAGCCCCACCCCCACTCCCAGCCTACCTGCCACATACACACACTTTTTGTTCCCTGTCATGCTAAATTCAACCCCCAGCTAGCATGGTGACCAATCACCTGGCGTGTGAGCTGGCTCTTGAAGCCTAGCTTGGGTTGGCGGATGTGCAGAAGTGTGGAAGGATGTCTGGCAAAGAGAACAGCATAAGCAGAGACGTAGAAGCAGAAAAGCCAGGGGTGTGGACAGGAAACTGTGAGCCATTCAGTATAACTAGAGGTGGGAGAGTCCTGCTGACACAGCCCACAGAGATGGAAACATAGTAGTCCATTTCCAGAAAGGACCTAACTTGTTGTCAACCACAGATACAGTCGGGGTCCAGAAGTCAAAGCAAAGCTTTCTTCGCTGTTGCCCTGGGTTGGAGCTGACTTTACCTCACAGGGGTGCCTGGACAATCCCTTGCCCCTCTTGCCTTCCTCCTTCCTGTTCACTTCCCTTTCCTTGGGGTCTTGGCTTCACCTCACTGCCACCTTCTCTACTTCTGCTGTCAAGCCCCATGTCTCCTAGATCTTCTTTAAAGAGCAGCCCCTGTAAGGCAAACCCGTGTCTCTCAGCTAAACTGATGGCCTCTCATGGCTCTGATTCATTATTATGCCAAAATGCACTTAGGACAAGGATGGTGAGAGGCAAAGGGGGTGAAGGGAGCAGAGAGCCCTGTACTGATAAGTGAGACGGGCAGAATCTCCCAGTGGCAGGAAGTAGGTTTGGAAAGGTAGGTTGGATTTGGTCATCAAGGGCTTCCGAGCAAAGGAGATGAACCCTTGAAATGTGTCCATCTTGGAGTGGTGCACAAAGGGAGGGAGTAGCAACCCAAGGAGGGGAAATTCAGGTGGGGACACCAGCTGGTAGGTGGTAGGTGAATCTGGAAGGTGGATGCCACTGCGCAAAGAGAGGATGCTGAGATAGGGAAGGAGGCTGCTGAGGAATCCTCAGGAAACACCCATGGGTTGGGAGGTAAAAAGAAGCACCTGAGCAGAAGGTAGAACAGACTCGTTTTGCCAGGGAGGAGGAGAACCAACCCATACCAGCATAACGAAAGCAAGTAAGAAATTTTCCAAAAGGAAAGAGTGGTAACTGTATCTGATGCCGAATTGCTGTTGCAGAGGTCAGAACTGAGCAGGAGACTGTGAATTGGGGGTCCAACCAGCAGCCTTCCTCCTCCAGATCAGCACTTGCTCGTCAGCATCCCTCTTCCTTTCCTGTGGTCTTCTGCCATCTGCTGCTCATCTCTCCTCTGAACTCCAGGTCCAATCCTTATCTGCCACCTTGCTCCATCATCTCCCCTCTCCTGTCTTCTTCCTCAGCCAACAAGGAGGCTCAAGACATTTCTATCTTAAAAATGCAAACCAACCAATCTCCCTCAATACATCTACATCTGAATCTTGCCTACGTTCAAGCTCTTTGAGGAAGTTACCTTGTCTGTGCCCATTTCATCTCCTTCCATTCATTCCTTACTGCTGTCCTTCACCAAAACTGTCCTTGTTCACGTCGCTGATGATCTCCAGTCTGCTCAGTCCAACTGGCAATTTTCTGTCTGTATCTCATCTGGCTTCTGTGAGTCACTTGATAATATCAGTTACTTTCTTTTGTTTACAGTCTCTTCCTGCCTTCCTCCTCAAATATCACTTATTCCTGTTTTTTGTCATCCCTCTCTCTTTGTTCCCTCTCTGTCTCCTCTGCTCCAGGTCTGTCGTCAGCCATCTGTTCTTATGTGGTGTGGTCCCCTTAGGCACCTTCACTCAGGCTCTGTGGCCACCACCACCTCTATGCTGATGAGTCCCAGATTGTGTGTCCCAGCCCCAGACCTCTCCTCTGGGTGAAATCTAATTGCCTACTGGATGATGCAACTGTTATTCAACAAACACTTGTACACTATGTGGCAGGTACAGCTGTAAGCACTGTATAAAATATTAGTTTACTCACTGCCCCATCTGTTATGGTTTGAATGTTTGTCCCCTCCCAAACTCATATTGAAATTTAATTGCCATTGTAACAGTATTATGAGGTGGGACATTTAAGAGGTGATTGGGCCATGAATGCTTTGCCCTCATGAATGAATTAATGCCATTATCAAAGAAGTGGGCTTATTATTGTGGGAGTAGATTCCTTATAAAAGGACTAGTTCATCCTCCTCTTGCTCTGTCTCTTACTCTCTTCTTTGGAATGATGCAGCATCTTTTGCCAGATGTCAACACCTTGATATTGGACTTCCCAGCCTCCAAAACTGTGAGCCAATAAATTTCTGTTCTTTATAAATTACCCAGCCTCGGGTATTTTGTTATAGCAGCATACAATGAACTAGGATACCATCCAAAGCTGAAAATTGCCATGACCAAAACCGAATTCATCCCCTTTCCACCAAATCTCCTTCTCCTCATTCTCCTTTGAGGTTGGTCTTATAGAAAGGCATCCACCATTCACGCAACTGCTCCAGCCAGAAACGAGTGGCTCCCCCAGACACACCTGTCCTGCACCACTCCATCCCTCTCCCCTTCCACTCCATAGACAGCTAGTCCCAAGACCTGCTCATCCCAGCTCTTTTTCACCTGTCCCCTCCACCACCCACTGTCACTGCTTTAATTCTTCCCTTCATTGTATCCGACCTGGACTCTTACAACAGCCTTCTGGAGTCTTCTGCCTCTGATACTTCCCAAATACTTTTCTCCAACTACAGTCTGATCCTGTCTCCACCTGCACCCTCTGCCCTCTTGCTTAAAGTCCTCCAATTTCTCCCTAAGATTTTAGGATGAATAAAACCCTAAGTCATAGGAAATAAGATTGGAAGATCCAAGTAGGCTCCAAATGGCTAGTTGTCTCATGCTTCTGCACATTCCTGCTAAGTCCTTCTCCTCTTCTTGTTATAACTACCAAATAGTCCCTGCTAAATGAATTTTTCTCTCAGAAGCCTTCTTTACTCTAATTTGACTCACCCCTTGGTGCTCTCATAGCACACGTTTATATATATATATATATATATATATATATATATACACACACACACGTAGTCTTCTGTCTTTTAATTGTTGATTTATTTGTTGTTCTCATCCACCATCTGTAAACTTCTTTCAAGGCGGGATTAAGCATTATAGAACTGTGACTCTCCAGTAGTCAATAAGCCTCTGTTGAGTGAACAAATGAACGAATGAGTAGCAATAATTTGAGTGGCACTATAATTGGAAAATTGAGTGTTTAAGGTTGTGGGATCTAGGATCAACCTATTTCAGTTCAAATCCCATTTTAACTGTCATTTACAAGATCTGTGACTTTGGGCAAATTTCTTAATGCTCCATGGCTCAGTTTCCTTGTCTATACAGTTAGGATTAATAAGAGAATCCATAGGTTCAATGTGGTAATTAAATTAGGTACTCTATATATAAATCATTAGCAAAATATTTGACACATATGTGCTTAATAAATGTTTGCTGTTATTATCAATTTTAAACTAGGAAATCAATTGCTTTTGAGGTGCTTGGAAGTTCTTTTTGAAAATGTAGATTGGATATCCTTCCTGAAAATTTGCTATTAATTTTAATACTTTCTGTAAGTTGTCTTCATTATTGCTAATTTGCAGAGTTAAAACTTGATTTATAGCAAGGGACAATTCAGTGCAGTTCTTGGCATAATTATCACAACTTCCAAAAAAAGAGGAGCTGAATTAATGAGATGATCTTAACCTGTTGATGGTCCCAGATTCAGATGGCTGGGGGATATCATCTTTCATTCCAGGAATGAAGGGAGGTGGTGAGAATATTTCCCCTCCCTTCAGCTTATGCAGTTTCCTGAGTCAGAAGAAGCTGGAAGAGCAAGGTATATACACTTACCCATACCCCAGAGACTCACTAAATGTTTCCACCCCTGCTCCCCAGTATATTTCAGGGACAAGCCCTTTCTTTCACTGGTTGGAAAGGCATGAAGATGTAAGTGTATTTAATATTTGTGAAAGCAATGCCATTAATACTTCAGACCACTTAAATAAAGCTGAGTATCCTCTAAGGCAACATACATTCTGACCTAGCTACAGATTTGGAACATACAGGTGAGGAATATGCTCCCTGGGCATACAGGAAAACTGACTGTAGAATTTTGAAAAGCCTGTCTTGACTACTGAGGAGCTCATTTCTACAGCTAATTAAACAGTATCACAAACTTACTTGACAAACCATTGATCAGTTCAATTTCTTCTATTAATAGCCCTTTACCTGCATGAACATTTATGTTTGGACCCAATCCCGCTGTTGCTGCTACCAGATGGTTTATAAATGCATGCTGAGACACATCTAAGAAGTAACATCTGGAAATCTTTGAATCACATTCTTCTTGCTAAAATATCCCTGGGGAAACAGGGGCCTCAAAAAGAGAAAAATCCAAACTTTTAATAGTTATTGTGAAGGATGTGAGATATTAAAGTTTTTCTGTCTTAATTAAAACTTTCAGAGAACAAAACAAAAATTGACCTGAAATTCTAATTGAAAAAGCATTAATGCCATGTATAAAGGAGTATCACCTTTCAAATTGCATTATGAAGATATCATTCTTCATCTTTATGAGATTGAAGATTATAAGGGCGTCATCTTTAATACAAGTTTATGAAAATGTCCTACCACTCATAAGATCTGTGCTCAAAATCTTTTGTCCAGCAGTTGTCACAGAATTGCACTGACCCTCCACAGGTATGTTTGTACCAAGGGACCTGGAGCAAACAACCTACTTGGATTGTTGCAAGGTTTATAAACGGTAAAGAGCTACATTAACACTTGCTTGGGTCTGAACTCACAGAAAATAGTCATGGAGTAGAGCAAAGCAGAAATGATTAACTTAGGCAGGTACAAAGCCACAATTCAATCTTTATTTTCAAACCAGTGCTCAAACCACCATAGTCAATGAGTTGGTTTACATTATGGACCTGGGGTGGGGGTGGTTCTAGTTTTTATCAAACTTTGAAATTGCTACATATATAATGTTATCCTAATTTGGGACTTCCTTCCCTACTTGTGGGTTTCAGACTTTCTGGGGCCACAGAATTATCACAAAGGGTCTGTGGATCCTTAGGCAGAGCCAGCCCTTAGTGCAGACTGGACAATATGCTTTTACTGGGCCCTAGAAAAATATTTATTGATGAATGAATGAACAAATGATCCATCTCATTCATTTATATTTATGTGCTATATTTCAAATTATGTAAATGTCATTGTATTTTGGTTGTCTATTATTGTGTAACAAACCACACCAAAATTGAATGGCTTAAAATAACAATAATTTATTTTTTCTCATGATTCTGTGCATTGGCTGGGTGGTTCTCCTGGTTGTGTCTAGGATCACGTATGTGGCTGCATTCAGCTAGCAGATTAGCTGGTGACTGGGCTGATAGCTCACCCTTAAGGAGGTGAGACCACTTTCTGCCATGACAGCAGCTAGGTTCCAAGAAAGCAAACCCCAGTGGGCAAGTACTTACCAAGCAGCTGCTTGTGTCAAGTGTACTGCTGTCCCTTTGGCCATAGCAGGTAAAATAGTCAAGTCCACAGTCAATGTGAAAACTAAACCTTGAGGTTTGATTCTTTGTGGACTAATAGTGTAACAATTTATAATATTGTAATTAATTATTTGTAAATTCATGTAAAGGAGTTACTGAATTCATAATAGCTTTTCATCAGAATGTTTTCTCAATCATTAGAATGTTTGTTAAAACTTCAGATACTCTTCTGAGGATCCATGAAATTGTTTGGCTTTATAAAGGGATACTTGTAGTCAAAAAAGAGGGAAGCCCTGCTCTAAATAAAGGCACCATCTGCCAGAAATTTAAAAGATTTGGTCCTATTGATGTTTGGGATGAGATTTGACGTATTTGGAAAATGCTGCTTTAATTATATTTATTATAATTAAGTATATTTAAAATATGTTCATTATATTTTAAATAAACATAAAATACATGTTTATTATATTTTTCACCATACTATGACCATGAGTATTAAATGAAGAATGTTTTAAAAGTTAATTCATTACAGCACCTTTGTTAGAAGAATAACACGGGGAGTTTGTTCTTTCTTATCCAAGGCAGACCATGTCACCCTGAATGCCTCAGGCCTACCCCTGGCTCCTATGGCTTTAATGTGGCAGAAATTAAGGATAAAGTACCCAAAGTCAACCTTTGAACAGTGCAACATTGTAAAAAGCTGGCAACTGACAAATATAAAACCTCTACTTTTAAATGGTAGTTTTAATTGTGAAATCAAGAATGTAAAATAATGTAGCATAAAGTTTATTTATTTTAATGTCTACATACTTTTTAAAGTGCCAGACAATGACTATAAAGTGAGACGGGCACCAGCCAGTAACAGAACAGGCAAGGGAAATAGTGTATGAGCAAACTGTTAAATTGCCAGGGAGAATCTACTGCTCATCTTGCTCACATGGATGAAATCAAAAGTAGCAACTTAAGTTTCCTGGTGAGTTGGATATTTTTCCAACTTCATTGGTGATAATGAGTCAGTACTCTGGGCAATCAATGAACTCACCATGTAGAATGACCCAGAAGGAGGAGACCCAGTTCCTTTCAAAGGAGCCTCCCTACAAGAATCTATACTACACAAATGATTAAAAGGAGGTTCATCGGCTCATGGCTGCCTGCAGACAACTTCACTCCAGCAGACTCTGAGAAGCTGCATCTTGGCATGCTGTCCCCAGAATGGAGTAAGTTGTTGTTCATCCCCGTCTTTACTGGTACCTCCTGGGGTGCCTCCCCACTTCACCCCTACAGTTTTCTATCTGGGCCTGATTGTTTCTCTTGAGACATTTCTAGCAGACCCTTGTCTCAGTTTCTCCTGTGTCGTTTAGCAATCCTCTCTAGTCTCCTTTTTGTTTCATAGTTTCTTTCATTAATTTACTCAACATTTATTGAGTGGCAACTGTGTTCAAAGCTCTATGCTACTTACTGGAGCTATCTATTGGAATTGTAGTTGGTTAAGGAAGAGATATCACCAGATAGTCTCAAAAAAAGTAGGAATGATCATTGTAGAAGGGCAGGTCCCTGGATGGCCTTGGCCAACTCAGCTCTCTCCCTTCCCACTTGTAGTTCTCAGGATAACTGTAGAATGTGCCAAGAATGCAATGTCCTGAGATAAGGAGGAACTGTCTGGAACAACTCAGACTATGCCTTTGTTCCTTCTAGAGCAGGATGCTCTGCAACACTTGTGCTCAGTGATCCCAGTAATGCCGATGGTACAAAACCCAGGGCAAATTGATTTCAGGGTCTTTCAGCTGCAGTGTGACATGGGGCACATGCAGACAAGACTCCATCCACCCTTGGCAGCTTTTCTGAGCCTTGCCATAACAGCTTGCCATAAATCCTAGGCTTCTGTTTGTCTGTGCATAACAAATCTGCTTTGCCTAACTTGTTTTGCATGGGTTTTGTGTCACTAGACTAGACCAGACCTAAAAACTTTTGCAATAATAAAGAGATGGGCAAGGCATAAAAAAATCTATTGAATGAAACAAAAGCTGAAAACTTCCCCAGTCTTGCAAGACACATAGACATCTAGATATAGGAAGCTCAAAGATTACCAAATATATTCAACCCAAAAAGGTCTTTCCAAAGCACATTATAGTCAAACTCTTAAAAGTCAATGACAGAGAATTCTAAAAACAGCAAGAGAACAGCATCAAGTTACATATATAAGGGAATCTGCATTAGACTAGCAGTGGATTTCTCATTAGAATCCTTACAGGTCAAGAGTGAATGTTATGATATATTCAAAGTGCTGAAAGAAAAAAGCCCTGCCATCCAAGAATACTATACTCAGCAAAGCTTTCCTTAAAAGAGGAAGAGAAGTAAAGTCTTTCCCAGATAAGCAAAACCTGAGGAAATTTATCACTGCTAGACTGGCTCTGCAAGAAATGGTTGAAGGAATCCTACATCTGGAAGCAAAAGGATAATATCTACCATCATAATAAAGCATAAAACTCACTGGTATAGTAGATATACAAATTAGAACGAGAAAGGAGTTAAACATTACCACCACAGAAAACCACCAAACTTCAATGATAAACAATAAGAGAGGAAGAAAGGAAAAAGGATATGCAAAACAACCTTAAAACAATTAACAAAATGACAGGTATAAGTACTAACCTATGAATAATAACTTTGAATGTAAACTGATTAAATACCCCATTTAAAAGATATAGACTGGCTAAATGGGTTTTAAAATATGACTAAACTCTATGTTGCCTACAAGAAACTCAGTTCATTTATAGACACATAGACTGAAAGTGAAGGGATGGAAAAAGATGTTCCACACAAATAAAAATTAAAGGCAAGCAGGAGTAGCTATACTTAGATGAAATAAGACTTTAAGTCAAAAACTCTAAGAAGAGACAAAGAAGGATATTATATAATGACAAAGGGATCAATTCAGCAAGAGGACATAACAATTCCAAATATATATGAATCCAATACTGAAGCACTCAGATATATAAAACAAATATTATTAGATATAAAGGGAGAGATAGAACACAATACAATAATAGCCGGGGATTTCAACACCCCACTCTCAACATTGGACAGATCATCTAGAGAAAAAAAATCAACAAAAAAACACTGAATTTAAACTGCACTTTAGACCAAATGGACTTAACAGACATTTACAGAACATTTCATCCAACAGCTATGGAATATATATTCTTCTCATCAGCACATGGAACAGTCTCCAGGATATATCATATGTTAGGCCACAAAATGAGTCTCAAGAAATTTTTAAAAATCAAACCCATATCAAGTATCTTCTCAGACCACAGTGAAGTAAAGCTAGAAATCAGTAACAAGAGGAACTTAGGAAACTGTACAGATACATGGAAATTAAATAGCATGCTTCTAAATAACCATTGGGTCAATGAAGAAATTAAGAAGGGTATCAAAAAATTCTTGAAACACATTAAAATGAAAACAAAACATATCAAAACCAATGGTATATAGTAAAAGCAGTGCGAAGAGGGAATTTCATAGCAATAAATGCCTACATCAAAAAAGCAGAAAGATTTGAAATAAACAACCTAACAATGTACCTCAAGGAACTAGAAATGCAAGAACAAACCAAACTTAAAATTAGTGGAAGAAAAGAAACAATAAGATCAGAGCAGAACTAAATGAAATAGAGATTTAAAAAAAAAAAATCAATGAAGTGAAACGTTGTTTTTTTGAAAAGATAAAAATTGATAAACTGCTAGCAAGACTAACCAAGAAAAAGGAACAAAAACCCAAACAAATAAAATGAGAACAATAAAGGAGACATTACAATTTATATCACAGAAATACAACAAATCACTAGAGACTATTATGAACAACTATACACTAACAAATTTGAAAACCTAGAGAAAATGGATACATTCCTAGACAAATACAACCTATCAAGATTGAACCATGAAGAAATAGAAAACTTGAACATACCAATAATGAATAATAAAATTGAATCAATAATAAAATTCTCCCAACAAAAGGAACCCCAGGACCAGATGGCTTTCCTGCTGAATTCTACCAAACTTATAAAGAACTAATACCAAGTCTTCTCAAACTATTCCTAAATATTGAAGAGGAGGAAATTCTTCCTGACTCATGTTATGAATCCAGCATTACCCTGATACCAAAACCAGACATGGACACACACACATACACACACACACAAAGAAAACTACGGGCCAATATCCCTGATACACATAGATGCAAAGATCCTCAACAAAATATTGGCAAACCAAATCCAACAACACATCAAAAAGATAATACATTATGACCAAGTGGAATTTATCTCAAGGATGCAAGCATTGTTGAACATATGCAAATAAATAAATGTGATACCTTGTATCAACAAAATGAAGGACAAAAACTATATATTCATTCCAAAAGACTCAGAAAAAGCATTTGATAAAATTTGACATCCCTTCATGATAAAAACTCTCAACAAATTAGCCATGGACGGACATACTTCAATGTGATAAAAGCTATATGACAAACCCATAGCTAACATTATACTGAATGGGGAAAAGCTGAAAGCCTCTTCGCTAAGGTCTGGAACACGACAAGAATGCTAACTTTCTCTACTCTTATTCAACACAGTACTGGAAGGCCTACCCAGAACAATTAGGCAGGAGAAAAAAATAAAAGGCATCCAATTTGCAAAAGAGGAAGTCAAATTATCTCTCTTTGCAGATGACATGATCTTATATATATATAAAAACCTGAAGACCCCACCAAAACACTCTTAGAACTGATAAATAGATTCAGTAAAGTTACAAGATACAAAATCATTACAAATAGCAGTACCATTTCTATAGACCAATAAGGAACTAGTTTAAAAGAAATTTTAAAAGAAATCCCATTTACAATAGGCACAAAAAATAATAAAATACCTAGGAATAAATTTAACTAAGGTGGTGAAAGACCTCTACAAGGAAAACTACAAAACACTGGTGAAAGAAATTGAAGAGAACACGAACAAATGGAAAGACATACATGCTCATGAATCAGAAGAACTAATATTGTTAAAATTACCATACTACCCAAAGCAATCCATGGATTCAACACAATTTCTATCAAAATACCAATGATATTCTCTACAGAAATAGAAAAAACAATCCTAAAATTCGTATGGAACCAAGAGAGAGCCCAAATAGCCAAAGCAATCCTGAGCAAAAAGAATAAAGGTGGAGGTATCACACCACCTGACTTCAAAATATATTACAAGGCTAGAGTAACCCATATAGCATGCTATTGGTATAAAAGCAGACACATAGGCCAATGGAACATAGTAGAGAACCTAGAAATAAATCCATGTATTTACAGCCAGCTGATTTTCAACAAAGAACATACACTGGGAAAAGGGCACCTTCTTCAATAAATAGTTCTGGGAAAAGTGGATATCCACACAAAGAAGAATGAAACTAGATGCCTATCTCTCACCATATACAAAAATCAACTCCAAATGGATTTAAGACTTAAACACATGACCCAAAACTATAAAACTATTAGAAGAAAACATAGTGGAAATGCTTCAGGACATTGGTCTAGGCAGATTTTATGGCTTAGACCTCAAAAGCACAGGCAACAAAATCAAAAATAGACAAATGGGAAGCTATTAAACTAAAAAGTTTTTACACAACAAAGGAAACAGTCAACAGAATGCAGAGACAACCTGTAGAATGGGAGTAAATATTTGCAAACTATTCATCTAATAAAAGACTAATATCCAAAATATACAAAGAACTCAAACAACTCAATACAAAAAAACCAAATAATCCCATTAAAAAGTGGGCAAAAGATCTAAATAAATATTTCTCAAAAGAAGACATACAAAATGGCCAACAAGTATGTGAAAAAATGCTCAACATCACTAATCATCAGGAAAATGCAAATCAAAACCACATTGAGACAGGATCTCACCCCAGAAAGACAAAAAAAAAAAAAAAAACCTAAAAAAAAAAAACCAGATGCTGGTGATTATGCAGATAAAAGGGAAATCTTATGCACTGTTGGTAGTGATGTAAATTAGTGTAGCCATTATGAAAACAACATGGAGGTTCTCAAAAAACTAAAAATAGATCTACCATATGATCCAGAAATCCCACAACTGGCTATTTATCCAAAGGAAAGAAAGTCAGTATATCAAAGGGATACCTGCACCCCCATGTTTATTTCAGCATTATTCATAATAGCCAAGATATGGACTCAGCCTAAGTATCCATCAGCAGATGAATGGATAAAGAAAATGTGATATTTACACAATGGAATACTATCCAGCCATAAAAAAGATTGAAATCCTGTTATTTGCAGCAGCATGGATGGAGCTAGAAGTCATTATGCTAAGTGAAATAAGCCAGTTACAAAAAGGCAGATATGATGTGTTCTCACTTATGTGGAAGCTATTAATAAAAAAGTTGATCTCATGGAAGTAGAGAGTAGAATAATGGTTAGCAGAAGCTGAAAAGAGTGGGTGGGGGGCATGGAGAGATGTTGTTTAATGGGTACAAACATAATTAGATAGAAGGAATAAGTTCTAGTGTTCTATAGCACAGAAGGGTGATTATAGTTAACAGTAATTTATTTTATATTTCAAAATAGCTAGAAGAGGAGTTGAAATGTTCCCAAGACCAAAAAATGATAAATGTCTGAGGTGATGGATGTCCTAAGTACCTTGATTTGATCATTACCTATGTACTTATGTATCAAAATATCACATGTACACCATAAATATGTACATGTATTATTATGTATCAATAAAAAGAATGTTGTTAGTATAGTTTATGATTTTTTTAATTTAATAAAAATGCCTTTAAACAAATGAGAAAATTGTTTTTTTCCATGGCAATGCAAACAATTCCTGTCTATAACTAACCATAAAAGTGAATTTTGTCCCATAGAAGCTATAAATCACTGGAAGTCTAATCTTGATTTAAACTGATTTTAACATCTTACCAATTCCCTCATCATTTAAGGAGTTATATAAAGTCTTCAATACATGTTCATTTTAAATGTCTATGAGAGTCATGAATTTGCCATTTTGAGAATAATATCTTAGGAGTTTTGGAGGTCACCCACCAAAATGCTCCAATGGACTCTCCTGAAGGAGGCAGATAAATTGCATTGCATGAGACGTGCACCTCATGGGCTGAAATCCAAGCATGTCTTTTTTTACCTTTCATAGTGGCTCCCAAGTGGCAATGAACTCTCAACTTCTTTGGTCAACAAACTTTCTATATCAGCAGAAATTATGTTTTGTTGTATGTCAGTTTAAACATAATTTTGAAGATCTTACGTAACTCAAAACCTGGAACTAGTATTAAAGTGAGCTAATAAAAGGAAGATATTAGATTCAAGCATTGATTACTAAGCATAATTTTAATTTATTTACTTTTGCTTTTTATTTTTATATATAATAGAGTAGCTATATATTTTGGTCAATTTTGCCACTTAAAAAAGGTATAAAAAAATTGGGTGGCTGTAGAAAGTTGTCCTTTGTGTATTTAAGACCTTTGACAGTCTGCTAAAATGCTTGTATATGACAGAGGTCAATTACCTATTTCCCAGTTTTTACCGGATAACATAAATTAATTACTTTGATTAAAAGGAATAATAATATAGGTGGTTAAAGCTTTATAAAAAACAATAGTAACAAAGAAAAATAACTCTGTGTGTTTTTATTTTTCAAGGAAAAAATATAGTTTTTTGAAGTGTTAGTTTTTTCCAGTCAGAATAAGAAAGAGCATAATGAAGGACAAAACTCAAGGAAAGTACATTTTATTTGCCTTGGTTTAAAGCACTTGACTCTGAAAAGAAATTATGAACTCTTTTAAAATTTTGGCAAATTTTGGTCAGTTTTGATGGGCTTGCTTCTCTTAACAAAAAGAAAAGAAAGAAAAGAAAAGAAAAGAAAACCAAACTCTGTAAAACAATTTTAAAGAGATTAAGTCTGAGCCAATATGAGTGACCATGGCCTGGGGATCCATAAACCCAAGAAGCCTTGAGTAAGTGGTCCAAAGGTAGTTGGGCTACAGTTTGGTTTTATACATTTTAGGGAGACAGGAATTGCAGGTAAAATCACAAATCAATACATGGAAGGTATACATTGGTTTGACCTGAAAAGGTGAGACAACTCCAAGCTGGTGGGGGGGAGTATTACAGGTTATAGGTGGATTATTCAGAGATTCATTCTTTGATTCATAATTGGTTAAAGAAATAAAGCTTTGTCTAAAGGCTCGGAATCAGTAGGAAGGAATGTTTTACAATAAGGAAGTCTGTTAATCATAGGGCAAGCCACAATATAACACTCAAAGTGATCTGTTAAGCAAATTGATGGTCTGCAGGCATCACTTAACCTTTGCCTTGTATGGCCTTAGGTCCCGCTTGTAATTTAGTATCTCATTGTCACAAAGAGTCTGTTCTTTCAGTCTTACGATCTCTATTTTAGCATCGATGCTACTCAGTTGTAGTCTCTAAGCTTCAAAAGGGAGGGGGCATAAGGAGGTGTGTCTGACCTCCCTTTCTGTCATGGCTGGGAAGTCAGTTTCAAGGTTTTTCTGGGGTCCCCTTAGCCAAGAGGGGTCTGTTCAGATGGGGGGTGTTTAGGATTTTATTTTTAGTTTACACATCCTTGATTTATTGATCAATGCCTTCATCTACAATGTGAAAGGTTATTACTTATCATCTCTTATAATCTGCCTAGAGATCAAATATTCTATGTTTTAATTTTCTGTGCTTTATGTTCACTTTATGATTATTTTTGATTATTGAAAAAACAGTTGCTTCACTTGTGAAAGCTATAAGTTTCCATACAATTGTATTATTTTCTTCTTGGTTTATTTTAATATATTTTATTATAATTAGATTAAGTTGCTAAGTATTTCTCATCACCCAATATCTTATTTACATGAAGTGATCAATCTCTTCCGACATCCTTTTTGATTTTTCCCTCTCAAGATCAGGACTTCAATTTAGAAAAAATAAAATAATATTTCCAGAATACTATTTATACCTAAAAGTATTTTGAGATAACCCAAAGGGTCCATGGAAAATGGCAACAATTTGTTATTTGACCTTAAAAAGGAGAGATGTTAGAAATAATTAGGTTTGTTTGCCATGCTTCATATTTCTTAACCAGTTCAACATTTATTGTAAGAGCTGTATAGAAAGCATTATCAAATCATAAAAAGCATTTAGCCTTCCCTAAATTAAGTTCGAATAGGTAAAAATTGTTAATATAAATATTTCAAAAATCAGATGCTTTATATGAAGGCCCCAGAGATTTTTCAATGTGCTCACTATCCATATGTTTTTACCCTCAGGAAAAAACATCAATCAAATATATATGAAATAGTGCTGTATTCTACCACAATAGAGAATTTTACTTTTCTACATTCTGATATTATTGGTTACTATAATAAATTAAACTCAGCCTTTCAGTGATTGCCATCTATAAATAATTTTTGTCTTATTCTGATGCTTGCCTGAAGGCGTTCCAATAAGCTAGAAGCTAGAGTTTTGGTCTTCAACCAAGGAGAGTCTCAGAGCTTCATGGAAAGGATTGCATCAAGGACTTTCAACCACTGATACTTCAAAGAACAGATTCTTGGATACAGGTTTCCAAGCTGACACTGCTTAGAAACCTTTAGACCATTCCAGTGGACTAAGTGAGATTTGCAGAACTCATTTTAGTCTGGAAGCAAAGAGTTTTATGAAGGCAAACTACTGGTGGAAAACCCAGCAGCAAGAGTTAACTACATTATTACATTAGAGAGAATGAACTTACAACATGAGTTTAATTGGAGCTATTTGTTTGGAATATTGTTCATGTTGTTTTTACGTGTGGGTTTTTTAATGGATATATCAGACCTTTCTCTTTCTCTTTAAGCTATCACTAACGCTCAGTTTAGTAGACTCTGCCTTTCTACCCGAAATGAAACAAAAGGTATACAATTCTCACTGACATTCCTCTCCCCCTGGCCCCCAATTCAGAAACTCTTAAAGAGTTTCCTAACTTTCCTTGAACAATATGGTTATTTGCATAAGTTCAGTAAAATTCTGTCTACATTTTTACCAGGATATAATTGAAAACATCGGCTGTACAACCAAGACCGCACCTGGAGTGCCATATGTAAGAAAGATTCTCATTTAATCAGATATGAGAAAAGGAACATATGTGAAGTTAATGCCCACAAAGCCCTCTAACATGGAAATTTGAAAGATTTTGGCAGGGGCAAGGAAGGTTGGGTGGTTTCTGTTCTACCACTCCCTTCCTCCTGGGTTATCTCCACCCCTCATTATCTTTGAGCTATTTAATAATTCTGTATATTGGGGAAATTAATACAATAGATTTGTTCTTGTCCACAGAAGTGCAAATTGTGCCTGGTAAAGATGCAATTCATTATTGCCCTGTGGATATTGATTGGTTTCCCATAATTAAGCAAATTTATTCTGACATTCCTAATGACCTGTATATGTAACTGCTCTTCAAATTCACCTTAGAACCTGTTGTAATGTCTTGCTGTTTCTCTCATTAATAAATGAGTTAAATAAAATCTTTGGCATGTGTTTATTTTATGTTTGTATAAATTATGATTTTACTTTTGTCAAAAAAATTATCTTCTAACAATTTTTAAGGTTATCTGAGTTACCCAACAGATTTACCTGACAGAACTAGGGAAACTGCATTGCCAGAGGCACCCACTTTATGGGTAGCTAAAGCCCAGATATGTCTTGTCTTGGCTCCCAGAAATGAATTCCAAGTGGGATTCATTGAAATTTAACACTGTTAAATTTCTGTTTCTCTAGTCTTTTTTTTTTATCCTCTTTCTACCAAATTTTTTATTTTTGTTTTTTGTTTTGTTTTGCTTATGGCTAACAAGTTATTCCCCACTGGTGACAGCAATGACTGCGAATTCTGTTTAATACCCTCACAATTTGGATGATTTCTCTAGGTGGATGACAAATAATCCAGTTTGCCACTCTTCTTTGTTTATTTATCTATTTGTCCACTTCCATCTCAAATCAATTAAGCATGTAGTGCACACGGGGAAGAACAGCTCTTTCATATCTGAAATGGCTGATGTCCCCAAGCCCCCGGCCGTGGACTGACACATGCCAGGAACCAGGCTGAACAGCAGGAGGCAGGTGGAGAGGGGAGCAAGGGAAGCCCCACTTGGAGCCCACAGCTCGTCCCCATCGCTGGCATCACCACCTGAGAGTCTCCGTCCCCGGTCCCGGCCCGGTCAGATCAGCGGTGGCATCAGACCCTCATAGGAGCACAAACACCGCCGCAAACTGCTCATGTGAGGGATCCAGGTTGCACGGCCATGAGAATCCAACGCCCGATGATCTGAGGTGGAGCCGAGGCAGCGACCCCCACCCCGCTCCGTGGAAAAACTGTCTTCCACGAAAAAAGGTCAAAAAGGTTGGGGACCACTGTAATGGTAAATTTTATTGTTCCTCTGTTTATTCTTTTTTTAATTACTCTCTAGAAAATATTTATTGACACTTGTTTTAATTTTCTTTCCATATCCTGGGAAATAAACATGATACACAAAATACAGTAAAATATACTTTTCCCATTTCAAATAAACATATTTTACTCTTATAAAAAACGTAATAATCGGTATGATTCACCACAGTATATGAATCAGGGAAATGAAGCAAAGATAATCTCTAGTTAAATTGTCACTTATTTTAATGAGTCTCTCAAGCATTTTTTCTGGAGAAAAAGAACACTCTTCTCTGTAGAATTATAGTGACTTAGAGACTTGCTTTTTGTGTGGAGAAAGCAAAGATAAGCTTTTTAAAAAAGTGTTAAGTGTCAAAAAGAGTCTTAGTTTAGGAGAAAAATAGCATCCAAGTCTTTGCTGAACCAACTAAGTTATGTGTAAATTTTCTTGTTAATAATTCCTAGATACCAGACTACATTCTGAATATGATGATTCCTATGTATCACACTGGTAATTTTCAAAATTAGTGGTTAAGTATTTAAATTAACAGCTATGAGTGTAATATAAACCCAAGACAGAATTTTAAAGCTCTGTTAACAAGAAAGTCTAAAAATAGTGGTGCTATACAGGACAAATTTATCCTTTTCATGACTGTTATTCTTAACATTATAAGAACTCAAATCTACTGGATTATACAGACTTAATACAAATTTATATACACATAATTCCTGATTAGTTTAACACAACGTGTTAGTTTGCTCTTGTAAGTGGTAAGAATATTTTAGCAGCCAGCAAAAATCACATGTAGATAGTCACCAATCTTGAAAGTTTTCTTCTGCATAATCTATTCACCCTTAGAAGAATATAGCACTGATAAGAAAAGTCATTAGTAATGTCTAACTTCCTATGTTAGCAGTTAATTGGTACTTTATATACTAGCTGGTGGAAGTAAATCAATGTTTACTGTAGCTCCAATCCCACCACACGTGGCTCCTTTACATGAATGCAGAAATGCTGATCAGACCATGCCACCTCAAAATACAACTGTTTTCAGTAAAAATCTTACACAGGCTATGAGGTGGGGATTAGATCTGTCCTCAGCATTATAAAGGGCATCATTTATTGTCCAGATGGTGACTTACAATATGAAAATTTTCTTTCTTCATTTTATTTTTTAATTAATTTTTTTTACAAACACTGTATTAGGTAATCTTTCTTTATTTTAAAGGGTAGAAAAGTATATACCTAGCCATTCTTTTATGGTAACATTTTTATTTCTGCAAATTTCTGAAGGAGATAAATGTGTACTCAAAAATTTACAAGTCCAATATAATAAGCTTGTGGTTTCCTTCTTTGACATTCTTCATAATTCCTCCATTTCAAAGTATGTATTAAGGCTGCTTGCCATGAATGGGCGTTCAAAGATCCTCAACAGGCTTGTTTTGAACAGTTCTACTGAGTGACATGAGGTGCTGAGAGGTGTCGTTCTTTAGGGACATCACTGGATCTGTCCCAGGCTCCATTCTATCATAATCCACAGCCCAAAGCACAGTATCGGTGAGAATCACGCCCAGGACTGGTATCACGCCAATAGAGATTCCTGGAAATCTCAGCAACTGCAGTTGTTTGGTTCCTCTGAAAAAGGAATACATTTTTTTCCCACAACCCTCGTGGTAAAGTCACTGACATCTTCCTGGTGGGTTTGTTTAGAATATCCTGGGATTTCCCTAACATAGCAGGAATCTGGGGGCCAGTCTGTCTCTGTAATTTCCAACCAGTTGGTGAAACACACCACTCCACAGGACTTAAACTCTCTCTGAAAATAATTCCAAACATGAGCAAGCCACCGATGTCTGGGTAAGCCATAATTTGTTATTCTAGCTTTCAAAGTGATCATATCTGACTACTGTACTGGAACCATAAGTGCCTGCTTGTATGTCCAAATGCCACAAGACAGTTCTACACAGAAAATGACAAGTAAACTTCCAAAGTGCCATGCAAGAAGCAACAGATTTCTTCTCACCATTCCAGAATATCCTAACATCCCCACAGTGATAAGGAAACAGCAAACAGCAATCATGACCAGATGAACCACAGGAAAGCAAGTCAGATGACCACCACCTCCATCCTTGTTTCTGCAGTTAAAACCAAGACATTATTAAGTAGCCCCTCATCCAAGCAGACACTGCCAGCATGCTAATGGACATTAGCCTAAAGAGCAGATTAAGGGTGAAAAGCAGGAAGTGCAGGTACCGCAGGGAACCCTCTCTGGCCATTGTGAGCCCTGGGAGGGAGAAGCCCCATCCTCTCACTACATCATACCCGCATGGTCAAAAAAGCAGTGATCACTGAAGGACAATGAGGGTTGCACAGTGGGGGCTTACTGGGATGGGGATGTTCCCCCTGAGAGACAGAGGGCTGTATTTCTATTTATTTTTGAAGCTGTATGTTCTGAAGCTATAAACTCTCTATGTGTCTGTCTATCAATCTCTAATTCAGAAAGGACTTTATCTCTCATGATAAGAGTATGTAATGATTTCCTTTCTTTGGAAGGCTCAAGGTCTCCATGAGGTTGCTGTCAAGCCACTGGCCAGGGCTGAAGTCTCACATGAAATCTCAACTGGGGAAGAATCCACTTCCAAACTTACTCATGTGGTTTTCATAGGGACTCAGTTCAGCCTGGACTATTGGGCAGAGGTCTTCAGTTTCTCACTGACCAAAAACCACCCTCAATTTCTTGCCATATGGGCCTCTCCCCAGGACAGTTCACAACATGGCAGCTGACTTCCCTCAGAGTGAGTGAGCCAGAGAGTGAGAGAGAGCATCCAAGAAGGAAGTCATTGTCTTTTTGTCACTTCTGCCATATTTGATTCATTAGAAGCAATTGAATAAGTCCAGCCTGCACTCAAGGAGAGTAGATTATGTGAAGGTGTGAATATCAGGAGGCAGGAGCATTGGTTATCATCTTAGAAGGTACTGACCAAACCTCAAAGACCATTTATATATATGGGTTATAACTGTCAATATTATTCATATTGGAAATTGATACTAATAAATTTTTAATATTCTCATTTATTGATTGATTCATTAAAGATAGATAAATGCATTGCATGTTAACATACATAACATCTTAGTATTATCATGAAAAAAGTTTTGACCTCAATGACCTCTGAGAGAGAACTGCTGTCCTTAAGTAAAGTATCAATTTGTTTCAGAATTTGAAAGAGCATAATGAAGGACAAAACTGAGAAAGTTAAATTTATTTGTCTTGATTTAATATGCCTACATCTGGAAAAAAAGGTACAAAATATGTTAAACTTATAGCAAACTTCACTCAGTGTTATGGGCTTACTTTTTGGTTTACCGAACAATGCATTTATTTGCCTATGGCATGAAAGACTATTCTTACCTTCTTTATAATCTGCCTATATAGCAGACATTCTGAGTCTTAACAAAATAATTTTCTGAACTTTATGGTGATTTTATCAAGACCTTTTTTATTTAGGAACAAAAAACAAAAGTTATTTACTTACAAAAGAACGAAGGTTCTTTTCAATTCATATCACCTTCTGTGCTTACTTTTAAATATTTTGTTGTAATTTTGATTAAATACTTAACCAAGTACTATTTCTCAGTCATCCAGAATCCTGTCTTAGTCCAGTGTCCAAATTTCCTCTTACAACCTTTTTTTTTTTTGGCAACTTGAAATTGGATATAAGCACAGGAAAAAATAAAATTTTCAGGATCTCTCTTACACCTAAAACTATCTTTCCATTTCTCTGGAAAAATCACAAAAATTTGTTCTTTTTAGTTACTAGAGGCTGGGAAGGATGTGGGTATATGTGTTGTGTGAGGTGCGGGGGGATGAAGAGAGGTTGGTTAATGGGTACAAACATGCAATTAGATAGAAGAAGTAAATTCTAATGTTCAATAGCAGAATAAAGTGACTGTGGTTAACAACAATGTATTGTACATTTCAAAATAGCTAGAAGTGAGGACTTGAAATGTTCTCAATACATAGAAATGATAAATGCACATGGTGATGGATATCCTACATACCCTGACTTGGATCATTAAACATTCTATGCATGTAACAAAATATCACATATATAGTAATGTACCCCATAAATATTTACAAATATCATGTATCAAAAAATTATTCTTTCATCTTATAAAAAGAGAAGTATTAGAAATAATTAGATTTATTTGATGTGCATCTAATGTAACAGTTACATGGGAAGAGTTGTCAAATCAGAAAAGACACCCAACCTGCCCTAGGTTAAATTTGCATAGGTAAAATATTATTAATTATATATTTCAGAAATTATATGCTCTATGGGAAGTTCCTGGATATTTCTCAATGCCCTTGCTGCTGTAATATGTTGTTTTTCCCTCAGGATAACACAAATTAAAAGTCTAATAAAATAGCTCTGCTGCCTTTTCCTTTATTTGTCAGAGTCCTGGAGGTGCTTTGTCTGATATTAGGCAACAGTATCACATTGTCAGTAATAATTTTGCATGTCATTAAAATGCTTAATTGGCCACAATCTTCTTTAATTTGCATAAAGCATCTTCTAGGCCAGTGGCTCTCAATTTGGGATGCACATCAGACTTATTCTTGGAGTTTTATGAAAATACAAATTTCTAGTCCCTGTTCTATACTTACTGAATCTCTTAATATTCTCAGAAAAAATTATGTCTTAGGGTTATTATATGTTAACCTCAAGATTTTATCTTTATTTTATGTGCCTTGAAACAACCAAATTTCCTCAACAGTTGCATTTTTCATTTTATGAACCTTCATCAGACCATTCATATTTGAAAATTATTAGTTATAAAATAACTACAGTCATTAGGCCTCTGTTGCGCAAATAAATAAAGACCACCCAAATGAGAACAAGCAAAAGTCATTTATTCTGAGTTTGCTATAGCAAGGGAGTCAGCCACCACCACTCGCATTTGGCAGAGACTCAAAGGCAGACAGAGGAGTACAAAAGCCTTATAGTAGAAATAAGGAAGACTTCAGAAATGCCCTCACTGGAGGCTACTAGCATGGGGAAGCTGTAGGTTGGCTAACTAGAAGCGGGGCATCCTATGTGATTGGTTAGGGAAGTATATTTGGCTTTCTGTGGTTGGTTCTAAAATTGGTGGTGGGGGCAAAAATTAGGGAAGCTATTAGTTATTAATCAAGTCCTGGCCTTTTGGGGCCAAATGCTGCCAGAGTTATTATTTGGCTTTTTGGACTGGTTGCTATAGAGAGTAGGTTGAATTCCTGAGCTGGTTGCTGCAGTGTGGGTCAGTTCTACTCGCATAATCTGGCCATTGTCTGTCTCCCTGTCATTTACAGATAGCTTTTGTTTCACTCAGATGCTTGCTTGAAGTCTCTGCTATAAGCTACAGGCCAGCATCTCTGTCTTCAACAAAGGATAGTCACAGTGTCTGGCTTGAGGAAAAGAACTATACCACGTACTACAAACTATTGACACTTCAAAGAATAGTCTTTTAGGTCCAGGCTTCTGTACTGACATTGCTTAGACAACTTGCAGACCATAGCAGTGGGCTAAGTCAAGATTTCCAGGACTCAATTTTAGTCTAGAAATAGATGGCTTCATGAAAGAAGACTGCTAACCCAAGATCTAGCAGAATAAGAATTAATTATGTAAGACTGAATGAACTGATGAGGGACATTTTTTGGTGGTTATTTATTTTTGATATTGTGGATATTGTTTTAATGATCTATCACATTATATATATATATATTCTATATAGAGGGAATATATATAGAATATATATATATTCTTTCTCTCTCTTCCAAAGCTTTCTGTAATCTAAAACAATTTAGAAAACTCTAATTTTGTAAACTCCAGCAAAACATCTTAAAATGATATCTCATTATCCCTGAACCCTAAAATCAGAAAGTCTGAATTCCAAGTCTCCTTACTTTTTGTTGTGGCAACATAGTTATTTGCATAGGTCCTTACCAGGATATGATTGGATAAATTGATTGTACAGCTGTAAAGGAAAATAAAAGTCTCAGGATCATCCCCCCCCCAACTCCTTATGCAAAAGGAAGGTCAAGCCTGGAGGCTGAGTCATGCAACACCCCCTTCTAAATGAATAGCTGCTACTAACATTATGCATTAGCCAGATCTCCAGGGAAAGGTAAAAGGCCTCAGGCATCTACAAGGACTGCCCCCACAGACCACTCATAAGGAAATTCCTTGCTGGCCTCCCATAAATAAGGACACGTGAATTGTAACTTTATGTCTAAAGGCTAAGTATAGTTCCTAAAACTAAAGTCTGTTTGATTCCACACTAATAATGTTGATTACAAGTCTACAGGTACAGAATAGAGACAGGACAAGATCAATCATTCTTCCACCTACCAGGGACATCTACATAATTGATTCTTCCTTCACACCCTTTTTTCCTTCAAAACTTCACCTTATCTATATAAAATACAGATTTCCTGGGCCTCACCAGAATGTAACCATTTGCCTCGCTACCCATCCCCCTCCTCTTTTCTTCTTTCTGTGTGTCTTGTCCCCTATAAATAAATTTGAGAGTTCCCAAATCTCACTTCAGAAAAAACAGTCACAGATCTGGCTGTGGCTTGTGTTTTTCCTGGGTGCCTCCTCAAACTTGGCTTAATAAACCTCCATTGATAGAGATCTTTGCCTCAGTCACTTATTTTGGGTTTGGTAGCTGAAGTGCCACATTTGAGAATGATCCTCATTGAATTCAGTATAACCAGCTACTTGAAAGGAACTAGGGTTGACTTCACTTATGGAGCTGTTGCCTATGGAGCCCACTGGGAATACAGGCCTAGCTTAGAGGGTCCCATTCTCAAAGATGGTAAAGAAGGCCACTTCCTGGAAAGCCTGGGACCCTAGCAAATTTGGGGGACTTTAAGAAAAGGATTTACTGAAATGTGTAAGTACTACAGGTGAGGTCTGGTGGAGGTGAGGTCTGGTGGAGAGAGTCTCTTGGGTTTGGCTTTCCAGCATGCTGTTCCCTCTGCCTAAAATCTCTACCTGCACTTTTCCATCAGAAGAATTCCCAAACCAAACTCAAACATCCTTCCAGGCCCAGCTCAAATGCCTCCTCCTTAGGGAAGCCTTCCCTAGCTCCTCCTCTAGGCAAAAGAACTCTCCTTCTCAGGTTCTCAAAACACTTGCATGTTGTACTTATCCTGACAGGCTCAGGGCAAAGTGCAGCACATGGTACAACATGGGAGCTGAAACTATAATGACCAAGTGAATGATCAAGTAATAAATGAATGAATTAATGAAGAGATGGCTTGCAGCTAAGAGGAGATAGCATTTGAGTTGAGATTTCGAGAGAGGTCACATTTTAAAATCAGCGGTAAGGTAGGTAGAGTAAGGCTCTTGACACTGCTACGTCCTAGCCACATTGGCCCACTCTTGGAATCTGCTGCCAGGAGAACTGTCCCACTCCCTCCCAGAAAGGAGGATATTGAAAGGGGTGGCCTTGCAAAGGAAAGGAAACAGGAAAATATCTAATCCCACAATTTTCCCAGTAACAGTTAAAGATCAATCCTATGAGTTCTCTCACTAACAGGCACCTTGCCGGAGTTCTATTATGTACAACTTCTGAAAAGAGCTGAACAGATAAAAAAGAGATGTAAATCTCTCTCTTTCAAAATTGCCTTTGAGAATCTGCTTTTTATAGTCTGAGAAGTTCCTGAGTGAATAGCAGGGTGTGAGCTCCAGGCCTCAGCCACATCTCAAGGGTAGAGTCACATCTTCTGTGATAATCCCATCTCCAAGGAAAGGTCGGGGAGCCAACTCTTGGACTTTGACATCCTGCCACTTCTGTTATCATTCTGCCTCTGAGAAGAAAGAAAGGAGCAGATGCATTTCTCAACTGTACCCCGCCAAGTTACAACCCCCGATTTACAACCCCCTTAAAAAGCCTCAATAGCTGGTTTTTGAGGCCAGCACATTCTTCCTTTTCCACCTTCATGCTGGTCCTTTTTCCAGGGAAAAGTAAATAAACTTCTTCTTTCTATCCTATTCTTTGCTGGACAAATCTTTCGCAAAACCCGTGTGCACTAGCTCTCCAGACCCTAACAGATGTGTAACCCTGGTGCGAAAAGCTTGTAAGGCAGATCTGGGCTGGAGTCCTCTGTCCCTTACTCTTGGGCGAGCCAGCAAATTATCTAATCTCTCCTAGCCCTCAATTTCTTACTCCCTTATCTATGGAGTAAGAAAAACAATATCCAAATTCTAGCATGGCTGTTAGGATTTAAGTAGACAATGTCTGTAAAACATTTAGTCCAGTTACTGGCACAAAGTAAATGGTAACTATTGTATTATTATCATCACTTCCTCCCTCAGGGTTCCCAGCGCCCATTACATTAGCAAGTTAATAAGCTGCCTGACCTAATTGCTCTCCCTTAACACATTTTTATTCCTCAGTGGCTGCTTCTACTTGCCAAGGCTTTTACCTCTGGAGGTCAGGGCCTGCAATTTGTAATTTTTCCCTAGGTGGATGCCTGTGTTTGTGGGACTCTGAGGTTCTGGGTGCCCCAGGTGACTGCGTCCAGCCCAGGAGTTTGTTGCCAGAGAAGTCTCTGCCATGTCCCCAGCATGTGTGTGGGTTTTGGCAGCTACTGCTGAAGCCGGAGTTGCTGGGCTGTGAGGCCTGGCCCCTCTTGGGTGGACTGCAGCCTCGGCCCTGAATGTTAGAGAAGAGCTGGCCCACCCACCTAGAGAAAACAGAGGGATGGCCAGGCAGCTCTGGGTCCCAGGCAGACCAGAATTTACTTTGCGGACTTATCCTAACTCAGGAGTTCCCTTAGAGACAAGGGGAGAGGAGGGGCTGGGAGCTAGAACTCTTCCACCCAAGCACCTGCTCCATGTCAGATCCTCTGGGACCCTCTACAGCAGGGCCTTTCACTGTTTGAGAAAAGCCCAGTCTACTTCTGTTTCTCAAAACTTCTCCTACATTTTTAAGAAATGTATAAATGCTGCAGTGGGATGATAAATAGGGCAATTGATAAGTTTTTCATTAATATTTTTAACAAAAAATGTACAACTGAATAACCACATCTAAAGATAGTACAGAGCCCACATTTCAGGCTTTCTGGGCAAGGGAGACAGGCCCTCCTGTCTCTCTGGTGTGGTCCTCCAGGGAGGCCAATGGAAGTAGGGGTGTGTCCGAGGGGAGTGGCCTGTGACATGAAAGGAAGTGAATGGGTTGTAGAAACACAAGCCAGGTGCTGGGCATGGGGGCACAGTTTCCTCCTGGATCTGGGTGTGAGGAGGACCAGAAGACCCCAGCCCTTCCTTCCGCAGCTCTACCCAGCCTCCACTTCAGGTCTGCCTCCTGTTAATATGCAAATGATCATTTCTTTGACCCTGGGACCACAGCTAAGTCCCCTTATGGCAGGGCAGACTCACATGCTTGGCCCTGGGCCCCAGGAGTACTGTTGTGCCCTGCCTGGGCTCGTGGGGTGCTTGCTGGGGCCCTGAGAACGGGAAGAGCAGGACTGAGGAGGGGGCCCTGGGGAGAGAGGATGGACAGAACAACCCTGGTGATCACCTGGAGGCATTGAGACTCCCTCTCTCTGGAAGAGCAGAATTGAGGCCCTTGGGCTTTGTGTGAGAGGGATGGGGTGGGAGCAGCTGAGTGGGCTCAGCCAGCCTGACCAGGTACAGAGCTGACTTGTGGCCTCTCAGTGCCGGTGGCTGTCCTTGATCCAGAGAATGCAACAAGAGCCCCTGTACTCATCCTGGGGCCCAGTGACCAGGCTGACAGCTGGTTCAGTTCAGCTTCAAGCCACTGGGCCCAGCTGTGGGTATAGAAGTCTCTGGCAGACCTTCTGGATTCCTAGGCTTATAGTGAGAGCAGGACAAGGAGAGGGACCCTTTGCCCAGGGTCCACACACGTCTCCAGGGCAAAGACCAGGGTAATATTAGAGGGTCTTTTATTGTCATTATTACATTGTTAGTGAGCACCTCCTCTGGGCACAGTTTCATATTTGGCACTTTGCTCACAGAGCAGAAGTGGCTCCTGGGTTGAGGGAGATGTGGAGAGAGAGCTAAGACTCCATGGCTCCTGTCCTCTCCTCCACACCCAGAAAAGATAAGCCAGCTGCCCCTCAGCATCATGTCACCTCCAGCAGACTTACCAAAACAGGGCAGATGGGGCATGATAGGACTCTGCTGCTGTGTCGCTGGAGAGGATGAGGGGCAAGAGACACCCTTTTGTTCTGTTAGAGCAGAAAGACATGACATGGACAGGCCAGACTGTGGGGGACTGAGGCCCAGCCTCCTGTACTCCCTGTGCTTCCCTAAATTACAGAAGAAGGCAGGAGAACTGGGAAAGGCAGAGAGGGAGAGCTATCTAACATGAATTGAACACCTCTTATTCTCTATATAAAATTACTGTTTTTGTAGTTTACAAACAATAAAATATCAGCAATTTCAACCTAATATGTGCCAGACACATTCTCTCTTTGCATCTGCACAAAACCTGGAAGATACATGATGTTATTTCCATTGTTCCATAGTAGGCATTAAGGAACCAACCTTAGCATCTACAGTGGGGTAAGTTTTGGGCGAGGCACAGGTCCCTGTGGCTCCAAAGATCCAGCGTGTGTCCCAGTACATCATGATGAAATTGTGATGGACTGAACATCAAAGTGTTTCTTTCATGGTCCCAGTTTCTTATGCTGGATATTCTCTTCTTGCTCCTCCAGAAGCCTTGTCCTGCCTTTTCTGCCCTGCTTTCTGCCTGCATCAAAGGACTCCCCTGTCCTCTGGCTTTCCCTTAGGTTTGGCCAACCGGAGGCCCCCACAGAGATCCCAGGAGGCAGACACCGGGAGGAGGTAGAGATCAGAGAAAGGCCTGGTTGGGGCATTTCTCCCCTGGCTCCCTCTAGGCCTGGCTCTCCCCGCCAGGTTCCCCCTCCACTTGACCTCTGGCCCAGGGACAGTAATGGCTCTCTCCTCCCCTGTTGTTAGTATTGCTGCTATCACCCCTCGTAGGTTTTCCTTAATCCTGCCCATTCCTTTGTCCTTTGTTCTGTCCTGAAACTCTTGTGGGGGAGAAGGGAAACTTCCCCTTTGCCCTGGAAGGTTTGCTGAAAGATCAACTCACAATAAAGCAGATTAATAAGAGAAAGAGATTTATTTACCATGCTCATGGAGAGAATCACAGAGTGATTACCCAATATCTCAGTGGGGTCCAGAAGTTTATATACCCTTATTTAAGAGGGGAGGGAGAGATGAGGAATATACGTAATTCTGTTCAGTGGCAGTAAGTGGTTACCAGGGAGGGTGATAGACACTTGGGAGAATGAATGGATGGGGAGAGACAGACTGACTTGTAAATGATTTTCTTTGGAAATTAAATTAACCTGAGAGACAGGTATTACATTTAGAATGATTTGGGCCAGGTCTGTTGCATCTTGATCTTCTTTCCTGAAATATATTGAGATAACAGGGAGGGGAAGGGAAGTCAATTGTTCTTTTTGATGGATCTGGTTTTCTATGAAGAAAGAGGGAAAGCCCCTTCCAAGGCCTGTTGATCTCTAAGGGCCTTTAGTTCAAAATACTCTTTATACCAAGGAGTCATATTTTGGGTTGAAATTTCCCGAGGGCCTTTGCTCACCTCACTCTCCCTGATTGCCTGTGCCTTCTCTCTCCCATTGGCTCCTGGATGACACAGTCCTCAGTTTGCTCCTTTCCTGGGCTTCTGATCCTCCTGCCTTCCTTCTTCAGGTGCCCAGTGGGGCCCTGGATCTCCCCTTCACTCCCAGGCTCCCCCCCAACAATACTGCTCGGACATAAGGAGCTCCAACTGTCTTTTAGACCAAAAGGCCAGAAGATGAAGGTCCTTAACACCAGGCTAAGGGTGAGACTTTTGACCAGCAGTGCTGTAAGACCATACAGCTGCGACTGCACAGACTGGAGGGGAGGTCAAGGACACTTGGGAAGGGGTAGAGCCACCACTGTGGAAGTGCTTCATGCATGAGGCGCTGAGGGCCAAGGGTGAAGGCAGGGAGTGGAGGGTAGGGCAGCCCCTAGTCCTATCAGGGGCTTGGGAGGCTGTGAGTGTGGAGACAGGGAGCAGGTGGAGCCCGATGTTGGAGACCACTGCGGCACCATCAGTCCCCTAGGACAGGCAGACAAGGCGTGCTTCTGAGGAAAGGGGGACAGGATGTGCCTGGCTCTGGGGGCGACCCAGGACCTATGTCTGACCCTGAAGAGGACACACAGACACCCTGACTGAGAGGGGTGGTGTGGGCAGGAAGGGGACCCCTGAGCTCTCTCAGCTTTGCCTCTTGTTGGGTCTTGGGAAAGACACTTCCCAGGACTGCCTGCTGGATCAGTGTGGCCCAAGGTAGTTAGTCAGCAGAGAATTCTCCCTACCTGCTCTTGCCAATTTTAACCTCTTCCAGGCAGACTGATTGATAGTGCCAGTGTCTCATTTTGGTCAGCTTGCTATCTTTGTCTTTCCTTCCCTATGAGGGGGCACTGGCAGAAATCCCCCAAGCCTTTTATAAGTCCTTTTCTATTCTGGCTGGGGAAGCCACAAAACTGGCGAATTGGTGTGTGTGTGTCTGGCGCCACCTAGTGATTCAGGGCCCACCTGCACCCTGTCAGACAGCTCTCTGGAAGGCAGTTTGCATTCTTACTGTGCAGACTTTCTCAGACATTGCTGTGCATGAAAGTCACCTGGGATGCTTGTTAAAAATGAAGATTCCTGGGCTCCAGACCCTGAGGTTTTAATTTAGTTTGTCTGAGAAAGAATCCAAGTTGTGTTTTTCTAAGTAGCATCTGAGGGGCTTCTAAGGCAAGTCTCTGGACCGCACTTTGAGAACCACTCTCATGAAGGACTGCATCTCTTAAGTATACTGTTCATGGATAATTATGACACTTGCCTGGTTTGGAGAACTGTGCTGACAACTCCCAAATCTGTATCTGTAGGCAAAATCTCCTGAGTTTCAACTGGTATTTTTTGACTGGTTGCTTTATATCTCCAAAAACAGATGCATAGAATTAACATGGTCACCTCTGAATATTTAATCTCTACATGTTATCCCAACCTCCAAATAACCCTTGTATTAGTCAGGGTTCTTCAGACAAACAGAACCAACAAGATGTACATATATAGAGAAAAAGATCTATTATAAGGAATCGGCTCACACAACTATGGAGGCTGAGAAGTCCCAAGATCTGCAGTCACTGAGCTGGAGACCCAGGAGAACCAGTGGTTAAGTTCCAGTCCAAAAGCCAGCAGGCTCGAGATCCAAGAAGAACTGATGTTTCCGTTCAAGTCTGAAGGCAGGAAAAGTCCCATGTCCCAGCTCAAGGCAGTCAGGCAGGAGGAGCTCTCTCTTACTCACGGGAGGTCCAGCCTTTTTGTTCTATTCAGGCCTTCAGTTCATTGGATGAGGGCCACCCAATTAGAGAGGACGATTTGCTTTACTCAGTCTACTGATTAAAATGTTAATCTCATCCAAAAACACCTTCACAGGCACACCCAGAATAATATTTGACCAACTTGACCCCATGGCCAAGTCAAGTTGACACTTAAAATTAACCATCACAAGTCCACCCCTTCTCGACGTGGCACATGTACACATTTACTTACACCATACTTAATCTCCAAATGAAGACAATAACATGGTTATAAATCCACCTGCAATGATACAACTATCCTGTGTACAACAGAAAACACACTAACACCTTCCCCAGAAGAAGGGATAAAGTCCTTGAGTGATGTTCACTCCCCTCCATGATATCCCAAAACTTAAACATTATGATGTAAAATTAACAGAAATACTTAAATACTATGATATAAAGCCAATACGTGTTATTTTATGAGATAAGGGAAAAAGAGAGGGAAGAAAACAAAGATATTTGATACACACACACACGTATACACATATGTATGTATCTTGTTACCTTCTTCCACTACCTGTTCTGTATTCCCCTTGTCTTCAGCAAGCACCTCAGCTGCTCATGGTTCGTCACCTGGTGGGGTAGCATAAACCTTCATTCTCGAGGAGTCTGAATCGTTAATAATCCTGTCAGAACTGAGTTGATTTGCTTCCCACTGACCATAATCACAGGGCACGGTAATACTAAGAGACACTCTAAGGGACTTGCTGTATTCAGACACACTTTTCGTTACCTCCATTTTTCAGTAGTTGTCCGATTTCCCCTTGGTAGTCTGGATCAGTTACTCCAGCCAACACCATAACTCCCTTCTTGGCCTGTTGACTCAGAGGCATGAGGAGCCCAAAGTGTCTAGGTGGCAGTCTTAACTTCCAGTTCAATGGAGTCATTGTTGTGTCTCCCGGTAGAAGCATTCCTCCCTTTGGAGCTAAGACCTCTAGACCAGCTGAGCATAAGGTCACAGGAACAGGAAGCAAACACTTTGCTAGTGGATCATTAGGGGTGATAGTGAGTGGTGCCACTCCCATATCTACTCTTTGATTTCTGAACCTGTAAATCCTGGCTATGGGAGAAAGACCACCATATACTGAACATTGATTCACCATATACAGCTTTCTGGAGAACCTCACCCCAGCTTTGCAAGGTATCACCACCTAGCTGGCACTGTAATTGAATCTTCAAAAGGCCACTCCACTGTTCTGTCAGGCTGGCTGCTTTGGGATGGTGGGGACATGGTAAGACCATTGTATTTCATGAGCATGCACCCATTGTCCCACTTGCTTTTGCCTAAATGCCTTTGAGCTGGGACATCAGTTTTTTCTTGCCTTCAAACTCTAACCAAAACATTGGCTCTTCCCGGGTCTCAAGCCTGCCAGCCTTTGGACTGGAACTACACCATCAACCCTCCTCTAGCTTGCTCTGCAGATCTTGGGATTTGTCTGTCTCCATAATTGCAGGAGCCAATTCCCTATAATAATAAATTAATTAATCTCCTACTGGTTCTGTTTCTTTGGAAAATTCTGCCTAATATAGATTTTGGTACTTGTAGTAATGTTTGAACAAATATCTGGGCAACCCATGGCTCAGTCAAGTTGAAACATTAACCACCAAGACCTTTTTCCTTCTCTTTTAGGCACCAGTGTATTTTCAGTCACCAAACCAGAAAACTGGGAATTATCTTGATTCTGTCTTCTTCCTCACTCCCCCGTAGTTATTCAGTGAAGGTTCTATGCCGATTTTGCCTCATAAACTTATATCCACTCCTCTCTATCCCTACTACTATTTCAGCTCAGGCCCTCCTCCATTCTTTTGCAGGCAACTCAACTGCCTCCTAACTGGTTTTACCAGTTCTCTCTTGCCCCTTCTTAAATCCATTCTTGTTACACTAGCCAAAGTGAAATACTTGTTGATTCACTGTTTAAAACCCTTCAATAGTTTCCTATCTCCTAGAGCAGGGGTTGGCAAACCTTATCTGTAAAAAGGCACATAGTAATTATTTTAGGCTTTGCAAGCCACATAGTCTCAGTCACAATTATTCAGGTTTGCTGTTTTAGAACTAACAAAAGCAATATCCAAAATAGACAAAGTCACTGGATGGGTTTAATAGGAAAATGAAAAAATCAGAGGAAAGAATTAGTAAACTTGAAGAAATTAATCTTAAGAACAGAGAGAAAAAAAGGTTTTATAAAATGACTAGAGCCCCAAGTTCCTGTGAGCCAACAACATAAAAAGTCTAACATTCGTATCATTGGCGTGGCAGGATGAGAGGAAAACAAGATGAGGGGTGGAGTGTATGTATCAAAAACGTCCCAAATTTGATGAAAGATAAAACGTAACCTGGATAAACTCGAAGAAAACCATATCTAGACACATCATAAGCTACTAAAAAACAAAGATAAAGAAAAAATCTTGAAAATAGATGAAAATAACACATCATACATAGAAAAACAATTATTCAAATGACTATGGATTTTTCATCAAAAACCACATGGATACTAGGAGGCATTGGCAGAACATCTTCAAAGTAATGAAAGAAAAAAAGACAATCCTCGATTCTAAGTCCAGGAAAATATCCTCAAGGAATGATAGCAAAATATAGACATTCTCAGGTGAAGGAAAACTAAGAAAATTTGTCACAAGCCAACCTGCTCTAAATGAAATGCTAAAAGAAGTTCTTTGGGCTAAAGAGTAATGATACCAGAGGAAATTTTGGAACTTCAGGAATGAAGAACAAAGGAAATTGTAAAATCTGGGTAAATACAGGACACTGTTTTTCTTCTCTTAATTTCTTTAACATATACACAACTGTTGAAAGCAAAAATTATAACATTGTCTGCTGGGGTTTACAATGCATATGGGTGAAATATATGTAATAATTATTTTTTTAATGGGAGTAAAGGGACATATGTAGTTGTAAGACTTCTACATTTTATTTGAAGTAGCAAAATATTAACTCTATGTAGACTGTACAAGGAAGAAAGGAAAAACAGAATAAAATCAGAGGGTAAACAAAAAAAAATCATAAAATGGTAAATCCCATCATAAAATATTACATATGGATAAATGGTCTAATTATATCTATTAAAAGATTAAAAATTTTCAGATTGGATTTAAAAAAGCAAGACCCAATTATTGTTGCCTATAACAAACCTACTTTAAATATAAAAGCATAGACAGATTAAAGGTCAAAAGATAGAAAAAGGTATACCATGCAAACATTAACAGAGTGGCTATATTAATGTCAGACAAAGTAAACTTAAGAAGAAGGAATATTACCAGGGATAAAGATGGTGATCACATAATGATTAAGAGGTGAATTCACCAAAAATACATAACAACGCTAAATGTGTACACACCTGATGACTGATCTTCAAATTACAGGAAGCAAAACTGGTAGAACTAAAAGGAGAAATCAATAAACCCACAATTATAACTGAAGATTCCAACACTCTTTCAGTGATGATAGAACAAATAGAAAATCAGCAATGGTATACAAAACCTGAATAACACTATTGAAACAACTTGACCTCATTGACATTTTATAGAACACTGCACACAATGACAACAGCATAATATACACTATGTTCAAGTGCACATGAAATTTCACCAAGATAGACCATAGTCTGGGCCATAAAACACACCTTAGCAAACTAAAAGAAGTGAAATTGTACAAAGTATGTTTTCTGACAACAGTGGAGTTAAACTACAGGAGGTCCCAAAAGTTGCCATACATAGGGAAAGTGGGAAATATGGCAACTTTTGGGACACCCTGTAGAAATCAATAATAGAAAGATGTTTGTAAAATCTCCAAATATTTGTATTTTAAACAAAAAATATTTGAAATAACATGCATCAAAGAAGTCACAAGAGAAACTAGGAAATATTTTGAACTTAGTGAAAATGAAATTACAACATACTAAAATTAAAGGAGTGCTCAGAGGGAGATTTATTGCATTCAATGTTTATGTTAGAAAATAAGAAAGTTTTTAAACCAGTAGTCTCAACTTTTATTTCAAAAAATTAGGAAAAGAATTGGCTAGGCACAGTGGCTCATGCCTGTAATCCCAGCACTTTGGGAGGTGGATGTGGGATGATCACTTGAGCCCAAGAGTTCAAGGCTGCAGTGAGCTATGATTGTGCCTGTAGTCTAGCCTGGGCGACAGAGCTCTTAAAAAAAAAAAAAAGAAAAAGAAAAGAAAAAGAAAACTAGGAAAAGAATAAAGATGAACAAATTAAACCCAGAGCAAGCAAAGAAAGTAAATAAAGATGAGAGCAGAAGACACCAATTTCAACAACAGGAATGAAAAAGAGGATATCACTATAGATTCTACACACATTTAAAAGGATAATAAAAGGCTACTAGAAAATACTTTATGCCAATATATTCCACAAAATTTATATAAAATGAATTAATTTCTTTACAGACACAAATTACTAAAGCCTACTCAAGAAGTTAAACAATCTGAGTATTTCTATATTAATAAAGAAAACTCCAGGTCCATACTGCCTTGGTTAAAATCATGGCTCTACCACTACTAGCTGTGTAACCTTGGGAATGTTACCTCATGTCTCTGGGCCTCAGTTCCCCCTCATATGCAAAGATACTTAATAATACTTATCTCATAAGATTGTTCAGAGATTTAAATGAGTTAATATTTATACAGTGCTTGGAAATGCTTGACACCTAGTAAAGGGCTATGTGTTATTAAATAAACTAACTAAATAAAAATAAATCCATATAAAGACTGCAGAACACCAAAAAAAAAAAAAGAACTTTAAAGCAGGGAAAAGAGAGATTAGCTATAAAAATTGACAATTGAACAGATAATTGTCTGCTCAAAGATAATAATGACAGACAAAATATAGTGGAATAATATCTTCAGTTTGCTATGAGAAAAATAACTAGAATTATATAACAAAAATATTTTTCAAATAAAAAGATGAAATAAATTCATTTTTAGGCAAACAAAAACTGAAAGAGTTGATCACAAAGGACCATCACTAAAAGAAATTCCAAAGGGTGTTCTTTAAAAAGAAGAAAACTTATTCCAGAAGAAATAGCTGAGGTATGAGAAAGAATGAAAAAATAAAGCAATAAATATATGAGTAAATCTAAGTAAAACTGACTATAATACAGTCATTTATTATTAATGATAATAATACCTTATAAAATTTAGAAAGAGAATGATACCAACATGACAACAATAGCACATAAGTTGCAAGGGGATGATCAGAGTTTGTGTTCTAACAGTCTCTTATTTTTTCAGAGGATAGTAAAAAGATCAATTAACTTTGATTAGTATGCATGTTAAAATTCCTAGATTACTATAATATGAGAAAAAGAGTGAATAACTTCTTAACTAGTAAAGTAGAAAATGGAATATGAAAACATATTTAATTAATTCAAAAGACAAGAAATAAGAAAAAAGTGAGATAAATAGAATGTAAAAAATAAGATGGTAGAAATAAATCCATATATCAACAATCATAATAAATATGAATGGCTTAAAAGCTCTAGTTAAAAGATAAAGATGGTCAGACTAGATTTTTAAAAATTCATCTACGTGGTGTTTAAGAGACACAGCTGAAAACTAAGGATACAGAAAGACGGAATACAAAAGGATGGGAAAAGATACAACAAGCAAATGTTACCAAAAGAAAGTAGTGTAGCTGTATATTAAAACCAGCAAAATAGACTTTAAGGCAAATAGCATTTTATTTAGAGTTAAAGATATTGCTACATGAAGATGAAAGATTTACTTTACCAGA
Source organism: Daubentonia madagascariensis (assembly GCA_023783475.1). Lineage (NCBI taxonomy): Eukaryota > Metazoa > Chordata > Mammalia > Primates > Daubentoniidae > Daubentonia > Daubentonia madagascariensis. Next base: position 4,186,900 of record JAKFHU010000913.1, on the reverse strand, counting down.
AAAAAATAGTGATTCTGAATTTACATGTACCTAGTAGCCCTGACCTATAAAAAGCAAAATTGACAGACCTACAAAGAGAATTTCCATCATGTTGGATATTATCATACTTTCTCAGTAACTAATTGACCAGTCCTGATGGAAAATCAGTAAGGATACTGAAGATTTGAACAATACAATTATCTAACAGACATATATGGCATTTTGTATACAACAACTAGAGAATACACATTTTCCTGAAGCACACATAACATCAATTTTTAAAATGACACCCTTAATAATCCATACATTTGAAAACTTAGAAACATACTTTCTAATAACTCATGGGTCAAAAATTAATCATGTTGGCAATTAGATATTACTTAGGTTTGGGGAAACAAACTTAGTGTGCCTCAGTCTCTCAACCATCTCCTTTCCCTCTCTTGGGCAGTGGTCCACCCACACCACATTGTCTCTGTACTTTGAACTTCAACCTCACTTTGGGGCATGGGACCTGGCTTCTTGAGCAGCCAATGAAGGACATTCTGGAAATATAGGGTAATGAATTTCCCATGGTGTAAATATTGACTGTTGGAAAACGGGAGATGAAAGGCAGCTGAGAAAATAAATCCCTCCTCCTTTCTCTCCCTTGCCGTTAACTCTGAGATGAGGTCCCTCATTGCAACTTCCGGGAGAAATTCAACACACTGAATGAACACACCTGCTGAGTAACCAACTGCCTGTTCATGGCTCATTGAGAAGTAGTATGTGGCACGATCAGGCATTGTATTACATTTTGTTGCATGTTCCCTTGCCTCACTTCTTCTTCTGTCATCTTCACTGCCCTGGGCTTGTGGTTTCCAAGCATATTAATATCTTCATTATTGCTTTAGGCTCTGCTTTCTAAAGGACCTGGGCTAAGACAACTTAAAAGTGAATGATGATGATGAAAATACTACATATAAAAACTTTTGGAATACAACTGGAACTATCTAAGAGGAAACTTTATACTTTAAATATCTATATTGGAAAAGAAAGATTGAAAATCAGTGAGTTAACTATCCAATTAAGAAGTTAGAGAAGTAATAATAGAAGAAATCCAAAGGAAATAGAAAGAAATAATAAAGTTAAGAGGAGTTAATGAAATAAAAAACAAAGATATAGATCAATAAACCTAAAAGTTGGTTCATTGAAAATATGAATACTTTAGAAAAACCTATGATAGAATGATCACTAAAAGACAGAAAAGGCACAAATAAACAAATTAGTAATGAAGACAGGGACAAAAACTACAGCAAACATTTAAAAAATAGTAAGCAGGTATTTTAAGTAAATTTTATGCCAATAAATTTGAAAACCTAAGTAAAAATAACGATTTTCCAGGCATAACTTCAATACTGAGTCAAGAAGAAATAAACTGGAATACAAGTTGAATCAGGACTTTTGATTTTCATAGGATAATGGCAGCCACCTAAAGAAAGATCTCTACAGACATCCTCCAAAAACTACACAGAACAATGAGGGGAACAAATAGGATTACTCTTAATCCACACCTCTATTGGAAGATAATTTACATATAAGTGGGGTATAAATCTACGCAAGGAGTAGACCCAGCTTTACAGCCCTCTCTGGAATGGAGAACCAAGCAGGGATTTTGTGCAAGAGAGAAGCAACAAGATCCAAGCGGTAGCAGAAAATAAATAACCTTTACCAGAGTACAGCACCAGAAGGAGAGCCTCCATCCTGGGTGGAGAAATACTGACAATAAGTTTAAGACTAAGGAGATCTGAGCAAAATAAAGAGCCTTAGAAAGTGTGTGAGCCATAAGGACTTTGGGGGGAGAGGGAGGTAACTTGGGAAAAGGAGGCATCCCTTATAGCGCTGGATAGTGAAAGAAAAGAAGAAACATCTGAATTTAGTGTCATCAGAAACAGGATAGCTAGAGGCTAGGAGTTCAAGACCAGCCTGGGCAACAGAGCAAGACTCCGTCTCTACAATAAATTAAAAAATTCACTGGGAGTGGTCCCAGTTACTCGGGAGGCTGAGGCAGGAGGATTGCTTGAGCCTAGGAATTTGGGGTTGCAGTGAGCTATGATGATGCCACTGCACTCTAGTCTGGGCAACAGAGGAAGATCTTGTCGAAAGAAAGAAGGCGAGAAAGAAAGGAAAGAAAGAAAGAGAGAGAGAGAGAAAGTGTCACAAAATCAGAAGCATGCATACCATTTACAACACTGCCTGAGTGCGTGCACCCACCCACACACACACACACACACACACCGGCACTGTTCATTAAAGAAACTGAACTTCACTGTTCCAACAGAAGAGGGCACTGTTGAATCTTAAACCCCAGTAAAGCCAGCTGTCTTAGCCCGCGTTCCCACAAAAGCTGAGCTTGACAAGGCTTGCATGAGGAGAATTTATTCTGAGAAGTGATTTCAAGGAATAGGAGTGAGGGAATAGGGAAGGGTAAAAGGAGAGAGGGAAGATCAGGCCAAGGGTGCATAACTGAGCTGATTATGGTGTCAGCAGCTGGGGCTCAGTGTTGCTGGGAGCCCTCTGTGGCGCCGGGGATGCAGAATTGTCTGCCCTAGGGCCAGGAGAAGGGAGATTAATCCACTGGTTCCCTCACCCAGGGGTTCATGTGCAGCCATGGAGTCCTCCTCCGATCTCCCTTCAAGAATGAACTTGCTATTTAGCTGCAAAGAGGGCACTTAGCTGAAAGCCTCCAGCTGCAGTGGTCTTCAGGACCCGCCTCAGCTTTTGAGCCAAAGTCATGCTCTTCTGGGGCAGTACCAGTTGAGTGAGCATGGTGGGCGTCTTAGGGCCTTGACATTTCTGCCCAACATGGGCAGTCTTTGTTCTAGGGCTCCCTGTTGGGCTAAGGCTTTGTCAGAAGTGCCTCACCATTTAAGGCTCTCCCTGACCAACTCTACATCCTTTCCTGTTTTCTTTCAGAGGTGTCTGAACTGCATTGTGGTCTGAAGGTTTTTCCTACCCAATTCTGCTTCTCTCCCCACCCCACTTTCGCTTAATCTTTCACAGAAGTTATACCCAAATAAACCACTTGCACTCCTAACTCCTTCTCAGCATCTGCTTCCTGGAAGACTCAACTGATACAGTCAAGGATTGCCCCACTAGCTTGAACTCCCTAAAACTTCCAGGTTTGTGCGTGCCTCAGAATGGCTGAGTGGACTTATGTGGGCATTTCACATGGCAGTGCCAGAGCCATGGATATGCAAAATGGATATGCAAAACTAGACACATGCAATGCAGCTAACACCAGATGCGGTCAGTTTATTCCTGTGCCCAGCTGGCTGCCTCAGCAGTAACTAGAGTAAAAAAGGTGTGCAAAGAAGATGTGAAGCCGGACATAAGAGGTGTTGTCTGATACAACCAACTACCCTTATCACAAGTCAGATTCCTGCTTAGCATTATGTCCAAGCTGTCACGAGCCTTCGATGTGCAGCCAGACTTAAAACACAAAATGGAGCAAATAAACTGGAGTGTGCACTGCAGCAACTGGTGCCAAAGCCAGAGTTTACATCCACCTCTAATTGCTTCCCTCCCCGCCCACTCCTAGATTTTCCTTCCCCTCACGCAGCACTTGAGTGGGTCTAGGTTGCCTCTAGACAAGGTGTGGTGCTTCAGACCTTCATTGCAGAAGGGGTCAGAGCCCTTGTTGAGCTTTGCAAAGTATAGCCCCTGGCTTCCAGATGTACTTATGTCGTGTTGCAGAACCTCTAGCTCTTCATGGTAGCAAGGGCCAACCACCCCTACCAATACTTCAACTCCTTTCTTTGCCTGCCGCTCCACTGGCATGAAGACCCCAAAATGAGGTAGTGGTTATAGCTTCACTTTCAGCAGAGCCCTTACTGTGTCTGTTGGAGGGATGCATATAACCCACCCTCCTATTCTTTCCCCTCCCTCCAGTAAACAGCCAGCCAGGTCAGAAAATGTCAGTCACCTCTAATTCCAAGTAAAACACTTCCCTTATTTTCTAAGAGTGGCATTCTTTGGGCACTTTATACCGGACTTGAGGGTAAGGCATTCCTCACATGGGGGAGAGGAGGAGAAACCACAGTGTTCTTCACTCCTATTGGTTCCCTTTTAGGATCTCCTTCCTCCCTCATTGACTCACTACTCTCTCTTTACAGGCCTGAGGCGGGTAGGGACCTCTGGACAGCTTGGCCACCCCTCAGCATCCTGCGGAGATGGGTCCAGTGCCTCTCTTTGAATGCACTGGTATTTATCATCTACCATTTTTAGTTTTCAGCAGAAATTGTGAGACAACCAGAAATGTCCAATTCAAAATGAAAAGATGTTTGACTTCACTGTAGTCACAGAAATGTAACAAAAGCAATAATGAAATGTCACTTTTGACTTATAAGTTTGGCAGAAATTAATAAGAGCAATAACAACTAATATTGGGCAGGACCTTGAGCAACTCTGCAAGGGGCTAATAAGAATGCAGTTGTCTTTTTTTTTTCTTGGTATGGGGAAAGGAGGCTTTTGTACCTGGAAAATACCAGTAACAGCTCATTTTTTAAAATCTAATTATGCAATATATTAAAGTTTTAATTTTTAAAACCTAGATTATCTTAAGCCTTTAAGTTCAACCTATAAATCTTGTTCCATTTACAAATTTAGCAATTAAAAATAATTTTAAAAATCATTCCTAGTGGCTCTTTGATCAATGTTCAACTAACTTAAATTTAATAGATTAAATCATTCTTAAATGTTTACTCCACTTATTTTTTAATTAATCATATTTCCTTAGACATTTGAAACTACAATCACATATTTAATATATCAGATTCTTCCAGGCGATTGAAACTCCTGTCGTGGCAGACTTAACAAGCAAAATTATTCTCAGCAATTATGCTACTTTTATAAATTAATAAATCAGTCTTATAAATGTGGTAAATCAGATTCTCTTACCCATTTCAAACATCATGAAAACAGAAAAGCAAACAAAGAATATATAAAGCAGAACAATAATTTAATGATTTCAAGATTTATGATGAACCCCATATAATACAACTCATGCTGAAAAATTTCTCATCCATTTTTTCATTATCTCTATACTTACTGGAATACTTGTCCAGGATTATAAATTGCTCCCCCAACCTAGGGAAAAAATTACAAACTCAGAAGAATGATCCTATCCAAGATGCAGGTTGAAAAGACACCTAATTTTACTGCCTGGTGTGAGATGTGTCTGCACCCTCTCTCTCTCTCTTACTTGCCTACCTGTGCCATCACCCACTTTTCTATGATACTGTGTTGACACAGGCGGAGGTGTTGAGCCTAGATGGGGTGGTCATACAAGTTAACGAGACTTCATTCATACCTGTGGGCTGGCGAGCTTATACATCCTCAAGCTGTAGTTAGAGTCTAAACTCTTCTCCACACCAGACCTAAGGGAAAATGCCACGCTAGCCCACCCCGCTAGAGCACTTCTTCCCATTTAGATGCACAAGTTTCCATGACAGGTTTTTGTCTTTATAAAATTTGACTCTTGATTCAAAACCAAGCCCTTTTATACTCAGCCAGGGAGTACCAGGGTAGTAGTGACACTCCCATTAATGAATCTTTTGGAAACAAATTCCTTTCATTTCCGTTAGCCACGGCACAAACACACACGCCTCATAAATTATGTTGGCGTATCATATAGCTTAGCAGTGAATCTTCCACTTCTCCCTTACCTGTTCACCCTAGGTGGAGTCCTGGATACCCTCCTCCTGCCTCCACTTCCTCCTAGTCCCTCCACTCCCCTGCCTGCCATTGGAGGGCTGAGAGAATGTCTTGTTTATATGGACCCAACATTTGGCCACCATAAGTGAAACTGCACAGGCCCAATTAGCAGCCTGAATCTACTGTTGTGTTGCTGGTCTGTCCATAGGTCTAGGCTTCAGTCTCCACTGTCAACAGAACACTCCCCTAAAACTGGAACCCTCCTTGCTATGGTTTGAATGTGTCCCCCAAATTTCATGTGTTGGAAATTTAATCCCCAATATGGCAGTATTGAAAGGTAGGACCTTTAAGAGGTGATTGGGTCATGAGTGCTCTACCCTCATGAATGGATTAATCCATTCATGGATTAATGGATTAAACAGTTAATGGATTAATGGGTTATCATGGGAGAGGAACTGATGGTTTTATAAGAAGAGGAAGAGAGACTTCTTGCTATGTGATACTCTGTGCTGCCTTGGGACTCTGTAGAGAGTCCTAAACAGGTGCTGAGCCATGCCCTTGGACTTCCCAGCCTCCAGAATTGTGAAAAATAAATTCCTTTTTCTTGTAAATTGCCCAGTTTCAGGTGTTCTAAGCAACAGAAAATGTACGAGACACTCCCCTATCCCCCAGGCTCCTTGGCTGGGACCCTTCCCTCCTGTATCAGCGTTTCTTCAAGGGTGGCCAATGGTCACTTGAGGCAGAATCACCTGAGGTGCTTATTACAATGCAGAATACCAGGTCACATCCCAGATATACTGGATGTAGCAATCTGCAAATTTAAAAGGTGATTTTTATGCAAATTAGAGTGTAAGAGCCATGCCCTTGATCATTCTTACCTATGCCTTCCCTTGGACCAATGGAGGTAGCATCTTATTTCCACTGTGAATGGCCTGGAGCTAGGACTCCATCAACCACTCTCTAACTGTGGGCATTACCCTTACCTGCACAACTCACAGTGAGCCACTTATTTGGTATAATTCTCAACCATTTTTACTTAAAACCCAGCATGCCCTGTATCCATGGCTTGACTTATACTCTTGCTTAATTTGACTTGACTGCTTTTGTTTTTTACTTATTTATTTATTTATTCATTCCTTTTATTTCAGAATATTATGGGGTACAACACTTTGGTTATATATATTGCTCATGCACTGCCATGTCAGAGCTACAATCATGGACATCCCCCAAACTGTGTGCCCCGCACCCATTCAGTGAGAGTTTTCCCATCCCCTCCATACCCCTCCTGCCTGCCCGCCCCCTGATGAATATTATTGCCATGTGTGACGTAAGTATTGATCAGTTAGTACCAATTTGATGGTGCATACCAGTGGTGCTTGTTTTTCCATTCTTGTGACACTTCTCTTCAAAGAATGGGCTCTAGCTCCATCCAGGATAATACCAGATGTGTTAATTCACCATTGTTTTTTATTGCTCAGTAATACTCCATGGCACACATATACCACATTTTATTAATCCACTTGTGTATTGATGGGCACCTGGGTTGTTTCCACATCTTTGCAATTGTGAATTTGTGCTGCTATAAACATTCATGTGCAAATGTCTTTATTATAGAATGTCTTTTTGCTTTTGTTTTTTATTTAATGACAATTTGCTTCATAAGTCCCCCCTTTTGACAACTCAAAATGCTAATGACACTCTTTAATTTTTCTCTTGGCTAAGTTAAGTTTCCACCTGATTAGAACACTGTATTAGTCAGGGTTATTCAGAGAAACAGAATCAATGGGATATTTATAGATATATAAGAGGAAATTAATTATGGGAATTGACTCCCACAATTACAGAGGCCAAGAAGTCCCATGATGTGCCCTCTGCAAGCTGGAGAACCAGAAAAACCAGTGGTGTGACTCATTCTGAGTCAGAGGGCTGAGAACCAGGGGACCCAATGCTGTACTCCCAATCTGAGACCAAAGGGATGGGGAAGGGGCAGTCTCAGGGTCTGAAGGCCCAAGAACCAGGAGCCCTGATGTCCAAGGTCAGGAGAAGATGAAGTCTTGGCTTAAGAAAAAAGAATTCACCCTTCCTCCACCTTTTTGCTAAGTTTGGGCCCTCAATGGCTTGGGTGGTACCCACCTACATTGGTGAGGGTGGATCTTCTTTACTCAGTCTACTGATTTAAATGCTAACCTCTTCCTGACACATCCTTACAGACACATTCAGAAATAATGTCTTACCAGCTATGTGGGCATCTCTTAGCCCAGTCAAGTTGACACATAAAAGTAATCATCACAGACACTGTCTGAGGGGCCACCAATCACAGACTGGTAGGTTTTAGGCCAAAGAACTCTTTCCTTCTGTTAGTATAGAACTGGAAGCCTGTGCTGAATTGTGCAGCTATGGGTGTGATGCTCTTTCAGGTAGGGAGACAGCCCCCTGTAGGAAAGGCAGTGAATTCTCTTAGAAGATGGAGCTTTTGGGTTTGAGCTACAAAATGAACACAAATGCTTGGATGACCAGGCTCCTGCACAGCAGGCCTGGGCAGCACTGTGAAGCCCATCTTTTTCTCCCTCCACTCTGAAGAGCATGTCCTACATCATTCCAGATGGGACTTCATCCACCCCCCTATAACACCTGCCTTTGTGAGTTCTAACTCTCAGGATCTTTCCCCCAGCTTCTCTGGTGGACAACTGAGAGATGAACCCACACAAATGATTACGAGTTTGATATGTTACCTAATCTTCATAAGCTATCTACAGAACCATAGTATGCCAGACCTTAGGTTGTCTGGTCCACCTCCTTCTCTGTGGACGAGGAAATGAACTGGAAGGAAGCAGGGGAGTGACCTGCAGAAGAGCACACTAGGAAAGGAGGGAGCCTGATATGAACAGGTGGGGTCTATTCAGAGCCTGGGCCCTCATTTCTAGAGCCTTCTCTATACCCTCTTAAAACCATATCTAAATGGGAGAAAGAATGAACAGTCTTCCAAATACTGCCCTGCCTCACACTGTCCATTTTATTTCCAGCCTTAACCTCTCCCTTGCATGCCAGATTCATATATCCATCCATCTACTTGACTTTTCCTCTTGGGTGTCAAACCTCCCATGTCTAAAACCAACCCAAATCTCACCCCCTTCCAAACTTGCTCCTCCTGTAGTCTTCCTTAACTTCAGTAAATGGCAAGTCTGTCCTTCCAGTTGCTCAAGCCAAACCACATAGAGTCATCCTTGTTCTTTCTCTCACATGCCATATTCTATCCAGAGCATATCCTGTCAGATCCAATTTCTATGCAGAATTCAGTGTCATGACCAAGGTCATAGCCATTATTTCCTTATACTGTGATCGCTTCCAAATGGTTTCCCTGCTTCTACACCTCCACCCTCCCTGCCGTCTATACTCCATACAGCATCCAGGGTGGAGGGAGGACCACATCACTGCCCTCTCGTAACACACCTATGGCTTCCACATCAAGTAAAAGCTGTGGTTCTTACCATGGCCCACTAGTCCTGTGTGATATGTGACATACGCCAGGGCTGCCTCCCACCCTCAGTCCCCACCTCGTCTCCTACCACTCCCCGCTTCCCCACTCTGCTCCTGCTGCCCTGGCCTCCAGGCTGCTCCTCAAACTTACCAAGCACACTACAGACCCAAGGCCCTCATGTTTCCTCTTCCCTCTTCTGCCAGCTCCTGCTCCCCAGGGCTTGAACACTCGCTCCCTTGCTTCCTTTGGGCCCTGATCAAATGTCACCTTGTGGAAGAGGTCTTCTTGGCCACCCCATATAAGATTGTAATAGTGACCCTTCTCCCCCACGCTCCCTTTCCCCAGCTTGACTGTTCTCTAAAGCTCTTACCATCAGACGTATTTTATAGTTACTTGCTTATTTATTTATTTTCTATCCCCCTGCTCTAGAATATGAACTCCATGATGGTGGGAAATTTGTTTTGTTCATTGCTGAATTCCCAGCATGTAGAACAGCACCTGGCACTTAGTAGTTGCTCAATAAATGTTTGGTGACTAAATGGACCAATGAGCGATTCTGGGGCAGACACTGTGAGAGGCATTTTATGCTCATTATCTCATTTCATCCTCACGACAAACCTGCAGGATTTTTCTGATGAAGAAATGAAGCTGATGAGGAAATGAATGCTCAGAAGGGTTCAACACTATGAACAAAAGGTTCACAGTGCTCATTGCGATAATTGGTAGAGTCAGGATCTGAACTCAGTTCTAACTGATTCTAATACTTGTTCTAATATAAAACCAAGCCAAAGGTCTTCTTAAGAAGATTTGCATTTTAAGACACAGTATGGAGAACTTGGTAGTGTTGAATCCCTAATGGTGGAGTTTCACACATTCTAGCATTAATCCTTCCCCAAACCCTCAAGCTGTCTCCCACAGATGCCTCCACCGTCTCTCTACTCACTCCATCTGCAGCATGGGGTGCCTTGCTACGCCTCTCTGCACACAGCCATCCTGGGGGAGATTTCCTGTCCTGTGTGTCAGAGGCAACCTGGGTAACGAGGGCACTGGATCTGCACTCTGGACACCTGGGTTCAAACTCTTCTCCACAGTGTACTCCCTGGGTGACGAGGGCAAGACATGGTACTCCTTTGAGCCCAGCCTTGCTTGGCCCCCTTCATAGGGTGGTTATAAGGCTCAAAAGAGGACACCTGGACTAGTGCTCTGCAAAGTGTTATCCCAACATGTGCTGTCATTATCACCCTCTATGCTAATTCTGTCTCACTTATAGCTAGACACTTACATCTCACCTGAAACATTAGTCCTGACAGGTGAAATGCGTCTCTCCAGGGCTGCTGTAAAATTGTGATTGTATCAGCAATTCCATTTTGTCTGCCTCTCCTTCCTTCTGAGCTGTCTCACATCTTAGCTGTGGCACTCTCCTCCTGCCACTCGTAGCCACACCCTTTCTGTCATTTCACACACATCATGCAGACAGTTGCTCTCTCTCTTGGGGACACACACACACACACAGCTTTCTTTCCTCTATTCTCAGCTTTGGATAGGCAAAACTGTCAAGAGAAGGCAGCCTTGTGGGCGCAGGTAGGGCAACATCACTGAGGGAGCAGCTCAAAGAAGGTCATGCAGGCAGGAAAGGGGGCATGTTTGAGAAATGCAGGCTGGGGTCTCTGCGTTGTGGATGGCGGGGGTGGAGTGGGTTGAGGGAGTGCTAGGGGAAACATAGCTGTGTAGGTAGGTAGGGCCAGGTGGTCCTCGATCCTGGATGGAGTGAATTGTGGCAGAAGCTCTCGGTACAGTCATTTTACGGTCCTCCTTCCTCACCCTGTGTGCGGGGCAATTCCTGGTCAACGTGTTTCAGAAATCCTCCCCATCGGGGTTTCTGTTCTTGGTTGGTGGCTGTATTCTTGCCTTGAATAGAGGTGTGAGTATTTGTGACCTTCACTCTCTGTTTCCCACACTCTCTCACCTCCCGGGACCCTAAGGCTTTCTGGCTGCCTCCGTCTCCCCCCTCCCAGTGAAGACCTCACACAGGTCTCATCGCCTGCCAGCTGAAGTACATAACCTCTTTGAGAGTGTAGTTCCTGCATGTAAAATGAAAAACTCACCTCTTCTGCTCGTTGAGAAAAAAAGTGAATCCAATAGTAAGAAAACGGGACTTCCTCTCAGGATGAAGAAAGCTGGACAGAATGTTGCTCCTGCTCTAACAATAAGGAAAAGCTGGATAAGCTACAGAATTATAAGTTTTACGGAGCCCGTGAGAGAGCTGAAAGCAAAAGGCAACCACGTAGACTAAACTCCAAGGAGGGCAAGGCCCACGAAGGCAAGGCTGGACACGTACACAATCTCTCCTTCCACAGAGCATGGGAGAAAGAGATGGCTGCCAAACAAGCAAGTAAGAAGAAGTAAACTAATATGTTAACAAATTAGGAGAGATTGTTCTCACTGGCAAGTTCTTCTTCACAACCCTCAAAGACTGGGGGCAGGGCACGGCCTGAAGAGAGCCCCCTTGCTGGTCAGGAGGGAAGAAGGTAGCAGATAGCTGAGGGGGACAGGCACAGAGCCTGCTTACTCCCCTGGACCTATTCTCCTATGAAGCAAAAGACTTAAGCCATTAGGGAAGAGGTAGTGAACCTTCTAGATCCATGGCTTCTTGGAGAAGAGTAGAAGTAAACCCTCTCCAAGGACACAGGCAAAGAACCATTGCTACTGGAAGAAGGGTAGAAGCAAAATCCTCCACTCCTAGGGAGGGCAGGAAACCTCTTGGGTCTGGAATCCTACGGTGATACCAAGAAGAGTACTGCACAGCTGGGAAGGGGCTGTCAATTTCCACCCAAGACTAACAACAGATGCAAAGCAGACTTTGGCTGCCACAGTGAAGGACAGGAATGTCAAAGCCTCCCCCTGGTCCCAGGTGTGCTGGGTCCATCTAAGACTGAGGCCAGTCCAGGGCAAGAGAACACGTTGTGCCACACCATGAACCTAACACCAAGTGACAAGAATGCTACTGCTGAGGAAGGGGGAGACGCAGTGAAAGAGACTCCCCTTCATGGTATAAGCACTCAGGAATAGCTGAAAGTTGAGGGGGAAGCAGAAACACTGAGAAAAAGTCACTGGCACCCCAGACCTACCTTAAGTAGATGGCAATGGCCATTCTAGCCCATTGCTAGAAGAATTTGAAGTCCCAACCAGCTCTACTCTTGACTAGAATGGCTCAAATCCCACCTCCTCACCTCCCACCTGCCATTCCTACATACACACTAGTGGCCTAACAGGAGAACAGACATTTACATTTCCAGGTGTGCAGGAGGACAGGTCCCTAAATTACCCTGGCTGACCCAGCTGTTTCTCCTCTTGTTTACAATTTGGTAGAATGCACCGAGAATGCAACATACTGACATAAGAAGGAACTGTCCGGAATAGCCTGGGCTTTGTCCTCATTCCTCCTGGAACAGGATGCCCTGCAACACTTGTGCTCAGTGATCCAAGTTTCCCCTAGGGAATGAAACCCAGAGTGGAGAGCTTTTGGGGTCCCTCAGCTGTGGTACAAAGTGGGGCACACACCAACAAGATTCCATCTGCCTTGGGCAGCTTTCCTGAGCCTTGGAGTACTGGATCTGAGGCTTCTGTTTATTCTTGCTGCCCATCTGTGAGTAATAATGTTGCTTTGGCCAGGCACAGTGGCTTGTGCCTATAATCCCAGATACTCCAGAAGCTAAGGCAGGAGGATCGCTTGAGGCCAAGAGTTCAAGACCAGCCTGGGCAACATAGTGAGACCCATCTCTAAAAAAAACAACATGAAAAAAGTAGCCAGGCTTGATGGCATGTGCCTGTAGTCTCAGCTACTTAGGAGACTTGAGCCCAGGAGTTTGAGGTTGCAGTGAGCTATGATTGTGCCACTGCACTCCAGCCTGGGTGGCAAAGTGATACCCCTTCTGTAAAACAAAACAAAAAAAGTTGCTTTGCCTGACTTGTGTGGGTGTTCTATCTTGCCAGACTCACACTCTAGGTAGCTGGGTTTGTGCAAAATCTTCTGCCACGTCTATGAACCTTAACGAGGTGTAAATACTAAGTTTCTATTGTTCTTTACACATGATTTCTGGCATTAAATAAAAAATTATGATACAAACAAAATTGCAAGAGAAAACAACCTATTTTCAAGAAATAAAGCAATCAACAAAACCAGAATCAGAGATTACTGAGACATTGGAACTATCAGACAGAAATTTTAACATAGCTAAGTAACATTCTAAAGGGTTCAATGGAAAATATAAATGCATGAAGAACCAAGGAATTTCAGCAGAAAGATGGAAATGATGAGAAAGTGTCTCTGCTAGAAATTAAAACCATGATATGAGAGATGAAGAATTCCTCTAATGGGCCTATGAGTAAACTGGACTCAGCTGAGAAAAGAACCAGTGAATAGGTCAATAGAAACTATTCAAACTAAAACACAAACAGATAAATGAATAAGAAAAAGGATCAAATATTCAAATCTATGGGACAATAGTAAATGGTCTAACATACATGCAGTTTGAGTCCCAGAAGGAGAAGATAAAGAAGACAGAGTGGAAGAAATATTTGAAGACATAATTGTCAAGTCTTTTTAAAAAAATAATGAAATACATGAAACCTCAGATCTAGGAGTTACAGAGAACCCCAAGCAGAATACATACTTTTAAAACACCTAGACACAGCAGTACCCAACGTTTTTGGCACCAGGGACTGGTTTCATGAAAGACAATTTTTCCACGGACTAGGGGTAGTGGGGGGATGGTTTTGGGATGATTCAAGCACATTACATTTATTGTGCATTTTATTTCTGTTATTATTACATTGTAATATATAATGAAATAATTATATAATTCACCATAATGCAGATCAGTGGGAGCCCTGATCTTGTTTTCCTGCAACTGGATGGTCCCATCTGGGGGTGATGGGAGCCAGTGACTGATCTGACAGAAGGTGGAGCTCAGGCGGTGACCCGAGTGATGGGGAGCAGCTGTAAATACAGATGAAGCTTCCCTCGCTTGCCGCTTACCCGCTGCTGTGCAGCCTGGTTCCTAACAGGCCATGAACCAGTACCAGTCCATGGCCTGGGGGTTGGGGACTGCAGCCTAGACACATCATTGCCAAACTGCTAAATACCAAAGATAAAGAGAAAACTTGAAGGCAGCCAAAGAAAATGGAAACATATATAGAGAAACAAAGATTAGAAATACAACAATCTTGTGAGAAGCTATACAAGCCAGAAGAAATGGAGTGATATATTTAAAGAATTGGTGAAAAAAACCCTGTCATTCCAGAATTCTACACCCAGAAAAAAAATATATCTCAAAAATGAAGGCAAGATAATGACTTTTTCAGAAAACAAAATCTAGGAGAATTAATTTCAGGCAGACCTGTTCTCTAAGAAATGTTAAAATTTAAGTTCTTCATGTAAAAGGATTATGATACCAAACAGAAACTTGAATATAATCAAGGAGTGGAAGAGCACATATGAGGTAAATGTTAAGATAAATAGAAAAGGTATTATTCTGTAGGTTGTGGTGACTCACGCCTATAGTCCCATCTACTCAGGAGGCTGAGGTGGGAAGATCACTTGAGGCCAGGGCTTTGAGACCAGCCTGGGCAATACAGTGAGACTCTTTCTCTTAAAAAAGGGGGGGTGGGGCGGGCATTATTCTACTTACTCTTAATTGCATAATACATAATTGGCTGACTAAAAATAGAAAGAATAACAATGCATTGTGCAGTTTGTAAGATATCTGAAAGTGAAATATATGACAAAAATAGCACAAAAGGATTAGAGGGAGAGATTGTAAGTATATTGTTGTTAAGTTTCTTATACTATATATGAACTATTTGAAAATAGATATGATAAGATAAAGATGTAAATTGTCTACCCAAGGCCAACCACTGAAAAAAATTAAAAAGGAGTATAATTAGTGAACTAATAAGGGACATAAAATTAAATCATAAAGAAATAATTAATACAAATAAAGGTAGGAAAAGAACAAATCAAACAAACAGAAAATAATAGTAATGTGGTAGATGTTAAGTCAATCAAATATAATTAATTTAATGGTAAATGGTCTAGGACTCCTGCTTTTAACCAAGATGGAATAAGAGTGACCGCATTTACTCTCCTGTCAGAAACCAAAAACTGGATAAAATATACAAAATGATAATTTTAGGACACTGGACATTAGTCAACAGAGGATAGTGATTTCTGAGAGATAGGGAACAAACAAGGTAAGACCTATGATTGCTCAGGGGTACTCCTTTGGGAGAGTTCCAGGCTGTGGTTCAGGGAAAGCAAATCCAGGAAAAGCCTAGAAGACTATCTGATGAGGAGATGGAGCTGTGAGTCCAGGGAAACTAAGGTAACTGGATTTTTTAGTAGAATACCAGAAAGGAGACAGCTGCACAGAGGGAGAAACTTGGAGATCCGGAGAGGGTCCCTTTCAAGTATTCTACAGAGCACTGACGAGTGCATGAGTATGAGGAAACTATCCGAGACTGAGGAAAGAGCTACCCAAAAGGATGAGAGGGAACAGTACATGGCACTCACAGTGACTAGGAATAGTGCCTATTCCCACTATCCAGGCTGGAAAACCTCACAATCCATAGGGCATTAGGTAGAGTACTCAGAAAGATCTTCCTCAGTGTTGGAAAGTAGTTAGCCTTAGACTCACGTCCCACTGAACATATCTTAAAAGCAAGATCTGAAAGGATCAAATTGTTTCCAATTAATTTAACTGTATTCCAGAACAAAGCACAAGAATATTTATATGAGTACAAAAATATCCAGCACACAAGGTAAAAGTCACAATGTCTACCATCTAGTAAAGAATTACCAGGCATGCAAAGAAGCAGGAAAATATAAACCATAATGAGGAGAAAAATAAATTGCTTGAAAATGACATGAAGTTGATATGGATGTTAAATTTAGCTGACAAGGGCATTAAAATAGTCCTTATAACTGCATTGAATAGTTTCAAAAATTTAAGTGAAAACATGGATGATATAAAAGAGATCCAAATAAAATCTTAAGGATAAAAACTATAATGTCTGAAATAAAAAGTACATTGGATAACATTAATAACTGATTAGACATTGCAGAAGAGAAGACAAATGAACTTGCTGGTGATTCATTCTTTCAGATTTTGTAAGTCTGAAAATTTCTTTATTTCGCCTTCATTTTTGAAAGACATTTTCACTATAGACATATATTTTTATAAATTCTATGTTAACAATTTTTTTCTTTCAGTACTTTAAAGACGTTACTCCATTGTCTTCATTCTTGCATTGTTTCTGAAGACAAATTTGCTATTATTCTTATCTTAGTTCTTCTGTATGTAATGTGTCTTTTTCCCCCCTCTCTGGGTGCTTTTCCCTTTGTTACTGGTTTTGAGCAATTTTATTTTGATGAATCTTGGTGTTGTTTTCTTCATGTTTCTTGTGCCTGGAGTTCATTGAACTTCTTGAATCTGAGCGTTTAGAGTTTTCATCATATTTGGAAAATTGAGAGCCATTATTTCTTCATTTATTTTTTCTATCCCCCTCCTGGGGAACTCCTAGTAAACGTATATTATAGCACTTGAAGTTGTCCATGACTTGCTTGGTTCACTTTTTAATTCTTTTTTTTCTTTGGTTTCATTTTGGACAGTTTCTATTGCTACATCTTCAAGTTTACTAATCTTTTCTTCTGCAATGTCTTATCTTTTGTCAATCCTATCTGGTATAATTGTCATTTCAGAAATTGTAATTTTCATTTCTAGAAGCTCAACTTGGAATTCTTTTTTCCCCACTGAGCAATCTCCTTCAGTGCTCACAGCCTGCAGGTAAGGAGGCTGGGCAATAGTTCAAGGCTGCAATTTACTCTGGCATGGGTACATTAGGAGGCCAACAGAGGAAATCCCCCCCAATAAATCCATTACCATGTTCTTGGATTTGTTTTCTATCTTTCAGTTCTCTAACTTATCATGTTTAATCTTTCTTCTAGCTTTTTGAACATATGAAATACAATTTAATAACTATTTTAATGTCTTTTTCTACTACTGCTATCATCTGTGTCAGTTCTGTTGAGTTTCAACTGATATACATTTTCCTCCTCATTATGGGTCATAGTCTCCTGCTTCTTTACGTATTTGGTAATTTTTTATAGGATCTTAGTCATTGTGCACTTACTTTGTTGGGTGATGGGTATTTGTGTATTCCATAAATACTCTTGAACTTTGTTCTGGAATGCAAAGTGTTTGGACACAGTTTGACACTTCCAGGTTCTGCTTCTAAGCTTTGTTTGGCACAAGCAGAGCAACATTTAATATAAGGCATTTTTGCCACACTACTGAGGGACTACCTTTCTCATTGCACTACCCAATGCTCCATGGTTTATAAGGTCTTCCAGCCTGGCTGGTTGTAACAGGCACTATTTACATTCCTGCATGAGTTCTAGGTATCGTTCCACCTTATCCATTCAAGGGATTCTTTTCTCACATATCTGCACTTAACAGTACCCAATTGAATACTTGAGGGGATCCTCTGTAGATTCTAGAGTTCTCTTTCTCTGTAACTCTCTCGTCTCTGTTACTCTGCCCTGCAAACTCTGGTCTCATTGGCCTCCTTGGAATCCTATACTTACCTCTTCAATGCAGGGGGACCAATAGGCTCTGTTGGGTTCTCCCTTCCTGTATCACAATCTGAAAACTCTCTGTAGGAGAGTCAAGCTAGGACAATTGTAGGGACTACCTAATTTGTTTCCTGCCTCTCAGTGATCATTGTCTTCTGTTGCCTGATGTCCAGTTTCTTGAATCCTGTTGTTTCATATATTTTGTCCTAATTTATAGTCATTTCAGGTGGGAGGGTAAATCTGGCCCTGTTATTCTGTCTCGGTCCTGGTGTTTTTAAAAAACATTTAAAACAAAGTACATATTTGAAGACTTTATTATTGAACTTAAGATGTAAAAATAATTACAAGTTCAGAACTGAAAGTCTTTTGTAATTAAAAAAAGGAATTTTGTTATATTCTATAATTTTTAATTTATTTGTCTTTTAGATTTTCACCTGGGGCACAGTGTGGGGAGTACTGGCAAATAACATTGCAAAGGAACATTTTTTTTTAAGAAAGGGAATGGTAGAAAGGAAAGTAGTGGGGGTGGGGTGGGCAGTGATCATTAATCAGGGAAGAAAGAGGGAATAAAGAAACAACAAAAAGAAATCTGCCAGGTGCAGTGGTGTGCACCTGTAGCCCTAGCTACTTGGGAGGAGGAGGTAGGAGGATTGCTTGAGCCCAGGAGTTCAAGTCCAGCCAGGGCAACATAAGGAGACATCTCTGTCTCTTAAAAAAAAAAAAGGAATCTGTCTTAGTTATCTACAACTAGTGTAGTAGGAAAGTTTTGTGCTGGGAACCAGAAGACCTGATGTTAGCCTCAGTATTGTGACCTAGGGAAAGTTATTTAACCTATTTGAGTTTTTATAAAATATCTACATTACATTGTTACCAGGAAAATACCATTAAATAAGACAGCAGATAAAAGATAACTATTACAATGCCTGACGCATTGTAAGAACTCAACAAATATTGCTCCTATCTGTCCATTTATATAGTTCACAAATCAGCAAAGATTCAATACAAACCCTGTTTTAAAATTTAGGTTTTATTACATTCAGGTATGGGGAGGCCAACAGGTCACGAGACAACTGCCACTGAAAAGATAGTTTGTTACTGATAGTTCCCAAGAGGAGGGGGCATGACATGCCATGACCAGAGTCGGCCAGGAAGCAGAGGGACCAGACGGAGAACATGGGCAAGAGCCTTTATTGTGGTTCCAGTGGGAAGAATCAGGCCAGGCAGGGTTAGCAGGCTTGGGATTGGCCAGTGTGAATAATTTTGGCAGGCTCTGAGGTGTGGGGGCTGTCTCTACTTGTCTGGTACCTGGCCCTGGAGTGTTTTGGGCAGGGGGATAGTGGCCCAGTGTATGAGCCCTACAAGGGCCCGATAAAGGAGGTGGCTGGGGTACAGGCTCTGGATTGGTTACTATCTCTAGGAGTTAGCTAGCCCCGGGAGGGGCTGGCCCTCCAGGGTCAGCAAGGCCCCAGATATCAAAGCATCAGAAATACAGAAAATAAAAAGGCATAATAAATACAAACCCTGATTGCTAAGATGGGTTAGCAATGTCATCCTACTATGCCCAGACTTGGCCCTCGCCTCGGCAGCTCCCACGGAGACCATTTATGACTCAGGAGGGAGGGTGGATCTGCTTGTGGGCCAGAAGCCAAGGCCTTCCTTCCATGCCTGCATCTCCTCCATAGCCAGGAGGAGTCTGAGCCTGGGCCAGCAGCTCCAGAGGGTGGTTCACCCTGGGGAAATAATGCCACCTGGTGTTAGTCCAAATAATTAGTTTAACGCTGTAAGTGGTGTGTTATTCAAGTGTTTCTCATAAATAGTTAATGAATTACTGATGATGATGTCACAGATTAAAAAGCAACATTAAAGCAGAAACTTCCAGGTCCCAGAAGGTATTATTAGCCTTGTCCAGTGCCCATGGTTGGCCCTGAGTGTGATGCTTTGCACTTCTCAGGCAAGTGTAATCATTTGGGGAACACCTAGCAGCCCCAAGCCCTGTGTATTGGCTGGTGTCTTCATCGGGCTCCCTGCCCCTGGCTGGGCTCCTATCCTTTTCAGTGATAACAAGGCTGCTAAAGCCCAGGGTCTGACTGCAGGCTTGGCAGGATCCTGCTTCTGAGCTCTGATATCTACCTGACACTGGGCTCCCTCCTCCCAGCCCCCAAGGTAATGTTAGTGGCTGGGCCCAGTAGGCCTGCCTGCCGGGGCCTGCAGAGAAGCCTGGCAGGACACCAGCAACTGGCCCCACGGGGGAGTGAGTGCACTTGGTCCACAGACCATGACTGCTTGTTCAGTCTCCCGGGGGCCCAGTGGCTTTATACAGAGCTTGCTTGTTTCCCGTCCACAAACTACATTCCCAAGCCCGGGCAAAGCTATTTAATAGGAAATCCCACCATTGCAACTGCTTTTTCAAGTTTCCACTTGAACATCCCACCCTCAACTCAAACTCAACTCATCACAGATGAAAATTACTAGACATAGAAGAGACTTTAGAAAGTATTATACCATGTCTGGGGACCCTGGAAGGGCCTCAGGGTCTGCGAGCCCATTCAAATTGTTTGCAAAAATTTGGGAATGTGCATTTTTCTGTGGTTTCTATGCCAGTGGTAATTAGAGTCTCAAAGGGCCCTGAGAAGCCATAAGATATACCTCCTCTGCCCGGCTGACACGATCTCCTGGCCTCTCTGGTCCTGCCAGATCTTCTTGCTTCCTACTTCATGAAGAATACTGGGACACCCTTGGCCTCCTGCACCTACCTGGTAGTCTCACCTGTCTACGTGTACAAGGCTAGTCCTGACACCTGTGCTCTCCAACACACCCTCCTTGTTCCCCAAATTACCCCTTCTTTCTTGAATTTTGAATCTCTCTCTCTGGTTACTTCTCCCTGTCTATAAAAAGGTTTAAGGGTTTCCCGTGTTGAAACAGGACAACGGCACTGTCTCACCTCTGCGTGTCCCTGTCTTAGCTCTGCTTCACATGGTATTTCTCTACCTACCTCTTGTTCTTTTCTCTATTGCATCGCCAGCTACATGGAATCTCTGACAACTATATTCACTATCATTAGGCTCTCTTCTCCTGAATTCTAAACCCACACTGCCAAAAAAGCAGTATAGCTTATGCATTAAAAATGAGGAATGTGTGGTCAGCCAACCCAGGTTCAAAGCCAGGTCCCACCAGTTAGCAGCTGTGTGATCTTAGTCAAGTTATTTAACCTTTCTGTGCCTGAGTTTCCTTCTCTGTAAACTGTAGATGATAAAATACCTATATCATAGGTTGTAGTGAAGAATAAATAAGACATGTAGAATACTTAGCACAGTGCCTGACACATATTAAATGCTCAATAAATGTGAACTATTATTCTCTGCACCTGCACATCCCACAGGTACCTTACACTCAACATGCCTGGAACTGAACTTACCTTTTCTCCTTGAACTTCTTTCTCCTCCTGGTTCCCCATTTGTGATCGAGGTTTGCCTGCAACAGCTGCATTAACTCAGGCCACTTCATCACTATGGGCTTCCTAAGTCTCCCTCCCTTCACTTTTCCCTGTCACCAGGCCACTCTCCACATTGTAGTCAAGGTCTGCTTTTCTTATTCCTCTCCATAAAAACCCTTCGATGGCTCTCCATTGCCTATCAAATAAAATCCAAACTTCTAAGCCTGCCAATAGGGCCCTCTGAGCTCTGGCCTCTGCCCCTCTTCCTGGCCCATGCCCACCCCCTCCCACCCATCCAGTCCACGTCCTCCCTTATGCTCCCCCATGCAATACTGCCAACAGGTGCCCTAAAGAGCTCTCCTGCTTCAACACTCTGTGCCTGCCTTTCCTTCCCACGTAACACCATCCCATTCAGAACCTTATCCCTCCAGACCTGCAGTTCTACAACAGCTGCCCGGGTGGTCCCCTGCCACCACCCTCCACCAGCCAGCTCATCAATACTGCAGGCCACCACAGATGTGCCTTCCTGGCTTCCTGGACCTACTCTGTCACACTTCTGTGCCTTTGCCCAGCATGCTCCCTCCCTCTTTATCTGCCAAATACTCATCCTTTTCCTTCTGGTCCCGGAGTCATAGCCAGGTGAAGCCATGCCCTTTCTGCAGGCTGAGCTGGGCCTTTTCTCTGTGCTCCCATAGTGTTCCCATCCTGCCTCTGGTCTCTGTCAGGACACTATCATATTCGATTGCAGGCAGTCTCACCCTGGAGCACCTGAGCTCCTCCAGGAGAGTACTGTATACTCTCTCACCCCAAATCTCCTATCTCCTTTCCTACTTTATTTTTTCCTTAGCACTTGTTACCATTGGACATCTTATACATGTTGCTTGTTCATCCACCTCTCCTTACTAGAATATAAACTCTATGCATGCAGCTTTAATCTGTTTTGATGTATTCCCTGAGCCTAGAATAGTGACTGGTATACAGTAAGTGCTCAATAAATATTTGTGAATAAACTGTTGAATTGCTGATCAAGTTATATTAATTAGCTTTATATCTCTGGTAGCTAACACATTGCCTGGCACATAGTATTAATAGATACTAAGTATATTTTTTTTTTGATGAATGAATACTTTATCATGTTGCTAGCCTGTTTTAAAAAGTTCAGAAGCTGGCCTGGTGGCTTGTGTACCTGTTGTCCCAGCTGAGGTGGGAGGAGTCCAGCCTGGGACAAAGTGAGACCTTGTCTCTAAAAAATAAAAATAAATTAAAAAATAAAAAACCCTTGGAAAGGACATTCCAGGCTTATCTGTGGTGTCTGAGCATGTCCTCTTGAGAAAAAAAAAAATTCAAACATTAGTGTTGTATTCTAGGTTCTCTACCTTCTAATCCTAGCCACTCGAAGTCGAATCCTCTATTTCAACATAAGCCCTCCTCTCGAGCCTGATTGCCCTGCTCCCTGCCCTTGAATAGATATCTCAGGCACTGCTCCCTGTACTCCTCTGCCCATTCTCCAAACAGAAACGCCGCTGAGCCATTTACGCAACACATACATATCGAGTGCTCGGGACAGGCCGGCCACCCTCCCAGCCACTATCCCCACCCACGCCTATTCCGTTTCTTTTTCCTCAAGGTGAGGACAAATTGACCCTCCCTTGGGAAACTCTCCCTGACCATCTAGGCCTGTGTGGCTCTTTTTGGGCATTAATGACCCATGTTATAGCACTTCATTACTGGCATTATTAACCAATAGACATATATTAAACATGTAGATTTCATAGAAAATGGCCCTTTAAAGAATTAGCACTTTTTAACATTTCAAACACTTTGGATGGAAATCTTTCTAACATTTACTTCATATCTTCTCATCTTCTTAAATAGAATACTATATACAGAACAGCCATCTAGCCTTTTACAACTAAGGCACTGTGCATCCCTAGCTATTTTCCTGTGATGTGCAGTATACCAGAGGAGCAGCTGGTAAAAACAAAGGGCATGTGCTTTGGAATTAAACAGTCCTCATAGTGACCCCCCGGCAGTCCCTGGGGTCTCCCTGAACTCACCTCCTCTCTTTTAATATTTTTCTAATCTATAGTGGGTTTAGGAATCAGATAATGAAGTTAATTAGAATTGTTTGTAAATTAAGTGTAAAGAGTACCTAAGTGAGGGACTAGAAATTCTCCTATTTCTAAAGTCGCCACCCTAAAGCACAGACTTTGCACAATCTGTTTGGTGGATCAGAGGCCTTTCTTACTTAACCTTTTTGCTGTGGTGGAGGGGGAGCAGGGAATAGTCATAATTCTTGCGGTTGCTTAAGTAACTTCTTTAAAAAGTGCGCCTTTAGTGCATTTAGCATTTTATGTATTATCTTTTGTTGTTAACTACCTTTATGTGAGTACATCATAACTTTTCAATTAGCTTGTTCACTGATTAGGTTATTAACTTCCCAGGGGCAATTTTATAGTCATTCATTCTGCAGTGGACACCACTTGGGTATCCTCTAATTCAAATCAATTCTGACACTTATCTACCTGGATAGCATCATGTCCTGCAGGCTGAAGACTCAGTCCCCAAGACTAACGCCACTTCAGATGCCAGTTGCAAGTCCAGACGTCCAGAACTTCTGACTGACTGGCTATAAATCAAGGTTCCCACAACCTCCTCATCAGGTTCGATTAATTTGCTAGACAGGCTCATAGAACTCAAGGAAACAAGTATATTTACTAGTTTATTATAAAGCGTATTCTAAAGGATACGATGAAGAGATACACAGGGCGAGGTCTGGAAGGGCTCCGAGTATAGCAGCTTCTGTCTCCGTGGAGTTGGGGCGCGTCACCCTCCTGGCACTCGGATGTGTTCTTCTTCAACTTCCCGGAAGCCTCCGTGTGTTTGGCTATCTGGAAGCTCCTGAACCCAGTCCTTTCGGATTTTTACAGAAGCTTCACTGTGTAGGCATGATTGATTGAATCATCGGCCGTTGGGGATCACCTTAACTATTCAGCTCCTCTTCCCTCTCGGCTGGTGTCTACCACAGAATTGGTTGCTATCTTGGTGTGTGGGGAAACACTCCCACACATTTGGTCACAGAAACGTTCCACATTGTGAGAGTATAGTAGGAAGAAACTGAGTTTGTTTTTTCTTCTCAGCTACCCACTAAAATTTTTCCAGTCTACCAAGACCCAACTCAAATACCACCTGTTGTGCAAAGCTTTCCTAGGTCTCCCAACCAGAAAATTCTCTGCTCCCATTTGAATTCCCATAGCACTCTGAATTTTTATGCTCACCTTCTTACTTTGTATTGGTTATTTGCATCTTATCTCCTCCATAATGTGTAAATACTGTGGGCTGAATGTTCCAAACCTCTGAGCACCCCCTGACAACCAAGTCCCCTCTCAAGGGTTATCCAGGCACTTTCCAAAAATCACCTCATTAACATAAGCTCAGGTGTGGTTGAAAAGGGTTTGTAATAAATAACAAAAGACTGTCTTTCACCTTTATCGCTCTGAAGCTGTTTCCACAGCTGCTTCAGGAACCAAGGACAAAAGGCCAAACACTAACAAAAGATATCCTTATTGCTCTAGTCACTTAGGAAATAACAAGGCCTGCAGGAGCTGTGAGCCAGGAACCACTGAGGATGAAAACCAAAATACAGGCATAATACCACAGTAGCATTCCAGGATTTGGGAAAGCTGCGAGAATGGGAGAATGGGAATATACGTAGGCATGCATTTTTGTAACGCATTGTCTTGAGAGCACCCAGTACATAGTATTCCACTTCCCAAATTGGAATAAATGGATTCATGAAACAAAGGAAGGGCAGACAGTGCCCACAGTATTACCTTAATTACTGAGTAAGGCTAAGCTGGAGGACTCAACTTTAGGCAAAAAGCAAACGAGGCTGAACCACTTGGTGACAGTCAACGAGAGCCAGGGTAGGCCTCCAGCTCATACAGACCTCCATCCAGCTCCTGAGAAGTTTTCCAATGCTTACCTTTCCAACTTGAATACTTATGATTGTTGGATAAAAATATACAGCAAATGGCATTTAAAGGTGAATTTTATTTTAAAATAGTTCATTTTGGACTACTCCTCTTTACCACAAAAGCATCGCATGGTAAAGCAGCCAGACATAGTAACCTAAAGTGAATTAGAATTACTTTCTATGAAAACTCACTGAGGATCTGTATATTATACTGGGGCTATTCAGGAACATCATAACTAGAATTGGAAGTCCCTGGCCTGTTTGAACGTGGAAGGTTCAACATTTTAAAGATGAGAGAGACATGTTTTTATAAAGCTCTAAATTTCTGCACCTGAGGGCTGATTTGGGTGGCCAGACTACTGGCTTTGGCTGCCTGAGTCAGCAGCATCTGCCCTCTGGAGCCTACTGAGAGGCTGGGGGTGGGGGGCAGATGGTCTGGGCTGCTGAGGGGGCCAGCAGAGCCTGGTGGCTGGGAGTGTGGAAAATCAGCTATGCTGAACAAACATATAGGTGTCCCCTCAAGGACGTGTGATGTATGGGGGAGAAAATAGGAGCTAGAAGGGATGAGGAAGAGGTGGTCAGGGGGAGTGAGGACTTCCTGGGGCTAAAGGTCCCTGACTAACTCTTGTTCAGGGTGGGCCTGTTTCCCATTCCGCTGCCCACAGTGCTCCTGTGGACGACCCTTACAAATTCAGCACTTCATTATACACTGCCTCCACTCAAAAATTCCGTCCCATAAACACATTTGGGTCCCAGCGAGCTTAGCATGGATACCTAATCATACCAGCACAAGACTACTAAGTAAGAAAAGTGCAAATATTCCTGAAAAGAGTTGCCAGTTGTTCAGTGCCTATTAGGCATCAGCCATTTACTATCATCCTCACCACAATCCTGTAAGGTGGACATTAGCATGCTCACCACTTTTCAGACAGGGAAACAAAGGCTCAGAGAGTGAGGCATACCTGGTTGAATCAGCCCGCTCCCCACCTGCAGAGATGTACTCTTCCAGCAGTTTCTAGGAGACTGGGGCTGGGGACAGTGCCTGCTGTGTTAGGCAAGGAGGAGGGAGAGGCTGGCAGTGGTGGCCTGTCGGGTGTGGGGTGTCTGTGTGTGTATGTGCACGCACGTGTTGTGTGCATGGTTATTTGTGGGGTCAGCTCCTGGGCTACATATGAGTTTAAGTGTGTATTTATGGTCTGATTCATATGAAATGAAATGATCTTTCATTTCTGATATTGATGATTTGTATCTTCTTATTTTCTTACTGATAATTTGTATCTTCTTATTTTCCTTCCTAGCCTAGCTAGAAGTTTATCAATTTTAT
The DNA here is from genome assembly GCA_023783475.1 of Daubentonia madagascariensis. NCBI lineage: Eukaryota > Metazoa > Chordata > Mammalia > Primates > Daubentoniidae > Daubentonia > Daubentonia madagascariensis. Next base: position 4,160,387 of record JAKFHU010000913.1, on the reverse strand, counting down.
CGATTTTTTTTTAAATAACAAACTTTTGGAGGCTGGGCACAATGACTCATGCCTGTATTGCTAGCATTTTGGAAGGCCAAGGCAGGAGAATGGCTTGAGGCCAGCAGTTAGAGATCATCCTGAGCAACACAGCAAGACATTGTCTCTACAAAAAATAGAAAAATTAGCCAGGCATGGTGGTATGAACCTGTAGTCCCAGCTACTCAGGAGGCTGAGGCATATGCGTGCATATGACAACTTGTAGGTCAGTTCTTGGAATGTGTGTATGAGTGTGTGTAGGGGGGTTGGAGAGTTAGTCCCTGAGCCGTGTGAAAATGTGGGTTGGAGCTCTGGTGAGGGTAAATGGGCTTGAATTTTGTGCATGATTGTATGTGTGTGTGCGTGTATGTATGTGAACTTGAGATTGCAAGTATGTTGGGGCGCTGAGGCTGGGTGTCAATCTCTGGGCCATGCATTTCTGATATGTGTATCTACCAGAAGGGTGGGAAGGGAATTTTGGCGGGGTGGAGGGTCATTTGCAAGCCCCTGTGTGTATCTGAGTGTGATTATGGGCGCCTCCGCGTGCGTGCCCTGTATGTGAGCAAGGTAAGGGTACTGGGGGGCAGGGGGACGCGGACCGGACCCCGCCCTCCGCTGCAGGTGGGCCGGGCCCGCGGCTGGGCGGCAGCGCTCGCTGCTCTTGGCTCGCGGCCGCGCCGGGCTCGCAGGGCTGGGCTCGGGCTGCGGGGCGGCGCCGGGACAGGAAGCGGAAAGCAGCAGTGCAGCGGCGGCGGGGCTCTGCCTCTACAGGAGCCCAGCGCAGGCCGCAGAGCCAGGGCGGCTGTGAGCCGAGACCGCGGGCCACGGAGCCCGCACGGCCGGCGCGAAGGTGAGTCCCGGGAGAGGCCGAGCGCGGCGCGGCGGCGGCCCCGGGGCAGACCTCGGGCGGGGAGACGCCCCCACGCCGGAGCTCGCGTGCCCCTGCGCCCTCCGCCCGCACTCCCACCGCCGGACTTCGAGCCCAGTTCACTGTCCTCCAGCCTCTGGCTGCAGCCCCCTCCCCTCCTGCGGACCGCGCCGGGTCGTGCTTCCCGGGACCCCACTCCTCTCCCATCCCTGCGCGGTGCGCCCCTCCTGCCCCTAACCTGGGCTCGCCGCCGCACCCCGCTCCCTCGGGTCCCAGGGTTCCCTGCCCACCCCTCGGACGCCCCCTTCCCCCCTGGCGGGCCTTGGAGTGCGCCCCTCGGGTGCGCTTGCCGGGGCGGCGGCGGGCCGGCAGGGAGTGGCCGAGCGTTGGTAGAGGCACCGGGCGGCTGCATCGGCCGTGCGGGGCGGGGGCGGGGGCGGGCCGCCCTGCACTCCCCGGGAGCCGGGCGCGCACCGCGGTTTCCATCCCGCCGCGGGACTCGACCCGGGTAACCTCCAGCGCCCGGCGACCGCCTGGCCCTTCGCCAGGCACCGGGACAGAGCTGGCCTGTGTTCACACCCAGTTTACAGAATTGAGCCGGCCCTGGAGGCCTTGGGTGGCGAGTCCGGTTGCGCCTCGGAGAGTGCAACAGGCAGGTAGGAGTTTACTTTCAAAAACGCCGGAGTGGAGCAGAGGCGTCCTGCGAGTGTCTGCCTGAGGTGTCCCTACTTGAGGCATTCTCACCGCGCTGGGGCAGCCTTCGCCACGGACAGGAGCTCATTTCCTCCTGCAGTCTTTGAACTGCCCCAAGCATTGCGCCCAGAGAAGTGTGAAGCTTTATAAAAATTTAAACGCGTCTGTGGTGGAGGCAGGAGTGGGGCGGAGCCGTGGCCTGGCTGCTTGGTAATGAACTGATGAGACTTAGAGCCGAGAAATCTGTTGCTCAGTTTTCTCATCTCCAGACCAGGTCTACTAGGTCTAAAGCCTGCGCCGAGAAGGTGCTGTGAGCTCGCTTAGATGCTTGTTAGGAGGTGTTGGAGCGCTATATTATGATGATTGTGTGGCTGGCACGTGCATTTTGTTAAAACTCTTTTGACCGGGGCTTTTGTGGGAAATGCGTGTATTCTTAGACACTTATTCCAAAAGCTAGCAAGCTGTAAGGAATCTGGCATTTTCACTGACATGTTTATAAATTTTACAGGGTTGCTGAAAAATATTATAACTTGTGTCACCAATCAACAATGCTAATTAGCATTCTCCTTCCAGTGGGTGGGTTGTTTGATTACACAGCTCCTAGGCTCTGTAAGTGAGATGGCAGAAACTGTCTGAAACCAGGGAGACGTAATTAGCTATTTTATGTAACCACTAATTATAGAGTTTTTAGAGTTGAATTAAATCAATGTGATATATTTGGGGCTTTGATTTGTGGGTGGAAACTGTTTTTTCCTACAGTTCAAAGAAGTAACACACTTCACCTATCCATGTGCATTAAGCATTCCCAAACGTTGGTGTCTCAATATAATTCGTGAAAATACTCAGTGTGAAATTTCGCTGTGAACAATGTTGGCAGTGAGACTTAGGTTGAGACTTAATTTGTAAGTAAAAATGGGAGAAGAATTTTGAAAGTGGCATATTTGTAAGGACTGCTTGCCAAGCAATATAGTTTTGTTATATTATGTATGGAGCAACAGGACAAAACCATAAAGGAAATTTAGTTTCCTTAACAGGCAACAATCCCGTGATAACCCTGTCTATTGAAGAATAAATAAATGTTGAGTGAAGACTGTATCCTCCCCTTCATCCCCCTAACACATATCCTACCTAGACTTCAGCTACTTGGATTGGATGGGCCCTTATCACATTGTGTTTTAATTGGAGCTTTCCACCTTTGGGCTGTGAGCTCCTTGGGAGCTAGAACTTTTTCAGATTCATTTCTTTTCTCCTGCACACCTCACAATGCTTGGGACACCAAACCTGTGAGTAGGAATTGAAATTGCACAATTCTTTGTGGGGTTATGTGTGGTTTGGGACAATTTATGACTATTGCCTACCCTCCTCTATGTAAATAAACAATTCTGGTACTTGGTACATTGCTATGAATTTTCCATAGCAAAGAGCACAGGTTCTGGTTCAAAGTTCAAGCCCTGGCTGTAGCACTTACCAGTGTGTGAGCTTGGTTTCTTTAACTGTAACATGAAATTAACATTCTATTCCTCTTAATGGCTTGTTCTGAGAATTAAGTGAGAAATTACATGTAAATGACTTAAAACAGTGCCTAATGCATAGTAAGCACTTGATAACTACAAGCTGTTAGATTGTTATTGCCATTATCTCTCTGTAAAGTCAACTAGCTGGTTTGATGTGTGATTTGGGCATCTTTGTGCTGTTCTGTTTTCCTTAAGATGGCCAAGATTAGGTGGGCTTGTGGCTGGACCATGTTTCTGTTAGCAGTCTTGATCTCACTGGTTTGATGAAAGGGTGCATGTGTGTTTAGCTGCTGTCTGTTTCTAGCAGTGCCTTTCTGAGTCCCACTTACTGGGCAGCAGTCATGGGACCCAGCACCATTGGATTTACAGAGGAGGTAGTACTCATGAAATCTATTTTTCTGAAGTTTAAAAATCTGGCAGGGGACAAAGGAATCACTTGAAAACAAATACACATCAGAGAACAACAGACATGTTAACTATGCACAGCTCTTCAGAAATCTATACCACGCTGCTGGAGGTGTTTCAGAGGTAATTAATGCCTGGAGCCTAGAGCAGGTATTCTGGCAAGGTGAGTTGAAATCATTAGCAAAACAGGTAAAATGAAGTTGACATTTTCTTTCCTTGTGAATAGTTACACAGAATCATTCATTTGTAAGCGTTCTGTTGTAATAAAAGAATCATTGTATTTGTCACAAACACCACAAGCCCTACAGATCCTCACATTAGTGACCTGGATAATGGTTTATGGTTTATGGACCACAAGTTCAGCAAAATGTTTTATAGACCTTGCCATACTTCTCCACTCCCTGTACCCCTCCAGATAAACCCACTAAAACTCACACAATTTTCTCTGATCTCTCTTGACATTCACTTCCAACCTGGGGGCGGTAAATGGAGGCCTGCAAGGAACAGAATGGAAATCACTAAATTACTTAGCTACAGTTAATAGTAGTCATTACAAAGATATTCTTTTTAACTGAGGGAATTTCACTTTTCAGAATAATAACAATGGTTGACAGTTGCTAATGATTTTTATGAATTATCTCAATTAATACCCACGGCAGGCCTAGAAGGTAAGTAAATAGAATTCTGTTGTTGCAGTTACGGAAACTGAGGCAGAGAGAAGTTAAGTAACTTGCTCTGAGGTCACACACAGCAAGTACTGATAAGTACTGGAGCCAGGATTTGAATGCTGACAGTCTAACTCCAGAACCTAGTCTCTTTGCTACTCCTCTCTAGAAGAGGTGACTCTAAACAAAATCATTTAAATTGTCATTTTCCCCTTCAGTGCCACATAATTAAAAATGGGTACCTTAAGAAAAATGTTAGCTTCAAGACATAATATAATTAATGAAGTAAACCTTTTAGAATTCTATGCATGGTAAAAATTAAATATTCAAAGTAATGTGCACCGTATAAACAAACACAGTTGTATAGGAAACTTCTTTCCCTTGGAAATATGTCCACTGCGGAGGGAGTAGAATGGCCCTTTAAATTCAATGTGTCTCTGTACTTCTTGCAAGGTAACTTGCTGTCCTCTAAAGCAGAGCTCCCTTAATTACTCAATAGCTCTAGGCAGAGCAGTTGATGTTTTTATAATTTCCTTTTAGTGAAGGTTAGCTTATGTTTACCACTGTCATTAACATATTATTTCCTTCATATGATTTTCTGAACACTGTGTTTTTCTTTTAAGTAGTAGTCAGGTATATTTTATATGAATGAACATGACTTTAGGGGAAGGTTCTATTCAAGGCCACTGATCTTTACTTTGCTTTTAATAAAGGGTGGCAAAGGAAGTTCTTTCTGACATTTTTGTCTGGGAATTCCAGAATTTAGGATACTGCCATCCAGACAAAAGTACCCCATGCACCTGTTTCACAGTGTTCTCCTTGCCTTCGTGTGATGTGGTTTGATGAGCTGACCCAGTCCTGGTGTTCGCCTCCAGCCTCCACCCAAGCAGAGCCTGTAGCTCTTAAGGGATGGGTGGCAGGTGGGGAAGGATGCTCTTGGGTAGCTGCTGAAAGACGATGCCACCAATTTTTACTTAGTGATATAAATTCTGCCTCTGAGGGTCTAGTGGGTCTGCCAGCGAGCCAGTGGTGGTCATTCTTGATAGTCACTGCTCTGTCTAATCTCTGCACCTTTTTTTCACCTGTAAAACTAAGGATTTAAATAATCTCTAAGATTTCTTCCACAGTGAATCTATGGCCTCCATGTCCTGAGACCTGCCACAAAACCCTTCATTCAGCAGGCATTTATTGGGTGCCCACTATGTTGTAGGAGCTGGAAAGACAGCAATGAAGGTGCTCCCTGCCCTCATTGAGCTTACAGGAGCCAGGATGATAAGTAGTCATGCAAATAAATGTATAATTGGAAGTTGTGATAGAAAGGAAGAGTACAGGATGCTGGGGACGGGCCTGATTTGGATCCAAGATCAGGAAAGGCCTCGCATTATTTAAATTGAGAAGGACGAGTAGGAATTTGGCAAAACAGGGCATGTAAAGAATGGGTACCAAGCTGGGCATGGTGATGTGCACCTGTAGTCCCTGCTACTCAGGAGGCTGAGGTGGGAAGATTGCTTGAGCCCAGGAGTTTGAGGCTGCAGTGAGCTATGAGCCCACCATTGCACTCCATCCTGGGTGACACAGCAAGATCCTGTCTCTTAAAAAAAAGAAAAAAAAAAAAAGAATACCCACAGATATACTGGGCTCTGCCTTACAGGACCTGGAACTAGAGAAGAAGGAGGGCGCTGGAGCAGTGGGCATGGCATTGCGTACCAAATGAAAGATTTTATATTTTATTTAAAGTGCAGTGGAACACCATGGAAGTGATGTCTGCATTGTAATTTAAAAGGTCACTCTGGCTGCTGCCTACTCTGGGCCAAACACAATATGGGTCATAGCAGGGGTCAGTATGAGAGAGACAGCTCCAGATTCTAGGAGCCATATTCACACCTTTGTATGGCCCCATCCCATTCAGGCCAGTGCAGCAGCCTATCAGTCTATTACCCTATTACCCAGGAAACCTGATTCCTTTTCATTACTTTACTATCTTTTCTGATAAGGGATTCCTTCTAACCTTATCAGGAGTTCTGTTAATTTCTTGTGTATGCAAGGAAACTATCTCATAGATATATCATTGCAGTGATGAGCTTCAGGATGTGCTCTTCTATTAAGTCTATTGAATCTCTCACCTTGGCCCAAACTCTTTTAAAATTCAATCACTCTGGATTTTATTGGTTTGCCTCCTGTGGCTTCTCCTTTCTTAGTCAGATCTTGGGTGAGACAAGAGTTGATAGCTATGGTAGAAACAGTATGACTTAGAGTAAGGGGCCTAAGCTTTGTGTAGACTGGATTAAGTGAGGTAACCTGGAGTCTTTGTAGTAGGTCATTCCAGTGTTGATGGAGCCTGGAGTGAGTGGGTGGCTGTGAACCGGGAGAATAAGGGGAGGATCCTCGAGGTCAGGTGGAATTTAGTGACAGTGGACGTGTGGGTTGAAGGGGAGAGAGAGCATTGAAGATGGCACAGGGTTGGGTCCGTAGGATCAATAGGGTGATGGTGTCGCCTTGGCAGAGGAAATTGTGAAGAATAGGCCAGGACACTGGAGAGCAACCACGGGTGGTGATGGTAATCCCAAGGGGAGCCCTGGGGATTTATGCTTTCAGTGAGTATTTGTTGGGTGCCTGTTATGTTCAGAGTATCGTGGGGGTAGGTAAGCCATAGCTCCTGTCTCCAAGGAGCTTATACTATAGTAAACCCATGGATGGAGAAACACAGCGGGGAGAGGTTTGACTGTCAAGGGTGACTTCCTGGGGGAGAGGGGAGGGAGTGTTGGAGAAGTAGAGGCATAAGTGCCATCAAATTGGAAGCCAGCCAGCTGCAGAAAGAAGCTCCATGAGGGCAGGCAGCTTGCCTTTGTCACTGCTGTACCCTGCCACTGCTTACCACGGTCTCTCGTAGCTCCTTATTAACCATGGAAGTGGATGAATGAATACAGGGGTAAGAAGGGCTGGAGGAGGCCCATGAGGATGTGACCTTTGGATCTGGCTCACAGCAATCTCTGGCTAACTTAGAGTTGTTTCAGAGTAGTGCTGAGGATGAGGGATTTGGGGTGACAGCTGAGGGGGAGGGAGTGACAGCAGATACAGACCACCCCTTTGGTAAGTACAGGCGGGAATTGTGGGAGGGAAACCAGACAAGGGTGGTTGGTGGAGTTAGGTAAAGCCTTTCCCCAGAGGGCACTGGGGAGCCCATGGTTTCCTTGGTGGGACATGCCTGGAGTTGCCTTAATGGATAGCCGGAGGTCTTAATGGGGATGAAGAATGACGTCCTCTGGCAGAAGTGGAAGAAAATGAAACTTGGGTTATCCTGTGCCAGAGACTTTACCTCCAGAGTCTCCTTGAATCCTCACAACAACCCTAGGAAGAGATAACATTAAAGGGCCTCTTTTTACAGTGGCGGGAAATAGAAGCTGAGAGAGGCAAGCGTCTGACTCCCGATGTCACAGCTAGGAAGCACCGAGCTAGGATCGGCCCATGTTTTGCCAGGCTTAGGCCACCTGCATCTGTGAGACCCCAGCAGCATTTAGTGAGAAGTAGCTAGAAGTTGGGATGGAACAGGGAATCAGAGTTAAGGGTTGGAACACAAAAGAAGTGTAGGACCTGTGAAGGGTTAATGAACCTAGAACAGGGGAGTCAGTTTTCTGGGTCAAGCAGCCAGGCATTAGAATCTGAAACAGCAGGGAGCTGGGTGAGGGGCTTTCAGGGAAAGAATCCAAGTTCAGGAAGGGCTGGGGATCTTGGTTGCACCTCCTAATGTTGGTGTCTGCCAGGTATGAAACAGGTGAGAAAGTAGCAAAGCTCAGAGCAGAAAGGAAGTGAGACTCTAAGGTGCTGAAAGCTCATTGAGATAGCTAGTGAAAATGGTAGGAGACAGAGTAGGGACAAAAAAGATGAGCTGGCTTTTGAACCCTTCTAGGAAATTCTAGGCAAGTGGAGATATGTTCAGGAGCAAAACTTAACTTTAAAAAAAAATCCCTGCTATGTTCATTTTCACATTTGCTCTTTATAGTCACCCCCCAAAGTAGGCTGCCTTGTTTCCTATTTATGGGGTAGGAAACCTCTGAGGCCCAAGGAGAGACTGCCTTGCCCAAGTACATAGCTAGTTAGTAAGCGGTGGAGTGGGATGCAAGCCCAGTTCTGTCTGACTGCAGGTGACCCGCAGGTGAGCCTCATGGTGGGAAGGCCAGCACAGGCACTGACTCTCTGCTTTGCTTCTTTCTAAACTTTTCTCTTATTGAGGAAGACGTGGAGAGCACAAGGTTTTCAGAAGTGGCAAAGGAAGTACCTGACTCCACCAACTTTCATTTTGCTAGAACATCTGGAGCCTGTGCTGGACACTCTCACGGTTGTTAGCTCATTTAGTCTTCACAGCAACTCTGATATTTGCATTTTATAGATTCATGTTCAAATAGGTTTAATTTGACTGAGGTCCCATAACTAATAAGTGAGTAGGGCCCAAGATTGGAACCCAGCTTCAGATACTGTGTCTCCTTTTATTTTCAGATCAATGAGGAGACTGAGGCTTAAGAAGGTAAAGTGGCTTATCCCAGGTTGTACTAGACAGTGGCTGAGCTCAGCCTAGAACCCAGGCTTCCTGTGGCCAGCTTTGTGCTCGTGATGGCAGAGGAGATGTGAAGTGAAGAGTCAGGACATGCAGGACGAGGGAGGCTAGCCAGCCCTGGTGGGCAGACCTTGGGAGTGAATGTGCCTCACTTCCAGGCAGAGTGAGTGGTAAGGGCAAATGCATCCTAACTGGTGTTTATCTGAGGCTCAGGGGGCTGTGTTGGTATGTCCCTGAGGACTGATTCCCTCCAGACTTGTCGCTGGGGTCAGGGAAACCTGGCCTCCTCCCAGTAGGGGTAGGGGTGTGGCATCTGCAGCTCTTTTGTTTTTTCTTCACACTTATCTCACTGGCTGTGTTTGCAGTTTCTGCTTCCAGGGGCCCTAGAAGAAGGAACGTGTTGGGCTGAGACTAGCTCTGGGGTGAGGGGTGTAGGAAAGGACAGAACTTGTAGATCTCAGTTTTCCAGAAGTAAAGGTTTAGCATGTGGGAGCTCAGGAATGTACTTGGAAATGTTTCCAATTTATTTTTATTGCAAAGCAATATCTAATGAAAAGGTGGGAAAAGACCCAGGAGCCTGCAACTAATAAATCACCTGCTTTCATTTTCTGTGTCCCCTTTTAATCTTTGTCCTTACATAAGCAATTTTATATGATTGTAGCTGTAATGTAGATTCACTTTGTCTCTACAATTCTGTGTCCTGCTTTTAAACTTTATCATTATATTGTAAAAGTTTCCATTCTTTATAATTATCATTTTAAACAGTTATGTGATATTTCTTTAGGTGGATGAACCATATTTTCCTTAACTATTCCTCTGTTTTTTGGGGCATTTAGATTGTTTCTAGCTTTTCACTATTACAGACAATGAAGTAATAATGATTTTTCTTTAAAAAAGAAAATAGTTTCCAAAGATAAATTCTCAGGAGCTTGGATCCTGGATTAAAGAGACGGAGCATTTTTAAAAATTGACTTTTGGAAATAATGACCAAATCCCTTAAAAGCGACTTCTCTGGGTATTGTTTTTATAACCAGTGAACTGGCAGTGGGGGCTGGGCACTGTTTCTAGGGCTGTAGACGTGGGAAGCCACTTCCTACAAACTAAAGCTAGTGAGTGTGCCCAGGAAATGGACCAGTGCCCAGCTCTCTCCCGCCTCACCTCTGCCTCACCTCTGGTGTTCCTGCGGCCTGCTCGGCTCCTATCCCGCCCCTCCCAGACACCTGAGGAAGCTCGCTGCTGCGCCAGTGGAGCACTGACAGTTCAGCTGCTCCCCCTCGCTCACTTGTTCCATAGTAGAGATCCCAGAGAGGAGGTTGAGGCTGTTGTCATCTATCTTTCAGCCCCGTTCAGGTGGCTTTAAAGATTGACATCTTTTTTTCTCCCTTGTCCCCAGAATTTGTTCCTGTTGACGTGTGGCTCCCCCGATTGCCAGACTCCTCGAGGTTTTAGGAGCCTAGTAGGTGAAAATCTCTACCTCTAAGGAGAAGCAGCGTCTGCTCCTCCATCAAGCCAAGCCCTCCATTGCTATGGATACCGAATCCACATACTCTGGATATTCTTACTATTCAAGTCATTCGAAGAAATCTCACAGACAAGGGTACGTAAGCTATTCATTATTCCGCTTTTCCTTTTGGGGAAACCTGCAAGTTGGTGGGGCTTTCTAGCCTCTTTTCGAACAATGACTCAGGTGCTGGAGGTTCAGCCCATTGGCGTGTGAGAAGCTGAGCTTTAAGAGTGTTTAACATGCTTGGGAGTAACTGCACTACCAATTTATATTTTATAGCTACCATTAGAGTTGATGACCTTCATTTCTCACAATTGATTTTAAATTAAAGTTTCTCCCTGCAGTGGAAATGTTTTTCATTTCTAGGTATTTCTCACTGATGTCAGTTCTCTCAAAGTTTTACCAAGAACGTAAATGAGTTTTTAAAAATTGTTGGTTTGTTGTTGCTTTTCACCCAAAGTTGTTGACTCATTGTCCATTATGCCTTTGCCTTGAGGCTTATACACTGAACTGGTGGGCTTGGCCTGGTGCCTTACTTCTCTTTGACTAGTCTTTAAGTGAACAAGCCCAGGTTTTGAAAATGCCATCCTGGGTGAGGGGGGCAAATTCTCCCTCCTCTGCAAAATGAACAGGTCTGCACTGGTATTTTCTTAGGGCCTGCTGTGTTACTGACCTGTGGAATGTTTGCTGAGTAGAGGAGTGAGTGAATGAATGAAGAAATTAATGAATTAACAGGAGGTGCTGTACTGGGTAGGAGTGCAGTTGGTAAAACTGTAATGCTGCCACCTACCTAGCCTCCTCATCTGTGAAACGGGTAGAGCAGTCCCCTCCTTACAGGGCTGCTGAGAAGATTAAATGAGTTTATGCATGTAAGGCATGTAACACAGCATGAGTAGGAGGTCACTAACCAGTGGCTGTATTAATGCCTTAGCATTATAGGCCTAAGCATTTCAGCTCCATGTTCCAAGGTACCACCTGGCCCCAGCCCACTGCCCACCTGTGATCACAGCTCTGCACCGGCTTGGGAACAGTGATTTTAGAGGTATTTCCCTGACTGAGCCATTCCCCATACAAGCAGCTGAATGCAGAATGGGATTTTGTTTTTTAAAACAGTAATGAGATATGTGTATCTGATTTACTTATTTATCCATGAGCCCATGTAGATGTACACACACAGAAAGAGGTCTGGGAGGGTATTCTCCAAGTGGGAACAGTCATCCACAGGGAGGGGGCTCAGCCAGAGCCAGAGACTGACAGGAACATTCGTGTACACTTTACCTTTCTGTACTCTTTCATAATTTTTTACAAGAGTATATTTTGTAATTTTAAAAAGTGAATAGAATGAAGGTGTAAATGAAAGACTTTCAAAAATTATTTGATAACATGAGAAAATGTTCGTGAGACCATGCTATGAAAAACAGGATTCAAAATTTTGTACATTATAATAGGCATATATACAATGATAAGATGAATAGTAACATACTGACCATGCCTGTCTCTGACTATAAGATTATGGGTGGTATTTTCTTTTTAACTTTCATTATTTTCTAAATTTTTATGTATCACTCTTATAATCATGAGAATTTGGGGAAAAGATGTAAATGAGCTTGTTCTGGAGCCCAGGATGGGAAACAGAAGGAGTTAGGGACAGAGCCCAGATCCTGAGAAAGTCAGAAAGAATTTAATCACAAATTTCAACCAGTGGGTAAACTTAATCAGATTTGGTTATAAAATAGCAGAAACAGCTGTTTTAAAAAAGCAAATCTTTGGGCTTAACTGGAAAAAGCAGTTCCCTTGTCAGTGTGCCAGGCTTCCTTCATCTACACCACATGACAGAAGTAGAAATTTGGGGTTCTCTTGGTGCTTGGGGATGAACAGAGGAGGATGGCTTGCAGTATTCTGCGTAGGAACCGTCCCTGGCCTCCTACGTCTGTGCTCGTGTCCTGATGTTCACACTGCAGGGCCCACTGCTACACTCTGCTGTTTCCTTAGGCCTCTGAGGCCCTCAGACATTGATACTCCAATGCCCTTGTGGTAACTTTAAGAGACTATAACTTTCAATTAAAACAACATGCAGAACTCTTAGTGCGTTCTTGGACCCATGTGGAAAGTACTTGGCGAGTATTAATACAAGCTGAGACTTTCAGTCAGTTAATCAAGGAATGTTACCGAATGCCTCCTCTGAGGAAAGCTCTGAGTGAGGGGATGAGCCTCAGAGATTTGTAGGTGTGCTCCATAGGTTCTTTGGTGGTAAATTCTCTGACCGAAGGCAGTGGAGGGCATAGCAACTATGGGGTGAAGGTTGTCATCCCTAGACGTTATGTGCTGTGAGTACTTTGCCAGGGTGTAAGGAAAGTTAGCAGTAATAGTACCCGCCACAGGCATTGAGAGCAGACCCAACACCCAGCCAAGGGCATCAGCTCCCAGGAGTGTTCCTGTGAAGGCTGCTCTGCTCAGGGATTTGTTGGGAACTTGAATGGAAGAGTAGGAAAGGGGGAGAGAGGAACCTTGCTTTTGGGGTCATTTTAGTAGAACTCCAAATCAGAGAGGAATAGTGAAATGCACCAAACTTGATATGCCTGATGATACCGTGGTCATCTTGGAGGACTGGCCAGGTTCCAAGCAAATGACAAGTGACTCTTTTCTAAGAAAGAGGTCAGTGGCCTGGTTTTGTGATGCCTGAGTTCTCCAGAGGGTGTCCAGTTAACTTGCTGGGACAGTGCTACAGACTCCTGCCGACCTCACCTCACCTTTGGGTCTAGAGCATGAGTGCCCTGATTTAAATACAGCAGCTGCCAGGCGTGTCAGTGGCCACTTTGGGAGTGTCTTCGGGGCCCTCACAGTTGTTATCTCCTGTCCTAATGGCAGTCCTAGAATGGTGGGAGGTGGTAGCCTCATTTTACAAGGGCTGAAATCGAGGCACAGAAAGGCAGTGTTATTTGCCTGGAGTTCCAAGGTAGGTAGGTGCCCTCAGCAGGTTTGGGACCCAACTTGTTATTTCTTTGGAAGGGAAATGCCACTTGTGAAAAGGGAAGTGAAAGGTAACTCGTGTGACTAATTTGCTAAAATGCACAAAAAGAGGGTGCCTGGGCAGTGGAGGAATCAGTGGCTCTGCTCTGAGGCTGTTTTAGAGTTCGTCATCTGCCCTGCGCCGGCCCTTTCACCCCAGTCAGAGCTGGGAGGAAGCAGCCCGCCGGGCCCTGGCAGGCAGTGGAGAGAAAGGACAGGTCGTGGGTGGTGGGAGAGGAGGAAAGGGAGGAGTAACCGGTGGGGCCGCTTTCCCCAAATAGAAGTAGACAAACAACAGAAACAGGACTAAGTCATCTTCCCAGGAAATGCTGACTGTAAGTGGGAACGGTATGGGAATTACAGGGATTCTGGCTGGAGTGAGGGGGGCTACAATAGCCCCCAAGGGCTCAACTCTAGACTCGCCCAAAAAGGTGCATTTGCACGCACACACGCGGTGCAGACACATGCCTGGGCCTCCTGCGTGCCGCCGCTCGCTTGCCCCGCCCCGCACACACACACAGATATGCAGTCCTTATCTTTACTCACACGGGCAGATGTTGCATGGAGATAGATTCGGAGATAGAGATTCAGAGAAAGATTCCCAAGGCTGACACAGCTGCCCAGCAAAGGCACACAGGTGATCCAGACCCCTTGGGCAGAGTGGGAAAAACACACAAGTGTACAGTGTTGATGACACTCCTTTCCATGGTTTGGTAGCCGTTTACTGCCCTGGTATCCCATTTCCATACTCTGAGACACCAGGAGCTGATTGCCATCGTCACCAGGGAACCCTCTCTCAGAGGACACTGGAGTTACAGCAGCTGGAGCCTACAGGGATGAGCGTTTGGGTATGTACTGCAGTAAGGTGGCCATGCTGAGACTTGTGGTTCTACAAACTGGAAAGCACTGAACAGCAGTATTATTGTTGGATGTCACTCTGAAGGCCTGGGTTGGCTCAGTGACCTTTCTGGAACAGTAATTTAGGACCAGTGATTTCTAATAAAATTTTCTAAGAAATTTTTTCAATAGAAGATGTCTGACAGGTCTTGCTCCCTTGGTAACCAGTACGAGCGGCAGCCCCGTGCCTGGCGCAGTGCTAGTGCTGAGTTGATGGGACCTGCCGTACATTCGCCTCTCACTTGTCAGTGGGGGAGAGGCTCTTGGCTCTGGGCCCCTCAGACGTGATTGCACGCTGTCCTGAGCCTTCCTCCCAACTTCGTCCACTTAATACTGTTTTAATAAAGAAGCACTGCATATTGTAACATTGTACAGCTGAGCATTGCACTCATGGCTCCCATCATTGAGCCCCTGCTGTATACAGGGCACCTTACTCATAGGCAAACTCCAAGTAGTTGCTCCAACAACCTCTTCTCCCAGGAGCATTTGTGTGGGAGAATCTTGGGGAAAGTCTCCTGCACCACCTGTGACCTGATGACCTGGGGTGCTGGTGGAAAAGGTAGATTTCTGTTATCTCCTTCCCAGACGTATTCTTTGAGGGTGGGACCAACAGATCTCACTTGAGTTCATACCCTGGGTGGTTTGCCTGCACACTTTTTTAAGTTTAAGAAGCACTGGTTTAGGATTTCAGGCTCTGGAGGATGAGAAACCTTCCTTGGGTTATCAGATAAAAGGTTCTTATCTGGTTTACCTCAGATATTACCAGGGGAATTGTTAGACAGTTGTTTTGCGTTTGGGTACTCCTGGGCCCTTTAAGAGCCAGGCTGGGGGGGTTGGTGGTCTAGAGCCCTGGCTGGCCACAGAGAAGCTGTTTCCAACCCTGGATGGCTCCCCACCTGCTTTCTGCTCTGGTGGTATTCAGGCTCCAGGAATTGGCACTTAGTGAAAGAGTTCTGATTTCCAGTGGAATTTGTGCTGTCACAGGATTTGACCCATGGGACTAGTGAATAGCTAGATGAGGTAGGTGAGCATGTGACTTGGATAGTGGCCTAGAGAGCGGTTGGGGAAAGTAGAAACGGATTAAGGTGAAAGAGGGTCCACGTCCACCTGGCTGAAGGTGGGGCCCATAGAGTAGCAGTTCTAGACTTAGCCTGATGCTCATTCTGAAGACTGACCAAACACATGGGAAATCTCTCCCAAATTGTTTATTATTTCTCACAGTGGTTGCCCTTTGAAGTGATTGTCTTTGACAACCCTGAGTTTTGGGCACACAGATTTGTGCTGGCTAAGGTCACAGTCTAATCGTGACTCCTAGCAGTAGCTTCAAAGGCATATTTCACAGCTCTAGTGGTTTGTCAGGTATAAGGGTATAAGGATGAGCATTAGGAATACTTAATGGTATGAAATCTTCCTATTGCTCTTCAAAACATTGCAGCATAGTGGGTTTTAATAGTGGTGGTGGCAACAGACCTGGATTCAGATCCTCCACTACTACTTACTACAACTTTGGGAAGTCACTTAAACTCTGTGAGCCTCGGTTTCCTCATCTGTAAAATGGGGACAATAATATTGGCCTCATAGGGTTGTTGTTAGAATTGAATGAAATTAATATAGTAAAACGCTTAGCAAAGTGCTCTATAAATTGGGCTGGGAGTGGGATGATTGGCATTGTGAGCTACATCTCTAGGTAAACCACCAAATTCCTGCTGACTTGGTGGTTTCCCTAGCTGCCTTGTTAAAACACCTGAGTTGACCAGAACACATCTATTTCTAGAGTCTAATTTAGCAATAGATTGCAATTATAAATTATGCTCTAGGGATAGAGTTGTTGTCACTGAAAGATTCTGTGGGGCCATGGGAGCCTCCTGGCTCTTTGAAGGAATTAATCCATGCATATGCCAGGGAGGTATTGATAAGGTAGAAGTTTTGACAAGAAATGTACTTTTTTTTAAAGCTAAGTAGCAGGTCAATGGGAAATATGTATATGGAGGGGAAGGGGGTTCGATTGTATGTTACTAGTTCCATTTACATCTTTCTCCAAGGTATACGTACTGTATACACACCATTCTTTGCCATTGGCTAATAGTAATAGCAATAATAAGAGCTACTGTGTAGTAGCACTTACTCTACACCCTTGTATGGAGCACCGAGGTACATTATGTGGTATTATCATTGTGCCCATTTCTCACATAAGGAAACTGAGGTTTTCAGAGGTTGAATAACATGAAAGTTCACACCTCTAGTCTGGACAGAGCCGAGATCTATTTGTCTCCAAATCTGCATGCTTGATACTGCTTTGATCCTGCCTGGGAGACTGTGGGGAGGGCAGGTGGTTGTAGGAAGGAAGACTAATATCAAGGTAGCTTGTGGGGACAGGAGCTAAGGAAACATACTGACCCTTGGCCACTGAGGGGCCTTTGGTGGGAGCTGCTCGATGTGCTGTTGGAAGCCAGAGGCTGGGGTGCCAGTTTCTGTAGGTGGTTATTGACCAGGCTGTGACCTCTGGGCTTGGCCACCGTGATTGGTTCCTTCTGTAATTTCATGATTGACCCAAGGCAGGGTGTTTTCACAGTCATCCTAGAAGACCACCTGGGAAGTTCCTCTGGGGTAAAGTGATGAAGCAGCTTGCTTTCTTAAGGGGCCTGAAAACACACACACATTCTTCACACCTCTTGGTCTCTTTTGTCCTAGTTTTTTTCTGTGGGTGTCTTCAAGTTCAGCTGGAACCTATGGGAATGACTTTTAGTTTTGAATTTTTAAGAATGAAAAGTAAATGATTCTTTGTACTGGTTTAGAATTTCCTGTCTTCTCTTGTCCAAGATGTAGGGTGAGAATGTGTCCCACATTTTTTTGGACAGACCAAAGCTTAGATATTCTGCAGTGTTGTCCCAGTAAAAAAAAAAAAATCCTAGAAAATTGGTTTAGGCAAATTATAACCAAATCAAATTAATAATTATTACAATAAAATGTGCCTTAGCTACAGAAGTTCTAAAATTACAATTTTAGGCTTCAGAAAAATAAGATAACTGTTGATAAAGGAAGAGTGATAGTCTTTGTTTTGAGTCTTGGCATGGCAGGGAAAAAAATTAAGTAGGGAGTAAAGATCAGCTTACCCTGTGAAGAAGGGGTAGGTAAGTATTGGTGCTGTGTGTGCAAGTGCGCATGTGTGTGTGTGTGTGTGTGTGTGTGTGTGTAGGAATTTCCTAAATTCAAAATGAAATTTATAATACATCTTAATAAGCTCAAAGAATTAATTAACATGGTATAAATATGCTAGCTGGTTGTTTTTTTTTTCAGGGAGAGAACTAGAGAGAGACACAAATCACCCCGTAATAAAGATGTCAGAGTGTCAGAAAAGTCTGTCACCATTCAAGCCCCCACCGGAGAGCCTCTGTTGGCAAATGATTCTACTCGGACAGAGGAAGTTCAGGTAAGGCTCAAAGGTGGTCTGTAAGCACACTGCCACTTGACCAAGACTCCTTTCTGTAAATGTTTTCCTAAGTCTTGTTGCAGTAGGTTCTCTTGGGTTTTTATCTTTATTTTTCTAGCATGTTAATTAGTTTATCTTTATCCCGTGGTCTCTTGTTGGTCTAAGGATAGCTTGTCCTACCATTGGGCAGTGTGGGGATTCCTCTGACGTGTGATTGGCTGGCCTGCTTTGAAGGGTGTTGCCAAGAAGCCGGCAAGGCTGACAGGGCAGGGAAGGGGAAAGTTACAGGCCAGAGTCTCCCGAGACTCATTCCAAAAATGGAACAGTGTAAGAGAGGGAAGCAAAACCTAAGTAGTGTTGAGAAGTCCGTCTGGCCCAGACAGAGCGTTACTACTGGATCTATAAAATAAATCAGGGCCTGCACACTCAGGTGCCTAGTAGCGAAACATAAATGAATTTGCCCTGGGTCAAAAAGAAGGGGCAAAAATATAAGCAAACTTTGGGATAAATAGCAATCTGTGCAGTACCTTGGTGTCAATGCCATGGCATGGAGCGAAGGAGTCTATGGCAAACTGGAGAATCCATTTCCTCTGTCAAGGGAACAGCAGGTCCTCAGCTCCAAATACTTAATTGCTGCTCAGGAATGCAGTGATTCAGTGTTACTGGGTCTTGCAGTGTTTAAGAAAAGCTGGGAATTAGGATTTTATGTGAAATCGTAATTTCACATAATCTTGAAACAATTGGTAGTTTATTAATTTTAAAAAAACATTATGTGGGTTCTTCTCAGGTCCCAACTGTCTGGCAGCCTACCTGATTTAAATAAACATCTGAGCTATATCTAGAAACGTGTTTGCACACCATCCACACATCCTGAAATATAAGCGTGTCCAGCCTTGTCCCACATAAACAAAGCAATGTATGCATACACAGCTGTAAAGATACAGGACTATAGATAAGCATATATCTGTGCTCACCTGGAGATACACAGATACGCATTTATAATCAGATAGATGGACTGAAACTGGAATTCCTCAGAGCACACAGTTGTTCTTGGGACCCAGAGCTGCAGTGGTGGGATGAATGTGGGGGTTGTTCGATGACCGGCAAATGCCTTTAGTGCTGTTGTACTGCTTATCTTGGCTCTGGGAGGGCCGATCCTAGGATTAGACTACCCTTAAGTGTTTCAGGAGGTCAGTTTCCTCCGAGATGTGGATTCAGAGGTGGTGGTAGCCCAGTGGGAAGATGTTTTTTTCTTTGTAGCTTCTCTGTACCTTGCAGCTCACTAAGAGCTACACTGGGAAGCCGCTGGTGTTTACACCAGGATGATCTGGGGGGAGGGGGAAGCATTGAGATGAACATTGTAGGCTATATTTCTCAGTAGCCGTTTCCTTGAGCAATCACAACTTTGAAGGCCTCAGTTTCTCTATTGAAAATCTAGGGATTATGCTGGGCATGGTGGCCCACGCCTGTAATCCCAGCTACTTGTGAGGCTGAGGCGGGAGCATCACTTGAGGCCAGGAGTTTGAGACCAGCCTGGGCAACATAGCAAGACCTCATCTCTAAAAAATTTTTTTAAAAAGAAAATCTGGGAGATTAGATTAGAAGATTTTAGATCCTTTTTGTTCTAAGAACCTCCAGTTTGAGAGGACCCTTTATACATCTACATTGTTTAGGCACACGTGCTCAAATTCTTAAAATGGACAGGGGATCTAGTTAGCAACTCTGGCAAGAAAAAGGATGAGTAGCTAAATCAGAGCAGTGTGGTGGTCAACAAAATGACTACAGGATACTAGTAATAACTATTTCAGCATTGATTATCAACTGAATATTAGGCCCAATACAAAATACGGAATCCAATATTTGTTTTTACTAAGAATGTTACAAAGGAGTTATTTTCTGTATCCCATGAACTTACCATATATTAAAACAAATTGTATATCTTTGAATTTATGGCTTTTTCTTCCCTTGCTGATATATTTTTTTCTTGTTAAAAAATTGACCTAAATTTACACACAGACAAATGAACAGATCTTAAGTATACAGTTTGATGAGTTCTAACAGATGAATATACCCATACAACCTGCACCCCTATCAGGACAAATATTTCCATCACCCCAGGAAATTTTCTTTTGCCCTTCCTATGCAGTGTCTGCCCCACCCCCACTTGTTGTTGTGTTGATTTCTATCGTTGTAGATTAGTTGTGCCTGTTTTTGAATTTAATATAATTGGAATCATACTGTTTTTTCCCCCTCTCAGCATAATGATTTTGAGATTTATCTGTATTTTGGTGTGTTTCAACAGTTCATTCTTTTTCTTTTTGCTGGGTAGTATTCCATTTTATGAATCTACCACAATTTGTTATCCATTTTCCTGGTGGATGGACATTTGGGTTGCGCTATTTTGGCTATTATGAATGAAGCTGTTAAGAACATTCTTGTACAAGTCTTTTCTGGATATATGTTTTTATTAACTTCAGGAATAAAACCTGGGAATTGCTGGGCCATATAGTTAAGTGTTATATTTAGATTTATATGAAACTGCCAGATCAGTTTTCCAGAGGCGTCGTACAGTTGTGCTCTTCCACCAGCAATGTCTGAGAGTCCTGGATGCTTCTGGCTATTGTCTTAAATAGTAATTTCTCTCATGGTGTGTTTAGTTTGTCATGAAAACATGTTTTGGAAGGAATTTTTGAGCTGATCTGGCCATAGATAGATTCTTAAATTTGCTTAGCTTGGTCATTGAGAAATATTGGCAAACAGTGCCTGATACTGATACTTGTTAAGTGGGTCTTGCAAATATCATATGGAGGTTTGCAAAAATATACTAGCTGTAGGTAATCTTAGCTTTGTATGGTGATATAGTTTCCCTGGCCAAGCCCTTTGCTCTTCAGGGTTACTGGAGGGTGTAGTGGTACTATACATACCCAGCATGGATTGGAAAGAAAGCACAGGACAGATGCTCTCTCAGGAGGGTAGTCTAACTACTGGATTGTTTATGGCAGAGCAAACAGCCCCCGGCCCTCAGAGCCTCTCAGGGCTTTTCAGCACAGCCAGATGATAATCAATGTTATGTTAATGAATCACCCAAACAAACAAAAAGATTAAATTATGTTTTCCCTATTTGAAAAGGTAGATACATAATACATTTTGGAAATTTCAATGAAAATTGTTAAAGTTAAAACATTCCATTTTCTAGAAGCCCCCGTGTGCCCATGGGTCAATGAGGCGGGCCCTCCCTGTTCTCTTTGTGGCTTTAACACACGGCCTCATTGTCTTCTCCTCACCAGGATGACAACTGGGGAGAGACCACCACGGCCATCACAGGCACCTCGGAGCACAGCATCTCCCAGGAGGACATTGCCAGGATCAGCAAGGACATGGAGGACAGCGTGGGGCTGGATTGCAAGCGCTACCTGGGCCTCACCATAGCCTCCTTTCTTGGACTTCTAGTTTTCCTCACCCCCATCGCCTTTGTTCTGTTACCCGCGATCCTGTGGAGGGATGAGCTGGAGCCTTGTGGCACAACTTGTGAGGGACTCTTCATCTCCGTGGCATTCAAACTCCTCATTCTGCTCATAGGGACCTGGGCACTTTTTTTCCGCAAGCAGAGAGCTGACATGCCACGTGTGTTTGTGTTCCGTGCCCTTTTGTTGGTCCTTATCTTTCTCTTTGTGGTTTCCTATTGGCTTTTTTACGGGGTCCGAATTTTGGACTCTCGGGACCGAAATTACCAGGGCATTGTGCAATACGCAGTGTCCCTTGTGGACGCCCTCCTCTTCATCCACTACCTGGCCATCGTCCTGCTGGAGCTCAGGCAGCTGCAGCCCATGTTCACGCTGCAGGTGGTCCGCTCCACTGACGGCGAGTCCCGCTTCTACAGCTTGGGACACCTGAGGTAAGGGGGAACATCTGGGAGGCAGGAAGGATGACTGGTACCTTGCCAGAAGATAGCCACTCTTCAGTATGTGAGGGGTGATGACAGGTGCCAAGTGCTCAGACCAGAGTCTGACTCTTTTCTGTTCTGCTTTGGGGAGCAGCTGTGTGGGCGCCAGGGTGTGTGTGGGTGGTGGTGGGGTGTCTGTGTGCATTGAGATTCTGGACTTCTGGATGGGTCAGGGTAGTTGCTGGCTCTCATGTAGGTTGGGGTTTTGCTGGGTCTGTTCTGGGTCTGCTGAGTTTGGGGAGTTGTTGGCAGCTCCCAAAAGTGATGGAGAAAGAACATGCATAGTGATGGCTGCTTACTTTGACCCTGAAATTGGCGTATGGATGATGGGTAAGGTGACCAGCAGTTCCATTTTGCCCAGAATGGTATATTTGGTTTACCTGGTTGTCCCAGTGGAATTATTAATTCTTCCCTTTATTCCCACTCTCAGAGGTATCCTGATTTGGGCAATAAATTAGAATAGTGACCCTGGTGACCTTCCAATAAAGAATCAAGTACAGGTTAGAGACTCTAAATGTATAAGGGTTGAGTGTTTTGAAAATATATGCATGAAAAAAAAGTTAGAAATTAATTGGGATGTCATGCTTTAAATCTATGCATAAAATCCAGTTTTGTGGTTAACTAAAAGAGTGATAATCATCATTTCTTTATATTCACCTCAAGGTAAGCACTTTATGTAGATTGCATCTGTAGTCTCCGCAGAACCCTGTGACATAGATATTATTAATCCCAATGTTACAGATGAGGAAACTAGGGATTAGGGGATTTAAGTGATTTGCCCAAAATACTATTGGCTAGTCTTGTCTAGGATTCACTCAAATGTCATGAAACCAGGGTTGAGTTATGCCTCCATTATGGCTTGTCTCACTTTGTGTTTTGTGGCCTATTTTTCCATCTGTTTTCTTGCACAAACTATGCGCTCCCTGAGGACAGGGGCTGTCCTCACTCCTCACGGTACTCTCGGTGCCTGGCATGGAACGTGGCACGGAGTTGGTACTCAGCCAGTCACTGGACGAAGGCAGAGCCCGAAGTCAGACTGCAAAGCCTGTGTCCTTTTCCTGGCTCACCTGCCTCCTGAGGCAGTAGATGCTGATATGTATAACCTGCTTGGCACATGGTAGGCACTTAGTTAATTGTACCTATTACTGCTGTGATATTGTCGCTAACAAAGCAGCCACGATCACAAGGGCACACCTTAGTGGATATCAGAACAATTGGCTTTGTCATAGTCCTGGGGGGTGGCCCTGCACTGGTTTGGAGTCAGGCCACACTGCCAAACCATCTTCATGTTGGCATGCACCCTCCTTCCTTCCTCTGGCTCAACTCGTACCATCTGAGGACTGAACGATTCAATGCCAAGGTTGCTGCCACCCTATCATGGAGGGGATCAGTGTACAATTCTCATGTCAACTCAGCAAAATCTGGCATTTCACATCCTTCACAGATGCCTGGAGGGCTCTGAAGGGAAGTAGGTATCTGCTGCATATTCATCTCAGACAGCTTTCTTCCCTATGCCCCACACTGAGGAATGACCAGCAGACTCGTATTAAATATCTGCTAAGTGCCAGCGCAGGGCTCGGGGCTCCAGCAACACAAGGACGGCTGCCTTCAAAGCTCTATCTCAGAACCTGGGAGCTCACAGTCACTTGGAGAGAGACCAGTGCCCCACTGTAGCACAGACAGATGCTGAAACAGGCCTGGGTGCAGGTGATGGGAACACAGGAGAGCAGGGAACTTCAGAATGTGGCAGCAGTAAAGCCCAGCAGGAGACAGTCTGTCTCAGAACAGGTCTTGCTGCAGTTAAAGCAGTGGAGAGATCTGGCTGTGGTCCCAGTGGAGGGGAGTGATATTTGGGACTCTGTAAATGTAAGTAACCGAGATACTGGCCAGGAGTGAGGCCTGCTGTCGTTTTGTTTTGGGGCCTTCAGCCCTAGTTGGTGTGAGTCCCACCTGTGCAGGTGGGAAAGGGAAGGGCATCTTCTCACCTTCGGTAGCCCAGGGTGGTGGGACTGACTCCCTTCCCTGGGCTCCCACATGCTCCTCCCGCTAAGACTGGTTGAGCTGCACACTAGATGGGGTGGGGGCAGACCCAAACAGCCCAAGGAAAGTATGCCTGTGGTGTGTTCAGAAAATGTAATGAGCAGCAGCCCTGGTGTCTCACCACATAGCTATGCTGGTCGGGGTAGAACTGGGTGGGCGAGGCCAAGCGGATTGTGCACAGCTCACAGGGTGGCTGCAAACCTCTTAGTCTGTACTTACCATGACCAACAACTGCCCAGTCTTTACTTCCTGAAACTGAAGCCAGTGACCCCAGCTCCCCAGGGAGCCCTAGAGGGTGGCGGGGGTCAGCAGCCTGGGGGAGAGCGTTCTGAGGTGGTCCCTAGCCTCTTCCTTTCGGCCCTCTTCAGGGCCGTGTGTTTCCTCCTATCCTCGCCTTTAATAAGACCCCCCTTTTTCCCTCACGTGGAGATGCTGGGTCATGAGGTGGGAGGATGGCCAGGGAAGGAGACGTCTTTACTTACAGATAGAGCCCTCAGGCAGGGCCGGATGCCCATCCGACAGCCGGTCTGCTGGAGCCAGAGCAGGCCAGGCATCTCTGCCCCGACATTGTGTGGGCCCGGTCACCCGCCGATCCTAGGGCTAAATCTGGTCTGAACCCAGCGGTGGCTAGAAGAGTCACTGAGCCAGAAATATAACTTCTAAGCCCCTCTGTAAAGTGTAGAAACAGACAGGAGGGAAGAGTGAGTGGGAATAGACAAAGCGAGTCTCAGAGATCAGAATAACAGGTCTTCATCAGACCCAGCCAGAATCACAGGCCGTTGCTCTCCCTTGATGTAAACCTCCACCGCAGCAGCCTATTGGGCTTGGGCACAGAGCAGTGGTGAATTCTTTTTTCCTGTTTCAAAGATGATTTTATTGAATCGACTGAGCTATTTTTGAGAGTTGTCAAAAGAATGCCTACTCTTTAGTTTCTCAAAGAAAATAGGCTTCTCGTTAGCCCTCATAAAAGGCACTTGCTGTGGCCCTGCTTGTTGGCAGGAATGGAATTTTGGGCTTACTTGAAAACTTTCGGAAATGTAAAAAGTTGTTGTTATAGAAAGTGAGATACCATAAATACATTAAAACCTTTGCCCAGTGCCTTAGGAGTTACAAAGGGCCTTTCCTAGGTTTGGGCTCATTTGCCCTCCCTGCTGCCCTGTTAGGAGTCAGAGCAGGTGAGGTAATGGTGTCCCCCTTGTACAGTTGAGGGCCCTGAGCCACAGGTTATAAGGGATCTGCTCAAGGTCACAAGGAACCAGCGCCTTCCTGTGCGTCACACCCCTTGCCACTGTCCTCTCCACAGCACCCTGGGGTCTTGGCACAGTCAGTTTGTGACCCTCCATGCACACCTCACTGGTCATTTTTTTTGGTCTCTTTCTCGCAATGAGTTGCTAACTCTTACAGAATTTTACCAGAGACTGGTGATTTTTGATCTGACTGTATTTGGGGAGTAACCCAGAAGAATAGAAGAAACTAAAAATGACACTTAACTATCCTAATTAATAATTTCTCAGTTTTGAAATCTTTAAAGGGAAATACTGTAAATATTGGCACATACACACTAGTGTAATTGACTGATTGGATCTGAGATGTACAGCAACAAACAAAGAAAACCTTAACAACTAACAATTACATAGCCCTTACTATGTGCCTTCTAAGCTGTTAACATACAGCTCACTTAATCTTCACAACAGTCCTGTGAGATAGGTACTGGTATTCTCCTTTTCAAATGCAGAAACAGAGGCACAGGAGAGTTAAGTAAATTGTCTAAGGTCTCACACAGTTTGTGATTGTGAAAGCCAGGATTTGAGCCCAGGTTCTCTGGTTCCACAATGATCTTAACCGTTTTACTATACTACCTGTGAATAGATGGGTTCATGTTCACATCACTGCTTTAAGAACACATGAACAAACTTGCAAGCAGTTTTTTAGTGCTTACCATATGCAAGGCTGGCTGCTAGCTGTTTTTATGTATGTTACCATAACTCATTTAAATCATAGCTGCAGGGCTGGAACAGACAGAATGCAGAGGATTGTCAGAGATGGCTTGAACTCTGAGGTCCATTCCTTAGCTCTGTTAGTTATTTTATTCACTCAGTTGACCGAGCTTGATCCTTATAACCACAGCGGTAGGTTTGAGCCTTTGGTTAGTACCTTCTGTATTTTACATGTCTCAAAGAAGATGTCTTTTATCTATTGTTGTATAACATCTACCCCAAAACTTAGTAGCATAAAACAACCACCATTTTAGTATTTCTCACAGATCTGCACCATTTTTGCTGGTCTTGCCCATGGTCCCTGTGTGAGTACGCTCACATGGTAAGTCAGCTGGGGCTGGGATTTTCTCTTTTCTCGTGTATTCTGGGGTCCTCTCCTCCTGCACGGCCTCTCCTCGGTCTTTGTTCATTAGGGCAGCTAGACTTCTTAAATGGCAGCTCAGGGCTCAAAAGAGCACAAAAGCACAGAAGCTCCCAGGCCTTTTAAGGCCTGAGCCCGGAACAGGCCCAGTATTACTTCTGCTACATTCTCTTGATGAAAGTAATCCCCATCCCCGATTGAAGGAGCAAGGACTACACAAGGTGGCGAACACGCGGAAACTCAGTTCAATGCGGCAGACTCCCACAGCCATGCCAGGCTCTCATCCTCAGAGTCTGGTTATTCTCACCTTGTATGTAGTTCTAACAAATTTACTTACTGATTTCTATATGTTAAAAAGTCCAGAAGTAACATAGTTTGAGTGGGGGTGAAGAGCTGCTTTAGGGAGACACATGGCCATCAATGAAAAATGATGGCTTAGTCATCAGCAAGGAGAGAGAGAAACCACAAAAACAGATGCAACACTCAGCACACTGGGAAACTTTTCTATTCACAGTGACCCATTCTGTAGGATATTCATATTGCTGAAGTTCCCTTGTGCCTAATTCAGCCAGCAGGTTTTAACTGTTTAGTCTGGTAACCGATCATAGAACCGAACACCCGTGCTTTTGAAGAAATGATTCTTGGGTTGCTTTTCAAACAGTGGAAGCTTATGATTGCCCCATTATTGTGTTGAAAGGAACTGTTATGGACTGAATGTTTGTGTTTCCCCCAAATTCATATGTTGAAGATCTAAGCCCTAGTGTAGCTGTATTTGGTGATGGGGCCTCTAAGGAAGTAATTGAGGTTAATTGAAGTCATAAGGTGGGGCTCTGATCTGATAGGACTGGTGTCCTTATAAGAAGGGACACCTCAGAGCTTGCCTGTCTGCACACATATGCTTAGGAAAGGCCGTGTGAGGCCATAGGAAGAAGGTGGCTGTCTGTAAGCCAGGAAGAGAGCCCTCAGTAGGAGCTGAATTGGCTAGAACCTTGATCTTGAACTTCCAGCCTCCAGAACTGTGAGAAAATTAATTTCTATTGTTTAAGTCACCCACTATGTGGTATTTTGCTATAATAGCCTGAGCTAAGACAGGAATATTATGCACACTGTTGGTTTTTGACCCCAAAGCTCCAGAAAACCATGGGGTCTGCTCTGCCCTGATTAAATAGAGTTCATCTTGTCATCTCTAGCATGTGCATGTATCCTCCCAGCTTGAGTGGGGACCTTTCTTCTCTGGGTTGTACTTTTGACAAATTCTAGTTTGAATTGAAGAAGGAAGGGGGTCTCCTAGGGAGGTTAAAGTTACTCCTGGATATATCCTAGATACCCTTTTGAAATCTTTTGCCTGGGTCAAGTCATATTCAAGCAGGTGATTATACTGCTGATCAGACTTGGCTGTCGTGCTGGGCTTCATCCCTCCATCCCATGTTCAAGACTAGAAGACTAGCACCACTGGTCTCGGGAGGGCCCAGAGCCATTGGCTGCGACATTGGGGATTATTTTAAAATGATCATCAGAGGTTTTGGCTCATATTATTACGATCATGGTTTCATGTATAATCTCATTTTTAGAAATGTGTGGTTTTTTACTTGTGTAGCTACTTTTCAATAAAGATATTTTGCCAGCCCTCACCCCCACTACCTAAAAAAGTAAAGGATAAAAACACGTAAGAGCTGAAAAATACAGTGTGAGGCTTTTGCTGAGACTCTGCTTTGCTGTGGGAGAATTTCGAAGGCAGGAATGGAGCTGCCGTTTGTGGTTAGGTCCTGTGGTGCCTGTTCAAAGTGGCTTTAATGAGAGTGTAAGGTGCTGCACACTGAAGCCCTGTGTTTATTCAGCTGCCTCCTGGCAGCAGCCACAGCTGGGACGGCTTCCTTTGCAGGACGTCTGCCCACAAGCCTTGAGCTGAGGCTGGGAGGACTCACCCCTCACAGAGCATGGCTGCCCAAAGGAAGGAGCTGGTGAAGGTGAAGCTGGCTTAGATGGCCTTCCTGAGGGGGTTCAGGCCTCTGGCAGCTGGGTCATGCTCCCCAAATGGTGTGCTATTTGTTTCCTAAGGGACTCATGCTGCAGGCCAGGCCTGGCCTTCTATATACTCACCCACGAATCGGTGGGTGTGATTTGTTTAATACAATGCATGGTGAGGCACTGACACTTCCGAAGGCCAGTGGACTGGGGTCTCCTTTTGCTCTCCTGCAAAGCCGCAGCACAGCTCTGTTCCGGGCCCGGCCTGGTCTCTGTGAGTGGAGATCCAGCTGGACAGGCCAGTAGCCCTCAGGTTCCAGACTTTTTATTGTGTGCTTCTGTAGTTCACTCAAGGCCAGAGGTACTGGTGTTGAGGAAGGTGAGGCGGGTGAGCATCTGGGTGGTTCTGGAGATGTTCTCAGTGCGTATCTAAATGTACTTCTTACGGCACTCTTAACAGGCAGTTGTCTTTGATCCCCGCGTTGCTGTTGTTTATCTTGGTGTGATTCAGCACCGTAATTTAAGGTGCTCAGAAAGCTGAGTTCCCATCCCAGGCAGGGGAGGTACAGCACAGGTTGGACCGTGCAGGGAGGTGGCAGCGTGGCAGGGTCTGTACCATGGCCGGCAAGCAGGGCCATAAGCTCCCCAGGCCAACTGTGGCAGAACCAGACCTGTTGCTGTGGGGAAGCATGTGCCCAGTGGGAGAGGTCTGCCAGCATCTCTGTGCTGTGGGTAAGGCAGCCAGAGGGGTCCAGCCACAACTGGCTCAGCTGCTCAGAAGGAGGTTGTCCGACAGCGTTGTCTCTGTGGTCAGAACTGCCTGCTGGATCATGGCGTTATGCCCAGGAGTATGCGTGACAGCTCTGTGTTGTTTAGTTCCTGAGACCATAAGAACCAGGTCATCGCATGAGCTGTTAGCTACTTCTGGTTCTCACAAACTTCTCCCAACGTTGATAGTGGTATCCTCTGGGCACACTTTGGGTGTGGTTTTCTTTGTTGTATTACAGAGGAAATTTTCCAGGGTTATACTTTATTATCAGAAATTTAAAGTGGGCACAGAAAAAGGCAGGGAGAAGTGTCCTG
Source organism: Daubentonia madagascariensis (assembly GCA_023783475.1). Taxonomy (NCBI): domain Eukaryota; kingdom Metazoa; phylum Chordata; class Mammalia; order Primates; family Daubentoniidae; genus Daubentonia; species Daubentonia madagascariensis. The sequence goes on along the minus strand of JAKFHU010000913.1, from coordinate 4,131,443 downwards.
GGTGTCCCCAGACTGCACTTGGAGGCCGTTCTGTGAGTACCAAGTCCTGTTGATTCTGCCTCCTTGGAGCTTTGGCATTAGGTATCCCAGGCTTCCAGTTAGCTTGTGCATCTTTCAGTGGGGATACCCTGCGGGCTTGTTCAAAGCCTGATAGTCAAAGCAGAGGCCAGGGACACTTTCCAGCTTGCACATATTGATTCAAAGAACTTGGTTGCTGAAGCTCCACATACCTGAGGAGCCAGCAGGCCTGGGGCACCACCGAGTCAGGGTAGCCTGGGAAAGGGCCTTCCCGTAGGCCTCACCAGCTGGGTAGAGCCTCCGATCTGTTTCCCCTCTCGGGATAGGCGGTCAAGATCTCAGGCAGCAACCTCTGGCTCTCCTGCTTTATCCTGACAAAGTCCCACAAAATCCAGGCTTTGTTTCAGCTCGTGTGCAGTTTACCCAGACCTGTTAATGCACACAAGCTAATCCCAGTTTCTGCCCTTCCTCGTCCACCTCAAGTTCCAGAGTGACGTTACCTGTTATCTGTGTGGGATTCGTGTAAGCTGACTTCCCCATTGCAGCTGTTAGACACACATTTTAATTAAAAGGCAGAAGGGTCAGGAGATATAAACACTCATGTGCCTGGTTGTCAGTGGAGGCGGCAGCAGCATTCAGGGGCTAATTATATTTGCTTCTCTAGGACTCCCACAAATATTGTCTTGACTGTCAGACTGAAGTCATTTATCTCCACGTGCAGGGAGCGGTGTAGCCCCCACATCCAAGGTAGATTTAGCTTTTGTTGATGCTTCCAGGAAGTAGCAGGTGGGTAAAACAGAGGACATCAGCTGTCTCACCTTGATTGGGGGGTCTTCACAAAGACCTAGGTTTGGGCCCTAAAATGCAGCCTCACCTTAAAGAGTAGGTGATGGGTGGCCTTAGTATCCAGGCAGCCTTTAGTACTGGCTTCCCTTGGTGATCCCTGCCCGCTGACCCTCTCTCCTGCCCACCCTCTCCTGCCCACCCTCTCTTCTCACCCCTCCCACCTTGCATTCATGCAGAGCCTCCCCCAGCTTTGCCCTCTACCTGCCTCTATCCTTCCTTCCTTAAGTTCATGTTTCCTAAGTCTGCATAACAAAGTACCACAAACTGGGTGACTTTAAAACAGTTTTCTCTCTGTTTCTCAGAAGTCTAAAACCTAGGTCTTGGCAGGGTATGCTCCCTCTGAAGGCTCTAGGGAAGAATCCCCCCTGGCTTCTGGTGGTTGCTGGCAGTCTGGGTGTTCTCTGGCCTGCAGCTGCATCACTCCAGACTCTGCCTCCACTGTCTCGTGGCCTTTATCTCTGCATATGTCCCTGTGTGTCCTCTTTTCTTACAGGACACCAATGAGACCTTACCTAAACTAATTATAATAACATCTGCAAAGACCCCATTTCCAAATAAGGTCACATTCTGAGGTTCCAGGTAGATGCAAATTTTGGGAAACACTGTTCAGTACAACAGGTTTCTCAAAGCTGTCCTGTAACTGGACACTGACCCCCTTGCTCCTATTGTAGATGTTCAGGAGGATTAATACCAGTCTGTTTCTGCTCACACTGCTTTCTCTGCCTGGAATTTGCTTTATAGCCTGTTGTCCACATGATGTGACCATGATTCATCTTTTAAGACTTAACTCTAAAACTCAACTTTGCCTCCGCTGTGAATCTTCAACTGGAACACCTCTCCCCACCCCCTCCACAAGCTCTCTCACAGTCTGTGAATCACTCGAGGGTACTTATTGTTTGGGTGGTTGTCACTACCACTTGGAGTATAAGCCCAAGTCATAGAATTTAAAATTGTCCCCACTGATACCTAAGCTCATGAGATTTAACTGCCACAAGGTGATGTCAGCATCAGCCAGCACCTGGTATATTTGGATCTCACAGTCTGTCGCCAGAATTTCTGACTAGCTGCCTACACCAGGCCTACCCCAGTCATCGCATTAGCCTCTCAGTAATACATTTTATGCCACTGAGTATTGTGGAGCCCGCTGAGCATGTTATAGCAGGTTTTCTGTGTTGTTATTCCCATCCTGCAGATGAAGAGTCTGAGGTTTGGGGAAGTAAATTGTTTGTTCAAGGTGAAAGAGCCAAAAGGCATGTTGTCTGGGGCCAGAGCCTACGCCGTCTGCGCCGTACATGCTTCCTCCCAAGGTCTCTGTGCATGGACTCAGACATGCCCAGAGCATGGTGGAGGCAGTGCAGGGTGCATAGGACATTAATTTTTTTAATGTTTTTCATTTTCCTTCAGAACTTATATTTCACAAATACGACTTTCAGATTTTTAGGAACTAACATTTGAACTATGTTTCCAGGTGCTTCTCTCCAGGTCTGTTTAAGAAAAGGGCAGTCCCTCTTCTCCATTGCCATGGCAGTCATTTATCAGTTGTCGACATCACTGGAAGTGTTTTTGTGGTTGATTAGACACCAAAGACCACGGCGTTTCACGTTCCACCCTCTTTGTCCTGCAAAGAAAATAGGCCAGTAAGGCAGCATGGTCAGCAGTGAGTTTTGAGTTAAAATGTGGCTGTCATTCCCCTCAGCTGTTTGTGCTGATGCATTGCCACCCCGTCCTAACCAGGAGTTCAGATGTGGGCCAGCCTGGACCCAAGCACGGTTGAGGAGATTGCTTTCCCACTGGTAACAACATCAGCTGCTTCTGGTTGTGAATATTCCATTATCCATCTTGTCTTTTCATTTGTGTATCTGGTGTTCCTGTATTTGTGTTTTTACATAGGTCTCAAGTGATTTTCTCTCACAACTAGGCGTATCTCCGTGTGCTGTTTTCCACAGATCTCTGTGGTCCATGGAAGGGTATTTCCCTGGATAGTGACATAGGAGGCTATATTGGCATGTGGCATTAATTGAGCTCGGAGTTCTCTATCTTGGGAGAACTCCTTCCCACAGGTTTTTGGTGAGACCATGTCCACAATTCATACCTCAGGCTGCACCTGACTATAACACAGAGTTCCTGCATGGGACCTGTTTAGTCAGGTTACCGCCTTTTCTCACTGAGTATCATGACGATAAGAGAGCTGGCAAGTTTCTCACCAACTCGATTTTTCTTGCCTCCCTCCTTTCCCAGAGATTATCTAATCTAGACATTAGGATTAGTTGAAGGGTTTGCTTTTGTTCATCTCTGAGGCCCTTTTTGCCTCTGAAATTCCATGGTTTTATGAAATATATACTCAGGACTGATCCTAGACCTATGAGAATGCTAGGGTTTCATGAATGGATAAGTTAAGCCAACAAATATTGTATCCCATGGAGAAATCAAAGGATGTGTCCCTTGTGCATGAGGGACTTATGTAGGCAAACTTTTGAAGGGGCAAGACTACACTTGGCCGGTCTTGGCTCCCTCGAAGACATCACAAGTTATGTGTGGTGGCTCTTGATGCTGTGTGCTTAGGGACAGATCACAGGGACTGGAGAGTTGGAAAGGGCTTCCTAAGAGGAGTCAGTCCTGCTTTAACTCTGTATGATTCCATATTTGGAGGATGGAGAGGAATAGAGGCAGGAAGAATGCTGAGCCCTGGCACTGGCCGAGGGAATGGGTGCTCCCCGTGTCTTGGCCTTGTGGAGCTGTGACTTAGGCCAGTGCCCTGGCACAGCGATTGGGAGTGACTGATGGCCTGTCACAAGGAGGAATGTAGGAAAAATGTAAACAAAACAGCCTTGAGTATTCAGGCTTGCTGCAGCATGGGGACAGATGGCCTCTATCTCCTGATTGGACCCAACATCTTCCCTGTATTATATACATGGCACAGCTCAGTGACTGACACATCATCATCATCCTGAGTCATCAAAAAAGCTGAAATCATGTATTGTGTAGCTTACTCTCTTCACAAAGATGAAGAAAGGCATATGGGATTTTATTCCAAAAGACCAGAACCATTTTAAGTTGGGCACTTCAGTTATGTGTTATTTTTAGTTACATGGAAATTCTCATTCCCTAGTGTTGCTAGGTATGCTGAGTGTCAAGCAGACCGTTTTCGGTCGGTGAGGGTGTACATGACTCTTAGAGACATTTGTAAACTTCATTCTGAGAGTCCTTCAGCTCCGGTGTAGGCTTGTCAGCCTGGGAGGCCAGCCAGGTGGCAGCTCATTCTGAGTCACCTGGTGCCTCTGTTGAGATGGCGGTTGCTAGGGGAAGAGAAGGTTGACTGTACTTTCCCCCTCTTTGGTTTTTCTGAGCAAAGGTTCTTGTCCTTGGAGGACTGTGAGAGCCACGCCTGTGACACGTGGTGCCCATCCCACGGTACCCACCCCACCCCAGGCATGTCACAGGAGACACCAGTGTTCTTCCCTGAGGACCTATCCATGTGGGGAGCATCTGCAGAGGCCCTGTGCTGGAAGGTGGTGGGCAGAGCCCTGCTGGAGCTGGCCACAGACAGAAGCTACTTCTCCGGGCGGTGCACTGTTTGTCTGTGGTCGCGCAGCAGAGGGTTGAGAAACGCAGCCATAAAGCTCTGGCCCAGCCATCCCCTCACAGGCCCCGAATGAGTGAGCGGGATCCCGTGGGCTCCTCCTTGCAGCCTGGTTGAACAAAAAAACAAAATCTAACAACCACAGGGGAGTTTGCTTTGAAGACAGGCCTGAAAAGAACCTGTGAAAATTGCCTTTTAATTTTTAGATTTTGATCAGGGAAATAACTTTCTGTGGGAATCCAGGAGGCTGTGTCAGTACACGAGTGTGGGACGACATATATTTGAACCACAGTGTGTCTGTCTATACAAACTGAGACTTATTTCTGCGCAGGGGAGCTCCTTGTCTCACCAAAGCCCAGAGACTCTGGAAAAGCAACAAAGGGGGGAAGTAGTGTAGGTGCGCAAGGGAGTGTTTGTGCGTGTGTGTGTGTGTATTAGGGAGAGGGCGTGGTAGATCTCTGCATGGAGTAGGAGATAAAGGCACGTGCCCCTCTGTGGAGAACGCCAGGGACAGAGGGCAGGGAGGAGGTTGGAGCCACATTGAGCTTGAGGTCACCACACAAGGCCTGCAGAGCCAGCAGAGTAGACTTCTGTACGAAGATCCATAATGACACAAAAACCCCCACTCAAGGGCCACCTCCTCAGGAAAGCTACTCTTGCACCCTACCCTGTCCTGGGCAGTTAGGAACTCTTCTCTGTGCTTATTCAACCCCCACATATTCCAGAGTGAGAGCACATACATTGTCATACAGTTTGTGTTCAACACACCCGGCTAAGGAGAAGTTCCATCTGTCTAGTCCCAATGCTTGGCAGACACAGGTACTTAAATATGAGAATGACAAGTGAGTGACTGAGTAATTGAATGACTAGGACTTTCAAGATGTGGATTTGCTCTTAGGAATATTACATTTCCATTATGCAAGGTTGGTTTCACCAAATTTCCCCTGACAGTGTTCCCCAGCCTCACATGACTGTAAATATCTAGGATGATATTAAGTACCAACTGAATGTGGATCACTGAGCGAGGCACTGTTGGCAATATAACTAAGAAAGCTTTGCCATGATTTTGCTCTTAAGGAGCTTAGCCAACTTATTTCCAGATTAGACTGTGTTAAACTCTTGAAGCAGAGCCCCAAGGGGACCTAAGGAGGTGGATTGACAAAATTTCTAGCTGATAGGTTGGGGGATGTGTTGTCTTGTTGTGAAGTGCAGATCCCTGAGTCACTCTAAGAGCATTGGAATGCAGCATGGCCATCCAGCCATCACAGGCAGCCCCATCCTGGCACTCTGGCTATTATAAATAATCCTTGTAAGCCCCTCTCCTTAGCAGAGAACTTGGAAGGAAAATCTAAAGGGCAAGATAAAAATATATTTGTGGTATTTAGCACACTGGTTGTTGGTGAACAACTTAGAGAGCTGGGGATACCAACATGTACACTGTCCGTGGAGGCCACACATGATGGAGAGAAGCCAAGCTGGGGACTTGTGAGTCTCTCCTGCTTATTAAAGGCATGCTGTCATGCAGGTTATAGATGTCTGAGCCCCAGTTTTCTTACCTTGCATGATTGTGAGGGTCAAATAGGTGAGGTGTGTAAAAACCCTTGCTGTATCATTGCAAGCTGCTTTTCGAGGTGGCAAGTATCCTGCATCTGAGACCAAGAGCATGTTCTTTTGTCACCCAAACTCATTTCTGAGCATGGGCGCCCCCCACATCCTCTCTCTGGCTTGTTGACATTGCCTCTTCTATGCTCCCCTGTTGCTCTCAGGTCCAAGCAGGTGGTAGGTTGGAGACAGAGACAGTGATAGTCCCCTTCGTGCCCCTTTGCTGAGAGCCAGAGACAGCAGTCCAAGGGCTGGAGGCCTCACGACCAAGAAAGGCTAAATGGTCTCAGCTGAGGCCTTCTTTTAAGTGGGTGGATGGATGGATGGATGGAGGGATGGATGCCCTGTATGGATGCAATTGTTCTGGTCTATATGAAACCTAAACCCTGGGATTTCTTACACCAGGGACAATGAGGCATAGGGACAAAAGCCTGAACTGGGACCTAAGAAACCTGAATCTACCCTTTGTTCTTTCCCTCATTAGTTCTGTGACCATCAGTAAGTCTCTTGCCCTTTTTGGGGTCCTCAGTTTCTTCTTTTGTAAACTGAGGAAAAGCAGAAAATGTTCTATATAGCTAAATCTAAATGTAAGTTATGAGTTGTAACTTCTTCCTTTTTCGACTATTGGCTAGATGGGATGTGGCTGATGACACAGCCAGGAAGAGGGCACAGAAGCCACTTGGCCGCAGGTCTTAGCTTTGTCTTCAGATTCTCACCCTGGAGACAGAAGGTGGTGGAACCCAGGAGGCTTCTGTGTGAGGTTGTCTTTGCTGTTTTGTTACTTTACCTGACTCCAAAAGATTTTCACTTAGGAACTACTTATTCAATGAAAAAGTTTTGCATTAATTTTACTCTTTTTTCTCAGTATTCAGCGAGCAGCATTGGTGGTTCTGGAAAATTACTACAAAGATTTCACCATTTATAACCCAAACCTCCTAACAGCCTCTAAATTCCGAGCAGCCAAGCACATGGCCGGGCTGAAAGTCTACAACGTAGATGGTATGTGCCTTGAACCGGTGTCTGTGGTGTGTATGGTGGGCACGTGGGTGACTGTTTAGTTTAAGCTTCATGGTACGTTTGGTTCTACTTCTTCTCTAAGCTTACCTTTATGGTGTGTTCTCATTTCAGAACAATTTCTTTTCTTTTTTTTTTTTTTTTTTTAATGCAGGTAGACATTTTTAGAAGAATATTGATTTTCAGTGTACATGTGTGGGAAGCTCATTCATTTTGGGATTTTATGATTGAAAACAATAGTGGTGTGTGTTTCCTACCTCCTGTTGGGAACACCTTATATTGAAAGCTATTAGGAAAAAGCTGCTTTTCAAAATTTAGATAAATTACCCAAAGACTCAGAAAGCTACCTAAATCCATTAAGACTAGAAATCTCAGTAGTTCAGGCATCTGGTGAGATACTCACAGGCATTTCTCAGTCGTGGCTGGGAGCTGGAGTTGAGTGTGTGTCAGGAGGCTGGAGGCCAGGCTGGGGAAACCTGCGCTGTGTTTCAGGGTATCAGATGGTTAAGTGCAAGAAACAGGGCATGGTGTCATTTCTTGCTGGGTACCTTGGGTGAAGACAAGAGTTTGCAAACCCTAGGAGAGGATCATGTTGTCAACAAGTCAAGTGATTTATATATCATATCAATTTTTAGTGGTGATTTTACTTATGATCTGAAAACTTAGCAAGCAGTGATTCCCACTGTTGAAACCAAGTCACCGGCCAAGTAGGTCATCTGCCAAAAAGCCTAAAATCTGCCTTACCTTTCTGAAGAGTTAAGGTGGCCAGTGGTCAGAGAACAAGGCCAGAGTTCCAAGCCTGTATTAATAAATGGGCCATTTTGTGTTCCTCAAGTGTTGGTATTTTCTATAGATTGTGGCTGCCATGGCATTCCCGCATGGGTTGTTTTCCAGTGTGTAATCAGGGTCTCATGTCCCTTGACTTTCTTTTTTCTCTGTCTGTCCATGCTCTTCCTGTCCCTCTTATTCTTTCTCATTGTCTTGTTGCTGAAATGTGGTGTCCCAGCTGCCCTTATGGCCGAACTGAAACTTTATATAACAGATGGTAAGTAACATTTTCAGCACACTCTGTGTATTGTTTTTGGCCAACATTTTAGTTGTCGAGCATTCTTCATCCCCTTCTGGGTTCTTTTTCCATTTCCACTGATCAGATCGGGGTTTAGGGAGACTTTCCTGCTCTCGTGCCTTGGGCATAGTGAGTGCGGAGTGGGGGCGCTGTTTGCCTCTTGGAAAGTTACCTTTAGGATTTGTGTGTGCTTCACAGGGGTGGGTGGACAGCCCTGACATACTGTGGTACTAGTTTTCTGCTCAATTTTCCAGCCCCTTAGTATTAAAATTATTCTTCCTCCTCTGTCCTTTCCCCAAAGGCCCCAGTAACAACGCCACTGGTCAGTCCCGGGCAATGATTGCTGCAGCCGCTCGACGCAGAGACTCAAGCCACAATGAGCTGTATTACGAAGAGGCTGAACATGAGCGGCGAGTGAAGAAGCGGAAGGCAAGGTATATCACCCTCCCGGCACCAACACCCTCGTGTTGTACACGTTTTTCTTTTTTTATGGCTCTAGCAGTAAAAAGGTTTCTGTTTATAAACATGACCTATTTGAGCCTTTGGAGTGTACCGTGCTCCAGTGTTTCTCAAATGTTAGTGTGGATGGCGTCACTGGGAGGGCTCATTCAAACACAGATCACAGGTTCCAGGCCCCACCTGCAAAGGTTCAGTAGGTCTGGGGTTGGGCCCAACAATTTACATTTCTAACATTCCCAGGTGATGCTGACACTGCTGGCCCACTCTGCGAGTGAACCTGCCCTACGTCCCCAGGGCCTTGCTGGTTTTCACAGTCTGGTCACGTTGACCAAAGGGGACAGCGTTGGTTTCCATCTTGTGTGCTGTGCCTCTTCCTTCCTCTTCCTAGGGGCTGCTGGTGTAGGTGGCTGCATTGAGGGGACACGGCTCTGATTCTTTATAAGGCTGCTTCTGCAGCACCAGGCACCTCTGTGTGCAGAGCCTTTTTTAGCCAGAGTTTGGGAGGCCTTTGAATTCTTTTCATCTAACCCTTCATTGTAGAGATGAGAAAAGGATTGAAGTGAGTTTCCCAAGCTTATTAGTGGCAGAGTTGAGAAGAGAGTTCATCTCCCAGTCCTAGGGCTCCTTCCTCCTTACCCCGGTGGCCCCCATTTCACATATTATTTTTGCCATTGCCTGCCTTTCTCCCTCCCCTCTCAACCCTCGGGGGACAGCTGAGGATGCGAGCAGCATGAGTGGGCCCCAGCAGGGTGGGCAGGTGTCATTGCAGGTTCTACATGACTCTGTTCTCCAGCCCGGCAGTAGGCACTGTCCTGATCACTGTGTTGCATCGCCTTCCAGGCTGGTGGTTGCAGTGGAAGAGGCCTTCATCCACATCCAGCGTCTCCAGGCTGAGGAGCAGCAGAAAGCCCCCGGGGAGGTGATGGACCCCAGGGAGGCCGCCCAGGCCATTTTCCCCTCCATGGCCAGGGCTCTCCAGAAGTACCTGCGTACCACGCGGCAGCAGCACTACCACAGCATGGAGAGCATCCTGCAGCACCTGGCCTTCTGCATCTCCAACAGCATGACCCCAAAGGTGCGCTGCTCTGGGCTGGCTTTGCCGGCGTCAGCCTGACTCATCATTGAGCTTGGCCAGTCACATATTAGAGTGTTACTAGACATGATGAAATCACAGGCTGCTTCTCTAAAACACCAAGTAATAAGAATTAGTGATTTCCACTTACTTTATAGTATCTTATTATAATTGCTTTTTAAATGTGCCTTTTGAAAGCCTCTAGATTCTAGCAGAGGAGAGAATTTCAGTGAGAGACAGTATAGAGTAGCAACTGGGGTGCTTTGTAGACTCTGGAGCCAAATTGATTCCTTCTAACCTGGCTCCACCAACGAGTTGTGAAGCCTTGGGCAAATAGCTTAATGGCTCTGTGCCTTGGTTTCCTAACCTGTAAATTGGGGATAATACTAATAACTGCCTCATTTGGTCATTTTGGGAGCTAAAAGTTAATTCATGTGAAGTGCTTAAAACAGTACCTGTCATATGATAAGGACTGACTAAATAGCTATTATTATTATTAATGGTAGAAATAATGCCATTAGCCATTTTGGATGTTGTGAAATTCAGTTTACTGAATGGTCTTTTGAATTATAGTAGCACACTTTTGGATGATATTACAAGAAATAGCTATATATCTAATAGAGGGGCATGGCCAAGGAGGCAGACTGGAGTAAGGGGGTGGCATGTGACTTCTCTAAAGAGAGGCAGGTTTAAATCCTGGTTCTACCACTTAATTGGTTTGTGACTGTGCACAAGTCACTCTACACTTGTTTCTTTTTTTATAAACTGGGGATCATAGTAACATCTACCTCATGGGGTTGTTGTGTAAGAATTACATTAAATATGGCAACATGGCATGTAAATCACATAGTAGAGAGTAAATGAACTTGGCATGTAACATTTGGTAGCTATTGTTTATAATAATGTTCATACATTGCACCATGTGTGTATCCTACTGGTTACATTTTCAACCACTAACAACCTTTAGGAAAGCAACACAGAAATATTTAGTAAGAAACCATAAGGTCTTCTGTATTCTTTGACTCACTAATCTCTCTGCTAGGAAAAATATTCAGCACAATCAGATACATACATAAATATACACAAAGGTGTTTTTTGTAAAATAATCTATAATAACTCCAAACTGGAAATAATTTAAAACTTTAACAGTGGCTTATAAATTATGGTATATCACCTTTTGAGTCATGGAAAAATCTGTGTTAGAATATTAAGTTACAAAAAGCCAGAGCAAGTGCAAAAGCAGAGCAGTACAAAAAGGTATGAACCCTATGGTTGCAAATGAGGAAAATATGTGTGCGTTAGCAAAGGGATTGCTTGTACCATGTAGAACGAAAACTGTTATTTTCCTTTTTTCAAGGCTTTTAAGTTTCCTGGTTGCTTTCTGTTTCATTTAAAAATTTTTTAGTTTTCTGAATTAAAAATAATAGCTGTTATTTGTGTAAAAATGCAAACATTAAAGAAAAGTATAATGTAGAAAGTGAAGTTTTCATCCCCCTCAAACAGTTCTTCCTGATAAGGAGTTGGTGTATATTCTTTCAGTTATATGTGTGTATTTTTTTTAAAGCAGAAATAAGATCATATTCTTTCTCTCTTTCTCTCTTTCTCTTTCCATACATAGATATAGATATATAGATATAGATACATATCTTGCTTTGTTGTTTTGTTTTTTTTTTACCTAAAGCTATCCCTTGGCTGTCTTTGCATGTCAGTAAATACAGATCTGACTCATTCCATTAATAGCTGCATTTTATTCTACCAACTGATTGCCTGTGGATGCACATTTGGATTAAGGGTTTTCATTAGTCAAAGTGAGGGCTGGCTGTTTTGGTAATCGAATTTTATTGGAGCATAGCCAGTCTCTTTTATTTACATATGACCTATGGCTGCTTTCACTCTGCACCAGCAGAGTTGAGTAGCTGTGACATAGCATGGCTTGAAAAGGTAAATATATTTACATTTATGGAAAAGTTAGCCAACCCCTAGTCTCAACAGTATTGCAGTGACTACTTTTTTACATAAGTATTTGTGCAAGTATTTCTTCTGAAGGATGAATTTCCAGAAGAGGAACAACTGCATCAAAGTTATAGATCCTGCCAAATTGTCCTGCTAGGAGGTGTTACCATTTTATACTTTTTGCCTCTGGTGTCTGGGACTTTTTATCTCTCCATACACTTGGCAGCTTTGTATATCATTCTTTTTAATCTTTGTTCATCTAGAGGAGGAAAAAATTTTTAAAGTATTTTAATTTATATTTCTTTAGTTATTTATGTGACAGAAAATTTTTCATGTTAACTTTCCATTAATATATATTCTTCTATAAATTATCTTAGTTTCTTTTCTCTAATCGTTATTTCTTTTTTTAATGATTCATAAGTGCTATTTTTATATTAGAAGTGTGGAAGTAGGCAAGGCTGTATTTTCTGCCTTGCAGTAGATGCCACACAGATCAGAAATAATATACCTGGCCATAGCAGTGAGTTCGGGTGTAAGGGGATACCACTTAAAAACCGTCCTTGACTCTGTCTGGGACCAGATGGACATATCCCAGTATGTTTCCATCAGTATTGCTGGCTCATTTTTTTTTCCTTTTCTAACAGCTAAGTCAGTGTATTTCACATGCTGTTGAACTCCTAGTCATGGAATTCACATGCTGTTGAACTCCTAGTATGTGCCAGGTACATTGGAAATTCAAATTTAAAAAAACATAGCTCCTGCCCTTCAGGAGAGTGAAGTCTAGTGTGGGGAGTGGACAAGCAAGTCAGCAATAATCGTTCAGGAGGTAGAAGGTCACCTGAGAGTTGATGATTATAGGAGCTTGGAGGAGGGCATGGTAATCTGCCTGAGCAGTTGAGGGGAAGTGGTTTGAGAAGATTTGAAGGGCAAGGAGGCATGTACTGAATGACAGCGTTTAGCAGGAGGAACAGCACATGGGACAGCGCAGCACAGTCAGAGAACTGCAGTGAGCTAGGTACCACTGGAGCAGAGAGCTCAGGGGAGGGAAGGTGGGCGTTGCCATGTGCGCACTCAGTCCAACATAAAATAATCACCACTCACTCACTGCGCCAGGCATTGCTGTGAGTGCTTTCTGAGAGGCAACCCTTCCATCCTCACAGCAGCCCTGTGAGTCAGGTGGTATTACTGTCTCCATTTACAGAGAAGGCAAACAACTTGTGCAAAGTCACAACCAGTAATTGGTAGAGCATACAGTTCATGCAAGTATATTCCTCTGTCTATTCAGCACGTATTCCCTGAGTGCTTCTCTGGGCCTGGTGCCTGCCCCGGCCCTGAGGAACTTTCAGTTCAGGAGGAGGAGGTAGAGGGACATGTCTCATGGGCCTGTACCCTTGGAGGGGGTGAGGCATCAGCAATGGCTTCCAGGCTGATGGTGGCCACCCCACATTCCCTCACCTCTGTGGTTACCACCACCCTCACCCTCTGGTTGAAAATTGGCAAAGGAGAAAGAGGAAGTCCAAGAAGTCTTCCCTCCGCAATGATGAGTCAATTGTGAAGGTCCAGTGGGAATTCATCGTGATAAGCTGGACTCTGCTCTAAGGTCTTGGTCTATTTGGAAAACATTTTTTGTAGGTTTAAGAATGGTTAGCCGCCTGGCAGGACTTCCCTTGGAATGGGGTGTTCCTTCCCTAATGGCCTTTCTCCTCTGCTTTCAGGCCTTCCTAGAACGATACCTCAGCGCGGGCCCCACCCTGCAGTATGACAAGGATCGCTGGCTCTCTATGCAGTGGAGGCTTGTTAGTGACGAGGCTGTGACTAATGGATTACGGGATGGGATTGTTTTCGTCCTTAAATGCTTGGACTTCAGCCTCGTGGTCAATGTGAAGAAAATTCCGTTCATCTTACTCTCTGAGGAGTTCATAGACCCCAAGTCTCACAAATTTGTCCTTCGCTTACAGTCTGAGACGTCAGTTTAAAAGTTCTATATTTGTGGGTTTATATTAAAAAAAGAAGAAGAATATATATATATATATATGTATGCCAGAGGGGTGTCCTTTTTTTATTCTTCATTGCTGACTGAAACTGGCAGGTGATAGACCAGTATCCTTTGACCATCTGCACTTTATTTGGAAGGAAGCAGGGGATGTCTGCTCTGAAAAAAAGTGACTGATGACATCTGACTTTTGTAGATGGGACTTCTCAAGAAGCCGTTCCCTGGAGTTTCTGTTACAGCTGTAAACCAAAGCGGAGCTGGTACATTCTTGGGAACCTCGCCTTACAACAACAATCAGTTCCTGCCTTTCGTCCAGTACCACGTCCCCCATTGCTTCTGGTCAACCGACTTGTAGACTTCTAGGGGACTCATCTTTATTCTGTTTCAGGAAACCAGTCACTGCACGTCCACATATGTATCCGTGTATGTAAATGTCCAGTACCACATCACCCACGAAAGTTGTGGGCAGTTCAGGAAATGCCTGCCTTCATCTTTGTTCTTTGTTGCCTTAGGTTCTTCAGAGAAAGATCACAACGAAAAATGTGCACTGTCAGTTTACAACTATTAAGTGATTTGATTTTTTTTTCCCCCAACGAGAAAACCTACCTGCCCCCTTTCTGATCCTGCCCCTCTACTGTCTTGAAGCAGGTAGCCCCTTCCTAGCCCTGTGACTGCCCACCCAGTCTCCATTCCATCCCACCCCCACCTGGCTAGCAGCCCTGGCCATGTGAGCTCAGCTTTTCGGAGCTGACTGGAACCTGGCTGTCCACATGTGCCCTCAGGCTCTTTGTACTGCTGCAGGTCAGTCCCACGGATTGTTTCCATAGTGACGTGTGGAGTGCCCACCAGGTGGAACACGGGGAGAGCAAGCCAGCCCAGCTGCCCCTCTTGGGCTGCAGTGGGAGCCCCACCCCACCCAGTTCTCCTCCCCACTGCACCGTACCAACCAGGAGAGGACCAACACTGTGACTCTGGGGCTGGTGGGTGCAGCTTGGAGCCATGTAATTTCCTGGGGAGATAAGTTCCCACAAAGCTCATAGCAAGCTGCCCTGCCAAGGGAGACCAAATAATGCCAACCACCTTGGCAACTACTGCTGTCCAGTCCCTGTGTTTTCTGACCACCGTCACTGTGCAGCTCATCACCTCTGCCACTTACTACCAGGAAAGGGGCTTGTTTAGCTCCTGACGTGTAAATTACTCGTACTTGTTGGTAAAATGGGGATGAGGAAAACGGGCAGTCTGTGAGTTTGTGGAAGGGAGAGTAGAGAGCCAGTCTTGTCCAGAATGATTCATCTGTGATCTGTTTCTTAAACGCATCTGGTTTCAGTGGGCTTTCCTCTGGTCTTAGGGGAACAGGCGCTGCCAGAGTTGTGGGCAGAGGAGCCATCCTGGCGGGGCCCTGCTGCAGGGGAGTTCCTTAAGGAGCCACATCTAGACACCTTGCAGGGACTATCTTTGCCTTCCTGTATCTGCAAAAAAACTCTTAAAAGTATTTACTCCTGCTTTTCCCAGTATTTAGGGTAATCAGTTACCTTGCTTTAGTAAAGGATGACACTGTCAAAATGCTCTGTGTATGTGTGCGTGTACCCTTGCTGTTTTATGTATTCCACAAGTGGTACAGTATTTTATGTGTCATTTTTAAATCAGAATTGGCTTTGGATATTTGTAATACACCTGTACCTGAAAAATTAAACACCATTCTTGAATCAACAGGCTTTAGCTCAAAAAGATATGTTGGAAAAGGAAAGGGAAACCCACGGGTGTGGTGTGGAGCCAAGATGTGCTATTTAACTACATGGTTTCGTTTATGAAAAACACATACCATGTAACCATGGTGCTTTTGTTCTTCTTAGTTTTTGCCTTTAGGTCCCTTCAAACTGAAAGTTCCTTGTGAGTGTCTTTCTCAGGAAATATTTTGGGAGATAGGGTAAGGGATGGTGAATGTGTGTGAGACTGGCTGTGTCAGAGGCTGCTGCGTCATGAATACGGTGCAGTTGGAAGTGCCATAAATATATGTGCATATAGTTAATAATATTCATCAGCATTCTAAAATACTGTGCTTCCAACCATATCTTAAATTACCTGTACAGAAGGGCCAAGTTGGATTCATTTGCTTTGGCATGTGCATTCCTAGCAGGGTGAAGAAAGGCTTAAATTAAGGAGTTTATTTTCTCTCCCACCTCCCCACCCCAAGTCTTAGTATAGAAGAATGTCAGACTTTCTGAAATTATTGTCTCTGTTTTAAATTGAGTATTGATTTTTTTACATTGACTTTGTATTGTGTCCTTTTTGAAAGAATAACAAAATAAAATGCAGGATCTTTGTAAAGCCTTTGCACTTTCAACCTCTTCACAGCTTGAGTTACTGGTGCAGTGGGAACAATGTAAATGACATTAAAAAAATTTAAGGTTTCAGAAAGCTGCATCACACAATTGAACATAATGCATTTTTATTTCAGTTCTTGGAACCAGTAGGCCATTCTTTTTAAAAGGGGATAAACTGTGCCCTAAGGCTAGTAGAATATAAATTCATATTACAGGAAACAAGATTTTATTTGCCTTAAATGTTTATAGATTTTGTATAATTTTCAACCTAAGTTATTAAAATTCAACATTAAATGTTAAAGAGAAGAGCTTAATGAGGAGTATATGTCTGAGATTGCTCTCTTCCCGGATGTTTTAACCAGTAGATAACCTGTTCTTAATTGTGGACTTTTGAAGATATGACAATTTTTAATAGTCCATGAACTTAATATTTAAGAAGTCTGTGTTCTTAGAGTTGGAAGGGATTTTAAGGCTATGTAGTCCATCCGTCGTTTGCATTATCAAAATGTTAAGTCAAAATGCATAATACTTTTGCTAAAGTATATAAAGTAAGCCCTAGAGAAAATGCTTGCTCACCAGTTTTTTGCCCAACTATTATCTCCCTTTTCCCCTCTATGTCCTTCCCTTTTGAAATCTGCATAGAGGACAGATTCTTCACAGCAAATGATGAGAGGTAGCCCTGGTGTATTTGTTCTATTGTGGTTCATTGCCTGGATTTGGGGCTCTGTTTTTAATGGGGTGGCTGGCTGTGCTGGTGTAGGGTAGGGATAGGTGCTCACCCCACCCCTGTCCTTAACATAGGGGCGAGCTCTCGAGCTCTCCTTCTGCCTCATCTTCACTTCCCAGCGTATGTATTTACATAACTGCTGAGCCCTGTGGGATGCCACTGGTGTATTGAACTGACAGAAATTGATTACCCTGCCCTTCCACTGCATGGGCTGAGTGAGGGTTCCAGCCACTCAGTGAAACCAACAAAATTGAGTCTTTGGTTCTTCCATCTGGGCCCTGCTATGTAAGGCTCCCTAAATGGGGATGCCTGTTCGTTTGTGGGTATTTGTTTCCACATATATGAGCATTTCTCTGTTAGACATCTTAACACCCATGTTATCTGTAGCAGATAGGTGTGTATCTCAGCGGATACCTGTGATGACTGTGTATATGGCTGAGTGTGGGGGTGTATGTGTTTCTACGATGCCCTAATGCTTGGGAGATTTCCTAATAGCTCCTATCTTTGGGACGTTACTCTAAAGCCAATGACTTCTCCCTCCCCTACTTTATTCCTTTCCCTCACTTGCACTTGCTCCCCCCGGCCCCAGTAAATGGCTTTAGCACAGCAGTGTCTTCCCAGAGCTTGCTGTCCTGCAGGCATATCCATTAGACTCCTCGCTTTAAAACCCGAGGACCTGAAAACAGCAAGAAACAGACAAAGGTCAAGCTCTATGAGAATTACTGCTCAGACTTAACTACCCTGGAAGCCTTACTATATATTTCTTAATATAACTTAAAAATTGGTCTTTATTAAAAAAACAATGGTTACCAAAAGCACAGAAGTGTTAGTATATTTATTTAAATAGTCCTGCATCAGAGACCCTGAGACTGTAAAGTGATGTAAGTATTTCTGGGTAGTGTTTGTGCTGTATGGATTTGTTACAAAAAATAAATCACTACTGTGAATTTACTACTATGTAACCTTGTGGTCGTATTCCATTATAAATAAAATATGAAATATTCTTAAGCCCATAGCGGAATTCTTGATTGATATTCAGTGTAGGAGTGAATAGTTTAGACACTGTTGAAATAACTGTATTGAGCTTTAACCAAATGGATGCTCAGCAAATTAGATTTTGGGTCACATTTTGACAAAACATTTTGGTCAAAGAAAGAAGGGAAGGGTACTAACACATTTATCAGGTGTTGTATATCCGATACATAGCCTTGTTATCCCCACATTCTTTTAAGGTAGGAGTTATCCCAGTTTTACAGGTGAGAAAAAGGAAGATCAGAGAGGAAGGGACTTGCCCAAGGTCTCATGGCTGGTAGATGGAATTTCAAACAAGGTGTTTGATTGATTCCAATCCTTCAATTTACTGTACCTTGAAGTATGATCTAAATGATTTGGCATTTCTGGGTGTGGAGGAGGGACCTAGAGACACAAGCTTGAATCAAAACCTGGGGTTGGGGGTTCAATGGGAGGTGGGACCTCTTCTTTCACTTTGGGTTTACACTGTGTGGTCCCTTGGGAAGCTTCACCATGCTGGCAGATTTGTTAGGATATTTGATGGAAAAAACTTGAGAATCCTCTTCCCCCAGGAAAACCCAGTCCTGCCAGTGTTGCACCTGTTGCAAGACAAGATACTAATGTTCCTGGCAGCCATTTTTGCTTTTGTCTCACCTACCTGCCACCCCCACCATGTTGGTTTGGGCAGGATGTGTGCCTTGGGCACAGGGAGGCATGTAGGGGCTGGACCTAGCCTCTTTCTGGTGCTATTGCAACATTAAGCTGCAACTGCTTACCTTGGGTGGGGTGAGAGAGAGGCTGTCTGCAGGCCCAGCCTGGGGAGGTTTGGAGCTAGGGTCCCTGACCTGCCTCCTCGACATCGGTGTTCTCAGCAGGCAGTGTGCATCCCACTGTCTTCCCCACACTTGCCCTCGAGACTTGACAGAACAGATGTAAAATAGGATTCTGAGAACACCGTTTTTTGCTATTCCTGTGTCTGTCAGTTTTGATTCAGTTGGGCATAAACCATCTTTTTCTGCCCTGCTGTTTGCTTTCAATGGAGAACGGGGAGGGGAAGATGGTGCTCACATCCTTCAACATGGCTTCTCATTGGGAAGTAAGAGTAATTTTCAAAGAGTGGATAAGAAATGGAAAACTGAATAAAATTAGATTTTTGGGCTCTGTGAGTCCCTTTTTCCTGGATTCTGTCCCATTTCTACATAACCCAATTTGTTTTGTTTCACCTGTAAAATAAATCTCTTTAATGTGTTGTTTTAGGGTCTCTTTAAGACAACCACAGATTCCTAATACCTGATGCAGCACAGTGAAAAGTTACTTCCAATATGGCACTAAGAGTCTGCAATTTATGTCTCAGCTTAGAAACCTCAGTGTTTTGTCCTTGTCTTGGTGGAAGAAAGACACTTATAAGCTTCAGGGACAAATGTGACAAATGTGGTTTTTATCTTCAGAGTGTCTTTGGCACTTACTTTGGCACTGAAATAATATTTGGATAACATTTGAATGTACAGTTGTCTAGTTTTGTATGTGTTATATTTATCTGAGTTTTCACTTGTGGGCATGGGCTTCCATTGTGAAGTTGCTTATCACTAAGGAGTTTTTAAACCCCAAAAGCCCTCATCTGTGAGGACCAGAGACTGCTGGTCAGGGAATTAGTGATGGGACTCAGGCATCTGATCTGCAGGTGACAAGGTTAGTTCAACAAAAGTAGTAGGAAATTTAGACATTTGCACATCATCACCATTCTAGGGCCAGGTAGAAAGACGTGACAGTTGCTTTTCATTAGCGCCCCTCAGTTATACAAGCAGAATATTCACTTAGTGTTGATCATCATTCTTTAAAAAAAGGAATATTGAAAATCTAAACTTTGGCAATAATTTCTTATTTTTAAAATGGATTCACTGTAGGCTTTAATTAAATGGCAAACTCCTCTGGGACCCCTAAATTATGTCATGATTAACCAAATTTGATTTCCAAGCAGTCTTTCATGAGTACAACTATTGCATAGAGTGCAGGAGAGCAGCAAGGATGAGGGTGGGGTAGATACTGGCTCACTAGGTGATGAATTTAACTCATCTTGTAATGACCCCTTCCTCAACAAAGATGCTCGCAAGGGGACCAGACAGGCCTGGGCCAGATCTTATTTGAGAGATTATTTGACAAATGCTTTTGTTAGCAGGACTTTATATTTCTGGATTTCTAATCCAGCATCAATATGGAAAATTCAGTGATGAAACCATCTGTCGCTATCTGATAGAGTTATAACTGCAGAAACACGGCCAGGGACCTTTTGTGCTCTTTGCAATCAGTTAATACTGTACTCTGTAGCCAGGAGGGGCAGTTTTGCCAGCCAGCCTCTACTCATGGTCACCGCAGGTGTATGACAAAGCCTGAGTGTGGGTTACCGCACAAACTGGGTTGGGTGCTATTGAGACGTTTCTAAATGTGTAAGTGAATGAATTACGCTCCCAGCAACCATCCACACAAGTCCATTTACTTACATTAACAAAGTTTATGCTGTGAAACCTCTTCTCATTGTGATGTCAGTAACAATGTGAGTGTCTCTGATAGACATAGTGTACCTGTCATCCAAGTTATTTTGTTCCCTTCTGGGTCCAGTTACCGCCCTCGCCCATCCCAAATCACTGTAAAACATCTTACACTTGACATTTTTTATACTGTAAACTTGGAAAATAAATTGAAATTCCAAATTGTATGTTGTTTATTTTCTTCGTGTGATTATTCCAATCTAAAAGTTGTTTCCTTTTTAAGAAATGTTTTCTCTCTTGCATTATTTTGATACCCTCTTAAGACAACCTGTCATGTTTCTGTGAAAACCAAGACAACAATAATGATAGACTGGGAAAGTAGAGTTACCATTGTAACAAAAACTACTGGTTATCAATTATTTTATGGTGAAGAAAATATTTTAAATGAATAGATAACTAAAAATGAAATCCTTAGGCCCTAAAATTTGGAGATGAAACAGACTTTTTGAGTAAACCAGCAAGTGAAAAAATCTTTACAAAGGAGAAAGTGTCAGACCCTGGATTTGGGGGCTAGTGAATATCGAACTGGTTTTGTGAGTGGCTTGGTAATTTAACTTGAATTATCAACTTATTTTAGACAGAGTTAGTTAAAGGGAACTAGATTGTTTGACAAAGTAATGTTGAAGCTTGCCTTCTGCTAAATTCAGCTATCCTTTACCTGCCTAGAATGGTGATAGCACACAACCAAATTCTTATCTGTTGCATGGACAGGGATCAGAGAAAGAAATATAGATTATTGATAAGCTCTGTTTCTTTGAGCCATTAGCCAAAATGTGTACAATTTATATCTGTGTAAGTAAACCCTACTACTATACCCTGTAAGCTCTGTTATTCAACAGTGCTGGGGAATTATAATATAGGTATTCTGCTTAATCAATTATTCATCCACCAACTCAAAGGAGTATTTACTTTGTGATGGGCAAAGTGCTAAGTGCTGGGATACAAAAATAAATAAATTCCTTGCCTCTAAAAAGCTTACAATTTAGTGAAAAAACAGACATGCAAATATATGTTATAATTTCAATGACAAGTACTACGGTCCATTTTGTCCAGGATATGCACAAAATGCCATGGGAGCGAAGGGAAAAGGGCACCTTCAGGTCACCCAGACAATGGGATAGATCAGTCCCATCCAAACTGGGACTCCATGGAGAGGAGGAGAAGTTTAGGGGAGGTTCATGTTTTGTGGTTTTGAGTTTGAAGCGCTTGTACAATATCCAAGTCAAGATGTCCAGAAGCAGTTGAATGAGCGGGTCTAAAACTAAGGCGAGAGGTCGAGGTTAGAGACCCATATTTGGAGGTCATGAGCACACAGGTGGTAGTTGATGGGCATGATGATATTGCCATGCCTGAGTATCGAGTTGAGAGATGCTGTGAAACACCATCATTTAAGGAGCAGGCAGAGGAAGAGGAGCCAGAATGGAAAAGAGAGAAGGTTTAGAGAGGTAGGACTGGAGCCAGATGAGAATGAGCAGGATCAGAAAAATCAAGACAGGATTTTCAAGATAGTATCAATATTTTCAAAATATGAGTTTAATGACAGAGTTAGTTAGCTATTATTCCACTAAAGGATTGTTCTATTTTCAACAAATTTGCCCAGTGTCTTACACATGTGTTAAAAGATTGAGAAAATAAATTAGAACTTCATACTGCACACTTAAAGCTAACACTACCAAGCACAACATAGCTTTAGACAGCTTGGAAGGCACTTTGGGATTTTTTTTTTCAGTGCTTCAGGGCATGATTATGAACTCCAATTATCGCTGCCCTGGTCAACTGTGGGAATGCTGATAAATGGAGAGTTAATTGACCGCTGGATAAAGCAACCTTTACTCTAAGTGGGAAGTCTCACTAGCAGTGACAGAGAAGGGATATTCAGATCCCAGCTTGGGCCAGGCAGCCAGCTGACCTCATCAGAGACATGAACCCATCAGAAAAATTTAAAACCTTTAATCCTTCCAGTTTCTCACCTCCCAGCCCACCCCTACCCCCACTGCTGATGAATTATGTGAGACTTGCCACCTAGAGAAAAGTTCAGAGAGCAAATTAACCTCCCATCCCAGTATCACAATATACTAGAAATGATGGTGACACCTGTACACGTTTCAAGGCCTCTCAATAGCCTTCTAAGGCTTGGATCTGAGTTCTTAATGGTCTGACCCACATTTGAAATAATAATTTTAATAAAGCCTAGAGAAGCTGATTTATAAATTTGTCTCCAAGGCTGAGCCTTCCCTCAGAGGGATCCTCTTGGCTTGAGGAGGGATCTCCACTGATGTTCTAGGTGTAGGGGGGCTGAACTGATTACTCGTGCATCTTCCCTGGGCTCTGGTTATAAGCTCACTCCATGCTTATGAGTTAGCAAACTGTCAATTCTGTTACGCTTATAGCCAAAGACAACAAGTAAACTTGTGTTAGGGCATGTTCTCTCCAGACTGCTAGATTCCAGCACTGCCATGACCCCTGATGGTATGGCAAAGAACAAGAGCTGTTCCATGACAGTCAAGACAGTCAACATGGGAATAATTCCCCTCCTGTCCCTGGTGGGTGGGATTTCTGGCTTTGGAAAGGCATTTGCTGAATGGTACAGCTTCTGCTGAGAAGGGAGAGGGAAAAGAGCCGGTGGAAAAGGAAAAGGAGCTGGCTGGGCGTGGGGCAGGGCTGCTCGCCACCGCCTTGTGTGATTATCTGTATGGTAGTGGGTAGCTGTGATTTTGTTTTCATCAGCTGGGGTTATTCATCATCATCATCACTGTCATTATCCTCTTCATCAGAATTATCATTGTCATCATCATCGTCATCATCATCTTCATCATCTTCGTCTTCATTGTCATCGTCTTCAGTGTTTATCTTTCCAGAAAGCACATCTTCAATCCAGTCTTCCAGCTCCTCAGCTGTGGGCAGGTCGTCATCATCTGGAATATCCATCCAGACACTGTCAGCCTGCAGTGAGGGACAGAGTGAGTGAGTGAGTGCATGAAGGTTGAGCCGGACTAGAGAGTTCAAGCAGCTGTGCTGAATGGGCCCCTAGTTCTCTTACACTTATCAGGAATGTACACATTGTTAAATGGAAATGCCAAGTTGCAGAATGGTATGCATAGTATTGTATTTGTGTAACATAAAAGGAAATGTGTATTCCGTTACCTAATGGAATATACGTATGAAGTTTCTCTTAGGATATCCACCCACCAATAGTTCCCTCAGGGAAAGAGACTAGGGATTGGCTCAGGCCAGTGGGAAATACTTTTCCTCTTCACCATCTATCCTACTGTTCTGTTTTAAAATGTTTTAACTTGAGCATATTTTTTAAATTATTTATTATTATTATTGATTTTAAAAGTGGTTTACAAAATAAATGAATATACAGTTTCCTAGGTGACTGAACACCTACCAACAGGGCAAAAAGACATTGCTAACTGGCCCCTGTTCCCAAGAGATCCCACCTCAGTTAATTATGGCTTTAATGAGCCTCTGTGATCTTCTCTTTCTTTCCATGATTTGTCTGGCCGTATCTGTCCCTGCTTCTGTTTTGTTAGGGTGTAGTTGCATCAGATGTCTGGGCTGAGGTCTAAAGTTCCTCACGCTCTACCAGTGCACCTCACCAGCCTGTCCCACCCGCAGCTCAGTGGTGACTGAATTGTGAGCAGAATCCCCCAACACATGATTTTCTTCCTTCCCTTTTATATGCCTGGTCTCCTGGCTGTGGGGTGGTTGCCTACCTGGGCTTCTGGGCCACAACCTCCCCATCACCCATCGTGCAATGACAGCTCCAGTTATGGATTCTCTTGTATAAAGAGACCTTGTCCCAAACCTTGTTTGGCTTTGGGAGGAAATATAGGAGAGTTTACTTAGGTGGAAAGTTCTAAATCAGTGAGTCAGGTCAGGCTGGCCCCATAAGCAAGGAGATGTGTCCATGGAAGAAAGCCATGGAACCACAGATTGGGACTGGCTCCAAAACCAGGCCTAGGCCACACTGGCAAGTTTCCTGAGCTTGGGAAGGACCAAAAGTCCTGCTCATTTCTGAAGGAGCCAGACTCCTATGGACAATCCCACAATCTAGGCTGCAGAGCAGAAGACAGGGCAGGCTGAGCGTGCCTGAGCAAGCCTTCAAGAGGGACACTCACATCTGTCACATTCACCACTCCAATCTGTGGCCTGAATAGGTCAATCTTGAAGGTCTTCTCCCAATAGGCAACAAGCTTCAAGAACAAAAAATAAGATTAGACAGCAGGCAGGAGGCATTCCCTGTTAAATCCACTTTTTGTGGCTGGACCCACCCAGCATCCCATCACAGTAACTAGGTCACCATTGGTTAAAGGTCTCCGAAACAGCTGTGGGCACTTAGGAAATTGAAGACTTGGCCTAAGCCCTCAAGCACTTTAAATTTAAAGCATTAAATAAAAGCATGAAAACATGTAATACATAAGCTTCTGCAGCTGTAAGGAAGAATATTACAGAGACAGTCCAATGTTGATTCCCACATTACTTGTGGCTATTTTATAGTTTGCAGAGCCATTTCCTTCCACCTCTCTTTCAATGTCCCATTTTAAAAATCCCTTATCTTGTGCCAGTCTGCTACATGAGAGGCTGGAGAAGCCATGATGTGCCATAAGTTGACACACAAGTAAGAAGAGGGCTTCTTCATTCAGGCAGGCATGGACTCCACGTGGATAAATCTCTGACTGGGGCAGGACTAAAGGAGCAAGAGGCCATAGGGCTAGGAAAAGGAAGTAGATGATCAGTAGGGAAAAGTCTCCCTGGCAAATATATGGCCTAATGGGACCTGGGGATATTCAGGAATCTGGAAATCAGAATAGTCTGAAGATTTCTCCTTTGCAAAAACTAAGGTAAACATATAGAACTGGCCAGGAGAACTACAGACCATCTGCAAGCTTGCATAACAAAATAGTCAAATAAACTAAAAATACAACCAGGCAGAAGCTAAATAAACAAAGCTGTGCTCTATGCAGTCTTGCGTGGCCATGATGTTGTTATAATTACCCGGTGGGATGACACTGGTCTCAAGTGTCATGAAAGTCTCGCCTTTGATTCACCCATCCTTTAGGTAGGATTGGGTTTCAGGACCCTTGAGATCACTAAAATCTCTCAATTTTCTTTATTTAATCACAGTATCATCAATCATGACCTATGCAACTAATGATAATTCCCAGAATATAAAGTTATAATTTGTAGCCTAATGATAATTAACCTTGTACTGATTACCAGCAGTTTGCTCTTACCTAAAGCAGTCACTGGTGTAGACCAAGTTTTGGCATCACATAGACCTAGGTTGGAATATTACACCTACTACTTACTAGCTTTAACCTCTCCAGCTATCATTTTCCCATCTGTGTGATAGGGGTTATAATAGTACCTACTTTATGGGGTTGTTGAGAGGATTAGCTGTGATGTTGTGTGTAAAGAACTGATGATAGTTCCAGACTCACAGTAGAGCATATTAGCTAACTTCATTATCATTACCACTGGCTTCAATTCATGTATTGTACAAATTCTGTTTATTCTTTTTAAGACTAAGTATAATCAAAGCTTTCTGGCCATGGATCACTGACACTCGCAAGAGTTTGGATTTCAAAGTTTTTACACATTCAACACATGCTAGATACTATACTAGGTCCTGGGAGACTACGATGAACAAGACAGGCATGCTCTCTGCCCTCAGAGAGGTTCCTCCTTCTCTCCACAGTTCTTAACTCTATGAAAAATGCTCATCTCGGATTTTTAGTACTTAGTAATTCAGGGTGCCTCCAAATGAGGGTCCCACCCAGGAAATAAAAGGGGTTCTAGGGAGGGGTAGTGGTGGGGTGAGTGGTGAAGCTATGGAAGGAATTCACCCCCTCACTTGGGTGTAAACTGCCCCCCCATCCTGCCCCGAGGGTTTCCAACCCTGGTCTCCAGGAAGTGAGAACAGTAAGTCTAGCCATTTCAGTGTCAGCACTAGGCCCCAAGTTCAATACTGCCCCTAGGGCCAAGATCTCCTACACTGGATGGAGGTGGCCACTGGGTTTCTTCAAGTGCCCCTACCTATTTCACCTCCTTCTTTATGTGTGAGGGTCTTATGCTAAACACAAACATGGGGCTGTGGAGGCGAACAAGGACGGGGCTCTGGCCAGAGCTACTCACCAGAGGAAAGTCGTCAGGGTCAATCCACAGGATGCTCAGGTCAGGGTTGTCGGTATTGTCCCGGGCAACCTGTTTCAGGATCTCCAGGAACTCGTAGCCATCTGAAGCAGGATTCAAGAAGTTGAGCAACCCCTGCACATACATAGCTTCTAACATGGAGAGGAGAGTGTGGTTTTTCCACGAGGGTTTTTTAGGCCATTTGGTATATACTCTCGATTATAGGATTATTCTATAAAATGAGTCAGATCATAGCTCCAGCCACAAAGCAGTTTATACAAAGGAAACAACAAAAAATTTGAACAAAGGATTAAAAGTTCATGGGTAACTAGCTGGTTTTTAACTGAGAGCCAAGCTCCATTTGTTCATTTGCATGTGAAAATTGACCAGGCTTGGGTCAGAAATGTCAGTCCCAGAACAGAGAACTCCCGCCTGTCCTCATGGATCCTGTGCCATCTCTTAAAACAGATAATTTGCTATCCCTCAGAGATCCCCATAACAGTTGCTCTATGGACCAAGAACATTTAAGTCTGGACCCTTAGTTTTCTATGACCTGGAATTCCTAAAACCTTCAAATTTAGTGAGCTTGTGGTTTAAAGTTGGTTTCATAGCTTTGAGATAGTAAATGGGGTTTCCCTCCCTCTCTTACCGCTTCCTTGTATGCAATGCCCTCCCTCTATTCAGTCGGCAGCATTCATTGCCCCCAGGGGAGGGCTGATTCGTAAGAAAAGCAGAGACAAGCCTTATAAGCTTCAAGAACTCAAGCTTTTTAGCCTCACAAGCCTAAACCTTGAAGGACTGGGAGCACACAATTTTTGCCATAAACAAAAAATTTAGGAGAATGTTTAGTAAGGGATAGCATACTCTCAACCCACAGCACCACTGCCCTACCCCCAGCTAGAAACAGAGAAAAGAGTTGAGATTCTGGAAGGTTCCTGAGAATAAACACTGTGCCTGTGTGTATGTGTGCATGGGTAGGAACACAGCTATGTGTGCATGTGTGTTGACATACAGAATCTCCATAGTTTTGGGGAATCCCAGAGTATAGGAGACCCATGCTTTGTTTCAGAATGAAACTCAGGAAAATGGAAAGATCCCAGAATCCCTTGGAGAACACCTTAGTGCAGGAACCCTAGGGCAGAACAGCCTATCAGAAGGCCCCACAGAGTTGTCTGTGGTTCTGAGGAACATGGACAAGCTGAGAGGGGAGGCTGATGGGAAGCAGTCTGGCACCTGGCAGGGACAGGACCAGTGGCAACCTGCTTGGAGCAAGGGCCAGATGTCAGAAAGAATGACAGACTTCTTTGTGGATGCCAGTATGGACAGATGATGATGACTCTGACCAGATGTACACCCTACCCAGCTATGGCTGGGAATCAGAAAGACCCTGGATCCTGTGGACAGTGGTGTGGGGGTGGGGACCATTAATTGTCAGACCCAGCTTCCACCATTTAGTGGTATACAGCTCAAAAAAAGAAATTTAGCTTCAGTTCTAAACAATAAAGTTACATTTCTTGCATAGCTGAATTTGTGGCCCAAAATTTGTACCTTTAATACAAACAACTCACCAACTGCTTGGAAATTCAGTGTGGTAACTGCCTTTTCTTTGCAAAGTTTTGCTTCTTTTGCCCAGAGTCCTAGCAAACTTGAGCTCCTCTCTGGCCTCTGTCAAGCCCCTCCTCTCTCCAGGCATGCTAGCCTTTGTTTGGCTATTTTGGACTCTTGGTAAAGGTTTTGCTATACACTTCCTTATCTCTAATACATTCCAGACAAAATGCATACTATTCTTAGCAGCTCTGCTTTGAGTCTGAGTAGTCACTTTAAGTATTGCTAGTTCCCACGAAGATTCAGATGGAACCCCCATAGGCCTTATTACCTGGAGAACAGAGCGACCTCTAGTGGAGAAGAGGGTCTTTAGGTCCTGCAGCCCCTTCCTGCGGAGATGCAGGGTTGGTCTAGGTGATTTTTCAACCTCTGCTCATAACTTTATGACAAATGAGATTACAGGTCAGACACCTGAGATCGATATGGCCCAATGCTTTAGAGTTCATTTATCTATCATTGCAAGGATGGGGATAGAGGTGGGGTAGGGGTACTACTCTTGCTGCCTGTAGGTATGGCTGGGAAGGTCACACCCCTCCAGAGTGTCACTGGCTGCTGTGTGTGAACACTATGGCTCCTCCTCTGGGCACGTGACTATGTCACAGGAGAGGGAAATATGGTGCCACCTTGGTTATCTGTAGACTCAGGGATCATAATACACAGACCACAAGGGGGAATTCCACCCAAACAACTTCAGTCACTGTTTCCAGCTGCAGAGAAGAAAGGAATGATAATAAATGAAGTGACATTATCAGTACTGTGAAAGATGAGAGAGTCAAATGTAAAAGTGACCTTGACAAATCTGAAATTCACAAATGGGATGAAATTCAACAACACAGACCCAAATGCAAGTAGAAAGTAAACTTGAGGTGCGTAAAGGATAAGGAGAGACTGTCCAGGCACAGTGTTGTCTAGGGGCAAGATCTGTGATCAGAGGTACAAGCTGAATACACAACATAGTGCTATAGTTTTCTGATGGGAAAAGCCCACACAATGTTGGGGTTTATAAAAAAGAATATTACATACAAGAACATACATATTACATTCCTACTCTATATTCTAAAGCAGATTTAGAGACGAAAAGAAAAAGATTAAAAAAATAAAATTGAGTTCTGCAAGAAAAATCAAATGGACTGTAGTTTTTACGTAAACAAGGGAAGTCAAAAGTGTGGCTTAATGCCCGTTTTTAAGAATACGAAATGTTTGTATCTACAGAGGAGCAAGGAAATCTCAAAAACTATTCACAGAAGAAGTTAATAAGTCAGGTTGACACTAAAGCTAGAGAAGTTTCATCTAGACCCAAGGGCAGCTTTTTGACTTTCAGGGTGATGGATTCTATCACGGGCAACTGCCTATGCCCCTGAATATTTTCAATAACAGAACACAGCCTGTTTTTCAGGGAGGCAGCCCAGGATGACACTTAAATACACAGACTCTGGGGCCAAATGGCCTTGGCTGAAATCCTGGTTGTGCACTTAGAGTATGACTTAGGACAAGTTATTTAACATTTTGTTCCCTCGTCTATAAAATGGGGAGGATGACAATAACAGTATCTACTTCATAGGGTGGTTGAGTTAAATGAGTCAGTATCTATGAAGCACTTAGACAGTGCCTGGCACATAGTAAGGTTTAGCCATTACTCTTCCTAAATTATCTGACATTCTTATGTCTGAATGCAAGAAAGCTGGATGGAACACTCTAAACTTGGCTGTTCATCTGTTCATTCAATACAAATATATTCAGTGCGGTGATCTGGGCACCAGGAGTGGGTTAGTTACAGTTTTGGATCCACGTGGTAGAGAGGATGCTCACAGAAAATTCTACCCAAGACAGTACATTATGGGGCAGTTCCTTCTGGCTAGTGTTGCTACTTTTGAGACTGAAGGCTTCAGGGGTGGTTGTGCCAGCTGGTGTGACTATGCAAACCCTGCCTCAATCACTTGGTTAAAGTAAGGTTTAATGCCTTTGTTTTTAGGCATTAGTTCACTTGGGTTTTCCTAATTTGAGGTTTACAACCTCAGAGGCTTCTCTCTTCAGACCCCAGCCTTGAGTGTAGACCTGTTTGAATGGATTCTCATGCATCTGGGAAAGCTGAGTTAAGGCAGCTAAACTGGTCTCACATGTATTCAGTTGCTAAAATTGTAAGTCACAGTTCAGTTGCCCCCCAAAGAGAGCTTCTGCTTCCTTGTAAAACTGGTAGATACTCTGGAAAAGGTAAACATCCATTGTAGATCCTCCCTTTTGACCAGGAAGGGGCAGGTGTAGGAAGCCAAATTTCACTTCTGTAATTCGATGTTAAGCACAGGAATGGTTCACAGTTGCAATTACATGAATGAATGAATGAGTTTTAAATGAGTAAATATTTCCTTTATTGGTGATGGACCTAGCTTAGAAGTTTTTAAAGATTGTAGCCACTTATCTTTCAGAGGGAATAGCCCATAATTTAAAAAAAAGTAGGTCAAGAAAAAGAGGAAATACTATTCAGAGATTTGTAGGCTAACAGTTATCTAGACATAGCAACTACAGGACTATTCTCTGCAGTTAGTAGAAAAGCACTAATTCGCAAAGCCAGAACAGACCCCCGAACACCCCAAATATCCAGGTAGGTGAATAGCCCCCACTCAAAACATTTGTCTACCTTTTCTCTTGACTATTTCCAGGGCTGAGACCCTTTGACCTTCCTAAAGCTGACTACAGAATTGGTAATTCTAACAGCCAAGAAACTTTTTCTTGAATCCAACTGAAATCTCCTTTTTTCCCAAGACGTTCACTTCTTTATGGACAACAGGACATGGTTCTTCATATGCTGAAAGTATGTAATCATGCTGCCACAATTTTTATTTTATGAGTATTTATTGATCACTTGCTAAGTACTGAGTACTTTTGCATTTAATCCTTACATCTAGTCTTGATGGAGGTTAGGAAGATTTTATTATCACCATTTTAAAGACGATGGGAGAATAAGTGACTTGCCCAGCATCATGTGCAAGCAAGTTCAAAAGCTGGGAGTCTAACTGAGGCCTTCGGTCTGCCCGTCTAGAGCCATTTCCACCATTTCCATGATCTCTACCCTCTGAGGTCTCAGCATTCCTACCAATGTGGCTGCCATCTTCCTTCTTCAAGTGTGTACTTGAGATCCCCAAGCCCAGTGTGAAAGCTTCAACATCCGGGAAGCAGGGCTGGGACGCTGAGAAACTGCAGATGAGTGCAGCCTCGGTGCTGGTGGATGGCCTCTGCCTTGCCTGTGGAGTAGACCCTTCCCTACTTCTAACCCTGCTGCTGAGTCCTCTCCTCCCCACAGCCGCGGCATGAGGGGTTGGTTAACTCGGTGATGGCTCCGAGTGGGACTGGAGTCTCAGAGATGGACCTAAATAAAGAACAGGGACTTGGAGCTGTGGGAACTGTAATCCTTCCGTGCCCCACGGGCTTCGAGTCTTGAGAGTACATGACCCAGGGCTGAGGGGTGCACGTTGAGCCAGAAGGTTTCCCACGGCAAGCGAGTGGCCTCTGGGAGTCACATCTTTGTGGGAGGAGAAACCAGTGATTATCCTCTCCTGTTTCCCTGGCAGGGACTGGTGGGAATGAGCCTGCACCAAGCCCTAGGGGACCAGTTCCAGGCCAGGCACAGCCATTTCAGGAGCCACAGCCCCACTCAGCAGAGGCACATGTGTGTCTCAAACCAAGCAGTTGCTGCTCACCCCACCCTGCCTCCCATGCTCATGTCCCCACTCCTCGGGGAGCTGGCTGTGCTCACTCCACAAAGGCACTGAGGGGAACCCTCCCTGATCCCATGCCACGGGTCTCTGCTCCTGGGAAAAGAGTCCTAGGCTTGGGATAGCTGAGCTCTCAGAGTGGGGTCCTGACATTGCTCATGTGGCAGGTGCCCAGATAAGTGGCAGGGGCTGGCATCACACAGCTTAGAGGTTGTGTCTGGAGAGGGCACAGGTGTGGAGTTTGAAGACGTTGCACAGTCACTTAGCCTCTTGGGGACTTCCATTTCCTCCTCTGAATATGGAGAGACTAGCTGCCTCATGACCTCACAGGCTTGTTGACAATAATGGGATACTGTCATCATGGTGCGGAGATAGTGATGCACACGCAGAGGGTCTATAAGGACTTTCTCTGCCTTCTTCCTTTTCCTCCTCCACCATCAACCTTTTGTTCATTTTAAGTTTTTTTCCCATTACTTTTGTCCTTCATTGATGGGGAGGGTTCATTTTTTATTCAGGCAGGTATGTTTTGAGTGCCCACAACATATCAGGTCTAAGGCCAGGTGCTGAGACAAAAAGGTGTATAGGGCAGGTGACTGCCCTCAGGTCCTCTCTCAAAAAGGCTCCTCAAGCCAGAGCCCACTCAGTAGGTGTGGAATTCTCAAAAAGCAGCATGGTGGCTGAACTTGGGCCCTTGGCAGAGCCTCAAGAGGACAGACAAGGCTGGGAGCTCTCCTCCGACAAGGTAGAGTTGCCAAGAAGTCACCAGTGAGAATCAGACATCCACTTAGGACAGGGGACATTGTGTGGGGCCCATGGCTTTGAGATGGCACTTGAGACACGTGAATACCCTACCACTCCTTACCACAGCCCTCTTCCTCTGCTCTGTCTTCTCCTGGCACTAGGATCCCAGAATTGGTGAAAAAGTGAAATGATACGGTGTCATGATGGAGAGAAGCTTACAGAGCCCAGACTTGGGGCTGGACTGCTGGGTTTGACTCCCACCTTCTACCACTTATTGTCCATGTGACCTGGGCCGTTATTTAACTTCTCTGTACTTGTGCTTCCTCATCTGTACCCTGGGAAAGATGATAACAACAGTACCTACCACACAGAGCTGTTGGGAAGATTAAATGCATTGATGTTTGCTAAGTGCTTGGAACAATGTTTGGCACGTAGTAAGAACCAAATGTTAAATTTGATAAACCAAATTTAAATGTGAAAGCTCAAAGAAGCAGTTAGTGTTCCTATTTAGGACAATTGGTCTCAAAAACATTTTACAAGAACCTGAGGCAGTCAAAGTTCAGGTGGAACAGGGCTTGGAGACGTTCCTTCCAAGGCCCATCACTAATTCTGTTCCATATGCGCAGACAGCAGCCTGTCCTTGTGTTTCCAGCTTGTTAGTGCTAATATTCCCGGTGCCCTTGGAGGATATCCATCCAGCACGCACTCATGTAGAAACGCCGCTTTGCAAAGCTTTCATCAAGTGTTATAAAGAAGATGTCAGCCTGACACTGACACATCTGGGGGCGGCAGGGAAGGGAGTCGCTCATTTTCAAACCTGTCAAACCAGCAGCTCTGGCGGGCACTCCGAGCACAGGAGCCTGGGGAAGACTGGCTGCGCCGCCAGGCTCCCGGCAAGGGCGGAGCGCGGGGAACGTCCTTCCAGCCAGGCCTGCCTGCGGGGGACAGGGCTGGGGCGCGCAGCAGCAGAGACCTAGCGATTGCAGACCCTGCCTCCTTCCGGAGAAGGCTGCCTGCCCTCAGCTTTCTGCACTGGGTGAACACAAGCTCTTGGCTGTGAACGTCATGTTGGAATTGCTAGAAGAGAGTCCTTGGGGGACGCAGGTCACCGGCACAGACGTTTGTTGCTGCTGTATAATCTTAGATTCCAAATATGGCAACATCAGAGGACAGACAGTGGGAAGAAGTCGGACTTTTCTTCACCAACCGGGCTCTCAAGCTTCCAGGCAGTTCTGCTCTCTTCTCTACTTCCCTGTCCCTCCCCTACTCTCCCCTCCGGCTCCGCTACAGCGCGGCAGCACTGCGCATGCTCAGAGCCTGCCGCTGGCCGGGGCATTGCTGGGGAGGTGGTGTCATAGAGTCATAGCGGGTCTGTGCCCAGGAGGGGCCCTCAGGAGGTCTAAACCGATGTTTGTGTGCCTATAACCCTGCGATCTTGAGCACGCCGTTGAACTTCTCTGGATCTCCGTTTTCTTGCCTTTCACATGTTGGAGGTGGAGAAGGTGAAGGGCGGCAGAGGGAGGAGGTGGACAGAAGGATCGCTGATGTCGTCATATGGTAACTCTGAGAGGCACAAGTCTGTAGCGGTGCCTCCTGGTTCAGGGTGTGGGCTGAGAGGCCAGACACCTCCAGCCTCGTTCCAACTCCACTGCTTCCCAGCGAGGTGACCTCTCTTAGCCTCAGCTTCCTCAGTTGTAAAATGGGAGTAAAAAAATAGTACCTCCCTCATGGGGTTGTTGTGTCAGATAAGCACACAGGAAGTGACAATCTTCACCTTCATCACAATCATGCCTTTAGAAGTCAAGAGAGCCCGCTAAAATTTGAATCTTGGCTTAGAAACAGTGAGTGATTTGGGCAAGTTATTTAACCTCCAAGACTCACTTTTCTCAACTCACACTGGAATAATAATAACCATGCACATAATAGAGTGGCTTTAGGGACTAAATAAGATCATCTGTGTAAAGCTCCCAGCACAGCTTCTCAACACTGTCAGCTCTTTAAGAAGACCAGTATTATTTTCCTGGATGTATGACCTTCTTCCCTAAGCGGTTGGGTACCTGTTTGGTTGGGACAATAGGTTGTGTATAACTTGTTAGCAAGAGCAGGGGTATCCAGAGGAACTGTTATTTTGCAGGAATGAAATTCCTAGTCCTGCAGCCAGGCCCCTTGCCCTAGGTCACACATCAGTGCCCTGCGGGTGAATCACTGATTAACCACAGAGTCAGAGTCAGCGACTTTCACAGACAAGCCTTTCCCTTTCCTAGCCCAGCCCTGTGGCAAGGCCCTCCCTCACTGAAAGAAGAGGCTTCCAGAGCCCCTATCCCCTCCCCCCACCCTCACTTCAGCTGCAATGCTGCTTATAGCTTCCCAGTAACAAGCCCCAGCTTGGGCTCTTTTGGGGAAAGGCACAGCTTTGGGCCCAGGGATATTTGTGCAAGGAGGAGGTGGAAGTAGTTTCAGGAGTTTGATTCATTAGAGAGCAATCTCGGTCAAACAGGTTCTTGCAACTCCAGAGAGGCCTCTTTGTTCCATTGTTCCAGAGAACCAGACAGGCCTCCCCACAATCCTGGAAGGGTCAGGTAGGGTGGGGAAGGAAGCCCCCTGGAGTCTGGCCAGCAGGCTGCTGCCCATGGCAACTTCATCTCTGTTCACGCAGTGCCAGGGATCCAATTCTGTTTGATTATACCGTGTAAACCTTAGGCAACTGGCTTCCTTTGTTATTTGCTCCTCCAGGGGGAGAGGGGTGGCCAGACTCTGTCCAAGGAAGCTGAAACCACACTGGCAGTTTTTTTCTTTTGGACAAAGACTAGATTTCCTGGAAGAGTTTTTCCAACGCTGCAAGTCAATGATGGAAAATCTGGCACATCAATGGACATTTGAGAAGTTTAATGAAAAAGGCAGATAATTTGGAACATAAATTTTGGGAAACAATGGGATATTATTCAGCCTTAAAAAGGAATGGACTACTAATACATGCTATATAATGGATACACCTTAAAAACATCATGCTAAGTAAAAGATGCCAGACACAAAAGGTCACATATTATATGATTCCACTTTATGAAATGTCCAGAATAGGCAAATCTTAGAGATAGCAAGTAGTGGTTGCAGAGGTGGCAGGGAATGGTAGTGACTACTGATGGGATTAGATGGTGGTGATGTTTGTACAACTTTGTGAATATGCTAAAAATCACTGAAATGTACACTTTAGAAGGGTGACTACTATGGTATGTGGATTATATGTTGATTTTAAAAACTGTATGATAAAAAATTGAGGTTTCAGTCTGTAAGAAACTATGGAGGCTAATAAAGTGTTGCCAAAAAAAAAAGCTGATTTGAGGGTGAAGAATTTGGGGCTCAGTCTTGGTCAGTCATCACACAATCTAATCATCTGCCCAACAAGTATTTATTGAGCACCTACTATGTGTCAAGGCACTGTGTGAGAATCAGGTATATATCAATGAACAAGACAACCTGCCTCTCCATGATCTGCCACTGTGCTCTTTTGGGCAGTTTTTTTTAACTTTTCTGAGCCTCTGTTTCCTGGTCTATCCCATGGAAGTTATCTCTAGATGCCTCTCTAGGAGTGTACAAGAGGCTGAGATCCCCAGAAAGTACCATTGAATTCTACATTACCTGGAACAGTGGTTCCCAAACCTGATGGTGCATCAGAACTTGCCTCAGGGTCCTGTAAAATCACAGGCTCCTGAAGGTGCTTCTCAGCCAAACCCAGTCCAAGGTGGCTTTGGTGCTTGCAGTTGTGGGCACCGTCAGGTTTTGGAACCTCTGCCCAAATACCTCAAGGTCCAGGGCCTGGCTGCTAAGCCATCCTAAATGAAGTTCCTTGTCTCCTCTGGTTGCATTCTGAATTGTTCCAGGTTTTCCAAAACACACTTCAGAATCTCCACTTGCTCTTTCCCTTTAGGGACCCTGTGCCTCACAGAGCACTGCCATACGGATCTAGCATTTTACCACCTGCAAAATTAATTTTTCCTGTACTCCACTCTCTACCAGTGTTGAAAAGAGTGAAAGCAGAGAAAAGTTGTCCAACTTCCAAAAATAAAACAAAGTTACTCATTTACAGGGTCATCTTGCGCTTTTAAAATAAGCTGCTTGTTTTGCCCAGTTATTATTTAGGGGAATATTTTCTATTCAGTTTCCTAAGCACAGACAGTATTTTATGGATCAAAGTATACATTTATTATTATTTTAAGGTAGGATTGTGATTTATATAGGCTAGATCACAAAATTGATAAGTAAACTTTTAATGTGAACAGAACTTCACATACACACACACACACATTCATATCTTGTAAAGCTAGGATGTTTTCAAACTCTCCCCAGTGCCTGGTTCTCCTTCTTAGTTTGGGCAGCTAAGTGGAATATTTGAGATTCTGATCTGTCCACACCTTCTCTTCCCTTAGTTACGTGGGTAACTGAAAACGGACTCATACCTAATGGGCGACCACCAGGGGGTGCCTGGTATCTTGCGGTTGGATTGTAGATAGGCTGTGAGGGAAGAGACAGGTGAGGGCTGACAAAGGCAAAAAGTCAGTTTTTGATAAAGGCATAAAAGAGGCTATTGAGGGTTTCCTACCTGGGTCACTCTTCTCTGCAAACGCCACAATGTGGATCCCATTCATGTCGTCTTCCTGTAGGAGAGAAGAATCAAACATTACACTCCCAGGTGGAGACATACAAAGGAGTGAGCCAGGGAAAGGGACTCAGAGGCTGGAATGGAAATAGGGGAGGCAGGGAGAGGTATGGAAGCGGGTGTGGACATAGAGGCACAGAGGAAGAGCAGTGCACACACTGAGGAAGGCGATGCTGATGAGCAACTGGCAGGAATGCGTGGGGTTTTGATCAGGGATTCAGATAAATGAGTTTGCAAGACAGGAAAACACCAACTATAAGACAAGACATGAGCACTAAATGGGTCTCACTCCCGTGGTCTGGTGGGTCCAGGAGAGCAGCAGCAAAAGGCAAAGTGAGGAAGAATGTGAGTGTGGGTTATCAGGATCTGTAATAGCAACAGTCACTCTGAAGGCAGCTCTGCGAATGCAGCTGTCAGTCTCGGTTTGAAAAATTCACTACCAGTGATATAATCAGTGATGCACCAGATTATGACAACTTCTGAATGCTGCAGACAGACCCTGAAACTATCCCCAAATGAGCAGCAGATAGGAAGATAGGAATCACTGAGTTCAATTAGGATATGGCTGGATGTTGTTCACATAAGAGTGGTATATAAGTGTAGTACTTGTGTTAGGACTCTGCCAACACCTCTTATTGAAAAAACAGAACCCATGTTGTAAGTAGGGGACACTTTGGTGACTGTGACCTCCAGGCGGTTTCCTTGGGGTCCTTTCTGTTCAGTCCCCAAAGCTTGTCCAATCAGTATAGGCCCCCAGAGCATCTCTATGAGTGTGGGAAGCTCCAGGAAGAGGCTGGAAGTTGGGCCTGGGGAAGGTTAAGAGTGTGTGACTGAGAAAAGTGGGTATGGCTATGGGGGCAGGGGTAAGGAAAAGAAACTAGAGAGCATATTTTAAATCTGTGAGCAAGCCAAGGGCATTTCATGTTTCTACGCCCTGGACAGAAAGGACCACATGCCTCATATGCCTTGTGTCTCCTTTGCATTGATTATTCCTGGAGAAAGAAGAGCAAGAGCTTGAAGGGGCCTCTGTTATAGGAAACATGATCTTGGCCAGGTGCAGTGGCTCATGCCTGTAATCCTAGCATTTTGGGAGGCTGAGACAGGAGGATCGCTTGAGGCCAGGAGTTTGAGACCAGCCTAGGCAACAAAGTGAGACCCCATCTCTACAAATAATTTTAAAAAATTGTCCAGATATGATGACACGTTGTTGTCCCAACTACTTGGAAGGCTGAGGCGGGAAGATCGCTTGAACTTAGGAGCTGAAGGCTGCAGTGAGCTATGATGGTGTCACTGCACTCCAGCCTAGGAGACAGAGTAAGACCCTGTCTCTAAAATAAATAAATAAATAAATGTGATCCTCAGGAGACTGGGAAAGGAACATGTGTGAGAACGAGGCACCTGGGGACAAAGCCAGGCAAATACTGATTATGGCAGACATGGGGAAAGGGATTCACTGGGCACCCTGAATGTCATATCAGAATCATCCTATGGAAAAAACTCCAGGCATCTCAACCCTCCCATGATCTCTGTTTCCATTTCAATTGATTTTAATGCTGGTGCAATCCTATCTAAATGCTAATTTTTTTCCTTTGAGTTTAGAATGGACAAAACCTCCAAAAATTCTAAGAGAGATTAAATGGAAAATATTATTATTAAAAACAAAGGAGTGGGCACTGCCTTTGTCAGATTCTGTGGGGAATTGAATTTTACAGATATATATGTACGTGTGTGTGCCTGTGTGCTGGCTTATTACACAAAGCCGACAGCAACCAGAAGGGGAGTCTGAGGTTTCACTGTTTTACGTTTGCTGTTATCGCCAGACGGAATATCCCAATCAGTTCTCATCAGGCTAGCCTGTGTCTCTGTCTCCTGCCATCAGTTGAAAGTGCGTGCTGTTAACTCTGTGAAGCAGGCTTCATTTCTGTGTGCCCTTCTAGAAGGCATTTGGAAATTGGTTTTAGAATTAGGAATCTATATTTGTTTTCTAAGAGGCTGCTCACAATACAGCTGTCACTCCCCAGACCTGAGACAGTCCCTGGATGGAGAACTGTCACCAAGGGAAAGAGTGTCTCTTTGTGCGTCTCAGAGATTCAGTACATGCACCTGTATTGAACACCCTCGAAGAAGCAGGACCACGCTAGGAGTCAGGCATGTTCAGTAATAAACTCACAGAGCAAGAATCATGGGCAAGCTGGTGAGTTGGGGTTACATAGAAAGAACCCAACATGCATAGGGGAGGAGGAGCCAAGCTGAGCGCAGGACTGAGTACCACCAGGGTACTTTCTCTGAAGCCCACAGCCTTTGCTACCCAGATCACCCGTTTGGACTTTAGATCACATTGCTCTGGAAATTCTTTTTAATTGCAAAAGTCTTCCCTCCCCAACTGGATGGCAAGCTCTCTAAGGGAAGGGTTTATACCTTAAAATAACAATGATGAATATAAGGGCAACAATAGCTGCCATTTGCCACTTTTTGTGTGAGTACTATGTAAGTACATTGTCTTGAAATCTCAAGTGAAAGTCACTCCTATTTAATGCTTACAGAATTGAAGTGACTTACACAGAGCTGGAAGTGACAGAAGTGGGATTCAAGCCAGTTCTGTCTGGCCCCAAAGCCCACTGTCTTGGTTCATTCAGGCCGCTATAACAAAATATCAGAAACTGGGTAGCTTATAAACAATGGAAATTTATTTTTTACTGTTCTAGAGGCTGCGAAATCAAGGCACTGGCAGATTCGGTGTCTGGTGAGGGCCTGCTTTCTGGCTTATAGACAGTGCCTTCCTGCTGTGTCCTCAGGTAGTGGAAAGGTCACTAGTGGCTCTCCAGGCCTCTTTTATAAGAGCACTGATCCCATAATGAGGACAGAGCCCTCATGACCTAGTCACCTCCCAAAGACCCTAGATCCTAATACCATCACCTTGAAGGTTAGGATTTCAACATACGAGTTTTGGGGGACACAAACATTTAGACCATAGCACCCACACTCTCTTTCTCACCCACCACCACCAGCAGGAGAACAGGCTCCACGAATTAATGGTTCCTCTGCAGGGTTTGCAGAAGATGTTGCAAACTCGGATCAGTGGCTCTTACTTAAGTTGAAAGAGGCAGAAAAGGGACCTGTATATAAAGTGTCCAAGCACAAGATCCCCCAAAGAACTGGACACTTAGGAATGACTTTGGTGAATACCTTCCTCTGGATCCCTCAGCATGTTCTATGGCCCTCTGTCGCAGCAGGGAGCATACCAGGCTGGTGTTATATGTCTTGAGACTGTTTCATCTACTCAGCCCTGGACAGGGCAGTAATATTCATTTTTATAACCTCAGTGCTTAGCATGGAGGTTCTTTTTAATGCCAATTGACTCAAAAAAAGAATATGGCAGTAAAAGTCTTATTCAATGAAGAACATTACACAATATTAGAGATACCAAGCAGAAACCAAATTTATCAGTTATCCACCAACCAGATATATTACTACTGTTAATATTTTGCTCTATTTCCCTCCAGTCTTTGTTGACTGTGTGTTCTCATGTTGAATGAAGAGACACAAAGAAAAAAAACGCAGCAAAAACTAGCAGGCTCCCTAATTAAGGTTCAACGAAGTGACCTAGGCATTTGTCTGGGGGTCTCTGGCCCTGTCTTGGAAGTACTTTGCTGTTGCAATAGAGAGAAGATTCCTTTAGCAGCAATTGCTTACTCCCATCCCCTGGGAACAGTTGCCCAGGACTCTGGCTGACCACTTGTCAGGATGGAGTGTGGAGTCTCCAAGGAGAATGACAGGTCAGTGCTGGGTCTGGATTGCCCTGCTTCACCTTGACTTTCACTGAATATTCAAAATAAATAAATAAATATTTACACACAGCAAATATTACTGGGCACCAATTTCTTTAGTAATAACATATGATGTATTTTCTATGGTTTGCTGTTTTAAAAACCTACACAACTGGAGAAAGAAAAAGGTCAATAGTTGCTTTCACCCTAGCTAGATTTCCTGTCTTATTTAAATATTTTGTAATGTCTGGGGAAGAGGGTGTTGAAGATAAAGACTTTTAAATTCATTAACTGGTCACATTCTACAACGTCTGTAGTTTAAGTTGCTGTGGCCAAGTGGCCAATGGAGGTGCCACTCTTTGGAGAAGTGCCCTTCTAGGGGGCACAGGAGAATGGGGAGGGGCGTCTGGGGAGCTGTTCCTCAGAGGTCCTTCTGACTCAATTAATTTCTGCTGCTTCTTTTTTAAGGATGCGAAGATGACCCTGGAGGGGCCTGTCCTGCCTTTCCTCCCTCACTGGAGACTTGGATGGGGGTGCTGGCTAGGTCTGGTTAGGGCTCCTGGGGAAGTCAGTGGCTATTCCAGAATGAGATATTGGAAAGGAATAAGTCATTCTAGTTGCCCTTTTCTCTACCTAGTTAAATCCAATACACCACCCTTCCCCAATTGGAAAACAATTCAATATGCAATTATGTGGAAAATATGAGCCATCACTGTTATTTTATATTATAGCAAAAGTCTGTAATTTATCTTATTCATTAAGAGAAAAGAGAGCAGAAAATGGGTTCCAATGAAGACAGACAGAGAACTTCCTTTCTGATAATCTATCTGCCTCTGATGCTCAAGAGGGAGCATTTTTGCAGCAGTGTGGGGTGTTGGGGGTGTCTGTGGTCAGGGGGAGGATGCAGGCTTTCCAGCTCTGGAATGTCATGATCTCAGTATGACACTGCTGTGTCAGTAAGGAGAGTCTTGGGAGAAGGGTTCTACAGTTTTGTATTCTCACCCTTCCTGAGCCCAGATAATGGAGACTTGTCTCTTAGGGATAAAGGAAACAAAGGAAAACTAAAGATAAAGCCATAGCAGAACAGAACAACACTAATCACTCTTAATTTAAAATGGTACTTTGTGTCATGAAAAATAGACAGACCAAGAATCTATTCCAGATTAAAGGCAACTGAAGAAACAAAGCAAGCAAATGCAAGCGTGAAATCCTGGATTGGATCCTGGGCTAGGAAAAAGAAAAGATTTTCTCTCAAAATAAAGGACATTAGTGGGACAACTGGTCAATTTGAATAAGGTCTATAGATTATATAGTGGAATTACATCAGTGTTAATTTCCTGATTTTTATAATTGTACTGTGGTTATATGAGAGAAAGGGCTTTTCGGAAAACACCTGAAGTATTTAGGGATAAAGGAAAATTGTATCTGCTACTTACTCCCATCTCAAATAGTTCAGAAAAAAAATATATATATATGAAGAAAGATGGAGAGTATGATAAAACAAAGGTGGTAATATGTTAATATTTAGGGAATCTGGGTGAAGAAATGATGGAATTTTTGCACTATTTTTGTAAGTCTGAAATTATTGTTGAGTAAAAAGTAAAAGCAAATTTTTAAAAGATATTATTTTTAAAGCACTGTTATACCCTTTTGTTACTATTTTTGAATCTAGTATTAAAACCTTTCAAAGGTTATCCTTTTGAAAGGTTTAAATGTTAGAAAAATATATTTCTATTGCGCTGGATTGTTCTTAAATAACCCACTCCTCTAGACTGGATTATTTGCCCTTCAGTGTCTTGTGAAATGTTTGCTCTACCTTCAAACATCCAAATAAGTTACAAGCCAGTAAAACAGTAAGTGTCAAGTTCTGTTCATCCATCACTTCAGACTGAATTAAAGGACTAAATAAATACTTCCATGTTAATCCCTTTCTCCTCCCCCCACAACTCCAAGTGGTTCCTTGTGGGGACATAGCTACTCTGGTGAGGCATACTGCAGAGAACGTGAGATTTGCCTCCAGATGGCTAAATTTAAGTTCCAAGAACTAATACGTATTAATTATGTGTTCCTGAGAAGTCAGTCTAACCTGTGTAAGCGTCAGTTTCTCCATATGTAAAATGGGACTAAACTAATACTCATTCTGCATCACTCTCTAGAGCTGTTGAAGGGTCCAAGTAAGATGATACATGAAATGCTTTGAAAAATGCTCCACCAACTTTGGTGGTTATTATTTATGGAATTCAATACAAAGCCAAGGTGAGGGTCAGGGGTGTATCTCCCAGACCCTCTTTCTAATACTATTTGAGCCACCTGACGTGTTGTCCATGGCACAGGCCTAGAGGACAAGCTGGCTTAGCTGCTTCCCAGTTCCTTGAGTTGATATTTACAAACACAGCTACCCATAATTAAACAAGTATCTACTATGCTCTGAACTCTTCATATCACTCATCCTTACAAAATGTTCCAATTTTAAATGGGAAAACTAAAGCTCAGAAAGACCACATGACTTGATGCAGGACACAAAGCTACTAGGTGGCCAGCAGCAGGTCTGTGCCACTTTATAGCCTGAGCTTCTTCCGCCGTGTTACCCTGGGTATCTGGCGGCCAAAGAATGGAATCCATAGTCACTGGGGGACGTGAACTCAGAGACAGAGTAATTTTGCCTAGTGAGTAATACCAAAGAGGCCACACTTGTATCCATGGAGAACTGGGTTTTAATTGAGTGTGAGGTTGTCCATGTTTCAAACACTGCACCATCCAGACACCCACACCAGCCAAATAAGACTTAGTTTGAGTTTGGAGACTTAATCAAAGGGACACTACTCCTGGAGAATATACTCATTTCTAAAAGGCAGAAAGAGCTTGCCACTTTCTTACCCATGTTTCAAACATATCCTCCGGGCGTAGGCGACGTAGAGTGGGTCTGAAAAAAAGAAAGTTTTCTTGAGTAGGAATCACCGTGGCAGACGTGGAATGTAGGGCAAGATGTTGGTTCATCTGCATGAAGAGCCCTAGAACCACTTCTCCCCTAAGGACATAGACCTGCTGTGCCCTGCTGTGTCAGACAGAGCTGGCTCTCACCACTCCGCCTCTTCACAGACCCATTTCACCCAAGGATTATAAAGTCTGTTACACACAATGGGTCGGAGGGTCCAGGGTCAGCTCATTCCCAGGGCAAGAAGCCATGTCCCTCCTCACAGACAGGTGCCACTGCTGAGAGCCTGCAGCAGGCCTGGAAGGAGGAAACCTTACAGAGAAAACAGAAAGTCTCAGTTTTCCTAGCCCAGAACTATCTCTGTTTTGTCATCAGAATTATCCATCAACAGCCCTTTAGGGATGTTTGGGGGAGCAGGTGGGACCTATATTTTGCTCACAGTTTATTTTTTTCTGAATGTTGACAAATAGTGCTAGACATATTAATATTTGTTCCTCCCTTCAGACCTCCCTGAAGGGGCAAGGACTGACCAGGTGAGGGGATTATGGTGCTCCAGGTTCAGTGAACACACTTGTACATGTGCGGGAAAGGTGGCTGGGTGGGGCAGTGAGCCCACCACCATGCTCCATGTTCCCGTATTGTCCCTCCCTCAAGAGCAGGGGTCAGCAAACTACAGCTGGTGGGCCAAATCCAGCCAGTGCCTTCTGTTTTTGTAAATGAACTTGTACTGGAACACAGCCACACCCATTTGTTTACACATGGCCTATGGCTGGTTTCATGCTACAGCAGCAGAGTTGAGTGGTTGCAACAGAGGCCATCTGGCCCACAGAGTCTGAAATATTTACTGTTTGGTTCCTTACAGGAAAAGTTTTCTGATTCATGCTATGGTTACTTTACATGGTAACAAGTATTCCTCTCCCAGAAGTTCTGTGTATACAATGTTCATCCTTGGCTAAGTTACTTAACTACTCGGAGTCCAATTCCTTGATCTATAAAGTTGGGATAACAATAATTACCTTGTAAAGTTAGGTAAAATAGT
The DNA here is from genome assembly GCA_023783475.1 of Daubentonia madagascariensis. Classification (NCBI taxonomy): domain Eukaryota; kingdom Metazoa; phylum Chordata; class Mammalia; order Primates; family Daubentoniidae; genus Daubentonia; species Daubentonia madagascariensis. The sequence continues at coordinate 4,086,643 of JAKFHU010000913.1, read as the reverse complement.
TTTCATAAAGCACTCAGCATGGTACTTGGCCCATAGGAAGCTTTCAATAAATAGCTACCATTTTTAGTGTAGAATTTTGTTTATATCTTGCTCTGGCTCTGAGGGGATTTGCTGACTGGGAGGAGCTAGTCTAATCCTGCTTGCAAGTATAGACCCATATTCAGAAGTAGTAACATCCATGCTATTTATCAATGATCAACAAAGCTGTACCACTGAGGTCTGTTCTGCTGGGGTACTGACTCTAGGATGCTGCTTTTGGTGGGTCTGAGATGTCAGCACCAAGAGGCTTGTCTCCATTCTCCAGACCCCAGAACCCCCATCCCCTGCCTGCCATTTCAGGCACCTTTGGTGTTCCTTCACGAACTCCACGATCTCCTCTTCTGTGTAAGGTTTGTCAGGGATGGCAATGGGCTCATCCATAAATGGCTCGTAGAAGTCAACCTCATTCATCTTCAAGGACAATTTCTTTGCAACCTGTAAGAGTTAGAAATAAAACGAAGTTTACTTGAATGCTAGTCTAGAGAAGCAATGGGTTGTCCATCTAGGAGTAGTGTGTAGTGTGTGTATTCACTGGCAAAGACATGAGACCACATGTACAGTTTTAACTTCAATGTTAAGGTGATAGGAACATATCACCTAAGTCCTGGGCTGGATAGAAAGAAAAAGTCTTATTTGGCAAACAAATATCAAACAGGGGCTGGGAGCAGCTGGAATGAAAAGTGGGAAATTTAATTCTAGAATCGCCATCACTCTACTGTATTTGCCAGGGCTGGAGGGGGGAAGCAAAGGCCAATGGAGTGTGTTTACTATCCTGAGCTGTGTGGATTTCATTGAACCAGTTTTGATAGAACAGGTGATTGATGGAAATTCTGAAAACATATAGGTACTCAGAATTAGAAGCCAACCCATTAATCTGTCCTTGATCAGCTCACAAACTCTAATTGCTGTTTGGGTTGAGGCACCAGCCCTACAGTTAAATCTCTCAGTGCCAGGCTTGCTTGGTAGTTTGTCAGTGTCTAGGAACCAGTCATAAGGGGACCAACCGTCCTGCTTTGCTCAGGGCAGAGGGTTTTCCCGGGATGCAGGACTTTCAGTGCTAAACCTGGATAGATCCCAGCAAGCCAGGATGAGTTGCTCACCCCACAACAGATATTAAGTAAAAAGCTCAGATCACCAGCCCACAGCCTGGAAGATGTTTCCTCTCTTGATTCAAGTGGCCACGTGGTCAGTGTGTTATCAAGGCAGAATGGTTGCTGTGTTGGCCAGCACAGCTGCTGAACTCAGGACCTCTCTTTGTGAAATGATTTGAGAGGCCTGGAATGTGCAACACTCTATAGAAAACCAAATGCCATTCTTTTCTAGTTCAGAGCTGTGATCCAAGAAAGCACAGGGATGAACAGTGGTTCCCTTGAAACTGAATAGGAACTGCCTAAGAGCTGACGCCCTGTGGTGGTAGCCAGTGGCGCAGTGACCCAGGGCAGCTGTGACTGACAAGGGAGGGGGAGGAACTGGGTATTACATAAACTCTTACACAAGGAGGTGCATTCTGAGGAAACCCAGATATTCATATGGTTTTTGTCATCAATTGCTATCGATTCCAGGTCACTATATTCCAAAAGACAGTTCTTATAATACTTAAGGGAAAGAAATGCTATCATCCTACCCAGAGATAAAGAAAACAGGCCCTGTTAAGAGCTACAGTCGGTCAAAGGAGATTTTATTGTCATTCTGATTTTAAGAGAGGGAGATGTGGAGTTTTTTCTTTCTTTTCCCCTCTTCTCTGGGGTACAGGGTGGGGTGGATGATGGGGTGATGAGGCAGGGAGCCGGGGAGGGGCAGCAAACCTACAACCAGTGTCTGAGTTTACAGGTAGTTCTTTGCAAAGCTGGGCCTCTGGTAGGATGGGCTTGAGAACGACATTGGAGTCTGGGTTTTTGAGTTCACTTATTATATATTCTAGGAACCAGAAAACTGTGCTTGTATGGGTTGGGAAGTGATCAAATGAACAAAAACAGTAATAATAGCAAACATACAGAATATTTATTATGTGCCAGGCACTATTTCCAAGTGTTTCAGGTTTATTAATTTATTTAATCCTCACTTTGATTGTATGAGGTAAGAATATTATTATACTTATTTTACAAATGAGGAACCTGAGGCACAACTTGGGTAAGCAACCTGTCAAGATCACGCACCTGGAGGGAGGAGAACCAGAATTCAAACCCAGGCCACGGAGTATTCCAAACCTCCAACTTGCCTGTGTCACAACTTCCTTTTCATTTGAAAATTACCTCCTCCTTGACAGTGTAAAGAAAGGAATATATGGGCCTGTAAATATTGTATTGACGCTGCACATGGTTTAGTGAGATGTTTCCTTGTTCCTTTTGTAATGTGTTCTCATCAATTAGTCTCCAAATACAATCTGCTGTGACCAAGCCTTCTCCTGAAGGAGCCTCTCAGAGCCACTGCCAAGGCGGGCGGCGTGGGTGTCCCTGGACATGTGAGTGTGTGTGTGTCTGGGTATATGGCGCTAATAGTCTCTGGTTCCTGAATGCAGGTGTCTGGGTCCACAATGTTAGGTCTATGAATGTAAAATTGGATTTTCCTCTCCTTAAGTTTAAGTCTTGGGAACCGTGAGTAGAATTTTCCAGAGGTCTCTTCACTGTCTCCGCACCACCATCATGGAGTGCCCCCTTCTTATAGCTCAGAGGACCCCCTTTCCTTTTTTCTTGTAATTTTGTCTTGGACGGTAAGGACTGAAGGAGATTTGGCTGACTGAAGCATTTGTTCATTCATTTATTCAATAAACACTTAGTGGGGCCTACTCTATCCAAGGCCTGTTCCAGGAGCAGAGCTGGTTCACGGGCCTTACAATTACGTGGGAATAGATTATACTAGTAGAAGCTGAATAGGTCCGTAAAAATGAGTTCTTTCATGCTTTCCTTTTCTTAACTAGTTGAACAGATTTCGACAAAGACAAGAAAACTACAAAGTACAATGCCATTTTTCTGACATTTGCATGTATATAAATTTTGATACAGATAATTTTTCTAAATGTTAGCAAGACATTTCAGTCACTGTCAACGAAACCAACGCAAAGTGAATTTAGGCCTCCTCAATATCTATCCAATATCCATCTTCTCTACTCCCTTGGTTGAGATAGTCACAGCTCCCTTTGGCCCTCATGTGATTCAAAAGGGAAAGTGGTTTTTCATCTCACTGTTCACTGAGAGAAAGGAACAGGCCCGTGGGAGGAGGTGTGAGAAGTAAGAACTGACACTTTTTAGGCTGCAGGGTGCAGCAGAGTGGACACCAACTGGGCGCTTTGACACTTTCTTCCTCCAACTGCTTCCTCAGAGAGGTTGGGCCTTTGTGTGGGTTGATGTAGGATCAGGATCAGCAGATCTGCGCTGGTCCCAAACCTGTGTGTTCTGTAAAATTCCCTGGGACACTTTTAGAAGATGCAGATTCCTGGGCCCTGTCACAACCCTAAAAAGTCCAAGTTTCCAGGAGTGGGGCCAACAGATGAATGGTTTTAAAATCCTTGGGGGATACAAATAACGACAGTGGTTGGGAACTACTGACTCCCAAATCTGCCTCAGCAGCCCTGACATCTCACTTTCTTTGTGGTTCTCCGATTCCTGTGATGTATTTATTGGTTTGTTTACTTGTTTACTTTCTGTCTTTTCATCTTCTCTTCCCCACGCTGAACTCTAAATTCTACAAGAGGAGGAATCTGTTTTGCTCAATGTTGTGTCCCTGGCACCGAGAAGAGTGCCCGGCACATAAAAGACACTCAATAAATACTTGTTGAGTCAACGAATGAATTAATGAAAGACACCTCCAGTTGAATGTTTTCCCAACTTGCAGAAAATAGGTCTTATAACCCCATCTTATGTTCCTCGATGGAGTCTTCTTTCTAGATTCCCAATGTTTTCAGTAGCTTCACAATTTTTGCTGTTTTGAAGTCAAAACTTGCTATCTTAAATTATTTTGGGATCTTTTCTTTCCCTAATTTGTCTTGTTAATGGCCAGGTCCTCTTGTCACATCAACTTTTGCCAGTTAGTTTTTTCATCTCTGTGATTGTATTAATGTTTTCTTGTCCCTTTCCTCTCCTGGTTTCAGACCTCTACAAAACACCTCCAGGTTGCTCTGAGACTCCCGAGGGTGTGTCGTACAAACATCTTTCAGCCACCTCACAACATTTATTACTCCCCCTCCTCTGCTCAAGCACCCCTGCTGGACACCACTGGGTGCAGCCGTGCCTTCTGGACCCCACTCCCGCCACCTCGGCCCCAACTGATGGGTGCAAGTTCTTAAGTCCCAAATGGCATCAGAGTCCTCTTGGTGCAACAGCTCTCCCTGCATGTGTCTTTCTTTTTTTAAATATTAGGAAAATCCACAAGGCTACATGAACAGTGGCACTTATGACTCAGTGTCTTACAGAGCTTTTAGTAAAGCAGCTTTCTGAGGTTTTAATTATAGCCTGACCTCACCTTCTTCATGGGCCACAGACATGAAGCCATATAGTTGGACTGGGAGGCACTTCTGAAAACAGATACTACCCTGAACTCAGAGTTGAACCACTCCTCTAAGAACTAAAGCTTTGTTGCTTGGCCAGGCTTGTCTGCATGCCTCTCTCTTCCTTGCAGATGGGAAGGGCCACCTTAGCTCTTCCTGGCCCATCAGAACTAAACGTCAGTAATGGATACAGTTTAGGCTTGTCTGTACCTCCCCTTCTCTACTAAAATGCTATCCAACCTCCCATCTCCCTGGGCCTAGAGGACTACCTTCTTATTCATAATAGTACTCACAGCTAGCTAACATTTATTGAATGCTTACTGTGTGCCGGACACCAGCTAAGTGTTTACATATATCATTTCTTTCTCTCAAGTGTAGTAGGACAAAGCATTGACTTTGAAGCCAGGCTGACCTGAGATTATAGCAAGCTTTGCGATTTGTTAACGATGTGACCTGAGCCAATCACTTAATCTCTGGGTGCCTCAGCTGCGTCCTCTGTAGAATGAGAATATGAATTCCTCCCTTACAGGAGTGTTGAGGAGATGAAATGAGAAAACCTCCATGAAGCACTTAGCACAGACTCTGCCACATCATAAATACTTAATACATGATAGTTATTATTTTTTTACATATTCTTGCTCAAGATCTGTCCCAACTCTAATCTAACCAATTAGGGTAAACTTTCTTCAAGTTTAGATTATATTACTTAGATTATAGATCTCACTTCTGGATTATAAGCTTGAACATAGGGCCATATCCATAGAAATGGTTCACATATACATGAACTGAATGCAGTCTCTCTTCTTCATGCCCTTTTCCTGCTCCAGCACCCACGGGCTTCCTCCTGTTTTTCATGGAACACTTGAACTCACCATCATGTAAAGGCCCATGAGCATTGCTCACCAGCCATCCTACTCCTCCATAGGCTACTCTCTGATAAACTTTTACTTGAATTTGATCAAGAACTTAGTTTGTCCTAGATTTATTTGTTCCAGCAAATATGGTGATTTAGAGGTTTCAGTTGGTATGTGTCTGTGTTATGTGTGTGTGTGGGGAGGTGGGATGGGTGTGTGTCATATGTACGTGTTATGCATGCAGGTATGTGGGGGGAGGGTGTACCCTGAATCTCAAGGTCAGATATACAGCCTTTTATTTAATGGTGTGGTATAGAAGAAAGGAAGCAGGTTTGGGACACAGATTGGCCCCAATTGGGATCTCAGTGCTACTGTTCATTTGCTGGAGACCTTGGGTATTATTTAACCTTTCTAAATCTGTTTTCTTTTCTGGGAAGTAGGAGTTCTTACCTTTCAAAGGTGTTTAAAGGATTAGAGATAAAATAGATGCAATACATCAAATTGTTCCCAACACATAGAAAGCCCTCGATAAATAGTAGCCACTTTAGTAGTAACGGGAGCCAGGGTACAGTACTCTGACTGCAGTATAACCCAAATAAATTACCCATTGATTCAAGATCTCTCTATCTCTGCTATTCTTTGGCTTATAAAATTACTTTCCACATCCAGAAAATAGAGCCCATTTGGATTGCAGAAAACTACATCCACAATATCTCCGGAAGATGTAAGTAACTTTCTAAAGCACCAGGGCTTCAGATGGTCAGTGCCCCTCCCCATCCCGTCACCCACTCTAGCCCAGGAGAAGGGGAAGTGTGCAACCCCAGGAAGGGAGAGGGTTCCTCCTAAGGGCAAAGGAAGCCATGGCTCAGTGGCCAGGCACACTCTGGGCTCGCACATTTTCCATTCTCGGTGTATGACAAGATAAGGGTGGGCCATCACTTTTCACTGGATGTTTTTAGAAATAGCCTTATGTCCTCTGACTTAATCATCTTTGTACTCATCTCTCATTCAATGGTGATTTACTGCCACATTCCTAACACTTCCGGAGAAATGAGGCAAAGCAGGGTGGTTAATGTTGCTGAAAGACAAGAAAAAGTGGTGAGAAGTTCACATTTTAACCCTCATGCTACGAAACTGCTCAAATTGGGGTTTCATCGGTACTCACCCCTTTGTCAAAGGTGGCAAAAAATTTGATGTAAGGCTGGAAGTGTTCAGATGCTTCTTCAAAAGCCTTGTAATCTGAGAGGGAAGAGGTGAAAGGGAGAGACATTTTCAAGATGCACACTGCAGAATCTTCTCTTTTTAAATGATGTGGAGAGAGTGGAAACCAATTAATCCTGACTGTATAATTATTTAGTGGATATTTAAGTAGGTAATTATTTAGTACTACTTAAACCCATAGTTTCCCTCAAGGAGTTTTAATTGACCGGCATTGAATTGCCCAGGAGAAGACCTCTTCACCATACTTTTATGAAGTTCATAGACGGAAAGCAGAAAACAGGAAACTGAGAAAGGACAAAGGACAGAAAAACACATGTAAAACTCCAAACCAAAAGAAAAAGTCCTTCCACTCAAACTCGCTGCCAGTTATAATCATGCCCTCTAGAGAGAGTGCAGTTTGCTGTATAAATGAGCCCTAAATGAGAATGAAATTCACCTGAATGTGTAAAGTGACCTCAATCAAAAATGACATCACAGCAGCATTTTAAACTTCTTAGCAGGAGCGTCCCTGTTAGTAAATCCTAATTTTCTTTTCTTTTTTTTAAGGTTTTTTTTTTTTTTTAATTCTGGTGCCTTGAGAGGATTATTTAAATTCAATCAAGCCTATGCTTGACTCTGCTTCCAAACTTGAGTCCAAATTGGTCAAGGTAGGCATGAGACCACGTGAGTGTGGAAATGCTGTGCCTTGGTACACTTAGGCAGTTAGTTGGTAAAGTGACTCATATTCAAGCCTTAGGTGTGAGGATGGTAGTAATCGTAGTGGTGGTAGCTGTTCTGAATAAATTCTATAATTCTGAGAATCAATGAGCCTATGATTTATTCTTAACAAGATTAACTTCATTCCATTTTATGGAATTCCATATCCCTTAACAATAAGAAATATAAGCTTTTGCTAGAATTCTGGAACTGTGCAAAATTTTCTAAGATTTTATAAAAAACACTTTTTTTAGAATAATGCTGGCTCAGGGGATGCCAAGATGAGTGAGAAAAAGACACTGATCTCAAAAGGCTCTCAGCCTAGAAAGAGCTATGGAGCTTAAGCAATCACAGTGCAGTGCAATAGCTGCCATAGTAGAGATGAAATGGGTGCAACAAGCTCAGAGGAGAGAGGAGTTGAACATTTACAAGAACACTTGTACATACTGATATAACTCACAGTAACTCATCCTCATAAAAGATATCCTGTAGCCTGACAGCTGGGGTAGAGGATTGGGAAGTGGGGAGACAAGGGATGGGAGCATTTGAAGAATGAATAGACAGAAGGCGAGGAAGTAGAATGGCTAAAGCAACACCTAAGCCATCTGTGTCCAAAGCAGCAGTGGGCTCCATCAGACTCCCCTGTCCCCCCTTCCCCAATCTCCCTGATAAATTTCTACTCACTGCCAGGAACTCCTGCCCTGATGGAAGGAAGGTCTTTGGCCTGTGCCAGGAGCCCCCTTCTTCTTTTGGAGAGCTGGTTTACATCACTTAACATGAAGGATGGAGCAAGGTAACCCCTCGGGTTGGTTATTCAAAATGAGGTTAAACCTTTAGCCTCACCCAAATAGCAGTTGTCTTCCAGGATACTGCATCTCATCTTCTGCTCTGTCTGATCTCACATAATCTCTAGGTTTTTCCCGCCCCCACCTCCTGTTTTGATGCTGAATGGCTTCTTCCCGGTTCCCCCAGTCTGACTCCCCCATTTCTTTGAAGACTCTTTTCCCTTCTGGAATAGGCTCCTGATCATTCAGTCCCCAACCTCCAGTTTACTAAGGATTTGTCTTAGCATTTTCCTCATCTCTCTTCCCCATCGCTCAGTGTTTTCCTTACTGGATATAAGTATATCAGACTTTAGTAACTGGGTGTGGTTGATAGCACCAGTTAGAAACTCTTGGAGAGAAATGCTTGGAATAACACCATTTGTCTTACAAAGGAGAACCAAACCAAGGTGGGGATAAAACATTCAAAGAGGTAGGTGAACATGGCAAAACATTTTGAAAACACTGCCCAAGTTCATGTACTGATGGCGCAGCTACACTGACAAGAAGATATAAAGACTTTACACTAAGTTCTTTCTGAAAATCTTAAGATTCAAGTAATATTTATTTACAGAAAAGCTCTATCATATAAAGGTTTGCCTGTGGATCTGAATTCCACATAAAAGGTTGTTGTAAAAAAGGGTGACTAATAACATTTAAACCTGCATGACCCCTTCTCTTTTTAGCTTTTAGTAATGAAATGAGTGAGGAGACTTTCCTCTGCTGCTTCACACTAAAGCAGGTTAACTGTCCAAGGAGAATTTCATGAAGAGCTATCAGCTAAGAAGTAGATTGAAAAATAAATTGTGAATTATACTCACTTTGAAAAAATTTTGAGGGATAATTATGGGTTTCAAAAAATGCTGGACCTTGATGAGAACCTACCTGAATGTACTTAATTGAAAATTGCAAGGACCGTGTGAAACATATAATACACTGACAAAGTTTATCAATTTAAAAGCAAAAATTTAACCTTAAAAAGGAGGTTAAAATGATCACTAGAAATTTTATTATTTAAATTTTAAGAATAATTATTAAGACCAGCAGAGCAATATCTGTGCATTCTTAGGAAAGGCCTCATTATTATTTTGAAATATAGAATATGAAAAAGTTGAATTAGATTTGCAATCCTTTCAAATCCATTCAAATGATCATAAGGAATATGAACATTACATTTATCAATGAAAAGAAAAGTAATAGCTGTCTGATTGAAAGAATGTGCACACCCTCAAAGGACACTTTAGAGATTGAATTATCTGAATTACATCCAATGGCAGGAAAAGAACGCTCATCAATCAAAGAAAAAGCAATGAATATTGTCCTCCCACTTTCTACCATCCACATGTGCAAGTGACGTCTCTTGTCAATGGTGACTATCAAGAATTTGAAGAGATCATCATTTAAAATCTTGACCAGGAATCGCATGTTATTTCAAGCATAAAACCTAATATCAAAAAACCATATTCTTGGAAGCAAGCACAAGATGCTTGTTCAAAATTTAAAAGTATTTTATTTGGAAATATTTTACAATGCAGTATGTAATATATTTCCTATTATTTTGTTTTTTCTTATTGTTATATAACATAAAGTAGGTAAAAAACATTTCTGTTCACTAAGCCCAAGTCTCTTCCACTTTACCCCCATTTTATGCCATTGAAGTATCCTCATATTTTATGTGTGCCATGACCTAAGTTTGCAAAGTTTTAAAAATACAGCCCAGTAGTTAAGTGTATAAACTGTAAAGTCAGATTCCTGGGGTTTCAATCTTAGCTCCACCATTTACCACCACGTGTGATAGTGGGTGAGTTGGTCGAAGCTTTCTGTTCCATCCTGTCGTCATTATTAAAGTGCAGATAATAGTGGTGACCACCTCACAGGCTTGTTGTGAGAATAAAATTAAGATATCCATATAAGCTCCTAGGATAGGCCCTGGCATCCGACGTGTGTTCACTAAGTGGCATGGTGATGATTACTAGCTCAGGGCAGGGGAAGAAAGGAGCTGGAATATGTGCTCTTCATCCTAACCATGCCGCGGCTCCCTCCATCTGCCATCCTGAGCTTAATGGAGGAGGAGAGAGAAACATAAGGATGGGGACAAATCGAGAAGGAAGGACTGAGAAGAAAAAAGGGAAACAGAAAGCATGAAATAAAGGGGAGAAAGTACAAGGGCAGGAGAGGCACCCCAGAGTAGTCAGCACTGAAACGCAAGTGTGCAAACTGAAATAAAGTCGCCTAAAGAAGAACTGGGGCAAAACTCCCTGGCTAGCCACGGCCCCTAACACATCCACCTGGAGCACTGTGAACGGAGGTTTAATGAACGAGTGAGAGGAGGGTTAAACCGGGGCACAGGAGAGAGAAAACAGGTGGGTGGTTATTGGCGAAGTGACTAAGGATGCTAGTGGGCAGATTGGGTAAAGAAATGGTTTGCAAATAATTTCAAAATATTTTGGGGTTTCCAGAAATAGTCATAAGCAGCTCACGTTTACAGCTCCTACTTGTAGGAATGCTGCCAGATTCTCTTTCATAGTTATGCCCGCCCCCTCTCTCCAAGGCTGAGACACCAGAAAAAGGCTTAACTCATTGGGCTCATGCCACCAAAGCAGCTTTTTCTTTTAAATGTCAGTACTCAAGTAGTTACCTTCCTGGTCCCTTCTCCCTGTTCTTCCTGACTCCCACCCACCATCCTCTCGTCCCTGTACAGGCTGTGGTGATGCCACCGCAGGTCCGTGTGCCCACCCAAAACCTGCCCACAAAGCTTTCAAAGGGAATATGCTCAAGGGTGTGGCTGCACTACGGCAGGCAGCCTCGGTGGTCAGCTGTGGGCTTGGCCAGCAATTTTCCACATTCTGCAGCAGCTGCTAAGTCTATCCCTACCCAAATTTTCCTCTCATGCTTTCCAATTGACTGAGAAGCTCTCCAGCTGGTGACCATGAAAGCTGCCAATGTCAGGGAAACAGTTCACTGTTTGTCCCATTGTGGGGGAGAGTCTGACTGGGAGGTGGGCAGGTGGGAAAAGTGGAGGAAGGGCTTTTCTCTTTTCTGTAAAACACTCACCCCCCCCTTCAAGGCCCAACCTTAATATTCTTTCAGCTCCCCTGCCTATTTTGCATAATTTTTGCAAATGCATTCCACTACTCTAGGCACAGGAGGGATTCTACCCCCTATTCTACCCAGTAAAAGAGATGCCAAAGGTCCATTCACTTTGGGGATATTCTAACACATCTTATTGGGCACGTAGGCTTTACGCTGACAGGCTGGGGTGGGCAGACAACTTACATTCCGAATCCTCACTCTTGAAAAAGCCAATGAGTTTGATCTGGTCCTCGATGCGTTCAAAGGCTTGCACTTCCAGTTTGGTGTTAATGATCTCCACCGGGTCTTCAATTAGCTGAAATGCCACACACACACACACACACACACACACACACACACAAATATGTTCAAATAAGAGAACTCTTCCTCCTCCTGTGGGGAAACGGAGTTCTTCAGAGGGAAGTTGTAGTGAACTTTGTGGTTGGTGCCTGAAGCATCCATCCTGCCCTCCGACCCCCAGTGAGCATAGCAGCAGTACCTTTTGAGGAATCGATCTTAACTCAAGGGGTGGGATGACTGCTCTGGGGATAATATTCTGGGGATAATTCTATTCCTCTTTCCAGTTTTAAAAAATTTTTTATTTTTAATTGTAAATTGACAAATTATAGTTGTATATATTTATGGGGTACAAAGTGATGTTATGACTTATAAATAGAATGTGAAATAATTAAATCAAGCTAATTAACATATTCATCACTTCAAATACTTATCATCCTTTGTGGTGAAAACATTTGAAATTTACTCTGTTAGTGATTTTGAAATGTATAATACATTATTATCATATTTACTATCCTCACCATGCTGTGCAATATATCTCAAAAAAACCTTATTCCTCCTGTCTAATTGAGGCTTTGTACCCTTTGATCATCATCTCCCAATTCCCCCCACCTCCCTCAGCTTCTGGTAACTACCATTCTACTCTCTGCTTCTACGAGTTCAATTGTTTTAGATTCTACATAAAAGTGAGAACATGCGGTATTAGTCTTTCTGTGCCTGGCTTATTTCACTTAGCATAATGTTCTTCAATTCCATCTGTATGGTTGCAAATGACAACATTTCTTTCTTTTTTATGGCTGAATAGTATTCCGTTGTGCATATATAACACATTTTCTTTATCCATCCATCTGTTGGTGGACATTTAAGTTGATTTCATAACTTCTCTTCCAGTTATTGCTTCTGGAATGGGCAAGTGACTGACCCAGTGAGGATAGATTTGCTGAAGGCTTTGGGAAAGTTCTTCTTTACTCTTAAGAGGGCAATGGAAAGCCAGCTCTATTTTTTTCTATTATCAGATACAAACGAAGAAATGTGATGTAGCAGCTCCTGCTGCTGGCTATCTTATAACTAGCTTGGGAATGAATAATCAACTCAAAGACACAGGCAACATGCTGAAAACAGAATTATCTGTGATTTACAAAGAAAAACAGAGTTAGAGCCCTGACTTGATCAAGTCTAAAATCTGCTCTAACTCTGGTCTTCTACTTATATGGATCAATCACATAGTTTATTATTTAAAGCAGTTAGAGTCTCATTTCCAAAAGCTGCTCCCTAGCCGATAAAGTTGGGGCAGTGCCATGTTGGCCCAGAGTTGTTCTGTTGCCCTTTTCAACTTTCTTAGGGCTTGTGGTATGGGTGAATGGGATGGCCAAGTAGGGTCAATGGGCACCTTTTTTTGGTAGGAGGTGGCCTTCCACTCACTTCTAACCTTCTCTCTGGTTTTTGAGGCTGTAGAGAAAGAGCAATAGACCACTGGGTGCCAACTGGTACATGAGGAATTATCAGTATGGATTCAATAGTAGGTATTTTATCTGTGCAAGAACATGTGTTAAAAGCATTTAACTTCACAGCTGTTACTGAAAGTGTGAGTTTATCTAGGGATGAAATATTTTTACGGTGTTTGTTCCTCTCTGCATATGGATCTGAGGGTGTGGTATCTTCACGGCTGAGAGTGAGTATAAGATTGGGGGGCTCTTTAGTGCTACCCCTTCTTTCTGTTGCTCTGAGGTGACGTGGCTGATTGGTACTCCTGCCTCTCCTCTCTCTTCAGGAGACGGTTTTTATGCCCCCTTTCCCCACATCCACCAGCTCTTCAGCAGCTCTGGAACAAAGCTGAGGGAATTTCAGTAGATGTTGGTGTATAAATGGTAAGAGAGTTAGTGTGTTACCACTACATGGTCCTGATTTGTGACCCTCTTGTTACTAATTAAGAGTTTCTAGGGTGACTTAGGAGCCAGTTTTCCAGGAGTAGATAGTGCAACGGTGTAGGTGCTCCTTCGTTTCTTGTGGAGCCTGAGAAATCTGTCACACCAGGTCAGGTTCTCCAGCTTCTCTGTGCTCATTTTGGGGTTTTGCCTCCCTCTCTACTTGAACCCAGACAGCTCCACCTAGGGCCACTGTGAGTAAGTACTTACATCCAAAAGAAACTCCACCAAAACATCAGCTGCAAACTCGCCGTCAAACTCAATTGTGCGATCACCCTTAAGAATGTACAGGCTTCCTTCTTCATTGAAACCTGGAAAAAACAAAGAGGCCCAAGGACAAGGTCATCCTGATGTAGGCAGAGCCATTGTATTGGCTGAGGTCTGGGTCAGGGTCCCTGGGTGGCAGTGGGGCCACAGTCAGGGAAACTAGCACTAACCCAACCCAAGCACCAGTTCTTCCAAAACGGCACTTCTGAAGGGCTCCCAAAGTGTACATTTAATTTGAAATAGTCAAGAACTAGCAATTCCTACTGGGTTTTAACTTAAAAGAAAAATCTATACTCCACCTCACCACTGCTTTGGTTGTCCAAAAATACTGCTGACCCCATGTCATTCTCCTTATCAAAAAATGTTAATGGCCACTGTCCACCTGACTCCTTAGCCTGGTGTTCGAGTCCTTCCACAATCTAGTGCCAGCCCTGTCTCTTGCATTCTCCCTCGGGTAGACCTGCACTCCTGTGAGTGCTGTCCAGTCTCTCGTGCAACTCTCTGCCCGTTGCCCACATGCTGTTCTAACAGGGTGTGTGAAGGAAAAGTCACAGAGCATGACTCTCTGCACTTACGTTCTCCTTGTTCCCAAACCTGAAGTGGTCTCCATCTTGGCTAGCTCCTTCAGGCCTCCGCTTAGGACGCATTTTTCCTAAGAAGGTCACTCCAGTCTCAGTGGGCTCATGCCATTACCTACCTTTCCTCAACTCCATTTTCAGGTCCTCACTATCACAGTGAGTTCTCTGAGGGTAGGATCATTGTCTTCTTTGTATCCCAGTGCCTCTCATAGAGCCTGGATACATGGGCACCTTATAAATGCATGTGGCCAGAGTGAGCAGCTTGCTTTCCTGTTCTAGCTGAATCTCACATATCTTCTCTACCCAGTTAGCTGATAGAAACTGCAAGGGCAGGTTCTGCATCTTCTCCTTTTCGACTTTCCAGTGCCCTTGGGGTAATATTGTGTTCTTTAACAAATGCTTGCTGGAAAACTGCATTTCCCTCCCCCCAAGAATGCTAAATAGCTGAGGCTGGCATTTAGTCCAACTGCATGGCATCCTTAATTCCTTAGATTAATTGTTTTCAAACTCTCTATTAGCTGGATAATGTTTTCTCCAAATGAACTCTTCTGTAGAACCTCTAGGGACAGGAAGGCTGGATGCTGCCTACTGTGTCCCAAGTCGTGTCTGAGGAGCCCCTGGCACAATGGGGAGCAGCATTTGTAAATCAAAAGGAGCAACATGCCAGGTAGTCCTGGAGCCCATGATAGCTGATTTTAAAAGATGCTATAGGGTATATCAGTCACTGTCCTGTTGGATTTTGTCTTGAGCGAAACCAGTTAGAAGCTATTGCACTAGTTCAGGCACAACCTAATAGAGGCCAAACTAAGGTAAATGGAAGAGATGAAGAAGCTGAAGGAGTAGGTTCACAAAATATAACCATTGTCCTATAAATCCCCACGATCACATAGCCAGATGGAACCTGACCCAATTCCTCCAAGCTGAGCTTGGAGAAAAGTTTGTTTAGATGTACCAAGCCCTGTCATGTCCTTCGCTGTTCCATCTTTATGAATACTTAGGGAAGCTGATCTTCCCTAAAGTTTTATTTATTTATTTATTTTATATGTACTTTTTATATTGTGTCCCAGAAAGAAATATTAATATATGTATAAATGAAAAAGTTTTATGAAACAATATGTAAGACTACAAATAGTCCCTCTTTATCCACAGTTCCCTAAAGGTTTAGATCCATGGGACACTAGCATTTTCCTCTAACTAAATTTACTGGAAATTCTCCCAAATTCAACTTCTCATTAAAACGATGGGAAGGGAGAAGACTAGGGAGCAGTAGGCTGCTGGGAAAGGAGGCAGGACTCGTTAAATTGTTTTTAACTGTAGGGAAAGAGCTGAACATACTTTGCTCCCATGCTCAAGGGGAAAAATATTTCTTAATATTTCTCCAGGGAAAGAGATATACCAGACATTCTTCATAATTCATTATCATTTCATAGTCATGAGTTCTTTGTGTCTAACATAAATAGTCTCCTATAATTTAAATCTTTAAAACAAATCTGGTCTTCTTGAAAATAAAATAGAAAACAGTTGTTTGTAATTTTCTAGGATAATGAACTTTTATGTACCTGAAGGTATTTATCGAACCACCACTAATCTTTTTTCTTCTGTGCTTACTACTCCAAATCCAATTAGCCTTTCTTCAAAGGTCCTGTTTTATAACCTCCTGCTATCATTTTAACAGCCATCCTTCACTGGCCATGCAGAGAATGCCAAATGGGCAGTACGTGCGTGTGGGTGTTTGAAAACCAGAGGAGTTACCCGTATTCTCTCTCCTTGCGATTACAGGGGTAAGACTCTTAGAGTGCACTTGCCCTTAAACACGACATATTGACACGAGAGATTACAACTTCCATCACGTAGTCACTTAACCGTTACCTCACCTAAATCCTCCCTCTCGTCCTTGGTGATAGTGCCCAGCTGGGGTTTAGTCTTAAATTTAGAAACCACTGGGACCCTTGAGTCACTACTATTAATGCTATCTTTTGTTGGCTGCTTCAGCCAAGAGGCAAGGAAATAACAAATGATGGAAAAGAGATTTTAACTCTCTCAGAGAGATTACCATGGTGGTGAGATAAGAGAAGCTGGCCTTTTAGTGTGTTTTAGGAGCTGAAAATAAAGGCTTGAATCTTTAGTGTCAGTTTCTCCAGGAAGAAACCCTCTTCATTGTACTGTTACAAAGATAAATTACATGGTTAATGGGAAACCATTTAATTCAGGCCTATCTTTACTTTTATGAAACTCGTCTTGAAACCAAGATTAACATATGATGGACCAATTTATATTTGTTTTAAAATAGCCCAGTTATCTTGCAAGAATAAATGCAAGTGTACTTTATTTTTGCAAGATACGCTGTTTCTTCCTGATACACAGTATCTCAAAAATCACACTTACCCAGTTTCTTGGCAAGCCTGGCTTCTTTCTTGGAATCCACCATCACAAAGCCTATATCTTTATGTTCCAGGATCTGGGCCACAAGCTGAAGGGACAAATCCAAGGATAAGTAGGCTAAGGACAGAAAGACGGTAGGAAATACCACAGCTTAGTATGTTGCTGTATTGACAGGAGGGTTTTCCTCCAAACTTGCTGTTACTCTGTGACCAATTCAAGCAGCAGCAAAGGGATTCTATGCTTGTCCCCTCAGGAGAAGGAAAATTCAGAAGAATGCTGAGAACTAAGGAGAGAAAATCTGAGGAACAGACCAAAAATATAGGATTTGGAAGAATAAGTCCACTATCGCATACCATTTTCTGCCCTCAGTGATAAAATTTGGATTGGAAAGGAAGCGTGGATACCTAACAAGGGGCCCTGAGCCCCTCCCCAGCTGCACATGAACTTGGGATGTGGTGAGGACACAAGAGGACTTGAGCATAAAGAAGGCCTGTGGCCCCAATATCCAAGCATAGCCCTCGAGTCTCCCCCCTCCTTGGCTTGTAGAGTAGGGGTGACCATGGGGCATATCTGGTAAATAGACCTGAGAGGGTGTCTGAAGGTTTTTTGCAGCACATTGAGAGGAAGAATGAGTCGAGTAGTGGGATGGGCGGCCAGGGGAGCAAGGAGGATGCAGCAGTGTCCTAGAGGGACAGATGACTGAAAACTGCTTGGGGTAGACACCAGCATAGATGATGACATCAAGCGCAAGATTGGCATCATGTTAAGTTTCCTGAAACTTAGACATGAGTAAGTAGGGAGACCCTCAATTGACTGAAATCTAATTCTTGCCATGTGGCTGAAAGGGAGCATGAAACAGAAATGAAATGGAGAAGCTACCAGAAAGATCATGAACTGCTAATGCTACTATTTTTTTTTAAACTTTGTAAAAAAGATAGTTGTAGGTTAATATGCAGTTGTAAGCAATAATACAGAGAGATCCCCTTATACATTTTATACAGTTTCACCCAATAGCAGCATCTTTCAAAACTGAGATACAATATCACAAACTGGATATTGATGTTGATACAGTTAAGGTGCAGAACATTTCCATCACCACAAGGATCCCTCTGTTGTCCTTATAGTCACACCCCTTGGTTTCTGCCCCCATCCCTTCTTTAACCCTGAGCAACCACTAATTAATCTGTTCTCCATTTCTATTAATATAATTTTGTCATTCAAGAATGTTATATAAATAGAATCATACAGTATGTAACCTTTTGAGATTTTCTTTCTTTCTTTCTCTCTTTCTTTCTTTCTTCCTTTCTTTGGGACAGGATCTCTCTCTGTTGCCCAGGCTAGACAGCAGTGGTATGATCATAGCTCACTGCAACCCCAAACTCCTGGGCTTAAGTGATCCTCTTGCCTCAGCCTCCTGAGTAGCTGGTACTACAGGTGCACACCACATTGAGTGGCTAATTTTTAAAAAAATTTTTGTAGAGCTGGGGTCTTGCTATGTTGCCCAGGCTTGTCTCAAACTCCTGGCCTCAAGAGATCTGCTACCTCGGCCTCCCAAAGTGCTGGGATTACAGGCGTGAGCCACCACACCTTGCTGATTTTTTTCACTTAGCATAATTACCTATAGATTTATTCAGGTTGTTGCATGTATCAATAGTTTCTTTTTATTGCATAGAATTCCATGGTATGGGTGTACTGTAGTTTGTTTAATCATTTGCCCATTGAAGGAAATCTGGGCTGTTTGCAGTTATTGGCCATTATGAATGGAGCCTCTATAAACATTTGGGTATAGGTTTTTGAGTTAATTATTAGTCTTAATTTCTCAGGGATAAATGCCTAGGAGTACCACTGCCGGGTTGTGTGGTAGTTGCATGTTTAGTTTTTAAAGAAACTGCCAAACTGTTTTTCAGAGTGGTTGTACTATTTTTACATTCCCTCTAGCAAGGTATAAATTATCCAGTCTCCCCACATCCTTGTCAACATTTGGTGACACAACTATTTTTTATTTTAGTCATTCTGACAGGTATGTAGTGATATCTCTTTGTGGTTTTCATTTGCATTTTCCTAATGGCTAATGATGTTGAACGTTTTTTATGTGCTTACTTACTGCATGTATGCTCTCTTCTATGAAATGCCTGTTCATGTCTTTTGCCCATTTTCCACTTGGATTGTTTTTTGATTGTTGGGTTTTGAGAGTTCTTTAGTACTAGTCCTTTTTTTGATATGTGGTTTATAAATATTTTCTCCCACTCTGTAGCTTGTCTTTTCATCTTCTTAATGGAGTCTTTTATGGAACAAAAGTTTTTAATTTTAATTCAGCCTGGGCAACCAAGTGATCTAAATATAAATAAATAAATAAATAGTTTTATAATTTTTACATTTGACATTTAAGTTCATGATCCATTTTGAGTTAAATTTTGTATAAAGTGTGAGACAGGTTGAGGGTTTTTTTGTTGTTGTCGTTTTTGGCCAATAGATGTCCAACTGTTCCAGCACCATTTGTTGAAAAGACCATCTTTCATCCATTGAATTACTTTCACACCCTTGTCAAAAATCAGTTGGTATATTGATGCAGGTCTATTTCTGGTTCCTATATTCTGTTTCATTGATCTATGTGTCTGTCCTTCTGCTGACACCACATAGTCCTGATCACATTAGCTATACATTAAGTCTTGAAAACAGGTAGGCTGCCTCTTCCCACTTTATTCTTCTTTTTCAAAATTGCTACAGCTATACTAAATACTTCAGCATTTACATATAAACTTTAGAATAATATCATTTATAGCAAAGAAAAGTCTTACTAGGATCTTGGTAGGACTTGAAGTAACTTGGGGAGAATGACATATTTGCTGTGTTGACTCTTTCAATTCGTGAACATGTTATGTCTCCCATTTATTTGATCTTCTTTAGTTTCTTTCTTCAGCATTACCTAGTTTTCAGCATACAAGTCTTGTACAACTTTTGTTAGATTTATATCTAAGGATTTAAATTATTTCAGTGACCATATGGTATTATATTTTTAATTTTAGTGTCCATGTGCTTATTGCTAGTATATAAATATATTATACAATTGATTTGTTTATGTTTATCTCGTATCTTACAACCCTGTTGTACTCACTTATTGGTTCTAAGAAGTTTTTGTTTTGTTTTTTGTAGATTCCTTGGGATTTTCTATGTAGACAATCTTGTCATTTACAAATAATTTCTTCCTTTCCAAGCTATGTGATTTTTCATTTGCTTATGTTTTCTTATTGCCCTGGTGAGAACTTCCGGCACTATTTTGAATAACAGTGCTAAGTGGTTTTTCTTTGTTTCTCAATCTCAGGGATTTGTTTATTTTTCCTTCCAGTTCTCTCAGTTTTCTTCACATGTTCTGCCGTTGTGTTGTTTGCTGCAGATGCCTTTAGGTTTCTTGCCCTCTAGGTGGATTGACCCTGGGTCTATCTGGCTCTACAGCTCCTACTATAATCCTTCTACCTTCTGTCCTGTAGTTGCATCTTTCATTCCTATGTTTTTCTTTCATTTTTCCCAGCGTCTGTGGCTTCTCCCCTGGGTTTCCTCTGCTGTTATAACTTCCTGAGATCTTTCTTTGCCTAGTTGTTCTTCCCTCCCTGACCTTCCCACCTGCTCCTATTCTCTTTCTTTCTCTCTGGCTCCGAACCACTCCCTTCCTCTGAGATGCAGGAGACTGGGCAGAAGCACAGCGAGCTGCTCTGAGGAGTGGCCTTGGTTGGTGGGGGGCAGATAACAAATGGCAGCCTCCAGCCCAACCCCGATGCAGTTTTCTCTCCTTCTTGGATTTTGGCCAGGACTAGGAAAGACTTAGGATGAAAGGCAGCGTCAGTGCTTGTGTATGACTCATCTGAGCTTCCCTACAATGCCTAAGTAGACCAGTCTTTCTGCAAGGTCATTTGTCTTTAGTCTATTGCATTCAGTTGATTAGACAAGGTCATTGTTGAATGAGTTTTCTGGTTTTCAGTGTAAGCCACTCTTTCCCATTTAATGCTGTCAAAACCTTCAGTTAAATGTTCCCTTGTCTATCATTCAAAGTCAATACTGATGAGACCTAATGGCTTTGTGATATAGTAAATTGTCCTTCTCCTAGAACTTGTGCCTCTGACAGTGGTTCTTATGTGCATAAAAATCACCTGCGGGCTAAGATGGAGCTTCCTGGGCCTCAGCACCAAAGAATAAAGAATAGATCTGGGTGGAGCTCAGGAATCCACATTTTCATAAACCACACTACCACACCCCATGATTCTGACACAGCGGATCTCAAACCACACCCTGGAAAACACTGCTATAAATGGTTGTCAGTTCATCCAAAGTGATACGGCATAGAGTTCTAACTGTGACCCAGGCCTACGCTTGGCTTTTTTGGCCCCTCTACCTTTGGCATAGGAAAGAAGTATTAATAGTTGTAAGAATAACAAACAAGAAAGAAATTAACTCTGAGAATTAAACAGAGAATTTAACTCTGACCTCTCCTGGGCATATATACTACTGTATTTTGTTTGTTTTTAGGTAGATGCAAATATGTGCCTCTCTTAGGCATGGAAAGCAGGCTGACAGCCAGGACCCCTCGCAAGCTAGGCCGTGCCCTGCCCACCTAAATACAGCTGGGAGGGGGAGCTGTGGTACAGCCTGGCATTCAGGCTGACCCTGCCATCTGGCCTCTCGGACCGGCAGCCCCTGCTGGCCAAGGGCAACGAAGTGCCAGCTCACACCTGGGCTGCCTCTGCCTTTGCTCTGGCCCTAAATCTCCAGCTCACATGTTCCTCTCTCTTCTCTCCTGCAGCCCAGTCTCACTGCACTCTCAGGTCCACTGTGCAGGGCGTACAGCCACCTTGGCTGGCCGCCTCTGCCTTTGCTGGCCCAACTCCAGTCACTGTCCCCGTCTCTCCTTCCTGACCAGTAGCCCACTCAGCAGGAGCCATGGCTCTGGCAGTGATTTCTGTAATTGTAGAGTTACTCCTTGTTTGGACTCTTCCTTCCTAGAAAGGACCTGTTTGGTGCTCTTGTTTGTATGCATATGATAGTCTCTTGTGGACTTCCTTCTACGTGAGGATCATGATGGATTTTTGATCTCACAAGTTCAAGGGCTTAAGCCAACGGGTGAAGAGGCATTGTCACCAATACATGCTAAGAGGTTGATAATCAGGGAAGAAAGAGGCATCATATGCTCTATTATATTGCAAAAAAATTGGTATTCTCTTTTCAGATGTGATTGTAATTTTCTCTTATTGACTTACCACAATTCTTCTGCTGGTTTTATTTGTTTGTTTGGTTGATTACTTCTCAGACAGTCTTGCCTGCCATCAATCCATCTTACAGAATGGGGTTGTCTCTTATCAGTTGGTTATGTGCAGCCCCTGGGCATTGGTCAGTGTTTATTCTTTCTAGAAACATTAGGATTTGCTTTAACCATTGCTGACTCTTTCCAGTACAAGAAGAAATTTTTAAAAAGTTCTAGGTAAATGATATGTACAATTCAATAGGAAAGAAGTGGATATTTATAGTATAACCTTACTTTGTCTTTTTTATATTGTATTTGGTAGGTATTTATTGCACCACTGTTACCTCTGTAAAGACAGGGTCCAAGTAGATCTCATCTTCAAATGAATAAATGACCCACGGATAGTGTATCCTAGTAGTTAAAAGCATAAGCCTTAGAATCAGAGACCTGGATTCCTGACTTGGTCACAAGCCTGTGCTGTGACTCCACTGTCAAATGTAGACAACAATAATATCTATTTCATAGGATTATTTTGATGATTAAATGGAATAATGCATGTAAAGTGCTTGGCACAGTCCTTGGCAAGCAGTACATGCTTAACAAACAGTAGATTTTCTTTTCAATATTATGACTTATTATTGTATAGGTGTATAGGGTTCTGGATCTTGTGCCAATCCAACAGTACCATAGCCTAAACTATTGCAATGGAAAGAGAACCACCATTAATTGAGGGCCTACTATGTTAAGGTATTGTGCAAAACAAAAATGTGTAAGATGCATGTCAGCTTTAAGAACCTTGTAATTTAATGAAGGTGGAGTCTAGACTTAAATGTCAGCTCCTCAAAAGACGCTCTCTAACTCCCAGTCTCAATTTTTACTCTTTTTATGCCTTTTTACCCTTGACTGTAGTGCCCTGTGCTTTTCCTTTGCAACCTTTTCTCAGTTTTTAAGTGCACATTAACTTACATGATTATTTGTCTATCAACATCCATGTTGTAGCCTGAAAGCTCCATGTCCACGTCTGTTTTTCTCCCTATGTTATCTCTGGCATCTAATATAATACCTGAGCAGAGTAGATCTCAAAACATAGCAGTTTCTTACGTAAATGAATGAGTGAAGGGGGAGGCTGCTTGGAAGAAGGGGGCCAGCTGGACCTTGGAAGAGGAGTGTGTGGATGGGCGGAGGGGCAGCAAGGGCACCCCAGGCAGAAGAAAGGCCTGGGCGGAGGTTTGCAGGAGTGGGTGTGCAGGGGTGTGCAGGAGAACAGGCTGACCTGCTTGAGCAGTGGACTTATTTGGGGTGCTGAAAGGAGTCCTGTGTTTAAGGCATATGAGAAAAGAGTGTGAAGGACTTTGAATATGAGGACCGGAAGTTCTGATTTGGGAGTTGTTTGAGTAGAAGAACAATATGACTAATTTGAGTTTGGGGAGGGTGGATCTGAAGGCATAGACCAGACAGACAGAAAGGAGAGTGGAAAAGAAAGGCAGCCAGTTGGGAGGCTGATGCCACAGTGTGAGTGGGAGACGGCACTGGCCTCAGACCACAGCAGTGGCAACAGGAGAAGTGACTCGTGCAGGGGATGCTACAAGTTGAGAATCAGTCAGACCTGGTAACTCTTCCCTGGCTCTGGAGAGAGAAGGGAGGGAGAGGCGGGAGGCAAGGTGAGTCCAGGGTCTCCAGCCAGGGCACGGAGTGAAGGACACACAGAGACTTCAGGAGGCCATGCCAGGGCCAGGGGCAAGCTTCTCAGTGAGGAGTCAGACGCAGTGAGCCCACGGGCATGGAAGTCCAGCCAAGAGTGTGCGGTGCCGACAAGGGCTGGGGGAGAGGTCCTGAGTGGAGCTGGGGGAGTGAGGGTGGGGGACGTCAGCAGGAGCCTGCGAGAAAGCCACAGGGTCAGGGGCTTGCTGTCTCGGCGGCAAGAGCAAGAAAATCCTGTCCTGGAGGCCGAGAGGGGGTATCAGAGAACTGGGAGGAGGGCAAGGACCCCAGTGTCGTGACTCCAAAGTCGTGGAGGAGCAGGTGGTCCTATCAAATGTTGCAGGGAGTCAAGAAGGGCTGGGACCCCCATGAGGTCTCTCACTTCAGGACTGGTAAGTCATAGGTGACCTTTTAGGGAAGAGCCAGGACAGAAGCCAAAGCACTGGGAGTTAAACGGTTGAGTGGGTGGCAAGGACATGTTAGAGCAGGTGTGGATCGCTTGTTCAAGAAGGTTGCCTGTGACAGGACGGGCAAACTAGCACAGCAGCAAGGGCCTCGCAGGACAGCACACCCAATGCTCCATGTACGTCCCCTCCAGTCTGGGCCCTTCGTCGGGCTTATCAGCCCTCGTCCAAGGAGGGAAAGACAAGAAGAAAGCCACCTTTGTACTACTTCCCAAGAACTGTCTTTGTGGCGGAGAAAGACTCACTTCCCTCATGGTCAGAGGGAAGACGGGGAAGGTGTGGGGTAGTACAGCAGTACAGAAGAAAGAGGTGGCTACTTATTGAAGGAAGGTGGGTGGGGATTACTACCTGCAGGGTCAGGAATCTGAAAAAGAAATGGGAACTGAGGAGCCTGCGGGGAATGTCACAGATCTCTGCTCAAAGTGAATGTCCCTCAGGCCAGTCATTAAAAATACCCTGGCTGCAGCCCTGCTCTTTCCATGTAAGCCAAGAGCCAAAGGGCTGTTTTTACCCACTGTCCCTGATACCATCTGGCGCCATGTCAAGCAATTCAACAACTGCGTGTCCTCCCCTGAAACTGGAGAGCTGACGTTTATCTCCGGTAATCTCCCGTCACTTTCTGCTGCCCTCGAATTAGGCCTGGGCTATGTATAGCTGAGCGGTTGGCACATGACATAGCCGTGGAGAAGGCTGGCGGAGGGAAGGGACAGCTATTTTATGGGATTCAAGTGAATACTGGGCCTCTTGGAGCTGGAATGGGTGGCCCCTGAAAGAGGCTTGGGGCAGAGGGAGGCTGTTGATTGTTTTTATTGTCACTTTGGGACCATCACCTTGGTCAATGCCTAGGAAGAGACCCAAGGGCGGATGCTGTGTATTTTTTCCACCCAGCCCCCAGTCTGAGAGGCTGTATAACAACAAGGATAAAAATAACATTTACTGAGTGTCTACTACATGCCAGCTACTGCTCCAACTACCTTACAAGAATTATCTTATTGAATCTTTACAGAACCCTCATGAGGTGGAGGCTTGCAGATGAGGAAATGGAGGCATAGCGTGGTTGACTAACTTGCCCAGGGCCACGCAGAGCTTAAGTGACCCAGCCGGGATTCCCATTCCTACACTCCGGCTCCAGAGCCCGACTCTCATTCATTACATTCTACTCCTGCACCCGGGCCTCCAAGATATCTGGGCCCCAATCCTTGCTTGGCTGCTTATCAGCTGGGAGACTCTGAGCAGGTCACAACTAATCTGATCTTCAGTTTTCTAATCTAAAAAAATGAGATCTAATCTTGCAGAAGTAACACGCACACAAGTGCTTGGTGAACGTTCTCTATGCGTTAACTACACGGCAGACCCCACTACACGAAGGCAGTGGTGCTGGAACCTGGGCGCACATCGGCATTCCCTGCAAACAGATTGTGGGGCTCGTCCCGGAGTTTCTGATTCAGCAGTTCTGGGGTGGGACCCAAGAATCTGCATTTCTGCCCAGGTCCCGGTGACGCTGCCAGTCTTGGGTCCCCACACTGAGAACTACCACTCTACCACAGTCTCTAACACACCACCACGATCTTTTATTGTGTAGTATTTTGTGATGTCCAAACTGACAGAATGAGGAAGGCTGTCCCTGAAGGCTGGGTTTTTTGTTTGTTTTGTTTTGTTTTATACTAAAAATATTGCTGCAGTGGGATTTTTGAAAAGTAGATTTGTCTGACATGGGGCTAGGCCATGCCTTTTTCCTGTTTTTCTCAACAGAATTCTGTGCCCCAGAGCCTGTGAAGATGCAGCCTGGAAGCCCAAACCCTGACCTCCTCTGGTAGCCCCTCCTGCCAACTCTCCCTGGGAAAAAGTCCCACACAGTATCAGTGCTTTTCTGGAGCCAGAGAGAGATCATCCCCTTTTAAACTAACCTTCAATGAAGGTTGATAGTCTTCATTTTAAAAAGGGCGTGGGAGTGCTTCAGCTCTTGGAGAGACTTCCTAAATGTAAAATAACGACTGGACAAAGAGATCTTTGACCTTTCTCTTCCACAGGGCACATTAAAAAACAGAAGAGGAGCCCATTACTGCTTGGCTGAACTTTATGAAATATCTGACCAGTGTTCATTTTGATGGCATCTACTAACGACAACATCATGGATAACTAACTTGGGTGGAGAGTGGCAGTTTGCCACATGCTTTCACATACACAGGCATTTCAAGAGCAGCCTTTACTGAGCACCAAGCCCGTGCCGGTCACTTTACACGTCACCTCTTTTGTCTTCACAAGAACCCTATGAGAAAGGTACTGTGGTTTATATTTTATAAAGGAAGCACTGCTCAAATCGCTGCCTTGCGGACTTAAGTGGTCACACAGCTAGTGCAAGGATTCAAACCCAGGTGGGTCTAACTCCAAAGCCTGTCCTTCCTACACTCCCAGACACTATTGCCAGTTGTCGTTTATGTACTGTATTCACTTCTCCCCACATTTCTGGGGGATGTACTCATTTCTACCACAAATAAATTGAGGGAGTGTGGTCAGGCTCACGGTTAGGTATCCTAAGCCAGAGTGGCCATGTGTGTGGTGTAAAGTAGAGGCAGGTGAGCAGGTGAAAGAGTACCTGTGGCTTGTGTGGCCAGCCCAGCACATGGCAGTTGGAGAGGAGAGGCCTGCCTGGCTTGGGCACCTGGGCAGCAGGCGGGCCCTCCTGGAACCAGGCACTCCAGGCACTCAGAAGCGGCTCTGGCCTGCCCAGCCTATCACATTGCAAGACGCCTCACTGGCCATATTCCTGCGTGGCTGCCCAAACAGAAATGGCTTATTGGGATAATTCTGGCCTCTCACATCCAGTTTATCAAATAGAGAAGCCTTGCAGGGGTGGGGAACCTGTGGCCTTCTAGGTCTTTAAGTGCAGCCTTTCGACTAAATCCAGATTTTACAGAACAAATCCTTTTATTAAAAGGGTGCAGCAGAGAAAGATCAAGCTTTTCTTGCCTCCTTCGGTGCTTAAAAAAGAACCATCTTGAAATCAGAAGGCTGCGGGTTCTCCACCCCCGTGAACTTCCCTGAACAGGCTCAGTACTTCAGGGGGCTGGCTTTCTAGGTTGAACAAGTCATTTTAGACATGTGCTAAAGCCAAGCTGATCATTATACAAAAATTCTCCACACCAACCTGTAAAGGTCGAACTGCAAGAGAGTAGGGCTGCTGGTTTTAAAGAAAAAACATTGCGATTCTGAAACAGGTTTTCTTTCTTTTTTTTTTTACTGCTTTATATTATAATAGTCCTTATAATGCTTCCATAAGGGTGACTTTCATGGTAGTTCACGTCCCCATTTAAAAATGTATAAGTTTGGGAGGAGGCTACTTCGGGAATATGGTGGTCACGTATCCTGTGTGGGCTTGAGTATTACCGAGGGCTTTTTGGGGTGACAACAATGAGAGAAGAAGGTTCCACTTCTGAATCAATAGAGTATTTTCCATTTTGTAAAACCTCTATTTCCTTATTCATTCTGTAAGAAAAGGAAGAATTTGCCTGAAATCAGCTCAATCCGTGCTCTTACAAACAGCACTTGTTCTTTCACCACCTCGCCCCAAGCATCGGTGTGTCACTGAAAAGTGCCCAGCAAGTGCTCATCAAAGAGCTCAACGGCACTCGGGCCTTACAGAGAGCTGCAATTTAAAAGTGAGCATCTCCTGAGAGAGGATGGGCTCCATAGGAGGGTTTGTTTTCAATGCCAAACCAAAATAAGCCTGACCTCATCTGATTTTTCAGAGTGGAGCAGGTGTGAGTTTGCAGAATGCCATCTTTGGGCAGTGAACAGTTGGAAAAAAATACCTGAATCCTGTGTGTGTTGCTATTCTCTGCCTAGTATTCCCACATCACTCCATCTGTAGATTTACTTGACTCCAGCAACTTCATTTTGCCTTCCTCTCTCGGGGTTTGCAAATGCAGTCACTGGGATATTTTCCAGTGCAAAATAGGTTTGAATGCATGGTCAGCCTTATAAAGCCCAGAGGTTTCTGCCCACGTGTGTATATATTTTGGGCTGAGAGTCCCATGGTTAAAAAAATAAAATCAGTTTTTCCCATATTTTGGTGGGATTAAGCAAGGGTAACAAAAAGTTCCCTGAATCTGACAGATTTAATCTCTTTGTTATTCTACTCAATACTTTTAAATATTTTAATTTAACTTAATTTAAAAACAGAGATCAAGGATAAATATATTTTCAGTATAGGCAATGCATTTATAATTCCTTGCCTTTTCTTTCTCTCTCTCTCCATCCATCCATCCATCCAGCAAACCTTTATTAAATTCCAAGTAGTTGTTAAGCATTAGTCCATTTGCTCACACTAGTCATTTAGGTTCAACACATAGTGGAGTTGTACAATTTAACGTTGTGCAAATGTGGGTGAAAATCCAGAGTACAAACTAAAGATACTTGTCCCTTCATAAGTTGGCACTGCCTACAAACATGAAACAATCCCTTTCAGCTGCTCCTTGGCGTAGTGGAAGGAACATGTCATTTGCAACCAAATAGGTATGGGTTCAAACCCTGCTTCATGCTCTGCTATTTTATAGCTTAGTGATTTTGGGAAATTTTTACTTAACTCTCTGGCTCATTTCTCTGCCTGTAATGTGAGAATATGTTGTAAGAATTAAATAAAATAACATATGTAAATCACCCATATTGGGCATGATTTATGGTCAGTTCATAATACATGCTATTTCCCTTCTCCTCCTTCCCTTTCTGTTCATTCAACATTTGTTCAACAAATACTGTTGAATACCCACTGAGTCAGGCACTGACTTACAGAAAGGAGTAGAACAAAATCCTTACTTTTGTGGATTTTACATTCTATAGAGGGTATCAAAAATATGCAATATGTCAGCCAAGTGCTATAGAGAAAAACGAAGCAGGGCAGAGGAGATACAAGGAGCACTGGAAGAGTATGACTTACATAGGTGGCCAGGATGCTAACTTTTTTGATAAGGTGACATAGACCTAAAGGAAGTGAGTTCTTATCATCTACAAAAGAGGACCATCTCTTCAGACATCAGGGGCCACGCCATCTGTGTGTTTGTAAGTGCTACGGTTTGGGGGGGTTTGTCCCCACCAAAACTCATGTTGAAATTTTACTCCCAATGTGTCAGTGTTGGGAGGTGGGGTCTAGTGGGAGGTGCTTGGATCATGGGGGCAGATCCCCCATGAATAGATTAAAGCCCTCCTGGGGGGCAGGGAGTAAGTTCTCATGGGAAGGGATTTATTCCCTCCGAAGAGAGCAAGCTGTTATAAAAAGTCTGGCTTTCTGCTTTCCACCATGAGTTGAAGTAGTATGAGACCCTCACCAGATGCAGCTGCCAGTCTTGAATTTTCCAGCCACCAGAATCATGAGCCAAATAAACCTCTTTTCTTTATAAGTTACCCAGCCTCAGGTATTCTGTTATAACAACACTGAACGGACTAAGACAGAAAATAAGATGAATATTCATGAATAAATGAAAGAATGACTATTTCTATTTAAGTGTTCACAAGACTTAGTTTCACATTATAGAACACTCTCCAGTTGCACTGAGAAGGTTTCCCACGGTTTCCCATAAAACATCATAACATCTTAGTATACCACATCCATATACTCCAGGGTTCTCAGATTTGTCATCTCTTTTGGGGGAAAGGGGTAATATGCCACAGCAACCAAATATTAATAGATGTATGTCTTCTATTTCTAAAGGTCAATCCTGGACCCTGACCTAAGGACACTTAGAAGGGCACCTTCTGATCTGGTCTTAGAAAACCAGGCAATTCAATTGGAAAGCTCTCAAATAGGGTAAGACTTCTCTAGTCCAAGATCATTGCCTTCTAAGGAGGTCCAAAGTATTAATCACTGTGTGAGTGAGGGGTCAGTGGGAGAATCCAGGCTGAGTCTCAGAGCAGACCTAAATCCCTGCACCCTCAGAACCAACTTAACATCCCAACAGCTCTAAATCAGAGGTATAATGACAGGTCCAATAGATCAAAGATCAAACAGGGGCAACATGATTCTGGTCATCTGGAAAATTTCTCCAACCCAATAGATTGGGACACTGCTTTGCAAACTTTAATGTACCTACAAACCTCCTTGGCATCCCATTTAAATGTAGATTCTGATTCTGGGATGGAGCCTGGGAGTCTTCATTTCTAACATGCTCTCAGTGATGCCATTGCCACTGGTCTGGGGGCCACTTTTGAGCATTGAGGCTCAAGTGGTCTTCAAACTTGGCTGCACATTAGGACAACCCATGGAGCTTTTAAAAATTGTAGTGTCTAGACATTACCCTTCATCCAATGACCAGTTAAACTAGTATTAGGGGGGATGAGACTTAGGCATCATTATTTTTACAAACTCCTTAGGTGATTCCAGTACGTAGCCAAAGTTAAGAACTACTGTATTTGGCTAAGAACATGTACAAAAGTTCAAGTGACAGGTGAAGGGAATTCACATTGATAAGCACCAGCTATATTTTAAGCACTTAATTAGTCATTCTACATAGAAGAATTTCTTCAATAGTAACTGACATAACAAAAATAATAATACCTGACTCTTGTACAGCTTCTTATAATTTTATAAGAAATTCTTATTTACCTGCTTTCATTTAATTCTCTTAAGTCATTGAGGTAGAAACTACATGGTTGATTTTATGGATAATTTTATATAGAGATTGTATAAATGAACGGAATGAGGTGAATCTCTGTGACTTGCCCAAGATCAAATAATGGATAAATAGAAGAGAAGTTCAGATGCTCTGAATCCCATTTTCTGCTTCTCCCAAGTACTGCTACCTTATCTGGGATTGGATGTATGAGGATAGCTGTGTTCTCAGAGTGCACATGAGTCCTGTCAATTATGCTGGGCACATTGCAGAGTTTGAAAAGGCTGCAGTCACTCCCAGCTAAAGATTACTTTTCTCTGGAATACAGATCAATTAGGAGCCTGAGAACTGAACAAAGAAGGGAGCTCAGTCTGTTAGGGACCTTAGCAGGCTGACAGCAGTGGCATCAAGAGATCCACCAAACAGCTACAGAACCTAGAGGCCTACATTGCACAGGATTCTGATTATTGATTCTGCCATGGGTGACGGAACCAGTCTCTCCCCCCTCCCTAGGGCCTAATGGATAACCTGTGCTAGAATTACCATCCAACAATTATTGGAAAATAACCTGTGCATTAGCACCAGAAAATTGGTCATAATAACACCCTTATTGCTAGTGGATAGGCCACTTCCAATGATTTTTAGGTAATGGTCCTGCCATTTTCATATCCAAGAAAGCTTGGGAGAGCGCCCCCGGGCAGGTTGTGTGTGGATGGCAGCAGAATATCCTCACAGCTTCTGTGTGGTGAACTAAAGCGAGACCTTCTTAAGCAGGAAGAGCACAAGGACCCCACTGAGGGGACACTGAGGAGCAGCCTCAGACCTTGAACTCTAGCTGTGGCCTGTTGAAAAACAGCAGGAGCAGAAGGTCAACCTGGTGTTCAACTACTGAGATGATGTGGCTGTTTTTGTGCCAAGACACCAGTTTGCCTGCCAGTCCAAGGGACCTAGTTCACCCTAAACAAATGAACCAATTTCTGCTGTTCACAACGTGCACAGCATTGCTCATTCATCATCCATCCGTTCATTCCTTCATTCATTCATGCAAAGATGATTGTCTGTTAAAAGCAAAGAATATTTGATGAATGAATAAATATTTCTATTCAGGGATTCACAGTACTTATTTTCCTGTCCTGAAACACTCACTAACTTGCCTGAGAAAATCCCCCATAGCTTCCCCTAACCCAATAAATGCATATTGGTTACAGGCTGGGCTATTTAGTTGCACCCCTTGTCTCCTACCCCACCCTGCCACTTAAAACACACATACACAGTTAACAGCACTGACTTTACATGTGAAATGTGTGAATATAAAGTGAAAAGTGCCCAGAGGCCCTAAAACTGAGCTCTGAGGTCCAAGCGTCTCTTCTGTCTCCCTTCCTTCTAGAGAAGGTTTAAATGGCCATAAAATTGTTTCTATGTAAGTGTGACGCTCACCAGTAACAGGCTTTTGTCCCTTTCCTGCTTTCTTTTTCAGTTTGGGATGATGGTTTCCTAGAAGTGGAGTAGAGGACAGGACAGGATGAGGACCTTGGAGTCAGGAATACAATGCATGTGGAGGCAGTAGGGGAAGGGAAGAGTCAGTGATCTCCTATCCCAGCTTAGGTGTCGGCAGAACGGGAATGCCATGTCCAGGGAGCTCAGGAATGCGCATTTGGGACACTATGCTGCTCGCACACCGCCAGCTGGGACTCCTCCTGCCACATTGTCACATGACCAGTTCCTTCATTCCGTTGTTTTTCATTCACAAGCAGTTCCTTGATTTTTGCCCAATGTGAAGTTGTTTCAGTTTTTTTGCTTTTGGACTTTTTTTGCTTCCCCTATTACCAAGTGTGCTTTGAATTCAGGTTGCTTTCAGGAGGCTTCCAAGCTAGAGGGAGAAATCCAACGTATCTCCGTGGGGAGAATGAGTAAGTCATGACAGAAGGAGTTAGAAGGAAACTGGAAGCTCCTCTCAACGGGAGGGAGACAACTGTTACTGAAAATGGGGAGGGGTCTGAATTAATAAATGGTGTTGACCAGGTTGCTGGATGTATGCAGCACAGCCTCAGCAAAGCCCCGGAGAACAGAGGGAATGCTGAACAGGGGGGACATCGAGAGTGTGACCACGGCAAGTCACTCCTCCTCTGCAGGGCTCAGCTGGCTGTGAATAAGCAATATGGCATTGTGTTCCCAGTCCCGAGCTCGGGAGGCCTGGTTTCCTAGTCTGTAAACTGATGGGGTTAGGTTGTGTTGCGCTGGAAATCCTGACTGAGAAGGGGAATGTGGGCTGAAAGGAGCCAGCATTTGTTAAGTACCTTCTATGTACCAGAAACTGTGCTCTAGCGGTGCTGCCTCATTCAGTCCTTGCAACAACACAATCATCCCTCCTGTACAAATAAAGAACCAGGTCTACCTGATTTGGGAGCTCATGTTAGAGCACGCCATCCCTCAAGCACTTTAACCTGAGGGAAGATGGTGATATTGAAGGACTTTCTCTGGCAATTTACAGAACAAGATAGGAGCAACAGCTTGCACAGCAATTTCAAAGTGAAAGAGGAAGCAGCAAACAAAGGAGCAAGGACAAAGTGAATTCACTGCTATATCCTCCTCTTTGTCCCTGAGTCCTCCAATGCACAGTTGGCTACTGTGGTGTGACTAAATTTACTATCTTGACTGGGCTGAAGCTGCAAGAGACAGCATACAAAATTGCAACTCCCTTTATAATTTGTGTTGACACCCTGATAGAAAAATGAGAAAAGGCATAGAAAAATAATTCAGGGAAGAAAAAAATGTATAAGTGGCAAATAATTTTAGGAAAATTCAATCTAGCCAGAAATCAAAGAAATGTTCATTAAAACAACAATGAAAATCTAAGTAGAGGCCAGGTGCGGTGTGTGGTGGTTCATGCCTGTAATCCCAGCACTTTGGAAGGCCGAGGCAGGAGGATCACTGAGGCCAGGAGTTTGAAACCAGCCTGGGCAGCATAGTGAGACTCCATCTCTACAAAAAATAGGAAAAATTAGCCAGGTGAGGTGGCATGCACCTGTAGTCCCAGCCACTTGGGAGGCTGAGGCAGTAGGATCGCTTGAGCCCAGGAGTTTGAGGCTGCAGTGAGCTACGATCATGCCACTGCATTCTAGCCCAGGCAACAGAGCAAGACCCTGTCTCAAAAACAAAAAAGAAAAGAAAAAAAATCTAAATAGACAAAGATTTTAAAATCCCTGAAAATTGTGTTAGGACCCCAAAATAGGGAAAATATTTTAAAAATATGTATGGTGACACAGTGGAATACTATGCTGGCATTAACATTATGTTTGCAAAGAATATAAAATTATTTAATGACATGGAAATACAATATATGGAAATGAAAAAAACAGGAAACAAAACTGTATAAATGGTATAATCCCAATTGAAAAATGCATGTTTACATATAGAAAAAAATACTGGCAAGAAATCTATCATCAGAACATTAGCCATGTTTATTTTGGGGTGTGATTTTTATTGCCTTCTTTATCCTTTTCCACATATTCTGAAATTTCTAAATGAGTATGTGCTATTTTATTCATGAAGGGTGCCCAACCAGGAATCAGGGTCGCCAGCTGCTTAAGTCAAGGCTCCATCCAAGAAATGAGGGATCCAGAGCAATCCAGATGAGTCCCAAGGTCCTTTTGAACTCCAGCATTTCATTCATTCCTTCGCTCACTTAACAAGCATGTGTAGAACATCGGTACAGAACTACAGACCAAGCACCTACCCCTGGGCCCCCCAGATTGAATTAGACCCTGGCCGGATTGAAAAGCAAAGTCTGAGTTTGGTGCCTCCTGGTGTCATTTTACTTGCCCTTTTCCTGCTAAGCTATTAGTGACCTTATATTCTCTCTCTTCTCCTCTTCCCCTTGTCAAACCCTGCCTTTACCACAGATTTAGACTCGGGCATATGGGACATAAATGATTGGCAATGTCTTAAAGGACTACCTCTCCCAGAGGGACTTCACTAAGTAGGAATAAAGACTTTACCCTAAAGGAATGAGGCCCTCTTGGCCAAATTTTAGGAAAAAGCTAGCAGGTGGAAAAATATTTGAGAACTGTCAGAATCTTCACTTTTACAATTCCCTCTCTGCCCTTGCTATTTTACCTGGTAAGTTCCTACTTGTTTCACACTCCCAGAGAAACTTGTAAGTTGCACTCTTGTTACACTGACCCCATTGCACTGTAGCTTTTTGTTTGTATATCTTCTTCCATATTAGGCTGTGAGCCACTTGGGTGTCTCATTTTCCCTGTATCCACAACATCTACCCCAGGGCCCAACATAGAGTATGTGGCAGATGCATAACTAATTGCACAGCATTTCAAGGCTCATCAGACAGTGACTCCCCCAGCATCATGGATGGGCTGTTTCTGGGTCTTTTTATTGACATCCCTTAGAGCTACAGACAAAATATACATGATGGCCATAGTGTCTTTCAAGTTTTCTCAGAATGGGATAGCTCTGTGTGAGGAGTTACAAGCTTCTAATCCCTGAAAATTCCTCAGATTTTTCAACCTGGGGATGATGACTCATCACTGGAGAATGAAATCAACTTAATAGGTTGGGATCAATTTTTTAAGTGAAATAGACTAGAACAGAACAGAATAAAAATAGAAGAGAAAGGAATTGTTTAAAAATCCAAGTATTCCCCAAGTAATAATAATAAGTATTGTTCCATGAAAATTTTATTTCAGTTGTGTGTGTATGTGTCCGTGTGTACTAGGTCATACTGGGTTACAGTATAATCCTTTGGAAGCCACCTTCCTAAGCTGCTAGGAGGAGGGGAGCCCACCTCCCCCTCAGCCGTCCGGCCATGTACAGGCCACTCTGCCTGTGGACATGCACTAAGGCTGCCTTCTCTTTTCCCCCCATCCACCTAACAGCCATAGCCCTGGAACTGGCGGAATGTTTTTCTTAGTGCGAGTTTGGAGTCCAGGAGATTAAGAGGACAAAATAATAGTTTTGACTATGAAGAAAACTTACAGGCTCATATCTATTCTCTCCTTCTACTCATGGAATTCCCAGAGCCATTTTTTTTTCCTGGATACTGAGGAACAAAGCCTGCACCTGACAGGTATCTCAACATAGTCCTGGCCCTCACTAAGGAGCCCAGGCCTCCTCCCTGGTTTGGACTTTTGCATAAGCAGTGCCTCCAGGGCTATGTGCTTCTCGGCCCTGTTGGTGACACAGCTGGCATCCCCAGGCCCAGGCCCAGGCCCATAGGCTAAGCAAATCTAAGGAAGACTCTTGAAAGAATATTAAACAGGGTATTCAGCAGCTCCTGTGCACTGTCTCACTGATTTCAGGAGTAGTGCAGTGTAGGGACTAAGACTGCTTTCACCTACACTAGCCATGTGACCTTGGGCAACTCAGCCTCTCTGCTTCAGTTTCCCCATCTATAGAATGGGGACAGTAACTGTACCTACTTCATAGAGTTATTGCAAGGATTAAACAAGCTAACATATAC
Source organism: Daubentonia madagascariensis (assembly GCA_023783475.1). Lineage (NCBI taxonomy): Eukaryota > Metazoa > Chordata > Mammalia > Primates > Daubentoniidae > Daubentonia > Daubentonia madagascariensis. The sequence goes on along the minus strand of JAKFHU010000913.1, from coordinate 4,050,529 downwards.
AAAGTGCTCAGAACAGTCCCTGCACAAGTAAGCATTCAATAAATATTAAGTATCATTATTTGATCATCCTTTAAATCTGTATGATAGTTATTATTTTTTCCATATTTATAGATAAGAAATTAAGTAACCTGACTGGTGTCATGTGTCTAGTAGAAGCAAAGCCAGAACTTAAATCCAGATCTCCTGACTCCAAGTTCTTTGTTCTTTTTCCCATAATGATGCCCCACTCCAGCCTTAGAAGCCTGAGGGGCATCACACTAGCTCCTGTGCAGAGCTTCCCCCATTGCCCCCGTTGGTCTCTGCCGGGCTGATGCCCACTTAGGAAAGGGGAGCGCTTGGATCAAAGGTGTCTGGAGGGATGGTGAGCCCAGGGGAAGGCCCTTCTTATGACTTTGCTTGAGGACCCAGAACTTAGTCTTTGGGGAGGTATATACTTGGGGGAGATATACATATGTATTTCTTTTTTTTAAAATATATGGTAGGGAATCAGAAATGGATGTCATTGCCTGCACCGGCCACCCAAAGGCACTCTGAGTTCTAGGCTAGCTGAACAGTGGTGAGCATGTAGGGGAGAGTCCTTATGCCTTCAATTAACATGTTCATAACAACGTCTCTCAATAATTGAGTATGGCAGTCTGAGATGACACAATAATGCAAATGCTGATTTCATGGGCTAAGCAGCAGGTATGCTTTATGTTTTGTTCTTTCCCAGCCTGTGATTTTCTCATTTCTATAGCGCAAAGACCTGATGACTGTCCCTGCTTTCTCGTCTCTTGCAACCCATAGAGGGAACTGAACCTCCACATTCAGCCCCCAGGGTGGAACCTGAGGAAAAATACAATGATAGTGGTGATATTTTATAAATGCTTAGCATTTTGTCAATGGGAGCTCTCTGTGATGACCACAGCACCATATAGAAATCGTGTGAAAGCAGGTGTTTGTATGCTGATCAGGAGACACTTTAGGATTCTGAAATGCTTTTTAAATCATCAAAGATATTTTTGATATATTGGGGATGGTTTTGCTGAATTTTATTATCATCAATTTTTATTTTGAAAATTCAAATCCACGGGGGTTTTATATGGCAATTCTGTTAATGAAACTATTTAGGTAACCTGAGTTCTCTGATTGTGCTGGTTAATAGACTGTAATTCTCAAATAGCCCTCTTCACAGATTTGCACCTGGGCTAGGCGTGGGGACTGACGAGGAGTCTTGGTGCCCACTAGGATTCTTGGCACCCCAGGTCCTCCTATGGTGTAAGTGAGCTTGAGCTGTCCAGGAGGAGCTGTAGGAATAGTTTCTGAGGCACTTGCAGAGGATTAGAAAATGGGCACTGGTGCCAGGTTACAAACAGGCCATGTAATGCAGATAAAATAAGAACTGACTTCAGCATCTCACACCAAGAACTTTCTGAGGGAAAAAAAATTCCCATTAATGAATATGGAGCTCAGATGATCTTCATACAACTATATTCTGTGATGCCGACTAAAAGCAAATCACAAGAGAAGAAAATCTGACCCACGAAGAGAGGTAAGGTCAAATGGCTCTGGTTTCTCCAGAATAACGGGGAGGCTTGAGGGAGAAGGAGCGGGACTTGGCACACTGAGTGAAACCCACACGTAATCCCTGAATTTCATTCCAGCCAAGAGTTTTAACAATAGTTTTAACTTTCTCTCCCAAAAACAATGGCTGGGACAAGGGCTCTTGAAAAACCCATAGGAGCACGGTATGAAAGACTTTCAATCAGACCAATCACTGTGCAACATGTTCAATCCTCTCTGTTTAAAGTTTGGACCCACTGTTTGTTGTTCACACATCCCGGCTTTGCAAGAACATCTCCTGATTTACGGGAGACGAAAATGCAGCAGACTTCAGCATGTATTGTCTGCGCCCTCATTCCCACACCCTAAACCCTGGCCAAAGACGCACCCCAGCACCCACACTGACCCATGCGTGGCCAGCATGCCCCTTTGCCCACTTACCTCAAGCACAATTTCTTTCAATTGGAACTGTTTTTGTGCAACTTTGTCTGAAGACACCGGCTCATGGTAGTAGAGGCAGAGCAGGTCGTATTTCTTCAAAACCTGCTTGAAGTTCTTCTCAGAAAGACTTACCACTCGGTCCTTCCCATCATACGTGGGGAAGTTAAGCCCCTCTTCTGCCCTGCAAGAGGACAGCAAATAGACCCCCACAACAAACAGATGAGTTCTCTTCATTTGGGAACAGTTTTGTTTCTTGTTCCCAAAAATACTATGTGCTGGAGAGAGGACGGAAGATTCTCAGAGGTCTTGTTGAGCTGAGTGGGGAGCAGAAAAGCTGATTTTGTCTCTCTTCTTTGCCGTTCCTGGGGCCAAGAAGTGACACTTCACCTCCTTGGGTCCAGCTACCTCTGAAATTGTGGGCTCAGGACAAAGAGCAGAGGCTCACAAACACACGCGCGCGCAGAAGAGGAGCCAGGCTAGGGAGGCTGGGAGGCCAAGCCCCAGATACCTTACATAGCTCTGCCCAGCCCCTGTCTCATTAGGAACTCCATTTTTAGGATGCAGTTGTTTCAGGCTAAAAATAAATCATGCAATGAATAAAAAAGTTAGATATGACACTGTTGAGGGATTCGCTGATACGGTCTGTCAGCGTGGCAGAGAGGCAGAGGAGGCAGGAGGAAATAGAGGACGATGTGCACGCACAAAATAAGGAGGCCAGAGAGGTCAAAGGAGAGAAAGAAACTCAAGAGGGAGGAAGAAAAACTGAGAGGAAAGAGAGATAAGGGACCATGGCACCAATAAGCAAATGGAGAGGTTAGAACACACAGACTGCCACTCATATATTATCGAGTTGTTAAACGACCCCAGGGAGGTAATTCGGTCTGTCCCCTCCTGGCAGTCTGCTCATCCCCCGCTACCACCTTGTCAAGTGACAAAGCAGAGCCCCAAGATGGTAGACTTCACCTTCTGCCCCTGTCTTTCCCTGCCTCCCGTCCTCTCTTCTCAGAAACCCTCTGCCCACCACTGGGCGAGGGACGCAGGGACACCCTTTCCCACCAGCCTTGCACACAAAGGTCCAGAGGCCCCCGTCCACCCTGGGCCCCAGTTCCTTTCCTACTACCCCTGCCCACAGCTGAACGCTGCGATGCCAGGAGAACCTGTCCTCATTTTAAAATTAAATAAAACAAGGTTCAATAGTCTCTCCAAAAACACTCTTGGGTTTTCTATCATCCCTATCATATTTCTTATTTTTATATTAACCGCTAATGTATCATTTTGCCCCTTTCATCTTCATTTAGGCAGACTGGTATAGAGGGTGCTGGAGCCAGACAGATCAGAGCTCAAATCCCTGCTCTGCTGTTTAACAGCTGATGAGCTTTGGAGGCTCACTTGCCCTCTCTGGTTCTCTGTTTCCCCCTATGTAAAATGGGGATGATCATAACTATAAGGTTTGGAACATACAGATGGAAAAACATGACACAAAGTAGGTGCTCAAAAATGGTAGCTTCTTAACTTCATTCTTACTGGAGGTGGTGGAACATTGGTTATTATAATTATTTGCTGGTATCTAATATTAATGGTTTGTGAACTCTTTCCTGTGCATTTTCTCCTTGAATCCAGCAGGCAGTTTGGGCAGAAGTGATCAGTGCTCACTTTACAGATGAGCTAACTGAAGTTCAGAAAGATCAGGGACTCGTCTGAGGTTGCAGGGTTACCAGCTGCCAGTGTGAGAATTCAGCCTCTCCTCAGAGCCCGGCACTCCTGCACACTTTGCCTCTGACCCCGGGCAATTCCCCTGCAGACATCCCTTTTCTTAAATGGCTCCTTGACCATCTCATCTGGTCAAACAATGGTCCAGTCATGTCTTTCCACTCTTCAGGGGAGTCAATGGCTCTCACGATTCTGGCCAAGTTTGTGTCTTCCTTCAATTGTAAAATCAGCTTGGAAATAGGACTCAGTCACTCTCAAATTTCGCAGGGGCTAGAAGTAAAAGAGCAGCTCGGTGTCCCCTCCGAGTGAGGCGAGGCCTCTCCTGTAGCCAGGGGGCCTTGTGCCGAGAATCGCTGATGAGGAGCTGTCTTGACACTGCACTTTCATGTCCGGGAAGCCAAGGCCTGGGAGAACCCATCCTGGAGACCCTTGACAGCATTCCATTCTTTCTCATGGTATAGTTTCTGTGTTTTTTAAAGATGGAGCCAAGAATAACTATTCTGAGGAGCACTTAGCTTTCCAGGTCATTGGCAAGCATGCAAGAGCTCTGCTTTCTCTAAAACATTTAGGGGGAAAATAGATTTCTGAGTGAAACAATGTATGTCTTGTCTTTTCGAGGTCAGCCTCCCAAAACTGTTCCCAGTTGTCTCAATCTCACTGGGTTACCTTTATTTAGAATTTGCTCTACTTTTCTTAATATGTAAGTGTTTTTTTTTTTTTTTTTATCTTTAACTGTTACTAAAAAACTGGGAGATATTTAAAGTCAGAGTCTTTGAACTTCCTACAGTTGATAAAACTACCAGGGCAAAGGGATAATTTTTTAAAATTTAGTTTAGCCCTAAAGTATGGCTTACAACCAAAAACCCCAGTTGTGAAAAATTTCTGTCCCTAGATTGGGGCCAGGCAGCCCAGCTCTGAGGACATGCAGCCCCTGACATATGCTGCGGTGATCGGGTTTCCCTGTGCATCCACGGTAGATATGAGGATCTAAATTTGTGTCCCACTGTCAGGAAGAGGTAGGTTTTCATGGACCACATTCAAAGTACCAGCCTTACTTTTGCCTGCCTTTTATTTTCCTATTTTTGTTTTTCCTCTGCCTTATTGCTCACTAATTTTAATTTATTTATTTTGTAAACAAGGAATGCCGCACACATTTCTGAGTCAATCTTGCATCCCGCAAATCAGCTTTTTTATTCCAGTTTTAGCTGCAGCCAAGCCAGTGTGTCCTGCACTCCTGGTTTATGTGGTCATGCTGAAATAAGTGTGTTTTTATGTGCCATTAGCAAGTACTTTTTGTTTTATTTTTTGAACAAGAAGGGGTAAAACAAAATAAACAAATCAATACAAATGAATGTTAATTGTCACAACATATGACATAGGTCCCTTGTTTTGTAACCTTTTCCAGTCCTTCTCTGCGTGAGTGGGTGCCACCTAGAACCCCTTAAACCAACCTAGTCCCTTTCATTTGTTTATTCTTAACAGGTGGCAGAATGATTTTGCATATATTATTTAATTTGATCTTCACAATAATCCATTTTAGAGAGAATCAAATTGAAGCCATGGTCTTTCATTTATTTGTCAATTAAACACATTTTTATGGAGCATCTTCTACTTACCAGACACAGTTCAGGGTACTGGGGATGGATACATTATAAACCTGAACTCACCCAGCATGCATCCTAGAAGGCAGGCAGACAAGAGTCAAAAAGAAAAGGTGTGTGTGCCTGTGTGTGCATGAGTGTGTGTTCATGCGTGTGTGTTCATGCGTATGTGTGCACGTGTGTGTTCATGCGTGTGTGTGCACGTGTGTGTTCATGCGTGTGTGTGCACGTGTGTGCAATATGAGGCTGAGCAGAGGCAGGTGCTCTGCAGAACAATTGAGAAGGCGAGGAGAGAGCCAGTGGCAGTGGGTGGGGCGGCCCCTTTGGGTGGGTGGTTGGGAGAAGCATGTTTGAGGGGGGAGCATGGGGAGAAGCCCAGAGGAGAGCAGGGGTGAGGCAGGAGCAGGCTGCTGAGGAAGGAGACCTCCGGGGGAAGAGGTGGACGCCCCCACTCTCAAGGCCTAAGGGCACTTCACCAGCTCTGGGGCAGACGAGGCTGAAAGAAGTTTTATCCACCTCTTTAATTTTCTCTCTCAGACTGTTTTATGTAGGAACAACACATACGTGCTCGCGCCTACATTTGAACGTCTGCACGTTCCTATCTGAGCACCTGTGAGGCAGCTCCGGGTGAGAGAGCCACACCCAAGAAGTCAGGAGACCGGGGTTCTGCCTATCTGTGTGGCCGGAGTCAGGTCCCCTCACCCTCCAGCCCTCACATTTCTAATTTGTGAAAGAGGGTCAGACTCACTGATCTCCTACGGCCCTTTCTGACCCGAAAATTTTAAAATCTGTTAGGAGATTTTCTTTTACCAGGTTAGGCACAACCCACAGGTCTAAGGAAGTCTGATGAATGTTACCTGCGGAGGAGGGTTTTGATAGGTGTGACTCTAGACAATTCCAAGCTTGCCTCTTCTCCAAGGCAAAGATCTACCACGTCGCTGCCTCCAAAGGTCCCTTCTTTGGTGAAAACACTCCACCCAGTGGACAAAAGAGAATATGGCATCTTTCTTTGCTCCTGTTCTGCTGGGCCACTGGCCTGAGAAGTACAGCCTGTTGGCCTGGGATAGAGCGTGCAGAAATGCTTGTGTCTAGAGCCCTGTGCTCCACAGCCTCAGGCATCTTCTGGGCACATCAGACAGGCCTGCTAACAACCCCCAAGGCCCATTTTTTCTCTGAACTCTGAATATCAGGTGGCCACAGGAGCCTTCCCACCTTCCAGCATCAGGAAATTCCTAAACAGATCCAAGCAGAAGGAGATAGTGCTAGCTTGACAAAGAGCCTTAAAGCTCCACCAATGCAATTCCAGGTTTTGACAAATATCTCTTCCTCAGGGCCGCCCTCAGTGTAGACCAGGGGCTGACATTCACTCTCCTTCCACACTGTACTTCTCCTTGGAAACACCCCTCCTCTTTGTCCCTCCCCCACCAGCTAAACTGAGCCTTATTGGAGCAGGGACAGCACCTGTTCACAGTATTCCTCACAACCAGCCTGGTGCCTATAGTAATTCTCAGTAAATATTTATTAAATAAATTTGTAGCATTACTTTGTGCCTATGGATAAATGTGGATAAGGTGACTGTGTCACCTTGTATGGCAAGAGGGACTTTGCAGATGTGATGACAATGAGGATCTTGAGACGGGGAGATGATCCTGGATTATCCTGGTGGGCCCAGTGTAATCACAAGGGTCCTTATGAAAGAGAAGGAGGAGGGTCAGGGTGGAAGACGTGAGGGTGCACACAGGGGTTGGAGTGACACAGGGCCAGCAGCCGAAGAACGTGGGCAGCCTCTTGGACGGGGAAGAGGCAAGGCAGGGGTTCTCCCTGAGAACCTCCAGAAGCCCAGCCCTGCCAACGCATTTTAGACTTCTGACCTCCATAACTGTGAGATCATACATTGGTGCTGTTTTAACCACTAAGTCTGTGGTAATTTGTTACAGCAGCAATAGGGAACTAATACAGAGGGTGACACAGTGAAAACTGACTCCTAAAGTGAAGAAAAGCTACCTATCTTATGGCCTCAGCTGTTTCACCTGTAAGAATAATCTCTGTCTTTGTCTGCCCTATTGCCTGCACTGAACAGATGAGAGAGCAGTTCAGCGCAGTATGGTTGATCAGGCCCTTTTATGTTTATGGTTCCTTTGATCCCCACTCAAAGTTGGGACATGCGTCTCTTTGGGCAAGTCACTTCACACCTCTCAGGACCTCCAAAATAATCTGGATCCACATTCCCCTACTTCCTTGACTTCCTTTGTTATAGTAATACACAATCTCTCAATATCTCCCTTTAGGAATTAAAAAAAGTTGTAATTCTTGCCTAATATATTTAAAAAGAAATGATTTTCAAATATTTTTATGTTGTCATATTATTCCAGAATCTATTATAAAGTTAGTTTATTATCATTCTTAATAATAATTGTTATATATAGAATAAAGATAAATTTCAATTTGCCAGCTTATAAATGATTCATTCTGTTTAATTTAATTAAAATAATTATGCAGGAGAAAGACTGATTTGTCAGCAAATGTTTAAATAGAAAATATTGGTTTTGGAAGCAAATATATATAAGAAAGAAAGATTAGAATTTTTTCTTTTTTAAATTTATTTTTAAAATTGAGATATAATTGACATACAATAAACTACACATATTTGAAGTGTTAAAGTTGATATGTTTTGACATGTGCATACACCCATGAAACCATCACCACGATCAAGATAGTGAATATATCCACTGCCCACAAGTTTCTTGAGTCCTATTATAATCCATCCTCCTCTCCCCCACCCCCAGTCCCTAGGCAGCCTCTGATCTTTTTTGTCACTCTAGGTTAGCATATATTACCTACTCTCTTTTTTTTTTGTTTTGGTCTGGCTTCTTTCATTTAGCATAATTATTTTAAGATTCAATAATGTTGTTGCATATATTAATAGTCCATTCATTTTTATCACTGACTAGAATTACATTGTATCAACATATGCAATTTGCTTATCCATTCCCCATTAGTGGAAATTTGAGTTATTTTCAAATATAAATCTACTATGAACATTAAATTTAGGTCTCTGATTCATTTTAGTTAATACAGTGTCAAGTATGAATAAAAGGGAATTTTTTGCACATGGATATCCAATTGTTTTGTACCATTTCTTGAAAAGACTGTCCATCTCCACTGAACTGCCTTTACATCTTTGTCAAAAATTGGTTATCCATATATCTGTAGGTCTATTTCTGGCCTCTCTATTTTGTTCTTTTGATCTATTTATCTTTTTAAATGTCAATACCATGTAGTTTTGATTACTGTAGCTTTGAAAGTCTTGAAATCAGATGGTGTTAGTCCTCCATCATTGCTCTTCTTTTTCAAGTTGTTTTGGCTATTCTAGGTCCTTTGCATTTCCGTATGAACTTTATCAGCTCATCAAGTTCTAAAAATATATATATATCTGCCGGGATTTTGTTTGAGGAAAATTGATATCTTTGCAATAGTGAGTCTTTGGAAACATGAACAAGGTATATCTCTCCATAAGTTTAAGTTTTTAATTTCTTTCAGCAATATCTTATAGTTTTCACTGTACAGGTCATATATCTTTTATCAGATTTATCTTTACCTATTTCATATTTTTGATGCTTTTAAAAATGATAAATTTAAAAATTTTTAAATTTCCATTTGCTGATAATAAATAGAATTCAATTGATTTTTGTATACTGATCTTGTATCCTGCAAACTTGCTAAATTCACTTATTCATCTAGAAGCTGTTTTTTAGATTCCATTGGATCTTTTACATAGATGATATGTCATCTGAAAATAAAGACCTATTGATTTCTTCACTTAAAATTTGGATATCTTTTGTTTCTTTTGCTTGCCTTATTGCACAGACTGGAACCTCCATTCATTGTTGAATAGACATGGTGAGAGTAAACATCTTTGCCTTTTCCCTGATCTTAGGAGAAAAGAGTTCAACTTTTCACCACTCAGCATGGTGGTAGCTGTAGATTTTTTTATAGATGTCCTTTATTGGGTTGAAGAAGTTTACTTCTTTTCCTACTTAGTTGTATGAGAGTTTTTATCAAGAATGGATATTGAATTTTGTCAAATACATTTTCTACATCTATTGAGATGACCATATGGTTTTTCTTTTTTACTTTGTTCATTTGGTAAATCACCAAACTGATCAACTGATTTTTGAAAGTTAAATAAACCTTGAATTTCTAGTATCATTTGGTCATGATGTGTTATCCTTCTTATACATTTTTGAATTCCATTTACTAAAATTTTATTTAAAATTTTTGCACCTTGGTTCATTATAGATATTGGTCTACAGTGCATTGTGTAGATCCAGATTGCCAGCTGGTATTATTTTTCTTCTGCCAGAATGACTTCCTTTAACTTTTCATGGTACAGGTCTGCTGATGATAATTCTTTAACTTTTGTTTGTTTGAAAATATTTTTATTCTGCTTTTTTTTTTTGAAAGATATTTTCACTAGGTAAAAGTTTTAGGTTGACAATTTTTTTTCTTTCAGTACCTAGAGTAGTTGCTCCATTATCATCTTGTTTGCATTATTTCCTACAAGCAATTACTGTCATTTTACATTTGTTCTATGTACATAACTTTTCTTTTATCTCTGGCTGTTGGCAGTTTTTAAATTTTTTTTTCATCGATAGTTTGGGGTAATTTGATTATGATGGGCCTTGCTTTAGTGGTTTAGTTTTCATCATGTTCCTTGTGCTTGGGGCTTGTTGAACACCTTGGATCGGTGGGTTCATAGTTTTCCTCAGATTTGTTAAATGTTTGGCCATTATTTCTTCAAATAGCTTTTCTGTATCCTGCCCCTCTTAAGGACTCCAATTATACAAATATTAAGCCACTTGGGATTGCCTCACTGATGTTCTTTTCATTTTCTAAAATTCTTTTGTTCTCTCATCGTTTCATTTGAGATATTTTCTATTGCTGTGTCTTCAAGTTCTCTAATCTTTTCTTCTTCAACATATAATCTTTTGTTAATACCAGGTAGTGTATTTTTCATCTTGGACATTATAGTTTTCATCTCTAAAAGTCTGATTTGGGTCTTTTTTATATCTTCTTTGTCTTGAATCATATTTTTGATCATATGAAATATCATTATAATAACTGTTTTAATGTCCTTGTCTGCTTCTAACATCTGTGTAAGTTCTGAGTTAGTTTCAATTATTATAATTCTCATTATTATGAGTCATATTTTTCTGCTTCTTTGAATGCCTAATAGTATTTAATTGGATGCCAGACCTTGTGAATTTTTCTTCATTGGATGCTGCATTTTTTATTTTTATAAATCTTTTTGACTTTTGTTCTGAGATCCAGTGAAGTTATTTGGAAACACTTTGATCCATTCAAGTCTTAATTTTAAGATTTCCTTTGACAGGACTAGAGCAGCATCTGGCCTAAGACTAATTTATTCTCCACTATCAAGGCAAGACTCTTCTGAAAGTCTACCCAATGTCTCCTGTGAATTATGAGGTTTTTCAGTCTGGTTGGTGGAAGCAGGCACCATTACTGGCTCTGCATGAGCACTATTCCCTCTAGTATAATCCTTTAGATTATTCATTTCTGCAGTCATGTGTAGTTTCCTTAAAACACACACATTGATCAGTACTCTGCTTAGTACTTGAGGGCAATCCTCTGCCAATCTTCAAGGTTGTCTCTCTGTGCAGTTCTCTTCTTTGATGTTCTAGCCTGTGAACTTTAGTCTCCTTGGTCTCCTTGGATTCTCAGTTCCATCTTTTCAACATAGGGACTCTGCCTTCGTTGCCCTTCCTGTGCCACTGCCTAAAAGATCTCCCTAGGCAGTGTGCTGGCACAATTGTAGGATTTAAATCATTTGCTTCCCATCTCTCAGGGATCATGCTTTTTCATTGCCTAATGTGCAAACTGTTGTTTCAAATGTTTTTATTTTATTTTTAATTATTTTGTTGTTTCAGATGGGAGGGTAAATTGGTCCCTGTTATTCCATTTTGGCTGGAAGCAGAAGTCTTAGAAAATTGAAATTTAGTGTCTTAGTCAATGTGGACTGCTTTAACAGAATACATAGACAGGGTAGCTTATAAATAGCAGAAATTTATTTCTCACAGTTCTGGAGATTGGAAAGTCCAAGATCAAGGTGCTGGCAGATTTGGTGTCTGGTGAAGGCCTGCTTCCTGGTTCATAGATGGCTGTCTTCTCTATCCTCACATGGTAGAAGGGCTGAGGAACCTCTCTGAGGTCCCTTTTATAAGGGCACTAATCCCATTAATGGGGGCTATACCCTCATGACCTAATCTAAAGTCCCCACCTCCAAATACCATTATATTGAGGGTTAAGATTTTAACACATGAATTTGAGGGGTGCATAAACATTCAGTCTATAGCATTTGGCTATGGATTATACAAGCAAAAATAGGCAAAAACTGCTTTTATGAGCTGATGTTGGTCATTCTTGGAGGTTGCACTTAAGTAGTCTAGTTTTTATACTTTTATTGTTTATTTCTAAATAATTAAAAAAGCTAATGGCATATCAATGAAATCATATTAGGATGCAAGTAACTAAAATCCAATGCAAGCCAGCTTAGCTTGTATAACTAGAGATGGGGAGGACTATAGGGTCAGTGTGATTCATTTGCTCAACAACGACATCAGGATTTTTTCTGTTTTCATCTCTCTGCTCTGCCTTCTCTTGTCTTAAACTTTCATCATCCAGATTGTGCCTAGTTGTTAAATGATGACTGCAAACAACTCCTCGGCTCCATACTTTTTCTTCTACTTCTAGAAGAGAGCATGGAGATTTTTTTCCCCAAGAAACCAGCAACAACCATATTCTCTGATCTCATAAACTACAATTGAGTCATGTGTGCACCTCTGAGAAAGAGGGTCCAAGGAGTGCACTTATACTGAATCACTCAGAATATGGTGGCATCAGCTCCCTGAAAGCCCTGGGCTGCCAGAAAAGGGTAGAATACCTAAATGACACTCAGGTCATTGTCAAAAGTCAGAGGAATGAGGGGATGCAATCACAATGTCCACTTGGGTAGGCATCAGGCCATTTGTCAGCACTTTGGAACAAATAACACAACATCAGTGTGAGTAATCTCTTCATTCCTAATAAATGAAAAGCCAAATTTTTATAATTATGATAGTATTTTTTGGACTCTGATTTTAGATGTTTTGGAGACATCAGATGTGTAAATTGGGATTTGGGTCAGATAAATTAAAGTAAGGAGGTTATGAAGATCACCTCCAGATGAATTTGCAGAATTAATAATATTAATATGCTTCCTCTTAACTTGTGTGTCAGCACCGATGTTCCTTGTATTTCCTGTCTTTGTACAACAGTATGTTATAAGCCCAGACTAGACAACATGATGGCTAAGAATAAAGATAATTGAAAGCTCTGCAAGAGTCAAAACCACTGTGGCAGCTGAGTGACAATCCAAGTAAGTGCCTGAGTCAGGGGCTGGCCCATCTGACCCCACTAAGGACCATGTGGACTAATATATTTAATTGGAGGCTTTCAGCAGTTTTACTTTAAGTGGCAAGATATTTAAGTCAGTATTTTAGACACTTATAAAAAAATTAAATTGGACAAGAGACTGTAGTGTCATTAATATTATGAACACTGGGGACACTGTCACAACCCCCAGCTGAGAAGTGCCAGAACAGATCATTTACAGGACTCACCATGTCCTTAGTGCTGTCCCGCACACTTTACATGCAACAGTGAATGTATATCCTCACAGACACCTTCTGAGGTGGTCACTGTCATTACTGACAGTTTACAGATAAATAAACTGAGGTGAAAAGAGGTGGAATTCTTTTGCCCAGTGTCACACAATAATAAGCAGTAAAGCTGCAATTGAAGCAGCTGGGATTCTGGCTCCAGAGTATGTGTAATTAACCACTACACTGTATGCCTCTGTTAAGTGCTTGGGGCAAATATTTTAAACTAACAATGGCTTTTGGCTTCACAGATTATAAATAAATCAACATAAGTGTTGGATTTTTAGTGGAGGTCTCTGTATTTCACACCTAGCTCTACTCTCCGGAAATATTACTGCAAGTGCTTTTACTTCTTCTGAGGCTTGGGACCAGAGGCTAGATCAGTGGTTCTCAATCACGGGTGATTTTGCTTCCCAGGAGACATTTGGCAATGTCTGAAAACATTTTTGATGATCACAATTCAGCGGGGAGGAGGTTGAGGTGTTACTGGCCCCTAGCAAACAGAGGCCAGTGATGTACTAAATGTTCAACATTGCACAAGACATCTTCCCGCAACAAGGAATTGTCCAGTACAAAAATGTCACTAGTGCTGTGGTTGAAAAATCCCAAGCTAGACTGAAACAGGGCTCGTGGTGTGCTCACTGAGATTCCCTCTCTGTGGACGTTAGCCAGGGTTTTGGTCCTTGTGAGTTCAGTAGCAGTAATCTTACTTAGCTGCTCACAGAGCCTGCAGAATATGTGACACATGTCATTCCTTGCTTGGTACATGAGCACTGGTTTCGGCTTGTGTCTCTAGCCCCAGCTCTTTTTATAGCCCTGTCTCCTTGCCTCATGAGTTATGGCATAAGTTTAGATTGGGAAGAACACTTTCTCCTTCACTGTTCCAGGACAAGTATTCACAGCATGCCTGGTTCTTTTATGTTTCTTGAGTTATGCTTTAATGTGGTCCCCCCATTCCTCTTCTGCCTGTCCTATTTGCTGGATCCTTGTGGTGGCAGCCACCCATTCTCTGAAATACCCTGATTATCATCCTCAGCACATGACTATCCTGATGGAGCCAGGGTGCTCAAGCTTCTGTGAGATTTTGTCCTGTGGTCAGAGTTCTCAAGTGCTATAAAGTGTGTGGACACATGACCGATGTGAAGCATGGGGCGGTTCCTTCTGCAGTGGTCCCCTGAGGCCTGTGGGCTCTCATGAGCAGGAATGATATCCCCTAGATCACCATCTCAGCAATGATCCAAGAATAGCCACTGTATTTTGTAGCATCTGGTCTGGGTTTGTAGCATCCAGAAACTTTCCTTTGCCACTCCTTCTGAGGGCAAAGGAACTGCTAATCCTCCCTCTGAATCATAACTAAAGCCAGCTTCCAAGTGGTGAGGTTGCAGAGCTTGATGGAGGGACACCATGGCCCCAAATACCTACTTTACCTGTTTGCTGCTTCAACAAATTCCTATAGATTCAGTTAATATTATCATGCACTCCAATTTTATAGATGAGAATCCTTAGAATCAGAGAAGTTAAGTGAGTTTCCTGAGGTGCCACAACTGATAAGCTAGATGATCCATGTCTATATATTTCAAATTCTTTACTCTTTGCTGGGTTATTTCCAAGAAATTTCTTTGCCTTGTTGCATAGTGGGAAGGACTAATCAAATTATCCAAGTGTCTAAGCAACAAGGATATGTCCTCACTAACAAACCCAAATGGAACTTCTAGACATGAAAAATAAAATACAGATGGTCCCTAACTAACAATAGTTCGACTTATGATTTTTCAACTTTACAATGGTGTGAAAGCAACACACATTCAGTAGAAACCATACTTTGAGTACCCATACAACCATTCTGTTTTTCACTTTCAGTGCAGTATTAAATAAATTACATGAGATAATCAACACTTTTTTTTTTTAATAATATAGGCTTTGTATTAGATTTTGCCCAACTACAGGATAATGTAAGTGTTCTGAGCATGTTTATGTTGGCTAGGCTAAGTTATGATGTTCAGTAGGTTAGGTATATTAAATGCATTTTTGACTAACAATATTTTCATTTTATGATGGGTTTATTGGGCTATAACCCCATCATAAGTTGAGGAGCATCTGTATCTGAAATAAAAAATATACTCTATGGGGTTAAAAGCAGATTAGACATTGAAGAAGAATAGACCAGTGGACCAGAAGAAATACCAATAAAAACTATGTAAAATAAAGTATAGACAAAAAAAATTGAAAAATAAATAGAGTCCTAGTGACTTGTGAGACAATACCAAGTAGCCTATCATATACATAATTGGAATCTCTGAAGGAGCAGAGAGAGAGGAGAGATCAGAAACACTATTTGAAAAAATAAATGGCTAAAAACTTTCCAAATTTGATGAAACTATAAACCCACACATCCAAGAAGTTAAAAAAAACCACCAGAGAAAGGCTGAAAGGAAAACAGGGAAGGCAAATCATAATCAAATTTCTGGAAACAGGTGATACCAAGATATATTAAGAACAGTCAGAGCAGATACTTTACATACAGAGAAACAAATACAAGGATGATAACAAACTTCTTTCTAGAAACTATGCAAGCCAGAAAACTGTGGAGAAAGTGATGAAAGAAATAAACAACTGTCATACTCGAATTGTTTGCTAAGAGAAAATATCTTTCAGAAGTAAAAAGTAAGTGAGGAATGAATTTAAAAGGGGCATAAAGAAATTTGTGCAGATGGAAAAGTTCATCATTTTGATTTTGGTAACATATATGTTATTACTAAATATATATATATAATTACCAAATATATGGATAAATAGATAAACACACATATGCATACATACACAGAAATTGTATATTAAATAGTGCAGTTTACTATAGGTCAATTACACATCAATAATGCTATGTTATTAATAAAAAGGAGAAATTAGGACTTTTTAAGATAAATAAAAGCTGACAAATTCATGATCCACACACCTACACAATAAGAAATGTTAGAGGAAGTTCTCCAGAAAGAAAGGAACATGATAAAAGACGAAAATTTGGAACTCAACAAAGGAGTGAATAGCTCCAGAAGAATCTGGTAAGTATGACTGTTTAAACCAAAAAATATATAAATGTATTGTGGTGTACGTAGCATATATAAAAGTAAAATGCATGGTAACAACAGCACAAATGGCAAAATAGGAGAGATAGAGGTTTGCTGTTGTAGGGTTCTTAGATTATATATGAAATAGTAGTATATAAAAATACAAATATATTAAAGCTAAAGGGTGGAAAATATCCCAAGTTAGCTCTAATAAAAGAAAAGCTGGAATAGCTATATTAATTTCAGAAAAAGGAATTTACCAGAGATAATGAGGGACATTTTATAATGATAAATGGGTCAACTCACCAATATACCTAAAACCCCTAAATGTGTATGCACCTAATAATAGTGCTTCAAATTAAGTAAAACAAAACCTGATAAAACTAAAAGGAGAAATAGACAAATATACTACTGTAGTCAGATATTTTAATATTTCTCTCTCAATAACTTATAGAACAAGTAGACTGAAAATTAGTAAGGATACAGAAGTCTTGAATAACACTATCAACAACTTGATTGAGGTGAAATTTATAGAATACCTTACTTTTTAATATGACAAAATACACGTACTTTTTAATTACACATGGATCAAGAAGGTAGACCATATGCTGGGCCACAAAAGAAGTCACAATGGATATAAGAGGGTTGAAATCCTACACAGTGTGTTCAATGATCATAACAAAATTAAATTTGAAATAAATAATGGAAAAATATGGAAAATCACCAAACATCTTGAAATTAATAAGACATCTCCAAATAGCCCATGGGTATTCTAATCACAAGAGAAATTAGAAGATATTTTGAATTGAATAAACATGCAAACACAATATATCCAATTTTATAAGATGGTTCTAAAGTAGTACTTAAAGAGAATTTTATAGCATTCAGTGCTTATATGAGAAATGAAGAGAGCTCTCAAATCAATGGCCTCAGCTTCTATTATAAGAAAGTAGAAATAGAACAAAATTAACTCCAAAATAAGCAGAAGGAAGGAAATTATAAAGATAAGAGCAGAAGTCAATAAAATAAAAGAAAATAATAGAGAAAATTAATGTAACCAATAGACGGTTCTTTAAAAGATCCCTAAGATTGATAAAACTTTATGAATACTAATCAGAAAAAAAAAGACACAAATTACCAAAATCAGAAATGAAAGCAGGAACATGATTACAGAGCATACAAAATTCCTTGAAAGACACAAACTACCAGAGTTCATTCAAGAAGAGATAGATAATACTAATAGCCTTGTATCTATTAAGGAATTTGAATTTGTTCTTAAAAACCTTCCTACGAAGAATATTCCAGGCCCACAGGGCTTCACATTTAAGGAAGAAATAATCCTTAACCCTACACAAACTCTTCCAGAAAACAAAAAGAGGAGGAAGCCCTTCCCCACTTATTTTTGTGAGGGCAACAAAACCAGAAAAGGATATTATAAGAAACAAAACTACATACTAATATCTCTTCTCAACATAGACACAAAAATTCTTAAAATCATTTTAGCAAATTAAATGCAACAGTATATACATCATCACCACATGGAATTTATCTCAGTAATGCAGGATTGTTTTTAAAAATTAATCAATGTAATTTACCATATAAACAGAACAACAAAAAACCATATGATCTTTCAATAAATGGACAAAAAGCTTTGACAAAACTCAACATCCATTAATGATTAAAAAAAAACTTTCAGCAAATGAGAAATAGAGAGGAATTTCCTCAACCTGAAAAAACAATTTCAAAAAACCTTTAAATAACTTCATATCTCATAGTGAAATACCGAATACATTTTTCCTCCTAAAATTTAAACAGGAATGTCAGCTCTCACCACTTTTATTGAACATTGTACTGGAGCCCTAGCCAGTGCAATAAGGCAAGAAAAAGAAATATAACATATACAGATTAGAAAGGAAAAATAAAATTGTCCCCATTTGTAGATGACATGATCATCTATGTATTAACAGACAATTCTAAGAAATTTATAATAAAACCCTCTAAACTAATCAGGAATTTAGTAAAGTTACAAGATATAATGTCAATATGTAAAAATCAACTTTATTTCTATTTAATAGTAATGGAAAATTGAAAAGTATTTTTAAAATACCATCTACCATAGAAACATTTACAGGAATAATTTAACAACAGATGTACAAGACCTTTACACTATAAACTACCAAATATTGCTAAGAGAAATGAAGAAATACTTAAACAAATGAAGAAATACATCATGTTTATGGATTGGAAAACTCACTACTGTTAAGATTTCAATGCTCCCCAAATTGAGATATAGATTCAATTTAATCCTAATGAAAATCTCAGGAGTCATTTTTATAGAAATGGGCAAGCTGACTTTAAAATTTATACGGAAGTACAAAGGATTATGACTAGTCAGAACAATTTTGAAAAAGAAGAAAGCTTGAGGACTTACCCCACTTGATTTCAAGACTTACTATAAGGCCGAGTGTGGTGGCTCATGCCTGTAATCCCAGCATTTTGGGAGGCTGAGGCAGGAGCATCACTTGAGGCCAGGAGTTTGAGATCAGCCTGGTCAACACAGTGAGATCCTGTCTCTACAAATAACAATAACAATAAAAAAATTTAGCCAGGTGTGGGGGTGCACACCTGTGGTCCTAGGTTCTCAGCAGGCTGACATGGGAGGATTGCTTGGCTTCAGAAGTTTGAGATTATAGTGAGCTATGATCACACCACTGCACTCCAGCCTGGGCAACAGGGCAACCCTGTCCCCCCCCCCAAAAAAAAAGGCTTACTATAAAGCTGCATTAATGAAGATAATGTTATATTGCCATAAGCCTAAACACAATGTAACAAAATAGAGGGCTGAGAAGTAGACTCACACAAATGTGATCAATTGATTTTCAACAATGTTGCCATGATAATTCAATGGGGAAAGGATAGGGTTTTCAAAAAATAGTGTTAGAAAAATTGGATATTCATATGCAAAAAAATTAAACTCAAACCTCGCTTCACACCATACACAAAAATTAAATAAAGATGCTTTATGGACCTAAATATAAGAACTAAAAAGAAATTAATACTTTTGGTTATGTAGGAGAAAATATTTGTGACTGTGAATGGGGCAAAGTCTCCTTAGGAAGAACACAAAAAGAAAAAACCATAAAAGAAAAAAATTTGATAAATTGGACTTTATTAAAATTAAAAACCTTTGATTTTTAAAGGATATCATTAAGAAAATGAAAGCCATAAACTGCATAGACATATTTGCAAAGCATACAACCGATCAATAACTTGCATCCAGAATATATAAATAACTTTTACAATAATAAGACAAACAATCCAATTAATAATTGAGCAAAAGATTTAAATAGACACTTTACCAAAGAAGATTCATGAATGGCAAAAAACATGTGAAACAATGCTTAATATCACTAATCATTAGAGAAACACACATTAAAATCAGAGCAAGATATCACTACCTTACTCACTGGAATAGCTAAAATTAAAAAGACTGACCACACTAAGTGTTAGGGAACATGTGAAGCACCTGGAAAGCTCAGACACTTCTGGTAGGAGTATGACAATAGTACACCCACTTGGGAAAACATATTGGTTGTTTCTTTTAGTGTTAAATATATACTTACCATAAAATTCAACAATCCCCTAGACATTTATCCAAGACAAGAGAAAATTCATGTCCAAAGACCTATCAACAAATGTTCATAGCAGCTTTATGCGTAATAGCCAAAATCTAGAAATAAACCAAATTATGAAAACTTCATGGTATATCCATATAATGAACTACTCAGCAATAAAAAGGAATAAACCACTGATATATGTAACAACATGAGTGAATCTCAAAGCATTATGCTTAGTGACAGAAGTCAGATACAAAAGACCACATACTATATGATTCTATATAAATGAAATTCCAGAAAAGACAAAACTATAGCTGTTAATTCTTTAAGAACTTTATGAGTTGATTATTAAACACAGCCAATATTAAAAATTTAAATTTTATAAACGTAAATTATATTAAAACAAAGTTAAATACTCAAAAATCATAAACTTCCTAATTATTTTACTATGCTTTACTAATATACATATATACTCTTGATATTATTTAAATCTATTGTGTCTATATAGTGGAAATTCTGTGTAATGGTTCTTTATTGCACACCCCTTACCAACTCTGCATTCAGTGATGTCATGAATGGTAGGATGAAATTGACCATGATGAAAATATTTACACCATGGAAATTGGCATAATAAATCAGGGTTTTGTTTGTTTGTTTTTCAGGGGAGCTGTTATTGAACATCAGCGCATCACTGAACATGGACACAAAAGATTCTATCTCCAGAAAAAGAGAGAATATATAGGATAGATGAAGAGACCTTTCTGAAGGAGTATGGATATGAACTGACCCTTGAAAAACGGTCAGAATTTAGACCGGCAGAAAAGGAAGAAAAGAACATGCCAGACGAGGAAAACAAAAGCAAAATGCAAGGGACAGTCCGGCTGGAGTGAAGGCTGTGCACAGCCTCAGTGAGCAATAACCCTGTGAATATGCACTGGACCCAGGCTGAGGGAAGCTTGGAGTCACGAGTGTGATGAATAGCTGCTGTTTTTCTTTCCCCTTACGTTCCTCCCCTTCTTCTTATAATAGCCTTCTTCCCCCAGCCATGTTGCTCTGGCAGATTCTGCTCACCACAGAACATTCCCCACCCCCGTCCATAAGGCTAGGTCCAAGGATGGACACTTAGCCCAGGACAGTCCAAGCAAAGTCCTCCCAAGCAGATATGGTATGTCAAAGGATGTTTCCCCCTCTCTAGTCACTAAGCCTGAAGAATGACAGTCCAGAGCGGACTCAAGTCACAGCAGGAGGAGTAATAGAATGAACACATAAGAGAAGCAGAGATAAGAGAAGGAAAAGATGGAGAAGTTTTGAATCTTTAGTTACAGTTGCTTCAGATCAGCTTTCCCTGTCCTTCCTGAGGGTGAATGTGTGAGCCAATAAATTCTGCCTTTTTTGCTTAACCTGGATAAAGTTTTCTCTGTCCCTTGTAACCAAAGATTTGTAAATAATACACCATGCTCAGGATTTTAACATATATTCTTTATCCCTGAAAACCAGAATTTGTGTGTAAAAGAGCACAGGGAAGGGACCCAAGTCTTTTACAACCAGGTGTCCTACTGTTCCAATCTTCCACCTAGTCTTAGGGGACACTCTAGCAAATGAGGTGACCCCTGGGCCTTGGAACAAGCAAGACCTTTGAAGTCATCTAGGCCAGTAATTTGCTGTGGTTTGCAAACTGGGTTCCTGGAGCTGTTGGCTTCCACAGAAGTGCCCAGGAAATGTTAAGGGGCCCACAGGGAAGTTTCAGGCTACCCTGCTCCAGTGATGGCAAGGCAACTGGAAGCATCTTGGCATAGCATAGATAGCACATCACAATTATTTATGCTGCAATCTGGCACACCATGCATACTGCAAGGAAACTGTTTTCTTATGAAATCAAACCCCAGAGTCCTCCAAGGAGTGAGCAGAAAAGAATGAGGGAAGGAGAATCCATCCGAGGAGGAGGAGCCACTGAACAAGAACTCTTAGAAACTGTTCCCCCGAGTCTCACCTCCCACTTGAGAGTCTCACCCCAGGGTACATCAGTTTCCATTTAAAACTCAGGCTAAATGGTGGACAAAATTGATTCCCCTGGTTCTTCATAGCACAGCTGAGACAACCTGACATTTTCAAAAAGAATTTAACTAAACACTAAGGGAGAACAAAAATGAAATTATAACAGACAGTACAAATAGCAACTTTCCAGAGTACTGGTTTCTGATCCTAAGGTAACCACATGGCAGTCTCAGGATGGTGTGATAATTTGGATTATTGTTCAGCAAATATTCATTCTCTATCCCTTCCCACTGTGGATGGAATATATATCCTTGTCCCATTGATGTTGAGCCTTGCCATGCGACTTTCTTTACCCAATGGAATATTAATGGACATGACATGGACAGAGGCCTTAAATGTGATGTGTAGCTTGGCTTTTGCTTCCAGCATTCTGCCATGAGAAGAATGAACCTTTGGTAGCACTTCTCTTTCAGCCTGGCCCCTAGAATGACATGTGGACCGGACCTAAACCCAACCTGAAGCCAGGAGCCCCACTTAATCAACCCACAGCCTGAAGCAGAGCCTCCCAGGGGGCACATCCTAGATCAGCTGAATTGCAGAAAAACTGAAGACCATGAGCATGGGCAGAAAGGCTTGGTGTGGTCCCCTGGGTGATGGGATGCCTTGTTTCTCAGCATTCTGATGGCAATGGTTGACTAATACAGATGATACCATGTCACAGGTCTTGTCTACGATCCCTTCCTTGGAACAAACCCTGCTACCCAGGTGCTGTATCAGGACATCCTGACCTCGTTCCCTCTGGCCAGTGAAACAGTGAGGCACAGACAACACCTGTCTCCAGCCCCCTGCTAAAGAGAAGTTTGCCATCCTGCTCAGGAAAAAGTCCTGCCTCATCACCACCCCATAGTGGAAAGCAACCTTGCTATAAATAGCATAATAGTACAGTATAGCATAAAACGTGTCTGAAGCAGACAGTAATTGATGCCATGTGTGAGGAGGGCTGGCATGCCTGCAGCTGCCCATGCTCTTCCAGCAGCTCATCCTTCCCTTCTTTGTGTGGTTACTACAACTTATCCTTCAGCCCTTAGTGCACTGACGCTTTTGTAGTGGCCTTCCCTGATGGGTTCAAGTCCCCGGTAGCCACTCCCATAACTGCTTCTTCACAGCCCGTAGAGGTGCTATTTCACATTTCCTTGTAGGGAGATTTTTTAATGTCCATTTGCCCCACTGTCTGTGAGCCTCATGAAGGCAGGGGCAAGCTTCAGGTGGTTTTGCTCAGCACTGCATGCCCAATGCCCAGTACCATGCCTGGCGCATGGAGCTGTCAGTAAATAACTACTGAACAGACCGGGCCCATGTCTCCCCGCAAGCGACAGAGCTGCCCCTTGCTTAGCTGATCATTTGATTACCTGGGTTTTCTTTCCTTTCTCCACCACAGCTTATGAACTCATACAGTTCTGACCACAAATGCAAGGTCCTTTCCAGCCCCCCAAATCATAAAGACAGAATCAAAAAGATCACAAAAAGGTCTTACCATCTGCATCTTGGATGTGAGGGCACATCCTCCTCAATTAACCAAGTGGAAAACTGAGGCACATTGTTCCCCCTGCCCCAAGTTTACTCAGCCAGCCACTGGCAAGTGTTAGAGCTGTTGACAGGAAATTGGTTCTGCCCCTTTCGTTGTCACTCTGGGCATGTATTGTTTTCCTCCTGTAATGATGACTTTGGCACCAAATACCATAGGTCTGAAACACCCGTTCCTTGTTAAGCAGCCCTGGCTTCAGAGGGTCTGCGAGTGAATAAGGACGGATTGGGAGCCGTCCACTGGCCAGGTGTTTGGTAGCAGCTGCCACTTCCCTTCTTTTGTTTTTGCTACCATCACTGGTTTTAACCCTCATCTAGAAGGCCACTTTGTCTGGGACAGGGAGATAATTTAGTCTCACGTCTGTTTGGCAGGTTCCTGATTACCAGCTGAGCCTGATTACACAGTCTGCCTGCCGTCCCAGGACAGACGTGCTGCTGCCACACTGGAGGAGGGAGGCGGCTCCAACTGTGGAATTGCATTTCAGAGTCTCACTTCCAACACCTCTCCGTGGCTACCTCAGACCCACTTTCCAGTAGGCAACCGGCTCCCAGTTCCACGCTGAATTTCAAAGCTACTTGCGCTCACTTTCTCTCTCCAGCAGGGGTCCTCCAACATGGACCAGGCTCCTGTCTCTATCCAGATCGCAGGTCTGCCTCTTTCCTAGGCGATCTTTGGATTTTCTGGGTTTTCTGTCCTTTCTCTAGCAAGAACAACTTCCATTCATGAATTGAACAAGTTTAACTAAAACACTTGGCAAACATTTATTAAGGACTTCTGTGCCAGGAACTGGAGATGTAGGTTGAGTAAGACACAATTCTAACCCCAGGAGCTGTCAGAATAGAGACAGAGACAGATATGCAATGGATGCAGAGACAGACGTGTGGGGGTTCCAAGGTGGGAACCCAGGAGAAGAGACTAGTTTTCCCAGAGAAGGAGTGGAGGGGAGTGGTTCTGCAAGGCTTCACAGAAGAAGTGCCATCTTGATGGTTAAAGAGATTAACTGGGATTTATTATTATGTGTAGCTGAATACACACAGAGGCATGGACATCTAAGATGTGTGAGGTGGGGGGACTAGTACGAGTAATCATGTCCATGGCAGATTAGAGAATGCCACGTGATCAGATATGCCTGGAAGACATGCTGTGAGGGCCCCAGGAAAGAGGAGGGGTGGAAGATGAGGCTGGAAAGTTGGGCTGAGATCAGAGCGTGAAGGATGCTCTGTGACAAGCTATGAGGCAGACAGAGTTATAAGCATCCATTACAAACATCAGCACTTGTTTGAACATGAAGCAGGTCATGGAGCTTCTGCAAGACAATATTACTTTCATATGACAGATTAAATATTTTTCCTGGAAGATAAAACTCACATCACAAATAAACCAAGGAAGATCTTGGTTGATCTTCTAAAAGATCACTTCCATAAAGTGATAGTAGGGCCAGATTGTGAATAATTGTTGAATGAGGAGCTGTGGCTGACATCCAGGGAGCTTGCGGTGTGCCAGACACTGCATAAGCTCTCAACATACAGTCACCTCACTTGATGCTTAGAGCAGCACTAGAAGGCAGAGATTATTGTCATCATCCCCATTTGGTAGTTGAAGAAAGTGCCTACAGCAATGGGCTTTTGGTGAATAATGCAATTTGAAGCCAATCAGCCTGATTCCAGGGACTATGCAGTAACCTTTATGCTCTTTGGGAGACAGCCAGAATCCTAGGCTAAAGAATATTTAGGATTTCCTAATTTCCTGCAGGCAGTGGGGAGCCACAGAGGATTCTGAGCACAGAGGAGATCTAATCAGTTGATGATGACTTCTCTTTGTTGAACAAATAAGGAAGACAGAAGAAATACTTGCAGAACTTTCAGGGGTAGCACTTCAAACAATGAGGCAGAGAAGGTGAGCCACTGGGACACTTCATTCCTAGGGAGGCCAGGCTGGTGGGTAGGGCTCTCCTGAAGTAAGGCTGTGCCAACTGTGCATCTAAGGCTCCAACTGCATACAGCAACAGCCTCTGAGGACAGCCTGTGCGTGTCAAAGAATAACCTTCCACAGATCCCTGTGGCACAGACTCTGGTTGCATACTGGTCTTTTCTTTAAGTCTTGCTTATGCCTTAAATCACCCCTCAGCAGGAGCACCTGCAATTATGAAGTCAGAGATTCTAACTTAAATCCCCTTTGTCTTCTTATAACTAAATTCAGCAATATAAGGACACTCTCATAAATGTCAGGTAGTGAAGATCTTTACCTTGCCAGTCCAAACACCTAAAATGATGTGCATGTTCCCCAACAAGCAGAGGTGAAACCTGCTTGCGTCGATGACCACTGCCAGGGTGCTTTCAGAATTCCTGCAGTGTGAGATGCCTTTCACCCATTGCACTGGAGTTATTTCCCTCAGAATCACCATTTCACAGCTTTGCAGCCTTATCTTCTCTGTTCTTTACTGACCACTTTCCAAACTAACCTCAGGATTTTGCCCCAGCTCTTCCTGGGGTCTGCAAATCCTCTGTAATGAGTAGCCGTCTGCGGGTTCATCTTTGTGTCATCTCCCCTCCCCCTTCAGATTGGTAATGAAAATATTAAACAGGACTAAACCATTCCTGACCCTGCTGCACCCTGCTGGACAGCTCCCCTTGGGACTGGCTGCCTTTCATCACTTGCCTTTCTTTCTTGCAGTTGTTTGTCCAATTTATAGGCATCTCCCGCTATCCTCAGCTTAGTCAATCTGAACCGATTGTGCAGGTAAAATTGCTGAGAGATGTCCCAAGCTTTTCTAGTTAAAGTCCAGGTCTATGTCTTTTTCCATACAGCGGGAAACAATTTGGGTAAAAACTGACTAACTCCACATTAAATATCAGTATATCTTCATGTAATCTGGACAGTTGACTAAATATTTTATTTTCAACTGGTTCTTTGGAATCCTGTGTTCATGAGTTAACAATTGCTAATAAAATGTAAAAATTTTACTCTGTTTCTCTTCTTGATCATAAACTTAGACTTGGGGCATTTTGTAACTCAGTTTCTCGAGATGTAAATAAAATGAGCTAATTTGTGTTTACAACGAACTGCAAGAAATGTTTGATAAAACTACAAAGGATTGTTTATCCTTTAAAAATGCTTTGTCTTGTGACACAAATAATCCCCCTTCCTCCTCCCCGCCCCTGTTTGGAGATCTCACCAAGAAAGATGCTGCCAGGCAGATCCATTTCATTTTTATTCTCCATATTCCACACTTCTAGAAGTCCTGGAAGAAGAGGAGCATACGGCTCCTCTGGGACCACATTCTGAATGTGTGGCTGTGCCATGAAATATAAATGTATCTGTACCTGGACAGGGTTTTCTTTTTTCCTTGCTTTCCTCAGACTCAGGGCTCATGGTGTCAAAAGCTCAGGTGCATCTAGCCATGAGGAGACATCTTTTCAGGCTCTCTTCATTTTTGCCTCAGTACCCTCATCACAGTAATGAGGATGGACAGAGATTTAAAAGCAAATATAACTAGCAAATAGGGCAGACCACTTTCTAATCCACATCCAGAACAAAAGATAGCACTTCCGGGAATTAGCTCACCAGGAGGGAAGCACACTCATCTAGTTCTGTAAAACCTTTCCCTTTCTCTCAAAATATTCAAAAAGTCTTATACTTTTAGAAGGGACATAAAGAGAGAACCTTCAATATTTGGTCTCTATTTTTAAATTTTTCTGGTTCAGGAATGCTTTAACAAGGCCATCCAAGTTGGAAACCGTAATAATAATTTTTACAGCACAACTGAACAAAAGAACATGAAATAGTAGGAACCCAACCACTCTCCATATATTTTAACTCTATTGTATAGAGGAAAGATGTAATAAATGTAAAAAGGATTGTATAGTTCACAGAACACCTTTATCTTTCGTCACAAATATATTACTTGCACTCAAGATATCACTCTATATGATGAAGGAATTTCTGAAAATAATATATGTTAAATACAGTGTATATAAGAGATTGATTTATTCTATACACATATTTGTTTGTGTTGCATATTATACAGGCATGCCTTTTTGTAAATGTGTTTCTAAAAACATATATAAATGTAATTTCACTACTGGCTAGCGGTCTCATTGATATGGGGATGTGGGTCTCCAGCCTGGCTCTCTTTGCATCTCGGCATGTCAGGTCTCAATGGCAATGGAGTGGGAGCTGTCCCGTTTCTGAGTCCCAGAAGCCCAGGTTGTATTTGTGTGTGGGGAGAGTTAATGAGAACAGAATGGCTTTCTTCCCCTAGCTTCCCCAATCCCATCTGTTCAAACAAAAGGCTGAAAGGGAAAGAGAACTGGGACCCTGCTGGTCAAGGGGGGAGGAATAATAACACATATCCTTGGGCAACATTTCTGCACATGCAACCCTTTTATACTGTGCTTAAGCTTTTATTCAGACAAAAGGAAGTCAGGCCAATGTAGTTTCCATTTTTTTGAAAAATGAAAAAAAAATACATTAGGCCCAAAGGCTAGTTTTTTTTGTCTTCAATGACTATATTTGTAAGTCTAGATTGAAAAATGGAAAATATGAAAGGGAAGAAAAAAGCAATTTTTTTGGCAGTGAAATCTGCTGAGTAACCCACGTGTGTAGGCAGTTGTAGAAGACCAATTTCACTTACTATGCATGAAGTTCAAGGCACAAGTAATTAGCATTATAACAAAAGGAGTAAAAGAATACACTTCCCTCACTTCCTAAGGAGAGTCTATGAAAACATTGTGATTTCCAGTGGTGGATAAGAAAACCAGTTGCCTTCCATCCCTCAGGTCAATGGCTTGCCCATAGAAGCGTGGCAAGCAACTCTGGAAGGTCAGAGCAACTCTCCCTGGAGCAGCTCATGGAGGTTGACTAGCTCCTAGAGATGGCTGCTAGAATCCCAATGGGACTCCCTCAAGGGATTATTTCACAAGATTTGCAGATGCTCTGATACATGCTGCTGTTCATCAAGGCAGGAGAAGAAAAGATTTCCTGGATATTTACTCCACTAAATTTAAGCTGGAGCTATCAGACACTCTTACCCTACCTAGATAGGAAAGTGAATTTGTCATCAAACTATTACTTTTCTTTTATCTATATTACAAGCCTTATATTTCAAGTCAATCATCACAATTGCTGCATTGTCATCACATACATACAGCCTTATCATTTTTTCGAAAGTGTATAAAATGAATTATACCCTTTCCTCTCGAGTTAACTTTGATGCTATCACTTCTGTGAAAAGAAAGATAAGAAGGGGATGAAGAAATTTACAAACTGAGATTGCCAAGGAGCTAAGATGTTTAGGTCACTACATACTTGAAAAAGGAAGGAGCTTACATCTCCAGAATGCTCCCCAAAGGATGAAAAAAGAGAAAGGAAGGGGAAAATAAAAAGTAAGTGTGAGCATTAAGAAATGTCATCTTAGGATCTCCTGAGAATTGTGAAAGTCCAAGGAAATTTCATAAAGAAATGCTGTTAGGGCTGGGCGCGGTGGCTCACGCCTGTAATCCTAGCACTCTGGGAGGCCGAGGCAGGAGGATCACTTGAGCTCAGGAGTTCGAGACCAGCCTGAGCAAGAGTGAGACCCTGTCTCTAATAAAAAAAAAAAAAAATTTGTAAAAATAAAAAAAAATAAATAAATAAAAAGAAATGCTGTTAGAGCACCCAGGACACTAGAGGTACAGAGTCTGGCTCCTTTCATAGAAGGTCCATCAGCTACCCAAGGAAGGCAAATCAGACCTAAAATCTAAGGAGGCATGGTCTCTAAAAAAGGGAGACATTTCCTGAAGGAAGGGGTGGCCTTTGAAGGACAAGTAAACTTGTGTAAAGCACAAGTTTAGCAAATCTTGATCATTTGGGTAGAATATTTCCTCATAAAGGTTTACTCTTATTGTGTTGTCAGCATTCATTATGCATGCAAACAGAAGGAAAAGCAGGCAGAAGACAGTCTAAAGCGGTGATTGAGCAAAATCATATTATCTGGCTTTCACCTGCATCATATTGTTCATTTTTTACAAAGCATTTTCTTTCCTCGTTATTTATTTTTGCTTGGGCTAATTTTAAAATGAGTTTTTATTCCCCTGGTACACCGGGCAGGGGTGGCCCAGAATGAAAAACACCCCCTGATAATCCACAGAGAATGTAATCCACAACGTTAATAACTGGCGAGCTGAATGCATTTGCCTGCTCCATTTTCCTTCTTTATCCCTAAAGGAAAATAGGAATATAAATATACCTACTTTTCAGATGAGTTCTTTAAAGGATTGGCTACAAAAAGGTTTTTTTTTTTTTGGTTAACAAAATTAGATTTTGCCATGAATGCCCATCTCAAAACTAAAGTCGTGAACCGTGTAAAAAGTCTTGCTCTTGGGGATAATAGGAACCATGCTTAAAAAATAACATGGTTCTAAAGATGGTACATTTAAAGAAAAGGTGATCAAGGCTAATTATTGGATGATTGTCATTAGATGATCTTTATTATATTTCCACAGTAAGTCACGAGAGATAAATATGCCACAGTTAGGACATGCTGCTTAGGTATGACAGGGACTCCCCCACCCTCTCTTCCAGCCCTACAGTTTCAGGCAACTTTAAAGAATGTTTGTCCTGTTAGTTTTAGACACCATTTCATGTAAGGTTATCATACAAGTAAATGGGACTCCTTCTCTCTGCCATCATTCACAGGGTGTACATATATTTGAAAGAGCTTCTGTTTTCTGCACATTTGACTTGAATTCAGATTTATCAATTGATTCCATAACTATTCATTCTGAGACACTGAACAAAGGCTGTAACTGATCTGAAAAGGCTAGTGTCTGGGTACATGTGAGGGAGCAGAGGATATGGCCTGCCAGGTTTGGGGTTTGGATATTTATCCAGAGGGTGATGAGGAGGCATGGAGGTGGAAAACCAAGAGGGTGTGAACAGATCACTGCAAAAATGGCATACCTCTGAGATATTGCAGGTTTGGTTCCTGACCAATCTAATAAAGCCAATATCAAAAATAAAGCAAGTCACATGAATTTTTTTGTTTCCTAGTACATATAAAGTTATGCTTACACTGTGCTATAGGCTATTAAGTGTGCAATAGCATTATGTCTAAAAAAACACTGCATATATTATACATTAACTTAAATATGCCATATTGCTAAACATTGCTAATGATCATCTGAGCAATTTGCGAGTGGTATTCTTCTTGCTGGTGGAGGGTCTTGCCTCCTTGATGATGCTGCTGACTGATCAGGGTGGTGGTTGCTGAAGACTGGGGTGGCAGTGGCTATTTCTTAAAATAAGACAGTGAAGTTGCCACATTGACTGACCCTTCCTTTCACAAAAGATTTCTCTGTAGCATGTGATGCTGTTGATAGCATTTTACCCACAGTAGGACTTCTTTCACAGTTGGAGTCAATCCTCTCAAACTCTGCTGCTGCTTTATCAACTAAGTTTATGAAATATTCTAAATCCTTCATTGTCATGTCAACAATATCCATAGCATCTTCTCCAGGAGTAGATTCCATCTCAAGAAACCTTTCTTTGCTCATCCCTAAGAAGGAATTACTCATCCGTTCAAGTTTTAACATGAGATTGCAGCAATTCAGTCTCATCTCAGGCTCCACTTTTAATTCTAGCTCTCTTGCTATTTCCACCACATCCACAGTTACTTCCATCACTGAAGTCTTGAACCCCTCAATGTCATCCATGAGGGTTGGAGTCAATGTCTTACAAGCTCCTGTTAATATTGCTATTTTGACCTCCTCCCATGTAACACTCATGTTCTTAACAACACCTAGAATAGTGAATCCTTTCCAGAAGGGTTTCAATTTACTATGCCCAGATCCATAAGAAGAATCACTATCTATGGTAGGTATCACCTTACAAAATGTATTTCTTAAATAACAAGACTTGAAAGCCAAAATTACTCCTTGATCCATGAGCTGCAGAATGGATGTTGTGTTAGCAGGCATGAAAACAAACATTAATCTCCTTGTACATCTCCATCAGAGCTCTTGGGTGACCGGGTGCATTGCCAACGAGCAGCAATATTTTGAAAGGAATCTTTTTTTCTGAATAGTAGGTCTCAATGGGGGGCTTAAAAGATTCAGTAAATGATACCATAAACAGATGTGCTGTCATCAAAACTTCATTTTTCTGTTGGTAGAGCACAAGCAGAGTAGATTTAGCATAATTATTAAGGGCCCTAGAATCTTCAGAATGGTATATGAGCAGCTTCAACTTTAAAAGTCATCAGCTGCATTAGCTCCTAACAAGAGAGTCAGGCTATCCTTTGAAACTTTGAAGCCAGGCATTGGCTTCTCCTCTCTAGCTATGAAAGTCCTAGATGGCATCTTCTTCCAATAGAAGGCTGTTTCATCTACATTGACAATCTATTGTTTAGTGTAGCCACCTTTATCAATGACCTTAGCTAGATCTTTTGGATAACTTGCTGCAGCTTCTATATTAGCACTTGCTGCTTCACCTTGCACTTTTATGTTATGGAGATGGCTTCTTTCCTTAAACCTCATAAAAACCAACCTTTACCACCTTCAAACTTTTCTTCTGGAACTTCCTCACCTCTCTCAGCCTTCATAAAACTGAAGAGAGTTAGGGCCTTGCTCTGAATTAGGCTTTGGCTTAAGAGAATGTTATGGCTGGTTTGATATTCTATCCAGACCACTAAAACTTTTTCCATATCAGCAATAAAACTGTTTTGCTTTTTTATCATTCATGTGTTCATTGGAGTAGCACTTTTAATTTCTTTCAAGAACTTTTCCTTTGCATTCACAACTTGGCTAACTCTTTGGTGCAAGAGGCCTAGCTTTTGGCCTATCTTGGCTTTCACCATGCCTTCCTTCCTCACTAAGCTTAATCATTTGTAGCTTTTGATTTTTTTTAAATTCATTTTTAAATTTCAGAATATTATGGGGGTACAAACACTTTGGTTACTTATATTGCCTTTGCACCACCCAAGTCAGAGCTACAAGCGTGCCCATGCCCCAGACAGTGCGCTCCACACCCATTAGGTGTGAATTTACCCATCCCCCACCCCCTCCCACCTTTTGATTTAAAGTGAGAGTTGCATGATTGTTCCTTTCACTTGAACACTTGGAGGCCATTGTAGGGTTATTAATTGGCCTAATTTCAATATTGTTATGTCTTAGGTACTAGGAAGGCCCAAGAAGAGGGAGAGAGACAGGGGAACAGCTGGTCAGTGCAGCAATCAGAACACATACAACATTTATGGATTACATTTGCTGTCTTATACAGGCACGGTTTATGGTGACCCAAAACAATTACAATAGTAACATCAAAGATCACCGATCACAGACCACCATAATAGATATAATAATGATAATAAAGTTTGAAATATAGCAAGAATTACTAAAATGTGATACAGAGACACGAAGTGAGCACATGCTATTGGAAAAAAATTGCACTGATAGACTTGCTTTACACAGGGTTGCTACAAACCTGCAGTTTGTAAAAAACACACTTTCTGCAAAGCACAATAAAGCAAGGCATGATAAAACAATGCATGGGTATGTTAGTGATTACGGTTGACCCTTGAACAACATGAGTTTGAACTGCACAGGTCCAGTTTATAGGTGGATTTCCTTCCACCTCTGGACCCCTGAGAGAGCAAGACCAACCCTCCTCTTTCTCCTCCTCCTAAGCCTACTCAACATAAAGATGATGAGGACAAAGACTTTTATGACAATCCACTAACACTTAACGAATAGTAAATATCTTTTCTCTTCCTTGTAATTTTC
Source organism: Daubentonia madagascariensis (assembly GCA_023783475.1). NCBI lineage: Eukaryota > Metazoa > Chordata > Mammalia > Primates > Daubentoniidae > Daubentonia > Daubentonia madagascariensis. The sequence continues at coordinate 4,017,497 of JAKFHU010000913.1, read as the reverse complement.
TTAACATTTTCTTTTCTCTAGCTTACTTTATTTTAAGAATGTAGCACATAATATATATAATATAGTGAGTATATTTTATATATATATATATATAAAAGTGGGTATATAATTATATATAATAATTGACACATAAAATGTGTCAGTTGACTGTTTGTTATCAGTAAGACTTCTGGTCAACAGTACGCTATTGTTGGTTAAGCATTTGGGGGAGTCAAAAGTTATACTCAGACTTTCAACTGTGTGGGGGTTGAGGGGAGGTCAATACCCTTAATCCCCATGTTGTTCAAGGGTCAACTGTACTTTCTTTACCTGGTTTAACCAAATTCTTCCTCACTAAATGAATTAATTAGTGGCATTCAGAGATTCCTGCAAAGACACAGCAGACTGAAAGAAACAACAGAATGACAAAGCCAATGTTCTACTCTTGGCATGAGTTCTCTGTCAGCCATGTTATGAGCTAAAAGCAAAATCAACATAATCAGCTCTGACAAAAAGTTAGCCAAAAATATTAAAAATTACCAAGACTCTTTGAAATATAGATTTGTATAATTAACCACAGGGTATGATCTATATGGTATATAGATCATCATAAGGTGAGGTATCTTTTTGGCCACGTCTGCCATGAAAATACAGTGGGGAAATAAACTGGGTTTAGAACCACAACTTTGAATTACAACATTATAAAATATTAAATTGTTTGGTTTTTTTAAATAGGATATATCCCACTTCATTGCTCTTACTAAAAATATCATTATAAATTATAATATTAAAAGAGTACAAAGGGTTTTTGTACCATTAACAAAGTAAAATAAATTCAGAAATATTGTTCATTTCATCTTTCTCATTTTTTCCACTTACTATGCAAGTCATCCCAAAACTTAGTGGCTTAGAACTACAACAAATTTGATTTTACTCACTATTTTGCAATTTGGGCAAAGCTCTGCAGGGATAACTTGTCTCTGCTCCACACGGTGTCACCTAGGTTGGCAAAATTGTTTGAAAACCTCATTTAGGAGATTGAAGGAAAGTAAAATACAATGTGTATTTGTATAACATAGTGGATACTCAACATATTTTAGCTCCTTTGTCCTTCCTCATTGGCCTTGAGACTAATAGTGGGGTCAATACCTTATAAAATAGTCTCTCACTAGGACCTCTCACATTAATTAATCTCTCTTTCTCTCATATTCCAATAGTGTATTATGCCTTTGTTACCACATTTCTCACTTTTGTTTTGCATTTAAGGTATGTATGCAGATGTTATTATATATGATCAAGTCTTATTTGGCTCTGTATACTCAGCAGTTTGTAGGATGCTTTGCACATAGTGGGTGCCTGCAAAAATATTGAGTAGAATGGACTTGCTAAAGTTTTAGGACCTTTACTCAGTGATGGAAGTTGGTGGCAGAAGAGCTGAGTTGATTGACTTAGGAGGAGGGGACGGGAGAAGGGAGTACACTATGGTAGTCTATTCCTTAGACCAACAGCTCTCCTTAGCATGTCCTGTATGTCTTCCAAGCCAACTCTGAGAGGCATAATAGTAACTGGGTAAAAGAAGATGACTAGATCCTTAATCCAAAGAATGGTAAATACCTACTGCCCACCTTTGTCACAGATGCTGATGTCTCTGATCCCATGGCTTATGGTAAAGTGGATATAGCTCTAGATTAGCAGCCATGACATGTATCACTGACTGGGTGTAGTCTGTGGGCAGTTAACTTTTGATTTCCTCATCTGTAAAGGGGTGGACTTGTATTAGTAAATTCTTAGGTGCCCTACAGCTTGAAAAGGTTGTGATTCTCAAAACCCCTGAGATGTAGTTCTATATGGGTGGTTATGATGGTGAAGCAAAGCTAGTGGCCCCAGTTCATGGTCTGAATATGGCACTATCTTCCAGGTTTATGCTTTAATGAATACCAGTGAAAATATAAATTATTCTTCTTACATTCCCAATGCTTAACATAGTACCTGACTCAAGATAAGTGCTCAGAATATTTGTTGAATGTGATATAATAAAGAATATAGCTGGTCTATGCCCCTGGTTCCTGGCACACAGTTTCAGAAACCTTGGAATTTTCTGAGTGATCGGAGTACCTTTTGTTTTCTTAAGAGCCCCTTTTGATCATACCCGAGTTTATGCTAATGAACTCAGAGCCCATATCCTAAGGTGGCTCATGGTGCGACCTTAGATAGTCTCAAGGAAGGGACTGACCGTGCCAGAAACACCAAGCATGCGATTTCAAGGTTGGGACTTTCAGCCCCACTACCTGACCTCCAAGGAGGAAAGGGAAGCTAGAGATTGAGTTCAATCACTTGGTCAATTATTTAATCAATCCTACCTAGACAATGAAACTCTGGATAAAAACTCTGAACACGGAAGTCCAGGGGAGATTCCTGCTTGGTGAAGAGATTGATGTGCTGGGAAGGTGACACACCCAAGAGGGCAAGGAAGCTCTGAGCCTTTCTCCCAGACCTTCCTTTATGTGTCTCTTCCATTTGGCTGTTCTTGAGTTGTAGCCTTTATAATAAAACCTTAATTATAAGTATAGTGCTTTCAGTGAATTCTGTGAGTCATTCTAGTAAATGATCAAATCTGAATAGGATCATGGGAACCCCTAAATTTGTAGCCAAACCCAACAGAAGTGTAGGTATCCTGGGGACACCACTTTTGGCTAACATCTGAAGTAAGGGCAATCTTATTGGGGACCTTGTGGGATTGGATGCTAACTTCAGGTAGGTAGTGTCAGAATCAAAGGACTTTGCCCTTAACTTTTGGGGTCTGCCCTAACTCTGGGTAGTTAGAGTCAGGAGTGAATTGAATTGTAAGACGCCCAGTTGGTGTTGGAGAATTGGTGTTGGAACATAGTATTTGCACAGGTCATAATAAATAACATGAATGAGAACCTGCTCTGTGCCAGGCACTGTTCTGGGTGCTTTACATTTATTATCCTATCTCATCCTTACAACCAAACTTCAGGGTAGATGTCATCATCATCTCCATTTTACACGTAGGAAACTAAGGCATAGAGGGGTAATTTCTATGCTACACAGCTAGCAAAACTGGATTTAAACCCAAGCAATTTGGCTTCAGAGCTCATACCCTAAACCACTACCCCTACACAGTCCTACTACTCAGCCCTGTCTTCTTCATCCTCAGGCAGCTGAAACAGAACAAAAAGAGTCAGGCTTGAAGATCTGGGGCATACCTGATGGCAAATATTCAGAAATATGGATGCTGGGCATGGTGGCTCATACCTGTAATCCTTGCACTTTGGGAGGCTGAGGCAGGAGGATTGCTTGAGGCCAGGAGTTCAAGAGCAGCCTGAGAAAGAGCGAGACCCTGTCTCTACAAAAAATAGAAAAATTAGTTGGGTGTGGTGGAGCACACCTGTAGTCCCAGATACTCTGGAGGTAAAGGCAGGAGGATTGCATGAGCCCAGGAGTTTGAGGTTGCAGTGAGCTATGATGACGCCACTGCACTCTAGCCTGGGTGACAGAGAAAGACCCTGTCTCAAAAAAAAAAAAAAAAAAAAACACCAAAAAAACCAAAACCACAACAATGACAAAAACCCCCAGAAATATGGAAAAGATTTCTTCCAAGACACTTCATAAAGCAGGCTGTGATATGGTTGCCAGTTTCCTGCGAACTGAAATGATGCCACATGCCTCATACCAACTCAGGTATTAAGTGTGAAACTCCTCAGACCCTGTTAATCAAAGCAATCACCAGAATTAATATTCATTAAACAGTCATGTGCATGAACAAAAGTTAATCACAAAGAAGACATAGATGCTGCACTCAAGTTGGCTCTGCCCAAAAGGCAAGATAACACTAATGGAAACAAACCTTTCCATTAGTCTTGGGAAGAGGGAGGGTAGAAGAAAGTCCCACTTATCTGAATGGGCTTGAAGCACTCCACAGCTGCCCCTATGCCCTCCTCATATCTCTTCATACGTAAAGTATTTTCTACTTGGAGGACAGAGCAAGACTAGATTAATGGCAGGGCTGGTGACCCCTATCTGTAAAGGGCTTTGGCCCCTCATAAAAATACTTAATAGAGTTCTTTCCCTTTAATTGCATGCCGCAATCTTTGGGGGCCCATCCATCTCTGTGGATGCTCCGGGAACTAGCCTTCCTTTGTAATGCAGTTCTGCCTGAGTGTGGAATCAGCTGATGAAGCCAGGGGTCCCAAGGCAGTACACCATCTGGCCAAGGTCATGGGTGGCAGATTACCAATTAGGAAGCATGGCAGGGAGGATGTTGTGTGGCTGGGGGCCAGGAATAGATGGTGGATCAGCCATTAGGAAGGGAACCGGTGTAGGTGTTGCAACAGATTAATACACAAATCTTTACTCTCAGGGGATCCTGCATGAAATCTTAGATGTGGTCACTAGGAGCTTTCAGAGGTGGAAAAAGAAGCAACTTTATTAAAAGATGAGCATGCACTTAGAGCAGTGTTTCTCAAACTTTAATGTGCATATGAATTACCGAGAGATCTTGTTAAAATGCAGTTTTGGATTCAATGGGTCTGAGATGGACCTGAGATTTTGCGTTTATAATAACCCAGGAGATGCCAATGCTGCTGGGCCATGGACTACTCCTGGATGCAACAGTGAGAACACATGCCGCCTGGTTCTCTGCTTCCCCTCTATAGTATCTCACCTGCAATAATCTATATGGTTGGAACATGGTTTCTATAGACTTACCTTCTACTCCAACTCCTTCGATTAAATGAAGTTTCTCTTGTATATTAATGTATGTTAATGGTGAATAAGAAAGGTCAAGTCCCTACACTTTATTTTTTCTTTTTCTTTTCATTTACTTTTTAATTGCACAAGTAATACGTGAATGTATCTGGAGTACTTTAGCTAACCCAAACATTGTATCATTTAATCTGTGAATTTTTTCTTCTCTATCTTTAACATAAGGACTTGTTAAAAAAAAAACTACAATACCGTTATTATTCTCAAAAAAGTTAATAATAATATCTATATCATCTAATATCTAGTCTACTTTTAATTTCAGATAATTGTCCCAGAAATGTCTTTTTATGGTTGAATTGTTGGAATCAAGATTTAAACCACACCTACGCGTTGCATTTGGTTGTTTTGACTCAAATCTTTTTTAATCTCTAAATTTCTCTTATTAGTATTATTATTTTTTTGCTATTTAATTCAATTTATTTGTTGAGAAAATTAGGTTATTTTCCCTGGTAATTTCCCTTATTCTGGATTTGGCCTGATTGTATCCCCATGGTGTTATTTAACATGTTCCTTTATTCCCTGTATTTCCTGTAAATGGGTAGACTTAACTAGATTGGGTCTTTCTTTTTTTTCTTTTTCAGTGGTAATATTCTGTAAATGGTGCTGTGTGCTTTCTATCCCCATCACATTGGGCGGAACATAATAACTGGCTGTTTCACTTTTAGAAAGGTTAGGATTGATCATTGCGTTCAGATGCCATTAAGCTGAACCATCTGTTATAAAGTCTTCCATTGGCCTTTCACTTAATCATTTTAGATGTCATTGACAACCCTTGTTTGCGCTCTTGAAAGTGTTCCTTTAATGCCCTGTGCTTCCCTATTACAACACTTTATTCTTTAATTGTCTCTGCTTGATGGTAAGTTCCCTCAAGGCAGAATCATGTCTCTTGGTGTCTTAGCACCTAACCCAGTACCTGGCATATAGTTGGTATTCAATAATTATTAAATGAATGAATTCTGCCCCTAACATCTGAAACCAGTGTGTGTCTGCCATAGCTTGGTTCTTAGTTACATATATCTAGGGGTATCATGGGCTCTTAAAGGCCTGCTAATATCAAAGACATTCCTTCCAGGAATTCCACTGCCTATCGGCTGGCAGGCCTCAGAGACAAGGTAGTATTTCAGCCACAGCTGGAGTTCCCAAGCCCCTTGGTGCTACAGAGGAGATAAGGAGAGAAAAGGAAGAGATACTTTTATAGAGCCTTTTCCAAACTCTGAATCAAGAAAACACATCTCAGGGTCAGACACACAGTCACAGGCAGAGACTTACTGAGGGCACAGATAAGTGCCTGCTTTGGGACTGAAGCACAGAGATGCTCCAGGCAACAGTGTTTTGTATGACTGTTGGCTGATTTCAACCCTGATATCCCATTTCCGAGTGGAGGGGTCACTGATGCTGGCACTGAACTTTTATCCCCTCTTCCAGGAAATCTTTGAATTTAACTAGGGCCTGGAAAAGCCCTCACTGGAACTGTTTCACTAGTGGGGTAGTAGATGACCTTTGAAATTCTTTAGTACATTAGTGACAGGGAAGAAAGGGGAGTTGCTGGAATAGCCTAGCTCAAGGGGCAAGACCTGAGCTTTTGGAGACTGAAGGGTTAATGGCAGCCTGCCCAGTAGGGGGAGCCCTAATCAATGAAGATGCCTGCAGTAAATTGGAATGCACAGGAAATGCTAGGAGGAGGTATTTGCTGAGGTCCTAAAGACACCCTTAAAAGAAGTACATAAGATTAAAAGGGAACTGCTACCTTTCCAGGTTCCAAATGCTAGCAACCTCCTTCTCTTCCCTGGTACTCCTGTTGCCAATGTGAGTCCACACACCAATACCCAAGCCTATACTTTAAAATGGTGGTTCTCAACTGGAGACAATTTTGTCCCCCAGGGGACATTTTTCAATGTCTGGAGACATTTTTGGTGATCAGGTCTGGGGGATACGGGGGTTGCTACATGCATCTTGTGGACACATGCACAGGACAGACCCACAACAAAGAATTATCTAGTCCAAAATGTCAATAGTCCTGAGATTAAGAAATCCTGCCTTAAAACAATCTTTTGTTCATTTGCCATTATAGTGGCATTGAATTGCACAAACTCTCAGACTCTTAAGGCTCCTGTCATTCTTATGTCTTTCATCTGAATTCCTAAAATCGCACACTCAAGTTTCTTGGACTCTTCCTTCAGAGTTATCCTAGAAACAGTTCTGTTCTATCCTTTAAAATCAGATGCCCTAAATGCATTTCTCTCTTATTAGACAAGTCTCCACCCCATCCCCACGCCTACCCCAAGTACCCCATTTCTTTCCTTCTTTTTTTGGTTTTGTTTTTTTAATTCTGCTTTTCACATCTCATTTTGTTTTAGGAAAGAGAGAACAGAAATAGAGAGACCAACTGTTAAGACAAATGAAAACATCTCTGGTTGGAAATATTTATTCTCTATGAATACTCCCTATATTCCTTATTTCAGAGTTGAGGAAGGTCTTCCCAAAGTCCAGTTAACCAGGGAACTTTTGCGGGCCACCTGCATTCAAAATATAAGGTGTGTACTTGGCAGAAAAGGTTAGAAAGTTTTAACTTTGCTGAATTTGAAAATGGAAAGCTATGCTATCTCTGCCACTGTTGAGTTCCCTTCAATATTTTGGCATTTTGGTGGGAGAAACCCAAGTGATAGAGTAGGAGAGTTGCTGAAATTCTCAAGCCCTAGCTCTTCCCCTGTAAAATAAAGGCTTGTCTCCAGGGTCCCTTCCAGCTTCCGACTCAGAGGCCCACTCTCAAGGGGCTAGACTGAAAGTGTTTTTAGAAGTGGTCAGAAGAGTTGCAAGCTAAGCAGGCAGGACAAGTTGGATTGAAAACAGAAAGATGTTTTAGAAGGTTTGTCATATCCCCTCATGCCTTTTCCTAGGAGTATTATGATCTCCTTAAATCATCATCATCATCATCATCATCACCACCATGAGCAAGTGCTAGTGCATTACCTGCTAATTCCCAATCTTCAAAATAATTTTTGAAGTATCATAGAATGTAAATAATTTCCTCAAGGTTAGGCAGAAGTGAAACGGTTACATGTACACATATTTGGTGGGGGGTTGTCTGGGATGGGAGTAAAATGGAAAGGAAAGAACTTCTGAAATGCTAAAAACCGGTCTCAGGTCCTTGAGTGCCCAAGGAGACAGACCAGCCACCATCTCCCACTGACAAGTCAGCCTCACCACCTGATGAGGTCCATAATAGTAAATGCCACCTGGTGGGTTCCCTACCTTTCATGTTTCTTCCCTGTCACCTCTTAGAATTATATACAACCTAAATTTTCCACTTTCTCAGTCTGTGGATATAAGTAAAATTATGGTGCTATCAATCAGCCAAAACTTCTATTTTTGCCCTCACCTGCCTCACCTCTCCAAGTCCTTCCCTTCCCCATCCCCCTATTTTTGATAATCACCAAAGAGGGGCCCTGCATGTGCCAAAAACTAGTCTGCTCACTATGAGCACTACCTGCCATCTGTCATCTTTTTCTTCTGGTACTGCTCCTCTGATTGATGTCTGCCAATCACAAAGCCTCTAGGAGTAGCAGTATTGCTACTTTCCATGGTGTCCTCCTCCCCACCCCCGGGAAGCCAAGATCCATTGCACGTGCTCCCAGTCATCCCTGGTCCTTAAAGTTCCAGAGCTGTGCTGAGTTTCATGGCAAAGTGGGAAATATCTTTTCCTCATCTTCGTGCGGATCTTTGCAGCTGCCCCTCAAAGCAGAGTTGAGTTCACAGAGTTGAACAAAGACCTTCAGGAAAACAGTGCCTGCTTCTGATGCAGCTCTTAGACCAAGAAAACACACACACACAGGCTCATATGAACAAGCGACAGCAGAGCCTGAGTCTCTTTTTAGAAAATAAACATTTTTCCAAAATAAGCAGGGTCTGTGGAGATAGAACTCTGCCCAAAATCTAGATAATTTTTTCCCATTTTTCCCATTTTTCTCCTTCCAATTAAGGTGTCTCAAACATCTCACTTTCTAGTTATGGATCCTGCTTTTTATAAATGTCTATTCCAGGGGTTTTAAAAAAAGATTTAAAAAAACACCCGAGGCGGGAGGATCACATGAGCCCATCTCTACCTTTTACAATACAAAAAATACCTTACAAATTTGAAATCACAGTTTTAAAATCTATGTATCCTTCCCATGAAAGCCTCCAAACTATTAAGGCAAAGCTTCACATTTTAAGTTTTGTTGGGTTTCTCCTTACTCCAGCATGTGACCTGGAAATCACTTCTTCCCGAGGAGACGGTAGTGGAAGGCAAACTTCCCTTTCTACGTCATTTCCTAGAAATTGCTGCCTTTTCCTGCTCAGGATCCTGGTCTTACAGGGAATGTTAGGTCCTAAAGGGACCTTAGCAACGTGCAGTGGACACAGCAAATTGCCTGACTCAATCTCCCTCCTCACCTCCTACTGTGCTTCCTGTGCTGTGTGTGCTGGAAAATTCAGCGTTTCATTTCCCAAGCCTTCCTTGCCACCAGGGTCTTGCATGCAATTTAGGTTCTGCCACTTATATGCACCAGCAAGATTTGAATAGTGGAAGTGAGGAAGAAGCCATCTTCTTACCCCACGGTTATTGTTGCTGGTGAGTGAGGTCGAGGACACAGGGCATGTCTTGCAGTGGTGTTAGTCCCCACATCCTGGTGTCAAGAGGCAGTTGTGGTGGAGGCAGCAGACTTGCGCATCCTTGGTTAGCAGGCATGGCAGTGAGTACATGGCAGCTCAACAGTACCAGTGGTGGCTTTCTGGAGGCCCAGCCTAGAATCCACTCTGCCAGCCCTTCCAATAACTTTGTACTACTTTATTTCCTGTATTGAATTCCTTTCTACTTAAAATGACCAAATTTCTGTTTTCTGCATTAAACCCGGCCTCTACACGGCTGTAAACAAAAAAGAAACTCCTATCTTGCTTGCCACTGGTCTAGGTGCGGATCTGAAGGCCCCAGCGGCAGTGGAGAGCGGGAGATAATGCAGAGGAAGCCAGGCCAGGATGTGGCAGCCAGGGGAGGGGTGTGCTGTGACACTTGGTTGTGGGGAGACTCAGAGAGGCTTTGCAAATGTGCACGAGGATGTCATCAGTTTAACTGAAACATGGTAAAATGTTCCTAGTGCCAGGCTTGCAGCTGAATACAAGGGTGGGCTTGGACTGCATGGGAAGCAGAAATACCTGTTAATCTAAGTCCTCTTCTGGGTAGATGTGAAGGGAGGTAGGCACCACTTACTAAGTACATCTCATGTTTAATAAGCAAGCCAATCAAATGATAAAAGTGAGGTGGAAGATTGTGCGCAAAACGTCTGTATTCACATAAGGTCAAACCTCAGGTTTTCTGGCTGTCGATTATACCCATTGCTGAGAAGTTTAATTTCCCTGTTGGATCACAGCATGTTATTCGAATAACCTATAAATTTCCAGCACAGCAATGTATTGCATTTCTAGGGCATACTGTAGATTCTCACATCTGTTGTTCAGGGTAAATTCTGCTTTCCAGTATCTAGAAATTGCCTACAGTTATGGGCCCAATTCTGATACTACTATCTGGCAAAAGAAACAAACTGGAGGGGTGGAGGGAGGACAATTAGACTTTTTGGAAAAGCTGAAAATGTAAAGGTGAAGTGCTGTGTTGGATAAAAGGTCAGAATCAAAGCAAGACCCCCAAGGCCACTGGGAGAAGGACACAAAGCTCTTGGATTCTGAGTAAGCTGGGAAACATCCGCCCAGTGTTTCCCAGGAGTGTCACGCCTGCCCACCTGTTCTGTGCAGCACACACAGTGCTTCACCGACATTTTTTGCACAGGAACTAATCCAGGTGAAATGCCACATGTGGCTGCATGCCTTCCTAACTGCACCTCTTCCACCACCCCAGGTGGGGTAAGTGTTAGGGGCCCCCAAGACCACCCTCAGGCTTGACAATTCATTAGAGGGACTCATAGGACTCAGAGAAGCTGTTGTAGTCACAATTATAGGATTAAAATCAGCAAAGGGAAAAGACACGTGGGGCAAAGTCCAGGAGAAACCAGGTGCAAGCTTCCAGGTGTCCCCTCCAGTGGAGTTGCACAGGATGTGTTTAATTTCCTCAGGAGGAGTGTGTGATAATACACACAAAGTGTTGCCAATCAACGAAGCTCACCTAAGTCTTGGTATCCAGGGTTTTTACTGGGGGGGTCTGTCTTATAGGCACACTGCACTCGTGTGACTGACTCCAGCTACTCCGACTCCAGCGCCCCAGAGCAAAAGCTGGTGTTCACCACAAGTCACACTGTTAGCATAAACTATCTGATCAAACTGGTAACAAGGGACTCAAGGCCTCAGGCATACAGAAAATCCCTTACCAAGCAGAATATTCCAGGGCCTCAGAGCTCATCTCCTGGGAACTGGCCAAGGGCCATTGCTGAAGTCTGGCCTTCCTTGGGAATGCACAGGGTTACAGCAACCCAGACCTCCTGAGCTAACACTTTCCTTCCTGGAAGGAGGGGGAGTTTGGGGGCCCTGATCTTGGTCAGTGGCCTCAGGACTAAAGCCTTGCTCCATAGAGACTCAGCAGCCCACAATAGCAGTGTCTTGGTAACCATAGACATTCAGTCATATCATCTGTATTAGGCATAGGGATTGATCAGTGTCCAAACTGATCACAGGCAGTTCACAGAAAGGCATCATGGGGTGCGGTGGGGGTTGGTGTGTGTGGGTGGGGGGAGTCTTTTTTCCTTTTTGTGTATGTATATTGTTTACCTGACAATTCTCCTCCATCGTCACTGGCTTTTCCTTGTCCCTTGTATTTGTACAGTACAAACAATAAAGACACTTGCCTTTCCCGGGGGGGATAAAAAGAGGAGCTCTGGGTGATTGCATACACAGTGGAGAGCTGCTCAGAATAGAAAACCTGCTGCAAGATGCGGCTGAGGACATGAGTCATCCTGAAGGGAACCTCAGCCCTTTGTCCCCATCCAAGACCACTCCTAATTGATGCCCGTTTTTCCCTTAAAGGTTTCTCAGACCTGCCCCTCCTCTGCATTCTGCCACCAGTCCCCAGTCCAGATCAACATCATCCATCACCTGTACCATTGCAACAGCCTCCTCCTGGCCTCTGGCCCCCTGTCTCTTCCCCACTGCAGCCAGAGTGAGCTTCATTGAATGCAAGTCTGCCCCTCAGTGGCTCCCCAAGGCCTGCAGGAGGAAACCCAGCCTCCTGCCTCCCCTGCCTCTCATCTTTGCCTTTGGCAACCCAAGTTGCTTATAGTTCTCAGTACAGAGCTCGTTGTTTCTGTGTCTGGCCTGTACCTTTGCATCGGGAACTGATCATAACCCTGAAAGACACAATCCCGAACCCATAATCCCAAATGATCAAAATCCCAAATATAATATAATTATATATATTATATAATATATAATTATTATATATAATATATAATTCTGGAAAAATTCTTTAAAAGATACTTTATTTGAGAAACACATAAAAATATGACAGAGCTCTTCATAGGCCACTTTACACAATAAAATAGACAATAATATATCTTTGCAAGCATAAATACTCAGGTATACTAATAATAGTTGCATGAGCATAACAGTTATGAGTAGACGAACCGTATTCATAACGAAATAGGTCAAAAAGGGAAATGTGTAAACACATATCACTATGGTTGGTAATTGTGTGCACCCAGCTTTATAACTGCAGTCATCTAAAATATTGTCGTGAGCAACTTAAGTCTTTTGATGCTATCGATCAAAAAACGCAATGGGTCATCACTGCGTATGCAGTCACTAATAAGCTGAGATCTTGAGAAATTTTATCTTTCACAGAAGATGTACAAAAAGGACATTCTTCATTTATTGAGCAAGTTTCAATGTTTTCTGATATCCAAAGCAGCAGAAGAAAATTCTGTCCCAGCTCCCAGAGAGAGACCAATTCGCCTGCTGTATTTGGTCTCTCCGGGCCTCAGCCAATTGGATGGTGCCTGCCAACACTGAGGGCAAATCTTCCCCACCTAGTCCACTCAGACTCACACATTAATCTCCCCTGGAAACACTCTCACAGACAAACCCAAAATAATGCATTAGTGGTTTTCTAGGTATTCCTTAATCCAGTCAAGTGGACACCTAAAATTAAATCCACAAGTCCACTCCTTGTCAACTTGGCAGCCATATACATCTCCTCAAACCGTACTTAATTTTCAAATAAAGACAATAACAAGGTAATAGTTCTGCCTAAGGTGATGCAACTATCCTGTGATTGTAATTTGGGGGATTTTAGACTTTAGAGATTTTGATCTTTTAGGATTTCAATATTCGGGATTATGGTGTTCAGAATTGTGTCTTTCCGGAATATGATCCAAACCTCTTTGCACCAGTCCTGCTGTCTGAAGCATTGCTCTCTTCCAACTTTCTCGTCTTAGCTTAGCCACCCTCTACTCCTGGACTGAGACAAAGTATCACCTCAGAAAGTCTTCTCTAATTCCCTCCTCACCCCCACAAGCCAGGTTCGCTGCCCTCCTCTGTGCATTTAATGACCTGTTCACTTCTCTACCTTCACTTCTAGAATATTCTCCTTGAGGACAGAGATGGTGTCTTATTAATTTTTTTATCCCAAATACCTAGCACAGTGCCTGCCACATAGTAGGTGCTCAGTAGTTGCTTAGGGTGTGAATAAATGACTGAATGAATTAATAGATGCATGAGCAGATGTGGGAATGAGTCCAACTTAAGCCAGACTGCCTTGCCTGCGTTTTGAGAAGTCTGTCTTCCTCTTAGGCGATCTCTTGCACAGTCAGATGCATATACTCTGAGTATCTCAGTTCTGCTGCTGAGCAGCCATGTGAGCTCAGGCCAGCTACCAATCGCTCAATCTCAGTTTTCTTAGAGAAAAGCAGGGACCATAGCATGGGGTTATTGTTATGGTCAATGACATGAGGACTACGAGGCACCTAGTGTAGTGCCTGCTACATGTTAGTGCTTCATATAGGGAGGTGCTTTTATTACCTCTAATTGATTGGCTTCTATAGCCTTTTGGTCTCCCACCTGGACCAACTGGAAAAACCCTCATTGCTATAACTTTCCTGAATCTCCAAGTCTCATATTCAGCTGATGGCAAAATACCCTATTCTCCTGAGATTGGGCTTTTGATGGAAGGTAGGAGAGCCAAGGTCCCAAACCTGGGGTGTGCTGGCATTGTTTGCTTGGAGCTTCCCTTCTAGATCTCCTATTCACTCACCTCCTTTGATTCTGGAAGCTAACTGCCCACCAGGTCCTCTGATTCTACCACCTCAGAATTCTAACTCCAGTTCTCACTGTCACTGCTGGTAGACCTTAGGATTTAGAGATAAGAGCCTAACTCATTGAGGTCATAGCCTCTCCTACTGTCTCATCCCTAACCATTTGCCGCTGGTCCATCCTCAAACTACTGTCCAAGTTCACTGTCCTCAGGGGTCATTATGAAGTCTAAGTGAATGCCTGTGGAGCATTTAGCATGATGCCTGGATCATAGTGAGTACTCAATAAATGGTCACTGTTGTCAGATCTGATATCATTCCACTGCTTAGAAGCTTTCACCAGCCTGCCAGTGTTTACAGAATGAAGTCCAGATTCCTGAGCACAGTATTCAAGGCCCTTGATGATCAGAACTCCACCACCCTGAACTTTTCCAGTTCTGTCCTTGTCTTGCATCATTCTCCCTGGGAATGCCTTTTCCCCACTTTGCTTGTTGAAACCTGCCCAATGAGGCCTGGGGCAAACACAATTTCAGTGAAGAATTTCCTGATTCACTTAGATGTAATTAATCACCTTTTCTCTTGGGTTTCCATAGGGTTTAATTTAGATTTCCACTAGAACCCCTTTTGCCCTATGTTTGTGTTAGTTAATTCTGTTATCAGACTTCTTAACTCCCTCCAACTAGAAAATAAACCCACAGCGCAAATAACTTTTGGCTGAATTGTTGAATATAGAGATGTTGGTGATCAGCAATAGAAAATATGTGGGTGGGGCAGACCAAGCCTGCAAAATAAAGCTGCAAGCAAAGCTATTGGAGTAAGATTAGAGAAGGTATGTAAGGGTAGTATGCCAAAAAGAAGCTCGTCAGAGTCAGGGTGACCACACTGAAGCTGCTAAGGGCTGGAGACATCTGGTAGTCAGCAGTCTTGGGAGGATGTCTGCTCAGACTTTATCTGAGTGGACACTGCTTTAAGATAAACTGGCTCCACCCCTTTATGGGCTGCATTGCCTCAGGGATACAAGAAAATGCAGGTGTTTTATACCTGTGCTTGCTTCCTCCTCCCACGGGCAGTTAATTGAGCTGAGCACAGGTTCCAACTCTCTGAATTGTCCCAAGTCAGGTGAAAAAGAGGGTTAAAGAGAGGGGAGACCCTAAATATGCACCCAGAAACCCAGTGTGGAAGGGGATGGGATTCCTTCTGCAGTAGCTAAGAGGGTAGAACCTATGGGCCAAGAGGGCAGGCCTTGGGGCAGTTCCTTCTCAGACACAAAACTCTCCAGCTTTTCCTCCACTGCTGCAGGCCATTTCCCTCCCTTTTTCTTGTTAATTGTTTTCTTCTCTTTTTCTTTTCCTTCCCTCTCATATCTAGGTCACTTAGGTCATCTTGTCCTTAGTAACTCTTTCAAGGCCCAGACCAACAGCTTCCTCATTCCATGCTAATATTTACAACCTTAATTCATGTTCCTGGAACAAGCATGTAGTAATTCCCAATGACAAATATCAGGAAAGCCAAGTAGGGTGGGGTGTTTTCCAAAACACAGGATTCAGAAATGAGGCATTGGGACTTAAATGTCCTTGTGCTGCCTGCGTCTACATCAACCATCACAGATGGAGCAGAAATATGAAAGTTCACCATTTTAGTACTTTGGCTTTGAACAACCTCCAAAAGAAATTAGTACTCTGTTTTATTTAATTAGCCTTTGGTGAACAACTTTCCTGGAAAGCTAACACCTAAACTGCTCCATGGGAACCAGGAGTGAGGGGCTGGGAGCTATAAGTGAGTTTGTCATTGCAGTTTTCCTCTATTCATGGAAGAGGTTGTCCTCTGCACTCCCTAGCTCTTTTTGCTTTTATTCCATGATCACCAAGGACTCCAGATTGCAATTCGCTTTACTTCGTAAGCTCACCATAGGAAGAAGATGTGGTGGTTAGCAATCTTGGGAATCTAGTCTACTTAATAATTATCTTTCTTGCAGTAAATTTAAAACTCGGAATGTGACTTGGGAGAGAAAGGGGGGAGATGATGTAAGACTAGAGACAGCATTCTGTAGTCTCTCACTCATTTTCCATATCCTGCCCTCTACCCACCACCTCACATATTTTTATCTAGGTGAATAAATGGACAGCCCCACAGGATAAAAACAGAAGGCATAAAAGGGCAATCTGTGGCCAGAGGGGAGCAGGTGCAAGTAGGGAGAGGCCCTACTGGGAGGTCATGGATGGATTTAGGGTCTGGTAGTGTGACTGAGCCCAGGCCTTTCCTTAAACAATAACTGAGGGGGCCTCATCCTTTCATACCATCCTCTAGTTCCCCAGATCACTGCCTGTGATAGTAGACTGAATCAGTAAACTCACTTCAGTAATTTACAGCCTACTTACTGTTGGGCTTGCTCAGGGTGGGAACTCGAAAAATGTATTGAACAGAATGGGGTAGATAAAGAACTCAGATAAAGACCACAGGGAGGGTGAAACAATAGCTGCAGGGCTCTGGAGCATCTGAAGGTTGTAAAGGTAAGTGGCTGTTCCAGAGAGAATGCCCCCGCACCGAACATTCATCCAAATCCTCTATAAAACCTGCCACTCTCCCCTCCTTGGCGTGGATGCTGTTTTCGGCCTCCACCCACCTGCACCCAGCTTCCCCAAATAAATGGCGTTTTGCTATATCTCAGGCTTGAGTGTCTTCCTCTCAGCTCTGACCTAACATTTGGTGCTGAAACCCGGGAAGGGCACATTGGGTGGACCTGACCTTGGGACTCTAGCAGGCGAGGCTGGCAACTCGGGCAGCAGCAGGCAGCGGCAGCTCGTCCTGGGCTTACTCCAGAATCCTGCCTTCCTCTAAGTCCCTGGGTCATGGGTAAGGTATCCACGGATCTTTGACTGAATTGAGAGAGACCAGTCTCCTTGGTTGATCAAGAGTCCCCTGGAGCTATTAACCTCCCTTGTCTCTGACGAGGTGGCTGGGAGAAGTCCCGGGCCATGCAGGGGTCTCTCTCTAACTTGTCTGTGATCCTGGAGTGTAGGCAGAGCGCTCTAGCTCGGCTGAGGTAAGGTATTGTCCACCTGGACCCTTCCAAACTAGGCAAGAGGCAGACACCGGAATGGGACTCGGCTCCTCCTTGCCAACCTCCAAAATCCACACCCTGAGATACCCTGTTCCTGGTAAGTGAGAGTCACAAGCTCGATCTCGTTTCCCGATCCCTCTCGCTCTGGCTTCTGGACTCGTTGCAACTTGAAAGTCCTACCTGTACACTGGAGGACACCCTCGGCCCCTGGGGCCCCCAGTGGACACAGGGACGCCTGTACCAACTAATTGCTCATCGCTCGTCACTCCCGTGCCATTCCCTCCTAGGGATGCCTAGAACTGAGTAGAATTGGTCCCGTGTGACCCCGACTCTGTCTAGGAACATGGGGAACTCTCAGTCCACCCCTCCTACAGCCACCCCCTTGGGCTGCCTCCTCCGAAATCTCAAAACATTGACTCTCACTGATGAAGTCCAGCCAAAACGGCTTCTCTTTTACTGTAATACGGCCTGTCCATGGTGTTTTGCAATATCTCAGGCTTGAGTGTCTTCCTCTCGGCTCCGACCTAACACTTACTTTTCCCTGGTGTGCATGGGCAATCACGTTAACTCCTGGAGTTTAATAAAAAGAAAAGAAGTCCCTCTTGGAGTACAGAGATAAGATGGAAAAGATAGAAAGACGCCCACTATCTGTTTCTTGTTTCCCTATCCTGATCCTGTTATGCTCCCCCCAGGGTTGGGGATTATTGCACATGAATTGTTGTGTAACTTCTTGTGTCTGCTGTTCATGGGAGAAAAATTTCAAAATCGGGTTAGGTTTAAAGGTATTGGACTGATAAAAGGAAAGCAATGTAAGTGGCAGCAGCCCAAGTTTGAGAATAGGGCTCAAATCTTTATTGCCAACTTCCCAAGACAGTCCATTAAATAATCATATTCCCATGATCTGGCCCCGCCAAGGTTATCATATCAGAAGTGGGAGGCTTACCTTTAATTGCTTATTGTCTCCTAATATCCAGAAAAGAGAGATGTCTAATTACTACTGACTAACTACTTACTCCTACTTAAGGAAATAAGTTAATAAATCAAAATATTTTTCCTGAAGTTGACCAATATAAAGTGATCTTTTAATTTATGATATATTATAATTATTAAAAAAATTTTTAACTTGGATGATATATGTAAATAGTTAAGAAATCAAATAACACAAAAAGGTGTTTTAATGAAATATCACAAGCCCTTACCCCTCTATCCAAGTCTGCTCTCTGAGAGGCAACCATTTTCAATTGTTTCTGTGTTTAATTCTTATAGTAGTTTCTTCCATACCCTTAAATCATAGGATTACCGCCATCAGACATTACCTGTTAACTTGTGTTAAGGTGGACAATGCTTTAGCTCTGTACACCTTCTGGCCCTTTTTCCTTCCGGCAATATAGTAACATAACTGTTTTTTCAATTTCTCTAACTTTAGTAAAAATGCATAAACCCCTCTTTCTTGTTTTGTTAACTCAGATTTCTTAGTTTGTACATTGAAGATATTGAAAGCCCTACACTTCTTTCCTTCTGTTCCTCAAGTACAGTCAGCTGTACTTTTTCTTTTACATTATCAAGATTGACAACATTCTGTTTTATAAATATTATTAAGTCTACTATTTGTCTATAGCTTTATTCTAAAAGTTAAAAATCAATAAAAAAATAGACTTGAATAAATGAAAAAATGTATGTTCTTGAATAGGAAGACTCAACATCTTTTCTTCCTAAGTTTATAAACTTAATGGAATACCATAAAAATATCATCAGGCTTTTTTTTTCTGAACCTGAGCAAGTTGATTATAAAGTCTATTTGGAGGGAAAACCAAACAATTATAGCTGGAAAAACTGTGAGAAGAGTAGTGGGACAGGGTTGAAAGCCTAGACCTACCACATATTAAAGCACAATGCAAAGCTCTCTGAGCCCTAATAAAAACAAGATGGTATTTGCCCATGAATAGACAGACAGAACTATGGAACAACATTTCTAAAAATCTAGCAATATTCAATTGCATATGAAAAGTTAGTATGATTAATGGAAAAGTTCTGTTATTAGGTGCATGCACATTTAAGATTGTTATATCTTCCTCATAAATTAACCATTTTATCATTAAAAAGTGTCCCTCTTTCTCTCTAGTACTACTTCTTGCCTTAAATTCTACTTAACCTGATACTAATATAGCCACATCAGATTTATTATGATTACTTTTTGTAAAATATATCTTTTTTCATCCTTTTACTTTTAACCTACTAGAACTTTGAATTTAAAGTACATCTCTCTTTGATATTATTTGGGCTAGGAGGGGGTTGACTACAATTTCAGATATTTTTGGTTCACCTATGGATTCAACTGTGGGAAGTTTCCAGAATCCAATCACCATAAGAATGCACAGAGCTAGCTTGCTTATTAGCCCCTCCTCTACTGCTATTCTTTCAGGAAAACTTGGGTGAAGCCCCCCACTTCTGCTAATCTGCCTTAAATATACACTGATGAAAATATCAAAAAATATATGCACAAGATTATATTATATATTGCAGTGCTATTTATAATAATAAAAGATTAACAACAACCTAAATGTCCATCATTAGGGAACTTTTCCTATAAACTACAGTACTTCTACACAACAGAATACTACACAGCTATAAAAAAGGAACTACCTAGGATTGGAATGATTGGGTTGTGTGCTAAGTGTATGTTTAACTTTTGAAGAAAATGACAAGATATGTCCAAACAAATACATGAATATTCATAGCAGTTTTATGTGTGAGAGTCAAAAACTGGATACAACTCAAATATCCATAAATTGCTGAATGATTAAGAAATCGTGGTATATCCATTGAATTGAATGCTATTCAGCAATAAAAATAAACAAATTACTGATACATGGATAAATCTAAAAATCATTGTGCTGAGTGAAAGAAGCCAGAAAGAAAAGAGAACATTATATGATTCCATTTACATAAATTTCTAGAAAGTGAAATTTAATAGTGACAGAAAGCTGATCAGAGATAGTCTGGAGACATGGGTAGATGGAGGGATGAATTACAAAAAGGCACAAGGAAATTTATGGAAGTAATAGAAATGTTTGTTATCTTGGTTTTGGGATATGCATATGTCAAAAGAGGTCAAATTATATACTTTAAATATTTGTAGTTTATTATTATCTTTCAATTATACCTCATTAGACATGGGTAAAAATTATTTTTAAAAGGAATATGAATATTTCTACATGTTATGGAGTGATTTCAAGGATATATTAAATGAAAACACAATATGAAGAGAAATACATATAGTATGTCACCATTTATCTAAGAAAGTGAGACATATGGATAAACATAAATATGGGGGTGTGTGTATATATACACACACATATGTACATATGCACATGCATATATATATGGATATACACATGTACATACATATTCATATACACACCTGTGCACATGCATACATGTGTGTATGTATACATACTGGTGTGTGTATATACATACATATATACTCGTTTATATAAAAAAGGACAATCCATAAAAACAAGCTTACTTATATATAGAGAGAGAGAGGGAATAGAGTGGAGGTGGTGATGGGGATATAAAGTAAATTCTTTAAATATATCTAATTCTATATGTATGGTTTTTGAACCATATAAATAGTCTATATAATTCTAAAACAAAATTAAATTCAAAAAAGCAATTCTGGAAGATTGAAAGCAAAAACAAAACAAATCATCCTAACTATAAGTCCAGCTGGTACCATTACCACAAAGAGAGAAAGTATTTCAAATAACTTTAAAACACAAGAACTGTGACTGTGTACACCTAGTGGCATATATTCCAAGACAAAAACAACTGCCAGAAAAAAATTCTAGACTGTTTCACTTATCATATTTTTCACAGTAATGCTGGTTCTGTTATTCTTAAGATTGTATTGTGTTTTTATGTAGGATAAAGCAAATAAATAAATATACTGTTGTCATTGAGAATTGGTGTATTCAGCATGGAAGAAAGGAGATAGAGATATAAAATCAAAGGAGGGCAACTAAAAGCCCTATAGTCTTGAATTTGAATGGGAAGTAATGATTTAACCAAAAGCAAAACAAGCAAACAAAAGTATTTCCTAACTTTCTCTAAAATTGATCACATCCTAGGCCACAAAACAGATATCAACAAATTTTAAAAAATAGAAATCATACCATGTATCTTTTCAGACCACAGTGGAATAAAATTAGAAGTCAATTCCAACAGAAACACACATCTCTATCCAAAAACATGGAAATTAAACAATCTATTGCTGAATGACTATTGGGTCAAGGAGGAGATTCAGATGGAAATCAAAAGATTCTTCAAATTAAATGATAATGGGGACACAGTTATCAAAATCTGTGGGATACAGCAAAAGCAGTCCTGAGAGGAAAACTCATTGCCTTAAATGCCCACATCCAAAAGACAGAAAGTTCACAAATTAGTAAACCTATGAATCATCTCAAGGAAATGGAAAAGGAAGAGCAAACCAACCCTAAACCCAGCAGAAGAAAAGAAATAACCAAGATCAGAGCAGAACTAAATGAAATCGAGAAGAAAAGAACTATAAAGAAGATTAATAAAACAAAAAGTTGGTTCTTTGAAAAGATAAACAAAATAGACAGGCCACTTGCTAGATTGACCAGAAGCAGAAAGGAAAGGACTCTAATAAGCTCAATTAGAAATGAAAAAGGAGAGGTCACAACTGATATCACAGAAATACAAAACATCATCTTTGAATACTACAAAAATCTCTATGCCCAAAAACATAAAAACGTGGAGGAAGTGGACAAATTCTTAGAAACATACTACCTCCCTAGGCTCAACCAGGAAGAAATAGAATTCCTAAACAGACCAATATCAAGCACTGAAATTGAAGCAATAATAAAAAATCTTCCAACAAAAAAAAGTCCTGGACCAGATGGGTTCACGCCTGAATTCCACCAAACCTACAAAGAACTGGTGCCTATACTGCAGAAATTATTCCATAACATCAAGAAGTATGGAATCCTCCCAAACTCATTCTGTGAAGCCAATATCACCTTGATACTAATGCCAGGAAAGGACACAATAAGAAAAGAAAACTACAGACCAATATCCCTTATGAATATAGATGCAAAAATTCTCAATAAAATCCTATCAAACTGAATTCAAATGTACATCAAAAAAATAATTCATCACAATCAGATGGGCTTCATCCCCGGGATGCAGGGATGGTTCAACATATGCAAATCTATAAATGTAATTCACCATATAAATAAAAGCAAGAACAAAGACTATATGATCCTCTCAATAGATGCAGAAAATGCTTTTGACAAAATTCAGCACCTTTTTATGATAAGAACTCTTAACAATATAGGCATAGATGGCTCATACCTCAAAATTATCAAAGCCATATACAATAAACCCACAGCCACTATCATACTGAATGGGGAAAAATTGAAAGCATTTGCCCTTAAAACTGGAACCAGAAAGGTTGCCCACTATCTCCACTTCTATTCAACATAGGGAAGGAAGTCTTTGCCAGAGCAATCAGACAAGAGAGAGGAATCAGGGGTGTCCAAATGGGGGCAGAAGAGATCAAACTTTCACTCTTTGCTGACGATATGATATTATATCTAGAAAACACCAAAGATTCAACCAAGAGACTACTGGAATTGATAAATGAATTCAGCAAAGTCTCAGGATACAAAATCAGCCCACACAAATCAGTAGCCTTCATATATGCCAATAACAGTTGAGCCGAGAAACAAATCAAAGACTCAGTACCTTTCACAATAGCACCAAAGAAAATTAAATACTTAGGAACATATTTAACTAGGGAGGTGAGAAACCTATATAGAGAAAACTATGAAACACTGAGAAAAGAAATTGCAGAGGATGTAAACAGATGGAAAACCCTACCATGCTCTTGGATCGGTAGAATCAACATTATTAAAATGTCTATACTACCTAAAGTGACTTACAGAATCAATGGCAGTCCCTATCAAAATACCAACATCATTTTTTGCAGATCTAGAAAAAATAATTCTACGCTTCATGTGGAACCAGAGAAGACCCCACCTAGCCAAAGCAATCTTAAGCAAAAAGAACAAATTGGGAGGCATCAATCTACCAGACTTCAAACTATACTACAAGGCTATAGTAACCAAAATAGCATGATACTGGCACAAGAACAGAGACATAGACCAGTGGTTTTCAGGACTGAAAACCCAGATATAAAACCATCTTCATACTGTCATCTGATCTTTGAAAAAGTAGACAAAAACATACATGGGGACAAAAGAATCCCTATTCAATAAATGATGCTGGGAAAATTGGATAGCCACATGTAGAAGACTGAAACTAGATCCACACCTCTCACCTCTCACAAAAATCAACTCACGATGGATAACAGACTTAAACCTAGGACGTGAAACCATAAGAATTCCAGAAGAAAACATTGGAAAAACTCTTATAGACATTTGCCTAGGCAAAGAATTTGTGAAGAAGACCCACAAAGCAATCACAGCAGCAACAAAAATAAATAAATGGGACCTGATCAAATTAAGAAGCTTCTGCACAGTCAAGGAAACTATCACTAGAGTGAACAGACAACTTACAGAATGGGAGAAAATATTTGCATGCTACACATCTGATAAAGGGCTGACAACCAGAATCTATACAGAACTTAGGAAAATCAATAAGAAAAAATCAAACAACCCCATTAAAAAGTGGGCAAAGGGTGTGAACAGAAATTTTTCAAAAGAAGACAGAATAAAGGCCAGCAAACATATTAAAAATTGCTCAACTTCTCTAATCATCAGGGAAATGCAAATCAAAACCACAATGAGATATCACTTAACTCCAGTGAGATTGGCTTATATTAAAATGTTCCAAAACAACAAATGTTGGCGGGGATGCAGACAGATAGGAACACTCACACACTGCTGGTGGGACTGCTAATTAGTATGACCTCTATGGAAAGTAATATGGAGATACCTCAAAGAACTAAAAGTAGAATTACCATTTGATCCAGCAATCCCACTACTGGGTATTTACCCAGAGGAAAAAAAGACATTCTATAATAAAGACATCTGCACTTGAATGTTTATAGCAGCACAGTTCACAATTGCAAAGATGTGGAAACAACCCAGATGCCCACCAACACGTGAGTGGATTAATAAAATGTGGTACATGTATATCATGGGGTATTATGCAGTAATAAAAAACAACACTGAATTAACACATCTGGTATTACCCTGGATGGAGCTAGAGTCCATTCTTCAAAGCAAAGTTTCACAAGAATGGAAAAACAAGCACCACTGGCACTCACCATCAAATTGGTACTAACTGATCAGTACTTATGTGCACACATGGAAGTAATATTCATTAGGGGTCGGGCAGGTGGGAGGGTGTGGAGGGGATGGGAAAACTCACACCTAATGGGTGCGGGGTGCACTGTTTGGGGGATGTTCATGAGTGTAGCTCTGACTTGGGCAGTGCATAGGCAATATATGTAACCAAAGTGTTTGTACCCCCATAATATTCTATTTCCTAGCTCTTTACGTTGAAAAGGTTTAGTAACAATGGCCAAGCCAGTAGCAATGAGGACTCCTATACCCAGATTTTGGTTTATTAGCACCATTGTGTACTAAAAAGAACTAGAATGCCTTGGAGAAATGGCAGCTTCAAGATCTGGGGAAGGAAACATATAAGACTATCTTGAAACATCTTGTCATATCAAATGCATGACTATTATGAAACACTACTGAGATCATGTCAAAAGGATCTAGAACCAACTTGAAAAGTCTTTCATTGGCCACAAATGGGACTATTTTAATATTAATAAGGATAATAACTGCAATGGATGGAAACACACCAACTACTTTAAATAAAATAAGTGGGTGTGGCTATGTTCCAATAAAACTTTATTCACATACACTGAAATTTGAATTTCATGTAGTTTTCACATCGTGAGTATTGCCTACCTTTAATCTAACCCATGACACTGTACTGCTTTCCACTTGAACTATTGACACTTTCCATTCATGTGTCCCCAAACACCAAAGTTTTAAGTACTTTCAATAAAATATTTATCTTCTTATCTTAAAATTGTACATTCCTTTTACAATTACTCATACTGTCCATGATGCACAATGGCATATAAGTACTCGGTAAATATCTGTTGAATTGAATTGAAATAACTGAATTGAATGGACATGTGGATGAGACACATTCTTCTTCCCAACTATTTTTTATTAATAATTACTGGGCACCTTCTCCACTATGGTTGTATTTTATGTGTCATAGTTATCTTTCATAATAATGGATTTAACGATTTCATAATATTTGTCTCCCTCCCTGCAAGGTTTCCATGTTAAACCCTTTTGAACAGTTTACAAAGCTTGCTATGATGTTATTCTAGTTCATATTAAAATATTAATAGGGCATGTTATATACCAGGCACATCACAGGTGCTGATGGTTCAATGGCCAATGAGTCAGATTGGCTGCCTTTGAGGTGCTCATAACCTAGGAGAGGAGTCAGAAAAATAAATAGGCCAGTATAGTGCAGTGATATTAGCATTATGATAGAGGCCAGTACAAGGGGTTATGGGAGCATTTAGAAGGCCCCCAGTCTTGTAAATAAGGGTGTGCATAAAGTGACTATTGCCAGGAGCCTTGCATTTTGGTATTGTAAGCCTTAGGAGGGTGGGAGTGGGTGAAGGGAATCTTTGAAACCATCTTTGGGGTTACCTATTCACTTTCTGAATCCTCCTTTCTTTACCAATATAATGACTTTCAAATGTAAGAAGCTAAAACATCACCTGCTCCCTTGATCCCTTTAATTTCATGCAAGCACTCCCATTTATCAGAGGCATGTTTTCAGTTCTTCTGGCTGCATAATTCATTCTCACATGAGACAGAAAGATGAGCAGCAGGTTCGGAGCCCCCGTGAATTCCCACTCAAATCTGGGAAGAGAGCAGAATTCCCAGTAGCATTGTCAGGTCTATAGTCCAGATCAGCATATTTGGCCTCTGGATCATCTTAAAACTAATTTTCTTTTACTTGCCATGGCCTGTGAATCTTTCCCAATTTGGATCCTGGGATATGGCTTCCCCCTTTTTTTGTTCACACTGTGGTCTTGGCCAGGCTGCATTTCTCCTCATGTAGACCACGTTTATCAATGGCTGAAAATACTCTTACCTATAGTTCTGCAGCCGTTACTAGCATTAAGGGCCAACGTGTCTGTATTAGGGCTTGTATTGCAGGGGATACGGAGGGGAGAATGCCATTAAAAGCAACAAGTTGCTGCGTGCTGTTGTATTTGGGTAAGGCAGAATGGGGTGGAGACTGCTGGGAGAGAAGGGTTTCCAATCACCAGCTTGTTACAGACACTATCCTGAGATAATTTCCCTTTTTTATCATTATAACTATTGTGTGAATGTTTCACATATTGATTGTGCCCTTCCTCGGAAGAGCTGGAGAATATGGCTCCTTCTGCAAATTCCACTGTGCTTTGATACCAGAGGCCATCTCTTAATGTCACCATTTCTTTGAGGGGCAAACCTCCAAGAGATAGGCTGTCCAATAGAAGAGTATACCTGATAAAAATTCCCTTGTTCTTTGTACTAGAAAATAACTTTAGCATCACACTCTGTCCATCTGGACATCATTAATATTGTCAACCACTCCCTCCAATAGCCTTTAATGTCTAAATAATTACTCCCTGTGGCCATAATCCGACATGATGTCACTCCCCTCCTGATTTGCATTTCACAGATAACAGACAGCTTGGGAATTACAGGAGCCTTTGTGAGCTGTTCTGAAAGCCCAACACTCACTCCCGCCATCACCTCAATCACATCACGTCCCCTCCTCTAAATCTGTCACCAAACTGCACAACCTTCCCCCACTCAATTACCTTTTCCTTCTGTCACACCATCGTCGGCTCTGTCTATACCAAGCTCAACATCCTGATTGATAAATGGAAACAAAGTTGACTCATCAAGACATTTCAGTGTTTTGCTTAATGTGGATATCCTCGACTGGGATTTTGACTTTCCACTCCTGTGTGTGATAACCATTTCCCTCCAATATATTAATCCCTGTTCCACTGTGCCCTCCCCTCTTCACAGACACACAGCCGCCCTCGCTGGGCCAGTGTAACGCCTGGGCCAAGATTGCCTCTCTAGTCCGCGGGTGGATTTCTCCTCCCTGTCATTCACCCAGGCCCAGACAAGCAGAAACGCTTTTCACCGAGCCAAGTAAGAAGAGGCCAAAGTGTGGGCTATGAAGAAACAAAAAGTTGTCCCCTTTTTGAAAATTTACTTCCTTTTATTTTTTACCTCTCTTTACATATTTTTTTCCTTTGATTTCTCCTTTTCTTCCCCCGTCACCACTCAATTCCCCTTCCTGCTGTCCCCTTAAGCAACTCTTGGCTTCCCTCTTCCAAGTTATTTTCTTTTCTGTGGCTAGATTTGGTCTTTGTCTACACAATGCCAAACATCTGGATACATAGTAAAAACATGCTGTCAAATACCCAGATGTTTCTGAACATCTGGGTATTTGGGCACCTAACAGCAACAACAGCTAGTTAATGGAATTTATGGTTCACTTTTCAGTCATCACTTGATAGGGGATAGACAGAGTCTTATCAGCCACAATCTAAACATGGCCCATGATCCGCTAGCAATTCTTTCTGCTCACATGGGGAATTATCTTTGCCAATCATTTTATCATCAAAGAAAAAAGGAAGAAATTTGTCTCTTCTTGGGTCCACGGTACATCATCCCTCCATGCCTCAGTCATTTGCTTATTGTAAAAGCTGGTAGGAACTGGCAATTTCTTTAACCTTTCCCACCCCAGAGGCAGGAAGAAAGAGTAAGGCACGTGAAACACTGTTTCCTCCGTGCAAGCCTGGAGAATTTGACAAGAACTTGTTTCTTATTGGAACCACTCTCCATCTGGTCGGAGATGCCATTTTCTCCTCATTCCCTCCTGTGTTCTTTGTACCACTCCATTTACAAGAGGAGGCAAAATGATGGCAATTTATTATTCCTGCCCTCTGCTTTCCACAAAGGGCCCACATTATCTGTTTGTATTTTTCTCAGGTAGCTTAGAATAACATTGTTGTGCCCCACTGGGGCCTTCAGGAGAAGGATGATCTCTGGGGACAGCCCCAGGCAGCAAAATGTTCATCGTTATCTTTGGTTATATCTGGCAGCCTCAAAGTAACTTCCGAACGTTAATGAAGCTGCAGGACATCACCACTGTAGTATCAGCGAAGGACATTTCGTGGCAGAGGTGCAGCGGCTGTGCCTAGCCAACTAAAGTCACGGCGGTGCACGCTGTGTCTACACGCACAAATTAATTAAAGTTTGTGTGTGCGTGTGAGTGAGCAAGTTATTCCAGACTAAAAGACTAAGGTAAATGGATCTGTTGGATGTTTCCGTTTTCAGCAGAATAGAGACACAGCCCCCAAGTCAGGGCAGTTAGAAAATGTATCAGTGAATTTAGGGAAAACTAACTCCAGTGTGACGCGCTGTCGCCGCGTAGACGCGGCCGGGTCGGGAGTGCCCAGCCGAGGGTGGCTGGCCCCCGCCGCCTCTCATCCGCACGCACGTCCCCGGTGGCGCAGCCCTGGACGCAGGGTGTCCCACGCCAACCGCGAGCCAGGCCGAGGAGGAGCGGCTGGGCGCAGGCTGGGCTTCCTGCTCTCCGCAGCGACTGGCCGCTCCCCTCCCCTTCCCTTCCCCCGTCCCCCTCCCGGTCCCCGCTCCCAGCCCCCGCAACCTTCTCCCAGAGGAGGTGACAGACGGGCCTGTAATTTGGTTCCATTCGCTCGACTGGAGCAACACCTGCCCCCCTCCCCTGGGACGCGAGGGTCTCATCCCAAACCATACGAGAAGCCAAAGACAAATCCGGGCCCACATGCAAATAGGACGGGGAGAGGAACACAGGCCTGCGAGCACACGCTGCACGCCCGCCTCGGCTCACGTTCTGCCCGCAAACCCAGGCGATCGAATAACTTGAAGTTCCAACTAGTAAACACCCCTCAAAACTTTAATTTTCAGGCTTTAACTTTTAAAAAAAAATAATAATTAGCTATTATTGCAGTAAGCAATATTTCCTTCCACTCACACCAGATCACAATAAAAGTGCCTGGCATTAGGCTGTATTGGTAGCAAAGATCAGAAATTGAGCTAGGTATAAAGAACAAGGTGGTATGAGACATGCAGGTGTGTTTATGAGGGCCGTTGGCCCACGTGACGTCTGGCACACCGACCAGACAACAGGACGTGGGATCCCCGGATGGGATCATTTTCTTTGTGAATGGCCTTTAGTGCCCACATGCAGCCTCTCCATTAAGGACGGCACTCATTTCTTTTTCTATTTATTTAGAATTGTACAGGGGCACTAACCACTAAGACTTTGTGAATATTTCCCCAAGTCTAAGTGTTGTCAGGATCATCTTTCAAGAGTGACTCATTCTGGATCCTCCTGAGGCTTGACCCAGAGCAATAAGGCCTGATGTTGTCAGCTAGAAACGGAGTGTGTTCTAAAGTCACACTCAGAACCACACCCACACGTATGCCTTCTTCACCTGTTCCACTTCTTTGTAATGTTAAGGTCTCTCCTTGTGGCACGAGAGGACGAGTCCAATGGGCCAGGCCAACGTCTAGTCCAGGGCCCAGGCTGCTTAACAGAAAATTTGTTCAGGCTGGGTGTGGTGGCTCATGCCTGTAATCCTACCACTCTGGGAGGCCAAGGAAGGTGGATTGCTTGAGCTCAGGAGCTCGAAACCCACCTGAGCAAGAGTGAGACCTCGTCTCTACCAAAAATAGGAACAATAAATCAGGTGGGCGTTGTGGCACACACCTTTTGTCCCAGCTACTCAGGAGGCTGAGGCAAGAGGACCCCTCAAGCCCAGGAGTTGGAGGTTGCAGTGAGCTATGATAATGCCACTGCACTCTACCCAGGGTAACAGAGCAAGGACTCTGTCTCAAATTATTTTTTAAAATTAAAAAAGAAAAAGATTAAAAAAAATAGTAAAAAAAAGAAAATTTGTTCAAACTTTCAATTGCTGTAATTTTTTTTTTATTTTGTAAAAAAGGAAACTTGTACTTTTTTCCTTTTATCAAAGCATAAGCTTTTGAATTTTCTTGCCCTTCAAATTTTTGAATTTTCTTGCCTTCCCACCTAAATCCTTACTAGCATTGTGACCTCAGGTGTGTTACCTAACTTCTCTGTGTCCTCATCTATAACTTAGGAATAATAATACCTTCTATCTCACTGAGTTTTTAGAAGATTAAGTGAGTTAATAATGGAAGGTGCCTGGCACAGGGTAAGTGCTACACCTGAGCAGCTGTTTTTGCAGATATTGTTATTAGTCCCCAGGCTGCAGCCCAGGGTAGACAGCATGAGGTCTACATGCAGACCAAGCACAGGATTGGTATCAAAAGGTTTCTAGGTGGGTCTACCCTTGAAGGGTTTGTGAGACTGTGAGCATGTCACTTAACCACTCAGTGTATCAGTGTCACCCTCTATTCCAGAGGCATGAGGGACTCACATAGATAGCATATGTCATGGAGCTTCCAGAACTGAAAGGCCCATACAAGGGGCACTTGTTACTGTTGTTAATACCCTCAGGCCTCCAGGCTGCTGCTGTCAGGGAGGGCTAGCAGGTCCTCACTCCCAGGACCCCAGAGAGCCTCCTCTTCTAGGTCACCTCCTGACCCCAGTGCCTGACCAATGGCTAAGAGAATCCACCTGACTTTTTCATTAATCTTTAAAATCTGCCTATATGGGCTCTGGCAGCATGTCCACTCTAGCATGTTCCAGTGGTCCCTTCTACCTTCTCCTTTACCCTTAGCTGTAGTTGTAGCCAGCCACCAACTGCCAGCTACCCACACATACCCTGCAGAGCAGCTTTGGACTGTGGAATGGCCTTCTGTTATGCCCACCCACAGTGGGGCAGGGGGAGCATGGTGAGGGGGGAGCTCATGTCCAACATATGTGTACAAGGAAGTGCCAAGGTTAAGGAGGACAAGGAGGACAGGGGGTGAATTTTTAAAATAGAAGAAGGATGACCAGAGAGAGGATCCAACTGCTGAAGGAAAAGGGTCAGCAGGAAAGTGGGTCAGACCAGCTGTGAAATTCCCCTCAAAATATAAGTGCTCACAGAGGATTTTCAGGAAATGCTGTTAATTTGTTTCACTGTGATTATGGTATATTTGTAGTGTTAAAAGAGAAAAAAAAGAGTCTTTATCTTTTAAGGATGCTTACGGATGTTTTCATGGATAAAATGATGTGATGTTTGGGATTTGCTTCACAAAATCCTAAGGCTCAGTGCGAGAGAGAGGGTAAGAGTATAGATGAAAATGTACTTATTGAAGGTGGGTGTTCGGTATATTAGAATCCATTTTACTATTTTCTTGGTTTTTGCAGATGTTTTAAAAATTTTCCATAAGAGTGTTTTTAAAAATATGGTTGCTCAGAAAATTCATGCTGATTTTTACTCACCAGGCCCCAGTTGGCTCACACCTGCACTGAGGCTTCACAGCCTCTGCCCTCCAGCACAACTCCCTTCTGCCAGCTCAGGGAACATTCTCCAGCCCTCTTACTTCTTACCAATGCCCAGGCGTTGCTCCACAGAGTCATCTCTGGAGGGAATTTCTTTGCTCTTCATCTCTTCAGTTAGTCTGACCCTGTGTCCCTCTCTAGCAGACTGACCCCAATGGCCCTTTCCTACTTGTTATTCCATCCTAACCCCAGGAGATCCTACAGAAGACACCCCCCCACACACACATCTACCAGTCATACCACCTTTCTTGTGATTCAAGAAGCTCCTGATATCTCCCCTTTTCCTGATATCTTTCTGGGATGCTCAGCAAGGAGATGAAAAACTCCCCTCCT
Organism: Daubentonia madagascariensis; assembly: GCA_023783475.1. NCBI lineage: Eukaryota > Metazoa > Chordata > Mammalia > Primates > Daubentoniidae > Daubentonia > Daubentonia madagascariensis. The sequence continues at coordinate 3,985,544 of JAKFHU010000913.1, read as the reverse complement.
GACCTGGAAATAGTGAAGTTGAACAGGAAACTCCAACAATTTCTCTCTCCATTACCTCAAGAATAATTTAGCTGCTTAATTTAAAAAGGTCACCTACCATAAATGTTAATACAGTGAGTGCTACTGAACTTAACATGCGCCAGATATGTTCTAAGTGCTTTACATGAATTAACCAATTAATCTTCCTAACAATACTACTGGCTAGGTACTATATTTCCCCCATTTTACAGGTAAAAAAACTGAGGCACAAAAATAAGTAATTTGTTCAAGACTGTAGCCAGTTAGTAAGAGAGCTGGGATTTGAACACAGGTATGCATTGTCAGAGTCCATGCTCCTGACCACTCTGCTGTAGTGCCTATTGCAGCATTCAATGCTATGGGGAAAACCAAGATGAAAAGAGAAAAGGCATAGGCCAGGCTCCAACATGAAGTAAAGTGGGGCTTTCAGACATGTACATAACTTTAAATATGTGCATTTGTGGTTTATTCCATGGTTCACTATTAACTTACCTATAATGTTTTCTGTCTTATAGTACAGGGATTATTTTTGTCTGACTTTTTGTAGAGTTAGTAATGTGTCATATGCAGAGGGATACATTGGTAGAAACCAGAAATCATTAATACATTAATGAATTAAAGCTGGCCTTAGTTTCTCCTATACAACTTTCTATGCATACTACAAATATAAAGGTAATAATAGTAGCTCACATTTATTGAGCACTTACTATGTTTTCCTATTCTGATAGCACTATATATTATCCCATGGAAACCTCATAACGTGCATTTGAGATGAATACGTATATTGTCCCGTCCTACAGATGAAAACAGCGGCTTAAGGAGAGGTAGTAACATGTTCAATGTCATACACTTAGAGTAAGTGTATGACACTACTCTGGGCCTGAACTCCAGAGTCTTCGGTCTCAAACAGAGGGATGGGGAAAACAGATAAATTCTGGTATAATGCTGGGACTCAGAGAACAGAGCAGCTAATTTTGCCCAAATAAATTGGGGAGAGCTTTGCAAAGGTACGTTTAGTTACATTTGCGTTGGGTCACAATGAAATAAAATAAGGTTGGAGGAGAGCATTATAAGCAGAGGGAGAAAGTAAGGAAAAAGATCCAGGTTATAAAGGACCTGGCATCTCTAGGGAAGTAAATAAATACAGATTTGGCAGGAACATTTAACCTTGGGGAGAGTAGAGTGGCTGAAGATGGTGCTAGGAGACAGTCTGGAACGACATTGTGAAGGATTTCTATGCCCAGATGAGGAACTTAAATTTTATTTTTTTTAATAGACAATGAGTTTTCAAGCAGGAGAATGGCATGCTAATTTTAAAAGATGGTTGTAGAGGAAGGGTGAGAATGGCTGGCATGTACTCAGGGGTGTGGGTGGGGAGCCTGAGAAGCCCACCTCACCCATGTAGTGGTGAATAACCATGCCGTGGACAGCATCAGGTTAGCTCCTGTCTCCCGTCAGGAGGGGCTGGCCCAGGGATGCTGTTAGCCTATAGTGTCTTCTTGCGAAGTAGAAAAAGAGTCCCTTTCCTCCAGACAGTTTACCCCAAGCCAGGGCACACGCCTGAGTTGGCACACAGAGCAGAGGCTCAGTTTTGGCCTCCACTTGTCTGTCCCCTTGGTTGGGCAGCCTTGTGCACTGCAGACCCTGCACTCCATCGGCATTGCAGGGGCTGAAGCTTCCCCTAAGCACACGATGGAGAGATGCAGTGTGGCGGCCAAGGGTAGGGCTTGTGCATGGCACGGCCACCCTCTACCAAAGGACAAGTGTAGATTATGATGGGTAGGGGCAGGCACTTTGATAAATGACAACATGGCTTCATGACCCCAGGCAAGTTCATTTCTTTAAGCCTCAATTTCTTCCTCTGTTAAATGGAAACATAAAAGTACCTATCTTGTTCGATCATTTTGAGAGTTACATGAGATAATGCATGCAAAGCACTTCACTCAGTAAGCATACAGGATACCACTCAACACGTTAGCTGTACTAATGGTAAATGAGATGGCCCATCAAAGCCTGGAAAAGGGTATTGGTTGTACTGCTCTTATGTTGGCTCTCCCCTCCCCCTTCACTTCTCCCACTGCAAACCTCAGTGGTAAGAGGACTGGTATCCAGATATGAACAGCAGTGAGGGGAACCGGATAAATCATGGTATCACAGAGGTCAGCTGTCTACTTACATTATCACAGTAGTCCGGGGACACGTGTTCACGGGGCAGGCCTGCTGGAGGAAGCCCCCAAAACAGGGTTCTTATGGGAAGCAGGCATTCCTTCCAGGCTCCCCTGCCCCCATCCAGCCTTGGTTCTCTCCATACTTAACTTACTCTCTCCTCATCTGCCCTTCTTTTGACACTCCATCCTACCACCACACCCCGCCACTGCCCCGCCCCTTGCCCTCTCTCTGGAAGGGAAGGGTTTTTGCCCAGGACTTTTGCCCCTTGCTCTCTGGAAGTCTCCAGGCAGTGGTTGAAGTGAGGAGAAGGCTATCTGGGCAGAGAAATATTCAGCAAAGGTGACCTTGTTGGCTGAGCAGGTGAGGCTAGGCTTTCTGGGGAGCAGCGATGTCCTGGCAAGTTGTTGAGCAGCTGGGGACAAAGAGAAGGCGGCAAAGGAGCAGCTGGAAGAAGCGTGGTTCTGGGTCTGTCTCCCACCAGAACACTGAGCTGGGGGTGAAGGATGAGGCTGGGGCCGGCTGGGGAAAGGTGAGTGATCTCCATGGGCTGTGTTGGTGGCATGGACACTTAGAACATGTTAATAGGATTCGAAAAGGAAGGGCGGTGCAAGTGGCAGCAGCTGTGGAAGCTGGTTAGGCAGGTCTAAGTATCCACGCAGAGGGTGCATTCCCCAGCGGCCTTCTCTAAGATGCGGCCCAGCACCAGCACCTCCAGCTGCCATTCTCCATTTCTTCACCCTGCTTTATTTTTCTTCACAGCATTCAGCATTATCTAAAATTAAATGTTGTTTTATTTGTTGTCAATATACCGCTCTTCTGCAGTAGACTTTGTCTCATGTGTTGCTCTATTTTTAACATCTAGAACAATGCCTGGCACACGGTAGGTCCTTCATAAATAACTGTTGAATGTAAGAATGAATGACCACCATCGTCATGATTCAGACCATCACCATCACTCCCCCAGGCACAGCTGAACAGTCCCTGCGCCCTGCTACGTTCAGGGGATGAGTCCGTCACCCTCAGGTCTAGCAGAGTGCCACAGTACTTCGTTTCTCTTTGGAGGGTACTCAGCCTCTTTGGATTTGAAGTGACATCATGAAGATTCTCTCCTGGGATCACATGGGCTGTGTAACTGGGAAGGGACGCTGCTCTTTCTTTAAATCCAAAAGCAAGGGCCTTTCCTCTAGGGAGGGGAATTAATAGGTCCCTCCTACATGTGAATGGGAGGACTGGACTGGTCAGTTGGAAGTTGGGCTCATAAACCAGGAAAGGGAGGTCCTTGGAAGGTTTCCAGAGGTTACAAGTTGACTTCACATCCTTGCCATAGGGGCAGAGCCGATTTTTCTGTCATATAATAGAGAGGTGCTATGAGGACTAGAGCAGTCATCTCTCCCCACTGCCGAGGTGAGAACACCTACAGACACTCATGTGTCTTTGCAGGTCAGAGAGTAACCAGCCATTGCTGTAGTGGCCAGGACATTGTTCAGACACAAGGCAAAGGAAGGTGGTGTTCTTTTTCACATCCTACAAAGTGTTTTCCTACTATGCACCCCCACGTAAAGAAGAGAATGAAGTTCTACTTATTAGGTATCTGCAAACCTGACAAGCTATCTGGGTGAAAAGTGAGAAACACTTGTAATTCCACAGACATTTCATATTCATAATACCAAGCATCCATGTAATTGCATTTACTCTGAAACTACAGATTTGGTGTGATATAAACTCATAGTTCATAATATTCTATATATGTGTGTGTACATGTAGTTTTTAAGTTATTACGTCTTCTGCTTGTAGACACTATATTTCACATTTTTATACTAGCTATAGGCTTTCGCTGATGACATTCTTTCTATCTCAAGGTTGGTCCAGGGCTTAATTTTTTCTCTTGTTTGCGGGCGTCATGTCTTCAACCTACATACTGATTAGACATCCGAGTGTTACACTGAAGTATACACCTTGTTCTTAGTAAGTGCCATGAAGACTGAGAGTCATCATATCAGGGTCTTCTCACTGCCATTAAGGAGTGACTTAGTGTAGGTCACTCCTTGGGCCTGTTTCCCAACTCTAATTTGAAGAGGTTGGGTTATAGAGTTCCTAACTTCCCTTTTAGAGCAAAAGAATCTACAATTCAAGTAATATTTTATATAAACACTATACTTCTTTTCCTCATTGAGAGTAACATGTCACCATCATATGTGGGGCATCTATTTATAGACTGATCCATGTCCAAGTTTAGAAAGGACATCAAATATCTCAATACATGAATATGTTTATGTTAAGGTTTTGTTTTGTTTACTAGTTCCTTTCTACGGAATTGAGTCCACTAAGATATTTCACACTCAGCCAGCATGTTCATTATTTTTAGATAGTATTCTTAAAATAAAGGAGAGGACTTTATTTGATACCTTTATTTATATGCAAAACAGCGCACCATTCATGAGATATGAAAAACTCGTCAGATAGAAACCAGATTATATCTATTTTCACTACAAAATATTGCATTATATAAAGCAACAGAGACACAAAAAAACCCTGAAAAAGACTAAAATCTTTGGATAGCAGATGTGGTTTTTTCCCTTGTCTCTAAAACACACTTCTTGTTTTAAGAGTTTCACAGCTGAGAACATGAAACATTTTCAGGTTATAGACTTTTCTTTTTGGTGTCACAGAGGAAAGTAGTTTTGAATTCTTTTTTTTTTTTTTTAGGAAAATAACTTAATTTCCTAAAATCATCCCACGCACAAGCATCACACACACACAAAGAAGCTACTCTCCTTATAAACAGTTTGTACTTTTCAGACATAACTACAGGTAAGAATAACACACTTACTTTTTTAAAAAACTATAATAGTGAAGTGCTAGTGTTGCTGATCTCACAACAAAAAAACGTTTCAAGAACAAACATCTTAATATATAAAATATGTTTAGAAACAGGGAGAAGTGGGAGATTTGTTATACAAGTGCAATATAATTAGAGCAAAAAGAAAAGACCACAGTATAATCTCAACAAACACGTAAAAAGTTAGACATTATTCCACAGGAAAAAGTGTAAACACTTGACTATAAATAAATTGGCACAGAGTATCCAAAGTAAAATTATCACCACTCTGAAAAATAAATGTCTTGAAAAAAATACTCTACTCCTTCTAACATAAATAAAAATAGGTTGTCTTTTTCTAACTGCACCTATGGGTCCACATGTTTAAGGTCACATATAGATGTTTTTGGATATATAAAGGGGCACTTTGCCTGAAAAAGCAATCAGATATTAAATTTTCCATTTAAATATGGATTCTCCTGTCTACCTTAGTGTCTTATCTTGGGGATAAAATCTCACCAAGCTCAAATCCTCCCACAGTGTGTCTATTTGTTCTCAATGTGTCTTTTTAACCTTACCAAATATTCAGGGTTTATTTGGATTCTAATATAATCTTTATTTTCACAACAGAGTGGAAAGTTTCCTGTTCCACCTTTCTGTGCCTAAAATCTCTATATGGAAGAGATTCCTTCCTCTCCTCCCCTCCCCAATGCTTGGTGATTTGTCAATTAGAAAAATCCCAGATAGTCTGAAGTTATGAGCCTATATGCCTCATTCTTTAAAAACATGAACATGTGTAGGAGATAGATGTAGGAGAACTCAAAGTCTCCAGTGGGTTAAAGCAACAACCCTTAAAGGGACCCTAACACGCCAAGGGAAGGCCGGGAGGCGGCTCATCTCTGGTGCCTTCCAGGAGGTTCTCCTGGCCTGGAAAATGCCCCCTGCGAGCCCCAGGGCTCGCCAGACAGCCCCACCTCCCAGTTTCGGAAACATTCCCTCCTTGCCCGGCTGACCAGAGAGAACAGGTTGCGAGCATCTTCCCCCATTCAAGTCTCTCTCGGCTGCCGTCCCGCTGGGCCACCGCCGCCTCCGCCTCCGCCATCCCCGCGGCGGCCGCCCGGGTCGGTCGCGTTTCGCGGACGCCCGCGCAAGCGGCCTCCCGCGCCGTCCCCCGCCCTACACGTCCAGGACGTGGTTGAGATAGGAGATGTAGCAGATGGCCAGGCGCAGGATCTCGATCTTGGAGAGCTTCTTGTCCGGGGGCAGCGTGGGCAGCAGTTTGCGCAGCTCGGCGAAGGCCAGGTTGAAGGCCTCCACGCGGATGCGCTCGCGGGTGGCGTGCGCCGAGCGGTACTTGGCTGTGGCGCGCCGGCGGCGGCGCTTCTCCTCGCGGCTCAGCTGCTGCGGGTGCGGGTAGAGCGCGGCCCGGCTGCCGCCCTTGCCGTCGCCCTCGGCCTCCTCCACCGGCTCCAGGTCCGACACGCTGCCCAGCGCCTTGGCGTCCGTGCCGCCCAGCGACTCCGGGTCCGAGTGCGCCGAGCTGGGGTGGTCCGAGTCTGCGGCTTGGTCCGGACTCAGCATCATTTTGGAGGCTGAGGGGGAGTCAGAAAAGCAATCAATAAAAGGCATCAGGGTCTTCCTTTGCTACGAAGGACGGCGGGCGAGGGCCTACCACGTCGGCCCTCCCGGCAGGGACGCGCGTCCGGGGCCCTCTCCCCACTGCAGGCCGCCGCGCCGGGAGGGAGGACGCGAGCCCCGCGCCTCCTCACCGCGCACGAGCCCGCCAGGTCTCGGCTTGGCCCTGGCCGCATTCCGGACCCGACACCTCGGCCTGCAGGAGGCCAAGACTGGCCTGTGGCCCGGGGCCTGCGGGACGACCTCAGGCCTACAGGGCCGCGACTGGGTTTCTGTGTCTCCTCCGGCCAAATACCACCTGCGCTATTCCACCTCCCTCACTTCGTCCCCTTCCCAGACAAACGAAGGATTCCGAACGACAGCTACATCTGGGTTTTGATGGGGGCGGGGACTCGCGGAGTGCACTTTCCGCCCCGAGGGCCTCCGGCAAAGCACTGGACAAACCGCTGCGCCCGAGGGCCCGGCGCTGGTCTGGGGCTGCGCGGGGCGCGCCCCGCGTTGGGATGCGGACGGACAGGATCCCTCATCCCCGAGCGCAGGCAGAGAGCTGGGAGGTTCCTCGTCCCCCTTGCGCTTCTCCGAAATAAATAACTAAACAAACGTGCAGGCTCCTTTCAAAAGAAAATTGACTCCTATGCCCTCGCAGGCTTCCAGAGTACCATCTGTCACGCAGACAGCCACACACATAGGGGACCTAGGGACGTGGTATAAGACAATGCGCAGGGCAGACTGCGGACCACCTCACGGGAAAATGCCTGCGGCGGGGTCGCTGCGGGAGGAGAGTCTGGCGAGGGAAGGGAAGCGCCCGCGGCGGGCGGGAGAAGCGGGTGTCGCGCGTGTTGCCCGATGCGAGCTGCATCTCCGCCAGCAAAGTTAGGGCGCTCCAGGGACCTGAGCTCGGCAGCCTGCAGCTGTCCCCGGGCGGCCTGCCGAAGGCCGGGTGTGTCCGTGCCTAGCCTTCCTCCAACTATGCCCTCTTGGAAAAGCCGCCTCGCCGGGCTTTTCCCGGGTGGCTGCAGGACCAGCCCCGACTGCGCGCCTTCTGGGGGGGGGGGGGGCGCTCGGAACCGCTGGGCTTCGGGGGAATTCGGGCTTCTAGAAAGGGGTTGCAGGGGCTGCGCGCAAAGCCCGCGGGCGTCCGGAGGGAGGACCCGGCTGCGTACCCAGAGCCCCGGGGTGTGCCTCCCGAGCGACAGTCGGCGCGGGAGAGATCCACGTCGGCGACGTGTAGGAGGGTTTGCTCCTAGAGAAACAAAAGCAAGGGGATGTGTGATCGGTTCCCCGCATTGCATTTGCTTAGGAGCGAATTGGGCTCCAAAACAGCTTTCATTTCCCTGTGAGGAAAACAGGTCCTCTAAGGCAAAATAAAAACAAATGCTCCAAGTAAACTGCATGTGACTCCCTATGGGCTTTTCTCGGGTACATTTATAAGTAGAACAACTTGCACCTACACAGTCGGCTTGAAAGGGCAGAAATAAATAGGCGAGTAATGGAAAATCACAATAAGCCACGACATAGTCGTAGTTCGGGTAAAAAGTTCCTGGGTTGCCGTCAAAGCATGTTAAATTCTCCTTCAGATATCTTTTAAAAATATTCATAAATAGTATGTCGTGTATGCATTTTATCTCTTTAGCTATGGATTGGAATGCATCTATAAATGCAATATGAATAATCTAACTTAGTTTCAAGCTAGGAAAAAAATGATTTAAAGGAGTCTTACCTCGCAAAAGCCTTCTCAATAATCTCTTCTCCAATCTTTTAGAGTTAAAATTCCAGGGAATAGCGAGGGGAAATTCCAGAAAATGTTAAAAGCAGCAAATATTTATTACATTCAAAAATGAAAAAGCAGCTGTCATCTCGCTAGTGTCCACAGCGAGGGACGATATCTCGGGATGTGGACGATATGAATGATTGTTCACTTAGTAGATCAAAAACGCCTTTTCCTCTTAATTGTTCTCAAACATTTCAAGAAATTCGTTGTTGATTTTTTAAACGGCGTGTTGAAAAGTCTCGTGCCTTTTTCTTCTTCTAGGTCTCTATAAATAACAAAAGAGATGCAGAGATAAACACAATCACATCAGAGGGCTGATTCCTCCACTTTCTAATAGCGGAATAATCAATAAGAAAGACGGTTAAGATAAGATTCCGCTCCTGCAGGACTCCTTTCCTTCCCTTAATACAGCTGAGCAGAAACTGGGAAGTGTAGGGCAGAGATGTGATCTTGCTCATAAGTGATTTTTTTTTTTTTTGAGATAAGGCTTTGTTCAGCTGATGTCTGCCCTGTTCCCAGAAACACAATACTGTAATTCGGGAGCTAAGGTTGCCTCTTCCTCTCCCCTCATTTACTTGTATGCTGTATAAACAGACACCTATTTTCCAGTTCCAAAGTCTTTCAAGGCTTGGTTACATTCCCCCATCCCCACCCCCTCCTCTCTTTACCTTGTAGCAAAATATATATAGTCAGTGGCTTGGAGATGCTTGGAGAAAGGTTGGTGAAAGTGAATGTCTCCTGGAGTAACAGTGACAGGGAAGCAGAGAAAGAAGGCAAGAGGGTGGGAGAGCCAGAGCTAAGAGGCAGAGATGCATGTGTGGCTTCTTGGCTCTCCTGGTACCAATTGATTCAGCCTGGAGATGGTGGAAGAGATAAAGGCTTAAGACAGGGGATGGAATTTTTTTCCCCCTAAATTGATATTTAATGGGAAATCCTATTGGACAGAAACCTGGACATGAGTCACTTAATTGGACTTGACATCTGTCACAGTGTGGGAGTTTTCACAGCCCAAATATTTTAGCAGATCAGATTCCCACTGAATCTGTGCCATAAAATATAACAGTTGAAAGCAGTCCATGATAGAAATCTTAGCCTCTAAACAGAGTCTCTAGCCATAATCAGGCTATTTCTCTTTTTTAGATTAGTGATGCAGTATTCAAGTGCAAATAAACAATATATCAACAATGGAAAAATTCCCCTGGCATATAACAAACTAGCATCTTTCCTTAATGTTTAGAAAAATATTTGTGTCCAGAACATGGAAATATATAAGATGCTACAATGAATATAAAGTATTCAGACATGCAACAGCTTACATTTATTAAAGATCATTTACATATTAAAAGACACTTCAACAGGTTTGATTAAGCACATTAATATTTTTGAGAGATAACCTGCTATCATCTATCTTATCAATAGATGATAAGAACTTTTCAATAGATTAAATCACTGATGGAACTAGAAAGAGAATCCAGATATTCAGGGACTACTATAGGAGACAATTCTATTTTCTGTATATGTTTGTTTTTCTCTTCATCCACTCACTCATTCAAGTTAAAATATGACATACTACATGTGCTGATTATTGCACTTTATTCTTGCCGGTCTTAACAAGCAAATACATTTAGCTGGGTGGCAGTGCGTTGGGCTAGGATGTAAACACACACAAATCACCAGTGTATTCCAGTATATAAAGCCTTTGCCTTATATGACCCCGTGGACCTAAATTTATACACCTTATAACAAAAAGGAAAATCTAGTTCAATTATTTTGCCACTTTGTAGGGATAATGTTAGTTACTATCAATTACATATTATTTGTGACCATTTTTAGCTTTTTTGATCATTCAAGCTTAAAAGAAATAAAAGAGTATTACTATCTTACTCCCACCTCCCCAATTCCTGGGGGTACATTTTTGGAGAGAAGAGTCCTCACTTCCCCTCCTTTATCAATTTTGCCCCCCAAATAGGTTTTATCATCAAGGGGAGGGGTGTTGAGCAGCCTACCTATGAGAGTGACCCTCTGGGTTTCTCATGGCACAAGTACCATTTGCCTTTGCACATATTCTTCCTCCTCTGGGAGATTCCTGGACCAGAATGGGGTGGGGGTGGGAGAAAGCAGGAGTACCTCAATGGAATAGGGGCACCAATACGTCACAGCCTTGCTTCTGCCCAGCCCCAGCACAGAAGTATATTTTAGATATCCCCAGGACATTTAAGTGGAAACACAAGCCAGCCTTGTGCAGGTGGCAATGGAAACAGGTGAGTGGATAAACTCCCTAAGGTGGTGAAGATGAAGGGAGAAGGGAGGCTTTCCCAGTCCGGCTAGGAATAGCCAACTTTTAAGCCTTCCCTCACAACCAGAAGTGTGCACACAGACACACACCCACAGATACCTGTGCCTCCTCACCCCCTATCACTCATACAAGCTGGCTGGCTCTCTTAGACTGCTACACATTCAGACTGATGGACTGACAAAACCTGGTGGGTCTAATCACCATAGCTCTAGAGTGGGCAGCTGCTAGAGTGGAAAGGGACTAGCGTCTCTGGTTACCTTGGTGTTGGAGGGTGGAGATGGGTGGTTGCATATCAGGGCAGGTCCGATTCTGCTATGGTGTATGTGAAACCAGACAAATTCTCTTTTACATTCAGACTTACTCATTCTATGCTGACAGCAGCATGTACATAAACAAATACTTACGTGAGTAAGCCTGTGTAAACAGGTACACACTCAGATCCACACATAGACATGCCTAACCACACTGTCATAGACACAAACATGGACTCACATTCACACACATGCATGCTTTCTTCTAGGAAAGCCTCCTCCTTCCCCGCCCCCCACCCCCTGCCACCTTTGCCTTTTCTAAGACCTCCCTGGAACAGATGGCCCCTCCTTCTGTGCTCCATAAGCACTCCTTTCAAATCTCCCTTAGAGACTGCATACTGTGGGTGGTGATTCTTGGTTTTCACACTGCCCTACCTCACTGGGCTGTGATGCTTCCAGGGAGGTCTGTAGTGTATATCCCTAGCACTGACGTCTGAGCTTGACACTTTCTAAGCACTCAGTCATTTATGGTGAGTGACTCCTTGTGTACAGAGGCACCCAGGATATTTGTAACATAGAAACACTTCCACCAAAGGAACTCATGGTTTCGCTTGTATCAGTTTGCTCTCCTGTAAAAGGGAGAATAATAATCCTGCCCTTCTCACTTCACAGGCTTATGAGACTCAATGTATGCAAAAATATTTGCTAAAATACAAAGCACCATACAAATTAAGATATTATGGAATATAGGAGTAATATTAAATAATATTTTTAAACCAATGAAAAGGTGATAAGAGTGATTTAGAAAGCCAGACTTCCTGGCTCTCTCATATGCTAGCTGTGTGAATTTATGCTAGCTGTGAGTTACTTAACCTTTCCAGGCCTCAGTTTTCTAATCTATAAAATGGGAATAACCAAAGTATATTATGTTATATTGTTATGCTATGTTATGTTTTTTCTGAAGGTAACAAAATAATCTATGTAAAGGGCTTCAACCAATGCCTAAAACTCATGCTCAATAAATGTTGGCTATTAATATTGCTAATAATATTATTATTTGATATAAATACATATTGAGAACCAGATATGTGTATTTACATAGAAATATAAAAATATTCAGATATACTCATTCAGACTGTGTGTGTGTGTACATGCATGTATATGTCCATAGCTCTGGTAGCTAACCCACACTGAGCGTTTTCCATGTGTCAGACATTGGTCTAGGGACTTTGCATGGATTAACTCATTTAACTTCACCACAAACCTATGAGGTAGGTACTGTTGTTGTCCCAATTTTGCATGTAAAGAAACTAGGACATGAAAAAGATGATAATCTATTCAAGGTCACATAGCTAATAAATTATGGTGCCAAGATTTAGACTCTGTAGGCCTAAATTCAGAAATTGCCCTCTCAAACATGATGTACTACTGCTTCTGTGGTCATTGTATACTACACAAATATACCCATGCAGAAGAACTATTCACCACATGAAATGCATGTGCTGAGGGAGAAACATACATGCACTCAAAATGTAGATAAATTTTGCCGCCTTTTGCATTCAGGGTTGTCAGTGAGTCAATACAGTTTTAAATACTTACTGTGAATCTAGCATTGTGCCAGACGATAGTGTTGGACTGCAAAGGCCATTAGACAGCTGTTTCCAATCTATTTTCTTAAATTTTGCACCTCATCAGTAAAAATGTTGAGTATACATATCCAGTATATGTATATTTATTATTAATAAATCTTATACATTTATTGCCATACTAGCATATTATATAATTATAGTGTATACACAAAAATTTTTTTAAAGGATGATAAACATAAAATTAATAATGTTTATACAATAATTAGTTTTATTTATTAATAGGACAAAATCTATTGACAGCACAAGGTATTATTGATAATGTATAGTTTTTGAGAACAATAGCCTTCATTTTGTTGACATTTATAACATGGTCTGATGGTCTGACTTTAAGCTCAATTTGTTTAGAATCTGGTTTTTGTGGCTGATATGGCAGAAAAAGGTGTAATACAAAAACTCAGATATTATCATCACAAAAATAAGTATATGAGGTGATAGATATGTTAATGAGCTTGATTTAATCACTCCACAATATATACCTATATCAAAATATCACATTGTACACCATAAATGTATACAGTTTTTTGTCAATTAAAAAATAATAATAAAAAAGTGGAAATAACCCAAAGGTCCAACTGATTAATTGATAAACAGAATGTGATATATCCAGGCAATGGAATACTTTTTGGCAATAAAAAGGAACAAAGTACTGATACATGCTACAACATGGATGAACCTCAAAAACATCATGTTGAATGAAAGAAGGCAGACACAAAAGACCACATAGCGCATGATTCCATTCGTATGAAAGGTCCAGAATAGGCAAATCTATAGACAGAGTAGATTAGTGGGTGCACAGGGCTAAGGTAGGGGGAGTAGGGGAGTGAGCACAGGGTTTCATTTTGGGATGATGAAATATTCTAAAATTAGATTTTGGTGATGATTTCATAACTCTGTAAATATACTCAAAAACATTGCTTCAAATTCCTTATGGAAAATTATTACATGGTAATTATTTAGTGAATAAATTTTTTGATGGTCTCTCTGACCCCGGATTCTTTATATTCATTTGAGTTAAAACAGTCTTTTCCTCAGTGTTTATGCCTTCACAATTTTTCCATAAATTATTATTTTTATTAAAGATCATTTTAGTTGTGAATATATCTTCTGCCATACATCGTTCCATTAATGCCCCCTAAAAAATGTTCTTTGTATATTTCAGAGGATTCTGAAACAGAATCTGTAAAGTACCATGAGTTGAAACATTTAGAAATAGCTGCTGTTTTACTATCCCAATAAACAGCAAACTTATATAATGTAACACTACATAAATTGATCTAGTACTTGTTTCTTCAAATCTTCAGCAATGTTCAGCAATGTTTCTCAGTTGTCTGTCAATAGAATTTACCAACATGGGAAAGCATTTTGGTTTATCACCTTAGTGGTTTCTGTGTACTAGCTCAGCTATTTCTCTAAGAGTTTGGCTTTTGCTATAAAATAAGAAACTTCAAAAGAGGCTTCTAAAGATTTATCTTTATATTTGTGAAATGTTTAAAAGTACTAGATTAAGTGTAGCATGATTTTAAACATCACTAGTTACTCATGTAGTCAAAATATAGAACATTTCCATCCCTCTAACAAATTCCTTGTACCTCTTAGTCACCAATCCCTTTATCCACACCCAACCTAACCACTCATCTGATTTCTGTTCCTGCAGTTTTGCCTTTTCCAGATTGTCATAAAAATAGAATTGTACATTGTGCAGACTTTTGAGTCTGGCTTCTTTTACTTGGCATAAAGCTTTTATATTTATCCATGTTAGTGCATGTATCAGTAGTTCATTCTTTTTTATTGCTGAGTAGTATTCCATTATACAGATGTAGCACAATTTATTCATCCATTTGCAAATTATTATAATAGACATTTGGGTGCTTTTCAGTTTGGGGATATTAAAAATATAGCTGAGAAATCTGGTATAACCATGCATATAGAGGTATTTATGAGGGCATGTGCATTCATTTCTCCCGGGTAAAAAACTGAGTGAAATTGTTGGGTTATAATGGTGAGTGTATATTTAACTTTATAAGAAACTGCCAAACTGTTTTACAAAGTACCTGTACCATTTTACATTTTCACCAGCAATGCTGAGTTGCTCCACATCTATGCTAGCATTTGTTATTGTTAGCTTTGAAAAATTATTACTATTTTAGGGCATTCTAATAGGTGTCTAGTTGCATCTCATTGTAATTTTATTTTGTATTTACCCCCTTTTCAGCTTTATTGAGGTATAATTTATATACAAAAACTGCATGTATTTAAAGTGTACAATGTATTGAGTTTTGATATGTGTGTACAACCTTGAAACCATCACCACAATCAAGATAGTAAACATACCCATCATACTCCTTGTAATCCATCTCCCTTCATACTTTCTCCTCCTCACCCCATTAGGAAACCACTAGTTTACTTACTGTCACTAGAGATTATTTTGTGTTTTTAAAATTTTATATAAATGGATCATACAATATGTTTTCTTTTTTGTCTGCCTTCTTCTAATAAGCCATTATTTTGAGATTCATCCATGTTGTTGTGTATCAGTAGTCTGTTCTTTTTTATTGCCAAGAAGTATTTATGATATCCTTTTCAGAGCTCTTCATTTAATTGTATAGATCCAAGTTTCTATCTGGTAACACATTCCTTCAGCCTAGAGAACTTCCTTTAATGTTTACTACAGAGCAGGTCAGCTGGCACTAAATTTTCTCACCTATTGTTTTCTGAAAGTGTCTTTCCTTTCATTTTTGAAAGATTTGCTTTGGGTATAGAATTGTAAGTCTAAGTCAACAGTTATTTTTTATTTTTTATTTCACTACTTTAAAGATGTTGCTCTATTTCTTTTTGGCTTGTATATCTTCTGGTGAGAGGTCTACTCTAATTCTTATCTTTGTTCTTCCGTATATAGTGTGTTCCCACCCTCTTTTGCCCCAGCTGCCTTCAAATTTTTCTCTTTACTTTAGATTTTCAGCAGGTTAACTCTGATGTTTCTAGGTGTGTTTAAGGTTTTCTTCGTCTGATGTATATCTTCTTTGGAGTTGTTTGAGCTTGGATCTGTGATTTGCTGTTATTTATTATATTTGGAAAATTCTTGGCCATTATTTCTTCAAATATCTCTTCTGCCCTATTCACTTTCTCTTATCATTCTGGGACTCCAATTATGTGTACATTATTATAGTTGATACTGTCCCACATCTCTTAGATGCCCAGTTCTGATTTTATTCTCCTGCTCTTTTTTCTTTTTGTGTTTTTGTCTGGGTAATTTATATTGACAGATCTTAAAGTTAATTGATTCTTTCACCTGGGTTCAGTCTACTGAGGAGTATGTTTAAAACATTTTTCATCTCCAATATTGAGTTTTTAATTTCTAGCACTTCCATCTTTCTTCTGAAATTCCTTATCTGTTTATGTATGTTGTCTATATTTTCTACTATATCCTTTTACATATTAATTATAGTTACTGTAAAGTCCCTGTCTGCTAGTGCCAACTTCTGGGTATTACCTGAGTTCACTTCTATTGATTGCATTGTCTCTTGACCGCGGGTGTATGTGTGTGTGTGATGTAATTTTTGAGTAAATGGCAAACTTTGCATGTAGAACCGTAGAGACTGAGGTAAATATTATGACCACTTGGAAATGAGCCTGATTCTTCTTGTGTAAGGCTGTTAATCTGGAGAACTGACTCACTCTAGTCAGGAGTTGAGCTCAGTTTAAGTTTTATTGTTGTTATAGTTACCATCAATGCATGACAGGCTTCAAATTCTTCTATTGGTCGGCTGTCTTTGCTTTGTGCTTAGAGTGGGAGCATGTATGCCAGAGGCTTTTCTCAGATTTATTGCTCCATTATCAGCTTTCCTGCATGTCTGCAGCACAGGGAAGGTCTCTCACGGTGGGACTGCCCCATCCCCAGCTTTAGACTGCTATTGCTTGTTACTTTGTGCCAGGCTTGTATTGGGTATAAGAGGATTTCTCTGCTGTTCTACTCCAGTCAAAGACCTGGAGGAGCCTGTGTCATTGGACCTCTGTCTGCATTTCTGCTTCTCCTCCTTGTGGTAGCCAAATTCTTCTTTGTATTTGTGGTTGGTATTGGACAGGATTTTTCTTCCTCTCTCCCTGTGATAGGAGACCTCTGCATGATATTAGTTTAAGATCTTAGGCCCAAGAAAAGGCCAGAGATAGCCTTTTCTTATGCCTTTCCCTCCTCTCTACAATGCATCTTTTCAGTAGTCTTTGCTGCTTCTCCCCCAGAAGTTTAAAGCTTTTGCTTCATATGAGAGAAGGATCTGGGGACGTGCATGGTGTCTGACCCTCCATGCCTGCCAGCTACCTCCTGTACACCTGTTCTACCCATAATCTTTTTTTAAAATTGGTACATAATAATCGTACATATATATGGGATATATGTGATATTTTGATACCTTTGTACAATGTGTAGTGATCAAATCAGGGTATTTAGAATATCCATCACATCAAATATTTATAATTTCTGTGGGTTGAGAACATTTTAAGTCTTCTCTTCTAGCTATTTTGAAATATACAATAAACTATTGTTAACTATAGTCACCCCACTGTGCTATTGAACAATAGAATTTACTCCTTCTATTTAACTATATGTTTGTGCCCATTAACCAACCTCTTTTACCCCCTCTCCCTTTCCAGTCTCTGGTAACTACCACTCTACTCTCTACCTCCATGAGATCAACTGTTTTACCCCCTGCATATGAGTAAGAACATGATATTTGTCTTTCTGTGCCTGGTTTATTTTGCTTAACATAATGACCTCCAGTTCCATCCACATTGCTACAAAAGACAGGATTTTATTTTTTTAATGTCTGAATAATATTCCATTGTGTATATAAGCCACATTTTCTTTATCCATTCATCTGTTGATGGACACTTAGGTTGATTCCATATCTTGGCTATTGTGAATGGTGCTGCAATAATGATGGGGGTGCAGGTAACTCTTTGACATACTGATTTCCTTTCCTTTAGATAAATACCCAGTAGTGGGATCGCTGGATCATATGGTAGTTGGGTTTTTAGTTTTTTGAGAAACTTTCATAGTGTTTTCCATAATGGCTGTAGTAATTTACATACCCACCAACAGCGTATAAGAGTTCCATTTCTGCATCCTTGCCACCATTTGTTATTTTTTGTCTTTTTTGTAGTAGCCATTCTAACTGGGGTACGATGATATCTCCTTGTGGTTTTGATTTGTTTGTGTTTCTTATATATTCTGGATATTAGTCCCTTGTCAAATGAACAGTTTACAAATATTTTTTCCCATTATACAGGTTGTCTCTTCACTCTGTTGTTTCCTTTGCTGTGCAAGAGCTTTTTAGTTTTATATAGTCCCATTTGTCTATTTTTGTTTTTGTCACCTGTGCTTTTAAAGTCCTAACCATAAAATCTTTACCTAGACCAATGTCCTAAAGTGTTTCCCCTAAGTGTTCTTCTAGTAGTTTTATAGTTTTGGGTCTTACATTTAAGACTTTAATCCATTTTTACTTGATTTTGTATATGGTGAGAGATAGGGGTCTAGTTTCATTCTTTTGCATATGTATATCCAGTTTTCCCAGCACCATTTATTGAAGAAAGTGTCCTTTCCCCAATGTGTGTTTTTGGCGTCTTTGTTGAAAATCAGTTGGCTATAAATACATGCATTTATTTCTGTGTTCTCTATTTTGTTCCCTTGGTCTATGTGTCTGTTTGTATCCCAATTCCATGCTGTTTTGGTTACTATAGCTTTGTGGTATATTTTGAAGTCAGGTAATGTGAAGCTTCCAGTTTCATACTTTTGTTCAGTATTGCTTTGGCTATTCAGGGTCTTTTGTGTTCCCATACAAATTTTAAGATTGTTTTTTCT
Organism: Daubentonia madagascariensis; assembly: GCA_023783475.1. Classification (NCBI taxonomy): domain Eukaryota; kingdom Metazoa; phylum Chordata; class Mammalia; order Primates; family Daubentoniidae; genus Daubentonia; species Daubentonia madagascariensis. Next base: position 3,967,083 of record JAKFHU010000913.1, on the reverse strand, counting down.
ATTTCTGTGAAAAAAGTTATTGGTATTTTGATAAGGATAGCATTGAATCTGTAGAATGCTTTGAGTAGTATGGTCATTTTAACAATATTAACTCTTCTAATCTGTGAGCATGGGACATCTTTCCATTTGTTTGTGTCCTCTTCAATTTCTTCATCAGTGCTTTGCAGTTTTAATTATAGAGGTCTTTCAAGTCCTTGGTTAAATTTATTCCTAGGTATTTAATAATTTTTGTACCTTTTATAAGTGAGATTGCTCTCTTGATTTCTTTTTCAGCTAGTTCACTATTGGTGTATAGAAACACTACTTTTTTTTTGAGGAGAAGGAAAGAGAAGTTTATTAATTTGCCAGCAAATGAGGAGGATGGAGACTCCTGTCTAAAAATGCCATTGTCCTAACAATAAGCAGAAATACAGACCTTTTAAAGGTAGGGTTTCCACTTCAGGCAACTGCTGTTCCATCCCATCTCTGGGGAAGACGATCTCATGACCTCCACCCACCTGGGAGGCCCACTTGTATGCCAGACTTCCACCCCCATGGATAGTTCTGAGCCATCTCCTGTAGCACAAAGAACAAAGACATTGCCCTGCCACTCCCAACCACTGGCCTGAGACATGGATGCAGGTTTTAGTTCCCAAAAAGAGTGAGTGAGGTTTTAAAGAGACAGAAAACATTTTTGCCTTTTTTTCCCAGGCCATTCTTTCTGTTACATATCCCCCCTATCAATTTTACCCTTCCATATCTATGGGAGGAGGGCTGATGTAGTCCTCCAGCTACTTCCTGATGAATTGGGGTGATGTTTTAGGTGGAAGGTTTATACTTATGTGTGCCATTGAAAAGCTTTGGCAGTATATTTACAACAACATATTACCAGGTGAAAAAAGGCATAAGCAACAACTATAACAGTGAGGACTGACAAGGCAAAATGGACTGTCACCTTGTACACAATGTCTGATACAGGGATGGGCTAGAAAGGAACATGGGACCTCTGAAAGCAGAGCTATTAGCTGCACCCTGTAGGTGATCTGAGAGACTGGCTTCTGCAAATTCAGAAATCATACACATGGCACCAAACAAGGTTTAGGATGACAAACCCAGCAGCAAGACAGATCAACAGAAGAGATGATGGCCCAGGGAAATCCTCACTAAGGAGTTGTCTCTCCATCGTATAGACAGAACAAATAATCAAAGAAAGGTTAGCAAAAATATCAACATTTTCATGTTTCCATTTTCCTTAAACAGATACTTTAGATCACCTAAAGGCTTGCCCTTCTACTGGGGACTTGGGTCTTCTTCTTCCATGGTACACCTCTTTACTTTGGTATGATATCATGGACCCAAGGTTTTACTTCTGACAATTTCAACAAGGTGTGAGTTGTTACAGGCACTTCATAGGGTCTCTTCCACTTCTCTGCTTCCAAACAGGGCAGGGACCTGAAAGAGGCAAACTCATACATAGTGGTTAGTACCTGACCCACTCATTTGACATATTGCTTTACTCTGTTTTCTTTACTCACGGTTATATTACTCATGGTTATATTACCATACTTACCTTGGGGTGCTAGGAAGGGTCTCTCATAAACTATTTCTTAGGGGCTTAACTTAAGCCTGCTTCTGAGGGCCACCCTCATCCGAAGGAGGACAAGTGGCAATACCCTATCCCATTTTCCTGCATCAATTCCAGTATGCATGCAATTTCCATTCTAGATGTAGGACTTTGTTTACTTGCTGGGTTATCTCCACTACAAAGAGGGTCCATTATCACTCTATATGGAGGAGGGGAGCCTATGAACATCTTGACGACCTGCAGGATCATTGAGTCCACCATGTCCAGCCATGGAGAAATGATTTACCAGGTTCCCACTGGGGGTCCACTAGAAGAAGTTTATGGGCTACCATAGGACATTGTACAGCAGATCCAGGTGCAAACGGCCAGGAAGCAAAGATTCTCCTGATGGGCACTGCCATGATGTAGCCAACCACGGTGATACCTTGAGCTGTCAAGCTGTCTCTGCAGCTGCCTGTCCACAGTCTCCATCACCAGCATGCCATTCTCCATCTGCTTGGCCTCTTTCCCTGGACTGCTGATGCCCATCATCCTGTCATCCCATCGTCCTCTGAGGCCTTTTCCTGCACTGTGCTGGTGCACACACACAGGAATACACGTATGCAGGAACTCGGCGAAGGCAGGGAGTTCCTTCAGAAGGATTCTGGTAACTTCAGACTCTCCTCCCATTTGAGCCTCTACCCAGCCTGACAAGGTATCTACTAACACAAGTTTAGGCATCTGAGTGAAACTGCCAGTCATTGAAAGGGTTGGGCCCCGCATGTTGGGCTCCCTGTGCAGTGGGTCGCCGCTCTGTCTTTGGCATTTATACTAAGACTCCAGGGCTCGTTCCTTGTTTTTCCTTGTACAAGGGCTTTACTATCGGTCTGAAGTCTGGGATTCAGTTCCAATTATTCACTTCTTCTTCCAATTTTGGATTGGCTTTCATAGGAGAAGACTTTTTCCTATGTATATATCTATAGTGTTAGTTAAGTAGGGTTCTTTGGCATTGATTCAGAGTTGGCACAGTAGCATAGTTTCTGTATTATTTCTTTGACTATGATCAGTGTCAATATTATCTGTGAGTTCTTCAGTGGCTTAGGCCATGGCTCTTGGTAGAGGCTGCAGTGAAGCTTTTCTGAGGAAAAGGATGCCAGGCAGGCTGGCTCTCAGGTACCAGTGGTAGTGGTGGCAGAATGGGGATGCCAGTCCTTGGGCCCTTGGGCAGCATATGCAGGTGCCAGTGGTGGTGGGTCCTGGTAGGCAGGTCTTTGGGCCCCTGGGAATTGTGTGTAGCATTGGTGGCAGTAGTGTCTGTAGGCCAACCCTCAGGACCCTAAGCAGCTTGCATGGGCATCAGTGATGGTGGTGGCAGGCTGGGTGGGCTGGTCCCCAGGACCCTGGGCAGCATGCACAAGTGGGCACCAGTGGCAGCAGTGGCAGGCTGAGTGGGCTCATTTCTGGGCCTGATGGAGGTGCATGTGGGCACTAGTGGCATGCAGGGTGGGCCTGTCCTTATGTCCCGGGATGGCATGTGCACGTGCCAGTGGCAGCAGGCAGGGCGGGCTGTCCAGGTCCCTGGACAGCACATGCAGGCCCACCTATAGACTTTTTTATGAGTTCTCAGTAGGGATCCATGGATAGGAGGTCCATGAATGAATATAACCTTCCTTGATTGGGGTCCTCACTATTCTGGACTGGCACACTAGCCCATACTTGGCCTTTTGCAGTTCCTTTAAAATATAACTGATTTCTTCTTCTCCACTTGCACTGTGGACTATACCTTTTTCTCATGTGGTCTGTCATAGGTGAGAGAGTTTGTGTCTTCTATCTTTCCTTAGAATGACTTATCTCTTTTTGGAACTCAAGTAACTGAATTGCCTTTTGACCTCAGCTTTCCGATAAGTTCATTAAAGTTATTATTTTGTTTTTATTTGGAGTTCTCATTGTTAGGATGACAGAAACATTCTTCATGGCTTTCTACATCCTAAGCAGAATGAAAAACCCATGCTTAATTGTTAAAAATTTTCATTATTACGATGGCATTGAACTATCATTAGGTATATCTCAAGGTAAAAGATATACTTAGATTGAGTTTCAATCTAAATTAATTAACATTCTTGATAATTTTCAATATTTGGACAAGTACTAGTTAGATTAGAATCAATATTGTTTTTTATTGAAATATGGCTGGTGGAGTGTTCTTATTAGGAGTAGAAAGAATGTCAGCTGCTACTTTCTTGTTGTTTGCTTGTGCTTGCATTAGTAATGTTACCTTTAAGTGATGGTATCTTTACATGAATTATTTTTAGACCACTTGTCTCTTTGTGAGGGTTAATTTTCTTAAAGCTAGATAATATCATTGCAAACCTCTTAGCTAAGCACATTCAAAGTACAATACATCATGGTAAACTGAAAGTGATTAAACGACAGAGGTTTCTACTGTCAACCACTCTAAGTTTGAGAACTCCCACTCTGCCCTACGATCCTTTTATATCATACGTTACATATGACTATATGACATAGACACCCACTGAGGGAACCAGGATCAATCCACATATTAAATATTAGTAAAGCTTAATTTCCTTCCCCCCAGTGTTCCCCTCAAAGCCTAGTATAGGCCTGTTACTTCATACTTAGGCAACACATACTTATTTGGTGAATAAATGAACATATGATCCTTGACTTCAGAGAGCCTTGTCAGTCACCAAATGGATTGGGTCGATTATTACAGTCAAGTGAAAAAAATAGAAACCTATCTAAGATGATATATAATAACTACATTGTACCATACTGATGACAACATACATTCAGTATTTTTAAATGGAGTTGAATACAAATCGATGTCTTGGAGAAAGGTACCTGGAAAAGGTCCACTTGGGCTGAGCCTTAATGTTGGGGAGCATTGTAGTAGCCAGAGATAAAAATGGCCTTTTCCATCAAAGAGAACAATACAAGCGAAGTGGAACGTGCAGGGCTGGGTGAGCACATGATCATAAAGGGTGGGAGCAGTGCTCCCTGCAATGTGACCACACTAGCAGCATGTGGGGGAGAGCTGAGGGACTTATTCAGGCAGAGGCACACCCTGATCTCCAATGCCCTCTAGCTGGTTCAGCAAACGCCAATGTACTGGGGCAGCCATGGAACCACAGAAGCCAAGGTAGGATGGATACCACCATGGCCTCTTCTCCCTCCATATCACCTGCTAATGCATAAATTTATCCTTGCTTGGCTTACTTGCCTTCAAAATCAAATATTTACTTAGTGATTAAAATGAGGCAAATACTATACCAGGCATCAGAATTAAAAAAGAATAAGATATAATTCCTGCCCTTAAGGAACTTAGTCTTATGAGAGAGACAGCTGCATAAAGCAAATATTAAAAGTGTTGTGTACTAAGTACCAACATCAAGTTTGCACGACACATTGTGGGAGATCAGAGAAGGGACAACTAATCCAGTTCTGGGGGGAAGGGAGATGGGATGATGAGGGATGATGCACAGTAGAGACAGCTGAGAGAAAGGAAAAACAAAGCTGTGTCCTAAAGATTGAGTAGGAGTTATTCAGGTACTGAGGGACTGACTAGAGCTACTCTTAGCAGAAGAAAAAGAAATGCTACCAGATAGAAAAGTGTAAGGTAAGTACAAGAGGGGAATTAGCCCAGAGGGTTAGATGGGGACCTGTTCATTGAGGGCCTTAAACAACATGGTAACCTAGAAAGACACTAAACAGGGGGCAAGATCTGAATTATATTACATTTATGTTGTCAATACAAAAGCAAACAAGGGGAAAGAAGACCTGTTAGAAAACTGCAGTAGTGATTTCACTCAGAGATAATAGTGACTTGAGTTAGGGGAGAAAAGAGGGGATAGATACAAAGAATATAGCCATGGTGATAGCAGGATTTGACTAACTGGATACAAAACCACAGATGGACCAATCTAAAATCTCTACCTTGAAACAGGTTGGAAACAATCCAAAGAATAAAAGATTTAGAGGTAGATAATGTGTCTGGTTTTGAACATAAGGAGTTTGAGGGACCAGTGGCACATCCAGGTGGAAGTTTCCATCAGGCAGTTGGATCACAAAGCCTGGATATTAGGGGAGCAGGAAACAATCCTCAGTGCATGTGTGAGAGCTGAAACCACGAGATGTGGATGAGCTGACCTGAGAATATGTGCACAGTTAAAGAACAGCAGGGCAAGTACAACTGGGTAAATGAGCCATAGTCCAGTGAATGCCCAGAAATCCTGCCAAGAACCAAGGACAAGTCCCTGAAGGATCAGCAACATTTAAAATAGGCACAGAGGAGAGAAGTCCACAAAGAAGCAGCAAAGCAATGGTCCAAGAACAAAGAGGAGCAGGAGAGTATAGGACCCCAGAAGCCAAGAGGGTAAAGCATTTTAAAAAGGAAGGAGTGATCCTGGTGTCAAATGTAGCAGAGATTCCAGAAAAAGAAAGAATGAAAAATCTTCCTTAGGTTTAGCAATGCCAAGGTCACTGGTAATCTTACCTACAGCAGTTCCAGTGGTGGCAGCAGGAGCCAGATTCTCCTGGGTCCAGGCTGAGGGGAGGAAAGGGAGGAGGATCCCCATTTAGAGCCCAGGAGTTGAGGTTGCTCTGAGACTGAAGAGAGGGCTCAGCAGGAGGGTGGGAAGGAGAGGCATCGTGGCCAGAGAGCAGCACTGCTCCAGGAAGGACTCTCAGCTCCATGGAAAGGGTGACCCGAGAAGACTGGTGGTGACATCGAGGACATCAAGGAGGAGTCAGGCTGGGAGCTGCACTGGCTGTCCACATGGAAACTGAAGTCACTAGAAGATGAGCAGGGAGACTGGGGGGCTGGTCAGTTTTCAATGCATTTAGGGAAATGACAGGAATTCAGTATGTGACAGAGATGTGAGGGCAGAGTGCAGCGACACCCACCTCAAAGGAGCCGAGATATTTACCTAAGGGTAGAAGAGAGTGGTCCAGGGCAGCTTTGGAAAATGAGGACAACTTGCAGGTTTGGGGGGTGTGGAGAAGGAGCAGCTTCCCTGAGAGAGGGCCCAGGGGAAGCCCTCAATGTCCTCGGGGAAGAGACAGGTTTCCCTTAAGCCCAAGAGAGGTGGGACTGGTAGAGTGAGTATGCCTACCATGCAGCAGGAGTTTCTCAGGACACTCGGTGAAAAGGCCTGAGAGGAGGGAGCGGTGGAGGTCAAATCAGGGAAGGGGAAACACAGAGCAGTTTGGGCTGAGGGTGGGAGAGGCTAGAACACGAAGACAGCTGCTTTTGTAAGGAGGGATCTGAGGCCCCTGAAGTGAGACCAGAGGCCCACTAAGCTAGGCATGGGGAGCCTGTGGCTGGGGAAGCCCTGTGTGCCCAGAGCACAGGTTTCAGCTGCAGCCCCAGGGCCTCGGGCCTCAGGGTGGCAAGAGGCCGGGAGGTCAGCTCCTCACTGTCTGAACTCCCAAGCCTTCTGGACCTCCACAGTGCCACGCTGATTTTCCTTTTGATCTCTTCCCCTAGATCCCTCCTGCCACATCTGCCCCCGCCCCATGGCACCTCATAACACTGGCACTACCAAGGGAAAAAAGAGTCTACGTAAGCCCATTTTCCAGATGACAGAAACGAAGTCCTTTGCGAACCAATTTTATATTTTACAATTTCTTGATAGAAATTGGCCAAGATTTTTTTTATCAATTCTAATAAAAAATTTTTTTGATAGACATTGCTTGCTTAAAGGACCATTTTAAATGTGATTTAACTTTTTCATAATGACTAGGGACCTTGTGTCTGTTTTGAAAAGAGGCAGCACATACATAAGTGAACAGTGGTGAGCAGATCAGCATTATTGATGGCAATGACATGTCATGTTATAACACTTCTATGCTCACGCGACTACTGAGATACACTACAGCAGCCTCAGTGCTGCATTACTGAATAGTCCCTAAAAAACCACTCTAATGAGTCTGGGTGCCCTTAGTTGCTGTTGTTGTTCTGTCTTTTCCCTTTACCCTGCTCATTACTTCCCTGCTTCTTCTAATCAGTTGCTACATTCTTCACATAATCATCTAGGGGAAGTCACGAAGGCAGTCTTGCCTCTCTAATGGGGTCACCCACTTGGACTTTGTGCCTGCTATTTGCTGCTCAGAGAACTTTGTGCCTTCTTCTAGAATTGGGACTGTGTTCAGGTTGACCCATATTGCCTGATTTTATTTATTTATCCAATGGAATATCTATTGACTACTTACCTGCCAGGCTCTGAGCTAGAAACTGGGAGCAAACAAGAAAACAGAGTCTCTGCCCTTGTGCAGCTTAGAGTTTGGAAGCAGAAACGGACAATAAACAAACCAACAAACAAAAATTATAAATTGACAAAAAATAAATGAAGGAAGCAAACAGAGTGGTGAACTGGAGAAGACGAGTCTTTCTCAGAGGGGTGTGTGGTGGGAAGAGGGGTTGATGTAGACTCAGTGGCCATAGAAGGCCTCTTTCAGAAGTGATATGTAAGATGAGTCCTGAAGGGTGAGGAGAGCCTGCCAGGCAGAGCTGCAGCAGGAGTGACCCCAGCACGAAGACTGTACACGCAAGAGCCCTGAGGAGACGCTTACGAGGAACTGAACGAAAAGCTGTCTGACCAGAACATGTTGAGTGTGTGGGGGAAGAGAGGTACCACAAGTGCATGACGAGAGGACAGGCCAGAGAATGCCAGGTGCTGGAGGCCATGGCATGTACTACCAGGAGTTTGGATTTAATTCTGAGTTTAGTTGGAAGTCGCATAATCCCCAAACGTCTAATGGGGATTTTCTATTTTATAATTCCTTATACATTAATTAGTTGGAATTCTACTGTAAGAAAGAACTTTCTCTTCTCCTTGTTTATTTATTTATTTACTCAATTATGTATTTATATAAGTATGGATTCATTGATATTCATTTTATTCTAAGGTTTATATCCATCCTATCATTATTGATTTGTGTTGCTTAAATTTTCCAGATTTGGCCATTGGGGACCACCTCAAGTTGGTTCCTGCGTCCTTTCAACATGTCCTCATCATTTTTTGAGCATTTTCTTACTTTTTCAACCACAGATGTTCCAGGCTTATCTTGTACTTTCCCTGCCCTAGCCCTGAAATCGGTCATTTCACCAAAGATCTCTGGTTCTTTTTTTGGAGAATGAGTTTTAGAAACCAAGATCTGGGCTGTAGGCGTGCTCATTACTGTTAGGTTGTCATTGTTTCTTGGCTTTCTTGGTGGACAGGGCTAAAAAATAGAAGTATGAATATATACATATATTCATGTGTTTATACCATTTCTCCATTTATCTATTTCTATTAAAAACTGATACCTCCTATTCCAATCCTGTACTACAGGATTCCTTGCAACCTTCCCTCTTTCCTTATTTGTAATTCCTTTCTCTGACAGTGAGAAACCTGGCTCATATTATGCACTATGAACTTACTTACTTGCTCAGTTCTACCACAGTACACATAAGGTACTTTCAAAATTGCCAAGGCATACCCTTGTAAAAAATAATTTACTGACTAGACTACAGTATTTGTGTAGAGTTCTTTCTTTCTTTAGCCTTATAGTATCTGTGATGGTCAGTTTTATGTGTCAAGTTGGCTGAGTTATAGTCCTCAGTTACTCAAGTAATCAAACCTGTGAAGGCATTTTGTAGGTGGATTTAAAGTCTATAATCAGTAGATTTTAAGTAAGGGAGATTATCCTAATAATCTGGGTAGTCCTGACTCAATCGTTTGAAAGGCCTGAAGAGCAGAACTGAGGCTTCCCTGAAGAAGAAGAAATCCCACCTGTGGATAGCAGCTCCAGCTCATACCCGAGTTCCAGCCCGCCTTCCTGGTGGCCCGCCCTGTGGATTTCTGACTTGCCTAGCCAGCCCCCACAATATTTCAAGCCCATTCCTTACAATGAGTCTCTTAATATATATGTCCTACTGACCTATTTCTCTGGTTGAACCCTGACTGATGCACTATCCAATCAAAATAACGTCTTCCAAATTCACTTAATTTTTCCCCAACCCCTTAAGTGTAATTATGTTATTCATTTATAATTCAGCTAGGTTGATTTATTAGTGTTTGGGTTTCATTTTTGTTTCGCCCACATCATGGCTGATTTTAATTATTTTTTAAATTTGGGGGTATATTAAAAATACGGTTTTAAAAATCAGCACTAGAAAAAAATGTATACTCATAAAAGTCACTCATCTTTCATCCCTTCTGCTTTATCCCCATCCCCCTATCTACCTGCTCTATTGCCATCCACTCTCTGCACGTCATCAGTTTTGACAGTTTCTGGTATGCACTGCCTCTATTTCTTTTAACACAATGAGCAGATATATGTATATTTCCTTATATTCCCTTATTTCTTACATAAAAGAGCATGTTGTAGATACATATTTTGCACTTTCCTTTTTTACTTTAACAATATATCCTGGAAATCACTCTCCTTCAGTTCCTCGAGATCTTCCTCATCCCTTTTTATGGTTGCACAGCACTCCATTGTGTGGATGTCCCATAGTTTGTTCAATCAGTCTCCCGTGGATGGGCATTTAGATTGTTTCCAGTATCTTGCATATATAAACAATATTTATATCTTAAGTAATGTCAATTTTTACAAATAAAATAGCCTTCTCATTTCATACTCTGGGTAGGTTTGTAGATCTTGAGGTCCAGAGAGGGAACGGCATGGAAGACGTTGGGGAATGGGCAGCAGTATGCAGTTCAAACTTAGTGATGGAAAAGCTACAATGTGGGAAAATGATACCACATTGGGTACAGCAATGAAAGGAATGGCAGATTAATTGGAATATATTCTCCAAATCAGTGTAAATATAAGAGGAGTATATGTGCACCAAGGGAAGTGCAAGTTAATTTTTTGGGTACAGAAAGAAAATACTGAAGGTTCATTTTACATTTAAGTTTTAGCTAAAAATGAAATGTGTTACTATTACTTAATACACAGACTGACACCGATGACCTTACTGTGGCAGTGTCTGCTGGTCACAAACCAGCTGAGTACGCCGCAGCAGGGAGGGGCTGGCAGTGGAAACCTCCGCTGTCATTTTGCTCTCAGTGAATTGCAATGTACTGTAGACTAAGTACTACAGGATATCATGGGGTAGATTCATAAAGCAAGACCTTTAAAACATAGAAGAATCTTTACAATGTATTTTTAATGAAATTAGGAGTGACTATGAAAATCTTTTGTACATCAGAGAAATTTGCTGGTGAACTCATAAAAAATTACTTTGAAGAGCTGTGAACCTAGAGATACAATTTAACATTTTTCTGTTACAAAAAGAGAAGTGCACCAAAGTTACTGACCTTTCTTTTACAATTTATGACATTGAGTAGTTTGTAATCAAGCATATCGCTTATATTTTCAAAAAAATAAACATTCTTCTGTTCCTTCAAAGTAACTAAGAATAAGAAAGTGATGTTTCAAAAGAAATTGATACTTTTGATAAGTCATTTAGAAGAATGGAGATATGATTTTGTCATCAGAAAAAAATGTGTGTCATCTATTAAGAAAAACCGCTATATCTGTACCCTCAAAGACAATGTAGGAACAATTTTTGGTCTGCTTAAAATTTCTCCAAAACATAGGCTTTCAATGAGTTTTAAACCCAGATGTTTTACATATCAAAATTCAATGTTTTCTGACTAGTTTGCAAGGAAAAGTGGTTTAGAGCAGGGGACAATAGAGCTTTACCAGCCAGATTTCAATGAAAACCAGCATATGCAGGCGGTGATGCACCTCTTCCATTTTGATCTATCCATATTGTGAGATATCTTCTCACTTATAGCAGTATTTAAAACTGAGAATCAGGATAGACTAAGCTGGAAATCAGAACTTTGAATTGCTGAATCACAGAGTTAAGCCAAGGTTTTAAAAAAATTAACTGAACATATTCAGTTAAGTTGTTCCTTCTCTATATTATTTGTTAATATTAATATTAGGGAGATTGAAAGGGGGTTTTCTATTATTCACAAACAAAATGAATATTATTTTATTCATTTATTATATAGGTATTCCCTTTTTGGGAATACGGATACCTTATAATACATATAACGTATCAGTACATTAGTACTTCTGTGTAAATTATAAATAAACAAACAAGCATATGCTGAGACAGTGTGTTCAAACAACTTTTGACTGATTGTGATGTGTGTCCAAGGTGTTTGGAAAACACCTTCTAAAGAATATATTTAGCAAATGACCTTTTCACCATTAATACCTAACTAGCAGACTTTAAAAAATTATATCCTTTTATTTCCCAATTTTCAGAATAATAAGTTGGTGTTCTATCTGTCTCTAAAAGTGATCAATGAGATTTTATTTTCTTTCTCCCTTTTTTTCAGTGTGTGTGTATACAAACACATATGAATATATATACACATATAATTTTTTAACCATTTGAGAATGAATTAGCAGATTGTTTTCCTTTATTGCTAAATATTTCAATGTATGTTTCCTAAGAACAAGGACATAACCATAGTACAGTATCCAAATCAGAAAATTAATGTTGATATTAACAGCAGAATTTAAAGATGTTGATTTAATCTGATCAGAAAATAAATGTAAAACTGGTGAAGTCAAAGGTGAAAAGAAATCCAATGTCTTTACCTGAGTTTTCTCATCGGTAATAAAGAAACTAACACCTGCTTTACAGACCTCACAAAATGCTATGAACATTAAGAAAATGTTGAAAGTGCTTTGAAAAACAAAAAAGTCACGTAAGGTAAAGATTCCCATAATCATTTTCTATCAATTTTATTGTTTGTGTGTGTAGGTGGTGGTTCTTAAATTATTTTAAGCACTGTTTTAAAGTGCTAGGTTATCTTATGTGTGTGTGTATACATATATACATATACATATATATGTATCTTCACTGGTTAAGTTTACTATTAGACTGAAAAGAAAAGTCTCAGGCATAATATAATCTACAATTATGATAAGGGGCCTAGCAGCAAAATAACACGCAAGGCAAGAGGTGCAAGCTGTGGATGAAGCATTGCTGTTGTGAGTCCATGTGGATAGAGAGCTGCGTTGCTGCCTCACAGTATTTACTGAAAGGGACTGGACTTGATTCAGAGCTAGTGCAATTTACTGCTAATAATCAATATTATTAGATTAGCAGATTATCAGAAGTTAGGTGAAAGGAGGAGGAAAACAGCCATGTCAACTTAATGGCATTGTTACCAAGAGTTCCCAAGAGGCCAGGAACTGAGAAGCAGACAGGAGCAGCAATTTAGAGAAACTAGAGTCAGTTGTTTTCAACTTGACTCTCAGGTGGTAGGAACATCAAAGGAGGCATTCTGAGATCTGCTCCCTTGTGTGTGTGTGTCTCAGATGTGCCATAAATGCCACCGGTCTCCCTGGAAAAGGTAAAAAGGCTTGAGGAAAGACTTCCTGCTTTCCTTAGCAGAGAGGACAAGGTTTTCCTAGGCTACATGGAAAAAATAACCCAGAATGTAGTAAAAATGAGGGGAAATTTTTAGAAGGCAGAGGGGCATCCCAAAAAGTGTATGACTTGGAGTCAAAAGAAAAAGAACAGAAACTTTCCAGCTTTGGAGCTAGTTCCCCAAGCCCTGATGACTTTCCTGCTTAGGCTGAATCCAGATCTTCCGAGGAAAAGGCAGCGGCACCTACCCTTGAGAATAATCAGGAGAATATCCAGGCACTGACAGGCTTGAGAAATCCTGATTTGGACATCAGGCAAAGAAATGACTAGAAGGTGGTTTACTCCTTCCTGAAGCTGATGGAGAAACTCACCCAGATCTCACAAGGCAAATCAGGTTTTCTAATTTTTGCTTCTGGTTGAGGTTGTAATTTCGGAACAGACAGGAGGAGAGAAGAAATGAACAGCTGGCTATATAGATGGTGTCCAAAAACAGGATTTGGTTTCCTAAACCAGAGCTGGTGATACCAGAATGATAGTCTCCTGGCAAGAAGAAGAATGCATCTCTCAAATGCCAGTATGAACATGTTTGGCAAGAAGCTCTATCTATGATCTGATAAAGAGAACTTCAAAATGAAATTTAGGAAAGGAAGAAGGGAAATGTGCTCAGACAAAACTGTAAAGATATTGTGCTGCACATCCTCAACTTGCCCTTCAGATCTGCTCTCCACCCTTCTGGTCCAGCTCTGTGCCTGGGAAGCTGGCCATACTGACGACATCACTGGGCTCCCATGCCTTCTTTTTGGCTTGTACCAGTGAGAGCCACTATGTAGGAACTCTCTCTGGGTTTGTGACTCCATCTTCCTCTTGCCCCTTCAGACGTAGGAGTCATGACAACTCTGTATTGTTGCCATTCTCAGGATGCTGCATTATTTAGCCTTAGTTTCCCCACATCATGCTCTCCCCTTTGTAAGTAAGACCTTTAATAACCACTTCCCAAATGGCCCTTTTTGAGTATACCAGCTCTTTCTTCTGTGACTCTGACAGATAGTTATATATACGGAGGATGGTGGGTTCAAGGTGGAAAGGGGTAGTGTATAAAAGGAAGTGCCCAGTGATTTTTCTATAGAAATCTGGTGAAAGAGAAGAGAGACAGGAGCTGTGACAATTGTAGCAGGAGCAGTGATATTTGTGGCTGCAGAAGACTGCATGGCAATCAATGTATTTGGAAGACAAAATGAAGCAGAACTCTTAAATACAACCCAAACAGTGAAGCTTGTGACTGCAGGGCAACAGTTCAAAAGAAACTGATGGATCCCAGGGGTTTAGAATAACACTGCCTGTCAGGAAGGTGAGCACCTGCATTAGTATCCATTTGTCTGAGGATGAACTCATAGCAGAGGGCTAATGGGTGAGGAGAGAGAAGGGAGGCATGTGGTTCTCAACTGGGCACAATTCTATCCCCCAGGGAACAGGTGGCAATGTCTGAAGATGGTTTTGATTATCATGACTGGTGGGAGATGGGAATTCTCCTGGCATCTAGTGGGTAGGGGCCAGAGAGGCTGACAAATATCCTAAAATGCACAAAGCAGCCCCCACGACAAAGAAATATTCAGCGCCAAATGTCAACAGTGCCAAGGCTGAGAAGCCCTGAGCTACAGCCTGGCTGGCCAGGTGAAAGCTGTGGACTGTGTGTCTACTGTAATAGTTAAGAATGCAATCTCTAGAATTAGCTAGACCTGGGTTTGAATCCCAGCTTGCGATCTTGGGCAAGCTACGTAATCTCTCAAAACTTCAGTTTCTTTTCTTTCTTTTTTTTTTCTAATTTTTAAACAAGATTTATTGGATACCCTCCTTGTGCTACATCATACTATGTGGTAGGTGAGTACAAATGATTACAATAGCACCAAGTTACCTAGAATTTCCAGGAAACAGGACATTCTGGATCATAGACATTTCTGGTTGAGAACTAGTACTCATTCCTGCCTCATAATATATGTGGAAACAACCTTCTTGTTCCTATTCTGTTACTGTTACTTATTACAGCGTTTATAAAATTTACTGGATCCTGGGAGACAATTTACACATTCCCAGTAGTTGGAGCACCCAAAGTTATTGGCTGGCTACCCGACAGCCAGATCCTTTGTATGTGTGTGCATATCATTTCTTTGTATGTTTTTAAATTTATTGTTTTTAAAATTAACGTTATTTTAATTGACATATAATTGTATATATTTATGTGGTACCATGTGATGTTTTGATATATGTATATATTTGTGTATAATGTGGAATGATTAAATCAAGCTAGTTAACATATCTATCAACTTATTTTTTGTGGTGAGACATTTGAAATTTACTATCTAAGCAATTTTGAAATATATAATACATTATTAACTATAGTCACTGTGCTGTGCAATAGATCTCACAAACTTATTTCTCCTGTCTAATTGAAATTTTGTACCCTTTGACCAATATCTCCCTATTTCCTTTCCAGTTTCACCTTCTTATCTTTAAAAATGGGGATAATAATAAGACCATGTCATAGAGCTGTTGAACTTATATATACATACGTTGTTCAGTACAGTGCTTGGCACATAGTTAAGTTCTCAACAAATGTTTACTTCTATTATGGTAATTATCACCTTCCCAATACAGATTATAACTCCATTAAAACTAATTTATGAGGCAAGAGGAAAGTTTCAGTGGAGTGGATAGGTTTTGTGATTAGGTAGTTACATGGTGTGTTCATTTTGCAGAAATTCATTGAGTTCTGCACTTATGATTTAGGGTCCTTTCTGTACATTTGTTGTAACCCAAAAAAAGATTACTTGAAATAATTAATGGAAGTCTCATTCTGTCCCTCCTCCAAAAGCCCCACAATGTCTAATAAATTTCTTGACTTCCCTTGCTGGTGAATCAATCTTTTGGAAGGTGAAAGATGCAGTGAAGGGCATGGCTACTCTCTGCTCTCTACTGACCAAAACTGAGGAACTGGAAGGAAAGAAGATTTGACAGCAACCTTCTACACAAGGGAACATCACATAACACTGCATGAAGAAAATGTTTGCCAAAGCCCCAACATCTAACCTAGATTTTAAGAAAATAGAATTCAAAAAAGTTTGGAGGAAAAATAGCTATGATCTCATAGTCTGAATTCAAAAAGAGAGGGTGACTTAAGAGGAATGGAAGGCTCTAAACAGGAATTTTAACTCTTCAGTCATAAATTTTCATGATTAGGGAGAAAATTGGTGACACCTAAAGAAACAGGTCAGCATGGCCACAGAGGCCCCCTGATGATTTCTGGTCTTTAAAGGATCTGCACAGAGTGAATGAAGAACACCCAGCTGGGGGCTAACACAAAGAATGACTCAAATAGGTATGTTATGCCTGCACTCTAAAGGACAGAATTAGGCGAGGCTTGTGAAGCGTGCCAAAGACAATTGAAAAGGCTTTTTAGGCTGGAGCTGGAAGAAAGACAGGGAAGCATATGGCCATCGCTCAATTTAGTGTTAACAACAGCACAAAGAAGGCAGAACAACTCATTTCATAATTTTCTTTAATCTTCTCTATCAAGGAAAATGATCTTCCAACGATAATGGATAGCATGATATTGGCTAGGAAAGGATTTGAGCACTAGCTCGTTGAATAAATAGTAAGAGCCCCGTTCCTCACTTTTCATGGGCTCAAATGTGCTGGCTGGATGAAAGATGTGCTTATGTGACTGGGAAGCCCTCACCTAAACCTCGAGGC
Organism: Daubentonia madagascariensis; assembly: GCA_023783475.1. Lineage (NCBI taxonomy): Eukaryota > Metazoa > Chordata > Mammalia > Primates > Daubentoniidae > Daubentonia > Daubentonia madagascariensis. The sequence continues at coordinate 3,950,386 of JAKFHU010000913.1, read as the reverse complement.
GAATGGGCACCAGGACCTGTGAGGAAAGACTTAAGAAGGACGCATATGCTTATTTTTAAAGAGGGGATACACATTTCAGAAACCGCCACCCGGTGGGCTCAATCCCTGGGAAAAATTCCAGGCTAATTTAATTAACAGTTTATGAGTGCTTGGTGGAATGAAGGAGTAAGAAGCCTGACTTTCCAAGGAAAGGTGTTAATCTAGCAATCGTCAACATCTACTGAGCACCACCAGCCAGGGTGTCTCCAAGCGCTCCACTTTTTCAGGCCTCAAAAGTCCTGTGAGGCAGGTGCTGCCATTAGCTCCATTTTCCAGAGAAGGAAACAGAGACTCAGGGGTCAATGAACTTGCCAGAGGTCACCCAGCTGGCGTGTGGCAGAGCTGGAGCTCATCCGGCAGGCTGGCACTGGAGCCTCAGCTCTTTCCGTTGAGGGCCTTCAGCAAAGCCATGGATGCTGAGTGTCCACATGCTCTTCAGGACAGCCGAGGAAACGCAGGCCACTCTACTACAGTGAGGCTGAGCAGCACTCAGGTAAGTAGCCGAAGCGAGAGAAGCTTGACAGAAGCCTCCCTGCCATCCTGCATGTCCTGAGATAATGCCTTAGGTAGCACCGTTAAATATTGGGGATGTTTGAGTACTTTTAACATATAAAAAAGGTAGTTTTATGTGTTCCAGCCTAATACTTGCTCCTCTTTTGCACAGTACTTTTTCAAAGACCCACCTGGGCATGTATAGTGCTTGTTGAACCATTTTCAGATGACGCATGGCTGGGATTATAAATAATAACAGAGGAGACAGAATTGTGATTCTGAAAGATCTTTACAGTTTGGAGAGTGGTGGGCTGAAACTGTAGCAAAATGGATTTTAACAGAAATAAATGCAAAACTCTGGATTTAGTTTCAGACATTCAATTTACACAAGTGTAGGGTGAGCGAGACCTGATTAAGCAAAGCTCCTGTGGAAGCACAGGCTTGTAGGTCTCCAGCAGCCTACCTGAGTTCCCAGGTGGTAAGGTGATTGGGAGGCCAAGAGCTACTGGGCTAGACTAGGGCCAACCCTGATCATTAGGCTCTGTCTGGGGTACCAAAGTGCCAGGGTCGGGGGCAGCACTCTGACACATGGAAGATGTTCAAAGAAGGGTGTTTATTATACACAGGGCAGTGGAGACAACTTGGAATTTTTAGCCAAAGGGGGCTTGGGGAAAACTGGTAGCTTTCAAATAATTAAAGGGCTGCTATTCATACTATCAAGAAACGTTTATTGAGTACCTGCCCTGTGAAAGGAATAGTGTTACATGCTGTGAATGGCTGAGAAATGAGAAAGCATGCTGTCTCACCTCAGGAAGTTTATTAATACAGAGGGGTTGTCTGACCCAGAGACACTAATATTGGGGGTAAATCAACAGTTTCTGTAATAGAGACACAAACCATAATCATTGTGTTTTCTTTTTTTTTTTAAACACATGTTTGTAGTACAAAGAGCTTCAAATATCTGAAAGAACTGGAGAGAAAGAAATGAGTAGTTTATGTGTAAGAGGTGTTAGAAGACTTAATGGGAAACAGAAATGGTTTAGTTCTAAGGAAAATATTTCTAAATAAGAGCTAACAGCTAGATGGCTGGGTAAGAGAGAGAGCATCATGAATGTTCCAACAGAGGCCGAGAGGATGTTCCTGCTCTGGGTGGATGGGCTGACCAAATCTCCAACACCACTTCGAAATGATATGCATCTCTGACTCTCTGAAAACAAACTATCAGGTGAGAACAGAAATGTCAATGAAAACATAATCCAATCTTCCTATGTGTTAAAGTTGGCCAGCATAGAGCCTAACACAAAGCTGGTGCTCAAGGATATTTGGTGACAGAATCTGATTTTTACCACTTCATGGAGTTATAAAGTGGAACCCACTTTTAAGAAACTCTGAACTTATACAACAGTTACATCAGATTTCTGGAGCTGGAAACCACCTTTTGGCTAGTCAGCTACAGCACCCATTTTACAAATGGGTGGAGAGGGGCTTGCCTTGCCCGTTGCATAGAGACTTCCTGTCAGACCTACAGGCCATTTTCCATTAAACACTCTGCTGTCTTAGCTTCACAAAACAAAAACAGAAAAATAAAGCAAACTTCTTTGAACTGTATTTACTACAAAACTCATTTGATGGTTATTTCCTTAGTGCAATTATTTATGGGTTTATTTATACCCTACTTTTTACTCTCTCTTTTTTGCATGCATGCACACACATGCACACACGCATACACACACCTCAGCACAGAGATTCCAACAAGATGATCTAATTTGTACTTAAGCAAAGGAAGGAGCCACCACTTTGGTACGATTTGAGGGTTGAGGTGTTTAGGGAATGCCACCACCTCTCTCCCCCAGTCTTTTTTCTTTTGAGACAGAGTCTCACTCTTTTGCCCAAGCCAGAGTGCAGTAGCACCATCATAGCTCACTGCAACTTCCAGCACCTGGGCCCAAGCGATCCTCCTGCCTCAGCCTCCCAAGCAGCTAGGACTACAGGTGTGCAACACCACGCCCAGCTAATTTAAAAAATTTTTTTTGTAGATACGGGGTCTCGCTGTGTTGCTCAGTCTGGTCTCAAACTCCTGGCCTCAACTGATCTTCCTGCCTCAGCCTCCCAAAGTGCTAGGATTACTAGCATAAGCCACTGCACCCACCTTCTCTCCCAATCTTATAAAACCACGTCCTTCATTTGTAATAGAATCCAATGTCATCATTCAAGAATCACCCCTTGTGTACTCCTTCCATCCTCCCCAGAGAGTCCTTGGGGCAGTTCCATATTGAAATCTTTACAGCTTAGATTGAATGAGGAGCCACCAGTCTTCTTTGTGGCAGGCAAGTACACCATGGGAGTACCATAGGAGTGTGTCTGAGGGCTGTATTTCAGGAGGTAGGAAGGGTGAAGAAATATTAGGGTTGGCAAAACAGATTTCACCGCCCTTACAATTTCTCCCTGCAGCTAACTCATAATAATCTTCATTCATGTTCTTGTGACAAATCTCAATAGAGTATTAAACAACCATTTGGATTTGAGCCGTCTTCCACATGTCAATGTTACCCCCAGGAAAAAAATTGTTTCTCTAGTATTTTCTGGCAATTCGAAAGGTACGTGTGCATTCCCTGGGCTCAACAGATGGTGGGAAGAGATGGCTTGAAAGTTGGTGAGAAACCAAGACAGAGTATTTCTCATTGAAAAATCCAAAACCTCCACAAGGACCCAACCTGATTTCTCATGATAAAGCTCTAGCACTGATCCTCCAAGGAATGACAATGAACATTTCTAGAAACTTTAATTTTACCAGGCTATTTCCCACTTTTTTTTTTTTTTATCACATCTGTTAACATGTTCAGGTGCTGGGGTATGATGAGTACCTATTTATGCATAAGACTGTTACCAGAGTACCTAAGTGCTTTAATAAAATTCTGAAATAGTTCTATGCCTCACAACTGAAAACCAAATATTTTCCTGTTTCTTGCTTCATACGGTCTCAAGCTGTTGGTGGAGGAGCACCATGATATTCAATAAAGTTAGAACACTCTCCTCATAAAAGCTCTTGTTTGCTAGGTTAGTGGGATTATGGGTGATTTTTGTTATCCTTTCCAAAATGTTTTTTAATGTTGACATAAAATTTTTAAAAAAATAAACATTTTTTAAAAGGCTATAAAAAAGTCTTTTCCAGGAGGAACACCAAAAATATTTTGGAGGGTTCCCAGCCATGGAGGCATGGGGAAAACAAACAAATGGATCAATAAATACCAATTCAACAAACAATTTCAATGTACAAAGGGATCATTGGATAACTTCCATGAATAATTAAGCATATCAAAGTTGTTATGTAAATAAAACTTACACATAATTAATTAAGTACTGCAGTTTTTTTTTTAATCCAGATCTGCTGGTGCCTAGCACATAAAGCCTCAAAAAAAAAAATTGGCTGAAAGTACATTTCAAAGCCATTGTTTGTGTCAGCATAGTGCACCTGAAGAAAGTATGAATAGCCCATCTCGGCCATAAGACTTGACCTGGTTTGTGTCTTGCTTTTGTAGGAATGTGACCAGGGTTAATCTGATAAACTGACCTGTATTAAGGTGGTTATTACTCTTCCCAGGTACCCTGGTCTTTTCATTGTTCAAACTAAAGGAACTTGTGAATTTCAGGTCCCTAGAAACTTGAAGTAAGTGGAGGTTGGCTAAGGGGTCAACTTGCACTTTATATGCTGAGCAGCCCCTACCTCCAATTCCCCGCTGCTTAAAGATTTCTTCCCCATGATTAGTGATGGGCACCACTGGGACTTTGATGGCTTTGGAGTCTCTGGTAGGCTGAAAAACAGCCCCCTCAAAGATATCCACTTCAAATCTCTGGAACCCGTGAATGTTATCTTACATGACAAAGGGCTGTAATTAAGTTAAAGATATTGAGAGGAGGCGCTTATCCTGGATTATTTGGAGGGACCCTAAATGCAGTCACATGTGTCCTTATGAGACAGAGGTAGAGGGAGTTTTGAGAGAGACACACACAGAGAAGGTGATGTGAAGTCAGAGCAGAGAGAGATGTGGCCACAAGCCACAGAATGCTAACACCCACCAGAAGCTGGAAAGGCAAGGAATGGATTGTTCCCCTAGGGACTCTGGAAGGGGTGCAGCCCTGCCGACAGCTTGATTTCAGACTTACGGCCTCCAGATAAGTCTCTGTTTTTTTAAGCCACACATTTTTTATTATTTGTTACAGTAGCCACAGGAAACTAATATAGAATCTGGGTTCAAATCCTAGCTTCAACTGTTAACTACGTGTAATCTTAGACAGAGCTTGTTCTGAACCTCAGTTTCTTCATACAGTCATCCCTTTTTATGAGGGGGGGTATTGGTTCCAGGACCCCATGTGGATACCAAAATTTGAGAATGCTCAAGTCCTTTAAATAAAATGGCATAGGTTAAATTTGCATATAACCTACACACATCCTTCCTATGTGCTTTAAATCAGTGGTCCCAACCTTTTTGGCACCAGGGACCGTTTTCATGGAAGACAATTTTTCTACAGATCAGGGAGGGGGGCAATGGTTTCAGGATGACTTAAGCATATTACATTTATCGTGCACTTTATTTCTATTATTATTACATTGTAATATATAAAGACATAATTATATAAATCACCATAGGTTGGGGACCACTGCTTTAAATCATCTCTAGATTACTTATAATACCTAATACGATGTAAATACTAGGCAAATGGTTGTTATACTGTTTTTAAAAAATTTGTATTATTGTTTATTATTGTATTTTTTTTGCAAATATTTTTTATTCAAGTTGGTTGAATATTTGGATTTGCATCCTGCAGATATGGAGGGCTGACTATATATAAAATGAGAGTATATGTGTAAGGTATCTAACACACAGTGTTTGGCACACTGTAATAGTTCATGACATGTTGGTTTTTGTGGGAAAAAAATGATTCAGTGGTTAACACTCACATCATTATGTCCACAAACACAATGAAGTTCTCAGCTTGCAGAGACATCCTATAGGCATGTGTGAGGAAAGTGCATGTGTTAGGGATGGCAGAAGGAGTGGACGCATGAAGGGTGATGGCCAGTTAGAAAAGAAGGAGCTGACAGAGGCAGGACAGAGAATCAGCAGGTAAAAAATTGTGTGGGAGGTCAGTGAAGGAATCGTGGCATTCTTATATGATTACAAAGCAGATGGACGAAAGTCCTTAGGATTTGATGGGAAATTCCCTGGTTTCTTCTTGAAGGGCTTAGCTTTTTATATCCACATCCGTATTTTAAATCTCATAACTGAAATCTAAGTACACTCTTCATTTGTAGTTTGTCAGCTGAGAGAAAATTACAGAATGGGTCACAGCAGCAAGGAGATTATGGGTTGCATCTGATAAATGGCTATTTATATGTACTGAGCTGGCTCTGGGGTATTTTCAGGGTATAATTTCATAGCAGAGTTAACATCATCACATAAAATATGACAACAGGTTTTACACTGGCGATCTGAAATGAAATTGCAGCCTTCTATAATGAGCGATAGAGGCTCAGAAGGCAGAATGGACTGAGCTTCACCAATATCTGTCACATCCTTAGAGTGGAGAGGGGACAAATGGGCAGAGGTGACAGGGCATATTCCCAATTCTCTGTGGCCCCCAGAAGCCCACCTGGGAAGAACATTTTCCTACCTCCACGCTATAGGGACCACTCCCTTCTTTCTGTAGACGCATTTCCTGAAGCATTGGCTGTAAATGCAATCACATCTCTTCCATTGACTCACACTATCATTTCAGAGATGATTTACCTTTACTTCTATTGATCTTCAATTGGCAAGAACTCTGAACTCTCCCTCGCTGCACGCCCTCAACTCAGTGGTTAATGATTTATGAGAGAAATCTAAATGCCCCAGAGGTGGTCCACACTTCAAGGAACTGCCAGAGTAAATATTTTAAGTGGACCCTTTTTGAAATGAAAATAATCACAGCAGTGTTAATCTCTTTGGTCATTTGGGACTTTGCTTCCCTTAGCTATGGGAGGGAGGGGGCTGTCTGTGCATTGTTTGGCCAGCACACCTGTACTTTCCAAGCTAATTGTTCTTGGTGAATGAGTTGATCTCACTCTAAGTGAAAGCAAAACTTATTCTGTTTATAGCCTGGACCCACCTGCGTTTCCATGCAGTAAACTCCTTTTCTCAAGGAGTTCTGCACTGGAGTCTGAGCATCTTTGAGAAACAGAAATGCATACTAGGGTATTAAGTCTGACAATGAGGTTATCACTCAGTTCACTTATTCTCTTATAGCTGGTCAATACCACCCGTTTGTCCCCTTTTGGTCATTTTAGACATAAAGAACATTTATCATTTTTACTTAAAATATTTGAATATAAATTTTTATTCCCATCATTCCCATCCTTCTCCCCACTCCCAAATAAAAGACCAGCTGGAACTGCATGCAGGGAGGGTGAGTGACCACAGGATTAGGAAACTCTGCCTCTATAGCTGTGGGGCAGGAGGTGCTCAGACCCCCTTGCTGTTCTCGGTCACAGCATCTGCTCAGTGGTTTCAAGTCACTTGTTGGCACCATTCGTGAAAGAGAAATTTTTAAATTTTCTAATCAAACACCTTTTCTCTGAGTCCTCACCTACTTTTTACTCACGTTAGCATCACAAGCAACATCTTTCTTCCTCCTTGCCCAGTACAGGCAGCAGATATTGAAAGTCTTACAATAGATTAAATTGATTAGAATAAGAGGCCATTTTGGAATGAAAACTAGACTCAAGGAAATTTCTAAAGTTACATTTTCATATTGTGCAGTTTAATTCCCCTTTCAAGCATTAAATCATCCTTCTGTTGTTAGAGATTATGGTATATAATAGGAACTCTGTAAACTTTCCTTTAGTTTTAAAAATTACATAGAGTAAAATTCACTTTTTTGGTGTAGAAGTCTAGAAATTTTTATACATGTATAGATTCCTATAACCAGCATCACAGTCAGGACAGAAAACAATTTGAACACCCCAAAGATTTCCCTCCTAATGCCTCTGTAGTTAGACCCACTCCTAACTCCTAGAAACCACTGATCTGGCCTCTGTTCCTATATTTTTGCCTTTTCCAGAATGATCCCTAAATGGAATAATAAAATAAGTAACCATTAGATACTGAGATTTCACTTAGAATAATGTATTTTAGATTTGCCTATGTTATTGCGTTTATTCATAGTTCATCATTTTTATCGCTAAGTAGTATTTCATTGCATTGTGTGGTTGGATCACAGTTTGTTTATCCATTCACCCATTGAAGCTAATTTGGTTGTTTCCTGCATTTTGGTGATCATGAACAATACTGTTATAAATATCCATGCACAGATTTTTGTGTGAACATGTTTTTATTTCTCTAGGATAAATACCTAAAAGTAGGATTCCTAGGTCATCTGGTAAATGTACATTTAACTTTTATAAGAAACTCCCAAAAAATTTTCCAGAGTGGCTGTACTATTTTGCATTCCTATCATCAATGTATGAAAGTTCTTGTTGATTTGATTCCTCACCAGCACTTAGAATTATCATTTACTTGCATTTCACTAATAAATTATATTTAAGCATCTTTTTATCTATCTTATTAATTTTATTAATCATAAGCATTATATTTGCTATCCATATATCTTCTTTGGTGAATTGTCTGTCAAAATCTTTTGCCCATTTAAAAATAGGTTGTTTCTAATCATTGAATTTTGAGTTCTTTATATATTCTGGATAAAACTACTTCTTCTTATATGTAATAGCAAATATTTTCTCCCTGCTTATGACCTGTCTTTTCATTGTTTTAACAGTATCTTTTGTAGAGTAGTAAAGCCTTTTTTATTCTGATGAAGTCAAATTTTGCTGTGTTTTCTTTTATAGATTGTCTTTATTTTCTTATAACTCAGAACTCTCTGCTTAACCCAAAGTCACAAAGTTTCTTCCTATGTTTTCTTTGATGAGTTTCATAGTTTTACATTTATGATACATTTTGAGTTAAGTGTTGTTTATATGTAAGGTATAGTTTGAGTTCATCTCCAGTCTGGTATTGAGCCTCTCCAGTGAATTTTTCAATTCTAAAATTTTCATTTTGTTCCATTTTATAGCTTTCCTATCTTTGCTGAGATCTTCTATCTTCCAATTTATTTAAAAAATATTTACCTTTACTTGTTGAAGCATGATTCTAATAGCTACTTTATAGTCTTTGTCTAAGAATTTCACCATTTAACTCATCTCAGTGTTGGCCTCTGTTGGTTGCCCTTTCTCTTAACAGTTGTTTAAATTTTCCTGGTCTTTAGTAAGTCAAGTAATTTTGGGTTGTATCTTAGCCATTTTGAATATTATATTGTGAGACTCTGAGTCCTATTTAAATCTTCCAAAAAGTATTGACTATTTTTTGTTTTTTAAACCAGTCAGGCAACCCAGTTAGGTCCAGACTGCACAGCCTGGTCCACTTTCTAAAGAGTAGCCACAAGTCTCACAATGGAATAATGGACTAGAGCCATGTGCTCATGCATTGATGGTGTAATAGATTTGCTGTTAATCTAGAGGAAGTTTATTCTTCTATCTCCTTTATATGCACTTTTGCCACACCACAGGAGATGGTTCATTTGACTGTGTCATTATTTAGCAGCAGCAAAGAACCTAAGGCAACTGAACCACATAGCAGAAATGGTGACCCAGGTGACTCTTCCTTCCAGGACTCTGACATCAGAAAGTATATGGTTGAATGATGCCCAGAAAACCTGCGAGGGGGCTCAACTAGTGATTCTGGAAGTGGCCCAGGCAAATCACTTTAGGGACATTCCCCGGAAGTTACTCTTCATTCTTTGGTCTATTAAATGCTGACTAGGTACTTCCAGATGTTAGCGATACAAACGTTAATAAGACATAGCCCCTTAGACACACTGTGGACTGGTAAAGGATATGTGCATGGTCTGAACTGCACTTCTTGCTCCTCTTAGGTCTCCTACCTCCAGGAATGTGGTAGGCTTGCAATTCCTTTTCCACTGGAAGGTGTGGTCATGTGACTTGCTTGAGCCAATGAAATGCTGGTGGAAGTGACATGTGACACATCTGAGATGAAACCTTTAAGAGCAGTGCACATTTTGTCAGGTCTTTTTCCCTTGCCACTGAAATCAACAATTCTCCAAATAGTAGAAGCTCCATCTACCTACATCCTACAGTGAGGAGACATGGAACAGAGCCCTCTGCTAATGTTTCACAGGTGAGCAGCACAAAACATATGGGCAGAGTTTTTGGTGTTGGATAAACAAAGCCATTATAGAGTATCCTAAGTTTTCTCCCCCTGGCTTTATGGATCGAGAGGGCTGCAAGGGCTCAGGATCAATTTCCTTGTGCTACTTGACCTTGTATGCATGGAGAATAAAACTTTTCCTTAGAAGACACTCATATTTGGGTGTTGCCCATTTTTGCACCACATCCTAGCTCATCTTGACTGATACACTATGTCCTGGGCTCTGTTTTAAGCATCTTAAGTATTTTGGGTCATTTACTTTTTACACACACACACTACAAAGAAGGTACTATTATCCCCATTCTACAGGTGTGGAAACTAAGGCATAAAGAGATTAGATGATAAATCTAAAATGTGGTAGAGCTTGGAGTTTGGCTTCAGAGCCTGTATTCACAACCACTGTGCTATAGTGCCTCTTGATAACACCCGGCCTGTTATCTTTTGCTGCCTCCTTTCTCTCTTGAACCTGGTGCCTCAATTGCTAGGTCTCTGCTCCTAGAACTCTGAACTCCAGACTCCTAGCTTGTCTGAGAGGGACATAACCAAATATACCTTGGAGAAAGTCCATATACAGCAATGCCATTACCATTCAACTGTCCTCTCTGTCCCCCACTTGAGCACCTGGAGTTTGGATACACCATCTAAGATACCATAACTTAGGACATCCAAATTCCAGGTTACCAGACTGGGACAGACCCTAATAAACTGATCATTTAATCTGTGCTATATAAGTAATTTCTCATCCATCAATAGCTCAATCACTAACAATCACAGATAAACACATAGCAGCATAGGAGAGAAAACAGGCAATATTTTTGGCCTTAGGGTCACAGAATTGCATTAATCATAATCCTCTTTTTAATGAAACACTGTCACTTGTGGTCCACATGTGGCCCTTGTTTCTTATGTGGACATACGCATGTACCTATCTATTGACCTATTGTCAATAGCTTACATGCACTTATGTACCCTCCTGCATCCTGTCTTTTGCCACCCCCACCCACTCTCCTGATTCTAGAGTATATCCTCACTCTTATGACATACACTTTTATCATATATATTCCTAAAAGATGTTGTAGGTTTTGATTTTTGATTTCTATTTTTAGCTATTTTTGACTTTATGTGAAGGATATTACCCTGAATGTACTCTTCTTATTTCTCTCCCACTCATTGTTATTGTACATTGCAAAGACATCTGCGGTGGCTGTGAGACTGCCTCGCAGATGTCTCACCACCGGGAGGACAATTGACCACAGGCCTTGTTTCTGCACTCTGTCCCCATTGCTGAGTTGCACCAAGGCATGCTCCCCACTGCTCCTGGGACCTGCTCCCAGCCAGTGACTGAGTGTGGCAGAGGCACCAGGGCAGCCCCATTCCTGGGAGACACAGGACTCCCCTGACAGCCGATGTTGGTGCAACACACCTAGGTGACCTTGCCAAATCTTCCTTAGACCTAACAGCAATCTGGCTCACTTCTATCCAACCTTCCTCGCCTCTGTCCTTTACTCCAGGTCAGACTTGCGTGGCAGTGTGATGGCTCTCCTTCACCCTCCCTTCCCAGGCTCCCTCCTCATTTTCACTCACCAATATTTCCCCTAAAAAAACCTTTTTCATGTTTAATCTCACCTTGGCATCTTCTTCTCAGAGGACCTGGACAAACATAAAAATCACACCATTGCATATAACTGAAATACATTATTTTGGCTTCTATATAATACTCAATTATATGAATATATCAAGAGAATGGCTAAATACATCATGGTATATTCATAAACAGTCATATACCACATAGCTATGTTTCAGTCAATGATGGACCTCATATATAACAGTGGTCTAAAAAGATTATAATGGAGCTGAAAAATTCCTGTCACCTAGTATCACCATGGCCATCTTAATGTCATAGCACAATGCATTACTCATGTGTTTGTGGTGACGCTGGTGTAAACAAACCTACTGCACTGCCAGTCAGACAAAAGTATAGCATGTACCATTGTGTACAGCACATAATACTCCATAATAATAAGCAACTATATTACTGGTTTCTGTGTTCACTATACTTTTAGCATTATTTTAGAGTGTACTCCTATTTATTTTTTTAAAAAAACCTTAACTGTAAAACAGCTTCAGGCAGGTCCTTCTGGAGGTATTCCAGAAGAAGGCGTTGCTATCACAGGAGATGACAGCTCCATCCATGTTATTGCCCCTGAACACTATCCAGTGAGACAGTATGTGGAGGTGGAAGACAGTGATATCGATGATGCTGACCTCATGTAGGCATAGGCTAATGCGTGTGTTTGTGTCTTGCTTTTTAACAAAAAAGTTTTAAAAGTAAAAAAAAAAATTTTTTTTAAACAGAAAAAAGATTATAGGATAAGGATATAAAAAAAGAAAATATTTTTGTACAGCTGTACAATGTGTTTCTGTTTTAAGCTAAGTGTTCTTACAAGAGTCTAAAAGTTTAAAAAAATTAAAAGTTTATTAAGTAAAAAAGTTACAGCAAGCTATGTTTAATTTATTAGTGAGGAAATAAAAAATTTTAAAATAAATTTAGTGTAGCCTAAGTGTACAGTGTTTATAAAGTCTACAGTAGTGTACAGTAACGTCCTAGGCCTTCACATTCACTCACCACTCACTCACTGACTCACCCAGAGCAACTTTCAGGCATGGAAGCATCATTCATGGCAAGTGCCCTTTGCAGGTATACCAGTTTTTATTTTTTATACTGTATTTTTACTGTACCTTTTCTGCTTTGAAACACAAATACTTACCATTGCGTTCCAATTGCCTACAGTATTCAGTACAGTAACATGCTTTATAGGTTTGTAGCCTAGGACATATAGGCTATACCATCTAGGTTTGTGTAAGTGTCCTCTATGATGTTCACACAAAATCATCTAATGACACAATTCTCAGAACCATCCCTGTTGTTAAGAGATGCATGATTGTAATTGAATATTTCAGTTTTTTCCAGATTTTACCATTATGAAGAGTGCTGCTGTTAACATCCTTATACATGTTCAATAATTTGTCTTAGATATATGTCTGGAAATGAAATTACTGCTTTCTAAAGGGTTTGTACACGTTTGCATTCCTACTGGCAAAGTACAGAAGATTCTGTGGCTCCGTATCCTCTCCAATACTTAATATAGTTGGGATTCTTAATTTTTGCTAATTAGATATATATAAAATGTATCTCATTGTGAACTTGATTAGTATTTACCTCAGGCTATAAATCTTTTTATGTTTATTTCCTCTTCTGTAAAATGCCTTTTTATATCTTTTCTATTTTTCTTTTGGAATGTCTGTTCTTTTTTGACTGATTTGAAGGAGGTTTTAATGTGATCCTGATATTAACTCATTGTCAATTACACATATTGAAAATATCTCTTCCTAATCCAATTTGTAAATTGTAGAATATCTTTTCCTAATCCAACTTGTAAGTTGTCTTTCACTTTCTATAAGGTATCTATTGATGAACAGAAGTTTTTAACAGAATAAAATATATCAATTTTTAATTTTATAGTTAGCATTTTTGATGCTTAAAAATTTTTCCTTACCTCAAGATTAGAAAGATATTCACCTATCTTTTCTCCTAAAAAAAAAAAAAGTTGTTTTGTTTTTGTTATTCAAGCCCTTGAGTTATCTGTAGTTATTTTTGTGTGTGGTGTGAACTTAAGAACTAATTTCACTTTTCCCCCACCATATGGCTATTCTTTCCCCCCTTCCCCAGGTTAATGTATTAAATAGTCTGTTTTTCCCTACTGACCTTCTATGACAGCTCTCTCAAATATCAAAGTTCTATATATTCAAGGGTCTCTTTCTGGGATCTGTATTCTATTCCATTGGACAGTTTGTCTCTATACTGGTAACACACTATCTTAATATAGCTCTTTGTAAGTCCTGCTATCTGATAGTGTAAGTCAATCTTCCTATTCTTATTCTTTAAAACATTTGGCTAATGTTGATCCCTTTATTCTTTCACATAACTTTTTAAAACAATTTTCAACTTTCATGAAATATGTTGGGATTTTAAATGGTATTGCTTTGAATCTATAGATCACTTTTGTGAGAAAGAAGACATCTTTGCATTATTGAGTCTTCCAACCTACGAGCATGATGTATCTCTCCATTTATTTAGCTCTTTCCTCTTGTCTTTTAATAAAATTTTATAATTTTTCTCATGGTGGTATTGTAGATATTTTGTTCAATTTATTGCTAAGTACCTTATTGTGTGTGTGTGTGTGTGTCTGTGACAGAGAGAGAGAGAGAGATTTTAAATAGTACCTTCTTTTAGATTACATTTTCTAGTTGTTAATCACTACTATATAAGAATGCAATTGACTTTTTTATTAGAAAAAATATTCTGGTAAAAATAATCATGACAGCAACTATGTATTCAGTATTTTAGCTATCATTTACTGAATCATATTCTGTGCTGGCCATGATGCTACGTCTTACATACATTTTCCTCCTTTATTCTCAACACAGACCTATGAGTTTGAAAACAACTAACAGATTAGAAAACCAAGTTGCAGAGAAATTGAAGCCCTTATTTAAAGTCATACAGCTAGACAAGTGAGTAACTAGGATTCCTTCTCGAGCTGTTCTGACTCTAAAGCATACACTCGACTATTATGACAATCTCTTTCACTTTAAAGGAAAACAAAAACAATAACAAAACAAACGTCAACCATGCCATCATTTTTCTGCATTTCCTCCTCTCCCAGTTAGGGTTTCCATATCCAGGTGGTTTCTTCCCGTGACTTAGATCATCCATCTATAAAAGGTGCTGGTTCTCTAAGAGTACAGTCACCAATGTCTTTTTAGAAGATCAGCCATTGCGTTCCTCACTGGCTACAGCCTCCACAAACTGCAGTCTGTCCCTGTTATAATCAAGATCCCGTGATTTAAGAGAGGTTGAGGAGAGGGCTGGGACTCCTAGAATCTGATTTCTTCTCAGAGAGAGAGAGTTGTTCTGCCTTGTTTATTTTTATGTGGCTTTACTGATCATATGTTAAATGTGGCGCACACCATTCAGCCAGCTTCATGATTAGCAAGGGAATGCTTTTATTTGTGTGATATGCCCTCTGCCCCAAAACTACATAGCAGAGGAAATACAAGACTTAAATCCTTGCATAATAACAAGCCAGTGTATAGTAGATACAAAATCATCTTTTAGGCTTGCATTATAAAACAATTTCACAGTGCATATCTAACTAATTTAATCTTCTCTAAACCTTGGGAAACAAACTGGGTGGGTGCCACTATGCCCATTTCATAAATGAAGATGAAATGCAGAGAAAGTGACTTGCCCAAGAGCACAGTGCAGTTGAGAAGTGAGAGCTACAGCTAGACCCATGAGGACTAATTTTCAGTCCAGTGCTCTTCTCACCTCTCCATGTTTCCTGCCCTGAGTTTCTACCCTCCAAAGCCAAAGGACCTTCTTTGGACCTTCTGTCCCCCATAGTGAGAAACAATCTTCCCTTCTATGGAAACCCATGGCAGTGTAGAATCAGTTTCCCAGATGTGCTAGAGTCCTAAACCAAGAATTCTAGCTTTCTTTTAAGGCAGGATTCAGTAAATATGTATATTATATTCCAATATTTTTCTGTGGGTGTATGTGTATATAGTTGACCCTTGAAAACCAAGGGGTTAGGGGTACTGCTCTTCCACACAGTCAGAAATTTGCATTTAACTTTTGACTCCCCTGAAACTTTACTAATAGCCTACTGTTGACTGGAAGCCTTACCAATAACATAAACAGTCGATTAACACATATTTTGTATGTTATATGTATTATATACAATATTCTTACCATAAAGTAAGCTAGAGAAAAGAAAATGTTATTAAGAAAATCATAAGGAAGAGAAAATACATTTACAGTACTGTGCTACATTTACTGATACTGTAAGTTTACATTGTCTGCTTACAAGATGAATCATCTGTCTGAAATGGTGGGCAACCACAGCTGCAGACCTCAATCGACCGTCCATATCAAGCAATTCAACTTTTTCTTGTAATGTCATGACTTTTCTCTGCTTCTTGGGAGCACTTCCAGCATCACTAGTGGCACTTTGTATGGGTCCCATGGTGTTATTCAAGGTTATGGTATCACACAAAACACAATGAAAAATATGTGAGAACCACAAGAGATCACTTTTTACTACAATAATGAAATCTACTAGAGAGAGGAGCTGCTCATGTGCAGATGATTAATGTCACAAGGTGTTTGAAGCAGACACTCCCAACACTTGTGCTCACCGAAATAGCAACAGGAGGTGGCTAAAAAATTATTACAGTAGTACAGTATGTACTACAGTTAATTTTATGCAGTTACGATTTAATGCTGTATCTTTATATTTGTTTACATTTGTGTTAAATGTGAATGGTTCCGTGTATGGTCTCTAAGTTTCTGTGCATAAGTTTTGATAAATTTTAACTTTTTATAATAGATTTGTATATATTTTATGGTCATAAACTATAAAACAGACCAGTATCTACATATATTTATGCATTCATGATATGCCTAACTTTTTCTTAATTTTTTTTTTTTATATTTTTAGGCTATACGGTTTGTGAGTTTTTTCAAATTGTCACAAATCTCCAAAAAATTTTCCAACATATTTGTTGAAAAAGATCCAAATATAAGTGGGCCCACACAGTTCAAATCTGTGTTGTTCAAGGGTCAACTGTATTTTGTTTTATTACATGATGAAATCATAGAGTATATAGTTTTGTATCCTGTTCAATTAACATATTTTGGGCATTTTTGAGGTCTTTAAAATTTTTCCAAAAACTAACTTTTATAAAGGCTGCAAAATATTCCATCATTTTTATATACAACAATTTATTCCTTCAGTTGAACATCATTAGTCATTTAGGTAGCTTTCCTTTTTTTTGTTAAAACATCTTTGTGCATAAAAATGTGTTCACACTCTGCTTGTTTTAGGATCCACACAGGTGGAAATCTTAATAAGAGAGCAAGAACATTTTGAAGACTTTTGATACAGGATTGTCTAACTGCTTTCCAGAAAGGCTGTACCAGTTTACACTGTCTCCATAACGGGGAAAAGCTGAGCTTACCGTATTTTGAATGTTGCCGTTTTTCAAGCACTTTGTTATTTCGATAGGTTTTTAAACGGTATCTCAAGATTATTTCATTTGTTTGAATACTTGTGAGGTTAACTTTTTTTTTTTTGGTTCAATGTCTGTTAGTCATTTATATTGTCTTTTGCCCACTTTTTAAAAATTGTAATCTTAGCATTCCTCTTCACTTCTTTAGCTATTAAGGATATAAATCCTTTTTCTGAATTATTTGTAGCAAATGTTTTCCACCTGATTGTTGTAAGGTTTTTAAATATCGTAGTGACTTGTCAATGTACTTAAGTTTTGTATTTTCATTAAGGAATCTATTACTTTTTCTGACTTCCTCTATTGGTTATCTGTCCAAAAAAACCCTTTCCCATTCAGAGCTCTAACGAATATTCATCCCAATATTTTTAAGTTTTGGTTTCAGTTAAAAGTTTCTCTTTTATACATGTGGATTTATGTTCATATATAGTGCGTGAAGCAATACAATTTTTCTTTGTTTGCAAATAGCCAGATTTTTCAACAGATTTGCGGGGACTGAATCTTGATGTTAAATTGGACAAAATTTTTAGAAAAGGCAAAGAGAGGATTTGGTGCTACATGGATTCGTTCACAAACCTGGTGTGTTCAGAACCCTGATGGATTGTGGGGTGAGTACCAGGAAAGTTGACAGGAAAAAACAAGTATTCAACTGGGTGGGTTCTAGACTGTCCCCACCTTTCCACTTCTCCACAATTGAGGGATTTCCCTTTACCGGAATGAACTGTCCTAGGTTCAAGTAACCAAAAGTCAGACTAAACCGAAAATTGTATTATGGCATCAATCAACCATTGGAAAATGAGATAATCTTAGATCAAGTTAACAAGGGATGGCAGAAGGGATAGGAAGTGCAGTTGTCATATAGATAGGTCTAGTCTAGAAGACTTGTCCATAATCAGGCCATCTGTGCTCCTTGCATGTTTTCCCGTAACACTCTGTGCATGTCCTCTAGCATTCCACTTAGAACATCGTATTATAATTTCTCTTTATGCATTGTTTTCTTTTTCCCTATCATGCTCCTTGCTTTAAAAAAATTATTAATGGAGGTATAATGACATTTAGTGAAGTGCATAGACCTTAAGTATACCATTCAATGAGTTTTGATAAATGTGAAATCCCATCTTGCTAACACCTGAAACAAGATGTAAAACGTTGCCATCGCACTAAAAAATTTCTTTGTGCCCTTCTAGTCATCACCCCTGAGGCAACCACTGTTGTGATTTCTGTACCCACAGACTAATTTTGCCTGTTCTTGAACTTCATACTAATTGAATTTTAAAGTATGTATTCCTTTGTGTCTGACTTTTTTCATCTACTGTATAATATTTCAGAGATTTATCGAGTAGATCCTAGCACCGTTTGTTGAATAGACTGCTCCTTCTCCATTGATTTGCCTTGGCACTTTTGTCAAAGATCATTTGATTGTAATTGCATTTTTTCCTGTTCTATTGATCTATTTGTCTACCTTTACAACAATAACATACTGTCTTAGAAATTGACAAATTAATACTAACATTTATATGGAAATGTAAAAGACCAAAACGGTCTTTAAAAATACTATAGAATTTATACTGACACTTAAGTTCAGGTCATGTAAGTTCTCCAAATATTTTATTTCTGTCAACTAATCAATTTCTACAAAAAAAACAAATAAAACCTACTGGGAATTTGACTGGAATTACATTTAATCTATGGATCAGTTTTATGAGAATCAACATCTTTGCAATATTGATTCTACCAAACTCATAAGCATGGTATTTCTCTCTCCATTTATTCATTTGTCTCAGCAATATTTTATAGTTTTAAGTGTAGAAGTCTTATTTTTAAAAGAATAATTTGTAAGTATTTATGATGCTGATATTGTTATAAATGGTATTTATATTTAATTTCCTTTTCTAATTATTTGTTGATAGTACATAGGAATAAAATTAAAATCTTCTATGTTGACCTTGTAGTCTAAATCTTACTGAATTTACTTACTAGATTTAGTAGGTTTTGAGAGTAGATTCCTTTGAATTTTCTACATGCAAATTCATGTCACTGTAAATAAAGATAGTTTCACTTTTTCTTTTCCAGTCTTTATAGCTTTTGTTTCTTTTTCTGCCTAATGGCAAGGCCTCGAGCAGGATGTTGAATGGAAGCATGAGAATGGGCATCCTCACCTTGTTTCTGACCTTACAGGGAAAGCGTTCCCTACCTCATTGATTACAATGTTAGGTGTAGGTTTTTTAAAGATGCCTTTTATCAAATTGAGGAAATTCTGTTCTCTTCCTTATTTGCCTAGAGGTTTCATCATGGAATGGTGTTAAAATTTTTCAAATTCTTTTCCAGAATCTACTGAGATGTTTATATTTTTCTCCTTCATTCTGTTAATGGGATGAATTACATTGATTGTTTTTCTCATATTTTAACTTACCTTGCATGTTTTGTGACAAACCCCACGAACCATGATGTGTTGTCTTTTTGATACATTGATGGACTTCATTTGCTAATGTTTTGTTAAGGATTTTTGCAACGCTGATCATGAGGATTATTGGTCTGTAATTTTCTTTTCTTGCAGTGTATTTGGCAGGTTTTGGTATTATGAATATGTCAGCTTTCTAGAAAGGGTTAAAGGCTAGTGGTCCCTCTTCCTCTGTTTCTATAACAGATTGTTTAAGATTGGTATTATTTCTTCCTTAAATGTATGATAGATTTCACCATTAAAGCTGTCTGGGCCAAAAGTGTTCTTTAAGAAAAGGATTTAATTGAATTCAATTTCTTTAACAGATATTCAAGTTATTTATTTCTTCTTTTGTCAGTTTTGAAAAGTCCTGTTTTTCAAGGGATTTATCCATTTCATTTACATGGTCAAACATGTTGGCATAAAGTTGTTGACAATATACCCTTATCATTCTTTTAATGTCTATAGGATTTGTGGGAATATCCTTTCTTTTATTCTTTATATTGGTAATTTACATTTTATCTTTGTTTTTCTCTTTCAGTCTAACTAGAATCTTATCAATTTTACTGATCTCTTCAAAAACTATTTTTTGGCTCTGTTGATTTTTCTCTAATGTTTGTTTTCTATTTTATTGATTTCCACTCTTGTCTTTATTATTTCCTTCCTTCTATTTACTTTGAGTTTACTGTTCTTTCTCTAGCTTCTTAAGGTGGAAGCTTAGATCATTGATTTCACCCCCTTCTTAATTTCTATTGTAAGCTCTTAAAACTCTAAATTTTACTCTAAGTGTCAGTTTAGTTGCATCCCACAAATTTTGATATGCTGTGCTTGTATTGTCATTTGGTAAAAGATATTATCTAATTTTCCTTGAGATTTCTTTCTTTAGAAGGATATTGCTTATATATTATATCTTACTGATTTCTGTATGGCAGTGCTTACCACATAACAGAAATTCTTTAAATATAAGAATTTATTTATTAATGCTGAAGATTGAAAAACAGGAGGCTTATGACTAAAATACAGACTTGCCCTCAAGTAACTCATGGTATAATATGGAAGGTGATACATAAGCATGTGGCTCCCTACAGTTTTTGAAAGGACTCTAGAAAGACAGAAGAAGGATGGATGTGAAACCTAAATATGGAATCTGAACAATATGATTGAATTTTATGGTAATTTGTAGTGATATAGTAATTACCATTTTCATGCCTTACAGTTTATAGTTTATAGGCCTCTTCTCAAAGAAGGGAAGGCATAATGTAGAATGATCCATGTGGTTTTTAGGGACCTCACTATTGAGTTCAGAAATTTAATGAACATAAACAAAAGAAGGAAAGATGGGTACATAACCAAGAGCAAATACAAAAGAATCTATTAAGAAAATGGATATCATCAGGAAAGGTAACACAGGGAAGGATGGGGATCATAATGCTGATAATAACAACTAGTATTTGTTGAGCAAGCGTTTACTATTCAGCAGGAGTGATGCTAAGCAGCTTGTGCTCCCAACACCCCTACAGTATTATGCCTACATTACAGATGAGGAAACTGAGACCTAGAGAGATTGGTTGCCTTGCCCAAGATCATCCAGTTAAAAAGTGAAAAGGCCAGGATTTGGACCCAAATAGTATGGCTTTGAGATTTATGGAAAAATTCTGAGGATGGCTATCCCTTATGCACTGGGACTTGTCATAGATGGGGGCCTGGGCCCTGTCAGGTAGGGCATGGACTTTGCACTCATATCTAATCTGTATTTCTAGAAGTAGAGTCAGCAAGGGATTTTTCAATGTATACAATGTATTGTCAAACACCAGTGTGTGTGTATGTCAGGGTTGGGGGTGGAGGCAGCCAGTCTGTGAAGGTCAAACTGAAAATTTAAGTTTGGGGCAGAGATAACATGAACTGAGAGGGGATAGACAAGGAACTGGTGATAAGAACAGAACCAAAGGGGGACCAGACCAAGGCAGAAATCAGAATGCAATAATGGACCACCAGTATTCAAGCCTGCCCATATGCCAGACACTGTGCATGACCCTTGTAAAGTCATTATATCATGTGATATTCACAACCACTCATGAGATAATTACTATTGTCCTCCTACAGATCGGCCCAGGGCCACATAGATAGTATATGATGGCATTAGAGGAACTTAGAATTCCATGATCTTAAATATTGTTTCTCTCCAATGGTGATTGGATGTTATAGAACAGGACCTAGGGGTGGGAGATGAGCGTGGGGGACAGTAGGAAAAGGAACCCAGTGACTGGTACAGATTCCCCTTGTTTAACCACTGCCATTGCAAGCTGGCTTGTATTTATCCATCTAGCCCTCTGTTAATACTGCTCCCAGGACTTCTAAAAGATACCTAGACTTCTAAGACAAAACAAAAAGAGTTTTTGTTTTGTTTTGTTTTGCTTTTTGAGACAGAGTCTCACTCTGTCACCCAGGCTGGAGTGCAGTGGCATGATCACAGCTTACTGCAAACTCAAACTCCCGGGCTCAAGTGATCCTCCTGCCTCAGCCTCCCAAGTAGCTGAGCCTACAGGTGCGTGCCACCATGCCCAGCTAATTTTTCTATTTTTAGTAGAGATGGGGGTCTCACTCTTGCTCAGGGTGGTCTCGAACTCCTGACCTCAAGCCACCCTCCCATCTCGGCCTCCCAGAGTGCAAGGATTACAGGTGTGAGCCACTGCACCCAGCCAAAAAGAGTTTTTAGTTGTGTTTGGCACAGGACAAAAAATACGACCATTGCTCAAGATCAATATTGCTATTGCCATAATATTAACGGATGACAGAAAGAAAACGGATTCTTTCAGCATATATGTCCCTTTCATATTCCCTATCAAGGAAAGCAATTTCGAGTTGAAAAAGGTTCCCACAGATATTGGTGACAGAAATGGAAGCCCAGGGTAAGAAAGAAGGTTCTAAATGAGTGCTTGTGGTCCAGAGGTCTGGCCAGGCAAGTTATATTCCAGGAGACTCACTGTCTGTTTTGAAGCACTGAGGCTTTGAGGAAAGGTGCTGGAAGCCCAGCCATGGGAAAATGGGGAAATTTTGATCTTTTAAATAAAGGGCGGGCAGTTTGGATGCTCTCTTGTCTGGTGAGCTGGATGTTGTTCCCAGGTGAGAAGCAAGGAGTCAGTGCATTGTCTCAGACTGACCACATTTCTTTCTGAAAGAGTTGCTAGACTGGTTTTCCAGGTATTGTGTGGACAAAGCGCATTTAGATTGCAACAGTGCTTTTGACAGATAAAGTCTCTATCTCTGAAGACGAGATACGCCCATGGATAAGAGCTGATAGCAGCCAAGTCAGGTAGCCGAGTAACTGATTGGATTCAGAGTACTAATGAATGGATTGATGTAGATCTAGAGAAAGGATCTTTCACACTACAGGTTTCTGGCCTCCGTCTTGCCTTGTTAAGCATTTTTATTAATGTCTTGGATGAAGACATTGATGGCCTAGTAATAAAATTTGTGGGTGACACAAACTGGAAGGGATACCTAATACGTTGGACAGCGGAATTGCAATGCAAAAAAGATTTGACAGACTGAAACAATGGACCAGATCTAATAAGATTATGTTTAATGGGGATAAATGTAAAGTCTTACACTTGGTTAAAATAAACAAGCAAATAAGATGGAATACGCAACAGATGGGAGAGATGTGGTTTGATAGGAGCCTGTGTGAAAATGATAGAGATGTTTCGGTTGATCACAAGCTCAAAGTGGATCACTAGCGTGCTGTAAGCTTCGAGTGCAATGCAAGTGTGGCGTAGAGCGTAAGGGAGGTGGCAATCCTTTCCTACTGCAACACGATGGCTCGTCTTGGCGGAGTGCTTTCTGTGCGGCAAACATCTTTACATGCATTCTCCCATTTATTCTCACTACTGGCCTTTGGGTAGGAAACTGGAGCTCGGAGAGATTAAGTAACTTGTCCAAAGTCACAGAACTGGAGCCAGGATGTGGACACAGGTGTTCTGACGGCACACACACGCTCTGCCCTGGAGGGCACAGACACGGCCAATGAGGGAAGATAAAAAGAGGTACATTTGGATTCCAACAAGCCTGAACTTTCTAATGATTAGAGCACTCCGACAATGCATTGGTGTCTCACAAGGGAGCGAGGCCCTGTCACTAGATGGCCTCAAGCACTGGCAGATTGATCACTTGTCAGAAACAAACCCTGGACCAGATGACTGTTGAGTGCTCATCCCACTGAGGGTTTTTGTGCTTCCAGATACATCCTAACATCTGGATTGTAGAGTCTGGGCATTTTTAGGCACAAGGGAAATTCCCAGGAGGTTTTCCATTTATTGCATTTCAACAATGAACTTCAATAACCTGCTCCCTCCAGGGAGTTGTTTTTTTGGTTTTTTGATTTTTAACTTTAATTCCTCAGTGATTTTTGAATTATGTGCTACCCATCTCACCCTCTACCCATGTAACAAAAGCCCCTAGACAGCTGCCTCAGACCCATTGTGGAAGGATTAAAGGAACAAATAAGGAAACAAACAAACATATATAACACTCTGTACTTCATTGTAGTATTTGTGTCCTCTCACTTACTGTCAGCTTAACAGATAACACTTTTTGATACTGTCAGGATTTTATATATATGTAACAGCCTCTCATTCCATCTTCCTTGTCCCCAAAATGGCCTTTCTAACTTGTTTCCTTTATTCTGCTGTGGTCTGGTGAAAGAGAGAACTATTACATTCATAGTTAGAATTACAAGGAGAAGATGAGTAAATATGTCAAAAGCAAGAAGTGAAGATATTCACTCAGTAATTTACTTTATATGACCTATAACACATGAAATTTGGTTCATCCATTTTGATTGCTTAGAGACCTCCCTTTTCTCCCTTCCAAAATTCTAGAGTGTTTTTTATCTTTGCTCTGGATAATTCGAATTTGTGGACTGTGGTATCATATACAAAATGTTTTTAAATTGTAGCTTCTCACGGTAAGGGAAGAAACAATGACCCAGCAGTGCGGCTGACGTTCTGTTATGCACCTACCCAGCTAATCCGTCTGAACAGCTCCTATCACTCACCCAGTGGTGGAGAAAGCAGGCACTGCCCAGTGTAATGAGGTGATGTCAGGCATTGTAAGTAAATATGCTCAGGCCTGCACTCAACAGTCTCATGCTACAGTCACGTTTTCCAAGGAAGCCCACACCATCTTAATCATGCCTGCCAGGGAAAAAATTCTCTTTTCTCTGTGTTTTCTTTTTTTCCCCGAGACGTATTTCCCCTGTATCATTTAAACATATTAAGTCACTGTTAGTACGCAGAGTGGGCATCATGTTAACATAAGATCTAATCAGAGTGAGTTTGCTGGTCTCCAAAGGCTTTATTCTTTTTGTCTCTTTCCTCTGTTTTCTTGTTAGACTGAAGAGCCTTTTTTGACATCCTCATTTGTTCTGCTGTGTAATAGCATGGGATCTTTCAGAGCTGTCGACATCTGCTCCACTCTAGAGAGCTACAGAACCAAGCCAGCAGAGCAATAATAATTATGCCTGAATGGACTGAAAAGGATGCAAGAGAAGGAAGACAAGAAAAAATACACCCAGTACAAGGGTGTTCTATCCTATAAGTGGGTGTTTGTGTGAGTGTGCAGCCTCTGTGTGTGTGTGTGTGTGTGCATGTGCTGGAGCCCTACACTTATGTGTGCAATGAGGACACAAATCATTTTACTGAGAGTAGTGGACTAGGAATCAATCAGGCTCAGAGTTCTCCAAATTCTCCAATCCTTGCCTCTTCCCCCAGAAGACCATGCTCAATGTGGGTACTGCTTTCTGCATGTGCAATGGTGGTTTGCAGGACACTGGGGAGAAGGACCTTTCCCCTCCTGTCCCCAACCCTTATACATGGCAGGGTAACAAAGGCTGCAGATGTGTCTTCTTCCCTGGATACTACTCTCTGGGGACAAATTAGGCTTCTTGGGAAGATGCTGTAAGCCTTCCTATTGTCAAGATAGTAGTTATTAAATAAGTGGCACACTAGCCTTATACTAATATTAAAAATTATAGCTGGCATCTATTGAATGCTTAATATTTGCCAGGCACTGTGTAAGCTCTTCATGTGCATTATCATTCATCCTTAAAGAATTTTACAAGGCAGGAGTTAATATGATCTCTATTTGCAAATGAAAAAATTAGGACTAGGCCATATTCCCAGAGGCCATCCTTGTACATTAAGAGAGCCTGGTTTTGCGAGGCTGTGGTTACACAAGAACAAAAGAACTGGTCATGTCATTCATTTGTGATTCCTCAGCACATCAGCCAGGCTGCTCAGTGATATACTTAGTCAGTTTAAAGAAACAACTGGTCAGTTCAATAACGAACTAGAATAAAACATATCCCCCAAAAGAGGGCCCATTTTTTTTCTATTGAGTTAACTGATTATTTTGCAGAATCCAGGAATCCTACCAAGGCCATGTGTCTTCAGGTCATCAGAGCCCAAGGTGAGTTGTGCCCATGCTCTGAGTTTCAGGGCTCTGCTCGGTCCTAGAAGCCAATGTATTGAGGCTGGATTGGCCCTCGGCAATGTGGGAGGCAAGCAAGACTGGTCAACAGAGAACACACACTTCCCTCTGTGCCTTCCACCTCCCTTGCCTCTTTATTACACTTGCCCCACTTCTGAACTTAAACTATGTTCTTCTGACATCCTTTACCTCTTCAGAACCTTCTCCTTGGAAGGCCCAGATGACTCATTTACACTGAAGTGACCTCTCTTCAAAAGATTTCATTTTAACTAAGAAAAATGCCTTAATTAGGACAAGGGAATGCATCTCCAGTGGGGGCATTTTAGGTTTTGCCAAGCTAGAAAGATAGCTGGGGTTGGAGGGAAAGTCTTTTTACCGACCAGACTGGAGTCTGCTTACCCCAGGCAGCAAAGCCAGACACGGAAGCTGAGAGTTGCAGTGGGAGAAAGAATCGTTTTTATTGCATGGCGTCATGCCAGGAGAATGGGCAGGTAACACTTAAGACTGGAACTCCCTGATGGGTTACAAGCAACGGTTTTTAAAGGCAGTGGTACATTTCAAGCAGGCAAAATTGTACCTCAATACATGGAGATTATACATTGGCCTGGCCCAAAAAGGTAGGCTACCCTGAAGTGGGGGCAGTCATAAGTAGATTCGGTGATTCTTGAATTAGTGGAAAGGAATGTTAAGATGGTTGTGACTCTCTCCAGGTCCCTCAGGGAGATATTTAGAACAGAGAATAGCAGCCATCAGAGTTCAATTCCTCAGTTCCCCCTGGTCTGCATTTTACATCCAGTGGGGTTTTCTGAGAAACAACTCAAGAACATATGTTAAGATGCCATCTTGTAGCTTCCATAAGGAACCAAAGCACCTTTTGACTCTGGCTTGCTTGGAGGGCTGTCGTTATTCCTATTCACTGTTCAAGACTAGCTAGGTGCCCAGAACCTCCCCTGAAGAGATGCAAGATGTTCCTTTATTTCCATGCTTTGTGTGTGTGTGGTGGGTGGGGGGCGGTCCCAGCTGGCCCCAAGAGGGTCCCTACTCCATCCCAGTCTGCATGGCATTTTTATAATCACTCTCCATGGAAAGAGGAAGGAGCCTTTTCCCATCAGTTTATATGGCTGGATCATGGGATGAAGTAGAAAGAAACAAGGACATAGAACTTTGCCTGGGGGTTGAGCTTAAGACTTGGGAGTCACGAGGTTTTGCATGGGAAAGCGCTTCGAAAAGTTAACATTGTAAGGTGTAAAACATAACGCTCAGGGAAAGTTTTAGGGAGGAAAGGGAGAAAAAGTCTGACCTAAACAACTAAAAGCCTAGGCAGAAAAAAGAAAAAAAGCAAGCAGAGGATTACTCTTGGGAGGGAGAATAAAACCTAGAGCTAAAGAGGAAAAAAATGCGACACAACACAATGTCTGTCAGCAGCTGTGCTGCAGAATGCCACCCAACAGGAAGATCAGGCAGCCAGCGAGATGGAAGCTGCCAGTGCAGAAAAGCATCAGGAGAGCCAGGGCTGATTGGGCTGTGGATCAAACTGCAGCACAGCTGGGACCAAGGACTAACACGGTCCCTCCTGCATGACCCGAGCCTCGGCACACAGATTGTCATACCCAACCTGGTCTGGAATTAGCATCAGCATCCCAATAATAGCAATGGTCACACCAAACTTGGAGATGGTAGCTCCTGTGACCACAGTTGTTGACCAGTGAAATGCACTCAGTCAACAAGCCTTGGGTTGCAGCACACCACATAATCTTTGTGGCTTTGGGTTTTTTTTTAATACAATAAAACTTTTCTACCTCTGTAGAAAGTTGTAAGCTATACGAGAACTCTAATGACAATTTTGGAATTAATAAGGTCTATGGAAAATTCTACATTGCCTGAGTGTCACCCACAGGCCCATGTTTGTCATTTAGATCTGCTGTTGATCTTCCCAGGTGAGTTGGAACAATGTATCCAGAGTACTCCCCTGGCCCCACCCTGAGGGAAGAGGTCTCTGATATACCCAAGGGGTGAGAGGACCCATGGCTCCTGTAGCTCCTACCAAGAAGTGTACAGATGTGCACAGAGAGTTGGCCCCTGAGAGCATCCCTTGCAGCCAGATGCCACTGCTGGCTCAAGTGCACCCAGATCAGCAAATCTGCATGTTGTAGTTCTGTGCCCACTGCTGTTCTTGATCTAATTAATAGTTTGTTTGCATAATTTTCCTCAGGAAGGACTATTAGCACATCAAAAGGATGTTAAAAGTATCCTCCCTAATGATAAATACAAACCTAGTTTATCACTTTGTCAGTTTCGATAAACACTACTCTGATGTGCTAACCTTTCCCAGTGAGATGCCCTCCTTAAGTCAACAGCCAACCACAGGCCCAGTCTGTGAACTAGTTGATGATGAAAAGCAAAAACAATTTCTATAATGATATATATTTTTAAATTCTAAAAAATCTGAAAAATGCTAGAGGCATGTGTTCTACATTTTTTTCCTCCCTCTTCCCATTTAAAAGCTCTTGGAGAAAACCTGCTGGGCTGACAGCACTTTTGTTCACATCTCAAGGGAACCCTTTGAAAAATGTTTTTAGAACACTAATTTTCATTACCCTCCAGGGAAAGAAAGAAAGGTGGGTTATTTACATGAAGTTAAGGATTTCTGTTCTACCTCTCAAAGAAAAGAGGAGAACAGCAAATCTTGTGGAAACTTTAGGAGCCACCTGAGGTTTAACTCAAGAAAGAAAATGCCTCTGAAGGCAGAAAACAGAGAATGAGAGAGTATCACCAAGCCCCTCAGCTGCCCAAGACACCCCACGATGCAGGTTAAACCAAACAACCAGTGACCCCATCATGTACCCCTCGGGGTGGGATTGGGAAAGGTTCTTTCTGTGTGGAAAGTATACTCAGTAAAACCCCCCAGGCCTCTCCATGGAGACTTTGGCAGATCACGTCTGTGGACTGTTTTCAATAACTAAAACTTAACTCTTTTAGCTTAAAAAAAATATTTATTTTAGTCACGTATGTACTACATTCAGCCTCATTTTCTTAAGGCAGAAGATACTGAACATAATCTTAACTTCTTTTTATGGTCATCAATTGGCATATATGAGACTGGTCCCATTACGTGGAAACTAGTGGAATAAATTCAGAAATTAACAAAACATCACTGAGACAACTAGAATGACCTCCAGAGTAGGATGATATTACCCTCTGCATACTCCGCATCTGTTTCCCTTTCTCCTCCATAGCAGGACTCTCATTATGCCTGGCATTTCCCCCTCCCCCAGGAAGCCCACATGCCTCAGAGGAGTCTGACTCAAACCCTGCTTGGCCCCTGGACTCAGCTCCAGGGGAGGCCTGTTTGGTAATCTCAGCCCCTCGCCAGCTATTGGTTCAGAAACGATCATGTAACAGTTTGGGCCAATGAGGCAAAAGGAAAGGCCTTCCAGGTGCCTCTGTGGGAAATTTCCCTGCTCTTCAGAGGCTGCCACGGGAAGAGTCTCTCTGGACATTGCTATTCCCGGATGTGAGGCCAACTACCAAGCTGCCCTGCTGTGGATGAAGCTGTGAGTAGGACGAAGGAAGAGCTAAGAGAACTGTAGGGAAATGGAGCCGGAGCACTCGACTCTATCAGCCTCAAAGCCTGAAGTACCTCTGGACTTCAGTTTGTGAGCCATATGTTATCTTGTTTTATAAGCCACTTGGAGTTTTCTGTTGCTTGCACGTAAACAAATCTTAATTAATACAAGTTGTCAATAACTAAAAACTTCTACATAGTACTAATAACGAAGATGAAAAAAATTGCCTGTATGAAGAATGTAATAGTGACTAATGGGTGAAAAGATGAGAAACTGCATTATAAGTAAGATGACTTCCTCTACAGTGTAAAAGACTAAGTAATGAAACAATTCAGCACTGAGCCTAAGGCATTGTCATCACTCAGGATAGTTTGAATAAGACCAGGTAAAATGACCTAAAGTGGTAAAGTATCCACTGTGGCCATACTCAACCTTAGCATAAGACCTTTTGAAGAGAATGCAGTAGATACAACCTAGTGTACAGTCTAGAACACATGTTCAAGATGCCCTGGTCAAGAGACCAGAGACTGCTCTAGAAGTTCTAACAACAATAATACAGTTTCAAATGGAGGGTCATGGGCTGGAGGATGGTCAGTCTAATTTGTGGAAGCCATGACCAGTTTTGTGCATAAATAAAAATGTAAGCCTTCAAGGAATTGGGAAAATGTTCCTCCCTCATCTGAAATATTTCCCCAAATCCTTGATGTTTGAAATTATGTTAACTCAGGAATAAAGACAGTCCCTTAAACGACCAGAGATAAAAGACCTCAAATGCAAATTTCCATGGGAGCACTAATACAAACAATATGAATATTTCTAAAAACTTGGCCATGCTAAAGTGGACATTAGTTTGCTTTCTGTCTCAATAGCTCTAGAATATAAACTTAGTGAGACCAGGGATGCTTTTGCCTTGTTCACTGCTCTATTCTTAGTAACTAAAATGGTGCCTAATCCATAGCATATGCAAAATAAACATTTATGAGTGAATGAATGGCAGATATCTGAGTCCTTACCAAGAGCAAACTTTTATAGGAAAAGAGCAAATCTGCAGAGGGCACTATATGACTGAAAGAGGTAGAAGGAAGGGTAGACCATGAAGAAGTAAAAGGAGCAAGAAAACGGACAAAAGATGGGAAAGGTGATTTTTTTTTTCTTCATTTAGTCTAGGACAGGCCCTGATTGACTTCTCACACTAGACTAAATATTTAAATTTCTCCCATGTCAGGGAGTTGGAAGACTCTGTCTAACATCCTAAAGATAAAGAATCACAGATAGGATTTGAACCAAGTAGCAGAACCACATTGCTCCCCACTCCCCGCTGGCTCACACTAATCTTGTTCTCCAAATATCAATCCCCTCCCCAAACTCCAGAGGTGGATTTATCATGAAGCTAATAAAGCTTAAGCTTCAGTGCCCCTGAATTTGACAGGAGGAACCCTAGTAACAGATTCACTTGCTGTATATTTTTCAAAACTTGTGATATTTTAGTCACAATAGGTGAGACTGCTGTCTCTTTCTACTCCAACTTCTCCTCCCATCAGGTGGCATCAGAGGGGCTGCAGGCATTTTGAGGGGGCCAGCTAAGGCAAGTGGAATCAGAGATACATTAGTTTGGGTTTAGTAGAATGTATTTATGTGATTCCCAGACAATTGTATATATAATTATTGCTATCCATCCTGTTATAGGAATGGCTTTCAGGAAGATTCCAGCAGCACACTGTGGAAACTCACCTGGTGTCACAATACAAAGTGGCAGATCTACAGTTTGTATCACGATATGAATATTTCTGAGACCCTAGTGGAGGAGATGCAAGGTTTGAAATGGATGGAACCTGAAGCCAGTCTGCGGAAAATTCTTTCCAATCAATTGTAACAGAGGATTTAGTTTTCATTGACACCTAGTCAAAATGAAGTTCTCTCCTATTAGGAATACACATGCAGATGCAAAGTATACTATTCAGTTTTTATACTATACAATAAAATTACTTTCTATAGATTTGCATATGAAGTCAATAGAAACTATTCTGACATTTAGAAGTAAACTATAACAAAAAATATAGATCATTCCAAAATTAGTAAGTCATTAAAAGGAAGAGATAAATTGCTAGCAGAAATAATAAATAGGCTCTTATATTATTTAATGATCCAATTAATAAAAAAGAGTGAGTTATGTGAACATATTTGAAAAATATTTAAATTTCTTTATGATTTGACAGGAATATTCATATTGACGAAGATAATATAATTCATAATACACTACTACAAGAAAGACATTGACAACAAATTAGTTAATAGTGAGTGCCATCAATTCAAAGCATATTTAAGATTACGCACCAAACAACAACAAAAACAAATAGGAAATGCTCTGAAATCTTAGTGTTCATATATGACAAAAATTTGATGGAAGTTTCCCAAAATGTTTGTGTGATGGTACCAAGAATGAGTTATGAAGCTCACAGAAACTCTTCTAAATTATTAATAAAAAACAAATTTGGTCAACCATGCTACAGGAAAGACTGATTTATCTTTATACATACTCTCTTGATAGAAAGTCTTACAAAATCTTGGTCATATGAAGAGGTGATCCACAAGTATAGAGCCAAAAAAATGAAGGAATAATTATGAAGGGCTATCAGGGCAGTTAAGTAATAAAAATATTGTGGTGTTTATTTTTTTATTGTTGTTTTTTAGGATTTTGTGATGCTTGTGGCATTTAAATATTTTTAAAACGTGTAATTTATAACAGTTTCTTTTCTCATTTTAAATAAACACACAAACTTAATTTTGTGTAAATAATTTTGTATTCTTTTGCTTTTAAAAAGTTTATAAATTATACAAGCTTCAGATCCTAGATCCTAAAAGCACTACTTTATTAAGAGGAAAAGATCCTGGATTCACCTTTTCTTGTACTCATTCCAGCTCTCAATTTATTAAACCATTACTCAGATTTTAAAACACAACATACACACTAAAACACAAATAAAAGAAATTTTCTAAGACTGATGAAATGAACTAAAATGGATTATTTCATATTCTCAACCTTTTCTTAATAGGTCAGAGATTCTGACACTCCTTTGTATTTTGATAGTGGAATGGTAGATGTGGGTTGGGGATGGAAGGGGATTAAAAATAGGGTTCTGGAATTCAGAAGCCCTCTTAGGGTTTGTAAAGTGGGGGAAAAAAATGAGAATCACTGCCTATCTTAGTCTGTTTGGGCTGCTATAACAAAATACCATCAACTGGGTGACTTCCAAGCAATAGAAATGTATTTCTCACAGTTCTGGAGGCTGGGAAATCCAAGATCAAGGTGCTGGCAGATTCAGTGTCTGGTGAGGACCCACTTTCTTGTTCACAGATGGCACCTTCTCACTGTGTCCTCACATGGTGGAAGGGGTGAGGGAGCTTTTATAAGGGCATTAATCCTATTCAAACTTGTAAAAATAGGGAGATTTAAGTGCCTTTTAGAAGTTTTGTGAAAACTAAATGCTGCTTCTAAAATTAAATGAAGCTATAAGAATTAAATGAATAGGGCTGCTTTAAAGAGTAAATGCGCTCAGTAATAGGTGTTCTATAAATGTTAGCTTCCTTCTGAAATACATAGAGCAGGATGTCAACTTATGGAAAGAATGTAATTTTTTATGGTCATAAATACCAATGTATTTTTCTTAACAATGCCAGTGAATCTGTACAGACTATGTGAATTATGTTTCACCTTTTTGCCTTATCCTAAAGCTAATACCAAATAGGGCAATGATGTGTATGGGCAATTTATGAAAGAAATAAGAATGTCTGGTAACATAGTAAGAATCATTTAACATCTTTGGTCATCAAACACAACATAAACCATCAGATACCATTTCATCTCTCAGACTGACAAAGATTAAGAATACTGAGAAGGCCCACTTACTGTTGGGAAGGAAGGAAGAGGAGGGCTATACTCATAACATTGGATAGTTGGAGTTCAAACTGGTACAGCTGTTTTGAAGGCCAATTTAAAAGTAGACCCCCTGTCAAAAACAAACAAATAAAAAACCTTTAAAAATATCCAACCTGCATTTAAAGCTAATCATATGCCTACTCTATGACCTAGTAATTCCACTCCTAGTTTACATTTAAAAAGTGTAAATATGTCCTCCAAAAGACATGCAAAGAATATTCATAGCAACTTTATTCATAACAGCCTAAACATCTATCAAAATAAAATGAATCAATAAATTGTAGTATATTTTTAAAATAGGATACTATGCAGCAGTAAAAAGAATGAACTACTGCTATACACCACAGCATGCATGAATCTCACAGACATTATGAGGGTTGAGTGAAGGAGGCCAGAAACAAAATAATACACCCTCTATGATTTCATTTATAAGAATTTCAGGAACATAGGGTAGATGTTGAGTGGGAAGGGGCCTGAGGGAGCACCCTAGGGTATTGCAGATGTTTAATACATTGATCTGGCTGGTGGTTATACAGTTGTATACACACATGTAGAATTCAACTAGCTGTACATTTAGGGTTTATTCACTTTATTATATACATGCTATATCTCAAATTAAAAGTTTTAAGAATACATACCCTTTGATTTAGCGATTATGTTTTCATCTTAAAGAAAAAGAGAAGCACAAAAAAGGTTCGTATACAACAATGATCACCATAGTATTATCTATAGCAGCAAAAATCTGGGAATAAAATCCCATAATAAGGATAAATAAATAAATAAATTTTGATACATTCAAACAGTAGAATACTGTATAGACATTAAATAAGATGAAATAGAAGAATAGTCAAAAACATAGAAAGTTGTTCGTAATATAATGTTCACAAAAGGTAAGTTAACCAAATGGTATTTAAGATTTAGTACTATATTTGGATAAAATATGTGTGTGTGTATACGTGTGTACACACATACATACATATCCAACAGGAAAAGTTGTACAGTATACAATCCATATGCTTATCCTGCTTATCTCTGACTAATGGGATTGTAGGTAGTTTTTCTTTTTTTTTTCTCTTGTCTTAAGCAGTTTTCTAATTGGACATGTCCTATTTCTGTAATCTGCAAAAATTTGAAAATTTAAAAAGGAAAAAGGAACAAGAGCAATCAAGCCAACTCCCTACACAAATAAGTTGTTACATACATATATTGTATTCTAGGCGTTCCCTTAATGAAGGTAGTCAACTTCTCTAAGATTCAGGTTCTTTCTGTAAAATGGGGATAATAATTGCATCTATTGTAACTGTTATCTGGATTAAATTAAACATTCTATATGCAGTGTTTAGCACAGTATCTAACACATCACAAACACTTCATAAATATTAGCCATTACATTACTCCGGGACACTGGCTAAGACTCCTAGGTTACCAGCACTGACTTAATTGCTCCTGTCTTATTTTCACCTTGGGTATCTACTGACCTGGTTATCACGTCTTTCTTTAAGAAGTAACTAGAACACTGCTAGGGATGAGTTGACAAACAACTCAGGTATTGACCCATTCAGTCCTCTGAAAGGTGTCACTTTGAGAACCAGGTCTCAGAATTCTTTTTCGGATACATTCAATTCCAACTGATTCTGAGGGCCACAAGGACAGCCTTGTGAGTGTCCCTCAGAGAAGCACTGGGGCCCGGGTTCCGTACCATTCTGTATGACCATTTGAGACCTATACACACAAGTGGACAGTTAGGAGATAGCTGATTTGCTTTCTTCATCAAATTTTCTTCCTATAACTTACTATGGATGCACAGTTGAGTTTTAGTTTCATTTTTTCGAAATATTTTGAAATATTCAAGCATTTTTAGTTTTGTTTTGCATCTCCTCTTTCCCTTATTTCCACTTTCCTTGTTTTCTGTTTCTATTTCCACTCTTTCTTAAAATTTTCATTTCCAGAGCTGCTTCTCTGCTCTCTTCTCCCTGCGCCAATTCACCCCCACCTCATCTCCTTTCTCCCTCCTTCCTCCCCTTTCTCTCTCTTCCTCTTCATCCCTCTTGAGACAGGTCTAGTGGCCTGGTTGCCATCTGCTGCCTTTTTTTTTTATGAGGTTGAGATCAGATGGCATCTAATCGATCGTCATGGTCTCCATGGTTACCAGGGTGACAGAGTACTTGGGAGAGACACATTCTCAAGCCTGGGGCTGTCAGACCATTCCTGAGAGGGGGAAAGGAAATAAAACCTCTTCCATCATATTTGCACATTTACATCTTTCTCAAATGCAGCAAAACACAGACCCTGTTTATGTTTTACATAGCTACCCAGTGGCTTGAGGCCAGGGAATTCCGAGTGGTTTTTTTCTATTTAAAAAAAAAATGTACAAGGACAAAAGTAAAGGGTTGTTTTTTTTTTTCTGAACCTCAGAACCCTACTCCCCCCAACCCCATACAGACTATCACCTTTTTTTCTTTCCCTTTTGAATGTTTGGGAATGAATTTAGTAATTCTAATGAGTTGTTATTCTTCCAATAAATCACGGTGTAGTTCTAAAACTGACAATTGACAACTATTTGTTTTAGGAAAAGAAATAACCCTCATAAAATTACAAACACTTTAACCTTTGATTAGGATCAATGGTAATGTTAATGTTAGTTGTTTTTCTGCCAAGAATTATTTGTAAAGCAGGAAGCCATTTTTTCCATGAAGAACAGCCACATAGGATAAAATGTAAACAAAACGACTCTTACTCTTAATGGAAAAGGCGCTTGGGCATGACTGTGGTCTGTAACGCTTTAATGCCTAGGGGCTGGCCAATCAGGCAGAGATATACCCAGGCCTTATTATAATAGAATGTGATGGTGCTGACAGCCCAGGTCTGGTTGAAAGAGACATGAGGAAGATCTTGGCACGAAGGATATATAACTAATGAAAAGAAAGTTATATTTTTGGAGTAACTCAGAGATAAAAAAAAGCACCAATCATCATTATACCATTAAATAATGTTAAAACTGCAAAGGGAATACTGTCCTTGACTTACATACCTTTAATGTTAGGAGCAGATGACTTGGCCCATAGGCTGCTTTACTCCTTTTCCTGGTAATATGTTATGCTTCTTAACACTTCTTAGAAATTCTGCTCTTTTTTGTCTTTGTCAGAGAAAACCAAACTTAAAATTATGGCATGGGTATAAGGCCTATCTATAAGCAATTATTGTGATTTAAAGAAAAAATATGATGCCAACCCATGGGCAGTGCCTCCTTCTTTCCTTCCTTCCTTCCTTTGTCTCTGATTTCCCTTCAGACCTCCTGCATCTCCTTCTGTACAGTATCTTAGTAAGATTCAGATATATTCATCTGCAGTGCTTTTGGCTGTTAAGCAAATAGCACACTGATATTTGAAATAGAAATGATGCTATCAATTGGAGGAAAGACTAATATAAAGGGAAAATAATTTATCATGAACACAGACCCTCTTATTCACTTCACACCTCTGCATCTTTGCTAATGCCTGCCTCTCCTTCCCTCTCTGCAATTCCTCCTACTCTCTCTTACTCTCTTCTGATAATGTGGATCCTCAAATGGCCAGGGGAACTGTTTTTATTTAAGTCCACCTCCCCAAAAAAGCTTTCCCCAAACTCTCAGTAACACAGAGATCTGAACTCCCAATGTTCTTTTGGTCTATGCTTCTCATTCAGGACTTAGCCCGTCTGCCTTATACGCTAGCTTATGTATTATGCATATCTCCTGCCTCTCATGTAAATTGTAAGCTCCAGATGGGAGAGACTGTGTCCTCTACTTCTGGGCTCTTCTCTTTTTTTGTACTTGGTTAACCTTCACTAAATGTTTGATAAAGATAATAGCAGCCTGTTGTGCCTACAAGGCAATAGCCGGTTTTCCGTTTTAAGACCAGAAACCAAATTTCGTTCTCAGAATTTCTTCCACTGCAGGGATTTTACTTTGTGTCAGCCAAGAGGCTATCCTTACCTCCTTGTCTTCAATACACTTGCGCACAAGCACGCTTCTCAGAGAAGGTGGGTTCTACCTTGGAATGAAATGAGTCTGTTTCCTTCCATCAGGACAACTGCCACAGCGTGGTGTCAACTCACGCTTGCCTTTTGTAAATTGAGTTTGTCAGTGCTCGACACTCAGCTGAGTGAAATGTTGTGTGATGCTGGCTGTCTCCTGGGAGAAAGAAACTGGCATAAACCACATCCTAATGGGATCCAGAAACAAAGAAGCGTGAATGAAGTGTTAATTGCATTCATAAAGACATTAACAAAGGAATTAAAATGATAGAAGCTTCAGTCCCCCACTCAAGATTCACAGAAAAACATGTTACCCAAAGAATGTTTTAATAATAATCATCAAAGTTTATTGCTTGCCCACTGCAGAGATAACTCTCAATAAATATTAACTTTTCAAAGAACAAACACTTTGTGTCCATTGTCTTGAGTTTATTAACTAACGGTTTAATCCATCTTGCCTCCAGTTCTTTTCTTGCTTTTGTATGATTTAAGTTTCCAAAGAATCAAGAGGCATTTTCAATGCTGCTTCATTAACCTTAAGGATGTCTGTTAAGTTTGAACTTAATCAATCCTATGGTTCTTAGTAGAGCAAAATGCTCACTATCTGAGAGATTTTTTGCTTTTTGAAATAAAATTATAAGACTGGGGCTTATTTTACAGTCCCTCTTGAATATTCCTGAGATAATCTGCAATGTGGGCAACCTGGGGCTGCCTCCCCATCCTTTGGCAGGGCCCCCAGCTGCCGACAGCAGGGCTAAGCTGGCAAAAGGTCAGGAGGCTGCATTTGACTGAAGATGGATCACAGAGATGAATATTGCGCCTGCTTAATGAAGTCAAGGCCATGGATTTGCAGGTTTTTATGGTTCTTCTTGTTTCACTCAATTTCACCTTCATAGACCCTACAACTAATCCAAGCCAATCATTTTGTATATATATGCAACTGGTGACTAAGGGATTAGATAAAAGTAAATGAATTTCATCTAGAAGACAGTGACCAGAAATCTCTATGCCTATAATGGAATCAGAACTAAAAAATGTGCTCACATAGAGTATCTCCTGTAATCCTTGCAGAAACTCCATGAGATATATAGAGCATACATTCCTACCCTCATTCTGCAGATAAGAAAGCTAAAACTGAAAGATATTAAGTAAAGTCCCAGGATTAGAATTCAGGTATTTTTGATCATCTGACTGCTCTTTCTACCACAGTAGTCTAACTCTCTTGGGATCTCATTTGAGTCACTCAAGAATCCTATGAGGTAAGACAGGCTGTATAAACAAGTGGGTCTATTTTTCCTCAGGAGTCATATTAATGCAATCAGAGGAGCAGGTGCTCTCAAGACCATCACTAGAATTTGGCTGAACCCCCTGGTTACCTAAAAAGCCATGTTTTCCAGTTTTGTCTAAATCGATCATATTCATGGATGTGGCATCAACCCAATGGTGGCAGATTTAAAAGTGACAAAATTCTACTCAGTTGTGTGTGTCCAAGCTGATCAACATAGACCGGTAAGTGCAAGAGGACTCAGAAGTGCACATTCAGCATCTCAGGAAAGCTCACAGTCCAGCCATGGGAATCAGACAGATTGAGTCACTGGTTGCTTTTATTTCTATTGCAGACATTGGGAACGTTTCCTCCCAGACTTGGACTATACTACATTTCAAGATATCACAAAACCTAAAATAAAAATTTCTGGATTACATGCTGTTTTGTATTAGTTGTGCTTAGTCTCGTATGT
Source organism: Daubentonia madagascariensis (assembly GCA_023783475.1). Lineage (NCBI taxonomy): Eukaryota > Metazoa > Chordata > Mammalia > Primates > Daubentoniidae > Daubentonia > Daubentonia madagascariensis. The sequence continues at coordinate 3,911,285 of JAKFHU010000913.1, read as the reverse complement.
GTTACCATATACTTGAGATGATTGTCTTTATTTCTCATTAGAACACATCATTTATAGTGCTTGATTGTAGAATTTTCAAATAATGACAAATTTAGCTCCAGTGTAGACATGCCACCAAGCTGTTCAGAAGTCTAATCCAAACAGCATTTTGAATTAATTAGCTAGAATTTATTAATATTACTATTTGCATTTACTTTATTTATATTTTTATAATTTTTTATACTGATTAGAAGGTCCTATTATACCTATATGTTGCTCCTAAGATGGAAGACGAGTAAATTTTAATCTTACTTGTCTGTGGCTGGGTGTGGCACACAAAGCTGCATAATAAATGGAAAAAAATCAAAGTGAGCACTTGGTTAGTTACATATTCAATCTAGACAATTGAGGTTAAAGCCTTACTTTTTCATCAATAGCAGAAGAGCTGAATATTCATTCATTCTATTTATGTCAAAATTAAGAGAATACATTCATGCTCCTAAGTCATAGTTGTATCATTACCATAGGGTGATCATTTATTCCTTCTCATTTATGGAAATCCAAATGGATGAAGTTATTTTCTAGCCCTGTCCTGTCCATTATGGTAACTGTTAGACATATGTGGCTATTTAAATGAAAATTATGTAATTAAAATTAAATAAAATTAAAAGTCTAATTCCATATTTTAAGTCCTCAATAACCACATGTGGTTAGGGCTACTGTATTGGACATTGCAGATTTATAGACATTTTTGTCACTGCAGAATGTTCTATTGGACACCACTATCCTAGAGCGAAAGATTGGAATTCACACATGCCACAGAAATACATTCTATATGCAATCATATAGTTATTTGGGAAACACTACAGTGACCTGTGGCGCCAGCCTGCAGGGGCCTGGGCATCGAGGAGGGGCGGCCTGCAGCCCAATTTCTCAGAGTGTGAACTGGCCCTGTGTGTCATAGGAAAGGATAAGCCAACTCTCTGGAGAAAGGGCAGGTGCGGATGAGCCATTTCCATTTTCCACTCCTGCAACTCCCAGAACCTCAAGTCCAGACCTGCCGCCAAGACGGGCTTGTACAGACGCCCAAACCGAAGCGCATTTTGGATTAATTTTCTGGCCATTATATCTTTGCAAAATCTATCTTGGGCCTTTGATTAAGGACTTTCTTTTTGCCATGAATTTCAATGAATCTGAACCTAGTGATGTTTTCCTCCAGCCAGGACATTTAGCATAAGCACTGACCAAAAGAAATAAGCCTTCAGACAAGCAAGAATTATAACAAAGACTGAAAAATACAGTCCAGAGCTCCCAGATTGAACATTTTAAGTGAATGCCATTGGCTCATCATCATGGACAGCCAGCAAGTCATCATATCCACAGACTAAAGAAAGGTCTCTCCCTAAGATGGAAAAGGTGAGAACATTCTCTAACGTGTTTGTCCCATTAGCCATTTTAATCTTGTAAAAATTGAAAAGTAAAAAATTACCAATCACATCCTATTCCCCAAAGTACCTCACTAGGCCTATCTTGGCTATATTAAGAAAGAGATTGAGGCAGGATATTTTCAGAAGAGTGCTCAAAGTCACCTGCAGCAAGCACATGAGATATACAACTCTCATTGCTTTTATCACATATTCTTCAAAGTGGGCTATTGGGCACATGTTTTATTTTCTTGGTAGACTGTATGTCCCTTGAAACTGCTAATTATACATATCTGCACCCCACAAATACCTGATATAGTCAGAGGTGCTCAGCACTTTGATTCAACTTTATCAACAAATATTTATTGAATACATTAATGAATGAATAAGGAGATCTCCAGTAACAAATTCGCCTGAACTATGGTAACTTTCAGCTGATATCTATAGAAAAGGGGGGAGGGGGAAACAGGTGTAAAATTCTAGAACATGGATTGTGAGCGGATTGAAAAGGGTATCATTTCAAAGTTTCCTTTGAATCTCCATATGGACATGATGAGAGAGAAAACATTTTTAAGGGCAACTGTGTATTTCAATTAGTGTAGCAAAGGTTCAGAGAAGATGTGCATCTAATCTCTTGTCTTCTTTACAGAATTTCCTTGCTGACATTCTTCCTGGATGTAGGAAACCCAAAAGTATTGTATTAATTTGTGTTGTATAGTCTTGTATTGATAGCTGAATGGCACAATAATGGAGTTAATCGACATTGAAAATATTGAACTGAAGCCCAAACACTTTTTCACAAACTTGAATGAAAATGAATTCTAAAACTAAAGTAATGACAGAAAAACCTTGTAATCTATCCCCATACTTCAAATCATCCCTAATAAATCAGGATCCAACCCAATCTTCAACATTTCCAAGAAAATAGAATCATAGGGCTACATTAAAGACATTACATAAAAGGAAGTTTTAAAAACCGTTTGTAACCTCTTTTGTGTTTTAACAATGCCGGTCACCAACTTAAACAAACAAGTTCTTTGATGTAACTTTCTAAGTCATACATCTTTAAATCGCCATGACTCATATTTGTCTCTGTTCCAACTGTTTTCTGGTGTCTCTCTTGCCGAAATGGTTTCAATTAGAGCCTGGAAAGGGTTGATACAAAACTCTTTCACGGTGCTTGCCAACATGGGAATTGGTTTTAAACATTGCTGTTTTTCATCCAAAAAAAAATTCCCCTTTCCCGCCCTTGAGTTAGAAGAGATAATTCTCAGACAGGCGTTTAGCTGATTTTTAATGTCAAAGAAACTTAATTTGCAAACTCGTTAGAAACTCTTTAGTAAAAGCTGCCTAGTAAAACAGATGATTAATATTGGTAAGCTCCTCATTTGCATATTAATTAGTCTCCATACTTAACTAATTAAAATTGCACTGCCTGTTCGAGGACTTTCTGCTAGACTGCTGGCTTTGTTTCTATGTATAAGCATGTATTTTAACTAAAATAAGGGTTAGTGATTATGTCTGTACTTTTCTTAATGTATTAATTTTTCCATCTCTGACACTTAGGACTCCTGGGAGGTCCTAGAACCATCTCTAAGCAGCCATTTCATTGGCCCAAATTACTTTTGTCCCAGTAGTTATGCGTTGCTTAACGACAGGGATACGTTCTGAGAAATGCATCGTTAGGTGATTTCGTCATTGTGTGAACATTACAGAATGTACCTACACAAACCTAGATGGTATAGCTTATACCTATACTATGTATGGCATGGCTTATTGCCCGTAGGCTACAAATCTGTATAGCATGTTACTGTACTGAATACTATAGGCAATTGTAACACCATGGTAAGTATTTGTATATCTAAACAATCTAAATATAGAAAAGGTACAGTTAAAATGCCATATTATAATCTTATGGGACCACCGTCATATATGCAACCCATCTGTGACTGAAGCATTTTTAATGTGGTGCGTGACTGTATCTGTGGAATCCTTCAGGTTTTGATGAGAAGAAAATAGTTGGATGACCCAGTGATTGGTAATAATTAAAGTACGAAAGGTACCAATCTGTATCTCAATATTTGTTTTCTTTAAGTCTTGCTGTATAAATGAATGTATTTTTCCAGTATAATTTTTATATTTAAACTTAGCTACTTTTTAATTATTTAATAATTATGCTACTTTTTAATTTTTAGTAAAGATTTATTGGGTGAGAAAATAGGCTAATTTGTTTTGAAAAATCAGGCCTGCAGAAAGCTTAGCTGTTTGGACTATAAGACCCTAGCTCTTATTGGTGAGAATGAATTTCCACTGTAGGCAAAACAAAATCAACTAAACAAGCAAACAAAAAACAAAAATACCTATGAAAAGAAACAACGTTTAAGTACAGATTCCTCAAATGAGATTCAGGAGAAATTATATTAGTTCCAATAATTGAGTGACATTGACCAAATTGCTGAATTTTTCTTTCATCTACAACTGAAAGTAAATATGCACTGAGTATCTGCATCAGGCATTTTCCTATTTCCACTGTCTCTTCAAATTGAGTTAGGTGCCACAGTTAGGTTCTTCCATAGCACCCAGTATTTACCCTTCTGATAGCCCATATCTCATAATATCATAATCATATCTTCATTTGTTCACATTCCTTAGTGGATGCTTCTCCATAGGGGTACGAACCCTGGATGCAGGGTCTCTGTCTGGTCCGTTAGTATATCCCCCAGTGCCTATCACAGTGCCTGTGATGTAGCAGGTGTAGACTAAATAATTGCTGAATAAATGAATGAATAAATAAGTATTTTAAAAATATTATAGATTAATATGTTAATCTATCTTAATACACAGATAAATAATAAATAAGATATGTGTTTTAATTATGTATTACTGCATAACAAAAAGCCCCAAAATTTAGAGAATAAAAGCAGCAATTTACATTTCTTATGATTCAGTGAGCTGGCTGGACAGCTCTTCTGCTGTTTCATCTGGGCTCACTTATGGTGCTGCATTCAGCTGAGGGGTCTCAGAGGGTTGGGCTCAGTTGAGACAGCTGGGGGTCTAGTCCTTTCTTTCCATGTCTCTCATCCTCAAGTCAGCTCCTTGGACTTCCTAACATGGTGGTACCAGTGTTCCAATATGCAAACACTTACTGAACTTACATCAGGTTGGCTGATATCTCAATGGCCAAAGCAAATCATCTGGCCAAGCCTAGAACAATGTGGGAGGAGATTACATAAGTGCGTGAATACTGTATTGGGGAGACCCTGAGTGTAATAATCAAGTACAACATGTCTCTACCTTAAGGGAGTTCCTAATCAAGGCAGATAAGTGAGTATACCACTAACCTAACGTAATAAAATTTACACCAGAGATACCAACAAACTGTTTAGGATATAAGCATAGTCAGCTTTAGAGCCAGGAGATCTTAATTTAAATCTCTCCTCTTTTATTAACTACTGTATGATCTTGGGTAAATTATTTAACCCTTAAAATATTAATTATAAAAATGGATATTGGCCTGCTTGACATTTGTTGAAACCTCCTTCTGATATGAATTCCTGTTCTGCAGAGGCTTAAAAAGCTAAAGCCTATAATTATCAAACTCTCTGGCAGCTAAGGCTCTTGATGTGACTTAGCTTCAACCAAGTAGATGTACATTATGAGAACTGACTTTGAAACTGAATCAAGTAGGAAAATATGTGGTAGTTTGAAGGGCACTGAAGGCATCAACTTTTGCTGGAGGGATCTAGCAGCTGTAGCACAGCTCTGGGGCCAGTAGTCCTGGTGGTAAAGTCATGTCCCAGATGCATGGCTTTGATGTCACGATCTTAGTGTCTGCGGTAGGCATGGAACCTTCTGGACCCCTAGCATTCCAACTGTAGTAGAGGGAGTAGTCCCCTGGGCAAGCTAGTTCTATGGTGGTGTTCTGGAGGCCATCCTAGAGATCTTGTCTAAAGCTTGTTCATTTAGACCTTTCAATACTTTATAGGCACCAAATTCCCTTTCTGCTTAAGAGAGCTAGGCCAGGTGTGGTGGCTCATGCCTGTAATCCTAGCACTTTGCAGGGAGGAAGTGGGAGGATTGCTTGAGGCCAGGAGTTTGAAACCAGCCTGAGCAAGAGTGAGACTCTGTTTTTACAAAAAAATAGAAAAAATTAGCCAGGCCTGGTGGCACGTACATGTAGTCCCAGCTACTTGGGGGGCTGAGGCCGGAGGATCACTTCAGCCCAGGAGTTTGAGGTTGCAGTGAGCTATGATGGGGCCATTGCACACTGGCTCAGGTGACAGAATGGGATCCTGTCTCAAAAAAAGAAAAAAAAGAAAAGAAAGGATAATAAGAGTAGTTTCTGTTTTCTGGACTGAATCCTGATGCATGGATAGATTCCCTTTCAAGATTATTATGGAATTTACTTGAGACACTTTATGTAAAAGTGATTTGCACATAGGAAGTACTTAGTAAATGTTAATTTTCCTTCTCTTATAATTTGTATATACAAAATAACAGATGAAACATCCAGACGTTTCGAAAGATTCTTTTAACTGACTTCTCTCTCTTTTGGTTTTCAGTTGGCATGTAAACACAACCTTGAAACAAAAACCTAGAGCCACACTAATACACAAACATAGAAATAGATATAGAGATGCAAAATAAATCCCATTCTTATTCATCTTTTAACAAAGACTTATTAACCATATGTTAAGATTAAGTGCCTGACCCTAACTTTGAGCAAATTATTTTACCTCCTCAGATTCTTCATTGAGGGCCTCAATTGCCTCATTTATAAAATGAAGGAGTTGGATTACATAATTTCTGAGGTTTCTTCCTTCCTTGCTTCAAAACTCCGTGTTTTTTAAACAAGTAAGCAATTACCTCTCAATTGCATACCTATACATACTCAGTCTAAGTTTATCAGGATTCTAGGCTTCTGTAGTGGTTTGGAATTGTGTGAGAATAGTCTTTATGTGCTTGTTATTTCTCAAATAACCTAGGATAACCACTCCCTCTGACAAAGCATATTTTAGCTCTTTTATCAATAATAATGTATTTGCTTGACCAAATGGATATGGATCCAACACTCCAAAATGCAATTCCTCCCTCCTTTTTACACTTAAGAAAGCATTGTCATCATCATCATTGATAATATACATTAAACAATTACTATCTGTCAAGCCCTTTGTATCCTCTTATGTGCATGACTTATTGTCCATTTAACTTCCACAACATCCCATGCACTTTTTTGATATGATGAAACTAAGGCCGAAAGAAGTTAAGTAAGTTATCTAAGATGACAGAATTACTAAGTGGCTGAGTTAGATCTTGACCAGGTTTATTTGAACTGAAAGCGTCTTAACCACTACATTATATGCCCTTTTAATAATAATAATAATAAAGCCTGAGCAACATAGCGAGACCCTATCTCTACAAAAAATAAAAAAATAGCTGGACGTGGTGGTGTGTGCCCATAGTCCCAGCTACTCATGAGGCCGAGGCAGGAGGATCTCTTGAGCCCAGGAGTTTGAGGTTGCAGTAAGTTATGATGACACCACTGCACTCTAGCACAGGCCACAGAGTGAGATCTTGTCTCAAAAAAGAATAATAATAATGGTAATAATAAATAGTAGTATTGAAAATAGTATTATTTCAGCTAACCTTTATTGAGCACGTACTATATGCTGAGCACTCTGCTCTTTTATTCATATTCTGAATGAATTCTCATAATTTACAACCTAAACCCTCTTATAACTCCTATTTTATAAATGAAGAAATGGAGGCTTATTAATTTTAAGTGTCTTAACCAAAGTTATTCAGCTTCTCATTGGTGGAGCTGGGCTGTGAACCTTGGCAGTAGGAGACCAGAGTGTTCTTATATGCTATACCTTATTGCCTCCTGTTTCCTTTCTTTTTCACTTTTTTTTTTTTCCTGTTTCCTCAATGGTATTGAGGGAAAAACCTTGACTCTGATGTAATTTAGGGGAAAAGTAAATTGTTTGCCTTGTTAAAATCCATATAAGTAACATAAGTACTTATGGCACTTCCTCACCGCTGATTCTGCCCATGAGTGTTCCATGACGCCACGGGTGAGAACCACTAATACAGAGACTAACGAGCACAAACAGAGGAATGAATGAAGTGGTATGTGCATGTGAGAAAATCTGTGGTACGGACATACATTCTCCTTTTTCTCAAATTGGTGTGTGAGGACCATAACCACCTTTTTTATTTTCTTCCCAGAGCTATAGAGTTTCTGATCCTGTTTCTGTCAGGGTGGCAGTGATTATGGAAAGCCACTTTATATTTCAGTTTTAAACATAATTTTTAATGCTATGTAGACATGAGTTTAAAATTCATGTCTTTCTGGAAAAGTGTATGGGCATTTTAAAATCTGAATTAATCTTATAAGTGAACTAGGTGCCTGCTAGAATTAATAAGAAAAAAATTATAAATCTAAGCAATTAATTATTAAACACCTAACAGCCAAATATAGTACCTGCGGGTAGAGAGGCCCTCTCCTTGGAGGAGGTGAAAACTAATTGCAAAAGCAGAGTTGCTGAGAAGTCACACTGAGAAGCATGGAGTGCACATAGCAGTTGTCGTTTTCCATTTGCTGAGCCACATTAAAAGGAAAGGTGGAGATCTAAGAAAAAAAATTTTAAAGCCTTTGGGAAATTTATTCAATAACCGAGCATGAAAAAAGATAGGTGATAATAACAGCCAGTAAGAAACTCGATAAGGGGATGTTTAATCTGGGTTTCAGAAGCTCAGTGAGTCCTGATGCATTCAATCCCTGAAAGAGCACAGGTCTGGCACACAGTAGGTGCTCAAAAATAATTAAAATAACCAGCTAATGAAAGAATGGATGGATGCCTTCCCCTACCTGCCCCCAGTTTGAGAAAAGAGGAAATTTGATATTTGTAAGTATTATTGAAAATAGTACCTATTATAGACTGAATGTTTGTGTCCCCCAAATTTCAGATGTTGAAACCCTAGTCCCCGGTGTGATGGTATTTGGAGAGGGGGCCTTTGGGAGGTCATTAGGGTTAGATGAGGTTATGGGGGTGGGGCCCTGGTCCAACAGAATTAGTTTCATTACAAGAAGAGACCCCAGAGAGTTTGTTTTCTCCCATGGTGTACGCACACAAACTGATGAAAAGCCATGTAAGGACATAGCAGGGAGGCAGCCGTCTGTAAGCCAGGTAGGGAACCCTCACCAGGAATTGAATGGGCACCTTGATCTTGTACTTCCCAGTCTCAAGAACTGTGAGAAATAAATTCTGTTGTTTAAGCCACTCAGTCTGGTATTTTGTTATAGTAGTCCAATCAGACTAAGATGGTACCTATACCTAAGTTCCTACATATCTTTAAAGCTTATTCTACTTAGGTACACATATAATTATAGAACACTACATAAATTATACATTGTAAATAAATTTATCTATAAATATTGGTCATTTTAATTTTTTAAAAAATAAGTATCTTTGAATATAAAATAACTTCCTAATTGAATGACAATTGTACTATTTTCTATGACTCAGAGGACCACATCAAAGGAGAAGTTGGTATTCAAATCATGGGGCCATAACCCAGGCCCCTCAGTCAATGTGGTGCTATAATAACCTGTAAGCAGCATATCAAGGGAGAAATTCAGGTTTCTACAGCATAGGTGAGGCATAAACCCATACTTCATAGCTCATTTTCTCTTTTCTCTCTCTTTCTTTCTTCTTTGGGACACATAATAGTTAGAAAAGTAATCAGGGGCCAGGTGGCCACAAGCTGGGGTGTGCTAGATGCACCGTGGGGCTGCCATAATAAGGGCTTTCAGTGGAGGTTCAAAGCCCTTGGGGCCTGTTAGGCTCCTCAAGACAGTGATGAACAGGCAAAAAGGGGAGCTCTAGTATAGGTCAGGGAACATGAGCCCAACTACTTAAAGTGAATATATCAGTTAGGGTATATTCAGCTTTAAGTAACAACTACAGCAATACATTTAAAAGTAACAACCTAAATCATGGGAAGCCCGGAGGAAGACAGTCCACGGGTGGATTCAGAGGCTCAAAGATGTCATCCAAGAACCAGGCTCTTTCCAGCTTCCTCCACCCCCACCTGGTTGGCAGTGTCTCCCCTCTGGTGCCAAGATGGCTGCCACAGAGCCTGGTGTGAGGATAGGAGGCAGAGAATCACACACAGCAAAGAGTCTATTTCTGCGGCCAGCTCCAGCAGTTTCCAGGCCAGCAGTTCCTTGTGGCAGCAGCAAGCATCCAGTGCTGGTGGTGGTGCTAGGAGTGATATTGGTGGTGCCAGCCAGCATGTCTACCATCTAGCTGTGCAGCAGCAGTTTTCTCACCAGGTGGTTCCACTGGCATGAGTTTGGTTGTGGCTCTCACTTCCTTGCCTCCATTTGCTCCTGGTCATTTTCTGACCCTGATTCCCCAAGCCTTCCCAGGGAGTCAATGAGCTATCCGATATCTCTTTGGTATTTCTTTTTTCTGCTTATATCAGCGGGAATCAATTTCTGTTATTTGTAGCTAAGAAGTCTAACTGATAACATGGCTGTTCAGGTGATTGACTGAAAATGAGGTTTTCTTTCTTTTTGTTGTTGTTGGGTTTTTTCTCGTGTTTTAAATGGGTTTTAAAAGATGGCCAGAAAACAAATATACCTTTACTAGAATGTAGACCATCCTTACCAAGTCTCTACTGAGTTTATTTTAATATCCTCCTGTTGGTAAAATTCAGGCCACAAAAGCATTAAAAAATATCCTGGGAAAGGGGCATAGCTGCTCACAAATACCATTTATTAAGTACTTAATATGAGCCAGGTACTAAGAAAAGTACTTTAATACAGATTTAATTTTCACCATGTTATCTATGTTTTATAGATGAGGAAGCTGGTGTGAAGATCAGTCACACAGGGCGCAAACACCAAATGACCCAGCGCTATCTAATTACAAAGGTCTGGGATCTTTCTAGTGTGCCAGGGCATTATTTTCATTCACTTATGCTATCAGAAATTAAAGCAATAGATTGTACCCTCTGAAGTCACCACAATACAGCTCAGCCATAGTTGAAGTTGATATCAAAGGCATCTATCTTGGATTCTATCCAAAGGATTTTGTTCTGGAAGGACCATAAAGACATTGATCACTTTTTAATGTAGAGTAAGGTCAGTGGCATAAACACTGAGGTTACCTTTAAAGTGTGGTTCCAGGCAGTGTACTCATTTTAACTGAGCTGCATCTGCCTTGTACTGGACTTCTTTATCATGCTAGCCCACCCACATGCCCCTCTAAGAGAAATTTCCCACATCCATTCAGTCCCTGTAGTTGAAGCAGACACATTTTATACTAATTGCCACAATTGAGTGAGGGATACTTACCTGAAGGCCACCAATTTGTAGACTGGCCTGTGGTTTATGCAGCCTGTCATGGAAAGATGGGCCATTCAGATAGCTCTCATCCAAATTAGGAATTGGGAAACTGAGAAATAGAGGGAGTTAGCAGTGGAGCTGAAGGTAAAGGGATGCTCTGATGTCAAACTGATTAAAAAAAATCAGATGAAAGCTAATATTAGGAGGATAAAATAAAATAGAGGATGGGGAAGCCTATTGGTGGAGAGAAGAGGGTGGAAGAGATGGGCAGAGAGAAACAGAGATAGATACTCAGAGAGAGAGAGAGGGGAAAGAGGAAGGGGAGGGAGAGGAGGGAAGCAGAGATGCTAAGAGAGAGATCTGGCCCTGGAGCTTCCTGGATTTTCTGAATTTCCCAGGAAACTTTGGTGGATCTGTTTCTTACAACCACACCATCCTCTTTGAAACTCTCTTTCTCATCAACCTTTAAAAAGGAAACTTGTGAACTAATGTGTCTTCCATCTTTTTAGTTTTTCCCCATTCTTCCTCCTGTGACCTAACTAATCCAAAGGCTAGAAGCTAAGAAAAAAGTGAAATAGAAAGCAAGAAGTTTAGATAATCCAAACACAAAAACCATACCCCGAAGGGTAAAACTTGATTATTTTGTGCTAAGACCTGGGCTTTTATAACCTCTCTGCTCCTCTCTGTGGATAAAGACAGAATTGAGAGTATTTTTCATTCAATAAACTCTGAAAGCAGAAGCAAAATGCAATCATTTTTTCTTTTTCTATGACTTTTTGTTTATGACTACAAACTAAAAATATCAGTGTACTTCCTTATAAAATTTTTTTTTTCTGATTCAACAACCTCCCCGACTTAAGTCTAAGGTGTTTTAAACACACACACCTGGACCTTACCTCTAAAATGCCAGGCAGATGGTCTGAGTGGGAAAAGCCAGAGTGGGCAGTCATTTTGCTGTAGGTTAGCTAAAAGACTAACTCATTCCTCCTCCACATGAATCGGCCTCAAACCAAAGCAGCATTAGCCAGCAAAGTGACAAAGAAAGGAAAGTCCTCTCTCCCTTTGTGACCCAATGATAATGATTCCCTGTAACAGCTGAGTCACTGATGGAGGCTCTGAGGATAGTTTCACCTTAGGCTGTTTGACTTTCAAAGCTCCTTCCACCAACCTGCAGAGAAGGGTCTCCTGGGCTCCTCCCTGTCTTTGTCTCCTCCTATCTGCTATTGTTTTACCTTACCCAGCATGGCACAGAACACAGGGCAGTAGAGAATGAAATGGGCTGGGCACAGTGGCCCACACCTGTAATCCTGGCACTTCAGGAGGCTGAGGCAGGAGGATCACTTGAGGCCAGGAGTTTGAGACCAGCCTGGGCAACATAGCAAAACCTTCATCTCTATTTAAAAAAAAGAAGAAAAGAAAGGAATGAACTGTGGTGCAATGGTTATGCCCCTGGACTCTAGAGACTAAACCTCCAGGGTTCAAATCTTGCCTCTGCCACTTATACATAGATTTATCTCTCTGAACCTCAGTTTCCACGTCTGTTAAATGTGAATGATATTTTCAGTTCCTACCTGTAGTACTAAGTGAGCTACTATTGTAAAGGGTCCAGGATAGTGCCTGGCCTAGTACACAGTGCACCATAATAAGTGTTTGCTAAATCAATAAACAAACCTTCTCCAAGGAAAGGAAAGGAGATTCCTTTTCCAAAAAAGACCAGCCAGGCTGGTGGAAGAGCACTTCCCTTGAAAAGAACGGAATTGTGCTTCTTGTTACAATGATTTTTTTTTCCTTGCAGGAAATTTCCATTTTCTGATTAATCTCTACTAGGCCCCTGAATATTCTAAAATAAGAAAGTGTTTCAAATTATAACTTAGTTTTAGAAAAAAGGAAATTAAATACAGAAATGTACCATTTAAGTATAAGTAATTAACTGGCAATTAAAGCACGGAAATCAGCAAATACAAAAAAGAATGAAAGACTTTGAGTAGTTGTGCCAAGAAATCTGGGCTGAATCCCAGCACTGCAACCTTTTAACTATTTCACCTTCAGCAAGGTCCTTACCCTTCCTGAGCTTTAGTGTCTGCAAAATGGGGACACTTGTACCTGTCTCACAAGGAAGTCCTGAGGATGAAGTAAGATAAGCACAGTGCAGGCCACAGTGTGTGCACTTAATGACTCAACAGATGTTTGTATTTAAATTTGAAAATAGTTTCCACCAAGCTCATACACAGAGTCCTTCAGAGTTTGGCTCAGGAATTAATGACTTCTTCTTTAGGCACAATTCTTTTTTCCTTTTTCTTTTTTTTTTCCCCAGAAAGTCTGTTTCCCTGAGGTCTATTCCAGCCAAACACTGTTGAGGCAAGAGACGGATCTGTGGGCCTGGACTGCTGAGTGTGCACTTAGGCACAATTCTACCAAGCTGGGCCATCTGATTTCCCAGTGACAACTAGCCAAGGTGGTGGGCAGTTCAAGAACACTGCAAGGGAGAAACACTGACAAGTGATGAAAGAGACAGGGCTAAAAGAGAAAATAATTACATAAAAAAAGGAGAAAATACAAAATTTTATAAAAATAAGACAGCTCCAAAGTTTACTAGTTGGGGGTCTTTTAGGGTAGGGAAAAATAGCCCTACAAACCTAAGTCACCTCTGAAGGACTCACTACATCATAGCCCAGTGCAAAGATCAACATTTACGTGGTCCAAAGCCTGTTGGGCACAAAGAGTATCTCTCAAAGATGTTGGTAGGGTGGAACGTGCCTGCACCCCAGGGGAAAGAGATTTGGAGGAGGGAATCACCCGATTTATCAGGTTATTTGAAAATGAACCTCAATAAGACTAGGACAGAAAAAGACTGCTTGAGGTCCCAGCTCCTCACTACAGGACCCAGCTTATCTAACTTAATCTCTTCTGTCTAAAATAAATGCCTTATAGCATTGTTGTGAGAATAATTGTGTTAACATACGTGAGGCACTGAGAAGACTGCCTGGCACACTGCAATAAGTTGACCGATGCTAGCTATCGTTAAATGTATCCCTAACGTGTGTTTTATCTTCCTGTTCTTCTAATAATGCACGATTGGGTTGTCTCAAGCCCACTCACCACGACCAATGCTCGTTTAACATAAATTTATTTAGTGCCTAATATGTGCTGGGCAATGTTTCTTTTAGTCCCGTGCAAGAGTTTATCAGAGGCATACACCCAGGAATGGGTTTCTTGCCCAATTTCACCAAAGGCTGGCTACCTGCTCACATATTTACATGTGCTGGCAGCTCTTGTTTCCCCAAACCCTTGTCAACACTCAATATTTTCAGACTTTTAAATTTTTGCCAATCTGATTGGTAAAAGATGGTATTTTAGTTTTCAGTTCTGTTGAGAGTGAGATTAAGCATGCCTTCACATACTTGCTAGTTATTCTGATATCCTTGTCTAGGAATTGCTATATATAAGGTATATTTTGCCCATTTTCCTTTTGGATTTCCTATCTTTTTGTTGTAGTTGTGTTAAAGTTGTTTCTTGTATATTTTAGATATGTAGCACTTACTAGTTTTGGATATTGGGCATATCTCCTCCCAATTTATCACCTTTTTATTACCTTTGTTTAGATTTTCTTTATTGAACAGAAACCCCAACTTCTTGCAGTGTGCCAGGCAGTCTTCTCAGTGCCTCATGTATGTTAACACAATTATCCTAACAACAATGCAATAAGGTATTTATTTTAGACAGAAGAAATTAAACTACATTAAGCTGGGTCCTGTAGTGAAGAGCTGGGACCTCAAGCACTGAAGGTACCAAATTCAGCTCAATTCCTGACTAGATTGGCTTAACTCTCCATTTCGATAGCCTGTGAGAAAAAGATACATACCTATTTCTGGACACAAATGTTATTTATTTCAGTCTCAACAGTTCTTCTACATGCGATATCTAGCATTCAATCAAAAATTATAAGACACAAAAAAATCAAGGGGAAAAAACACTGTCAAGACATAAAGCAATCAAAGACCTGATTCAGAGATGACCCAGATGTTCAAACTATCAGACAAGAATTTTAAGTAACTATAAGCAGTATGTTAAAGGGTCTCATGGAAAAGGAGAATAAGGAGCATTGAGGAATTTCAGCAGAGAGACAGAAACCATAATAAAGAGTCAAAAAACGCTGTTTTCATTTTTCTGGTTGTTTCCCTAAATCATTAAGATCTTTGCTTATTTTTTTTTTTCTGTCTTGATTTTTTGTCGTTGTTTGATTGCTTGTTTTGATAGTTTGGCCAGTTCATCAGTCTCTTTTACTTCTTTGGCATCCCTAGGACTGAGACTGGGGACAGAAGTGAAGTTTACCATCTCATCAGGAATAGGAAGCCTTGTCTCTCATACCTCAACTGTGATATTCAAGCAGTGAATGCTTTGAGGGAATTGGCCTTCAGTGAAAATGTCAAGAAATTCACCACAGGGCTTAATCAAATGGAGGATCTACATGGTTTTATTAAAAGGGTTACTTTGTTTTTTGTTTCAGTAGAATACTTCATTCTCTGATAGTGCCACAAAGTGAAATATTGCCTAAATCTACAATAATATTATTATCAAGCAGTCATATTACAAAAACAAAACAAAATAAGACAATTAATCATCTAATGATTATATTATTTGTTCTACAATTAAGTATATTTTTTCTCTCAGAAGTATCAAACTCAGACATTATTATTATGTCAACAGCCACATATCCTGAAATACCCAGGTTCAGATCAAATATTTTAATATTTACTAAACTTTGGTTCTACTGCAATTTTTACATAGCTCACATTTCCCTTCACTTATATACTCATGGTTTTGATAACCTAGATTAGCTCCTTGACATTCTAGCTGAAAGATAGGAATTACTTGGAGTTAAAGAAGAGTTGCAGGAAGAAAATGGAAGATTTTGCACATTAGCCCATTTTGCGCCATCATGTTTCATCACTGGAAATCAATAGAATTGGGCTTGTGGAGACATTACATTGAGACACCTTCCTCAGGTCTATTAGTGACCATTGGGTAATAATGTCACAGTACTTACAGCTATGACTTTTTAAAGGACTTTCACAAGTGTTTAAGAAGTGAAAAAAAATTGTCTCTAAAATAACTAAAGAAAATTATGTGTTTGATATGCTATGGGTTGGGGTCATGGGGCTCCAAAAAAAGTGTGCTTAGAACCTATGCAAGTCCTAAGCCAGCCTCAAGTCTCCTTGGGAATGATCTCCCATCTACTTTGTCCTTAGTCTATAGCTTGAGCTGATTGGGAGCGTTGGCTGATAGAGTACAGTGGAGAATGACAGGGAATTAGAATGTTTAATGCTAAAAGCTATAACAGAGACCATCTATCCAGGTGTTCAAACTGTGCCTCAGATGGAAAAGAAAGGCAGAGGCAATGGATCTCTGGTCCATCCCCTATAACTTCCTGTCCTTACTAGTTTATTAGTTTAGCTCCACTTGGATCTGTTTAAAGTATTGGGATTCTCTGTAAAGTTTTGTTTGGAAAATGAGTTAACAGCTTAGTGTTAGAAAACCACTGATCTATTTCAACTTCATCATTTTACTAATGAGTGCTGTGAGGGTCAAAGAGTTTAAATAAATTACCCAAGGTCTCCTGACTAGCTAATAAATCCAGGTTTTCAGAATCCTAGTTCAGGACTATTTTTTCAAGCAGAGACTGAGGAATCCTACATATAAGAAAATAAGTCTGTTCCAAAAGCTAACCCTGATCTTATGGTGTGAGGGTATTGTTGCTGTATGGGGAGGAATTTGGGCTTTGCTAGAGCACTTGAAATATGGTTCCACCACCCTTACCCATGTGCTGTCTCTCAGGCCAAGGTCACATTCTGGGACTTGGAGGATATATTTTTGAAAGGTTCAGAGAGCATCTATGAAGCTAACCAGGGGATAAAAATTATTTTGTCTCATTTTTAGTACATGGGTTATGCTCCAACTTCCACCCCTTAAGAGCAAGTTCCTGTTTCCCAGTGAAGAAAATAAAAACAGCTAAAGAGAAATCTAATAAGCAAAATTACAACAAAACCGGAAAGTATATAAAGGAGTAAAAGAGTTTATCTATGATGGCAGAAGAATCACTATTGACCAAGTAAAGTTTTATCAATCACCCAAAAAGCTATAACAGCATTATCCAATATGGTAGCCCCAACCTACACGTGGCTACTAAGCACAGGAAAGGTGGCTGGTCCACACTGAAATGTAGTGGAGGTATAAAATACACACCAGAATTAAGACTTAATATGAAAAAATAAAAGAATGTAAAATTTCTCAATATTTATTTTATTGATTCATGTTGAAATGATAGAATTTTGGATATATTGGATTAAATAAACCAATTATTAAAATTAATTTCACTTGCTTCTTTTTGCTTTGTAAAATGTGGCTACTAGAAAAACTTCAATGACATTTAAATATAATGTTCACATTATATTGCTATTGGACAGCACTGGGCTGAAAGTAACTAATACATGTCCATTACAACTGAACTGAGAAGACTGGAGTTCTTTCCAGAAATAGCTTCCTATCTGCATGGCCACAGACTAAGATCTCCTTCAAAGAGCAGCTCCAGCCTCTGGACTCAGGCTTCTAACTCAGGCCAGACACTTATGTACCTCCAGGGAGTGGTCATTAACAGTGCTTTCCTTAAGTATAACTTGACTTTAACCTGGGGTTATATAGTTTGGCAGGTTTTCAGGGTTATTAAATATCAACCTAAAGGGCACACACCATTCAAATTGATTTTCAAGCTCCAGTTCTGTGGAGTTGAGGCAGAAAAACACAAAACTCCCTGCAGTGAATTTCTACTTCATCTAGGTAAGTGGGATAAGATATGATAAGATCAGAAACATATTAAAGGTGTTGGTCAGTACTTTGCTAAACAGAAATCTCTGCATGTTTTATTTTTTGACATTTCTAAAACAAATCTTTAATCAGATGAAGACTTATTTAAGTTTAGTTTCACTGTAGACCCCTTTCAAAAGAGACAGATGCCTGACATGAAACAAAGCTAAAGTTTTGTTGGCTTACAATACACATAAAAGGAAAGTTTGGGGTCTAGGAGAAATAAGAAGCATTATACCTACAGCTGAAGATTGATTAGCATTGAAAATTGCTAAAGCTCTGAAGGAAAAAAAATTGTAAGGAATCTTTTAGAATTTTAAAAAACAAACCAAAAAAGCCAATGCCAAAAATAAAAAGCACCTGTTCGTTTGAGGAGGTAGTATGATAGAAATTCAAATCTGAAATGCACCTGCGGTAGGCTGAGTAAGGTCCTTAAAGATATCCATATCCTAATCTCTGGAACCTATGAATATATAGCCACAAAAGGGGCTTTGCAGATGTGTTAAATTAAGGATCCTGATACAGGGAGATTATCCTTGATGTGATAGGGAGATAAGCCTGGATTATCCAGGTGGGCCCTACGTGTAGTCATAAGTGTCCTTGGAAGAGGGGAGCAGAGGAGGGTGGGACTACACAAGTGGAGAAGGCACACACAGAGAAGAAGGCAATATGGCCACAGAAGCAGAGAGTGGAAGGAAGTGACACAAGCCAAGAAAAGCCAGCAACCACCAGAAGCTGGAAGAGTCAGGGAAGGATTCTCTCCTGGAGCCTCCAGAAGAAACCAGCCCTGCAAACACCTCGATTTCTGCCCCCTAAGACTTATTTCAGACTTTTGACCACTCTGAACTGTAGAAGAGTAAATTCTGTTGTATTCGGCCACTACATTTGTGACAAGTTGTTACAGCAGCAATAGGAAACCAATACAGGACCCCAATGACTTACTTGTAAAAATTAACCTAGAGGTTGAAAGTTTTTTTCTCTCACATTAATTTTCATAGGCTTAAAGCATAGAAAAAAAGAAATCTGTAAGACAAAGTTCTTGGGAGAACACAGATCAAAGGGTTAAATGTTCAAAAAGGCATTTGCTCCCTCACATTTCCTTATCTTTTATCCCATTCCCTGGACTTGTCCTTCCTTTCTTTCCTCCTTCCAGCACCCTCCACCCTCAGCTAAGGAATCTGTCCAGATACAACTTCAGATTTACCTTTATGTCTGACTTGCCAAATCTCCATAATGTTAACAAAAACATTTCAATTTCAGCAATGTATGATATGATAGTTAATCAACATAACTATCAGCTCTGGTTTATTGTAAATATTAAATTCATTTATTCAACAAATACTTATTGAGTACCAACTACGCCCTAGGTACTGTGCTAGATCCTGAGCAAGACAGCAGAGAACAAGGTAGATGTGGTCCTTGCCTTTATTTTCAGATTAGTAAAGGAAATAGACTAAAGGAAGCAAATAAATGCATGAAATTACCAACTGTGGTCAATGCTATGATGGAGACAAAGAGAGTGCAATGCAGGGTATAACAGAGCTGGCCGCTCTCGGGAAGCGGCATTTGCGTTGCGAAGGCACTCACCTTGTAAAGAGCAAGGTGAGGGTGGAGGGACCATCCCACGCAGAGGGACAGATGGGGAAAGAGCTCAGTGTGTTCTAGGAACTGAAGCAAACCTTGTCTGGGTGGAGCACAGTGAGAAGGGAGGGGCAGTGGCACAAGATCAAGTGAGAGAGGCAGGCAGGGGACAGAGGACCTGGGGCTTCAAGGAACATCTCTGTTCCCTTTTCTCCTAGTGAACAGCCTGAAGTGTCAGGAGGTAGAAAGCCTCTAGCTAAGAAATATGCCCGTAACTGAAGCTTCACCAGTAGAGATGTACTCCTTTGGAAATCTTATCTGGATATCCTCTACCCCCAAGAAGCAGTCTAAATCATTACCAGTGAACACTTTGAGGGGATTACATTTCTGGACTCCTTTCATTCATTCAACATTCAGTGCATGTCCTCTTCGTGCCACACAGCCCGGGTCGGGGTACTGCATATGTCCTGGGTGTGGAGGGTTGGCGAGCCCCGGCTCTGCTCTCATGGAGCACAGGTGTGGTAGAGTGCGGTGAGCTGAAATGACAGGGAGCAAGGACAGTGGGTCACAGGATGCTCCAGCCTGACCTGAGCAAAGGAAGAAGGCTTCAGGGCAGAAGTAGCACTGAAGCAGGGAACTGAAGGATGCCAGGTTGGTCAACAGGTGGGTGTGGGTATTAAGGGGGAGCGAAGAGGGGTGTTCCAGACAGAGGGAGTCCTGTGGAGTTGGCACACTCGAGGAGCTGCAACAACTCCAGTGCACCCCGGGGCATAGAGAGTGAAAGTGAAAACAGAGGAGAGAGGACTGGCAGGGTAAGTGGCTGCATAGTGCAGGGTCCTGGAAGCCCTGGTAAATGCATCTGGCCTGTAAGAACAAAGAGAAGCTGTTAATAGGCTATAAGCAGAGGAGTGAAAGGACCAAGTTTGCATTTCAAAAATAAATGTTTTGGTGTGGAGAAGGGGATTGGAGGTGAAGAAGAGTGAACTTGAGAGAACATTTAGGAGATGATTACTGGCGTCCAGGCAGGAGATGATGGGTGGCTTGGAAGAGGATGATGGCAATGGAGATTCCTAATTGCAGCACCTACTTGATCCTTGTATATACGGTTATTCATAATTTAGGTTAAATATAAAGTCTTTATCAATGGCATTGGTCATATATTGGGTATGATTTTTATTCCTTTTCAAGAAGTACAATATTATTTTTATATAAATGAAGTTAATTTCAGTTTCAAGCCCCCATTCTTCTGGAAGTTGAAAATTTGATTTCAGTCAATTTCAGGCCTCTCCATTTCTTCCTTGGTAATTCATCCAAATTTGAGGAGGGAAGTCTGCTGAGATCTTGTACAAGGTGTGGGTAGATAATATGATATGCTCAATCATGCGACTACTCTGGAATCCACTGACATATCCTTGGTCCCATCAAACCTATGGTCATAGGTTCACCCAGGCTTCTGCTGCACCCTCTTTGTTCCATCTTGATATCACACAGGCCCACTGATCCCTATACCACATCTAAACAACTCTCTAAGTGCATAGGAAATGTCCTGCTTCTTCCAAAACAATCTGGCTGTGGACAACATCCGAGGCTGTCTCAGTCACGCTACATCAGCATGCCAAGTATATTTCTTCTGCTCTAGAACTATGCCTGCTGTGCAGGACCAATAGTTTCTTGTTGGATCTTGAAAACAGATTCAAGAGATTTTTTAGGAGAAAAAATAATTATATTTGATGATTCATGTATGTCAGAAGTGAGGCTTCAGGAATGATTCCCAGGGTTTTTTTTCTGTGAAGAACTAGATGAGACAGGAACCTGGGAAAAGGAGTAGATATAAGGCAGTGGGCTGGAATCATGAGGCCACTTTTGAACGTGTGTTTGAAATATCCAAAAAGAGATGTTGAGGAAGGAGTTGGTAAAGGGGGGCGGGGAGACATCTGAAGCTTGGAAGAGAGGTCTGGGACTGAGAATACACACATACACACACACACACACACAGGGGTTTTTTCAGTGTAAAACAGGTGTAGTAGAAGCCATGGGACACTGTGAGATCCCCAGGAGAAAGAGAGAGTGTAGAACAAAATGAGAGAGCACTTGAGACAAAACTCTGAGTAATATTTAAAGACTGGATAGAAGAAAGAGAACCTGCAAAATAGCCATGAAGGTAAGAGGAAAACAAGGAGAATGTCATGAACCAGAAGTCACAAGAAGAGAGTGTTTCAAGAGGGTGGGAGTAGTTAACAATGTTAAATGTCACCACCAAGAGATCAAGTAAGATTGAACCAGAAAGTATTCTTTGGATTTAAAAGTCACTGGTGATCTCAGAAAAAGCAGTTCCAGAGCATGAAAGAGGCAAAAGCCAAATTGGTATGAAAAGTCTACAGTGAACACTTGAGGCATTCATAGAACCTTTAAAAGAGTTATGCCTTTGTAGGAGGACTAAATTAGCCCTATAGTAAAAGTTACTCTAAATTTACTCCAACAATGCTTAAGAACAAGGTTCAACTCACACTAATCCATGAGTAAATTAATTACTTGCTAGAACAGAGTCTACCATTTTTTATCTAAGACAACAAAATCCAATGCTCAATAAAAAATTTACAATTTCTAGTATGCAATAAAAATTACTATATATGAGAAGAAGCAGGAAATTGGGACCTATAACCAGGAAAAAAATTAGTCGATAGAAACAAACCCAGATATAAGGAGATGATAGAATTGATAGATTAGTGGACAAGGACTTCAAATCAGTTATTATAAATATATCCATGTATTTAAAAGAAAATGAATATAATTAGAAGTCAGAGATATAAAAAAAGAAAATACTATAAGCAATCATATCAAAGTTCTTTTTCAGTAAGCCCTTACCCCCATCCACTCATGCTATAACCAGCCCTACAGCCTCTTTTTTGTAAAGCTTTTTGTTTCATGTAACTTTGTACTTTTGTTTCTCCGTATGGGCGCATTTTAAAATTGTCTTGGAGAACATATCATATATAATCCTAAAGAAAGTTTGAAGTGACCTTGACAGGTGCCAGCGAAGTAGGGAGGTAGATATGATTGTGATAGAACTCCAGATGCACTTCTGCCCTGAATTGACACTGTGTGTAGAAAGTATAAGACTTCCTGGTCTTTGAGTACAGAGCAGCTGGCTAGGGCTCAAGGGATGCACCAAGATCTGTGTTCTCCGGAACACCTTGGTCTTCCAGGTCCACCTGTCCAATTAGCCCATCTGACCCTGAGGTCCAGCAGTCTTCAGCCTTACTGGGGCAGGTTCTCATAACTGCTGGTCATATTATCTTGTTTTTTCCTGTTTTTAACCATTCCTTGGGAGCGTTAAGGGCACTTTTTAAGGTACCCTTAAAATTAAAAGAGAAATATTAATTAATAGGAAAGCATTAAAGTTCAAGAGCTCACTTGAAATATTTGTGAGAGTCTTTATCATAGCTAAGTTGGGTTTAGGTCAAATCAAGCAATTTAGGGTTAAAGGAGAAGGGCTGAATCTTCTTTCCTAGCTGTGTATCCCCATTAAAGAGGTATAGGTTTTCCCTAAAGATGTTCATCCCATTAACATTGATCTCAAAGCTGAATTTTCAAATTTGAAATCTCCCCTATTATCAGCTTTTCTAAGTGTGTTTATATGGTGGAGAACTCATGGGGCCCACATTACTTTAGTCCATAGATCACTTTAGCTTCTAAAACATTACTACTTAGCTTAAACTTTAAAATTCTAAGTTATTGGACGTATTTTTATTTAGAATCATTAACTGAAAACTCATTTATTTCTGCATTGCCCCATGCCAGTAATGGAATTAGAAATCATGTTTTTAGCTACTCCCTGGATGAAGGAAAATAGAAACGTGGGTCTCAGTTGAGTGCACCAAGCTGTCATGCTCATATTTGGTGCCAGCTGGTCACCTGTTGGTAGTGCCAGCAGAGAGCTCGGGGACTAAATTCATCCTATCCTTCTATATCCAACGTCAATAGACCATCTCTATCAGAACACCTACTCCCCATGCAAGCCACTTCATTAAATAGAAAACCTCTCTGCTTAAATGATGTCTAGTTATCAGCTTTCATTTCAATACCCAACAAATTAAAAACTACATTAACTTTGAGGCAGTATCTTTCCATTCTATGTTGTTTTAAGAGACACTCATCTCCTTGCAGCATAGAACATTTTTGTCTCACAAACACACACAGCTGAAAGGGCAATGATAAAAATAAAAACATAAAAACAAAAAGACTCATGTCAAATGTCTTTATTTTATTCTCAATGGGCATGTCTCCACCATGAGAGGAAGATGGAGAGGAAAAGGAAAGCTGGTGACCAGGACACTGTAAACAGCAAATGACACATCATTAGGAACAGTCATTTAACAGACCAGGCTGAGAATACATCATTAACAACCCAGACAGAAGATCATCATCTTCCATCATCATTTGAAATTAAAAAGTACCTCCAAAGGAATTGTTTACTGCTTTGCCCGCAAAAAGTGCTACAAACAGTAAACCAAAGAGACGAAACAGCCTTTAGTGGATTGTTAGAGCACTTAAGGAGGTGTAAATTGTAATTAGCCATATGCTAGACTTTCACAGCCCTATAAGAAATATGCTTGATGGTGCAGCATCTCTGTGGCCCAGTTTCTCAGGTCAAAAGCAGAATGGCTGTTGAGTAAGGAATAACCCACAAAGAAAAGGTACAAAACTATTCCATTCTCTGGTTTCAAACACAACAGATGAGACTCTTTCTGCACGTTTGTGATGGCAGTGACAGCAGTCATGTTTTGGAGTTACTATATATGACCGACAAGAGTTTCTGCCTTGGCAGTTGGGAGCAAAGGCCCCATTCAGCTAAAGTCCCAACCCTAAAATCATTGTGGATCTGGGGACACAACTACTCTGTTTATAAAGGAATCAGAGTGCAAATGTGTTATGAAAATAATGTTGTTCTATACTAATATTTCCAGATAAGAAAAAGTAGTTCAGAGATGGGGACCTATATGACAGAGAGTGATCTCAGGTAACGGGGAAAAAAAAAAAAAAAAGCACAAACTTTCGAGAACTTGGTCGCATGTACTCTGCTGACTAAATGTGTGACTTTCAGTACGTCCCGTAACCATCTTTAGCATATTATTTAACCTTCCATAGCCTTAATTTATCATTTTTATACTATGGGGGTTGGACTTGGTGATTTTTGAAAAATGGCATTCAAAATGTGTGTGTGTGTGTATGAGTGCACCCTCTCCTGTACCCTCATTTTTCTGAGAAATCCCATAACTTTCATTAAATTTGCAAATGGGTCAGGGACTAAAAAAAGGTGAAGGAAGAATCTTGGCCATGGTGGATTAACTGTAGGAGTGGCAAATGAAACTGAGAATATTCAGTCTTGTGCTGGAACAGAAAATTTATAGGATTTGATTTGCTCTGTTTGGCCGAGAACAAAATATTCTTCTTATGCAAATGAAGACTGATAAAGAAGATGAGTTTATATTGTTTAAAAATGCAATATGATCTTTTGGCTCAAATAGCTGTATGCCAGTAAATTAAGGATTAATTTGGTTCTAAAAATCATGCAAATTCTCTTTGTGAATTTGTGCATTAATGTAACTTTCTACTAAGTGATTTTCACTATAGGGACTAATATTTGGCTACATTCTTAAGACAGATAAACGTAGGGACAAGAGCCACTAGACTGAAGAAGACTTAATGGATACCGTCCTCCTTTATAATCTACTTGGTTTACATTGCAATGTTTTGATTTGTAATTGATTTCACGATTAGATAATAGAGCAAGTGTGGAATTTCCATAATCTACAAAACCTTCCTCCTTCTCCTTGCTCTCACCCCACCTGTCCCATCTAGTACTGCTGCCAAGAAGAAAAAGTGTCTTCACTGGAATGCAAGTGCCACAAGGTAGGGACTTTGTCTGGTTTAACACTGTATTCTTATCACTAGTGCCCAGCACAGAGCAATGCTCAGCAACTATTTGTTGAATGAATTCTAATACTGATGATTTTCAGAATGGTTTAAAATTTGTGACTCCTCCTTTCTGAACCTGAGTGGATCAAGCGTATCAAACTTAATTCTCAGAAATCTACTTTGGTTTCTAAAAGCAATGTAAATTTTTGGTTTTAATTTATAAAGCCCAGTTTGGGTTGAGACTCTTGATATGTAGGTTCTCATCATCATCCTTGTGCAATACTCAACCAACTCAAGTGGTTGAGGAAGTTCCAGTAAGCATCCATATTTTAATCCCGGGAAACTATGAGGCATTTATTTCTGTATAGGGCAAATTTTCATCCACCCTACTGAATCATAGCCTCAATTTATTGACCCCATGAGTATAGCAAATTCATCACGTCAGTTTGTATTCCCTAGTTATGTAACTCTCCTGTGTAAGAAATAGCAGCAGCAACAACAAAAACTGTAACAATGCTGACGTTTTCATTAAAGATGGGCACTCAGGAATGAATTTGTTGAATTAAATGAATGCTCTATTATCTAAGCTCAGTGCCTCTTGGATAACATGTAAAATTGGACTCTAAGCAAGCAAAACACTCTACTATCTAAATGGCTAATTTTCCTCATATTTCATACCTCTCTGCCTTAACCTCCCCAATTTTAGACCTGACTCTATTTATACTCATTTGTTTTATTGCTAAGGTTTGAGACATGGAAATGGCCAATTTCTCCATATTAGATTTAGATCTATTTTAATATGTTTTTCACCCACTTAACAATGTTTTTTGAATGATAGTTGTGTTGGTTTGGAAAACCAGATGACAGAGACCTATCTCACTGCTATCTCCACTTTCTTTTTGCTTCTCTTCCCTTTGTCTTTTGCTCCATCCTCCCAGACATCTACCTACAAAATCTCCTGGCTCCCTTGTGATCTGTTTATTCCCATAATATTTGCTATGTTTATATAAATTTAATATAGACAGAGGTATTTGTATTTGGCTATCGTTATTAAGGTATGTTGCTGTGACATACTAACCATAAATTGTTATCTCAGCACGAATGAAGGTTTATGTAGAGGCAGAAATGTTCTTCAGATTTTTAAAAAAGGCAATACCTCTGGGTACATTTAGGCTGGTATAGAACACTGATTTCCAAGGATCTGAAACAATATGTAACATACATGAGGTCTATTATCTCACATACCAGATTTCAGTAGCCATCTGGGACACCAAATTACCAATGAAACAAAAGACATGACACAGTGGTAAGGTGCACAGGCTTTGTAATTTTAAAAAAATAGAATGATAATGATTGATTATATTTGCAATTTACCAAATAAAGTTAATCTTTTCTTCTCTCATGGACCAAAGAGTATGTATTTGATAGACATCAAATTCTAAACATTATTTTAATTATTTTATTTTTAAAAAACCCAGATATGCATTATTCTTGAGCTCTAAAAGAAAAATATAGGTACTATAAAATTATGGGAGAAAAAACTTAAAAAGAAAAATGAGAAAAAAATGGTTAGATGGGGAAAATATGCTCTCAAAATGGAACTCTTTGCTAAGAGCCACAGATGCAATACCTTGAACCTCTGGAGAGCTTTAATTAGTCCAGCTCTTCCTTGTGCGCATGCTCAGAAGCTCTGGCGCTGACAGTAAATTAGGGCAATGAAATCCAGCAGGGGCCTGGGTGGGTTAAGGGGGAAGGGCAGAATCTTAAAGGGGCAATGACCATTTAAAAGAGCTACGCCTGCTGGCCCCACTATTCCTTTCATAGGACCCTCAACCTGCCACCACAAACATACTCCACCTTCTGTGTTCCCTATCTCAGTTAACAGCACCTTCACTCTCCCAGTCTGGTTACAATGACTAAACATGGGGGTCATTCATCATTTCATGATTTCTCCCTTTTTTGGGTCTGCAAAATGAAATCTGTCAATTTTTACAGATTTTACCTTAAACTTGACTTCACTTCTCCATTCCTGTTACTGTTCTGTTTTAAGCCCTCATTGGGTCCTGCCTGGGCCATTACAATAGTCTCTCAACTTGCTTTATATGCATTTTCCACTGCTGCTAAATCATCTTTTAAAAATCACATCACTCCAACTTAAAACATTTCAGTAGTTCCCCATCACCTGTAGGAAAAACTTCCATCTCCTTAGCACTTCATACCCCGCCTCTATCAACCCATGAGACCGCATTTCACACTCCCCAGGTTGAACTTTCTGTTCTCACAATAATCAATTGCTTCCGGCATATGTGTCCTAAAATAAAGTAAATTAAACACTGAATATGTAGAAGAGTTTTTGGCACACTTTAAATATATACTTCTAGGGAGTAAGATGAAATAATCCAATATCTAATTAATACTTAATTTCTCAGTTTAACTATATGTCATATAAAATACTAATTTATAATATTTTCACCCTAACACACCATAACGTCAAAGAAAAATTCTCAAAAGTTAGAAACCTAATCTCTTACTAGTATAGAATCAACCCATGTCAAAGATTTTATTCCATTCAACAACTGATGACGGAACAAGTAGGATGGTAAGCTGGTTCTAAGAGCATTTGAGGAAATCGTTATTTATAGAAAAAAAGAATGCTAGAATAAGATTGCTACATTAGATACAAAACCAGTTAACGTATTACAGGGCAATGAAGTCATAGATTATCTCGCTTACTGAACATATGATTTACATCTCTACCACACACACACAAAAATCTACAAGTTGACATGTCACTTCACAGTGTCTGGGCTCTTATTAATGGTAAATAGCAAAGCCAAACAAAGGTAAATTTTCCTACAGAATTAAATAATCCTGGGGTAGACCTGTTAAACAATGCTTCATTACTAAATTGAAAGAATGTACCATCCTCTTCTTGCTTTCTTATTATTTCTAAGTTTAGAATAATTTTTCTTAAATCAAAAAACTTCACATGAATCTTCTACATTAGTATTTCTGGTATCATGATAGTTACTTCTTGAGTCAATTAACAAAGTTTTCCAGAACATAACATCTTTATATCCTTCTAAGTTTTCTTAGATAACGTAGTCCTGGAATTTTGTATAGGTTCTTATATAGTTTGAAAAGAGGATAGATATATTAAATAATTATAAATACTATAGAAAGTATATACTTATATGGATGTTAAAAATGTAGGAGTAGCTACCAAAATAATAATAATGTAATTTGTAGCTTCCCCAAATAGCGAGAGAGGCAGTATAAAGATAGTTTTAAAAATCCAACAGAAAGGAAAAAGAAAGACAATGGTAAACAGAAAATACAAAATAAGCTGGTAGAAATAATTTCTGATATAAATTACTCATAATAAATATAAATGGATTTAACTCACCTATTAAAAAACAGAGACTATCAAATTGGATGGAAAAAAATGTCTTCCTTTCATAAATATGCTACCATGGTCTAAATTCTGGTGTCTGTCTTAGTCTGTTTGTGCTGCTGTAACAGAATACCACAGACTTGGTAATTTATAAAGAAAAATTTATTTCTCACACTCTGGAGGCTGAGAAGTCTAAGATCAAGTCACTGGCAGGTTTGTTGTCTGGTGAGGGCTGCATCATTCAGAGGGGAGAAACACTATGTCCTCACAAGACAGAAGGTGGAAGGGCAAAAGGGGCAAACGCCATTGTCACGCCATTTTATAAGGGCATCTAATCCCACTCATGAGGACAGAGCCCTCATGACTCAATCACCTCCGAAAGGCTACACCTCCCAATGTTGCATTGGGGACATAAGAATTTTGGAGGGGACACATTCAAACCACAGGATTTTGCCCCTAGGCCCCCAAAATTCACCATCTTCCCATAAACAAAATACATTAATTCCATCTCAATACCCGCAAGGTATTAAGTCATTTCAGCATCAACTTAAAGTCTAAAGTCCAGAATCTCATCTAGATATCATGTAAATCAGATACGGGGGAGACTCAAGGCACAATTCATCCTGAGGCAAACTGCTCTCTAGCTGTGAACCTGTGAAATCAAAGTTACGTACTTTCAAAATACAATGGTGGACAGGCATAGGATAGACATTCACATTCTAAAAGGGAACAATAGGCAAGAAGAAAGGGGTAACAGGTCCCAAGTAAGTCCAAAACCTAACAAGGCAACCCTGCTCCATGGCATTGCTAGGAACAGCCCCCACCTCAGCTGTCATCGGTTGGAGTTGGCTACACACCTCCCAATACTATTGCATTGGGGACACCTGAATTTTGGACAGGATACAATGAAACGACGGCAGTGTCCCCCCCAATTCATATGTTAGAACCTATTACCAAATGTGATAGTATTAACAGGTGTGGCCTTTGAGAAGTGATTAAGTCATGAGGGTTCCAACTTCATGAATGGGATTAGTGCTCTCATAAGAGGCTCCAGAGAGCTCCCTTGTCTCCCACGGACACGTGAGGATGCAGCAAGAAGGTTGCCATCTTTGAAGCAGAGAACAAGCCCTCATCACACACCTATTCTACTGGTGCCTTGATCTTGGACTCCCCAGCCTCCAGAACTGTGAGTAATAAATTTCTATTGTTTATAAATTACCCAATCTAAGGTGTTTTTCTATAGGAGCCTAATGGAGTAACATATATGCCTAAAATAGGAAGAAACTGAAAGGATGAAAATAAAAATATGATACAAGAATATACACATTACAAGGAAAATACAAACAGAAAAGGTGATGTAGCAATATTGATGCAGATAAAATAAAAATTAAGACAAAAAAGCATTAAAAAAGAGCTATTTCATCATGATAAAAAGAATGATTTAATTAGTACCTTTATGAACATAGAGATAAAAAGAGAACTTGATAAACTCAAAAATGATAATAATTTTGGAATATTTTAATACATTAATTAAAAACTGATATATTCAGCAGAGAAAAATTCAGTAATAATATTGACTACTTCAATAAAATTAACAAGGTTACCCTAATAGATATATAGATAACCTTGCACCGAAGTGGAGCATATGCTATTTTCAATACACATAAACATTTTTTTAAATGACCACCTACTAGGTCACAAAAGTTCAAACAAATTTCCAAGATTTAATATAATCTCTGTCCACAAAGCATTTAAATTAAGAATCAATAATAAAAAGATGGTTAAAAAGAAGCAAAAACCTTTAACTGGAAACTAAGAAAACATACACTAAAAGTAGCTCATTGGTTAAGGAGGAAATTACAATGTCATGAAATTTTAAAACTAAAGACAACAAAAATACCACATGACAAAACTTAAGGGATAGAGAAGTAGTATCTAGGAAGAAGTGTAAGCCTTAAATATAATTATTCTTAAAAAACGAATATTGAAAGCAAATAAGCTAAACTTTCAAGTCATTTAACTAGTAAAAGAATTACAGAGTAATGAAAGTAAGTAAAAGAAAGGAAAATTCATATAATCCATGAAATAGAAGACAAAGAAATAAAGAAAAAAAATCACAAAACAAAATTGGTTCTTTAAAAAATAATAAGTAGACAAACCTCTAGCAAGACTGATAAGACTGGAACAACAATGATGAACAATACTAAGAATGAAACATGGGACATAAATGCAGCTAGAACCTGATTTTTAAAAGCCCTAAGAGTACAATATGAATAAGTTTATTCCAAAAACAAAAGAAAAACTAGATAAAATAGAAACATTTCTAGAGGGAAAAAACCACCTAAAAGTGGTTCAAGAAGAAATGCAATGCCATACATATACAGATACAGATTTATGTACATATCTGCATATCTGTAATAAAGAGGTTCCCCCTGAACAATAAGCTGAGTCCAGATGGTTAAAGGAGAGTTTTACCAAACACTCACAATTCTTGCTATGAAGCACTATAATCTCACTGCCAAATGCAGACATGGGCAGTAGGAAAAAAATTATAGGCCTATCTTACTAATCATAGATGTTAAGTTCCTAGACAAACTATCAGCAAATTAAATTAGCAGCAAATAATAATATCATGACCAAGTAGGATTTCCAATAAACTTAGTCCAATAAAGTTCAATATCAAAAAAACTATTACCAGAATGCACCAGATTATCAGATTCAAGAAAAACGATAGGATCATGTCAATAAATGCAAAAAGCATTTGTTAAACTTCAACATTTATTAACAATGAGAATTGTTAGGAAACAGCCAAAGAAGGAAATTTCCTTAACTAGTACCTATACAAAAAATGTTTCATTAAAAGAGCAAAAATAAAAATCTGTGAGAGTTTAGTTTCCAACCCACCGATACATTCAGCTACCTTGAGCGTTCATTTAATTGCTAAAATAAGAAAGTAGGCAACCAGTAAAGGGTAGCTACCAATAAACTACAAAAGGCATCATAACTAATGGAGAATTTTTAAAGCGTAACAAGGACTCTGGCAGGACAAGGATACTAGCTGGTCACCATTTCTATTCAATATTACATCCAGAGTTATGGTCCGGCCAATAGAATACTACACAGCTGTTAAAAAAAAACCCCACAAAACAAAGAAAAAAGAAAACAAACTTAGGAGGCGGAGGCATGAGGGGACTAAGGCAGGCGCCAAGCGTTCCTGAAGCCTGCCATGTCTTTCTCCACTTTCCAGCCTGGCAAGCTGCCATTTATCCTTTAAATACCTGGGCAGCCAGCACCTCCTGCCCCACAGGTTAATCTTTCCCCTTTCGCATTTCCTTTGCACCTCCTGCATACTTCCAGAAGCAAATGTACCTCACAGTTTTGCAATAATTTGTTTATCAGTGCACTAAACCCACGGCTAGCACAGAGTAGGACTGGAAAGAAATGCTGTACAGCACTTTTCTTTGAAGACTCTAGAACTCCCCGCGCCCCAGCATTAAGGACAACAACGTGCAAAAGGACGAACAACGCCGAGACGCGGCCAGGCCACCCGGCAGTTGTCGCGCGCCGCCTGTAAGCAGGGGCCGGGGCTCGCACACGGCCAGCGTCCCAGCGTCTCATCAGCGAGGGCGCCCGGCGCCCCAGCCCGCTTCCTCTTTCCTCTCACTTTAAGCGGCGTCGGCAGCAATCCCTCTCCCCGCCCCGCCCTACAAAAAACACACTTTTTTTTTTTTTTTTTAAATAAAGGGAAGCCCAGAGGCCCGGGTACAGGGCGTCCAGCCCGGGGTCTCCAACGCCCTCCTCACCCCTCGCCCTCGCCCTCGCCCCGGGCTGCCGCGTCTGCGCGCCCGCTCCCCGCCCGGAATCCGCCCGTCGCCCCTCGCCTGTCGTCCCTCGCCCCTCGCCCGGCCGCCCGCGCAGACGCCCCGCCCCGGCCCAGCGGCCCGCGCTCCCCGCGCCGCCCCGGCGGGGCCGAGCCGGTGCCGGGCGCCAGGGGCTCGCGCGCCTCGCCGGTTGGAGGGCCGCGCCGGAGCAGGCGGCGGCGAGGGGCGAGGGGCGCGGGGCGACGGGCGGGCGCCTGCGCGCGGCCCGCCATGGAGGTGGAGGAGGCGTTCCAGGCCGTGGGGGAGATGGGCATCTACCAGATGTACTTGTGCTTCCTGCTGGCCGTGCTGCTGCAGGTGAGTCCTCGCCGCCCTGGCATCCCCACTTCCCTCTTCTGGGCCTCTCAGACCGCCGGGCCGGGCCGAGGCCGAGGCTCTGCAAACACCCGAGGTGTGGCGAGCGCCGGGGCCGGGCAGGGCGAGGCCTGGGCCCCGGCAGCGCCAAGGTCGCCGGCGGGCCTCAGAGCCTCTCTGGTACTGCCGGATCCCCCCACCCCGCCACCTTGAGAGGTGGAAGGAGTGAATGGGCAGAGGGACTTAAGCCGATGTGATGTGCTGGTTAATAAGGATGCAAAATTGCATTACCTGTAATACGCTGCTTTTACCTGAAATATACTGCAAATTTGAAAGGGAATTATTACCCTAACCTGTGGCACTGTCACCTTGGAATCTAGGACACCGAGACAGCCCTGATAACCTGCAGACAAAAGGTCGATCTAGGACTTTCCTTCAGCTCTGAGTATCTCCTTGCCAGCTTTTCCTGGGTTTGAGGGGGCTTACTATTCCAGGGGCTATCAATGCATAGGATTTCTCTGTGCATTAAATTCTGCTGGGTCATTAAGCCCTGCGGCTAGCCTTGGATCGAGACTCTTATTAATATAAGCTGAATAGTTCCATCTACAATGTGTGGTTATCAAATGGAATCACTTTTTCATTGTACAGAATTCTCAGAACTTACTTGCACACCTCAGCCTAAAAATGTGGGTTCTGTATTTTAAAGGTCACTACAGATTAACTTTGCCAGGCAAGACTTAGTTCTCCTTCGCCAACTTAAATGGCTCATTTGACGCTTCTCCCAGTATTCTAAAGGCGCTTCATTCACAAATCCTTTATTAGGATCTACTGTGAGCCAGCCATTTTACTCATTCCTTTAGTCAATAACATTTCATGAGGGCTTAGGAAGTGCTGAACACAGGCTACAGTGGACAAATCAAAGTCCCTGCCCTCATGAAGCTTGCATTCTAGTGGGGTGGGTGGGGCAGGCAGATGGCTAAACAACTAACTTAGAGTTAACTTGTGATGATAGTTATTCTGCGGGAAGTACGCGGTGGCCATAGGTATAACCACCAGCTCACACGTTGTTTAAACCTTGCATAAGGCAATGGCTCAACAGGAAAATGGGGGAAGGCAGCAGTTGATTAATTGATTAAATGTTTGAAAGTTTGGTTGATTTCATCACCAGCCAGAAAAAATGGTTGAAACAATGGACTGATATCTGGAGTCAGTTCTTTTTCTAGCAGAACAGTTCTCAGTTCACAAATATGTGATATTCTGAAGTGCTTTTCAGTTTGTTGTTTTAGCTCTATTTTTTTTTCCTGTTTTTTGGCTCATGCTTTTACATCAGATGTTTTGGCTTTAAATACACTTTCCCTAGGGAGAAAAAATGTTCATGCTAAGTCACAAAATAGTATTTAATACAGAGAGAAGAATAGAATTGCAACCATGATGGCTGATCTTTATTTATAACAGTTCTTTAAGAAAATTCTTTTTCTGTTCTAACCATTAATTCCAGGACCATACTCCCTCTCTGAGCAGTCGGAGCTCCCTACCTTCCCTATCCCTACCCTCCACTTCCTGTGTTATCATCTTCTTAGCTGCCTAGCCAGGGATCCACCAACTTGGACTAAGTTTGTCTTGAGTGGAATGTGGTACTAAAAAGGCCAGGGTTCTGGGTTTGGGACCTGTTGAGTTTCCTTCACTTTTGTTTATAGTTGACTCAGGTGGTTAAGAGTTTGGAACCAAAAGAGTTCCAAACCCATGACCACAACTGTTCACTAAACCTTGGCTGACATGTGGTCAGTATTTGCCA
Source organism: Daubentonia madagascariensis (assembly GCA_023783475.1). NCBI lineage: Eukaryota > Metazoa > Chordata > Mammalia > Primates > Daubentoniidae > Daubentonia > Daubentonia madagascariensis. Next base: position 3,876,802 of record JAKFHU010000913.1, on the reverse strand, counting down.
TGCAAGAACCAGGCTTTCAAGAGTTGGGAATGAGTGACTGATTGCTTATCTTGTAGGTGTGGGCTGGGGAAGTGCCTTGTAGCTGTGCCTATACCAGTGGAGGAGATGCCCCAGTCCAGGCAAAAGTGAATTCTTCACAGCTGCTCCCACCCCATTGAGATACACGATCCAGTGGTTGTAGAACGATTTGGAGATGTCCTGGGTATGAAAGTGGAGCTCCCCAAAGACCTTGCTACCAAGTCTGTTGTTGGAGATGTTTTGGGCTAGGGGAGCTGGCCTGTGGAGTGGAGTACTGGGCAGTCCCATTACACAGTTGTATCACTGATGTTTTCATCATTCTTGGGGGGAAGGGTGCTTCCTCCAACAAAGGGAAAAATAAGAAGCCCTTTTCACAGAGTTAAGTGGAAGGAGGTTAATGTTTATCTCCTTTGAAAATCAAAGTACTTGTCTTGCCATTGCCCAAGGAAGGTACAGACTAATTGCACAGCAACACTGCCAGAGAGGGGGAGCCTCTGCTTTAGCAGAAACCTTTCCCCCATCTGTGGTTTGATAATGACTAACCTCAGCTGAGAGGCACAAAACTAGAGGGATGGAGATGGAAACTTTATATATCCTTTTACATATTCCTTCTTTTGGGATTATTACTATATTTTTAAAATGTTTTTAACTCTCTTTACTTCAGTAACATCCAAGTTCAAACTAAGAGGACAAAACCACATACCAAAGCCAACTCTGAAGGTTTTTAGATTAACTGTTTTCTTGAATTATTGGATACCATCTTGTAGATCATCAAAAGTTACCTCACTATCCAATTTCCTGTGCCTAGGAGACTTATTACTTATTCCTTGCAAACACTACTTTTGGAGTCTCTATAGTGGTTAACTTTGAGATAAATAAAGAATAGGTGCAGATTTTATAGGTATCTCTTCAGCATGATAACATGCAAATGCCCTGGTAATAGTAGATATGTGGTTGATAATAGCAGATATGTGGTTTTAACATATAATACATAAACAAAAAGTTAAAAGATTGCCTTATGTAAAAATGATTGACTTATGAATAAGCAATGAGATTTACAGTTTTATAGTTAGAAAAATTCTTGCCCTCAAAATGTGCTTGCCCTCCCTAGGGTCAGAGCTATTTGTGGTATTTAAATATGAATAATTCTATTTAGTTTATTACTGTTTCTCTCTTCTGATGATTATTCTAAGTTAATGCCATCATCAGTATTTTGTGTTTGTGTGTGTGTGTGTTTGTTTTCCAGGCTGTCTGGAGGAGGAAGGTTGGAATACAATTTGTTGTTTCTTAATTCCTTAAACCAAAAATGGGCCCTACTTCTTTGTTCTAAGCCAGAGGTTCCAGAGCCTTCATTTTTCTCAGGATTGTGAGTTGTAGGTTGTAGTACAATTTGCACTGAATTACAACATCTGTTAACTACCAGGAACATGTAACCTGTAACAAGCATGAGTTTCACCAGCAAAATTGTGATGCTGTGCTGTGAAGGTCATCTTGAGGTACACTGTTCTGGTGTTCTAGAATGCATTATGTTTATGTAAACTCTTAATAACCCCAACCTTATTTTTTAGACCCTAGAACTACCAGTGCATTAATATTATCCATACAATAAATATCTTTTCGTGGCGTTTTAGAAAGTGAAATGATGGAATAGGTATTTTGTAGAAGAGGAAACTATAATAATCAACACATAAAAAGATGTTTAACTTCAGTGGTCATCTGGGACAGGCATATTAAAATGACTATGAAATATCATTTCACACTTATATTAGCAAACATTAAACAGTACAAGTGTGATGAAAATTAGGAGAAATAGAAACTACCCCATTTAGAGAACAATTTGGCACCATCTGGTAAAATTAAAACCTAGCATTGAACTCCTAGGTACACACTCTACATCATCTCTTGGGCTTGTACATAAGAAGATATGCATAGGATGTTTATTGCAGCACTGTAATAACAAAAATTAGAGACCACCTCAATGACTTTCAAAAAGGGGCTGGATAAAATGTGGTGTAAATTTGGTAGACTACAACAGCTAAAATGAATGAACTACATCTATATACAATTATATGGATGAATTTCTAAAATACAATGTTATGTGGAAAAGCAGTGATGCATACAATGTAACATATTCTTAAGACAAATTTTAAAAACATACAAAACAATGCTATATTTGGCTTATGAATGTATGACACAGTGTAGATGTATAAACATATGACTAGAAAGATCCACACTCAATTCATGAGATCGGTTGCTTGGGAAGAAAGGGAAGGGGTGAGCTTGGGGAGGGGTAAAAAGGAGATTTCATTTGTATATGTAATATTGTATTTTAAAAATCTGGAGCAAATATAATAAAATGTTACCATTTGTTAATTGTGATGGTGGGTTCATGAATCTTATTTGTTTTGCTTTTCCATGTTAAATTTTTTTTATGTAAAAAAAAGGGTAAAGAAGATGTGCATATCTAGGAGCGAATACTACTGTTTGCTGTATGAGAATCATAGCTCATTCTTTTTTATTGATCCTTTAATTAATTATGACTGTGAATTGTGGTCATTTAATGCAAGAGGGTTGGGTAGAGTTTTCTTCAGGTGCTTATTAAACTTTGTATAGAATGCTATCATAACTTGCCTCCCCTATCTGCTTGCACTTGTCATCATGTCCCTTTTTTCACAGGAAATTCATAGGAAGACTACCTTTTGATGAGATATGGTTGAGGTGATAGCTTGTTCTTCTAATCTCCCTACCATAAGCAAGTGATGAAGTTCACACCATAGACATCAGTGAAGAGTTTGTTGTATTACAGTCATGAAGACCAGCTCTCATGTCCCCGGGGTGTTCTCACCACCACCAGGGGTTCAGCCATGATGAGAATCTATGGCATTTGTAGGAGCTTCTCTATCGTGACTCTAAAACATGTGACCATCTACCAGGGTTCTTTGCTAGTTTGAGCAAGTTTTATGCTGCTTCTACCCTCAAATTTTGGTTCTGTGGAGCTTAGATCTCCTGAGGGTTTATGATGATCTGGGGAACATTTTGCCTGGTGTTCCTTCCACCAGCTTAGGTGGGTGAGGCACCACCCATCAAAGAGACCAAAGCTACACTTGACCCTTGAAGAAAACTTGTCCATAGACAGACACTGCCCCCTGGTGTAATGCAGATGAAGTTGCAAATCTATCAGACAGATTTCCATCTAGGGAGATTGTGGGAGATACAGGAGGCCTCCAGAAGTTTTAGCGAGCTCCTTTGGGCCTGGAACATCTCAAGAATTGGGATGTGCCTTGGCAAGCAACTAGCCTGATGTCTCTGCAACACCTGCACCCCCAGAGGCATGCCTGGCAAGGCCACCCATGGCTGTTTGACTTGTACCCTGACAGAGAAGTTATTAACGTTGAAGACAGCACAAAAAAAATCATTAAAGTCACAGAGACAGGAAATGTGAATATGGCACAAAAACACTAGACTTGAGTGCTGTGCTACTCTGCAGCAAGATGGCTGAGTGAATTAGGCAAGTGACTCCTCACTCTTTATTGTGTGCTTGGAAATGGCTAGATCACGAAAGTTCAATTCATTTTGCAAATTTTGGATTTCTTAAAGTTGCCCAATGCCCAGCAATCAGTTGGCATTGTGTCAGTGTTGACCTTGAGGTTTTCAGAATACTAACTTGGTTCATCACCACAATAGAGGCTGCCTTAGAAGAAAGAAACCATCAAACCATCAAAGATGCACACAGCTCAGTACTCTCTGACTTCTTTGACAAATGTTCAAACAAACTAATGTCTGCATTCATGGGAATCATATAGTACTTGAGAAATGGTATATGATGATTGTAGAAAATAGAGAAAATATAGAAAAGAAAAAAAAGTCACCCATGCTTCTACCACCCAGAAGTAAAATGTGCTCACGTTTTGGTGTATAGCCTTCCAGACTCTATTGTATAAATATTTACATTCATCTTTTTTGCAGAAACGTGTGTTACAACCTGATTTTGTCTCTCAGCAGTGTTGTGAATGCCTTGCTATTCTCATCAAGGAGTAACTAGTAACTATGTATTTTTTAATGTCTGTAGCATAATATTTCAATATATGGCCATACCATAATTTGCTTATTCAGTTCTCTTGTGTTGTATATGTTTGCTTCCTCTTTCTCGAGTTCAAAAACCTCCATAGCCCGTGGTAGTGGGTCATTCTTTGTTCTGGCCTTCACTTCTTGCTAGTTGATTGTTTACCACTCTTCATAAGCCCAAACTTCTCCTGCCTCCTTTGCTCTCGTTCTCCCCAGATGCTCTTTGTCCCAACTTCATGGGTAAAATAGAGGTTACTTGGTGTAAATTTCCTAAATATTCTTTACTTTTACTTCACAATTTATTTTTATCCTCAGTTATCGTTAGGTTTCCCCAGAGAAATACCTTCTCTTTCAGGGCACATGTCCAAGAGGAAAACCTACTTCAACCCTCTTTCTGGGGATATCCTCTCACCTTTGTTCTTGATTCTATGTTACTCCATCAATTACTTCTAATCCTCTCTTTCTGCATTCTCTGACGTCCCAAAGAACAGCCTGCATTGTAGATTTAGGTACTATATCTAAATTGTATTAAATAGCATTAACTCATAAAGTGAGAGGGTTGTTCCTTTTTCGACCTTCTGTTTATCTAAGGAGAAAGCCTCATTTGGTGCTAGCACTTCTCAAAATATTTGCACATATTTCTGTTTTAACAAAGGAAATGAATTGGAATTAAAGAATTAAAGGAGGTTCAGACTGGCAGAAAACCTTACCTGGTTAGAATTTAATAACATTATTCTGTTTTACTGTATTTATTATTCATTTTATTTTAAAACTTCTTTTTATATGATACATTTCAAATGAAAAAGTACAGAGAATAATATCACAAACACACATGTACCTACTTCTAGATTTAATAAATGCAGATACTTTGCCATATTTGTTTAAGGTTGTGTCAGTTGTAGTTTAACAAGAGAAGCAGGAAGGAGGATCCTCTAGGATGGAGATGTATATGTGTGTGTGTGTGTGTGTGTGTATGTATGATTTTATATATATATATATATAAAAATATATTATATATATATATTTATATATATATAAAATTGATGAATAATTCATTATGGAGATTTGACCACATATACTATGTGGGAGCTAGTTCAGCAGTCCCTGTAAGGCTGTTGTGTTTGTGTGTGATGTTGGAGCTTGAAGTCTACAGGGCAGGCAGTCAAGAAGGGAAAATAGTATTAGGTTATTAAGTACGAAATGTCCGATTCCCGTAAGTACTAAGTTTGACAATTGATATCTCTGACGTTTCACTTTGACACTTCTTGTTTTATTTTTATTGTGAAGGGTACATCCTCATTCTTTCAAGTGCACGGTTTGGCTTGTGATTATCTTTCAAAAAAATTTTTAGAGCAATTTTTGTGAAACCATGGATAAGTCAAAAATTCGTGTTATTTTTGAATATGAGGTCTGTCGTGGAACCAATGTGCAGACCGCTCGAAATATCCTTTGGGAAGGATGTGGATAATGAACTCACAGTATGTTGATGGTTTGAGAAGTTCCTTTCTGGTGATTTTAATCTTGAAATTGAGCCACGTGAGCGACCTGAGACCAAGGTGGATAATGATGAGCTGAAAGCTATAGTGTAAACGAATCCATCTCAGCCTACACATGAATTAGCAGCAAGGTGTGACATTATTATTCCGACAGTATTGCAGTATTGGACCATTTGAAACAAATTGGCAAGGTAAAGAAGCTGGATAGATGGGTACCACATGAATTAAACAAGCATCAGAAGAGAAATTACCTCGAAGCTTGCCTTTCTTTGCTGTCACCACACAAAGGCGAACCATTTCTATACCGTATTGTGACGTGTGATGAAAAATGGATTCTTTTTGACAATTGCAAGCTTTCACCACAATGTTTGGATAAAGATGAAGTACAAAAACACAGTCCAAAACCAAATGTTCATCAAAAGAAGCTAATGGTGTCTGTTTGGTGGTCCAGCGCTGGTATTATCCACTACAGCTTCATGAAACCTGGTCAGTCGATGACAGTAAATGTCTATTGCAACCAGTTGGACAAAATGATGAGGATGCTTGCAATGAAGCAGCCGAGATTGGCCAGTAGAGACAGGCCAGTCCTCTTGCAAAACAATGCTTGACTCAAACAACACTGCTCCAACTATAGAGGCTGGACTTGGAAACTCTCTGTCATCCACCGTATTCACCAGACCTTGCACCAACTGACTACCACTTCTGCTAGGTTTTGGACCACTTCTTGCAAGGAAAAATATTCAATTCTCAACAAGCTGTGGTAAATGCCTTTCATGATTTCATCACTACTCGCTCTCTAGGCTTCTTCGTTGCTGGCATAAACAAGCTACTGTTAAGATGGCAAAACTGTGTCGATAGTTTAGGTACATACCTTGATTAATTGTACTGCTTGTTTGAGATATAATAAACTAAACTTTTGATTTGAAATCGGACATTTCATATTTAATGACCTAATAGTATGATCTGGAGCCCATCAGAATTGACTGAAATCTGTGTCACTCTCACTGCGTCTAACCTTGATGACGCAGATGCCTTTCATCATAGAGTTAAACATATACCTGGCCAAGGAGTCAGAGCAGCTAAAGGAGGGTCCAAAGGAAGGTGGAGCAGTTGCAGGCTCAGCTGCTGTGCCACACCAAGGAGGTGAGACTGCAAATAAGTGGCAATCTATGTGAGGCACCTGCCCCAGGCTCAGGGCATAAAAACCAAAAATAGCTGTTTCTTCACTTTCACCCTCCCCCCCAATCTTGCCTGAAAATATCTCTTGTGGTCCATCTTAAATAAAAATAGTAGCGAACACTTGGCATTGTAACATTGTGTTCATTTTTATAGTTCCCTCTGGCAAGTGATATCTGTATTGGTATAAAATTTTATTTTTATGTTAATTTACTTAAATTAAAAAATTTGAATGGATTTAAAAGAAGACTATTGAGTAAATAATAGAAAGAAAACAGGCATGTAAAACTCTTGTAAGGTGTACTCAGATGACTGAAGTTTTGGAAAAGCTGAGCTAGCCCTATAATTTCACAGAACCCCCAAAATATATTCTTTACTTTCTTGACTCTGATTGGGCTGTTGCTTTTGCCAAAGACTTTCTTCCCCTGAGTTTTGTTTTAATTTAACTCCCTAGCAGTCTTTCGTTATCTTGCTCAAGTATCATACTCACACCTTTTCCTGATTCCCCTAGGGGGAATTCACATCTACTTTCTTTTTTTTTTAAAGATAGATTTTTTTTTTTTATTTCAGAATATTATGGGGGTACAACACTTTGGCTATATATATTGCCCGTGCACTGCCCATGCTTTCGTGAACTTCGTTTCTACTAAGGCTAATATAGCATCCGTCACAACCTGCCTTGTGTTTATAGCTTTGGATATACAGTCTTGTGCTGCATAACAATGTTTCTGTCAATCATGGACTCATACAACACTGGTCTCACAGATTATAATGGAGCTGAAAAATACCTTCCAATGTGACAAGATATAGAGGTCAAAGACAGTGATATTGATGATCCTGACCCTGTGTAGGCCTAGGCTAATGTGTGTGTTTGTGTCTTAGGTTTTAACAAAAAAGTTTAAAAAGTAAAAAAAAGAAATATTTTAAATAGACAAAAGCTTATAGAATAAGGATATGAAGAAAATATTTTTGTCCAGCTGTATGATGTTTGTGTTTTAAACTAAGTGTTATTACAAAAGAGTCAAAAGTTTAAAAAATTAAAAAGTTTATAATGTAAAAAAGTTACAGTAAATTAAGGTTAATTTATTATTGAAGAAAGAAATTTTAAAAAAATTACTGTAGCCTAAGTGTACAGTGTTTATAAAGTCTGCAGTAGTGTACAGTAATGTCCTAGGCCTTCACATTGACTCACTGCTCACTCATGGACTCACCCAGAGCAACTTCCAGTCCCGTGAGCTCCATTCATGGTAAATGCCCCTTAAAAGTGTACCATTTTTAATCTTGTATTGTACCTTTTCTATGTTGAATGATACACAAATACCATTGTGTTCCAATTGCCTACAGTATTCAGTACAGTAACATGCTCTACAGGTTTGCAGCCTAGGAGCCATAGGCTATACATACAACGTAGGCATGCAGTAGGCAATACCCTCAAGGCTGTGTACATATACTCTAAGATGTTCACACAGGGACAAAATAGCCTACTAATGCATTTCTTAGAATGCATCCCTGTCATTAAGTGATGTAAGACTGTATTTGTTGTCCTCACTTGAATGTGCCTTGAAGGAAAGGACTGCTTTTATTTATATTATCACCTGAGGCACATAATACAATGTGTTGCAATGTGTTAGTGCTTGCTAAAATGTTTTTTAAAAAAATTAAACTGAAATAACGGAAAGAGGAACGGTCAGGTGGTAGTGTTCCCATTTTACTTGAAAAAGAGACAGAGACAGATGCAGATTAAATAATTTGTCCAGAGTCTTGATTAGTGGTTGGGACCAAAATTAGGTCCCAGAATTACTGCTCTTTAATTCATTATCTTATTTTTGCTACACCATTCTGCAAGGAATTAGTTAAAAAATGTATATATGATAGACTATTATGTACACAGTAGTATGTTGGGTTCCTTAGAGGAATATAGAAGTATAAGTTGGGGTTTCTTTCCTTCAGAAGATGACAAACCATTGCAAAGTTAGAATTTAACTATCTCTACACAAATAATGATATAAAGCAATGTTTCCCCAGTAAATAATACAGCCAACTAATGCTTTGGAAATTAAGAAAGGAGACAGTGTGGTCTAGAGTGGTTCCTGGAAGCCTTTAAAAAGATGGCTGAGCTTCAGCTGAACTTTGAAGGTTGGGTTTAGAGAGAAGTGGGAAGGTCCAGTTCGTGTAGAAAAATATAAAATTGGGAAAAGTGTGGAAGAAGGAATAACCTATACCTATACTGCTACACAGACTGTGGCCCAGACCAATGGCATTGTTGGAGCTTGTTAGAAATGCAGACTCTCAGGCTTCACCTCAGACCTAGGGAATCAGACTCTGCACATTAAAGTTTGGGAAGCACTGATAAATACTATTTGTATAGCACTGTACAACTTAACTGTTGACTATGGAAGCATCCCATTTGATGCTCAAGGTAGGTTAGTTGGACATGAGTGCATTAGATAAAGATGTACCATTAGTGTCCAGTCTTACAGGAAGCAAACATGAAGTTTAGAGAGGTTTGGATTTGCTCAAGCTTTAATAGAGTTGAAGTTCAGACTTCGGTATGCAGATTCCATATGCTTTTCACACCACACAATGAATAAGTCATGTTTGGGGAATTGAATAGACTAGTACAGAAAGCTTGAATGTGGATTAGTTAGCAACTGGGGCATGTGGCGGAGGATCTGGAATGCTAGGAAATTTATCATTTATCCATTAATATGTTTTGACCAGAAGAGTTTTAGGGAGACTGATCTGGTGGCATAATGTGGATGGATTAGAAAGGGGAGAGAAACAGTTCTTGGAGGCATCAGTTATTCAGAGCATGTTAGTGTGTTCCAAAATTTAAAATAGGTAGTATTAATAAGTCAGCCAACAAATATTTATTGAATACCCACTCTGTGTTGGGCTCTGGGCATAATCCTGCCTTCAGGATTGTGGTCTTGCCCATGCAGTGCTTTCGGTTGAATCAGTTAGATAACTGAGTACTAAATGCACAAAAGACTAACAGCAGTGGCAACAATAAAATCGCCTTTGACTGTTCCCCATTTATTTCCCTTGAAAAAAGATTTGGCCCAAAATTTAAGTGGCTCCCATTCTTGTCCTGGTTTTGCTATTAGTGTTATATGTAACTTTGAACAATTCACTTAATCACTCTGTATCTTATTTTTCCCACTTACAAAATAAACATACTTAACCATGACTTCACAACACAAGATATTGTGATGAGATAATTTATAGGAGACTTTTTTGGTTTCCTGAGAAGTATCATAAAAGCTTATAATGGTGTTAATATAAAATTACTTTTAAAACCTTCACTTTTTGAAACTTTTAAAATTTCAGTCCCTTGGTGCATTTTAGTCATTTTTCTAATTATAATTACATTGAAAGGGGGGAAATAATCCAGCCATCTGTGGCACTTGTTCTCTTTCCCTGGAGATAAAGCTAGAGAAGATAATGATTTATTTGAGATGTTGTTAGTCCCACTCTGAAGGAGAATGGATGGTGGTTTCTCACTGTGGCTTTAAGGCCCATCTGCTGATGGGTGTGATTTCATTAGGCAAAAATATGTGGGTGAATGTGTGCATGGGCATTGTAGAGTAATAGTGGAGAGAAGAATGAGAGAATATTTTTATTTCTGGGGGAAAGGAGTGGGATGTGAGCTATGTGAAATTGTCACAGCCAAAGATGGCAAACCAAGGAAAACTACCCCCATATTCTGTGTGTAGGTGGTTCATCCCTATGGCTAGTTACGTGCTAAAGCATCTTTGACTTCTTCTGACCATATGACTGTGTATGTGGCTCTGGTATAAAGGACCAAACATTGATCTGTATGCAGAGTTTAAACATCGCTTCTCTGACCTAATCTCGCATGGTGCTCCATTCATAGCATTTATAAAACAGTATCATTACTGCCTGCCTACTTTGTCTCCCTTATGGTTAACAAAACCGTGCATGACCATGGGTGTCAAAGGAGGTGAAAAGGCTGACACCCCTTTATTGAGGCTGGTACTACATAGAAGAGTTGCAGGTTTCTGACTCTTCTAGTGACATAAAGCTGTGGCCCTGTGTGTTCCATTGAGGGCCTTGGATGTATGTACGTGTGTGAACGTGTGCACAGGGTGGGCAAGGGAGATACTGTGAAGGGTGGGTGGAGGGCAGAGAAATTGAGAAAGGTGGAAAGTGCTTACTTTGCCTGCAGATTGCTAGGAATGAAACTAGTTAATACTGGTTAATACAGATAATACTGATTAACTAGGTTTCACTGTTCCTACATTTGAAAAGGGTGTAGATGAACTCCATTTTGTTTTTGTACTGTTTTCCCCAAATTGTGGTTTCTGCCGAGAATGGTGGCCTTCGTAATGAAACATGCCTCAGATTAGAGCATCCTTTGGAACATTTCCTTTTTTACCTAGAATGTTACTTATCCTAGAACAATCCAGATAAAAATATGATGTGTTAATATATATTCAATAGTAACTTTGAATCATGCCTGGTACATAGTTAGCATTGTAGAAGCATGTGCTATTTTTATTTGTATTCCATCCTGGCCAGTTAATCATGCAGTTGTTGAGTGTGTAGGCCCTGGGTTATTTGCTTTGGAAGTCCAAAGGTGAATCATGTATAGATCCTGCCCTCAAGGAGAGTATATTCCAATAGGAAAAATAAGCAAATACATAAATATATGTAGTGAAGAAAATGATACGTGCTTTAGAAAAGTCTAGATGAAGCTTTGGGGGTGAGCAGAAAAAAGCAGGAGCGGACTTCTGGAGGGGTTGGTGAGGAAGGCAAGACAGTAAGGAAGGCTTCAAGGAGGAGGTGACATCTGAGTTGCCTCTTGGAAGATGGGAAAAGCTCATTCACAGGAGGAGAAAATGCCTTCCAGATGAAGTGAATGGTATGAAAAAGGTAGAAAAGAGCACATTTAGAGAGAAAACCTGACTAGTTTGCTTTGCCTGCTTGAAGGCTGTGTGTTCATTAGAACTGTGTTTTGAGTTCTGAGTTTCCTCACCCTGTGTTTTTCGTTTCTTTATACCCATTAATTAAATTTCAGCAGATTATAATCAGGAGGGGCAGTTACTAAATGGGTGGAAGTGGCTTTGTGATTATAGCTGCTGCAATGTGTAATTGATCTATTCCTGTAATTATTCAGGTTTTTATTTTTATATGCTGATTGCCTCCTATTCTAAAACTTCCACAATAGTATACAAATAGAGGCCAGGAAGCATATAAGTCTAGGAACATGTTTTCCTTTGCATTTTATAATAAATCACCCATACATACTGACCTGGGGTATCTTTGCACCTCTCCAGAGAGGCCTGTCGTCAATTGACTCAAAATAGATTGGGACCACCTGATATCCTCTCAGCCTTAGCCTGAGTGGCAAAATCCCCAAATCTTGGGTTTTACATTAGCTTTCTGTGATGACACACACCGTGTGGGACTTCTTTTCTCTGTCCTTGACAGTGATCCTATCACCTACTGGTGGTAAATGACCCTGCCTTTGGCTCTTTGGCTTATCCACTGAACAACAATACAGCCCTACAGAATGGTGTGAAGGAGCCCCGGGCTGGGAGTTCTCTGCCCAGTGCAGATAAAACTGTTGGCAAGTCTCTCTACCTTTTTGTGCCTCAGTCGGTTGATCCATCCAGTGGGCCTGTTACCAGGTGCTGTAGAGAAAGCATATACTTTGTATTTTTTAAACACTTACTTTGTTTAAAGGTATTTTAAGACATCAAGTTCTAAGTTAATAGGGATAGTTTCTTAAGTAAGATTATCTCACTCTGGCACAGACTAATTATGTGTTTGCTTAATAAATTTTAAGCTCGAAATAATCATCCAACAATGATAGCTAATATAAATGGAAATCCATAGCATAGCAAGGCTGCATAGGGCTCAACAGCTAAAAAACCCAAGTGTGAGTAGCTGTAAAGCCCACAGTGATCAGGGAAAAATGGCACATGTGTTCAATCAATATTTCTTGATGAAAGGATGAAATTTTTTTGAAGGGGGAGGACAACTATGGTTACATTAAACCAAGTTTAAATATAGGTAAAGGTTATAAAATGAATATCTATACCCAGGATTTTGAATTTATTTAAATCTTATGAGTTGTATATCATATTTTAAAATAGTACCTACTCAAGTACTTATTGTGCTTACCTTGCTTTAATAAAGTAATATTATATATATTGTTTTCTGAGACACTTAACTATGCTACACAAATTATCTTGTTTAGATCATGAATCCAAGGTGAATATATTCCTAGGCCCCTGGGGAATGCTAATCTGAGCTGAAGATACAGTGTTGAAAAGGAAATAGCTGGAATTTTAGTTTTTTAAATCAGAGCCAATAATGTGTACCCCACTCCCCTGCGAATCACATAAACACAGAATCCTTAGCATCAGGCACATCTCAAAGAAGGAAAAGCCTGTGAAAAGGTATTTAGCTTTAGAAGTGGGACTGCTTGATGGCTCTGTTTGTAGTAGATCATGAAGCTTCTTTTTCATGTTTTTCTCCTTTGTTTCTGATGTGGCTCATTTCTGCAGCTCATAAAAACACAAAAGCAGAAACTGACCTTTCAAGGTTTGCAGGCCTACTAAGTGAGTTTTCAACATAGATGGCAAATGTCTACAGTGTTTGGTTATGTGTGTTTGCTCTTGCAGCTCTATGTGGCCACGGAGGCCATCCTCATTGCTCTGGTTGGGGCCACGCCGTCGTACCACTGGGACCTGGCAGAGCTCCTGCCGAATCAGAGCCATGGCAACCAGTCAGCTGGTGAAGACCAGGCCTTTGGGGACTGGCTCCTGACAGCTAACGGTAGTGAGATCCATAAGCATGTGCATTTCAGCAGCAGCTTCACCTCCATCGCCTCTGAGGTAACATCAGGCCGTTCTGATCACTACATGATGTTTCTCTTTGTTCAGATGGAACCACTCTTTTTTGTCTTGTAGATTTAAATTTCAGCCATATCTTCAAATAACTTTCTAGTAAATTTAAGAGTTAACGGTTTTAATGTATTAAAGGAGAATATCCTATGAAAACACGTTCTTTATACTTCTTGCTACAGATGGGAGAAGACTGAATCTTACCAAACTAGTTAGATGAAATAAGGTAAACTCCAAAAGAGCCATACTTTGATTATGTGTCCTTTAGAAAAATGAATTAAAACTTTCATCTCTTTTTACTACATATATAAAAATTAACAAAGTAAAGAGAAAGAAATGTAATGACCCATCTGTACCATCCACAATCCGTTTTTAAGTCCAGTCCTGTGTGTAGGCCACATGGGGCACCTTGACTGTACAGTATAAAATACAGATAGTACCCACCTAGCATGGGCAGGAAACCTTACTTTCAAGGAGGCTTTGCTGGCCAAAGAGAAGGTCCCGGTCCTTCTGAGCCAGCCAGAGTTAAAGAAGCTGAGGGTAGACAGTCTGGCGAAGAGAAACCCTGGATAGGAGGGGCAGAGCTCATGCTCAGCTGGAAAGCACTGGGCCCAGTTATTAAAGTGTTGAAGTACTCCTGTCTCCTTTGCCTGCTCTGCATAAGCTGTCACCACCCTGGCGCTGCCCTTGAACCCTATGATCCAGTTAATAGGGTAAATTCCTGGTACAGCAGGGGCCTCTCGGACCCTTGCCAGCTCTCAGCTCAGATTGCCATGCTAGTCAGCTTCCCCCAAATCCCTTTGACCACTCTCCTGCCGGGACAGCAGAGTACCTGCCAGATATCCTGCTCTCATCCCCAGTCCAGGCCTGGAAACTACCCTCCTGTGTGTGTGTGTCTTTCTGTCCTGCACCATGGCCCAGCCAGTCTTACCTGTTGTTGAATATTTGGATTATCACCCTTTGGGTGGGGCATACTAAAAACAGAGGAGACGTGCTGAGGGTGATATTTCCTTGGCCTTTCCCTTTCCCATGGGAAGGGATACTAACTAAATTAACTTTTTGAGCAACTGCCAAAGCGGCATTTCTGACAACAATCCAGTGGTGTCACCCCTTACTCAGAAATCTCCAGTGATTCTCCCACTGCACATAGAACACAGTGGAGACCCTACAAGTGATGTTCAAGACCTTTCACACTTCAAAGCTTGGTCCAGGTGTACTTTTCCAGCCCTACTCTGCACTTCCCCCTGCCTTCCCCTCTCTCGGGAATATTTACTGTTTCTCACACATGCCCTAAGCTCTCTGCCTAAACCTGGTGTCTGTCAGGAATGCCCTCAATACTCACCCAGACTCTACCTGGTGAAATCCTAACCTGCCCTCTAAGGCTCACTTTCAATGTCTCCTTCCCTGTGAACCTTCCCAGCCCACTCCCCAGAAGTAAATACACTTTTGTTTCTGCTCCAGTAACATTTTGTTTGAGCTTATGTTACAGACTATTGTTTGTGGTTCAAGTGTATTTTTAAAAAGTCCTTTGAGGTCAGAAACCATGTTTTGGTCATCTTTGTGTCTCCATGGCCTATAGCAACCACCACTACCACTACTAACCTGTTAAAATAACAAGTAGCTTTGTTCAGTGATTACTTTGACAGGCATTGTGATATATAAATCAGCCCTTAACTCATTTAATTCTCAAAATAATTCTATGAGGTAGGAATTATTTTTTCCATCTTACAGATGAAAAATTGAGATTCCTTGAGGTCAATATTAGCTAGTAAGGGTAGAGCTGGGATTTGAACCTAAATTTGTCTTAACTCAGAAGCCTGTGCTCTTAATTATTATGCTTTTTAGGATCCTACCAATCCAAATTGGTATGCACATCTCTCAGGTTCTTTTTGATAGGTAACAGTAGCCAAAGAATTTTTAAAACATTTTTTATTTGGAAGTAATTTCAAACTGAAAGAAATTTCAAGAATAGTGCAAAGAATCCAACCCCCTTTTCTCCTTTAGTTTTATCTATTGTTAATAGTTTGCCTCATTGGCATTGTTGTTGTCTCTCTGTTTTTTTTCCTAAGCCATTTGAAAGTTACATACACTAGGGTTCTTTTATGCCCAAATACTTCAGTGTGTATTTCCTAAAAATAAGGACATTCTCTTATATAACCACAGCACAGTTATCAACTTCAAGACATTCAACATTGATACTGTAGTTTTATTTAAACTATACCCAATTGAGGTATGCCATCTATACTCAACTTTGTCACTTGACCCAGTGACATCCTTGATAGCATTGTTTTTTCCTCTCATGTATTGAATACGGTTCAGAATCACATAATGCATTTAGTTGTCATACCTCTTTAGTATTCTTTGACCTTTAGCCTTTTTTTTTCTTTTATGACATTGGTATTTTTAAAGAATCCATACCTCCTGCCTTTTTCAAAATAAGAATGTTCCCCATTTGGGGTCTCTCTGATGTTTCTTCATTGAGGTTATTATGCATCCCAAGTCAGAATAGTGCATGAGTAATGTCGTCCTTCTCAGGGTATTACACCTGGAGACACACAATATCCATCTGCCTCTTTTTGGCAACGTTAATTTGGATTATCCATTCCAAGTATTGTCTGATTTCTTCCCTGTACGGTTACTATTTTTTCATTTCAGTGAATAAGAAAACTGTGAGGAATCACTCTCAGGTTATGTAAATTTGCCGTTCCTTATCAGAACCATCCTCTCTTCTAATTTAGCATCCACTGATGACTCTTGGGTGAACCAATCTAGACTATGATGGCTGCAAAATGATTATTTCTTAACTCCAGCACTTCCTCCACGTTTACCAGCCTGCATCCTGCTTTCTACTGTAAGCAAGACCCCTTTCTTCTCCCTTGTCTGTCTGTTTATCTTTCTATCTATCTGTCTACCTACTCTCTACCTATCTGTCTATATATCTGTCATATGTATGTACTTATGGATTCCTATTCTTTTCAATGCTTTATAATTTATTATAGCTCTTAATTATTTTGATGCACAAATTATCCCTAATTTACCAGTGGGAACCTCTTCAAGCTGGCTCTTGAGTCTTTTTTTTAATTAAAATTTTTATTTTGAAATAATTGTGGATTTACATGCAGTTTTAAGAAAGAATACAGAGAAATTCTGTGTACTCTTTACCCAGTTTCTCCCAATGGTAGCATCTTCCAAAACCATAGTATAATATCACAGCTAAGATATTGACATTGACATGGCTAAGACACAAAACATTTCCATCACTGCAAAGATCCCTCATGTTGGCCTTTTAAGAGCCACACCCACTTCTTCCCTCCCATCCTTCACCCTTTTCCTAATCCCTGGTAACCACTAATCTGTTCTCTTATAAATTTTGTCATTTTAAAGATGTTACAAAAATTGAAATAGTATTGTATAAGCCTTTTGGGATTTGCTTTTTTCACTCAGCATAATTATCTATAGATTCATTTAGGTTTAATTATATTACTGTAGTTATAGAAGGAGGCTTGGAATGGGGTAGATTTGATTTCTGCTGCTTTACTTTTTTGCAAAAGTGTTTTACTATTTCAATTTCTTTGCCTTTCCATGTAAGTTTTAGAATAATTTTGTCTATATCTACCAAAAATCTTTTTGGGATTTTGATAGTAGTTGTGTTAAACCTATGTATCAATTTGGGCAGAATTGACATCTTTATTTTGTTGAGTCTTCTGATAACATGAACACTGTAGAATGAACATTATTTTAAGCTTCTTTGGTTTCTTTCATCAACATTTCATAGTCTTTAGTATACAAGTTCTGAACATGTTTTGTTAGATTTACACCTAAATATTTCTCTCTTCCTTTTTTTTGAGCAATTGTAAATGGTATTGTATTTTAAATTTCGATATCTGCATATTCATTGCTAGTATAGAGAAATACCATTGATTTTTGTATGTTGATCTTGTATCCTTTGACCTTAATCTTAATTTTGTATCCCTTCTTTTTTGGGGGTTTTATAATTATGAATTTAGTTTTTTTAAATATTCTTAGGGCTATTCAGATGCTCTGTTTCATATTGGGTGAGTTGTGGTAGTTTGTGCTTTTCAAGGAATCGATCCCTTTCATCTAAGTTGTCAAATTTGTATGTGTAGAGTTGTGCATGGTATTACCTTATCAACCTTTTGACACCTTCAGGATCTGAAATGATATCCCCTCTTTTATTATCTGATATTGATGATTTGTGTCTTCTCTCTCATTTAATTACTTCTTAGTAGTGATAGAGATTTGCCAATATTGATTTTTTTAAAGAACCAACATTTTGTTTCACTGATTTTTTCTCAATTGTTTTTCTATTTTCAATTTTATTGATTTCTGTTCTTTTCTTTATTATTTCCTTCATTCTGCTTGCTTTGGGTTTGTTTCCTTCCTGCATCTCTCCTCCCTTCGTTAACTCCTTCCTTCCTTCCATTCTGGAGGTGGTAGCTTAGATTATTGATGAGACTCTTCCTCTTTGCAAATGTAAATATTTATTGCTATAATTTCCCTCTCAGCACTGCTTTAGCTATGCCCTAAAAATTTTGATATGTTTTATTTTCATTTTTATTTAGCTCAATGTATTATTTTTTCCTGGAGACTTTCTCTTTGACCTGTGGATTATTAGAAGTATGTTGTTTAGTTTCCTGGTGTTTGGAGATTTTCCTGTTAGCTTTCTGTTACTGATTTCTAGTTTGAGTCCATTTTGATCAGAGAACATACTCTGTATGACTTCAGTTCTTTCAAATTTATTAAGATTTCTTTATGGTCCAGGATGCATCCTCTCTTGCCATGGGCACTTGTTTTATAAATATTGTTTAGATCCTGTTTGTTGGTGATGTTGTGGAATTCTGAATCCTTGCTGTTTTTCTGTCTAGTTGCTCTATAGATTTTTGAGAGAGTGTTTATGCCTTCAACTGTAATTATGGATTTGTCAATTAGTCCTTTTGCTTTTCTAAGTTTTTCTTCGTATGTTTTATAACTCTGTTGTTTGGTATATACATATTTATGATTGCTACATCTTCTTGATGAATTGACTTTTAATCATTATGTAATGCCCCTCTCTACCCTGGTAATTTTCTTTCTTTTGAAGTGTACTTTATCTGATATTAACATAGCCACTTCTTTGATTAGTGTTAACATGATGTATATTTTTTCTCCTCCTACTTTCAACTTACTTATATCATTATATGTGAAGTTAGTTTCCTGTAGGCAGCACATAGTTGAGTCAGGTTTTTTAATCTACTCTGCCAATCTGTCTTTATTTGGTGTATTTAAATAACTTACATGTGATGTAACTATTTGTATGTTAAGGCTTACATCATCCATTTTATTTTTTTGTTTGTTTTCTGTTCTCTCTGGTTTTTTTCTCCTTTATTTTTCCTGTCTTCCTGTAGGTTACATGAATATTTTTTAGAATTTCATTTTTATTTATTTATGGTGTTTTTTTAGTACGTCTCTTTGTACAGCTTTTTTAGTGATTGCTCTTGGTGTTATATTATATATACATAACTTACCACATTCTACTGATGTAAAAGATAACAGTTCAAGTGACTTATGGAAACTCAACCTCACTTTACATCCCTTTACCCTTCCCTGTTTATAGTATAATTGTCTTAAGTATTTTTATACTTACTTTTAGAGGAGGAACCACATTATACAATGTTATAATTTTTGCTTCAACCATCAAACATAATTTAGAAAACTCAAGAGAAGAAGGAAAGTCTGTTGTATTTATCGACATTTTCCAGTATTCTTTCTTTCTTCTTGACGTTCCAAGATCTCTTTGGTTAAGTTTTTTCTTTCTTTTTGGAGAATTTCCATTAGCCATTGTTTTAGGGTAGTTCTGCTGGCAACAAGTTCTCTTCGTTTTCCTTCATCTGAGAATGTCTTAATTCCTCTGTTATTTCTGGTTTTCACTGGTTATACAATTCTTGGTTGACACTTTTTTCTTTCAGTATTTAAAAAAATGCTGTGCCACTTCCTTCTGGCCTCTGTTTTCTGATGAGAAATTGTCTGTTATTTGAATATTTTTTTACTGTAACTAAGATGTAATTTCTGTGTTGCTGCTTTCAAGATTTTTTTTGTTTTTTAGTCTTTAGTTTTTAGAAGTTAGACTATGATGTTTCTTGGTATGGATTTCTTTGGGTTCATCCTATTTGGGATCCACTGAGTTTCTTGGATCTGTAGTTTGTCTCTTACCACATCGGGAAATTTTCAGCTATTATGAAAGTACATTTTTTTAGCCTTCCCTCTTTCTCCTTTCCTTGCAGAATTCCAGTGACAAAAATGATAGCTCTTTTGTTATAGTCCCACAGGTCCTTGAAGCTTTGTTCATTTTTTAGTCTGTTTTCTTTTTGTTTTCAGGTTAGATATTTCCTATCGTTCTAGCTTCACATTCATTTGTTCTTTCCTCTGTTCCTTCCATTCTGCTGTTGAGCCCATTCTTTGTATATTTCAGTTCTAAAATTTCTTTTTTAATATCTTTTTTTTTTCCAAGACTTTCTCTACCTTTGTTGAGTCTTTTTTGTCTTGTTACTTGTTTCAAGAATGTTTATGAGTGCTCACTGAAGCATTTTTATGATGGCAGCTTTAAAATCTTTGTTAGGTAACTCTATTTTTTTTTTTTTTTGAGACAGGGTCTCACTCTGTTGCCTAGGCTAGGGTGTACTGGCATCATCATAGCTCACTGCAGCCTCAAACTCCTGGGCTCAAGTGATCCTCCTGCCTCAGCCTCCTGAGTAGCTGGGACTACAGGCACATGCTACCATGCCTTGCTAATTTTTCTGTTTTTTTGTAGAGACAAGGTCTTGCTATGTTGCTCAGTCTGGTCTCGAACTCCTGGCCTCAAGTCGTCCTCCTGCCTCAGCCTCCCAAAGTGCTAGGATTTCAGGCATGAGCAACTATGCCCAACCTGTTCTAACATCTCTATAATTTCAGTGATTGTTTTTTTTTTTAATCCACATAGTTTGAGATTTTCCTGATTATTGGTATGGCAAATTATTTTTATTTAAAACCTAGAGATTTACGCTATTATGTTAAGAGATTCTGGGTCTTATTTAAACTTTCTGTGTTACCTGGCTTTCTGTGACACTCTCTGGCACAGGAAGAGGGGAGGATTCCTCACTACTACCAGCTGGTGGTGGAAATCCAGTCTACCCACGTGGTCTCCACTGACACTGGTAGGGGCAGGTCCTCATTGCTCCTTGGCATGAGTGAAAGTGCTGGCTCCCTGCTTGGTGTTCCTTGACCCCTCCCTAGTGGGCTTGGGGCAGTCCACTACTGCCCGGCCAGGGTAGAAGCCTGGCTTTCCCGCTTGACCTTTGCTTGTGTGGATGGGTTTGGAGATACAATGTGGTTGGCTGGAGTAAAGCAGTTGTTAGCTAAGAGTTTTCTGTCTTGCTAGGCTACTTCTTTTCTGGGCTTTTGGCTAGAGAGAGCAGAGCTTGGTTGGGGCTCCTTTTCTTTGTTCCTGTTGGTGTTTCTGACTCGCTGGCTTCTTCAAAACTCAGTATTAGATATGTGGGGCAAGGAGAAACCAGGGAATTTACCACTATGTCATTCCTTGAGTTCCAGGGTCTCTAGGTGGTTCTCTCCCTACCTTTCAGAGTTGTCTTATGTTTGTTTCATATATGATGTCCAGGGTTTTTAATAGTACTTAGTGGGAGAAATAGGGAAAAGTATGCCTACTTAGTGTTCCTGGAAGTATAAATCTGCCTGTGTCTTTTTGATGTGCCTATCATTTTTTTAAGCATTCCAAAAATTTTGAGCATAACAAGATATTCCAGGTTCATCTTGCACCTCCCTGACCCAACCATGGAATTAGTCTTTTCTCTCAGAAGCCCTGATTCTATTAGATATCCCCCTAGTATTTTGAAATGGGTCAGAGCTATAAGTCTGCTCTCCAACAAACCCATTACCACATTATACTGAAAACAAATCTTAGACCAAATTCTGCACACATACAATATAAACATTTATTAACTAAATTCTTGTAATCAAAGAAGTGTACAATAAACTATGTCGCAGGCTTGAGAAGTCCTAGTTCTTTGGTCTCCTAGGTGTTTCAAACACTGCTTCCATGATAGGTCACAAAGGAAAACCACAATTTTCCATAGGCAGGGTACTGATACCACCATGCCTACTCCCAGCCCCTACTCTCTAGCCAGCATCAGGCAGACAGAAGCTTCCAGAGTTCATATTGGCTCAGGCCCGGGAGGGGTTTTAGCCTGGGGCATAACCCTGTAAGAAGAGTACCAAACACAGGATTGTCTGACAAATTCATGTAAGGGTGGGGAGTATCTCTGATATATTGAGCTAATCCGTGTATCTTGAATGCCTTTAATTTCTCCAGTGATAGCCCCTTTTTGATATTCACCATTGCTAGTCAACAGGCCACTATTTTAATGAAGAATAAGCAAAGCACTCATTGTTGATAGAGACAATGATTATAGAATCCCTTGTAGTAGCTCCCTCTGGAGAATGGGCTTTCTGAAGAGAAGGCCAGCTGACCACCACTGGACAATGCAGTTTTGATTACAGTGCTCATGGTACCAGGGTGAAAGCTTGATCTAAGTAACATTTATGCAGAATATCCCACTGTATGTGCTTAATACTCTAAAGTAAATTAGGTAACATGGCAATACTAGAATTCAGCACAGCAGGTACTTCACAAATTTTATGGAATTGAATGAAATTAATACTAATGAAATCTATAATTAGATGCCCTTTTAGATATTACCAGAGGGCATTATTAACAAGTGTTCATTGAGCAACTACCACTTGCCTTGTGCTAGCGAAGACTTGATATAAGGAGGGAGAGCTGTCAGACCCTACGCTCTAGGGCAGCAGGGACTAGGCACCCTGGTCCCACTGTATCTCCTGTGCTGACACCTAGGAAGGTCACAGTAAACAGTGCTTGCCTGGAGACTAAAGACAGAAGGAGGGCAGAATTATCCAAAGGGAGCCCAGAGAGCTACCACTCCCAAAACAAAGAGTTGGTAGGTGCAGGAGAAATGGAATTAAATGGCTTCCCCAGCAAGTGCTGAAGATCTTTAAGGCAGCTCTGGGAAGAAAAGGATAAAGGGCTAAGATAGCCTTCACCTTACTACGTGTGATAGTAGCCACGCATGTTTTTCTTCTCGTTACCCGTAGCCTAGCCCACTGGGGTACACCTGTGAGTTGCTGTCTCTGTCAGTCTGTATGTCTGTGTCTCCTCCCTCCCTCCCCACCTCCCCCCTTCCGTCTTGCCTCCCCTCCCTCTCCTTATTTCTCTGTCTCAGTCGTTTTGTCTTGGTCTCTGTTTCTGTCTGTCCCCATGTCTGTCCATCTCAGTCTCTCTGTAATTACCTCCCTGTTTGTTTGTCTTGGTCTTTCTGTGTCCGTCTCACTGGCTGTCTCTCTCTGTCTTTGTGTGTCTCTCTGTTTCCGTGTCTCACCATCTGCCCCACCTCCCCACCCTCCCTCTTCCTGTGTTGTCCATCTGTCCTCTTTCTCATTCCCACTCACGAATGTCCACTGGGACACACAGACCTGGGTGTATGTGCTGTCGTCCATCTTGACTGTAGATATATAATTATAGGTTTTTAAATACTTGCTACTTTCTTCCCATGGTATAGAGGTACATGTTATATTCCTCATCACATCAGGTTGTCAAACAATTACCCATGCTCAGAGGTGTATTTTAAGGTACAAATTACCTGTGCAGATAGTGGTTGTATCCAGATTACCCCAGCAGGTGCTCCAGGATGTATCCAGAACTGCAGGTGGGGGTGGGGCTGCCCTGCTGCACAGTTGGAGGAAATCCACACACTTCCGCTCTGTGGCACCTCCAGGGGATGCTCGGTGGGAACTCTGGGGTCATGATTTGGGATGAATTATGTTTGGACATCCCAGCTGCTAAACCAGCTACTTAACCTGAGTGGGTTTGTGATGCTTTGCAAGGGTGGCCGTGGCCTGCTTACTGTGATGGAGGAGTACAGGTGGTGTTGCTAGTCTGCACAGCAGGACAGAACTCCACAATCCCCATGGGATCCTCAGCTCCGACCAGACCGTTCCATGGTCTGACTTTGCACGGAGTTTGTGGGTGAGGAGATGAGTTTATACAAGGTCTAATAGGTAGAGGAGAGAACGAAGAGGCAGCTAACTGTGACTATTTTTTAATGCACTTTGGGGTGAGAGGCTCTCTGCCAGAGGCCTTCCATAGATGCTGCTTATTTAATCCTGCCGGCAACCGTACTCTATAAATGAAACAACTGGGCTGCAGAGAATTTAAAGAATTTGCCCTTAATCGTATACTTAATAAGCTACTGGTCTAGGATTTGATGAGCCCATATTCTTTCCACTACCCCAGTGATTTTCAAACTTTTTTTTTTAAAAAAGAGTAGAAGCCTTTAGTTTTAAACCATATCCTAATTGGCATTTCAGTATTTAAAAGAGCTGGTTGCTTTGCTGTTGTTGCAGAGGAGCAGGGTCCAGGGCCCCAGTACCTCTGCCATGGCCAGTCACTTGTGGCAGCCCCAGAAGAACTTCCTTGAGAACCGTGTGAAGACCGACTCTGCCTGGGCCAAGTGGCTCACTGGCAGTGAAGGATAGGGAAGAGCCCATGGAAGTGTGCCTTGGTGGATCAGTGAGAACACAGGTTAGCACAGTGACCGCGGGAAGATGGTGTGTGGTACAGGAAATGTCAACCTAAAGGAAGAAACTGAGGCACAAAATGTAATTTTAAAGAGTTTACTCGAGCCAGGGTGAGGATAGCTGCCCAGGAAACACTTCCAAGTTACCTTAAGAAATGCTCTGTTCAGCCTTTGTTGCAAGCAGGCTTTTAAAAGCGAAAAAGGAACAAGGAGTGGATGGATACAAAGTTGTTTGTCAGGAATTCTCATTGGTTTACAGAAATAAATTGATTAGTGATTGGCTATACATTGTGGAGCTATAGGGTAAGAGTTATGGTGTCCAGTGTGCAGCATTGTTAGGTTAGTTTATAGCTACTAGTGGTGTCAGTTAGTCTAGAGTCCATATAGCAAGCAGCTTCAAGAGATGATTACTTAGCTCAAGGTGGGCTGGGCCATGACTGCTGTCTCATTCCAGTGCCTCTCTGGGCCTCGTAATTTAAGGGAGGCTCACATTCCTCAGATAGAAAGTTTCTTTTCTTTTCCAACACCTTGGGCTGAAAGCTAAGTAAAATGCTACCTATCGTCTGCTTGACAGTACCTTTGATAGAGTGAATTCTAGGGGAGAAGGGAGAACAATATTATTGGCTTGCATATCAAAAAGGTGAGCACACACAGTGCAGATGGCTGGGTGACTCACTCAGTGTCCCGTGGTAGTAATGGAGGGGCCTGGCCACCGATTCCTGGGGCCTTCCCACTGTGGCACGGGACAGAAGCAGGAAGGGAGGCAGGGAAGTAGCTCCTTTGCGAGTGGTGCCAGCACCTGCCTTCTCCAAGGTGATGTGACGCGGGGCATTCGTATCAGACTCATGAGGAGCCTGGCTAGTGGTACACCCCGGCCCCGCCTCAAGCCCATTCCAGTAGTAAAGAGTCATTTAAGCTTTATTAATGGTCAAGCCCAAATAAACATACATGCTTCCTGATATAACAAAAAATAATAAAGGAGAGTGAAATAAAACTATTAATAACAAGTCTCATGCTCCTCAGCAGTTCAGAGCCCAGCAGTTACCTGCCCCGGTGACAACACCATCACCTAGTCTGTCCTCTCTGAGTAGATTCAGGGAGACCTAACAGGGGCCTCCTTTGCTTCACATTTTCGATGCAGAATCTTTTGTTTTTCCCAAAGTCCTTTTATTTTATCTGGAGGTACAAGTGAAGTGCCCACCCTGTGTGCCCTCATCTCCGCGTGTGAGTTCACCTCTGTGCTCTAATTCTGTCTTGGGCGTTAGAGTCCTGCACCAAGGCCTGGGGTGTTTCGGAATAGGTGGTATAGGTGGCTTGCGAGTTTCCTGCTGCTGCTACCAAAACAGCAAGAGTCAATGGAGAAACACTAGAGTGGAGAATAATGAGGATGGTGACAAAGGAGCAGCCCAGGCAGATGGTGGCACCAGTTACTCTTTAGCCAGTGTCCTTTAGGAGCTGCTAGTCTCTGCACTGAGTTGAGTGAATCTTTGTATCTTTATCACAGTACCGTGCAGCTTCAAACTGAGCCCGCCATTTAATTTCTTAGCGTTAATTCAATTTCAATTACCTCTCTAGTTTTTCAGTTGCTCCTCTAAATCTTCAAAGTGGGAATATTAAAACTGGCACCAGAACTTGTCACTAAATTGGTGAGTATCCTTAATATACAATCTGTGGTGTATCAGTAATATTGGGTTCTTATAGAAATTACTTGATCTGAAATCAAAGTTAAAAAACAAGTATGAAGTCCTGTTGAGCTGTCATATGAAACTCCTGAAAATAAATATCAAGATAAAGCCTACAGAACTCTATAGTTGAAGGATAATGTGTTAAAAATACACATTTTAAAACTTCCACCCTGAACCTTACGGTGCTTGGGTCAGGCCTTGCAGAAGTTTTTTACAAAGGGTTTTTGGGCAGGATGAATGAAAGGTTAGGTAGATGTGATTAACTTCGTATTTAATGCAAAAATCCTCTCTGATCTAGAAGTCTTGACTATTCTAAAATGAGCTAATCGCCATTGGGGTGAATTTATGTAGCAAATTGCTGTCTGCTGTATTCAAATTATTCCCTGAGCTCTGACTCATTCAGAAAGCACCAAATATCACAGAGATACACAATTATCGTGCTTAATTAATGTTTGCAACCAAAAAAGTGTAAGGTTGGAATCTTTAATATCATTGTGGATATTGAAGAGCTGAAATTAACTGACTATTATCTTGAGATTAATATATTTCCCCCAAGCCATACCCTGGGGTCAAAAGACAGAGTATTAAAACTATTTGAAAAATTCACTGCAATTAATTGCTTTAGGGTATAATTTTTTTTAATGTCTTGCTTCCTTACGCCTGTATTACTGATTGTTATAGCCTGCACACTTCACCCATTAAGTGGTAATTCAGAGTGACAACTACATTGAAATGAAGCAAGTTAGTTAATCAGCATGAAACTGTTCCTGAAATACCCTGTCCAAGTACTCCTTAATCACAGGAAGCCTCTGATTACTTGATTTTCTCCTGAAGTGAGATTTTTCTGTACAAAGCCATAAATATATTTATTTTAAATACAGGCCAGGGGAGGGCTGAAGTTTGGTTGGAATTGTTATTAGAACCTGTCACAGCAGACCAGTAACCAGTTCTCTGGTTGTGTAGAGCCCTCTAGGACGTATTGCAGAGGGTGTCAGCAAGCTGCTGTTGGTTCCAGCCCTGCAGCCTTGAAATACAAGCTGGGAGTCTGAGTAGGGCCATGGCAGTTGTAACATGACTTGGTTTTCATCAGAGCACGACCTTGAGTGACAAGGAGCTCAATCAGTAGACATGTGTCTAGTCTTGTTTGCCTGTTTTGGTTGGGCTGCCTGGACAGCCAGGGCAAGCTGCCCTTTGTCTTCCTTTTCTTTTTGATCAGTGGTCTAGGCTCTGAACAGCCACGTTGTGTGTCCCCCTTTCAGGGAAGGCTGAGTTGGCACTGTGAACTATGCTGGTCCTTGAAACAAGCCCACATTTTAGAAGGGACACAGCAGTCTGGTGAAGGGCTAGGTGCCACTCTCCAACCTGCTGCAGCCCCTGCCTGACTTGCGGGTTCATGGATGTACTGCATATCATTCATGCACATTTCTTCTCCCTGCATGCTTGGATATGCATCTCTCAGTAGGGATGTTTGTGGACCAGTTCAAGTGCTTTCAGGGTCTAAAGATAAAACCAAAGTATTCTAGATGTCAGATTGGCTATAGGAAAAAGGAAAACCCCTCAAATTCCAAATCTCTCTCACACTCCCCTTCATGAGAACACCATTTGGTGGCTCCAAGGAAATGATGACCAGGTAGGTAGTTCCCTGTGTGCCCATAAACTCACAGCTCGATGCTTAAAGTAGTAAGGTGGAGCTATGGTACGTGAGAATGCCTGTAAGCCTATGGCATTCACTCTTCTTAAACAAATAATCTAGCAAATATTTAGTTAGTGCTCACAGACACTGTAAGGTTAGCACTTGGGATACACGTATGCCCTTAAGAAGCTCGCAGCATTGTGGGGGAGAGACAAGTGAACACGTAATTCATCATGCATCATGTTAGAAGCAAAAATAGGGGGACGTGGCAAAAAGGAGAGAGTGTTAAGCTCCACTAGGGTGAATCAGGCAAGACTTAAGGTGCATCATGGAGGATGAGTAAGAGTGCCCCAGGGGATGAGGTGTGGTTGGAGTGGGGAGAAGCGGGCACAGCACGTACGAAGAATCGCCATTCCCATCAGGTGTCAGGCTTCATGGCAAAAATGGAATGAACAATCTGTTTTCCTTTGGGTAGCCATGCCCCTACCTAGATTTCTGCAAGGTGGTGGTCCTGCATTATTCATGTGTGGGAAATGCAGAGCCAGCCACCTGCCCTAAGCCAAAACGAAGAGGGCAAGAAAGGGCTAAGCCTATTTGGGGGAGGGAAGTGACCCAATGCTTATAAAAGCTTAGTGTAAATGATTTTTTATTTACTATGCACTGCCCTTTCATTAGTGTGGTCTGTGATTATAGCATATTTCTCAACTATTATTCCATGAAATCACCATAAATTAGAAGAACAAGAAAAGAAAACAGTGGGCTATTTAAGTCACAGGGGAAAACTGAAGCAGAGACAAACAAATTCATGACAGTAACAGAGCCAATGAGAAGTTGCTCAGGATAGAGCCTGGGTGTGTTCTCAGTTCTCAGAGTTACTATGACAGAGGTCCTTCTTACTCTTTGGTCTTCCTAATATTCATGATCAATTTAAGAAACTTCTCATAATATCTGTGTTCTAGTACAGTAGGGAAGCATAAGGCAGCACAGTGCTATTTGGTGGAGGAAGGAAAAGAAAGACATCTGGAGATGGTTTGTAAGTGTCACATGGGTACACCAGGATGTCAGATAGACAGTTAGTAAATGGTACAAAGTCAATTGAAAAATAGAAATTTTATTAGGTAGGAATTAGATATAAAATTCCCAGCACATTCGCACTGTGGAATGAGATAAACCTTGAGACAAAAGATCAGCCAAATGTGAAATAATAACACTTGATTGTTAGTGTAGAAACATAGAGATGGTCCCTGATTAATGCTAGTTCGTCACGCTTACAACGTTACATGAAAGTGCACAGTATCACTGCAAATTGGTCAAACTCGATCTTTCTCCCAGGCACGGGATTACGTAATGGTGCATTCCCTTGGTGGGCAGTGGCACTAGCCACGTTCATCCCAGTCACTGATACTGTCCCAATCGGCTCCACACGCCCCCTCCATCCCCACCGCCACAACTGGCGCATGTGAGCTTCAAGCTCAAATTGTCTTCTCCCCTAACTCCATTGCTTGCATCACAAATGAGTCCGCGGGCTCCCAACCCCTCACTTCTCCGCACATGTCCATAGAAAAGTCTTCGTGAAAATGGTTGGTTCAAAGGTGATTGGCCCAACTGTGGATAGTTCTGAGATGTCAGGTTTTCTGGAGTGTTTCCAACGGGTATGCAGGCTAAAGTGCTAAGCTATAGGTAGTGTTTGGTAGGTTACATGTATTAAATGCATTTTTAACCTACAATATTTTCAGCTTAGTTGGGTTTATCAGGACATAACCCCATGGTAAGTCGAGGAACATCTGTATTCTCTTCTCCCTCACCCCCAGCTTTCTCCCAGCACATAGACCAGTCACCCTTCACTTGATGCTTGATATGTAACCTTACTTTTCTCCTCACTCCTTCCTCTCTAGCCATACCTGCTTCTGTTATCCATTATTTCTAGTATTCATTGTAATACTCAGTTTATTTTTTCCCATAGCTTCCTGAATGGAACACATGCTGAGGGTTAAAAAATAGAAAGTCTCTAACCTGTATTTTAAACTTATGTGCTAAAGGCTGACTATTGGGAATGAGAGGTGGGTATTATGTGAAAGTTGGTTGTTAGTTACCTGGTTATAAGGTGAAGCAGCCTTCCTATTTGACATATCTTTGATATATATTTTTTTCATTACTCAGGTGTTAATTTTTTTTAGGATTACATACGCATGAAGTCCATTTTAAAGCAATAATTTATTTTTTCAGATTGTTATGTTTCTGCTACATCAGAAAAATGATTGATTTGATTTGTGACATTTCCATAAAGCTTAAGGTTTCTATAAAGCTTAAGATTTGATTATTTCAAGAGAGATGCTAACGGCACATTTTCTTACTTTAAAATTTATCTTCAGGCTTCACTCAATCTGTGATTGGTCTAATACATCCTAGTGGCTTCAGGTATTACCTGTTCATAGATGATTCAGCCCAGATCTTGCCTCTGAACTCCAGGTGTCTATGTCGAGCTGGAATCCATTCTCTTCTCGATGCCCCTACACTGTCCAGTGCTGGCCAGGATCCTTGCAATGGCCTTTGATGAGTCTTCCCCAACCCACGCTTGCTACCTCCATCCCATGCTCTGTGTTACAGCTAGAGTGGCTTCTCTTGGCATATACCAACGCTTTATCCCTTATTGGGACACACCATTTATTCTCAGCCTCTAAGCAATAAGAATATAAATATTAAACAAAAACCCTCCCAAATGTTTCATTAGTACCCAGCCAAGAGTAACTCTGTCTCAGCTCTCTTCACTTCTGCTTGCCTACTTTTTTTCTGCTTTCAGAGCTAGAAGACTCTGCATAGCCCTTGGCTCTGTGCTCACCACCTGTATTTGCTGTATTTATGTTCCTTTTACCTTTTATGTTAGAGGCACCTGCTATTGGTTCTGTCCCCAGTTGTGCCTGATTTCCTCTCAGGTCTGCTTTCTTTAAATGAGTGAGTGATTGTACGAGTGCTTTTGGTGCTAGGCCCCTCAAATCCTTTTGGAAAATAGAGTATAATAAATGCCAAACTTGTGAACTCAATTTAGCACTTAGGAACAAAAATGCAGATGTTGGTTATAAAACAAAAGTAGATTTGGGTAAGTCAACCTGAGGGACCGAAAATATTTTGTCTTTATAGTCTTCCTTTTCTGTTATTTGTATGGGAAAAGAAAAGTAGATTTCCTGCTTTTTCAACTTGTAAGTGATTTTTCAATTTGAAATGAATGAATATAAAGAGAACATTCATTCTGTAGCTTTAGAATTTGGCCTGCCATTATCAAAAAAATAATAGAAAAGTCATCACTTTAATAATCTATAGCCAGTAAGGTCTTGGGTGGCTTATATAATAAATTTGTGATTTTTAAAATCCAAAGCCTCATAATAAACACATTTCTTGAGAATGTCACACTTATCATATTTAGGTTTATTATGGTTCAGTTTCCAATGTCCTGGCAATATCCTGGTTTGGGTTTTACCCTCATACTAAGTATTGGCCAAAGGGGCAAGAAAATGAGCTAGCAACTGAGTCTAGTCTGGTGGGTGACCTCCTTCTAAAACCTTAAAAATAGGTTATACCAATACCTTTTCTCAAATACTGTACTAATGTATCTTGTGTGAGCTTTGACAAAATAAAACTCTTTAGATCACATAGTACATATGTGATAAATATTTAAATAATATTTTTAAAGTTTTTAAAATTGAAAACAAAACATTTAAACCAAAATCTCACACATTGGGGGATGAGGGATGTGGAATGCTGGTTGTCAACACATTGTCATAAATCTGAGAGTTGGCATCCCTGCATCAGCCATCCCCAATTCACCTAGATCTCAGGGAGCTCTCCTGGTTCCACCTTCACATTCTCTAATTTGCTTTTTAAAAATCTGCCTTTCATTTTTTCTGTCAGTTCCTGAATGTATTCCAGGAGAAACAGGAAGATGAATTAGCCCAACCAGCATTGACATGAAGAGAAATTACTAGCAATTAGTTTGACACTTGGAACTGGCAGCCTAAGAATCAGAATTTAGAATTTGCTGGTCAAAACATCCCTTGGGCTGCTTCTTCCTAAAACTAACACCCAAGTCAGCAGCTATCCACTTGTTGGAGGGATGGTGTTGTAGCCTTTTTGATGGATTTGAGAAGTTCTGCAAATGTGGGAAAAGAATGGTTGCTTATGGAGTTGTCAAATTAGCCATTTCTTATTGATTAAACACAAAACAGATCCACATGAGCCTAAATATCTTGGCCATGCAAACAGACTAGCAAAAATTAAGGTGTGGAATAATCAAGGCTAAGTTGCAGGCCAGATTTTGAAAGCATGAAAACACCAAAACAAATGCTAAAAACATCAAAAACATAAAAGCAAGTGTTTGAATTTCATGATATTAAGAACAAGTACAATTAGGCCTTGTTTATTGGCCATTGTAAGAAAAGGGATTTCCCTGTGACAGATACAGTCCCATCTTTTCTAGGACAACCTGATATCTAATATTAATTTACTTTTACACCTGGAAAAACGTCACCATAGGCATTCCTCATGGCTTGAAAATTCTACCACGGAGCTATCCATGTATCCAAAATAAATGAATTTTTCACAGAACAAAATTTCCCCTTCAAATGCCAGAGCTCTTTTAATCTTGTTTATATGAAACTTTAAAATGTATCATACCCTTTCCTTCACAGATCCTTAAATCAGGGCTCCTTAAAATGATTTAATCTTTTTTGATGAGGTAGGTCACACTTACTGTGGAGTTTGGTAATTAGAGGTTTTGAAGAGTGGAAGAGTGTTTGAAGTAGGGGTACTACAGGAGGAGAGATGGAAAACCAGGGGATGGTAATCTGAGAGTGAGAGGGATGCTCACACTGAAGATTTTAGAGGTGATGCAAGTATTAAGGATGAGAAGGTCCAGGACAGAGGTTCTGAACCTGATTGCCTGTGAGAATTGCCTGGAGAGCTTAAAAGATACACCAATGCTTCTGTCCTCCCCCAGTGTTCCCAGGACCCAGGCTCCTTCCAGCTTTAGACTTCACAATCCCTAGTATGTGGCCTTCTTCATTACCGCTCCAGGTAGAGCTCCAGCTTCCACATGGACATTCTAAACAGCGGGATAATGGAAAGGAGGAAGGGGCAAAGGGAAAATCAGCTGTCTTATAAGACAAGTTGCTGGAAGCTGCCACATGATGCTTCTGCTTACAGCCCATTGCTCAGAACTTGATAATGTGGCCATACCAAACTGCAAGGGAGATTGGGATATTTAGTCTTCATTCTGAGTAGCCATATGCCCAGCTAAACATTCCATTACTATGAAAGAAGGGAAGAAGGGATGTTTCAAAACAAGCTAATATCTCTGCCACAGAAAAGTAGTAGGTTACATAGCCTGATAATATGATCTTCAGATGACCTGGAGATTTTGAAGTTTTGTTATGTACCCTCATCCCAGGCTCTCAGGTCCATGGGTATAAAAGGAAAAGCAGCCTCTAGTTGAGAGGGACCCAATTCAAGTGATTTCCTTAGGGGACAGCGAAGGTTCAATTAGGGCAAGAATGGGAAGTACAGAGAAGAAGTTAAAGATATAGGAGATTTTCATGATGGTGACATTTCTTCACTATCTATATCCCCCTTATGTCTTCCTTTTCTTCTTAACCAGCATAAATTCCATTATTATAATAATCACTCCTTTGAAAATACCCTCAACTCCCTGATACCTCTCTCCCTCCATAGAGCTCCTGGAAAATCCCCAACTCTGTGTAAGCTTAACTCTGTACCTCCTCCTCATAAAATTAATAACTACAAAGCTCAAGTGAGCATTCAGCATGGTCTGGCTATTGCGCGGCATTTTCCCTTGGATGTGCCGTATCCCACTCCTTAGAGAATCATGTGTTTATCATCCTCCTCCTCAAACTTCTAACTCCCCCTCCGTTTCCACTCCCTTTAACTGGAGATCTCACTTGGTCTTTCAGTGGGAAAAAAAAACAAAAAGCAAACAAACAAACAAACAAAACCCACAGAACAATCAGGCATCATCAGGAGTTCCTTCACTGCATATTCCCGTCTTCCTCCCTTTTACAGGGGCAGTGTCCCTGCTTGTGTGGAAGGCTAACCTGTCTACTTTGCACTCAAGCCTATCCCTTCTTGCTCCGTTAAGTACTTTGCTTCTGCCAGTACATATTCTCTACTGGATCACTCTCATCAACAAACACACATGCTCCAATATATGCCATTTTTAGAAAACACACAAATAATCCACGACCCCACATACCTGTCCAAATACTGTCCCATTTCTTGGCTCTCCTTCATAGCAAAACTGCTTGAAACCGTTGTATGCCTATCTGCTGTCTGCAATTCCTCAACCTCCTCCAGTTTTTCAGTGCTCCAGTCTGGCTTCCATTTTCACTCTACTGGAATCTGTATTTGTAAGTGTCCATTCTGTTTCCAGATATAACTGTCATGTCTCATCCTCGTCTTGACCTCTAATGCAGCATTTGATATACTTGACTAGTCCTTCCTTCCTGAATCAAATTGCCTCTTGTGGCTTCTGTGACACATGCTTGCTCCCCTATTTTCTTGCTGTCTCTGAGTTCTACTTTGTGAGTTTTCTGTAGTGGTTCCCTTCTTCTACTCAGCCTCTGAATGTGGAAATGTCCTGGGCCCCAGTCCTGAGCCTTCTTCTCTATGCAGAGTTTCATAACTCTCAGAACCTCTCCCATGAGCTCTAGACGTGTATCCAAATGCCTGCATGACATCTCCACTTAGATGTTTTATAGGCGCGCTGTCTGAGCTTGTCCAAACAGAACTCTTGAATTCCCACCACTTCTCTGTGTCAATAAATGTAGCGATCACCCGCTGAATGGCTAACACGAAAGACTTAGGTGACTGTTCCTTTCCCTATTCCCCCCACATCCCTTCCATCAGCAAGTCCTGCTAGTTCTGCCTTCAGAGTACACCCCACGTCCATGCAGTTCTCTCCAGCATCACTGATCCCACCCTTGTCCGAGCCATCATCATCTCCTGACCTATTGCAGTAACCTCCCGGCTCCCACTCTTTCTTGTTGTGATGTATTCTCATAGAGTGGCCAGAGAGATCTTTAGAAACGTAAATCCGGTAATTCAGTGTCCTCTCTTTGCGCTAGAATGAAATCCTAGCTCCTTACCATGCATGGCCCAGGGCCCTGGGTGATCTGATTCCTGCCCACCTCCCTGGCCTCATTTCATCCTGCCCCCGCTAGAGACACACTGGTCTGTCTTCACCTTGGGACCGTTGCACTTATTCTCATGTTCCCAGACAGCTTTTCATGGTTGGCTGCGTCTCATCATCCAGGTCACAAATGTCACCTCGCCTGAAAAGCCTTCCCTGAACACCTTATGTGAAGTTGCCGCCCCAGTCTCTCTCTGTGGGTCTGCTTATTTACTGTCTGTCTTACTCCACTGAAACTTATGCTTCATGAGGGCAGGGATGATGTCTAGCTCGTTCATCTCTGTATTCCAGTGGTTAGAGTAATTATTAACCTCTAGTAGAAACTAATCAAATGTTTTTTGAATACCTGAATGAAAAAATGTCTGGAATGTCATTCAGTTTTGTGTCATATCACTTCCATCACTCTCTCTTACTGAAATCATGACTGCCACCAAGAGCAGTAATTTCCTGGTTATTTTTTTCTAAAAGCAATAACTCTGTTTACTGTTGAAATAGTAAATCTGAGAAGGGTAAGGAAAACCAGTTAATTAACCTTGTTAAAAATTACATGTGAAGACTGGAGAATTCAGAAGTAAAGTTCAGAATTAGTGAGATGACATTATCCTTATCTATTTCCCAATTCCTGAGTCTTTCTTTTTTGGTGGTGGGAGGGAGGCTGGAGATGACCAGAAGCTGTCTTGTCAAGATCTTTATCCATCCAGTCTTACAAGAAATACAAGGGAAGGAGAGGTGTTAGATGTGCTTTGAGCCTTAATAACTGGTTGTCAAAGCATGGGAAAGGAGTGGTCCAAAAGGCGGAGAAGGGCAACAAGAGGGTTCCCTCTTGCAGGTTCTTCATGAGGAGGAGCTCTTTGTGAACCTGTCATCGCTGGCTCCAGGGAAGGGGTCTGGGAAGAGGAAAGATGAGCAGTCATTTGGTTCTCTGAGGTTATCTCTGTAACATAGGTTCACTTTTATCCTTATATCCAGATATTAATATCATCTTTAGCACATCACTAGACCAGTCTTGAGATAATGGGGTTTTAAGCAGAGGTTGACTGTTTTCTTTTTCAGTTCCTAATTTGCCCTAAAGTAGAAGATAATAGTACTCAAGGAATTATTTTCTTACTGTGGTAAGTTTACATGCATAAAATTTACCATTTTAATCATTTAAATGTATAGTTCAGTTACATTAAGTACGTTCACATTGTTCTGCAACTATCACCACTGTCCACCTCCAGGACTTTTTCAATCTAAACCTAAACTCTGTCCCATTAAATAATAACTCCCTGTTCTGCCCTCCCCCTAGCTTCTGGTAACCATGATTCTATTTTCTGTCTCTGTGAAGTTGACTATTCCAGGTACCTCATATAAGTGGAATCAGGCAGTATTTGTCCTTTTGTGTCTGGCTTATTTCACATAGCATAATGTCTTCAAAGTTTATTTCGTGTCATGAATCAGAAATTCATTCCTTTTTATTTTTTATTATTTAAATAGAAATATAATTGTATATATTTTGTGGGTACATAGTGATGTTTTGATACATATAATGTATAGTGATTAGATCAGGGTAGTGTGCATATCTATCATCTCAAACATTTATCATTTCTTTGTGTTGGGAACATTCAGTATCCTCCTTTTAGCTATTTGAAACTACATAACATATTATTGTTAACTGTAGTCATCCTATGGTACTATAGAACACTAGAAATTATTCCTCCTATCTAGCTGTAATTTTGTATCCTTTAACAAATCTCTCCCTATTCCCCTCATTCCTTTTTAAAGCTGAATAATACTCCATTGTATGTATATACCACATTTTGTTTATCCATTCAACCATCTAGAGACAGGGGTTGCTTCTACCTTAGCTATTGCAAATACTGCTGGTATGAACGTGAGCATACAAATAGATCTTCATGTTCCTGCTTTCAGCTCTTTTGGATATATACCCAGAAGTGGAATTGCTAGATCACATGGTAATTCTATGTTTAATTTTTTGAGGAAAATACTCAAAGGATTTTAAATCCACTTAACTATTGGACAAAATGTCTGTCATTTATTGGTTCATATGTGCCATGTAGTATGGTAGGCATCAGAGAAATGGAAATGAATGGGACAAGACTCCTACTCTCAAGAAACACAGGGTCTTAGGTTGAGGGACAAAGTCAACAGATGCATAAATAATTGGCTATTATATACTGTGTTCAAGTCTATAATAACATGTGTATAGAGTACTACGGGAATATGTCATAACAATAATGATCTCTAGTGTTTCTGAAGATAAAATCTAATTGGATGTCTGAGATGCACGTTCCACTGAATTCTGGTTAATAGTGGGCCATGCAGTATAGAAGTTCCAGTGTACAAGCTTTTGTTGTACAGTTGTTTTTTTTAATAACTAGCTCAATCCATTTGTCTTTTCTATGACCTAAATGTCTCTCTTTTGTTTTTTCTTCCTCCAGTGGTTTTTAATTGCCAACAGATCTTACAAAGTCAGTGCAGCAAGCTCTTTTTTCTTCAGTGGTGTGTTTGTTGGAGTTATCTCTTTTGGTCAGCTTTCAGATCGCTTTGGGAGGAAAAAAGTCTATCTCACAGGTAATCTATTAGAGTGTTCATGAACTGAATAAGAGGATTTATTTCCCTAAGATTCTTAGGGAAATAATAAGGGGACTATTTCCTTAAGGTTCTCAGGGAACTGGCACAGAACTGGACACAGAACTGATTTCTACTACACTGGCAAGAGGCCACACTGCAGCCAGAGTTGATTTTGGCCAAGCACTTTTTAGTGACTAGCCCATCTACTTAAAGCCACATATTTGTGTTGTAAGCTTTTCATAGGTGATGGTGCTTTCTACAACCCCAAATTCTAATTTATGCCATGTTTTTAAGGAGAGCAGCAAAAGATTGAGACAGTTTACTAGATCTATTCCTTTATATCTCTGTGTGTTGCTTCATTTCAGATGAGCTCTATAGGACTCGGTGTTGTACGCTTGACAAGCTGAGTATGAGCAAGGATTTTTCAATTTCCAGCATTATTGTGAATAATTAAAAACTGGGTGTGATTGACAGAAATCGTGTAATAAAGAATATAAACCTCAGTTCTTTACAGTTTTTAAGAAAAACTGTTAAAAAAACATAGCTCAGAAAATTTAAGTTTACAAAGGTTTGTTTTACAAACTAATGAATATAATTTATTACTTTCATCAAAGCTGTTTTGCCTCTGGATTATTGAATATTGTTCTCTCTTTCTAGGTTTTGCTCTTGACATCTTATTTGCTATTGCAAATGGATTTTCCCCTTCATATGAGTTCTTTGCAATAACTCGCTTCCTGGTGGGCGTGATGAATGGAGGGATGTCACTGGTGGCCTTTGTCTTGCTGAATGAATGCGTGGGCACCGCCTACTGGGCACTCGCAGGTACTGCTTAAATCACGCAGATTTGGACGTGGTGAGAGGCTCCAGAAAATCCTGTAGGGAACCAGTTTAACTCTAGAATCTGAAATGCATTTGGACTTGAGGTGCTCATCCAACTATTAGATTGCCTTTCATGAGGTGGTTCTGTGTGACCTTGAACGAGTTATTTTATTCATATTCCGTTTCCTGTAGAAAGTCTTCCCCGGGGCCTGCCTCACAGATGTGAGCTGGCCACCCACCTCATGGGTTGCCTACAGGTTATTATGGAGAGTGCTGATTTCTTCAGAAGGGCATTAACTGTTTTTTATAGCTTAAACTGAAAAATAGTGCAGAGGTAGGAAATACTACAAACTCCTTTCTTGGAGACTTCTTCTTATATTTTATTAAATCCTGATTCATGGCCCTTTCTTGTTTTAACCATTCCCCTCAAGTCAGCAAATAGTACTATTGTAGCATTTCTTTACTGATGCTTAATTTCCAAAATTGAGGCTATATTCTGTATTGTTTTTAACCATCCCATTATCTCCTCAAGAACTACGTATATAGTAAAATAAATGATTTTAAAAGGTTATTTGACTTAAAATATTGTCTTGAGAGAGCACCTATGTCTAAGACTCTACTTTGTGGACTTAGGTTTGCACTGATAACCTTTTTGTTAGTTTTATTTTTATTCATTTGATGATGATTGAGTACCACTGATGTTCTTCTATCAATATGGAAAACAGGTTGACCGTGTGACTGATAAAAATGTATCTGAGTGAGGATATATATGAGAGAATGCCACTGTCTTTCTTTAGAACTGATGAATAGTGCCAGCTATCACTTGCTGAGTATCTGTTACATGCTGGGTACATATCTGTGATATCCCCAGAGCTTACAAGTTAAGAATTTCTACCTTCATTTTATGGATGAGGAAATTGAGCCTCTGAAGGGTGAGGTGACATCCCCATTTTCACATAGCTCATAACTGATAGCACCAGGATTGTAGTCTGGGCCTGACTGACCCCAAGCTCACATCATTCCCGCTGTTCCCTGAGGACTCTCCTCATGGAACTTCAGTGTGTCACCTCACGTGAGTGCTGGCCTGGTCAACCTGTTATGTCTAACTGTTGTTGTTTTTGAAGTTGTGTGGGCTACTGTATTGAGCTGGAAGACAAAGGCTAAATAAAATAGACTCTTGCTTTGTTTGTATGTCCACTAAGCCATTGTTGAACTGAAGGATGCATAGTGTTGGACCAGTTAGAACTAGTTTATGGAGCAAGAGATACCAGCTCCATGCTAGCTGGACAGTCTTCCTGCTGGTCTCTCACAAAGCAGTGCTTTATCGTTCACCTTGCCTGTAGCAGCGTACAAAGCCTTTTGAAATAAGCTATTAATACTTTTTCTCTTTAGCACAGCTCCTAAGTTAAGACCACTGAGAAAACTTCCTCTGAGTCTTCAATTTGCGTTGAGACTTTAAGGTCATTTTTCTAAATAGTAGGACCCAACTTTCTGGGACTTTCCAAGAAATTAGTAATGTTGGTGATCACACCTGCTCCCTGTATCCAGGGAAAGCATTAGGGCATTCTCTCCTTTGATTTCAGTTTTTCTGAGGCCAAAATTGTGCTCATATAAAGTATCATTAATACATGTTTTTCATGTACCTCTCACATTTCTCCATTAAAATATTCACATTTGAGTTCAGTTGTTGCATGAGGATGCTTTTTTACAAAAGATGTATACTACCTCCACCCTGCGAGATTATGTAAGGATTATCCCGGTCCTGTTGCATGTTAGGCAAAAAGAAAGACCTCCTGGTCTCTTGCTCCCTTGCCAGTTGCCTGAAACCAGTGAAAAGATTGCCATTAAAGTACTTTAACCTCCTATTCTTGTTGTTGAAAATGGGTTAAGATGAGGCTATTAAATTTTCTGTAGCAAAGGAAAAAGGGAGTCAGGAGAAAACCTGTAACAGTGGAACCAGATGGTTGCCAAATTCAACGTGAAATTCAAAGAGTGTGAGAGTTCCCTAAAGGCTGGTATGGTGACCTGCACCCAGGACAAAAGTAAGGCTCTGATAGCACCTGGAACTCTTTTGTGAGGAGCTTCCTTCCCTCTCTCATGAACTGAGGTCTTCCCCATGGTTTTGTCCTTGCCGAGCTGGTTTTTCTCCAGCATGATCTTATACACCCCTATGGCTTCAAATATGCTCATGAATTGCAAGAAGTTGGAAAAAAAACTAAATGTTCACCAATAGGGGATTCATTGGAAATAACCTAATTATTTAGCAATAAAAAATTAGTTTGAAAAACTATGCTTGATTATAAAATATTTGCAGTATGTATAAAATAATGTGTAAAGCATGTATAAAAAAGCATAAGTACCTGGTTCGTTCCCGGGTTTCAAAAAAAGGAAAAAAAAAAAAGCATAAGTACAAACTGCAAGCATCCAGTTTTAGCTGTTTGCATGTAGTGCTTAACAAGAAGCATGAGGCAAATTGCCTGAAAATTACTGAGAATTGAAAA
This sequence comes from Daubentonia madagascariensis, assembly GCA_023783475.1. Classification (NCBI taxonomy): domain Eukaryota; kingdom Metazoa; phylum Chordata; class Mammalia; order Primates; family Daubentoniidae; genus Daubentonia; species Daubentonia madagascariensis. Next base: position 3,836,122 of record JAKFHU010000913.1, on the reverse strand, counting down.
ACAAAAAATACTAAAGCTATGAAAAATTTTATATTGTCATATTTATTATTTGTTTTCTTATATTAATGTCTTTGTATAACAGAAAAAATTGGTGATCATTGTAAAAAATAATCAAGAAATATATACAAGTCTAACATGAAAAATACATACAGTCCTAGCTCCCTAGAGACGACTATGGTTAACATATTGCTGGGTACGCTTCCAGAGCTCTTCCTTTGCGTATCTGTTCCATAACATCCATTTATTGAACAGACCCTGCCTTGCACCAGACACTGCTTTTCTAGGCACTTTGGATAAAAGACTGGACAAGACAGGGATGGGTGGAGAAAGGTCCTGGCTCTCATGGAGCTTATGCTTTAATTAGGAGAGGCAGAACAAATAGGTGAATTTAGAAAATTATAAGTACAATGAAGAAAATTAAACAGGGTAATGGGCTAGACAGTAATTGCAGGTGGTAGTTACATTAAATAGGATGGTTAGAGAAAACCTCGACGTAGATGTTCAATCTAAGACGTGAATGACAAGCAAGATCTGGGCATGTGAAATTCTGGCAGAAGGACATTCCAGCCAGGTGGAATGGCAAGGACTAAGGCCCTGAGGCAGGAAGGGGCTTCTTTGGGAATTGAAAGGATGCCCGTGACTCCAGTGTAGAGAGTTAGGGGAGGAGTGAAGTAAGAGGTTGGAGGGGACCAGACGATATAGGGCCCATGATAGGCCAAATGAGGGGTTTGTTTTTTGTTTGAAGTACAGTGGGAAGCCAGTGGGGCACATTAAAAAGAAGAGCAGTAGGATCTCATATATACAGAGAGATTACTCTGGTAGGTGTATGAAGAATGGGCGATAGGAGGAAAAAGTAGAAATTGAGAGATCATTTATTTAGTGGGCTGTTGTAGTTGGCCACGGGAAACCAATGGTGGCTCAGACAAGATGGGAGCAGTGGGGAGGGAGGAAAGAGGGTGCATTTGGACTGGATTTTGGTGGGAACAGGGCATGATAAAGGACCTGCAGAGATGGAGAGGAAGAGGACTCAAGGAAACTTCGTGGCTTGTATTTGTAAATAGTTTATTAGTGCCATTTACAAAGATGAAGTCATAACTATATACTATTTTCTAACCTGCTGAAATTTGGCTTTTACTAGTATAAACTGAGCAGTTGTAACAGACTTGAAATGAATTAAAAATAAGCAAACATAAATCTAACAAATAGGCATACATACATAAAGGCATATAAATAGTTAGAAAGCCACTTGTGGTACTCCAGAAGTATAATATGCAAAAGTGGTGGCTTGAAATGTTCATTTTTTATTAATTTTTTTAACCAAATAACCTAGAGCCTTATTACATTTACATCTATATGCCTTTTCCCTGTTGTCAGTTCCAGACACATATGTGTAGCTTCCTGCTGGATATTAGATATGAATATCTGTTGGCCCCTCAAATAAAAATTATTACTTTCTTTCCACCTAAAATCTGTATCTTCTGGGAATTCTGCCTATGTCATCACAGTATTTAAAGTCACCAAAATAGATGCCTTTGAATTGTTTCCTCTTGTCCATAATATCCAGTTGATGTCAAGTCTTACTGATTATGACAGAGACTCAACTCTAATGAGCTCATACATAAAGGGAAATTATTTGGTTAACGTAAGTAAACCATGACAAGCCAGGCCTTGGAGATGCCCAGAACCAGGAAGTCAGATGCTTCTCGTCTCTGCTCCCCATCCTCTCTGAGAAGCTTCCTCTGCTCAGTTAGAGACGGGGCCCAGCAGCTCCAAGTCTAGTATTTAAAATCCTGGGTAAGAACTCTGACTGGCCCAGGTGGAGTCACCCGTGCAGCTGGGGGCACTGTAATTAGCAGCACCCACTTGAATCACAGAGATAAAGTGAGGGGTCAGTTCTCCAACAGTGAGGGGCATGTTCTTGGAATGGGGGAGGAGAGCTAGGAGGAAATGTTCTGTATTGACAGGAGGCTTCCTGGTGGCTTTTTTTTTTTTTTTGAGGTTGATAGATAGAAGGAGCTAAACCCAGATTATAGTAGGAAAATATAATTAACATTTGTATAACATGCATTATTTCATCTGAACTGAATAAAAACTACCCTTTGAGGTAGGTATTATTATTTCTATTTTACTAATGAGAAAACTGAGGCTCAGAGACATTTAGTGATTTGCCCAAGGTCACACAGTAGCACGTGGCTGAACTTGGTCCCTCTGAAACCATCCCATCCTCTGGGATGTCTTGTTTTTGCCTACATTGTTGTCGAGGGATACTGAGTGCTCAGAACTATTCTGAGCAATGACAAGAGGCCTTATTCTTGGAAGGCAGGTGCTACTTGATGCACTGTAATGAACCTGTAATAGCTATTGATTATCTTAAATTTCTAGGAACATCACACTGTCCTACTGTCCTTACTCCCTACTCATCAGACCGCGTGTTCTGAACATGCTATCACATCAGCTCCTCTTTCTGGCTTCCTGTTTTCCTTGCTAGGGCAAACAGTATACAAGTCATTACTTTTTTGTTATGGAGTGATAAGCTATGGACAGGAATCAAAGAAAACATTTATTTTACAGGATTATTGTAGAAAATTTTTGTAACAAGATCAACAAAGTTTTGTTGCTATGAAATGTCCACAGAAATTGCCTTTCCATAGAAATGAGGTAGGAGAGAAGAATGGTACAGAATGCAGGTGTTCTCATCGGATAGACCTGGGGACAAGTCCTGGCCCTGCCACGTACAGCTCTGTGTCCTTAGACAGCTTCACTTCACCTCTCTGAGCTATTTTCTTACTTCAGTATTTGGTTGATAATGGTGCTTTCTTCATGGGACAATGTATGTAAAACCATTATGCTCAATAAATAGTAGCTGTTACTACTACTAATAGCGATAGTAACAGTTATAGAAAGTGTGTCAGAGGTATAGAATTTGCAAGAATATTGGGCAAGCCAGTGGGGTTTCATACCCATCTCAATATTTATTTCAAAAAACATAAGATTCTTTACAATTCCATGGTTGATATTTTTGTGGTGTGCTGACAAAAATCTGTGCTTCAAGGAACTTTTTTTTCTTTTCTTTTTTAGTGACAGGGTCTAGCTCTGTCACCCAGGCTGGAGTGCAGTGGCATCATCGTAGCTCACTGCAGCTTAGAACTCCTGGGCTCAAGTGATCCTCCTGCCTCAGCCTCCTTAGTAGCTGAGACTACAGGTGCACACCACCATGCCTGGCTAATTAAAAAAAATTTTTTTATAAAGATGGGGTCTTGCTATGTTGCCCAGGCTGGTCTCAAACCCCTGGGCTCAAGCGATCCTCCTGCCTCGGCCTCCCAGAATGCTGGGATTACAGGTGTGAGTCACCATGTCCACCCTCTTAGGGAGCTTATGCTCTACTTGGGAGAGAGAGATGAGAAACAAATAATTACAATATGTTACGTATCTAATGGTGATAAATTAAGTGGGAAGGGCAACAGGGAGAGTTGGGGGAATGGGTTGTCATTTAAGATGAGAATTTGAAGGACAGCCTCAGTGATAAAGATTAAATGCCAGTATTGCAATAACCTCATGACCTAAAAACCATATCACCCATATGGCAAAACTATTTCCAAGCCTCAGCCAGAGGTTCAGGCAGATGGCAGTACAACAGTCAGTGTAGAAAGCATTTGGACAAACTCTTATAATTCATTTTGTCCCCATGTGGTTTGTATTTTTCATCTGTCCTTCCTCCATTTCCACTAATTTTCTGGCCTCTCTTATAGTTTTATCATCTGATGCTCAAAATTTGGGTAAGTTTTTTCTTTTCTGGTCTGCCTCTTACACTTGCTAGGGTAGGGCTGGCATCTCACAAGGAAAGAATTTGCTCTGTGACTTGGGGTTGGAAATGGTACTGCAGATGGTGCTTTCTCCAGTGACAGTTCTCTTTTCCCTGAATTAGGATCGATTGGTGGCCTCTTCTTTGCAGTTGGCATCGCCCAATATGCCCTGCTGGGATACTTCATTCGCTCCTGGAGGACCCTAGCCGTTCTGGTTAACCTGCAGGGAACAGTGGTGTTTCTCTTATCTTTGTAAGTAGTTTTTCCCCTTAGAGTTTTAATTTAATAAGCCAAATGAATGTTTTAAGAGGATGTGGGTCAATGAGTGGCGTTATTCCCTTTCAGGAGCTTGCCTGCACTGACTTTGGTGAAGAACTAAATTCTGCAAGTGCACCAATTCTTGGCAGCTCCTGGGAAGAGAGACGCTTAATTAATTCAGAATGTAGGTATCCCTTGTTTAAAGTAACCTCTCAATAGACTGCATTTTAGCCCTCAGATTGTTGGCATAGGGAACCAATTTCTTTTTCAACCTAACACCTCAATCTTAAAGATCTTCGGGCTGGATCAGATCATGTGCTGGGTGTGAGACTGAGGTGTGATTCTGTTGAGCATATGTATTCATATGTAATGTATAGTGACAAGTGTTCATCCTGCAGGTGAGTGTCGTCTCAGAGCCTCTAAATGTGGACTCTGGAGCAAGCTCAGATATGGGAAAAGTCCTTTGCAGGGGCTTGAGGCAGTAAAGGATGATTCCCTGGTCAGGGCAGGGTTCTATAAATGATTGCCCAAGGTGTCACACTGTGGTGCTCTAAAACACCCCCAAATGCTACAAGGTGAGCCACCAACTTAGACCCATTTCACCAGAAGTTTTAATGTGGCATGTGAAAATTTTTTCTTCCCTGAGGTGTTAGATCTCTAATTTTAATCATCAAAATCTTTAACATAAACAAAATTTACAGCCAATGGTACCCACTTTCTTCTGTGCCATAAAGTGAAGGAGACCTATAGTAGCATTTTAATTCAGATAGCTCTTTAATTTAGTAGCTCTTTATTCAGGTTCTATATTGAGATTTTTTTTTTTTTTGAGACAGGGTCTCACTCTGTTGCCCAGCTAGAGTGCAGTGATGTCATCATAGCTCACTTCAACCTCAAATTCCTGGGCTCCAGTGATCCTCCTGCCTCAGCCTCCCAAGTAGCTGAGACTATAGGCATGTGGCACCACACCTGGCTAATTTTTTAATTTTTTGTAGAGAATGGGGTCTCCCTCTTGCTCAGGCTGGTCTTAAACTCCTGACCTCAAGCAATCCTCCCACCTTGGCCTCCCAAAGTGCTAGGATTACAGATGTTAGCCACCGTACCCGGCCTATATTGAGGTTTGATGGCAACTGAACTGAAATTTGTTTTCGTACTATTTTTGGAAGCAAGAGAATTGTTAAGTGCAAAAATGAATACAGTAGAAATAGCCTGTATTATAAAAACAAAATTTATTAAATGTACTTAGTTATGTGAATTCAAGCGAGGTAATTTTATTAGGAAAGAAAAGTAACAGTATTTTATTAGCTTGCATATTACAAATTTTTGAAAGTAATAAATGAGTACCTAGTATAGTACTTGAATTAATAAGCATTCATGTAAATATTGAAGAATAAATGTATTTTCTTTTAAAATATTTAGTAAATTTCCTCCTTCTCCACTGAAGGAGAGTCTGGCTCTCATCTCTCCTTCAGTAGTAGCACCACTTCAATGGATGATCCAAGTTGTTCTGCTTTTCTTTTTCCATATGTGTAGTATGAGTTAGTTACTACTTAGTGCCAGGCTGGGATGTCTGCTGACTGGAATGTGAATCCAGGTTATGAAACATAGAAAGCAGAGAGAGAAGAACACATAAGATTTAAATATACGCTTACTCCACTAAGTCTGGAATGCCAGGCTTCCCACAGTCTGCCTCCGGTTCATCTTTCCTTATTTCCTCGCATCCCATTCCCCATACCCATGTTCAGGCACACTGAGCCACTTGTTCCCAGCATGCACCTTATGCTTTTCTGCTCTGTGCCTCTGCTCAATGCTGCACCTGCTCTTTCAACACCCTTCTCCCCATCTCCTCTTATTTAATTAATATTCTGCCACCCCAATTTGCTCAAATGCCATCCACCCGAGCTTTTCCTGATCATACCCCCAGCTATAAGTTATTCTCTTTTCTGAATTCCATAGCACTTACCTGTACCCTCTGAGTGGCCCTAAAGTTTCTGCTCATACCAAAGCCATCTCTCTCGTTGTGAGCTGGAAGCTCTCTGACAGCAGCAGGCTCTTTGCTCCATGACTGTGTTTCTCCCAGCACCAAAGCCAGGGCCTTCTGCATAGTAGAGCTTTTGTAGCTGTTGGACAAATGTTGGCACAGAAACATTAGGAATTACCTTCAGAATTAGCCACCAACAACATAAGAATTCACATTACATACCTTGTTTGTTTGTTTACCAGAAACATTTTTACCTAGCTTAAAAATTCCTTATTTTCACTATACTTGAATTTGAGTAGTTTTTTTTTTTTTTAAATCAGTGCCCCTTAATTTATAAAGATTTGCCATCTGTAAGGATATTTACAAAACATTTTCGAGCACAGGTAGCATTGTTAAATTAGCATTTTAGCTTCCAAAGGTGACCACACACAGGTAACCCTGTGGCCGTATAGAGTACAGTATATTGAAAGGCCTGCTCCTTCTTTTAAAAATGTGTGTTACTGTTTTGTTTTTATAATCTGCATGTGTTGGAACTCATATTCCCAAATCTGTCCACTGGCAGCGAGGTGACCCTTCATATAAGTAAGATATTGGCCTCTCAAAATAAGGAGAAATAGAAGTTCCTAAGTTTGCATGAGCAAAATAAACCCTTTCCCTAGAAGAAATAGTTTTATAAACTCAGAACAAAATTTCCAAAGCCTGAATATCTCTCAAATATCATCTTTAAAAATGATTTATAAAGTTTAAAAAATAATTTTTTATTGCTTGTAAACAATTCTGAAAACACAGAGAGGCTTAATGGTAGGGGCAGATGACTTACATTACGCAAAGGTAATGGCTGCTGATATCTTGGTATATTTCCTGTTGGTCCTGTTTTACTCCTTTCAATCTTGCTCAGTTTTAATTTTTATTATCATATGCTTTCTCTATATATTTATCACAGTAGTCTTCTTTTATTTAAATGTAATCAGGTAGTTTTACATAGTAGCTCATGTAAGGTCCTGTGGATAGGGCCAATTGATCCAATTGATGATTTGCAGACTTAACTTCCAATGGAACAGCGTTTTACTTGATTATTTACTTGCATGTCAGTAATAACAATCGAATGGCAATGAAGAATGAAATAAAGGGATTTTTCAGGATGTTGCAGGTGGCCTTTGTCCCTGCTTTTGTTGACAGTCAAATGTTGGGTATGAATGTTCTCTTCCCTAGTAGCAAAGCTCCTGGGAAAATTCCTGCCTTTTTGTTTCCAGCATCTTTCCTCTTAGTACCTAGTACATTGCTCTGTACAAAACGCTCAATAAATGGTTAATGATGGACTGGCTGTCCACTAAGGTTCCAAATCCCATAGGGTTTGTTGCTATTCACTATCCTTATTGAAAGGCACAGTGAATTCTATTAATATAAAGCACCTTAAATAGCCAGTATTATTCATCCAAGTTTCGTTTTAGGCAGATAATGTCAAATTAAATCAAAAAGTACTTGATGTTGTGTTAGTAAATAAGGCTTCCATGTTCCTGCCGTGGTTTTGTCTTTGAAAAGTCCTAAAAGTGTATGCAGAAGGGTGAAGAGGCAAAAAGATGTATAATATTTAAATCTTGAAGCTATTTGAAGATATAAGTGGAAAATAACTGTAGGTTTGTGCCTAGGAGTTAACCAGAAATTAACTTTTACTCTTTAAGATCTTGGAGGATCAGGAAATACCCTCAGGACATAGTAAAGCTAATGTGTCAGGTGATTTGAGTATTTTGAAGCACTAAATGCTCAAAAGTAGCTGTGATAAACTGTTTCATTTTTATGTATAGTCTTAAAATAATCTCTACCTCTTAAATAACATATCACTATGTCAACAACACTTCACTTTTTAAAAAATCTGTTTTTTTCTGATGAGATAATAAAGATTTCTATCTTCTTTGTGAGACTTTTTCAGAACTTAAAAAACCCAATGTCTCTACAGTATTATTCTAACAACACTTGGCTAGGATATAGAGAGGGATGGGGAACCTGCAACCTTGAGGCCACATGTGGCCTTCTGGATCCTTGAGTGTGGCCTTTTAACTGAATCTGTGTTTTGCAGAACAAATCCTTTTAATAAAGGGATTTGTTCTGTGAAGTTTGGATTTGGTCAAGGGGCTGCACTTGGGGATCTGGAGGGCATTATTCAGTACTGTAGACTTAATTTGCCATTCACATCTTAAAATTAATTTAAAAATAGATGCATACTGTTTACCTTTTTTTAACCACCATTTTGAAAGCATATTCTTGGTTTCCAGTGATATAGTAGGCCACCATTTAACATTGACGTGCAGTTGAAGGTAGTGTGCTCTCTCTCCCGTATGTCACTGCAAGAATCAAGCTTTAAGCCAGACAAGGGAATCCCTTTGTGGTGAGGGAATGCACATACCGAGTGGGTGATTTTTCTCCTTTCTATGCATGTGTACCTATATGAATATATAGCCTTTAATGACATCTCTTTCAGATTCATTCCTGAATCACCTCGTTGGTTATACTCCCAGGGTCGACTGAGTGAGGCCGAAAAGGCACTGTACCTCATTGCCAAGAGGAACCGCAAGCTGAAGTGCACGTTCTCATTAACACATCCAGCCAACAGGAGCTACAAGGAGACTGGAAGTTTCCTGGATCTCTTCCGTTACCGGATCCTCCTAGGACACACTCTGATCCTGATGTTCATCTGGTAATTATATCAAAGGGGTGTTTTTTTGATCTTCAACTCAGGTTGCTAAATATCTCCTGATTATCTATTCCCTCTTCACGATTACATAAAATTTTATCTCTCTTGTCAGCAAGAGGTTGTTTTCTCAAAAACAAGGCCCCTGTCCCTTAGCACCCCTGGTGTTGTGTGTGCCTCTGCTGTTGCAGCACTATCTCTCTCTAGCAGCAGGTGATGGTGCCCAATGGGCAGGTTCTCTGAACTTGAGTAAGTAGACATCAGAAACACATCTTTGCTCCTGAGGTATTTAAAGTAAATATTTAAGCTCCCTTCCACCCTATGCTCCCCGCCAAAAGGAAAGAAAGCAAACAAGCATACCAGAGACAGAAGACTTTCTAAATTGGACTTTAAAAATACCTACCCTTTGGTTTTGGCATCAAGCAGTTTGCTAGCACATTCTGACTGCAATGCTCTGTGCTACTCTGAGATGTGCTAAATATTATCCCTCATAGAGATGGGACCCCAGGAGTTTGAAGTGATGAACCCAGAGCCATGTATGCAAATCAGTGCTTGAACTGATGAACACTTATCCAAACCTGATTTTCTAGTTGTTTAGCTTATTTCCACCTGCCTCTCAAAATTCTCTCAGCATGTATGTAAGTTGCATTCAGGGGTTCAAGATGGTTCCATTTAAAAACTGAAATTGTAGAAAGGGGAGAAATGGATGGGCACATACAATTTGTGGATTTCACATTTTAATATTGTACATTCTGCTTAAAGTGTCATAAATGTTATTTGGTCCAGTATCAGGCATGATTGTCATACCTACTGGCTAAAGGACTAGACTATTACGCTATGGCTTATATGTATTTGCCATGAAGGCTGTGTGGAACTCTGTGTTTTCATGTGGAGATAAAGGAAAGTGATTTTATAGGAACGTGATCTTATGTATAAAGCTAAAAAAGAATAGTAGCTTGAGAATAAGAAGCTGCAAAGATATTTTTCTGTATCATGATTCTCTTTCCTACCCAAGCACTGGCTGCTGCCTTTATGGTCAGGGGCCATGTCACACCAACTACTCCCTTTCCGCACAGAAGCAGCACAGTGCTGGGAATATCACGCAGGCATAATGAATGTTGAGGCTTGGAGGCATGGAGATTAAGAGAACCTTTGAAAGCCAAACCCAACAATACAGCATAGGAGCTACTAATTTGAGGTTCTACCTATTCAAAAGCAAATACTTAAAAAATATTAATATGTTTTGGTACTTAGGGCTCCATAAAACTCTACATTTGCATATCACATAGATAGCCAGTCAGACCCTCTGCCTTGGAGGAAGCACCTACTTCTTGGAGATTATTCACTGTTTTTATTTTTGTTTAAAATTTTTATTTTTTCCATATGTGTCAACTTCTGGGTTCTGGCATTCAGTGGGTAAAACAAAAAGCTAGACTTAGGGCCAGTGAGGCTGTCCCTGTTTATTTCTTATACAGCCAAATAAACCTCTCCCCTCAGGCTCAGAATGTTTAAACACATGAAAATAGAGGGCAATGTCATTCCACATATTGCTGTTCTTTTTTGAAGATGCTATGAAATTCTAAGATCTTTTCTGTGGATCTGTCATTGAAGAAAGCCTTAAGTGGGGATTAAAATTATACCTCTGTATTTAACATCTGTTCCTTTGGTTATTTCCCCCAATAGTGTCTTTTTAAATAGTTCTTTGATGCCCTAAATACACTGTTAAATATTATGCAAGCATTTTAAATTTTGTTCAGGGCCACATAATGAGGACTGAAATGATTTTAATAGCTATAATTATGGATCCCAATGACCAACTGTGCCGTGAAGGCAACTTGCAGAGCAGAGGCCCAGCCTTGGGGGTGACGAGGCTCACGCTCTCCTGTTCCCTCTCACCACCGGCTGGTAACTAAATACTTTTGTTATTCTGAACTGGCTTTGTTTATTCTTGCCCTGACTTGATGCCATCACAACTTGATTTAAGAGGTGTGTATCTGTTTTCATGGCTGGAATTACTTCACTGGAATTTCCATTTTAAAGGTAGACAACCCATTGGGAAATAGCATTATAGTAAGAGAAGGGTCTCTACTGCAGGTGGAAAGGATTTTTAAAACATTTGAGAAAACTGCATGGATTTAAATTTGTTTAGCCTTCTGCTTACATGCAAGGTGCCTAGGGGACAGAGAAAACAGACAACTCAGTGTCACCTTACCTCCTTACACATGATGTCCTGGCTGCAACCCTGCTTATCATCCTTAGTATGTGAGTGACAGTTCCATTCCAGTAAGAAGTAATGGGAAGTAGTTGCTGCTTCTGGCTCTTTTGCTAGGGAGGGATGAAGTACTAACCAGTCCAGCTCCAGGGGTCCCTCTTTCCTCCGCGCCCACCTCTCTCTCCTTGCATTACCATAGCCCATTCTTAATAGCCTGGGGTACTTGGGACACTTCTATGTTTTGGAAGAGATGGAAATAAAGCTTTCCCTTTCCTGTTTGATTTCATCATAGCCACAACTCATTAGACTTTTTCTAAGGAAAACTAAGGGGAAACAAGTGACAACTTCCCCTTAATAAACACTGGTCAAACTGAATTGCAAAAGCATAAAAAGTGATGAACTTAAAGCTCAGGTGTTATACTGCTTGTATAGAAATTTATGGTTTACCAAATGTATTCATATATTTCGTAAAGCCTAGTTTCAGGGTTTTGTTTTTGTTTGTTCTGTTCTCTTTTGTTGTTTTTAATAATGAAGTTTCCTAAGCACAGAAGATTCTATTACCACCTTCACTTTGAGGAAGCCCTGATTTGGAGCTTCAGGCTAGCACTTTGACGGGCTTAGCTGCTCGGCTTTTAGTTCTCAGATTGCAGGAGATAGGCTCGGTGCCTTCCACAAAGCCTGACACCCAAAAGGCACTCCCTAAGTGTTTGTTTCAGGAACGGTGTGCATAAATACATTAATGGCTAGTCTTTTTCCTCCTGTTCTGGGTTATGTCTGTAGTGTGTGCACCTGCTGGATGCAGGATGAGGTTAAGACCTGGGCTGGGAGGTGACTGGATCATCAGGAGTTGGAGTGCCAGTCATTTCTGGCCTGCATCTGAAGATCCAATCACTTCTCAGCCCACATCCTCAATGCCAGCCTCTGTTGGCTTTCTCCATGGGAGTTCTTCTCTAGAATCACTTTGATAATATCACAACAACTGCCTATGGCAAATGTTCCATAATTGTCAAATTAAATAAAGAATAGGGTCATTGTCTTCTATTAAATGCAAAAGTGCTTGCTGAAAGCACAAACAATGTTTTTCCTCTTTCAGTAGCTGGCCATCCACTTGCTTTGTGTAACATATAGACATAACTCAAATCATTTCCAGGGCCCCATTATTTTTTTTTTCTAGTATAGAAATTTAGATTAAGATGGGAAGATTAGTGGGAGAGTCAAGCTTATTGCTTGCAGCAGATCGCATTATATTGAACCAATATTTGAATCTTCTCTGGCAAATTCTTATGTGCTTTTCTGTTTCTGTCTTTTACCCTCCGGTTCTTTGACTCCCAATTGCAGGTTTGTGTGCAGCTTGGTGTATTATGGCCTAACTCTGAGTGCAGGTGATCTAGGTGGAAGTATTTATGCCAACCTGGCCCTGTCTGGCCTCATAGAGATTCCATCTTACCCTCTCTGCATCTACCTGATTAACCAAAAATGGTGAGTATGAGTGAATACAATGTGCACCATAGAGAATGTGCACACATGCGTGTACATACTCGTAAATACATGAATACCTAAATATTGTCTTTGTTTGTATGCAGTAGCTGCTGATTACTTCATGGTGATTAGAGCTTCTTTCAGGCCAAACACAATTATTCATAGAATTCATTTTTTAGTGAAGTATTTCTTGAGTTTCATAATTATGAATTTTCATATAGGTTTTATATAGGTTTCAATCCAATATTGAACATTGAAATCCAAAATGGTATTGAATATTACCATCAGAGGGTTTTTGAATAGTCTGTGTGTAATTTGTTAATCCCAAGAGATGGGATTATTATCTCTATGTATATAAAACTCCATAAACCCAATTAATAATATTTAGAAGTTCTTACAAGAAGGCAAAAAACTGAAAGAAACAAAAAGACTTTTCATTTTTTTAAATTTCAAAATATTAAGGGGGTATAAATGTTTTTGTTACATGCATACCTTGTATAATACTTAAGTTGGGGCTTTTAGTGTGCCCATCACCAGAATAGTGTGTTCATTGTACCTGATAGGTAAGTTTTTACCTCTCACCCCCTTCCACCTTCCCCCCTTCTTGGTTTCCAATGTCCTTTACATCTTTTTGTGCCCATGTGTGCCTGTTGTTTAGCTCCCAATTATTGGTAAGTACATGTGTTATTTGTTTTTCTATTCCTGAGATACTTTGCTTAAGATAATGGTCTCCAGTTCCATCCAAGTTGCTGCAAAAGACATTATTTCATTCCTTATTATAGCTGAGTAGTACTCCATGGTATATATATATATACACCACATTTTCTTTATCCACTCATGAATTGATGGGCACTTAGGTTGATTCCACATCTTTGCAATTGTGAATTGTGCTGTGATAAACATTTGAGTGCAGGTGTCTTTTTTATACCTCAAAATTATAAAAGCCATATATGACAAACCCACAGCCAACATCATACAGAATGGGGAAGAGCTGAAAGCATTCCCCCTAAGAACTGGAACAAGACAAGGGTGCCTACCGTCACCACTTCTATTCAGCATAGTACTGGAAGTCCTAGTCAGAGCAGTCAGGCAAGAGAAAGGAATAAAGGGTATCCAAAAGGGGAAAGAGGAGACCAAACTATCCCTGTTCACTGATGATAGAATCTTGTATCTAGAAAGCCCCAAAAGATTCCACCAAAAGTCTCCTAAAATTGATAAATAAATTCAGCAAAGTCTCAGGTTACAAAATCAATGTATACAAATCAGTAGCATTTCTATATACTAATAACAGTCAAGCTGAGAGTCAGATCAAGGACTCAATACCATTTATAATAGCTACAAAGAAAACAAAATAGGAATCTACTTAAAGAGGTGAAAGATCTTTATAAGTACAACTACAAAATGCTGATGAAAGAAATCATAGATGACACAAACAAATGGAAAAACACCCCATGCTCTAGATTGGTAGAATCAACATCATTAAAATGTCCATACTGCCCAAAGTGATTTACAGATTCAGTGCAACCCCCATTAAAATATCAATGTCATATTTCACAGATCTCAAAAAAATAATTCTACACTTCATTTGGAACCAAAAAAGAGCCCGAATAGCCAAAGCAATCTTAAGCAAAAAAGAACAAATCTGGAGCCATCACGTTACCTGACTAAGGCTGTAGTGGTAAAAACTGCATGGTACTGGTGTAAAAGTAGAGGCATAGACCAATGGAACAGAATAGAGAACCCCAAAATAAAAGCATCTACTTACAACCAACTGATCTTTGACAAAGTAGACAACGACATACACTAGGGAAAGGAAGACTTAGTCAATAAATGGTGCTGGGAAAACTGGACAGCCACATGCAGAAGAATGAAACAGGACCCCTGTCTCTCTCCATGTACAAAAATTAATTCAAGATGGATAAAAGACTTTAAGGCATGAAACCATAAAAATTCTAGAACAAAATGTAGGAAAAACTCTTCTAGACATCGGCCTAGGCAAAGAATTTATGACTAAGACCCCAAAGGCAATATAGCAACAACAAAAATAAATAAATGGGATGTAATTAAAAAGCTTCTGCACAGCAAAGGAAATAATCAACAGAGTGAATAGACAGACTACAGAATGGGAGAAAATATTCGCAAACTATACATCTGACAAAGGACTGATATCCAGAATCTACAAAGAACTCAAACAAATCAGCAAGAAAAAACCAAACAACCCCATCAAACAGTAGGCAAAAGACATGAACAGAAGTTTTTCGAAAGAAGATAGACAAGTGGCCAGCAAACATATGAAAAAAATGCTCAACATCACTAATCATCAGGGAAATGCAAATTAAAACTACAGTGATATACCACCTTACCCCTATCAGATTGGCCATTATTAAAAAGTAAAAAAATAGTAGATGCTGGCATGGATGCAGAGAGAAAGGAATGCTTATACACTGTTGGTGGGACTGCAAATTAGTACAACCTCTGTGGAAAACAGTATGGAGATTCCTCAAAGAAAGAAATATAGACTTTACCATTTGATCCAGCAATCCCTCTACTGTGTATCTACCCAAAGGAAAAGAAGTTGTTTTATAAAAAAGACTTTACTTATCTTTTAAGGCCCAAAAAAACGTTTTCTTATCTTTTAAGAACCACTTACTATGTTGAGGGAAAAGAACATATCCTGATTTTGCTACTCATTGTCAGTGGGCACAGTTTTGCAATACATTTTCAAAGTTATTTTATAGAGCAACCTTTCCTAAGTTTTTTGAGATCGCTTTCTGTTACTTACTCCCTGACCAGGGCAATTAAAAATTCTGTTTTGTGTGAGCTAGAAATCAATTGGATTATATCATTTCTCATTCTCCAGAAATCATTATTCTAACCAAAAATAAGCTTCCTTTAGCATTGCACTTAATGCTATTGTCAGGATGTTTTAGCCTAGAGCATTTTGAAGGGCAGGTTTCAATTGTGTTAAATTGAAGCCTTTTCTCCCAGGGAGAGTTCTTGGTTGCTTTGCTGACTCCTCTGTTAGAGGCTGCAGTTTACTCTCTTCATGGTCCAAGAACTGGGTCTGACATCATATTCAGAAATTGTTCTCCAGCATTCCCAGTTGTGCCAGATGCCCCTCCTTTGTGCTGCTATAGCTTCCTATGCATACCTCTGGGAACCATGTAAAAGCATTATAAGGAAGCTGTCCATGGGGTATCCTATGTCTCTTTGCATCCCTAATGCCTGCCTAGCATGGTGCACGTCACTTGAAAGGCATTCAGTACTGACTGTTAAATTAAGCAAAATGAACTGGTAAAGAAGACTTAAGACCTCTCCTGTCACCCAAAGTCAAGATTAAAATCTAAAGCAGAGGGAAGGAACACTTCCTTTAGGAGCAGGCAGACCTGAATTCAGATCTAGTCTTAGCCACGTGTTAGTTGTATGACTTTGACGAGTTCCTTCACTAAACCTCCACTCCTACTCATTCTCAATGTAGGGATTATAAAATTCCTGGGCAAAATTGTTATCAAAATTACAAGTAATATTGAGGTTCCTAGCAGAGCACCTAGTACATTGCAGGCCCCTAGAAAAGGGAGACTTATTAATGGTAATATCTCTTCCAAGTCTAGGGCTCTTACTTGAAAATTACTTCTCTCAATAAAGTATATAATACATTTCAGTTAATTCTGATCCACTAATAAGAAATGTTTTCTGTTTGCATTTTTAAAAGACTTTTTTTTTTTACCATATTTAAAACTGTTATCTTCATAAGATTCAAGTAACTAGAAAATGAAGTGAGCTGGAAGTCGCCATTCTCCTTGTTTTAGTCTCATTCTCTAGGAGATGGAGAATATCGCAATATATGCCTATGAGTTTATTATTAGGATTAAATAAGATAATAGATGGAAAGCATTTTAAACAGTGTCTGAAACATAGTCAACACTCATGGAAATAGATAGAATGATTCTATGTTCTTTTCCTGCACACATCACTTAATCCTGCCATCCAGCACATTTTCCTTGTTTTATGATGGTTATTTATTGTATGTCCTAGTCAGTTTCCTATCGGTCACATTTGCCACCCACACTTTAAGAAAAGATGAACATATATAATGAAACTGAGGACATTTAAAAAGGAAGGTTGGGAAGCAGCAGCAGATGAGTTTATGAGATTCGTTAAGGGAAGTGTGTAATTTCTCTCTGTTGTTTAGGTTTGGCCGGAAGCGGACATTAGCAGCATTTCTGTGCCTAGGAGGACTGGCTTGTCTTATTGTAATGTTTCTTCCAGAAAAGAAAGGTATGCCTTTTGAATTTCTATAAGGGTTTTTAATAGCACTTTTATTACAATGAATCTCAGTGTAGTAGGGAGATGACCATATGCCATGCTTAATTTCTGTGATTGCATATTATTTAGCAGTTGTGCAGGGTATAATGGGCCGGATTCTTTCCATTGCTTCAACTCTTCTCTGGGTGACTAATGTGCACTATTAATTATTTCGGGCTATTAAGCTACCATCTGGGGTGGTTAGGATGTAGTACTGATGATGTTAGAGTTGTTTATTTGATGGTAATAAGGACCAGTTAGTTCTGCACAGAAACTCCGTCCAAGGCTACAAATTGCGCTCCTCATTTCAGCTAACCACAAGATTGGAGTTCTCAGAGGTGGCTTTGGAATCCCTTAGTATCTCCATCAGTACTCTTAAGGTACCCCAATAATAACAAAAGCAACAACAATAAGAATATTATTCAATGTTGGCTACACTGGATATTCTCTCAGTCTTATATAAAGTGTGAATAAAACATCTTTAGGAAACTTTGGTATTTGTATATATTTGTAGCTTTGCTATGCAAACATAGCTTCAAAAAAAAAAAAGTCCCTTTGGCATCCTCATCCAATCTGATTACTGCCCGTATGTAGATTCTGTAGATAACTGCTGGTTTTCAATCTTCGCGCTAGCACACCTGAGGCGTGCCAGTGATTGCCGTGGGAACTATGGTTTTGGCAGTGATTTTCAACAAGGAGGGGTGGGACATAACAACTCTCTGCTGTTGGGACGTATGGTATAACAAAAGCCCTGTTTGGGGGACTTTTGGATTTTGACAGGGCTCTAGTATAGACCTTATGCTTCAGGTGGGAATTATTATGAGATGGTTTGACAGAAAGTTTTGATAATTACTGGAAATGCATGAAAAATTTTATTTTCCATCAGAGTATATCATGTGTTAAATGATCAATTTAATCTTTTAATCTTTGATCAATTGCTTCTCCTTGAGATTTAGTTGTGCCAGTGTCTTGTTAAAGACCCCAGGGCTGTTTGTTCTCCTTGTTTTGTAACCCTCCAATGTACCTACTCTGCTATTGGTTGCCTCCTGAAGTTCTGTCTTGAGTTCAGTTTGTTCACTAGTTGGAGATTTTACCCAATATTTAGAACAGCCTTACAATGATTTGCATGGAACTGTGGAAACTAGAGAATTCAGTAAGTTTGCCCATTTCTCATTCTCTAAGCAATCGATGTCCCTGCTAGCTCCAGGTAGAGGAGAAACTCCTCAGCTTTTGCCTTGCCATGGGCTTGTAGAACTAGGTTCCCAGTTTTGTCTGTCTGGGGCAAGATAATGATGGGCTTCAAATCATTACATAATAGTTTTATGTTCAGCAGATTTTGTGTTCCATAGGTACCTTGGGAATTCAGTTGTGTTCTACCTATAGCAGTCCAGTGTTCTATTTATCACCTCATAGAGAAACACTTTTTGTTATTACTATAAACACGCTTATAACTTATCACACCTCTGCAAGCCAGGCCAATTAATGTCTTTTCTCCCTCCCACTTATTTGCACACACAAGTAACCCACCCCCTAAAGACTCTGCACATAGTCCTTTCTTGAAATTATCTCTTATAAATAACAAAACAAATATCCACAGTGAAAGTAGATGTATGGTCTCCCCTCTAGACTAGCAAGCACCACTCTGCTTGGTTCCAGTCTGTTTTAAAAGAGCAGCTTGAACCCTTTGTTAATTGTGCCGCTCGGTGGACGCTGAGTAAGAAACAGCATAGCAGAGGGCCTTTGACACTCCACAAATGTGCCTCAGGAATATGATACCTCTATTATACTTAGAAAAAGTAGATGTCTAGTCTATTTTTAAAGATTTCCAGGGAAATTATTTCTATATTTAATATTTCTATTTTTAATTTTGATAAATTATTTCTATTTTTAGTAACCATTACTGTTAGAATGACCCTCTTCCACTACGGTTAAGCCCATCTCCTTTCATTTAATTCATGTCTAGAGATAGAGAACATATGGTCACCCTTTTTTTTTGGTATAATCCTTTTTATACTTGCAGAGTCTTCTAGCTATTCTTGAATCTTCTCTTCTTTGACATAAGAAATACTTAATCTTTAAACTTTCTTTAAACCTTTCATGTTTACTCTTTAAAATATTTTGATGGCTTTCTTTTAAATCTCAAGTTTTTCAAATCTTTAAGCTAAAGTATATATTTAAAAAAAGACCTAGCAGTTTGAAAAATTCTACAGTGTACTAGCATCTTGTGTCAGTTTGGAGACCACTCATTTTCTCATTGCTTTTTATGTTGATTTGCCCTCACTTTTCCTACCAAGCATGCCTTTATTCTCTCCTTTCTGCCAACTCAAGTGCCCCTCTACTCACCAACTTTTTTTTTTAGCATGTTTGTTTGATTGTGGTTCTCTGTGTCTGAGGCATTTGTGGATACTGGGACAATATATCTCTAGGAGAGACAGCCAGTAAGCTAAAAAATAGATTGTTTGGCATCCCTCAGCCTGTGGTTTTTAATTATTGGATAAAAGAGTCCTACCCATTACATATTTGCATACTGGTTGGCCTCCAAGTAAATATTCTCCTCTGGGAATAATGTTAGCAGGTGGCCACTAATTTTTTTTCCTAGATTGGTCATCAGACATTTTATCTGAACTCTATTCTAGCTTAGAGGGTCGTAATTAAGCTTACAGTACTGGCTACCATCTATTTACTGTTGACTTTGTGCTGTATTCTTTTCATATGCCCAAGGTATTATATATTATCCCCATTTTGTAAGGAAATGAAAACTCAGATTGGTTAAGCAACTTGTCCAAGGTTACACAGTAAGTAAATAGCACATCTGGGATTCAGATTTCAGGTCTTTCCAACTCTCAAATCAGTTCTCTTTTGGGAATGCTGTTTTCCCCTTTTAAAGTTTTAGAACCAAAGTATTCATTGCAAATAGAGAAGCTGTAGCCTTAGAGGATTAACACTGCGTGATTAGGGCTAGTTCTTAACTCTTCAGTGGGCAGGCCTGATGGGTTTAAGAACCTGAGCTGTCAGAGTAGTACTGGCCTCTTATTGGTGAGGTTCGTGATGGTATGGTCCAGTGGAGACTCTGAACACCAGGAAGTCCTGGCACATGACTAGATAACCAAGTTTCATAATTGAAGGGAGTGTCCTTAGACTTAGCTCTACTGGAACCCTTACGTCTCTTGGTCTGCCCGTTCCCTATTCATTTGACTTCTTCTGTGATGTTATAGGATGCTTTTCATAAACGACCTAGCTTGTGGCCTCAAAGAACTTACAATCTGATGGGGAAAATTAGTGATTCAGAAATAACAGTAAAAGACAGTACCATGTGAGAACCGACAACAAAATGTTTGGGAACTTTAATCTCAGGCCCTGGTGGTAACGGAAGCCAGCTATCCTCCTGCTTCAAACACCAGACAAAATATGCACAAGAAATGTTGATCTTCAGACGTTGGACACCAGACTGCACAAGATAGACAGGGATCGCTGACAGAAGGGAAGTAAACAAAGTGAGCCTTAAGAGTGTCCTACCTCAGGGTTTCCAGGCCTCAGTGCAGGAAGGGGGAGCCTAACAAATAAAGGATATCAAGGGAAAACCTGCACTTAACATTGTATTTACTGGTGAAAGACTGAATACTTATTTCCTAAGATCAGAAAAAAGGCAAGGATATCCATTCTCACCAGTTCTGTAGAACATTGTACTGAAAATACTAGTGACTACAGTAAAGCAATAAAAAGAAATTAAAGGGATCCAAATGGGAACAGAAGTTAAACTGTCTTCATTCACCAGACTGCATGATCATGTCCTAAGGAATGTACAAAACCGTCTTTAGTCACCAGACTACATGAAAATCCTAAGGAATACATATTTTAAAAAACTATTAGAATTAATAAATGAGCCTACCAGAGTCATGTGATGCACAATTTTATTTCTACATAAATTAGCAACAAAGTGTTGAAATAAAGCAATGCCATTTGTAATAAATTAAAAATATGAAAGATTTAGGGTTACATTTTACAAAATATGTACAAGACCTCTAAAAACCTTTAAAACATTGATGTGAGAGATTAAAGAAGACTAAATAAATGAGTTGGTAATGGTAATAACAATATATAAATAGAGATTGCTGTGCTCATGGATCGAAGATATTGTTTAAGACTGTAGTCCCCAACTTACCAGGCTGTGGCCTATTAGGGACTGAGCCACAGAGCTCCACTGCACCTCCCATCCCCCGTCTGTGGAAAAATTGTTTTCCATGAAACTGTTACCTGGTGCCAAAAAGGTTGGGGACCACTGGTTTAAGACATAAGTTCTACCCAAACTGCTCTATCTTTATTAAACACAATATCAATTTCCAGCAGGCTTCTTTTGTTGAAATTGACAAGTAAATACCGAAGTTTTTATGGAAATGCAAAGGATCTAGAATATCCAAAATAATTTTTATCACAAAAACAAAGTTGAAGGACTTAACCTACCTGATTTTAAGACTTGTTAAAAATTTACATTAATCAAGACAGTATGATATTGGCATAGGAATAGATGTATAGATAACAAAACAGAATTGAGTATAAAATAGAGCCATATATGGCTCAACTGACTTTTTTTGAGGGGCAGTTGAGATTTTATTCACCTTTTTAAAATGCTTTACTCAATCACAGTATACATACAGAACAGCACATGTGGTCAGTTGATTTTTGGCACAGATGACATGTTAATTCAATGAGGAAAAGATAATCTTTTCAACAAATGGTGCTAGAATAATTGGATATCTGTATGCAAAAAAATTAACTTCAACCTGTAAGCTACATCATATGCAGTGATAAACTTGAAATGGATGTTAGACCTAAATGTAAACACTAAAATTACACAATTTCTAGAAGAGAACATAGGAGAAAATCCTAGTGACTTTGGGTTGGGCAAAGATTTAACTAGGACACAAAAAGCACAAAAAGAAAAAAAATTCATAACCTAGACTTCATCAAAACTAGAAACTTTTGCTTTTTAAAAGGCACTTAAAGATATGAAAAGCAAAGCACAGACTGGGAGAAAATATGTGCAAAACATGTATCTTATGAAAGACTTATATCCATAATATAGAAGGGACTCATAATCAATAACAAAAGAATGGGCAAAAGATTTGAACAGATACTTCTCCAAAAAGATATAAAAATGGCAAATAAGCATGGGAAACGATGTTCATCATCATTAGACATTAGGGAAGTGGAAATTAAAATCACGATGAGGTATCACTACATACCAATTAGAGTGGCAAAAATTATAAAGACTGACCATACCAAATTGGACTTAAATAATATCTTCTGATCCATGAGCATGGTAATTTCTTTTTTATTATTATTGCTATTACCAATTCATTTATTTAGTCTTCTTCAATTTCTTTCATCAATGTTTCATAGTTTTTTATAGGTCTTGTACTTATATTGTAAAGTATATCCCTAAATCTTTCATATTTTTTATTTTCTTACAAATGGCATTGCTTTATTTCTATTTCACTTGTTTGTTGCTAATTTATATAGAAATAAAATTGTATATCACATGACTCTGCTAAGCTTATCTATTAATTCAGTAGATATTTTTGCATATTCCATTATTTTCTGTAAATCATGTAGACAATCATGTGAATATAGGCAGTTTTACTTCTGTTCCAATTGACAATGATAAAGAGCAACTGTAACTCTTATACACTGCTGATAGAAATACAAAACGGCACAGACATGCTGGAAAACATTTAGCAGCTTATTTTAAAGTAAAACATACTTACTAGATGACCCAACTTTACCCAAGAGAAGTGGAAACACAGATCCACACAAAGACTTTGATGCAAATGTTCGTAGTAGCTTTATTAATAATCACCCCAAACTGGAGGGAACCCAAATGCCCATCAGGTGATGAATGGATAAACAAATTGTGGTATAACAATAGAATATTACTCAACAGAAAAAAGGAATGAACTATATCCTACTGATACACAATATGGATAAATTTCAAAAGCATTATCTAAGTGAAAAAAACCAGACACAAACGCCTACAAAATACATTTATTTCATTCTTGTGAAATTCTAGAAAAGGTAAAACTATAGTGACAAAACTTTGTGCATATATGGTATTTTTCTTAAAAAAAAAAAAAAAAACAAAGGGAAGCAAAATGAATTGTGATTCTTTGCCCAACCTATACACCGTAGTAGAGGACCTGTAGCTATCTTAAAGATTTGTAACCTATGCAATAAAAAATTTGCTTACAATCATACAGTGAATGAAGTAGATGACTAAGGTGAATTTTTCCTGTTTTGGGTTATTGAAATGTGATAACATACATTTTGTTCTGGTGACTCCAAATAGGCTCTGAGAAAACTTCCAGAAAAGTAGCTCTGAAGATGATGTCCTTAGTAATTGCATTATTGGAATAAATGTATAGTCTCATTGAGTTAGGTACTTTGAAGGATACAGTGTTTTAAGAATTCCTTTTATAAGAAATATGTAATTTTATTTTATTTTTCTCTTTTAAATCACTCTTTTTTCTAAACAATCACTTTGAACATCCATTGGTGATAGCCAATAATATCTGATTTTCAGATAAAGAACCAAGATCACGAATCCAGGGAACTAGCCCAAAGGCTGCAAAGCCCTCCTGAGCATTAACTAGGGTGACCGACAGAACAGCAGCTCCCCAGGCAGGAGTCCCAAAAAAGGATAAAAAATAATTTTCTAATAAGCAAAGCTGTCTGAAACTGACATGGGCTATCTTGAGGAGAAGGTGAATTCCCCCTGGTTCAAGCGGCAACTGCAGACTCCTTTGGCAGGAACAGAGGAGAGAAATTTCAAGCATCAGCTGGGGTGTTGGACTGATGCAAGCACTCTGTGGGTGTGGGACTGGAGCCAGGCTCCCCAAATGTGCCGTGAGTGGAGGTGTCTTGAGCCTTACATGGGAGACTTCATCCTGCTTTGGATCTTGTGGATGCTTAGATGATAAGTTTTCTGTGACACGCCATTTGAATTCAAATTTCAGGATGACAGTCCTTTAACCTGTTAAAAATGTTGTCGAATGTTTTCATACAGTTCTGAAAGATACCATTCTGTATGGGCTGAAAATAGCCCCAGAGATCATTTGCAGTCAAGCAGATGTGTATATTTCTGTTTGTTTCAATGCCACCCAATACCTTTTCCTGATTCACTCAGTTTTCTGGAAAATAACTGATGAATTTAATTTGCTCTCATTATTGGTTTAAATGAATAAGTTATCAGATCTCAAAATTCCAGAAACATAACTTGGAGTAAATGCTGAAAGGCATGATTCTTTTTCCAGAAGTACCTATGGCTTAAAAATATCTATTTCAGTGCTTGAAATTCAGAGCTAACATCTTCTTCCAAATAGCCTGGCAGAAGAGGGGAAAGCAGCCCCAGAAAATCAAGTTTGCCAGTGCCTGGGCTACTCTGTTCAGGACACCATCTTTAATGAAGTTGAAGATTTATTTCATAGTCATATAGGGAAGGTGAAACTTATTTTCTGGAATGGGCATGTTACATGCCTCCCTCCTTAGAAGTTGAGAGAGCATGAACACAGATTCTTTTCACGAAATTTAATTCTTACTGTAGTCCTTCTGCTTATTAGTTCAACAAATATTTGGTGAACCCTAATGTGCACAGTACTATGGGAGGTGCTGTGGGGAACACAGACACAAAGACAATACCAGCCTTAGCCTGAGGTAACAAAATAGATTTAGGGCAGGCAAGACGGAAAAGTAAGCAACTATAAGGGAGTAGCTGAGGCACGCTGTTGAATAGATTGGAAAACAGGAGCAGTGGAGGTCAGAGGAAGGAGAGGATATTTCATTTGAGCTATTTAAGGACAGGGTGGTTTATATGAGCCATGCAGTCCTAGGAATGGGACAAGAGTGTTCTCGTTGGCAGAAATGTCAAGGAGAATAAGAGGCAATTACATTTGGTGATTGGGACATCACTGTTGACCTTCAAGAGTAGGAGTTTCAGGAGAGGATTGTATTGGAAGCCAGACTGCAGTAAGCTACAGGCAGGAGCATTTGAGGAAATGGAGAAGTAGTCACTCATTGGAGATGTTTAATAGCAAAGGGGGGAAGCACAACAGAGTCAATGAGAATGTTTTTTCTTCCTAAGAATAAATTGTTATTTTGAAGCAAAGAGGCTAAATGTGTCTAAAAAAAATAATTAAATTGTAGAATCCTGGAGAACATAATGTTAATAAAGGAAAGAACCATAGGATAATTGTTAGCATTTTTGATATGGAAATAAGCTGGCATGAAATATATTTTCACATTTTATGAAAAAGCATTACATTAAGAAACTCAAATACCATTATTGATTACTAATTCAAGTGAGAAGTTGGGGAGGAGGAAGGATTAAAACTAGTTCCATATTTAAACTCTTGTTCTTTAAAGAACATTAGTGTCTTTTATCTTCTAGTAGCAATTTAATGGGATTGTTCCTTTTCTTCTCAATGGCACAACAAGGAATGCAAACTGAAGATCTGGGCTTGTGCTGACCACTGTTTTACATCATGGCTTATTTGAATAAGATTGGGAAGAAAGGAGAGTCAAGCAACACCCTTGATAGATAAACTTACAATTTCCATGAAGCTTACTTTACCACAGTATAGAAGTTTTCAGGGTGCTGTCATTCAGGAGTAAGTGCAAGTTTCATCACACTTAATGACACCAGTGTGTAGGTTTTCATGAGTAGGGCTAAAACATTGAGCAAATAATTGCATGTGTGTTTATGTGTGATTACTAAACCTTCTGTATATGTATTCCATTCTACTACCTTTTTGCTGTTTGAGATCAACATAAATGCCTCTCGCTCCTTCGTAATGAACTGTGTTGTTTAAAGGAATTGTTTCAACTGCAGGCCTCTCAGGGGTTGCCCTTGTCCTCCTCAGACACAGGTGTGTTTGCAGTGGTGAACAGCCATTCCTTGTCCTTGCTGGGGAAGCTGACGATCAGTGCTGCCTTTAACATTGTTTATATCTACACCTCCGAGCTTTACCCTACGGTTATCAGGTATGTGTCTCACACAGATGCGTTCTTCACACATTCAGAGTTTTGTTGTCCATGCTTGCACCAAGAGAGGTATGATTCTCATTTCATCTGCATCTGGAGTCAGTGTAGGGCCAGAAGCAGTCCAGCAAGCATTTGTAAACTTAGAACCTGTCTTTATAGACAGCTCTTTGCTGCTTGGCTGAGGAAAGTGTAGCTTTATGTGGCTCATGTAAATTGTAGGAGAAGTACTCTATACTAGACATATCTCATCACCCAAACAGTGCTCAGATGCTGTTATTATTTTGGTGGGTTTTACTTATTCAGTCACCCATCCTGTGTCTGGCACATAACAGACAAGCGAACAAGGTCCATGTTGTCACAGAGCCTACATTTTAGCACAAAATATATACATTTTTGAAGGATAATTTCATATAGTAATAAGCAAATATTAGATTTAAATATTACTTGTTAAAGTTGGTTTTTAATGAGTAAGACATGCTTATATTGAAAAGAATAAATTCCCAGCCTTAATTTCCCCTCATAAAATAAGTCTGAAAACAAAAAACAAGCCCAAATTTGAAGGATGGGGGTACAGCTTAAGCTTTGCAGAACTACCCATGTGGACTAGGCTCGTATTCCCTCAGCCAGTCCTTGCCCAGTCTGTTTGAGGATCAATCCAAATAGATCCTTCTCCTTCCCTTATCCATGCAAGAAGTCTTATGGTTTTTCTGCCTGTTAATGTAAAATCCCTTTTCCCAGTAAGAAATCAGATTGTCTGCAATTGGCTGGTCATTTCCTAATTGGTCCTACTACCTACTTTCTCTGAATACTGCCTGTAAAACTAGGATGATGATTTTGTCCAAACTGGGACACTTTTGAGAGCGAATGTGAGTGTTGTTTAACAAGTTTTGCTGGGATAACAGAGTGATTTGTGGTCACCCTACCTAAAACCATTACCATTCTCTCTCTCTGCTTCCCACCTCTTTCAGCCTACATTCTCCATGAAGGTGATTGTCCTTGGTTTCCTGACACTGTATGCTTTTTATATGTCTGACCCTTTCTTTAATAGTTAATTAGTTGAGTCTAAATAAATGGGCAGACTTTTCAGATCAAAAACCCTGGCTCTCTATGGCTATATTCACTGATAGGAGTCCTAAGACACAAAGATCTATAAGAACATTTGATGAAAAATATTCAAATGCTCATTTCTACATCATCCTCTATAGACGCAGTGCCGTAATATGGTAGTTACTAATCTCATAGGGCTATTTAAATTTAAATTGTAATTAATTAAAATTAAATAAATTAAAAATTCAGTTTTTCATTCTTACTAGCCACATTTCAAGCACTTAATAGTCACATATGTCTAGTGGCTTCCATATTGGACCATGTAGTTATAGAACATTTCCAGCATTACAGAAAGTTCTAGTATGCAGCACTGCTTTATAGGATCCTATGCTTTTACTTCGGGATACACTATTCTAGGCCTACTACTCTACCCTGGGGGTCTTTAAATTGCCCTTTAGAACTTACTGAGTTTTTTTTTTTTTATTTATACCTTTCAGGAATGTTGGGCTTGGAACTTGTTCCATGTTCTCCCGAGTTGGTGGGATTATTGCTCCCTTCATCCCCTCACTGGTTGGTTTGTACCTCCTACTTATGTTTTTCTTGATTCTCTGCTTTGGAAATTCTTATGCTTTTGAGTAGAAAGAGGTAATGAACAGATGTCATTTAAGATCAGGTGATAGAAATGTGAATCTTGTGCTTTTTAGATAGTATTCCATCAGGGCAGATGCACTCTTACCAAGGATGCATTTATCCTTGATGGGTCTGATTTCTTGTTTATCTGATTCATTGGAGTGTCAGCTAATGCCAGCATGCCTCATTCCTGTCTCCATTGATAAGTTAGTCAATTAGTAAATATTTATTAAGCCTCTGCTGTGTGCTGGACTTTATGCTTTACATATATCATCACATATAATCCTCACAATAACCCTAAGGTGTAGGCATTGTTGTTACCCCTGTGTTAAAGATGAGAAATTCTATGGAAAGAGGTTAAATACCTTCCCCAAAGGCACACCACTTGGAAAAGAAATTTAGAGGTGAAATATGCCTAGCAGTGTGTCTGTTAATATCTTTTTGGCATTT
Organism: Daubentonia madagascariensis; assembly: GCA_023783475.1. NCBI lineage: Eukaryota > Metazoa > Chordata > Mammalia > Primates > Daubentoniidae > Daubentonia > Daubentonia madagascariensis. The sequence goes on along the minus strand of JAKFHU010000913.1, from coordinate 3,808,238 downwards.
TCTAAGTTTCACTGTCAAAAGAAAGGGGAATAATCCTAAATCCTTCCAGTCTTAAAATACTCTGAAAGAACCCAGGGGGCCCCTATGCAAATCTCTTCTTAGTCTGATTTGTGACTTTCCCAGCCAAGACTATTGAAAGGTGACTAGGTCTGGTATGGGGCTTGTAGACCTGTTCTGTAGACAACTGTTCATTGCTCAAAAAACTTAACTCACTACTTTTTAGTAAGGGATGTCTCAGAAATGCCACTGTAGCCTTTTCATTTTCCGAGTTGCAATACATTTCCTTGTTCTGAGTGTCTTTCTCCATGTCTTGTGCTTAATTTTAGGTCACAAGACCCTTCTTATGAAGGAGTCAAGTTAGCTCCATGTTTCATTCTGCAAAATGTAGATGTTTATTGTTAAAGAGATCCAACTTTGGCCATCCTAGAGCATCATAATACCCAGCACTGTATTTCTGTTGATTGCTGCAAGTTTAGAAGAGGAGAAAGTGTGTGTTCCCCTTACTTCAACAACACACCCACGGTGCTGGACATGTATTTGCATGTAGGGGCTAGAGATGATTCTCCTTCTCCCTCCTCCCCCTGCTCCTCTTCTCCCTTTTCCTCCTACTTCTCCATTATCTCTTCACTTTGAAAAATCAGGAAAAAATTGAGGGGAAATCCTAATTAGTAGTGGATCCACCCATAGAATTTAGAAGCCCAAACCAGAAGATCATAAAGCTTACCACCTCCTGTGGAGGAAATCTAGAACATTGATCAGCTCCAAAAGGCCCCAAAGCAGCATCCTGCAAGCAATTGTCTTCTGTGTTATCTTTGAACCTGTTTGTATTGAAATATTTTAATTTTCCTGAGAATATCTCTTGGATTGCTGAAACAATTGCTTGTATCACCAGCCCATTACCATGTTGAGTTTGTATAGTTTAGAAAGCATGTGTATGTGGTAGGGTTTTTCTTCCCCAGAGTTTTTATACCTTTAATCCCTGGACCTCTCAGTTACAGTGTTAAAGTATATGGGATGGTTTGGCCAATTCCAGGGTTGAGAACTTTAAAGTTTATCATCAGTAAATATTTTGGGATGTCTCTTATGGAAAGAGTATGTGGGGATCTTGGTGTTATAAGCTGCTCACCTGGAGTGGAAGCTGAACACCAGATTCTGTCAGCTCTGGCCGCTCAGCCTGCCTGGCCCAGGTCAGCATGGCCTCTTCTTCTCCAGTGCCCAGCCCAGGTGTGATGCAGTCGGCTGCTCTGATCCACAGGCCAGGGCTGGCTTTTATTATTCACTCCCCCACTACATGCCTGAGGAATCATCCTAAGGTTCCCCAGGGTAATTATCTGTGAGGAAAGAAGTGGTTTGTAGTGTAGTCTAGCAGGAGGCCTGAACTGTATGGTAAACATGACAGTTCCTGGGTCACGAGACTGCTGGTGCCACCTGCTGAAGAAACTAGCCTCAGTTTGTGTTTGTTTTCATTCCACACTCCCTGCCCCCACAGAAATACGTGCAGTGGTCTTTGCCCTTCATTGTTTTTGGAGCCACCGGCCTGACCTCAGGCCTCCTGAGTTTGTTATTGCCAGAAACCCTTCACAGTCCGTTGCTGGAGACGTTTTCCGACCTTCAGGTGTATTCATATCGCAGGCTAGGGGAGGAAGCGTTATCTCTGCAGACCTTGGATCCTCCACAGGTATGAGGTTATTTTTCTTAACCATTATACCACTTGAATGATGATAGTTGTTGAAAAAAAGACTGTTTGGATTAGATTAAATAGAACTGAATAAAACTGGAAAACAAAGGTGAATTCTAACAGCAGCCGATTTCAGAGAAACAGACATGATCGATGATTCATTAGCTTTCTTAGAACACTTCAGGGGCTATTTCTTGGGGGAATAGGTGTCATAAAAATACATTTGTCAGTTGAATAGCTAGATAGTAATTTTCACTTTAGAAATGTCATGACATCATTTCACTGTCCTTTTCTCCTTTCCTGTTTCAGTGTGCGGACAAGGAGAGCACTTTAGGGAGTGAGACTGAGGAAGAGGAAGAATTTTACGATGCGGATGAAGAGACTCAGATGATCAAGTAAAGAGCCCCAGATTCCTCCTTGGAAGCAAAGATCATCTTTTTTGCCTCTAGCTAAGGCAGGTTCTTCCATGAATCTTAAGAGGGTTGTAGAAAGGCAGGCTTGGTTTGAATATACGTAGATGGTATTCAGCGTGGACTGGTTTTTTTCAGGCACCAGGGGAAGTTGAAGAAGAGATTTCATGAGAGACAACATCACGCATTGAAGGAATAGTTGTTAATTTATCCAAAATTCAAGTTCAGCTCAGAATCATGACCTCTGGCCGAATCACTCAAATCCACATTCCAGAGTGGTAGGCTGATTTGTGTCTAGAGGTTTGATGATGTTGCTTTTCCTTCATTACCTAAAGGCAGAAATGTAAAATTTCTCACCATTTTAGTGGGATAAGATAAATGATCCTTAAGATTTAATCTTTAGCTAGGCATGGTGGCTCACACCTGTAATCCCAGCACTTTGGGATGCTGAGGTGGGAGGATCACTTGAGGCCCGGAGTTCAAGATCAGCCTGGGCAACACAGCAAGACCTCTTCTCTACAAAAAAATTTTAAAATTAGCTGGGTGCGGTTGTGCGCGCCTGTGGTCCCAGCTACTCCAGAGGCTGAGGCAAGAGGATTGCTTGAGCCTAGGAGTTCAAGGCTGCGGTGAGCTATGATCAGGCCACTGTACTTGGGCCTGGGTGACAGAGTGAGACCCTGTCTCAAAAAAAAAAAAAAAAAGGTTTGATCTTTGTACCATGTTTGACATTTGCCCCATCAGTTCCTCCTCATCAGGAATCTTCTGATACAGGTTGGTGTCAGCATTTCAACTTGTGTCCAAGGTCATTTCTGTGTCCTGAGGCCCTCCAGCTTTAAAATCTCAGCTGATGAAATTAGAGTCCTCAGCTTGGTTCCCAGACTATTGGTTGACTTGGGCTCCTTATACCTTTAGTCCAAGAGATAATTCATTAATAAAAACCAGATGTACCAAAGCAGTTTACTTAGAGGCAGAGGGTGTCTGTGGCTCCCTGTCACTCCCTTTCATACTTAAATTGTGTGATTTCTTCAGTTCCCATTTGTATGCATCTGCAGAAAAATCTCCATCTGAGATTCTAGTACTTCAAAATCATGCACAGTAAATGATAAAGCTTTAAGTTGATGGCAGTTAAAAAGTGATGTGTGGCCAGGTGCAGTGGCTCATGCCTGTAATCCCAGCATTTTGGGAGGTTAAGGTGGGAGGATCACTTGGGGCCAGGACTTCAAGACCAGCATGAGCACCATAGCAAGACCTCCTCTCTACAAAAAATTTTTTAAAAATTAACTGGGTGTGGTGGCATGCACCTATAGTCCTAGCTACTTGGGAGGCTGAGGTGGGAGGATCTCTTGAGCCTGGGAGTTGGAGGTTACAGTGAGTTGTGATCGTGCCACTGTGCTCCAGCCTGGGTGACAGAACAAGATCCTGTCTCAAAACAAACAAACAAAAATGTGACATGTTGAGCATGTGGTTGTAAAGAAAAAAAGGTGCAGTTTTTAATAAGGGAAAAAAGAAAATTATCTTTCACGATTTTTTTGTTTTGCTTCCGGTCTTGTGCAGTGAGGGATTTGGGCAACATTTAAGAACCTAAACGCTTCTTGTCCCAGATCAGCCTGTACCTGTTTAATCAGAATGGAAGGCTCAGTAATTTTATAGGAAATATTGGTTTTTCATTAAGTGCTACCAACTTTCAAATGAATCAAAATCATACTTAGTTTTCTAAAATCATGTGCTGAAAATATGTTTCCCCATGAAACTTGAATACCATCTCAAATAGGAGTATAAACGTGGAGGCAACAAGTTTAGGCAACATTGCTTTAGGTCACTTTCCCAACTAGGAAAATTTCCATGTTTTCAGAATTTCCATTTCTGCTAGTCTCTTGGAGAAAAAGAAATTGCATTAGAGGCAAAGAGAAGATGTCACCGTGGCTGCTTCTGGAAATCTTGGAGTCATCACCCCCAATTGGCTCCAGATACTCTCCTGTTCTCTTCCACATTGACTTCTCGGTTTGTACTACATCAGTCTGTACCTATGTACTTATTAAAATATTTTTATGGCCTTTATGTTCTTGATTATGTATTGAGCTCTTCATAAACAGGGCCCATCTCTACTACTGTTTATTTCTCCCTGCCATGCCCAGAACATTGGCTTAGACACAGTAAGGACCTAATAAGTATTACTGTTTCAGGAAGATTGTGGTATTCCTCCCAGTATCGTTTTTGCAAACCCCAGGCAAATCTGACCCAGACTCCCAAATTGTGGAATCCTGTTTGTCTTTCTCTGGAAAATGGAGACCTGCTCACTGTCAGGATAGGAAGAGAAGAAGAACTTACAGACACTTGGAAGTTCTTCTTAAGTGGTTGGGCATTTTTTTTTTTCAGGGCCCAAGTTTCCAACACAGTGGTTGGGCATTTAAAATAAAGCAGTGTACTAATGTATATATCATGATTGGAGCTTTCTTTGTATTATAAGAGTGACATACCCCATTATGGAAAATTTGGAAACTAGAAATTTAAAAATGTATCACCCATAGACCCAACATCCAGAGACAACCTGTGTTATGGTTTTGTTCCATTCAAAGACCAATTGGGAGTCCATCTCTCTATTGGCCCTGGGGTTCTCTCTGCCTCTGGCTAAATAGATGAGGATTCAATTAGTTCTGTCCTTGGGTCTCCTCCTTTCTCAGCTATGGGTTGGAAGAAAGGAGGGAGAGATCTACAGTTTGAATATGTGTTGCTTAATAAGGCTGGGCTGGCCATCAGCTGCTAATGTCAGATGTGTCACTACATTTTCTTTCTAGATGGTTCTTTAGCAAAGTTTAATAATTACTGTTTTTTGTTTATACTGCTTTTATAAAAGCAGATTTTTTCCTTTGGATGATAACTGCTGAAGAATATAGGTTGTAGAGAATGTGTACATGTATGTATTTGCATTGATTATATTATTGGAAAATTTTTAATTCATAGGTAACACATATTTTGTTTGTACAGGTGATTTTTAAAAAGTATCCTGTTTTTTTCTATTCTATTCAAAATTAAATTTCTTTTCTAAATACAGCAAGAAAAATGTATGACACGTAAGAAACCCAGAGTTTCCAGGTAGGTTCATTAACAGGCTTGTCTTACATAACAGCTTATTTTAACAACACAGATGTTGCAGAATTTGATTTTTGATTTGATTAACTACCACCCGTTGAAAAGCCAATATTTGTCATTTGGTTACTTTCAAGCAATGCAGATATTCTTTAGTATTTTAAAATGAGCAAATAAATACAAGAAATGAACAAAACTAAAGTTTCTGGGGCACTGCTTAGGTGACTATAATTTGGATGAGTATTTTTATGGCAGTCAAATTGATGAAGATACTCTCAGTAGATGATTTTTATTGTTAACAAATGCATACTGAAATAATTGTCACTACTTTATCAGAATTAAAATACAGCTTTCCATTGGGACTTACTCCTTCATATAAATTCTTGATAATTGGTTCTTAAATTGGCAGGGTATTTTTATAAAGGATTAGATTTTTTTTAACTAAATAAAATGCAGGTATCTTGGCTTCTTGTGAATTTAATAAAGGATCACAAAGCATAGGCCTTTTCTTTTGTTCTCACAGAATGTCTCAAAATGTATAGTAACACCTTTAACAAATTTGACAAATGCAGAACCTGCTAGAGATTGTGGATAATGTGTGGAACAGAGGTTGTAGCGAAGTTGAAGAGTCATGGGTACAAAAGATAACTATAAAAATACTTTTGAAAGAGAAAAATGCAAAAGTGATGACTTGTGAAAAATCCATCAAAGTAGTACATCACAGGAGAAAGACCTTAGGATTATTACCTCAATAGATACATGAAGATTATTTGACAAAATCCAACACCTTTTCGAAATAAAAGCTATTAGCAGACTAGGAATAAAAGGAAGCTTCCTTAACAAAATAAGAGCTATTATAGTAGACATGGTGAATTGGCACACAGCATCTGTTCACCTTCCTGGTACTTTGGCCTTCAGACTTTTTTGATCATAACCCACAACAAGAAGTGTTTTTTATATATTCATTCTCTCCCCTCCCCCCTTAAAAATATATACATAGATATAAAATATCTATAAAACATATATAAATATACATATACTATATATGTGTATATGTGTGTATGTCTGTAACTTTTATGAAATAATACCTATTGATAGGCACACTGATAATTTATATTCAGTTCTATTTCATTTTTTAAAATGCCATTTGTGACCCACTAAATCAATTTCATGACCCACTAATAGGTTGCAACCTGTAGTTTGAAACCCACTGTTCTACTCTATCTTCTTGTACTACAGAGACTTGAAAGCTAACACATACATTTCCTGAGCTCGATTGCAGCTAGACTTCTAGGTGCAATTTAGTTCAGTCAATCAAAGGCAGATGGAATTTGGAAGGTGGGTGTGAGGTGGAGGCCATACTTCTGATGAGTCTGCTTTTTTCTGCTCAAATTCACAGTGGTAGGGCCATTTGGTTTCTCTAAGGCAGTGTTAGCCAGAGGTGATGTCATTCAGGGGCAATTTGGATTAAAAAAGATTTTTTTGGCATAGAACCTGGAATAGTTAATATTCACATGGAAAAGCAAAGATTTAAAAATATTCAAGACAATTCTGAAAAAGAAGAGCAAAGAGAAGGGACTTGACTCCCTAGATATGAAAACTTATGAAGCTGTAGTACGGGTCAGCAGAAAACAAGTAGATCAATAGAACATAGTAGAGATCCCAGAAAAAGCCAAGCATGTATGGCACTTGTTAACGATGGTGGCACATCAGTGGGAAAAGAGTGCACTATTCAATGATTGATATAGGAATGATTGGGCTTTTATATCAAAGAAAATAAAATTAGGTCTTTTCTTCTCACCATAACAAAAATAAATTCCCACTAGATTGAAGACCTAAATGAGAGAAAGTAAAACTTTAAAACTATTAGAAAGTGATATAGGAGAATATTCTCATGACTGTGGGGGATAGATAGATTTCTCAGACAAAACTGAAAATCACAAATTGTTTTTTTAAAAGATTAGTATGTTTGACTTTATCTAAATTTAAAACTTCTTTCCGTATGAACACAACACAAAATTAAAAGAAAAGCAATAGATTAGGAAAAAATATTTGTAACTTCTATAAGCGATAAGGATTAATATCCAGAATATGGAAAGAATTACTGCAAATATCGGAAAGAAAAGTAATAGGAAAGTTTACAAAAAATATGATTAGGCAATTCACAGATCAAAATATGCTCAACCTCATATTTGGGATCAGGGAAGTGGAAATTAACATTAAGATATCACTTAAAACCCATTATATTGGGGGAAGAATCAGAATATCAAATGTGGAGGCTATGAAGAAAAAAGAATTTACTGACATCCTGATAGAAGCTGAATTTATTCATCACCTAGATTGTCTTTAGCAAGTGAGGTTGAAAATGTGCATATTGTATGATTCAGAAATTCTACTATGCATGTATTGTGGGGCATTGTTTTCAGAAATTTTTATTATAACCCACTGTAAGAAAAATGTTTTACACTGTGACACACAATACACACACCTATACACACACACACACACACACACACACACACAACTGAAACGGTCTCATAAAACAATACCGATGCTTAGTATCTGCACTGCATTATATTTTCTATTCTGTTTCACTTTTTAAAAAAGGAATATGGTGAAGACACTCAAATGATTTCACAATTCATGAGTGGATCAAAACATGTAGTTGGAAAAAGTGAAACATATTACCCTTAGTATTTACCTTAGTACTTTCCTGCTGCATATGTGTGCAAGAGATGTGTACTAAGATGTCCATTGCAGCATTATTAGTTGTAGTAAAATAATGAAGTTAAACACCTTCAGTAGGGAAACTTATATACTTTTATATGCATAGGATGAAATAAAAACAGGAGTTCTATGTATTGAGGTGGATGAATGTCAACGTAGAGCAAAACGTTGGCAAATTTTTGCTGGATCATAGTCGTTTCATGGTTAAATTCTATAGTGAATTACTGGAGTACTTGCTAATTCAGAGATTCAAGTGCTTTTTATGCCATACTGTATAGCCCAAACCATTGATACTCTGTTACAAAAATATAGAAGTTTCACTCTTATTCCCACCAGATGAAGAGTTATCCCTTTCCCAATGGAGAAAGTCTACAAATAGGCCCACATCTTGGTCTAAATTTCTCTTGTTAAAGAGCTTTGCATCTGTGGAAACATTTAAACAACTTCTCAGTGAAGATCCTAGAGCTCTGTGTTATAAAGCTTAGAAAAAATTACATATTTATTGGAAAATGTCAAGGGCAGATGTAGCCAAATTAGTATTAAAAGAACTTTAGTCTAGACCCTGAACAAATTGATTTTGAACAGAATTGATTCTTACAGAATTGCTTTACTTCAAAACATAATTTCAAGAAATGGAATGAAATGATTGTGTATGATGAGTGTGAAAGCACACACTCAACTTGGAGGATAGTTTAATCAATGAATGATTTACTATGTGGGCAGAGCTTCTAGAAATCATGGAAGAGAAGGCGTTATGCGAAAGGAAGCCCATTGATGGAGTATGTAAAGGTCAGCCTCCTGGGGAACAGCACAGCATGAAGAGTGATCCAGAGAAGCAAACACAAGATAATCACCACTGGGAGGCACTTAAAAGTTGGTGAATATCTGTCATGTCAGACGATTAGGGTTTTAGAATTGTTCAAGCTAAGCTATTCTTGGTGGTGATAATGTAAAAGATTCATTTACTTCCTAGAGCCACTTTTATTCTTATAGATGTATTTCACCATATATAGGGGATATTTTCTTCCCTGTCTGCTATTGCAGGTGGCATGTATTCATTTAATTGTGTAGCAGGATCAAGTTACATGTATGTGAATGAAAAAGAAGAAGGACTAGAACATGTTTTTCACTGTCTGCAACTTGAGTGTGATTTGCCAACCAACCTCCCTTGCCCTCTCTAATTCTTTCAGTGGGTACTGAAGAAATGCTAATAACCTGAGGACTGCATCAAGGACTACATCTCACCACACTGATGACCCTTTTGAGGAAAACAAAGATTGACTATGATCAGGAAATACCTTAAAGCCTCACATCCCCCCAACTCCTCCATTTCCTTGATAATACAAAATAGGAAAACAGTGATCTGAAATGAATTGCTATATCTATAATATGCTTGCCGCTAATGCAGTATAGTTAGATTGGAAAACTTAATTCTGAAGCATATAGGGAAGAAAATTGGCAGAGAGCAACAGTTCACTTTCAAATGATAGTCTTACCAAATTATTTATGGTAATTAATTTTTCCATTATAATTCCCTTTAAATGGGTTCTATAACCAAGGAAGAGGAGGAGGGTAAATATTTTGCTTTTACAGGAAGAATAGCAGCAAAAAAGACCAGTGGTTAGGAAATGCCAATCAAACCAACTTTCCATAAGGAATACTCCCAAGGGCCTTTTTAGTTTACATAAGCAATAGGATGTTGTATTAGTTCCCTATTGGTGCTTTAACAAGTTACCACACTCTTAGTGGCTTGGGACAAGACAAATTTATTCTATGACAGTTTTGGGGGTCAGACTACAAAATGAGTCTTAAGAGGCTAAAATGAAGATGCCAGCAGGGCTTGTTTCTGGATTCTTCTTTTGCAATAAAAGGTAACATTCATAGCGTCTGGGGATTAGAATGTGGATAGTTTTGGGGGGCCATTATTTGGCATATCATAGGTGTCTTAAAGTGTGTGTCATTAAAGGATCCTGAGTGGACAGGACCTAGTGGAGTCATCAGTGTATATTATAAATTTTATGGAATAATTCAGTTATCATCTGGAGAAACCAGACCCAGAACATGAATAACAGTCCCATTTGACTTATCTACCCATTTGACTAAGCCTGAAGTCTCCCACTAAGACATATTGTTGCTTATTGTTTGGAAGAATAAGCTGCTTACAAAAGAATTTAAACCTAATAAATCTTTGTTTTGAGTTTCTTTTGTTGTATCTTTATAGTTTCCAGCAGTTGTCTTATTAAAATCAGTTCTGTTATTACTTGTATACCTTTGTTATGTTCTCTTAAATTATCCTATACTTTTCCATTTTAGTCTTATTTTGTCATTTAATAAGTGATGATATCTTCCCTTGTAGGCCATAGGCTCTATGTAAACAGGGTACATGTCTCTTTTTTCCTACTACATTCCATCCCATAGCACTGAACCTAGTGTATTGTGGGCATTTAGATACTTTTGAAGGAATACAGGAATCTCACCAGTCATATGAGCTCTATTGTTACACCGAACTCAAAGGCCATAAAGGATGGTATTATTCATCTTAGTAACCTTAAGAACTAGCACAGTATCTGGGACATGGTAGGCATTTATTTAAATTTTTAAACAAATGGATGCTCAGACACATTGTCAGAGGAATGACAAAGTCTTTGGCTTAAACTGGTCTATGTACTTACTCAAAAGGGATATTATTCCCCAAAATCAACTTGAGAAAAGGTCTATGGATTATTTATCTCTGAGAAAGCTACTTACAGGTACTAGAAAGGCCCTCATTCCACCTAAACCTCATTATCTAATCTCACCATTTTGTGCAAAGTTATAGTTAGACCATAACTTTGTAATGTATTCTAATTTATTGAATGATTAGAATACCTTCAAGAGAGAAGTCATCCCTTTTAACAAGGTTTAAGATGTCTACCTTGAGGATGGAAGTAAGCAAAGAAGGATGATTATTAAATAATAATCTTGTCCATATACTTACAGACTTTTACCAAAGTACTGCTCAGCCTACTGAGTTGTAGAATAAATGAATTTGGTGATTTTTTAAAGTTGAGATATCTCCCTGCCCCCATAAAGAGGCAATCTACCCTATGAAGGTATTCTTTGGAAGAATTTTTGGCATAGTCATCACTGTTACAACATTCAGGTCTCTTAAAATAATTCACCTAATGGAAACAGCATATAAAATGTTCAGAAACGATGTCAGTTTGGTTCCAGGTATTTAAGGATCAACACATTAAGAAAAAAAAAATCTTCAGGTGTTTGATCAATGTTTAGATTTTTTTCTTTGCTGGGTAACTCGGAAGTTGGTTCTTGTATGTTGACTAAAATGTAGGTCACCCTTGATTTGCCAGAGGAATGCTTTGTTAGAGGGATGGATAAATACCTGCAAACAACTGAGAGTAAAGCCTAAGGGGAAAGTTTGGCAGAATGGTTGTATTTGTTTCTCCATCCTGCTGCATCCCCGAAAAAGGTATCTATTAATTGGTAGGTAGGTTCCAAACCATCTTCAAGACCAGAAAATGTATCCATATGCCATTGAGCTGTTGAATTCTAAAGTTAACTGATTTACTAATATAGTAGAGACAAAGTATAGCAGACATACTTTCACAGTAAAAGAATTTATGATCTTCTCAGTCCAGTCCACCAGGAAAGGGAAGGGCTTGATAAGGATTCAGCTCATAAGGAGAAGAATGACAAGGTTGAAGATCTGGGGCAGCAGCAGACAATTTTGGAAAAGAAATTTCATCATAGAGCAAAGTTAGTGTTATTGTGGTTATTTGGAATATTAGAGTGAGTTAAACAGAGGAATAAAGTCACTAAGAAGTTTTGTTAGCAAAGGTGTCATAAAGTAACACCCAAATGAGAAACAAAGTGACAACCTCGACTTTGTGTATCTTCAATTTCCTTTTAAGCATTTCAAACCACCCTAAATAGCTTCAAGTTTATCCTTAGGTAGATGTGCACAAAAGATTTCTTTAATTAGTTTTTAGTATTCAAGAGATGTTCATCAGATATTTTGGTAACTACTATGTGTTAGGTCCTATTCTAGATGCTGGAGTAAAAGAGAAAACATGTATTATTTTTCCTTGAGCTTGTTTCCCCTTGGGCTCTGTTTAATGCTGGTGATGATGATGATGACTTCCATCATTACCATGCACTGAGTACTATGCACCATGTCACCATGTTAAGTACATTCCTTGGTTATGTCATGTAATTCTCACAACTCTGTTAGGTAGTTTTATCATCTCTACTCAATTGATGAAAACAATGAAGCTAGGAGACATTAAATAACTTCCTCAAGGTCACAGCTAGTAAGATCTCATATGTCAAGACCCACGTAATTGCCCCCGCTGCCCTGCCTCCTGTGAAAGAGTTTATCAAGAGAAGAGGCTCATTTCTGTTTCAAAGATTATTAGAAATGGCTCCAACTCCTCCCTGTTTTTCAGGACAAGAAAGGGAAGTTGAGAATAGACACTGGTGGAATCCTTATGAGGCCAAGGCTTAGACATTTTGATTAGGCTCCTTCTGGAGGTAGACCATTTTAAGAAGGATTCTAATTAGTTAAGGATTCTCCTTGTTTTTTAGAAACATCAAGATTTTTTCCTCCAGAATTGAGTCAGTGAAGGAATACATTTGTCAGTCAATAATATAAATTGATTGGGAAGCTTGTCAAGATTCAGATTCCTCATTAATGGGCTGAATTCAATTAAGATCTCATAGGGAAGATGACAAAATTTCTCCATCTCTAGGATGCCTTTGGGATCACTCTCATTATTTGCTTTGGGGAAATTATTAACCCATCATTCCACCAAGTACATTCAAGAAATATTCACTGTGGACCTATTGTGTGCCAGGCATTGTAGTAGGCTTGGGGCTATCAAAGATCAGTGAGCTGGGTTTCTCAAGCTGTGAGCCTTGAGAATCTGAGGGGCAGGGAGAGGGATGGATTGGGGGAGGGGTTTGAAGTACCTTAAAGGTGAAAGGCCTCGGTGGAATTAGAGCCTCAGGTATCCAAGTTTGGGAAACTAGCTAGTAACAGAAAATGATTGCTTTTCAAGGGAGAATTTCTTGAGAAATGAGACCTCAGGCTGAGATTTCTGCTAGAGTTTCACTTCTAAACTATCCCTCACTGTATGTTTTAATTATGCCTCTGGCCAAAACTTACTATCTGGGGAGAGGAAGCTTGCTGCTATCAGTAAAGGGACACATAAACATATCCTCTTGGCACATGGTAGGCCCTTATCAGATCAGCCACATTTCAAAGCCCAGAGCAAACAACCAGGCCTTTTCAGCTGTCACCACTTTCCTTTCAAATTCATCATTAAATTTCTTTATTTGATGCTTAATAATTTTTAGCTTTGAAGTAGTACAAAATATTCCCATAAGACATTTTAAGTACCCTCTGAAGTCTTCATAATCAATATCATGTAAATAATGGTTTTAGAATTGGAGACATTCTCATTTTCCTCATCTGTAACATGAAATGTTAATAAACCATCTTTATTGTAAGTCTTGTGATGATAACTAAGTGACATATATGTAAAATTCCAACTGCCATGTAGTAGGACTTCAATAAATTATACCACTTAGGAACTGTACCAGATTTTAAAACAAGGACTTAATGCACACATTTTAAAAAAATGTTTTTCAAAAAGTGAACTCTCACAGTTCTATACTTTTTCCAAAAAATGAAATTGATGTTTCAAGAAAAGGTATTTCCACTTGATCCACTTCATTTGCCAAATAATTATGTAACTGAGGAAATAGGACTTTTGTAAGACCATTTCCCTCTTTATTGTCCTGGAAGATCTTTCATTCCCCACACATAGAGGAATGCCTGTAAGCTGCGTTCCCCTCCCACTTCTCTGAAGAATCCCAGGATTGGGGAGGAGGCTGTAGCTTCTCGTGGCAGGACTGGAAGGATTGTATAAAAACTACTTCCTCTGTCCCTGGACAGCGGACCTCTCTTTCCTTTTTGGAATCAGGTTGGAGGGGTAAGTGTGGGAGAGAGGTAACAGGGGCTCTGTGTGTGTGTGTGTGTGTGTGTGTGTGCGCGCGCGCGCGCGCGTGCGCGTGTTCAGTCTAAAGCTCTACGAGGGAACAGAGGAGAGGAGACCAGGAGCGCTGGCTGCACCGTGCTCTGGAGAAGGATCCTGGAGGATTCTTTCTGGCTGCAGGTGTGTTCAGGAAAAGAGTGTGATCTGTCCAGAGTGTCATCTGTGTTTAAACTATGAAAACCCACGGGAGCCTTAGGTGAGTGAACAGAAAGTAAATTCAATTACATGTTATACACATCACCCTTAAGTTTGATGAACAGGTCTCATTATTTTAAGGACAAAAAATTATTATCAGGCTCAGTTACATCTAGTTGTTCACATAAGCGTTCTATCCTTTACTCTCTTTCCTTTCCACTTCATATATTCTCCCTGGGCAATCTTGACATCCTCTGCTCTGAATATTGAGTTTTATTGTTTGTTATTACTTCTTTTTTTTTATTATAAAAATAATAGTATGTTGATTGTAAGAAAATATTGGACGATACATGAAAAGCAAACAAGGAAAAGAAAAATTAAATGCAATTCTGCCACCCAGAGATAACTACTAACCGTTTCTCCATGTGTGGGTAATGTTTTGTGACGGGCTTGTTTTCCATTCATCAATATATCACAAACATTTTTTGACATTAATTATTCTTTTTCTGTTTATTTTTGAAGGCTACAAAGTCTTGCATTAAATGGCTATATTATAATTTATTTAGCCAATGTCTAATTATTAGATATTTAGTTTATATAATTTTTCCATATTGTAAATGAGGCATACAGAGAGTTGGCATACTTCCCATGTTTCATTCAGATATATCTTAAATGCAGACTTCCTGACTCAATGGGCATGATTCTTAAAATTTTGATGAAAATCTTCATGTCAGTTTACACTGTCATTGTTAATATATGAGGACCAGATTCCCCATAGTCTCCTAAACACTATGACTTTTTTTCTGATCTTTGCCAGATATCAAATTATGGGGGAACGGGGTTGGGGGTGAAAGCGATATCATGTTGTTAGGGCTTAATTTGCGTGTTTTTGGTAACTAGAGATTTAATAGTTTTATGATTATTAACCATTTGTATTTCTTCCTTTTTTGGTTGCCTGCTCATTCTCTGATCATTCTATATTGTAAAATTATGTTTCTAATTTGAAGTTGGAAATTTTTATTTAGTTAAAGTTTTCAGTACCTTCAGCATATGTTCCTTATACACAGAAGTTCAGATAACTGGTCATCTCCTTTTTCTTCTGGTTCCTCTTATGATTTGTTTTTATGTTTAACTTCTTAATTTACTTGGAATTTATTTTGGTGTTTGGCAGGATGCAGGCTCTACTTTTTTCTAAATGGCTGAACATTTTCCTTTCCACCACTTGCTCCATCATTCGTCTTGTCCCCACCAATTCAAAATGCCACCTTTATTTCAGGGCCTAAGGATCCAGAGCTCTTGGATGGTCATGATTGTTTAGGCAGAAGTGGAGTGGTTGGAAGGAAACAGGGCAGTCAGTAAGGAGACTTGAACTTTATGGGCAGCATTTTGTCTATTGTACTTTTTTTTTCATCCTCCAAAACTGAAGCTCTGTACTTGTTAAACACTAAATCCCCATTCTCCCTCCCCACAGCCCTTGGGAATCACCATTCCTCTGACGCTGAATTTGACTACCCTAAATACTTCATACAAGTGAAATCGTACTATATTTGTCCTTTTGTGACTAGCTTATTTCACTTAATATATTATCTTCAAGTTTCACTCATATTATAGTATGTGTCAGAATTTCCTTCCTTTTTAAGGCTGCATGAATTCCAGTGTGTATGTGTGTGTGTGTGTGTATCACATTTTTATCCATTCATCCATCAATGGATACTTACGCTGTTTCTATATCTTGGCTATTGTGAATAATGCTGCTGTAAACATGAGTGTATAAATATCTGTTTGAGTCCCTGCTTTGATTTCTTTTGGGTGTATAACCAGAAGTGACATTGCTGGATCATATGGTAATTATGTTAATTTTTCTGAGGAATTGCCGTACCATTTTCCACAGTGGCTGCACCATTTTACATTCCCACCAGCAATGCACAAGTGTTTCAATTTCTCCACATCCTCACCAACACTCATTATTTTTCAACTTGTTAATTATAGCCATCCTAATGGGTGTGAAGTGGTATCTCACTGTGGTTTTGATTTGCATTTCCCTAATAATTAGTGATATTGAGCGTCTTTTCCCGTGCTTATTGGCCATTTGTAGATCTTCTTTGGACAAATGTCAATTCAAGGGCTTTGCCCACTTTTAAATTGGGTTTTGTTGTTGTTGTTGAGTTGTAGGACTCTTTATATATTCTGTATATTAATCCCCTATCAGATATATGATTTGTAAATGTTTTCTCCCATTCTGTTTGTCTTTTTATTTTCTTGATAATGTACTTTGATACACAAGTTTTTAATTTTGATGTAGTCCAATATATCTACTTTGTCTTTTGTTGCCTGTGCTTTTGATGTCATTTCCAAGAAACCATTGCCAAATCCAGTGTCATGAAGCTTTGCCCCTGTGATTTTTGCTAAGAGTTTTATGGTTTTAGCACTTATGTTTAGCACATTCATCCATTTTGAGTGAATTTTTGTATGTGGTGTTAGATAGGAATCCAATTTCATTCTTTTGCGTATGGAAATCCAGTTGTCTCATCATGAATTTGAGTAAAACTTTCAGAGTGGGTATGTAGTGGTATGCTTTTGGAATTCTTATATCTGAGAATATTTTTGCTGTCTTCATAAATGAATAAGACCATTTCCCCCACCAATTTTGTCAACTTGCTTGATTATAGTCTATCACTTATTGCAATAGAGAAGTCTGAGGCCAGCCCAATTTTTGTTCCTTTTTAGGTTATTTTTCTCTGGCCTGCATGTTTGAAGAATTCTTTGCTGATCATTTAAATTTTAAAGAATTGCTTGGACATGTCTAAGTAATTTCATCTCTTCATTCTTATTGTATAGAACATGTGAGTCATTCTGTGGATTCAGGTCTTTTTTCCTCTGGAGGAAAGGTTTCTTCTATTATTTATTTAACTATTGATTCTGTTCTGTTTATTGCATCAATTTTTTATGTTGGGTCTCCATTTTCTATGCTTCATAATCATCACCTTCTTATGATATTAATACTTTCATCCTTTTCCTTTGCATTAGAGGAGGTTTCTCATGTTTGTCTTCCACACAATTTCAGTAATGGAGATTCTTCTCTTTCTGTTTATAATTCTGTTTTAAGTTCAATTTTGATTATTGTTACTTTTCTCACATTCCTTTAACTCAATTTAGCACTAACCCTCTTTGTTGCCTTAGAATATCATCATTTGCCTTTTATTCCATCAATTCTGTATTTTCTTAAATTTTATATACACCATGAAGCAGAAGCCACCTAAATCTTCTTTCTTAGAGTAAATCTTTCGTAAATATCCTCATGCCCCACCTTTTGAATGATATTGTTCCTCCATTATTTTTAGGGTATATAATATTTTCACAATTCCATGTTAATTGTTAACTGATTTGTGAACCAAAAGGACATATCTAGTCCTAATGCTTGCCAGAAAATTTGTTGGATTCTTGTTGGATCCCCTCACTTGGATGCTTAGAATTTTACTGCCTGAATTTTAACTTTGGTAGGTGGTTGATAAAGTTTACCGAATTCAATGTTCCAGAACTTGGAGGGTGGGAGCACAGAGCTGGGCTGTAGGCTTTGTCCGCAGGGGAACTCTGTCTCCTCCAGACAAGGTCTGGTCTGCCAAATTTAATTTTCTATTTGGTCTGGCTGCCATCCCAATGGTTGATGTGGCAATATCTGGCTTCTTACTAGTTTACTCTCCCCAACTGTAGAAGGATCACTGTCTAGTTGGGCTTTCCCTCATCTAGGAATTTCCTATGCAGCAGCTTGTAAAACTAGTGCCCAACAATGATGAACTGTGAATTGAGAGAGGTGAAGTGCTTCTTTTTTGGCTGGACCCTACCCTCTCTTTCCAAATTAGGGAATATTAATGGGTTTGGGCAGAACTCTTAACTACCTACTGTAATACGTATCCCATCCTGACTTCATCATCACAGGAGATCGGCTCTCAGTCTTCCAATTTGTATTCATCTTCAGTTTGTGACGTATTGATGATGTCACGCCTTAGTTCCAATGTGAATAAAAAATAAAACATATTTTTCTTTTCCATTAGTCATTTCAGTTTGGCCTGGAGGATTTTGATGCCTGGACTTATTTTGCCATTTAATTGAAAGTCTACTGCCATTCAATGGCCTCCTACCATAATATCTTTATTCTGCTGCCATCTTCCTTTCTGCCTTCAGAGGGATTTGTTTGTTATCATTTTACTCCCTAGCTTAAAAACTCTCAATGGTTCTCCATACCTACAAGACAAAGTTGAAATGCCCCTGCATGTCACAGCCCACCACTCTGGACACTGCTGATCTCTAGGGCCTCACATTATAATACTTTCCAATGTATAACAGCAAGAATAAACTTCTTCCAGTTTCTTAAATACCTCATGTTGTATATTTTGTTTTCTTTTCCAAAATATTTATTGAAGCATACTCTGTGCTAGGCATTATGCTGGACTCTAGGAAAACAAAAGCCTTTCTGGTAAGTTCTACCTTCAAGGATCTTGTAAGACTAGTTAAGGAGACAGACAAGCATATCATCGATTACAATCCAGTTTTGGTAACTATTAATACTATGCTATAAGTTAGCAGGAAACATATAGAGGAAACATAGTTTTAGGAAAGTTGTTATACCTTCATATTTATTTATTTGTATTGAGATATAATTCACATACCATAAAAGTCACTCTTTTAAAGTGATTCAGTGGTTTTGAGCATATTCACAAGTTTGAGCAACCATCAGCACTGCCTAATTCCAGAATATTTTCATCACCCCAAAAAGAAAATTTGTGTACATTAGCAGTCACTCTCCATTCCTGTTTATCCTCAGCCCCTGGCAATTACTAATTATTTTCTGTCTCTATGGCTTTGCATGGACATTTCATATAAATGGAATCATATAATATATGGCCTTTTGTGTCTGGATTTTTTCAGTTAGCATAATGTTTTCAAGGTTCATCCACGTTAGGACATGTATCCGCACTTTTCATTGCCAAATGATATTTCATTTTATGGATATATCACATTTCATTTATTCATTCATGTGTCAAAGGATATTTGGGTTGCTTCCACTTTGGGGCTGTTATGAATAATGTTGCTATGAACATTCATGTGCAAATTTTGTGTGGACGTATGTGCTATCATCTGAATGTGTACCACTCCCTCAAAATTCATATGATGAAATCCTAACCACTAAAATGATGGTATTAGGAGGTGAGACTTTTGGGAGGTGATTAGGTCATGAGTGAGATTGGTGCCCTTATAAAAAAAGTCTGAGGGAGCTCCCTTACCCCTTCTACCATGTGAGGACACAGCAAAAAGACGGCTGTCTATGAACTAGGAAGCTGGCCCTCACCAGACATCAAATCTGCTTGATCTTGGATTTCTCTGTCTCCAGAACTGTGTGAAATAAATTTCTGTTGTTCATAAGCCACCCAGTCTATAGTATTTTGTTATAACAGCCCGAACAGACCAAGACAGTATGTTTTCATTTCTCTTGGATATATACCTGGGAGTGTTGCTGGGTCCTATGATAACTCTCTGTTTAACTTCTTGAGGAACTGCAAAATTGTTTTCCAATGTGGCGGCACCATTTTACATTTCCATCAGCAATTTATGAGGGTTCTAATTTCACCACATGTTCTCCAACATGTGTTATCATCTGTCTTTTTGATTATAGCCATCCTATAGCCATTGAATTGGTATCTCCTTGTTGTTTTGATTTGCATTTCCCTAATCATGTTTAGCATCTTTTCATGTGCTTATTGGCATGTTTGTGTATTTTCTCTGTGGAAATGTGTATTCAGATCCTTTGCCAATTTCTTAATTGAATTAGTCATCCTTTTAATTATTACATTTTAAGAGTTCTTTATATACTCTGGATATCAGATCCTATCAGAAATAAAATTTGCAAATATTTTTTCCCATTATGTGGGTTGTCTTTTCACATATTGATAATGTTCTCTGAAGAACAATAGTTTTTCATTTTTATGAAGCCTAATTTATCTTTTTTGTTTGTTCCTTGTGCTTTAGGTGTCATATCTAAAAAGTCACTGCTAAATAGGTCATAAAGGTCATAAAGATTTACACCTGTATTTTCTTCTAAGAGTTTTATAGTTTTACATTCTTAGATGTAGATTATTGTTCCATTTTTAGTTAATTTTTCATATGGTGTGAGATAAGGATCCAAATTCATTGTGAAAATCTGTTGTCCCAGCCACTATTTTTTTTAATTTTAAAATATCACAGGGGTACAAATGTTTTTGGTTACATGGATCACTTTTGTAATGCTTGAATCGGGGATATAAGTGTGCCCATCACCCAAATAGTGTTTGTTGTACCCATTAGGTAGGTTTTCACCCATCCCCTCCTCCCTCCTTCCCCCTGCTTGATTTCCACAAGTTTTACTTCCCTCTGTGCACATGTGTGCTCATCAGTTAGTTCCAATTTAGTACAGAGTACATGTGGTATTTCTTTTTCCATTCTTTAGATACTTCACTTAGGATAATGGTCTCTACTTCCATCCACATTATTGCAAAAGGCATTAATTCATCCTTTTTTATGGCAGAGTAGTACTCCATGGTATACATATACCACATTTTGTTAATCCACTCATGAATTGATGGGCACTTGGGTTGATTCCACATCTTTGCAATTGTGAACTATGCTGCAATAAACATTCGAGTGCAGGTGTCTTTTTGAAAAATGACTTCTTTTCCATTGGGTAAATACCCAGTAGTGGGATTGCTGTATTGAATGGTAGATCTACTTTCAGTTCTTTGAGGAATCTCCATACTGTTTTCCATAGAGGTTGTACTAATTTGCAGTTCCACCAACTGTATAAGCGTTCCTTTCTCTCTGCATCCATGCCAGCATCTATTGTTTTTGGACTTTTGATAAATGTCATTCTAACTGGGGTAAGGTGATATCTAATTGTGGTTTTTATTTGCATTTCCCTGATGATTAGTGACATTGAGCATTTTTTTCATATTTTATTGGCCATTTGTCTATCTCCTTTTGAAAAGCTTCTGTTTAGGTTTTTTGCCCACTTTTTCATGGGGTTGTTTGTTTTATTCTTGCTGATTTGCTTGAGTTCTTTGTAGATTCTGGTTATTAGCCCTTTATCAGATGTATAGCTTGTGAATATTTTCTCCCATTCTGTAGGTTGTCTATTTGCTCTGTGGATTATTTCCTTAGCTGTGCAGAAACTTTTTAATTTAATCAAGTCCCATTTATTTATTTTTGTTGTTGTTGTAATTGCCATTGGGATCTTAGTCATAAATTCTTTGCCTAGGCTGATATCTAGAAGAGTTTTTCCTACATTTTCTTCTAGAATTCTTATAGTTTCATGCCTTACATTTAAGTCTTTTATTGATCTTGAATTAATTTTTGTGAGTGGTAAGAGATATGGATCCTGTTTCATTCTTTGGCATGTGACTATCAATTCTCCTACCACCATTTATTGAATAGTTCTTCTCTTCCCCAGTGTATATTGTTGTCTGCTTTGTCAAAGAGCATTTGGCTGTATGTGGATGGTTTTATATCTGGGTTCTCTGTTCTGTTCCATTGGTCTGTGTCTCTATTTTTGTGCCAATACCATGCTGTTTTGGTTAATACGGCTTTGTAGTATAGTTTGAAGTCTAGTAAGGTGATGCCTCCATATCTGTTCTTTTTGCTTAAGATTACCAGCACTATTTTTAAAAGGATTGTTTTTTCCCATTAAATTATCTTGACACCCTTGTTGAAAATCAATTGGCCATAGATGCATGAATCCTTCAACTTTGTTCTTCTTTTTCAAGATTGCTTTGGGTAGTCTTTGTCTTTTGTATTTCCGTATGAACTTTAGAATCAGCTTGTCAATTTCTGCCCAAAAACAGATAGCAGGAATTTATATAGAGATTGTGCTGAGTCTGTAGATCAATTTGGGTATTATTGCCATCTTAACAAAAGTAAGTCTTCTATTTTGTGAACATGGACTATATTTCTACTTATATAGGTCTCAATTTCTGTCAATGATATTTTATAGTTTTTAGTGTACAAGTCTTGTGCTTCTTTTGTTAAATTTATTCCTAAGTATTTTATTCTTTTTGATGCTACTATAAATAGAATTCCTTTCTTAATTTTATTTCCAAATTGTTTTGCTAGTATATAGTAATAAAACTGACTTTACTGATTTTTGTATATTGATCTTGATTTTGTATCTACCAACTTTGATGAACTGATTAATTAGCACTAATAGGTTTTTTTGTGTGTGGATTCCTTATGATTTTCCACATACAAGATCAGGTCATCTGCAAGTAGAGATAGTGTTACTTCTCCCTATATATATGGATGCCTTTTATTTATTTTTCTTGACTAATTAGCCTGGCTACAATCTACAGAACAATGTTGACTAGAAGTGATGAGAGTGAACATCTTTGTCTTATTCTTGATCTTAGACAGAAAGCTTTCAGTCTTTCTTCATCAAGTATGTGTTAGCTGTGGGTTTTTCATAGATGGCCTAACAAACTATCCATAGTTTTTTATTATTTTTTGTCATGAAAAGGTGTTGTGTTTTGTCAAATGCTTTTTCTGCATCTAGTGAGATGATCATGTGGGTTTCCTCTTTATTCTACTACTATGGTATGTTACATTGATTGATTTTCATATGTTAAGATAAGCTTACATTCCTGGGATAAATCCCATTTGATCATGATGTATGGTCCTTATTATATGTTGCTGGATTTGGTTTGCTAGTATTTTGAGGATTTCTGAATCCATATTCAAAAGGAATATTGGTCTGTAGTTTTCTTTGCTTGTGATGACTTTGTCCAGTTTTGGTGTTACGTTAATACTGGTCTCATAAAATAAGTTGGGGAATATTCCCTCCTCTTCTATTTTTTGGGAAGAGCTTGTGAATGATTAGTATTATTCCTTTTTTAATAATTTGGCAGAATTCACCTGTGAAGCTATCTGATCCTGAGCTTTTTTTTTATAGGAAATTTCTTTTAATTATTTAACTTCTTTAATTGTTGAAGATCTATTCAGATTTTTATTTCTTCTTGAGTCAGTTTGGGCAGTTTTTATCTTTCTAGAAATTGGTCCATTTTACTTAGGTTATCTAATTTGTTGGCACACAATCGTTCATAGTATTCCCTAATAATGCTTTGTATGTCTGTAAGGTCAGTAGTGATGCCCCCTCTTTCATTCTTGATTTTAGTATTTTGAATCTTTTCCTTTTTTTCTTGGTCATTTTAGCTAAAAATTTGTCAATTTTGTCGATCTTTTCCAGATGACCAACTTTGGGTTTCATTGGTTTTCCTTATTAATTTTCTATTCTCTATTTTATTTATTTTCATTTTCATCTTTATTACTTCCTTCCTTCTGCTTTTTTTGAATTTAGTTTTATCTTATTTTTCTAGTTTTTTCAAGTGGAAGTTTAAAGTTATTGACTTGACATCTGTCATTGTTTTTAATATAGTCATTTACAGCTATAAATTTTCATCTAAACACTGCTTTACCTGCATCTCTTAAGTGTTGACATGTTGTGTTTTCATTTTTGTTCATTTCAAAGTATTTTCAAATTTCTCTTGTGTTTTCATTTTTGGTTACTTAAGATTGTGTTACTTAATTGTTACATATTTATAAATTTTGCAAATTTTTTTCTGTTGCAGATTTATAATTTCATTCTATTAAAAGTTGAAGAACATAATTTGTATGATTTCTATTCTTTTAAATATATAAGGTTTGTTTTATAGTCAAACATACAGTCTCTCCTGGAGAATATTCCCTGTGCACTTGAGAAGAAAGTATATAATGCTGTAGGTAGGAAAGAGTTCTGTATATGTTTGTTAGTCTAGTTGGTTTATAATGTTGTCCAAGTCTTCAGTTTCTTGTTGACCTTCTGCCTAGTGGTTCTATGCATTATTGAAAGTGGGATATTGGAGTTTTCAACTAAATATTGTTGCATTTTCTGTTTCTCCCTTTAATTCTGTCACTTATTGCTTCATATATATGGGTTCTTCATTATTTGATATATATATATATGTTTATAATTGTTATAACTTCTTGATGAATTGACACTTTTATCATTTTAAAATATTCATCTTTGTCTATAGTAACAATTTTTATCTCAAAGTATATTTTGCCTGATTATAGTGTATCCATTTTAGCTCTCTTTTGGTTACTATTTCTTTTTCCATGCTTTTGCTTTCAACCTATTTGTCTGAATCTAAACTGTGTGTCTCTTGTAAACAGCATGGAGTTGGTTCATGGTTTTAAAAATCTATTCTGTCAATCTGTGCCTCTTAATTGGAGTGCTTAATCCATTTGTATTTAATGTAATTACTGATAAGGTAGGATTTACATTTGCCATTTTGCTATTCGGTTTCTATGTCTTATTTCTTTTTTTGTTCTTCTATTCTTCCATTAATTGACTTTTTTGGTGTGTTAAATAGATATTTTCTATTACACCATTTAAATGTCCTTGTCATTCTTACATTATTTTGTTGTGACCTTGTACAGTACTCACAACATCTAATCGATGTGCCTACTGATAGTTGCAAACTTTGCTCATAAGTCGCTTACCTTTATGCGTATTCATACATTCCTTATACTAGTGCCTGACAGATTATTATGCTCTATGTTGTTTTCTAATCAACAGTAGAAAATGAACAAATCATTATTCTTTATATTCCTTATAGTACTTCTGATGCTCTTTTAATGTGATTCAACTACTTCTAGTGTTCTTGATTTACTTAGGTACTATTTAGTAGAGCCCTGGTGATAAATTCTGTTGGTGTTTGATTTCCTGTGCATGTCTTAATTTCTTCATTTTTGAAAAATAGTATTGCTTAGTATAGAGTTCTTAGTTGACAGGTTGTTTTGTTTTTCTTTCAGCATTTTGCATATGTCATTCCAATGCCTCTTGCCTCCATGGCTTCTGATGACAAATTATCTGTTAACCTTATTGAGAATCTCTTAAATGTGCTGAGTCACCTCTCTCAAGGCTTTCAAGATTCTTTCTTTGTATTTTAACAGTTTGATTATAATGTGTTTAGGTGTGAATCTCTTTGAGATTTTCCCACTTGGAGTTCATTGAACTTCTTGGATATGTAGATAATGTTTTTCATCAAATTTAGGACTTCTTCAAATATTCTTTTGCCCCTTTTTTCTTTCTCTTCTCCTTCTGGGACTCTCATCATGCATTTGTTTGTATACTTGGTTGTGTCCCACAAGTCTCAGAAGCTCTGTTAATTATTTATCCTTTTTTTCTTTCCATTCATCAGAAGGGATAATCTCAGTTGATTTAATATAAAGTTTGCTGATTCTTTCTTCTTCCTGCTTAGATCTGACATTCATTTTCTTAGTGAATTTTTTATCATAGTTATT
The DNA here is from genome assembly GCA_023783475.1 of Daubentonia madagascariensis. NCBI lineage: Eukaryota > Metazoa > Chordata > Mammalia > Primates > Daubentoniidae > Daubentonia > Daubentonia madagascariensis. The sequence continues at coordinate 3,782,784 of JAKFHU010000913.1, read as the reverse complement.
GTACATTTCAACTCCAGAACTTCTATTTGGTTCTTTTTCATAAATTTTATCTCTTCATTGGTAATCTCTATTTGGTGAGACATTGTTCTCATATTTTCCCTTTCGTTCTTTACACGTGGTTTCCTTTAGTTCTTTGAACATATTTAAGACAACTGATTTAAAGTTTTGGTCTAATAAGTTGAATGTTGTGGCTTCCTCAGGGGCAATTTCTATTGATTGGGTTTTTTTTTCCTGTGTATAGGTTATCCTTTGTTGTTTTTTTGCATGTCTTATAATTTTTTTGTTGAAAACTGGACATTTAAAATAACATAATAACATGGCAACTCTGGAAACCAGATTCTTCTCTCACCTGAATTTGTTGTTGCTATTTGTTATGATTGTTGTAGTTTGTTTAGTGACTTTTCTGAACTAATTATGTAAAATATGTGTTCTTTGTTGTGTGTGACCACTGAAGTCTTTGTTCATTTAGCTTAGTGGTCAGCTAATGATTGGACAGAGATTTTCTTAACCACCTAGAACCAATAAGTTTCCCAGCCTTTGCCAAGGACTGGTGTGTTTTGGGGCATGCCTTCAACAAACAGCTAGACAGTTGACAATTCTGTGTCAGTCTTCACTTCCTGTTTGTGCAGAACCTCAAGTGAGCAGAGATGAGAGTTTAGGGCCTTCTTGGGTCTTTTCTGAGCATGTATACAGCTCTGGGCATGTGCACAACCCTACATATAGGCATAGTCTTCTATATTCCCAGAAATATATAGGAGCTTTTTGAAGCCCCTATGGACATCTAGTTCTTCCTTTGGTTAGTGTATAGTTTTCTCTGACTATTTTCCACCTCTTCAGGTAGCCATGAAGTTAAATAATTGTCTGTAACTGTTTATATGAATGCCCTTAGGGGAAAGGCTGTTTGAGCTGGAGGAACAGTAAGTAAACTGTTTTCACTGGAGAAGCAGTGAAATATAGACAGCAAATGAGATCTCCCAGGGAACCACTAGCTAGGTCAAATAATGATAACTCTCTAAGAATGAGGCTTCAAAGGAACTCCAGCCCTGTTCTTTTTCCTCTGGTGACTTCCAAGATGCTAGTTTCCACCATGAGTATGGGCTGTTAATTTTCAAGGCTACTGTGGAACTGGAGAGTGAAATATGGGACAAGTTAAAACACCACAAAGCTCATTCTTATTACCAAGATTGAGCTGTTTTTCTTGAGTAAATACTCCCCAGATTTCACAAGTCTTTGGTTAATATCCTGACTTCTGGAAAAATTGATTCTAGCATTTTTTTTGCCTATTTTCTCATTACTTTTATGGATCAGAGAATTTTTGAAGGTCTTTACCATTTTTACTGATATCACTTGCTTCATGCTTTTGAACCTATTTTCTCTTCCTGGAGCACCTATCTCTCCCTAAACTCCCTCATGAATTCTTTCCACCTTTCAAGACTCAATCTAAATGTCTCTTCTTCAGTAAAGTTTTAGTTAACATGCCAGGCAATATTGATTTTATTTGTACTCATTATCACTGTTGTGCTTATTATCGCCCTGTATTGCAATTTTGTGTCTGGCCTTTCTCAACATTAAAATGGACCCTTTCTGTTTCATGAGTTTGCAACTCTTCAGGGTGGTAGTTTAATGTAAAGAAAAGTGTTATCAACTTTCTACAGCTTAACTTAAATGCACACAGCTATCCTGACAGACTTTACTTAAGGCTTTAAAGGAGAAAATACAAAATACATTTATTAAGAGAATAAAACCAAGTTATTGGTAAACCTCCAAATAGTAGACAAATATGTCACTTATGTATTTTTCTATCTACCTTACCTAGGATTCTTTCTTGGAGTAGTTGGTGCTTACACAATTCAGGGTTATAAACTATGTAAAGAATAATTACTGTGTCCCCAGCTTGGGGAGAAAAGCTCTTATAATTCTCTAGTAATTTCAGCCATGGCTTGGTATATCTTTAACTGGATCATCTCAATTAACCTGAAATATTTATAAAAGGTATTTTGGTTGAGGAAACTTCTAGAAGTGGTTAATCAAATGGGGTTATGGTGAGCTGTACTGTGCACCCAAACTAAGGCACAAAGAACTGCAGATGTGGTTGACCTGTCTGCCATTTCTTTCAGTTCCTTTTTGATATGGCCTTAGAATGATGAATTTGCAGCCCAGTGCCATTCAATATTGCTTTTTGTCTTAGATCATATTAGTCTTGTTTAATAATTGAGGCCTAGTTAGACTGAGCTGGGAAGCTGAGGATGTATATAATCTTGCTCTTAACTGGATATTAAAAAGGAAACCAGAATCTAAGCAGTCCTTGGTGCCAAGAGCCCAGGAGTTCTTGGATCCTCCAGTGCTAATGACTGGCTACTCAATGTTGTCATACGGCAAGAATTCGCCAAGAAACAAGATCATTATTTGAAGTAAAGCCACACGAGCTGGGGATAAATACTTCTGGTTGGTAGTGTCCTGGCTGCTTATGATTGATAAGGGTTGTGGTGCTGATAGGGGAGAATGAATTGGGAGCTAGCTGTGATAGGCATTGCATTATGGAAGAAGGAAACTTAACCTACATATCCTTTGTTAATAACCTTTCTTCGAATAGGGCTGGAAATGTCATGTTGCCCCTTCTGATACTAGAGTGCAACATGAAGACAGTAAAAGTATCCTGCAGTCTTCAAATCAGACTTGTCTCTGTCTTTACTCCAGTTTCCCATGATCCCAAGGAGGCTTAAGTACTGAGGCAGAGACTTTGTAGCAAGAAAAATTGTAGTGCTTGTATGATAAGTTTAGGAACTAAAGCCAAATGCAAAACAGCTATTTCAATTGGTACCAGTCATTTGGCACTGTGTTCCACCAGTTGTTTTTATGAAATGTTTAATAATAAAGACCAATTGATGTTTAGATACCAAACGTCATTCATTTCTTTTCTATTCTTTCCTACCATTGTTGTTGTGTCTGAATAGGCTGAACTTGATCACTTTTATTGAAGGGGCTCCTGCCCAAAAGGCCAAATTTTATTTTCTCAACATTGATTGTAGATTATAAACTCCCATAAACCTATGGTAAAAAGCCACGTTTTCCTTGGCATTTGGTTTCCTCAATCATGTTTCAAGAACAAATATTGTGGTTTGTGAGTAGTGAAACCAAGAAGTGGGGTCTGAGTGTTCCTTTTGGTGATGAGGCCTCCAACATTCACTTTGAGAGGTTTTATCTTTCTCAGAGGAAGGACAGGGCGTTATCCCCAAGATAGGCTTTGTGGGCTTTCTTAGTTTCTCAAAGTCCTGAGAAAAAGCTCAGAGAAAAGCTTTTACTTTAGTAGATCCCCGATTTGGATGCCTGAATCAGGAACTCTATGTTATCATGACTGATCATCAGGTGACTTTTCAGGAGAGTCCTTGCTGGGCCTCCTGGAGAAACAATGAAGGGGGAATTGGCGTGATGGAGGTAATAGCTTCCTATGATCCTGGGATCGAAACTCCTGAATAAAGAGAGAAAATAAAGCTGTTGCCAACTTCTAGTGGAGGTGGGAAGAGTAACAGAAACATGTCCCAAAAAAGCAAGAAACTTGCACTTCAGAAAACACCAGCTGAAAGGTTGTTGTCCTTGCCTGGGACAATTGATTGGCTGATGGCACAGAGTGCAAGAGAGGGCAGTGCCACTAAGATGTCTTTGTCTAGCTCTGGGAAACCCATGTGAGTTCTTCAACAGAGGTGTGTTAGTCTGCTTGGGTTGCCACAACAAAATACTATCGACCGGATGGCTTAGACAACAGAAGTTTATTTTCTCACAGTTCTAGATGCTAGTAGTCCATGAACAAGGCATGAGGGTTGGTTTCTTCTGAGATCTCCCTTCTTGGCTTGCAGATGGCAGCCTTCTCACTGTGTCCTCTTGTAGTCTTTGCTCTGTGCACACATGTGTCTGGTGTCTCTTCCTCTTCTGACAAGGACACCAGTCCTATTAGATTAGGGATCTCCTTTTATGACCTCATTTAACCTTAATTACCTCTTTAAAGGCTTTATCACCAAATATAGTCCCATTTTGAGGTACTGGGTGTTAGAACTTCAACAAATGAACCTGGGGGGACATAAGTCAGTCCATAATAAGATGGGACAGTAAACTTCATGATTGGGAGAAGGAGTCAGGGAGCACACAAAAAAGGAGCTGTAATTTACTTGGGAACTAATGACCATCTAAGTATAGTCACAAAAGCTAAACTGTAGTCAAAAGAACTGAAACCTGGGTGTGGGGGTGGGGGTGCTAGGACCTTTATCCCAATTTAGCTTTCTCCTAGTGCAGAAGGAGAAGGTAATAGCAACAGTGGGAACATGACATAAGGGGAAAAGCTAAGGGGAACTGGAGAAACCAAGGGTTATCAACATGTCTAATGAGCCAGAGATCTGTGAAGCACTCAAGAGAATACTGAGAAGTATAAGACACAGTCTTAGATATCAGAGAACACATATCTCATTGAAGCACAAGGTAAGAACATGTGAAAAGTTATTAAATACAGGGAAATGATCCAAGTAATTACCAAGGTTTTATTGAGACCTCTTTGTGCTCAGCACTGGGCCAGGCACTGGGAGTTCACTGGTGAGTCACACAGACCCAGTCCCTGACCTCCATAGCCACCACTGGAGAGGTAGGGACAGACCTTGGCCTGATAGCCACACAGATCATTTCAGACTGTGACAAGTGCTCTGAAAGCAGAAGACAGTATGATAGGATTGGATGTGATAGAGAGGACAAGTTCTGCTCCATCTCAAAGGAATTCTGAGGCATGACATGTAGGCTGAGGTCTCAAGGCTAAGGAAGAGTTAGCCAGGCAAAGAATTAGGGGAACACTGTTCTAGCAGAGAATATCGCATATGCTTAAGCCTTATGTGAAAAATTAGCTTCAAAAAAATAGGTAATGAGAAAGTTTTTCTGATTATATAAATGATGCATACTTATGGAACATGTTTTTTTATACAGGAAAGTATAAAAAAATTACCTAAAGTTTCCCTTTCTTGAGATAACTGCCATGAGAATATATGCTGTTATATTTTAAATTTTGATAGATGTTGCCAGATTATTTTCCAAAAAGGTAATAATGATTCACATTTATGCCAGCAGTGTTTTGGGAGTACCATTTCCCCTACATTCTTGCCAATAGCAGGGTTTTCCATTCTTTTTAATATTTGCCCGTCAGATAGATGAGAAGTGATATTACTTCTTTAATTTGTTACTTTATTTTGTATTTCCCACACTACAAGGGAAAACGAGCTGAATATTTTTCTTATTTTATTGGTTATTTTGAGGTATGTGTGTTTGTGTGTGTGTGCATACCTGTATGTGTGTGTGAGAGAGGAAAACTCTGCTTTTATTATCTTTCGCCTGTATTTTCCATTGGGATATTCATTTTTTTCTTTTCATTACAAGAGCTCTTCGTTGACACATATAGTGACCCTTTTTCTTTATTTACCTTGCAAATATTTTAGCCCAAACTATTATTTATCTTTTTATTTTTTATGGTATCTTCTGTTCACATAATCAGTTTTAATGTTTATATTGTTTATATCTATCTTTTCTTATATAGCTTCTGGATTTCTTGATTGAAAAGTTCTTCCCAATCCCTAGATTATAAATATATTCTCTTACAATTTATTTCAAGATTAAAAATTTTTTAATTTAACTTACATTAAAAATATGATTGAGGAAGAGATTTTAACTACAATTTCTTCAAGATGGAGAGCCAGTTTTTATAGCACCATTTATTAAATAAACCAGCCATTCTAGCTTGGTGCTTTTGGAGAAATTAAAAAAAGGTCATGGGGCTAAAACTTTATGGGTGGGAGGAAGATAGTAGTGGGAGATAATAGTTGAAAAGTAGGCAGGAATGAAGTCAGGCAGGGCCATGGAGGCATAAAAGAGGGCTTTGGAATGATGCAATTCCATTTAAATGGTTTTCAGCAGGAGAGTGACATGATGCAACATAAATCTTAAGGTTGCTCTGATCCCAGCGTAGAGATGGTGCAGAGCTGGGCAAGTGAGGCAGTAGAGGGAGAAGGCATTGCCATAGTCCAGAAAAGATGTGAAACGGATGTCAAGAAGCAGTAGCAGTGGTGGTCAAGAGGACAGATGGGTATACCCAAGAGCTATTTTACAGGCAGACAGGATTGAATGGAAGATGGAACATGGGAGGTGAGGGGTGAGGAGGAGTCAGAGATGACTTTAATTTTGGGATGATGGTGATTCCTCTGTCTGATCTTCATAAAACTGGAGGAAAGCCAGGTTTAGGGGAAAGATCAAGAGCTGGTAGGAAAGAGATGAAGAGAATCATAAAGGAACATTGTATAGAAGTCTATGGCAAGAAACTTGAAAATTTAGAGGAAATGGATGATTTGGGGGTCAAATATAAACCGCCGACATTGACCCTAGAAAAGACAGAAAACTTAAACATATCAACAGCCTTGGAGATGTTAAAAAATAGTTAAGAGATTTTTGATTTTTAAAAGGACCAGGCCAAAGTGCTTTAGCAGCTGAGTTGTATCTCATCTATAAAGAAAAGACAGTTCTTGCATTATTTAAGTTATTCTAGATGATTGAAAAATATGGAGGAATGGCAGGATTGTCTGTTTCCAGGCAGAAACCTGGAAGTGGAGAGAATGCCTGTCAGAAGTGGAGTAAGTGTGGCACACTCATACTGCAGTCTATTACATAGCTATTTAAAGAATGAACTCACCCTATAGCTGTAAACATGGCAGGGTGAAGGGGTGGGAATTTCCACACTATATATTTAGGAAATGAGATGCAGAGAAAGTATATATAATATTATCCTATTTTTGTAAAATGAAACAACGAAAACAAAACCTAAATGGTACGTGGTGGCATAGAGTTTTAAACTTTTCTTTTTATGTCTGAGTGGTTTTGCGTGTTACTATGAGAATATATTATTTTTATGATAAAAATAAAAACTAATCAGTTAGCTTTTAGTTATGTTAACTTTGAGAAATCTTCAAGATATCTAAATGGAAATGCCAAGTGGTCAAGATGCTGTAAGGTCTGATGTTTGGAAGAGAGGTGTCGGCTGGGGGTCACCAGAGGGAGTCACAGCAGCCGGGGCACCTGGGGTCGTGGGAGTATATGGGACTGCTAGATGGGGTATACAGGTGAGGGAAAATGAAACTCAGGACCAGGCCAAGAGGAAACCAGCAAAGAGATGTCCAGTGGAAGAGGAAGAGCCAAAGAAAGAGACAGAGATGGAGCAACCAGAAATGGAGCAACAAGTGTTTCTGGGACAGTAGACGTTGAGTGGCTTGGAGTTAAGATGAACCTCACCTTACTATAAGTGGTCTTTGTGGATATCTCAGAAGCCTGTAAGAAAAATAAGGTCTCCCCGCTCCCACCGCCCACTATTTCCTTTCCTCCACCAAAGATAATCAGCACCCTTCACAGTTTCTTTCTAAGACGGCATGAGGACAGTTATTTATAAGAACCATTAGCTCTCAGGCATAAACACAATCTACTGGAAATGGAAGAAACTGGGGCCAATCTATGGAGAAGCCAATGCCTAAGGAACAAGACTTGGAGCATAGAATTTTCTAGCAGAGGCATCATTGAGGAACTGAATGGAGCAGATTTGTTAGAGAGGCCCATGCTTGTGGTAGGCAGTACCCAGGATCCTTTATGGCAGTCATTCCAGTTAAAGTGCAGGAGAGCGTGTCTCTTAGACCTTTTCCCTCCTTTCCAATCCCACCATCGTTACCCTAGTCTGTGCATAATCTGATCACCTCTGAACCAGTCCCCTATCCATGGTTCCTCAGGGCCTCCACCTAATGGTATGCAGGTTGTGTACTACACAGGGTGCCTGAGGGAGGGGCAAATGTGGCTGAAATATAGCCTGTGCTGCCCACCAAGCCATGGACACTTGTGCAGGCTACTTCTTCCTGGAGGATCTTCCTCACACATGTATGGTCGGTTCACCAAGCCTTGGCCTTGCATGGCTAGGTTTACCCAAAAGGGCTGTCTTTTTCTGTTTGCACTGTGAGGTTGACGTGGCTGATAGCAGCCCTGAAGTCCCATGACAACAGTGAACCAGACACAATCTCTGCCCTCAAGGTTAACATGGGCAGAGAATGGATAATTCCATGGACAAATAGCTGCAAAGTAAACACTTTAAAGAACAATTACTTGCCTATCAGTCTATCCTTTAAAACCCATTAAAGGCTCTCTATTGCCTACCTTAACCTTGTATTCAGAGCTTTATGTAATCTCCGCAGCCTAATCTGGCATCCTCCAGGTGGGCTGCTTTGACAGTTGTCCCTGAGCATGGCTCTATGCCTGTGCCCAGCTGTCCTCTCTGGCTCAGGACCCCCCTCCCACCCACCTCTCTTAGCTCTGACCTCCTCTCCGCAGCCTTCCTCCCATGCTTCCTTGAAGCAAGTAATGTCTGGGCTAGTTGGCACTTGACCCACTAATACAAGGCTGAGGATACCCACTCTTTATGCTTTGGCCATGACTCTCTAATTTGACCTAAAGGAGGAACCTATGGAATCAATAGGATCGTTGCATTTTCGGCACCCAGCACAGGACTTGTAACAAGCAGGAGTGCAATGAGTTTGGTTGTATAGTTTAAAAATTTACATTGGAAATTTAAAATTTTCCAATGTACTTTCAAATATCTAACTTTTTGTTAGATGTCTGCCCTTGAAACTGTGTAGCTACCGTGGAAAGATAGATGTGTACTGCAAAATGATTTATGAGTGTTCCATTACTGCCTCTGACCTACATATATTTTTGTTTCTTTTTTTATTCACATCTTTCCTTCCTAGCATGGTACATCTTAATAAAGAAAACCAACATGGAAATACATACTTTACAATCATGCTAATAATATTTTTCTACTTCCAAGCATTTATGCATTGAGATTGGGTCTGTTTTCTAATTATGCAGATTAATGTTGGCAAAACTGGAAAGCAAATAAAAAAGAAGCATCAAGAAATGAGTCCATTTTTATTTAATTTTGAATAGCCTTTGTAGCATTTAGACCTTTTTCTAATTATAAATAGCATATGCTCACCGTAGAAAATGTATAAAAACAAATTCACAAAGAGAAAAAAAGCCCATAATTATTTCACCATCCAAAAATAACAACTATTGTGTTGACTTCTTTGCGCCCTCTCTCGCTCGCATGCACTCTCTCTCTCTCCCTCCCTTCCTCCTCCTTTCTCCTACATGCTTTAAAAAATTTCCAGAATATCTGTTTATTAAAATGTATCATTCAGAAAGAACATTGGCCAAGGCAATAACGGAACATGCACCTATTCACAATGCCCCTCCTTATTTTTCACTCATAATATTAGACTTAATTATTTAAATTTCGCTTTTTAGCTATCTAGTTTTAAAGTTTAAGGTCATCATTACCATTTTAATAATTAGCAATATTTAAGATCTATTAATGGGAGTTCAAAACAGACATTATTTGATTACTTCCCACAATATGTATATTTTCCAATAAAATAACACAGAAAATGTTGTCTGTGAGGAAACTGGTAACTTGATTATAGTATTGTCATTGTAATCAATGTCCTCCGGTATCTTTGTTTAAAAATTATCTTATGGTGAAACTTATTTTTTTCTTTTGGTGCAAAGTTCTATGAATTTTAACACATGTATAGATTTGTGAAAACACCACCAATATCAGACTACATAACAGTTGCACCATCCCCAAACTCCTTCATGTTGTCTCTTTATAGTCACACCCATACCCCACCCTCACCGCAACACTGATATGTTCCCCATCCCTGTAGCTCGGTTTTTTTGAGAATGCAGAATAAATGAAGCCATATGGTATGGTTTTGAAACTGGGTTCTCTCACTCACCATAATGTCTTTAAAATTCATCCAATTGTGTGCATTAATAATTTGGTCCTTTTTATTGTTGAATAGTATTCCATGGTATATGGATGTGCCACAGTTTGTTTATCCATTTGTTTTTTGAAGAACACTGGGGTGGTGCTCAGCTATGACTGTCACAAATAAAATTATGAATGATCACGTACAGTTTCCAGGGTGGTTATACCATTTTGCATTTTCATCAGAAATGTGTGTTAAGAGTTCCAGTTGTTCTGTACAATTGGAAGCACTTGGTATTTTCAGTATTTTTATTTTTAGCCATTCAAATAAATGTGTAAATAATGGTATCTTATTGTGTTTTTAGTTTGCTTTTTCCTAATGGCTAACGATGTTGACTGTCTTGTCAGGTGCTTATTTTTCATCTTCCTATTCTCTTTGGTGAAGTATCTGTTCAAGTCCTTTACCCATTTTTTAATTTTGTTTTTTTTTTTATTATTGAGTTGAGAGTTCTTTATATATTCTGGATACAAATCATTTGTTAAATATGTACTTTTCAAATATTTTCTCCTGGTCTGCATCTTGTCTCTTTATTCTAATGACAGTGTCTTTGGAAGAACAAGAGTTTTTTGATGAAGTCCAATTTACCAATTTTTTTTTTAATGGATTTCCTATTTGGTGTCATTTCTAAGAACTCTTTGTCAGGCCCAGGTCACCAAGATTTACCCCATATTCTCCTCTGACACTTTTTGTAGTTTTATGTTTTTCATTTAGATCTATGATCCATTTTGAGTTAATCTCTATTAATTTTATATAATTCTTTATAAAAGATGTGAACTTTATATTAAAGTTTATTTCTTTTTCTATGGATGACCATGGATGACCAATTGTTTCAAAACCATTAGTTGAAAAGAATATCTTTTCTCCACTGAATTGTGTTTACATGTTGTCAAAGATCAAATGGCTATGTTTGTGTGAATCTATTACTAGACTTTCCATTTTGTTCCATTGATCTCTGGGTCTACATCTTCGCTCTGGGTCTTTTTAAACTAAAAAGCAGATATATTTGTCATGTGTCATGAGCAATAGAGGGCAGAGGGGAAAGAAATCTCTGTGTGCCCAAGAACTAGCAACAATTAACTCTTCCAACAAGCTATTTCCTGCCACCTCCAAGCTCAGGCAACACAGAAACAGAGGTGAACAGCTCAGTAAAGTTACCAGTTGGCTTCATAGTATAACAAATAAATAAAACAAAATGTCTGCTTCCTTAAATGCCTTCCTCACTCTCAGTGTTTTTCTGGTGGTATCAGTTGAAGAATATGCCAGCCTCACATGGCTCAGGGCAGAGGGAAGAGAGTTGCACCCTGACTTAAGGAAAAGTTTCAGAAAAAAATACAACTCCTTTTTTTCTTTCTTTTTTACCAGGAAGGGAAATATGAAAATGGAAACACCTTTTACTATTTGATTTGAAAACAAAATGTCATCCAAGCCATAGCAGGAGTTTCGTTGTATTGACAACTGGTCTCTGTTAAAAATAAGTTTCTGGGTTGCCTTCCAGCATGCATCTTTTGAATGAGGAAGATCCAGAATGGCATTTTAGTGCACAAAAATACAGATGGATGGACACATGGACAGATGTGGAAACAGACATAGAGTCTCCCTTCCCCCAGCCCAAACTGGGATCATTTATTATATACTATTTTGTAACTAAAACGGGTCATCCTAACTGTATAGAAGGCTGGAGCCGACAGCACTAGTTATTTCTCATTGTTTCTTGTTGATCCCAGGCTATACAAACAGTAGAGCTGTTGGTGTTAAGTAAACTTTTGTTTTCTTCCTTCAGGCTGTTGTTGGGGGACTACTACTCCTTTCTTGATGTATTGGGATAATAACTGCAGCTAAGAAATAATGTACTTTTAATTGAAATGGCCAGATGGAGCCATGACTTTTACAAAGACATGTGAGTTTTTGGCTTCTGTGATCCACGTGGCATGTTCTAATTATTGGGCAGTTTTTCAGCATTCTTGACAGCTTTAGGCTGTGAATAGTGACTTCCTTCAGGTACAAAGACATTTCATCTTGTTGCATTGCTCTTTCTGAATTGAAGTCGGCTTTTCCAAGAAACATTTCCCTATTCTTTCTCTACTTTTGTTAATTGTGTTCCCAAATGAACTGATAAGAGCTTATTCACTATTTAACTTTACTTTTATCACTTTGTTTTATGCCTGCAGATGTGAGATACAATGGGATTAGATTGTGAAATAAGAAAAGGGGCCACCTCATTTATTCATTCATTTGTGCATGCATTCATTTGTTCACTCATTTATTAAGCACCTGCTATGAGTTAAATACTGTTTCCAACAAGGTAAATCTTTTCCTTCAAGGAGATTATGGTATAACAGGGGATAGATTCAAGTAAATCAGCAAAATGCAGTGTGATAAGAGCTAAAGTAGGAGTTTAGCACTGGGTGGCCTAGGAACATTGTGTGGAGTCCCCTACTCAGCCTTAAGAATCAGAGAAGTCCTCCCCTGGAGCAGATGGCAGCTAAGACAAATCTTGGAGGACACATAGGAGTTAGCCCAGTGACAGGGGTAGAAGGTAGGGGAGGGTGTCCGAGCGGAGAGCATCGTCTGTGTAAAGGTCTAGAGAAGACGGCTAGGGGTGGGGGTGTCTTTCAGGAACTGCAACTATTTTAGTATTACAGGAGTGCAGAGTACAGGCGTGGATCTTGTGGATAGTATACAGTGTTGCTTACAAAAACAAATGAAAAAACCCAAGTTAGAATATCCTAGGTAGGACATATAATCTTGAATCCACCACAGACCCCACCCCTTTTCACTGTTCTGCCTTATCCTAATTTACTGTATTACCTGCCTGGCCCATGCAGGCCTTTGAGTTTGGGATCCCCTATCTCTGAACCTAGACAAAAGATCAAGTTCAATCCCAGTCTTCATGTCTGGTATGAGAGGAAAGGAGACTAGCCCTGTGGTGGAACTGTGAAGGCCTACCCAGTGTGAGGTCCTACCCCCCGGGTAAGACCAGGAGAATTACTCACATACGTTAAAAGAAGGCTCTTTTTTCCTCATTGAATAAAATTGAGTATAGGAGTATAAAGACAAATATTTACTGAGGTCATATCATGTGCCAACTACTATGCTAAGTTCTTTTATAGCAGCCCTCTCCATAAAAGAAGACAGTAATTTAAGTGGTCATAGGTGCATGTATGTAATTAAATTTATAATTTACAAAGTGATTTTGTGCAATCTTAAAATATTGTATTTATCAGAACATCACTTTAATTAATTAGAACATTTAATGCAGTCAAATAAATATCTGATAATATTTATTGAGGCTCATCTATGTGTTAGGTTCTGAGGCTTCCCTGGAGGTACAGTATACACGTGGCCCCTGCCTTAGATTGTTCACTCTTGTGGGCTGCATCACATCTCAGAGGATTATCTCTCTGTCTGGTCTTCTGAGTTGTCAGATTTGAGTCATCCCAGGATTAGAGGAAATCTTTGAGTCAGCCCTTTGTAACCCTGGCAAACTTTAACAAATTTGCATATTTAAGATTGATATGGATCAAGCTAACCTTTTTCCTTATTGGAATGAAAATCTTGGTCACTGAGTAAATCCATAACAAACACGTCTGCTGATAAACCAGGGCAAGCCTTGTCATTGTCTTTCCAGGACTTCTCATATTGATGGTTTGGGGTTTTGAATACCTTGTTAAACTGACTTTAAAACGTAAGTTCTTAGTTCTCACAACAGAAATGGAGCCAAAGCTGGCTCACATGTTCATGCTTGCATTTGGTGTAAGTCATGAGAAATGAGGATATTTATTTCCAGAGGAAGGAGAGTCTGAATTAACTTTGAATTTACCTCAGTGGCCTAGCATAGTGCCTTAGGCATACTGTTGCTCAGGACATTTTTGCTGATCCAATATCCAATTACTCAGAGACCTATATCTACAAAGAAAGCTTATCTTCAACGATCTGTCAGATGGGAACTGTCAGAAAGCCTGTCTTTGTGGGACTGCTCTGTATTCCAGAACCTTTGCCCATAAGGAACTACTAGTGTATCACCGAGTAAGGAACTAACGTGTGTTCATACAACACCCCTGTTTCCCGGATGTGGCATCCCGGTGAAGTCAGACTGTAGCAGTTGCCTTGAGCACACGCTTCTCTTTCTTCTTCTCCCAGCAGCCTCAGCTGGCCCTGTAGGGTGTCCTCCCTGCTCACCTCAGGCAGGCATCCCTGGATCTTAGGGCAAGAGAAGATTCTAGTTATAACATTTTGATCAGCTGCATTTCTGGAGTAACCAAGATAGGGCAGCAACAGGTGCAAAAACGACGAAAGTTTATTGCCTCTGTTGACAGGAGTCTGGGGTAACCCTATAACATTAGCAAAGGCCTTACCAGAAGAAGGGGACTCCCAAGTTAATGATTATGGTGAAAGCAGAAGTAAGGACAAAAACATGAGCATGTGGGAAGAACAAGAGGACTTTGGTGAAGTTGAAAAGGAGGTGGAGAGAGAATTCTGAATTGCAAATTCAGAGGAAGAGGCTTTTCTTCTGTCTGTGAAAAACGAATAGTTTGGCACTACTGACAGTGGTAAGGCAAGCCAAGGGAATAAGATTCTGAAATATTTGGGAGAATTTGATATAAAAAGAAGGAGATTTAGAATTACATATAGAAACAAATGGAAAATCAAGGCAGTTTTGAGGGGGGATATCAGAGGGCCATTGGAGAGGATAGAGCTTTACAACGTTTATGTCAGGCTATGGATTTGGAGAAGGTGTCTGTAGAAGCTGGAGTGAAAGCCCGGACTAATGAGGCAGGTGGAGCTCTGACGTGGCTTTCACATGGGGCAGAGTATGGGAAGATATGCAAATGCTGGGGCCACAGAAAGCACTCACCGGTGGGTTTGGAAAGACACATGCTTTTGGAACATTGCTCAAAAGTGAGCTGTGCTCACAGAAGGGCTGTAATTTCTTTAGATTATCTGATAGCAGACTCTGTGATGTTTACCAGCTTCAGGGAGATCAGGCCATTGTGAAATTTTTTTTTTTTTTCTGTAGTAAAACTAGCCCCAGCCAGCCAGACTGGGACTTTACTGCCTGAGCTGTTTCCCAACGTGAGTTTTGCTGGCAAAACCAGACGTGAGTGTTCCCTCGACTCTCAAGAGGCCTGTTTACACTGACTTTATTTTTACTGCCAGCTTTCAAGAGGGAAGAGGGAAATTACAGTTAAAGGTCAGCAGGTGAGCAGAAGGATCCCTGCCCTGCCATTCCTGTGTGTGTGTGCCTGTGTACATGCACGCCTCTCTCTGTGTGTCTACCTGTGTGTGCCTGTGACTCTGTGTGTGTGTGCGTGTGTGTGTGTGTTTCTGCATGCTTTTCCAAATGCTGACTATTGTGCCCTGCTCTGGTTGACAAGACCTGATCACTTGTTTGTAGGCATAATGATGGGTGCCAGGCTGGTTGTTTGGCAGTTTCCTATTTGTTTATTGTAAAGAAGGTAAATCAATCTGCGGCATTTTCTGGACTGGAGAGCAAGGGGTATTTACTGTCAACAGGATAAGGACAAGGAGATATAAGATACCGAGCTCCAGGGTGCATCTAGTGTCAGGACAAGAGCATAAAAAGGTGGGGAGAAGCCAACTACAGTGTATTTCTGTCTTATATGGAGCTTTTAAGTCTTTGGGTGGGAAATACAACTTGGAAAATTGCCCTCTGGTCAAAGCACCAGTCAATAGAACTGAATAGGGTAAAATTAGGTTGGACTCAAATTCAATTTCATCAACTCTCCTTTTTAAATTCTTTTTTTTTAATTCCCAAAAAGATGACAAAAGGATTCTCACAATTCTCTTCACTTGAGTGAAGAGTTGAGAAGGCAAGTCTATGGTCCATGTACACGTTTCCAGAGAAAGTTAGCACCCAGAGACTAACATTACTGGGAAAGCTACCCACAAGTGTTGTGCACCACTGAGAACAAAAACAAGAAGTTGCTGTTCTACTCAGGATTAACCAAGAAGCCATGAAATCCCTTACTGTGGGGAACTTAGAAGATTGCCTGCTGAGTAAGGTAAGGACAAATGCTGGTCTCTCCCAGGTACCCCCTCCTCCCCCTCCCCCTCCCCAACCTTGATCCAGAAAGGATTCCAGAAACCAAAGACTGCCACCTCTAAGAGGGTTTAGGGACTTATATTTCAGTCTTCTCTTTGAGGTTCTAGTGCCCAAAGGCATGTTAGGTATAGACTCGAGTATAGAAGGGAGAGTTGGAATCTGGGTTGCAACTCCAGCTCTGCCACTGATCCTTGTGTGGTCATGAGTCAACTAACCTGCCTGGGCCTCAGCTTTCTTTGTAAAATGGGAGTGATAATAGGATCTTAATGGGGTCATTGAAAAACAGAAAATGAAATTAAGATAAAGCTTTTTAAAAACTGAAACTGCTGGGGGTTTTTTAAAATCATATTTTTAGTGCCCATCAATTAAGAACTAATTTAATTTCTTCTAGATAGAGTCATAGGCTCTCAGAATGTTAGAACATGAAGTGACCTTAAATATTATCTAATTTAAGTCTTTCCATTTACAGATGAAGCTGCTAGGACATGACGTTAATGTTAAAACTAAAACACTGAAACTGACTAAGAGGCGGGGACTAGTCTGTGGTTTTCATGCCATTACAACTAAACAAAGCAAAGATCATTATGATAATTTTAAGTAAAGTGTATTTCTTAGTCAAAACCATTGAGAGATAAATAGGGGAAACCTATGATGATAAAAATTATAGTAAACAAAGTGATTTCCTATTACTGCTCCTTTTGGGAGGTCTAAATGGAAGGGTGTTGGCTGGCATCTTCCCATGAGTCCTGTATTTTTGGTAAGAAAAACCTCCAAATTTTTTAGCCTGGCATTTGAGTAACTTTGACTGCTCTATCTTTCTACCTTCTGCTTTCCCTGCATTTCCAATAGCAGAAATTCTAAACAGTGCTTTACATGTTGAATCCAGCCTGTGCTCATGTCTTGTTTGGTCTGCAGAGTATTTTTTAAGTTTTTCAAATTTTTTATAAACATTTCAAAATAGTGAGATTTTGCAATAGGAATCCAGATTTCTATCTTCCTTGGGGAAAAAAAATCAGGATGTCTGGCAACCATAGGTCCTATTTTTGCCTGGAAATCATGGGCTGGGGCTGAGTGTCTGTTAGGCAGAGCATGTGCTGCCCAGTCCTCAGCAGGCTGCAGCCCTCTGGGTTGACACCTCCCCACTGTGCCCCGTATCCTTCCCTCTCATGTGTGTCCCCTACTCCATCCCTATACAGTTTTCCACCCCTGCCCCACAAAAACTGTGCCCTGAGCAGGTCTCAGGCCTGAGCTCCTCCTCTCCACTTTTGTGGCTCATATTCATCCTTCAGACTCAACTCCGAGTCCACATTCTCAAGGAAGATTCCCCTGACCCCCTAGCACAAAACGGTTTTGCCCTCCTATAAACTCCCATCATAATTATTACAAATACTGTTTATTTGGCAATCAATTGTATGTTGACTCCTGACACCTTTCCTATTATTATCTTGGTTGGTGACTTCAACATTACGTCATTTCATTCTTTATAAATTTCTGGAGGGAAGAATGGTGTCTTGGGCATCTTTCTTTCCTTTAACATTCACAGAGTAACTTGCACGTAGGTGGTCAGAAACATCTTCAGAGTTTATTGAAGATAAGGCAAGAGTAGTGTGGAAGTTGTTGGCAGGTTGAGGTGCATGTAGGATCTCATTTAATCTAATCAACAACCATGTGATGTGCATATTATCTCCATTTTTTACAGAGGAGGAAACAGGCTTATGGAGATTAAATAACTTGTCCAAAGTCACACTGCTAAATTGTGAAGATCCTGAGGTTTCAGCCTAGTCTTTTTTAGTCCAAAGGCCATATTTTCTCTGCTAAACCTATGTCTCTGCGAATACACATCGAGCACTTGCTTTGTGCAAAACACCGTGCTATGGTTTGAGGGTAAACCAAGACCTAAGATGTGGTCTGCTAACTGAGAGAGAAATTATGTGTTTTAGGTCTTGAGGATATCCATGTCCCACTTGCAGATTTTGCACACAACTCCAAAGGAAAAAGGAGGAATTTCCATGAACAGACAGGGAAATGCATAATGCAATACATGGCAGACCACAAGACCTGCAATAGAGATTTCAACAGAGGAAGACAGAGGAGCATTAACTCTGACGGGAGAGGTGTCTTACAGAAAGAGGAGTGGAGACAAAGCTTTGGAGGGTTTTCTTAAGTGGAGAAGTATAGGAAAGGACTTCCAGGCTAAGGGAACCCCATTCAAACATTTGAGGTGGGTTTCATTCCCAGGCACCTTTTCTTTTGGGGAGGCAGAACAGTGCAGTGGTTATAAATACGGGCTTTGGAATGATACTGCCTGGGTGTATGACTTCCTAACTCTGGCACCCTGGGCAAATTACTTAAACTTTCTGAACTTCAGTTTTCTCATCTGTAAAATAGGGATAATCATAGCATCCACCTTAAAAGATTATTGAGAGGCTCAGATGAGCCTACCCTTATAAAATGCCCTGGACACAGGAAGTACGCAATAATCTTAACTCCATTGGGATGCTGGTATAGCTTCTGCTACATCTGGGTGCTGCAAATATCCTGTGTGGCTCAAGCATTTTATTCATAGAAGAATTAGTCTAAAAAGAAGGGATATGATGGTAGAAAGCCTACTGTCTCATCTATATCTATCACTGAACTTAAGTCTCCATCCTTTTAACTTATTAGCCTGGAAGACAGAGATGATACTGGTTTTTGTTTTGTTGTGTGGTTTTTTAAAAAACTGATTATTGGATATAATGCAACTCCAGAATTAAAGGTCTGATTTCTTGTTTTCTGGAAGGAAGTCCTCAGCCTTTTTCCCCTAGTGGCACCATCACAGGTGACAGACACCCACGCTGCATGCCCACGGGTATGAGCAGGCCTGTGTGACGTTCCTGACCTGCTACTTAACACCACTGTGATCTCTCTTTCTCGCAAGGAAGCGTGTCGGAATGCAAGTGAGTCAGCAATGTTATTATAGGGAATAACCTTGAATCCCCAATAATTTATATTTGAAACAGTAAATTATTCACGAACTTGAGCTATTAATAGTAGCAAATGACTTGTGGGACAACAATGAGCCAGACACCGTGGTTTGGGAGGAGGAGGGAAAAGTAGCCCAGGATGGGATGTATGCTTGTGTACAGGCACGTAGACATGCCTAGAGAGAGGGAGGCCCACATAAAATACGTGGCCCCCTTAAAAAGTGCCCCACGTGACTATTTTTGCATAAACTCTGCTTCATTAGGATAACTGAATCTGCATGCTAATAACCATGGCATAGCTTTCCTGGGATTAGTACAACAGAAGGGTTGGACTAGGTAACCTACCCACACCTAGCATTGTGTGCCTAATTAGTTTAATGCAATTTATTTCTGCTTTTGCTCTGTCACATCTACAAATGCAGCTTTTTAAAAAGAAAAATGCACCTTTTTCATTAATTTAATCAGCAGAGGAGGTGAGTGAAACTTGAAGAGACCACTGAGGTCAAGTTTTGATTAGTAATAAATGTGCTTTGATTCCACCTTCTTAAATTATCATATTTTCCCCTTAAATTTGTTTCTAAGTTTTGGCGTGAAATAAATTTGGTACAAAGCTGCCTCAAGGCCGCAGCTCGTATCTTGCTTGCTTCCTGAAGTGTGAGTAGCTATAAAGAGATTCTGGGTTGGGGTTGCAGTGGGTCTCTGCTTATGGTAGAGCCTCCTTCTTTTGTCAAGATCACACTCGGGCTCTGTAATGCTGCCTCAGACCCCCCGCCTGCTTTTTGACACCCTGAATTGGAATGTTCTCCCTGCATCTTTCTAGGTTGTAGTCAGGATACAAGGAGGGAAAAAGTCTGGGGGTTCTGGGTTGTCACACCATGGGAGGGACAAGAGCTACATGGGAGCAAGCCTGGAAAATCGCCAGCACAAACCACTTCTGGGGATACTGAATAGCACAGTGATTCTGTATAGATAAGAGCCTATTGCAAGAAGTGTGACCAGAGATGTGGGGAGACACGGGGCACATGTCCCATTACCTGATGAGAAAGAGGCTTCCACTCAGCCCCAAGGCTTGGACACTGTGGGAACAGGCTTGTCTCAGGCTGGGCTCTCTCCCCACAGCTCTAGTCCAGGCCTGGCATCACTGTCCGGCCCCTGCTGCATTACCCGTCCATGCTGATGGGATGCCAGAACAGTTGGTGATGCCCAAATAAATGGAGATTTTGGACTTTTTACTACATGAGGCTTGACTCCAAATTGAGGGCATTTTTAGGTTCAGAAGGAGGATGAAGGTAGATATTACTTCTGGTGCTTCCATATGAGGGTATGGCATAGGTGTGGAAGGAAGAGTTGGGGAACCTGGGCATTCAGTCTAGTTCTACTTCCAACTGCCAGGGTAACATTAGAAGAGCCACCTTGTCACTCTGGTGCTCTGTAAAGTGACACCAGACAAGACAATTTCTGAAGTCTCTTCCATTTCTAAGATCCTGAGTCTAAATTGCAGCAGAAGTGATGGAGGAAGAAAAACAAAACCAGAATTTGTGGTTCTAGGTCTTGAAAACATTCTCTTATTCTGACTTTCATCTTTGGAATTCAAAACAGATCTTAAAGATGGGCTAATAGTCCTGTGTAATGAGTGAGAGATCATAGTTTTCTTTCAGGAAGTATGTGATCTTGTCCTGCCCAGTAAGAAAATTTCACCATCGAATGAGGGCACAATTTGTAGAAGAGATTTACAATGAAGAACTTTTCTATAGGCTACTCATTACATGTGTTTTATGCATGTATATACACACATTCATATACACACACATGCACACAGTCTCTTAAGCTTTTCTCAGTTAAATATTATTTGATGGTGTTAATATAGTGATGAATCTTTTGTTAGCTTATTATCTCAGGAAACAATACCTACATATATATGTATATAGTCACCACTATGTTGCTAAGATTCAAGTTTTGTGGAATCACACCAGAGGACATGGAAAATTAGGAGGTTAGTCTTGGTCCTCAACACATTCGGAGAACCTAACTGTTGGAGAATACTGTTTCCCAACCACTCTGACTTTAATGTTCTATCTAGTTCGCCTTTGTATTACTTTTTCCCTACTGTGCCTGACCAGACTTCCGGTCCCTGAACTTGCCAAATGTTCCCTAATCTATAAAACTGGCTTTATCTATTCCCTACTCAGGCTGGAAAATATAGCCCACTAGCCTACTACTGAAACCCTCCCTTGCTCTTTTATCTTTCTCCAGCTCTTGCCCGCAAACTCCAATCTTAGCACCTCGACTCTTGCCTCTGGAGGACTGAGAGGGGCTGAGGAACATCTCACAACTGAGCCCACTGCATCCCATAGCCTCATGGACCCCACCACGGCTAAGTCTTGGTGTTGCCTGGCCATCTTTACGCATGTCCCTGAACAGTCCCTCATTCCTTAGAGAAGCTGTTTCAATAGTCTATCACGTGAAGTCTCCCACTTTCCACCTCACTCCCAGCACACTGCCTTGTCTCCTACTCTATAAAGAAAATAGATATCAGACAGGATATTGCTCTGATTCCTACCATTCCCTGCCATTTCACAAAGGCCTGCACCCTTTTTCCTTTCTTTCCTTCTGACACACAAGGTGAATGCCTCACTTAGGTCTCTGGATTTGCATGACTCCTTCTGGCTGGGAAATCCTTACACAATGGTTTTGCTCTCTGCTGCCTCTTTCTTCTTCACTGACTCTTTTCTCTCAGCATTTAAACATGTTCAAGCCTGTGTGTCATTGTGGAAAAACCTGTTGGCATCCCTGTTGTATTGTTTTGTTTTTTTTTTCCCATAATCAAACTTCTTGGAGGACTTGCTTACCTGTCTTCACTTGCTCGTCTCCCATTCACTCTTAAGCCACCATTTAATGCCTTGTGCTCCCCCACCTCTAATGCTAGTGCCCACTGCCCTGCCAAACACAGCAATCCTATTCTAGTTGCCAAACTCTGTGAACACTTTTTGGCCTTATCTCACTTAGCCATTTACCATTAACTTTGTTCTTGAAATTCTTCTTCCTTTATTTTTAAGACTTCTCACTGTTTATTTTTCCAACTCACCACCCTCCTGTAAGGCAATTGCTGCTCCAACAGTATCATGGGAACAGTTGCGATTCTCTCTTTGTGTTCCTCTTGCCTAGCTAGATACCTGCCATTTTCTCTTTCTAGAATAACCTTCATGCCCTTTTCTTCCTAGCTAGCTCCTACTAATTTTTTAAGACACAACTCCAACACACTATGCCACCAGGAAGGCCCCCCAACCTCCAGACTAGATGAAGAGCATCTTCTTTCTGTGTATCCATAGCATCCTGTGCAAACCTCTACCTCGCACTAGATTGCAGTGATTTTAATTCCCCGTTTATTTTTTTTGCTTTGTCAATTTATGTGTAAACCTCTTGACAATGTGTATACACAGAGCCTGGCACAAAGTGGATGTTCCACAAAAATAAGTCCAATGGAGTTGAATCACAACACACAGGAAAAGCCCGACCGTGGGGAGGACCCTTAATTATAGGCATCTAAAACCATCTTCCTTTATTTTTGTCGTGGTAAATGACCTGCCCCTCTGTGACCTTCCACTTACACACTCTGAAAGACGCAGAGCCTCTATAGTTTACAGATGTTCAAGAAGGACCTTTGGTCCCTTCTCCCATAGTGAATATATAGGGGTGGACATTAAAGGTATTGAGAGCAGTGGGTGGCTGCTGGTGGCAAAAAGATGTTAAAAGCTGGTATAGACATGATCACCATATTCAAGGTCAGGAAAGACATGAGGATTTTGAAAAGACAAATTCGTGTATAGCATATATTTCCAATGAGATTGTAAGCTCCTTAAGATCAAGAGCCTCATCTTATGTTTCTTTTGACTCATTGCAATGTTAGGCATCTAGAAGTTATTAGCTTGTTTTTCAAAGACAGTCCTCTGTGTGGGGATATGTATGTATAAAACAGGTCTCAGCCTGAAGACTGGGTCAACTGTCTCTGTTGTTCCCAGTGGCACCCTACACTTCCCCATTGTGACATCCCCACACTTGTACTCTGTACTTATGTCTGTCTTCCCCACTACTGTGAATACATAGCTATGTCTGTTTTATTCATCACTGTGCCCCAGCAGGTAACAGTGCCCAGCACAGAGCAAGTGCTAAATAAATATTTACTGATGAACTGACTCCATATGTGATATGCAGCATCTGTGCAAATAGAGGCATTCTCACATTTGGATTCTACATGCATGTGAAGTTGGCTTGTTGGTTGATGGGAGGTATGAAGGGGATCTCAGATGACTGGACGACTTGACGACTTAGCTTAGGAAAACAGGCAGAAATCTCTTTAACTTGGGATTTTTTTTCTAGTTGTCTTGACCAGCTTATGGGTGTCTCAAAACTACTGTAGAATATGTAGAAACAGTAGATGTATCAAATACTGCTTAAAATCAGCCCCTGGCTGAAGCAGACTGTGCAGGAGACTCTTGTAATGGCACCAGCCTTCAGGTGCCCCCTAAGCAAGGTGACAAAGAGCTGCCTCCATTTCAGGAAAAACTTGCAGACTTTTCCATTTCTCCTTTCATTTGGGTTTTTCTGTCTCTCCTGGAGTTTACTAGAGTTCCTTTGTGTTTGCCACAAACATCTGTTTCCTTAAACATTAAGTATCTTATTGGTGCTCAATTTTCTATGGGAACTTTCCAGTTCTCAGTGATTGGCTGTGCAGTCAGCAGAAGCATAAATGCATACTTTTTCTTAAGGGTCTAGTAGCGAAAGGAGGGGTTGAGTACAGAGGCAAAGGGAGCCATCACTTACTGGCACATCACTGGGAAGCAATCTGCTGGGTGTTGACACACGTTGAACTATTTAGTAGCCACCAACCTGGGCAGCAGGCATTGTTATGCCATGACACAGTCTCACCAGGGCTCCCAAAACCCTCCGTGGTGATCTTGCCTCTGCTTTCCTCTCCAAACTCATCTCCAACCACTTTCCTTTTCCTTTGCCAGGCTCCAACCACAGTGGCCTCCTCACTGGCCCTTGAGCATTGCCAGGCATGCCCCCGCTGTAGGGGCCTCGGCATCTGCTTTCGCAAGCTGTCTTCATGGCTCACTAAAATGTCACCTTTTTAGGGAAGCCGTCCCTGTCTACCCTACCTAAAATAGCAGCCCCTTTAATCTCTAGTCCCTTATCCTATTTTATTTTTCTTCACAGGACTCATCACACATGATATCACGTTACATGCAGACACACACACACACACACACACACACACACACACACACACACGTATCCTCTATTTTCCACTAGAGGGCCAGTACCTATATTGTTCTCTGTTGTCTTAATCACGGTCATGTCCCCAGCACCTGGACTGGCACCTGCCACATAGTAGGTACTAGATAAATATGGAGCAGATACATGCGTTTCAGTAGAGAACATTGAGGCACCGGCAGGTGTCATCTCAGTCAAAGTCAGACCTAAGTCCATCTCCTCTGGAGTGTTGGGAAGGCAGGATTTTTGAGTTAAACTCCTCCAGTCGCGGTCACCCCCAGCTGTGCCCTTGTCTGGTCACTTCCTCATGCAGTGCCTCAGGGCCCATGCAGGAAATAACCACCTTTGCTGATCTTTTCACACCCAGGTGGACTTGAGGCGCCAGCGGATTTCCCAGACTGTGCAGGAGGTACAGAAAGTCGTTCACCAGTTGACCACAGAAATCAGCCACCAAGACATTAGATTTCAAGCCGTGCCCCACTCTGACACATACAACGGGAACATTAAGGTAAGCAAGTCTCACTTGTCTCTAGGTGCCACCAACATACCGGGGACACTTGGATGGGTGGAACTCAGTCGGTGACGGTGCTTGCCCCATGAAGAATACTCACGATACTTCATGTTTCTGCAGGTACTCTTAGTATTTACCATTTCCAATCTCACTTCATAGATGTTATTTGAGCCCTCACATTCCTCAATGATAAAAGCTGGGCTTTGAGAAGTCAAGTGACTTGATCGAGTCATATTAGGCACTAACGCCAGAACTCACACCGAGGCTTCCGACTCCAAAGCACGTGTTCCATTGTAATGACTGAAGCTCAGCCAAGCACACAGTCATTTTTCAAGCACCTACCTAATAGATTAGGGACTGGGCAGAGGGAACTGAGGGCACTGATAAGAAAATAGTTGAAAGTGATAGTCCATAGGTTGCAGGTGGTAGAAGGAGGAAAGTGGCAAGTGGCCCTTGGAAACTGCTGGGGTAGCCTTGAGCTCCCCCCTTTGAGGAATCGCACAGCGAATAAGCCACCAGGGTCAGGGTGTGACAGCCAGCGCTCTAGTAATGTTGCAGTGTGGGCAGAGCTGTTCTCACAGAAGTTACCTCACTTGAACCTGTAAACAACCTTGTGGAAAAGACAGTACAGTCACCTCTATTTTAGAGGCAAGAGAAGTGAGGCTCTGATCACTCTGAATCCCAACATTCTTTTTTTTTTTAAACAGTGTCACTCTGTCGCCCAGCCAGAGTGCAGAGGTGTCATCATAGCTCACTGCCACCTCCAACTCCTGGGCTCCAGCGATCCTCCTGCCTCAGCTTCCTGAGTAGCTGGGACTACAGGCACACACCACCACGCCTGGCTAATTTTTTCTATTTTTAGTAGATACAGGGTTCTCGCTTCTGCTCAAGCTGGTCTTGAACTCTGGACCTTGAGCAATCCTCCTGTCTCAGCCTCCCAGAGTGCTAGGAATACAGGTGTGAGCCACCGCACCTGGCCACGCCATCGTTCTGTATCTTGATTTTTCTTATGCCACCTAAGAATCTCTTTCATGTTGTATTAAATTTATATGTATTCATGGCCTATTTCTCACAGCAGAATGTAAGTTTCTTCATTGTAAGGATCGTGTTTATTGATTGTTTTATTCCTAGCACCCAGCATGGTATGTGGCACATGGTAGGCACTCACCTTATGCTGAATGAATGAAAAAAGGAATAAGCAAAAGAATTAGTACCTGCGCAAAAGGCCATTGCTGACCTAGCACATCTCAAATTTGGTGGATGCAGAACCACCCGTGAGATTCTAGGATTTGTGGATTTTGAGACAGAGTCAGAGTTTAGAAAATTCATTCCAGGATGAAAATTGTAAAACTAGATTGAATCCTGGAATTTGAGAATATCATTTGCTTACCTCTACCACCCCAGGCCAAACTAAACTGGACAAATACAGGCCAGTGATTAGGAATAGAGACATTACATCACTTTTCTAAGCACTATACCTGAGGAAATTTCCTTCTGTGGTCCCACTTAGAATTCACAGCTTAAAATATATCTTGCATTTATATGTGTAATGTCCTACATATTAAGTTTTGAAAATAGTTACAGTGTAGCATATAAAAATTGCTTTTATTTTGAACTAAATTCAACAAGTATTTATTAAGCACCATTTATATGCCTGGCAACATGATAGCAGTGCTTTTGAATTCACATGCAAGTAGATTCAAATAACATGTAGATTTTGAATTCTAACAGTCACCTTTCTATGGACACCAGAAGTCATGTGGACCCATGGTCGAAAACATCAAACTGTTTGAGAATGAGAATAAGAGTCAGTCGAAGCTGGTGTTCACCCCTGAGTGGGTCAATGACTAGGCCATGGGTGAGGGTTAACCAAATTAGTGTAGTCAGAAGTTTCCATGAAGAGGAGGTAGTGACTTACAGGGGAGGTGCAGTGTGGAGTGGATTGCCACGGGATGTGGCCAAGGTTCAAGCTCCCTCTGGCAGTGCTGCACTGCTGAGCCACTTGTTCTGTCCCTTGGATTACTGGCCTGATTGACTTCCCCCTGATGGCTGCTTCACTGATTCCTAGAGAAAGGGAACAGGTAGACTCTGATTGTTTGCTTTTCTCCATTAAACATAGAATCATTTCAATAGCTCACAGTATCTAAACAAACAGGTTTCTATTTCACCTTTGATTTTGTAAGGATACTGAGCATGGGTTGTCAGGCAAAAAGAAAGGGAACCAATCGGCAAAATTCTTTCATCTCCTCTTCCATCCCTTGCCCCCCTTTATTCATATCAGAACTTTCACCATTCCATGTCCTTTCTTGAGTCAGAGCCAGCCCAGGGTAGAAAAATAATCACTGAAGGAGCCATCAAAAGACTTAACTTCTGGCTCTTTTACTTACAGGCTGTGTATCCCTGGGGGGTCTCTGAGCCCCTCTGAACCTTGGGTTCCTTATCTGGGAAATGGCAACAAAGCCCACCTCACTGAGTGACTGTGAAGATCAAACGGGCAAGTGCATGAGAACTGCAGCGCTTCCTGCGCCTGGAACACAGTGAACACCAGTTCTTTCCCCTCCTGTTTTTTTCTGCCCAAACTTTAGGTCTTCTCCAGAGTTCCAGGTCTAGTTCACTCTTTTTACTTGTGGATTCATGAAACCAAAAACTGAGAGAGTTAATTCACCTGCCTGAAGCAATGCAACGGGTCAGGGGCCGAACAAAGATATAATCCTCATGCAACAACCAGGTGTAGGTCTCTGTCTACCTGGTCACATTGCTGAGGGTGGAGTGGCTAAGTGAGCTGCCTGGCTCCACGGATCAGCTCTCTAGGACTTCTGTTACCTCCCAAGTCTATAAATTCACGCTTATTTTCTCTCCTTTCCTGACCCCAGGTTTTGGCCCCCAATCAGTTCCTCGTCATAGTCCCAATAAAAGGCCTGGCCGGATACAGGGAAGCCAGGGAACAGCGCTGGCGGTACTACACTCTGCAGGGCGCCAGGCTGGCCTGCCCCTTGCAGGCTCCTGAGGGCCTGCACCAGTGGCTGGAAGTGGAGCAGTTTGTGAAGAGCCTGTGGCAGTGGCATGAGGCAGATGTGAACATCGAGGGGGACATTGTGCCTGCCAAGGTCCTCCAGGTGTTCCGGAAGCTGGTGGAAAATGCAATTAGAACCTGTCACCTCTCAGGTGAGCTGATCAGGAAGAAGTATAAGGGAAACTGGTGGCATCTGCCTTTTGCTCTATGAAACCTCTGCTTGGGTGTTACCTGGAGCCCAGACCCCTAATCTGACACAGTAATCACGTACTCTTTATGTCTGTTCAGTCTTTATAATATGAGTTAGCTTTTCTCTGCTCTGGCACACAGAAGATTGGAATTCCTTCTTACAAAACACTTTCCTGGATTTAAGTAGACTACTGTTCTGGCATAGATAAGACAGGCTGTGGATTATGGACCCTTTCCAGGTTTATTCACAAATTATTCACAAACCCCAGACCTTCATTATTAGCAACACCCTCCATCTGACTGCAGTACCATGGTATGCTGAAATACCACATTTGGAAACCACCAACTTTTACCAAAATACAAAATCCGGAAGCCATCAAGAACAGATTAAGTTTGATAACCCCCAAATCTTAAGCTACTGTACTATGCAGCATCTGTGTGCACACCCCTTTTTTTGTTCACACAAAGTGAGAAGGTGAATTTCAAACTGGGAAAAAAAATGGCTAATTTTCTTTATTATAAAAGAGTATTTATAAACCAATAAGAAAAAAGATGAGCTGACAAATAGAAATAATGACCAAAAAAAGAAAAAATGAATCACAGAAAAATAATATAAATGGCTGGTAAAAATAAGAAAAGGCATTCCATCTAATGTATATTTCAAGAGACATTAGAATGTACTTAATGTTAGGTACATAAAAGTACCTAACAGGTTAAAAGAGATGAAACATTTGTGCTGAGTGGAGGGCTGGGCATGGTGAGATGGGTATTTTTATATATTGTTTTTGAATGTGTACATTGGTGCCTCCTTTTAAAAGGACAATTTGTCCACTTTTTGTTTTTATAACGTGCTTACTTGACGATTCAACAATTCCAGTTCTAGAAATATAGCTCTACAAGTACACAAAGAAATATGCACCAGGATATCCTCTGCCATAGGTTTTATAATAGCAAATAACTAGAAATAACCCCAATGACTAGCAAAGGAAAATTGGCTAAATTAAATTACGTTACCTCTGCCTAGTAGACTACTATGCAGCCTTTAAGAAGAATGAGGCACACAGGTATCCTCACACACACACACACACACAGAGTTGTGAAAAAATCCATGTGCTAGATAATTAAGTGAGAAACTGCTAAACATTATGAGATTCCATTTGTGTAGAAATAAAAGGATGTATTTGTATGTATGTTTGCTTGTCTAGACAGAATAGTTCTGAAAGGTTCCATAGTGGCAATAGTTCATGTTTAATGGAGTTTTACTAAATTGAGGATGCTCTCATGGATTATTTAACTTAATCTTCATAACAACCCTACAGAGTAAGAATTCCCTTTCTACCTGTTTCACAGATGAGAAAAGTGAGACTTAGAGAGATTAAGTAACTTGCCAGAGGTCACATACCCAGTAGCAGAGTGAGTTGCAGAAGCAAGATGTGGGCCAGCCCAGCACCAGCTCACCTCTTACACTGTGTGACACTATTAATGATGAAAGTGCAAAGTAGAGATTCAGACCTGGCCAGGTTGATGAGGTGCTTTCAGTAAATACTTGTAAAGTACCAGACATCATTGTGTTCCTGTCTGGGCAGCTCTGATGAGATGTAAACAATAACCCCTTTATCATACCCTGGCCAAGGAGAGGAATATTTCCCTTTGAACAGCCTCACACAATTAATGAGCTTCCATTTTCTTCTCTGAACAAGAAAAGCAAAATAATAGATCCTGATTTAAAACAGCTCATCCTTATCTGTAATTAAGGCAAACAAACAAAAAATCTACTGTATCTTTTGAAAGGGGGAGAAAATTAGAAATGAGAGAATTCTAGTGTATGACCTGAAAAACTTTACCAGATGTATTAGTTTTCTTTCCCTGTCTTTGACTGGTTGGAAAATGAGGAGTGGAGGCTTCTTTCCACTCATTTGACCCTTTAAAACAGATGCCATGATGTGCTTTGAAGTATTTTACAATTACAAGGGCTTCTGATGATAGCTACATGTGAGGGTGGCCAGGCCGGGTGGATGGTAGAAACAAAGATTATCTAAGAGACTGTGACTCAGCTAAAAGTTTGGCTTTTGGTGAAGCCAAACTCCACCAAAGGCATACAAATAATAAGGGGGCTGATGCTGTCCCCAGCCAGTGTTAGAACATCTGGGTAAAGAGTGAACAAAATGGCATTGGCCTTCCCTATGTTCGCATGACTCTGAAAACCAACATTTAGGTGTTTGGGTGGAATGAAGAAGAATACAGAAGAATGGTTAGATTTCATTTTACAGTAGCAAATACAGATGGTCCCTTACTTAGGATAGTTCTACTAAGAGTTTTTGACTTTATGATGGTGTGAAAGCTATAAATATTCAGTAGAAACTGTACTTCAACTACTCATACAACCATTCAATAAATTACATGAGATACTCAATACTTTATTATAAAATAGGCTCTGTGTTAGATGATTACGCCCAACTGCAGGCTAATGTAAATGTTCTGACCACATTTAAGGTAGGCTAGGCTAGGCTGTGATGTTCAGTAGGTTAGGTGTATTAAATGCATTTTCGACTTACGATATTTTTGACTCAAGATGGGTGCATCAAGATGTAGCCCCATTGTAAGCTGAGGAGTATCTATACTGTACTTTTTCTTTTTATTCTATGTCTTTTTCTTTTAGTTGAGGCTTCTGAAAAGAATCTATTAATTTAAAAGAAAAGGGAGGGTGGGCCAGGGGCGAGGGATAAAAAGTTACCTATAGGGTACAATGTACACTATTCTGGTGACAGGCACACTAAAAGCCCTGACTTCAGCATTATACAATTCATCCATGTGACAAAAATACTTGTACCTCCTTAATATTTTTAAGTAAATAAAAAAAAAAGAAAAGGTGTCATAAAACCCTTGGGATTGGAGGAGAAAGAAAAAAGAGAAACTCATCAACAACAAGACTTTTTAGTAATGCTCTAACACTGGTTAGCGCTAACTAATGGTCCGGTTTTGATGTAAATGCCCTTGCCTTGATGTGCTACTGACATTGTGAAAGTTACCCCACCAGTTGTGAAGAACTGGTCAGAGCAACTGCTCACAGATTCCTCCTTTGAACACTTGCATTGAGCAAGCCTTTCTCTTCTCATTGTCCACTTGGTCTTTTCCCGTCAGGTAAGGTCAGCATGCTAGCAGACCGCTCTGCAGTTTGGGTTGCTGTGGAAACATCCGTATGTCAGGTGGAGCTAGAGCTGGCCCCCGCAGTGGAGATCCCCACCACCTGGTCGGAGAAAGCCCGGTGGCCTCGATGTATGAAGCGCTGGCCTTCCCCAGACAGAGTGGAGTGCATCAAGGTATCAGCGGGTGGGACCCCGGCTCCCCGGGGCAGCGACACCGGCAGCTTACCCAGTGTCTGCATTACTAACTGCCCACCAGCTTCCCAAGGAAAGTGAAGGTGTCACTAGATCAGCAGTTCTCAAAGTGGGGGCCCTGGACCAGCAGCGTCGCCTGAGAACTTGTTAGAAATGCAGATTCCCAGGCCCCACTCTGGACCTGCTGAATGAGAGCCTGTGGGCAGGGCCCAGCAATCTGTGTTAACAAGCCCTCCGGGTGGTGTGGTTCTGAGGCTGGCTCAGCCTTCTTCTGTGAACTGTCCAAATCCAAGGTGGCTTGTGTTCTCCCCATGCCCCCTTCTTGTCCCATGTAGGATGTGCTGCCTGCCCAGTGAGAGGTTCCCCAGGCTGGTGGACTGCCTTAGAACTGGCTTTCCATTTCAGCAAGCACTGTGCTTCTCATTTCCCAGTATTTTTCTCTTTTTCCAGTCATTTGGGTTTAACTTGCTGGCCCGTTCAAATTATCACTGGCAGCTGAGCTTCCTCCAGGCCGAACAGGTGTTGCTGGAGCAGTTGGATGAAGACGGGGGCTGCCGCAGGAAGTGTTTTCAGGCCATGAGGCAGCTGAAGGAGGACGTCTGGTGCCCGGGGAAGAGGCCTGTCCTCACATCCCACCACCTGCAGGTGAGTGTGGGGCCCAGGGGCAGCTGTGGGTGGGTGGTTCCCCCTGAGGCCTCTGTGTGGCCTGGCCAGAGCCACTCAGAAGGGGTGTGTATGTGAATTCAGGATGAGGCTCTAATATCTATATTTGCCCACAATTTATTACTCATTATGGAAATAGATGAACTCGGGCTGTGTGTGTGTTTACAACATCCCTGCTCAGGGTAAAATCTCCTCTGCCTCCTTCCCTTCCCTTTTCCAGTTTCCTCTCCCCCCCTCCCCTCCCCTCCCCCTTTCACCTCACCCTCCCTCCTCCCCTCCTCCTTCTTCCTCCTCTCCCTCCTATTATTTCACCCAACAAATCTATGTGTGCCCACTATAGGCCAGAAACCCTGCTGAAGTTCAGAAATGAATTACAAAATGTGGTTGCTGCCTCATACCTTTGAGGAAGTCATGTTTTCCCTGATGTTATGACCCACTCAATTCCCGTTGTACCCCAAGCACAACCGCTCATGCACACACAGACATGCTACATGCAGAGGGGAAAACCAGGAAATGTTGAGGTTATCCCATAAACATTGCCACAAACCTGTTTCCAGGCTTTGGAACTTCCAGATTCCAAATCATCAGGCAAGGATTTTCCTCTGCTTTGCCAGCTCCTGCCTCCCCTTCCCCCAAACCCAACATTATACATTCATTAATGCATTCATTAATTCATTCATTCAGTAAATGTTCAATGAGATTCCTCTGGGCTAGAGGCCTCTGGGCCAGCACCTGCTGTGTGCTCAGCACCTGGAGGTACAAGGGTGAACAAACACAGGTATGGTTCCTGCTCTTGTGGAGCTTCTGGTCTAGCAGGGGAGAGAGACATAGGTCCACAAGCGCTTGGATGCATGTGGACCCATGTATCGAGGGGAGCACTGGAGAGGAGAGTCATGTTGCTCTGTGAGGGCTCAAAGCAGCAGAACCTGACCTGGTCTGGGGCACTGGGGGGCTTCCTGGAGAGGTGGCTTTTAATCACCCTCCCAACTCCCTTTTTCTCAAATTGTGGACCACGCAGAGTGAGGTGGACTCTCATGTAATAGCTGTGTGCAGCATGCTGGGGTTGGGAGGGATCAGATTCTTTTAGGACATCACGGTCCAGCCTAGCTAGGTCTGCCCAGGAGCCTCAGCCCTTCTCCGTGAACCCAGAAAGGACGCACTGCCTTTCTACACAGGTAAGCAAAGGTCCCATGGAGCAGCCACCTGTCTGTGTGGTACCTTCCGCACATGCTTCTACTGTTCCTCCCCTCATTTGATGGACAAAACCATCTTCTGGCACCATGTTACTCT
This sequence comes from Daubentonia madagascariensis, assembly GCA_023783475.1. Classification (NCBI taxonomy): domain Eukaryota; kingdom Metazoa; phylum Chordata; class Mammalia; order Primates; family Daubentoniidae; genus Daubentonia; species Daubentonia madagascariensis. The sequence continues at coordinate 3,749,595 of JAKFHU010000913.1, read as the reverse complement.
TTCTGCTCTATAGTCACCTATTTAGGGGCAAGTAAAGGTCGGTCTTGTTCACCTAGCACACTGACCTTACCTGATGGTCTTGGTCATTGGGAGAAGGATGAGAGATACCCCTAATACTTCTCCCACAGCTTTGTACATAGTGGCTCAGTAAATATTTGTTGAGTGAATGAAAGAGTGGCTTCACATCCTTATTCAACTTTTCTTTTTTGCACCAAATCACTAGTGTTTGTTTTGTGCTCTTGTCTTTCCCGATAACCTGTCCTTCTTGACCTGCCCAAGAATCTGTTAACATATCGCCTACGTACATTGGGGCTTTTCTCTGGATGTTTCAACATCTTCAACATGTCCTCAGTCCCACTCGCCTAAAAACATACCACCTGTTCTCCTGGATCGAGAGCTTTCAGACGATCCTCGGATATGCTCTGTGGGTTTAGCTTGCCTTTCTAGAGGCCACACTCAGAAGAGGCAGAGCTGAGAAGCACACACTCAAGTCTGTCTCATATTGAAACTCATAATCTTTGCCCCTCAATTGAGATGGCTGGAAACACCATTAAGTGGCATGAAAATTTCAGGAAAGATTAAATAGGGTCACTACAGTCCTCCCAGCCCATGACAGCTCCCAAAACCGCATTCCACCTAGGGGTTTACTTCTATTCCAATGGCTCCTATATCACCTCTAGAGGATTTTAAGGCAACTCGTTAAAGGTTCTCTGTTTCAGTCCTCCCTGACCCACCTACGCAGCAAAATAGAATTGTGCATTCTTAAGGGTGGATATTTTAAAAAGGGGGGTTATTTGTGGATAAAAGTAGGATAAATAGAACAGTGCTGACTGCCTTTTCCTCTAGTCTTCCATACGTGGCCCATGGGCAGAATTCTCTCACATTTAGGTGCTCACTCCTGGGAATGGATGTGTCTGGTGGCAAATGCGGTTATACACCAACCTGGACAGTGGCTGAGTGTGCTGGATCGTTGCCACGTCATCAGTCTGGGGAAAGTGGAAGAGGTGGGGTTGCAAAACAGCATTAGGAAGGATGTGGCAATCATAAACATCTCACCACAGTCTGACATTGTCTTGTAAGGTCCTCACTTACTCCCCAAAGAGGCTGTTCCCCAAGACTGTTTCATGTGAAGCAGAGCTTATTTTTCATTGGCTTATTTATTCCTAAAACCCAGCCAAAGTCACATGGCTTGATTATAACTGGCTTAACTGTTTCAGTTTGCTTAGGGAGATAAAAGCTTAACTAACAGGAATAGCATAAAACTATCTCTGACTCATTTATTCAAAATAATATCTAAATCAAAACATACTCAATATCTTGCTGTGAACCAATAACTGCTCTAAAAGATAAAGACTGTATAAAAATACTCAATATGTACACCATAACATTAATTGATTAATTAATTAATTCACTTATTCACTAAACGTTTATTGACTTCCTCTCATGAGCTAGTCCCTCTGCTGGGTACTAGTGGCATAACAGTGAATAAAAATAGGTGTAGTCCACTGCCCTCATGAAGTTTGTAATCTAGTAGGGGAGATGAGAAAATCAAATAATCACATAAACATAAAAACTACTGTCATCATTGCTTCTTATGAGAAGTTCATGGCTAAGAGAATGTGTAATGGGTGTACTAGGAAAATTTGATCTGATGGATGAGTTTTCTGGAAAAAGAAGGGAAGGAAGTATGTTCTATGCAGAAGTAGGATGTGCAAACACCCTGTGGTAGAAGAGAGCATGAAATGAGGCCAGTGTGGATAGATGGAGAGAACACAGGAGACATGGGGCATGGAAAGGAAGGCAAGGACCAAACCTTATAAACCAAACCATGTTAAGGATTATGTTTTTAGTTAACAAACCATGGGCAAGCTTTGAAGTAGTATAGACAAGAAGGAATGTAGATTTATATTTTAGAAAGATCATGTTGGCTGCAGTGTAGATGATGACAGGTGGTTGGTGAAAAGAATAGTTGCAGGCTGGTAAGACAGCTATTGCAGAGGTCCGGTGAGATGTGGAGGGGGCATGGATGAGGATGGTAAGACTGGAGATGAAGATAAGTGAGAAGATTTGAGAAATACGTAGGCAGGAGGATTGCAGGACTTTATTGGGGTGGTTCGGGAGGAGGGTGCCTCCTGGGTTTGTGTGTTGCATAACTGACTGGGTAAGCAACTCTGGTGGATCAGGTTTGTGAGAGAAGCCATGAGTTCAGTTTGGACATGCTGAGACTAAAGTAACTCAGATATTCAAGAGATACAAGGTAAGGAGGTCAGAGGAGAAGTCGGGGCTTGGAGAAAAAATTTGCAAGTCACCTATTTGTCATGAGCATTGAAGACACCATGATGGAAGAAACAGAGCTGAAGAACGAAATGCAGAGTTAGAGGAGACCAGGGCCTAGACCCGAGCCTCCAGAAACTCCACCACGCAGAGATGGGCAAGGAGCACAAGCCTGCCCAGGAACAGCCGCGGTGCTAGGAGAAGGTCCGAGGGTAAGTCGGCTTAGAGGCCAAAGGAAGGACAGCTCGAGAGAGACGGTGTGGACGAGAGACTCAGCTCTGCTGAAATGTTGGGTGAGGTGCGGGCTGACGAAGGCCTGTTGGATTTAGAAACATGGATATCATTGGGCCTTAACAAGAGCAGCTTCTGAAGATTAATGGCAGAAGAATCCATATGGGAGTGGATATTGGAGGCAGAGCATGGGGGAAGAGGAAATGACAACAAATAGTAGAGCTGGCTCTTTGGAGAACCTGGGTGTGTAGAGAGGGAAGAGTTAGGGCAGGAGGGAAATGTCGGATTGTCGGAGCAGGAGAGCTTGGAACAGGCTGAAAAGCGGCTGAGGACGAGGGTCATCATCATATTCAGTTCCTGGAGGGTGGATCTGAGACCTGTGGCTGGACCAGCCCCCGCTAGGAGGAGGGGCGGATGCAGAGAGGAAGAGAGGAGGATGCCACAGCAGGCGACAACTGAGAACTGTCTGGTTTGGAGGGTGTGGTCTTCCATTTTCCCTGTAAAGTAGGAGGCAAGGGCATCTGCCTAGGAGTGGGGTATTGCAGATTTAAGGAGAGCAGTGGTCACTGCAAGTGTTGGAGGAGTGCGAGAATAAATTAACAAGGAGGCGCAGGAGGCCAGCTGGTGAGACTGGGGGCCCACCTGGAGCTGGGCTCTTGAGTTTATGGCAGACCCAGGCTGCCCTGGGTGGTTCCTTGCTCCCTCCTTCCAAGGCCACATAAGCTCAATAATTGTTTCTGAAGACACCTTCCTCAATTGCCCAAAATGATGGCTGACACCACCTCTTCCTTCCACAGACAGTGCTTTTTTGGACCTGTGAGAAATATCCCCACTTTAAAGACTGGCAGGTCTTCAGCAAAGCATTCCTGCGCCTGGTGAGGAAACTGCACAAGTGTGTGAGCCAGCATTTTCTGAAACACTATTTCGTCCGAAACAGCAACCTCCTTCGGTGTGCCAGCTCGGGGGAACTGGATGTGGTAGCCCAAAAGCTGGCCTTCTTCCTGAAGAACCCCCAGATCAGCCTGCCCTGAGGGTTGCCCTGGCCTGGGTGGCTCTTGGACATTTTATTCTGGCTTGACCTCATTTTCTGGATGGTTCCTAAGTCAGGTGCCAGGAACCTGCCCAGGAGAGAGGCAGCACACGGCAGAGGAAATCACGTCTAACCAGTAGCACTAAAGGGGGGAAAGCTGTGCCCCCCGATGTCTGACCTAGGCCTCCCTGGAGCCAAGCAAGCATTTCAGCCCTAGCTACCTCTCTTGGGGACGGCCCTCATCAAGCTTCCCCAAGCCACAGACTCTGAACTGATGACAGTTCTGGATTTATTTTCCCTTGCTCAGGCTCTGAGACAGGGAGGATGGAGACAGAACCCCTGCAAGGCTAGACATTAGCCTGCTGCCCAGGAGTGCTCCTTTGCCCACTGGACCTGGGCTCATCCTCCCAGAGCAGGGCTGTGAGCCTATGGCACTGTGCTGGTGCCTTTCAAGGGGAAGACCTTGGATCAACACGAGTGTTACTGGCTGGCTGAGTAGCTGGTGTCTGCATCCTGGGTCAGGACCCACAGCACTGATGAAATGATTACACTTGATGAGTAAGCATGCCTGTGCTTCCTTGCTGCCCTCCAGCTTTCCTAGGTGGTGGTTCCATCTGCCTCCCTGGTGTTCTCAAAGAAGGGAGGGAGTGGTTTTGATGGTAAGAGTAAGTCAAAGATGACAGTGCAGCTCTGTCTGCCGCCTGAGCCCAGCCACAGCCCTCTCTTTGCTTCCCATGCCATGGATCAGGGCTGGAACTTCCTTATATCTATGTAATGGACTCAGTACTGTGATCTGCATGGAGCGATCTTGGTGTGGCTCACCTCTCAATACATCCTTTACTCACTTCACTCACTCACTCATTGGTAAATAAATGTTCATTCGGCACTTGGAATACAGCAAAGAGCAAGCTGGACAAGGACTTCTCTGGTGGGGATAACACATAATGGTGGAGACAAGAAATGAACAACAGATACATAAACACAATATTACAGATGGAAGCGAGTGCTCTGAAGGAAACAAACGATGTTGAAGTAGAGTCACAGAAAGATCCAGGCAGGATGAAAATGCAAACAGCTGAAAGGGAAGAAAAGGTGACTGAGGGCAGGCCTGGAGGGGCTGGCAGGAGTCAGATCACTTGGCCTTATAAAGCCGGTAAGGAATCAGTATTTTATTCTAAGATCAAAGGTGTGACATTTGGCCTCTCCCAAAGCAGAGGGGTATCATGATCTGACTTGTATTTTAAATGAATGTTCTGATAAAGGCATAAAGAGCATCTGGGGGCTCACGCGAGAGTCAGGGGCACTGCAGTCCCTCGAGCCACCCGTCTGGAATCTCACCAAGGCCCACAAAGCAACACATGCTGTGCAGCACATCTGACCAGGAACTCCAGGAGGTCCTGGTGAGACCAGTGGTTTCTTCTGGCATTTACTTAATGCTTCTCAATTCAAGGGGCTCCTTTATTACTTTTGAATATTTTCCCCCAAATATATATAACAAAGTGAAATTTCTAAAGCATGAACTACTGATTTTGTTTCGATGAAAATCCACATTTGGAAATGAAAATAATTATTTTTCAAAACTACCATAACCAAATGGTGGGGTCCCTAGGCTATCACATAGGAAATCACGGTATTAAAATGTTGGGGGGAAAAAAAAGGTCTTTCCAAACATACAATAATGAACAAAGTAGTGTTTTGTTAAATCATAAAAAAAACTTGCATTCTAATTCTCATATTCTTGTATCTTGGGAAACATCATTTTTGAGAAGGTGGCAAATGTAACAGGTTTTTTTCTTTTTATGATGAAAACATCTTAAGCAAGTTTTAAAACAGCTTTATGGTCACAAAATGCCAAAAAGTGAAAGTTGATTGTACCATTGATTCAGCACATGTGTGTATGTGTGGAGAGAGAGGGTGTGACATGGGCTACAGTCAGATTCTGGTAGATTCTTAACCTTTTCCCAAGGAGATCTGCGGTTTTGGGGAGGAGGTAGTGCTGTCTGCAGATTCCTGCGCGTTTCCGTTTCTGGCCAGCAGAGGGCAGCAGGAGACCACATATGAAAAGATCCGGGCCCCGCCCACACTTGTCCCCAGAGCCCAGCGGGTGTCATTCTTCTCAGCAAGTCACTTACACCTGGCTGCTCCAAAACAGGGAACCAGGGCCAGTGGACTCCAGCTGATGCTAAACTGTTGACTTTTCCTGCCATTTCAGCCAAAAATTACAGTCTTCATGCTGAAAGTTAAGATATGAAAAGGAAGCATGTGAGGGGACAGTCCATGCTGGGGCTGGAGCATCCAGCTTCATTGTGTCCTGGAACAGACCGCACAACTCTGAAAGGTCTGATAATATTACTCCTTTATTCTAGTCAGTTTTTAAAAAAATTCTCCAAAAAAGCTTTTCCATCCTGTGCTCTTCTAGGCACAGGACTAGTTTTATAGAGGAGTGGTTGGTATTGAGCCGGTGCAATTGACCTGCCAGCGTTTGCATCCCTGTTCTGACACTGTGTAACTGTGTGGCTGGGCAAGTTGTTTGACCTCTCTAAACCTCCAGTTCCTTCTCTCCAAAGCATTTATATGGCCTGAATTGTGACTCCCCCAATTCATATATTGAAGCCCTAATCCCCACAACCTCAGAATGTGACCGTTTTTAAAGAAGTGATTAAGTTAAAATGAGGCCTTTAGGGTGGGCCCTAATCCAATCTGACTGTTATCCTTATAAGAAGAGGTGATTAAGCACACAGAGGGACACCGGAGGGAGGTGTGCATGCACAGAGGGGCGGCCATCCACAAGCCAAGGAGAGAGGTCTTGGAGGAAACCAACCCGGTCCATACCTTGATCTTGGGCTGCCAGAATCCAGAACTGTAAGAAATAAATTTCTGTTGTTTTAGCCTCCCAGTCTGTGGTATTTTGTTATTTTCCTGTGGCCCTAGGAAACTATACAGGTATCATGAGAGAGTATGTGTCTCATTGCTTTGATGAGAGGAATACATGGAATAATGGATGTGAAAGGCTCTTAGTTTAGTACCTGGCATGGGACAACTGCTGAATAATTGTTATCATTTTAGATGCCTACCCCTCGTCATTTGCCCACCTCTGCTGTTCTGATAACTGTACCATCCCATATATTAATTCTTTATTGAGGAAATAGAAATTATCACAAGGAAAATGTGCAGAAAATTCCACTGCAAATTCCATATATCCGTTTTCCCTTTGTTTCTCTTGCTAAAATAGAGGAAGTATCTCGCCTGAAAGGCCAATTTCTCCACATGCAAAGGCTCTGATGCCCTCCAACTTCTCCTGTGGTATCTTCCACGTCCTCCTGCAACTGCCACCTGACTCTCTTCTCCCCTTTGCTATCCAGCTTCCCAAGCTATTGCACGTCTGTCCCCACTTACTCATCTTGTTCACACTTTTTTTAGTTGTGAAAGATATTCATACATGTGAGAGGCTAACCTGTTTAAAAAATAATAATAAAACTAACCAATGTACCATACTTAGGTGAAAAAAATAGCACATTGACAGTCCTTTAGAATTCTTATAGGTACCTCCTCCTTCTGGTAGCCTCCTCCCTCTCAGACATAGGTATCCCAAATTTTGTGTTAATCATTCTGCTGCTTTTCTTTATAGTTTTACCACCTACCATATTACATTGAACTTAAGCTCCCAACATTGTGAGATGCTTCATTATTTCATGTCTAAGACAGAAAGAGTGCTGCTAAATATAATTGTAAGACACCACTGGTTAGAATATGCATCCCAATTTTGAAGAGATTAAAATGTCAAAAAAAAGTATGTCTTAAAATGAACAAAATATGACCTGCACACATCCCAAACTGTATTTTTAGTTTTGCCCGTTTCTGAGCTTTACATAAATGGAATCATACTGTATGAAGTCTTCTGTGATTGCTTATGTCCACAGTATATTTTTGAGACTCCCATGTATATGTATGTGACAGTGGTTCCTTTTCATTGCTGCATACTATACCACTGTAGAACTTTGCCACACTTGATATGTTACTGTAATTGGGCATTTAGGTTGTTTCTACTTTTAGTGATTTGAACTGTGTTTTTATGTACATTCCTAAACATGTCTTCTGAGGCATGCAAGTCTGTTAAGGGTATATACATAAGAATATCAGGTTCACAGAATATATGCATATTTAAATTTACTATGTAATGTCAAAATATTTTCCAAAGTGATTATACCAATATAAGTTTTCTATTATAACGTAGGAGAATTTTCAGTGACTTTCTCCATTAGAATGGAGCGTATTTCGCATCTTGTTTAAGAAATCCTTCCCTTTTTTAAGGTCATAGGGATGTGTTCCTATATTGTTCTCTAGAATTTTATAGTTGTGCCTTTCACCTGAATTAGGAAGTGCTCCTTAATTCCTATTCTATTTCAATAATATTGGAAAAATCTCTTTGCTTAAAAGTTTGGTATAACTCACTTAAAAAACTGGCTGGGCCTTGTATTTTCTTTGTCAGAAAGTTTTAAACTATTAATTCATTTTCTTTTAGGGATAAAGGATATTCAGGTTTTCCATTTCTTCTTCAGTAGGTATTGTTAATTTGTATTTTACTAGGAACTTCTTCATTTCATCTACGTTTCCAAATTTACTAGCATACAGTTTTTCATATTTTATTATATAAATTGTGATGCATCTGTACTCATCTTTTTTGATAAATCTGTTAGAGATTTATCAAAGAATAATTGTTGGTTTTGTTGATCCTATATATAGTATGTTTTCCATTTCATTAATTTATACTCTTATCTCTGGTTTTTTTCCCCTCTACTTTCTTTAGGTTTATTCTTATGTTCTTTTTAATAACTTCTTCAATTAGATGCTTAGCTTAGAAATTCTCAGTCTTTCATCTTTTCTAAGTATATAAATTTCCTGTTAATACCATTTTAGTGAAATTTCATAGGTTTTGGTATATTGTATTTTCATCTTCTTTCAGTTCTATTCTATTTATTTTCTAATTTCTACAATTATTTTAAAAATTATTATTTCCAAACATGTTGAGTTTTCTAGTTATATTTTTGTTACTGATTTCTCACTAAATTGCAATTATAATCCCAGAAAATGATCTGAAAGACCTCAATCCCTTGACATTCATTAAGGGCAGCTTTTTAACTTAGCAAGTGCTTCATTGTTCTATGTGCATTTGAAGAAGGCATGCAAGTTTAGATGCAATGTTTAATAAATGTCAGTTAGATCATATGCCGCTCAGATTTTCTTTATTTTACAGATTTTTTAATGCTTCATTTTCTGACATTTACTGAAAGAGTTGTTTTAAAATCTCCCATTATTATCACCTTATAGTTTTGTCAAACTCATGATTAATGTACTTTGAGACTATGTCATTAGGGACATACAGGTTTAGAATTTTTATATCTTCCCAGTTAATTAAATTTTTTATCATTATAAAGTTACCTTTTTAAAACTCTTGTAAACATTTTCTCTAAATATTGATTTTGTCTGATATTAATATAGTAACATCACTTTATTTAAGTTAGTAGTTTCTTATATATCTTTTTCCATCCTTTAACTTTCAATCTGTGTCTTTATGTTGTTGATAACTATGTTTTTTGTAAATGAGTGATTTTAAAAAAATCCCATCTGACAGTTGAGGTCTTTTGACTCTATCTTTAGTCCATTTATATTTATTCTGATTAGTAATATATTTGGATTCATTGCAACTCTCTTGTTATTGACTTTCTATTTGACCCATTTTATAAATCTTCCTATGCCTCCTACCCTACCTTCTTGTCATTTTTAAATTAAGAGGTTTTTTCCTTTCTTTCTTTTTTTCATTCCTTTTTCTCTTACTGGTTTGGCAAGTCCATACCCTCTCTCTGTTTTTTAAATCATTACCAAGGCTATCTACATATATAGACTAAATTCTGTAGATTGAAGTCAAAAGTTAATCAATCCCTTTACTGTCCTTTCTAACAAGGACAGTAGAAGGCTTTGGCTGCTTTCATTCTCCTGCCCACATTATCTGCTGCTGTCATCCAGGATTTGGGTTCTGGCCTGTTTGCCATCCGCTACACACATACACATAAATAAAATAGATATTTTATAACTATTAACTTATAAAATTTTATTTTTTATCTTATTCACTTATTTGCCACGATCTTTATTTACTACTCTTTCTTGTATCTCAGACTTTCTATTAGGGATCATTTTCCTTCTGCCTGGAGTATATGCTCTAGAATTTCCTACAGTGACAGTATGCCAGAGTAAATGGGTTTTATTTGAAAAATAAATTGTCCTTAAATTGTCCTTATAAACCTTAATTCTTAAAAGATAGTTTCAATTTTAGGTTCACACAATTTTTCTCAACACATTGAAGACATTTTTTTTCACTGTCTTTTAGCTTCCATTGTTGCTGTTTACAAGTCAGTCATTAGACTATTTGTTGTTTCTTTGCAGAGTATCTGCCTTTCCTCTCTAGCTGCTTTTGATGTCCTTTCTCTTGCTGCCTCTGTCTCTATTTCTCTTTTTATTGAGATTTCTTAGGTTTCCTAAATCCAAGGAGTTATTTCCAGCAATTCTAGGAAACTATCAGCACTTAACTCTGAATATGTGTTTTCCCTATTCTCCCAATGTTCCATTCTAGAAGAAAATCCAAGGATGTATACTAGACTCTATCATTCAACTCTCTGTATCTCTTAACTTCTCTTTTTATAATTTGCTTCTTTTTAATCTTTCAGAACTACATTCTCAATAATTTCTTTAGATCTATCTCCCAGTTGACTAATTCTCTCTTCAGCTGTATCTAATTTAATGTTGAGTATGTCCATTGAATGTTAAATTTCTAATGTTTCAGTTCTTATTTTTAGGAAGTCTATTTGGTTATTTCTCAAACCTGCCTCTTTGCTCTTTAAGGTCTCTTGTTCCTGCTCATGTTTTTCAGCTTCTCTTTTGTTTGTTTAAACATAATGTTTTATATTCCATATCTGAAAATTCTAATATCTGAAATCTTTGATGGATTATTTCTGCTGTTTGGTTTTTGTTTTTTATTGATTGTCAGTAATAGTGCTTGTTTCTTTGAGTTTTGTAAATTTTTAATAAGAACTGTTTATTTTCCTTAAAACTTTATCTATGGGAATTTGTTTGAGGTCTGGTTTGAAGTTGAGGTACATAAAAGGATTTTCCTTTAATTCTGTCAGTTACCCAAGAGCATAACAAACCAAGACCATTTAAATTAAATTTGATTTTGTGGTTTTTCAGGCCAACAGGTAGATGAATCCAGACAGAAAACATTTGAGGCCATCTTGTAGTTACAAATCCTTGGAGAACTTTTTTTCCCCTCTACCCAGTGCCAAAGTCAAGGTAAGCAAATTGCCTTCTTACTGGTGAGCTTATTCTTCATTCACCCTTATTCTGAGAATGTGGCCATTTGAGCCAAATTTATGCAGGGGAATCCTACTATATTCTCCACCTTTGGCAGGCCATGGATGTTAGACTACTACAGCTACCAATGGAAAGTTCCAGATCTCTAGAGTTCAGCAAACCCCTCAGGGCAAAAGCCAGCTTTGCTCTTCACTCATCTACCAGGGTTCTTAGTATTATTTCATTTTTGGAGTCTATGGATTTCTTACTTTCCTCCCACCTGAGGGATGTATTTATAAAGGTTTTAGAATACAGATGTCCAACCTGGCATTTTAGCTTTCAGCTGGGAGCTCTTTCAGTTTAGTATAGCCTAATCTGCTATACTGCTGGGTGCATAGCCTGAACCAAGCCAGCCAGAAACTTCATTCACACATAACCTCTGTCCCACCCTATATGCTAAATCAAATGCCACTTCTCAGTGCTCATTCTACACAACTTCTCAGAAACATTCAGCAATTGACCTCTCCTCCTTGCATCCCTCTTCTCTGGGCCCTGTGACACCACTTTCTGCTTCTCCTTCAGCTCCTTCTTAGTCTCCTTTATAACTCCTTCTCTGCCACCCTTAAATGTTGTCATCCCTCCCTCAAGGGCTTGGTCCTGGGCCCTATTCTTTTCAGACTCTACATACTCAGCCTAGCAATTTTACCCACTCCTTTGGTTCCAAATTCCATCCATAATCCAAGGGTGCTCAAAGGCATAGCTCCACCTGGCCAGGTAGTTTCTATAGAACACTTCCACCTGATGTTTCACAGGCAGTTCCAACTTAACAAGGGTCAACCTTTTCCCCAAAGGTGGGTACCCTGAATTTGATCAGGCAGAGTCATGTAATTCTTACAGAAAATTCCTCAAGCTGATGCTTTATAGGCCATTAGTAGATTTATACATAAAGGCCACATTTCTAATTTCCCTGCCAATTGTACAAAGGGAGTGCTTTTATTAGAAAAAAGTACCACCTTCTCCATTGCCCAGCACCTCCACAGAGTGGGGACAGAAAGGAAAGAAACAGATTTGTCAAATGGGGGGCAGGGAATAAAATGAAAGGAAAACTAAAAGACATTTTTAAATGAAAAATAGGGTGGCAAATATAGCCTAAAGAGAATTTTTTAAAAGTCAAATATAGCAAATGATGTCTTTTCTGTCATGATTGTCTGCGAATGCCCTGCAGGCAGTGCTGACAATACCAATGATTCAGCTGATACCAGGGGGAAAAAAGGAAAAGAAAATCAAATATAAAATGTGATTTTATGTTATCTCTGTAACCTGAAAAAGGCCCAGGAACATCACTGAGAGTCTATGTGAGGAGGTGGCGAGAACATGTGTGGACCGTGATCCCTCTGCATGGAATGAAGGAGTGAAGGACTTATTCCCCAGTGTGGCCCTCAGCTGTCGTCCCCCTTGGGGGATGATTTTGGTTGAAGAAAACCTGCCTCACCCAAGGTTACTCCTTTTCTAGAGGCAGCCCGGATGCATGGATTGATCCTTGTGGGTGTGTAAGCCCTGGCCCTTCACCCAACTCAATTGCAGCGCAGCCGTTTCCTCAACCCAATCCTGCTTCCTTCCTCTGCCTTCCTAGGTGTTGCTTTTCAGGGCACTCCCTATTAAACCTCCTGCTGCTCCTCCCATCGCAGAGCTGCTTTCCAGGGATTTCCACCCATGACACCATGGTAGTCTACAAGCATCCCTTTGACACCAGCTCTGCCACTTAGAGCTTGGTGATCTTGGGCAAGTCCCTTCGTTTCTCAAAATGTTTTTCTTTATCTGGATATCCTGCAGGATTGCAAGTATTGGCTGCCCCATCTAGAGTCAGTCAGCCCTGGGTTGGAATTCCAGCTCTGCCACTTACTAGCCAGTAACTTACTAAACTTGGCAAGACCTCAGCTTCCTTGTCTGTAGCATGGGTAGAGATTATGTCTTTTATCCCATTGTATCCCCAGTGTGTGGCATATAGCCACCAACCAACAGCCCTTCAGTGGGGGAACAAATGAAGCTTCCAGCAGGCTGCACACCAAAGCCCAGAAATCTTGGTTTGAGCGTTTGCTGGAACAAATATTCCTGATTGCTTTAGAGCTTAAAGCATCTTGACATGGTGTCTGATGTCCCAGGGATTCCCTTGCCTCCATGTACCTCTCAGAATTTGGGTGCTCTTTCAGTTTTTCAGATCATGCTGCTCATCTGCTCACATCCTCCAGTCACTGCCCATCCCATTCATACTAAAGTCCCAAGGCCCTGGATGACCCGCGGCCCTGACCTGTCCAAACCCACTTCTCTTTCTCCTCCTTGTCTCCAGTCTTACTGGCTGCCTCACACTCCTGACACCACTCCAAGCCTGACTCCACCTCAGGGCTGTTGTACTTGCTGCCCCTCCCTCTGGACACCCTCCCTGACATCTCTGTGTTTCCACAGTATCACTGGCCCCTCCCCTCCCCTCCCCAGTCGTGACAAGCTCCAGCCTCCTTCCCTGCTTTGTTCTATCCACAGCGCTTAGCACCACCTGGACCTTTCAGCTGTCTAGCTATCGTCTGCTCCCACCACAGTGAAAGCCCCATGGGGAAGGGACTTGATCTGTATTTTCAGGCTGTATCTTTAGAGCCTGACACATAGTTAAGTACAAAAGAAACGTGTTGAATGAAAATGTTTGCAAAACTCCTTCAAAAAGTATCAATTTAGATCTCTAATTTCTTGGACCTTCACATGTGATTATTTTTTCTTTCTTTAAAGCAATAGGATCATAGAATTTTCTAGCTTGAAGAGACAGTAAAGGTCTTTAATTTTTTCTTTTTTTTAATTTAGAGAGGGGAAAATGAGGTCTGTACAGATGGAATGACTGTCTTGGGTTTTAGAGTTAGTGGTGACTCCAGGCCAGTTCTCTTTCCACCAAAGCACAAACTCTAAGGTAGTTTGCAATTGAACATCTGAAATTCTTTTCCTTTCGGAAACCCTTGAAGCTTCAAAAATGCAAACCTAGGAAATGTAGGAAGTGAAGTCTAGCTCAACCTGTGGCCAGTCACACATTTTTGGTGGCTCTTCCCCATCTGTGCTCTCTGCTCTGACTGGCTCCCCCACTCACAGGCTCTCTCACATGGCTGTCAGGACAGCAGCAGCCGTGGGACCTCTCGTGGGACACAGGGACTCACTTTATTTCTTCTCACTCCCAAAGAGAATTAAAAGAGTTCTGTCATTTCTTTTCTCGGAATTCAGAATATATAGGTGGATTTAAAAGAACGTGGATGATTTAGGAAAATCAGCCCTGATCACCACAGGAGAGATCCAGGGATGAAGTGGACCAGTTCTTCATTCCATAGAGGCAGAGGCCGCGGTCAAAAGAGAGGAGGGGAAACTCCTTGTCAAATCAATGGCGTCCCGAACTGAATTCCTGCTTTCCCCTCTCCAAGCTGCTCTGGCCTTGGTAAATGGAGCCACTTTCTAGCCATGTGCTTAAGCCAGGAGCCCAGGAGTTAGGTTTGAGCCTTTCTACCCACCTCCCACCACATTCAACCCACCGGCACATCCCCGGGGCTCTCCTTTCTCAGGGTGGTCCAGGTATGACTCCTCCTACCCTGCAAGCCAGTCCACCCCAGGCCAGGCCATCACCCTCTCCCGTCCATGCTGCTGCGGACCCTCTCTTGCCACTCACCCCGCCCACTCCAGGCCCCCTCACACAAGGGCCAGAGCGGCCTCTGCAACATGCAAACCAAATCATGCTTATTTTTCCCTGCTCTCATCCTTCCCATAGTTTCTCATCACTCTTAGAAAAAATCTGAAACTCCCTTCCATGGCCCACAGGGGCTACATGATCTGACTGGAGCCATTCTCTCTTCCCTCGCCCACTGCCGCTTCCCTTCGCTCCACTCCGGCCACACCACGCTGGCTTCCTTGCTTTGTTTCAAACACCCAAGCTCATTCCTGCCCAGGGTTTTGTACCTGTTTGCCCCTCTGCTCAGAAATCCCTTGCTGCTCATATGCTGACACGTCCCACCCCCACTGACCAGCTGGCTCCCCCCTAACCCAGCTAGTCCCCCATCACTCTGCCTCTTACCCTACTTCACTTTCCCCATCGTGGTTTGCCTGTTCCCCTGTTAGAATATAAACTCCAGGCAGGTAGAGAGTTTATCTTGTTCACTGTTACATCTTCTACACCTAAAACAATGCCCAGTGCATAGTAGGTGCTCAGTGAATATTTGTTAAATGGCTAGTTGGATGAATGAATGAATGAATGAATGATTGTGCTCTATAACACGTATCTGCTTTTTGGCAAGGACTGGACTTGAACCCAGGTCTTCTAATTCTCAGGCCAGGTGCTATACTCTACAAAGTAGCATTTTGAGGGGTTGAAGAATCACACATCTTTAGTTGTAGAGAAAGAAAAATTACCTCTGGCTCCAGAAGCCTGTTTTCCAGGAAGGGGCCTGGCTCTTCTCAGTGTGCAGAACACAGCTTGATGCAGCAGAGCCTAAGAACGCACACTCATGCTGCAGAGGGACCAGCATCGCTTCTCAGCTCTGGGCAGGCCCCAACCACTGCAGGCACTGATGCATACTTGCTGTAGCACGTGTTTCCTGGATACACCTAGCTTAACGGGGACCCAACGTGCAATTTGTGGACTGTGTAAGAGAGACACACACACACACACACACTTTGCATTTAAACAAAGCACAGCACAGAGGAGTTCAGGCCTTTACCCTCCCTTTCTGCCAAGCATGGGGACAAACAGTAGTGGTCTTGGCAGGTCTCTGTCCCGTTCTCTTTGTCTCAGAGTCTAGACCATTCATTTCCTCTCATTCAATCAGCTTTATTTTTGGCTGTGTGACTTTCTTTTGTGAGTTTATATCTTATGTTCTCAGACTTTGTAACCTATGAATCTCCTGTCAGGACCCAACCCATGAATGCCCAAATACAAAGGCCCACGTGAGCAAGCTATCCATGGGACAGAATAAATGAAAAGAACACTTTCACAACCTAATGAAGCACTCCTGCTTATAATGTAAAACGTAACCTCCCTCTTCAGGGCCTAGAGGGATATTAGGGTATTAGATTGAGCACCCAATACACTGGGGCGCTCACTAAAAAGTACCCCAACATGTGGTTTCAGGCCTGAGAGACCAGGCAAGCAAGGAAGGCGGCCCCGACGAGGGGAAAGGCCCAGTGCGGGTCATTTGGCTGGCTTGGGACAAAAAGAGAGCGGAGCCTGGGCGTTTGTCCCCTCCTGCTCAGCACAGCCCCTCCGTCTGCGGCCCCTCCTCCTCCCATCTTGCTCTTTCCTCTCCTCTCCTCTCCTGCCTCGCTCCAAGATGTTCTTCTTGGCCCCACAGTGAGAGGTGAGGGGCATCAGGAAAGCTCCCTGCCCTTGACGCTCTGTTCTGTTCGGGGGCGGTCATTTGTGCCTTATGCCCTTTGTGACCAGGACACGGGCTTTCGAAGGAGTGAGGCGAGCCAGAGAGAGGGGAGCGGGCGCGCGCCCCACTCCGCGGGGCGGCGCCAGTGGAAGCCGGCCGCGGCCCGAGGGGACACACCCAGGGACAGGGGCCGGCGGGGGCGGCCGTGGCGCGGAGCAGCAGCAGGGGGCGCCCGCGGCTGCTCGCTGCGCTGAGCTCCGCAAGGGCTGGGGAAATTCGGCCGGCTGAGAGCAGAGCCCGCCGTGGAGAGCAGGCCGGGACACTGCGGACCTCGGGAGCCGCAGCCTGGTGGCGGAGTCCGGGCGCAGCTCGCGGGCGCTTGGCCAGGCCGCCTCCGCCCGCGCCGGCTCTCGGGGGGCGGAGGACACGTTGACCGCGGCCCCCACCCGAGCTGTGCATCCTGGGGGTGACCCTCAGCCCACCCAGTGCCCAGAAAGGCTGTTCTGATCCACAGGTTCGACCGTGCTCCCTGGGGCCCCTCTTTTCAGGGGGGAGTGTTTATGGCAGGGGTGGGGGAGGGCACAGCCGTCCCGGACAGTTACTGGCTCATCTGGACACATCTGCGCCGCTGCGGAGCGCTCAGCCTCCTTCCCTGCGAGAGCAGAGGGGCTGCGGAAGACGGAAGAAAACTGTCGGGCTCTTTTGGACTCCCTTTCCTTTTATAATGCCCGAGGAAAGAAAAGGGGAAAGTTGAAGCTTCCCCCACCCCGCCTGCCCCCCCCCCTCCCCCCGCGTCTTGGTAGGAGGGTCGAGAAGAGGCGGGTGGGTGAGAAAGCTTCAGGAAAGGAAAGGACGCCAAAACTTGCAGGGACTTCCTATGTGCCTGGCACAGATCTTGGGTGCTTTATCTCATTTAATCCCCTCAACAGCTGTTTGAGGTAGGCAGGCATCATAAACCCATTTGCCCGTGAGCAGTTAGAGGCTCACAGAGAACGTAGAACTGCTCAAGGTCACCGGCTGGATGTGGGCAGGGCCGTGTTCTTTGTGCATTTGTCATAATGAATTCCTCACAGTGCAGGTGACGTGGAGTCCAAGCAGACCAGGATCCCAGTTCCAGGTGGAAACCTCAATCCTTCCTGCTGGGCCCTACAGCTAAGTGAGCCTGGCAGGAGCCAAGGGAGAGGGGGCTGGGCAGGGAGGGACCCCCAGGGCACTCTCTGTGGGTACTGTTCCCTGCCCTTGACAGAGTGGACATTCCCCACATGGACATGGGTCAAAGTTCTCCGAGGAAGGGAGAATGGATGGAGCTCATGGGGTGATACATGGGACAGAAAGACTGTCTTCGAATTGCCCTGGGCTAAAATTTTCTAGTTGTACCTTTGAACTCTGTAAAAAAAATCCTCAAAAATCACTTTCACAAAAGTTAATCATTAACTCATTCCATATGCCAGACGACCTTTGTGATGTGGTTGGGGTTTTGTTTGCTTTTCTTAAAAGTCCTGGAGTTTGTAATTGGACCAATGTCCTTCAGGTGAGGAAGAAAGGAATTTGGTGTCCAGTAAAAGAAAAGGAATTTGTTTTCTTTCTGCCTTCCATCTCCCAGGAGTTTGGAAACATTTGCTCAGTGAGAGGTTATGAATTAAGAGCTAGAAACAAGTTGATCTCCAACACCTGTGGCCCTTGTAGAGCACTATATACAGGAGACCCTAGGAGAAAATAACATACCAAAACCAAAAAACAAATAAATTCCAAGCCACCATCCATCCTGCACCTGACTCCTTAGGCCCCTGCTCTTGTCTGGGTGGCAGCTAAGTTTACCAACAGAGACGATTATCTTTATTTCATTAGTACAGCACCCTAATCAACTTTGCACTTAGAGAGATGCAAGTTAGGAGTTTTTCTATTTTAATATTTCAATCACCTAAGTTAATTGACCTCCTATAAGAATTAGGGAGGACAAATTGGCTTTGTGAACTTGGGTAAGTCACCCAACCTCTTTAGGCCTCAGATTCCCCTTCTGTACAGAGGTAGAAGGGTGAGCTCCAAGGTCTCTTCTGAGGCCAGTGCTCTGCAGCCTGTAATCCTGCAGGCTGCCTTAAAAGGCTACCCAGCTCTGTTGCATTGACTATTTTTGGCTCAGTGATTAGAAGGGCTTTTTGGGCCACACCCATATCTCTGACATTCTGACAGCTGACATTTTTACTAGGCATCCCACTGGGCACCCAAATCTAAGATGCACAAACCAAACACAGCATCCCTCCCTTCTCCGCTTCTCTGCCTAAATCCTCAGACTTCCCTTCTCTCTTCCAGGCACCTGAGCGGAGAATGTCAATTTCATCTTTGATGCCTGGCTATCTGTCAGCCTCCATATTCAGTCGGTTCGGAGACTTGAACTTCCAGCTGTGAAGTGTCCCTGTTCTTCCTAGTCCTACAGCTTCCACCCAGTTCAGGCCCTTCCCCCCTCTCACTGGGGCCCTTGCTAGCATGCCCAGCACATCCAGCAGGCTGCCCTCCTTTCACTCCCTGCTCTGACACACCTGAAGTGTCACTGCAGGTCCATTGCACTCATCCACAGCGCTGGCCAGCCTCTCCATACCAATATGTGAAATGTGACTCTCCCATACCCTCTGCTCATCAAGCACAGATTGCAAAGACACTGCAGACTTCTTCCTTTGTGCCCACTGCCCTCTTTCAAGACAGAAACTTGAATGGTTTTCTTTTGCCAGCTGAGCAAACAGTTGCCATTGGGGGCCTCCATGATGTAGCCCCAACCTAAATTCCCTCCCCTACACTCCCTGCACTTCAGCCAAACTCAGTGTCCCTTATACACCGCCCAGCTTTTCTCATCTGTCTCCTCACTCTTCGTGTTCTGTCTGGAACATGCACAGCTCCCAAACCTGCCTATAAAAACCACTTCTTCATCAAGGCCCAGCTCAAATGCTACTTTTTCCTTGAAATTTCTAGGACGCCCCCCCCCCCAAGGGTCAATTTCTCATTTATTCATTCAGGCAACAAATATGTGTTGAGCACCAACTATATGCCAGGTTCTGTTTCAGGCCCTGGGAATTCAATTTGAATAAGAGGGATGAGTTCCTACTCACGGGGAGTTTGCTGTTGGTGGGTAACAGAACATAAAGAAGCAAACAAACGGGAAAAAGACATCCCAGTCAGTGCAGTGGAGGAGTTCTTGGATTCGTGGGCCTTTATTACAGTCTACTTGTAATGTGCCTTTTTGCAATTAAGCACTACATTGTAAACCCTCTGAGGGAAGAATCTGAGTCTCATTTATCTTTGTTACTTCAGTGTCTAACATCATCACAGCTCTGCAGTAGCCCCTGGGTATGTGTTTGTGGAAGGGAGGAGGGGAGGGAAGGCAAGGATTTGGAAAACCTTTGAACAAATACTGCAGGCCAGCAGTGGAGCACCTATTAATATCTTTACTTGGCTAAGCATGATGGTTCATGCTTGTAACCCCAGCTCTTTCAGAGGTTGAGGTGGTAGGATCTCTTGAGGCCAGGAGTTCGAGACCAGCCTGGGCAACATAGCAAGATCCCGCCTCTACAAAAAATAAGAAAAATTAACCAGGCATGGTGGTGCATGCCTGTAGTTCCAGCTACTTGGGAGGCTGAGGCAGGAGGATTGCTTGAGCCCAGGAGTTAAGGCTGCAGTGAGCTATGATCGCACCACTGCACTTCAGCCTCAGCAACAGAGCAAGAGACCCTGTCTCAAAAAACCAAAAACAAAAACCAAACAAACAAAACTTGTTAAATTCAGAGTTAAAATAAAAGGCAATTCTCTTCTTGCATTTGCCAACTTTGCAATCCCTAGAGGTGGCTTTCAGTGTGAGAACCTCACTCAAGACAGGAGAGGTAACATACGGCAAAGGAAGGACACAGATCTGGGATTTAGTTCCTGCTCCACCACATAATTGTTGAGAGATTTTGAGCAAGTTCCTGAATCTTTCCAAGCCTTAATATCTTCATCTGTAAGATGGGGATCATAAAACCTGCCACACAGACTTGGGAAACCAAATGAGATAGCATATGAGAAATTAAGCACCCATAATCATGAAATTGATTCAGGATTTTCCTACATTCTTGTATTGGCTTAGTTTGGAGGACACTAAAGTGGGCTATTTGTCCCCAAAAGCAGAAACCCTTTAGATATAGGGATATTTAAAAATATTACTTCTAAATCTACCTTTCTGGATTCTTAAGGAAGAAAGAATCCTGGGCTCCCAGGATAACCTCAGGTAGTCTGAAAAGCAACTGGGTTCTTTCTTATCCATCACCCCAAAATATGTCCTACCGGGGTTACACCTCTTCCAAGCATAGAATTTATTGCTTCAAGCAATTGCCTTCCGTAAAAGGTGTGCCCTGCTGCCTCATACTCCCAGAAAATATGGCATAAGATGAAGTCATCTCTTGCCCTTGGCTATGATTTGCTAGTGCCAATATATGAAATGTGACTCTCCCATACCCTCTATTCATCAAGCACAGATTGCAAAGACACTGCAGACTTCTTCCTTTGTGCCCACTGCCCTCTTCCAACACCATCTCAGACTCAGTTTTACATCTTCCGTGCCTTCCAGAATTCACTCATCCCTGTGATCCCCATGCCAGTCCTATTCCCATGGGGTTGTAATGGCCCCAAATGACTTAGCTTCTGGATGTTTCACCAGAATTAAGGCTCTTGAAACACAGTATCATTCCAACAAGATTTGATTTCCATAGGAGGAGGACTGTGTTGGTGACCACTGGGAAATAAACTTGCCCCTGACTTGTCCAAAATTTCTGGATGGCCTCCAGAGTTTTGGCAAAAGTTTCTGCAGCACCTTGAGCTCACCATTTCCGGTGAGGCCTGGAGTTGCCACCCCTGGGCAAATTGCTTGTGGGTTCACTTCCTCTACAGTGGACGCAAAAGTTCCCTTCTATCACTCCCTGGGGGGATAAGCGCAGAGCCAGGGGAGAGTTAGTGGAGGTGACAGGGGCTTTCGACTAAGGGCCTGGACCTGAGGCTTGGCTCTGCCCATCAGTACGTATGAAGACATTCCACTTCTCTAAGACTCAGTTTCCTCATCTGTAAAAATTGGACCAATAATACCTACCTCATATGGTGGTGAATTATGTGAAATATATTTGAAAGCACATTGTATTGAAAGCGTAGTATAAGCCAGGCACAATGGCTCACACCTATAATCCTAGCACTTTGGGATGCTGAGGTGGGAGGATCACTTGAGGCCAGGAATTTGAGACCAGCCTGGGCAACATAGTGAGATCTCATCTCTACCAAAAAAAAAAAAACCCCAAAATTAGCCAGGTATGGTGGTGTGTGCCTGTAACCCCAGCTGTTTGGGAGGCTGAGGTGGGAGGATTGCTTGAGCCTAGGAGTTCAAGGCTGCAGTGAACTATGACCAGACCACTGAACTGAATTCTAGCCTGGGTGATAGAGCAAGACCCTGTCTCTTAAAAAAAAAAAAGAAAGTGTAGTAAAAATGATGCTAGTTACTATCATCACAGAGATAACACACATACATACAAAACATACAATTTTTTTTAACTTTAAAAATTAATATACAGTAAAATTGACTGGTTTGTGTGTGCATTTGTGTGTGTACACTTCAATGAATTATAATACATGTATAGATTTGTGTAACTGTCACCCCAGTAAGAATATAGAAGAGTTTTGTTGTCCCTTTCACTCATTGAAAAACTTTAGTCACAGTGTATAATACCTTGCTGGATTCAATTTGCCTTTTGTGGGGGGAGAGGGGTAACAATATTTAACATGCGATCTACCCTCTTAACAAATTTTTAAGTATGTAATACAGTATTGTTGACTATAGACACGATGCTAAATACCAGATCTCTAGGACTTACTCGTCTTGCATAACTAAAACTTTCTACCTGTTGAATAGTAACATCCCATTTCCCTTGAGGGATATGGTTCTGATGTTTTCTTTTCTTGTACTGTCTTTTCCTGGTTTTGGTATCAGGATAATGCTGGTTTCATAAAACAAGCTGAGAAGTATTCCTTTCTTTTCAATTTTCTGGGAGGATTGGTAATATTTCTTCTTGAAATGTTTGGTAGAATTCATTGGTGAGACCATCTGAACCTGGGTATTTCTTTTCCAAAGGGTTTTTTAACTATGAATTCAATGTCTTTAATCATTATAGGATTATTCAGATTGTCCATTTCATCATGGGTGAATTTTGGTAGATTGAAATTTTTAAAAAATTGATGCACTTCATCTAAGTTGTCAGATTTGTGTATGTGGAATTATTTGCAGTACTCCCTTATTATTTTATTGATGTCTGCAGGGCCTGTAGTTATATCCCCTCTTTCATTCCTGATATTAGTAATTTGTATCTTCTTTCTTTTTTAACTAGATGTTTATTAATTTTATTGATCTTTCAAAGAACCATTTCTTGGTTTCATTGATTTTCTCCATTGTTTTTCTATTTTCAATTTCATTGATATTTGCATTTATTTTGTTATTTCCTTCTGCTTGCATTTGATTGATTTTGCTCTTCTTAATCTAGTTTTGTAAGATGGAAGCTTAAACAATTGATTTGACACCTTTTTTCTTTTCTAATGTAAGAATTTATTTCTATAAGTCTCCCTCTAAGTGCTGCTTTAGGTGCATCCCATAAATTTATATGTATTTTCATTTACATTCAATTCAAAATATGTTCTAATTTCCCTTGAGACTTCCTCTCTGACCAAGAGATTATTTAAGCATTTTATTTAATATCCAAGCATTTTGAGATCTCCCCACATACACTTTTATAACCATTAAACCTAGGAAAGCTACAGAAATCTCAAGAAGCCATTATTTAAAAAGCTAAATAATTTACTGAGCACCTACTGTGTGTAAACCACTAGGCTAGGTGCAGTTTGGGGTACAAGGCTGCATGAGATTTAGTTCCATCCTTCAAGGAGCTGACAGTCCAGGAGGGAAACCAAGATGCCCATACAAACAAGTGGGGTACATGGTGGTGGGTGAGATGTGCTTCTGCGTGGCACATGGTGCAGAGCAGCGCTATAACAGGGGTCTCTTCCAGCGGAGGCAGTCAAGGTCAAGGGTATGTGGTAGGCCTTTAGAATAGGTAGGATTTCCATAGTGAAGGTTTTAGGGTATGGCTGTTTCTAGTTAGAGGGAGCTTTGCCTGGAAGCAGCAGTAGCACCTGCCCTATGGGCACCTCTCCCTCTCAGTGCTCTGCCAAGCCCGCTGCCACTTGGCACACTTGCCTGGCTCAGTTACACACATCTGGAGAGTGAACTCATCAGACTCACTAGACTGAGGCTTTTCCAAAAGTTGAAGTCAGCTCCCAAAGACTTTAGAAAAATAGGAATTTTTCATTGCTTTCTGGACCAGCAGAGGTGATGCTGGGAAAGGGTGGCAAAAATAAAGCAAATATTGACAGTGTTCTACTTCCTTCACGCACCGCAACCTCGCAGATGCGGTCTGCCCTTCTGCCTTGTCAGAAATACGGCTAAGAACCTGGAAGTCAAGGACTCAAGACAAAAAAGTAACTCATCGGCAGAACGTGGAACATGCTGCCATGCCATGACAGTGAATCGAATTAGCTTTAGAATTTTGGCCCCTCTGGCCTCCAGAAACTAGGGAAATGTCGTAGTCATGGAAGCCAAAGGAGAGTGGAATGGTAAAGGGAGGGAGAGGAGGCATTTACTTCAGCTCTGAGGACACTGGCTTATTGCAAGAGGGAAGGGGGGGTGGAATAAGAGGGAAAAATAACTCCCATCCCTTTGAGACGCATGAGAGATCAACCAAGGAAGAATTCGGGGGAGAGTGAGAGTTAATGAGCCAAAAGTCCTTGTAACCAGGTCTTTTTCATCCTTCCTGAAGTTTTCGGTCATATTTTACCTTCTTCCACATTTTTCTTCAAAAACTGACCTGCAGGATCTGCTTTTAGCACTTAGGAAGAACGGACTAAAAACAATGTTTCTGAAATTTTTGGAATTTACATTTTTCCCGTGAATTTATTCTATACTTGCATATTTTGTTTTTTACTGCAGAAAGATTGTGTGTATGTTGGTGATTTAACAAGATGGAAATATTTGTTTTATGTCTTCTAGCAAAGATTAAAATGACTAGATTTAATTTTAGGGAAAATTCTTTTTTTTTTTTTTTTAAAGAAAATGGTTAATTTCTCATTGAATTCCTGGGATAAGTTACTTAAATTCTTGAGGTCTCAGTTTTCTTATCTGAAAAACAGAGATAATAATACCTACCTCATGGGGTTGCCATGATATAGGAACAATAGCAATTTAAGAGTGCCTATCACAGCTGGGCAAATGTAGAACCCATGATATAGATATGGACTGCATGAATAAATCAATGACAGAATAAATCACCACAATGCTTTATGAAATCCTAGCATGGAACTTACAAATAGTGCTATGAAATCAGAACTAATCATAGTATCTTAGCATCTGGCCCCAAAATGAAAGGTCGATATGACCTGTTTTCTTGTGCAAATAACTAGTTTGTTCTAAAGAGGAATCATTCTAAAGCAGAAAGAAGTTTTATGAAGAAGCAGATTCTGATTTATGTAAAAACAAGACTTCCTAAGGGATTTTATATTTATATGGTGCTTCATAGCTCATAAAGGACATTTACATGCCTCATCTCTTTTGGATTACCAAAATCACCCCCAGAGAAAAGGCTGGAAAGGGATCAATCACTTTGATTTTACAAATGGGGAAATGAAGAATCCGAGAGAGTAAAGAACTCACCCATAGCTAATGAGGGCTAGAAGTAGTCTCAAACTGAGTCTTCCATGTCCAGCTCTAACTAAGGTCACTTTGGCTTAGGGAACTATGGTTAAAGCTATTCAAAAGGACGATTGAACCCTTTTGTACTTATGGGTGTATTCTTCTGTTTTCCCACATATAAAGTGTCTATAAGCACTTGAATAAGGGTTTAGATTAGTATTTGATTAGTTTTCATGATTAGAGTATGGGAAGTTTTGCCAAAGTCACTGAAGTGCTTATGGTGTGAATAAACTCCAGATGCATAATAGGGCTGAGCTGAAGGAGTGAGTCAAGTGGTTCATTCTGCAGGGCTGCTCTGAGTTATTGGATAGAATACTGCTATGATCTGAATGTTGGTGCCCTCCCCAAATTAATATGCTGGAACTGAATACACGAAGTGATAGTAGTAAGAGGTGGCACCTCTTGGGAAGTGATGGAGTCATGAGGGCTCCACCCTCATAAATGGGATCAGTGCCCTTATGAAAGAGCGTGACAAGCTGCCTTGCCCCTTCCACCTTGACAGGGTGCAGCAATCAGGTATCATCTATGGGGAATGGGTCCTCACCACACACTGAATCTTCTGGCACCTTGATTTTGAACTTCTCAGCCTCCAGAACTGTGAGTGATAAATTTCTGTTGTTTATCAATTACCCAGTCTGTGGCATTTTGCTATAGTGGGCCAAATAACCAAGCCTTTCCATTGTGCCATTCCCGCTGCTTGGTCATGCATTTACAGTGAAGCCTGCCAACACTCAGCATGGAACAGGACTTCCAGATGGCTCTGGCCTACCCAGGACAGACTTGATCCATTTTAAGGGATCCCTGTTTCAGTTCAGAGTCCTCAGGTGATATTCCCGTTCCTCCCCTTCTGGCAGTCTTACCTGGGGACAGACCTCAGAAGACACAGTAAGCTACAGCAGGTCTTGAGGTACGACGCCCCTCTGCCAAGCCTGAGCAGCACCAGATTCAGAGACATGGAGGCCTGTGTGTACTGGGTACTGTGCCAGGGATTCCAAGAAGAGCCTAAAAGGGTCCTTGCCATGAAGGTCTAGGCATGTGTTCTTATTTCTCCTTATCCTTACTGCCTAAATGATTGATCTGTGTAGAACTGATTTTCTGATGTCTTACTTGTCTTATGACATCTGTATGAGACCA
Organism: Daubentonia madagascariensis; assembly: GCA_023783475.1. NCBI lineage: Eukaryota > Metazoa > Chordata > Mammalia > Primates > Daubentoniidae > Daubentonia > Daubentonia madagascariensis. The sequence goes on along the minus strand of JAKFHU010000913.1, from coordinate 3,723,389 downwards.
AGACCTGACAGGAACACAGGCACAAAGTGTTATGACTACTGGGTTCCATGGTGCCAGTTGCCAGAGCGTTCAGGAAATGGTAATGGTCCATCTGCTGTCCTTCTGGAGGTGCTCAGGGGTCAGCCTTAGAGCACAGATATTTGCATCTGAGAGCTCAGGAAGGCAGGAGCTCCAGAGTAAGGGGATGAAGAACACCTTAAGTCAGGAGCCACATGCTTCCCTCTTTCTCCTAAAGGGAAATATCGAATATGGCTTAACAATGGAGAAAAGTATCAAGTCTTCTTTGCACCAGACTCATACTTGACCCTGGACAGCTTTTCTTTGCCTCAGTGGCCCTAGAAATTCACCAACTCTCTGAAATTTCTTAGTAACCATGTAGTCCTTTAGCGCTATGGTCCACGAACCCTGGACAGCAGACTGGTATTGGGACCAGTCTGTAGCCTGTGTAGCCTGTTAGGGACCGGGCTGCAGAACTCCATCCCGCTTCTCCCCCCATCCCCGGCCCCATCCATGGAAAAATTGTCTTCCATGAAATTTAGGAACCAGGAGGCTGCGCAGCAGGAGGTGAGCCTTCATTTGTATTTACAGCCGCTTGCATCCCCTTCAGCTCTGTCCCACCACCCCCTCCCCCGCCCCGCGTAGAAAAATTGTCTTCCATGAAACCAGTCCCTGGTGCCAAAAAGAAAAAGGCTGGGGACTACTGCTTTAGTGGGTCTCTGCTTCTTCACATGAAAGAGAAAACATCTCCCTGCTTGTGCAGTCCAATCCCAGAGCTGAAGCCACCCTGGAAATGGAGTCCACAATGTAGTGAGGGCTTGTGCTGGACAGAAGAGGAGTCCCTTCCTGCTCTTCCCTGGGGGTTCTCCCTTTAGTTACTCTGCCCCAGCTCCCAGGACTTCCTCAGACACAGACAGGGCCTGCAAAGGAGGCAGGAGAGTAAGCGGCAGTCTGAACAGGCAGGCCTGCAAACCCCCTCTCTCCATTTCTCCTGTTGACAGTGCAGAGAGCAGAGAGGGCCCCCCTCCTTCTCTGGAGCCCTCCAAGGCTTCTGATTTGGTGGTGGCCTCTGAGGCAGGTGACCTCTCTGTGTGTGTCACAGGAACACTAAGGATGCAGTGCTTGGCTGAGTGTGGCAGCTCCCTGTCACTCCCTTGGCTCGGGTCCTGCCTTCCCGATCGTACAGCAGCCTAGCGCTGGCAGCTGGCAGCCTCAGCCACTCAGCCCTGGGCCCCGAATATGCAATCTCTAAGTGCTCTGGGCTTCTTGAGAAGAAGAACATTATCTTTGATATTATTATATAATAATGAGAAAATGTTCCTGTGTGCTGTGGCTTTCTGGCTGAGCATACTGTGCTCCATGAGGAAATATAGTTACAGGAATTATGCTCTTGTTTATCATCCCTCCAGAATATCAAAGTTGACAGCAAAGACACAGTCTGTGGTCATTTCCAGATCATTCACCTTCCCCGCCCCGTCTCCCCGATCCTGTCATCAGCTACCCTGCCTCCTATCCCCTGGGCCTCAGGCCCTTTCTCTGTCTACTCACTTCCTTAGAGTGCACTTTCCTCATTTAATTCTTATATTAGTCCTAGGAGTTAGGTATAAAAGTGTTCTCATTTTACAGTTAAGGAAACTGAGGCCTAGAGTAACTTAAGTAACTTGCCCAGGATCACACAGCTAGTAAGCGGCAAAGCACAGATTCAAACCCAGGCAGTCTGGCTGCATAATTTGTGCGTCTAACTCTGTGCTATTCAGCCTCTAGGTGTGGTGCTTTTTCTTTGTGGCTCTGGGTACAGAACAAACTGTGGGCAGCACCATGATAATTGGCACCCCGAGGAGGGGACACTGTGGAGCCAGGAGTGCTGGTGGTTAGCCCCAACCACTCACCCATGTGAAAAGATGAGCCCCCGTGGAAGCCCCAGGCCATGCAAAGGGGCAAAGCTATGCTTTTCCCCTGGGAGGTTCCCAGAGTTTCTCGGTAATCCCACAGTTTGAGTGTCTGAAATCCCTATGGGAAGCCCAGCACCTCCAGAGCAATTCCTGGGATTCTCAGAGCTTCCCAGAACCAGCCTTGGTTTGAGCAGCTGAGCTATGGGCAGCCAGCCACAGGACACCCTGGCTCCGGCCAGCTCTCGGGGCATGGCCAGCAACGGGCCTTGGGGCCCTCCCCAGGAATGCTCAGTGAGCACGGACTGGAGTCTGTCACTGTGCACCTTTGGGCACCGGCCTGTGGGTGTGAAGCGACAAATGTGTATCTCACCGCAGTGTACCTCACTGTGTTGTCAAGTTGTGTCTTCACTTTTGCTCACTAGAGTGTGTGGGGGGGCTTATATCTAAATATGGGTATGTACTAATATGAGTATAAAGCGTGTCAAATTTTGTGTGTGTGAAAGGGGGTAGGCTGGAGGTATACAGCTGTGTACCCACGTGTGTGCATGTGGATACACCCTCCTGGTGGTTCTCAACACAGTTGTGGCTTACAGCTGTCCTAGCATGTCACAATATAACATGGGCCCTGCCTTGCAGAGACAGGCAGCTTGGCGCTCTGTTGGCTTGACTTTCTTTGTTCCCCGTAAGGTGTGGCTTCTGGTGGTTTTCCCTTGACTCTCTGTTTTCTGCTCACCTCTCTTGCGCCACCACTGCCTTGCTGACTCCCCCGGCCGCAGAAGAAGACAGCTGGCAACCACTGGATTTGGAGGCATTTTTTGAGCCAATGAAAGGACAGTACCCAGGAGTCCCTGGAGCCATGGCAGGACTATATCCTGCTTACACCCCAACCACCATCTCCTTCTGACCCAAGCCCCCCTGCGCACCTAGGTAGGCATGACCCATGGGGGAGGGCCTTGCCCCCTCCAGCATTCCACCTCGGATTGGTTGAGTGGGAGCAGCATGGCTCTCCGGCATGCCATGAGGCACTTCTCTCGGTCCCTGGGGATTTCACTTATAGCCTCCACCTTGCCTGCAAAGCTGGGAAAACTGGGGACCGTGGAGACCATTAAAACTTGTGAATGTTTGGAGTTTAACGCAGAGGGAGATACTAAGCTGCTGGTGGACTCTCAGGAGAGGAATGACACGTGCAGAGAGGCAGGTGCGGGAGGAGGTTTCTGCAGCCTGGCAGGGAGAAGCAGCTCTTGGCACCAGCTCTGAGAGGCCTGATGCAATGTCACTCCCTCTGCAGCAGTTCTCCCTGTGCTGCCCCGTGCTCCCCCTGCTCAGTGCCCCCTGCCCTGGTCTCCCCAGTGTGTGGCAGGCCCTCAGTGCTGCTCTTTGGCCAGTAGGGCTTAGGCAGGGGCGCCTACAAGTGGAGACTTTCTTATGATGAGGAAAACAATCAGAAAGCTCTATGACCTTGGACAAATTGCTTAAGCCCTTTGTGCCTCGGTTTTTTCATCTATAAAGTGGGCATAGTAACAGTCTATGCCTCACAGGTTATGGTAAGAATTAAATGAGTTACTCTATGTACAGCACGGAGCACAGTATCTGGCACGTGGGAAACACTTAGTAATTGTTTGCTGTCATAAGATTATTCCACAGGTCAATGTGGCCTTTTCTCTGGGTCTGCTGGAGGGGGGAAGAAGGGAGGGACAATGTCTTTTCATTTCTGGAAAGGATTCCCACTGACCTTGCATTCCTGGGTACATCCAGGATGCCTGGTGGACCCAGCCCTGAGCTGCCTTCCTGTCACGGCAGGTGAGTGCTGCAACCATGGCAAAAACCTACCCTCCCAGGACACCCTGCCTCTCCCGGCTCAGTCATCTCTGAAGTCTTTTCTTAAAGGTCAGCAGAGCAGAGAGACCCCTCTAAAATTTGTCTCTGGTGATAAGGCCAGCAGACACAGCCTCTAAAAATAAACCCTAATAAGATTTTAAGTAAACACTTTCTCTACAACAATTCAGATCACGATTCTTTTTCTCTCCTAGAGCAATGTGACCTATAGCGAAGCCCATTCCCGCAGAGGAAGAAATGTCAGAGGCTTCCAGAGCGCCAGGGTGAACTCAGATAAGGCTGCTCTGCCTCTGGCAGGCCTTGCAGCCTTCGTGCATGAGCCCCCCAGTCCCCACCAGGATGCACCTGCACTCCTGTCCACCCCTCCCCCCTGCAGCCCAGGAGGCCCAGAGAACAACCTGAACCCTGCCAGAGTGTGTCTGCACTATAGCCAAGCAGGGAGAGGGAAAGATGGCTTTGCTTTGTCACATTTCGCTTTGGCCCCAGCACGTGGCTCTCGCAGGTGGTGTCTGGGGACCACCGAGTCTATCTAGTTTACTGGGGGTGGGGGCCTGCCTTGAGGCCCAGTGCAGCGCAGGGCGGTGTTTAGGGTCTCCCAGCCAATACACGCAGGCAGGCTGGGGAGACAGTGTCAGCCAGGGCACGCTGCTGAGATATCTTTCCTGCTCCCTCTCCCGGCAAAGCGAGAAAAGGTCAGAGGGGTGCTGGGACCGCTGTCTGCAGCACCAGCCTTCTCCTGGGGCATTCCATAAAGGGGGGAGAGAAGGAAGAGGAGGCGGGCGGGAAAGGGGCAAGACGAAAGTGGGAGAGGACGGGGGAGCCAAAAAAAGGGCGGGGAGGGGGCGACTAAGGCTGCGCTACCCATTGCCCACCACTCTGCGGGGGATCGGAGCCCGCTGTCCCCTCGCTGGGGCACCTGGAGAGGGGGCGCAGGAGCAGCGGGTGGGGCTGTCTGCGAGGCTGGGGTGGGAGCAGAAGGAAGGCGAGGAGAAGAAAAACAAAGGCTCGAGGGCGTCCCGCCAGGGGACCGGGAGGTGGCCGGGTGAGCGGGATTTTAATGGTGCGCCGGGAGGGTTGGGGGAAGGGCCGGAGCGCGTGCCGAGCTGGCTCCGCAGCGCCTCCTGCCGGCCGCCGAGGGTCTCCGCCGCGCCCGGCCCGAGGGCCCCTCCTGGCCGCTTTAATCGCCCTCCACCCACTCGTATTTTCTCCTGGCTTTCACCTGAACGGTGGTGGAATTGGCTTCACTATTTCCTTCCTGGGGCTGTGGTTGCGGCCGACTGTCCCAGCTAGAATGAAATATTATTGTTGTTTTCTCACCTCTGTCTCTGGTTTGGGATTTGAAGATGGAAAAGATGCATTGTCTCATAATTAATTTAGGTGGCTGTCACTGTGGCCACAGCTGGCCCCAGGCGAAGAGCAGAGCCTGAGATATTGAGGCGAGGGAAAGGAAATAAGAACCACAGCCTAGATGGGCCACAAATAAAACCTTGCTTAACCCGCTGCGAGTGCTGGAGCCAGCGGGGCGCTGTGCAGTCCTCTCTGAGCCACTCACCGTGCCTCCCCCCATCTACCAAGCCTCTGTGTGCGTCGCCTCACTTAATCCCCGGAATCTCCCCCATATATTAGCTAGTATTAGCCCCAATTTACAGGTGGGGAAACTACAATTCAAAAAGGTTAAGTAACTTGCTCACAGTCACAATGCCAGCAACAAGAAGGGCTCGGATTTGAACCTGGATCTGTTTGACTTTGCGATGTTTTCCGGTATACCAGGCAGCCCTCCCTACCACAGCCCCTCTTGATTCCTTTCTTTGAAGTCCCAACATTCCTGGTGTTCTCCTCACCCCCTTTCTCCTGCTGCAGGCACCCACTTGCCCTCTGCCTCACTTCTCCATTGTAACGTGTTGTTCTATGAGAAGGATCTGGAACTACTGCACACTAAGGTTTCAGTGACTCATAACAGCTTAAAGTGCTCCCCACCCGCAACCAAAATTTGACTTTAAAGTAGAATCTAAGCCTCAAGTTAAAGGAAGACATTGTTAAGGGAATTGATTTAAGTGACAGCCAGGAATGTGCAGCAATATCGTGGGTGCAGCAAGCCCTGCAGGTCCCCCCTAGCACATAGGCAAGGCCCATCCCTTCTGTGGGCCCGGCTTTAGGAGGGAAGTCTGGGAAAGAGGATGGATGGGCCCTTAGTTGAGAACCTACTGTGTGCCTAGTGCACACTGCCACACACTTTGCAAATGTCATCCCCTTTATTCCTCACAACTACCTATGAGGTGGTTGCAACTTTTCCCCATGTCACAGAGGAGGAAACCAGGGCCTTCTTAGAGATTAAGTCACTTGCCTGAGGAAATGCTGCTAGTAAGTTCCTAAATTGAGATTCAAACCCGTTCATTCACTCATTCATTATGCTTATTTTTGATTCTTTAAATACTATTTTTGCTGTGTGCAATGACACTGCAATGTTCCCAAGGGGGCAAATAGTCTTGTAAACAAATCACTACAGTAAGATGTTGTATGGTGGGTGCTGTATGGGTACCGTGGGTGGGCCACAAACACTAAATAGATGGCCAATTATACCTGAGGGCAGCAGGTGAAGAGGAAGAAAAAGAAAACCTTGAAAGAGAACTATGGAACTGGGCCTCCCTCACCCTCTCCAGAAGCACTGTGGGGAGGGGCCATAGTGCCTTCAGATGGGGCCTCTTAACATGTCCCTTGATTCCCCTGCTATGGGCCACCCAACTTCACTGCAGCATTCTGAGGATTATTAGATCATTATAAAGTACCTTATACTTTTTGGATATTTGGGCAGCTGAAATGTACAAAAATCATCATTTTTCTTTGTCTTCCCAGTTCAACAGAGGATGATTTTAAAATATATTTGACTTGAAGAATAAGGATAAAAAAGAAAATGTGGGAGCCTGAGGTAAAAATGGAAAATAGATGAAACTCAAAGTATTTTCAAGGTGTCTTTTTCTCTGTGTTTCTATTTTGCAGGTTTTAAAAGCAGAATTAAAGTGTAAAGCAGAGGGAAATTTCTCTGATGCAGCATTTACATAAGAAACACATTCAGAAAAAGAGGCTGTGATTCTAAAAGTGTCCTTATTATACTGCACTAAAAATCTCCCTTGGGATGAGGGAGGTTTAAATTAGTTAGAGAGAGAAGGAAATAAAATCCTCCTTTTCAAAATGCAAATCTCTCCCAAACTAAAAATTCCACCTTAGGAAATGGCCACACTGTGTTCATGGGCAAACAAAGCCCTCATTGTGCAAGGGCTCCACCTTCCCAAGCCTTCATTACAATTCACCCGGCTCCTCCTACATCCGCTTGACAAGTCTCAACATTGAACTTGGTGCTACATCATAGACCTCAGTACAATTCACAAGGAGGTTCTTGTTTTTAGTGGTTGTGCATTTTGCTGTAGAAATGTGTCCATAGGCCGTTCAATTGACTTGAGAAATCAAAGCTAGGGGGAATAGCACAAAATGTCATGTACCTCCACAAGCCCATATGATGTATGTGTGTATTTGCATATAGTTTCTCTGACATCTATCACATATTTGCATGTTAAACTGCATAGAATTTCACATACAAGGATAATGCTATCAACACAATGTTCTTGTTACCTATTGCTGTATGACAAACTACCTCAAACTTAGTGACTTAAACAGCAACCATTTTATTATGTGTCATCATTTTGTGGATTAGGAATTAGGGCAGGGCTAAGCTAGGTGATTCTCCTGTTCCAGGGTGGCAACGACTAGGGTCACTTGGTGGTATTCAGCTAGTGGTGAGGCTGGTCTTGAGGGTCCAAAAGGATTTTACTCACACACCTGGCACCTTGGAAGGGATGGCTGTAAGGCTGGATTTCATGGGCCCCTCTCTCTCCATGTAGACTCAAGGCCTGTCCATGGAGTCTCTCAGTCAAGGTGGTCAGACTTCTTGTATGATAGTTTAGGGCTCTAAGACCAGGTATTCATGGACACATGAAGCCAAAACTGTCAGTCCCCATTAAAGGACTTTCTTTGGAGTCCCAACATTCCCAGTTTCTTCCTCACCCTCTCCTCCTACCCCACCCCATGCCCCACGCCCGACACCCATTTATTGTGCCTAGAACTAGCACATTGTTACTTCTGAAGCTATCTATTATTGGCCAAAGCAAGTCCCAATGCAGCCCAGAATCATAGGCAGGGAAAATAGACTTCACCTCTCTAGGGGACAAGGATCAAAGAGTTTGTGACCAGCTCTAATCCACTACACCCAGTGTCAGTAGGGTTTATGTTTAGACTCATTTTTCCATGGATAAAAACAGACTGGGTAGAATCAAAGAATCTGAGACTTGGAAGAGTCATTAAAGACTGACTAGGCGAGACACGGTGGCTCATGCCTATAATCCCAGCACTTTGGGAGGCCAAGGCAGCAGTATCACTCGAGCCCAGCCTAAGCAAGAGTGAGACCCCGTCTCTACAAAAAATAGAAAAATTAGCTGGGCATGGTGGTGTGCACCTGTAGTCTCAGCTACTTGGGAGGCTGAGGCAGGAGGATCACCTGAGCCCAGGAGTTTGAGGTTGTAGTGAGCTATGGTGATGCCACTGCACTCTAGCCCAGGTGACAGAATGAGACCCTGCCTCAAAAAAAAAAAGTCATCTAGTTCCTATTCTAATTTTATGAATAAGGTAATTGAGTCTTAGAGAGATCTAATAACCTGTGTCACAAAGCCACTGACTGCAAAAGCAGATCTCAAACTCACATGTTCTGACCCCACATTCAATAAAATGTTTACTCGCTGAATGCCTACTAAGTTCACAGCCCAGCATTTACACCAAAACAAGAAATACCAAGTTGAGTATTATGTGGTTCTTGGTGTCCAAGAGTTTACAATTGAGTAGAGGAGAAGAATCAAGAAATAACCTCAATGTTGATAAAATAAGAATTGCATATAACATGCCATGAAATTCCATGGAAAGAGAGGTCTAATCTGGCTAGGGAGTTTAGCAAGGGATTTCTGGAAGACGTAAAATTTGATATGGGCTTTTAGGAATGTATGAAACTTTTGACTGATGACACTACAGCAGGGAGGTGTTCTAGCCATAGCACATTGTGAGCAAAGGGAGAGAGACAGGATAGCCAGGGAATGTGTGGCAGCAGCCTGGGATGTGTGTAGGGCAGCAGTGAGCGGGAACCCTGACCCCGATGTCAGGGTGAGGAGCCAGAACTTAGTTCTGTATCATTTGCCCTCTCGGACTTAGTCACCCCAGAGCCCAGGGGTGCACATTTTTCAGGTATCTGCCCAGATTCTGCAACCAGCCTGGGGTGGTCTACTGAGATGCTTTATAGTTAACTCACCTACATGGGGGGGATTGGTTTTCTGTTCTAGCCCAGCTGTTCTCAATGCTGACCACACATTGCAATCTCCGTGGATGCCTTTAGATTCTCTGAGGTGGGACCTAGGTCCTGTTTTTGTTTGTTTGTTTCTGAGTCCCTGGATGATTTTAATGTGCTGGAGTCATTGTTCTCAAACTCTAATGCACATCAGAATCACCTGGATTGCTTATCAAAACACAGATATATGGATTCCACCCCCAGAGTTTCTGGTTTAGAAAGTCTATAGTGGGGCCCAAGAATGAGCATTTCTAACAAGTTCTCAGACCATGCCCACGCTGCTAATCCCTGGGCCACACTTTGAGAACCAGTGCTCTAGACAATTGACTTAACTAGTTACACATCTGAACCCACTTCCTCAGCAATTCCATCACTGAAAGAGAACTGAGTTTGTAGACTACATAGTACAAAGCCTTGCTACTCAAAGTGAGGTCCCTGGACCAGCATCATTGGCATCAACTGGAAGCTTGTTAGACATGCAGAGTCCCCCAGATCTACTGCCTCAGAATCTACTTTTTAACCAGATTGCCTAGGTGATTTGAAGGCACAGTACAGTTTGAGAAGCTCTGCTCTTGAGCATGCTTAATTCTCCCAGGACACATCCTGAGTCTTTACAGTACCCCCAGGTCCCCTGGATGAGCAGAGGTCCCCAGGCACAGCAGCTATAATGACTTAGCTGACACAGGGCACTAACTGAGGATTCCGTAACTCACAGACCCCCCCCTGAGCTTTTTAGTATGTATTATACACTGTGAATTTGGATAATAGCAGCTAGGTAACAAAATATGTTTGTGTTTGTTTTTGTTTTTTAGCCTCTTGCAATTTATGAATAACTTTCACCTATGACTAGTTCTACATTTATTAAAGAATGTTGAAATACCCAATGCAAGCACAAGCAAAGGGAAACAAACTCTAATCCCTTAACTATCATGAGTATCTATTACTTTATTTTTCTAGAGACAGGATCTTGCTATGTTGCCCAGGTGAGACTTGAACTCCTGGGCTCAAGTGAACCTCCTGCCTCAGCTTCTTGAGTAGCTGGGATGATAGGAGTGGGCCACCATGCTGGCTTTTTTTTTTTTTAATTTTTTACTATTTTCAATTTCTTTTACTGGAGCAGCCCACCAATGGGTGGGCCAAGGCCATTTTCACAGCTTTTGGCCCAGTTCTAGCTAGGACGAAGCAGCTATTTTGAATTCAGGTGTTGATCACCTACATCATACTGCTTTGCTCAAAACTAAATGCCCCAACTGGTTCTTAGTGTCTTGTCCAAGGGGAATTTTCCTCCTCTTTACAATATGGAGAATTACTGACCCATTCAGTTAAGATTTTACCTAGTAGATTTGGAATGTACCTTGCTTGCTCCAAGCCAGCTATACCTTGCATCAGTTCTATCATTGATGGTTGACACGATAAGATCATGAAAGTCTTCTTAACCCTTTCCAACATGCAAAACCCCTTATCTTAGCTTCTTAGCCAGTTAGTTCAGTTTCAGCCCTTTCAGAGGATGGGTGCAGCAGGGGTCAGGCTGTCGCCCCCAACTAATTTCCAGTCAGGTCCTTCTGTCTCCTTTTGCCAATTTCATGATCTAAAACCCGAAGAGCCATCTTTCACAGAAAAGAAAATAAAAATCACCTTAAGAGGTCACTTCAGGTCTCTTAGCAGTGCAGGCATGTATTAAATGTTGTGCTGGCAAGGCTCCAAGCAAGACAATTCCTCATGGAAATTCTTGCCATTTTCACAGGATGCTGTATTTTTCTATTTTTAACAAAAGCACACCATTGTCTGGGGATGAGAAAAGGTTTTGGCTTACATGAAAAGAAATTTGCATCAATGCCAATAAAAGAGTGAAGTCTCCTGATAGAATAATCAATTTTCTTGTCAAGGTACAGGTGGTTATACTGTGACTAGATGAAACCATCAAAATGATCCTACCCTGGCTGAGCAGGTTGTTTTAATTGAGTATACTATCTTGTGGCAGGAAGGAGAGGGTGAACTATGCCAGTAGGTTTTTTTGTGGGGGCATACATGTGTGGTCAACTTTGAGAAAAACAATGTACAAAAATTAATCAGGGAGGGATTATCTGCATTGTAAAAAGAACTTGCCACAGGTTTCATTAAATACTAAGGACCGGGGACTGGAGAATCTGAGAGGAGATGGAGATGTTTTGAGGGAAGGTGGCTGGCCAGATGTCTCAACAGCAGCACCTACAGAGGGATAATATAGTTCAGAGTCAGTTTCTTGGCTTTGCAGAGCCAGAAGTTCAGGCTGGAAATACAGAGTTGATGGGGCTCTGTGAAACTGACTACCACTAATATAACTCATAAGAGTCCAAGGTATAACTTCATTGCCAATTTGTTGGTTTACTGTGGAAACTCTCCTTTCCATTAATTAATTCAACAAATTTGATCGACTGCCTACTATGGGCTCAAATTTCCTGCCTTCATGCTTTATACATTCTAGTAGGGGAGACATAGGATAAGCAAATAAGTAAGTAAGGTCTATCAGGCAGTAATATGTGCTACCAGAAAATTTAGGTAGATTAAGGGGAAGAGAAAGGGTTGAGGTGGAAGCCAGGGTAGGAGCTTGTTCCTATTTTGTTCAGGAATGTCAGGGAGAGCCTTTTTGATAAAGAGACATCTGAGAAGAAACCTAAAGGAGCTAGACCCAGAGATATCTGCAGGAGGGGTACTCCCAGCAGAGCCACAGCAAGTGGAAAGGCAAATGTGTGCTGATGTATTCAGGGAACAGCACAGAGGTCAGCATGGCTGCAGAGAAGCGAGAGAGAGAGGAAGGCGTTGGAGTCAGCAGTAGCCCTGCAAATCCCTTGCAGGCCTTCGTAAGGATTTTGGCTTTTGTTCTGAGTGAGATTATGAGCTAAAGAGGGACAATCTGATCTACATTTTAACGCAATCACTCTGGCTGTGTTGAAAACAGATGATGGAGGACAAGGGTAGAAGCAAGGAGGCCAGGTGAGAGGCTCCCGCGGCAATAGAGCTGGAGATGAGGACGGCTCCGACCAGAGGCAGTGGCAGAAGGGCTCAGATTCTGGACACATTTTGAAAGTCGGCCAATGGTGTTTGCTAATGGTTTGGATGTGGAATGTGAGGGAGAAGAGTAGAGGCAGGGATGACTCCATGCTTTTTGGCCTGAGGCACTAGAAGAACGGAGTCTCCATTTGCTGAGAGTAGGGAGAAAAGCTTGGCATGTGTGCCATGTGGCTGGGGAAGAAGCAGGACATCAGTTTTGAAGGTGTGAATTTTGACATGCCTATGATGTATCTGAGATGGCACTGAGTGCTGTAGGATACACGTGTCTGAAATTCAGTGGAGACACTAGAAGTCTGGACACTAGAAGAAACTAGCTCAAGAGGGAATGCAGCCATAGATGTGTGACCTCTGACCTTTAGAGGCCAGTGAAATGAAGAAAACCCAGCAAGGAAGATGGGGAAGGAGCCGCCACCGAGAAGGGAGGAGAGTCCAGAGGGGCCAGTAACCAGAGGCCAGCACAGAAGTGACGAGCTGTGCCGGATGCTGCTAACGTTGAGTAAGATAAGAACTGAGACTTCACTACTGGATTTCGAAGCCAGGAAGTCGTCCCTAACCTTGACAAGAGCAGCTTCAGTGGAGAGGTAGGAACAAAAGTCCCACTGGACTGGGTTCAGGGGAGAATAGAAGGGAAGGGAGTGAAGGCAGTGCGTGTAGACATCTCAGGAGAGCAGAGAGTTGAGGTAATGGTTGACCAGGGATTGGGGTCAAGGGAGGTTTTGTTTTATCTGTTGTTTTTGTTTTGTTTTAGGATGGAAAATATCAGAGCATGTTTGCTGACAGAAAAGACCTGTAGAGGGGAACAGGTTTTTGAAGTGCTGTCCTTGGATAGGTGAGAGGAAATAAGGTGCAGTGGCAGACGGAGGGATTAGTCTTAAGTAGGCGCGTGGCGGTTCATCTGTAGCAGAGAAAGGAAGTCAGTGTACAAGTACGTGTTAGACGTGATGGCGGGAACACGCTTTCTTCTGCTTGGTTTTCTTTGTTCTCAATGAAATGGGCAACAGGGTTATTAGTTGAGACTGAGAAACAAGTGGGGGGAGGTGTTAGATGTTTGAGAAAAAAGATTAGGCGTATGGTCGTGTCCTGGACAGTATGAGAGTCAATAATCTAGAGCAGTGCCTCGCAAAGTGTGATTCTGGGACCCACAGCATCAGCATCGCTTGCGAACTTGCCAGAAATGCAAATTCTCAGGCCCTACTCTACACCTACTGAATCAGAAACTCTGTGGCCAAGTCCAGCTGTCTGTGCTTTGACAAGCCCTCCAGGTGGCTCTGGTGCACACTTGAGCTTGAGAATCACTAGTCAGGAAAATACGGTATGATGGCCAGGCAGCATGCTTGAGGTTGGTGGTCATGAATTCCCAGTGTAACCAGTAGTGTCTTCATCCAAGCCAGTGCTGATCATTCATTCCCCCTTCCAGCGATTAGATTAAGAATGGACATATTACCCTATTCCAGCTAACATGGCAGGAGGAAAAGTCTGCAGGGAAGGGCTTCTAGTTAAGATTTCTTCAATCTTAAAAACGAACCCAAGGAAGACACAATCCCCTGGTGCCACTGGGTTTGGCAGTATGAGGATGTGGTGCCTGGAACTGTAGCACCGTCCTACCACCGAGGAAGACAACCTGAGGACAAGGCTGGCACTGAGGACGGCAGAATGGGAAGATGGAAAGAGTGGGGATCCTGAGGACAAGGACGTTGTTGAGCCACTGGATTTGCTAACTGAGGGTTTCCCCACCTCCGGACTTACTGTTATGCAAAGTAACATAGTCTAACACTCAGTCTCACCATCCTTATCTATGAAATAGTGTTAATAATAGCCACCTCCCAGGACTGTTATAAAGACTAAGGGAAAATCATGCCTTTGAAAATAGCTTATAACATTGTAAAGCATTATACAGATGAAAATCACAAATGTAATTTCCAACAGGGCATTTGTATTTTGATTCAAATTATCCACATTTTGTTATGTACAACTTTCCAGAAAGTGAGGCATCTGAATGGGTGAAGGCAACAATGCGTTTGGGACTTCCTTAGGGTGCTCCAGTGTCAAGTAGTCTGTCCTTGTGTTAATCCCACAGGACACCAGCCCAACCTTGGACCTCACAGACACACTCAGCTGTAGTAAAAACAGATGAGTCTTACTCACTCGCTCAGCATGCCAGGGGCAGTGTGCAGCCCAGCTGGGCAAAACAGAACTTGAAAGCCGGTGCAAAAGAGTAAACACACAACCCATAGCAGGGCCACCCTCAACCCATGTAAATATTTTGCCTGTTTATAAGTTTTTTCACAATCTGTTTTAACTCTCCCCCTAGATCACGAAATTCATTCTGTTCGAGTGCCCCTTCTGTAGCAAGCAATGTGCTACCCTTGCCATGGTAGTCTTCCTTCCTCAGTGAGGCATGGACACACCCTTCACCCTCCATACCTAGTCCCTGTGTACCCTGACTGTATCCTGATCAGAGCTTGTTTCCCCAGTAGCGTCACTTCATGTGACCTACCTCTCTCCTTACCAGTTAGTGCCTTTGAGGCCTTTGCCTGGACCATCTCATGTTCCTGCCCATTTAGCAGCAAGACAAGTTTATTTTATTTCCTTAGTTATGGCTAAGGCTCACTTTCAGGACCCCAGTTAGCCCTACCTATAATCTTTGAGCTCAGCTCATAGATCCCATTATACAAGTGTCATGTGTGCATTGGGCTTTGAAAGAAGCAGTGCCCCTTGGCCTGTATAACCTTTATGTTTAGCCTGGCCAGGTCACACTTGGCTGAGGGATCCTCTAGGTCTGCACCAAATAGGTGCACACTTAGGCTGCTGGCATGCTGAACATTATTTTGTCATGTCACTACTTTGTTGGTACCACCTCATGCTTGGTGCTGATCATCATTGGCTCTGCCTCTGTCCCTGTGAGAAATCCCCCCAAAAGTGGCACCAGGAAAGACTTGGTGAGCCCACTCAGGGAAGAAGACATTGTAAATCCACATGAGGCAGGGACAGCGGTAAGAGGGAGAGACCAGATTGCATGCAGTGCCCGCAATAAAAAGTTAACAGTGAAACAATAAAACAATCCACTAAAGGAACAGGGAACACAGCAATACAGAAGGCAGGTGACCCATAGACCATTGGAGATCTGGCCTGAGGGACTTCAGCCTACCACGATTGGGTCTACCCACACCTGTTTCCAAAGGGCCAGTCAGAACAGGTTGGTACAGGTGGCACCTGGATGTGACAGCCACCTCATATCCTGGGTACCTGGAGGGACCACTGGCTACGCTTCAAGGGACCAGCTAGCTTTTACAGAATTGGGCCCGCAGTGTATCATGAATGGCTGGCGCCCTTATAGATGACCTCAAACTGGGATCTTTTTACACAAACTGGGTGAGGGGGGCAGTCCCAGAATGGGTCTGGCCTCTCTAGGAACACACTGGACTGGGTGCTTAGACTCTGTGCTCTTCTGCTAGACCCTGAGCCTTGTGAGGACAGAGGCAGCACTTTATTCATCAGTGTACCCCCCAGTGGTGAGCCCAGAGCCTGGCATGAGTCCATTCTTAGTGAAAGTTTGTTGAATTGAAGGCCTAGACCAGGGATGGGCAGACTTTTTCTGTACAGGGCCCAAGAGTAAATATTTTAGGTTTTCTGGGCCAGATGGTCTCTATTGCAGCCCTATTTTAACTGTGACAGCAGTCACAGATAATACATAAACAAAGGAGTGGGGCTATGTTCTGATAAAACTTTATTTTGTGGACATTGACATTTGAATTTCACATAATTTTCACATCATGAAATATTTTCCTTTTGATTTTTCAACCATTTAAAAATATGAAAACCATGCTTAGCTTGTGGGCTATACAAAAACAGACAACAGGCCAGATTCGGCCTAGGAGCTGTAGCTTACTAACCCCTGGTCTAAAGCATCAATGAAGACATATTTCCTGTTTCCAATAGGGGGTAAACATAGGTCTTCTATGGGCACTTTTTGGTTTCTTAATAGCCACTGAGGTGTGCAGTGCCCCAACAGCTGGGTCACCCTCACTCCTCCCTGGAGCGTGAGCACACACACACACACACACAGCCGTCCAACACATGGCCATTATTCTGGACACCAGGGTGTGAGATGGGCAGACTCCAGGTTGCCATGGCAATTAGGAATGTTGCTGCTTCTAGGCAAGAGAGAGGAGAAGTGTAGATAGTCAGCAATTTGAGGTTAATTTATCTTTCTACCTCCTCCTCCCACCACCACCCCAGTGCATATTAGACCAGGGTGGGAGACCCTAAGTTAGCATGAAGCTGGCAGAGAGATGGGTAGAAAAGAGAGACAACAAGTGATAAGAAAAAGATTTCTGATGTTAGCAATGCTTCCTCTTGAACTTTTACATTTTTTAGTGCTTTTTAATTTATCAGGATCTTTCACAAACTTTAGTTCATTTATTCCTCACAATCCCGTAAGGTATACAGTTCACCTCTGAGGAAACTATAGTTGAGAGAGCTTTGGGGATTTGCTTACTTAAGGCATGGCCTTGAAGTAGCAGAGTCAAGACTCTCATCCAGGTATTTTTATCCAAAGTTTACTTGTTCATTTATTCAGTAAACAAGTTTTGAGTGCACCAAATGCCATGCACTGTGAAATAAAAACGAATAAGATGTGGTTCATATCCTCAGGATGTCACTATCCAGCATCGTGGTTCCCAAGTCTGCCTTGTCATTGATTTTCCTGGGATATCTCTTTAATGCAGATTCTCAGGCCCAGGCTTGATGGAGTAAATCTGGATCCAGTTGGGGCAAACACTCTATGGGGCAAAGACCATAGGCCAAGCACCCTCCCTCACCTCTGCCTGCTCTGACCCGGTTGGCAGGGGAAAGCTGACTCTAGACTTCAGAGGAAGCTCCTTCAGTCCTGGCTGGTGGGGGCCATTCTAGAAGAGGATTTCGTGTTTAGGTCTGTTGGGGAACCTCAGGGAGTCTCCAGATCCAACTTTGAACATTTGAATTTCTCATTCCAGAGGAGGAATTCTGCTGAAAGTCTCAAGCTGAATTTGAAGTTGGTGCTATGGCGTAGTAAGGTGAGAAAAGCTTGAAATTTGAAGTAAGAAGCCCCAGTTTTATGTAATGTTGAGCAAGTCACCTAACTTCCTTGAACTTCCATTTTCTCAGCTGAAGGGGACAGTAATAGCCATGCCTCCCCACCCCGTGCAAAAATTCGAATAGGCACAGGAAGCTGTGCCGGCGCTGTCCCAGCAGGGAGTCTTGCCTCCTTCCTGATTTAGGTCTGCTCTTGGTCTTGGCCAGTCACGGAGTGGCATGCAGTGTTCCAGGTATAGTAGACCAAGAGCTCGCCCCCGGTTGCTGGATCACCTGCTGAGAAGAACCAACGTATTCCAAAGTGTTAGGTGCCCAGACAGCTCGCAAGATGAAGACAGCCTCCATTTTCTTCCTGCAGTCAGTGTTTGAAGTGAACTCATTCTGTGGTGGAATACAACACGGAATTCACATTCAATTACTTAACACATGGTCTGCCACACTAGAGAAAAAAGTTTTTTCCTTGGGGCCATGGTGTTTTATTACAAACATAGAATAAAAACTTTGAAAACAAAATGATCCTTTCTAATTTAATGAAAAATTTGTTATTTTTTTATTGTTTTCTGGGTGTGAGTTATTGCAATTAAATTGTCAATATTAATTGTAACAATAAGAACATCAAGACGTAAGATTTTCACGAACCAACTGCAGGGTTTTGCCCAGGAGACCACCCATCATGTAACATGTATGCTACAGCACAGCAGCTTGAGTTGCTTGTGCACCACGTGGCTCCCAAAGTAAAGAGATGTGTGAGTTACATATGATTCACGAGGCCCCGGGCTCAAAACTAGCATGAGTTAAATGCCACTCACATGACAGTTAATGTGTTAAAATGTCATAGACCTCAGTTTCCCAAAGTATTTTATTGACAAGTGCTATTTGGGGGAAAATTTTAAGCTTGCAATTTGTCCTTTTTTGTTTTTTTTACTGTGCTCCCTTCAGACTGTTGGGTTTGGTGACCCTGGGGTATATTCCACAGAGTGTGATGTGAAGTTGCTGTCCCTCCTCACCCCAGGCTGGAGGCTCCTCCCACCTCTCCTGGGCTCTCCTGGGGGCTCCTGCCTCCTCAGATCTCCGACCCCCCTGCCGGGCCACACCAATCTGAGTGGGACCCTCGGCTCTGTCTTTCTAGATAGGGGCTTCTGCCTCATTTCCATGGTTTCTCACCTCAGTTAGATGTGTTTTTTATTTAATACTTAGATTTTAATTCCTTCAAATGGGCTTTGGAATTATTTATTGTGCTGCTGATGAACCTGTCTTCTGATCTAAAGTCTGAAACCCCTCCCTGTTGTAGGATTTACAGCCTGGCTGCTGTAGGTTCACAAAGCTTTTCCATTAAAAGTCTCTCTCTTCTGCCAATATTTATTGCTACAGTCACTGTTTGCCCAGAAGCTACTGTCTGCTGCATCTTCTGGGAAATGAAATTTATATCTCCTGGAACTGATGGGGGTGACATCACTGAATGGTGTAAGCCCGGACCAACCCCCCCTATGGATGGCAACGGTGGGGGTTGGAGGGAGGGAAGGGAGTGGGCTTGCATAAACAGACACTGCCACCTCATCCTTTCCCTCCCTCCCTGGGACAGTATCCTTGTGTATTAATAGGATCTCTTAAAATGGACCCCTCTCCTTACAATTAGTGTTGAGGGGCTGGGGTCAACAGTGGTGGAGTGGGCAGGAGGGCAGTGCCCAGCCTTTCTGCAGAGGGTACCTTCTCTTTCTAGCAAGTTACCTTCCTAGAGCCACGGGACACGTTTTCTAGCCTCCGTTGACAGGTGAGCTAACTAAGTGGCAGTGATTCAGTGTTTTGCTAGTTCGTAGCAGACTGGATTGGGGCGTAGCTCTTGGGACACAGGGCTTTCTTCTCTGCAGTGGCATGCCCCTTGAGGAGGCATGAGTGCAGCGCTCAGCCCCAGCCTCTCTCCCCTCTGCCTTACAGGAAAGTCACCCCCAGGCTCCAACACAAGCTGGCCCAGGACAGAGAGACAGGAAATGCCTGCACAGCGGTCTGCTGGGTACATTTGACCTCTACCCACTGGCTTCTCATTTCCCCTATCTTGCCAGCGCTCTCCTATGCCTGTTTTCTCCAAGGAGTATTGGTGCCATCTCTACTTCCTCACCTCCTATCTGCTCCTCAACCTCCCGCATTCCCCTCTCCTTTTGTCCCCCCCCCACCTGCATTGACCAATGATCTCCAACTGCCCAGCTCAGTGGACAGCTTTGGTCCAGGGCCGACTTTGTGGGTGCGGTGCCCACGCAGTCACACAGGACCCTGAGCTCAGAAAGGCCCCACAAATGGCTTAATGCTCCACTGTTGCTGCCTTGAAATTATTAATAATTTTTGAACAAGGGTTTCTGCATTCTCATTTTGCACTGGGCTCTGTAAATTGTACAGCTGATTTTATCTGAGTCTTTTAAAAATGTTAACTTCTGTAACATCCATTGTCTGTTCAACACCCATCCCCGTTTCCCTCCGACAGAATCCCAGTTTTTTCAGGCACCCTTGGGGACCTCTTGATCTCAGTTAGATTCATCCTCTGTGGCCCTTCCTTAGCCACAGAGGATGAATCTAACTGATTAAAACAGCGATGGAATCTCAAAACTTCTGGTCAGGAATTTATCTCGAGGGACCATATGACCTAGAGCTCATCAAAGAGAGGAAAGTAAAAGCCTATTCTGGGAAAGCCTTTGGATTTCTGGGGACAATGGACAGACTCAGTGGGCCTACTCCTTACCCCTCTGTCCCTCCCCACTTTTCCTGCTGTGGATGTGGGCATAATACCTGGAGGTGCAGCAGCCATTTGGTGACACGAGGAGGAAACCCACACGTTATGAATGGAAAAGACAAAGAGAGAAGAAGCTGGGTCTCTGATGGCGTTGTCGAGCACTGCCCAGTCTAGACTGCCTCTCTCTGGACTTCCTGTCATGTACCAAACAAACATCAACAACCATCAGAAACCCTTATTTTTCAAGTCATTACTGTGGGATTCTGTTTTTACTTACAGTTAAATGTTTTGTAACCGCGGTGACCTCTTGGCAACATTTACTACAATGTTGTCCATCCCCTCCACTTAAAATGTTCTCTCCTCGGCATTCATGACACCGTCTCAGCTGAGTTTTCTGATCACTTCTGGTATTCCTCCTCCTCAGCTCAGTGCTTTATGGCACTATCTGGCAGGATTTAGGGATTTATTCTTTTATTCATCACTAGGTATTTACCGAGGAGTCCCGCGTGGGGGGCTTTATACTACGTAGAGCAGATGGAGCCTGGAAGGCAGATGAGGCCCCTGCTCCCGTGGAGCTTGCGCTCTGGGCCCAGTCCCCTGCCCCAGCCACGGCGCACGCTCCCAGGCGGTCTCCTTCTCTCCCTCAGCTTGCAGCACACGCAGGGGTTCCCCTCCAGTGCCGGGCTCCACACGAATGGGCCTGCTCAACCCACAGCCAGCAGATCCTCCTGGACAGGACAGGCAGAAGAGACCAAATGGTCCTTGATGAGTCAGTCCTGAAACCACCTTCGCTCCCTATTCCCAGCCAGGGCATGAAGAGAAGGAATGACAGGGGCGGCTACCTTTTCTCACTCCTAAGCTCCAATTTTATTTTTCTGTGCCACTCAGACATATTAGGGGATTCTACAGTACTAAATTCTCCTTACAGAATCCTGTCATAAATGGAATTTGCTTTTATTTCCCATAAAAGGAATTGAAAGATCACATCAGGTTAACAGTGATCGTGCTGTCAGTACGGCCAGCCCTCGCTGACACACAAACCCGACAGAAGACAAGAGAAGCACTAGCAAGTGGATATATGTCACATTCCCCCAGACCGCTAGTGAAAGAAGACTGCTACTATTGATCATAGCAATTTTTTTTTAAAATGTGTTTCATTTGGGACTAGTTTAAAATGAAAGAGTATAAAATAAAATGGCAACCCACGAATTCCATTTATGAGACTTTGACCTAAGGATATAATCCAAATGACAGAAAATAATTTATCTATAAAGATAATCCTTTATCCAGTGTTTACTTATGATAGCAAAATATTGAGAAAAAACTTTACTTATTCTTATCCATGTAATTCACTGTATTCTTAGATTAAAGGAAAAACACTATATAATCATCTTGATAGATGCTACAAAAGCACCTGTTAATCTTCAATGACCATTCCTAATAAAAGTTTTTAGTAAGCCAAGAATAAAAGGAAAGTTCTTAATTTATAAAGGATATATGAAAAAACCCACAGCAAATATTATACTGAACAAGGAAACAGAAGAAGCCTTTTCATCAGAGTTTGGAAAAACACCCTACAGATACTTCAGAGCTGGCACTATGGTTATGTGACTGAGGACATTATCTGAAGTGCAAAATTTAAGAAAGTGCCCATAAACTAAATAATCAGTAAAATAATATTTTAATGCAATATTTTTAGAAATCAAAATAATGCAAAGAATCCTTGAAGAACAAAATATATACATATAAAAGACAGGAACAGTATTACTGATTTCTCCTATCGCTTCCAGCTCTAACATGGTTCTAATATTCATAAAATATTCTTTGTCTTGATTACTGAGCTTTTTGGTGCCTCCTTAAGTTTTTCACCCAAGGCAAATGCCTCCCTCACCTCATCCTAGTTCCAGCCTTGTGCTACTTGTCAGCAATATTCTTGGAGTTTGGGTGAATGTAACATGACAAAAAAGAAAAAAAAGGGGCAAAAATATTATAGAAAAAGAGGCAAATCTGTAATTATCTATAAATAAGACTGCAGAGATGGAAATCCTGACTCCAACCATCACTGTGTATGTGACCTTTAGCATGTCACTTAACCTTTTAGCTGCAAAACAGGGGTAATAATTGTGACTACCTCATAAAGTGATGCCAGAATTAAATGAGTTAATGTATTTATAGTGCTTAGAAGCCTGTCAAAGAGTAAGCACCATGTAGTTTTGTCTATAATATTTGTCTACCTAGATTGTCCAAGAAAAACAGTTGAAAAAACATTAGAACCATGTTATAAAACATAAAAATTAGCAGCTTTTCTACACACGAGCAATATCCAATTAGTAAATGTAATGTAGAAAAAGATACCTTCACACGGCAACTGAAATTGTTAGTCGGGGAATACATTTATCAAGACATGTGCAAGACCTGTGTGAAGAAACTGTAATACTTTAATGAATATTATGAAAGGACCTGACTAAAAAGAGTGATGTATCAGATTTTTGCAAGGAAACTCTCAGTATTGTAAAGAGACTTCTCCCTTAAATTAATCTATATTTAATATAATCCCAATCAAAATTACAATAGAAGTTTCTAATCAATTTTGGTTGATTCTAAAAATTCATCTATTGTGCATGGATAATCTTGTGCCAAGATTGTGTCAAGTAAATCTTATGCTATAAGATATCAAATATACTACAAATTTATGGTAATTAAAACAGTGTGGTGCTGGCACAGTAACAGGCTATCTAAAAAGAAGGCTCAGAAACATTTTTGTATGGAAATGATTATTTAGCTATGGGAATTAGCATATGCTAGACATATCATTTCAAGTCGGTGGGAAAGGGTGAACAAGTCAGTGTACAGCACTGAGAGAATTTGCTCTCCCTTTACAAAAAGAATAAGTTAGATGCCCCTCTCACAGCATACCCTGAAATCAATTCCTAATCAATCAAAGGCCTAAATGTAAAATAATAATAATAATAATAATAATAAGGCATAGAAGTACTAGAAGAACATGCAGAAGAACATACAAGAGAATTTCGTTTTCATGGATGTATGGAACGGTGACTAGCACATAGAAATCACTTAATAAATATATGTTCAACAAATGAATAAATAAATTAATCTAGACATGAGGAAGGCTTTTCTAAATAAAACACCAAACCCTAAAGCCATACGGTAAAAGATTAACTGATTTGACTACGTAAACCTTAATGATTTTGAATGAAAAAAAATTCCATAAATAAAGTTAATTTTCAATCAACAGTCTGGGAGAAAACATTTTTGCCATTATCTAATATTCAAAGAATGTATATGCAGTCTCACTTTAGTACTCCTATAAAGTGACAAGAAAAAGAAAACAACCCAGAGGAAAACAGACTTCTCAGAGAAGCCTAAGATGGATAATAGTCACTGTAATTGTGGGCACAGGGACATGCGTATTCTCCGACAGTGTTTATGGGACTTTCAAGTGCTAGAGCCTGGAGGAAAAGGTGCAGCGTGAGTCATTTGGCAGTACTGTACCTATCTAAATCAAAAGTGCATAACCTTTCACCCTCGCAATTTTACTTATAGGAATTGAGCCTACAGAAATCTGACATAACTGCACAAATGTGTGTGTGTACACGTGTGTGCACGCACAAGGAAGTTTACTTAAGTATTGCTTCAAATATTAAAAAACTGGAAATAACCTAAATGATCATCAATACAAGAAGAATTTAATAAGAGACGTTTCTCCTGGTCTTCTAAATAGGATTCAGTGGTCAAAAACAGTGAAGAAGGCATATGTGTACTGACATGGAAAACCCTAAAAGACATATTGAAAGTGAATAAAGGAAATTTCAGAAAAATATGTATTTTTGTCTGTTTTGCTCCCTGTTGTATTCTCAGTGGCTAGAGTAGTCCTGGGCACATAGGATATTTCAAAAGTATTTGTTGAATGGGTATGTATAGTAGGATCTCATTTATATGAATGCAATCACAACAAACTATGAGATCTTTCTCTCACATAAATAAACCCCAGTTTTAAACCAGATTTTTGGGTAGTACATGAAAAAACAAAGTTCAAATCCTGGTTTTCACTTACTTATGGATGGCTTTGAGCAAACTATTTGCCTTCTCTAAGACTCATGTCGCTCACTAAGCATAACTAAGGATAATAATATGTCCCCATCAGGACACTGGGAAGATTTAAAGACAACTTGCATGTTCATCACTCAGGGACACCCACATAACCCAATGTGTCCTTGATATTTTTAGTTGCTCAGTGAGTAGTTTTTATGGTTATGCTCAATCTCCCTATATTTTTCCTGTACCACATGGGCTGCCTAATGACCCTTTGGTGTGAAGTTAGAGATAACACGTTTGGAGTTCCTAAGATGTAAATGAACTTTACCATGGTCTTCTGTGGTGGCTTGTGTAGGGAATAACCCTGCCAATCAATAGAACCTTGGTTGTCATTGTCTTCACCTACCATTTCCCTCATCCCTCAATCCAACATCTGAGAAGGGCCTAGAATAGGGGTTTATTTTTAGTACATATTTAATAGGCACCTACCGTGTGTCAGCATTAAAAGTACAATGATGCACACACTCCCAGCCTTTGTGGCACTTACAGTTGGCTGATGGAGAACAACAACTGAATAAACAATAACAATCAAGTGTGGTAAGTGCCATCATGGGGCAGGGGGTCCAAGGCGTTAGCACTTGGCAGGGCTTCTGACCTAGTTTAGGAGGTCAGTGAAAGTGAGGGCCAATCCCCCAAATTGAAAGTTGAGTAGGAGCTAAAGGGGCAAGGTGGAGCTAAGGAGAAGACGAGGATGTTCCAGACAGAGAAAACTGCTTATGAAAAAGGCTCACTTGAGAATGTGAAAGAATCACAGTATGGCTAGAGCTCTCAAGTGAAAAGTGTGGTGTGGCAAGAAATAAAACCTAAGAGGTGGACAGGGGGCAGATTGGAAGGGCTTTATAAACCATGTTTAGGAGTTTGGAATTATTCCTGAGAGCAGTGAGGAGTCTTTGAAGCAGGAAAATGCCTAGATTGGGTTAGTGTTTTAGAAAGACCATTTCAGTTGTGCTGAGGAATGCAAAAATGTGGAACTGCATTCAGGAAGACCAGTGAGGAGGCTTTTATTGGTAACCTAGGGAGAAATGATGGTGGTCTGGATTAGGGTGGTGGCAGGGGGATGTTGGTATATTGTAGAAATATTGAATAGGTATAATCAACAGGACTTGGCAATTGATTAGATGTGGGAAGTGAGAGAGAGAAAAGAATCAGAGATGACATCTAGATTTGTGACTTGTACAATTGGTTTTTCATATATTAGTCTTATATCCAGCAACCTTGCTGAACTTTCTTTGTAGTTCTAAAGCTTAACTGTACATTTGCTTAGATTTTTTTATGTAGACAATTATATTGACTGCAAATAAGGGTGGTTTAGGCCCTTCTCTTCATTTTTATTGATGTAGTATCAGTCAATGTCCAGTCAGGAAAAGAGAAACTGCTCTTGCTATTTCAAGCAGGGTGATGTAATAGAGATTAGGTGCTTACAAAACTGTTGGGACAAAAAAAAAAAAACAAAACTGTTGGGATGGAGAGAGTTGTGCAGGTCAGGGGAAGTTGCTACTGGCTTTTAGGTTCACTACTGCTACAGGTGTGGTCCTTCAAATCAAGAAGTTGCTGTTGCCACCCAGGTCAGGAAACTGCAGGAAACTGTCACTGCAGCAGTGAAGCGGGTGGGTGAGAGGGGTGCTTTGAGAATGTTGTGGATTCTCATTTCTGCCAAAGCCCAGATATCTACAAGCCACTAGCAGAGACAGAATCACACGGCTTGCTTATGACTTCCTTTCATCACCAAATTTTAGGCAAGTGCATCTCATTGGCTGAATATTAATGGTCTTTAGAACCCTGAAGGTAAAGGAATGCTGGAGGAGTAGTTCCCAGGCTTCCAGCTCCTGTGAAAAAGGGCAGGGATAATAGAAATAAAAGCTGGTTGCAAAAACAAACCAACAAAAACCAATATCCAGCACTGTTCTGTCTTAATTTTCTAGGCCTATCCCTTTGTACTCAAGATACCCAAAACACTAATGAGCTAAATTCTCCAGGTTCTTCTCTTGCCACTTCCCCCACGTGCACTATGTTCTAGAAGATGCACAAAATGATGTGCAGGTTTCCAAATGTATTTCTGTGCCTTTGCACTTGTGATACCACTCAAAAGTTACCTTTCCTCTGCCTATGGAGACTCTTCCTGTTCCTTCACCATCCGCTCACTGCTTGTCCTCATATCTGCATCAGGCAGGATTGACATCTGTCTCCATTGCACTTGGCTCACAGTTCTATAACAACAACTTGTTCCACTGAATTTGCACTTTAGTTGAAGTGTCCCTTTCTCCAAGTAGACATAAACATCTTAAGGGAAGGAATGAGATTTGATGTTTATGTCCCAAGCACCTACTATAGTGTTTGGAACATAATAGATGCTCATTGAAGATTTCTTGAATGTGTGAAGGACTGTGCTTTACATGGTCACTCAAGGTAAGCCTCTGAGATTGTACAAGGAGCAACTACTTTCAGAAACAGGCATGCCACTTGTCCCTAAAAGGGAGTCTGACCAGTGATAGAATCAGAGGACAAAAATTCATGTTAATTAATTGCCTATTAATGTTAGCTTCAAGTTCTAAATCCTTATTTTTTATTTATGTTAACTTTTTCCTTTCTCTTCTAAGTTTCTACCATCTGTCCTTGCTTCTTAAGCTCGTAACACTGCTTCCCTTTAAAATATAATTCCCGTGCAACATTCTGATTGCCCCCATCATGTCAAATTAATGCAAAGACCACATAAGCTGCTAGGGAAATACGGGTCATTACATGCTGCTGACAATAACACTGACAGTGACATTGAAGCAAGGACAGAGACTATCTTAATAAGTGATTATTTATACCAAATTAGAGTACTCTAGAATTTGAAGTGTCCTTAGAAATCCAATCCTTTGTTTTACACAAAAGTGGAGATTGATTGATTCTTTAGCACTGTGAAAAATTTGTTAGCGAGCTCATCTAGTGAGCTCTTCCTTCTTCAGGTCAGGAAGGCCTCTACAACCAAATGCCAGAAACTTCCCAGCCTCTAGTATAGTATTAGGTGCATAATCAGCAATAAATCAAACGCTTTTCAATGGGTGCATGGATAGGGTAGCAATTCTCCAAGGTAATCAAGAAACACTTTTTTTTTCTTCATGGCAGATACTGCATATTGGCTAACCCTGCATCCATTCCTAACCTCATTTTTTCTCACCCACCTTGCTTATACAGTTCAGGGAAGCTAAATATTTTCCTCGCCTTCCCTGCACTTGAAGTGACTATGTGACAATTTTGACCAGTGAGAGGTAAGCAAAAGCCTGCAGGAGCTTTCTGTGGAAGTTTTACTTTCTTGACAGAAGGGACAAAGGAGGCCAGTGTTTTCTCTGCTCTTTTTCCTGCGTGGAGGGTGAATGTGTTGGCTGCTCCTACATCAGCCTTCTTTTGTCCATAAGGGAAAAGCCAAGAGAATCACAGAGATGTTGGCCCTGATATTGGAGAGCTGCCAAACCATCACCAGTACCATCTACCTCCTGAAGACTTGTTACGTGAGAGAAACAAGCCCTTCTTTGTTTAAGCCACTGAATTTCTATTACTTGCTCCTACATGCCTTTCTAGTATTTGCTTTATCCTAGCTGTATAACCTTTCTAAGGTTATTGTCCAAAACAGGAAGAACAGGTCTACGTCTATCAAATATGACAAATGTGAACATCATTACCATAATATTTATTTCATACATTTAGTTTTATAGCATTTTCTTGTCACCAAGTCAATCTATTAAAAAAGAAGATTGTTTCAAAGAATACATAAAATTTGAAAACAAGGGAGACCAATGACTGTTGCAGTGTTATATAAGCCTTATCATTCAGCATATTTTTTTATTTTGGTTTGGTTGCACAGTATTGAGAAAATCCTAATTCACACAAATGAGCAGTTGCAAATATAAGAGTTTGTTTGCCCTGCAATTTCAGGTCAGAAAATTTGGAAGAGGAATGTTTGGATGATTTCTCTTCAAAGTGGAGTTAATAACAGCATGCAAGATCTATTCTCATTCCTTAGTTAGCTGATGTCCAACATGGAGGGAAAGAGTCAATAAACAGATTCTTCAATGAAGTAAATCTTCATTGCTTAAAGAAAATACAATGTAATGAATAAAATTCCAGATCCTGGAGGCACACTTGGGTTCAAATCCTGGGCCTACCACTTGCTGGCTGAGAGCCTCAGTCTTGGTGTTCTCATCTATAAAATGGGCACATCAGTATACCTACCTTACAGGATTATTGGATGGTTTAAATTAGTCAATACAGTTAAGGCCTTAGGACAGTGTTAGGCACATAGTAATAGCCAATTGTTAGCAATTATGACATGTCCAGTGATGCCCCAGGTCCCCCATTGCCAGTCTCTGTCAGATATTTACTCAGAAATTTCAAATAGATCAAATTATTTTGCCTGCAACACTGAATACATGTTTTAGACATAATGTCTTTGCTGATCAATTATATGAAATTAACCCACAAGATTCACTTTGCCAAAGGGAACTTATTGAGTCTTTAAAAGAAAGAGGGAAGCACTCAAATCTTATAATAGGTCCTAAAAGTATGCATCATGTGACACAATCATTCCATCACAAAACTTGTCCAATTGTAATATTAAAACCCATGATATTCTGAAATTAAAAAAAAAAACCCAAAAAACTGATTATTGCACCATGATCACACAAGGCACTGAGCAAAAATACTTTTTACTGGCACTGAATTTCACAGGGCCTGTGCATGCTATATTTGATACTCATGTGTACAATTTTATGTAAACAGACATGGGGAGGTCTGCATTAAAAAATAACAATAATAATAGAGAAAGGACCAGTACAGAGCTGCTACATTCTGAATCAATGAACATTTGCAAAATAATTATGGCAGGAGCGACATACACAGAAGCATGTAAAACTGGAAGTACGATTTAATATAATGGTTGTCTTGCTAATATGTAAGTATTTGGTGTTTAAAACATCTAGCTGTGAATTTTTTAATTGAAGAATTTTTAATTATAAAACAAAATTCTAAATAAGTTGATATCAAATATTTGTAGATTCATAGAGCATCCCTGCTTAATGACAAGGATCCATTAGAGCTTAAAAATCAGCTAAATAATTATTCCAAAAATCCCTTCTAAAATTTTCAATTTTGGGTTAGATAGGTTAACCCATGAAATCTAACCGGATCCCTCCTATCTTTCAGCGTGAGAGGTCCCCCTTCCTCTCCTGTCTCTCAGATTTTCATAACATTCTTCCCTTTCCACACCCAGCTGCCTTAGCAGCCACCCCTTCACCGCTGAATAGAAAATGCCCATTAGAATTTCCGCAAGGATCCATCAACAGAGGGTGGCAGACTGTCCAAGGCACTGAGGTCCAGGGCTAAATGGATCTGGCTCCTGTCCTCGTAAAGCATGCGGTCAGTGCACGGACATATTCCTGCTTCTCTCAGTATCCGAAGACTGCTGACTTGGTGAATTAGGACATTTTGTTGATCAGGAGATTTTATTGATCGATGGGGAGCATCAGGACTGTTCCACACATTAATAATAAAACAACAAAAGGTTATTATCAGTGAGTCACAAAAGAAAGTCTCCTCAGATATGGCAAAGCTGTAATGATGCTACTGCCAGTACAACTGTCCCCAGGGCATGAGGCTCTTATTTCTCTGAGATGTGCTGGGCCCACGCTGCCTACAGGACCGCGCAGTCTCTGCCTGGAGGCTCCACACTGCCGGAAAGGGCAGCTGCTCCGCATCTGTATTTCCATGAGTGCAGCACACTACCCTGTAGGCTGCAGGGATGTGGGGGAGAGTCCAGTTCCCTGTCATTTTCATAGCCGTCAATACCCAACAATACACATGTCAAAATAAGACCCTGAACGAGCTGCACCTCCTCATTCAAGCATTCTTCTTATCCCTTTAACTCTCAGTTCCCTGCCACATGCACCAACAAAAGGTAGAGAGACTGATGCCAAGCGACGTTTCAGGTTTTCCACCCATCGACAAGGGGTGGCTGATGTGTGGGACAGGTTTTGGAGAAAAGGATGACCAACCAGACCACGCAAGGCACAGGGGCAAGGGAAGCTGGCAGGTTGGTTTACTCCTGGCTTTAGTAGCAGCTCAGACCTCTGTTTCTGACAAAAATGGCTTGTCTCCTCAGTGGGTCTGCTCAGGGTCTCCTTTAGATTTCTAGTGCCTTGAGAGGGCAAGGAGAAGAAAGATCTGCTGCAAATAGGGCATCCTTTCCCTCCTGGTCCAGTTGCTTCCTGACTTAATGAACAGTTCCCTGGGAGCATGTTGGTTCCCTGGCTTATGGTTACATAAATATACAGATTATTATCTTAATGACCACATTCATCTTCAGAATTATTTTCATGAGCACTACACAGTCTTTGCGGACTCTGACCTGGGCTCTCAGTGGAGGGGCCTCTGCTCATCTCTCCCTCCATGTCACTGTTTTTGGCCTAGATCTGGGATAAACTGAAAGTTTTCACTTTCCTATGCTAGTCTCCTGGCTTTAGCTTGTAAGGGGACTTCTAATTATTGCCGTGTTTGTTCTTTTCTAAACATAGCATTTTTGGGGGGGATGGTGGCAGTGGTTTTTTTGTTGTTCATTTTTGTTTTTGTTTTTTGCCTTATGGGGCTGTATTAAGCTACTTTTGTTCCATCTCTGTTCCATTTGTGTGTATTTTGATTTAATGGGTCCAACTCAAAAGCATCACTATAAGTTGCACTTTTTGATGACCCTACTCAGTTTTCCAGTTATCTTTCGTTAGTTTTCCCCTCTCAATTATGAGGACATTTTCAGGTTTCTTTCATTTCAGAGGTATAAATGTGCTTTAGGAGTCACAAAGCCAGTCTGTGCTCGGGACCCCTGCTGTCACTTGCTGGCTGTGTGGCTCTCAGTTAACCTCTTTGCAGTGCTCCATTCTCACACCACCCAAACCAAAGGTACCATCATTCCACTAGATGCTGGTGATGTCTGTATAACTACACTTCGAGAAGTCCAGTGATTGGAAAGAATAAAATTCCCAGCATGCTCTGTAAGGGGTTATTCATTGTACAGTGGTCTGGAGAAGAAGCACTTGTCAAAATTTTGGTTGAGTTTCCAAAATCAAAAGTCATGCCATTGACCAAGGGGGCAGCATGGTGTGGATGTGATTAATATCCTTGTCTGCAATGAAAAAACCAAACAGTGACTTTGGGCAAGTCAGTCTTTCTGGCCTTCTCTATCCTCACTGTGAAGAGGAGAAGCTTGGATAAGCAAAGCACTGAGGGTCCTGTAGGTCACAACAATAATAATAGTTAACATTTATTAAGTGCTTAGTAAGTGCCAGAACTTCTTCTAAGCGCTTTGTGTTCAATCTTATATGATACCCACAACAACTTGTAGGAGGTAGATGCCACTGTTATCATTCCTTTTTTGAGGTGAAGAAACTGAAGCACAAGGAAGTTTGCCCAAAGTTACATAAGAAGCAGGAGCAGAGATGGGAAACCGTACACATAACCATGCTGCTATCCTTCTGATCAAATTGATAGGCAGTGTGTTATTATTAGTTACCTTGACTGGAGGGGTAATTTCTTTACTAGCCTGCCCTAGTATTTTCCTACCCGAGATAGAAAATATGATATGTTTTTAAAAGATGCTATCACAATGTCTAAGACATTGTAGGTGCTCAATAAATATTTGCTTACCTGATTTTATCATCACTTAAAAAATGGTATGAAAAAGACATAGAAACAAGAATAAACCAAGAATTTGAAAGTAATGAGGCTGCATAACTATGGGAAATGATCTGACTCATACCTCCTAATATGAACTATTTTACCAGAGAATAATCCAAAGACAAAACACAATATGAGCCCATACAGTTCTCATTCACACTGAAACAACTGGAATAAAAAATTATCCTGGTTGCAGAAACTTGATTATTGACTTTGGCAGTGCTCTCTCCATCTCTTTGTGCCAGTAAATTTATTAGAATTGAATCAGGAGAGGCAGATGCACAAGGCGACCTGAGATAAAGATACTGAGCAGTTGAAATCAATGACTCGCTGAGCTGATTCTCTGCCAAAGGCTACAACAACTCCCAGGAGAAATCGACTCTGTCCAGCGCCCAGGCACTGCAGACACTGCTAGTCAGGTTTCTAGAGGGAACTCCTGGGTGGCTATGGGAAGAGGGAAAGGAGTACTCTTCCCATTACCAAGAACCAGACAGGCCAGCACCCATCAGGTGGGATAGCAGCAAGGCTTTGCTAGTCTCTCCGTCCTCCCTAGGCTATGGAAGGGGACAGAGAGGGAGGGTG
Source organism: Daubentonia madagascariensis (assembly GCA_023783475.1). Classification (NCBI taxonomy): domain Eukaryota; kingdom Metazoa; phylum Chordata; class Mammalia; order Primates; family Daubentoniidae; genus Daubentonia; species Daubentonia madagascariensis. The sequence goes on along the minus strand of JAKFHU010000913.1, from coordinate 3,691,033 downwards.
GGAGAGAACACAGTATGATTCACAATCTGTTTGTGACAGGAAGAAAAAGTGGCTTAATAACCCACAGCCAAATTAATGGAATATTCCTTCCGTTCCCTGGCAGAGTTGGTCCTTTGGTGCTATCACCCGTAAAATGGATGGCCGCCAGAGGAGCCATGGAGCTAATTAACAAATCTGCCCCCAAGTGTGCCAAAACCCATTCCACTAGAATTGCAGAGATAGAGAGTGTTTAGACACTGGCTTAATGAAGAAACCACTAGCACATACTGGAAGCCACTGTGACTACTTGGCTTCTCTTCTAGCCACTTCCACCTTCTCAATCAGCTGCCTCCCCAGTCCCTCCTGTGTCAACCCTGACTGTCTTCCTTCCACTCATGTTCTCTATCATCCACCCACCAACCTTGAAGCATCAAAGCCACCACTTAAAGTTTGTATGTAAATCTCTGAAAATGATTGCACCTTTGTAAATCTGTGTGAAGATCCTGGCAAGGATATGGACTTTTGGATGGGTTGAGTTGTGTATATATTTGTTTCTCTGTGTGCATATTTTCTACAATAATATTAATAATAATAGTAACTAACATCTATTGAGCACTTGCTATGTGTCGGGCACTCTTTTAAGCACTTAGAGTGCTTAGGTAATCTGTGTAGCCCAAGAGGGACAGACCTAAGAATGCTGACATGGGAGGTTCTCTAATAACCCTATGTTGCAACATAAAGGCAAAAGCTCTGCCCACTTGCCCAGAGTTTTTAATCAGTGTAAGTGAATCCAATCAGATTAATAGTTCTGCACTCTTAATCATGATTAGATATCCCAATATTACCAAATGCCCAAGAAGAGCTGATATTGTGGATGATAAACACCAAAACAAATAACAAATGAGCAGAAATAAAAGCATTGTGTGGAGGAATAGGAATATGCAGGGAGAGTAGAACTAAAGTAGATAGATATCTTTACAGAGGTAAGAGAATATACTACATCTAAAAAAAGAGAACAGGATGAAACAAAAAAGGAATATTCAGAGGCCGAAATGGGACTCTTGGAAATTAAAACCATGACAGCAAAAATGGAAAAACTCAGTGGTAAATCTCCCAAAAATTCAAAGAGATAGAAAATTAGAGAGAAAAGAAAACAAAATAAGAAGACTGGTTCAAGAAGTCCAATATCTAAATAATAGCAGTTCAGAGAGAGAGAAGAGAGAAAACAGAAAGGAGGTAGTCTTAGATAAAATGATTCCAAAAAAATTCTCAGAGATAAAAGACAAAAGTTTTGAGCTTCAAAGAATATGTCAAATACCCACCACAAATAAAAGTAGATCCACATTCAGGTGCCTCAATGGAAATTTTCAGGAAAAAAATGGGGAAAATAAAAGTCTATAAGAGTCCAAAGAGTAAAAAAAGTCACATACAAAGGATCAGAAATTAGAATGGCTTTGAGCTTCTCAATAGCATCTCTGGAAGCAAAATGAAAATGGGCACAATATATTTAAAGTTCTGAAAGGAAATCCTCTCCAACCTAAAATTCTATACCCAGCCAAACTATCAAATAAGTATGAGGATAAAATAATACATTTTCAAACATGCAGAATCTCAAAAATTTATTTCCCATGCATCCTTTCTCAATAAAAAGAAAGATATAACAGAAACAGAAATTTCAGCATGGAAGATAAGTAAAGGGTATTCCCAGGAGGATAGTGAAAAAAGATTCCAGAATGATACTGTGCACCAACCATAGAGGGCAACGACCCAGACTGGTACAATACCAGGAAAGAGACAGACATGCTGGAGCCTTTCACATCTGAGATGCCCAGAGTCACTGTATTATCTTTTCAACCCATGGACAGAATGTCCAGGTAAGTTTGGCACATATTCTTCGCCATGTACTGCTCTCTACCTGTTGCTTGGTATCTAGATCAGCTTGTTTCACCCTCACAGAAGAATTCTGCTGTGACCTACTCCTAAGAGTGGAAGTTGGCCAAGATGAACTTCAAAGCAGATTATATAGGGCAGGCCATTTTCCCTGACAATTTTCCTGTAGGAAGGCCATAGAAGCTGGCATGCACCAAAATAGTAAACAAACCTAAAAGGAAAATGAGATGACAACTTAGCTACAATAACAAACAATATCTGCTACAGCCTACAATTAGTACGAAATTCTTCAACAGCATGAAGTGAAGGAACTCAGCTTTTAAATGTTCACATTTCACCCCCACTCGCTCCCTGAGTTATGCTTAGTTAAGGACGCTCTGTGCTTGGATTCCAAGGTCACATTCACACACTCAGCTACTGTTCCCACAGTACATCTCCTGTGCTGTTGTTGGGGCTCCAGAGAGGCTCCTGTGCTCGGTGCTCACTGTATCAGAATCAGTACTCCAGTCAGCCCTCTAGGACTTGCACTGAGCTCAATGAGTTCCTCTTAGGGGTCTTTGGGCCCTTTCCTTCCAACCAACATCATTCTGGACAGTCTATTGAGATTCTACAATCAGAAAGATTGTAAACATGTCAGGGTCTAGGACTCCTAGGTTCCAAGAGATTCTTTAACTTTAAGCAATTTGGCCCAATTTCTCCCTGGGGTATCTGGAAGAGTAGGCTTTGTCAATCCCAAAAAAGTTCCTGTCACTTCTTTTCCCCTCTAGGTAATGGGTGACTATGATGCTTACATTGAGAGAATATCCTAGTAATTTGAGAACAAAGATCTGCCCTCATGTGACCTGCTATCTGCACCCAGGTAGAAAACAAATGACCCTTTGAAATGGTAGCTTCTTTTGCTAAAGTTCCACATAAGCTGGTATTCCCCTGTCCTGGTGCAAACACTTTCAATGAAGTGAGACTTGTTAATTTTCTACTCTGCCTTGTAGTTCTTTGTATTCATCTCTTCTTCTAGACTAAGTTCTTTGAGGGCAGAATCCATGTTTGATGATTCTTCATATTGCCCTACCTGCCCGGAGCTTAGCACAGGTGCCTGACACAGAGTAGCTGTTCAATATATATTTGTAGAGTGAACAAATTAATGAATAATTGAGCTAATGCTCACTCCTAAGACATCCAAGGTGTATACATCATATTGTTAGGATAAAGTAGTTCTGCTAGTTCTTAGGAAAAATCAGATCTATAGCTGAGTATTAAAATGCTATGAATCTGAATATAAAGTGGGTAAGCTGTTTTAAACTGATGACAATCATAAATTGTGAAATCACTTTTAAGTAAATTTGCATATTTTATATTCAAGAACTTAACTGAAACTAGGCCAACAAGGGGTTATTTAAGGAAGTCAGTGTATACAGGAGTGATGTGTTGTTTACACAACAATTGTTAGCATATCAATAGATACTTCTGAAGTGTTGAGGGTTCTTGAAAGCAGTTGTCCTTTTCAGTATTTTAAGCATTCTTCATAGAATTGCATTTTATTAAAAAATACTGTAGAGCTGGAGCACTTACACTGCAAGCATATAAATTGGCACAAACACTTTGGCAATATCTACGAAAGTGGAACAAATGTCTACCCTATGACACTGCAATAACATTCTTGGGTATATACCCAATAAAATGAGTGCTATGACCCTCAATATACATAAACAGAAGGTTCATGGAAGCATGACTTATAATAGCCCCAAACTGGGAAAACCCTAGTCTCCATCAACAGGTAGAAAAATAGATATTTTACACAATGGAGTACTTCACAGCAATAAAAAAGAACTCACTAACTATTGCTTGCACAAAAAGAATGACATATTATTGAGAGAAAGAAACCATGTGGTCCCATTTATAAGAAGGCCAAGAGTAGGTAAAACTATATAGTGATAGAGGTTGAAATGGTGGTCACTTCAAGGTGGGATACTGACTGGGTGGGGCCATGAAAGAGCTTTCTAGTGTGCTGGAAATATTCTATATATTGGAGTAGTGGTTTCATGATCATATACATATGTAAAAATTCATCAAGCTGTATACTTTTTGGGTCTTTTACCTCAAAGGTTGGACCTCAATTGAAAAAAAAAACTATGGAACTCAGTTGTATTAAAAAACAAACAAACAAATGAACATCATGGATGGGTTGCAACAAAAATGTTTAAGATAGAGTCCTTGCCCTAAAAGACATCCAAAATTAATTATAGGAGATAAAATATACACTCTGACAACTCAAATGTAAAGCAGTATGTTGAAATGCTAGGTGTGGGTGAGTGGCACAAGGGAACATCACAGGATTGCAGGGAAGGGGGAAGATGGGGAGGGAGAACAGAGCACCCTGCCTGAGTTGAGTGCCAGTATCCTCTGCATGCTTGCTCCATCCATTTTCTCTCTCTCCTAAGTCTCCTCTACAAACTCCTTCTCCTGTGCAAATAGTCAGGTTCAAGGCTCTTGTGCAGAATTTCCCACCTCAGCTCTCTTCAAGCTTCCCCTGCCCTTCCTGGCTGAGTCTGGATGAAAAGTCCTGCCTGCTGCCTGTGGCCGCCACTTCCGTGACCCTTTGTCTCCTGGCTTCTGCCCGCATCTCCCCACCAAACCTGCTTCTACCTGGTCAGCAGATCTGTTGGCTTTTTTCTAGTCCTTATATTTCTTGACCTCTGCTTCGTTTGGCCCCGTAGAACACTTCCCCTTTCTTTGAAAACCACCCTTTCTTAGTGTTCTGATGAGGCCATCTCCTCCACCTCTTTGCTTGCTATTTTTGATGGGATCACTTTCCTCTGCCCTTGGTATTTTGGAGCAGTACCCTCAGTTTGCTCCTCTGTTCATGTTTAGGGCTTTCCCTGGGCAAGTGTCTTAGTCCATTTGGGCTGCTAAGACAAAATATCTTAGACTGAGTAACTTATCAATGACAGAAATGTGTTGCTCACAGTTCTGGAGATTGGGAAGTCCAAGATGAAGGTGCCAGCAGATTCAGTAACTTGTGAGGGCTTGTTCCTCATAGATGGGGCCTTCTATGTATCCTCGAATGGAGGAAGGAGGAATGGTACACAAGCTCCCTTGGTTGGGTGACTCTAATAAGGGCACGAATCCTATTCATGAGGGTAGAGCCCTCACGACCTCATCACCTCCCAAATGCCCCACCTATTAATACAATCTCATTGGGAGTTGGGTTTCAATATATGAATTTGGAGGGGGACAAAAACATTCAGACAATAGCAGCAAGCTTTCACCTCCGTCTGCGGATTTCCCTGGGACCTGGACTCTCCAGACCACACTGCTCTCCTGACCTTGGGTGTGCATACACAGCCTGTATCTCTATTTGGTTGCCTCATACAAACATCAAGTGTGACACATCAAAAACTTAATTATTATTTTCTCTATCACTTTCTTCCTTTAGCACTCAGTTATCATTCAATGAATGTTACCTCCATCTACTTGGAGAAACCAGGAAGTCATCCCTGATCTCCTCACCTCTACCTCTTCCTCCCCTATGTGCCTCTGCCACCAAGGCCTATCAGTTCTCCCTTTGGAATAACGCTCAAGTCTCTCCCCACATCTTCAGCCTCAGTGCTTTGTTTTAGTCTCCAGTCATTTCTGTCCTGGATATTGCAAGAGTCACTTTGCTCATCTCCTTGTTTCTAGTCTCACCCTCAGCTAGGCCATCACATGATGATCTCCTAAAAATTGGAATCTGATCATACCTCTTCCCAGCTTCCCTCCAGGATCCAAGCCCATCTCCTTAGCCCAGACCACCACGCTCGATGTCTTCTTTGTCTTGTCTTCTTTTCAGACTTACCTCCTGCCCCTTTCTCTCAGGCAGCCTGAGCTCCACCCGTAGTGCATCATAGTCTCCCCAAATGTTCCTCGCTCTCATGTCTGCCCGAAACTCTCTCTTCCCCTTTTCACCTGGTTGTCCTTCAAATCCTGGCTCCTGCAGGTGGAGATGGACCCTCTGTCCTCCCAGCTCCCATATTTGGAGCTATTTTCCTGTTTCCCCCACTGGACAAACTCTCAGAAGGCAGCTATTTGTCTTATTCATTCTTATATCCTAAGCACACGGCTCAGGGTTGGTACTCAAGAAATTTGTTGCATAAATGAGGAAATGTTCAGTCCTTAGGTACATAGATTTTTTTTTGCCTCAAAGATACATAGCTCAGCAACTGCAATTCTAGCACCGTCACTGTTTCTATTTCTGAATCTAATTGCTATTGCACAAAACTGTTCAGGGTAGAAGCTGCAGTAATTGGAATGGCCCAACAACTCCCTTCTAATGCAAATGCTTCATGCTTTTGTGAGATTGCTGCAGTCTTAAAAGGGTATAGACCTTTGGAGATTTAGGCAGGAAAAAAAATTGCCATTTAGTATGTTGCCTAAGAGATTACCCCGCTGCTGAAAAGCCCTTTTCTCTAGGATCATTTCCCTTCCCCTTCCCTCAATTCAAATTAACAACAGTGGAAAACCACAAATCTAAGAAACCCACAAGGACAATCCCACGGGCACATGAAATGCTGCATGGGCCAGAACACAGGCCCAAGTGTTTTCCTTCTGTAGACCCTGAAAAATGACGGACTACCTTCCTGGCGGCAAGTTCAAGGGCACCACATGGGATACCCCATACAGAAGACAGCAACCATGAATTTACCTGAAGCTTCCTTTGATGTACTTTCCATGCTCACATTCAGCTCCCTCTTGGGTAATGAGTCCTGTGAGTTTATTACTTGCTGGACCAAAATAGCGTTTCCTTTCATTTAATCTAAAAGTCCTCTTATTCAAATGTCACTGACCCCTTCCCAAACCTACAACACTGGGACTGTATGAACAAGGACTTGGTCCCCAAGCCATGTGTGCCCTTGGGGACTTTATGGACAGCTTAAGCAGCCCCTCTCAGCCTTCAACTTCCCAGACTGAAGTAAATATATAGTGTCTGGAAGAAGGCCCTGGACGTAATACATACTGAATAAAGATTATGAAGCTGGATCATGATAAGAGCTGCCTTAAAAGGGGATTTAAATTCTTGCCATGAGTCTGAGATGTGAGAATTAACTGCAAGCACAGTGTTGGGGTGAAACAAATGAGTGTGCTTAGGTCCTCCTCAGCACAGGGGCATGTGTTCATTTGTCCCCAGACCTTCTCCTATTTGTGCCTGTTTCCAAGTGAGATATATTCCCTCTGTGTGCATGGCAGCCTGCCTTTGTGCAACGGCCGGGCACATTGCTGAGCCTTTCTACTTGTGTGGGAACAATTGGTCTCCTATTAGGAGGAAGGAGAGGAGGACATGAGAGGGAAAGAGGGAGCCTAATGTACGCCCAGCTCCTAGTTTACACCAGGCTCTGTTCTAGGTGCTCTAAGTAGAGCATGTCCGTCAGCCTTCGCAGCAACCCTGTGAAGAAGACTGGGACCCGTGTTATACAGGTGGGGGAACCAAGGCTGACAGAGGCTGAGTGACCTGCCCAGTCTGCCAGGAGCAGGAGTTTGGACATCAAAGCCAGACCTGTTGGAGCCCAAAGCCATGCTCTGATAATGACATCCTAGGTCCCTCCCATGTGATCCTCTTACCACCACAGAGGCATGATTTCTGCCTCTATCCAGGGTGGCGGGACCATCCCTCTTACTGTCGTTTCCATCCCCCTCAGGCTCTTAAGCCACCAGGAGCCCACCAGACCCACAGGTGCTGCAAGAGCTGGCCCAGCACCCCTCCTTTCCTCTTCCTTCCCTTGTCTCCTTGCAGGAAGCACATGGACAAGATGGCAGCAGTGACTCATCACTAGAAGAATAAAATCTTGAGTGGGTGCAGCCTGAGTGGCATGGCTGGACAATGAAAGAATGTCCCCTGAGCTTCTGAAGGGCGTTGCCATTCACTGCTGCAAAGCCAAGGCAGAGAAAGGACAGTAGCAGCCAGAGCGGGCTGGGTGGAGTGCAGGCTGAGGCAGAGCAGGAGTGGAGGTGTAGCACTTTCCAGGGTGGAAAAGGAGGGGTAAAGGGGACTACAATTTGAGCTATTTGTAATGTTAGGCAAATCCCGTGTTTTTAATTTAGCAGATAAAACTGGCCTTCACGTACGATGAACTTTCTCCGCATCATAGGTAAGGCATGCAAAGGCTCCCAAGTTCCCAAATGGTTCAGTGAAATGTGTGAGGATGCTCGCCCAAACACAGATGTTGTCAGGCTTCTGTGTTCTGTCCCAGGTAGGTCCTCGTTTCTGCTAAGTAAGGGATGAGATTTGTCACTCTCTGCTTGCTCTTGCTCCTCCCTGCGGTTGTCCCCATTCCAGGGCATAGCCACTGGCTGGGAGGGTGCACTTAGACAGGCAGGCATTGTGCAGGTGCTGGCAGGCTCACCAAACCGACGGCCATCCAGAGAGCTCTGCCAGCCTGTGTTCCTTTGCCATGCTTTAGGGGCTATGATCCCGCCTGTCTGGGTGGCGTGGCAGAAGAACAGCCAGGTTCTTAGGTGGGAAAGGGAGCCTGGAGTGGGCAGGCCAAAGGATGAGTCCTGGGGCTTTGACTGGGAGGGCAGCAAACACCTCAAAGGGCACCACCTTCCCTGAGTGTCTTGCTGCTTGGCCACTGCTAGGGACTAAATTGTGTCCCCCCAGAACTCATATGTTGAAGCCCTAACCCCTCCAGTGTATTTGGAGGTAAGGCCTGGGAGGAGGTAATTAAGGTTACATGAGCTCGTAAGGTTAGAGCCCTGATCCAATAGTATTAGTGTCTTCATGAGAAGAGATACCAGAGAACTTGCTTCCTCTCTTTCTGCCATGTGAGGACGTGGAGAGAAGGTGGCCATCTGCAAGCCAAGCAGAGAGCCCTCACCAGGAGGCAGAGAACCAAATTGGCCTACTCCTTGATCTTGTGCTTCCCAGCCTCCAAAACTGTGAGAGATACATTTCTTTGTTTAAGCTGCTCAGTCTGTGGTATTTTGTTTTGGCAACCTGAGCACACTAAACAACCATCAAGGTATCAATTGCTAACCGATCAAACCGAACTCGGTTTCCCTGTTTCAGGTAATAAATTTTCACCAAGTCTAAGCAACCATCATACAGCAATATCACCTTATAAAAACAGATGAAGAATGTGCTCAGGGGAGGGACCCCTCCTCCTTGCCTCTCCCTGGCCACATCCCTGGCCACACCAGCTCAGTCTATGGCAATGTCACAGAAAGCAGTCCCAAGCCTCAGTGGCCTGAGAGGAAAGGAAGTGCTTTGGGAAACTGTGGACATTCCAACCATGAAAGCGACATTCCTGGCCCCACCTTATCCCAGCCAGGCCAGTATCAGGGCCAGCATTAGGGCCCTGACAGTGCCCTTCAGACAGTCAGACTCGTAGGCCACCCAGTGTTCCTTTCCACAAAACCTCTAAATGGAAAAGCAGCTCACAAGGAATCCAAAGTTTTGACATGAGGGCTACCAGTCTCAGAGACTATGATGGGAAGGGTAGCCTTGGAGTCGAGCACTGTGGCAGTCCTGATGTCACCCATAGGAAGTGGGCAACTATGAAAGGCTCTTCTCAGGGAAAACAATTAAGGAAAGAAGCAGATACCCATGCAGTTTTATCCAGGCCTTAAGGAAGAATGGATGAAAAACTGGCTTTACAAATTGAGTGTGATTTATAAAAAGACTCACAACAGAAATCCTTTAGCTAGACCTTTCTTATTCCTATCAAAAATATGAGGTTTTTAAAAATTATATTTTTACTTGTATTCCTCAAACACATTTGGAACAAAAGTGTATGTGGATTTGAAACAAATATTGGGATTGATTTAATGAAAACAAGTTTGCCTTAGGCCTCAGGGCTGGCTGGCTAGAGCCCATGGCAGCTCCCCAGAGAGAATGGCAGGGGATGGATGCAAGGGAGCTTAATGAGTGCTGTTTTGTGGTTCTAGCAAGGTAACCCCTTGACATCACTTGAACCCATTATGTTTCCAATTTCAGCAGCAACCACGAGCACTTCTGACCAGTCCAGAGTGTGCAAGGAGCCCCCATCCCATCTGTCTAGGCCACACCTCTGCCTCTGCATTAGGCCACTAATTTACTAAAATGTCATCCTGATCCTGCACTCGCATAGTCCCCGTAGCCCGGTACCAGCGGGCCCACAAAGATGTATTCTACTCATCTTCTCGTCACACAAATGCAGTTGTGGAGATAATTTTCTCTGCCTCCATGAGAGTGTGGTATGAACCAGCACTCAACCCCCAACCCCATTTTCTTCTTGGATCCCAGACACAAATAAGAATAAAGCTTGCTTACATGCCTAGGACATTTCTAAGCTCCAGTGCCCGCAAAATTTCCTAGTACTGAGAATACAAGTCTGTCATTATGGTATTTGCAGAACCAAAGACTGTATTTAAGGCTTCAAAATGATGCTTATTATAACCCTTTCCCGGACAATCATGCCAAAAGCACTACATGAATAGTCTTTTTTAAGGAAATTTGCCAGGAAGGCAGAATGTATCTGATTGCAGAGGAATTGTTTTGGGTTGGTTTCAAGCTGTAGAGTCCAAGGGAGAAGGAAGTTTTCCGAGGACTGCCCTAGAGAGGGAGAATCCACGCTGGGCTGTGCACAACACAGCTCAGGGGGCTACCAGTCTCAGAGACTACGATGGAAAGGGAGTTGAGCACTGTGGCAGCCTCAATGTCACCCATGGAGTTGAGCACTGTGGCAGCCTCGATGTCACCCATAGGAAGTGGGCAACTATGAAAGGCTCTTCTCAGGGAAAACAATTAAGGAAAGAAGCAGATAGCCATGCCTAGCACATGGAACTCCAAAAGGAATCATGTTGGGGGTGGGAGGAACAAAGGCATTTTCACTCTGGTAAAGTTCCTATTTTCTAAAAAACACTTTCAAATCCATTGCCATTTCTCAATGGTCAAAAATAATCCTACCATTTTGAACTTCTTCTTTTTAAAACTCATAACGCAATTAGAGAGATTGCATCCCGCATCATTAATATCACCTTGATACATTACTACTCTTTTTTAAAAAAAGCATTGTATTTTCTTTTGATTTTGAAAGCAAAACCTGCTATTTCTTTACCTGTGGGAGGAAAGGAAGTCAAATGCACAAAGGCATGTTCCGGGAAGGTTGACTTGGAAGTGACGTAGAAATGGACCAAGGAGAAGTAGCGACGGTCGGGAGAGGAGACTGCTCATTCCTTCATGCATTCAGCAAATCTGCACCAGGCACTTGCTCTGTGTCAGTCCAGGTGCTAAGTGTCAGGCACATGGAGATGGTTTCCGGCCTTATGTCATTTTAGCTCCTCCAGGAAGAAGACACCAAAACAGGATTTGATGTGCAAGAAATGTGTTGGGGGAAATGCTTATGAGAGATAAAGGAGAAGGAAGCAGGAGTAGGTGGGAGGGTCTTCAGACTGTGATGCAAGCCTGGTACCTGGGGAAGTTGGGAGGGAAGACGGACTATCAGCCTGCGGTGCAGTTTGGAGAAAGTCTTAGCCCGACCAACCAACAAAGGGCGTCCTCTGGGGAAGGCCCCCACCGGGCAGGAATGGCCAGCCTTCGTAGTCCCCGGTGTACGCTGGCTGGGGCAGAGTGGGAGAAATGTGAATGCCGGGTGGATCCAGAAGGCAACAGCTGTATGCTGTCACTTAACTATAGTTCCTGCAGCAGGCTCTTTTGAAGGAGATCGAGAGGATCATTTCCATGGCCAGCACAGCCTTCTAGAGCTCTCAGTGTAGACATTTAAACGGATACATCACAGCTACTTTCCAAGCCTGTGGACTAGCCCTGTGGGGTTAGGTGTCTATTCCCTGTTCAATCAGCCACAGCCTGGGCTGGTGGGCGGTGCCACACACATGCCCAGGACAGAAGAGAGATGAGAGATGGGTGATACAACACGATTATGTACAAGATACGGTGGCAAAAAGGAATGAATTAACTGCTTATGAAAGAGTGGTCAGGGAAGGGTTCTAGAATAGAGATGTGGCAGTTGAGTTTTAGAGCATGACTGAAACTTATTATACACATGGGACAATATAGAGTAGAATCTGTCTCATTGGAATCCTGAACTCATCACTTATGTGCTATGTGACCTTGGGTAAGCCTCTTTAAGTCCCAGTTTCTTCATCTGTAAAATGGACCTAATGATAGTACCTATCTATAGAACTGTTTACAATGATGCGTGTAAATTCATTAGCAGAGACCTGACCTATGGTCATGATCAATCAATGGTAACAGTGTTCTCACCCTTGCTGTCTCTACATCCCCGACAGTGAAAACGCCCTTACAGGGTATGGTAGGACAGAGGGCAGCCAGTCTAGGGAGCACCTGGTGGTCCTCTATGGCTGGCTCATGTGGATTAAGAGAAAGTGTTGCAGAAATCGAGGCTGGGAAAACAGGCCCAGCCGGATGAAAAGCCTTGTGGGCTCTGAGAGGCTGTTACAGAATGGAGGGAGGAGAATCTGAAGGGCGACATGGGCTGAGGGCTTTTACCTGAATCCAAGCCGAAGATCAAAGGACCCGAGAGGGGGAGAGGGAAGCACGCTAGAGTGACATTTAGGAGGAGGCACTGACAAGCTATGGTGACCAGCTGAGCATGTGGGTGAGGGAGGGTCTTTGCTGAGGAGGGTGCCGGGTTGTCTGCCTTGCATGACGGTGTGGATGGAGGGGCAAGGCACCCAGACAGCGACTCTAAGGCAGCAGCAAGCGACTGTAGGATGCGCTGGGGAGACAGAGAGCTGAGTTTGGGTATGTTGAATTTGAGGGGCCTGTTGGCCATCCCAGGGGCCTATCGAGCAGACGGCTGCACAAATGGATGTGGCGCTCAGACAAGAGGTCCGGAGACATTTGGAGGTTGTGGCCACAGTCCAAGCGGGGGCCTGAAGGAGAAGTGAAAAGAGGAGGTGGACGCGAGGACCACCACCGGGCCTGCAGGATTACACGGGCACCCCGCCTGCAGCCACCGTGTAAACACGGGGCGGAAGGTGGGCATGCGCTCACCTCCCCCTCCCCGCCTCCTAGAGCCCCTTGAATCCTCAAAGATACTGAAAGAGTAAACAACCGTCTGGGACGGAAAGGGTGAAAATCATCTGGGACTGAAAAAGAAAATAGGAGTCCAGTTAACCAGGCTGGGGGACAAATAGAGATGTAGCAGCCCCAAGGTTAATAGGGGACCTTGTGTCTCCCAAGGTCACGCCGTGGCTGCAAAATGAGTGGCTGCCACTTTCTTTCCAATGACACCCCAGGTGCCTTTTGCTGAATACTTCTATTCCTGGGGATCCCCACTGCCACGCAGCCCTTGCCTCACGACATCGCCGCCCCCCGCCCCCTTCCCCTGCTCCCAGCTCAGCGAGCAAATGGTCTAGAACTGACGCCTGCTCCCCCGCGGTCCTCTCCCAGTCCTTCGGCAGGCACACAGACCTTATGGAGGATGCCGCCCTCCGCTCTTGTCCGGGGCACTCTGCCATTCCTCCCTGACTGCATCAAGCCAGTACATCTGATTTTGTGTGTGCGTGTCACACTCCAGGTTTATCTCCGGTGGTCTTTGGGTAATACAGTTTTTTATTTTTCTTTTATTTTCTAATTTTTAATTTTACTTATTAGTATATATTTTTAGAGACAGGGCCTTGCTATGCTGCCCAGGCTGCACTTGAACTCCCGGGTTCAAGCCATCCTCCCTCTTCAGCCTCCTGAGTAGCTGGGTATGGTACAGTTTTAATAATGTGCACACCATAGAAGCAGAAGTATTGCTGATGACGATGTGATAATCAGCAGTACCATTGGAAACCCCTGAGCCCTGATTGGAATAAAGTATAAGAGGAACAACTTCAACCAGAAATCTGGATGGGAACAGGCCTAGACACACTCTTCCAGGAACTTGTCAGCCCACACCCAGAGAACTACTTTCTCTTCTGGGGTTATATCTTAAAAGAAACAGGCAAATGGGACCACATTCCAGAGAGAATGATCAGAGTGCTAAAATAACTCAAAAATTAGTCATATGAGGAATGTTTGTAGGAACTGGGGATATTTAGTTCTTGAAGGGAAAATGCAAGAAAACCATCTTCTATTAACAGAGTCTAATATTTCGAAGGCATTAAACTTGCCCGGTAAGTCCTAGAAGGATAGAATAAGACCAATGAGTGAAGCTATAGGCAGTCAGATGCAAGCCCAACAGAAGAATTTCATTAACAATCAGAGGGTACCACATGTACACTGGACTGCCTTAGGAGGCAGTGGGTTCCTTGTTACAGGAGCTATTTAGAAGGAGGGTAGACGATGCCGTGGCCAGGCTGTGGTAAAAGGAACCTAGGTCCTACAGGGACTTTGGACTAGGTGACCCTTAAGGCCCTTCCTACTCGGAGTCTAGGTCCTGAAAACAGGCCCTAATTGGGCAGAACAAGCTGCCTATAGGTCCCTTCTCAGAGAGGTTAAGGAGCAGGCAGGTGGGAGGTAGGGGTTGTGAAACCAGCCCAAAGCCCTCTATGAAGGGACATTCCTTCCTCAGAAGCAACTGTGATACCATACAAACCCAGCCATCTGGGTGTGGTTGCCTGGACCAGCATTTGGGTAAGGAATATTGCAAGAAAGCTCTGACCATACAGGAACTTGAAGTGGAGGTTATGAAGAGAAGGCTGGTGGGTTTGGAAACGGAAACTGAAGAGAAACTGAAAAAAAGAAATCCAAAGAGAGTAAGTGGCAAGCAGGGCAATGAGGGCAGCAGGGGTCTTGACGCAACAGCAGTGTGGGGCAGTCTAGAGCTGCAGGTATGCCCAGCACAACCCCGGGGAGGAGGGAGAGGGGAGGAGGGAACCACCATGATGCCAAAGGGAAGAGCCTCTGGGGCCAAGAGAATGGAGAGAGAAAGTAGACTACTGCTGTCCTGGGTCCCCGTGGTTCTGGCTCTTGTCCCCTTTTCTGGCCTTGGTGAAGCCAAGTTTCCCTGTGTTACCTTGAGAGTCCACTTGTTTTTATAGCCAAACATACCCATGGAAATAAGCCCCTTACTTGAAGCAATCTGAGTGACACATTGATTTTTGAAGCTCAAGGCATTTAAGAGAAGGACAGAGAAGGAAAGATGGTGACCACTTGGGCCTTGAAAAGAAAGAATGCAGGCCCAGTATGGTGGTTCACATCTGTAATCCCAGCAGGTTGGGAGGCTGAGGGAGGAGGATCCCTTGAGGCCAGGAGTTCGAGACCAGACTGGGCAACATAGAGAGACCCCGTCACTACAAAAAAATGTTTTAAAAATCTGGGTGTGGTAGCACACACCTGTAGTCCAGCTACTTGGGAGGCTGAGGCAGGAAGATCACCCGAGCCCAGGAGTTTGAGGCTGCAGTGAGCTATGATGACGCCACTGCACTCCAGCTTGAGTGACAGAGTAAAACCCTATCTCAAAAAAAAAAAAAAAAAAAAGTGAACGCATGCAGTGGTGCAGCCTGTAACAACCAGTACCAGGCCAGCAAATGCAAACCCTTTTGTCAGTCAGATACTCATCTCCTCTCAGACCCATCACTGCCTGCATCCTGCCCTCCGGGAGCCAACAGACCCTATATTTCCAGTTGTACATCAGCTTCTCTCCCATAAAAATAACAAGAATCCTGGGATGAGAAAACAGTGCCCCAGGTGGGTGGGGACTCTCCAGGTAGACAGAATGTCAGATGCTTCAGGCAGAAGGAGTTTGACCACAAATAGAACACAGCTTCCCTCTGTGAAAGTGAGAGGGTATTTGAGGTGAAGGAACAGCCTCCGAATCCTCCAATCAATCATGTTCTATCCTCTAAATGCAGGCGCGAGAGCCAACAGCCCAGAGAGCTGAGGCTGCAGAGGGAGCCTGGGTGGCCTCTCACAAGGGCCCCTCTCCTTTGGCCAAACTTTCTCTCTGTAAGATGACTGCAGCGCCATTTGGAGTGGCACGAGGTTTCATTAAAGTATTGCTTATGAGGTCTTCTTTGACCCCTACCCTTAAGGAAGCTTACTCCCTCCATTTACTGCAGTGCAATACTGAGGCACCCTCAGAGCGCCGCCGTGAGTTCCAGTTACTGGTGGCCAGATTTGTTCTGACTGCTCATTGGCCGGGCTGTTATTATTGTTATTATTGAATATTGTTATTTTGTTAACAATTCATTTCCCTTGACAGGCAAGGGCCTTTTCTTTTTTCCATATCCCCAATATTTAGCCCAGTGCCTGGCATAGAGTGAGGCTCAATGAATGTCTGATGCATAAATGATCTTCAGAAAAAATAGCCAAATTTAAGCTCTACAAATTGTTCAGTTGGCTCTCTATTCATCCCAAATGTGTGACTTCTGGACCCCATGCCCAGCAATGCCCCTAGAAACAGTGCATCCACTTTGAAACATAGCACATGTTTATACATCTAGGTTTTGATTTATTCAGCTCCTCAGCTGTTGTCAACTTCCCCACCAAGCTCCAGGCCCCTGAGGACACAGACCACATCACCGTGTTCTCTTATGAAGGCTTCAAAGGATACAGTTGGAAGATGGGTCCTTGTCCTCTGAGTTTTGTTAAGATAAAAATTATTAAAAATGCAGAAAGTAAGGCCACTAAATCATGTCCCACTAAACAGAGAGGGAAAATGTTGATACTAAAGCCTGATGTATAGGGAGGATGATTCTGAAAGCATGTACTTTGTATCTGTGACATGGGCCAGTTCTGGCCCCACACCATGCACCAGTTTCTTAAACCATTTAAGCCTCATTTTCTTCATCTGTAAAATCAAACACTTAGCATAGGCCTGCCACAGAATAAGCTCAGAATAAGTTAGCTGCTATATATGGTGGTTCTTCATAAACTAATAGACACAGGATTCAAAGAGGTTTTAAATGTGATGAAGTTCTGGAGTGAGTCTTCAGCACCAGGTCAGATGCACTTTGGGAGGAGCGGGGTAAAGGTGGGAGACGAAGTGAACACACTCTCTCTTACCCAGGGTCACTCTGCCTTCATCTGGGTCAGCCGGCCTTTATGCAGATTTTAGGGGAAAGGAAAAGAAAGAGTTTTCACTGCCAAAATTAGTCCAACCTGCACACTGGTGCCAGAATCTCCTCTTCAACATCCTGTCAAATGGTTGTCCAGTCTTTTCTTAAACACTTAAATTCTCTCTGTGAGGCCCCAAATTAATTTGCTTAGCAATTTTCTTACTCTTTAGAATATTCAGAAGTTCAAACAGCTAATCAAGTTTTATTGCCTTGTAGAAGTCCCACCAGACCTACCTTAATGAAAAGAGCATTGTTCAAAATTAATTGAAGTCCAATACTCTTACAATAGTGCTACAATAGTCACCAAAACCAGTTGTCCTCCATAGGTTATGAATGTCTCCCAGCAATCTTGACCACATTGTTAATTTGCTTAGCAAATCCTTTTAGTTATATTGAGCATAAAGATAATTTTTAGCCTAGACCCTTGTACAAATTTCCACAAATTTTGAGTCAACGCAGTTTGAAATAATAAGATTCTAGTGTTGCTATAATGTTTTCCATTCTGCAGCACTTCCAATTTTTCAAACCATTTGCATATCGGATGTCTTATTTGAGCCAGCCCCTGTAAATTGAGAGGAGATGAGAATCAGATCAGATTCCATAGGTCAGCATGCTCTGCAACCTGCAAATCTCTGGAAATGACTGTTACTAACAAGCTGTTAGAGCCCAGGTCCCCCGGCTCTGACTCACAGCCTGGCCTGTCTTCTTAGGCCGTGTAGCCTCCCTCACTCGGAAGGGCTGGGCAGCGGCGGGGCGGGGGACGGGCAGTGACTCAAGTATCTTCCAAGACCAGGGAGGACATGGAGGCTTGGTGACTGGCAGAAGCTAATGCGGACAGGCACAGAAATGAATGGGTGCGCGTGTGTGGAGTGCTGCCAGGGAGGGGTTGCTGAAGAACCTCACGCCTGTCTGAAAGCTTGCCCTCTGTTTGCAGTTGTCACTGTTCTTGGCTCTGCTTGCTGTCCTCACCACATTTCCATTTTCGGAATCATATGCATCTTTTAAGCCAGGCCAACCAGCTCAAATGCTACCTCCTTCAGGAGCCTATTCTGATCGTCTCAAGTTCAAGTCATCTCTCCCTCTCATCTGAACTAGTTAAGCTCCTTGCCTCATCCCCTGACCCTCCTTCCACATTGCCTTGCGTTAGGGAACAAGGCGTTTCTTTCCCATCAGTCTACCAGCACCTCGAGAGCAAGCACTGTGTGATGTAGAGAAGATGGTGGCAGACACTACTATTGTCCCAGATACACGTGCCAGTAAGCTTTGGCCAAGTGCATGGCTGCAGCTACACTTCCCAGATTCCTTTGCAGCTAGGCATGGTCCTGTGAGGTTTTTGCCAATTGGATAAGAGCAGAAGTGAAGTGAACTTCCACTCCACATTCTTAACAATAGAGTTGCTTGTTCCCTCGGCTCTTTCCCTTTCCCATGGTCAGGAAAGCAGATGTAGCAGACAAGAACCAGACCCTAGGGATGGCAGAACAACAAGATGGGAGGAGCCTGGGTCCCTAGCAAAGCTCCCTGCCACCTGGACTGCTCACCCCAAACACTCATGTGAGAAATAAATGACTATTTTTCTTAAACTATTCTATTTTAGGATCTCTTTGTTAAAACTGCTTTGCCTAATCACTAGTCAGTGCACAGGTGCGCAATTCATTTTGTTGTGTAAATGAATAGATACACGTATAAATAAAAGAAAAAAGAAATTTGAATACATGAACGAGTACATGACCTGTTGCCAGCTGCAGTTCTGCTTAAAATAACACCTGTCTAGTTTTCCTACTGTGTCTCTGATTGTCCTGATAGAGAAGAAGCCAGGGGAGATTTGGGGGGAGTGAGGAAAGACCTATGCTTCAAAGAGTGAGTCCCTCGGGGAGTCCAGTGACTGCTTTGCCTCTGATTCACTTTTTGTGTAATGTTAGGCTACTCCCCAGGGATCTGCTATCAGAGAACTCAGAAGGGAGTCTCCTGTCAGGAGTTGAGTTGAAGTATTTGCAGCTGGCAGTATATCAGAGCAAGGACTGTGTTCAGAATACAATGAAGGACATTCAAATGAATCTATCCTTCTGATGGCAATGTACTTTAAGAAATTTAAAATGTTTTGTCTGATGTGCAACCAACTACCTCTGTAAGGTGAAGTGTCATCATAAAGTAGAGAAAAGCAATGTGTATTTTACATTCCTCACAAGGTTATAGTGAGAATCAAATGAGATCATGTGTGTGTGAAAGTGTTCAGTAAACTGTTAAGCACAGTAATGGATGGCCATTGTTACATCTGCCCACTAACTTTCTTCCTTCCATTATCTGTCCATGTGATTCTTGTTCGGCTGCTAATCAATCACAGTGCATTGTTCTGGGCCAAATCGTGAGAAAGTGACCTAGGTCTGGCCAATCATAGTCCCCAATTTCTTGGCCACAGTGATTCGTCCGAAGGGTGAACATATGACCCAGCCTGGGCCAATGAGAGCTGTTCTCTAGGGAGGGCTTTGCATCCTCTCTCTTCCTCTGGGGTTACCAGCTGGGATGAAGTCAGTTGTGAATGGAGGAAGCAGAGTTATAATATGGAGAGGGATGATTGTGTTTGAGACCAACTCTACCTCTGTCCTCCACAGTTATATGAATAAATTATATCTGTTGTATGAAAAAAAAATCCTTTTTTCCTTAAGCTGATTTGAGTTGTGTATTTGTCACCTGAAACCAAAATAATCCTAATAAAATACTCTATACAAGTAATGCATCATTATCCAAGAGACTGGTTCAAATGAACTTTGAGAGCTTATTTAGAGATTCTAGCCAGGGACAATACCACTTGAGATTATTTTACAAAGAGTGGCCATCCTTGGTTTGGAAAAGTTGTCCTTTTTCACCAACCATGTGGCTGCTAAGGGCACACACATACAGTGGTGAAGGTGGAAGAGGAGCCCAACCAGCCAATGGGTCCAGTCCAGTATACCCTAGTTATCACTGGGATAATAGTTTTGCTTGAATATTTCTAAAGATGGGAGCATCACCTCCTCATCAGGCAGGACATCTCTAATTATTAGAAATAAACCAAAATCTGGTCCCTTTAGATTTTTTTCTTGGTCTTTGCTTCATTTTCTGAAAATACACAGGATTTTAACCTGCCACCCACCCCCACCCCCAACCCTTCTAAGTGGATGATTCTTCAGATGTGTGAGGATAGATAACATGTTTCCCTGAGTGTTTTCTTCTCTAGACCAAAAGTCATCTTTGCTCAGGTGACAAGGCTATTAAATTCTTCACCAACGTGACTTCTCTGTCTGGATACCCACCAATTACTCAATGATACCCAAAATCACATTCACAATCACAGCTCTGTTCTGCCAGGGCAGAGCATACCAGAACTATCACCACCCTTGATCTGTACTCTGTACATCCTAGAAATACAATCTAAGTTTATGTCTTTTTTATAAAATTCTTTTCTTACTGTTGACAGTATTGAGCTTAAATAAACTTAAAGCTATTAATTCATCTCTCTCATCAAAAGCTGTTAACCCATCTTTTACTTTTGTGGCCTATTTTTTGTACCAAGTGAAAGAAGACACATTGATTCTAATTTATGCATTGTGGTCCATCATTTCATGTTTTTAAAATACAGAGTATGTCAATAAACATGTTTTCTGTATTGCTCAGAGTTGGGTTGTTTGCAAATCATATAAGCTTGCTGCTTTGACTTTATTCAAATCCTTGATTAAAATATTGAATAAGATTGGGCCAAGAGTAAGAAATCTCCCTGCAGGAGGCCAGGATTTTTTTACTGGGTAAGGGCCTTCAGCCAACTATGAGTCCATCCGTGGATACGCTGTCCAGCCCACATTCCTCCATCCAGTTTCCATCATGAAAAATTTGTCAAACTCCTAAGCTGACCTAATTAATGTATTAATTATAATTGTTCCCGAGCATTAAAGAAAGCTATAGACCAATGGGCATGGGACAGGTTTGTTTTGTGGGTGGGGTCAGAGAAGCAGCCGAACACGCCCTGCAGAGAAAAGATCAGAGCAGCACAGAGGCCCTAGGTGTCCAGGGCTGTGGGAGCTTTTGGAGAAGTTGAGGAAATTAGAAGACAATTTTATCCCATCCACAGTTTGCCCAGGCAGGTCTTGTAGGAGATACAGGCTAGATTTAATCATTGGGCATGCAGTTATTTAGCACTTAGTAGTGGTAAGATACTGTAGAACAAGCACAGCACTACAAAGACAGCCCCTATGCTCCCAGAACCAAAATCAACACACACTCATTATGAGGATGTGAGGCACATCTTAAGACTTCCCTGGAGCCCTTGAATTTGGGCAAGTGAGGAAATTGTGGTAAACACCCCTAAGAGCTGCGGTGTGTGAGACTCAGCTGAGCACATCTTCTGGGGAAGGTTACACAGGATCTGTAACACTGCAAAAGTTGCAGAGCTCTGATGCAGGAGTTGGAGCCTGGGGAACCCTGGACAAGTCCTCTGTGAGACTGCAGAGTCCAGAGAAGCCAGCCAGGACTTCCATAGGCCCTTTTCACCTTTGGAGTTTGGATTTAGGTTTGGGTGTTTATGTGAAATCTTTCATGTTGAACATTTGTGAGAAGATAGCATTTCAGAATTGTACTAGTTTTTTAAGTCTGTCATAACAAATCACCACAATGGGTGGCTTCAAACAACAGAAATGTATTCTCTCCCAGTTCTTTCTGGAGTCCAGAAGTCTGAGATCATGGTGTTAGCAGGGCCACACTCCCTTCTGAGGCTCTGGGGGAGAATCTGTCCTATGCCTGTCTCCTAACGTCTAGTGACTTCTGGCACTCATGGGCATTCTTTGGCTTATAGCCACGTCAGTACAATCTCTGCCTCTGTCTTCACGTGGCCTTCTCCTCTTCTGTCTGTCTCAAACCTCCCTCCGCCCTTCTGTTACAAGAATACTGGTCATCAGATTTAGGGCCCACTGGATGATCCAGGATGATCTTATCTCAATGTTCTTAATTACATCTGAAAAGACTCTTTTTCCAAAGAAGGTAATGTTCACAAATTCTAGGGATTGGGACATAGATGTATATGTGTCTTTTGTGGGGCACCATCATTTGAGAATCCATCTCAATTTTCTTCTGCTGGTAACAAATCACTCTCTCATCTTGACCCTGAGCAGTACTTTTGCTGTCGAAAGCAATCAAGAGCTGCAGCTGGAAAGAAACAGTATGTATATTACCACCTATGGATGGAAATGCAGTGGTTATGGGGACCTGGAGAAAGAAAACACACACACGCACACACATTTTTATTTTAAGCCCCCAAAACCAATCAGAATCTTACTCTCCTTAGATACATCACCAACTAGAGTGAGTATAAGTACAATTTGGGTGTGTGTGCATATATTATGTGTTTAAAAGAGCCATTTGATCAAGACCCATTATTACTTTTATTTGTTGCTTTCGCTTTTATTTACTAGTTTGAGGACTGCTTTTTGTTTATCATCAGATCATTGCAATCTTCCCTAGCCTCACTCTTTCACTTGACTCCTCCTGCTGCAGCCAGGCCTTTGGTTACCGGCAAAGAGATGATTCAGGGGCCTCTTCTTCCTGTGGCTAATCTGGACTCTCCTCAGCATGCTTGCCTCATTCCTAACAGCTCCTCCCGCCTGTCGTAACAAACCTCAAGTACTGCTGCTGGACAGGCTGGCCCTGAGGGTGCCCTGGGATGAGGGTCAGGGAGGAGGACAGTAATAATCTATTTGACCCACTGCTTGAGCAGTTGCGAGCTAAATTCATTCATTCATCGTCCGTTCAGCAGACACTCTCTGGGCACTTATTACGTGCAGGACACCATCTCAGGTCCTAGGAGATGGGGTAGTGTAAAGATAATCCCTGCCTCTATAGCATGTAAAGCAATTTCACAACATCCCATCTTTCAGCCTGAAAATTTTGAATCTAAAGTAAAGAAGGCAAAGTCATGTCTGTAGAGCATCACGTGAAACATTGTTAATGCCTTCCAGTTCTAATTCTATATAACCAGCACTCACATACATTATCTCATTAAAATTAAAGTTGTCACCTGGTGAGGTTAGTAGCATCTCACAGTTTTCAGAAGAGGAAACTGAGGCTCCACTGGTAAACTGGTTTGACCCAGGCTCCCAGTGTGTGTGTTCTTTCTCCAGGCCCCAGTGTACATCGGGCTGCGTTTCCATCCATAGGTGGTACTACCCACGTTGTTCATTTCTAGCCACAGCTTTTGACTGTTTTGGGCAGCAAAAGCACTGCCCCGGGTCGAGGTGAGAGGGGGATTTGGTGCTAGCAGTGCAGCAGGCTGGGGGCTGAGCCCTGTTGTTTCCTGGGAGCCTTGTGCCCTTTCCACTCTGCTGTGAAAGAGGCGGAGTTTGCCTCTGCTCTTCCTGCCTTTGCAGCCCTTCCCCTCTCCCACCACTGCTCCCTGGACCCGGGGTCCTTTGTTGTTCCTCTGATCTCCCCCACCCTGAGACTGCCTCTTCACTCTTGTTGCTTCTCGGTTCTCTAATTTGATAAATTATGCTAATGGCTGAAAATAGGTCAAACACAGCACATTTCCAATCTTATTTTAAGCTTTGGGGAGATGAAGCCTTAATGGAAAACGAATACAAAGACTATTTAATGGACATGCTGGCTGAAGGATAAACTACTTTCATCATTATGCAAGCATTTATCCAGCACTTATGATCTTGGAGGAACTGAGCTAGGAAGCCCATGGGAGGGTAGGGTGGGCCTGCTCCCCCTTGCCATGGTACAGAAAGCCCAGGGCTGAGAGTCGGTTGCAGTGCTGAGTCCTTGCTATGAAAAACTGAGCAAGCAACAAGCTCTCTGACCTAGTGTTCCATAAAAGGAAGATGAAAATACCTACTCACAAGGTTCTTGTGAGGATTTGATAGACTAAAGTATGTAGGCATGTCTGACAAGTGTTAGGAGTTTAATTTTTGACTATGGTAGTTCTTTTCCTTCTCAGAAAGCTCACATTCCAGTTGGAGAGGTAAAGTCACTAACATGAATTGACTTGCTGTTAGCTACCATTATCCTTCCTGAACCTCACAAAAGAACCACACACTCTGGGAAGGGGATAAGCGGATGGAACACAAGTGAGAACAGGCACAGGTGAGGACACGACACAGATGAGAGGACAGGGTGCAGGTGAGAGAACAGGGTGCAGGTGACAGGGCAGGGTGCAGGTCTATGTTCAGGTCAGTAGGGTCGAACACTTCTGGGGCGTGAGGGCAGGAGAGGAGAGTGGTGGCTGACAGGGATGCACCCCTTCCTTGAGGGGCTTCTTGTCTTTCTTGCATTCTTTAGAGAGCTTGATTTGAATTACAAAAATAATATATGCTTTTAAAAATAAAAAGTTAAATCACTGCAAAATTTTATAAATTCTTTACAGAATTTGTGTAAATCGCTTCTCTTACCCCTCAGTCCCACTGCCAAGCAGTAAATATTGTTGACAATTTGGTGTTGTCCTGCCACACCTTCATCTATGCCCAGTCAAACATATCTTTTTTTCCATTTTAAAATCACTGCTTTAATTTTAAAATAATGGTTTACCCTAAGAATTGTTCAGCAATTTACTATTTTTTTTTGGTTTTTTACTCAAACTCTATCATGGCCAACTTTCCACGTCAGTAAGTACAATTGACCTCATCATATGAAAGAGCTGCATGGCATTACATAGCATGGGTAGACTATAATTTATTTAACTTGTTCCCAATAAATTGTCCTCAGTTTTTCTCTATTATAAGCAATGGGGCAATTTCTTCATTAATTCAACGAATATGAACTGAGTAGCTACTATGCACCAGGCACGGGCAGTGCTTTATGGACACAAACATGAGTACAAAAGATCCCAGTCCCTGTGCCCCAGGAGCGTGTGGGCTGGGGGAGAGACATCAATGCAATACTCGCACAGGTAAGTGTAAAACTGCAGCTGCAACTGGCAAGCACACACCTTTCAGGGATTCAAATAAGAGGGTGTGACTTGGTCATGAAGTGAAGGAGGGCTTCCACAGGGAACATGGCTGAGGCAGTAGCAGTCTCCCAGGGGAATAGAGTCACAGTTCTTTTGTGCAGAGAGAGCAGTTGCTGAATAGCCCAGGGGCAAAGGGAGCCGGGAGGGCACAGGACTGAGGCCGACCAGACTGGCTAGAGCACAGGCAACCCACCGGGGAGAGAGGCTACCTGCAGGGTTGGACCAGCAGAGACTTGGAGTACCACTTGAGGGGTCTCCCCTTTGTCCTAAGAGCCGTGCAAATCCATGAGCAGGTTTAATCAGCAGGATACAACCAGTAGACCCATTAGAAGGGACTTGTTCAAGCCGGAGAGGATGGGGGTTGTGTATATGTGTGTGATAGTGGAGTGACTCCTAGATTTCTGGCTTGTATAATTTGCACGGCAAGGATGCTGTTTATTGAGATAGGCAACAGCAGAAAAGGAACTGCAGAAGGGGGAAGGAGGAGTGAGGAAAGAGAGGACAGGTCCCAGCTGCCTCCTTCGGTCAGACTTTTGCAGTCACTCTCCTTACTAAATACACCCAATTATAGCAATTAATTTAATGTAATTGGTCTCTGTAAGTTCGTTTTTCTACTTTTACACTCCTCAAGAGTGGGATCCATAACTTTTAATCTTTAAATCCTCAGTGTCGTAACAAATTGCCAAAAGCTGGGTGGCTTAAAACAACAGAAATTTATTCTCACAGTCCTAAAGGCCCACAATCCCAAATCAAAGTGTGAGCAGGGCAAAACCCCCTCTGAAGGCTCTAGGGGAGAATCCTTCTTTGCCTCGTTCAACATCTGGGGGCTCCCGGGGTTCCTTGGCTTGTGGCAGCATCACTCCATGTCTGCCTCTGTCTTCACGTGACCTTCTGGTCTGCATCTCTGTCTCTGTTTCCCTCTGCCTTTCTCTTACAAGGACACCTGTCACTGGATTTAAAGCTCACCCTGAATCCAAGATGATCTCAAATTCCTTAACTTAATTCCTCCTTTTTCCAAAGAAGGTCACAGTCACAGGTTCTGAGGGTTATGGGGTGGACATATCTTTCAGGGGGGCCACTGTTACACCCACTGCAGTCAGTAAGCACCGGCTGAATGAGAGAGTCTGTCCTCCCACACAGTTCGTGAAGGAGAGCTGTGCACACTTTAATAATGCCAAAGCGGGCAGTGCCCAGCTGGTGAACCAGCCGGGAGCCAGATCCTGAAAGGCCCATCAACCCAGCTCTGTGGTTAGAATGAACCCCTACGATAGCGTTTCACAACTCACCTGTTTCAGAAGTCACCTCGGGTACCTGTTACACACTTGAATTCCCGGGCTCCTCCCAGATCTATTGAATCCAATTTTGGGGGGGAGTGGACTAAAAATCTGAATGCCTGACAAGCACCCCACATATTGTAATCTCATTCTTTAAAACCACTGAGGCCTGTGGGGGGATATAAAATGATGCAACCACTATGGTATTTTCATAAAAAGTCAGACATACACCTACCATTTAATCCAGCCACTCCACTTCCATGAATTTACCAAGAGACAAGAAAGCATATGTCCACGCAAAGACTTGTACACCAGTGCTCGTGGCAGCTTTATTTGTAATAGTCAAAAACGGAAACAACCCAGATGTCCATCAACAGGTGAATGGATAAGAAAAAATTGTGGTGATACATACAATGGAGTTCTACTCAGCAATAAAAAGGAATGAACTACACATCAACATGGATGAATCTCAACATAGTTACGTTGAGTGAAGGAAGAAAGACAAAAATAAAAGAGTGCATAGTCAATGATCCCACTTATATAAAACTCCAGAAAACGCAAACTGATCTGAGTGACAGAAAGCAGAACAGTGGTTACTTGGGACGAGAGGGAAAGGGGAGGTGGCTGGAGGGACGAACTAAAAGGGTCACCAAGAAACTTTTAGGGATGATGGATATATGCACTACCTTGATCGTGGTGCCATTTCACAAGCTTGCACATATGCCAGAGCTTAAAAAATTGTACACTTGAAATATATTCAGTTTACTGTATAGCAATTATACCTCAATAAAACCATTTTTTAAAACCCCACAGGAGCATTTTTAATTAAAGTGGAGGCATGATCAGATTTTCAAAGATCTGCCAGTTGTGCAGAGATGAAGAAGACACAAAATGGGGGAACCAGGCAGGGCATTTTATTCCCGGGAACCTTACAGATTTTGTTGCTATTGAAGATGGTATTTTTTGTTACCTTTTCCAATGGTTGCAGATATATTGTGATGCAATTTGTATTTGCATATTGACCTAGCAACCTTGCAGAGCATTTTTTTTATTAGTGTTAATAGGGTTTCTATAGATTCTCTTAGCCTTTTTTTGTAAATAGTAGTATTGCCTGTTAGTAATAATAGCTTTGTTTCTTCTTTTCTTGTCCTTTCAACTTTTATTTTTCTTGTATTAATCCACTAGCTAGGATTTTCAATGTAATGATGAGTAGAAGCAGTGAAGCACAGATGGTGTTGATCTTAAACTTAAGGGAGAATAATTTTGAGTTTTTCAACATTAAATTAAATGTTTGCAGTAGCTTTTTGATGTATACATTTTATAAAGTTAGGGAAATGCTCTTTATTTCTAGTTTACCAAAATTTTTATAAAATTAGAAATGGATGTGAGATTTTTATCAAGTGCTTTTTATGCATCTACTAAGCTGTCCAGTAAGTATATAAAATGGACTGCAAGGGAACCCCTAAAAATGACAATTGTGTTAGAGTGGAGAGATTATTAGAGGTTATTTTCATTTATTTTTATATCTGTTTGTAATATTGTGACATTGCTTCCAAATTTTAAATACTTCCTTCTTTGGGGTACCCAATGGCAGTGTTTCAGGATCCAAATGAAATACATTTTTCTGTTTCTTTTCAGGACACCCAAAACATTAGCCTATTTAGTAATGTTAAAGGAAGAATGTCTACAAAAATTCAGATCACATAAATACTCACATATTCAAAAAGTATTTATTGAGCACTAATTATATTCCAAATACTATGATAGAAGCAGGGATTAAAAAACCAAATAATCAAAAGAAAGCTGGAGTGGTTAAGAAAAAAAACAAAACTGAATAAGATTGGGCCTCTTTCTCGGGGAGTGAGCATTGTGTGGTGCTTAAAAGTCCTAGAGACAGATTAACTTTTTACAAGCATTTGATCTTGGGTAAATTACTTACTTAAGCTCTTTTAGCTTCAATTACCTCATTTGTAAAATGATAATATGAAATAATAATAGAACATTCTAATGGATTTTGCAATGGTTAAGATGCAATGATTAAGAGGCTACTAATATTTCAAATTAAACAATAAGGAAAATATATCTCTTCACATAGAAATAAATCCTGGTATACCTTGGTTGGTTACCTCAGTAATCAAGGGACTCAAGGACTCAATTACTTTCCATTTCTTGGTTCCTACATTTTCTTTACATCTCCTTGTTCTCAGGCTAATTTCCCTCCTAGTTGCAGAATGATTGCCAAAGTTTCTGGCATCCAGAAACTTTCAAAAAGTACCTCCCCTTTTCTCACCCATTAGACTTCTCTTCATATCTCAATGGCCAGAATTGTATTACATGTCCAAGCTGAAACCAATCACTCCAAGAGAAATTAGATCACAGTAACTGGTTTAGAGCAATTGGGATATATCTTTCCTTGAGGAAGAGTAGTAGACATCCAAACAAAATTAGGTCTGTGCCAGCCATGAAGAAAGGACCTGGTTGTTTGGTAGGTGTGATAGTGTAATATTATGATATATATAGTTATAAAAATATATAGGTTTTTGTTCATGGTTCCTGCATCATAACTCCCATATTCCTTGTTACAGTCTTTTGTTATAATGTTGGAGTATTTTAGGCCTCAGAACTGGCCTCAGAAAGCAGAATCTCTCTCTGTCTCTCTCTCACCTTCCCCTGCCCTCCTTTCATCTCCCCAAGGCAGGAATCTTTCCCTGCCTTTCTGTCTTTGGGCTGGCCATAAAGAAATTATCTGATTATAGGTCATAAGGCCCCCCTTTCAAGAAGGGGTCCTACCCCATATCTTGGAGGAAGGAATGCTGCACAGAGACGCAAAGAAGAATATGAACAGACAGACCTTGCTGGGGTTCCCCACTCAGTCTATTAGTATTAGATCATACCCTTTTTGTCCAATCACATTTCTACATGGTTGTTAATCATGCTTACCCAACAACATCGACATAAAAGGCCCAAGAGGACAGGGTTTGGAGAGCTTCCGAATAGCTGAACATGTAGAGGCTTACAGGAAGACGAACAAGAACTCATCCATATGATGGGAGGGTGGCACACCCCAACTGCACGGGGACAGAAGCTCCTGCCCTCGGGACCTTCCAGACCTCGCTCTATGTGTCTCTTTCTCTGGCTGTTTATTTGTATCCTTTCCAATATCCTTTGTAATAAACCAGTAAACATAAGTGTTTCCCTGAGTTCTGTGAGTCACTCTAGGAAATTAATTGAACCCAAAGAGAGAGTCATGGGAACCCCAACTTGAAGCCAGCCAGTCAGAAGTTCTGGAGGCCTGGACTTGTGACTGGTGGGAAGGAGGGGAAAAGCTTGTGGGACTGAGCCCTCAACCTGTGGGATCTGAGGCTGTCTCCAGTTAGATAGCATTGGAATTGGAATCGAAGAACACCCAGTTGGTATCTGCTGCAGAATTGATTGTTGTTGTGGTGTGAGAACAGAGGAAAAACAGTTTGTGTTTTTTCTTCAGAGTAGGCAACAACAGTGCCTACTGCAGGGCTGTTGTAAAACTTTAATGATATAATTGGTGCAAGGCCCTTGGAATGGTACCTGGTTCATAGTAAGCACTCAAATAAATGTTAGCTACAAATATCTCTCATGCATTTCAATTCACAATGAAGTTATAAATCTATACATGTTTTTTAAAAATGCATTTTTCTTATGGTGGGTGTTCAATGATGGATGTTAAAAAGACGATCGTGCCAACCCAAAGTTGGAGCCCCTAACGTGGTGTGGAGAGAGGAACCGAAGGGTGAGGAAGGGTGGAGAGCAGCGTCGGTCAGGAGAGGCTTCTTAGAAAGAGATGGCTGGCAGCGGCGTCCTGAAAGACAAACAGAAGTGAGCAGTTTAAAAAAAAAAATGGATTGAGACCGGGCACTATGGAT
Organism: Daubentonia madagascariensis; assembly: GCA_023783475.1. Classification (NCBI taxonomy): domain Eukaryota; kingdom Metazoa; phylum Chordata; class Mammalia; order Primates; family Daubentoniidae; genus Daubentonia; species Daubentonia madagascariensis. Next base: position 3,661,040 of record JAKFHU010000913.1, on the reverse strand, counting down.
GACTCACACCTGTAATCCCAGCACTTTGGGAGGCCCAGGCAGGAGGATGCTTGAGCCTAAGAGTTCGAGACCAGCCTGAGCAACATAGTGAGACCTCATCGCTACAAAAAAAAAAATTACCTGGGCATGCCCAGGAGTTTGAGGCTGCAGTGAGCTATGATCACGCCACTGCACTCCAGCCTGGGTGACAGAGCCAGACCCTGTCTCTAAAAAAATAAAAAATTTTTAAAAAAAAGGGGAAATAGAGTAGTGGTGGGACACGAGGATAGAGGCTTAGAGTCCTGGAGCCCGTGAAAATGCCTGGAGGCAGGGACTGCCAGGAAGAGACCAAGAAAGCCTTAGAGGGCAGTGTGCCTAGAGGGCAGGCTGATGCCAAAACAGGATATGTCTTAGACAAATTGATCTTAACCACATGCCAAAGTTTATTTTCTTGCTAGCAAGGAAACCAGCAAGATGACAAAAGAATGTGCTGGTTCTGAGAGGGTTATATAGTTGGGGAAAAGAATCTATCATAAGTAACTAGTTTTTAAAGTGAGAAAGATTGCAAGGTCATTTCATAAGGTCATAATTTCAAGTGCATATTGGCTATACCAGGACAGTCTAAGATGGCAGGTATGCTGCCTGTCAGTTAAAAGAGAAAAGAAACAACACTTGGCACATCTAAGAAGCAGATGATAAGGATTCATTTTTCTCTGCTTTTGGAAGGCCGGGTTGCATCCCCTGCCATGGGGGTGGGGCAAGCTGCAGGCGACCCAGAGGTAGGAGCCACTGCTCAGGGCATGAGCAGAGCATGAGTGTGAGGGGGAGGTCAGGGCCTGGCTCCCAGTTCTCACTTTAAACAAGTTATCCCTCTTGATTTGTTTCATTCAAGCCACAAAGAAGCAAACTGCAGTTTGCTCACGGTTTAGTTTTAGGTAACAGTTTTTCCCACTGAAAATGAAAAGTAGCTGTGAACCCTGAAAGAGCCAGTCCTTCACGGTGGGTCCTGAGTGGCTAACTAAGCCCAAATTCAAAATAGAGCCAAGTGGCCATTTGCTGATTAGAGGTCACAAGCGTACTCTCTGTTCTGAAAAACTTCCATGCTTGCTTAACTTTGGGACTTTCATAATGTCTGTTCCTGTTTATGTCACCTGAATCAGCCAGTCGACTGTGACCTGTGTTGACAAATCAGAACTCATTAAGTTTGCATCATTCATTTGCATAAGCGGACCAGAGTCGGAACCTGGGCAGAAATTTTATAAAAGACAACCTCTCAGCTGGGTGCAGTGGCTCACACCTATAATCCTAGCACTTTGGAAGGCCCAGGCGGGAGGATTGTTTGAACATAGGAGTTCAAGACCAGCCTGGGCAATAGTGAGATCCCATCCCTACAAAAAAATAAAAAATTAGCCAGGCATGGTGGTGCACGCCTGTAGTCCCAGCTACTCAGGAGGCTGAGGTGGGAGGCAGGAGGATCGCTTGAGCCTAGAAGTTGGAGGCTGCAGTGTACTATGATGACGCCACTGCATTCTAGCCCAGGCAACCGAGTGAGACCCTGCCTAAAAAAAAAAAAGACAACCTCTTTCTCTGTTCTCTACCAACCAATGGCTACCTCTCTCCAGTTTGCAAACTGTTTACAATTTCATGTTGTAAGGGTTGGGGAAAGTGGGGTAGTTGAAACATATTCTGAAAGTTGGAGGGAACCACTGCTGAGTTGTAAGGCTCCCTCTCTGGCATCATCATACTCAGAAAGGAGACAAACTAAGACAAACAACAAGCCCAGTGGTGCAAGTTCTTTCACTGTGATAAGGAGACTCATCTATGCTTTTAAACACTTGCATGAAGAGACTTGATGTGTAGAAACTGTTTTTCAATAAGAACCTGCAAATGACAACTCTTACCTTAAATAACCAGTTTTGTCAAGTCCAAAGCAGGGCCTTTTTGTGCCCCCTTCAGGACCAGGGATTGCTGGTTCCTCTCTGATTTCCACCAGCCCAAAGATGGTAGCAGCTAGACAGCACCTGAACTGCAGCAGCCTTCACCTCAGGTCCAGCTTGCTCTAGGCCAGAAAGGGCAGTTCCTTCTGAACTCTCTCCAAAAAGAGGCATCCTGCTAAGACAGAATGTTCCAACTCTGCTACACCCAGAAGATAAAACAACCAATATGTTTGAGAGAAGCAGCAATCAAAGGAGGGAAGGTAAATAATTTTGTACTTGCTTGGCTGGCTGGAAGTTGAGAAGGAAGAGCGAATGCCCTTTTGCCCTTCTGTGGAGCTGTGCCCCTCCTCTGTCCTCAGCCAACCCTCTGTCCCCGCCTCTGCCATGGCACCTCGTGTAGAGCCTCACATTCTGGTGCCCAGTCTGTGCCTCTGAACTCCTGGGGGCCACCATCCTCTGTGTCAAAGGCCTCACTATGGGAGTGACCAGGGACTCGGACAGGAAGGCCTGGGGGAGAACTCTTTCCGCCCCCCACAATTCTTCCTCACCCTGCAAACCCATATCTTTTGACCCAAAGGTCAGAGTGGAAAAGGAAAGTCAGAAGAAAGTAAGCTGTTGTGGCTGACAAGTCCTGAACATCCTTTCAGGCTGGCCCATGTCCTGCCGTCCCTTCTTGCGTCTCACCCTTGGGCAACACCTACTTTCTTCCAGCAGTCACTTAGCATGTTGCTTCTGTCTTTGGGCCTCTCTGCACGCTGGGTCCCTTCAGCCTGAAACACTCCGGCGACGGTGTTATGAAAGCTGACAGGAGCTCCTCCCAGATGCCGTAGCATCCAGAGTGCGCTTCACTCAAAGTGCTTCCCACTCCATACAGGAGTTACTGATTATCCGTTTCCTCCACCATCCTGTGCCCTCCTCAAGGGCAAGGACTGAGCGTTACACGTGCGTGTGTTCCGGTACCTTGCATCGTGCCTGCACGGACTAGGCCCTCAAAATCGTGCTTGTCAGAGCAGCCTGAACATGGGCAGCAGGGAGCCCGACCCGGGCCACCCAGCTGCCCCTGCGCCCCAGCCTCGCCCACCTCTCTCCCCTGCTGCCCGCGGCCGGAGGAGGGCACGTCAGCGACAGGCTGAGGCCAGGCTGAGCCGGTCAGAAGCTTGGCCTTTTCCTTCCCCTCAGCTGCTGAAGAACAAGGAAAAAGAGCCTCTCCCTTTTGACCTGTTCCAACTGCCAGTGCTGGGCACAGTGCTATTCCTCCTATTGTTGGGGTTTTCCTGTTTGGGCCCCTTAAGGTGCCACTTGGGAGAAGTTGGGCTCTTTAGCGGACAGATTCCTGAACATGAGGGACTCTCTCCAGCCTTCACGACTCGACTCTGGGAGGTTTATTTATTTGAAATCCTTTAGCAAATTAGACCTCCTAGAGGCCTGTGGACTCTCAGCCAAGGCGGATTCCTCTGGGAAACAAAGCACCTTACAGGGGAAATAGGGAGGCAGTGTTTCCTGAGGAGAGGACACTTTTGAGAGCAGCTCATATTTTATTCTGTCAGGGCAATAAAAAAGTCTTATCCAAAAAGACCCAGAAGTGAAAAAACAGTAACCCTGAACTCCAGAAACAAAAACAAAACCTCTAGAGTTTTTAGGTCCTGGTCACCTCCCAAGCCAGCCCCAATCCCAAACAAGGCCAAATGTGGAAGTCACACCAGTTGCTTCTCTCATCAGGAGTTATCTGCTTTCCATGACTATACACGGGTCTAACCCGGTTATTTCCTTACCCTTCACTCCTTTCTCTGAAGCTGTCCCCTCCCTCCCTCTCTTCACCACACCTCTCTCCTCTCGCCCTCTTTGCGTCTATAATCCCTCTCTCCTCCGCCTGCCCCTGTGTGCGCGCGCACACGCACACACACACACACACACACACACAGCTTCCCCATGGCAGGTCCTCACACCCCACTCCCTCATGCCTCACACGGCCCCTGCTTTCTCAAACCCGGTCTGCTGGCTCAGTAAAAACAATTAGCTGAATTCCTGCCCAAGTCAACTTTCATTTACTTCAAAAGTTATCAAGCACTTACTATATAAGGTCCCGGACTAAGGGATGGGGTTACGGAGAGGAACAAGATCTTAGAATTTGCTTGGGAGGATACATATAAACAAATACTTTGGGTGCAAAGTAAGTTCTAATGACAGAGATGTTCACAGATCTTGGGTGCCCAGAGGAGGGGGCTCATCCTCGGAGTTAAGGGAAGGCTTCAAGGAGAAGGTGATGCCAGAAGTAGTGTAGAAGGAAATTCCAGAAAGAGGCAGCAACATAAACAAAGGCACAGAGACAGGAAATGTGTGGCTTACGAAAGGAGTCACTCCAGAATTGTTGTGTGGGATGTTGTAGGAGATGAGTCTGATAAAGTACTAAGAGAAGGTCCTGGAAGCCCCTTTAAGCCAGTTGAAGGGCTTGGACTCTTCTGTACAGGATAGGGAACACATGGAGGGTTTCAAGCAGAGAAACTGTATGATGTCACCTGGTTGCAGAGTGAAGGATGGACTTTCAAGTGGTCAGACTCCGCCTCTCCCTCTCTCTCCCAAGCTTGCCTGGTGACGGCATGGACCAGCCAGGGGTGGTAAGGATGGAGAGGAGGCAGCAGATTTGAAACATAGATGGTTTTTAAAATCATCGCTCTTTGGTGGCTCACTGGAGTGGGGAACGAGTGAGACAGAGTCTCAGATGATTTTGAGGCATCTGGCCCAAGTCACTGTTGGGAGGGAGCAGTGAGGAGTACGGGAGAGGAACAGATTTTAGGGGGAGGAAAATGAGTTTAATCTTACATTTTGTAGAGAGTTGAATGGTGGACCCTAAAAGATATGTCCATGTCCTAATTCCCAGAACCTAGGAATGTTACTTTATTCAGTAAAAAGGTCTTTGTAGATGTAATTAAGTTAAGAATTTTGAGATGAAGAGATCATCCTGGACTCTCTAGGTGGGTGCTAAATTTAATGGCAGATGTCCTTGTAAGAGACACACAGAGGAAGATTTGAGACACGCAGAGGAGAAAGCTGTGTGAAGGTGGGGGCAGAGACTGGAGTGATATGGCCACAAGCCAGGGAGGCTGAGCCTTGCTGACAGCCTCCAGGGCTGAAGAGGAAGGAAGGATTCTCCCCAAGAGCCCCCAAAGGGAGTGCGGCTCTAGTGATGCCTCAGGTTCAGACTTCTGGCCTACAGAACTGTGAGAGGATAAATTTCTGTTGTTTTAGGCCACCCAATTTGTGGTAATTTGTGCAGCAGCTACAGAAAACTAACACAGACGTCATGTTGAAGGCCATCTTAGTGTATGGTTCAGCAGACAGATCTAAAATCTAGCGGGTTTTCAGGGCTGGAGATGTGGGTTTGGGAGCCAGAGGTGACAGTTAAAACCATGAGCCTGACACACCAAGGTGATGGGTAAGCTCGGGAAAGGGCCAGGAGGAAGGCAGAGAGAAGTGGTCGGAGAGGTCAGAGGTCAGGAAAGAGCCAGGAAAGCACCAAATCACAGAAGCCGAGAGAGCAGAGTTTTAAGGGGAGAAAGGTCAAAAGTGTCAACGTAGAAGAGGAGTCCAAGAAAAGACCCCAGATATCCACTGGTGCTTACAAATCATCGTTTACTGATGGCCTGATGGCAATGGTGATCGTGGATGATGGGGGAGAAGTTCTAATTTCCAGGGCAAGAGCAAGCCCTTTAGAGCCCCTAAGCACTCAAAAGATTATGTTGTCCTTCCCATGTGTATTCCAAAATAAAATCAGTGCTAACTTATAATTGTAACAAAGTCCAACTGAATTTTGATTTTTCCTAAGATATCATCAACTTAAATATCTGTTTTAATCCACATACACGTACATACATACTCTATTCTTTCATTATTTTTTCTCCACAATGCCTTTGTTCTGCCTAGTGCTGGTTGCAGGAGGTGTGGGAGGTAAGGGGGCATGGAGAAGGGAGGACAGTCAGCATAACCCAGAAGCTCAAGTGAACAGGGAAGGACAGAGAGGAGGATTTGAGGACGAGGGGAAGGTTGTGTTGCGGGGGAAGAAACTTGGTTATGCTCACAGGCTGAGGGGGTAAAGCAAGGAGGGTGACTTGGAAAATGCTGGTGAGAGAGCAGGAACGGCTGATGGAGCAGCATCCAGGCCATGAGACGTGGTGAGTTGTGGGAGCTTGGCCTGGACAGCAGGAAGGACCCCTCAGTCTGGGAGGCTGGAGGAAATGGGTGCAGGTGTGGGTAAATGCGTAGGTGGGAGGGGAGCTGGTGGCCTCGGATATCTCCGAGAAGGAGGAGACATGGTGGGGAGTGGGGTGTTGGGGGCACTGCTTATTTAAAGGAGCTGACCCATGGCAGTGACTCATTTGTCCACACCTCTTCAGCTCCTCTGGGATCTCCTTAGTCTTTTGTGTCCCTCATTGTTTTCTGAACCCGCCACCAGCAGCTGCTTAACCAGGTGCTTAAACAGGGACAGAGGAGATAGCTGAGGGGCCACTGTGGAGACAGCAGGTCAAACCTCCTCTGTGGGGCCCACCCCATCCTTACCTTGGCCCTGGCCTCTACCACTGCCCTAGCTCATTGTGGATTTGCACCCAATTCCATATCCCCAGGTCACCTAGTGAGTTTCCCTCACCAGATGAGTACTTCTACACCATCCCCATTTCTTTCTCCCAACTTGGATTCATTTGATTGTAACCTGAGTGCAGTTTTATTTCTGTTCATATTTATTGAGCTGGGACACACATGTGCACATGTGCATGTACCCCACCCCACCACATACACACATACTCTGGGCATCTTTGGGCATAGTTTCAAACAGCCCTCCCCATGCTCAAAAACTTTTTGAAGTTCCATATTATGTTTTTAAAACTTATTGGAATGTTGTATTCTTCTGCATAATATATTGATTTTTGATATATTATAAATATATTTTAAACCACTTACTAGCAAATAAAATTGACCTTCCAGGAAAATGCCCATATTTGTCCTGTGGCTCTGTGTACCCCTTGGGACACAGCTGATCACTCCCAGAGGTATCTGTACCTTACTTGAGAAACATAGATCTACAAATTAATGCTTTCTTATTTGTAAGCCCACCAATTTGCTATCAGCGACACAGGTGAGTTCACGTTTGGTTTAGGTGTTATTTAATTGCATCAGACAGATGGAATGTCAGTGATTATAGGCATCATAAGTATGTTTGGTCCATCTGGAGTCCACAGGGGGAAGTGATGCCAGAGCAAGTTAGTGGTAGAGTTGGGACACATACCCAGGTGTCCTGACTCTCAGTCAGGCCTCTGCCATTCTACCATACCTTCTTCCTTTGATGTTTTTGAATATTCCATCTAGTTCTAAAGTTACAGGATTCTAAACAGGGGTGCAGATGTTAACCTCTGTGCACTCTTCAAGACGCCTCTCCTCTTCACTTTTACCCTTCACTACTAATCTTTGTCCATAGGCTCCAGCAGTTTTATATCCCCTCTTCGAGACCGTGTTTAGGTCCTAGAAAGATCAAATTGATTTAATAAACTGAAAAAATCAAATTATTTATTTATATGTGATTATTTGTTTAGTGGGCTTTACACTATTAGCTCAAACGTCACTTTCAGTAAGATACACTCTTCCTTTAAACCCTGCATGGCTCCCCATTACCTATGGCATTGCAGCCTTTCCCCTCCTTCACCTGCTGCTCTGGGCTTCGGGGGTCCAGGCTGGGCACATTAGGTGTTACTAGAGGATAGGTCAGGCCCTGTTTGGTCCTTGTCACATGACTTGAAGACTGAACAAGTGTGGTGCTGCTAGCAAGTGCCTGCAGCAAGGAGTGGGGCTGCAGGTGGCCCTGGGAGAGGGTTCTTAACAGTCTGGTTCCGTTTCCCCGTAACCCAAGTCTACCCCATTCACTTCCTTTTCATTGTTGGCTCCTTTACTCCTTACATGAAGTACAGTAACGCAAACTCTTCCTGTGCATTCCCAGACTCCCCATATCTATGCTATTGTAATTTATTCCTGGTATGGACTGAATTTGTCCTCCCAAAACTCCTCTGTTGAAATCCTGTCCCCCAAGGTGATGGTATTGGGAGGAGAGGCCTTTGGGAGGTGAGCAGGTCATGGGGACCCCACCCTTACACATGGGATGAGTGCCCCTATGAAAGAGGCCCCAGAGAGCCCCTCGCCCCCTCTGCCCTGTGAGGACACAGCAAAAAGACAGCTGTCTATGAACCAGGAAGCAGCCCTCACCAGACACCAGATCTGCCCTGGGTCGTGGACTTCCCAGCCGCCAGAACTGTGAGAAGTAAATTTCTGCTGTTTGAGCCACCCAGGCTACTGTACTTCTGCATGGACTGAGACCCTTCCTGAGTGGGCCTCTACCCCTGCACTCTACCCCTTCAATCTACGCACTACACAACTGCCAGACTATCTTCTTTCAGCTGTATTTTTATCTTCTCAGTCCCCTCCTATCTGCGACTTAACCCACGAAGTCCAAATGCCTTAGGTGGACCTCTAAAGTCCATTTGTAACCATCCTCACCTCTAACAACTTCATTTTCTTGCTGATCCTCCAGATGGACTTCTCTAAACATAAAATAAATGCCTCTCATCACAGACCAGTAAGCCAGACATCTGTGGGGCTGTGGAGGCAGGCACCTGGAAGAGATACAGTTAGTTGGTTGGGAAGATTAGAAGAGGTAAGCACTAGGAGCTAATAAGAGTTCATGGAGAATAAATTAATTATACCACTCCCTAGACTCACTTTTTTCTTTGATAGGGGACTGTTAGATCAGGGAATTGATATAGACATAGTATATCTGGATTTTAGCAAAGCCAATTTTTTCTTAGTAATATTCTATATAATCTATCTAGTTCGGACTTAGTTAAAAAATAATAATATTCTATACAAGATTGATGAAGTTGAGTGAACTGGCTATAATGTGCTTTCACTAATGTGGTATGTGACTATATTAGCTCTCCACTCTGGATGAATGTTAAGTTGCAGTAACAAAGAGACCTCAAAATTACAATGGGATAAGTAGGAAACACATAACAGTCTGGGTGGCCCTGGCTGTCAGGGCAATTCTGAACCATGAGATCAATTGAGGATGCAGGTTTCTTCCATTTTGTACTGTCTTCATCTGCAAGTCCAAGTTGAGTTGGTGCCATAACCACATTCCAGCCAGCAGGAAAGGGAAAAGAGAATATGGAGAGTGAGCAAATTCAGCTTGGAGGAAGCAAATTGGAACGTCATTCCCACCCTATCCTACTGGCCAAATTCTAGTCACATGGCCCTCTCCTACATGCAAAGGAAGCAGGGAAATGTAGGTTCTGGATAGGTACCACGTACTTAGCGAAAACCCAGCAGGCATCAGGGGACTCTTTGTTCAAAGGAAGCAGGGGAGCGGGTAAGATGCTGGGGACAGTGGCAGCTCTGCCACATTGACCTTTGGCCAGCCATTTCTCCTCTTTAGCCTTCACATCCTCACCTATTACAAGAAGGCAGTGATATTTGCCCACCCAATCTCATAGAGCCATTTGGGGGACAAAATAAAATGAAACACAGGAGGACTTTGAAATTTTTTTTAAATTTTTAAAAAATGTACTGCACTAGAATGCAAAATGGCACAGCCATTTTAAAAACACATATTGTCAGTTTCTTATAAAGTTAAACAAACACCTACCATTTGATCCAGCAATCCCACTCCTAGGTATTTGCCCAGAAGAAATAAAAACCTATGTTCACACAAAAACCTGTGTACAAATGTTAGTAGTGGTTTATTCATGGAAACAATCCAAATGGGTAAAGAAACAGTGGAACCTCCACAGAATGAGATACTACGCAGCAATGAAAAGGAATGAATTCCTGAATACGTGTAGTAACCTGCATGAGTCTCAGTGCATTACGTTAAGTGACAGAAGCCAGACTCAAAAGGCTTCATGCTGTCTAAATCAATTCATATGACACTCTGGAAAAAGTAAAACTATAGGGACAGAAAACAAATCCATGGTGGCCATTGTGCTGGTGCTTACACAACTCTGTGTTTGTTGAAACTCTAAAAAGGGCATTTTTTAATACAATAATTTATACCCTAATAAACTTGACCAAAAAAAGAAAAGGTGCTGTGCTAATGCAAGCTATTAATTAATAATCATCTACCTAACAACTCAAAAGGTGACTTAACCCCACATCTGAATGAGATGGCATTGTTCATAACTGTCACCCACTCAGCATCTCAAATGGCAGCAAGGCGAGCCACTCACTCCTCTTTTACCTGTTGAAGCTCAGAGTCCTTAAATTATTTGCTAATATCATAGAGTGACACAGCTGCCATTTTAACCTGGTTTTCTGATTTCTGCTCTTTTCTCTTTTAATGATATTATTCTATTCTGTCTAGGAGTTTTGAATAATGTCAGACACAGACAAAAAACAATCAAACAAACAGAAGAAATGCAGAATACTCTGAAGCCCTTCTCTTCTCAGATGGCGGCTGCCCTCTCCTCCCTGGGGATTACAGTGTGACTCATCTCTGGCTGTGGGAAAGCAACGCAAACAGACTCAATGGCGTCCAGAAATCGGCCCCCTTGCAACTCGCCAATAGCACCCTTCCCACAGGCCATGGCAGTGGTGGACCCAGCCACTCGAGTCCCAGGGCCAAAATAAACAGCAGAAAAAATAGGAAGATGAGAGCCTCCCCATCAAGGAGGACTGTGACGGGAAGTGGGTGTGGGTGCTGAGCATTAAACACTTCTTTGTCCTCATCTGTTGGAAAGATTGCCAGACCTGGTCTGTCTCTTATCATAGCATAACAGTCATTAATATTTGTATCCCACATTAGAATGAATGAAGAATTCTCACATGTGTGAGGTGGTTTGATCCTCACTACGACCAGGGAAAACGATATTCCTATCATCCCCATTTACTGGTGAGAAAATAAACAAGAGAGCTGAGTTATTTTGCCGAGGACATCCAGCTAAAAATTGGTGAAGCAGGCCTTGCATCCAAAGTCCATATTCTTTTTAAAATCCACATTCTTTTCCTTACATTACTCTGTCTATTATTCTTACATCCCAGCAGGCTCAGTACCTGTCCTCACCAAGTACACAGCCTGGGGGAGGCAGCCCAGGCAACACCATGCTGCCCACCATGAGGAACTGAGTGGCTGGAGATGTGCTCCCAAACAGTTCCTCACTGGCAGTTGTTTATAACAATGTAGCTGTCGTTCCTGAATCTTGTAAACCAATGTATAGTTATTTATTTATTTAAACCCATTATACTCTGGGAGGAAGTAAGCTCTTTGAGTATTACCCTGTCCTTTACAAAATAATATTTCTTTATTTTTCTTGAACTGACCTCTTTCAATTTTATGACAATTGTTCCCTATTCCTACTCTTTCAGGTTATATGAACGAATCACTCCAGTCCTGCCTGTCATGGTTTTATTCACATGCTTTGCTCTATCACAGTATGACAGCTCAGTTTATTGTGGGTCTGCCTTGGTCCTTGTCCACAGAGGGAAATTGCCAAGGAGACCTCATTTCACTATGGTCCCCAGGGCATGAACTGACCAAGGTGACTGTGCATTAGGGAAGGTAAGACTCCCAGGGGTGTTTGCAGGGCAGAATAGAAGGATATATTTCCCTTTAATTAAGGATTTTGCTTCCTCAAAGGAGAGGGGCTACAAACTGCAGTGGCTGCTTTATTCTTCAAAACATGCCTTCTGCCACAGTGTATTTCTTTTGTGTTCACAGTTTTCCAACTCACCTCACCCCAAATAACCCTGTTCCGCTTATTCTCCTAAGGCTGGGCCCCCCCCTCCCCAGTTCCTCCAAGTGTTGGAGCTTCTGTGCTGCCTAATTACCTGCCCTGTGGAAGCCAGAAGGAGACTTCAGTCCCAGCTGGAGCCCAGCTGCTAGAGAGATGGAATATTAAGACATTTTCCTTTCTTCAGAGTCCCTGTTAACTCTTCCTGGTGGTGATTAGCCAGTTATTTTTAGCTCCATCTAAGCTCCCTGGTTAGTATTCAGGGCTGGTTTAGACAGCTCTGAGGCACACTCACCATGTTAATGCTCAGATCCATTTGGTCCCATTGAAGTGAATAAAATTAACTTGCAGGGCAGGCCCATCCCCCAGCCTCTGCTCCCTGAGGCCTTGGCTTTTGTCCAAAGGGCCTAACAGCTCTGGGGCCAGGGACAAAGTCTTACAGGAGGGATCTGGAAAATGAGCAATTTGGAAGCTGTATGAGACAGAAATAACACAGCAGTGGGAGTGAGGAAATCAAGGTTTGAGTCTGGACTTTGTCACCAGCTGTCTGTGTAACACCAGGCAAGTTACCTTCCTTTTCTGAGCCATGAGTGGAATGCTGTGGCTGCACCAGTCTGCCCCTAAGTCCCTTCTGGACTGAGGTGCTATGGAGTCACCAGGTCTAAAACGGTCTGATTGTGAAGAAACCTGAGCCTGGGTGAGGGCATCTTGAAAGTAAGATGCAGGTGCCTTTTTCTTTCTTCCTTTGATCCGTCTGGCTTCCCTTTTCCAAAGCTAATCCACACATGACATGGTTGTTCTCCTTCCACGTCCCTGCCCTAGCCTCACTCTTTTTCACCATTAGTCCCTGGTGTAAATTGCCTCCCACAGAACTCCCATGGGGGCTGGACAGCTGGACATGCTCAGGAGTCACCGTAGATTCAGCAGAAAAGCTTGTCTGGGGAGATGCAGTCCTGTTATCCAGATGGAGGGAGCCACTGGGCAGGAGGAAATCAGCCCAAATCCATTCCTTTTCATCAACCTAGGAATGATGAATTCTAAATTATGAATCTTGCTATCCTTCCTTAAGCAAGCATAGACGCTAAGCCAGTTCAAGGCATATGGGCATTGCCATTTTTCCAGAGGTGCACTTTGCTTTGGTTCAGTGGCAGGACCAAGCCTTATTCTGGGGGATGTTGTTTCCTGCTGTCCTTGTTGTAACATAGGGATGAAAATAGTTGCCAAGCTGCCTGGCTGACAGTCACAAGGATTAAATATTCTACATTCATACATATAATTTGTCCCAGGGCCTTGCACACAGTAGGTACCACTTTACTTTTTTATTAGCCATGGTTTGAAATTTATTAATAATATCCAGCTCTTACTGAATGCTCACTCTGGGCCAAGTAGAGTGCAGCATACAAGCAAGTATGGTGCTTTACAATAAAGATTACTATATTCCCATTTACAGATGAAACATTGAGAACACAGGAGATAAGCAGCTTGCACAAGCTCACACTGTAAGTGTAAAGCTGGGAGTTAAACCCAAGCTCTCTGAGGCTGGCGTCTGAGCTTTCAACCACATGCTGTACAGCCCCCGAATACAAAGATATGACTTTTTAAATGTCGTACTCACTTTTAAAATTCCCATGAGCCCTGCACAAAGTGTATTTTAATAGATATTTTATTTATGAATCAAAACTGTGAGCAATCCCTTCCTCACACCCTGATGCTTCAGTAACCAGTCACGAGTTCTGCCCTGGCGCTCCTCTCTCGTGGAAGCCCATGACAGAGCCTTCTGCATCTGCAACTGCTACATATGTCTTCATTTCCCTCCACCTCATTTTCAAGCTCATGGATTGTGATATCTGCACAATTTTTCTTCAGGCCAAATCAACTATGGACCCCGTTAGTAAAGGTTCCTTCAGCACCAAGGTGTCTCCTGGGCTTCCTTCCAAGTAAAGCCCCAGGCCTTTCCTCCACTGTCACCTGCTAGGTGTTGCTGTTGAGAGCTGGGCTTGCCAGAACTCCTTGGTCCCCCTTCTAGCCTTCCTTGAGGGTACAGCTCCCACTAGCTGACCTCTGGCTCCTCCACGACCAGGTCACAACAGTGATGGCCACTTCTGAAATAAGCAGAACAGGCATGGGGACAGTGCAGTCTAGCTGACCTGTAGCTGTCACTGGAGTACATGTGTATTTACCTTTAAGAGGCTCCCGAGGCTTCTACTAGGGCTGCATGTTGATTGACCAATAACCCCTCAGGGTGTAGTTAAGATAACTGTGTCTGGGACAAAGACTTCCAAGTAGAACAGGTGGGTTGACTGTGCAAGGGTGGGTCGGATGGGACCGGCTCTCTCTGGCTGCTTTCCCAGGCAGCCTTACCCTGGCCTTATCTCCTGGTTCACCCCTCGTACCAAACACTTGTATCTGAGCGACCCAGCCCAGCTGCTGCAGAGGGAGACTTCCTTAAACTGCTGCTGTTTGGACAAAGATCAGGCAAAACCAAGCCCAGTGCATTATTTTTACGGCCCTTTCTGCAAGCAGGTCATACTTGAAGGGACCACAGCTGGCCAATACCTGCCCTTCCCTCACTCTGAGTTTTGGAGTCTAAGGAAACTCTTGTGAACCTTCTAATGCTGGGACTGTGCACTTTATTGTAATCATAAACAGAACCCAATGCCACGACAGGTTGCACCTGGGCACTTGGTTAAATAATAAATGTAGTCTGCTTTGTTTCCTATTCATCTGGCCTGGCAGGCCCCTGAACAGCTGGGAGTGGGGGTGGGAGCAGCTGAGCAGAACCCCAGGGTCGTATTACTTCCAGAGAATCAGAGAGGGAGTGTTCTCAGCAACATAACATGCGTTGGCAGGGATGTGGAGAAGTAGGGTTGGTGGGAATGTAAAATGGTGTAGCCACTATGGAAAACAGTACAGCAGGTCCTCAAAAAATGAAAAATAAAATTACCATATGATCCAACAATTCCACTTCTGGGTATATACCCAAAAGAATTTAAAGCAGGATCTCAAAGAGATACTTGTACACAGCAGCCTTATTCACAATAGCTAAAACATGGAAGCAACCTAAGTGTCCATTGGTAGATAAATAGATAAGCAAAACATGGTATATACACACAATGGAATATTATTCAGCCTTTAAAAACAAGGAAATTTTGACATATGCTACGGCATGGATGAACTTTGAGGACATCATGCTAAGTGAAATAATCCAGTCACAAAAGGACAAGTATTGTATAATTCCATTTACATGAGATACCTGGAGTAGTCAAATTCAGAGACAGAAGGCAGAATGGTGGATACCAGGGGTTGGAGGGGGGTGGGAGTAGGGAGTTGTTGATTGTTGGGTACAAGGTTTTAGTTTTGCAAGATAAAAAGAATTGTGGAGACGGGTTGCACAACAATGTGAATATATTTAACATAACTGAACTGTGGCTAAGATGGTAAACTTAATGTTCCGAGTATTTTACCACAATAAGAGAAAAAGGAAGAGTCATGGAGCACAGCGGCACTGACAGGTGACAGGGGTCTTCAACCAGGACAGGCACTTTCATTTGTTTGATTGTCTCTACAGATGTAGATAATAACAAAAGTTACCGGAGTAAACGCTATTTCGCATTAACCTGGGCTTTTGCCCATACCACCACCTTCAATTCTTACAGCACTCCAGTGACGGAGGTGGTGTTATCCCCAATTCACAAGTGAGGAAAGCAAGGTTCAGGGGCTAGAGTGGGAACGGACTGAGTTATGTCGTTAACCGGCCGGTGCCTTGCACAGGGCTTTGGTGGTCATGCGGAGTGTGCCAGGCTTGGGGGCCTAAGTGTACCTGCAGCTTCTTTGTGGTCTCTGGGAACTCCCAATCATATTAAGGAGACACAGACACCGAGACAGACTCAGACTGGAGCCTTGGGGACACAGGAAGGGGGAATCACAAAGACTCAGGAGTTAATAAAAAAAGGAGCTGGTGCTGAATTGGCAGAAAAAGGGGAAGTGTTAAGGAGGCCTAAATTCTGGGGACTGAGGATAAACAGTAGCTTTGGATGGGAAAATAGTATTTATTAGTAGGAGGAAAAGGGAAGTGGAATTACGAACAAGACTTCCTAACGTGGATGTGTAGGTAAAAGGCCATTAGGCTGGGAAAGGCCCATGTGGGGATTGCTGGCACGAACACATTGAAATCCATGCAATAGTGGCTAATATTCATTGAGCCCCACTGTGTGCCAGACACTGTTCCAAGCTCTTTACATACACAGCGCATTTAATCCTCACAACAACCCTATGAGGTCAGTCTTATTCATCACACTCATTTTATGGATGAGGAAGCTAAAACTCAGAGAAGTGAAGTGATGTAGTCCAACATCACAGCGCCAGGGAGTAGCAGAGCCAGGATTCAAATCCAGAGAGTCTGACTCCAGAACCCAAACACCCAACCCTGACTCTACGTGTTTGGTGATAATGGAGTCATTGCAAACATGAGTGTTTATTATTCAACCAAAATCATTTGTATTTGGTCATAGGCATGATGAGCAATCTTGTTTGGTCAGAAATTAACATTTTGAGAATAGTTGCTGATGTTCATGTCTTGTGCATCATACACATCACAGATGTTCCAAAAAGCCTGTAGACGAACACAAGGAGCCTTAAAGAGGAGGGGTGGCTTCTCCATGTCCACTTTCAGAGCAGATAACTAGAGCTGGTAAATTACAACTTCATCCCTGCAGACCCACAGACAGAGTGATCACGAGAGATGGTCGCAGAGATCAGTAGGGACCTAAGTTAGTCAGGATGTGGTAGTTTTAAGTGACAGAAACCCAACTCAAACTAGCTTAAGTAAAGAGGAAAAACATCTGTTTGCTCACCAAACAAATTTCAGGAACGGCATGGAGCAGAGCCAGTTTAGAAACACCTGCTATCAGCAGAGACTTTGTATAGGTCAGTACCCAATTAAGGCCCCACCCTAACCTTAGGTCGCTTTCTTAAAATTTGTCCAAAGGCCGTTTGCACGAGAATCATTTAGAGAAGCGGGGAGGAGCATGTGAAGAACATGCATTTCTGGCCTGTAGTCCCAGCTAATCTGGGAGTCTGAGGTGGGAGGATCACTTGAGCCCAGGGGTTCAAATCCACCCTGAGCAACATAGACCTGTCTCTAAAAAAAGAAAAGAATATAAATTTCTGGAAGGGATTCTTGACCCACTAAATCAGAGTCCTTGGGGACATGGCCCAGGAATCTGCATGTTAAACATGCTTCCCAGGTGACTTTTTCAAGTCCCAATGTGAGAACGCTGCCTAGGTTACAACAGCAACAAGACATCTCTTGCCATCTGTTCCTTTGCGACACTGTCACAGGCAACCATGTTCCTTGCCTAATATCTCATCTGGTATTTACCCAGTGGTGTGATTACCTGATTAAAGCTGTTTTTCTCCACCCAACTATAGGCTTCATGAGAGCAGAAACTACATTTGTTGGTAAAATGCCCTCTGTTGTATCCCCATTGCTTAACTCGGTGTCTGGCACATCGTGAGCACTCAATAAATATTTATTAAATGATTGGATGAATGGATATAGTGACTTACAGTCCACAGGGTCACTTTCACATGCTTTTCTCATTTAATCCACACAAAAGCCCACAATGAGGTAGGTAGGCTAGACATTATTATTTCCATTTTTCAGGCAAGAAAACTGAAACCCAAGGAGAGATTGACTTGCACAAGTCACATACATAGTACATGGCAAGTGGTCTCACAGCTCCCACTTTATAATCTTCTAATACACTCCTTCAAACAGGGTGGTACAAGGGGCCAGTAGAGTTGCGGGTCACTAAGGATGTCCCCAGAAAAAGAAATACGACAAAAAGATCGCTGTCCCCAACTGACCTGCAAGTCTCTTTCCTGGACATGCCTTTATATTTTCTTATCTCTTCCTAGTTCAGCTCAATAGCTGTTCCACATGAACCTACTCCCTCTTCTCTCCAAGAGTCAAGCAAGGAAATCAAAGGAAGAGTAAGGTACAGTCCAGTTACTCAGAGATTTGCAAATAAGGTCTGATCTGCAGACAATGAGACAAAGAACGTCACATTACACCAAAATATCTTCAGACCAAGTCCCCTGTCTGTGCAGCCCGAGGTCAGAATACACACACATCCAGAGGTGGAGAGGCAACCGCTGTCATCAATGTGGTGATGGCAAATGCAGCAGCCATCTGCAGAGATGCTATGGAGCGTCTGGGTGTTCTGTCATTCAAAGTATCAGTAAGCGTTTACGGAGCACCATCTGCCCCTAGCAGTCTGCTGGACACAAGGGAGGGAAAACAAAAAGAACATAAGACACAGACCCTTGCCTGGAGGAGCACGTAGCATGCTTTCTGTTGGAAAGAATGCGATGTTATGACACAATTAAGAGAGGAATCAAAGTATGTAGTTAGTTACGTGCTGACATTAATGCTGTGGGAGGTCAGGATTGAGCTGTTTGGGCAGGAGGGCAAAGAAAGTGGTCATGGAAAATGTGACTGGGTCCGGAGAGACAGTTATAATTTAGAAGGCAGTGGAGAGGGGGAACATTCCTGAGAGCGCAGGCATGCACATGCCTGAGAGTGTAACAGAGAAGAGGTTCTGGCTGGCAGGAGGAGATACCGAGGCGGCTGTGCCCGTATGCCCTGGGCCAGCCTGCCTCATTCTGCTCCTGGCTTGCTGCTCGCTGGCTGTGCTTTCATTTCCTCTTCACTAAAATGGGATGGTCATGATGACTGTAAGAATAAATATTCCAAAAATAATGAACATCATAATAATCTATCTCACAGACTTTTTGTTAACCACAACCTTTAACAGGATTAAATGAGTTAATATACGTAAAGAGCTTTTAAAAAGTGTCTGGTTTGAGCCAGGCACAGTGGCTCACACCTGTAATGCCGGCACTTTGGGAGGCTGAGGCGGGAGGATCGATCCCTTGAGGCCAGGAGTTTGAGAACAGCTTGGGAAACATAGCAAGACCCATCTCTAAAAAATTTTTAAAAATTAGCCAGACATGGTGGCACACACCTGTAGTCCCAGCTACTCAGGATGCTGAGGCAGGAGGATCCCTCGAGCCCAAGAGTTCGAGGTTACAGTCAGCTATGATGACGCCACTGCATTCCAGCCTGGGCAACACAGTAAGACCCTGTCCCTAATTTTAAAAAAAAGTACCTGGTTTGAATAAATAGTGGCTGCTATCATTCAGCAGCATTCCCTGAGCTTCTATTATGTGGCTGGCAGGCAGTACAGTAGGGAAGAAAGACAAGATCCTTCCTCTTAAAGATCCCCCAGGAAGGAGAGGGAGAAAGCCAAGCAACACAATTACATTGCAGTTGCTTGTGATAAGTACCCCACAGAGGAAAAGACAGGGTACTCTGCGACTCAAGGATGGGTCACTCTAAGCCTGCCTAGAAGCATCCCAGGAAGACTTCTCAGAGGAGGTGATGACTATGGAATCCAAAGCACAAGGAAGTTTCTCAAACAAACAGGGGAAGGAGAGAGAGAGCAATGGAGGTCGAGGAACCACCTAGTACCAGAATCAGCAAACACAGCAGGCAGACAGGAGGGAGGGTGTTGCCGTGTGAGGAGAACAAGATTGCAGAATGAGGCCAAGGGAGGGTCTGGGGGCCTTGGGTGCCAGGCTAAGGAGGTAGGATGTGGTAAGCCACGGGGAGTAATCAAAGACACTTGAGGGGGGAGTTTTAGAGAGCGTGTGCAGGCTGCACCTAAGGGTGAAGTCTCTCCCTCCCGGGGCCTAGTCTCCTCATCTGTGAGGTGAGGAAGGCTGGAGGGGCCAGTGCCTATCCCACACTCTGAAATCGGATGAGCATTCAGACCTGTTTACTGGATTCACTCCCCCCCCCACCATGCCCCCCCGCCTTGCCTGCAGATTTATGTAGTCACTGCACCAGCCACAGCACTACAGAGAGGGGCAGGTTAATAGACATCCCTGAAACATTGTTAAGTCAGTTATTCAACAAGTATTTATATGCCAGCACTGGGGAACAAGGCAGTCATGGTGTCTGCCCTCCCGGAGTTTATAACCTCCCTCACTGCACGGGCAGAGGGCAGATGAGGTCCCAAGTGTGGAGCCCAGACTTCTGAAAAGAGGACAGGCAGGAAGCCACGTGGCCCAGACTGCCTGTCTCTCTCTTGCAGCCCTGGCAAAGGCAGCGCCCAGCTCCTGCCCCTGCGGCAGGATGGGAGCTGTGTGTGTGCAAGTGCATGCTAGGGCTGGCTGGGCACGACTTGGGAAAAGGCACTGTTTTTTGTCCTCCCTCTAATACCCCTTCCCTTGCTGGGGAAGGGTGTCTCACCCATCAGCCTTCCTGTTAAGAGAGATTTTCAAACTTGAAATGGGCACAGGTAGGGAGTGGAGGTTGTATGCAGAGCCCTGGCAGGACAGACTAGGAACCCTAGGGCCGTCCCAGACTCCCACAAGACAAGCAGACTAGTGTATAGCCCATCTGTAGCTGTAGCCGTGTCTGTATCTGTATCATGTAGTTGATGGAGGTTTAGGTCAATATAAACTCTCTTGTTCCTGGGCTAAACAAATCCCAGTCCACACAAGCTTAACACCAGCTCTCTGGGCATTGCCCCACGTACAGGAGTGCTTTCTCCATTCGATCTTTTAATCCCCCTGCTCTTATCTTGCTTACTCCCCCAGTTCCCAGGCTCCCAGGGAGCCCTCTCTCTGTTCTGGCGCAGATTGACTCAAATAGAACCAGCTCAGGCCCAAGAACAATTGGAAAGGAATAGGCTAGAGTGGTTACTGTCATTTGCCCAAAGAGAAAGGCTTAATATGGGTGGAGCCTGGTGTCAGAACAAAGTTCAGGGTCTGGGGCCAGAAACTCCCTGCGGGCTGTTCCTGGGGCTGCTGACCAGGACACCAAGGCCTACCTCTCAGTCCTTCCAGGCCCTGGCCTGTCTGCTGTCCCACCTCATGACCACCTCCTGGGTATTTCTGAGGGCAATCCTTGCTTGTCCTAGGCTGACATCCTCGGATGCCTGTGGTCTCCTTGCCCTGCTGCCAGCAGCCCTGCTGTCAGCATTCACCAGCCTGATAAGTTAGGGCTTTTTTGATCTGAAGGGAAGAAGCTGAGGCAAATTAACACAGAGAGTTTATTTGGGCCAAGATTGAGGACCTCAGCCCAGTGCTCCAGAGAACAAAAGAGAGGCTCAAAGGACGGGAGAGGGGGCCATACAAAGGTTGTCCATCAGGAATTCTCATTGGCTTACAAAAATAACACTGGCTACAGATGGGCTATACACTGTTGAACTGTAGGGAGCATGACATTTTACAGGGACTTGGTGTCAGTTGGTCTATTGCCCCATAGCAAGTGGCTTCTAGAGGTAATTATTTAGCTCAAGAAGGAACAACTTTACTGCTGCACCATTTCAATGCCTGTCTGGGCCTGATATTTTAAAGAGACTCATATTCCTCAGATAAAAATTTCTTTTCTGCTTTTTCTTCCTTACAGCTATATGTAAAATACAGACAACCTCTACCTCACAGAATTATTATGAGGTTTAAATTAGATAATATACACAAAGCACATCATAGATGCTTGGTAACTGTTGGGCTCATTCCAGGTAGTCTGACACTCTAACAATCAACAAAAATTTTACTGAGTGTCTACTGTGTGCTCGGTGATGTGTTAAGCACCAAGGTTTTTACTCTCAGTTAACCATGTAATCAGAAAACAGGTATTATGGACTTGCTGTGTACCCAGTATCATGCTAGAAACAATGAGAAATTAAAATATGTGTGAAGCATGACATGGTCCCTTCCCATGTGACTCTTGCACTGAGGAGATTAAACAAATACACAGGAAAAGTTGAAAAGTTAAATAACAATACCAGCAAGACCTAACAATGCTGTAAAAACAAATACAGGAACCACATGATGCGCACAATTCAATGCTAAATGGGATGGATGGTTTAGTGGAGTACAGGAGGCCTCAGGCTAGAAATTTGGAAATCAAGAGGCCATTAGGAGGGGACAGGAAGAGCAGGGAGTGGGAATTCCCAATTATGTTACTGGGGTTTTTGTGGTGATGGCGGTGGTCGTTGTGGTTATTATGGTTTTAGTAAAGAGAAGAGGTTAAAACATGTAGCTTGGATCACACCGTAGAAACCGTGGAACAAGCTGGGTGTGGTGCTTCATACCTGTAATCCTAGCACTTTTGGAGGCCAAGGTGGGAGGATCGCTTGTGGCCAGGAGTTCAAGACCAGCCTGGGCAACACAGTGAGAACCCTGTCTCTACAAAAAATTTTTAAAAAATTAATGGGGGGTGGGTGTACGTCTGTAGTTCCAGCTACTCAGGAGGCTGGGGCAGGAGGATTGCTTGAGCCCAGGAGTTTGAGGCTGCAGTGAGCTATGATCATGCATTAGTTTTTATTATTAGTAATATAAAAGAAAATCATGGTGTCTTTTTTTGCACTTTACCTTGGGAATGCAACCCATCCTAAGCCTTAAAAGTCTTTTTTGCTGGGAAAGAGCAGACTACTGCTATATAATGTGAATTACGTTTTTTAAAATTAGTTTTCACATTTTATTTGCTAATTTATTTGCTTTGGGAATATAAAACTTCAACTATTCAAGAGAGAACAGCCCTCTGTGTTTCATTTCTCTCAAAACCCAATTTCTGCCATCTACCATATGAGACAATTCTTTAAAGATTCCAGATAGATACATACATGCGCCCTAGGCCTGCAGGACAGTCTGGTGCCAAGTGTGGCTGCTTTCTCAACCTAACTAGTCTCAGCTTGGACCTTCTGGCTCTGGGTATGTGGATTTTAGTCTTTCTATTTCTTTCCCTGGCAAGACTTAGCAAATCAGAGGGGCTCAAAGAACTCAAGGCAGTTGTCTATTGTCCACGATAAGTGGGAAGGGATTAGCAAGAATATGCAAAATCCACACTCCACACAACCTGTTTCTTAAACCCTTTACTGTAATTGCTAGCAGACTCTTAGACAATTGATCTTCAGTCCTCCGCCTATTCCTCCTCTGGTGGGTGTGTTAATGAGGAGAGCCAAAAGGCAGCTGGCAAAGAGAAGGATAGAGAAAGGGCAAGGAAGAGGATCTACAAATTGAACCACTAGGCTATGAATAATTGAGAGTTGACTGTATTTGAAAATTGACTTTTATAATGGTTTGCCCAGAGTTGGGGCCCAGGAGGCTCCATTCTAGCCTCCTCATGATAACCATGGGGCCAAAAGCCAGGTCCGCATGGTGCTTTCCTAAATGGAACAGCCGCTGTTATTGTTACCCCAAGTAAGGTGTCTCAGGGCTCAGTAGCTCCTGAGCAGTCCTTTAGCTGTATCATCATGAGCCAGGAAAGGCTCTGAGACCAGGTTCCTTGTAGCCTGGAAGGACAGTGGTCTTCCACCAATTAGGGTGAACACAGGGAGGAATGAGTGAACTGGGCCTTTGGCTTAAAGGCCCTGAGTTTTAGCGCTCAAAAGTGTTTTGCAGCTCCCTTTGGTTTTCCTTTCAATCTTATATGATAGAGTTTCATGGGAATTAAGATCAGGGCAGGGATGGTATTTGCCGCAGGTAGCAACTTGCCATCTTATTGCCATGTTGGCATGTTTGGCACAGAGCCTCCATTGTGAATGAACCATAAGGCTGGGTCACATTCACTTTGCATCCGTGGGGGTGGCGAGTTGAGTCTATCTGAACACTCAATCTGCAAATTCGCTAACGAAGGGCTGTTTACAAAAGAGGCAGTCAGAAGTGTGCAGGAGACAGACTGGGGCTCTATTTAAGCTGTGTAACCCTGGCAGAGCACAAAGTCCCTCTAAGCTTCAGTTTCCCCTTCCATTAAAAAAAGGGGCAAAAATGTTTACCACTCAGAATTGTTGGGAGGAATATATATGATCAAAATTCTTAGTGTCTAGCATGACAGATGTCAGTCAATAAAATTGTCTCCCCCCTTACATACCAAGTGGTAGCAGTATCTGTGGTCTCTTGCCAGGAAGACTGTTCCCTTCTGAAGTAGAGAGTCCCCATGCAGGAGCTGCTGCTGGCATAGAACCATCTGTTGAATCATGCTGTTCTCTTTGTTCTTCCATGGAAGGCAGAGGAACTCCTGATGTTTGAAGTCTTTGGAACCTTCACCTTGAAGGACAATAAGGACAATTCTCTGCCTCTGAAAAGTAGCAGCTCAAGTTCAAGGCAAGTGAAACTATAGAAAATAACAAAATATCACGGGGACTCTCAGGCTCCTCTGAAGGCCAAAGCATGAAAATGGAGATAAGATGGAGCTTTCCTCAGTCAGCAAGAGCACCAAGCCAAACAGGGCTCCTGGGACAGCCAGAATGAAGAGTGTTCATCACAGTCAGCTCTTTGGTTGATTCATGAAGAGCCCAGAATGGAAGGTAAACTTGTCAGAAGACACAATGGGGCATGGGTATATGCACTTGGTTTGCAAGGTCAGGGTCCTTCCGTCCAACCAGCCATTAGGGGAAGATGCTGAAAAGAGACAGTGACTCAGGGATGGCAGCGAGGAATTCTCCTACGTCATCAATTTACCTGGATTATTGTTTAATTCTTCCAGTCTTTGGGCTTTTGATAGTTGGGGACCCTAGCCAAGAAGAGGCAGAGGAAATGGAACAGAGGATATTCCTGAGAAATATAGGGAAGAAGTTATTTTCACCTGGTTTGCAGAGGGGACGTATCAGGGGCTCCCCTGCCTGCAATTATGGTGGTGTCAGATGTGGGCATGGGGCTCCTCAGACTGTGCCCAGAGCGCTCACCACTGCTCATGGTGCTGGCTGGGAGGCACTCGGTTCAATCCCAACCCTTCCTTCCCCTTGGCCTTGGCCGGGCTGTCTGTCTCCTCAGGGTGGCCAAAGGAGATGAGCTCATTTCCGGAACCTGAGAGGTGGCTCTGACCCTATCTTCCCAGTTATTGCTGAAGTGGGGCAGTTGGAGCCGGGCAGGGCATCATGCTGGCACCAGGTCAGCCTCGCCTCGTCTCAACAAGCCCTGAGCACCAGCATGCAGGAAGCAGCACTGAGGAATCTGATGGCATGGGCCACCTGGCAGGGACTGACCAAGGGGAGGCGGGGAGCAGCAGCCACCTGCCACCGGATCCCACATGCAGCTGACTGCACTGGGGACAGAAAATATGTGCTCTCTCAAGGATTTCAGGGCCACAAGTAGAAACAAGTATATCATTAAGAGGGAATGTTGCAGCATGAGAAACATGCACTGCATGAGAAAAGCGGATAACTTGACTTGAATAATCTTCAAAAATTATGTTTGGTGTTTGGTAAAGCTTAGTGGCTTCTTTTAAACAAACAAACAAAAAAACCCACACATTTTAGAGTTTGAAAATTAAGCAGAGTAGTATAAAGAATAAAACAAAAATGGCCCATAATCCCCTCTTCTCCAACTTCAGATAATCTCTCTAGATGGTTAAAGACTAGAAGTAGTGATTAGATAAAATATATATACAAAAATATACAAAATGAGAAGTGAAAGCTCCCATCCCCTGACTTACCCCTCTCCTAAAGGTACCACTTTTAAAATTTTCTTTTGTTTCTTTCCCAAGGGAAAATAATATATACCTACATGTCCTTTTGTCCGTAAACATTTTTAATAAACCAATAGTCTCAGGATCTCACAACTTCAGGGGACACCAACCACATTGTACAATATTCCTACAGCACACAATGTGAATGGTGTCCACCAGAGCTGTGTGATGTGGTAGGAGTGTTGCTTCCATATCATAATATATCCTGGAGCTCTTTTCGGATCAATACACATAGATCTATCTCATTTTCTTTTAAACATCTGACTTCATAGATCCCATCATTTGGATGTACCCTAATTACCTCACCCAGTCCCCTACGGATGGACAATTTGTTTCCTTTCTTCTTTTTCAATTACATAAACGTTCCAATTAGCATCTTTGTACAGATATTTTAGCAAACTCTCGTGAATGTCTGTGAATGTCGGTAGAGTAAATTCTTTGTGGGATTCCTAAATCCTTGGGTACACGTGTTTTAATTTTATAGATATTGCCTAATCAGTAACTTCATTACAAGGAACAGCTACTCCGAGGAACAAAAGAGTTTCCCTGATTTAGTTCCTCCTTTGAAGGAAGGTGAAAAAGATTGACCCAACATTGTAACAGAATCCCCTTATTTTACAAACAATGTTGAATGTGTGCCTGTACAGACTGGGTGAGTAAGAGGGAGGCAAATTAGATGAGGAAGAAGAATAAAGAAAATTCTTTGGAATTTAAAAAGGCTGTCATCTTAACCACTCGTAAGAAAAAAGGTAGACAAAGGGATTAAAAGGCCTCTTATTCTTTATTACTTGGTTGTTGACCCTAGGCAGCAGTCCCCAACATTTTTGGCACAAGGAACCGATTTCATGGAAGACAATTTTTCCACGGACTGGGCATGGGGGTTGGGGTATAGTGGGGGATGGTATGTGTGGAGCTCAGGCAGTGATGCACAGACCGGTAATGGGCCTCGGCCCGGGGGTTGGGGACCACAGCCCTAGAGGGAATTTGTTTTTCATGACTCATTCACATGGTGCATTTATAGATTCATTGTACCTCAGTGACAGCCACCAAGCAGTTCAGGAGCAAAGTGGGAGTTGACCCTGAGGCTGGAGGCTTTTACAGTATGTCCTAGGATTTTTCTCAGGGGCTCTACTGTTCAGTGTGTGTTTCACCCATCTATTGCAGCTATCTGCAATAAAACAACGATTTATTATGATCTCATTGTTCTGAGGGTTGACTGGGCTCAGCTGGGTGGTTTTCATTTGGGGTCTCCCGTGTACTTGCAGTAATATGTGGACTCTTATTTTGACTAGAATTAACCAAAGGAATTTGTAATTTTTTTCCAGCTTCCTGTAGATTACTATACTCCTAAAGAAAGGAGGCTGGAAGCTTGTCTGTTAGTCTTGGGGTCACAAGAGACACACCTAAGTAAAACTGACTTAAAGGAAAAGACAAATGTATTGGCTCAGGTAACTTCAGTAAAACTTAAGGAATACCTGGATCTAGTTGGTAAAAGAATCTTATTAGGAATTTGTTTCTTTGCATCTCTCAAATTACTTTTCTCTCTGTTAGCTTCTTTCTCAAATAATGCCACCAAGAGCTCCAGGCTTAAGATTAGCAACCTTGAGAGAAAGAAACCATCTTTCTCACATGAGCCTCAGCACCATCCTGAAGCTTTTATTGGACTGTGTTGGGTCACATGCATGTCCAAACAAATCATCACAACCAGGAGAAGGGAATACACTGGCCAAGCCTGGCTCTTCTGCCAACCTCTGGGTCTGAGAGGTGGAATCAGACTCACCTTGATGGTACGAACTGAGATTGAGGGTGACTGGTTGATTAAAATGAAAGTGGAAGGAGACTATCAGCAAAGACAAAAGGTGTCTACTTACAAGGCTCTTACATGGGACTGTGTGACAATGCTTGGGAAGAAGTTATACTTTGGCTGACACCATGGTTCAATTGGCTTTTGAATCCCTGGCTGTGATTAGGAGAACACTGAGACTTTTTCACCTTTGAAAATGGTAAGTGGATATGCAGAATCATGGAATCTTTCAATGGCTGAAACATTGGGAACCATCAACTCCAATCCCCAACCCAGTGACAGAGTCCCTTGACACCACCTCTGCAAACACTTAGAAATTCTCAGTGATGAGAGCCTTGCTTACTGCCTTCAAATCAATGTCTTTCACTTTTAGGCATTGCTACGTGTTTTTAAGTCATTACAAAATAAAATAAATACAAACACTTTAAGTGGTTCCCATGTGTGAAACTTTACATGCATTGCTTCTATTTTTTTATATTATTTTTGTGAAAAGAGTTACCATTATTAGCCCCACTTGACAAAAGAGGAAACCAAGAGTAGAAGAAGTTAAGTAACTCAGATATCTCAAGGACAAAATCCTCATGGTTAAACCTCTATATTATAAAAGTCTGCCATCCTGTAATTTTTGCCCTTTGATCTTACTTTGGCCTTTTGGAATTATTTGGATAAGCTCTTCATATAATTTTAGACAGCTATTACATACCTCTTAAGGCTTCAGTCTTCTACGGTAAGCATCCCTAGCATCTTCTTCCATCCTGAATGTAAAATAGTTCGCAGAGATTTCACTAAATGCCCTCTTCTGAGTATGCTCAAGTGTCCTACTTAAAATGTGCTTAAAACCCAACCTGCTCCAAATGGGATGTAACTAGTATGAAATACTATGGGACCTCCTCACTCTGGCTACTAAACAACTGTCAGCAAACTCAGACGACCTTCAGTTCTTGAGGAATAACATTCCACTGACAACTCAGGTTGAGCTTGGAATCATCTTCCCTTCTAAGGTCTTCTTCATCCAAGCTTCTGTTGGATCTTTCCCCAGGTTATAACAAGGAAGTTAACTTTTCCAGCCTCTGGGGCAGGACTTTACCTTTATTCTTGTTAAATTCTACCCTGTTCATTTCAGTTTATTGTCCCATTCATTACTGGGAATTCTCATTATAATATTCTTCACCTCAGTTACCTGTCCCAGGCTGAGTCATCTTCAAATTTGATAGGCATGCACTTGCCAAGTAAAGATTAAAAAAAAATACCAACTTTGGACAAAATAGGGGCAAGAATAGAAAATGCCACTAGAGTTAACAAATCCTACCAACTATGCTATCACTCTACCTTTAGTTCTCCACCTCTACTACAAGGATTTACAAGAGATTTTGTCAAATACTATGACGAACTATTGATAAACCATGTCCAAGGATCTTACCTTGTTAACATATTTCAGGAGGAAAAGAAATTAGTTTGGCATTCTTTTATCCATTCAATTATCTAATATTTATTGAGCACTGACTTCTTTATTAGCTCAGAGGCCCTGGGCAAGTTGCTTAAACCACCTGGGCCTTAATTTTATTATCTGTAAAATGGGGATAATAATGTCACATACTGCAGAGAACTGATGGAGAAATTAAATGAGATAATAAACATTAAGCTGCTTAGGATGGTTTCTGGCAGATGATAAATGCTCAAGAAATAAAAACTATAAAGCCTCATTTTGAACCAGTTCATTCTTATTTCTCACAGTTAATGCTAGTTTCCCCCCTTTCCTGGTTCCTGGGTCAAAACCCCTTCCGTGTTTGTATTTTTTTAATTGATACGTAATAGTTGTACATATTTCTGGGGTACATGTGACATTTGGACACATGTACACCAGGTGTAATGATCAAATCAGGGTAATTGGGACATCATCACCTCAAACATTTATCATTTCTTTGTGCTGGGAACATTCCCAATCTTCTCATCTATCTGTTTTGAAGTATACTATAAATTCTTGTTAACCATAGTCACCCCATTGTGCTACCGAACAATAGAACTTTTCTTCCTCTCTAACTTTATTTTGCGCCCATTAACCAACCTCTTTTCATTCCCCCTTCCCTCCACCCTTCGCAGCCTCCAGGAACCACCATTTTACTCACTACCTCTAAGACAGGAACATTTTTGTCCTTCTGTGGCCCCTCTGCTCCTGCCCGCTGCTTGTAGATGCCCCTCGTCCACTCTGCAGCACTGCCTCAGGAGCCTCACCAGTTCAGATGAGGATCTAGTGCCTTCTCTTTTTACCCCTCACTTTGGTTAATTGTGGTTTTATCATCTTGGTGGCATATTTTAGGCCCTCCTGCCATCCTTCCTGTAAGGTTTTAAAGTCACTGCCTGCAAGTGCCTGCCGCTGGCTTGCTGCAGGCAATCACTGTGCAACTGCTTTTGTTGGCCTTGTTGTCAGCCGACCTGGAGCGATTGCTTGGGACCTCGGAAGAGGGAAACATACTCTCACTCCTCTCCTTCTCTCTCTCTTTCTCTGTATTAGGATTGAGCAGCTTCTTTCCCACCTCTTCCTTTATAAAGTTTTTTCATATAAATGGATTCAGGGTCTGAGCATGCCCCACCCAAACTCCCCAGTCCCCAGCACACACCTTTCTCCAGCCATAAAAACTTGTGTAATTATATTATAAAAGGAAGAAGATTCCTCCCCTCTCTCATCTCCTCCCTCCTCCATATTTTCAAGGCCACCCCAGGGTCACCATAATACCCAACTCCAGGGGAACCACTTGTACAGAAAGCATGGTAAACGGTGAGCCCCTCGAACCGCGCAACACAGTAGCACAGCCCAACTCCCCCGTAGCTAGATCCTCCTGGCTCCTCTTGTGGGCTCTTAATTCTTGCTACGTGAAAATGTTGCTAGCTTAGAACACCACACTAAGGTACTAGATGTGAGTGGGTGGTAAGGGGGAGACAAAAACATTTTGCTGACACAGAGGATACTGTCGGAAGAAGATAGTGCTTGGGAATGCCTAGTGATCAGTGTGATGCTCTGGCCAGCCAAGAGGAGGCCCAGGGCACCCAGGAGGAAAGGTAACCAGCTTTTACTGGGCCCAACAGCAGGCCAGGCCTATATCAGACTTTTACCACGGAATCTTGTCTACTCTTCCATAGGCCCCTACACACATGAGAAAACAAAGACTCAGAGAGACTTGGCCAACCCCAGCACAGGTGAGTTACAGAGGTAGGATTCAAATGCAGTCTGTATGGCTTTTACCCTCCACCCAATAATGCTACCCAGGAGGAAGGACGTAGTAAAAATACAGAAATAACTATAAATGAGGCTGTGAGGCTGATTTTATTTATTTTATTTTTATTTTTATTTTTGGAAAGACAGGGTCTCACTCTGTTGCCCAGGCTAGAGTGCAGTGGCATCATCATAGCTCACTCCAACCTCACCCTGCTGGGCTCAAGTGATCCTCCTGCCTTTGCCTCCGGAGTAGCTGGGACTACACAGGCGCATGCCACCACTTCTGGCTAATTTTTCTATTTTTTATAGAGACAGGGTCTCACTCTTGGTCAGGCTGGTCTCAAACTCCTGACCTCAGGTGATCTTCCTGCCTTGGCCTCCCAGAGTGCTAGGATTACAGGTATGAGCCACTGCACCCGGCCAAAGCTGATGTTTTAAAAAAATGTTTTTCCTTGTGTTCCTAAGGATGCAGGAACAAATGACCACAAACTGAGAGGCTTAAAACAACAGAAATTTATCTTCTCACAGTTTTGGAAGCTAGAAGTTCAAAATGAAGGACTATGCTCCCTCTGAAGGCTCCAGGGAAGACTCCTCCTAGCCTCTTTCTAGCTTTTGATGGCTCCCAGAAATCCTTGGCATTTCTTGGCTTGTAGCCACATACTCCAGTCTCTGCCTCCTTCACATGGCCCTCTTCCCAGTGTGTGCTTCTGCGCCCTCTCCTTCTCTTGTAAGAACACCATTGGATTTGGGTCCACTCTAATCCAGTACGACTTCATCTTAACTGATTACATCTGCAAAGACCCTATTTCCAAATAAGGTCACATTCAAGGTTCCAGTGGTCATGAATTTTGGGGTGACATACTCAACCCACCACACCTTGCTTCCTAATTCTGCCAAGGGCTAGCCCCGGCTAAAGACTAGAGCCTAGCACTGTCTCACTTTCAGATTTGATTCCTGCAGAAATAGCAGGTCAGGAGCAGTCTACAGATGTGTTTCATAAACTTATAAATTGAGCCATGTGGTGGGAAAACATTATTAAGGCAATGGAGATCACTCAGGGCTGTAATTTCTGGAAGTGCTTCTTGGTGCTGGCAGCCTTGATCCTTCTGCATGTAGAAGCAGCAGATGGTGTTTCTTGCTCGGGAGCTGGGCCCTACTCACTGTGACTGTGTAGCAAATCTGGACCTCCTTGTGATGGGATGGGCTCTGACCATGTTCCTGAGGTGCCCCGCAGTGTGATTGTGCGGAGGTCATCCTGAAGGAACACTGTGGTCCCGACAGGCCCTGCCTGAATAGTAGCATTATAGTGATGAGACATTTCTTGCCATTGTAGGAGGTCTGGAGGTTAACTTGGAGTGTGCTGACGCCCAGGCCAGTATTCTTGCAGTCGGTGCTGGTCTCTCCTCTAGTCCTAGCTGCTTTGGGTAGGGCACTCCACCTGGAAGCCTGTCTACCAACTTCTCCACCAACTTCCAACACTGGGCAGTGCAGCCTGAATTCCTGCATGCCCATCAGCTCTGCCACACTCCTGCCTACCTCTGCTTGCAAGGCGTGCCCATGCACAGCTCTTTAACGACACCCTCCCTCGGCCTGTCCTCTCAGGCACTTCCATTCGCCACTCTGGCTTTGAACTGCCGCCCTCTCTCGCTCCCCACCGCCTGCCTGGACTTCCAAACGCTGTCTATTCATCAACCTGGCCTCCTGGCTCCCCCTTTCCAGCTAGCCATTCCCAGGTGGAGATGCCACCAACCACAGTCACATGCTGGAGATGCCAGGATAAAAGGGACAGTGGAGCGGGCCCAGGGAGCTCTGTCCCTCCCTAGCCTGGGAGCCACCGAGCAACAGTGAGTGAGCAGAAGCCCTCTGCTGCACAGGTGGGGGCCAGGTAGACCACCCCACCCCACCCCATCCTGAAGAAGAGTCTAGAAGGAAATGGACTGTGAAGGCCCCAGGCCCAGCCAGGAAATCCATGGTGTGGCTGCAGCCACCCAGGGCTCTCTCAGAAGGAGTGGGGGTGCGGGGTGGCAGCAGTGCAAGCCTCTCGTAATTCCCAAGGGTTTTGCTAGAGCAAAGGACTGACCTCCAGCCTTGACTCTGTCTGCGGGGCGCTCAGTCCCTTCTCACTGCAGATCGGCAGCCCTGGAATCTGCCCAGGCACTCCCTCTTTAGTCACCCACTTTTATTTTTCTCCATGGCACATTCATCTGCTGATGTCACGTGATTTGTAATGTAATGCAAAACAGATCTGGCAATCCATTTATTGTCTATCTCCCTCCTGGAAGGCAGGGCCTTTGCCCCAGAGCCTAGAACAGTGCCTGCTCAAGCCTAAGTAGCACTTAGGAAAAAGTCACGGAATGAAGGAAGGATCGAGTGGGAGGGAAACCGCCCAGTCCTCCCAAGTGAACTGGAAGGAACTGACTTCCCAAACGGCCTAACCTTTTCCCCTGTTAACCTAGATGACAAACAGAGGGAGGCTGTCAAAAAGAAAAGTTATTTATTTGGGAGTAGAGCATTGTATCGGGAATACGTATATCATAATAAACTATGTGCATATTCAGGGAGGTAAAGGAAGACAAAGGTTTTTAAAAGAAAAAATCAGAAGGATTAAATAATTGTTTTGAAATATCCTTGGTACCAAGATCAATAAAAAGGGTGATGCCAGTCTGAGGTTGGACAGGCAATTGCTGGGCAGATGTCCTTGCAGAAGTATTTTTTGTGTAAGTTTGTGATGGCCTTTGTGCAAGGTTGTGGGTTTTTGCAGAGTCTTATGAGACAGTTTTTGTCGTCAGGCATACAAGCATGAGAACCTCCTCTTCATGGCCTTTACAAGCTCTATTTGTCAGGGATTTTTGTTTTTGTTTTTGTTTTTTAACATTAGTGACTCCATTTGGATTTTGACAACTTTCACACCCCTCATTTTTCCTGGAAGAAAAGCACGAGCAGTCCAGAGATTCTAAGTACCTCCTCAGATTTGACACTGGAACTGGGCTTTGCATTCTCCAAGGAGCTTTCAAGACACAATACCCCATTTGACCTTCCCGGCACTGTCTGAGGGGTGTGATGGTGGTGAAATTGGAGGTTTAGAGAGGCTGAGGAACTTACTCAGATCACACAGCCAGAATTGAAACTCAGGTTTGTCTGACTCTAAAACTGTTGCTTTTCACCATTAGCTTGAGGATGACAAATACATTTCCTTTCAAGAGCCAAGTACAATTAACTAGGAATGTGACTTGGGGCCACCATTTTGAGAAGGAGTCTGAGACAGCATCCAGGTTCAGGGCAAGAGTGCATGAGGGATTAGCCACATCCACCACGGGCACAGGATGTGGAGTGACAGCTCTCTGCCATCCCTGGGACCAGGTGACATTGCAATATTAGGCTCCTTATCTTAGACTCTTCCCCTCACCATGCTGCTTCTGAAGCCAATATTCCTACAGTTCCTGCCTCAGCAATGAGAAGCCTGTGGCAAAGCTGCCAAGCACTGCCCAGCTGGAGGTGAGCAGACCACTACTAGGAAAGAATTGAATGCACATGGTCATTCCAGAATCTTTTGTCCATCTCACGGAGCTTAGTATCACCTCCATGTAAGAAGGACGCCAATATGTTAATGGCAGGGGAACAGATAATCCAAAATCATTTATAGCTGTCTTTGGAGACATTACATGACCTTGGGCAGCAGACTTCCCTTCACAACCATGTTTCTCTGGGGTTATGTTATCCTCTCAGAGTCTGCATGGAGAGCAGGGAAGACAGCCCTGCCGTGTGTTTTGTGATGGTGGAACTGGAGACAGCTGCCAAGAGAAACATTTGCTGCCCATCAGCCATAAAGCAGAGGGTCCATCTGCCCAGAATGGAGCATGGACTGTGTGTAAAAGTCCTGACCACCCCATGGCTGGGGATCCCAAGGACTGAGTCAGGGAACCCAGAAAAAGATTGAGTCATGAGCTAAGCCAGGTATAATGAGATGCCTCGCACAGGCACAATAACGGGCATCTCCATTTCCTCCCATCTGCCTGGACATGTTCTCCAGGGTGTTAAATAATATGGGGTGTAGATGTGGACCCTGAGTTTAAGGAAACTATGCCCCAGTTTGGGAGACAAGACTGACACACCTGTCACCAAGGCCTGCACAACCTGCCCCAACGCCTCACTGGCTTCGTCTCCCTTCCTGCCCCTAGGAACAGCCTATCTTTACATGAAACGCACTGAATTTCTTGTAATTCTCCCAATATTTGTACCGTGTTGTACCTCTGTGCCTTTGCTACTGTTCCCAGGCCACGTGGCAGATAGCTCTTCATGGTTCAGACTCCTGTCCATGCCCCTCACCAGCTAGGAGGCCCTAGACAAGTTATTTAACGGCCTTCATGCCTGCTTCCTCCTTTTAAAATAGGGATAATAATAGTTTCACCTTCTGGGGTTGTTGTAAAAATTAAATGAGTTAATACATATTAAAGCACTTAGAAGTGCACCCTTAGGAAGGGCTAGACAAGAGTTACTAATTAATATTATTACTCATCCTTCAAAACTCAACTTGAACATTATCTCCTCCAGGAAGCATTGCAAAAAATACCATAAACAAAGTCAAAAGACAAAAGATTACCTGGGAAAGCTATTTGCAACACATATGACAAAGGACTACTTTCCTTAATTTATGGGGAATGAGTACAAATCTGTAGGACGACAACAGTTCAGTAGAAAAACACCCGGTGGGCAGGAACATGCAGCTCACAGAGAAAGAAATATAAATGGTCAGTAAGCAAGAAAAGATGCCCAATTTCACTCGTATTTATGCAAGTCAAAGTGTAACAAGAGGCCATTTTTTGCTCATCAGATTGGCAAAAGTTTTAAAGTTTGATAATACCCAGTGTTGGCAACAATGGGGAAATTAGCCGTCTGCATATACTCTTGAAGGGAGTATAGATTTCTGCAGCCATTTCAGTGAACATTTTGGAAATATTTATCAAAATAAAAATGCACATTTCCTCTAATGCAGCAATTCCCCTCCTGTTTATTGATATCCTCACAAAAGAACAACAATATATGTCACTACTATATTCTCGGTTTCTAGACCTATGCCTGGCACACAGCAGGTTCTCAATAAATATTTGTTGAATGAACAAATGAACCAAAATGTTCACTGTAGCAATGTTTGTAATACACAAAAACTAAAAACAACCTGATTGCCCAGCAACAGGGGAGAACTCAAGTAAATTATTATATACCCAACCAATGGAGAATTCCGCAGCTGTTGAAACCAATGTCATACATCTGTATATTCTGATTTAAGAAGACTTCTAATACATAAGGTGAAAATATAGCACCTAAAACATCAAGTTGCAAGCAATAAACATTTTACATGATCATTGGTGTAAGTCAAAAAAGAATACATACATATAAATATTCAAATATTCTAGTATATGCATTTTTCTTTCCTGGAAAGACGACTTAGATGTTGTTTATACAATTCCTTTGTGGAGAAGAATCAGGGACAGGGAAGTGGGCAAGGAGAGAGAATTTTAGATTTATTCTATAGTTTTCTATTTAAAATTATTTTTAATTTTTTTTTTGTTGTATGCATGTACTGACTTTATTGGCTGCCTGCTGCCTCTGGCTTCACGCTCCAGCAGTGCTGATAAGCGGGCAGTTCCCAGGCATCTGCCACGGCAGCCCTCTTCCCAGGCCTGAGCTCTTACTGCCTGGCCCCTCTGCTCCCAATGTCCTCCTCCCTCCACTGTCCCTGTTCTTGAAGGCCTTACCTTCATCCCCCACCCTCAGGCTAGGCTAGTGCCCACTGCAGTGTCCCCACAATACCCTGTACATATGTCTCTCCCTGCACTCCCTTGTCTTGGAATTCATATATTTGGAAGGGGACAGTTGTAAGAGATTCTTAGTGCAGTTCTGTGTTTTACTCATCTTTATGGTCTGAGCTCTCAGCACAGAGCTTCTAAAGGTTCTTAGTGAATATTGAACAGGTGGATATCCGGGGGGAAAATGTGTGGAAAATTATGACAAAAACTCTTAAACCCTTGATGACTGACGCTAGTATTCCTACATAGAAAGAACCACTTCCAAAGCTGGATATTTTACTAAAGAGAGCTGCTTCTCCACTAGCAACTTGTCGAGAGTAATTGATTCCAGCACCAGAAAAGTCACCCCGAGATTGAGTAGCCTCCTTCTGAGCCCTCCTTGCTCCTCTTACTCAGGCCGTTCTGGCTTCTATCCCCAGGCTCATCTGGGGCACCCCAGCCAGGGAGTGAAGTCTTGGAAGAGAGAAGGTTCAGTAGTTTATTTACCTATCTACGCAGCACTTGCTACGTGCCAGGCACTGTGCCAAGCGTGAGCCGGCTGGGGGTCACAGAGAGAACAAGGCGATGTCCTTGCCCTTAAGGTCCTAGTTTCATTGGAAAAGAGGGTGCTATGGGAAGAAACTAAACTGTGGCAGAAGCAGAGAAAAAAATTGCAGCCCATTATACAGCCCAGAGCCTCCAGGTCTCCAAATCAAGACCCAGCTTCACCCAGTGATGAAACCCCGCCCACTGGGGATGCCCAGGCGGCTGGGAGAGGGTTAGGAGGCACTGTGAGAACTAGAGGATGCTGCTGCAAAGAATCCCTGGGCACAGGTAGAGTCCCAGGGAAGGCAACCACCCGAGAGAAGGAGAGGGAGAGCTGCTCAGAATAGAGTGGAAATTTTTAAAGCCAAAGGTGCAAAATGAGTAGAGTCAATGAAAGTTTCATGACTGCCCTTAAAGTGATTTTCTTGTAATTTTATGGGACTCAGTTCTCCAATAAAGGGAAAAGTATATGACATATGGGTTGGGCGAGGGGGAGGCTGAGGTCCTTAAATATCCGTACTCTAAGCCAGCACTATGGGGGGAGGATGGGCCAAGGATACGGTATGGGGACCAGGGGGGTTGAGTGTACACCTGCCTCTCCACATCCTTGAGCTACTCCCCAGGCCACCCCCAGCTCTGTCCTATCTCTGTTCTGGCCCTGGCCTCTGGAGCATGAAGGTCACTGTGGCTTTAGCACCCAGAGCCTGAGTGGTTTCAATAACATGGCCCAAGAGCTCAGGTGAGGTGGCATGCAATGCAACAGTGAAAACGTGCACTGGAGGAATTCCAGTAGGATGGTGCCTAATCCCTGCACCACCATCAATCTGCTGCATGACCTTGGGTAGGTAACTCCTCTCTCTGCGGGTTAGACTAGGTATACCATATCTGACATTCCTGTTGCATGAACGTTCTGTATAGAATTCTAAACTTCACGTGTGTTCTTAAAATCTAAACTTCTAGAAACACTATAGGTTACCCAGAGAGAAAAAGGTTTGCTGAATGAAGGGATCCAACAAATACGTCTTACACTTCTCATCAGGTATTTTGTAAGCAATAATCAGAACATCTCACCCACAGCGTCTAATTAATCACATTACATTTATTGAGGGCATATTATACATTAAGCAATTGAGTTAATATTTTGGAACAACTAGTGTAGATAATATTAACATCAATATGTTGAACACAGTCACTTATATTACTTCCCTTAACCACCACT
Organism: Daubentonia madagascariensis; assembly: GCA_023783475.1. Lineage (NCBI taxonomy): Eukaryota > Metazoa > Chordata > Mammalia > Primates > Daubentoniidae > Daubentonia > Daubentonia madagascariensis. The sequence goes on along the minus strand of JAKFHU010000913.1, from coordinate 3,623,251 downwards.
TCTGGGCAAATAGGTGCTATCATCCTCATTTACAAAGAGAAAAAACAGAGGCTCTGAAGGATGCAGAAACCTGACCAAGGGCACACAGCAAGAAAGCAGCATGGCCAAGGTCAAACACATGGTGGTCTGACTCCAGAATCTGAAAATTTTACTAAGATTTACTGCCTTTTCTGGAAATAATTATAGGTAGCTTAGAAAGAAGAAGTAACTGTTACATAAATTGAACTCAAAAGATCTGCCACTGGTCTGAGCAGTGCTTTCTCCTCCCTCACCAGGTTCATTTTCCAACGAACCTGGAACTTCCTACCACCAGCCCCTAACTCAGTTGCCCTCCACATTCCTGCTCCATAACCTCCTGAGGATGCATGGGTGGCCGACCCACTCGGCTGCCCCATTTGCCCAAACTCTTACGCCAGATTTATTCTCTTTATGGAAATTGTTGTGAGCAGCTTTTCACAGGAAGGGAAATGAACCTATTTCATAATATTGCCCAGAATTTGAATGCCACGTTCTCCTGGGCTAAAGAAACCTTGCTGAGAGGCTTCAGTGATATTTGTTTTGTGGTTGCTATTTAAACTCAAGAGCTGCTGAACTGCTTGATCAGACAAAGGGGTAGATGACAGTATAACTTTTCAAAGGCAAGGTGCCAGGAACCCAGGATCTCATGCTTTGTGGCTGAGGCTTGGACCTCAGGGTGGAAGGAGAGTCTTCAGCCACCTTAAGTGGCCCTGGGGCTGCCCAGCTGTGGGTCCCTGCAGAAGTCCTGGAACACAGCAGAATTACCACCCAGGGCCAAGAGGCAGGAACAGGAGATTAGCTTTCTGGGTTTATAAACTGCTGATCTGAGGCCCCAAAACAATATTCTGCTCATAGATCTGGAGCACAGGAAAGGAGCTTAATTGATGTAAGCCAATGATGGTTATAGGTAGCACATCAGGCTTGAACACAAACTCAGTAAATGCAAAGCAACTCTTAGGAGAAAATAGAACTGAATGTACAGTCGACATAAGGGGCAGATCTTGCAGACTGCTGCATGTGGACAGCAATCTGGGGAAGTGTCCTCCTGGGATGTCCCTAGGAGGGAGGTAGCAGGGTGTCTATTGAGATTTCCCCACCTACTGAAGAATATCAGAATTCCAACTACTAGAAGGACCTCAGCCAACTTCCATGCTGCAGATAAGAAAGCTGAGAACCGGGAAGGGGAAATGACTTGCCCAAGGCCACACGTGGGAAAGAGGCTGAAATCCTCTTGCTGGCTGCTGTCAAAATGTTCTTTTCCACAGTCTCAGCATTGGCAGGGGTCTCACCCTTCGGTTCTGAGGAGTGGTTTCACTGTTTCTCATTGTTTGTGTATAACTGCAGTGACCTTCTTTGTGGCTGCCAGTATTGTATCCTAGGTATTCAGCCCAACTGGCAGCGGCAGAGCTTGTCATTTCTAAGTTATTTCTCATATGTGGAGCAGTTAAAGGGCCTAGGAGGGTTCTGCCTGAAGAAGAATTAAGGGTTACATGATACCAACGATTAGATATCTGAAAAACTGTGTAAGGGGAATTGTTAGATTCATTTGTTCTTCCCAGAGAACACTGGGTCTCAAGGTGTGGTCCAGGGACCATCAGCACAGGTAGTACCTGGGAAATTGCTAGAAATGGAAAATCTTGGGCCTCACCCTAGACCTACTGAATCAGAATCTCTAGAGTCGGGCCCATTAAACTGTTTTTGTTGTTGTTGTTTTTGGCTTAAACAACAGAAGTTTATTTTCTCACAGTTTTCTGGAGGTTGGACCTCCAAGATCAAAGTGTTGGCAGCTTTGGTTTCTCCTGAGGCCTCCTTCCTTAGCTTGCAGACGGCTGCCTCCCTCTGTGCTCACTCACATGGGCTTTCCTTTGTAAGTATGCATCCCTGCAGTCCCATTATACTGTTTTAACAAGTCCCTGAATGATTCTGATGTGCTAAAATTTGAGGCCCTCTGTCCTAAGGACAGAGTTGAGATGAGTAGGTCAAACTGACAGGAAGGTAGGTAAGGAAGGATGGGTCCTCTGGGGGTGATGTGACACTGGATCCATTCACACAGAATGAACACCCACTAGCCAAGAGAGCTGCAAGGAGGAGCTGCCCTGATTTGTACTATTGGAGATAGTACTGAATAGATCACCCCTAAGGTCTTAGCAATTCCAAGGTTTTATGACAATTGTTACATGATAAACTGGCCAAGGAATAGAATTGTTTCCCCTTTCTGGAATGTAAGCTCCACAAAAGCAAGCATTTTTGTGGGTTTTTTTTTTTTTTTTCCCCTATCATAACCCCAGTGCCTAAGTGCCTAAAGCAGGCTGGTACAGCTCATGGGCCAAACCCAGCTCACAACCTGCTTTTGGAAATGATATTTTATTGGAACATGGCCATGCTCACTCATTTGCCGATTATCCACGGCTGCTTTTAAGATTTCACACTACAGCAGTAGAGCTGAGTAGTGACTGACCATATGGTACATGAAAGCTAAAATATTTATTGTCTGGTTCTTTATGGAGAAAAATTTGACAATTCCTGATCTAAGATATTGCCTGTATCACAGCAGATGCTCAGTAAACATTTGATGAATGTATGAATCTTTTTCTCTGTTGGCAGAGATACAGAGACCTCAGTTTGGGAGAGGGCATAGAGATAGAAAGGATACAGGTGTGGAATTCAGGGCTGGCCAGACCTGGTCTTAACTCCTGCCTCCACTGTCTACAGGTAGGATGACCTCAGGCAAACTATTTAGCCTCTCTGTGTTTCATATGTCTCATTTGTAAAACAGCAATAATACTGGCCATTCATGATTTGGCCATGTGTGATGAAGGAGCAAATTACGTACTGCACAGAAAGCACAGAGCGTGGCGCATGTAACCACCAAATATGTGTTGCCTCGTTATTAAGAGCTTTGAGAGGGCTTTGATGAGAGAGGTGCAGATGTGAAGGCTTGGACACCGTGGGACGAGGAGTCTACAGTCAGAAGGCCTGGGCTCTTCCCGGCTCTACCACTGCGCATGAACTCCCTGTGGATGCAACAGAAAGGGCACGTTCAGAGATGACTATTAAGCAGCTCAGCATTTAAACTTGTAGAAAGCTACTAGTCAGCCAATTTATCTATGATGATCTTTAAGATAGTGAATAAAGAGGCAAGATTTAATTGGCTATAGACATGCAGGTGTTTTTCCAGTAGCAAAAAATAATGATTCATCTATATTCACTCACATATTCCCTTGAAGATCAACCGCATACAACTGGCTGGGGGTCAGGGTTGAGCAGCCTGAGGTCATGGAGCCCATGGGAGCTACACGGTCACAGAGGACTAACTTGGTCCCCTTTATTAGCTGACAGTAAAGTTGTCTGAGAGGGAAGTGTTTTCTCAAACAGTGCAAGTATGGCTGGCCCCTTTATGTTTGGGTGGTGATGTTTTACTTATATTATTTTTTTCTGGCAGGAACTCTTACCACATCCCTAGGTGTTCTGGCAGAAGTCTCCAAGCCCTTTGATTCTCTGAGGTGAGCCAGAAACAGAATTAATAACAGGCAAGTGCAAATCCACACTAGCAGGGGGCTGAGTCAGAAACATGTTGCAACTCAGAACTGAAAATGCCCATGTTTATAGTTTCCTTGATGCTGAGATTTTGCAAATTAGCCCACATGCCTCTTTCCAACATAGTATATCAACTTTCCTGGCTTATGTTGAGAGAAATGTGGCAACTTCCAGAAGGGTTTGGGGCTAGGCTGGCAGGTGAGCTCACTCCTCTCCCTGATTCACATGCATGGAGCCCGCCCCATAGCCCTCAACCCACAGATCTTGTTAAGAACTGCTCATCTCCACCACATAGAATTTAATTACGCGTGCCTCTAGGGTCTGCTGTGTTTGTTCCAAGGCATAGAGGTTTAATAAAAACGAAAACTGAACAGGTATAACCCAGATTTTTATTTCTTCATGTTTTTACCTTCTTATATATCAGGATCCAGGACACTGTAATCCCCTCTCCTGGGAGTCTGTATGCAGAGAAAAACACAAAGAGATTTTTATCTCTAAAGTTCTCACCCAGGCCACCCCCCTCTAACTTTGAACCCATAAACATCAGCTCTCAGTCAATAACCAGATTGCCACCTACCATCATGCACATTCCAAAATAGCCATGACTTGTGTGGGTCTTACTGAAACATGTTGCTACATCCTTCTAGAAAGCACACCTGCACAAAGCATTCCCATAAACATCCATGGATAAATTCCAGGTCATATGAGGAAGAATCCTTAAGGAGTATAAGAGCCTGGCAGGTGATGGGAGCGTGGCAGGAGCTTTGAGTGAGAAGATCTGGACTAGTTCCAGACTTATGTGTGAACTCATAATCCACCTCATCCTTCTTCCGGGACCCTTCCCATCTTCACACGGGCCACACTCCTTTCTCTCAAGCAAGTATACTTTGAAGTATCTTACACTCAATATTACAGTGAACTAGCCAAACACATGGGTGACCCCCAATCCAGCAATTCCCTGTTGTTAATTGAAAAAGAAGTCCTCAGTTTTCCTGCAATGCAATAGCAAAGTAAATGGCATTTGTCCAGTGAAGAAAGACAAGAAAGACCGCTGTCAAGGCGCCTTCCCTCTGACTGTTTGCACCTGATCACCTTTGAACCGTCCCAATGCAGATCGGGGCCACAGGTATCATTAGCGCTTAACAGGAAGGTGGCTTTTCTTGAGGAAGCAGAAGGCTCCTATGCAAGTCTAGAGGGCTTAGTTAACGATGCTAATGAAAGGAACTGCAGGGTTCTATGGCGGCCTCCTGTAATATTTTGCACAAAAGCCTCAAGAAATCAGCAGAGCCTTTCCCAGGACTTCAGGGCTGGCCTCTTCAGCTTCTAGGGCCCTGGCTCTCTCCAGGCTGCTAAGGAATACCTACACCCATGAATCTGAATACTTGGATCTGCCTAGCTTGACTAAAGTCATTTCTGATCCAAATCTGATCAACCTCCCCCATCACTGATTGCCTCAGTCAAGACATTGGCCTCATGTCTCATGGTGTGGAGTTCTTCTTCCCCGCCCTCCCTTGGTGTCCTCCCCCTGCAGCCAACAAGGGCACATCCACCGGCAGCCCTCACTGTGGGAGCCCGCCTCAGCCTCTCCACTGGCACTCCGGGCTGTGGCCTGCAGCTCTCCTCTGCCTCAAAGGTCTCGTCTTTCCCCCACTGGTTTGGTCTTTTCTGTTCCACGCTCACCTCCAGCTCTTCTCCCAAGTCGCCTGCTGGTTCTCTGCCCCTGCCAAGCAGCCCACTCCCACTGTTCCGCTCCCTCCAGAAACACCTCCTCTTCCCTCAGGCTTCCTGGGCAGGCGAGAGGAGAGGTAGTGGTTGCTCCCTGCTCCACCCTGGCTAATCTTTAGTCTCCACTCCCAAAACCCACTTATCTGAAGAAAAAGCCAAACCAGCATAAATAAACAGGTGGTGGCGTGAGAAAGGAGATGACGAAATTGCCAGGAAGGGAGAGGAGGGAATCTTTTGCCCTCATCCCCACCAAGCAAAGCTACATACAGGGGGACTGGGCCAGAGAGCTTAGCCAACCCTGGGAGGGCAAGAAAGACGTGCAAACATCTGGAGTACTCCCAGCTTGAAATCCACGTGTTTGTATTCGTGCACATTTGTTCACCCAGTAAGTGAAGGGTCAGTATGGAATGCAGGTCTTCTCTTGGCCTGATTTCTGTTTCCACTTAGCCCTGACCTCTAATTTTCTTATTTCTTTTTCCCTACTTTGAACTCATATTAAAACTCATAGTAACTTTATATTTTTATTACCCAAACAGGCCACCAGAGTTCTTTCTGGAACAAGGTGGGTCTTAATCACATCGACTCACGTATCCTTGCTCTGTTCCCATCCACGCAAATAACAAAAATGCCCCTCAGACAACCAAGAACACACACAAGCAGCTGAAGGCCCACATGAGTGACCTGCAGAGATAAGCACTGAATGAAGTGTGTGTCCACAAATGGTCTGAGGTGTTCATTCAGGGAAGCCCAAAGATAAACATATTGATACACAGAGGTCCATTCAGAGCACTGGGTGAGAGGGCTCCCGGCCTGCGCTTGCCAGGAAAGAGGGTGAATGAGGGCAGTGGTGAGGGCTGAGCAGGAAAGACAGAGACACAGGGAGGTGAGGGCATCTAGATGGAGGGTGTGACAGATGCTGCATGGTCCGTGAAGAGACCCCAGGTGTGCACTGCTCGGTTGACATCACTATTCTGGTCTTCAGGTGTCTGTCCAAATTAGTCTGCCTATCTTAGGCTGTGAACCTCTGGAGGACAGGGCTGGGCCCACAGCCACTGCGGCCCTGTGCTCTATCTGTCCCAAAGGCCTCTTGCAGGTGATGACAAGAGTGGGCAACCCTGTGCTCACAGGTTTGTTGACTGGCTAAGTGACTTGACTTGCAGCCTTGAGTGTCTGTAAGTGCCTGGTGAATTGCACAGGAATGTTGTAAAATACTCTTTCTTCAGGGCTTTACTGAAACAGAGCTCTTTGCCAGGCCAGAATAGCTTTGGTGCTATCCTACTAAACGGCAGATGTGTTACATGAGCTGTCAACAGTCTTATCAGCCTTAGAATTGCTGTGATGAGATTCCTAGAGCTTGAAGATGTGACACTGTGTTTTCACTGGTTGTTTCCATGTTTGTCTCCCTCAAAAGAAAGGGCCTGAGCATCATTCACTTTTTCATTACCAGAGCTTAGAACCATGTGGGAACATCTTGGGTGCTCCAGAAATACTGACTGAGAGAGTGACCAGATGAGTGTCACAGGCCTGAGGAGTAGAGTCCACCCTGGCCTCCCTGCCAGCACTGCCTCCCTCAGTGGTGTCCCAGGCAGGAGCCAAGCCTCTGATTGTCCAACACTGTGGAACTCCCTGCCTCTGGCTCCTGTAGGTATTCGAGTTTGCAACCTCTTAGGTAAATACTATCATAATTCCTATTTTGTAAAATTCCTATTTTATTTGTAAAACTGAGGTCAGAAAATGTTACAAATGTTACTGAAGTCACATTGCTAGCAAAAGGTAGAGCCAACACTGGTCTTCCAGATCCCAAAGCTCATTCTATTGACCATGAAGTGAATCCCTACACTTGCTAGCTGTGTGACCATTGCTTCATTACTTCAGCGCTCAAGCCAAAGTTTCCCGTCTTTAAATGGGGGTATAAAACCTACTGAAAATAGTTATGAGATGTAGACGATGTATAGGAAACAACAAGCAGAGAAATGGTCGCTGTACTTTCCAAGGGACTTACCCTTAAACTTTGAAGGAAATAGGCACATGATGAGTTTTCTTACCTAAACCAATTTAGGCAAGAAGTTATATTCGTGTAGAACCTTCTCCTTGAACTGACTAAAATAATGGTCAAGTCTTCATCCACTTACCCTTTTACTCAGCAAATACATATCGAGGGCCTTCCACATGGCAGTTGGTACCAAGGGACAGGAAAGTCCAGTGGCAAGGGGGCTTTGTGTAAGAAGGCCTAGACTGACACCCTTTCTCACTCTGCTCTTTACTAGCTGAGTGAATTTGAGCAAGTCCCTTAACCTCTGTGGCCCTCAGTTTTCTCCTCTATAAAATGCGAATAATAATACCTAGCCCATACAGCTGCGAGGTTTAAGGAAGATTTATATGCAAAAAGGACAGGTCCAGTTTCTGACACAAGGCACATACCTACAACATCGTAGCTATTATCTGCATCACTGGCCCATTAAGGCAGGGCAGGGGGAGCTGTCCAGTTCAGCTCAACAGTCATTATAGCAATTGTTCAGAACTTAGATTAACAAATTATTTATTGGGGAATGGAGGGGATATTTCATCACTGATATTGTTAAGAATTGCCAGTGCATAGTAATAATAAAAAAGCAAACTGACTCTTGTTCCATTTTTTTTATTGTTTTAAATTCCCTACAGACAATGCAACCCTTACTGCCTGCACCTGGGACAGACCCCTTCCACCGTCAGCCCTTGGCAAGCACTGAATTACACATTTGTGCCAAAGTATTCAGGTGATAATCAGAATTAATGGGCACTGTTATAAACCACATAAAATCAATAGGCTTTGTTAGATAGCGGCAAACATCTTAATTAATCAAAAAATACTTATGGATTTTTCCTATCTTAAAAATTTTTATTAAGGTATAATATACATAAAGGAAAGCACACATACAGTATACCTTGCTGAATTTTCACAAGCAGAACACACTCATGTAATCAGAACCCAGATAAATACAGAGAACAGTCCCTTCACACCCACTTCCAGTCAATACTCCTTTCATCTGTTTTGCAAATAGGATTCATATAGCAAGTATTCTTTCACGTCTGGCTTCCTTCGCTGAACATTGTATTTCTGAAATTCATCCACATATTTGTGTGTGGTTGCAGATGGTTCATTCTCATTGTTGTATATTATTCCACTGTGTGACTATACAACCATCTGTCCCTTCAACTATCAGTGGATATTTAGGTTGCCTCCAATTTATTGTTATTATCAATAGTGCAACTACAAGTATTGTCTTGTGGTGAATATATGTATGTGTTTCTGTTGGGCCTATACCTAGGAGTGGAATTGCCGGGTCACAGGGAATGCATATGTTCAGCTTCAGTACACACTGCCAAACAGATTTCCAAAGTGGTTTTCAAAAGACTTATGTTAAGGATTGCACTATCACTTCTAAATGTCAAAGTCCTTTACCGTGAGTGAAGTAACAGGCTCCTGGAGAAAGGCAAGAAATGGATGTTTCTGGTTAAATGAACCATGAGGCAGAGAACCCTCTAGCATTTAAAGCAGTCACTTGAGCCGAATACTTCAGGAACCCACCTGGAAGAATACAGGGTTTGTTTCCCAGACTCCGCTAAAGATCAAATATTCAAATACTTTCCCCACAGGAGGGTCTTAGCCATCATTGATGATTGTTTAAGAGAGAGAGAGAGAGAGAGAGAGCGCACAAAGGAAAACAAAGAAAGAGGAAGATTCAAAGAATGGGAAGAAAGAAAGCCAGCTTCCAGAGAAAAGTTATGAAATTTAGAGCCAACACTTAAAAGAAATCTGTAAATCCCAGAAAGCGGAATGATTAGCCAAGCCCTTTCCTTCTTTTTCTTTTGTGAGCAACCATTCCATCAACACAAAACTCAAGGAACCATCCTGCGAAGAACAATAGGGACATCTTAGACAAGACTGGCCCTTCTGTCTCCTTACCCTACCCAACCCTCCTCCAAGGCTCTGCGCTGTCTCACTGTCAAGGACTGCACTGCCAGGGACACAGTCCTGTCTGCTGAGCTTCAGGTCTGTGTGTACTGCTGCCGGGTAGCCTGCCAGGACTGCACCTGAAACTCAACACTTTCCACCACTCCTTCCTGCTGACACTTAGCCTTGGTTCCCCTCACAACCCCTGTCCCCTGCAACCAATCAGACCCAAGTCCTGTCACTTCTACTCCCACGATCCCCGGGTCCCTTCCACCCTCGTCTTTCACCTGGACACTTGCAACAATGCCCATATGGCTCCCTGCCTCCAGGCTGACTTTTCCCCAGACCTGGCTTCACCCACAGCCTTAGAGATCTTTCCAAACTGTGAGTAGGACTATGTCATCCCTCTGTTAAACCCTTTGTTGTAAATCTTTGCAATGTGCTCAGATTTAAATCGATCAAAGCTCCTGAACATGTTCAGCAAAGCTTGCTAGATCTGGCCCCTGCCTTACTCTCCAGCCTCGCTTCTCAAATGCCTCTCCCTTGTGCTCCAGGATCCAGCCATGTTCAGCTTCCTTCCATGTGCTAAATAAACTATGTGTTCTCTCTCCCCTTTATTTAGCTTTTAAAATATATGTGTGTGTGTGTGTGTGTGTGTTTATAAACAATGGCATTCTTGGACTATAATTCACATGCTCGACAATTCACCTGTTCAAAGTATACAGTTCAAAGGTTAGTAGCATATTCATAAAATAGTGCAACCATCACCACAGTCAATTTTAGAATAGTCTCATCACCCCAAAAAGAAACTCAATACCATTATCAGTCACTCTCCATTTAACCCTCTCAGCCCTAGGAAACTAGTAAACTATTTTCTGTCTCTATAGGTTTGCCTATTCTTGGCATTTCATATAAATGGAATCATATAATAATATGTGGCCTTTTTTGATTGACTTCTTGCATTTAGCACAATGTTTTCAAGGATTATCATGTTGTAGCCACTATCAATAATTGATTCCTTTTTATTTACCAAATAATACACCATTGTATCAATATACCACATTTTACTTGTCCGTGTATAAATTGATCAACAGGTGGATTGTTTCCACTTTTTGGTTGTTATGAATAAAGCTGCTATGAACATTCATGTGCAAGTTTTTGTATGGACATATGTTGTCATTTCTTTTGGGCATATACCTAGGAGTAGAATTGCCAGGTCATACTCCAATAACTATATTTAACCTTTGAGGAGCTGCCAGAATGTTTTCCAAAGTGACTACACAGTTTATATTCTCGCCAGAAGTATGTGAGTTTTAATATCTTTGTATCTTTGTCATTACTTGTTATTATCTGTTTTTATTATTTGCCTTCTTTATTATAGCCAACCTAGTGGAGGTGAAGTGGCATATCATTGTGGTTTTGCTTTGCATTTTCCTGATGGCTAATGATGTTAAGCATGTCTTCATGTGCTTATCGACCATTTGTATATCTTCTTTGGAGAAATGTCTATTCAGATCCTTCAATCATTTTAAATTGTTATTTGTCTTTTTATTATTGACTTATAAGAGTTACTTATATATTCTATATACAAGTCCCTTATATATATGTTTTACAAGTATTTATATAAACAGAAAAATTTGGGGAGAGAATACTCTAGCACTTAATTAAGCACCAAGCTGAGTCCCAATGTAAAGGGCATGTACATAAGAGAGAAAGCAGTGAGGCTGGGTGAAGTCAGGGGCACCTTGAAAGGGAGACTCTTCTGAGATGTACTTTGAAGAATGAATAGACTATAGATGTACAAGGAAGTCCAGTGCCACAGTGCCAAACCTTGTATCATTCAATAATAAATTAAACCTTGTCATTCATTCATGTTAGTTCCACAACTTTTTTTGTTTGAGACAGGCTTTGCTCTGTTGCCCAGGCTGGAGTGCAGTCCTGGAATCATAGCTCACTGCAGCCTCAAACTCCTGAGCTCAAGCGATCCTCCTGCCTCAGCCTCCTGAGTAACTGGGACTACAGGCATGTGCCACCACACCCGGCTAATTTTTTAATTTTTTGTAGAGAAGGGGTCTTGCTATGTTGCCCAGGCTGGTCTCTAACTCCTGGCCTCAAGTGATCCTTCCACTTCGGCCTCCCAAAGTTCTGGGACTACAGGCATGAGCCACTATACTGGGCCACACAACTATTTATTGAAGACCTACCCTATGTACTCTTCTAGGAAGCAAAGATAATTATTTAAGACAGTTCATCCCCCTTAAGGTGTTTACAGTCTAGTGGGTAAGAAAGACACATGCACAAATACCAGCATTTGCAATTCAGTGTTCAGTCCAATAATAAGCATTACGGAAGCATAGGGAAGATAAGTTAGTCTTGATCATTGCAGGCTTTCAGAAAGTTTGTTATGAGGGATTCTTAATCTGGGGTCTTTTAATAGAATTCAAGGTATTATGAATTTGGATAAAAAAATTACATCTTGACTTTTAATACTTAAAACTAAAATTTTTCACTCTCTTTAATTATGAGTGTAAGGAACAAACCACAGTTGTCGCAATAGCTGTGAGTTTGTCATAATAAAAATCACACATATATTTATATTAGATTAGATTTATTGTGGAACTTGAAATATTATTTCTGCTCCCATCACCACTTCGAAATCATGGTAGGTATTAGAACTAGATCTTGTTATTTAATGTGTTAATAAATAAGCAACATATTATTATAGTCAAATTTGGTTTATTAAAATTTTTATTACAGTATTTCAACATAATTGGTTTCCTTGATAATCCTATATATTTTGTTTTATGTATTTTATAAACTGAAGGGAAGTTCATGGGCTTAATCAAACTACCAAAGGGGTACATGATATAAAAATGTTAAGGCCAGGCATGGTGGCTCATGACTATAATCCTGGCATTTTAGGAGGCCAAGACTGGAGGATTGCTTGAGACCAGTTCAGGACCAAACTGGGCAAGAGCAAGACCCCATCTCTACAAAAATATAAAAATTAGCTGAGTGTCCCAGCTACTCGGGAGGCTGAGGCAGGAGAATCGCTTGAGCCCAGGAGTTTGAGGTTGTAGTAAGCTATGATGATGCCACTGCACTCTACCCAGGGTGACAGAGCAAGACTCTCTCAAAAAAAAAAAAAAAAAAAAAACACTGTTGAGAAGCCCTCCATTAAAGAATTCTTAGTTAAGGCTGGAGACTAGGAAATAGGAAAGATATAGATGCTTCTCAGCCTGGAAGACAGACAAATAAGCAGATGGTTTAAATACAGTGGTAAATATATAACAGAGGTCTGGTTAAGATACTATGGGAGAACAAAGAAAAGAAGAGCTAATTCCTCCTGGAGGATTCTGAGAAGGCTGCAGGTGACATTCGAGCTGATTCTTGAAAGATGAATAAGGCTGGAGAGACGGTTGTTCACCTGGTCCCACCCTACATCCAACCTTGGGTCACCTCTATGGCATTCCATCACATGGAAGTCTAGCCTCTGCCGGCAACAGGTTGGCTTGGGATGGGGGTGAAGGGAAGAGGAGGAGAGAAACATGATAGATGAAGTCAAAGGGCAGGGCTGTTTGCTTACAGGGCCAAGGCAAGACAAGGTGGAAGGCAAACAGAAGCAAGACCACCAGGGCTATGGGCTGGGATCACACAGAATACAAGAAGGACCCTGGCCTTGGGAATCAGTCAGGCTTGGATTCAAATGGACAGCAAATAGCCTATATGGCCTTCCACAAAACAGTTAATCTCACTGAGCCTCTATTTTGCCACATGTAAATATGAATTAATACACGTATTTCAGGGTTGTGAGGATCAAGAGAGAGCATATGAAAAAGTCCTTGGCACAAAGTGGACAATTGATAACTGTCAGGTCCTCTTCTCTTCAGTTTGCCAAAGCCGGCCTTGCCACCCTCTTCCCTAAGCCGAGAATCTGGCCTTGATCACTCTTTGCCCAGGCACAGTAATAATAGCTAGATTTATTAACTTCTTACTGTGTTCTGGGCCCTGTGCTAAGTATTGTCTCTTTTCATCCTCACAAAAATTCAATGAAATTGTAAATCTTTATTTAACGGATAAGGAGACTGAGGCTCAGAGCTGTTAAATAATATAATTTGCTCAGGGTCTAACAGCTAGGAAGTGGTAAAACTAGAATTTAAACCCAAGTATGGCTGACATTAAAATCTATCTCTGCATTTTGCTACAAAGACAGAGATCACCCTGTCTGGTAAGCCTTTAATCCATATGTGTCAACGTTTGACTAAAGCTCAAGAATCCCTTGCTTTAATAAACAATGCCTTTATACACCCAAATAAACAAAAGTGAAAAAACAAAGCAATAGGGACTACAGGGAGAAGTGAAAATACTTAGGGACTATAGGAGAGGTGAAAATACTTAAAAGGAAGATAATCTAAATAAACTCTTAAAATCATATCAGCAATCTCTTGGGCACTGGAGAATACCCTCATTGTTCCCAGGCAGCTGAAGGCTTCAACTGCAGTAAGACTTGAGATCCAGCAGTTCTTCCTTGGAGTTTTGTGATGAAAGTTGCCTGGGATGATGGTTCTATCTCCCCTCCCCCTAATCCATACACCCTGGCATTAAGCTATGGATATCCCAATCATGAAAACTATTTGTGTAGTGCTTACAGTTTAGTAAGGATTCATTAGTAAGCAGATCACTTACAGGGTGTCTACTGACACTTCTGACCCTAGGAGGTGTATAGGGCCAGGGTCGTTTTTATTCTCAGAACAGAAACCTGAGGCTCAGAGAAGCAAGGTGACTTGCCCAAGGTGAAGGACCTAGGAAAAGAGAGAATCGTGGTTTAAACTCCATCTTCTGACCCCTTTTCCAGTGTTCTTTCTACCTCCACCCACAGTCCCAATGGGAAAGGACTGAGACTCAGCCTCCTTGGAAGCAAACTTCTAAACCCCTGGGAACGGTAGATTGTGGCAGAAAGGCTAGAGGATGGGTTGGAAGGAGACAGAAGGCATATTGATGATAAAAGCAAAAACAACTAGCATTTTTTTAAAAAACAGCTTTATTGAGATATAATTCACATACCATAAAATTCACCCTTTTAATACGTATAATTTGGTGGCTTTTCATATATTCACAAAGTTTTGCAACCATCACCACTAACTCCAGAACATTTTCATTACCACAGAAAGAATCCACATAGTCATGCAAGTCATTCCCTATTGCAGCCCAGGCACCCGCTAATCTACTCTGTTTCTGTGGATTTACCCAGTCTACACATTTCATTTTAACACAATCATTCAATACGTGGTTTTTTGGGCCTGGCTTCTTTCACTTGTATCATTGTTTTGCATGTTCATTAACGTTGTAGCACGTATCAGTACTTTATTCTCTTTATGGCAAAATAATATTCCATCGTATGGATATACCACATTTTATTTATCCATATATCAGTTAATGGAGATTTGGGCTGTTTCTACCTTTCAGCTATTATGAATAACGTTGCTATGAACATCCAGGTACAAGTTTTTGTATGGACACATGTTTTCATTTCCCTTTGATATATGCCTAGGAGTGGAATTGCTAGGTCATTTAGTAATTCTACATTTAGCTTTTTGAGGAACTGCCAGCATAGGGCAGTTCCTTATTCTATTTATTCCTTTATTCTTTTCTATTCTGTTTATTCTATTTTCAAAGTGGTTGTACCATTGTACATTCCCACCAGTAGCATGAGGGTTCCAATTTCTCCACATCTTCCCAACAACACTTGTTATTATCTGACTTTTTTATTATAGATACCTAGTCAGTGTGAAGTGGTATCCCATTGTGGTTTTGAGTTACAGTTCTCCCATGGCTAATGATGTTTAGCATCTTTTCATGTGGTTGTTGCCCATTTGTATATCTTCTTTGGAGAAATGTCTATTTATGTCCTTTGCCCATTTAATTGGGTTGTCTTTTTATTGTTGAGTTGTAAGAGTTCTTTAGTCCCTTATCAGAGGTATGATTTGCAAACATTTTTTCCCATTTGGTGAGTTAACTTTTCACTTTTTTTTAGTGTCCTTTTAAGCACAAACGTTTTTAATTTTGAAAAAGTCCAGTTTATCTATTTTTTCTTTTGTTGTTTATACTTTGGATTTCATAGCTAAAAAATATTGCCTAATCCAAGATCATAAAGATTACAGATATGCTTTCTTCTGAGAGTTTCATACTTTTAGCTCTTACGTTTAGATCTTGATTCATTTTAAGTTAATTTTTTATATGGTGTGAAGTAGAGATCCAACTTTCGTATGTGGACATACAGTTGTCCTGGCACCATCTGTTGAAAAGAATATTGTTTCCTCATCAAACTGGCTTTTCGGTCATGGCAAAAATCAATTGACTATAAAAGTAAGGGATTTTTTTTCTGGACTGTCAATTCTATTCCGTTGATCTACATGTCTATCCTTAATCTAGTACCACACTGTCTTCATTACGATAGTTTTGTGGTGAGTTTTGAAATCAGCAAGCATGAGTCCTTCAACTTGGCTCTTAGTTTTCAAGATTGCTTTGGCCATTCCGGGTCTCTTGCATTTCCATAAGAAGTTTAGAAATTATCTTGTCTATACCTGCAAAAAAAGGCAACTGGGATTTTGAGTGAGATTGCACTGAATTTGTAGATCAATTTTTGGGAATATTTTTATCTTGACAATATTATTCTTCCACTCCATGAACACAGCATATCTTCTGTGATTTCTTTCAAAGATGTTTCATAGCTTTCAGTGTACAACTATTACATTAATTTTGTTAAGTTTAGCCCTAAGTATTTTTTTCTTTTGGATGCTATTATAAATAGAATTGCTTTCTTAATTTCATTTTTGGATTGTTCATTGCTAGTATATAGAAATTCAATTGATTTTTGTACGTTGACCTTGTATCCTGCAATGTGTATCCTGCAACTATATGTTGCTGAACTCTAATAATCTTTACTGGATTCCTTAGGATATTTTTATATATGAGATCATGTCATCTACAAATACAGTTTTACCTCTTTCTTTCTATCTGGATGCCTGCTGTTTCTTTTTCTTGCCTAATTGCCCTGGCTAGAACCTCCAGGACAATGTTGAATAGAAGTAGTGAGACCACTTGTCTAGTTTCTAATCTTATTCAGTATTTCGCCATTATGTTGTTAGCTGTGGTTGTTTTGTAGGTGGCCTTTACTAGGTTGAGGAAGTTCCATTCTGTTCCTAGTTTGTTGAATATTTCCATCATCAAAGTGTGTTGGATTTTGTCAAATGCTCTTTCTGCATCTATTGAGATCATTATGTAGTTTTTGTCCTTTATTTTATTGATACGGAGTATTATATTAGTTGATTTTCATATGGTAAGCCATGTTTGTTTCATGGGATAAATCCAACTTGATGTTGTATATGACTCTTTTTATGTTGCTGATTCAGTTTTCTAGTATTTTGTTGAGGAATTTTATATCTATATTGATAAGAGATATTGACCTATAGTTTTCTTGTAACATCTTTGTCTGGTTTTGGTATCAGTGTAATACTGGTCTCCTAGAATGAGTGGTAAAGCATTCTCTCTCTCTCTCTCTCTGTCTTTTTTTTTTAAAGAGTTTGTGAATAATTTGTATTAATTCTTCTTTCAAGGTTTGTTAGAATTCACCAGTGAAGCCATCTAGGCCTTGGCTTTTTTTGTGGAAAGTTTTTTGATTAATAATTTAATCTCTTTGCTTGTTATAGATCTATTTAGATTGGTTACTTCTTCTTGAGTCAGTTTTTAGTAGTTTGTGACTTTCTAGAAATTGTTTATTTTGTCTAGGTTATCTAGTTTGTAGGCATACAATTGTTCACAGTATTCCTTTATAATCCTTTGTATTTCTGCAAGGTTGGTAGTGATGGCCACTCTTTTGTTCCTGATTTTAGTGCTCTAAGTCTCTTTTTTCTCTGGTCAGTCTAGCTAAAAGTTTGTCAATTTTGTTAACCTTTTTAAAGAACCAACTTTTAGTTTCACTGATTTTCTCTAATGCTTTTCCATTAATTTTCCCTTTCATCTTTATTATTTCCTTCCTTCTATTTGTTTTGGGCTTACTTTGTTCTTCTTTTCCTGGTTTGTTAAGGTGGAAGTTTAGGTTGTTGATTTGAGATCTTTCTTCTTTTCTAATATAGGTATGTACAGTTATAAATTTCCCTCTAAGCACTGTTTTAGTTGCATCCATAAGTTTTGGTATGTTGTATTTTCATTTTCATTCATCTCAAAGTATTTTAAATTTCCTTTGTGATTTCTTGTTGACTCATTGGATATTTAGAAGTTTGTTGTTTAATTTCTGCACATTTTTGAATTTCCTAAATTTCCATCTGTTATTGACTTCTAATTGTATTCCATTGTGGTCAGAGAAAATATGTTGTATTATTTTAATTCTTTTAAATATATTGAAGATTGTTTTATGGCATAACACATGGTTTACCCTGGAGAATGTTTCATGTGCACTTGAGAAGAATGTGTTCCACTGTTGTTGGATAGAATGTTTTGTAGGTGCCTGTTAGGTCTAGTTGGTTTATAGTGTTGTTCAAGTGTTCTATTTCCTTATTGAACTTTTGTCTAGTTGTTCTATCCATCATCAAAAGTGGGGTAATAAATTTGCTAACTATTATTGTTAAATTGTCTATTTCTCCCTTTAATTCTGTCAGTTTTTGCTTTATGTATTTTGGACCTCCATTGTTAGGTCATATATGTTTATAATTATTATGTATTCCTGAAAAAGTGACCCTTTTATTATTATAAAATATACTTATAGAGACTCCTGTTTCTAGTAGTAATTTTTGTCCTAAAGTCCATTTTGTCTGATATTAGTATAGCCACTCCCATTCTCTTTTGGGTACTGTTTGCATGTTGTATCTTTTTTCATCCCTTTACTTTCAACCTGTTTGTGTCTGAATCTAAAGTGCATCTCTTATAGACAGCATATAATTGGTTAAGGTTTTTTATCTATTTTGCCAATCTTTGCTTTTTTGTTTGTTTAGTACATTTACATTTAAGTAATTACTGATAATGTAAGGTTTAATTTGCCCCTTTGCTATTTTTTCTGTATGCCTTATATGTCCTTTGTTCCTTTATTTCTTCATTACTGCTTCACTGTTTTCTTTTGTGTTAAATAGATATTTTAGCATAAAATATTCCTGTATATATAAACACGTACAGCAAAGGAATATATATATACACTATACATATACACATATATAAATATATATAGAAAGAGAGAGAGAGTTATTTTCTTATGGTTGGCCTGGGGATAACAAGATTTTAAGTTATTGTTTGGATTAACACCTGCATTTTTACATTTTTCATTTAATTGCCGGAAGGAGAAAGTAAGAAATCTGAACTGGAAATCCTTTCTCTATCTTGGCCTGAGGACCTGTTTGGAGTAATGTTACCCACACAACGCTCCTCTGGGGAAAAATTATAGCCACATGAAAGAGATTCCTTTTTGATTCCAGGGTATAGGTTTTCAGGGTGATCATAACACCTTTTTGTGAATTTTCTAGCTTCTAAAATGCATTCACATATATCAGCAATTCTCAAAGTATGGTCTAGGGAATTCTGAGCATCCCTGAGATGTTTTCTGGGGATTTTCAAGGACAAAACTATTTTCATAATAATACCAAGATGTTATTTGTCCTTTTTGGGTTTCGTTCTCTTATAAGAGTACAGTAGAATTTTACAGAGGTTACATGACATGTGCTATCATAACAAATTGAATGCAGTACAGATATGAGAAATTACTATTTCCATTAAGACAGGCATTCAAGAGATTTGGAAACCTGTAAAACGATGCCCCTCTTTTCTTTAAGTTGTTTTTGAGAATATAGTGATATTTTATGAGATATCTTGTTTATGTTAACATAGAATGGTTTATTATTGCTAATTTTAAATGAGTTAAATTTTTTTAGTTTCTCATTTTAATTTATAATATGGTAAATCTTGATAGATATAACACATGCAGATGAAAGCTTGTTTGGGTTCTTGATAAATTTTAAGAATATAAAGTGGTCCTGAAACCAAAAATTTTGAGAGCTGCTGACATATTATTTCATTTAACCCTCACAACAGCATTGTGTGGAAAGTAGGATAGGTTTAGTCATCTGCTGCTTTATAGGGCTTCTTGGATGAAGAAACTGAGGCTGTGGGCCTGGGACTATATCTGTAAGGACTGGGGTGGATGGGAAGGCAGTCCATGATTCTGAGGCCAGAGCCAAGCCAGCGATACTTCTTGGGAGCCATGACCTCTTAATGACCTTTGACCCTGTTGACCTCTCCATGTTCTAGATACTCTCTGCACCTTGGGTTCCATGACAGCATGTTCCCAGTTGTACAAATGGCTCCCCTTTTTCTACCTGCCCCTTAAATATTGCTATTACTCGAGGTCCTATCCCCAACTATCCTTTGGTCTCACTGTGCAGTCTGCCTGGATGATCTCACTCACTATTATGTACGATGAGTCTCAAATGTGCCTCTCCAGCTCAGATCTCTCTCTTGAATTTCAAAGCTAAGTACTGGTTGTGTCTACCTGGATATCCCTCAGTTGTTTTAAATCCCACGTGCCCAAAACTCTCTAATCACTAGGCATTCAATATATTGTACTAGGCACAGGTAATGTAACAGTGAATAAAATGTAGTCCCTGTTCTCAAGGAAACAGCAGTCTGGTGGGGAAGATCAGTTTGTCTAAAACCAACTTCTGTATTTTTGGGTCTGGTTATTATCATCACCATCTGCCCAATTACACAGGACTCCTCCTTCTTTGCCGTCCTTCCATCCAGAAAGTTGCCAAGTCCCGTGCATTCTATTTCTGTAATGTCTCTCCAGCCTTCTCTTCTCTGTATCACTATTGCAACTCCTTCAGATCAAGCTTTACTTCTCTCTCTGATGAACTATTGCAATGACCTCCTACCATGCTGTCTGCCTTCTGTTTCATCCCCATCTAATTCATCCTTCACACTGCTACCTGAGTGATCATTTCATAACTGCAAATCTGCTTGCCTTACTACCATGCTTAAAACTCTTCAATGGCTCCCTTCTCCCTGGGAAATAAAGTCCAGACTCATTAGCTTGTCTTGTAATGCTCTCCAGGATCTGATCTATGATTCATTCCCTATCACTCCTCTGATTGTATCCTAGACCTTTTGAAAGGGGTTTCTTATAGCAAGAATGCCCTCCCCAATCACCTGGGCATCCTTCATGACTTCTCTTAAGTGTCCTTTCCTCTTTTCTATGACTTCGCCAAGAAGCCTTGATTATTATTCTTTTTGGTCTACCACTATATCTTGCACAGTTCTCTTTTCATTATGGTACTTATCACACTGCATTATAATTTTTTGCTTTCCCAACTATCTGCCCCTGTGGACGGAAGAAAGACCTTGATGGTAGGTTTTCTGTCTTATTCATCTTGGTATCACCAGTGCTGGCATAGAATGGGTACTAAATAAATATTTACTGACTTAATGTTGAAGGTCTGTAATATACAGATCACATTCAACCTTCCCCCCATTTTTTAAATTTAGAATTCCTTTCCCATTTTCTACCCTATCACCCAAGCCAAAAACATAGGTAACTCTATTAATAGATTCCATACTCTTCTTCATCACCTATAACACATGAGTCACCAAATCAAACTTATTCTGTTTCTTTATTCTCTCTCCAAGATGTCAACTGCCCTCCATCATCACCTTTAGAGAAGTTCTCTATCCCTTATGAATATTGTAGCCATAATTTCAACCTCAAAAATTGGGACATGGAATTTTTGTGTCACCTCCAGAATGTGAGGTATTCTGAGAAATAGATATAAGTGCAAGGAGGTTGGAATTCTTGAAATATTTCAACAATTTCCAAGGACAGCAGTAGAGAGTATTTGAAATCATAATGCCACTAAGAATTCAGCGTGGGTGGTCATTTAGCTTTGGTTTTATGGTTCTTGAGCTTCTGTTTTAAAAGTCTCATATCTTCAGTTATTTATCCTCTAGGTTACAAAAGACAAATGCACAGACATGCATAACTAAAAAATACAATATTATAAACATCATGTAAGTGAGCAAATGAAGAGAAATACAGAGGAGCTATGACCTGAGCTAGGCTTTAAAGGCCATTGTAACAGAGAGGTGTGAGCTCACACCTAAAGCTGCCCATGTGGAAACACCCTAGCTCCAGTCCCCACTGGAGGAACTGGAGCCCACCAGCTGAGGATGACTAACCAGAGAGAGCATCTAATCCAAAGGCATGGTTCATCCTTGGGCTGCCTAAGATCTAGGACTTGCACCAGCATAAAAAGATGAGGTGTGTCAACCAGATTCCCTTCTGGAATTTGAAACTGAACACCTAACATGAGAGAGCTGGCAGCACAGGCAGATGCTAAAAGACTTGCCTCACGTGCTACCTTGAGGTAAAAGTGGGACTGAAGAGTCCAGGGGAAGCCAAAGGCATGTGTAAGCCAAAGTCACAAGGACATAGAAGCCACGGAAAAGATAGAACTGGTCAGTAGAGGAGCAAATACTCAATGTAAGTGGCAGGGCAAAAGAAAAAGAGAGACTATTCGGCCAAACAAGAGAGGTGGAGCAGCTAGTCCCTGGATTTGCCTTGGAACTTGATGTCCTGCTGGCTGCACTCTAAATCCATGTGTGGCCTTACAGCCACTCCTTGAACTTCTTTTCCTGGTGATTGTTTAAATGCTATTCCATGCAAGCTAAAAGCTAAACTGAAGCGGATTCAACTAGTCAGGGAAGAGGGGGAGAGAAATCCAGGACCCCAGGTCAGCACAAATGGCAGCACAAAGATGGAATTTCTCATGGACTCCTCTGGGAAGGGTGGAAAAGGGGTTATTTTAAGTAGGAGATGAAAGTGACTGGAACACCTTAAATTTTTCAATAGGCCAAACTGGTATTTGGTGAATGAATGAATGAATAAATGAATGCAGGTAGGTTAAAGCAAGAAAGTAAACAACTTTGAATAACGGGATCAAGACTTTAGACTTGGTATCACAGGCAATAGGAAACCACAGCAGTTTGGAGCAGGAAGGAGATACCACAATACGGTATTTGAAAAATAATGAAGGTTTTGAAAGACATTCCATTGCCCAACACTGAAGCATGCATGTCCCAGTCCCACAGTGAAGGACTGAGCACGTATGAGCAATGTATGTCTGAGAGAAGGACATGAAAGCAGAACTGCAAATGAGAATGGCCTGAGGGAGGCTTCCACTGGAACAGTCTAGAAGCTGGGACAGCCAGCAGATATGGGCAGCCAGCCTGCCGCTGTGCAAGCGCCGCAGCGCTCTCTGGCTGGCTGGAAACAGACATAAGACAGTGCGCGCACTCACGGTTACTTCTAAGTGGGCCCATTATGACAAGGGCTGTAGGCCCCCTGTGGATTTCCATATAGAATCCAGATGTTACCTGTAGACACCTGACAACTGTCTCCTCATCCTCTCAGCCAGACATTTGCGGCAGCTGTTTCACACCATGTCAACAGGGACACAGATCTCAGTAACTTTTTGAATGCCCCTACCAAATCCATTCATATAACATTAATGAGCAGTGGAGAATCTTGTGACAGTTTCATGAGAGTGATGGAAGAGGAGTTTTTGTTTGTTTGTTTGTTTGTTTCGTTTTGTTTTTGAGACAGGGTCTCACTCTGTTGCCCCGGCTAGATTGCAGTGGTGTCATCATTGCTCACTGCAACCTCAAACTCCTGGGCTCAAGCGATTCTCCTGCCTCAGCCTCCCAAGTAGTTGGGACTACAGGCATGTGCCACCACGCTGGCTAATTTTTCTATTTTTTATAGAGGCGGAGTCTTACTGTTGCTCAGGCTGGGGAAGAGGGAGTTTACATTGTCCGTTCCACAGCAAATAATTAAAGAAAAATAAAACCCACCAGACATATATGTTTTGTAAAGCCCTCCTTTTCTGGACAGCAGCCACCAAGGGATTTTGCTTTTCATCCTATAACACAGCTTAGATAAATAAAGACCCACTCCTCCCCCAACACAGTTTACAGGACCCACCTTTCTTAAGATGGCAATTGAGGTTATAAATACAGCATCTTACTGTTGTTGCACACACATAGCCATGAGCATACAGCTTAGTATCTTCCAACATGACACCAGCTGCGTTTCCTTGGCCCTGTCACTTTGCTTTCTGGGCTCTGTTTCTTATTCTGTAACATAAAAGGCAGAGGTGTGTCCCATCTACCATCCAGCTGTCAATTTAGGTTCTGCATAAGGGTAAAGTGGAAGGACAGTGGGGGTGAAGAAGCCACTATATAAACCCAGGCCTGGGGGGAAGGGCGGTGGCTGGAGGGAGGAGGGGCAGGGAGAGGGAGGTTTGGGTCGGCAGGCAGGGTCCCAGTGGCAGGGAGAGTGAGTCACAGGCATGATGCAGTCTGCAGAATGCAGAGCGTGGAGGAGAAATAGCTTTGTCTCCACAGCCGCCCACACTCTGACTGCATTAAGGGTCACACTGGGCCCGCAATGACTTTTTGATGGAGTGGACGCAGCACCCTGCAGGGGCCAGCAGTCTTAGGGAAGAGAAGCACTCAGCAGAAAGCACACCCAGCCCTCCAGTAGGCTCTTCTCTGTCTGTTTTCTTGTTAAAGTGTCTCTTCTGGGTGCCGTTTTCCTTCTAAGCTAGCTATAGCTTCTCTGTAAGCAAGAAGGGGGGAATCCAACAACAGCAACATCCACATGGCCAGTTTCTGTGGGAACACCTATGGATGTATGCTGTTCTGGGCAAGAACAGAACAAAGTTGCTTTTATCTCCAGCTTTCCAAGAGCCTGTGTGCTTTAGAAACTGGTTATTATTGCATTATTAAAGCTTCAGTGAGCCAGGGCCAAGGCAAGGATAATCTAGAGCTGTCCCAGGCAGCTTCAGCTAGTTCAGACTTCTCAGCCCATGACCTAACCTGACTCTTGGCTTGCCATGCCTTGACATCCCAGTGAGGGGGAAGTAGTGGTGGGGGGTGGTGAGGATAGAGAGGCCAAGCTCTAACTGAAGGTGCCCTGGGTTTCTCACCAAACTGGTCCATCCAGTTCCCAGGAATTATTCTGAGCATAATCCATTTTGCCAATATTGTGTTTCTTAAAGCACCAGCAGCATAAAGTGAGGAAAACGTTGTTGCATAAGGACATATCTGAAACCAGATTTCCCCGGGTTTCAGCAAGCAGGTTTGCTCAGGGGAGTTTGAGACAACCAAGTGTTTAGGTTTGTGTATGTCGTGCCTGGGGGATGGGGACTGGGGACAGCCTGGGGCATAGTTTGCTAAGGACATATTTGCTCCAGTTTGTCTCAGATTCCTAGTCACAACACCTGTGAGCTTTGTCATCTGTCCCAATCCCACCCCAGCTTTCCCAGAGGGAGAGAGGAAGCCCAAAGAGACAAGGTGACTTGTCCAAGGTTGCACCCTGGATTGGTGTCCTGTTCAGATACCACAGCCTAGACCCACGCTGAGCACACATGGCATTCATCGTCCAGGTCTGTAAGCACAGATGCCCTTTAAATGGCAGTGCCAGTTTAAGGTTAGCATTTGGGAAGATAAGCCCCCAGAAAGCATCGACTGTATTTTTCACTGGGCCTTATGTGGCACTCAGCAAGGCTCAGACACAGTTAGGAGCTTATGCTTCTGGACAAACCCTGGAAAAAAAATGATCAATGTCACATTCTCCAACCAGCTCCAGTGAGCTTATTCTCACATAAATGTGGAAAAACAGCCCAGCTTAAGAGGGGCAGCATAACAGAACAGCAGAGGGCTACCACAGACAGTTATGCAGCCCATGCACTCTGCAAAGGGCCTGGCTGTGGGGCCAGCAGTGGCCAAAACCCAGCCTGTCCTCCACTACCTGGGCACTGCCTTGGCAAAATGCTCCTCATCTTTCTGGTCTCAGGTCAAATTTACTCTGGAGTAGAAAATCTTCCCTCTCTACTGGCCCTTCCTCTGCACTTCCCCTCTACCTCATTCCTGTCCTGTCTACCTAAAGCTTCCCCCTGCCTTTTTCTTTTTTTTTAATTTGTGTTGTTCAGGTCTACTTTTTAAGCCATAACCACCAAACTAGTGATCCGCCCTGTCTGCACTGCACTGTTTGAAGCCACTGAGCCCATCTTCAGGCTGCTTGTCCCACCTTCTGCACATATCCTTCCCACAGTGCATCTGGCTACTTCTGTTTACATGCTACTTCCTCCAGGAAGCCTTCCCTGACCTCCCTCTACCAACTTCCCACCCAAGTGAGTAAGGTCCATCTCCCACAGCACATTAGGCTAGCCATGCCTTATGGAAGCTCTTAATACGTTGTTGTGAAATGAGCTATTTATAAGCCCATCTTCCTCTTATATCTGCCCTGTCCAATATGGTAGCCACTGGCCATGTGTGTGGCTATTGAGCACTTGAACCATGTCTGGTCTGAATAAAGATGTATTGTAAATGTCAGATACATACTGGATGTGAAATACCTAGCATGACAAAAAAAATATAAAACATCTCATTGATCACTTTTATCTTGATTACATGTTGAAATGATAATATTAGAGATATATTAGGTTGAATTAAATAGATGATTAAAATTAGTTTCTCTTATTTCTTTTTTCTTTTTTTAATGTGACTACTAGAAAAATTTTAATTACATACATGGCTTGCATTATATTTCTATCAGATAGCATTGCTTAGACTGTAAGCATCTAGGGGTCAGGGACCTTGTCTTATTCATCTTTGTACCCCCAGTGTCTAATGCAAGCACACATTTGGACACTAAGAAAGCATTTGCAGCAATACATGTGTCACCTTGTGTTGTCACTCTCGCTGCCCACCTGCCTGTCTTTCCTAGGATACTTTTTGTGCCCTGAGCACAGAGAATATGCCTCACCCATCAAGAGCTTGGCAAGAGGCAAGTGCAGAATAAATGTGAAAGAACGGCAGTCAAGTAAGTATTTTATCTAAGTATGTAGGGATAAGGAATTTTAAAAAAGTTATTCTTGCTTTAATTCTACTTGGAAACCACAGATGTGATAAATACACCTTATATATAGGTGAGAGAAGAGTGGCATAGCTTGCAGTGCCCTGGATGGGATCCATCCAAAAGAAGGCAAAGGAAGCAAACAGAAGGGGCCGGCACAGCAGAGACAGGGTAGCTGTGTTCCTGCCAGCGCCAGCACAGCCAGTGGGCTGCTAGATGAGGAGGCAAACTTCTTAACACATTGACTGCCTCACAAAAAAAACAGAAACTTTTCCTTGGGGCCACAGTGTTTTATTACGAAAATAGAATAAAAATTTTGACTGTAATTTAAAGGTAAACATAAATAGAAAAATGAAATTTATTGACTTCCATTCATGTAATCCACATTTTTAGAATTAAATTGTCAATATTAAGTGTAACAACAAGAACATCAACAAGTAAGATTTTATATATGCTTCACGCAGCCCCGGGGTCAAAACTAGAGTGAGTTAAATACAACTCTCATGACACTTAACGTGTTAAAAAGGCAGTGATTAGAAAAACGATTCTGGGCTACGCAAACACAGGACAAAGTACATAGAATATAGAGACTAATATTCACAACAATAACAATTAATAGCTTAGCCTATCCTTTGAAGTATTGATCAATTTGATAATAATTTCAACTTTTAAAAATATTTACTTTTTTCTGAATATAGAAATAAAACTGGCTCATTCTTAAAAAAAAAAAAAATTAAAGGACCCAAGTCTCAGAATTATGTAGAAATGTTTAAAGCAAAAAGTTAAAGTCCTCCATGACACCACTCCAAACAACAATCCCATAACCACTAGTCATAAGTCGGTGTTCTTCCTTCTAGGCTTTTCTTTCATACAAATTCTTTGCTTTCTCTTTTTTTTTCTTACAAAAACAAGGTTATGGTCTAAACATCCTTCTGCAACTTACTGTTTAGACATATAAATATATTGTCAACATTTTTCCATGTTAGTGCATATAGACCTATTTCATTCTTTTCAGCTGTAGCATAGCTTTCCATTTATGGAAATATTCCCCTTATTGCTGAGCATCAGCAATAAGGACAAATACTTTTTTGCTATTATAAACAGGCTGTAACAAACAACTTCGCACATGTCTTTGCAATGAAGATGGTGCAGCTAATCAGAATAGGATCGTTCATATTAAAAAAAACAGATTGCAGTAGGGGGTGCAGGGGGGGATGGTGATGATAATGGTAGATGTTTGGGCTTGGTTTGCAGATTTTTGTAATAAGAAAGTCCACTTAGCATGAATCTCATCTTCTAGCTCCATAAGTCTAAAAGTGTTCCTTTTAAATTTAATCAGAATTAATTTCATCTAAAATCTCAATTTGTGATCAGACTGTGTGAGGTTCAAGAACATTATCTTACCCATATGCCAGTAAGAACTGTAATTGGATATATCCTTCAGTCTGACATTCTATGGGTCAGTTTCCACTTTTTTCCTATTGAGGGACTTACAGGTTCTTTAGTTACACAGGTAACTGTGGTTTGAAATTTAAAACAGCAGTATGTCTTTCATAATTCTCCTGAGAAAGAAAAATTCCAACAGTAAACAATGTCACTAGGGTTTCCCTTCCCCCAGTAGTTGCATCTAAATGCCATCCTGGCCTTGCCTTATACTAACAGAGTAGACCAGTCACTAATCTCTCTGAACTCATGTCTCCTAACCTGTAAAATGGTGCTACCTACTTTGATTCATTACTGTCAGGATTAAAGATAATGTATATAAAGCGTAAGCACAAAGTACATGTTCAAATAACAGCAGTTATTATTTTCAGTTGAAACTGCTAGGATTAAATAGGAAGAGAAAGAGGTAAAAGCAAAAGGCAGTAAGGAGAAAAGAAAATCCAAGGAATGTTAGTAGTAAGTTTGGACATTTTTATTGCAGCAACTTTGACACCTGTTTTCCATGGTGCTAAGAACTAACATCTATTAAGGGAGCATTATCCCCCAAGTTCTGTGCTAGGGATTTTACATGCATTGTCTTAATTCTCACAACAAACTTGACAGGTAAGTAGTCTCTTCCCATTTTATAGATGGGAAAACTGAGACGCAGAATGTTTAAGTGGCTCAGATTTATCAATCTAGTAAGTGGATAAACTGGTATTAAAATTCCGATCGGTTTGTCCCAAACGTATGCTTGTCTACTGCACCAGGCCACCTCATGATGCCTTAACAGTTTCTTGTAGTCTGTACATTTTTCTTCACCTGACATCACTCTAATCACAGTGGCAGATCCAGGGCCTCCCTCTTGCCTTGTCTCTACTGTACCAGTCAGGACCCTTTTAACTACAAGTAACAGAAAGTCAGTACAAACTGGCTTGCACATATATTGGACAAAATGGGCTCACATACATGACAAGTCTAAAGGTGGACTTCAGCTTCAGGCAGTACTGAAGGGGTACTCAGGGGCTCAGATAATGTTCTCAGGGCTCCATCTCCCCCCATCTCTCAGCCCAGCTTCCCTCTGGATCGGACATTGGCTTTGCTTTCAAAGGGCTCTCTCCTCTAGACAGAAATCTTACAGCCCACGACCCTGGGGCCAGGGGAGGAAGAACCCTTCCTCTCTCCCAGTTTCCGTCTCATCCGTATATTAAATCTTAGTGAAAATTCACATGCCCATTCCTCAACCAATCACTGCAGCTTGAGGGATGGCATGTTCTGCTGTCCAGGCCTCTGTCCCAGCACCCCCCTACAGGGGATGTAGGGTCAGCCTTACCCGAATCAGAAGGAATGGTTCCCTATAGACCTGGGTCCTGTAATGAAAGGAAGGGCAAAGGAAGTCCCTGATAGACCAAAGCCACAGATATCCTCTACAGAATTCTTGTTGTTTTTTACTCAGCAACAACTCTCATAAACCCAGCCTTTTGCCTTAGAAAAGCTCATACTTTAGATATGTAGGGATTTCATAACTTTATTTTTTGCATATTTCTCTTGCATCATTATGTACTGTCTATAAGATACCATGTGGTATCTACAGGTCTAAAAATACCATGTGGACATGGTATATCCTGCTCCCTCTTCCTGCCTGATTTAGCATAATAACACTGTAATTTTCAATGATTTTGGCTGCAATATAGAGAACACTCTCATCAAAATGGCTTAAACAATGAGGAAAATGTCCTTTAGCACACATTAAGAAGTCTCAGGAAAGGACAGTTCCAGAGTTGACTGAGTCAAAGGCTCAGATTTTTTCCATTTTTTCTCTCTGCCATCCTCACTGTGGCAGTTTGTCCTCAGTGTGCTCCCCTCAAGGTTGCAAGATGGCCACATAGTGCTGGCTGCCATACCTAGCTGTGCAGAATAAAAGTCTGACTCCCCTGTATTTTCATTGGCCAGAACTGGCTCACCTACTGTCATCTGACCTGCACTGTCCAATACACGTGGCAATTAATGTTTACATTTTAATTAATTAAAATTCAATAAAACCAAAAGGTCCTCAGTCACACTAGCTACATTTCCAACATCACAGAAAGTTCCACTGGACACCTTCCTTAACCAATCACTGGCAAGGAGAATACAATTACTATGATTGTCAAGTAATATATCAATAGTGGAGTCTGTCGTTGATCCTTATTAAGCACCAATTTTGTGCCTCGACTTTGTAGGGAGCTGGGAATGCAAAGATAGGACTTGGCCCTTACCCTCAAGAAACATATAATCTAGTAGAGGAGATAGACAAACATACAGACAACCACAAGAAAGGTGACTTTCATAAAAGCTGGAAGACAAGAACCAACCAAGGGACCCTGAGTCTGAAATATAAGGACAGATTTCTTCTGTCTGAGGAGCATAGGGAAGGCTGCATGCAAGGGGTGTGTTTGGAGCTGGCCCTGAATGAAGAAGGGGAGGTTTTCTGTAGGTGGAGTTTTGGGTGAAGAGTGCCCCAGGCCAAAGGCAAAGGAATCCTTGTTAGGGGAGAGCCAGTCAAACTCAGAGGAAAGGTTGAACACAATCCAGACCAGTTGTTGAGCATTTAAGTGGCAACAATGTATAGGGTGGATTCCAGTAGGGACACCTGGATTCAGAGAGCTCTGTTAAACTGGGTGCGGTAGCTCACACCGGTAATCCCAGCACTGTGGGAGGCCAAGGCAGGAGGCTAGGAGTTCGAGAACAGTCTCGGAAACAGGAAGAACCCATCTGTACAAAGAAAATTTAAAAATTAGCTGGGCGTGGTGGCACATGCCTATAGTCCCAGCTACTCGGGAGGCTGAGGCAGGAGGATCACTTGAGCCCAGGAGTTTGAGGCTGCAGTGAGCTATGATGGGGCCACTGCACTCCAGCCTGGGCAACACAGGGAGACCCTGTCTCTAAAAAACAAAACAAAACAAAAACAAAAAACCCAGAGAGCTCAGCTAAGAGGCTATTGCAATAAGCCAGACAAGCAAAAATGAAGGCTTAAGAAAGAATGGAAAACAGGAGACAAATGTGAGGCACATTGCCCTAAGAGTCTGAGTTCTATTGAGAGTTAAAAACCAAGGTGATTTTGTAAAAATAAATCACATTTCAGAATATTTTAAAGAATTTTTGTTTGTTTTCTTCAAGTTCATATTCTAAAACAAACCATTGGGATAAATTGGAGAGGAACCTCAAGACAATATCCCTTTGTGTGGGAGCAGAGGCTTTTGTGAGAATTTTACTTTTTTTTTAATTTTTGAAATTTTTAATATTTTTTTAACTTCCCTACCTGTGTGAGGAGAGAACTTTACTTTTAATAAGATTTTGTCCCTTTGGTCAGCAGACTCTCCCCTGTATTAGTTGATGTTCATAGACCATAAATATTTTTTAGGATGCAGTTGTCTAAATTTAGATTCAAATGTTATGTTTAAATTGTAACAGAGTGACTGGTTTTTAGTGATGTCATTTCAAGGACTGACAGGTTGCCTTTTCATGGGGGTCTTGGCCCCTGAATGATGGGCTGCAGTTGATAAAGAACACGATGATGCCCAGTTAGCACCACAGGATCCTCTCTTCCAGGCAGCCCAACACACAGGACACCTGTTCTCATGCATGCTATGTACTAGAGCATAGCTCTATGTATGCACTAGAGCAGCAGTCCCCAACCTTTTTGGCACCAGGCATCAGTTTCATGGAAGACAATTTTTCCACAGACATGGGGCAGGGGGGATGGTTTCAGGATGATTCAAGCACATTACATTTATTGTGCAGTTAAACCTCTCTGTTAATGATAATCTGTATTTGCAGCCACTCCCCAGCACTAGCATCACCACCTCAGCTCCACCTCAGATCATCAGGCATTAGATTCTCATAAGGAGTGCGCAACCTAGATCCCTTGCATGCGCTCAGTTTACAGTAGGGTGTGCGCTCCTATGAGAATCTAATGCCGCTACTGATCTGACAGGAGGTGGAGCTTATGCAGTGATGCGAGGATGGGGAGCAGCTGTAAATACAGATGAAGCTTTGCTCACTTGTCCACTGCTCACCTCCTGCTGTGCTGCTGTGTAGCCAGGTTCCTAACAGGCCACAGACCAATACCGCAGCACTAGAGCATGACTCATAGGCTGGAATCTGCTGATGAAGCCACTGACCCTTCCTTGACTAGACACTGGAGACTCCTTGCTTCTCGGTTTGCCCACATAACTGCCCCACCTCCATGCTGGCAGGCATGTGCCACACCCTGTCCACAGTGTTGAGAGATGTAACTCTTTCTCTTGCATGGACTGGAGACCCCCCTTTCACCATGAGGTCAATGAAGCTTAACCTCAGGACCTCTCACTTGCATTGGCCCCTTCCCAGGCCCTGGGTGGAGTCTTGCCAATGTGTTCACATGGTCACCTGTTTTTTGTAAAATTTGCAAAAGTAGTTATTTTAATTGCAATCGGTTAAGAGTGCTACCCCTTTCACTCCACTCCACCACACTCCTCTTTGGGCAGGGTGGCAACGGAGGGGGCTCCAGGCATTTTTGGAATCCAGTTAAGGGGAAGAGGAGTGAGGAGTAAGTTTAGTTTGGGCCTATGAAGCTACGTTTGCGTGGGCCACAGCCACCTCCGTGCGTAGCTGCTACTGCCAGCCATCCCAGAGCAGGATGGATTTCTGGAAGACTCCTGTCACCCGCCGATGGTGTCACATACAGGGCCTGAGGTCGTGGGGAAATAAGAACTGTCATTCAGCTCCTGCACCACAAACAGATGGAGAGTAGAGGAGAAATAAAGTTCAAAAGGGATCAAGCCAGAGGTAGTACATGGAAAATTCTTCCAAACAGCAGATGTGAAAAGTTGTTAGTGGATTATTCAGTTCTCACAATGCCTCATCAGACGGCAAATTCTCTCTTATCAGGAAGATGCCTGATAATGTAGTATATACAATTACAAAAAATTAATCCCTTTTTCCTGTTATTTTTAATGGAAGTTGTAAGAAACAGAATTTATGAGAATTCCTGTGTTTGGAGGACTTGTACTCCAAGCAGAACAAAAAAAATATTATATTTGTAACAGTTCATATATGATAGAAACAACAGACTTTTTTCAAATTTGAATATGCAATCATGAAAATTTACATGACATTGTCAATAAGTTGGGGAGTTAAAAGAAAATTTTTTTAAAGTATCAATCATTTTTAAAATGTTGATCAACCATCCTAGAGAAAATGTTAAATTAATTATATTTCTCTTCTCTTTAGGTAATGTTATCACCAAACTATAATAAAACGAAGAGGTAATCAAAGAGTATGCAGCCAAAAGATGTTTTTAAAAAAAGATTTTAGGGTTGTGCCAGGCAGTTAATAAAAATATTTTGTTATTTTTCTGCATTTGTGATATTTGTGCTGTCAAGTTTTAAATTTTTAATTTCTTGTGAGTCTTCTCTCAACCTAAATAAATATTTTCATATTTGTACCTAATTGTTAAATCATAATTTTGATTCTTTTTCTGACAGAGGATCCCCCTGATTTAAAAAGCTTCAGGCTTTCCACAAAACCCGGATCCACTGTGGGTCAGGGAGGCAGGAGGCAGCATTCACGCTTATGTAGCCGGTGAGACTGTGTTTCTGTGTAAGGTCCCAAGCAGAGGAAACAGGTTTTATTCCCTGTCTTTAACCAGCCCACCACAGGAGGCAGCCTGGAATGGTAGCAGACACTAAGTTTTGGTTCAATTTTTGGTTTTCTAGCAGACTGAGAGAGCTCAGACATGTTATTTATCCCTGAAAGTCAGTCTCATCATCAGTAAAATGACGGGGGCTTAGAAGAACTGGAAGTTCCCCTTCAGTGCTACATTTCTGATTTTCACAGCTACGTGTTGCTAAGTCAAGGTATTCTGTTACTTACTGTGGCGAATATAGAAGGACGACTCATGAATTTTTAATTTGTAAGTGACTGCTGCTAAGTTTATAAAGCCCGATCATTCTCGTAAGTAAGTTAAACATATTCCTCATATGTTATTTCACATCATTCAATTATTTAGCAAATCCTTTTTTCATAACAAGACAAAGGTAAACTTTTGTGCTGCCCCTTCTACATAGCCAGGAATTCAGCATAAGTAGAATCCAAAGCAATTGAGCTTTACTGTTAAAACTGTATCACCACCTTCATTTCTATATACCTCCTAATCTTTTAAGCTACCCTATATATTTGATCCTATTTTATCTCCACCAAATTCTTAGTGGGTAAATGGAGCAGGGATAAAAATCTCCATTTAATGGATTTGAAAACAGATGGGAAAAGGCTAAGTCAGTTTTCTATTAGTTTTATTTGGCTAAAAACTATTGGAATACAGGTCTTCAGATGCCCGCTCCCACTATGAAGGTCAGTATATAGAAATAAATGTCTGGGATAGAGAGTGAACACTCTGGTTATCACCAGTTACTAGCAAATATTAGCCAAAAGCCCTAGGATTTCATGACAATATGAACATAGGTGGTAGCATAACACCCATGCCATGTGAGGGCCACATTCATCCATTGTTGGGAACAGATCTGGAATTCATTTTAAATATTAAAGGAAAGGCAATTGAGAGTAGCCAGTAAATGGAACATTGTCCTGACACCTCCTGCCAGCCCCAGTGCACAGCTAAATGCACTGGGCGAGTGACTAGTAGCCACCAGCTAGCTCAGAGTCTATGGAGCACAGATAACACGTCTGGGCAAGGGTTGGCTGGCTAGTGTCGGCTCATTCACACCGACCTATTCTCCAGCGGATATGTGCAATGCAGCAGTTTATTCTGGGTAGAGTTAGAGAGGCCCCACAACGAGGACATATGCACATCCTGCACCTGTGCACCTCAGTGTGTGCATACCTGCTCAGGAGCCTCTGGTCAAATATTGATCAACAGCAACTGTGTCACAACAGCCTCAATGCTAGGGCCTCTGCACCCCAACCTCTCAGTGAAACGGGAGCTCCCCTGAAACACAGGCCTGCTTAACTAGAAATGGAGAAGGGTGCCTAAGAAGTGTCACTCTGAGAATTCAGCTTGGAAGGTAGGACAGCCCACAGTTGTGTGTGCAAGACCCTTGGATGTGAGTTTGGTGATTGGTTGTCTTGCAATATTTGTCAGCTGTCTCCTTTTATATATATATTTTTTTTTTTTTTGAAACCTCACTGAGACAAATGCCCTGAACACAGATTAGACATGTAGGTGACATGGGACTTGGCTTTGGGCCCAAGCATATATAAGTCAGCTGAGGCCTGTATTGCCAGGACTCACTTTTCCATGGGGTCTGTCTAGCCCCATTGTCCAGCACTATCTTCCATGACTACATCAGGCCACTTGAGACACTTGAGGCCCCCAATGCAATAAAAATTTCAGTCTTCATTAACACAAATAAAATTCAAATGTAGTCAAAGTGAGAACAACAGTATCCACTTGGTGATTCTGGCTTCTCAGAGGTTTTAGTGGAGCAAAACACATCTTGGCTTTATTATCTACCCAAATACTGATTTTTAAGGTCTCCTCCTACCTAACATTTAATACCTCTGGTAAAATTATACTTTTTAGAGTTCTCTGTACATGTATGCAGCTTCATGCCCTTTGTCAAAGATAATGTACAGCTATTAGAAAGGAAGAAAGGGATGGAGTAGGAAAAGGTAACTTATGCTAAAGAATGCTGTCTGAGTGCCCGGGTCTGTACAATGTGTATGTTGTTTATACCTCCCTGCAGCCCTAGGAAGTCAGTAGTAGAAACCCCATTTCCCAGATGAATAAACTAAGACTGTGATGTAGTTTGGATATTTGTACCCTCCATATCTCATGTTGAAATTTGATCCCCAGTGTTGGAGGTGGGGCCTAGTGGGAGGTGTATGGGTCATGGGGGCAGATCCCTCATGAATGACTTGGTGTCCTCCTGTGATAATGAGTGAATTCTCCCTCTATTAGTCCCCAAGAGAACTGATTGTTAAAAAGAGCCTGGCACCTCCCTCCCCTTTCCCTGTTGCTTCCTTCCCCTCACCATGTGATGCCAGCTCCTCTTCCCCTTCTTCCATGAGTGGAAGCTTCCTGAGGCCCTCACCAGAAGCAGATGCTGGTGCCGTGCTTGTTGTACAGCCTTCAGGACTATAAGCCAAATAAACCTCTTTTCTTTATAAATGACCCAGCCTCAGGTACTCCTTTATAGCAACACAAATGGGCTAAGACAGGCTCCTAAAGGTTAAGGAATTTACCCAAAGTTACACAGGGAGTTGATTCTTGTCTGCTCAACCCCTAAGACTCATCTCCAATGCCCAAATCTGTGAGCTGTGTTTATGACAACTAACACCCTGCCAAACTCTAGGGCCTCTTTGGCCCTCAGCAAATGAAATCAGTCCGTGTTTGTGAGTTGCTCAAATGTTCATAAGTCTGACATTTCACCACAGGAAAGCAGACTCATAAAATATTTTACATAATAAAAACTGCTGATAAAGGCTAATCTTCTAGACAGGATCCAAAGAACAGACAGTTCATTATTTTTCTAACTGTTCCTTAATGTTAATGAACCTTGGTCAATGTTCCAGTAGTGGCATAAAGAATCTGGGAATTTAAATAAAAAACTTGGCTCTTTTCCTTGATTGTAAGGTGTTCTTAGATTTTCCATTAAACTTTGTTATGTTCTACTTTCCTTATCTATAAAATGGATACAATAATCATGCTGAAGGTATGATGAAATTATACACATGAAAGCTCTTAGAAAATATTATGCAGGTGTCTTAGCTTTCATCAAAGAAATATAGGCATGGTGTGAAATAGACACATACTTGTATGATAATAGCCGATGTTCACTGACAACAGTCACTGTGCTAAGTGCCTACAGTCATCATCTAGTTTGGTCCTAACACTATGAGATAGGCATTAGTATTATTCCCATTTTACAAATGGGAAAAAACAAGGCACAGAGACATGAGAAACTCTCCAAGTCACATAGCGGGAAAAAGGCAGAGTCAGGTGGGATTCTAACACAGATGGTTTCTTTATAGAACCCATGCTATTAACTGCTATCCTATACTGCCTCCCATAATGCAAATACAGTCATGCATTGCTTAACGACAAGGATGCACTCTGAGAAATGTGTAGTTAGGTGATTTCGTCTTTGTGCAAACAGCATAGAGTATACTTACACAAACCTAGATGGTATATATATTTTTATTTATATAATTTTTTCATATGGAAAGCCAATGTCCCAGCACTGTTACTGAATATTAGTCATTTCCCCTATTTGATCTTCAGTGCCAATATCAAGTGTCATATGTCAGATTTTGATACATACACCATTATAATCTTATGGGGCCACTGTCGTATGCGTGGTCCATCGTTGACCAAAACATCGTTATGCAGTCCGTGACTATATAATAAAATGACACTGGAAGCATTATATAAACAATTAGGCTAATTATCAAAGGATAAGCATTTGGCCCACACATTCCTGCCAGAAGATTCCAGTTCAAACACATACCTCAGGACATCGGCACCCTGGAAGATAGCCTCCTTAGTCCCCAGCCCCAACGGGCAATGTCTCAGTTCCTGGCGTTTCCGCTCAACCACTGTCCCCCTCTGGCCTTTCCCTCTGCTGACACTCGGTGGCTTGAGTGTCTACTCATACTGTTCCCCTTGCCTGACACTGCCAGGAAGCCTTCCTGAACCTCAAGATCATCGGCCCACCTTGCCTTTGGCCCTTAGAGAACCCTCAGTGTCCCTCTGTCCTGGCAGGACCACACCCAGTGAAATTCTTTACTTCTGGGTCTGTTTCCTGTCATATGCACCCCAAGGGCCGCACTGGGTTTTCATCATCTTTGTCTCTTCAGAACTTCATACTGCCCACATTCAAGTTTGTCAAGTAGTAAATCTCTAAAAATTGTTAGACAATGGTATTTTGGATTGAATCCAGGAACAGATAAAAGACATTCTCATGGAAAAACAGGGAACATCTAAACAAATATTATTGTACCCACTTTAATTTTCTAGTTTTGATAAATGTGCCATGGTTATGTAAGATGTTAACATTAGAGAAAGCTGGGTGAAGGGTGTATGAAAACTTTCCACATCGTATCATCTTTGTAACTCTTCTATAAA
This sequence comes from Daubentonia madagascariensis, assembly GCA_023783475.1. Classification (NCBI taxonomy): domain Eukaryota; kingdom Metazoa; phylum Chordata; class Mammalia; order Primates; family Daubentoniidae; genus Daubentonia; species Daubentonia madagascariensis. The sequence goes on along the minus strand of JAKFHU010000913.1, from coordinate 3,585,556 downwards.
TCTACAATTATTTCAAAATAAAAAGTTCAAAAGTCAATTATTAGATGTTTTTGTACCACAGTGGTTAAGGCCACCCTTTTGGACTTAGGCAGACCTAAGCCACCTACTACATATGCTGTGTGATCCTAGACAAATCAAAGCCATACAGTCTCTCTGAACCTCATTGTTAAATGGCCTGGCACAGTGGACACACATTGGTAGTTGGTTTTGTTACAATACATATTACATTCATAATAATAAAGTATTGTTACTATAACAATTTATCAAGAATATGGCCTGAACTTTCCTTTTCAAACTTAGCTGTCACTGCACACACTTACCTCTCAAAGCAGCACCCCACACCCACTCACTCCTCCCCAGACGTCCTTAGGCTTCTAGGCATTAATCTGGCACCGGAGACACGGCAGGGAACAAAACACAAAAATCCCTGCCCTAAACAGCTTGCCTTCTAGAGGGAATAGACATACAATTTATAATACACTGGTTCTCAAAGTGAGTTCCCAGTCAGCAGCATCAGAATCACCCAGGAACTTCTTAGAAATGCAAATTCCTGGGCCCTACCCTAGACCTACTGAATCAGAGCTCCAGGGCGGGCCCAGCAGACTGTCTTAATAAGCCCTCCAGGTGGTTCTGGTAAGTACTCAGGTTTAAAACCACAGATATAGTATGTCAGTAATCACCAGTATTTTAGAGAAAACTAAAGTAGGAAATGGGTGAAGTGCTGGGGTGGGAGGCAGGTTGTGATTTTAAATAGGGTGGTCAAAAAAGCCTTACTCTGGAGGTGACATCTGTTCAAAGACATCAAGAAGATGAGGAAGGGGCCCTCCAGGGTACTAAAGGGAGGAGTGTTTCTGGAGGAGTGACAAACGCAAAGATACTGGGGCCGGGGCAGGCCTGGGGTGTTCCAAGAACAGCAGCTGTCCTGAAGCAGGCGAGGGGGAAAACGTGAGGGGAAGGCAGGAGAGGTCGTCGGTTCCAGACTGTGTAGGGACATATTGAACCACAGTTCTTCCAAAGACCTTTTCCTGTATGGGCTAGAGCTCTCCCACCCCCCAAATCCACCTGCCCTGCCTACCTTCTGTGGTCCCAGCCAATTCCGTCTCTCCCTTGGGCTTCCTCATGCCATGCTGTGAGAATGCATCTCTCCCATCCCTGACTTCCGTGGGCACTTGGGTTTATCCTGAATACAGGGTTTGCCTCTTTATTGCCCTGCTGGACTGTGTCTGCCGGAAGCAGAAGCTCAGTCTTTTTCCTCCTTTATCCCCACCGCCTATCACAATGTCTGTGCATTGCACCTGCCCCATATTTACTGAAGTTCTCTTAGGGTGCCAGGATAGAAACCAACACATTATTGGCACTCAAATATTTACAAATGCTGCCAACGAGTTTGAAATTCCCTCTGTCAGAGGTAATAAGAAAGAAGCTCACAGATTTATTCTCAGACCACCAAAGCATTTTGGATGCAGTTTAGGACTAACCCAGCATTGGACTTAGAACCAGTACAGATACTCCTTATTTCCAGCTGCTCTCCCTTTGTGCCTAATGGCCTGAACGGTACTGGCTACAGCTCTGAGTATTGACAGAGCATCATCAATTTACTGGCAGCCTTGGGCCAAAATAGACCAAGTTGGCAGGTGGCATGAAAAGAAACGGGCCTTAGGATCAGTCAGAGCTGGGTTTGAATCCTAGTCCCACCACCCACAGGGGCTCTTACCCTGTTTTCTTTCTTTCTTTCTTTTTTTTTTTTTAATATAATGAATCCCTTTAACCGCTGGGTTTGAAGACTACGGACTGTTTCCTAGTATGAGGCTTCTAAATGCATAAAATAAAATATATAAGATTAGAGAGGAAACAAATTTTATTGAAATGTAATTGAAATAATGTTAAAAGTTATCAGAATGTTTTTAAAAATTGTGGCAATAGTAATATTTCTGCCTCTTTATTAATTCATTAAGTAACATGATCTAGAGGCAGGTTTAATAAGTACCAAAATGTTGATGTAATGATGAATTTAAAAGATATTTCAAGAGTTCACAACAACTGTAATATGATAAGAAATTATCTGCAACTTGTATTACAGACATTGATACAGGTACTACTAGTGCTTTGTGGCTTCCATTCATGATTGAAGGAAATGCTAAATTTTAGTTTGACTCTTTCTCTAATTGTTAGAAGTTAATAGGAGAAAAGATTTTTTTCCATCCTATTTCATCCTGAATTCTACACAAATACCTGTTAATAACTCCAGAATATAACTTGAGACAAACTACTTTGTTTACCTCTCTAAATTTTAGCATCTTTATCTATAAAATGATGCTTAATAGAGGGCAGCTATTATTATTTTCAGCAGCAGTGGTAGTAATCAAGGATTTCCCATAAATATTCTGTAATATACTCTGGGTCACTTCTTGGTTATAACCAAAGTCAGTTCCATAATTTGACCCAGTAAGAGGTCATCCTTTTAAGTTGTGGATTCCTACTCCCAAAATGTCCCTTATTGGCCTAAAATATCACCTTTAGAGAAGCATGCATGCCTTGGGGATGAAATGCTTTCAACTCCAAGAGACCCCTAACAAAAAGTAAGTACTCCTGACAACTATCATCCTAAACCCTGGTCATACCCCTCTATGGTCCTAAGTTAGAAAGTTACATATTTGCTAGCCCAGGAGAAAAGGTGGGTGGCTAAAAAAAAAAAAAGGTGATACATACTTGGGACAGGCTGCCCCCTCTTTTTCCAGAGGACCCTTTACGGCGACTAAATTGTTTGCCAAACAAGAGCATATCTAGTCTATAGTCACGGCATCAAAGAGGATTTTCCTAAAGCTCAGCAGTATGTTGGATTATAATTTGCGTGTGCCTATATAACCCATGTATTCTAGTTCATTCTCCAGTTAATTTCCACCTCCAATTTGGTATCTCTACTATCTTTAAGTGGCATTAAGTTGTTTTTCAAGCACTTGAGAGAAAGGTGCTTTCCTCTGGGCCAACCCCCCACAGAATGTTCTCTTCATGCACCGTGCAATTTTTTCAAGCTCTGCAGTACAATGCTTCTCAAACTTCCGTGTGCATTAGAATCACCTGGAGAAACCATTAAAACACAGATTGCTGGACCCCACCCACAGAGATTCTGATTCAGTGGGCCAGGGAGGGGGCCTGAAAATTTGCATTTCTAATAAGCTTTCAGGCATCTTTACCTCTGTCAGCCCAGTTTCTTTATTATTAAACCAGGATAATGATCCCTTCTTTCCAGGATTGGTGAACAGATTAGAAAAAGATATGTAAATATATTCAAAGTACTAAGTCCCTAGCAGAAATTTATAACTATTACTAATAATTCCCATCATGGGGCATTGTTATGGAGAAAAGGGGTGATGTCAGAGAAAGATTCATATATATATGAATCTAGACATCTTAGACAAATCTTGAAACATAAAGGCAGAAGACCTCAGCATATATGTAGAAATTACATCCATAGGAATAGATGAAATAACTCAACGAGGTTGTAGCATAAGAGAAGACCTGAGGACAGAATTCAGGAGAACAACAACATCTAAGAGCAATCCCCAGTGGAGATCAAGGTTAATGATAGTGGACAGTAGTGGACAGGTCCCTTGTTTCCTATTCTTATAATATCTATACACAAACAAATTCTACTTTAAATGGACATCAAGGTCAGCCTTGGTCAGTGGTACCCACAACATCTAACCCAGCACTTAGGTGATCGAAGCAATGCAAAGAAGCATCATCAACAGGCCACAGGGTACTAGCAGGGGAAGTGCTTGCTGATAATAATTGGGAGGTGGGTGTGATCCTCAGCTGCCACAGTTCCTACATAAGGGGGTCCTGGAACTATCCACGTTGGTCACCCTCCAGGGAGGGCCTCTCCTCCAAGAATTTTTGTATGAGAGATAACCCTGGATTTGTCATCTGCAGGGAGAAAGATATCAACCATGAGTCATCACAAAAATAAGTGCTGTCCACCTTGCTCTTCCTTAGGACAAACAAGACACCAACAAGGATCCTATTTCCTACTGCCAAAGGTATCATTCTGGGCTTGGCCAAACCACAACAAGCAAGTAGGATCTCATATCAGGCAGCCCTGAGCACTCACCTTTCCTGCTCAGGCTTCAGAACAGTCTGACGCACAGGGGAACAATCAGAAGCAAGCCCTGTGAGCCCAGGGAAGAGTAAGAGGAATAATTGTGGAAAACTAGAAGGGAGTCTGAGCTCTTTCTCTGAGACAGGACAACAGAGGAGCAGTTGGAGCATTCCCAGGGAGAAGGAAACCGTCCACCTACTGTAGGAGAATCACGATTAGAACACAAATCCAAGGGTATCCGCGTGCAACCTGTCTCACCATAAGGAAATCCAGTGTTTCTAAAAATCCAAACCTACAGATAAATTAGGAAGCAATTTCAAATGTATTTTTCTCTCCCTCCCCCTTAAAGAATTAATTTAAGTATGCATTCATGCATGAAAATTTTTTCTCATTTTAGGGATTATATTATGCAAAAGATGTGGCACACCTGCATCAGGGCCTAGATACCTCCAAATATTAACAATCCTTCATTATCTTCAAAGACGTTTTCTTAGGAAGAAAACCCGGGGCCTAATTCTTGAGGGAACGTAGCCCCTATCCTGATTTCACAGAGATCAGGGCTAAGGGCTGGAGGTTCAGGAAGGGGACTGAGGCTTCGAAAGGATTGTCACTGGCTAGGAAAACACAGGAAATGTTTAATCAGAAGGAACGAAAACACAGTGTACGGAGGGAAATCTGATCTCCGTAGCCTATCTTTATTATAGCTGAAGGAGGGTAGGGAGGGGAGAAGCGAATCTAAAACCACCAGACTGTTGAAACAGAACTGTTACAGGGCAAAACGCCTTCCTCGAGACAGAAATGACTTGTCTGGCTCTCAGTACGCACCTGTGCTGGCCAAGAGCTGTGGTGTTCAGGTGCTTAAGTACCTCGGGCTGGAACATACTATTCTCACAGGCTGCACCTGTGAACTTTCTAGAGGCGTTTGTTCCAGTTTGTGATTATTCCCTGGAATGTTAAGGCTTTAGCTCTGGGCCTACAGAGGTCATCTCCCAAGGCAGTGACCCACAAAAAAAGAGAAGAGAAAGAAAAGTCTAACTGGCCTATGAGCTCCAAAAAGGATGGGGGCGGGGGAGTTAAATGGGAGCTCAAGCTGAATCTTGGCCCCTCCACATTCATTTCTGTCCCTTGAAGTCCCAGGCCAAGTGGTAAGAAAATCTTTAACTTGTGCTATTTTAAAAAGTAAATACATCTTTGCAGAGGAGGAGATTCCTTTCACAAGTCCCCTAGCCCTAGCCCCGGTATAGAGATGGAAAAGTTGCTGTTCTCAGAAGTAGGTGCTGGTTAAATACTTATACTCTGAATAGATAAGAATGCACTTTGGCGGGGTTGGAAGAGTTGTTTTGTTTGTTTGTTTGCCACAGGACATTTTCCCAAAGGAAACCTACACTGAGGCGCACTGTAGAAAAGTACAGCCTCTCTGGTTGCACCAGGAGAAAGCGGTTCTAGTGCCCTTCCCTGCTCGGCACCTACTGCCCCTTCTGAGGCCTCCTCTGGAACATGTCCTGGAACCCCCAGACTCCCGCAAGCTCAGTTTGGAAACACCGAATTAATCAATATCACCAAGTGTCTGCTCCCAGCTCCGATTCCCGCACACGATTCGGCTGAACAAGCAGACAGGCTGACTTCTCAACAGAGCCTAGCACATTTCAGCTGATTTGTCAGAGCACACCTACTGCTCCACGGTGCCTTAGGAGGCCTCTGATAGGAGGCTGAAAATGATCCCTTTAGTAAACCAGAAGCTCCCATCCCAGGACAGGGCCTACTGGTAGGTCTCTTGGTACCTGCATTGTACAAGCACCAGACCCGTAAGAGCCTCATTGGGCTATGTCCTTGTACTTCCTCTAATATTCATTGTCAGCAGTATAAATAATGTCTAAATTACAGAATTATACCATTGGACTGAATCTTCTCTAGAGTGAATGTGTCCTTAATACTTACACCAAAAACTAAATAATACATTCCAATTTGAGAAAAAGAAAGGTTACCTTATTTCCAAACATCTTGTATCAACAACCCACTTTAGGTTCTGTGCTTGCCACTCCTGAATAATTAAAAGTCAAGGTCACACATGTCACTGAAGAAACCTATAATTAACATTTAAGCATAAGCATTAGACTCTAAATTGCCTCAGAATGTTCTTAAAAGGGTAGTGAAAGAGAGAGAACTGGCCTAATTTTTATTTAGGAAAAATAGCCTTTTGTGGTTTCATAACTTTTTCTTTTATAAAAAGATAAAAACATGTTTAAGGTAAGCTCTCACTGATTAAATAGCATAGCCATTCCTAGATGAATATTTCAAGGTTATGAGACAATAGTGATGTCTTGATCCACATGGTAGATAATGGAAGGAAATTCAGATATATTCAGATATTATTAAAATTCTACATACCCACGTTCTACAAGTAGGGAAATTGAGGTCCAGGTGGGTAATGAAATTGTCTTCATATCACAAAGCTAGCTAGCAGCAGACAGAAGCAAGAACCTCGTGTTTATGACTCCAAATGCAGTGTTTTTCCTACTATATCATGTAACAACTGCAGAGCAATTAGGAAACATCTCTTGGAACTGCTATTTTGCTTCTAGTGCAATCTAAATTACGTTCATGAGACCCGTTTATATGCAGCTAAGAGGGAAAGCCTGCATCAGTTACGTCTTGCACACATTTGTTATAAAAAGAATGATCCTTAGGCTTTCAAATGTCTCTTATGCGTGGGGCTTCCATGGATAAACTTGGAGGATTGGGCTATTTCTGAAAAGCCAAAGAGTGGACAGAAGACTGAAACACAGGGCTTGAACTGTAATGGGAAGGAGGCAGCATGGTGAGCCCCATGGTTCTCAACCCTGAATGCATTAGAATCGCTCAGATTTTTAAAAGTACAATGTTAAGCGGCACATCCAGGGGTTCTAATTTATTTGGCCTGGGGTGGGGCCAAGGCACCGGCATTTTCCAAGTTTCCTTTGGTGAGGTACATGTGCAGATAGGGTTGAGATCCAGTGGAAAGCAAGGTTTTGGTGTCAGAGCTGGGCTTAAAACCCAACCCTAACACTGACATCTATTCTCTCTGTTTCCCCCATGTATTTTAAAAAACAAAAACAAAAACCTATCCCATTGGATTGCTGTAAGTACGAAATTAGATTAATATATAAAATATAGTAGTTTGTCACTAAATTTGACCCTTCTTTCCTTTCTGCATTTCAGTGGCAATAGCAGAGAAGTAGCCTGAAGTTATCCAGTGAAAGAGAAAGGCAGGAAAGATGGCGGCACCCAGCGTTGTGATCGTGTTTGATACAGGATCAGTTTGTCTGAATTCCTCCCTGTCCTCTGCTCTCTCCTTTCTTGCCGGAATAAATATTCATGTAAATCAGTGGCTGGCACACTTAATCCTCCAGGATGTGGTTCTACCTGTTCAATGATTTGCATCACTTTGTTCAGGTTGGGCGGCTCTGTGTCCCTTCCTTTGTATAAGTTTTCTGCTTGTGCGCATCAAGCCATCGGGAGAAGCTTTTAGGGGATAGAGTGAAGGCAGGCAGAGATGGCTGGGGCAGAGACATCTCTGCTCTCTGTCAGACACACTTTGTACCACTTCTACCTGCATGACATGATTCTCTCGACAACCCAGCCCTCATAAAACGCCTCAGGTGATTGCACAAATAAGTAAACATAGTCCTTCCTGGAGGCATCAGATGCCATTTCCCTTCTCATCTCTAAACGCAGAGCATATGGAAAATTCTGGTGCCACGGGGAGCAGAGGATGGCACTGGAGTGAATAGTAACAATCAATACTTTTGGTGCCTAGAGCCACTCCAGTGAAAAAAAGCAAAACCAGGTTTGATTTTCTTTACTCCTCTTGTGCTTTTCTTCAGCTGGTGCATCAGAATTAAACTTAGAGCTCTAACCACACAGACACTTGATGCCCTGCCGGCAACCCTGGCTGACCCTGATCTCTGCTTGGCATCAGTCTGTGTCCAGCGGCAGCATAGAAGTGGGCCTTCCCAGGCAAGGCGGTCTCCGCTCCATTGTGGGTGGGGTGTGTGTGGCCTTTTATTCTTGTGCCTGCCTTTGTGTAGAGCTCCTACCCAGGCCCTGGGCCAGCTCCCTGGTATTGGGTTCTCTTCCATTACCCACACCCTGATGTCTGCATTCTCACGCCGAGGACTGGATTTTCCAATGTTCTGGCCCCAGGAATCTACCTCACGCGGGAAGCTTTGTCCCCCAGTGTGTCTCGGTTCAGCTCAGGCGCGAGGCACAGGCAGGAACGAGGTGCCTTTGGTAGGCTTTGGTGCAGCCCACAGCTTCTTTATACAGTTGCTCGGGGAACTTCCAGGACACCCTCCTGCTGCCTCCTGCTGCTGTTTTTGTTGGGCAACTCTCTTCATTGCTGCCGAGAACATTTAAATGGGCAAGATGACTTGAGAGGCCCTGCCCCAGAAGTCCCTGACCTTCCCCTTCCTCTCCCAGCACCTCCCAGCCCCTTTCCCTGCAGTCATCAAGCACATGAGCTATTCAAGTGTGCAGCTATTTTTACTAAAGCATGAAGGATTCTCAGGGCACAAACTATACTTAGCAGAGGTTAAAGTTCATGTTATGCAATCAGCAGGGCACATGTATAAATCATTAAACAGCCTGTCCCAGGTTCTTTCCGTCTTCACTCCTCTGCGAACTGATTCTTCCAGTCCTAAGCCTTCTCCTTTCAACTCAGCCTACGTATATGTCAAGGCCTCCGTTCTCTGCAGTAAAGAGAGTCCTTTCCTTTTCAGGCCAAAAGTTGCTCCCTCAGCCTCAGGTAGAGATTTCCTTATGACCATCAGAACCTCTGATTTAGCAGGAATCTGTGAAGGAATGTTAAATGGAACCCTTCCAGTATTGAAAAACATAGCCTAGAAATTCTTAAAAATGCAAACTATCCACCCAGAGGCTCACATTGACACTAGTTGACTGCTGCAGTTGGCTTTTCAGGCCCAGGTAGTAAGAAGGGATTACATATGAGGGTGTTAATTTCAGCATAAAAATGAAGAAGAGGGCTCCACGCTAGCTCATCAGCAAAAGGGAAGCTGGAGACCAGGGTCCATGCCTGCGTGTGTACCAGGACACCCCACAGATGGTTCCTCAGGTGCTGGAGGCGCTGCCTACAAATAGCCCCAGCTACCTGCCATGGACAGGAAGTGCCTCAGCTGAAAAGACTCCCCTTGCTCAAGGTCACATCCCCTTCCTGGGGCAGCCAGCAACCAATGACTGGTCAGAGTTGGGTTAGGAAGGCTCAGCCCCCTTCACCTGAGCCTGGGACAATGCTAAAGCAGCATCCCTGCTGCAGAGAGAGACTACACAACAGCCCAGCTGCTTCCCCTGCCTCTTCCACACCGCTGACTCTCCAGAAAGAACTCTTTCTAATACGTCCCTGCTGCTCATCTCAGCACCTTAGAGTCTGCTGCCCAGGGGACCAACCTAAGACAAAGACCAGAAGGACTTAGCAACATTTCTTAAACCATGTAACAGTCCCATGCCTTTTCTTTTACTTTTTTAAAAATCACTGCTATTAGCAGTAAAGCTCTTAAAACACAAACGATAAATGCTCATGTGTTGCCTCCAGCCCGGCTACCCAGCAGGATCAATATCACTGGTGAGTACATTAGAAAGGCAGAATCTCAGTTCCCATCCCAGACCGACACAATCAGAGTGTACTTTAACAAGATCCTCAGGTGATTCATATACATATTAATGTTTGTTAAGCACTGGCCTGCATGACAATTACGTGAGAAATAATTAAGCAGGAACATTTGCTGGTAGCTGAGAAGAATTTTTCAGGCCCCCCCCCCCCCCCCCCCCCCCCGTTTCCTTTGCCCAGTGGGGGTAATCTGTTTTCAATTCAGAAGTTGTTGTTCCTACTGAAAGGAGTTTAAAAACCCTTATTTTGCCACAGAACAGCCACAAACAAAAGGGCAGAAGACAGAAGCAGATGGTCAGACAACAAATTGCTCAGGTTAGGGACCTGAGCGGCAATGTTAAGCAAATAGGGAAAAAGCATTAAGACAGAAATAGTGAAGTAAGTACCAGCATTTCTCAGAGTATGAAGGAAAGACGGAAGGCCTCCCCCGCGATACAGTAGATGAACTTTGAACACAAGCAGTGACTTAACTTTCCCAAATGACAATAAGGAACCCCATATGAGAAAGGTTTCTCAAAGTTCAGGCACATGTGGGTGGACAAGAGGACAAAGTCACACCTGAACAAAGTCCATTCTCTTAGCCGCACCATCTGAAGATCTTACCAGTTCTTCAGTGAGGAGGAACTAGGTTATAGCAGGATGACACTAGGTTGTTGCAGGGAATATGCTGAAACGTTAAGGTATAACGAAATGCTTCCAGGGTTTAATTCAGAGGGAGGATTCAGTCATGCTCAACAGATCCTTTTGCTGCTCATAAAACACTGCATTAAACTGTCTAGATTTCTTTATGAATGGATATCTAGACAGAGTTTGACCTATATGTGGCTCTTCCAATAAAAGTCCTAGCACACAGAGTAGGTGAGAACAGATAAGTAGCACTCATAAAGAATGTTGCTCCACCATGATTGATGTACGTCGGCTGTGGACTGTTCTTATTTAAGGGTAGCAAGAAAGAGGGAGCTGTGGTGAGACCATGGCACAGCCAGGCCTGGTAGAACAGAGACCCTGAGGGAAAGTGTGAGTGTTAGCTACCAAGAGGAGAGGCAGGGGCTTCCAGTTCTGGATGAAATGGAGCAAATCATGCTACCCTGTCTCTCCCACTGAATGCAGCAATAGAATCTGAACAGAACACATGGGGTGGCTATTTGAGGACTCTGAAAGGGAAATGGTAGCAAGTGGATTAGGAAAGGAGACCAGAATTCGAGTGCCACTGAATCGACAGTGAGTGTTCCACTTGTCCTCCATCCCCCCAGTGTGGGTTTGGGGCACCCAAACGTCAGAAGTAAGCGCCAGGTGTGCCCTCTAGTTCTGGCTCAAGGTGTAGTTAATGCTCAAAAAGAGCGGGGGGGGGGGAATCCTATTTTTTCCCTTTCTTTCTTTTCTCCATTCTTTCACATCCCAATCCCAGGCAATTCCGTGGCACCTGTAGCAGTGGCAGTGGTGAGGGCCCACAGGGAACCCTTCCACTTTGATTGGAGGAGCTATGGTCCCAAGGGGAGGGGGAAGACCCCCATTCCTTTTTTTTTTTTAAATCTCTCTGTTCTCCCACTACTTGGCCTTAAATGTGGCGGCATTCGTAGGAAGTGTGCAGCACAGCAGGGTCAAGACAGCACTAGCTTTCTGGCTAGAGAGTGGGAAAGGGAAGCCACAGAGAACTGGGAAGTACCAGGGAGAGCACAAAAAGGGAGCAACTCAGGAACGTGGCCCCATAAAGTTGTTCGTAAACTCCTGGGCTCAACCCTGTGCCGTGCATGTGTGGATCTGATTCTCAACAGCACGCCAAAGTCTATGCGAAATGAATTAAGGCCCAGACTGGCCACCCAGTGGCACACACATGGGAAAGATCTGAGTAGCCGTAGAGGCCCGGAAAACAAAATTGACACTGAAACCCCCAGAAGGCACATCATAATCTAACTGCTAAAATCTAAGATGACAAAAAACTCTTGAAAGTAGCCAGAAGATGACATATTACTTTAAGGAGAACAATTCAAAGAACTGTGGATTTCTCATCAGAAATCAGAAATATGAAAATATAAACAAACTGATAATTTTGGCCCATCAAATGAGCAAAATTTTTTAAAAATTCTTACTATCTAGTATTAGGATGTGAGAATATGTTAGTGGGAAAATAAATAAGAACATTTGTGAAAGGCAATCAGGCATTATCTATCAAAATTTTAAATCTACACATCTTTTACCTTCAATTCCACTTTTAGAAATTTATCCGACAGAAATATTTATACATGTGCTCAAAGATGTTTACTGTGCCATTGTGTATAATGGCAAATAAATAAATTAATTAATAAAACATGATAAATTATTACAGATGAGGTAATATTTAGATAAATTATAGAACACCACATTACAGGATATAATGTACATTTTGGAACAAGTACATTGGAGCCAAGTCTACTGGCATGGGAAGAAGCTATGATATATTGTTAAATGACATAAAAAATTTGTCAGACAGTACACACACACACACAAATCAGGTTTTATAATTGTGTGTGTGATTATAATTGACTCGAAAAAGATCTGGAAGGATAAAACCCAAGCTGATATCAGCAGTTGCTTCTGAGGAGTAGAAAAGGAAGGGTAGAAAATGGACTTGTACTTTTTACTTTATATATCTGGGTGTGTATATTTTACAAAGAACGAATGTTATTTTTGACATTTTTAAAAAATGGTAAAAGACCTATCTATGCAAGTTTGATGACATTATCCTGCAGTGTTCTGATCTTAGAAATTCACTAGTCTTTCACTGTTTTCTGGGAACTTAGCATTTTATTCACTTCCCTTAAGGAAATCCAACTATCTCATTCAGTACAGGCTAGTATATGAGTTATCTATTGCTGTCTAACAACTTACCTCAAGATTTACCAGCTCAAAACACTCAAAATGTATTATCTCGTATAGTTTCTGAGGATCAGGAATCCAAGAGTGACTTGATGAGGGGCTCTAGTCAGCGTTTCTCATGAGGTTGCAGTCAAGATATTGGCCGGGGCTGTAGTCATCTGAAGGCTTGACCAGAGTGGAAGATTCACTCACAAGTCCATCTCATAGCTGTTGGCAAGAGTTCTCAGTTTCTTGTTGGCTGGTGGTCAGATGCCTTATTTCCTCACCACACAGGCCTCTCTGTAGGATGCTCCCATGGCAGTTGCTTTCCCCTAGGGTGATTGGCCAAAGAAAGAGAGAGAGTGACAAAGATGGAAGCTGTAATGACTTTTATCACCTAATTTTGGAAATGACACATGATCACTTTTGCTGTAGTCTATTGGTCACCCAATCTGACGTTGGTACAGTGTGGGAGGGGAATACATAAGAGTATGAATTCCAGAAAACAGGGATTATTGAGGGCCATGTTGATGATGCTACCACAACTAAATTTTTCCCCACTGTCTTTCTCTTCTCCCCTTTTAAGTTGATAGACCTTCTGAGGTCTATAAAGTACAACTGTATTCACACAGCATCACTGACCCATTTAGGGGGCCTGGAGCATCCTGTCTTTCATCAAAAGAAAACCCTATGGATTAAGAAACTCCAGTTCAGGGAGCCCCAGCCTTTTCCTATGAACAAGGAAATTTTGATTTTCCTAAAGTGTGATGATCATGGAGGCTGAAGGAAACTGCAAGCGTAAATAATTGATCAAGGAGAAAACCAGGGGGATCTATGGGGAGAATAACCAGGCACCTCAATGAGAATCCCTTCAACAAGGGGTCACGTCACTTGCTCCTAACCTGCAGCCAAACCTTTAATCCTCACAAGTCAGGATGCATGTGGAACTTCTCATAAGCCATGGAGACAAAGAAGTGGAAATTTTTGCCAGCTTATAGATCAACAATAAAGGCTACTAGAATTATCTGCTATTGAGAAAATATTGGAAGGCAATTAATATAATCTGGAGGTTAAAGGATACCTATGTCTCTGCACTAGAACAATATGAATTACTCCAATGCAGGGCATATCTGAGAATTTGGAACAGACTTTCCTGACATGTGGATGTACCTGATTGCAAAAGACATGTATTGTATACTTGGGAGTATAACTGAATGGTGTTATGCTGTATAACTTAGATTCAGCCAAACCTTTGATTAAGTCTTTCATAATATGCTCATGGATGTGATAGAGAAACAAAAGAGTTGATTCATCACAGGTTGAACAATCTTTATGCCAAGTGTATTGATCAAATCATTGTTGTCGACTTGAAAGAAGTAACATGCCTCAGGGCTTTGAATTTGGCCTTGCCTCATTCAACACTTTTATGAACTGTTTGGACAAAGACAAAGAAAGTGTGCTTATTATATTTTCAAGTGTTATATAGTTAGACAGGAAAGCCAAGAAGTTTAAAAATATAATCAAAATTCTCAAAGCCCACTCATACACTGCTGGTGGGACTGCAAATTAGTACAACCTCTATGGAAAAGAATATGGAGATACCTCAAAGAATTAAAAGTAGAATTACCATTTGACCCAGCAATCCCACTACTGGGTATTTATCCAAAAGAAAAAAAGACATTTTATAATAAAGACATCTGCTCTCGAATGTTCATAGCAGCACAATTCACAATTGCAAAGTTGTGGAAACAACCCAGGTGCCCATCAATACACGAGTGGATCAATAAAATGTGGTATATGTATACCATGGAGTATTACTCAGCAATAAGGAACAACAGTGAATTAACACATCTGGTATTATCCTGGTTGGAGCTAGAACCCATTCTTCGAAGCGAAGTGTCACAGGATTGGAAAAACAAGCACCACTGGTACTCACCATCAAACTGGTACTAACTGATGAACACTTACCTCACACAGGGCAATAACATTCATCTGAGGGTGGGTGGGCGGGAGGGGGGGTGGAAGGGATGGGAAAAACTCTCACTGAATGGATGTGGGGAGCACAGTTTGGGAGATGACCACGATTGTGGCTCTGACACGGGCAGAACAGGGGCAATGTGTATGGCCAAAGTGTTGTACCCCCGTGATATTCTGAAATTAAAAAAATAAATTAAAAAAAAAAATTCTCAAAGCCCTCCAACAGACTGAAATGATAGGTCAGAACCTTTGAACATGAGTAGAAAGCAGCATAAAATACTGCCCAAGTACAAAACGGGAGAGACTTGGTGTAACACCAATTAATGCGGGAAAGCTTTAAGTGATCCACAATTTCATATGAGTCAGCAGTTTCCCAAGTCTGCCAAAAAGGCAATGCAAAAGATTAGTTTGCATTGTGAGGAACAGTGCTCAAAACCAGGGAGATCTAGGTCAGATGAACTCCACGTTGTAAATATGTGGATTCCTGGAATGATTGCGCGATTCCTCTGTGACTATATGTACCTTCTAACTCTGAGATTATACTGCTCTCTGCTTATAACATCCCCTTTAGTGACCAGTCTAGTGAATTTTATCAAAATAAAAGGAAATGAGTTTGTTTTAGTCTTTTAAAAATTCATTTAAGCAATATTTATTAGGAAAAAAATATTTGTCAGGTACTTTGCTAGAATCCAGTAACACAAAGATGCTTGGGACACAGACCTTGAGGGTTAAAGTCTCAGGAATAGGGGTGCTACCGTCTGAATGTTTGTGTACCGCCGAAATTCATATATTGAAACCTAATCCCTAGTGCAATAGTATTAAGAGATAGGGGCTTTGGGAGATGATTAGGTCATGAAGACTCCACGCTCATAAATGAGATTAGTGCTCTTATAAAAGAGGCCTGAGGGAGCTCGTTCATCCCTTTGCCATGTAAAGTCTCAGGGAGAAGGCACCAGCTATGAAGCAGAGAACAGGCCTTTATCAGACACCGAATCTGCCGGCACCTGGACTTGGACTTCCTAGCTCCCAGAACTGTGTGCAATAAATTTCTGTTTTTTATAAATTACCCAGTCTAAGTTATTTTGTTGTAGCAGCCCGAATGGACTGAGACGGGGGTATGGAGCATGTGGTAAGCAGAATTCTCAGATGGCCCTCCAAGATTCTCAGTCTTGGTGTACAGACACCTTCTCCCAGATATTCAATCAAACACTGCTGAATATGAATAATATATTGGTACTGCTGTGAAAGGATTTCGTCAATGTAATTAAGGTTCCAGATGAGTTGACCTTAAGATAGGGAGATTATCTGGATGGGCCTGACCTAATCACATGAGCTCTCTAAAAACAGAGAGTTTTCTGTTGGCAGAAGAGAAAGTCAGAGGTTCAAAGCATGAGAAGGATTCAATGTACCATTGCTGGCTGGAAGATGCAGGGAGCCACCCGGTAAGGAAAGCAGATACCTCTAGGAGCTGAGAGTGGCCCCCAGCTGCCAGCCCACAAGGAAACAGAGACCTCAGTCCTACAGCCACAAGGAAATGAATTCTGCCAATAACAAGAGTGAGCCTGGAAGAAGACCCCAAGCCCCAGATGAGAACTGTAGCCTCAGCCACACTTTGATTTCAGCCTAGTGAGACCCAGAGGAGAGCATCCAGCCACACCATGCCCAGACTTCTAAACTACAGAAATGGAGATCATTGTTTTATGACACTTAAGTCCATGGCAGTTTATTACACAGTAATAGATAACTAACACAGGGGATAAACAAACAATGGCCATACAATAAGATAAGTGCTATGCTAGAGCAAAGTTGTAATACACGTTGTTGGTTTTCAACTCAGGGTCTATTCCCCCCTTCTCTTTCCTAAGTGAATCTCAGTTTTGTTCAGGTGGTCATTCCTCACTCATCACATTCATGGCCACTAACTGTACTCCCAGCCAAGTGCAGGGCTAATTAGTCTAAAACAAGGCTTCTCAGCTTTGGCACTATTGATATTTTACCCTGAATAATTCTTTGTTGTAGGGAGCTGTCCCGTGCGGTGCATTGTAGGATGCTTAGCAGCATCCATGGCCTCTGTCCGCTAGAAGCAAGTGGCATACACTTCCCCTGTCCCCTAGCTGTGACAATCAAAAATGTTTCCAGACATGAACTGGGCATGGTGGTGCGTGCCTATAGTCCCAGCAACTCAGGAGGCTGAGGCAGAAGAATCACATGAGCCCAGAAGTTTGAGGCCAGCTTGAGCAACATAGTGAGACCCTATCTCTTAGGAAAAAAAAAAAGCCTTGAGATATTGCCAAATGTCCCAGGTTGAGGGTGAGGGGAGGCAGGGAGCAAAATCATCCCCATTTGAGAATCACTGTTCTAAAGGTGAGTTTATTGCCTTGCTAATGATTGGTTCAAGAATAGGTATGTACCACTTTGGGAAAATGAGCTGTAAAGAGAAGTTTTATTGGGGTTACTGAGAAAATCTCACTCTTCAGGGTACACTACTGGAAGTATCCCTGTTTCTCATCCTCCAGAGGTTCATAGGCACAGATGTGAGTCCTGGAGCTGCTGTAGCCATCTCAAACCCAGCTTGGGGATGAAGTCAACACACCACAGAGGACAGAGCCAAGAGCACTGCAGGGAAATGGCCTGGAGCCCCTGGATGGAGCCCATCCTGAAATCTACTCTACCTACAGACTGCTGGTTGTATGAGCCAATTAATTTCCTTCCTGTTCAAGATAGTTCAAGGGATATCTGGTTTTTGCAGCCAACAGCAGCCTAACTGGCACCCATCTATAAGGTGCTATGGAAGCCCAGAGGAAGGTTCACCTCATGAGTCTGAGTTAAGAAATAAAAAGGAAAAAAGAAAGACCCAGACGAGTGCAATTCATAGAGTGCTTTCACGTTACACATTGGGTCCTAACACTAGCCTGGAAGAATGTACTATTATCCTCATCTCATGTCTCGGAAAAGTTAATGGCTCATCCGTGGTTACAAGGCAAGGATGAGTCAAGATGCATACCCAGGTCTTACGATGCCAGATGTCATACTTTCCCCATATGTTCCAGAACCATGACTTCTTTCCTATCATCTTTCTCCTCAAAAATATTTAACATATTCCATTTCCTCTAGGAGAACCTTCCAACCTTTTAGCTAAGGGTTTAAGGTTTTCCACAAACCTGCTTCCACTGACCACTCCAAGATAGGTCAGCTCATCGCTCCAGCTAATCACTCCAGTCGGGCCTTGACTTGGACTTCCCCCGTCTATAATCCCATGCCATTCCTCCTCCACTTGTTTTAGTCCATTATTTCATAATGTCCAAGTTGATTCTTGAAATTATGCAAAATAGCCCTAGGTCTTGGTGAGGTTTTTTTCTCTTAACTCTTAGAGCATTAACTAAGCACATGTCACCCAGATGTCCTCAGGCTTCACCAGATGGGGCCCTAATAGTAGTCATTATATTTAAAAAGTTTACGACTTTGGTCCCGTCTTATTATATAGATCCCGTCACCACTCAGCTTGTCCTACTAAATCCTCCTCACTGAGGGCCTCCTCTTGGGGAGCTTCACCCCAATCCCTGAACCTGTCAGTCACAGTGAGAACTCCATTGTGTGCACCCTCCTGGTGCCCTGAGCCTGAACACTCATGGTCCCTAAACGGCCAGTTTTGGTGGTCCACGTGGAAAAAGAAAGGGCCCCTCTCCAAGTGGTCTCCTAGTCCAGGCCACTTTTGGTCCCCTGGAAGCCAAAGCAGCTTTGCTTTTGCCTTAACTCCCCCATCCCCAGCCCAAAGACAGAGCCCTATGTGAAAGAGCTTCTTCAGCCCCCACCTGCAGCCCCTTCTGGAGTGGCTTAGCCCGGATGGACACAGACCCCATGCTGCTTCCTCTCGTCTTTGTCTTTACTCCAGAAATGGTACCAACCCCCATGTTTGACTGCATGCTCTGGGCCAGGAATCGTGCTAAGCACCTGACAAGTCACTTCATTTAACCCTCACCACCAGATAGGGTAGGTACCCTTATTATACCCATTTTACAAAATGGTCTCTTATAGCTGAGTAACTTCCCCAAGATCACATGGTTTATTGCAGAATCCAGATTCTACTAAGGTCCTTGCTCAATCAACACAACACCAAAATCACAAGCACCCTGTCGTGGCCAGTCAAAATGGAAAGCCCTGAAAAAATGACTCATGCAAGTCAGCTCCTCTAGCACCCGTTCTGCAGGCACACTCAGACACACTGCAGGTGGTATCACATATAATCATTAATGTGTATTGAGTGCTTACTCTGTGCCAGGCACTATTCTAAGCACTTTGCACTATTAATGCATTTAATCCTCGAAACAACCCTGCTAGGTAAGTACTATCATTACCCCTCATTTCATAGGTGAACAAGACATGAAAGCACTGAAAGGTAAAGAAACGTGTCTGTGGTCACCCTGCTGACAAGTGGCAGGGGGTGGTGAGCATGCAGGCAGTCTGGTGTCTGGGCTACGCTCTTACCACTCTGCTACTGATTATTGGACATCTACCACGTTCCAGGTACCAGCCTGGGTCCTCTTCGTACATTTTTTTCTAATCTTCACAATATTCCTATAAGAGAGTTATGTCTCCAATTTCACAACCAAGGAAGCTGAATGTCAGAGAGATTAAATAAACTTGCACAAGATCTTGGTTAGTAGGTGTAAATGTCCAGATTCCACCAGGTCTATGGTGTCCTGTAAAGTTATTTACCTTTTCATGCACATGTTTTTTTCTATAGCTCTAACCAGACTCCCTACTCCACCCTCCCAGGACCTCTCTGAGAGCTATGGCCTGGGTCTGTGTTCTGGGCATGTGTAGGAGGAGGAGGGAGAGAAAAGAAGGTGGTGGCTGCCAGCTGCTGCTTCAAACAAAATACATCCACATTTACAAAGGCACCGGGGCTGGTTGCCTAGCAACATCTTTCTGCCTCCCCAACCTGCTCCATGCCATCCTCACCCACCACACATTATACACACCCCTTGGCCTGCAATGCCCTTCGGAGACATCCCCCTTCAAGGTTGCCTTTGTTCATCTTAACCTGATTTGCTGAGCAAATGCTTGCAGCTTGCAACTTGCAGGGAGTCCAGGAAGCATACAATTTGTAATGCAGATGGCTCTGGGACAGGCAAAACAGAGCTATCCTCCCTGCATAGCCCATACCTTGGCACTCACAGGGTATCTAATACTGCAGGAAGGAGAGGGTCTCATTTCAGGAGCTTTGTCATATCCCTGAAGGTTTAAAAAAAGAGTTTTGTTTTTCACATATGTCAGGTCCTTTAAATAGTTCTTTGAAATAAAAGTTTGATTGGGATAGAATTAAAGCAGGCTGTCTGGATTTCTTTTTTCATCTTATCTCCCATGTTTGAAGTTAGAGCCTCTTAAATTTAAACTTATCTTCAGTTCAACCAGTCCAAAAAGCCCTGGGGCTATTTTTGTCCCAGAGTCTCAAAGGGAGGCAGAACAAGGCAGCATACACAGTTCTCTGAGCTCTTCAAGCATAAATGAAAGGGTACAGCAGTAGTGGAGCACACCCCCCAGCAAGTCCAGAAGCTTCTGACTTCACAGTAAGAAAGTGATGCTGAACTGAGAGCCAGGGCTGCATTATCACTTTCATGGGCCCGAGGCACTTTTGCCTTCATGGGCCCCTTCCTCCATAAAAAGAAAGAAAAATATTAAAAATTGTATTTTATTATTGTGCTGATATAAAGACAAATATAACCCAGGCTGGATTCACTAAGACCTATTCACTATTTTTATTATGTTATGTTCATTTTTTTCTGGATTTTAAAAGAAATTAAAATATTTTCATGGGCTCCTGAAAGTATTGCAGGTCCAAGCCACTGTGTCTACTGTGCCCCATGGGTAAGAAGGCCCTGCCAAAAGCAGGCCAGCACACAACAAGTGTTATTGAGACATTGGTGCCCAGCTCTGTGCTCAGAGTTGTGGGATAAGGAAAAGAACCTAAGGTATGGTGCCTGCACTCAAAGGCTTCCAGCCTAACTGGAGAAAAAGCAAGGTCGACAACTGCAATCGCTGAACCATTGAAACTCAGCTTGGCAGCCACTAAGGAAACCACTGGAACCCCTTTCTTGCTTAGTTGTATTCCCATTTAATGAAATAATATATTTAAAAATCTACTGCCTATTGAGAGAAGTCTAGAGAGGTGAGAAGTGATACTGGCAAGTGTGGTGATTGATTGGATATTGGGTTAAAGAAGAGTCGAGAAAGACTTCTGGACTGGGGCTTGGGTGGCCATCTACACAGACAGGAAATACAGAAAGAGGAACAAGGTGGAGGGGAGACCATGAGTCTAATGTTAGATGGATTGGTTTGATGCTTTGGAGAGTAAAGGCAGAGACTAAGGCTGTTTTACTCCCCACTAGAGTCTCATTTCCCAATATAGAACCTGCCACTTCACCTGTATTAAGTAAATATCTGTGGAATTAAGTGGATACAGGTGGATAAAGCTAATAATTAGTTGCCTTTATGGGCCTAATGCCCACAACAGAGATCTGGGCTATAGCTAAAGATTGGAATGTTGGAGCAGATGCTGGCCCCGGACATTCACTTTCCATCCCAAAGGATGCTTATGTGAACACTTGCAACTCCCTGTCTTGTTCTGGCCTCAGGAATAGATTTGTCCCATATATAGGACAACCTGGAATTTCCAGAGAGTTAATTCCCAGAAGCAACTCTCAACCAGTGAAGGATAGGGAGTTAATAGATGAATAATCCAGCTTCCTTATCCTTCAGCTAGGATAATGCTAAGGCACAGTCTACACAATCTCCAAGAATTCTCCAGTGAGATTGAGTTTCTAGAGCCCTGATGAGGCTGGAGTCATCCTGGCCACACCTTCTCTGAGTGAGAGGTTTCTTCGGATGAACAGGCTGTGTAGCCAGCTCCAGAACTATGTGCGTCTGGAAAGTAAAGGCTGATATTCTTAATAGACAATCATCAACTTCTACTTGAATACACACTTACTTACATACAGGGAGCTTGCTATTGATCTCTATTTTTATTCCATGTGGCTGGAGAACATACTTTGTGTAATTTTAACCCTTTTAAGTTTATTGTAGCTTATTTTATGACTTAGCATTTGGTCTATCCTGGAGAGTTTTCCATGTGCACTTGTGCTTGTTGAGTGTTCCACAGAGATCTCTTAGGTCTAGTTGGTTTATAAAGTTCAAGTTATATATATATACATATATATAAAATACATATTTTATATATATAATATATATATATTCTGTTGATCTTATACTTAGATGTTCTATCTATTATTGAAAGTGGGGTATTAAAAGTTTCCAACTATTATTGTTCAATTATCTATTTCTCTTTTTGATTCCATCAGTTCTTGCTTCACATATTTTGGGGCTCTGTTTGTAGGTGCATATATGATTATGATTGTTACCTCTCCCTGATAAATGGACCCTTTTTCATTATAAATGTCTTTCTTTAATCATAAAGGAAATTAGACAACACTTGGAGATGAATAAAAATGAAAACACAACATACCAAAACTTATGGGGCATCACAATAGTAGTACTAAGGGGGAAATATAGAGCTATAAATGCTTACATTAAAAAAGAAAGATCTGAAATCAATAACCTAACTTTACAACTTAAGGAACTAAACAAAAACAAAAACAAACAAACCAAACCCCAAGCTAGCAGAAGGAAAGAAATAATAAATTTTAGAGCAGCGATAAATGAAATAGGCAATAGAAAAACAATAGAGAAAAATAATGAAAACAAAAACTGGTTCTTTTAAAAGGTCAAAAAAATTTGACAAATCCTTAACTAGATAGACCAAGAAAAAAGAGAGGAGACTCAAATTACTAAAATCAGAAATGAAAATGGGGACATTACTACCAATCCTACAGAGATAAAAAGGATTATAAAAGAGTACTATGAATAATTGTATCCAATTGTAAATTGGATAACCTAGATGAAATCAACAAATTCTTAGAAATGCAAAACCTACTGTCTCAGTCCATTTGTGCTGCTAAAACAAAATACTTGAGACTAGTTAATTTATAAAGAACAAAAATTCATCTCCACACAGTTCTGGAGGCTGGAAAATCCATCGAGGCACTGGCAGGTTCAGTGTCTGGTGAGGGCCCTGTTCTCTCATTCCAGGATGGCACCCTGAATGCTATGTCCTCACATGGCAGAAGAGCAGAGGGGCAAAAGGAGATGGAAGGAGCAAAGTTGTCTCCTCAAGCCCTGTTATAAGGTGCTAATCGCATCCACAAGGACAGAGCCCTCAGGGCTTAATCACCTCTTAAAGGCTCCACCTCTTAGTACTATTGCATTGTGGATTAAGTTTCAACACGAATTTTGGAGGAAAAACAAATATTCAAACCATAGCACCCAAAAACTATACTTTCAGAAATCATTTCTATAGTTCATTTCAAATCATAGCACCTACCAAGACTAAATCACAAAGAAATAGAAAATCAGAATAGACATATAACTAGTAAGGAGATTGAACAAGTAATCAAAAATCTCCTGACAAAGAAAAGCCCTGGACCTAATGGTTTTACTAGTGAATTCTACCAGACATTTAAAAAGAACCAGTACCAATCTTTTTCAAACTTTCCCAAAATATACTGAGGAGGAGGAAACACTTCCTAACTTAGTTTATGGGGTCAGCATTACCCTGATATGAAAGCCAAACGAAAATACCACAAGAAAAGAAAACTATAGACCAATATCCCTTATGAACACATGATGCAAAAATTCTCAACAAAATGCTAGCAAACTAAATTCAGCAGCGTATTAAAAGCATACCATACACCATGACCAAGTGGGATTTATTCCTGGAATGCAAGGATGGTTCAGTAAACAAAAATCAATCAATGTAATGCACCACATTAACAGAATTAAGGGGGAAAAAAACTACATGATCATCTCAATTGAGGTAGGAAAAAACATGTGATGAAATTTGACATCCTTTCATAATAAAAATACTCAACAAACTAGGAAAAGAAGGAAACTACCTCCACATAATAAAAGCCATACATGAAAAAGCCACAGCAAGCATTACACTCAGTGGTAAAAGACTGAAAGCTTTTGCTCTAAGATCAGGAACAAGACAAAGATGTCTGCTTTTGCCACTTCTTTTCAACAAAGTATGGGAAGTTCCAGCCAGAGCAATTAGACAAAAAAAAAAAAGAAAGAAAAAAAGAAAGGAAAAAGTCCACTTCAGAAAGGAAGAAGTAAAATTATCTCTGTTCACACATGATATAATTTTTTATTTAGAAAACCCTAAAGATTCCAACGAATTGTTAGAGCTAATAAATGAATTCAGCAAAGTATCGGGATACAAATTCAACACACAAAAATCAGTTGCATTTTTATATACTTACAATGAACAATCTGAAAAAGTAATTATAAAAATAATTCCATTTATAATATTAAATAACATCAAAAAGAATAAAATACTTAATAATTAACTAAGGAGATAAAAGACTACTGCAATGAAAACTACAAAACATTGCTGAAAGATGTTAAAAAAAGACATAAATAAATGGAAAAACATTCCATGCTCATGGATTGAAAAACTTAATATCATTAAGATGTCAATACTATCCAAAGCAATGTACAAATTCAATGCAATTCCTATCAAAATCCCAATGTTTTTTGCAGAAATAGGAAAAAATTCATATGGAATCTCAAGGGACCATGAATAGCTGAAACCATTTTGAAAAAGAAGAACAAAGTGGGAGGAATCACTCTTTCTGATTTTAAAATTACTACAAAGCTACAGCAATTGAAGCAGTGTAGTACTGGCACAAAGACAGACATACAGACCAATGGAATAGAATAAGGAGCCCAGAAATAAACACTTGCATTTATGGTCAAATGATTTTCAACAAGAGTGCCAAGACCATTCAATGTAGAAAGGACAGTCTTTTCAACAAATGGTGCTGGGAAAACTGGATATCCATAAACAAAAGAATGAAATTAGACTCTTACTGAACACCATACACAAAAATTAACTCAAAATGGGTCAAAGACCTAAATGTAAGACCTAAAACTATAAAACTCTTAGAAGAAAACATAGGACAAAATCTTCACAACATTGAATTTGGCAGTGATTTCTTGAATATGACACCAAAGGCACAAACAATGGAAGAAAAAATAGACAAATTGGACTTAATGAAAATTTTAAAAATTGGTGCTTAAAAGACAATATTAACAGAATGAAAAGGAAACCCACAACATGGGAGAAAATATTTGAAAATCATATATCTGACAAGGCATTTCCAAAGAACTCCTAAAACTCAACAACAAAAAAATGCCAAAAATGGCAAAGAAAAAAAAAACAACTCAATGAAAAAACTTTTAAAAGTGGCAAAAAACAACAACAAAAAAACCCCAAATTGTAAAGGACTTGCATAGACATTTCTCCAAAGGAGATTTGCAAACGGACAATGAAAAGCACATGAAAAGATGTTCAACATCACTAATCATTAGGAAAACATAAACCAAAACTACAATGAGATACCACCTCACAGCCATTATGATGACTACTACCAAAAAAAAAAAAAAAGTAACCAGGACTCGCAAAAAAAAACAAACCCAAAAACAGAAAACAACAAGTGTTGGTGAGGATGTGAAGAAATTGGAAACCCTATACACTATTGGCAGGAATGTAAAATGGTGCAGCACTGTGGATAAAGTATAGTGGTTCCTCAAAAAATTAAAAATAGAATTACCATAAGATCCAGCAATTCCACTCCTGGGTATATACCCAAAAGAATTGAAAGCAGGGTCTCAAAGAGATATCCTACACCCATGTTTATCGCAGCTTTATTCACAATATAAAAGTTGGAAGCAACCCAAATGTCCATCAATAGATGAATAGATATGCAGAACGTGGTATATACATACAATGGAATATTATTCAGCTGTAAAATGGAAGGAAATTCTGACACATGCTACAACATGAATAAACCTTGGGGACATTATGCTAAGTGAGTAAGCCAATCATAAAAAGACAAATACTTTATGATTCCACTTATATGCAATATTGAGTCAAAATCATAGAGACAAAAAGTAGAATGTTGATTACAAGGGGCCTGTGGGAGAGAAAGAATGGGGAATTATTATGTAGTGGGTATCAAGTTTCAGTTTTACTAGATGAAAAGAGCTCTGGAAATGAAAGCTGGCGATGGTTGCACAGCAATGGGAGTGTATTTAATACCACTGAACTGTACACTTAAAAATGGTTGCAATGATCAATTTTATGTGTATTTTACCACAATTAAAAAAAAACTGAAAAAAGGCCCTTCTTTATCTCTAGTAAAATTGTTTGTTTAGAGTCTATTTTGTCTGATATTAGTACAACTTCTCATATTAGTTTTCTATTGCCTTTGTAAACAAATTACCCCAAATTAGTAACTCCACACAAATTTCTTATCTTACAGTTATGGGGATCAGAAGTTCTAAAGTCAAGCAGTTGCAGGGCTGAGTGCCCTTTGGAGGCTCTAAGGGAGAGTCTGTTTCCTTGCCTTTTCCAACTTCTAAAGGCTGCCTGTATTCTTTGGCTCGTGGCCCCTTCCTTCATCTTCATGGGCAGCCACACAGGATCTTCGAATCTCTCTCTCTCCCATGTGCCCTCTCCTTCTCCCCTTCTCTGTCTCCCCTAACCCCTCCCCCCCATCTCCTCTGCTTCTGTTATCATGTCTCCTTCTTTGTATCTGACTCTCCTGCCTCCCTCTTTTAAGTCCCCTTATGATTAAATTTGGTCAACCTGGGTAATCCAGGATCATCTCCCCATCTCAAGATCCTTAACTTAATGACATCTGCAACATTCATTTTGCCATGTCAGGTAACACATCCACAGGTTCTGGGGGGCTGGGGATTATTATGTGGAAATCTTTGGGGGGGCAGTGTTATTCATCCTACTACATCATTCATTCCAGCTTTGTTGTTATGGTTGCTGTTTACACGATATATCTTTTGGTTTTACTTTTGGCCTTGAAATATAAGAAGTCATGATATTTCCCCTTATTATTCTTTTTAGATGACCTATTCCAATGACTATTAACTATTCTTTGGATGATGTGGTTTTGGATTTTATCATCCTGGACTTCCTAATCTGCATGCCTTAAAGATGTTGGAATAATAATCACTGTACATTGGTAATAAATACTTATTAATGTCTCCTTTGTGCCAAGCACTACGCTAACCTCTTTACATGAATTGTTCCATTAATCCTTGTAAAAAACCTGTGAGATAGATGTTATTATCCGCATTAGGTGTAAATGAGAAGCCTGAAGCATAGAGAGGTTAAGAACTTGCCGCCAGGGTCTTATAGCTAGCAAGTGGCAGAGCCAGGATATGAGCCCAAATAGTCTGATTCAGACGCTTCCTTTCTTAGTCATCTCTAAAAAACATAACACCTATTCCATTAAATTCAAGCAAAATCTCTTTTAATGATTTAATAGAAAAAATAGCACATATGGATGGTATCATACCATTGTGCAAAATTATTTCTCACCCTTTACCTATCTCTTTTTCTGCCTGTCAATGTGCATAAAAAAAATCTAGAATGATATTTCTCAAGTGTTGACTATGGTTATTTCTGGGTGATAGAATTTGGAACGTTTTTGCTTGTTTGTTTATATTTTCTTTGTTATTGGTTTTTGTTTTCTTCTCTCAACTAATTATGTTGCTTGAGTTTTTATGATGAACATGCATTATAATTTTTTTCATTTTTCTAATGGCTTTACTGAGATATAATTTAAAACTCACTCATTTCAAGCGTGTACATCAATGAATTTTAGTATATTTACAGAACTGTGTATCTATCACTACAATCTAATTTTAGAACATTTCCATTACCCTAAAAAGAAACTTTGCTGTCATTTATAGTTACTACCCATTCCATTCCCAGCCCTAGGCAAACAATAATCTACTATCTGTCTCTACATATTCTCCTGTTGTAGACATTTCACATAAATGAAATCGTGCAATATGTGCGGTGTTTTGTGTCTAGCTTCTTTCACTAAACATATATTTTTGAAGTTCACCCATATTGTAGCATGTATCAGTACTTTGTTCTTTTTGATGATCAAATAGTATTCCATTATATGGATATATGCCACAGAACTTACCCATTCATCAGTTGATGGATCATGAGTTGTTTCCACTCTTTAAGTATTGTAAATAATCATGCTATGCACATATGCAAATAAGTTTTGTGTGAATATCTGTTTTAATTTCTCTTAGATAGACACTGGGAGGTGAAATTGCTGAGTCATTTGGTAAATCTACGTTTAAATTTTTAAGAAACTGCCAAACTGTTTTTCCAAAGTGGCAGCACCATTTTACATTTCCACTAGCAAGGTATGAATAGTTTCCATTTTTCCACATTCTTGCCAACACTTGTTACAATATTATCCAGCTTTCTTATTATAGTTATTCTAGTGGTATGAACTGGTATTTCATTACAGTTTTGATTTGCATTTGCTAATAACTAATGATACTTAGCATCTTTTCATGTGTTTATTGGTCATTTATGTATCTTTTTTAACATGTATTTTTTTTTAATTTTTAGTTTTTTTAGAGACAGGGTCTCGCTCTGTCACCCAGGCTGGAGTGCAGGGGTGCCGTTATAGCTCACTGCAGCCTCAAACTTCTGGGCTCAAGTGAACCTCCTGCCTCAGCTTTCTGAGGCTGTGACTACAGGCACATGTCACCATGCATGGCTATTTTTTTATTTTTTGCAGAGGCAGGGTCTTGCTATGTTGCCTAAACTGGTCTCGAATTCCTGGCCTCAAGTGATCCCTCCCACCTCGGCCTCCCAAAGTGCTGGGATTATAGGCGTGAGCCACTGTGCCTGGTAAGCATGTGTTATTTTTGTAACAACCCAAACTATTATTTTTTAAAAAGATTTTGATATCTATCATTAGACTAATCATCCAGATGACACCTGACCAGTACAGAGTACAGTAAGTGTGGTTGCCTGTGACTTGCTCTCTACACTTTCACTGATGCAGCCAAATCATTGAGCTAATTTTTTAGCAGACACATCACACCATGGGCTCAATTTAAGCCTGCGATCATCTAAATACCCCAGATCCTGTTCTCATTGACCATTGTGGAGCCGAATTTCTCTCATTCTCTATTTGGGCAATTGATTTGATTGAACTTAAATGCTGGAGCTAACATTTATCCCTGTGGAATTTTATTGTGCCAGTTTAGATCCAATATCATCATCTGTAAAAATAATATTCTATCTTATTTCTGTCATCTCACTTTACCTTCCTTTAACCCCCTTTCAGATGTCAAAACATCCAAGAAGGTGGATTTTTAACCATTCTGTTTTCTGTGTTTTCTGAATCAAAATGAATTCATACTTTTCCATAAGCAACATAAGGACTCAA
The DNA here is from genome assembly GCA_023783475.1 of Daubentonia madagascariensis. Classification (NCBI taxonomy): domain Eukaryota; kingdom Metazoa; phylum Chordata; class Mammalia; order Primates; family Daubentoniidae; genus Daubentonia; species Daubentonia madagascariensis. The sequence continues at coordinate 3,556,578 of JAKFHU010000913.1, read as the reverse complement.
TTATAATGCATGAGAGTTTGTTAAAAATAAGCATCTCAAAAATAAAACTAATGAATAAAACTTATAAAACTCTATATTTTTCATAATCAACATAGGGACATATCTCTCATACATATATGAAAAGTGGTTAAAAGTAAGCACTGCCGTTCAACTTTGCGTCATCGTAACGGCCACTTTTAATAGACGTCTGTTTAAAAAAGAACAAGACCGGTGAGAGAAGAAAGTTTTTACAATGCCAGTGAAATGCAGACGTGTTGTATGTAGGGCTGTCTGTCACATTTTGATTCTTTCTAATTTTACTCTCAGCGGGAGATTTTTTTGGAAATTCTGGAAGTGACTTACCATCATCTTTATGTACTAATTACTTTCTCCATAAACCGTGCACGTTCCCTTTCCTGAAAAGTCTTTTGGGTCTTCCCAAACCACTCTGACCTTCCCCCTTCTCTGAAGCTCCTGAGCGGAAGAGAACTGCTCACTCCCTGCAGTCCAGGGCACATCTTTCCTATCTCATGCAGGCTCCTCTGTGTTTCCTTCTCTCCCTTTCACCCCCCATCCTCAGCCCTCCTTCCCTCCCTTCTCCAGCACCCGCTCTGGTGTTTTAATGTATGTCCTTTCAGTCCAACTTGCATGTGTTTGTTTAGATAAATGTACATCCATAAGAAAGTGTTTATATGTCTATGATTTTAAATAACATAAATGACAGTGTGCTATAAATCTTATTTTATTTCTTACTTTAATCTCTCCAACATTGTTTAAGAGATATTCTTGTGCTACGTGTCCATCTAATTTAACACTTCTGCGTGCTGCATAGCAGTCTATCAAATGCACACACCAAAAGTACTTATGATATACTTCCAGTGGACTCTCATCATGAAAAACTCTTTCGTGGACATCCTTGTAAATATACTGTACTTACACTGTTCTCTGTGCAGGTCAGAGAAACTGCCCATAGAAAGAAATTTGCAGTTTTTACTTGTGGACAGTTTCTCTGAGGTATGTACTCAAGGAGATTGCTGAGTCATAGGATCATGCATACATAATTTCTATAAAATTTGCCATATTGCTTTCTAGAAGAGCTGGAGTAGTTTACCTTCCCACATCAGTAGTGCAAAGGTTTTTTTCAACTTATACTCAGCAGCACTTGGTTTTGTCTGACTTTGTAGTTTTTGCCAATCGGATGGATATGAAGTACCACTTCAGTTCAATGGTGCTCTATTGTGCTCTTCCCGGATTGATGGTTAGGCAGAACATCTACCTCTTCATGTGATTATTAACCACTCAGGATTCCCCTTCTGCGAATTGCCTATGCATATCCATTGTCCTTGTTTAAAAATCACTTTTTCTATCTTTTTTATTGCTGACTTGCATTCCCTGTACATTCTGACTATTAATACTTAAAAGTTTTAGGCATTGCAAAAGCTTCTAGACTGTCACCAGTCACTTGTCACTGTTAACTATGTCTATGATGTCCTTCATTGAACCCATCTTTCATTCTTGATTATGGTAAAATTCATCAATTTATTTTTGACAGCTTGACTATATGAAGCTTTATTTCAGAATTTCTCTACCACCCAATGGCAGACAGATATTCCTCTTCATTTTCTTCTACTAGCTTTATAGTTTTCCTCTCACATTTTGAAATTCATCCATTTTGACCTTTTTATAAATGGGTCAGGATAGGGATTCAACTGTATTTTTCTCCATAGAGTGATACTTTTCTCCAAAGTATTTTTCCAAATAGCCTATTGTTTTACTATGCACTGTGAAGCTGTCCCTATCATATACTCACTTTTCATAGGTGCATAGTTTGCTTTGGGGACTTTCCATTCTTTCCATTGGTCAATTTGCTTGTTCTGCATCTAAATTTTATAACTTTAGTTACTATGTATTTCTCAAATGTTTCATTTTCTAGTAGAATAATTCTATCCTTTTGTTGTTTTTCAAAATTCCTTACTCGAGAGACTTTATTCTTCCATATAAAATTTAAAATCGACTTATCATAATTCTAGAAATTCCTGCCGTGATTTTGATTAGAATTGTAATGAAATATATGAAACAATCTGGGTACAAATGAAATCATAGAAATACTAAATTTCCCCAGTCATTTATTTAGGTCTTTTCTTTTTTCCTTCAATAGAGCAATAGAGCTAAAAAAATTTTCTCAATAAAGGTTCTGTACATTCTTTATTAGCATAGTACCAGACACTTCTGTTGCTTTTGTAAATTATATCTTTTTGTATATAATGTATAAAATTATATATATGATTTTATAAAATAATACTATATTTTATATTTGTGCTCCTGTGGCCTCTTCAGAGTTCCATTTGAGGATAGGGAGCCAACACCTGAGGGATTCACCCTCTTGTTTGTAACCATGTTAAATATCTGTATATTCATGTACACATTCAGTGTCTTATTTCATTTGTGACTAGTGGCCCTATTGAGACTGGAATCTTCCTTAAGATATTTACCTGCACATTACATTTCACACTACTTTCCTCAAGACTTAGCTCAGTGCTATATGAACACACACAGGAGACAGCTATAGCCTGGGGTACACAGTTGAATAGGAATTAGGAGACTTGAGTGTAGTCCTTTCTCAACCTCTAACTCCGAACTAGTTCCTAACACTTCTGAGTCTCACCTTCCCTATTCCTAACACAAAACTAATAAGGTTGTCACAGAAATTCAAAGAAGAAATCAATGTATCACGCACAGCATTTGGCATGTGGAACCCACATCTGCCATTTGAATCTAAAGACAAGAAATATTTAAATCAGTTATAGCCAAGAGAAGAATGATGGCAGGAAAGAATTATGAACTCCAAAAACTGTTCCCAGTGATTAAAATTATTACCAAACTTACTCCAGCCAAGGACATCATAGACAATTTATAATTGTTTCTCCAGATAATACATGTGTTTGTCAGTCGTGGTTGAAAGGAGAGGCTCCCACCACCTTGAAGACCATTGCTGGCCCTGGACTTTCTGAAGCGTTCCAAGAAACATTTTCTCTGGGAATCTGGTCTTTTGGGTGAAGGAGGCAGCTACTTTGGGTTATGAGATACTCTTTCACTGCAAACAGATAATTTAAGCAGAATCCCAAATAGTACAACAAAATTATCTGTATTCAAATGCAAATGTTGGGGATTTAAAAATATAGTTGAAACAAATAGGAATTCCTCTTATTTCCAACCTTGTCTTACTTTTCCATTATGGAGATATGGGATGAAAGATGATTGCAGAGTGAATTTGGATTTGTAAGACGTAGGATACCATAAGTAATTCTGAGAGTGGGGATGTGTTGTCCCAGCAAACTCTTCCCAGGGTCCCAAAGCAGAAAGGATAGAGGGAAGGCATGGAGAATAGGCCATGAGAGCCATGGCAGGAAGAAAATGGGCAGAGAAGATTGGAAGGACAAGGAACAATGCATGTAGCACCCATGTTGAAAGACTCGAGGTAAAGAACTGGGCACCTCCTCAAATGCAGCTCTCCCAGACCACCCCAGCAAAAACAGTCCTCTCACCCCCCGGTTACTCTATCAAACCACCCTGCTTTACGGTCCTCTTTGGGTTGATCACTATCTTATATTGTCTTTCTTAGTTATTTATTTGCTTTGCTATTATATACTTCTTCCACTAGGCTGGAAACTCTATAGGGGCAAGGACCTGATCTGTCTTGTTCATGTACCTCAATCAGTGCCAGGCACAGAGTGGACATGCAATGAATGTTATTTGAATGAACAAAGGGACTCCAGGTCTGTCGGAAATGGGGAAATATCTATTGCTTGGTTTTTTACATCATACATGGGCATTAGCCTAACTTTTGTGATAGGAAATAAAGTTAGAGGATGGAAACTTGCTATAAAGTGCTTTGGTGGAACAAACAATTGCTCAGTTGAATGCCATCTCAAGGAGCACTTTGAATTGGTCTGCCTGGAACTCTCACAATAAGAAGGATGAACACACCATTGGCCCTGCCCTGACTTAACCCTTAGGTCCTTGTGGATCCACACATTCCTGGGTTTATCCTTCAGATAATTATCATGGAGTAATGTGAGATATAGAGCCAATGGCAATGGCCTTGAATGAATGAGTAATGCAACAAATTACAAAGTTCTTAAAAGAACGTCTGAGGACATCTCCTTGTTCTCTTGGGCTTCTCTAGCCTCTGTTCATTGCATATGAGGTTTTGGGGGAGGATTTATATAAAGTAATCATCAATTGTTCTGTTTTTCCTTTGCTTCTACCCATCTCACTTAATTTTTTGAGGAAGAGAATGAACAGGGTAGTACTGGAAAGGTGGCAGACTTCTAATGAAATCACAATTAAAAAAAAAAACAAAGTGATAATACTAAAACCATAAGGCAAACCAGTAGGGGGTGTTAAAGATAAAATTACTACTCAGAAGTCAATGGAAACGTAGTTATAGGCAATTATTGAATGCTCTCTGTGTGCCTTATGAGCGAATTGACCTTTAAAAATAAAATTGCTCTTGATTGTTTTTTAAATCTCATTTTCCGTGCTCTTAAGATTGTTTCCAACTGTTGTCTGTGTTTTTTTAAATCTCCAAATGTACTGTTATAAATAATAGTAATCAAAATTTCTTGGATTATTAACTTTCCCTTATATTTTTAAATATTCATATTGTATATCTAACAATGAATAAGCCAATCACAGTATTGCCATAAAATAGAATATTATGCAGCCACAAAATAGTATGTTTTAAAAGACATTTTAGGATATGCAGAAGTGTTCATTATATAATCTTACTAAAACACAGGATACAAAACCACATATAGAGAAAGCTCTATTTGTGTTTTATTATGTTTAAAATAATGATTATGGGATTATGAGTGTGATTATGGATGAGTTTTATTTTCTTCCTTATATTATATAATTATTTCTCTATAATTTCTGAATTCTCTTCAGCGAATATGGATGTCACTCTTAAAGTCAGGCAAAAAAATGTTCAGATATCTTTTCAATAGAATTTAATTTATCTGTAAGGTATTTGAGGTAGATAGGGAATAGACATTATTTTTCTATTTTAAAGTGGAAATACTGAGGCATCACGAAATGCCTTTCTCTAATCACATAATTCATGACAAAGAACTGGAATCTGAAAGAGAAATCAACCTCTTGGATTGGCAGGGTTTATCACCCACCCTACTTACATAAACCCAGTAAGAAATGCACAGGGACAGTCTCTTCCTGGTCCTCTTGGTGGCTGGCTCTCCAGGACTGCCTTCCTCTCTGTACAGAATGCATCTGGAGGAGGCCCAGAGTGTGAGCCTGAGGCTTCCCTTCCCTGGGTCAGCTCTCTCTAGCCTTCTACTAGGGAAGAAAAGAATCTTGAAATGTATCTCTAGATTATCACAATTTTTAAATGATTGGATCTATCTGTTTGAGATCATTTCAGATACAAATGCTATTAAATAGATATTAACCCACTAATCCTTAGCCCTGGAACATTGTACCTTGAGGGCACTAGTACAAATTCAGACTTGGTGGATACTGTATACAGTATGCAACATCTTATTGTGATATGAGATCTCTTGTTCATCAAATGTGGGATCTCTAAATTTCCTTTTGGGGAATCAATAAAATCTTTTAATTCACTTTAAAGTGACTCTTTTAATTTTTTGAAGTGCCAAATAACAACTATTTCTTTCTTTTGGTCCTGTTTCTTAATAAACAAAATAAAAGATAGTGGTTACCTGGGCCCACCCATAGAGATTTTTGGCTTTAACTGGTCCCAAATGGGGCACAGGCATTGGTATTTTAAAAAATCTCCTTTGACAATTCTAGTGCTCAGCCAGGGTTGAGAACTACTGATTTAAAGTGTGAATCTTTGCGAATCTTTGCCTCTATGACATATTTAGTATCTGTGATTTATCTGATGCCAAGTCTTTGGTCAAGAATGCAACATCCAATTATAACACAGATCCCACGGGGAAGATCAGTTTTAGGATTTTCCATGTGGTTTCTAGAAATGTACTGCAGTGAGAATCAAGTTTTGTTGGATATTTTATATTTGTCCAATGCTCCAGTACCCTCCAAAAAAAAGTACCTAGGAGAGACCTGTTTTCTTAATGTTCATAAAAGCTGTGGGCAGCACCCAGGAAAAATCACAATATGAGTCTCCTACAAAAACCTAACCTTTTATTGTCAGTGGGATATGGTTAGAAGGGCAGCCTTAAAAAGGAAAATGAGGTTGCCAAAGGAATCTCTGATGCCTGTGTCAAAAGAGGGAAGTTTTGCTGCTGAGATGACAGCCCTTGTCCCTAGGGTAGAGGCAAGTCCCTCCAGCCTCCTGGCATCCCTGTCCAGAACTGAATCAGTGCTTTATCCACCACCACCCTATTCCAAAGCATGGGGATCTGATTTTCTGCACACTAAGCACAGATCCCGATGTGAGAAGATGGGGTCTTATCTGATTACAGCCAGGAGGAGAGGCTGTTCTACATAAAGGCAGAGATGTGGATAGATGGAGTGCCGTGGCAGCAGAGAGAGGAGCAAGAGTGGGTGAAGGAACAAGGAGAGTTGAAACACTATCCATTTGGCAAGGAAGAGGAGGATGAAGAGACAACAATGTCTCAGAGGCTTGAAATGTTAGTGATTCTAGATCAATATGGAAAGAGCCTTATTGGACAGAAATTAGTTTAGAGGAGGAAATTTGTGGACTTACATGCTTGAGGACAGGATATTGCGGATGAAATAATATTATGGCACCTTTTCAAATTTAGGCAAGTGTCCCTTTATTGGATTAAGAAAAGAGATCATGAGGCCGAGGGAGCATCAGTGAGTCTGCTGGGAGTTGGTCCAGGCCTCATGAGGCTGCTTTAGCCTCACTCGCTGTCCCCAGGTCAGCTCATGCCTACCCCAGCTGCACACCCGGGCCCTGGCCCCACGCTGCTGCCCTTCTTATTCTCGTCTGAATTCTCCTGTTGGCTCTTGCTGAAACTAAGATGGCCATGGTGTGGAGCTGAGCTATGTCATCCAGCAGTCTAAGGAGCCCCCGTGCAGATGTGATGCAGGGCTCAGGGGACAGTCATTGGAGGGAGAAGAGGCTTCCCAGGGAAAAGGCAGAGGCTCATCCTGAGCCCAAGAACCCTCGAGAAGATTGTTAATTTTACCTTGACACCATTTTGAAAAAAGGAAGATGCTTCCTTGAATTCTCTCAAATTGAAAACAGTTTTGTGTGTGTGTGCATGTGTGTCTGTGTGTGTGTGTGAACATATATGAGTATTCAGGGCATCATAGAAAAGTCTATTTTAAAGAAGCTGATCCTTTAAATTACATGTTTTGGATAACCCTCATTTTTTTTCTTTTTGTTTAGAAGCAAAACATTTCTGTTCTCAGAGGGGATTATTTTCTAGTGGTCCTAAAGCTAAGGAAACAGTATGGTGCAGTGGAAAGAGAAGGTGCTGGGGATCTTACTTGGACATTAAGAAGCAGCTCTGTGACCCTGGAGCTCTGTGCCCTCTCAGCCCTCAATCCCATCCTATAAAAGAGGAGGTAAGACCAGGTTATTTCTGATGTAGAATTTTCATTCTTTAAGCTCAGTGTACTTTGCAAAGCCCAAACTACCTGTGGACGAGAGTTCTATCCAATGCATAGCTCCCCTCCCAACTCAGGAATCAAATGTTGCCTGAGCAAGGTTCCTAATTACACTCAGCTCTGTTGTCAACATTTCAGATATGTGGGAAATGGACTCAAAGGAAAGTATAAGGACTTGCTCAAGACCACTCAAGTTCAGACTGGCTCTGTTTCTTGCTATATCTTGTCCTAGCCAACATCCTAGCCAACATTTCCCTTAACATCAACTCTGTCTGTGCACATAAATGGACGATGTACTTGGCCCACACAGCTCTGGCTAGGGAGGTGCTTGCAAAGCTTCTGACTCCTTTTTTTTTTTTTTTTTTTTTTTGGTATGTGGGCGTCTGAGTATGGGAACAGGACTGCAACCCCTGCAAACCGTTCATGCTGCACAATCATGCCTCCCTTTGGGGAACAGGAGTGACTGACAATGAAGAAAGCAGCAGGGAAGGGGAGGACTTGGCACCGAAAAGTTAGATAGATCCTTGACATTCCTCCCAGGCTGCCCACCCCTCTCTCCACTATTTGAGGAGCTGGAAATGCTCAGCCTTTCGAATCCTCTAGGAGAGCAAGGTGATTTAAGTCACACATATTTCTGTGACATGGATGTCCAAACAGGAAGGGAACTAGCTTTTCAGTTTTTGGTTTTTTTTAAAGGCAGTATGTGGCTAGGAATGGACAAGGCCAATCATTACCGCTATAATTCTAAATGTCTGCAGCCTAAGAAATCTACCATGCATTGAGGTAATCTGATATAAAACGGCCTTTGCTATTTTGAAATGAAGGTTTCTTCACTAGTCATGGAATGTGAGCCTGTGTTTAGAAGTCAATGCAGGACCTTGGCTGACACTTCCATACCTGCCAAGTGCTGCTGATGTGAACCAGGTGGCCTGCTTCAAGCAGAATTCAATTACCCAGATGGCAACTGTTTCTTAATTCAAAACTTAAACAGAGCTTTTGTTGTTGTTCCATTATGAAAAATGAGAGGGGGAAGAGAATACATTGAGTTTGAGCACTTCTGGTTTATGAGATTAGACGCATGGGAGGAAAGTGAGTCCCTGGCCTCCGCCAGCTCCCTGCAGCTCCAGCCCGCAGCACTGTCTCTGCCTGACTCGGTTTCTTATTCCTGGAACAGGAGTGATGGTCCCAAAACTCAGCCTCCTCTCGGGTCTGTTCTTAGGAAGCTAGAATAACTCTCCCTCACTAATTGGTGATTGCATTGGCCGATGGTATACACACACACACACACACACACACATATTTTATAAATAAACAGGAAAAATAAGAAAAGGTTTTAAATTGCATTTGGAGACAATGTTTTCTTTTTCCTGAGGAGGATGTGCTGCATCAGCTCCTGCAGTCCACACCCTGGATATTCAGGCTTCTTATTCTGAAAGTGAAAAGCTCTCAGCAGGACTACAGCTGCCATGTTTTAGTGGGCTTGCTTTCCTAGTGCTCACCTGGGTTTGGCAATAACCTGACCAGTTCAGACAGGTGAATGCTGACTGACCTCCACCACTCACCTCGGCGCACTGGCCGGCTGTGTTTCAGTAGACAGGGTCTTTGCTGGGTGAAGGAGATTGGTGCAGGAAGAGGAAAGCCAGCGTGAAGTAGTTGCTGTTCTCACTCCTTCCTCCTCTAGACAAATCTCTGTGGATGCCTTCATCCTTGGCCCTTACGTCTCCCAGGGTGAGTAGGAATTTGAAATCAAGACGAGATAATTTCCTACATGGCAGAAAATGTCCTAGTGCTTCAAGTGTATCATGTCAATTGCTCCTCATAGCAGCCCAGTGATAGCATTACTAAGCTAGTTTTTATAGATAAAAAGCTTCATGTGGGTAAGAAAAATGCTATTGTTTGATGGAGGTATTTGTTTGAGATCCTGTTATTTGGTCAACTGTTTTGGGTCTACCACCTCCATCACCACCATCACCATCCCCATCACCCCTCCCCCACCTCCATCACCACCATCACCATCCCCATCACCCTCCCCCCATCTCCATTGCCAGCATCATCCCTATCTCCATCATGTCCACCACCAGGTGTCAAGTGTCAGCTTGGCAGGGACTTATCAAAAAAGCAAAAAGCTGAGATATGTTGGCACAGGGACATCTTTAACTTGAGCTATTTGGACAATGGAAGCTAAATTATTCATTAATTTGGCCTCTTCCTCTTTTTTCTTTATCCTTTATAATTTCAGCCTTTATATGTGAGGTTGCTTGCCAGGTGACTTAACATTTCTTTAGCCAGTAGAATTGCATCAAGCACTGGTTTCTTGAGAGAAGTGGAATGCAACAAAGTACTTAGGCTATTTAGAATTTGCTTTAGCAAAATAACTGGGAAAGCAGATGAAATACCTGAGCCTTCTCAGTAAACTGAACTATCTTTTGAGGCTAGGGAGTTGAATGTTAACTAATTGTTAAAATTATGTCCTAATTCCAGCTTTTCATTATATCCAGCAATTTGAAAGCATCTGTTTGGGGGAAGTAGTAAGCAATGCGGATGATAATGGGGACTAAGGCATGCGGCATGTGCATGCACAAAGAAGAAAGAAAATAAAATTAGCATGCTATTGCAAAGATATACGGGAAGACAGGTTTCTTGGGATTCTGAATTCAATAATATGATTAGAGGAGCTTTGATAAATGTACTGGCTGTGAAGTTTTATCCCAGCACTCTGGTGCTGCCAGAGAAATCTTTCCAAAGCACAACTCTGATCATGCCACACCCCTACTCAAAACCCTGCAGTGTGTCTCTATGGCCTATAGGATAAAGTCCAAGCCCCTAGATGGCATCCGAGTCCTCCAGGATCTGGACTCTGCTCACCTCTCCAAGCTTATCTCCTGCTTTCCTCCCTCTCACAACCTAGGCATTAGCCATTTTAAACTACTGACCAGTCCTCCAACAGACTAAGTTTGTTTCTGTTCTGAAGATCTTGCCCATGTGCTACTTTTGCTTGCACCCCCCTGGTCCCCCCAGACATGCTGCCCACTTAATGAACTCCTATCTGTCTTTCAAGATCCCTCCAGGGCAGCCTTTCCAACTCTGCAGGCAGAGCTGGCCACTTCTTTCTTCATGCCCCCATGATGCCCTGCGTAGATACAGCACCTGTCACTGTGTTACTAGTATCTCTTTGCCTGTCTTTCTTTTATAACAGATGGTGAGCTATTTGAGGGTAAAAATTGCATCTTAGTTATATTTATACGCAGCACCAAGCACTGTGGTAGGCTAAGAGTAGATACCCGATAATGGTAATTCTGGGGTTTTTTTGCATGAACTAGTTCTTACTTCTGTTAAACAGTATAGAGTACCAGAGTTAGGGATTGGAGTAGGTTCTTTATGAACAGGGAAGAAAAAAAGGGAATCCTTCTTAGGGGCCTATTTGTAAGAGTCTTCATGTGGAGGTCACCATCACCAAAATGGAAGTCTCCAGAGTAAAATATAAACTGTTAAAAATGAATTGAGCTGGTTATTATTTTTGTGTCTGACCTACTTTTTGGTTACTTCTACTGCTGTTACAAAAAGTTCCAGACTTTTATAAATGAACCAAACTACTTTTTGATGGTTTTATGTTCTCTACTCTTAAGGCGGCTCTTTACTGAAAGGAAAATCTGCACGGTCTCTGAAATCCAGCTTTAGTGCAAAGGCATCTATGAAGAGTATTGATCTCAGTAGGACCAGCTTCCACAGAACTTTCTCAACTTTTTTTTTACATGGAAGATTTTAAGGCCAAGAACAGTAACTTTATCCACCACAATGATGACACTTATTTCCTTAGTGCTCATGGTTGCACTCCTGTAGAGCAGGAAGGGTTAGGTGACAGTTACCTCCTACCGCTTCTTCTCAGCTTTGGGCTTGCCCTTGCTGAGTTGTAAGCCTACCTGAAGCCGTGTCTCTGCTGGCTAGAAGAAGATGGGACTCTGGCATTAGAATATTTTTTGGTCCAGATCCCTTCTTTGTTGCCATTTGATTTTTGTTTGCAAAGCCCCACTGGTTGTTGATTTGCAGAAAACAATTGGTGAGTTTTTAAATGCCAGGATATTGTAACATCACATGTATTGTGAACTAGGGTGAGGAAAGTAGAAGTGTAGGGGTGGGGGAGAGTGCTAGACAAGACAAAATCCTGGCTCTTAATTTCAGGATCTGGTGTAAAACACATGGGAAATAACTAAAGAATCCCTTCTTACTATTTTCTTTACAAAGACCATTATTAATAAGAACAAACTTTTTAAGTGGCAGTTGTGTTAAAGGGATGCTGAGTAAAAGACCGAAGACAGGGGTGGGGAACTTGTGGCCTTCTAGGTCCTTAAGTGTGGCCTTTTGACTGAATCCAAATTTTACAGAACAAATCCTTTTATTTGTTTGCCATGTAATACATTTGTGTTCGTCTTCTATATTTTCATTTTATTTTTAAAATGAACATATTTAAAATACCAAAGAATAAAATAAATTTCAATGAAATAATCCTCCCTGATTGACCACGACAATTAGAACATTCGTAAAGCCATAAGGGCTAAATTGATGGCTGCTACACTTGTGATTTAGTTCTAACTTCCCCCGCCTGACTGGCGCCACTACCCCATGAGGCTCATTGGTGAGAGTTTATGGGGGTCGAGTGCGCCAGTCTGTTATCAGCTTTTGACAACGGTGCACTGTGTTTCTGTTTGAAATGGAATGTGTGGATAGTTGCACAACTCGACAATATTTTTTAATTCTATCTGCTTAACAGCCCGTCATGACAAAGAAGACCAAAAGAATACTAAAGGAAGAAATCAGATTTTTTAATGAGGATTGGGAATTGCAATATTATCTTTCTTCTGCTAAAGATAAAATGATTTGCTTGCTTTGTGATACTGCAATATCAACATTAAAGAAATTCAGTGCTCACCAGCATTACAACACTCATAAGGACCACAAATATTTAAATTAGAGGGAGAGGCAAGAAAGGTTGTATTGCAGAAATTAAAAGATGAAAAGCAAAAGCAAAGACAATTCTTTCAAGCAGCAATAAGACCTGGAAATAATGCCACTGAAGCAATTTATAAAGTAGGTTACATTCTCGGGAAAAAAGGGAAGACATTAGGGATGATGTAGGAATTGTGAAAGAATGCATCGTCAAAGTTGTAGGATGCTTAGACCCTGATAATATTTCAAAGTACAGACAACTGCCTCTTTGAAGAGAACCATAATTGACCGGCGGCATGAATTAGCTTTCAACTCAACAGAAAAACTTCAAGCAATACTTCAAAAGGAAAATATACATTATTCAATCACTTTGGATGAATCAACTGATACTACTGGCTTGGTACAGGTTTTATACTTCATTCAGGTCACAACAGAAGATTTTCTTTGCTATGAAGAGTTACTCGCTTTGGGCACTCTTGTGAACAGAACACAGGGAATAGATATCTTCAACAACTTTCAATATAAATGTCATGAAGTTGGACTGAATTTGGTAAACTTAGGGAGTGTATGTACAGATGGTGCACCTTCCGTGACAGGAAAACATGAAGGGTTTATTGCATAGATTAAAAAAAGTATTAACAGATCCAGATGCTCTCATTTCTGTTTATTGTATCTTGCATCAGCAAAATCTCTGTGCTAAAGCTATTATTTTAAGTGACACTTTGCAACAAGTTATAAGTATTGTTAACTGTGTTCATGCAAATGCAATGCAGCATCATCAGTTTTGTAACATGGTAAAGTTGAACAATGAGGTATTCAGCGTGGATTTGCCCTATCTTTCTAAAGTGCATTGGCTATCACAGGGACAGGTGTTAGCCAAAATTTTATCTCTGGGATAACAGAGAGTTAAATTTTATGAAGAACAGAATCAGCAATGTGATTATTGAAAGAAGATTTTCTATAGGAATGCAGCATTTCTGTGTGATATCATGTCAAATCAAAATGACTTGAATATTTCTTTGCAAGGTAAAACTAAGTCTGTATATAATATGTGGCAAAAAATACAAGCATTTTGAAAAAAGCTATCTTTTTTCAAAACACTTCTTCAAAAGGAAATTTCAGATGAACATTTTTCCCAGTTAGCAAAGGTCGTTGATAAGCAGGATGACATATGCAAATCATTTGAAGAATACACAGCTGTTATAGACCTATTAATTGGAGAGTACAATGAAAGTTTCACTGACTTTGAGAATCATGACATCACACTCAAATTATTAATAGCATTTCAGCCTCACCTAGTTGATATCACCAAGGCACCTAAAGAACTACAAATGAAATTGATTGCGCTCTTAGTAGATGACATTTTAAAGTCAGTGTTTGATGCTAAGAAAGATCCATTTGAAACATGGAAAAATGCAGTAGAATACCCACACCTTTGGCAACATGCCCGAAAAATGCTTTCTTGCTTTTCAACCACTTATTGCTGCGAATCTACATTCTCCTACCTAACCCAAATCAAGATGTCCTTAAGGTTACAAATGACTGATATCCATCTAGAGGATCAACTGAAACTAGGGAACTCTGTGCTGCAACCAAATACTCAAATGCTTTCCAAAAAAAAGCAGACACAACAAAGTCATTAAAAGGTTAGTTAACTTTAAAATTAACAAATAGTTTTCATTTTTTGAAATTATTAAGTATGTAGTAGTTAGATTTTTACAAAATAATGTACATTTTTAAGTATATCTAATTGAAGTTTCTTGAATGCAGCCTTATTTGATTACAGCTAAATTAATGAGGCCTTCCATCATGAAAAGTTTCCCCACCACTGACCGAGGACTTCACTCTCTTGAGGTTGATAATCACCTATGACAGACATCAAGTAAATGCCAAATTTTCCAAATTTCCGGAAGCAAAACTTGACGTCCTTAACCACCATTAACAAGAGAAAATATGTTTAAAAGAATGTTAAGGAGCTTTCAAAAGGAATTAAGAGATGTGTAGAAAATGAGGCTTGGGAGGAAAGGTAATAGGAGTCAGAATAATTTAGCTGACCTATTTTGACAGTTAGCATTGTGCCTAGAACTGTGCTTTTAAAGCAGGAGATGATATGTCTGCTGCTGAACAGGAGAAAAGGAAATAGATTTGCAGTGGATGGATAGACACTGGCTAGGAGAAACTTTGGATGATAAGAATAGTTGGCTTTAAGGCAGCAAGAGTGGCTTTCTGGGGAACCTGGGAAATTGGTAAAGGACAAAGATGCATGCTTATGATTGTTTCTATGCTAACTCTAGGGTAAGCTAAGCCAAAGAAAATCCTGTTCTTCAAGATCTCTTGCTCATTTTTGTATCCTATGGAAAATGCTAACTTGGTGTGGGCTCCAACTCATATTCTAAAACTCTTAATTGCAATGGTGTGTTTATTCAATTCAGCAAATACTCAAAAGTGCTAGCATTCTTGGCTCAAAATACTGACTTGCATCATATTTTTCATACATCTGCTGACTAAATTCACAATGACTGGGTCAACCCTCCATAGTTGTGACCAAATCCTCCTCCTCGAAGCCATTCACACTTGGCAGCCTTGAGGTTTGTAAATGCTGAGTCTCTGGGCCAATCAATTTAATTGTGCCCCAAGCTAGGAGCTCAAAAAGAGCTGATAAGATAAGAAGCAGATAGAATAGAGAGGCATGACTTTCTCCATCCTCTCTTCTGCAATCCACATTTGTTCCCTGCACTGGGTCTGGGAGTTAGAAAAAGTACCCAGAAGTCCTGCCACTATCCTTCGAATATCCAGTGCCAATTTCTTCCTGGGCCTCAGTTTCTTCATCATAAAATGAGGGGAGTGTTTGACTTTTGATCTGTAAGGTTTCATTCAGAAGCCTCTCCTAAAGGTAGAAAAGAAGGCTTTTCCAAGGAACAGACTTTTCCACCTTTAGTCACCCATGTCCCCAGTTGTCTCTCTCACATCTAAGACTTCTACACCTCAGTCCTGGCCATGCCTTACCTTTTTCTTAGTTCCATAGGCATGTCCAGTGCTCCATATTACAACCAGGCAGGGATTCTGTCCCAAAGAAAGTTGGTTCTATGCTCAGAAACCAAACTTTAGAAGTAGAAAGATGGTTCCTGTTTTGCAATTTTGAGGCCAAGCTCGCCTAATCACTAGCTGAGTGGCCTAGTGAGAGGGTCCCTGAGCCTCTACTTTCCCACTCTTTACCTTGCAGACTTGTGAGAATTCAAGGACACTGTACATGTAAAAATACTGTGTGGAGTCAAAAGCAAAATACAGATTTTAGTTAACATTTCTTATCTTTTTTGTCCTTTTTCCACCTTGGAACACAGCTAGAATTTTGGAATCCTCCTGCAAGAACTTCAGCAACTTTAGCTGCCAAATAAACAGCTCTAGAGACAAAGGGAAGTGCCTTGATCTACCAGAGTTATTTTGTTGAATGAGTGAGTGACAATTTTACTTACAAAAGAAGGAAGAGGAGACCAGCCGGCAGGAGAAATCTACATTGTTCAGACCTGTGCTTTCTACCTTTTGTTTTTGCTGCTACACTTTTCCCATTCAGACCAGGGTCCAAGGGGTAATTAATCTTAAACAAGCTACGTTTAGCAGGCAAAAGCCTCCTACAGAGTAGCAAGAAGGGAAGCTGTCAGGGATGTAAATAAAGCATGTACGTAATACAACTTTTAGAGATGGAGCCCTGGTAACAAACTGTAACCTTCTGTTGAATTAACAGTGTCGGGAACTCTATTTTGGATTTAGGATCTCTTCTCCCAGCAGTTAATGATTTTAAATTCTGTTTACAATTCCTCTGCTCTCCATGGCCTGGACTGATTCAACCAAATCAGCAGATCACTGGAGGAGACATCAGCCTTTACCAACTGTGGTCCCCAACCCCCAGGTGGACTGGTACAGGTCTGTGGCCTGTTAGGAACTGGCCACAGAGCAGGAGGTGAGCGGTGAGCAAGGGAGCGAAGTTTCATCTGTATTTACAGCCGCTCCCCATTGCTGACATCACCCCATAAGCTCCATCTCCTCTCAGATCAGCAGCAGCATTAGATTCTCATAGGAGCATGAACCCTACTGTAAACTGCACATGTGAGGGATCTAGGTTGCATGTTCCTTATGAGAATCTAATGCCTGATGATCTGAGGTGGAGCTGAGGTGGTGATGCTAGTGCTGGGGAGCAGCTGCTAATACAGATTATCATTAGCAGAGAGGTTTGACTGCACAATAAATGTAATGCACTTGAATCATCCCTCCCTTCCCCACCGCCCCTGCCTCCCTTTCCCCCTGAAAAAATTGTCTTCCACAAAACTGGTCCCTGGTGCCAAAAAGGTTGGGGACTGCTGCTTACCAATATATTCTTGGGGAAGAAGAAGGAGACTTATATAAGAAAGTTTCTTCTAAGAAGGGATAAGAATTACCCTAATGATGTAACTTATAACACAGTTGCTAGTTTTTCCTCCTTTCCATACTTCCTTCCCCATTTTTTTTCAAGCTTCATATCCTTATTTGTTCATGTTAAATTAATACTTGAAGTTGATAGGGTTGGCTTTAACTTTGGAACCTTTGCTTAGGAAGTTAATATCTTCCTTGTTTCTTGTAGGAATTCCCAGAGATGTGGAGTGACTTTCTCCTGTGAATCCTGTGCTTTCCCAGAGTGTACTTGACTTCCTGCAAACATTATTAATAATAATACTTCGTTTTTTAAATGTTGGAGAACTTCAGCCATTGCACCCTCTGCTAAGAAGCAGAATCTATATTGACAGAGAAGCTCCAAAGTGTAGCTGGGCCAGGGTTCTCTGGGGAGTGGGGCATAGGTTCCTGCGACGCTCACAGCACCCAGCGCTGCGCTGGAGGAGGCTGTGCTGTGCCAGGTGGGAGGCATGGAGAGGCACTAGACAAGTCCTCAAACATCTCCCCCTTGAGTCAGCACCTCTAGCTAAAGATAAGCATTCCTTTGGGTTTCAGGTTTTTCTTCCCTAAAAAGAGAATTCCCAAACTAGAAAAGCAGGTTGCATTCACACAGTAGTGTGAATGAATTCATTGGTCGCCCTTTGGATTGTCATTTTGGGGTCTTGAAGGAAGGAAGTGGTGGGGAGGGCTCTCAGACTTTTGGCGAGGCCAATTCAGACGGATTCCTCCTATGGTGGAGAGGGAAGTGAATAAAGGGTACCCCAAGTCAGAGGAGGCAGACAGAGGGCACTAAGGACCTGGGGAGGCCATCTGCAGGTGGAAGCGGGGCCTGGGATTCCACAAAGAGGCGGGGTCCCTCAGGCAGGCGCTAGCTGCAATCACGCCCGGGCCTCCCCGGTGCATCCCTTGTCCCAGAGGAGATCCCTAAAGCGCTGGAAAAGACATTCCGCGCGAGGCTTCTGTGCCTGATCTATGACGATTGGGGCAGCCCAGTTGTGAGACAGTACTGCACCCACTGCGGACCTCCCGGGCCCTACACAGCAGGCGAGTCACGCAGGGCGGCGGGAGGATGAGCTTGGGAGTGCCATAGCCGCTAAGTCCCCGCTGCTCAGCCAGCAGGCGCGCCCCGCAGCCCTCCCGGGACGTGGACACGCGCGACCCGGGCCCAGGCGCCCTCCTGCCGGGAGCCCCGACTGGCCTCAGCCGGCGCTGTCTAGGCCCGGGGGTGGGCCTTGGGAGGGGGCGGAGCCAGGCCCGCCGCCGGTCTCAGGTTGCTCCGGTAACCGTGACGTTTCGAGGCGTGGGCGGGGCCAGCACGCAGGTTGCATATTTTAGGAAGTGAGGAGGAGGCGCGGGCTGGAGCTGCGGCGGGGCCTGGGGCGCAGAGCAGCGGCGGGAGGAGGCGGACACGTGGCAGCAGCAGCGGTAGCAGCCCCGGCGGCGGCGGCGGCGGCGGCGGCGGCATCGGCCCGAGCCGCCGGCCGCTCTCCCTCTCTCCAGCCCCGCAACAGCAGCCCTAGCTCCCTCCACTCGCTCCCCCGGCCCCCTCGCTCGGCCGGGAGCTGCTCTCTTCTTTTCTCTCTGATTCTCAAGCGACAGCACCCGGCGCCGGGCACAGAGCACCGCCACCATGGGGAAGGGGGTGAGTACCCGGCAAGCCCGGGGAGGGGGCACGGGGAGCCCTCGAAGGGAAGAGGAGGAAGTCAGGAGGGCGACCGCGGCCGGCGGGAGGCCGAGGAGGAGGAAGCGGCGCGGCGCCGAATGGGTTGGCGGAGCGGAGCGGCTTAAAAGACGACGCACTTTGGAAATGGAGGGAGCGCAGTAACGGGGGGCGGGGGAAGGGAGCGCGGAGGGACGGAGGGTGGCAGCGCGGGCGGTGCGCAGACCCCGGAGCAGGGCTGCGGGCCGCTGAGGCCGAGCGGGCCGGGGCTGCTGGAGGCGGCTCTCGGGAAGCCGCGGGGCCGGGAGGGAAGAGGACGGGCGGCAGCGGGGCGGCCCCGGGACGGAGCCGGCGGCCGGCGGCATCCCCGAGCCCGGTTCCCCTCCCTCCGCTCGCCCTCACCTCCCTGCTCTCTCCTTCCTTTTTCCCTCCGCCCTCCGTGCCCAGAGGAAGGGCGCGCTCCTCCCCTTCCCCTGGGGCGCTCCGCCGGGGCCCCTCTCCGGTTGCCGTTCCCGCCGCGGCCCCGGCGCCGGCGGGGGCAGCCCCCGGGTCGAGGCTGCTTCTCCGGGAGGCGCTGGGGCTTAGCTGGCTCCCCGCAGAGGCGGCCGCCCTCCCCCAAAGGAAAAAACTGCCTTCCCCTTACTGCGGAGCCAGCCGAGCGGGCTGGTGCCAGAAAGGGTGTGTCTTCGCCGCCCTAAGATGGCCTTTAAGGTATACTTTCGAGAGCTTTAATGGGCCACTTGGCGTAAACACTCGATGCGGCCGTGGCAACTGGAGTTGTCATCCTGAAGGTGGGGAGGACTGTGCAGAATTTTTAGAGGGACGAGCCTGGAAGGACAGACTGACCCAGCAGGGCCTCTGGGTGTAATAAACCCGAAAAAGGACTGGAGGCTGTGGGCATTCCGTGGTTGTAGGAATGCCCTGCCGATTTCCAGGGCCGCGGACTCACCAAAGAGCGGTCCCTGAAGGAAAAGAAGGGTCTCAGGTCAGGAGAGTGGCGGGGAGTGCTGCGGGGATACCGTAAAAACGCCTTGTTCTTATACTTCTGTAGTGAAGCCTAGATTACCCATAACCGCTGCAGGAGACTGGGTCGCAGAGCCCACAAGAGCCAAAGTCCAGTTGAGAAAAATTTGCACAAAATAGTCTCAAAAATTTATGGGATAAAAATGACCAGGTCATGAGTATACAGGTGGGAGCGAATCCACTCCATTGTCTCCAGGGCTTAGCGCAGTGTGGACACTCAGTAGGGCTTTGAAGGTCCGAGGATCCTGGATGTGGGCAGAGCAATAGGTGCGGAGAGAGGCAGCTTTCTTTGGGGACTCTAAATGTAAATGGGTTTTGAAGGAGGTAATTGAAAGGCTTGGACCTGGTGGGGAGAACAGGGACAAGTGGGAATACACAACTTGTACCGCTTTTAAAAGCATATGATGTGGAGGGCTGGTCCAGGTTAAGAAGCATCAAAGCAAAGAGCTGAGCGCCAGGCCTCTCCACTCCCCAGGTGGAAACTGGGTTAGTGGCCTGTGCGTGTACAACACCATCAAACCCTAGGTCATTCCTGTAGAGAAGCTCATTTAAGCTCATTCTTTTTTCTCTCCCCTCTCAAAAAAAAAAAAAAAGTTTATTTCCTGAGCAGAGACATGACTGATTTGGGGGGACAGAGAGATCATTGACGTGTACCTGAGGCCTAGGAAGGTGAAGTGACTTGCTCAAGGTCAAATGGTTAGTGACACACCGGACATCCCTGATTCCTGAACAGCCAGCCTGTGGTCTCCCAAGCCTGAACATTTATTTACTCTTTAATGTTACCTTATATACAGAACTGGAAAGTTCCTCTTCAGATGAAACTGGGGTATTTGTAATATTGAATTAATAGGCTATGGAGATGTGTGGGTAACTAAGTTATGTCCATATATCTAGTTGTCTCTTTTATAACCACGCACACATATGCACAGTAGTGGTACAACAGTAACAAACCTGAATAGTTTGTAAAGGTTCAACCCAGATGTCGTATGGATCCTAACAAAATGTCCAATGGCTAGCAAACACAAGATTGAAGTACAGCTGGTTCACACAGGATGGCGTGCTACTTGTCTGCTTGTTTGTATTTAGTTATTTTTAGTGCTCTGATACATTGAACATTAAGGTTGCACGAGTGTGTGCATGTGTGTGTTGTCCCCAGTGACTTATTGTGATAGTCCAAATGTTCAGAAGAATATTTCATGCCGAAATGTTGGGATTTTTCCACACGGGGATTAAAATGTGGGTGGAGTAGTGACTAAAGCCCTGCTGATAATTGGTTAACCAGGAAGCCTGTGCCGGCAGCTTTTTTTAAGGTCATTGTTAATTTCTTCCCCTCTTCTCAGTACCATTTGTGGCCTAGGTTTTGGTGATATTTCAGGTAATTTTATATGTCCTTAAAAGTCTAGTTCCTAAGCATCTGGTAAGAAAATGAAAGAACAGCTCTTGCTGAATCATTCCTGGCTGAAATAGGATTTTGTCCCTTTTCTTCTTACTGGGTGTTTTTGCCAGTGACTTGGCGTAAATCTTCAGCTAGGCCTACCACCCACAATTGTTTAGTTCACCAAAGGTACACACCATAACTGTTTAGAAATGTAAGAGACTTTCTGTTTTCTTAAGTTTATAAAAGATGGAGGGGAGAGGGTCTCACCAGATCTTTCACTGCAGTTCTGGATTTGGTTTGAATATTAACTTAGTTTCCTAGAAAATAAATCATAGCTTATGAGTAGTGATTTAAAGAGGGTCAGGGAAAAAAGGTTCAGGTGAAGGTTGCACAAGGGATACACATGTCAGCAGAAATCCTGGTTGTATGGTAACATTATCAGCTGCCCTCTTGGAGCTCAACTTGAAAGTGTGACTGAATATCCTTTGGCTGCTATAAAGCTAGTACTTTAGACCTAAAACATTGTAAGGCAGAGAGTCCTCAGAGTGGGAAGTTGCCAAGGCCTGGCCAGGGGCAAGTGGAGCAGTCACAAGAGAAACTAGCGCCCACCAATGGGGGGCAGAGAAGCAGGCGTAGGGTTGCCTCACCCTGTGCCTGTCCTGTGTGTGAGTGTAACAGTTCCCTGCCTCTTGGGTCCTATCTGTACCCTCTTAGGAGGGTGTATCCCCTTTTGGTAACTTACTGTTTGTTAATTTGTAGTGTTCTCTGCCGGCAAGTTTGTAACACTATAGTGACTCACCGTTGGGTGGAAGGGTAGGATAGGGGGAGGGGGAGGCCTGCATCATAAACCTGAGAAGACTGAGAGAGAGCACTAAAGCCAATAGCCCCAAAACAAACAAACAAATGCTTTAAAAAGATGTTTATCCAGACCAGGGCTAAAACTTACCATATACAGATTCCTGGGAATGTTATTCCTAAATTGCATTTAAAAATAAAAGTGAATTCAGCATTTTAAAAGAACAATAGACTTGGCACTC
This sequence comes from Daubentonia madagascariensis, assembly GCA_023783475.1. Lineage (NCBI taxonomy): Eukaryota > Metazoa > Chordata > Mammalia > Primates > Daubentoniidae > Daubentonia > Daubentonia madagascariensis. The sequence continues at coordinate 3,534,551 of JAKFHU010000913.1, read as the reverse complement.
ATCCATGCTCCATTCCAGTACCCTTCTAAATCATTGTTTTCTGATTATTTTAGCAACAAATGAGTAGATAAATGACTTTCTGTTCAAATCAGGATGTGTTCTTTAAACTGTATCTAAACTTAAGGATGAGAAAGGCTTTAACTAAAATGGCTTTGAAGGATTTTGTATGGGAAAGTAAGTAAAATCAGAGTCTTCACTTAAAAACAAACAGGTAAAAAAAAGCCTTGAAGCTTCAGTTTCTCATCTGGCTCCTGGGTAGAATGCTCGCCCTGAGGATCAACTGAAGTGATCTATGCTCTGTTTGCGTTGTGTGTGCAATGGCCAGTCTGATTTGTGGCTATTGTTATTAGGGCTTACAAAGGTACAATAGTTAGAGCTGAGAGAAGATCAAATCCTTATAAACTGGGTTTGCTGCTCATAGTCATAAACCCTTTCAAAACTAGGGAGCAGTTTTCTTTGACCCTGAAAAACATATTAAGGATTGAAAATAATGGGAAATTCTGTTAATTTCCCTTCATAGGAAAGCCAAGTGGAAGTGTCCGTCAGTTGATACACTGAGAACCGTTATATTTGCTCAAGAAGCAAATCTCCTACTTAATAGCATCTTAGAATTTTCGTCTGCTTTCAGTTTTCAAGTAAAGAGTTCATGGTTGATAATCATTTTTATGTTTTTTAAATCTTGCAAAATAAAGTGGGCTTTTCAGCCTTATGTGATGATAGGGATCCTGAATATTTGTGCTGTGCTGCCTTCTGCTAGATGCCCAGGGCTCTCTGCCAGCCAACGGGCCAGAAGGAGAAACAAGAGTGTCAGATCAGATGGGCTCACAATAATCAGAGTGGCTGGGTTTGGACAGCAAAACACTGGGCAAAATGTTTCCCATCCTTGCCAGAGCTGTCCAGTTCTAGATTATGCTGAAAATACATAATTTTTTCAGTAATTGATAACGTGAAGTTAAGAGGACTTTAAAATCTACTAACTCTTTTTAAAAACTCTCCTTCATTTATATATTTTTGGAAAAGGATATGTAACCAAGTCGGGTCTGACCTTTCTCACATTGCTATGAATTGAGTGTATGAGAGGAAGTGTATTTTTTGGCTAGAGTCATAGAGAGACTGTTCTTTGCATATGACTCACTTCATTAGTTGTGCTGAAATCTGTTGTCAGGAATCCACAAGAAGTTCTTCACATTTATTTGATGTTTAGGATAGCAGATTCTGTTAGTGAGAAAAGAGGTGCCCCTACCCTACACTTTCTCTTTGATTTGGTTTTCATTTGGGTCCTGAGCAAAGAGATTTTTGACCAATAGACCTCATTCCTTAGTTCCTTTGTGACTTTACAATGAAATATATCTGAACAGTATCTTTTTATCTGGTTTTAGCCCTCATTCCCTATTTCCTTTGTGACTTTACAATGAAATATATCTGAGCATTATCTCTTTATCTGGTTTTATTCAAACCCTATTTAGTAACAGCTATTGGCCATTTTGGTGATGTGAAAAGTTGATTCATGGTGGCTTCTGCTTTGTCTTTGGGACTTGTATTGTTTGGGAGCCTGATAATCAGTGTTAAGGTTTTGTGGATTAGTGGGCCTTGGTGTTTGATTTCTCTTCCTAGTCAGATATCAAGGTGAGGGCAGAGCCCTAATGCACTTTGGGATTTATCTGCTTGTGTTTTTTGTTTTTTGTTTTTTCTTTTAATCCTCTATGTGATGATTCCATGGCACCATATTTGTTTTATTATTTCAACTTGTGATATTTCTTTAGGGCCTTGGACAGCCTTTATCCTCTTCAGCCTGGCAATCATTTTACCTCCTAGCCTAGGCTTCAGAATGCTAATTGAGGAGTGATCAGGACTTAACTTGGAGTTGATTTGGTCCCCTTATAACGCTTGTGCTGGTTATCAATCTGTTGTCTCTCAAGCCAGAGTGATCTAACAAAATGAAAAAGAGGATGAGGAGGGTAGCAAATGGAGGGAATTAAGGAATAAGCGGAAAGTTTTAACTCTTTATAACCCAGGTGCCTAATGTAGAGGTAGAGTGGTACCCCATTAGAAAAACTAAGATTTTTGTCTGTTTGTTGTTTATAACTGGACAAAGTACATTTTTTTAAAGAGGTAGTAAATCTAAAGTGCATTGGTTCTTTACACATATTAGAGGGTTTTTTTTTTTGAATGATCATGGATGTATACTAACTATTGCAGGTAGGGTATGCTGGCATGCTCATTAAGAATTTACATGTAGGAGATTGGGGAGGAAGGTTAATCATCTTTTTGCACCTGCTGAGGGAACCTGCCAGCTAGACCTATAGCTGTTCTCTTTGTCCCCTGCTAGCTGATGGGCTACCACCCAAGTGCAGAGATACTGAACTGGACTCACAAAGGTAACTACTGCTTTGGCCTTGCTAGGTTATATTCTCCAGAATGCATATTTGGATGAGTAAAAGAAGGCATGGTGGTCCCTCAGGGTCCACCTCCTCTGCAGAGAACTGCTCCTGCAGTGAAGTGTTGCCGCTGGGGCTGGAGAGCAGCCGTGGTACTATGACGATGCCTGTCCTCCCTCAACCCCGGCTGGCCATCTCTTAGCCCTCAGATCCTGGGCTAGAAAATTCCTTGTATATAAAACTAAACTACTTAGTTATTTAGGAGTAAATGGAGATACAATGAACTGGGTTTGATCCTTTCTTGACTGTTACTGACAAGATGAAATGAAAAATAACTCCAAATGAATTTTTTCTTTAAAGATTTGAAAAGAGTTTTCATAGGAAATTAAAAATGGCAGTAAGGTATATGTTAATCAAAACCAAATTATACTCATAACCTTTGTGTAGCACATTGCAGAGTACCTTTACACACAATTTTGTTTGATTTGATATGTCATCTAGGAAAATTAGAAAGCACCCCTCCCTCCTTTTCTTTTACATTAGGGGTAGCCCAGACTATGCAGCACCTCTAGGCAACCAGCAGAATCAGAATCACCCCCAACTTCCCTGCCAAATTGAGTTCGGAGGTGCCTTTTCTATAACCTTCTTGGCCAACTTTGAAATGGGCTGCATTTGGGGGCAGTTACTTTTGCCATCCTTCTGGCCTTTCTTGCTAGTCAAAAGCTTTTGTTTGTGAGTTTTGAAAATAGTGAAGTTTTTAGGTGTTTTGTTTTCAGATTTGATGGTTCCTTGACTAATCAAACCATCAATGCCTTCTCTAGGTTCTTTAATAGTTATACCAAGTGTTATTGCCATTTTAGGCATGAGGAAACTGAGGCTGAATGTTCAAGATGATGTAGCTGGCATATGGCAACACTAGAATGACTTGCCATCAACAGACCTGTCTAAAGGGAGTGGCAGTCTCAAATTTCTAACCCTCCAGACTTTTTCAGCAGGAATTTCAGAATTCTGAAGAGCTCTGAGGTCCCTGCTGGCCACAGGACATTGTGCTGATGTGGTGGGAACTCTGGCCAGAATATCCATAATGCACAGTTGAGAAAGCCTTTGAAACCTGCCCTGTTAGAGATTAGTGGCTGGGATGGATATGAAGGCCCTTGGCTTCAGCTTATGCAGACCTCAAGCAATATACCTCTGGGATGTAACCTTCTTTCCTGAAAAAAGACTTGGCTTTTTTTTTTTTCCTGCTTATTTTGGGATAATTTTCTGTACCTGACATATCTGTTCCCCACTCTATCCCCTCTAAATAGCTAATTACTAAAGAAGGAGGAGCATCTTCAGTTCTAGCAGGTCTTATGGATGTCTCACTCATTGTGAGATTCAGTATATGTTTTTAAATGAGTGAGCCTCGTTACATGTTTTAACCTTGGTTCCTCCTGTCAAGAATTTTCTCACCTCTTGATCCCTCTACCCAGATCAATAGAAAAATTCTTAGTTACTCTTGGACAGGATAGAATCCCTGGGAAGCACAGGATGAAATAATGACACTGACTTAAGCTGTGTCACAGTGGGCAAGCCCCTGCCCTTGCTATGACTTTTCAGTTCCTAAATTAGAATGGAAAGGAAAAAACAACCCCATAACCCAACGTACTTCATTTTCACAAGTGGCCCTTTTGAGAATGGTGTAACCTGTCGAGCTCCCATTATACCTTTCTTTAGAGATGCTCAAAGGGGTGCCATTGCACGGTGCTCCTGGGAGTGGGAAGTAATCACTTCCAGTCTTCTGTGGGGAAGTGATCTGAATTTTCTAATTGGAAAAGTAGGAATTGGCATGCCCAATGCCCAAACAAGTGGGAAGATCACTGTGGTCAATTGAGGAAGTGCCATATTTATCATTTCCCCTTCCCATGACTCTTACTTTTCCCAAATGCTTTTGAAAGAAATAATAAAGCAAATGTTGTCTTACCTGTTTTTCCCACTGTTTCCCCACCCCCATGGACTTTTTCAGCTTTGAAACCATGGTAGCTGAGACTGATAGGGAGTTAAGTAATATTAAGCTAATACTAAATAATTGTTTTACTTGTGGGGAAGAAGTGAATTGTATAAGCTGCCTGGTGCTTTTGGACAAACATTGCCTAGTGAAAAAATTATTAATAAAATTTTGAAGAAAAAGCAATTTCACATGTTAATACTTTTCCATGTCTCTTTTAAAACTTTGTCTCTTTTAATACTTTCACATGTCTCCTGTAAAACTATGCCTTATGAAACATGAAGTGATGAAGAAAGGGGGGGAGAGGAGGGAATGTAGACTCCCAACTATAATGTTGATAGCAAAGCTGTGGGCAAGACATTTATTTTGTAAATGAGAACATGTCACATGTCCAAAGCCTAGCTGCCCCAGTAATTTCTTTGGGAGTGGAAAATATTGGAAGTCTGAGAATAATCAAAGCATACAGATGGTGAGGCTAAGGGGTTTAACTCTGCTTTTCATTTATTTAAATATTTTAATGATACTCAACTTGCTTAAAGAGAATTTGTGAACTGTATTTTAAAAATCAATACAAACTGGCCACGTAAGTCTTTTTAGAGATCCTTAGCCGGTGTCTTTAAAATGAGTTTAAGTACTGTGCTTTCCCATTAAATGCATGAAGGAAATACCACTTTAGACTGTGGTTCCTCTCTGGTGGAAGCCCTATGTTTTCCTTTTGTTTTATCTGTTGGTTTGCTTTCAGTGTGTGTGATTATTTTTCATTTTAACTCTGGCACCAAGAGCTGTGCTCTAAGGGCACTTACAAATGTGGTTGCTCCATAGTGGAGAGAATGTCAAGAATGTTGACTATCTTTAGACTTGCTTCCTTCTCAACAGATAAGATAAAAAGTAAAGAACCCACTCTCTGGAAGAAGTTATTAGTCAAGTAACACTGTACAGGTGACTACAGAAATTAAACAATGTAAATAATAAAAGTGTTTCTACATGTGGGCAACACCAATGAATTTGGAGCAGGATTTCTCTTTGGAGTCTTGAGAGAGTATTTTCAAATTCAAGTGAATATTATATTTTATTTGCTACTGTTTAGTTATGACTGAGACATGTATACTTTTTGATTGTCTTTTATTTTCATTTCAGCGCATATAATCTGGACACTTGAGTTCCTAATTATTGCTTTAGTAGTTGGTGATATACTTTTAAATGAGTTAGAAATGGGTAAGGGAGAGCCACAGAATAATAGTAATAGTACCACATATCACCCATTTTAAGAAAATTGCTCATGTCTACTTTTTGGCCTTTCTTAAGTTGTAGTTGTGGGAGGCAGTCTGTGGGGAGTGGGTGGGGGGTGTTTGGAATGAGGGCCCTCTTTGCTCCACTAAGCTTTGGAGCACCAAGTTCAGGCTTTGTATAGATAAGCTCAAGAATTTTCAACAGGGGGTGGGGTAGTGGAATAATCTAAATTTAAACTATAGAATCAACATTTTCTCTAAAAATTGTTCCAGTTTTCAAGAGGCGTAGGTGGATCCTGTGAATTATGTGATAATGCACATGCTTTTCCTACATCCTGCTTATGTCAAAACATTTTCAATGACTTTCATTTTGTAGGCTTTATTTTCAGGCTACAGATTGGGGTGGGGACTCCCTTTTTTGTCTATTATGTAAAGAATTTTAAAGACTTTTAGGCTGACTTTGACTTTCTTTAATATGAGAAGATGAAAAAGGTCAGTGTTCTGTGAGCACTAAAGATATTTAAATTTGATTCATAATGACTTCTTTGCGAAGTGAAGGATTTAAGCATAATATAAAAGTAACTAGCACTTAGGTGTGTTACATACTTAATCCTCTCAAAAACACTAAATGAGGTTGGCTCTATTCTTATCTCCGTGCTACAGAAGAGGAAGTTGAAGTGTGGAGTTAGTGACTTGCCCAAGGATACACAGCTGGTGACTGATGGAGCCCAGGATTTTAGCTGAGTTAGCTGTCTGATTGAGAATGCAAACTCTTAAGTACTATACTATGCTCTAAGTTAATAATGTAAAGGTAGTTTCATTCTTTCTGTGAGGAAGGTGGAAGGCTGCAGAATAGGGATTTTGACAGCACGACTCTCCTCTCGTTCACCCCAAATGGAAGTGGCTCTGGTAGGGCCATTCTGAGGCCTGCTGTGACTTTCTCCCTGATCTTAAGGCCCTTGGGTGGGGATGACATGTCTGGAGCTAATGATGGCAGTATTAATATTAATAGTAGAATGTTTATTTATGTAGTATGCAGTATAAGGTCATAAATTTTCATGAATATTATTCCAGTGACTTCCAAATGACAGCTATCCTAATCCCCTGCTCCAGGACCTTCAGTTTCAGATGCCGTTCGTAATTCACAGCCACTCGTTTCCCACATTCTCCTGTAGGTTGGACGTGATAAATATGAGCCTGCAGCAGTTTCTGAACATGGTGACAAAAAGGGCAAAAAGGCCAAGAAAGACAGGGACATGGATGAACTGAAGAAAGAAGTTTCTATGGTAAGTACTAGGAGGAAGGTTGTATCTGTTATCCTTCTTAAAAATTGTCTTATGTCTTTGAGTGTGTGCTACCCTAACCCCCACTGTATCCTTTGTTGGAGAATTGCTTTATTTTAAAAGAGAAAATAGCAGTTGTACAGATCTTACCCAGTTGTAGAGGTCAATACTGAAGATTTTCTTTTTGGAAAATTTAGAGGATTGGAAAAGTTACTCAGTCACTCTGGCATAACCAAAGGTCCACAGAAGGAACTGTGGTTGATATCATGGGTCTTTGCTTTTCTCTGGATTATGCTGATTATTAGGAACTTCCAACCTCTCCAGGCTGTGGAGGCATCCACAGACTTCACCTGTCTAGAAGCTGCCTGGTTATCAGAAAAGGCAAACGAGGTTGTATGAGGTCCCTGAGAGCTGCTGGGTTTCTCTGAAGTGATGTGGCAGGCAGTAATGGGCCACCATTGCTCAGCTTTAGCCATTCTCCGATGAAGAGCTCTCTGTAGTTAGCTGTGTGGTTGCCAAGCCATTGCTTTTCAATGGTGAAAAGCATGCCAACTTCTGCACTGAAGAAAAACTCATTTTATGAGCTTAATGATAGTAATGAGTAATACTGATGCTTTTTTATCCTTTTTTATGCTATAGTGTTTAACCTTTCTTTGTTTCTGCTTTCCCTTAGGATGACCATAAACTTAGCCTTGATGAACTTCATCGTAAATATGGAACAGACTTGAGCCGTGTATGTTCTAATTTGAAACTTATACAGAATTCTAGTTTTCCCTAATACATATTCCCCCATATCATAGGTCTAACTTTGGGGGCTTTAGGAGGAGAATGACAGCTACCATCTGCCTGTCTGCTTTGTGGCATTCACAGAGCTTGGGCTTTTACATGCTACCATTTTATTTTCCCTGAAACTGGTTGAAAGTAGACATTATTTTCCCTGTTTTATAGTGGGTGAGAACCAATAAGTCTGGAGCCAATAATTGGCTCCAAAGCCATGCTTATTCCCTGACCTCTTGATTACAAATTTTCCCTTTATTTTTGACATTTGTTAAATTGAGTTGAATATTTCAGCTAGTTGACTGTTCAACAATTCAAATTTTTGCACTTTTCCCAGCTAGCCCATTGCAGCGTGTTAGAACTTTGGTTATTCTGTCATTTATTTGAAACTTGTTTTCTGCAAAATTCAGAGAAACCTTTCCATAAAATATATTGTGTATCCTTGTTATCCAGAGAATTTTGATATTAAATTTGCTACAAACATTATAAAAGTAAATAGTCTAGGGGTGTGGAATTTGTTATTTCTAGACAATCACTGAAAAATCTAGGGAGTGACTTGAATGGCAAGCTAATATGTAGTGTTGTTTCAGTAAGGCATCAAGAGGCATGGGTACCCTAAGCTCCAAGAGGGGGCCTTGACTACTCAGGACAATGTGCTAACAGTTACTCTGTGCTCACTGTGTGCCAGGCAGTCTCTGGATACTTCACATGTGTTTTCTCACTTAAGTTTTTATTAGAGTCTTATGGAGTGTGCTGTCTGTCTTAAGTCCACTACATAAATGCTGTGGGTCTATTTCCTTACTTGTAAAATGGTGTTGATAATACTTAAAAAGGATTGTCATGAGAATTAAACAAGTTACTTAAAGTGCTGAATTCAGTGCCTGGCATGTAGATAGTGCTCAAATGTTTGGTAACATGATCACAAAATACATATAAATAGACACTTTAGGCAAAAATGTGTTTTATATCTTTTTTTTTGACCTGGCATTTTGCTAGTACAAAAGTAATCATATTTTTCCCTGTTAATGAGAGCCATATATCTAACTGTTTGCTGTCAGTGAATCTTGGTTTTAAGGCCCATTAGGAAATAGCAGGGCTTTAGTACAGTGTATTATTCCAGTGAATATTTTTCAATTGACAGGTTTATTGGGAGTTAGCCAAAATATGCATGTATATGAGCCCTTCCTGCCAGATAGATGTTTTAATTACCATCCAAAGAATAAAGTTCTGTACTTTTAAAACTTGGCTGTTAACCCAATAAGAGGTTGGATTACTATAGAAATTTTTTCTCCTTTGATGTTTGTAGAGGTGGTTTTTTTTTTCTCCCTGACATAATCAATATACAGTAAACTCAAAGCTCTTAATTTGCAAAACTGAATTGATTCATTAAAATAGGTATCTTTTTGGTTAAAAAAAAAACCAATTTGGTATGAATCCCTTTATGTAAAACTTAGAAGAAACCAGGCTGGATTCAAATTTGTCCATGGATCAATTTTAAAAGAGTTTTAATCGGAGTGTTATGGGTTCCAGGAATTTGGGCATATCATTTGCCCAGACTCTGGGACATCATCAGAATTATGCATGGAGGAATTTGCCAGGTTTTGCCTTGGTACTCTAACATGGGAAATTTTGTTTCCTCCCTAATCCTAAGTCCTTTACTCAGCTTTCCAACTATTGGGTGGGTATGTTAGCTTGTAAGTGCTGGTGCAGTTTGCTTTATTTATATTCCTCTACTTCTCAGGGCTTGACATCTGCTCGAGCGGCTGAGATCCTGGCCCGAGATGGTCCCAATGCCCTCACGCCCCCTCCCACTACTCCTGAATGGATCAAATTCTGTCGGCAGCTATTTGGGGGTTTCTCAATGTTACTTTGGATTGGGGCGATTCTTTGTTTCTTGGCTTACAGCATCCAGGCTGCCACGGATGAGGAATCTCAAAATGATAATGTGAGTTCTATAATTCTGCATATGGATTTGTAGGTACACGTAAGATACCCTCTTGGTCTCTACCTGCTGCTTATTTTCAATTACCACTAGTTACCTGATGGTTTTAAACACTGGGGAGTAGTGTCAGCAGCTGTTGCCTTCAAGGTGCATCCATTCTTCTTCGTTTCAAGTTTCTCTCTCTCTCATCTTCCACTTGGGAGGCTCTTATAAGCTGGGTGTCCACCTTGCGTGTTCTGCTGTGAATAGGCAGCTCTGTGCAGGTCCTGGCCCATGTCCAGCTGCCACTCACTAGGTGGCAGAGCACTGCTTTTAATGTGGACACACATTACACCTGTCCAGAAATCTTTGGTAGCCATTCTTCAAAAATCACAAGGTGTTTGGGAGATATCTCTCTTTTGGGAGAAATTGATTCATCTAGAACACTTCTAAAAGTCTGTCAAGTTAGTTTCCAAGTGTCTGACTAATACTGTTTCCAACCCTCCTATACCTGGTCCCTAGAAAGATAAATATGAATACATGAGATCTATGTTTTTGAAGCCTTGAGCTCTCTGTTAAAAGCCTGCTTTTTATTCAGCCAAAAACCTGAATAAATGTTCCCAATTTAGAGCCATCCGGCCCTAACTTGTCTGTTCCCTTCCAGCTGTACCTTGGAGTGGTGCTGTCAGCAGTTGTCATCATAACTGGCTGCTTCTCCTACTATCAAGAAGCTAAAAGCTCAAAGATCATGGAATCCTTCAAAAACATGGTCCCTCAGGTACCTGATGCTTTGTCCTTCCCCAATGGATGACTTAGCTCCAAGAACGTGAATTAGTGTGAAAAGGTTTTCCAATATTAAGTGACTCCAGCAGAGAGATGTATGTCTTCTCCCCTCACCCAAAACCAGACCTACTTTCCTTCTACCCTAGGAAGCGATAGCCTTCCTTCTGAACATAGACTCTTTACACAAGCACACTGTCTAAAAGCAGTATCTCTCAGGTAACCAATGAGCAAGCTTTTGTAGCTTGTATAAATCAAAAGGTGAATAATATCTTTGTTATGTATTCAGATAATTAGGATTATATAGATCATTTTAAATTTGATTTTCTTATTTTGGACACTACCCTCTCCTTGTTGGTATCTGTTTTTATCTGACTTAATGGTGTAAACGGTTTTTTTCCCTTCCAAAGCAAGCCCTTGTGATCCGAAATGGTGAGAAAATGAGCGTAAATGCAGAAGACATTGTGGTTGGGGATCTGGTGGAAGTGAAAGGAGGGGACCGAATCCCTGCTGACCTCAGAATCATATCTGCAAATGGCTGCAAGGTACCTCTTTAAACAAACCTCTCAGAGCTAGCTCTGCTGTTTGGGCAGATAAGTGGAGCAGCACAGTAGCCCATGATGAGGCCGGGATATTCCCATGACACTGCTTGTTTTTCTCCTGTGTAGGTGGATAACTCTTCACTCACTGGTGAATCAGAACCCCAGACTAGGTCTCCGGATTTCACAAATGAGAACCCCCTGGAGACAAGGAACATTGCCTTCTTTTCAACCAACTGTGTTGAAGGTAGATCGTTTTAAGGCACTATTGAACATGGCATGGTATTTATCTTGGGCATTAACTTAAAAAGGAAAAAAAAAAGCCATAGGCATATTCCTCCTCTTGTTTTGTTGGCTCCATTTTGACAGTTGCATCAAGCACAGAGCAAAGGTGCACAGGTAGTTCCCTTGCTGGCAGGAAAACCCGGGGAGCCTGTGGCTGTTTCTCCACTTCCCTCCACCTCCAGCATGCGTCTTCTGTTTTCATTGCCAATCTAGCATGGATATTGGATGGAAATCCCTTTGCCCAAGTGTCAGTGGTTTAAAACCAGCTGCATATACAACCAAGGAGCTGGCCTTTAAAAACATGTGTTTTTGTCTCTTTTCTTTAACCATGCTATGTAATTGTGCAAATTCTGTGGCTTCTTTCCAGTTAGATACAATTTGGTACAATCCCCCCACCTTCTTTTTTAAGGCACTGCACGTGGCATTGTTGTATACACTGGGGATCGCACTGTGATGGGAAGAATCGCCACACTTGCATCTGGGCTAGAAGGGGGCCAGACCCCCATTGCTGCAGAAATTGAACATTTCATCCACATCATCACGGGTGTGGCTGTGTTCCTGGGTGTTTCTTTCTTCATCCTTTCTCTGATCCTCGAGTACACCTGGCTTGAGGCTGTCATCTTCCTCATCGGTATCATCGTAGCCAACGTGCCAGAAGGCCTGCTGGCCACTGTCACGGTAAGAGGCTTGGGGAGGGGTGATCACTCACTGTGTCAGCTTGCATGTGGGATTCATCCACTACCCTCTTCTAAGGGATTGCCAGCTTACATTTTACTCATCGTGTTTGTGTATAGTTTCTCTTCAGAGCCACACCACTTGGTGAGCTTTGATAGTGAGAAAGCCTCAGCATGTGTTTATACAGAAGATAATAGCCCAAAAGCATGCATTTTGTCCTTAAATTATTACATGATCCAGAATAGTATAATGAAGAAAGGAGAAGAACTTGGGGTTAGGTGGGGGAATAGAATGTGGTATATCTTATCATTATTTTTCTTAATATATTGCTTTTTGGAGGGGAAGAGAAAGCCCCATATACACGTTATCATTATTATTTCTTCAGACTTCAGAAGAAGGTTGGAAAGATTTAATTTCAGACAAATTTCTTCCATTTTAGGGTGTTGCAGGAATCTGTGTAGAATTTGAACCTGGTTGAGTGAAGGAATCTAATTCCTAATATTTTTTAGGTGTGTCTGACGCTTACTGCCAAACGCATGGCGAGGAAAAACTGCTTAGTGAAGAACTTAGAAGCTGTGGAGACCTTGGGGTCCACATCCACCATCTGCTCGGATAAAACTGGAACTCTGACTCAGAACCGGATGACAGTGGCCCACATGTGGTTTGACAATCAAATCCATGAAGCTGATACGACCGAGAATCAGAGTGGTAAGACCAAGGTTGCCTCACACTTTAGCCACCTGCTCACTTTGCTTGCTTTTTTTTTTTTAAAATAAGAAATAGCATGCTTTTTTTTAAGCTCATGGCAGTTTTTTGTTTCTCTTTTTTTAAAATTCATATCATTTGGTAAACAGTCAAAGATATAGGGTTTAGATTTTTTTTTTTGCATGTTAGAAGTTAATTTGCCCTACAAATGTGATTGAAAAATGCCTAAAACCTTGTTAGTTTCATTAGTTGGGAAATGAGATGAAACATATCAGATTTTTATGGGACTTTAATAGGAGAATGGAGAACATGACTTTCGAAGTTAATACATTCTTTGCCTGTTGTGTTTTTTTGTCTCCATCAGGTGTCTCTTTTGACAAGACTTCAGCCACCTGGCTTGCTCTGTCCAGAATTGCAGGTCTTTGTAACAGGGCAGTGTTTCAGGCTAACCAGGAAAACCTGCCTATTCTTAAGGTATGCTCAGGAGTTGCTGTTAGCCGTTAGGTTGCCTTTTGTGGGGGTGTAGATACAGCACGAGAATTGCCATTGAGTGTTCTTGTTTTGTTAAATAGCATGTTACCTTGGTGGTCTGTATAATAATCATTCATTGTAGAACACTTGGGATGGTCTGTGTGGTGCTTTGCTATGTGTAACTATATAGTAACCCATGCTATCTGGATAGGTTGGAGAAAAGGGAAGATACAGTAAAAATCTGACCAAAGGGGGAGATGGAAGGCAATCTTTATTGGTGAAAAACCTAATTAACCCACTTTACTACTCTGAGTTTATCTGTCACTTAACCTAGAGGACAGTGAGGGCTACTCCAATGACTCCATAATCGTATTTGCATATTAGGATACAGTAGATTCCAGTAAATCCCTTAAGCCATTTATTTTCTTAAAATAGCTCAGCTTATCTTATTTGTTCTTAGCTTATTTACTAATGATGCAAAAATAAGCTCAGTCTCATAGAATTCCCATGCAGTTGGAAATGACTGAGATTTTTCTGTGTTGCCCAAGTGAAGATGAAGTCTCAGAAGGGTCATGAGTTGCACAAAGTCCTTTAGGAGGAAAAAGAGCCATGTGAGGCTCCCTGGGGCTCAGTGTCTTCTCTGTGAAGCTGCCTGTGGTAGTTCTGGGTATAAACTGAGTTGCCAAAGAGAATATGGCTTAAATGTAACTGAAATGGCATCTGTTGTGAAGATAGGGTTCATTCATTATGTAAAGGAGATTTCCTTAGCATTGAATTGATGTTGATTTGAGGATGATGTTGTTTATCTTGGGGATAAAACTTGAGATGTTTGCTTCATGTTTTTCTTTACCTCAAAGTGGAAATTTTCTAGGCCTTGAGCATTGGGACTCACGAGTATCAAATCTTTTCTGACATAAATATGCCAGAAAGGTAGCAGAAGATGTATTCTAAGTATTTCAGGAGTTGGGCAATGTCAATGGCATTATTACCCCCAAAAAAAGAGCAGTAGCCCTATTTTGCTTTAGTAACTGGCTTTATTAAAAATGATCCCCACTTATTTTGTGTTTCTTACCAAACCTGGACACCTTTCTTACTACACAGGGTTAGTATACTTGTGAGCATTAATTTGCTCATCTGCTTAGGCAGCCTTGCATGTCAAAGTTCTAAAATGTTTACCTGTATAGAAGTTATTTACAACTTAAAATGTTTTTACTACGTTAAAATATAAATGTGTCACCATAAAAGTATATAACACAAATACAAGTGCGTTACCTAACATGTGGGCTCTAACTAAAATGTTAGCTGATTAGATTATATTGCTGTCGGAGCTGGTGATAGCTTTTGGTTTACATCCTTCAGGCCCAGATAATTTTGTACATTGTGCTTAAAATATAAAGTCCTCTACTTTGCCCTTGACACAGACAGTTTGTCCCTAGTCCTGAAACCCTAAGCCATTTTCTTTTAAATTCTAGGGCAATGAAGGGTGCTATAAATGTTTACTCTCTCACTTGGTATTTTCAGATGCATAACCAGAAATATGTAGCTGGGAATAGCATTGGCTTTGAGACTCTTCACCAGGCCAGGGGAAGATAAAAATAGGCTGAAGTAGATTGGAAGGGTGTGTTATGCTTCTCCTAGGGCAGGTGAGGCCTTCACACACCCTCCTTTTACCAGAAGCTGATGCTGGCTGGGGGAGGAGGTTGGAGTTGGAGTTGGAAGCGCTGTGCACAGCAGTGGTCGCTCCCCACGCCGCTGCTTCCTCCTCTTCTGTCCTTTCCTACCTCTGACAAGATTGGAATATGGTCCAGGTTATTTGTCCTGTTTTTCAGTGGTTCCTCAGTGAAACTGTTTGGGGTAATTAACAAAGGATGTCTCTGTTCACAGCGGGCTGTTGCAGGAGATGCCTCTGAGTCAGCGCTCTTAAAATGTATTGAGCTGTGCTGCGGTTCTGTGAAGGAGATGAGAGAAAGATATACCAAAATTGTGGAGATACCCTTCAACTCCACCAACAAGTACCAGGTCTGACGATCCAGGGGAGCGTGTGGTGGGCGAGGGCAGGCTGGGGACCAAGAGGGGAGACATATAAGCTGGAAGAAGAAATATTCTCCCTTTCGGAGTTTTATAAGCTTTAACTTTAAATTTTACCCTGACTATATACAGAATATCCTAATTTAGTTGAATATCAGTAGATAAATGAAACCTCTTCTAAAATATTATGTGGGCCCTTTTGAATATGTACTTGCAATTTGGGGTGGGAGCAGGGTGTGGGGAGGGGGATGGGGTGTACAAATGTGTGCCAATCCCTTTGTTCCGAAATTTTCTTCAGGAAAATTTTGTGTGTGAATATGTGTCAGGAATTTATGAATACATCGTAGTGCTTGTTTTTTTTCTGTAGTGTTCAAAGTATATCACAAGGTAGGGGACACTCCAACGTTCAGAAAGAAGGGATCTTGGTGGGTTTTTGTGGTAACAAATAACTAAATAGTAAGTGAAGTTTTGTTTTCCTCCATGGACTGCCACATCCACCCACCCAATGTTACATCTGAATATCCTTCACAGTTGTCCATTCATAAGAACCCCAACACGTCTGAGCCCCGACACCTGTTGGTGATGAAGGGCGCTCCAGAAAGGATCCTGGACCGTTGCAGCTCTATTCTTCTCCACGGCAAGGAGCAGCCCCTGGACGAGGAGCTGAAAGACGCCTTTCAGAATGCCTACCTGGAGCTGGGTGGCCTCGGAGAGCGAGTGCTAGGTACACGGATAGCCTGGTAACAAAGCACCTGGGCATGTCTTTATCAGGCTATCTAGTCTGGTAGACAGTTACAAGTGATCCCATTAACTCTATGTCTTGCAGACTTTCCTCTATGTCTTTCTGAGGCAGTCCTCCTACCTGTTTATATTTGCTCCCTATTATTTTGAAAACACTAAGTGCTGGAGAAAAGTTAAGTGTATTGGGCTGTGGGAAACAAAGTCCTGATGGTTTGCTTCTGACTTGTACTTAGACCTTTGGTCTTGTGCTGGTCAGTTCTGTTTGTTTAAAAAAAAAAATGGGGGCAGGGGATCTTTATTATCTAACTTTTGTTGCTATGGACATGATCAATAAGCTTAATTAAATTAAAATTAATTCATTCTTAGTGCATCTAGAATACACCCATTTCCTGACCTTCTTAGAATGGTTGTGAATTTATATGGGAGCTTACGCACTCAGCTCATAAACTAGACTTAACAGTAAACTTTTAGTCTAAGATGCTACCTATCTTTTCTACCCTGACAGCCACTAAGGTTTAGAAGTTCATTTCCACCCATTATCCCATGTATTTGGGAAATTGGCATTTATAATATTTTGTAGATTGACAGATATAAATGTATTATTTATGTAATTCTTCCTATTCTCCTTAACTTTGATAACTTAGAACTGATTACCTGGTCTCATACTCTGGTTCTTACCCTTGTCCTCATGTCTAGTTCATGGTATCTTTCATATGTGTCTATCCAACTGAGAGATCAATATCTTCTCTTAAGTGATTTTTGCTTCCCCATCTCCATGACCCCAAAATAGGAGTCTGTTTCCTTTGAGTCCACATGGCACCTTATACCACTTCAAAGATCATTGCAACCTTCATACAAAATTGAAAGGGATGTCGAATATCTTGATTCATACATTAACTATAATACTACATGATGAACCCCTTGGGCAGAATGTGTCTGATCTGCATTAATCCTTCAAGTAGTTAGCATGATGCCCCATATTGGTGCTCAGTAATATATTTTGGTTAAGTGAACAATTGAGCAGAGATGGGACCTCAGTTTTTCCAGAGAGGGTAGCTGAGACAGATATTCTATGACTTGCCAAATCCAGATAACCTCTTGTCAGTGGGCAGGTCTAGAACCCTAATATCCCAGTGCTCAGAATTAGTGTTATCAATTCAGTCTTCTCCACATCAAACAATTCTTGGATGTTTGAGGCTTGGTGTGATGGATTCTGTCTTTTGAATTTTTTTTTCTTTTAGTGACTCTATATCATTCATAAATGTTAAACAAAACCTTTGTTGTGTTGTAAAACTGTAGACTTTTAAAAAACATCTAGTGAAGGTAGACATGGGGGACAGCATGCTGCTGTTATCTTTCTGCTGTTTACGGCACTGAAAATCCTCAAAGGCTCCCTGCCCTCCTTGCAGGTTTCTGTCACCTCTTTCTGCCAGATGAACAGTTTCCCGAAGGGTTCCAGTTCGACACCGATGATGTGAATTTCCCTGTTGATAATCTCTGCTTTGTTGGGCTCATTTCCATGATTGACCCTCCACGGGCGGCTGTTCCTGATGCTGTGGGCAAATGTCGAAGTGCTGGAATTAAGGTAGTGCCTGGATGCTATCTTAGCTTGGTTTCTTGGGCACCCTACTTAGTGAATGTTGCCCCTTGAGGTCCCAGGCCAGCTGTTTTTCTCACCTGGGGTATTAATTTCTCATCTCCAAAGCTTTACTTGCAACCAGGAAAGATCAAATAGTATTACAATATTGGTGTAAACAGGAGATGAGAGATTAAAGAGAAAAACACTTCTTTAAAAAAGAAACGTAAGCAAAATAAAAAGAGCAAAAGACTTGAAGTTTTAAATTTTGAAATATTTTTATTATTCTAAATTAATAAACCTTATGCAGTGAATGGCATGTCTGTTTTCAGTTGACTTTTTCAATGAATGTTTGTCTCTGTGTATCTGTCTTTTTTTTAAGTGGCTGAACGTTATTCAGGTGTACTAATACTGTGTTGCTGGGTATTTGATTTGTTTCCGTTTTTCCATTCTCATGAGTAATACTGCCCTGAAAAGCTTTGGGGAAATAGTTTCCTACCACTTTGACTATTTCTTTTAAAATAAATTCTTCTGAGTATAATCATTAGATCAAAAAGAATAGTAACAATTTTGAATTCTTATTACATATTGCTCTTACCCAAAATTGGGCCAATTAAAGAATGCTAATCAGCAATAACATGTGGTACCTTTACAATCTCACCAGCATCAAATTATTATCATTTTTTTGCTGGTTTTAGTAAATCCGTGTATTTTTATGTGACTGTGTGAAAGAAAAAATAGGTATTGTGTATGCTAGTGATCATGCACCAAGATAAAATCTGGGTATTGGCTTTGTGTTTTCTTTCTGTGAATACATAGATTTATATTTTTGGCTCGTGGATATTTATTAGTTTTATATTTGCATTCTTTTCCTTTTGATATTCTAACCTGAATCATCCTTAATATTTACTCTTGCCTAATGACATGCAGACTTTTTAAGGTCATTTCCTTGGCAGTTGTGTTCAGCAGATTGTCCTGTTTCTTATTACAGGTCATCATGGTCACAGGAGACCATCCAATCACAGCCAAAGCCATCGCCAAAGGTGTGGGCATCATCTCAGAGGGCAATGAGACCGTGGAAGACATCGCTGCCCGCCTCAACATCCCAGTCAGCCAGGTGAACCCCAGGTAAGGCCAGAAACTCACATCAGTCTGCTGTGAACAAGCAAATAATGGTGGTTTGAAACCTTTAGCTTGCTTCTATGATGGTTTGTTTGTGGGCTTGTTCTGAGAAGGCATGCACCTGCACTACCAGAAAGCAATCTTGTCATTCCTAGGGAGAGTTATAAGCAAGAGCAAGTCATAATAACCAACACTTAGGTGGTGTGTTAGTCCCACTTTGCAGAGCCTTAGAGAAGTTCAGAGTACCTCAGAACTGGTGAAGTCATGCAATATATTCAGCAGTCTAGCTTCCGATTTCATGCTAACCACTGAGCTATACTGCTTAGCACCTTGACAATTTCCAGGTCCACACTAACAAAATAAGAAAGGGACAATTGGTTAGGTAGTTCAGGCCAAGAAAGGAAAAATTTGGCAATAAAGTAAAATAGATAACAGAGCAAATTAGTTTTTTGTTTTTATGGTTTAGGGCCCCCTTACCCTACTTTAGGGTTAGGGGAGGGTTTGGTCTTTTATCACCTCTGCCACTTTCTAAAACTGGGTAATAGTATTTCAGTATGTCTTATAAAGGTGAGGAAAGGGAAATGACAGATAGGCCCGCCCCACAGGTTGTTGTGAGCCTCCAGTAAGATAAAATACATGAAAATGCTCAGTAATCTGTAAAATACTGCATGGATAATAGCTTTTATAATACATACTGGGGAAAATTCCTTCTGTCTTTGTATTATTTACAAAGTGTATATATAACAGTATCCCCTCTTGAAGTGATGGATATCATGCTAGTGACATCATGGGTGATTTTATTTTTTGGTCCTAATTCTAGAGATGCCAAGGCCTGCGTAGTACATGGCAGTGATCTGAAGGACATGACCTCTGAGCAACTGGATGAGATTTTGAAGTACCACACAGAGATTGTGTTTGCCAGGACCTCCCCTCAGCAGAAGCTTATCATTGTGGAAGGCTGCCAGAGACAGGTCAGCAAGCCACCGGGGTCAGACTGCTTCAGGCACTGTTGACCTCAGGGACTGGAGTTCCAATGGAAACAAAGCAACAGTGATGGGAACATACCCACCTTCATCAGACTCAGTGGGAAGCACCCAGGCCCAGAGACGATGACTTCTAATGGTTTTAGTAGCGACAGAAGCATTCTACAGTACAGGTCCCTACTATGGCCCTGAGCCCGCACCCTCAGTGGAGTCCCTTGGACTAGCAACATGAGGTCCTAATATCTACAGTGGAGATTTGAATGGCCAGGAGACTCTTGTCCCCTGCCTTGAAAACACTAGGGGTGTGCATTCAGGAATGGGACTTTCCAGAGTGCCACTCACCAAAGGCATTACTTTGAGCAGTGCTTGCCAATGCAGGGAGGATATGTTTGCTATCACTTCTCAATTCCGTTCCCCAGTAGGGCCTGTGTGGGTACTCGGCTGAGACGGTTCAGACTGTGTGCAGTCGTCAGTGGGAAAGGAGGGTGTCTGTAATGAGCACTGGGTGGAGGCTGCGTCTCACCTGTTTCCATCCCTATACTGAACGGCTTCATTAACTCATCTCCTCCTTTTCTGCATAGGGTGCCATTGTGGCTGTCACTGGTGACGGTGTAAATGACTCTCCAGCTTTAAAGAAAGCGGACATTGGGGTTGCTATGGGGATTGCTGGCTCAGATGTGTCTAAGCAAGCTGCCGACATGATTCTTTTGGACGACAACTTTGCCTCAATTGTGACTGGAGTAGAGGAAGGTGAGAGTGCTGTATTTAAGGTGCTCACCCAGAACTCATCCAGATACTGCCAATCAGTATCTGTTTGTGTACACTTACTGGATATGTTTAGTTTCTAGTCAGGCTGTCTCTTTAAGCTATACAGTAAACAAATCTTGCTTTCATAGGTCGTCTGATCTTTGATAACTTGAAGAAATCCATTGCTTATACCCTAACCAGTAACATTCCAGAGATCACTCCCTTCCTGATATTTATTATTGCAAACATTCCACTACCACTGGGGACCGTTACCATCCTCTGCATTGACTTGGGCACTGACATGGTGAGTGAGTGTGACAACATCCACACATCAGTGTTGGTAAGGTGTGGGCCATGTCCTCATTCACTGGCATTAGTGGTCACTACTGTGTTCCCAGGATCCACAAGCCTGGCATTAGGAAAAGAAATTCTCTGGAGCAATATCCAGTGTGTGTCTCAGTCTCAGCATCAAAGAATCAGTGTTACCATTCTTCAGGGCCACAGTTAATGCTTATTTATCAGATGGGCATCTTCTTTAAAAATGTACCTTTTTAAAAAAAATGAGACTTACAATATTGTCTCTGTTTAAAAACAGATTTTTAAAAGGGAAGGCAAGAATTTTATAACAAAAGGTCATAATATTAGCTTGCTTGTTTTTGATAACTTTAAATTCCTTCTCACCCCTCGTACCCCAGGTTCCTGCCATCTCCCTGGCTTATGAGCAAGCTGAGAGTGACATCATGAAGAGACAGCCCAGAAATCCCAAAACAGACAAACTTGTGAATGAGCGGCTGATCAGCATGGCCTACGGACAGATTGGTAAGCCCCAGCATTGAGCAGGAGGGTGGCAGATTTAACGTGTCTGTAGTGATCATGGCTGCCTCAGATTGAGGTTGATTTCTGAGACTTCAGATCCAGGGCAGCTTTCAAATGAGCCATAACATAGGATGAGACTGTGGAGTTTTTCCAAATTCCACGTGAGAATAAATCTTTTGCAGTTTGCCCAGTTACTTTTTTGTGGAAACTGTAGTTCTTTAGACTGAGCACCCCGTGACTGGGCTCAACTCTGCCTGAGAACTGAGGATGTCCTTGCTCACTGAGCCTTGCGGGACACCAAGCATAGTTCTAAGGAACTGGGTGGATTAACTCAAAGGTGGCTTTCCCTGGGGATACACACTTATCTGTCACTAATTTGGGTGAAGAGTTAGGCATTGAAGAAATCATGGGTTTGAAGGTTTGGCGGGTAGGTCACCACCAAATGGTGAGCCTGTACCTGCATGCCCCTCCTGTTGATTTCTGCTCTACCAGTAGAGCATGACCGGCTAACAGGTGGTCTAGGTGGGGGGCCATCAAAATGCCCTGCATTTTTAAATCCTCTGCCAAGTCTCCTCCAGGGGAACCTGGTAAAGCCACCATGAGCAGTTTGTTCTTCTGGATTAATGGGTTGCTTCACCATGAACACGCGGGTAAACTAGAACAGATTGGTATATTATGGAAATTATGGCAAAGATTCATTAAACTGTTGCTAGCAACAAAGTAATTGGATGATAGTCCATCCCAACCTCCTCCAAGACGACCTGATTTTGAGAGGGAGGGAAGTGGATTTCCCCTAAGGGTCATGCCCTAACAGAAGCAGATGATCACATAATAGAGGTGGATGTTTTAAGAGCAAGGCATGTGTGTCTTCTTTCAAAATCTAAAAAGTGAGTAAAAAAGGGGAGAGGGCCCTGAGCTTGGAGTGAGCCCCTGGGGTCCTCCATCCCATCCCTCATAGCCCACGAGTGACCAGTAACTCTCTCTTGTGCCTTTATCACCCAGTGAAAAAAGCTTCCCTATGTCTCTCCCAGGCCTGCTACGGTAATCAGATGAAGAGTGTAGAGATGCCCTTGCTGAGGTTCTAGCATTAAAGTTGTTTTCCCAACTTCTCAGGTATGATCCAGGCCCTGGGGGGCTTCTTCACTTACTTTGTGATTCTGGCTGAGAATGGCTTTCTCCCGATTCACCTATTGGGCCTCCGAGTGGACTGGGATGACCGCTGGATCAACGATGTGGAAGACAGCTATGGACAGCAGTGGGTGAGTAGGGGCCTTTCCCCTGACCAGTGCCAGAGCTCCTCCAGCCCACACTGCCACCAGCCATGCTGGTGAAGAGCCACATCTCACCTGTCTGCCTTTTGCATTTCAGACCTATGAGCAGAGGAAAATCGTGGAGTTCACCTGCCACACAGCCTTCTTCGTCAGTATTGTGGTGGTACAGTGGGCCGACTTGGTCATCTGTAAGACCAGAAGGAATTCAGTCTTCCAGCAGGGGATGAAGTGAGTGAGGAAAGACATGTTGGGGGCCGTGGCCCAGAGAAGGGATGTGATGATTTTAAACCCTTTTCAAAAAACCCAGCATCTGACAAAAAGAGCCAGGTTTCTGGAATCTCTAGTTTTTGGAGCAAATTTAGGAAGCAAAATGTTATTTTCTAGTTTTTTCATCTGATCTCTGAGTACATGAGTATTGGTCTGCCATTTAACATATGGCATTAGAAGATAAGTCTATTTGCATCTTTTAAGCTTTTTTCCCCCCTTTAATTTTAGGAACAAGATCTTAATATTTGGCCTCTTCGAAGAGACGGCCCTTGCTGCTTTCCTTTCCTACTGCCCTGGAATGGGTGTTGCCCTTAGGATGTATCCCCTCAAGTAAGTTGATAATCTTGTGGCTCTAAAAAAAAAAAAGTGTTCAGTAGTATGTGTGGCTTTCCCCCTTGTGACATGTATTAATAACCATTATTTTCAGATTTGAGTGGTGTATACAAGAATTCCTATGGAATGGAAACTTAGGAAAACTTTATTTGTCAGTAAATCAGACTAGCAAATCCAGAAGTCTGTATGATGGCAGCCAGTGCATAGGATTTGGCCCAAGATAAGATAAGGCCAGACAGGCTCTGGCACCTTGAAGCAGCTAACCGCAGTGGGTGCTCAGATCCTCCACAGCCACAGTCTTATTGTCTTTTGAGGCTGGCTGGGGCATCCTGGGGGATGGGGGCCCAGGCTCAAATCTTGATCTCCTTACCTAGTCACTGCCCCAGTGCAAGCCTCTACCTTTCTGGGGCTCTGAATCCTCTGTTTTCAAATAAAGAAGGTTGGAGAAACAGGTCTGAAGTCCCTTTTACTTTATTAATCAATCATGGGTAGAGTTGATCACAGGACGCATACCATTCACTGGTCTTTGGTCAGAACCACACTGGCCTTAAACACAGTGAATGGCTTTGCCCTTCAGGTAGACTTGAGTTTTCACATAGAGAGTTTACCATAAACTCCAGTAGCTTTTTGCAACATTGAGTTTGGTGATAGTCTGGTAACTGGTTGAGGTTAAGCAACTGCAACTTGATTAAAATATGCTAAGCCACAGAATATGGGACCCATTAACACAGGTTCCTTTGAGAACGCTTTTGGGCCGGGCCAGGCAGGCTAACACCTATAATCCTAGCACTCTGGGAAGCCGAGGTGGGAGGATTGCTTGAGCTCAGGAGTTCAAGACCAGTCTGTGCAAGAGTGAGACCCCGTCTCTACTAAAAATAGAAAAATCAGCCAGGCGTCGTGGCATGTGCCTGTAGTCCCAGCTACTCAGGAGGCTGAGGCAAGAGGATTATTTGAGCCCAGGAGTTGGAGGTTGCAGTAAGCTACAGTGATGCCACTGCACTCTAGCCAGGGTGACAGAGTGAGACTCTGTCTCAATAAATAAAAAGGGAAACTGAGAATGTTTTTGGTTTAAAGCATCAGTCTGCTTTGAATTCCCACTGTCCCATCCTCGCTCAGACCCATCTGGACCATCTTATCTGGCCTGTTGCCAGCACTTCCTTCAAAACCCATAGGCCTCATTCACTTGCTCTTGGGTGTGTGCAGACACTGTGGTGTGGGTGAGACTGGCATCCAGGGTCTGTCTCATTATTGTCCCAGCCCATCTTTGCAGCTTTATCTTGTACCCACCCAAGCTCATGTTAGGTGAATTCAGTGTTCTCTTCTGCTGCCTGTATGTACCGGACTATCCCTATGTCCTGATAGTCCTTCAAGGCTGACTTCCTTGGAGCTTGTCCCCATGGGCCCTTGCCCTCTTGGGCCTGTGCAGTGTCACCTCTTCTTTGGCATTACTTGTTACTTGGCATTTCCGCTTCCCATTAGATTATAATCTTGAAGGCATGGGCCACAGTGTCTTTGTCGCCTTTGTATCCCCAGCATGCTGCACAGAGCTAGCATACAGCAGGGGCAAGCCATGTCCAAGTTTAATTCTATCATCTTGGGCCACTGTTTTCAAAAGGATGCCAGGAGAGGTCACAGAGCTTTCTAAAAGGGTGAAATGGAAAACCACACCAAAACAGGGACACTTCCATCTTCTGGGTCCTTCAGTCTTTGGTTACCACTAGAGAGAACTTGTTCCTGATGGGTTCTGCCCAATTTTACTTGGTGGCTGAGTCAAATGAGGTTGTCTCTTAGCTGCTGTCACAGACACCCAGGAAGAGGAGGAGGAGACCACCAGAGTCCTGCCCAGGGACAGGCTTTGTCATGCAATGGCAGGAGCTGGTGGTCTCAGAAGCACCGTCCCTCTCATGGAGGCTGCCCAGAGCCTGTCTGCAGGCCAGGGACTGTGTGGTGGCAGCCTCTGGGCCCCCAGGTCTGAGACTCAGAACACACAGCTGGCTGTCCCAAATTCCGTTGTCAGAGACCAAATTTGGGGATGAATAAACTAGTTTTGACCCACACTAGCAGGTCTGTATCTTCAAATGCCAAGACATTAGGTAGATGGACTCAAAAGCTTCTTAAACACTTTAGAAATGATAGAAAGAAAATGTCCAGATGCCCTGTCAACAGAAAATGTACTCAACCCAACTCACCTTATAAACTGATTCTTATGAAAACCAAACTGAAGGTGGGTAGGGATTCCCTTCTAAAAGTCTACAGACTGGTTTCTTCTGTATTTCTAGGCCCTGGACACACAGAGCTGCAATCTATTTTTAAGGCATTTTTATTTGTTCTGTTACTGATTCAGTAGTTAACTGTGACTGTACTTGGCTTCTCTCCTGTCACTATGGTGATGTGCAGTTTCCCTTTCTTCCTTTGAATTGTGTTCATGTATGTATAAATTGGTACCTGATTCTGTTTCCAGACCTACCTGGTGGTTCTGTGCCTTCCCCTACTCTCTCCTCATCTTCGTATATGACGAAGTCAGAAAACTCATCATCAGGCGACGCCCTGGCGGTAATTATGGGCATTTTAACTTTGGTTGGGGTGGTGCAGGGGAGGGGCTGTAGTTCTGTTGGCTTTTGTTCTTTCCATTGAAGTGTCTGGGCTCCCCCAAGATCAGTCTGATTGGCTAAGGCTGTTGCACCAGCAAACTGTACACTGACCATGGTCACATCCTCACAATGTAGATCTCAACTGGGGTTTGAGAACTGACCATATTTTGGACTTTAAAATACAAAGTAAATATGATTTAGTGAAAACTTGTCAGAAATCTAGACCGTCGTTCCAGGTAACATGATATTCCTAAAAACGTTTAAATAAATACAATTAAGGTCCCATATGGAATTTGGCTTTTAACCCCCGCCCCCACCAGCCCACCACCATTATTCTCTGGTCGATTTTTATCCCTGTTTTCGTTCTGGAATGCTGGAGCAAGGAAGACTTATTGTAGTAAGTCATTTCTCTCTTTGCCTCCCACAGGCTGGGTGGAGAAGGAAACCTACTATTAGCCCCTGCCCTGCACACCGTGGAGCATCATGCCACGCACCCTGCATCCACCCCCCACCCCCTCTTTGTGTACTTCAGTCTTGGAGTTCGGAACTCTACCCTGGTAGGAAAGCACCGAAGCATGTGGGGGAAGCGAGTCGCCCTGGAATGAAGCATGTAGCTACTCGGGGGGAGGGGGGAGGGCTGCCTGAAAAACATCCATCTGTGGAAATGACAGCGGGGAAGGTTTTTACGTGCCTTTTTGTTTTTGTAAAAAAGGAGAACCCGGAAAGACTGAAAGAATACATTTTATATCTGGATTTTTACAAATAAAGATGGCTATTATAACGGAGTCTGTGTCCGCATCACTTCCTCGGCTCAGGTGTCTGTGTGTGATCTGGAGCTGTGGTTCCTAGTGTGCGGTCCCCAGACCTGCAGCTGATTGATGTCACCTGGGAGCTTGTTAGGAAGGCAAGCCCAGACCCATTGAGTCAGACTAATCAGCGATGTGGCTCAGTAAACTCTCAGGTGATTTTGATTCACATTCAAGTTTGAGAACCACTGGTTAAGAGGGAACATTCTGCCCGAGCTCTTTTATTCAGAGTATATGAGCTCACCTGACCAATTTTCCTGGGCACTATCTCAGGTGGTATGGCTGTAAACTCCACCTGCTGCCTTAGTGTCTGGCTTCTTGGTGGAAAAACACCTCACCTGAAGAATTTACAGACCCTCAGAATATAATAAACTGCAGATGAGGCCCTGCTCTGCCAGTCTTAGTCCAGACCTCAGGCCTTCCTGCTTTCTCTCCAAAGATCACCACCACAATAGCCTCAAGTGTCTCTAGAGCAAGGCTTATTTGAGAAGCAGAGATCTATTATACATGGTCTGCCTGGGCATGTGTGCACATCAAAAGTGGTTCTCCTCCTCCCATATAACTTGTTCCTAATTTAGCATCAAATGGCACCATGTCAGAAAGTGGTTATGTGCCAGCAGGCACTTAAGAAAAAGGTGAGTGAGATCTGTTTACTTCAGGGTCCTGAGAACACCTCCCACCTTCAGAGTTGTAAAAGGCTTCTCAGTCACTAGTTGTCGCCAAGTGCTGTCATCTGACTGTGTTCTCCAAGGCTGTCACTGCTGAGTGTTGCCTTCAAGCGAATACAACAAGGAGTCCTTACCTCTGGTACCACACAGTGATCGTGATCTGCCAGATGACCACATTCCTCATGCTACTTCAGTGCCGCTCACTCCCAAGGGGTGCAGGTGTGATTCCCACGGATTGATGTTGGTGGTCTCTGCCTCCACCCCTCCAGCTGCAGGAACCGGGAGGGCAGGGTGGTCCATAACTTCTTAGCCTAACTCTCCTTTTGGGGGTACTTCCCCCTGGGATGATCTCTATACTTGTAGGCAAGTCTTTGGTGAGAGCCATTTGTTTAGACCAGTGGATGTGCACCTGTGATGGAGGTTATGGGTGTATTCTGATTGAAAAGAATTTGAGACAGCTGAGACCTTAGCCTCTGAAGTGGGGATCCCAGGGGGCGTCCAGGCCAGGGCTTCTCTGACTGCCCTAAGGAGCCCTAGTCTGGGAAACACTCTGGAGGGAGGGTTGAGGAGGGGCAGGGCAAAGGGGAGGCTCTGAATCTCCCACCCTCTTTTCCACCAGAATATTTCTGCCCTTTTCTGTTTGACAATCCTTTGAATGAAAAGTTTTACAGCCAAACGTTTGATCTAGAAAAAGCAGATAAGTGAGCTGCTATTCAGGGAAAGCTGGCACCAAAGCCAAGCCTCCTAAGGGCTGGAGCTTTCTAAGCTTTCTAAAATGACAAGTGAGTGCTAACTAAGGCTCTCATCTCTACCTGTTCATACTCAAACTCTCACGTTAGCCCTGTCAGTAGCAGCTAAAACCACTCCACAACTGGAACAGAAACAGCTCCCCACAGCAACCCTCAGCCTGACAGCTCCCTCCAGATCGCTGCATCTCACCCTCTTTTTAATGCCCTTCTAAGACTTTTGACCACATGCCTTTTCTGGCCATCCCAATATATGAGCCCCCACTGGTCAATTTCAACTTCCTTACTGGTCCTTTCAGCATTTAAATTTGCATCTCATGACCCCTTTGTCTAGCTGTCACCGGCCTCTCCTTCCCTTCATGGACAAGCTTCTAAGAGTCAGCACCACTTCCCTCTACTTGCCTCCTAGTCATCCCTCTGCTGCCTCCATCTCCAGTTAACACCAGTCCACCGAAATTGTATGGCTGAGGTCACCATTAACCTCCTGATTGTTGGATCCAGTGGCACTTCTTAGTCCTTTCTTGGCCTCTGCAGCACCCATGCCATCCATCACACCCTTCCTGACAATGAACTCCTTCCTTCCTGTCATTGTCTCTGCCTACTCCTTAGTGCTCAGCCTCCTCCACCTGCTCACCACACCTCAGTTCCTCAGGAGGCGCCCCACCCCCTTCTCCCTGCTTCATAGGCTTCCTGGGGTAATTCTAACTCTGGTCTGGTCCTCTCTCCTGAGCTCCAGACCCATATATCCAGTTGTGTCCTGGACATCTGCATTTGTTCAGAATGTTTGAGGTCCCACAAATGAATATGCTCTAGGCAGTAATGACATCTGTCGGCCCGCTTCCCAAGCCAGGCCTGGCAGGTAGGCGAGACTTCTCTCTCCCTGCCGTGGCCCCCACCACCCAGTGAATCGCCAGTCACTGCGGATTCCATTGTGGTGGCTGGTAACATGGACTTTGTACCTTTTAACAGCCTTGGCACAGACAGTGGCCCTGTCATGGAATGACCATGGACATATAACTTCACCTCTTTTTGCTTCATTAACTCTAGAATAAGCAAGACGCTTCAGAGTTGTTAAAAGAATTAAGTGAGATTATATGTAAAGGGAATCAGTGGCTCTTTCCTCCACTGCATCTGCAACGGCCCCCTGCAAGGGTTCCTTTTCTGCCTTTCTCTAATCCAGTGGTTCTCAAAGTGTTGTCTCTGCACTAGCAGCATCAGCACCACCTGGGAACTGGTTAGAAGTGCAAATTTCTAATGGAAATTCTGACACAGACCTACTGAATCAGAAACTCTGGGGGTGGGACCCAGCAATCTGTTTAAGTAACCCTTCCTGGTGTTTTTATGAAAAACAAAGTACAGGGAAGGTTAGAGTTGGTGTTAAAATATAAGATCATGGAAAGTTTCTTGGAAATTAAGCACATGCTGTTGAACAGTTACTCAAATGGATTTGCCCCCAGGAGCTGCTGGGTGATCAAGCTGCAACTTGCGTAACTGGGAAGCATGAAGGCGGCAGGCTCTAATCCTAGGCGAACTCTGGGCTGCCTCCCTCATTAGGCAAATGGGCAGATCTGCTCCCCAGCCTGTGGCCGCCTGTGTACAGGGCCGCAAGCTGAAGGGTGACAGTGTCTCTTACCTCCTATGGACTGTAGAGAGGCCTCCTCTGCATTCATGACAGAGGTTTTAACATTGTCCTTCCTGGCCCTGCCTTCTGTAAAAAGCAGGGATCCCTTCTCTTCCCTTCCGCATTTAGAACACTGACGCAGTATAGGTAATCTGTGCATAGGAAAGCTGAACTGTTTAAAGAGGTTGTTTGATAATGTGAACAATCTTTCTGTAGTGTAAATAACTGCTCCATTTAAAACTGGTTTCACGTTTTTAAAGTGTTCCTAAAATGACAGACATATAAGGACATTATTGCCAACTAAATATTGTCCTGGAGACACTTTTATCCTTTACTACAGTGAGAGTCCTCTGTGTGTGGGTCTCTCCTAAAGAACAGACAGCAAAATGCTCAAAGGCAGCTCTTCATCCCACACTCGTTTGGCAGGAAAGAAGCCCAGAGTCCTTGTGGATCCCCCATTCCAGTTCCCTTACCACTCGTGCTAACAGGGCAATGTCTTCTAAGGGAAGGGGAACCAACATCCATTGAACATGTACTATTGCTGGGGCTTTATATTCATTTCATTTAATCCTATGAAGTAGCAAGAGGTAGATATTATTTCCACTTTGCAGAGAGAGAAACTGAGGCTTACAGAAGTTAGTGACTTGTAAAAGGTGGTTGAGAAAGTGTTTGAGCACAGATCTACAAGCCTTGAGTCTTTCCACCACATCAAGCTGCCTCCCTTTTTAGGGACATAAAAGCACCTTATGTTGCCATTGGTAGTAAGAACATACCCTCAACATACCCTAAAGCCAGAGACTCCCACACATTAGTGTAGGCTTACAGATTCTTGTGGGTCCATACACATGGGCATCCAGTTGGTATACTTATTCCAAAGCAGTAGTTAGTAGGTAGGTATTGGCAGCAACTCACTAGTTGTTCAACAAACCAAACCCCCTTTTCTTCCTGAGCACCCAGTCTGACCACATTTCCCACCCTCCCTGTGGAGGTGCAGCCATGTGACTGCCCTAGGTGATGGAATGTGACCTGACCTGATACACACATCACTTCCAGGCCTGGCTTATAAACCCTTCCACATAAAATCATTCTCTTTTCACATCCACCACTGAATGGTGGAAGAAACAGTAAGGCCCTAAAGCAGTGGCTCTCATCCTTGGCTGCACACTGAAATCACATGTGGAGCTTTAAATATCCCTGTGCCCAGGCTGTGTCCCAGACCCATTAAATCAGAACCACTGGAAGTGGAACCCAGGCATCAGGATTTATTAAAGCTCCCCAGGTGACTTCAAGGTGCCGCCAAGTTTAAGAATCATTGCCTTAGAGCAGTGGTTCTCAAAACATGTCCTCGACTAGCAACATCAGCAATGCCTGGGAACTTGTTAGAAAATGCACATTCTCAGGCACCATGCCAGATCTACTGAGTCAGAAACTCTGGAGAATTGCATTTTAAGCTCTCCAGGTGATTCTGATGCACACTGAAGTTTGAGAACCACTGGCCTAGAGGAAAGTAAGCCACAGGACTGAAGGAGCCTGGGTCCTTAGTTGCTGCTTGGAGGAGGGCCATGCGGGAGAGCCACTGTGTCAGGAATACCCATGTTGGACTACTGTGTGGGTGGGAAGTCAACTTTTATTGCGTTGAGCCATTGATTCAGTATGTAAGCATTTGTGTGGCTTAAGAGAGAACATGAAAGATTAGAAGGTAGGAACTAAGCACTGGTATATAGGAGCTGGCTTGTACCAGCTCATTTGTTAAATTTTCAAGAATTTTGAAATCCTGTTGACTTCACATCAGTAACTTGAAATTAGCCAATGTTGGAATAGTTACACCATGGAAATTGTCAAATGCTAAAAACTACAGCTTGTTTTCCCAGAGAGCCAGTTGTTAAACATTAACCAGCACATGGCTGGTACTAACCATCAGAGAGTAGAAAGGCAGGATGGTACAACAGCCCTGGACTGTAATCAACCAGTAAAAGAAATGCCACCACGTGAGACTCCCCAGGCCCAGCCGGCACTCAGGCTCCTCTTGACAATATCCTGTCTTTGCCAAGTCCTTGTATTTCGAGATTCCGGAAGCTGGGAGAGGAGGACTGTGGGAAGCAGAGTGTGTGAATGGTCAGCACTATCTTGCAAGTTAAGAATGATCGATAGGTTTAGAGCAGGGTTTCTCAACCTTGCACTGTTAACATTTGGGTTGGGTAATTCTTTGTTTGCGGGGGGCTATCCTGGTCATTCTGCATTGTAGCATGTTTAACAGCATTCCTGGCCTCTACCCACTAGATGCCATTAGCTGCTCTTCTCCCTTCAGTTGTAGCAGCAAAAAGTGTCTCCAGACATTGCCAATGTCCACTGGAGGGCAAAATCATGCCCAGTTGAGAACCATTGATAAAAATTTCCTAGAAGGGAAGAGAATCCCCCACGGGGGAGGGCTGGGCCTCAGCCTACCATGCCCCATAACAATTTAAGGAAGATGTTTTTGGATTCAACCACAATCACTTGCCGGCCTCCTGCAGCTGTTTCTGTCCATCTCTTTTCCTTTGTTCCCTTTCTGGTCACTCCATCCTGTTCTCAACCACACAGGTCCCACAGCCTGTACCACCACATTTAGCTCTTGGTTTAGGAGTATCTGATGATGCTATCAAAGTGCTTCAGATGTGTTAGCTTCTCTCCTCAACACCACTGGCCTCGATCCCTCCCTCAAGACAGCATGGGGCAGTGATTGAGAACGCTGGTCGTAATGGCAGCTGGTCTGCCTGCATTCTGGCTCTGCCACACTTTCACTATGTCACTTAAGCAAGTTTCTTAACCTCTCTGAGCCTCCATTTCCTTGTTGATCAAACAGCACTATTTCCTACTTCATAGAGTTTTTGTGAGAATAAAATGAGATAATACCCAAGAAGCACTGGCTATTGTTTTCCATTAAATGAATTTTACAGAGCCAGCGTGGTGGACCTTGTGCCACAGGCTGGGGATGCAGTATTGAGCAAAACCAACACACAGGCCCACTCCCTGTCACTCACAGTCTGGAGGGGAAGAGTGCAATGAGCAGGTCTTAAGATGATGCCTGGTAAGTGCCAGAAGAGGAAAATACCCCCACTACCATAGGAAACCACAGGAGGAACCTAACCATGCCTGGGGGGTTGGAAGGGGGCTCCTTGGGAAGAAAGCTCAGCACTGGGCAGGTCCTGCTGTCTGGCTGCCAAACACCCCCCGCCCCCGCAACACACTTTGTGCTTACCCAGCCCACATTCCACTGGGGGTATCCCGATTTTTCTGGGCCTTCCTGACAGAACACCAATTCTTTTCTCAATTTTATTTTCACTTTTTTTCTGCCATGCCCAGCTCCCATTCCTTTTTTCTGCCCCTATATAGTGGTTATATAGGTAACCACCATAATGCTTATCTTTTTATTACATTTCAGTGTGTTCTTGCAACATGGGTATTGTGTGTGTGTGTGTGTGTGTGTGTATGTATGTGTATGTACTTTTAAACTACCATGAAAATTCTCTAAGGTACACAAAAGTAGCGATAACAATAAAACAAACCTCTACCTAGCCATCACCTAATTTGAACAATTACCAACATTTTGCCAATTTGGTTTCATCTCATCTCTCCCCTCCGTCCCCACTTGTTTCTTTCAGTATTTTAAGATGACCCCAGACATTGCGTCATTTCATTCATGAAACATCTCAGAATGTATCTCCAACAGAAAATGACCTTTCAAAAAACTCATAACCACTAAGTAGATTCTTTCTTTCTTTCTCTCTCTTTCTTTTTTAACAAAACACTTTGTTTTTTAGGATCCATCCATGTTGCTGTTGGTACTCCCAACCCACAGCTTCTACCTGCTGCCCAGTGTGTTGTGCATAGCCACCACATTGACCTATTCTTTTTCACAGTAATGGACACATAGGTGGTGGGCAACTCCCTTCCACCACAAATAAAGCTATGTAAACATCCTCACAGGCCTCTTCTCCCAGCCTTTGTGAGAAGGTCCCTGGGGGCAGAATTGCAGGTCACATGGTATATGCATTTACATAATTTCACCAGGAAGACCAGACTTCCTCCAGAATGGCTGTGCCAGTCTACAATCCCACCAGCACTGTGTGAGGGTTCGCATGTCCCCACACCCTTCCAACCATTGGAGTCATCCAACTTTCTAATTGTCAGTCTAGCGGGTGTAAAGTCTCATTTAAATTCTTTGGTGATTAACAATGGTTTTGAGTATTTTGTCATATGTTTGTAAAATTTTAAGATGAACTCTTCTATAAATTGCATGTTCATATCTTTTACCCATTTTTCTATTGAGGTTGCTGTCTTTTTCCTGATTTGTGGGAATTCCTTGTACATCCTAGATATTAGTCAGTTTTAGACATTGCAAGCATCTTCTCCCATTCTGCCATTTGGTCCATAGTCTGAACTCCCCTTTTGATCAGGCATCCACCCTTCTCTCCCATCTCCAGGTGCAGAGGGATCTCCTGCTCAGTCTCATGTACTCATGGAACTTATATAAACCCTTGCCAGTGATGGGTTTAGGAATAGTGTTGTCGCCAATTCTCCACTGAGATAGAAAAATCAGCCAGAGGGCTTCCAGTAAAGATTTTCTCACTCCTCAGACACACAAGAAGATCTAGCTTCTCCTCCCTCTCAGGTGGATGTAAGTTGGAGCTACTGTGGCCATCTTGCTACCAGCCTGAGGATAAAATTCACCATGAAATCTCGGTATTCTTGGTGGCATGGTTGAGCCACTGTATCAACGACCCTGCTGGACGTCCTTTTAAGTGAGATAATAAATGTCCTTCTTGTCTAAACTATATTGAGCCAGGGTTTCTGATACTTGCAATGAGAAGGATATGGATAGCTATAGCCTCTAAGCCAGACGTTTTCAAATTTTTTTGATCGCAATTACCAGTAAGACTTACTTTTTATATCATGATTCAGCATACACATAGCTAAAACACCGCTTAACTTTGTTATGTCTAATGTGCTCAGATAGTCTCTATTCTTTTTTTTAATGCTGGATGTGACCTACTAAATTAATGACACAAGCTGCTAATGGGTCATGACCCACAGTTTGAAAAATACTGCTCTAGGTCTCAGCCCTCCGAACTGAGGCCTGAGAGAATAACGGGCTTTAGTCAGTAAGACAGGAGGCAGGGAATGGGAGTGGTGGAGAGGGTGTTCTCTAGGAGAGAACGCTGTGCACAGGCCCTCAGCGGGGCCAATCAGATAACTCCCTGCCCCAAGGGGGGGCCACAGAGGGAGCCCTTGATAAACCCTTGTTGATTGGCTGTGTCCCCTCCCACAGCTCTCCTCCCAGGAGGCCCTTCTCAGCCTTATTCTGTGAACAGATGAGACTAGAGCTCTTATCTCCCCTCTGCCTGGCCCTCGGGACACTGTGGGCCCTGAAGCCTGCTAATTAGAGATGGCTGGGAGGATTACCAAGGCCCTACTCTGGCAGCTGTGCCCACTTCTAAATTCAATACTCAGTGCCCACAGCGTCTGTGAGCCCACAGGGTAAGGGCTCACCTTGATAAACCCCCAAGACAAAGCAGGGAGACAGACAGCATTTGTTCTCAACAAAGCACTCACCCTCTGAATACAGTTTTTGTTTAAGCCCCAAGGCTGGGAACATTCCACGGTCTGGCAAACTCCCTGTCTCCTCAAGGTCAGTCCTTCCTCAGCATTCCTCTTTGGAAACGTCTCCCACGCTGGCCCTGCTCCTGCCCCCTGGCTTCAGGGGCAGTTATATAATTCTTAGGAAGACCTAGAAATGTAAGCATATGGTGTCCTCAATTCCCGGTACAGACTGGCTGCTTCACATTTTTAGCTGGGACTGAGAGACTGGCTTTCACACACACACAGACATACATATACACATACACGTCCCTGACTCAGAACCACATTTCTGCTGCAGTATTGTAGATTTTTAAAAAATTAAATCCAACATCTGGAGCCGCATAAAGGTGAAAGCATAGGACATTTTGTCCCAGTAACTGTGGGGAAAGGGAAGTGCATTCATTAGAATAAGTGGATGGAAAGGCCACTGAGGCAGGATGCAGGAGGCCATACATATCATAGCACCACTGCAGAACCAGGGGTCCTTACATCCCTGGCCTTGGCTCTGAGGGTCTGGCTGGGCAGCAGGTGGCTTGCAGCTGCATTTCCTAACCAAATTCAGTCAACCATGGTGCCAAGCTTACAAATTCAGCATGCATCTATTATGTGTTTGTAATGAATAAAAGTTTAGGTAAGGAAGCCCGGTTTTGGGAGGGGTACCTAGAAAACATATTCTGCAAAATGCTTTATTAGAGGCCCTGAAAATTAAGATATGGAAAGCATTTTACTTAAAGAGAATATTTGCAGGGGAATGTAGTTGTTAAGAGCACACTATTTAGAGTGTGGGTCAACCCAGATTCATATTCTGGCTCTGCTGCTTACTATCTACAACCTTTTACAAATTGCTCTTAACTTCTGAGTGTTAGTTTTCCTTTTTTTTCTTTAATTTCTTTTTTTTCCACTGGATACATCTTTTAGACAATAGTTTTTCAATATGTAAAATGGACAGAACATTGTGAGGGTGGTTGTAAGGATTAACTGAGATTACAGAGTATTTAGCACCATGATTGCAAAGAGAAAGGGCTCTATAAATCTAGCGGGTACTATAATTCACTTTAAATGTGAGTGACATACCTTTCATTTGGACAATGGAATCGACTTATGTCAATTTTCTTTTCTCTCTTACTTTATAGTCTGATTTCTGGAAGAGAGAAGGAGGGATTGACCTACGCAGGCCCTGAGACTATTTCCAAGAAGCTAATTTAGAGGGCTCCACTTACCTACAGGTTGCATGCCCTGCCCCTGCCAGTAGGCCTGGCTTTTAGGGGTGCTACTGTTGGCATGTGCTGCACTTGTTTTGCTCAGATCAGGATAAGCTGTACTTTAGCGCCTGGCTTCAGAGCCCAGTGTGGGAACTGATGGGTGCAGCAAATGCAAAAGGCGGGCAGAGCAGAGAAGAGATTCACCGAAGAGGGTCCTGCTACAGTTTTGTCCAGGCTTTCCTGGCTCCCCTCTGGCTCTCTGTACTTACACAGTATCTGCCTGCATGCATAAGAAGCGGGTGTCAGGATATGTGTCTACCACAGCGCAGCTTGTGTATCATTTTAGTGAAGAAAGAATTGCTGCCATTTCCCAAGTCCTGATTAAATAACAGGTTCGCTGTGTGTGCATTTTCTCACTTAATCCTCACAATACACCTACGAACTCCAGTTTACAAATGAGGAGGCCTCCTGGCAGACTGTTGCAGACGTCTAGTTGTAAAGGGCAGTGACGGTAGAGAAAATGATTCATTTCCTCTGTGCTAATCCTTTTAGATAAAATTTCATTTAATCCTTTTAACAACCCTGAAGCACCATCCTTATTCTGAAGGGACTTTGGATCTCTCTGCAGCCCAAACTGCAGTTCGGTGCAGGAGTGTTGACTGGGACTGCTCCATCGATGCGGTCTCCTCGACGGGGGTTTACCAGGAATCTCCTCCTTGTGTTGGGAAGGGCCCCTGTACTTACAGGCTGGCTGCCCATACTGGGGTTGGGTATTTTGATAGGCACTTCATTACTGCGTATGCATGATTTCACTCAGTCCTCACACAGCCCGTGAGGTAGACACCGTCATGTCCCGTCTCACAAACGAAGGGACAAGCCCCCGCCAGGCTCAGGTGGGTCCCCCGCGCAGCGCCCGGACCGCAGGGATTGGTCTCCGCGCTACGGCGGCTGCCGAGGGTCATCCCGCAGAGCCGGGCGCTTCGCGGCGGGTCCCGGCCTGAGGCTGCCTGCAGCCGACCTTGGCTTCAAACCCGCCAGGCCTCGGCCAGCGGGGAAAGCTGAGGGTCTCCAGCGCCGAGAGCGCCGCCCCGCCCCGGGCCCTCGGGTCGTTCGCGACAGCTCCTGCCCGAGCCGGCCCACCTGGCGCTGGGCTCCCGAATCTCCCACCCGCGCCTGGGAATCGTCCAGGAACCGGCTCCGCGATTAAAAGCGTAGTTCATTACAGAAGTACTAGAGTCATAACACGACATTTTGAAAATACAAAGAATGATAAAATGATTTTAACAGCACTTCTAATTCTACCACCAAGCAAGCCATCCTTGCCATTTGCGTGTATTTCACTTCATGCTAATTCTTTGTGAATGGATTTTACATAGCTGTGATTAAAATGCCATGCTAATAGGAATCCAAGGTCGTTTTCCACTTTGTAACATCAACATTTTCACTGTTATTACAAACTCTTCCTAACTATAATTTCTAATGACAGGATACTTTTTCACTGGGTGGATATGCTATCACTTATGTGAGTATATTCCAAATGTTTAACATTCAAGTGGTTTCCAAAGTTTCACCAGTATAAATTATTCTGTCATAAACATTCTTGTGTGTAAAGTCCTCTCGGTATTTAGACTAATGTCCTTAGATTACATCCACAGGAATGGAATTGCTAGATCAGAGTGTGAACATTTAAAGGCTTTCAGTATTACTGTCAAATGACTTTTCGTGGGAGACTTAGAGAGGGTTTTGGTGCTTGGAACATTACCACTTACAACCTAACATTTTTTTTTTCTTCAGGAAAACAT
This sequence comes from Daubentonia madagascariensis, assembly GCA_023783475.1. Taxonomy (NCBI): domain Eukaryota; kingdom Metazoa; phylum Chordata; class Mammalia; order Primates; family Daubentoniidae; genus Daubentonia; species Daubentonia madagascariensis. The sequence continues at coordinate 3,496,582 of JAKFHU010000913.1, read as the reverse complement.
CTAAAATGCACTTCCATTGAGATGTAGTGACCCTTTCTGAAAGTATCTGCATTTAAATTGGGATCAGAGCTTGACACTGAAAATTTTATGCCCTAATGATGGGCCTTCAGGCATCAGAAAGTAGGTTAGGAAGGTTCCCACAGGTTAGGATTTTTCTGGTGACTCTGAGTGGCCACTTATTCTGCCTGTGCTTAAGAGTAACTTTGACTCCCAGGCCTTGTATGGAGTTCTGAGGGAGGCCAAGTGTCACAAGGCATGTGGGACAGAGTTCACTTTAGGAGAAGTGAAATAGTTCACGAATGCACAGAATATCGATGATCATATTCCTCCTCCTCCAGATGACAAGGTAAAAAAGAACAACGAGATGTGATTATGGGAGATAGCCACCATGAGCAGCAGCACCAAGGCCCATAAATACCGCTGGATTGACTCTGCTGTCAGTGTGTGGGTTTCTGGGGTAAGAGATCAAGTGGAAGCTCGGTGCAGCTTCTTGTTTACTCTGTGTAAATCTACTTGCTGTCCAGAACCTTCAGGACAGTGTTGCTGCCACTCGGTCTATCTGTAATTACCAGCAAAGAGTTGGAGGTGACCAGCATGCAGGCCGTCTCCCTATGGACAGGGAGCCTAAGAGTCCTGCAGGGATTGAGGTATATGTAGAAGTTGAAAAATATCCCTTCTGAATCAATTCTTTCTTTGCCTGTTTGGGCAAATCCCTACACCTCCTCTTATACACTCTCTCTCTGCTCTAGGACCCTCCTCTATACCCAATCACCCTATACGAGTGTCCTTTTGTAGTGGGCATTGTGATGCAGCACCCAGATTCCTCATGCTCCCCCCGGCTGCTGGGGATTCACTGGCAGACAGCCCTTTCCAGGAAGTGTCTTGGCTGAAGAGCGATGCCCACTTTAGGTCACACCCCTCTGCTTGGAGCAGTCCACATCCACTGGGGTATAATGGTCTGGTACCCTCAACCCACCTTCAAAGATCCCTATGGAGTCAGCAGAGGCCTGTGTTGATACTTCTTTGTAGCCCAACTTCTCTCTCTGACCAAAGTGTTGCTCACTTTCCTTCTTTTCCAAAAGTGTTGATCCCAAGAGTACTCCCTAACAAATGTTCTGCATGGAATTTCCATCTCTGGGTCTGCTTCTGGGAAATCCAACCTGTGACACCAATCCCACATAAAATATTCACTTGCTATTCTCTGGGTCTCTTGTTTAATAAACATTATCTAGCAATTATACAGGGCTAAGGTCACAATTCATAATAGGCTAGTTTATGGCTTTGTAGCTTCTTTTGCATTACTTTTTTTTGATCCTCACAAGCCCTGTCACACTATGACTCCTATTTCTAGATTTGGGACAGAATAATGGCCCCAAGAGATGGCTACATCCTAATCGCCAGAACCTGTGGATATGTTAATTACATGGCCTAGTTCTGTGGTCCCCAACCCCTGGGCCACAGAAAGGTACCAGTCGGTGGCCTGTTAGGACCTGGGCCACACAGCAGGAGATGAGTGGCGGGCAAGCGAGCCAAGCTTCATCTGTATTTACAGCTGCTCCCCATCGCTCACATCCCCACCGCCTGAGCTCCATCTCCTGTCAGATCAGCAGTGGCATTAGATTCTCATAGAAGCGCAAACCCTACTGTAAACTGTGCACGCGCAGGATCTAGGTTGCATGCTCCTTATGAGAATCTAATGCCTGATGATCTGAGGTGGAGCTGAGGCAGTGATGCTTGTGCTGGGGAGTGGCTACAAATACAGATTATCATTAGCAGAGAGGTTTGACTGCACTATAAATGTAATGCACTTGAATCATCCTGAAACCACCCCCCCCCTTTGCCCCCAGTCCGTGGAAAAATTGTCTTCCATGAAACCAATCCCTGGTGCCAAAAAGCTTGGGGACCACTGGCCTAGGGGAATTAAGATTGCAGATGGAATGAAGGTTGATAATCAGATAATCTTAAAATAGGAAGATTATACTAGATGTAATGGGCTCAATGTAATCACAAAGATCCTTAGAAGTGGAAGAGGGAGAGAGGAGAGAGTCGGAGTGAGATGTGACTATGAACGAGGATCAGAGAGCTGTAATGTGAAAGGTGCTCAACTTGCCATTGCTGGCTTTGAAGATGGAGGAAGGAGCCCTAAACCAAGGAATATAGGTGGCTTTCAGAAGCTGGAAAAGGTAAGCAAATGGATTCTTCTCTAAAGCCTCCAGAATGGAACACAGCCTGCCAACACCTTCAATTTTAGCCCAGTGAGACCCATGTCATATTTCTAGCCAACAAAACTGTAAAATAATAAACTTGCGTTGTTTTAAGCCATTTAATTTGTGGTAATTTCTTACAGCAGCAATAAGAGACTATCACACCAAGCAAATCTACTTCCTTCCCAAGGGCTCACTTACAGAGGAGGCCTCAGCAGGAACAGCGAGGAGGAAGCAATTGGTACAACCTCTCACACAAATTACCTTTAACCCTTCAGTCTTGATGCTATTGTCTAAGGAGAAAGAGTGTTATATTTCTCTATAACCTACCTTTATGGAGATAAATAGTAAATATGAGAATTTTAGCAGTGGAGGAGAGTGTAGAGTTCATCTACATCAGTGGGTTTCAAGCTTTCTTTTAGCAGGGGAACTCTTTTTAAAAAAAAAATAGGGAATCACAGACATCCAACATCTAAGACAGATACAAGTGGAACTGTCCTGATTGAAACCAAGTCCCATTGTCTTTCACCTCACCTGAGGAACTCTAACTCTGAGGACAAAGAGTAAAAACCATAGACCTATGTCCTTGGGCCTCTGGGCAGGAAAGCAGCAAAGCAAAAACCAGAACTAAAGTTTCCAGCCTTAGCCCAGAGCCTAGGCAAAGAGATTGACTACAGGCTATTCTAAGAACACTTCTGTGACAGGCTTTGTCTGCCTTCTCTGGTCAATACAATTTATGCAGCATTCAGAACATCTGTGAATTTCCTATAGACAGATTGACACCTGTATTTACATGTTTTTTGTGTATGTTTCATTTTGTTATGTCCTGGATCTTCATACCTATAGCCAGTCCCACTGTTGATGGAATAGGCAGCTTACTACATGGTGTGACTGTGTGGCAATCAAAGCACCATCTGACTCCAAACCTCTCTCCCTACCAGCCTGCTAAGCTGCCCGACACTCCACCATTGGAGTCCCTAAGGCCTTACCTCCAAAAGGCTCCCTTCAAAATTTAAATACATTTAATTGATTCTAAGGCTCACATTATGTTATTTTTAGGCATCATTAAAATCAGGGCCTAACAAAATCTTTGGATTCTTACAATTATATTGTTTTTTTTAAAGACACATAAACTAATGTAGCATCTTACAATCAATGTCATCTTAGATTTGGAGAAATATGGCATTTGGGAAATAAATTAACCCATTAGCACCCTTGCAGGCTAAAGCAGAGATCAGAGTCCTTGGAGAATAGAAATAGGAGTGTGTGTGCACATGTGTGTGCAAGGTGGAGTCTCCACACTGTGAAGGATCTGAGCAGCCAAGAACAAGCATGAGGGGGAGGGATGAGGACATGGGAGGAGCTTTGTTGGGCTATGTAAAGTTTATATTCTGACATAGGAAAGTGAGTAAATTAAGATCTTCATTTGTTTTAGAAGCAAATGAGATTCCAAAATGGCTCCTGGAGTTATGTCACAATGACATTCCTTATTTCAGGGTCTATAATTAATCAAGTAAATATAAAATATATAGTTTCAGGCATAAATGTAACTCATTCTACAAAATGGGTGTGTTCATCACTTCTGTTACTGGCTGGATTAGATGGCAGCTAACATGAACCATAAAGGGTAACAGTTGGTCAACTGGACTTCTATTTTTGTTCTTCCCGTCCATTTGGTTAAACGAGCTATGAATTCATGTAACCAGGGTCTTCTGCCTTAATCAAAGTTCAGCAGAACAAAGGTATTTGCCAATCCCAGGATGACATTTAAGATCTAAAACATAAAAATGTACTTTTAAAATACAGACACACTGTCATTAACTAATAATTAGGATTGAGACAGCAGTTTATTATTTAAACAATTTTGTTTGGGAACAGAAGGAGAAATCAAAATTGCAATCCAGGGACTTGTTATTTTGTCTTCTCTGCTGCAAAAATTAGCTATCACTTGGTGTCCAGCCAAGGCCATGAAGTCCCACTTTGCTTGTCTTTCATTATAAACTTGGAGATGTGCTCCTCTGGAAAACAAATTGGCACTAACACATAATAAAATTCTGTGCAAAAGGACAACAGACCTTTACAAATCACACAGAGGAAAAACAACAGTTTTCCACTAAAAGATTCATCGTGTTACTCTCTGCAATTTGCCAATATGGGTGCAAATTGTTGGAATATTTTTAAATTTGGCAGAAAAGATAAAGGTCTAAAGAAGAAATATCACTGATGGCTTAACTGAAAGGAACATAATGAACTGAAAATCTCTCAGCTTCAGCAACTCCCTGTCCAGCCCTTTGAGCACTCCCAGTGACGACACAAAGTCTGCTCCCAGGGCACTCTGCAGAAGTGGCTGGCATTTAGCAATGTGCTAGCTGATCTGAAGGAAGGTACAGAGAGATACTGAAATGCAGGAGTTGACCACTGAATGCAGCCCTAAGTGAATAAATGGACTGAGGGAGCTAAAAATCCTGCAAATATGTACCAGCTATGAAATCAGTTCCCTAAATTTCAGATTCATTAATGGTGAATTCCTATATGCTGAGTTCCTGCAGAACACAGCCAACCTGGTTAGAAAAATGCTCATATTGTAATTCAGCTAACATTTCCTGAGGACATACTATGTTCCAGATATTGTGTGGGAGCACCAGAGAGGATCCATACTGGCATCATACAGCATCCCTGCCCTCAAGGAGCTCACCAGCCATGGGAGGGACAGAAATGTCCACAATAGGAAGAAGGGCAGGGTGGCAGTGCCGTCACCCAGCCACAAAGGATAATGGGTGCGGTGGGAGTCTCGGAAGAGGGAGAAACACATCCTGACACTGGGTGGTGGGAGGAATGCCGATGGTGTGGAAACACATGGTAGGTGGGGGGAGGTGCATTTAGTCCAGATCTTGAAAAAAGAGTAGAGTTTTAACACAGAATGATGGAGAAAGGGCATTTAAGACAGAGGGCACAGTGTGAACAGAGAGATGATGGCAGGAAAATGCAAGGGTGTTTAGAGGAAGGGTGAGTTTCTTGGGATGATAGTGCTAGAAAAAGGGAGGCTGGATTGTGCTGGGTAGCCCTGATATCCCGCAGGACTGAGGAAACTGGGAGGCTGTGGAGCAGAAGGTTATTCTGTCAGGTCACACCACCATCTGTCTTGCCACCAGTGCCACACTTCAAGGGCCCTGAAGAGGGAGGAGCAGATGCCTATTGTAGCCTGGTTTTCTAGCAATTACAGGAATTACTGTCCTGCATGTAGTCTGACCTCGTGCTTTAGCCTACATCTGCAAAAATTAAGACTTTGTGGTAGTCTAGTAGCCAATGCAACAAGCCCACTTGGAGCCAGGACACCCCTGGGCCACCAGCCAAAGGGAGCAGTGAGGGCAGAGCCCAGCCAACTGAGTGATACTCCCATCCCCCCAACCGGGAGTTAGATCCACAGCGGTAAGAACCCCATTTGCCCTTGCACCACAATTAAGTTTAGAACATTTTCATCACCCCCCAAAAATCCTATTCTCCTTAGCCCCTCAGCCCTTTCTGCCACCTCCTCGACCCTAGGCAACCACTAATCTACTTTCTGACTACAGAAATCTACAAACATTTGCCCACTCTGAGCATCCCAAGTAAGTGGAATTACACAGTGAGACCTTTTGTGTCTGGCTTCTTTCACTTAGCATAATGTTTTCAAGGTTCATCCAAGCTATAGCATGTGTCAGTACTTTCTTTTTTATGGCTGAATAATATTCCAATATGGATACAATGTATTTTATTTATCCATTCATCAGTTGATGGACATTTGGGTTGTTTCCACTTTTTTGGCCATTATGAATAATGCCGCCCAGGTTCCTCAGTCCTGCAGGATATTGGGGCTACCCAGTACAATCCAACCTCCCTTTTTCTAGCACTATGAGCCCAAGCAACTCACCCTTCACAATCCAACCACTGTGCCGAAGGCTGCTATGAACTTGTGTACAAGTTTTTGTGTGGACATATGTTTTCAGTTATCTTGGGCATATACATAGCCGTGGAACTGCTAGGTCTTTTCTTATTTGCCCCCATTTCTCCTAACACCTAACATGAATAAACATCTTTTGAATGAATGAATAAAAGACATCTTATATTCTTAGAAGATTTTTGAGAGGTTACTACAAAATACACCAATATTGACAACTACTCTTGGCAGTTAAACCTTGTCACAGTTCTCTTCGTGGCTTATTTAGGTTGAGGTAAGCCTGGGGTCCATCGGCTTGCCTCCCTGACCTTTCCTGTTAAGCTGAGGAAGCTGGGGTAGGTGGGCAGAGTGAGCGTGCACCTCCCCACATCACCCAGGAAGACAGAGGCTTGTCCTGACTTGGCAGGTTCTCAGCTCAGTGAAGGCCCCACAATCGGGTTGATTCACTCTGGGAGATGGAGCTGCCAGGAGCCCAGTTAGCCCAGATGGGGCTTCATGTGGATGGCACCTCGGAGTAAGGCTGTGGGATGAGGATGGGAGGGGACAGGGGCTGCGTCCCCACTGACCCACCGATCTAAGGGATGCCCAGAAGTACAAGGACCTGGTTATGTGTATGTGCAGGGTGGGAGCAGTGGCCTGGGGCACACGCATCCCTATGTGCACTTATTAGGTCATTAAACATGAAATGTCCAGTTTCAAATCAAAAGTTTAATTTATTATATCTCAAAGAAGAAGCAGTACAACTAATCAAGGTATGTACCTAAACTATCGACACAGTTTCGCCATCTTAACAGTAGCTTGCTTATGCCAGCAGCGAAGAAGCCTGGAGAGTGAGTGGAGATGAAATCACGTAAGGCGTTTTCCACAGCTTGTTCAGAATTGAATATTTTTCCTTGCAAGAAGTGGTCCAAAGCCTGGAAGAAGTGGTAGTCAGTTGGTGCAAGGTCTGGTGAATATGGTGGATGACTGAGAGTTTCCAAGTCCAGCCTCTGTAGTTTGAGCAGTGTTGTTTGTGCAACACGTGGTTGAGCGTTGTCTTGCAAGAGTATTGGCCTGTCTCTATTGACCTATCTTGGCTGCTTAATCACATGCATCCTCATCATTTCATCCAACTGGTTGCAGCAGACATCCTCTATAATAAATTGACCGGGTTTCATGAAGCTGTAGTGGATAATATCAGCCCCGGACCACCAAACACACAGCGTTAGCTTTTTTTGATAAATATTCGGTTTTGGACTATGTTTCAGCACTTCGTCCTTATCCAACCATTGTGCCAAAGGCTTGCAATTGTCAAAAAGAATGCATTTTTCATCATACTTAATGATACAGTGTAGAAATTGTTCTCCTTTATGTCGTGACCGCAAAGAAAGGCAAGCTTCGAGATGATTTCTCTTCTGATGCTCTTTTAATTCATGTGGTACCCATCTATCCAGCTTCTTTACCTTGCCCATTTGTTTCAAATGGTCCAATATTGTTGGAATAGTAACGTCAAACCTTGCTGCTAATTCACACGTGGTTTGAGATGGATTCGCTTCCACTACAGCTTTCAGCTCATAATTATCCACCTTGGTCTCAGGTCACCCACATGGCTTATTGTCAAGATTAAAATCACCAGAACAGAACTCAAACCGTCAACGTACTGTGCGTTCATTAGCCACATCCTTCGCAAACACTTCATTGATATTTCGAGCTATCTGCACTGTATTGGTTCCATAACAGAACTCATATTCAAAAATAACACGAATTTTTGACTTATCCATGGTTTCACAAAATTGCTCTTAAAAAAAATTTGAAAGATAATCACAAGCCAAAGCATGTGTTTGAAAGACTGAGGATGTACCTTCACAATAAAAATAAAACAAGAAGTGTCAAAGTGAAATGTCAGAGATATCAACTGTCAAACTTAGTACTTAAAAAAATTGGACATTTCATACTTAATAACCTAAATATTCCAGTGAGCCTGCTGCTGCCCATGATCCAAGTGTTAATATCAGCAGTATAGAGCCACACGGGGACAGGCAGCAGATGCCACGGTGAGGCCTCAGCTGCTCAGCCCACACCTTGTGCACCACCCACACTCCCGCCCTGGCTGGCAGAGAGCTGCACAGCATGACAGCACTGCTTTTGCATCTGTAACCCAGATTTATTAAGGGCAGTGGGCAGCTGGGCAGGTGCCCTCCCAGCTGGTGCTAGGCAGGGCTGTGCCCTTCTGCAGGAGCCCCTGTGGCACTCCAGGCTGGCCCAGGCTTCTCACAGATGGTGTGGCAATGCATGCACTGACCCAGCTCACAGCTTCCAGGGTTCTTTGGTCTGAGCAGAGTTAAAACAGGCGGCTTGGATTTCTAGGGAAGGAGCAGAAGGAAACTCCTTCTGCCAGCCAGGCAGGGGTCTGCCCACCCTCTTCCTCCTCCTACTGACTTTCCATCTGCCCTTCAAGGCCCAGCTGCCCACACACAGCCCTCACATCTCGTCACTGTGGGGCCCAGGGGGATACTCCCTCCTTCCTGTGCTCTCATAGTTAATGGGCTCTTTTCTTCCCAGCAAGACTAAAATCCTTCAGGAGGAGAATAGTTCTTCTTCATAACAGCTTTCCTAAAACCTTCAGAACACAGCCCCCAATTCAGAAATCAGCAAAAATGTTTTCTCTGCCTCATCAAGTCACAGTCGTGTCTAATACTCACATCGATAAGCCTGGCCCTGACCCAGCACCTCCATGAGCTATTTAACATGTAGCCAATATTTTGTGCCTAAATTATATTTGTGTGTGTGTTATTTTTAATTTCAAAAGTAGCACATGTTCAATGTAGAAAATACAATAGCATTCAAAAAGAAATAAAAACCACCCACAACCCCACACCCTGAAATTAATTCCTACAAAATGTTGGTGTATATTCTCCTGTTATTTTTCTATTTGTTTATTACCTTTTTCAAGATTGTGATCATAGTGTGCAGTGTGCATGCTGTTTTAAAACCTGCTTAACACATTATGAATATATCATACTGCTGTTATATTGTTTTTAGCAATTTCAATGGCTGTATAATATTCTATCACATGGACTTAATGTATTTTATTTAATCAGTCTCCAATTATTCCTTATATTGATTTCTTTCAAGTTTTAAATTTATAAATCATGCCATGATAAATAATCTTATACAGAAATAGTTTTGCACACTTCTGAATATTTTCTTAGGCTACAGTCCTAGAAATGGAATTTCAGGCTCAAAAATCATGAACATTTTTAAAGCTTCTTAAACTTGTTGCCTAATTGCCCCTCAGAAGGATTGTAGCAATTTAGACTCCTACTGGATTTGCCTACAACAATTTGTAATAAATATCTTTTGATTGGAAGCCTCAAAATAAGAAGCAAGGACAGGGGCTGAGCAGGCCCAGGGACATCAAAGGTGGAGTAGAAAAGAGTGACACACAGGCACATTGCTGGGCAGAGTCAAGAGCTGTGTGTTCACAAAAATACCCTTATTTGTCAAGAAAATGTTATACCACCCTACACGCTCCCACTCCCAGTGTCCTCTGCTTTAGAAGGCAAGCTAGTATATAATACATTTTAGATAGAGTTCCTTCCAAAGCCGGCACAAAAGCAAGTGTCCTTTCAGTGGCAGCGTAGCAGGGTGAAGTGAGGAGGAGATGTGGTGTCAGAGTCTCAAGGTCCAGCTCGCCTGACAACCCCACAGAAACACGCTGAATCAGTTCCCCTCAGCCTGGGGTCAGCCTGACCCTCAGTGTCCCCATCTGAAAATTACAAAGCTATGAGAAGCTACTCATTTGATGTGGATATCAAATATGCCAAAGTACTTTGCAAACAGTCAAGTGCTGACCATATCACTAAGACTGGGAGCTTGAAGGGGTAAGCACTGTTCTACCCAAGAGCAAGGGGCTCTTCCCTGGAGATGCTGGGAGGACAGAGTTCTGCTACATCCCTGCAGTACCTAAGGACATAGGGGCTGACCATTAGCAACTCCTTTCACATTGGAGAGACTGCATGAGAACCCGTTTCTGTAAGTCACAGGAGGAGAAAGGTTTAGCCCACAATGTTTTGCTCTAGACATGGCCAACTCAAGGCTTTTCTTGGTCCTTCATATCATAGGGATTTAACTGCTCTACATTTGCAGAAAGCTTAATTGGTTCCGTTGCTAGAGGATCTGCTTCTGCCATATTCCTTTGCATTCATGGTAGGCCTCAGAGGAGAAGCTGGAAATAATAATGTCCCAAGGTGAAATGAGGTGACAGCCTAGAAATTGCTTGGAAGAATACAAAATGCTATACAAAGGTAACGTCTAATTCCCATCTACCAGTAGTGAAAGCACTGGCTGTGCAGCAGAGCTATGTAGCACAATCAGGAACGTGACTTACAGTATCAGATTAGCATGGTATTGGGATCCTGGCTTTGTCCCCTACTAAGTGCATGACCTTGGGCACATTATTTACCCCACCAAAGCCTCATTTTCTCCTCTTCCAAGCACTGTTAGTTCTCTGAAATTGTCATCTTTGTTCAGGTATTCATGAACTGCCTCCCTCCACTAGAAGGAAGCCCCATGAGGGCAGAGATATATTCAGCCTGATTTACGGTAGATCCCAAGATAAGGATGAGTGCCTACCTCCAAAATTATTTGTCAAGCAAATGAGTGATTCTGGCTCTCTCTTAGGACACCATCTCTAGGCATTCTGGTTTGTCCCTCCAGCCACTTCAAGGGTGGCTTGATGTCTGGAATAAAGGTGATGATCAGGGGTGTCGGTTGCAAGAGGAGGGGAAAGGGGGGGGCGCCACTGGAAAAAGAATTAACCTACATGAACAGCAATTTCCTTTAGGAAACTTGACCCACTCCTGTTTTCAAAAAACATAGCCGCTGAAGGGATTGTGATTTTAGCACGTTCTGAGTCCCAGTGGGCAATACTCATTCCTAAAACGACTGTTAATTTTAGATTTAAAAAACACTCCTTGCCTTTAAAGTACATGTACTAAATAAAGATCATTTTTTTGCCCCTACCAAAAAAAAAAAAAAAGGTGAAAAACTTGACTAATTCAAAGCTAAAAAAGCTTAATATGTCAAGCCCAATCCTATATGTGGCCTTATACAGGCCAAGGCAGTCTCTCTGCCAGGGCAGTACTTCCTCCTTCATGCCTTCCTCAGCTCCCTCCTATGCCCTCTCTCCCTCCCTGAACCCCTGGCAGAAGACAGCCAGTTGTGGCAGGGCAGGGTGCCGAGCAGCCAGCCTCTCCTGATAGAAATGTCAGGGCTGCAAGTGCTAAGTCAGACCCAGGCTCTGCTTCGGGGCCAAGCTTCCACACTAACGAGCAACTCTCAGGGGTAAGGGAGGGCTCAGGGCTGGTTCAGCTCTGCATCCTCATTCCTAGCGACATATGCTGAGTGAATGATGAAGGAGAAGAAGCCAGCTGGAATGAATGGGTGAATGAATGAATGCACGTATATTGAGGGCCATCCCTGTGCCAAGTACTGTAGCAGGCGCTGCTGCCTATTTCTCCATCATCATCACAGCAAGTCTGTGAAGCTGGATGATCACTATGATCATTCCTATTCCAGGTGAGGAAACTCAGGCAGTTTGCCAAAGAACTAACCTAGCGCCCAACTTGTAGTTTGGAGCTACCAGATTGGCTGATAAAAGCTCAACTTTTGGCTTAATATGTGAGGAGTTCGTAAGTACTTGATTTTTTTTTTTTTAGGTGGTGGGAGGGGATGAGTTTCAGCACTACGATCCTAACCTAGAGAGCGCCATTCGGCATCACCCTTCGCGACCCTGAGCTAAGCAGCATCGGGAGTGAAGACTTAGAGCACATGTTATAAGATCTGTAGTAAAAGAACTTGAGAGAGCTACTATATTAACAGAAAGGACCAGGATCCAGAAGATCTTAAGATTTGAACAAGAAGCTGAAATTAAAATAATGTTCCCCTCCCCCAATTTTTTCAATTACAAAAATCAAACCAATTCATTTAAAGTCCTGCCATATTCATAAACCCAACTTTATAAGAAGGGAGGGGGAAAGCTTGCTTAGTAGGGATTCATGTAATTAACTGGCTATGTTACCCTGTTGTAGTGTAGTGAGTTACTGGAGGGAGAGGGGAGAGGGGAAGGGGCAGGAAATAGCTGGGTACAAGATAACAGAATTGGCCTAGCTATAGGGCAGTCCCCAAGGCCAGCAGGCCAAACAGACCGCATCCTGCCCACTTACTAGGTGTCTGAGGAGATTGCAGGAGCTATATTGTAACTGCAGTTCCTACCAGATAATAGCTACTCCTATCTTATAAGTATAATATCTTATATCTTATAAACAGTTCATGTGGTGAGGATTATATAAAATAACAAATATGAAGATAATAGTGACTGGTACATAATAAATGATAAATGTTAGTCATTGCTATTATTTTCAAGTTTTCCATATTATAAATTTCTGTGATGTACATTTTCATTTACGTGAAGTGTTTTCCTCTCCAGGTTTATTTTCTTTAGCTAAACTCTCAAAAGTGAGATTCCCAAATCAAAGGGTATAAACATCCTTAGACCTCTTCATACTTCATACATATTGCCAAATTACTCTTCTAACTAATTATAACTATATATACCATGACCAGTCACAAGGAAACCATCACTAGCACTGGGTATTATGATTGGTTTTTATAATAATTGGATTGATTTCTAGAGTTGATCCTTCTACTAACACCCATCCAGAGAAGGAGTGGACTGGGTTTAGCTGGGTACAGGGCAGGGCCAAGCAACCCAGGGAGAATGAAACCAAAGGCAGGAAAGGGCCCCTAAGGTCAAGGAGGACAGAGATAAGGAAACCAACAGGGCATAAATGTTCCCAGGTGCTCACGGCAGGAAGGAGTGGGGCTATAAGATGCACGTTGATCTCCCAGGTCAATGCTGCAGATAAGCACAGATAAGACAAGAAATCTCTGAGGCCTGAGTAGCCTGTGCTATGAAGAAAGAAAGGATGGTGGCAGGCAAGGGAAGCTCACGCAAGCCTAGCCCATGGAGCCTGGCGATCTATGGAGGTGAGGAGATAAAATGAAGGGTCCCCAAATCGCACCTTCCCGCAGAGTGATTAGAAGAAGAAATCTGTTGGGAGATTCAGAGAGCCAGTACCTTATAAGAACTTCCGGCCACCAGAACTCAGTATAATTGTGTTGTTCAAGCTGCTCAGTTAGCGTCCTTTGGTAGGCAGGAGTGCAAAGGCCATAGTCGGTCTGGCCCCTTTCACCCCTGACCTCAGCTCTTATTACTCTTCCCCCATTCACCTCCTCAGCACAACTGGCCCCCTATTCTGCAGAGACACCTGGCACACCTCCACCTCGGGGACTTTGCAGGGCTGTTCCCTCTGCCTGGAACCTTCTTCTCCCCAATTCTGCCTGGCTCCCTCCCTCATCTCTTTCAAGTCTTCACACAAACGTGACCTTCTCAATAAGGCTTTTCCTGACCCCTTCTTAAATATTGCACCTTTCCCACTACCACCTCCTGGTTCCCCTTACCCTGCTCAGCCCTTTTCCCAGCAGCCCTTGTCACCTTCTAGCATACGATATACTCTCCTTGTTTATTACCTTTATTGTCTCCTGTATGTCCCCCTGCATTAGAAGTTGCATCCCATGAGGACAGGAATTTTTGTCTGTTTTGTTCACTGATTTCTCCCAAGTCTAGCACAGTGTCTGACACACAGATGGCACTCAACAATTGATGAACAAATAAATGATGTAGAGTGGCCGATGCCGGGTGTGTGTGCACATGTGCGCATGTGTGTGTGTTGTTTCAGTTCTTATTATGTATCCACCCCATGCTGAGCACTTCTTGAATGCCCATGGAAAGCTCTTAACAACTCTCTGGGGTAATAACTATTATCCTCACTTTACATAAATGAAGAAACTAAGGCTCACAGAGGCTAAGAACCTTGCCTATGCTACTTCCGTAACCCAGAATGTTGGAGTCTGTATTCACATCCCAGGCTTTCTGATCCTGATGCCACACTGGCTCCTTGAAGGGCACTGGCAGGGACTCTGTCCAGGAGCACATCCCTCACCCGGTTTCCTAGGGATCAGGGTGGTGGGCCAGGGCAGCTGCCGCTCTGACGCCTGAGCAAAATGTTTCTAGAGTGACCTTGCGCCACGGCTGGCCACTGCCCATCTGGTAATCCCTCAGGCTTCTGGGCTTGGCTCCCTGGGGATCAGCAGGGTCCAGATCACCCTGAATCTGCCACTCACACGTGTGCCTGGGAGGGCAAGAGAAAGGGAAGACGAGAGAAGGCACTAAATGAGGGCAGGGAGCAGCAGGCTATTGAATTCTAGATTCACCAGGAGCCAAGTGGGCCGGGAGGCTGGTCTTACTGGCTGTGTTCAGCGGGCACCCAGTGGGCAGAAATCCCATTGCCCAGTTCTCCTGGGGTGGGGGTTGAAGGGCAGACTGTAACTCTGTAGTTGTATTGTAACGGCGAAGGAGGAAACAAGAGCAGCTGATCCGGCCTGGATCGGGAGTGCCCACGTGCGCACAGATAGGTCTTTGTGTCCCAGGCCCAGACAACAGGCTGCATTCTTCCCCCACCTCGGTGACGTCCTTCGTGGACATGTCCCCAGAGCACATTTTCAAAGGATTAATCAGCTAAGGATCAGATGACACGGCATTCCCTCTGTTACCCACTCTTTGCCTGGGCTGTGCCTTCTCTTGTCTCTGAGCACAGAGCGGGTGGCTGGCCCCAGCCCTGCTCTTGGGTGCTTATAGTGGTGCGCCCAGGCCTCAGTGATCTCAGGTGTTAGAATCTCAGAACATAGCTTCTGGCAGAACTAGTCCAGCATCCTCATTTTACTGGAGAGATATGGAGGTAGTGGTAGAGCCAGCACTGGGACCCAGGGGGTCCACCCCCAACAGCAGTGTCCTTTCTGGTGGGAGGGCTAAGCTGCCCCGGAATCTGGCTGTTACAGCAGCCCCACCAAAGGACCTAGACCACCTCTCAGCAAAGCCTGAGGGAGATGCATTCTTTGTGAAGGTAGACTTAACTCTCACTAGGTTGATTCCCAGTGTGGCCTGACTGGTTTCCAAAGCAAATGGCTTTACTTGCTGACGCCAAATGCAGGAGACAGGAAGCACCCCAGGTTGTTGCTTGCTGTCCTGCTTAGCCACACTGTGGGACCCCCAAGGGATCAGTTACCAGTGAAGTGCTTCTTTCTCTAGATGTACAAAAAAACATCCCTTGAACACTAGGATGGCCACCTTCCCTGGCTTTTCCGGGTCATGCTTTCAGAATTAGAAGACCTGGGTCCTACTTCCAGGTATCGTAACTTCAAACTGCAAGATCATGAAAAAGGAGCTATCCTCTCTAACCCTTCATGTTCTCACCATAAAATGGGGTTTATGATCTCTTCCCTCTGCCCCTCACAGTCCACTGCAAAGAGCAAATAAAATAATGCATGTGAAACACTATGATGATGACAACTATGACCATGACTATTACTACTACGATTACTACTGCCGCTGTGACCACTGCTGCTGCTATCACTACTACTGCTACTACCAGCAATAGTTGCCAAGTGCTAAGCAGCTACGCAATGTTCCAGACTTTGTCTAACTCATTTCCAATATTTTCAAGTATAAAGATCCTTTATGTTTTATATCATCAAATATAGACCCTCCACATGAGAAAAATTTTATATTTAGTTTCCATAGATCAAAAAAATACATGAAAGTATAAAGCTAACTTTAAAATATGTTTTTATTTTATTGATTACTTAGTGGTTAAGTATATTTCTAAAATAGTCATACAAGTATGCTTAAACCATATAATTTATTTTCTCCAAAAAATGCTTGGTATCCTTATGGATTTGTAGGCCTCTTACAATAACTGTAGGGTCTCTCATTCAATTTAAGCCTCAAAAAAACCTAAAGTAAATTAGTATTCCCATTTTACAGATGAAAACAATGAAGATCAACAAGATTACACACCCCTTGTAGATGGTGGAGTAATGGTGGAGCCAAGACGCAATACCAAACCTTCTGATTCCAAATTTTATGTTCTTTTCAGTGCACTACACTGAACATCTTCCAAACCTATAAAAAGTTAGGCAAATTTAAACCAGAGTTTGATCATTTGATTGGCTTTTTTTCACTCAGTATAATTCTCTGGAGATGCATCCAGGTTACTGTGTGTATTAACTGATCATTCCTTTTTACTGCTGAATGTTATTTTATGATATGGACATACCGCAGTCTGTTTAACCATTCACCCATTGAAGAACATCTGGGTGTTTCCAGGTTTTGGCTATTGTGAACAATCTGCTACAAACATTAGTGTACAGGGTTTTGTATGAACATTTGTCTTCATTTCTCTGGGATAAATGCCCAGGAGTGTAATTCTTATTTACACATCCATATGTATTTAGTGTTATGACTACTTTTTATTTTTAGCCATTCTGATAGGTGTGTGGTGATAAAATTGTGGTCTTAATGTTCTTTTCCCTAATGGCTGATGATGTTGAACAACTTTTCATGTGTTATTTGCCATCTGTATATCTTCTTCTGTGAAATGTCTATTTATATCTTTTGCCCATGGTCTAATTGGATTATTTATTTTTTTACTGTTGAGTTTCGAGAGTTCTTCATATATTCTAGGTACTAGTCTTTGCTGCATATGTGCTTTGCAAATATTTCCCCCACTCTGTAGCTTATCTTTTCATCATCTTAACAAGGGTTTTTGCGGAAGAAAAAATGTTAATTTTCATTAAGTCCAATTTATCAATTTTCCTTTCATGCATTATGTTTTTGGTGTCAAATCTAAAAACTCATTGCCTGTCCCTAGACCTCAAAGATTGTCTCCTATTTTTTGGTAAAAGTTTTATATTTTTATGTTTTACATTTAAGTTCATGATCTATTTTGAGTTAATTTTTGTATAAGGTATGGAACTTAGGCCAAGATGAGTTAGTTGTCTGGTTTATGTATGTATGTATGTATGTATGTTTGCCTATAGATATCCATTAGTGCCAGCATCATTTATTGAAAAGGTTTTCCTTCTTCTATTGAATTGCTCTTGTATCTTGTTAAAAATCAGTTGGGCACAAAATGTCCAGAATAGGCAAATTTATTGGTAGATTAGTGGTTGGTCTGGAGCTGGAGGGAGGAGAGGGAGTTGAGGTGAAATAGGAGTCACTAATAGAGGGTATGAAGTTATTTGGGGGGGGTGATAAAAATGGTCTAAAATTGATTGTGGGGATGGTAGCACAACTCTGTTAATATACTAAAAACCGTTGAATTTTACACTTTAAATAGATGAATTGTATGGTGTATGAATGATATCCAAATACAGTTGTTACCAAAAGAAATCAATTGAGCATATTTGGGTTTTTTTTTAATTTGTGAAAATTTATGGGGTACGTGAGAAATTTCATCACATGTATAGAATGCATAGTGATCAAGTCAGGGTATACAGGGTATCCGTCACCCAACTCTAACACAATACATTTTTGTTGAGTGTAGTCATCCTACTCTGCTATCAGACATTGACTTTATTCCTTCTATTTCACTGTATGTTTGTAACCTTTAGCCCATTTCTCTTCATCCTCCTCCCTGCCCTCCGTTCATCCTTCCCAGTCTCTGGTATCTATTTTTCCATAGATACTCTCTACCTCCATGTGTTCAAATTTTTTAGCTCCCACATATAAGTGAGAACATGCGATATTTGTCTTTTTGTGCTTGGCTAATTTCACTTAACATAATGACCTCCAGTTCCATCCGCATTGCTGCGAACGACATGATTTCATTCTTTTTTATGGCTGAATGGTATATATACACCACATTTTCTTTATCCAGTCTCCACCGATGGACACTTAAGTTGATTCTGTATCTTTGCTATTATGAACAGTGATGTGATAAACGTGAGAGTGCAGGTATCCCTTTGATATATTGATTTCCTTTCCTTTGGGTACATACCCAATGGTGGGATTGCTGGATCATATGATAGTTCTATTTTTAGTTTTTTGAGGAAACTTCGTCTGTTTTCCATAGTGGCTGTACTAGTTTACATTCCTACTAACAGTGTCTAAAAGTTCCTTTTTCTCTGTATCATTGCCAACATCTGAGTTTTTTTCCTTGTTTGTCTTTTTAATAATAGCCATTCTGACTGACATAAGATATCTCATTACGGTTTGGATTTGCATTTCTCTGATTAGTGATGTTAAGCATTTTTTCATGTATCTGTTGGCCATTTGTAAGTCTTCTTTTGAGAAATGTCTATTCATGCAGTTGGGCATATTTACATGGGTCTATTTCTGGGTTCTCTATTCTGTTGTTGGTCTATCCTTTGCCAATACCACATAGTCTTGATCACTGTAGCTATATAAGACTTGAAATTTGATACATGGTTTCCTTTCACTTTATTCTTTTTTTTTCAAGATTATTTTAACAAGTCTAGTTCCTTTGCCTTTCTGTATATATATAAGAATAACACTATCAGTATCTACAAAAATATCTACAAATATCTTACCGAGATTTTGATAGGTACAGTAAGCCTTCATAGCCATTGGTTTCACATCCATGAATTTAACCAACTAAGGATCAAAGTATTTTTAAAAGTAAAAAAGAAAAAAGAAACAATAGAGAATATCAACTATTTACATAGCATTTACATTGTATTAGGTATTATAAGTAATCCAGAGATGATTTAAAGTATACGGGAGGATGTGCATAGGTTTTATGAAAATACCATGCCATTTTATTAAGATACATGACCATTCAGGGAATTTGGTATGGGGGTGTCCTGGAACCAATCTCCTGCAGATACCAAGAGACAACTGTATTGTAATAACTGTATATCAGTTTGGGGGAAAATGACATCTTTACTCTGTTGAATTTTCCAACTCATGAACATGGCATGTCTCTGCGTTTATTTAGATGTTGTTTGATTTCTTTCATCAACATCATGTGGTTTTATGAATACAAGTCTTGTATATGTTTTGTTACATTTATACCTAAGTATTTCTTTTCATTAAGGCTATTGTAATGATGTTGTATTGCTAATTTTAGTGTCTAAGTATTCATTGCTAGTGTATATATCTCTGTGTGTGTGTGTGCATGATTGATTTGCATACTATGACCTTGTTAAACTCACTTATTATAATAGTTTTGGATGGGTTCTTTTTTTTTTTTTTGTCAGTTCACTGGAATTTCTATGTAGATAAGCATTTAATCTGCAAATAGGAAGAGTTTTATTTATTCCTTTCTGATCTGTATGCCTTTTATTTTCTTCTCTTGCCTGATTAAACTGGCCAGAACTTCCAGCACTGTGTTGACTAAAAGTGATGAGAGCAGACATCCTTGTTTTGTTCCTAATGTTAGGTAGAAAGTATTCAGTCTTTCCAGTTCAGTATAGTGTTAACTGTAGGCTTTTTGTAGATGTTCTTTATCAAGTTTAAGTTTCTTTCTGTTACTGTTTTCCAAAAGTTTTTATCATGAATAGGTGTAGAATTTTGTTGAATGCTTTTTTTTACATCAATTAATATGATCGTATGGTTTTTCTTCTTTTTTTAGTCTGTTAATATCGTGGATTACATTGATTGCAACAGCCTTGTATCCCTGGAATAAACACCACTTGGTCATGGTGTCTAATTCTTTTTATATATTGCTAACTTCTATTTCCTAGTATTTTCTTAGGGATTTTTGCACCTATATTCATGAGAGAAATTGGTCTGTAATTTTATTTTTTTGTACTGTTTTTGTCTGGTTTGGGTATGAGAGTAATAGTAGCTTCATAAAATGAATTGGTAAGTGGTCCTTCCTATTTTATTTTCTGGAAAGTGGAATAGAAGTGAATTCTTCTTCATTCTCCAAAGATACCATCTGGGCCTGGAGATTTCTTTGTCTGGAGTTTTTTCACTGCCAATCCAATTTACTTACTAGTTTTGGGCTATTCAAATGATCTATTTCATATTGGGTGAGTTGTGGTCATTTGTGTTTTTCAATAAATTTGTCCATTTCAAAAAAATAAAATTACAGACCAATTTCTCTCATGAATATAGGCACAAAAATCCCTAAGAAAATATTAGGAAATAGAAGTTAGCAATATATAAAAAGAATTAGACACCATGACCAAGTGGTGTTTATTCCAGGGATACAAGGCTGGTGCAATCAATGTAATCCACTATATTAACAGACTAAAAAAAGAAGAAAAACCATACGATCATATTAATTGATGTAAAAAAAAGCATTCAACAAAATTCTACTCCTATTCATGATAAAAAACTTTTGGAAAACAGTAACAGAAAGAAACTTAAACTTGATAAAGAACATCTACAAAAAGCCTACAGTTAACATTATACTGAACTGGAAAGACTGAATACTTTCTACCTAACATTAGGAACAAAACAAGGATGTCTGCTCTCACCACTTTTAGTCAAATTTATGCATGTAGAGTTGTTAATAGTATCCCTTTTTATTAACCTTTGGATGTCTCATGGTCTGTAGTGATATGCTGTGTTTTGTACCTGATATTGGTAAATTGTGTCTTCTCTCCTTTTTTCTTTGCCAGTTTCACTAAAGGTTTGTCAGTTTTATCGATGTTTTCAAAGGACCGATTCTTTGTTTCATTGATTTCCTCTACTATTTTTCTGTTTTAAATTTCATTGATATCTGCTTTAACTTTATTAGTTTCTTCCTTTGGCTTGCTTTGAGTTTATTTTGTTCTTCTTTTCTATGTCCCTGAGATAGATTACTGGTTTGAAATTTCCCCCTTTTCTAATGTATGCATTTAGTGCTATAAATTTCCCTCTCAGCACTGTTTTAGCTGTGTCCTACAAATTCTTTTGTTACATTTTCATTTACATTTAGTTCAGTGTATTTTTTAAAAATTTTTATTTTTAATTATTATGGGTACATAATAGTTGTATGTATTTATAGGGTACATGTGATGTTTTGATACAGGCATACAATGTATATTAATCAAATCAGGGTAATTGGGGTATCTATCACCTCAAACATTTATCATTTCTCTTTGTTAAGAAATTCCAATTTCACTCTTTTAGTTATTTTAAAGTATACCATAACTTATTGTTGACTATAGTCACTTTGTTAAACTATCAAATAGTGTTCATTCTATTTAACTACCTAACTATATTTTTGTACCCAATGTGTTTTTCAATTTCCCCTGAGGCTTCCTCTTTGATTTATGTGTTATTTAGAAGTGTGTTGTTTAGTTTCCTAGTATGTGGGCATCTTTTGGTTTTCTTTCTGATATTGATTACTAGTTTGAGCTTTTTGTGGTCAGAGAACCCACTCTGTATGATTTCAGTTTTTTTAAATTTGTTGAGGTTTATTTTATGGCCCAGGATATATATGTTCCATACACTGGAAAAAAATGTGTATTCTGTTGTTTTTGGGTAAAGTGTTCTATAAATGCTGATTGGATGTTTTTTGGTTGTGTTGTTAAATTTTTCTATATCCTTGCTTATTGTCTATTTAGTGGTTCTCTCAATTGTTGACAGAGGGGTGTTGAAATCTCTATAAGTGTGGATTTGTCTATTTCCCCTTTTTTGTGTCACATACTTTGTAGCTAGATTGTTTGGTGCATACTTATTTAGGATTTCTACTCTTGGTGGATTGACCCTTTTTTCATTATGTAACATTCCTCTCTTATTCTGGTAATTTTATTTGGTCCAAAGTCTACTTTGTCCAATATTAACATAGCCAAAATTGCTTTCTTTTGATTGATGTTTGCATGATATATCTTTTTCATCATTTTACTTTTAGTCTGCCTATATTGTTACATTTAAAGTGAATTTCTTGTAGACAGCATATAGTTGGTTCATTTTTTAAAATCCACTCTGCCAATCTTTGTATTTTAATTGGCATATATGGACCATTTTCATTTACTGTAATTTTTGATATGCTAGGGCTTACATCTTCCATTTTATTTTTTGTTTTCTGTTTGTTCTCTCTGTTTTTCATTTCCCTGTTTTTATTTTCATACCTTCCTCTGGGTTACTTGAACATTTTTTAGAATTCCATTTTTATTTACCTGTAGTGTTTTTGAGTGTATCTCCTTATATAGTTTTTACAGTGGTTGCTCTTGATATTATATTAAATATACGTAACTTATCATAATCTACTGGTGCTATCATTTTACCAGCACAAGTGTAGAAATCTTACCTCCCTTTATATCTCTTTATTCTCCCCTGATGATATTACAATTTTCTTAAGTATTTCCTCTTTATACTTAGAACCACATCAGACAGTGGTGAAATTTTTTGCTTCAATAATCACACATAATTTAGAAGACTCAAGAGGAATCTTTACCCATATTTTTGCTTACCATGTGTTTTTGTTCTTCCTGATGTTCCAAGATCCAGTCTTTCATTGTCTACTTCTGTTAGAAAACTTCTTTTAGCCATTCTTTTAGGGTGGGTCTGCTGGTGATAGATTTTCTTAGTTTTGCTTCATGTTTTCATTTCCCCTTCATTCCTGAAGGACATTTTCCTTGGATATGTGATTCTGGGTTGACATTTTTCAGCACTTGAAAAGTGCGTTGACACTTCCTTCTACCACTGTGGTTTCTGATAAGAAATTCACTGTCATTTGAATTGTTTTTCCCCTGTAGGTAAGGTATTGTTTTTCTCTCTGCTTGCAGAAGTTAGACCAATATAAGTCTTCACAAGGATTTCTTTAGTTTTATCCTGTTTGGGGTTCACTCAGCTTTTTAAATCTGTAGGGTTTTTTTTTTTTTTTGTATTTTGCCAAATTGGGGGACTTTTCAGCCATTATTTCTTTGAATGCTTTTTAGCCTTTCCCTTTTTCTCTTCTTTACACCAATGACAAATGTTAGATTTTTTTGTTATGGTCTCATGAGTCCTGAGACTCTGTTCATTTTTTTTTTTCCCCAGTGTATTTTCTCTCTGTTGTTCAGACTGATGGTAATTTGAGTAATTGCTCTATCCTCAAGTCCACTGGTTCTTTCCTATTCTCCCTCCATTTTCTTATTGAGCCCATCCATTGAGCTTTTTATTTAGTTATTATAATTTTCAGTTCTAAAATTTCCATTTGATTTTCCTTTGTCCTTTCTATTTCTATTTCTTTGCTGAGACTTTCTATATTTTCACTTGTTTCAAGATTGTTCAAAATTGCTTTTTTATGATGGCTGCTTTAAACTCTTTGTTAGATAATTCTAATGTTTCTGTCATCTTGGTGTCAACAGCTATCGATTGTCTTTTTTCACTCAATTTGAGATCTTGATGGTTCTTGGTATGATGAGTAAGATTTTCTATTGAAACCTGGATATTTGGGGTATTAAGCCTCTGTTTTAGCTACGACACTGCTGTGGCAGGAAAGTGGGGGGAGGGGTACTAGTTTATCACAGTGAGGTGGTGATGGAAGACCAGGTTCTCCTCTTGGCCCCCACTGCACTGAGATGGGGGCTCCTCATTACTGTTGGGCAGGGGTGAGAGTTCCAGCTCCCTACTGTGCCTCCACTGACAGCTTCCTGGCTGCACGGGGTAAGAGTGCTTCATTAGCTTCATTATTGCTTCCCATGTGGCTACAACAGACACCATGGGTGTGAGTGGCCTCTTTACCACTGTGTAGTGATGAAAGTCCTGACGCTAAACTAGTCCTGATGCTACTGTAATGGGGAGTGGGAGAGGCACCTTTTTATAGCCTAATAAACATGATCTTTGCTCGTATGGAGGCTACAGGTTTTTTCATGGTATTTGTCTGCAGAAGAGCAGTAAATTTCTAAAAGTTTTCTATTTTGCCAGGATGCCCCTTCCCTGGCATTGACTAGAGAGAGCAGGCTTTTGTTGAAGCTTTTTTTTTTTTTCATCTGCATCCATTGACATTTCTGGGTTGCCAGCTTCTCCAGCATCCATTCTTGGATATGTAAGGCAAAAAGAAATCCCGGGGAATTCAACTCCTTATTGTTCTTCAAGACTTGAAGTCCCTATTTAGTCTGGCTTCTGCTCTCAACTCTCAAGAGTTTTCTTATGTTTGTTTGATATATAATTTCCTGGCTACTTATTTGAGGAATAGGAAAAAGTACATCTACTCTGTCTTCACGGAAGAAGAAGTTACTATGCAGCCTTTGATACTGGCTTCTTCCACTCAGCACAATGCCTTTGAGACTCATCTATGTTGTTGGGTGTGTTAATAGTTTATTCCTTTTTACCACTGAGTATTCCATTGTATATTCATGTTTGTTTATATACGCATCTATTGAAGGAAATTTTAGTTGTTTCCAATTTGGAGGATTATGAATAAAGCTGCATTAAATATTCTTACACAGGTTTTTGCATGAACACAAATTTTCATTTCTTTGCACTAAATACCCAGGAGTAGAATTATTGGATAGTGTGGTAAGTGTATGCTTAAACTTTGTAAGAAACTGCTTAATTGCTTTCCAGAATGGCTATATCATTTTGCATTCTTACCAGCAGTATATGACAGTTCCTGTTACTCCACATCCACTTGGCATTTTTAGTATTTTTATTATAGCCATACTAATAGATGTGTAATGGTATTTCATTGTGGTTTAATTTGCATTTCCCTAACAGCTAATTATCTTTAACACCTTTTCAGGTGCTTGATTGCCATCCATATATCCTCCTTGGGAAGGTGTCTGTTCAAGTTTTTTGCCTTTTTTTTTAATTGGCCTGTTTGTTGTCTTCCTGTTGAGTTTTGAGTGTTCTTTACATATTCTGAACACTTTAACAAGGTTTTAATATCATAAATCTAAAGCAAAGATAGAGAAAGAAAGAAAAAGTAAAGCATTCTAATACAATCAGCTGTTATTCCATTAGCAATCTGTCTGCTAAGTATTCCTCCTGAGATTCAAACATGTAGCCTTGGCTACATGAGGACTGCACTCTCTCACCAACAGAAGTCATAGCCCATTTGAAGTTCAGGCTCCAGAAAGTAGAGATTTTTCCATTCTCTCCATGACTTGAAAAATCCAGTAAAGTAGAACATTGGGCTTGGGCATCTTATGAATATTTGTTTTCAATGGTGAACTCCTAGATAGCACAGACTGTGTCTACTTCATTTTGTTTTTCCTAAGACCCACACATTAATGTATTCATTCAAAGAATATTTATTTAGTTGTTATTATCTGCTGGGCACTGCACTCTGTGCTGAGAATATAACGATGAATAAACAGAAATTGTTCATGGACTCATGGAGCTTACATATTAGGGCCTAGTATACAGTAGTTACCCAAGACATGCTTATTTTTAATTTCCTTCCATGTTAAAAAATTTCCCCCTAGAGTAAGTTGCCTTTTAAAATCTTTTAGTCTATCTCTCTATTTCCATATTGCTTCTTTTAATTAAGTCTTCTAAAAATCATACCAAATTCCTATCAATATTTTTTTTATGCTCAAACACATCTGTTTCATTTTTTCCCTAGTTTTACTGAAAGTCCTCTGTATTCTTTTCTCAACTGGACTGCTTGCTTTCTAGGACTGTGACATGGCTGGCTCCCTAGGACTTTCAGTGTTCCTCTATATGAGAGCCCAGGTTTCCAGATACCAAGTTTTTTTCTTTTTAATTTGTTCCTCATTTGTCTGGAGTTCATTCTCTAGTAGCTTCTTTAAAAAGGATACATGGGTAGTTATTTTTAAATTCATGTATGTAAAAAATGAATTATTCTATTCTCTTATTTGATTAGTAGTTTAGCTGGATATAGAACTCTAGGTTGAAAATAATTTCCCCTCTGAGTTTTCAATGCATTTCTTCATTGCATTCTAGCTTCTAGCATTGCTCCTGAGAAATATGATGACTTTCTAAGTCTTGATCCTTTGTATGGACCTCTTTTTCTCTTCAGAAGATTATGTGTTCTTCTTTTTACCCATAGTGTTCTGAAATTTAATAATAAAGTGGCTTGGTATGGGATTTTGTTCATTATTACAGCAGAGCCCTGTGGCCTCTCTCATTCTGAAGACATGTGCTTCAGTTTGTGGGAAATGCTCTCGCACTCATTTCTACAATAGCCTCTCCTCCGGTTTCACTCTTCTTCCCTTCAGAAGCTCCTATTAGCCTAATGTTGGACCTTTTGTGTCAACTCTCTACATTTCTGATATTTTCCCCTGTTTTCTATTCCTTTGTCCTTTTGTTCATTGGAGTTCCTCTGAGATAACCTTGACTTTATCCTCTAATTTTTCTAGCAAATTTTAAAATTTATTATGCCACATTTTTGATTTGCAAGAGTTCTTCTTTCTATCATCTTGCTCTTGTTTCATGCTTGTAAAACTTCCTCTAATTCTCCTGAGAAGTTTAGTTAACTATTTTATATGGTTTACTCTGGTTTCTGTACTGTGTCCATTTCTCCCACTTCTCTGGATTTAGAACCAGCTTTGTCTAACTCTCTCTACTGCCATACACTCAAGGATCATGATCCACTAAGTCCTGGGAGTATTTGCCTATCAGATCGATTTACAACCCTGACAGGTAACCAAGAAGAATGAAGTCCAACATGGCTTTGGTCCAGATTAGATGTGTGGAGGAGCCAGGAGACAGGGGCCAAGACAGAGAACAACTGAGGAATGGTAAAAGACCCCAAGAAAATTCACACACTTGGCAGCATTCCTTTAGCACCAGCCTTCTCTGCTGCTGGCCTCTGGGGAGGTAAATGTCTCCAGCTAGCTCTGGGACAAACCCAGTGCCTGGGAGCTCCAGACTGCCACTGGACTTCCAAGGACACAGGCCACGTCACTCATGCTCATGGGCTTGATTGTGTTTCAACGACGTTTGTATTTCCCTGTCTCCAAAGAGCTCTTCTTTTGCACCTGTGTTCCAACTGAAGCTCTGCTTGTGAGACTCCTGAACTGGATGTCCCGTTGCCGACCACGTCTCAGAGGTCACTTGCCACAGCAGGCACACCATCCTGTCCCCATTTTTTTCCAAGCAAGAAAGCCCTGGCCATTTAGCACTCATGATCCGTCCTTCACGCCTCAGGTCAAACGTTCTTTTTCTCAATCACTTCACTTATTTTTTCATCAGTACTGGAAAATTCTCAGCCATTATATCATTGATTTATCCCCTTGCCAATTCTCTTTTTTCTCTGTGAACTCTGGACAGTTTCTTGCAGGAGCCCACACATGGGGCCCTCTGCTTCCTCTGTGGAAGGCCACTCAGTGCACACGGGGCAACCCGAAAGTGCGGGCTGTTCGTGTCCTCAGGGTAACCCTCCACCATGGGAGGACAAGACCCCTGGGTAAATGCTCCTGCCCCCCATCCTCTGGTGGGACAGCTCTGAGGTTTATTCTATAGTTCTTCAGAAGGTCCCCAGCAAGATGAAGCCTGCAGTAGCAACTAACTCATTAAATACTCTGTTTGATCTTCCCCCTCCCCTGCCCCACTTTCTTCCCTCCCTCACATTTGCTTCCTGGGATCACGTCCCAAAGAAACTGTCCACAGCCAAGCCCTTGTCTCTAGCTCTGCTTTCTGGGCAATGTAAACCTGGATATTTCCTCTTCCATTCTCAGATCCTGACACTCCTGGTGTTTTAACTAAACAGAACTATTTTTCATTTATTAAATACAGCACCCTCCCTTCACATCACTGAGGCTTTTCTTCAGGCTGGAATGACTTCCAGACTTCCATCCTGCTCTGTCTGGCCAAATGATCACTATCCTTCAAGACTCACCTGAAGTATCACCTCTTCTGGAAGGCCTCCCCATATTCCATCCTAACTTTATACACACACGCATACACACACAGACATATATTTTTTAACCTCATCTTTTTCAAATTTGT
This sequence comes from Daubentonia madagascariensis, assembly GCA_023783475.1. Classification (NCBI taxonomy): domain Eukaryota; kingdom Metazoa; phylum Chordata; class Mammalia; order Primates; family Daubentoniidae; genus Daubentonia; species Daubentonia madagascariensis. Next base: position 3,468,702 of record JAKFHU010000913.1, on the reverse strand, counting down.
TTTTCTAACTAGGCTGCATACTAGAGGCGCTGGCCATTTCCTACTCATCTCTGAAGCCCCCACTGCATCAAAATGAATGTGTTAAATGAATGAGTGAATGAATGAATGAATTAATGCATTCATGCCAGGTATCCATAGAGCACTGCGTACTTCCACCCTATTTTTTCACAAGATAATAGTAAAGAAGGTGATAACCGTAATTCCCATCACTGTCTAGCACTCTAGAGTTTACAAAGATATTTAACATACAATATTTTATCTGAGCTTAACAACCTTGTAAGAGAGGCAAGGAAATTACTATTCTCTCCATTTTATTACTGAGAAAATTAGGGCTCAGAGAAGAGAACTGACTTTCCCGGGGTTGCACAGCACAAGAACCTAGCACTCTCAACTACTGCTCCAGCACTCCTCTTTCTAGATACCTATGGTTCAGCCCCACCTTGCCTGCCCTTTGCCTCAGAGTGAACCCCCATTCCCCCTGACCACCTCCTCCCCACTGTCTGCCCCCATTCTCTGGCCATTCATTCCTGACAGGCAGATTTCCTCAGTGTCCCAGCAAACCATTCCCCAAACGTTCTGCGGCTCTCTCTGAGCTTTGTCCAGGCCATGGTCCTAGACTGTCCTTGCTCCCCAATTCCCCAAACTCTTTCCCAACTTTCCCAGTCAGTTGCTTGGCCCCCCCTTGGGCTTGGGAGCCTTCTGTGGTGACTCTGAAAAAGGCTTTTCTGCAGCCCCATTTGCCTCCCTTTTTTGACTCATCCGATGGGTCTCAGCTTGAACGTCACTTCACCTAGGCAGTTTCCCACCCTGACTTTCCAAACTGTATTAGATCACCCTAGCATGCCACACTTTTCCTTCATGGCTACTATTACAACATTTAACAATTATTTGTTTGTTAGTCTCTTCCAATAATGATAACAGCAGTTAACATTTGCCGAGCACTTCTTGAGCTAAGTGTCTTTATTACATTATTTAATTCTCATAGTCCTGTAGGGTGGAAGAACATATAGTTAATCAGATAAAGAACATACTTCTTACCTACTAGTACATTCTAAACTCTTAACATAGTGCCTGGCACATAGTGGGAGTTCAATACCTATTTGTTAAATGAGCAAATGAACTCCCTTTGGCAACACATCATTGAAACTTGCTGTTCTCAAGACACATCTTCCCTAACCAGTCCTCAAAATTCTGTAGTCATGCTGACTGTCATTAACATTTAGGGGAAAGCCCATATCAGTATCTGCTGTTCATCCACTCATTCAACAAATATTTGTTGAGCTCCCATTGGGTACCAGACACATGCTAGGTGCTGGGGTGACAATGATGAGTAAGATTGCCATGTTCCTGTCCCCCATGAGCGCACTTAGAGTCTAGCAAGCAAGACACACAACTGAATAGGTAATCATTCTAAAGAATAGCAAAGCTTACTGGTGAAGTACAAAGGGCTATGGGACTCCATTACAGGGATCCCTAACCCAGCTCAGGGGGTCAGAGAAGGCTCTCCAGAAGAAGTGATGTTTGAGCTGGGACTTAAACAAATATGTAGAATGTCAGTGAACTATTTTTATTCTTTATGAGATATATGTAGAGTTTAATGCTCATTTTGTTATTTATTTCTTGCTTGCTTCTTTCTTGTTCGGTATCATGCATCTCAGAGTGAAAGCTCCCACAAGGGTTTTATCCATTGATCCTCTTTGTCCAATGACCAGAAAGATACAGAGTATAAAAAGATGCCTTTTGGTTATGGTGAGGAAGATGATGATGAAAAAGGAGACACATGGAGCCCTTTCTCTGCCACCCACCTCCATGTAAATAAAGGTGAAGCTGGGAACATAGTTCTACTTGGGTGCCCTAGAATGACCAGGGGAGTGGGAGTCCAGGATAAGATTCTGATTGTACTTCCCTACCACCAGCTCCCTCTTCAGTCCAGATAGAATTATGCTGAAATGATCAAGGGCAACATCTATCAGCAGAACCCAGGGGCTTCTCCCAGAAAGTGCAAGGAGAGAAGTGATGGAGCCAGAGTATGCCGCTCATGTGGGTCAGGCCCATCTGGCTAATGGGCAGCCTGAGAATGTGAGTGGAAATTTATCCCCAGTGCCTAGGGGGATGCAGTCTGCCACAGTATTAGGCCCTGCCCCAGCCCCATTGATGCTACGTTGGTGCTGGATTTGTGCAGACAAGGGAGACAACACACCAACACACCATATCCTGGCTGGTCTACCTGTTTTTCCCTCCACCCTCCATGGCCTCCCTGAGTCCCCGCTCAGTAATGACCACTTCAAAGTGGAAGCTACAGCAGCCCCAGCTCCACAGCTTGATGTCACATTTGTCTAGCTCAGATGACACAGACATTTGTACTGCCGTCTTTTTGTCTTCCAATCATTTTATTAGGCTTTTCTTTAGGATTTATTCCCTTTAAGCATTCTAACTGCTCAGAGTGTGCTGAGAGAAATCATTTTTCCAGGAGCCCATTGAGATGGGGGTTGGAGAGTAAGAGGGGTCTGTGTGTCCTCGGTGGCTACTGTGAGGGTGACCTGCAGAAGGCCTTGCCTAGAAGCAGGCAGAGGCAAGGAAGGGCTCCCTGGGAAGGGCCATGTGGGGCCATCATGCCCTCCTGCTCCTCTACAGGGTGGCCTTAGCCTGTAAGTTTGGACTCTGAGTCCTGCTCCTTTGGCAAGCAGGGTGTCAGCATTATGGTTATTAAAACTTGCGTGTGCTTGCCATCCTGCCTGACCTCAAGCCCCTTGCTTTAGATAATCAAGTCACTCGTCTCCTCTTTAGTACATACTCCAAAAACCCCTGTGATAAGTTCCTTCAGGAGACTTTGTGTTCCAGAAGCCCAAGTAATTCTCTCAGGTGAAGGGCTCTGAGGACAGTGCAAAAGAGCAAACTGCAGAAGGGGCAGGTTAAATATTCCTCTGCGTGTAATGTGGGTCTTCAGTTTTTCTTTGATTTCCCCTTCCATCTCAAAGCAAGTTTCTCTTACCTTGCTGATCACACATTGCCTAAAGAAATCTGTGCTAGCTTTTTTACTCCATTTCTAGATTTTTTCCCAGATTAATTCAGCACATGAAAGGTTAATCCAGCATCCGAGGTCAAGGCAACATCCCTAATGGCCTGAAGTATATGTGGGCAAAAGTTCTAGAAAGGATAGCCAGTCCTCCCCTGCCATGCTGTGGTTTGTCGTTGGCCTGTAGGAGACTCTCCAGCAAAGCAACACCCCACAGCTGTGCCTGACCCCAAGCCTGACCTCTGGCCCAATCCCTACAATTAAATATTCCGAGGTGGCTCATGGAGCCACAGGTCACGCTGTAGACAGGCTGAGCTCCCTTCAGTGGCTGGGCTGTGTGTGGTCACAGGACAGAGCTGCCGAGAAAGGCCAATTTCTACCCACCTGGGCTTTGCCGTTGGTTTGCTATTCAACTTTGGACCCAAAATCCAACCACTCACAGCCTCAGTTTCTCCATAGGAACTTATCTCCCTAAATTTTGGTTTGTAGTGAGGCTCATGATCCAGTTTGAATCTTACCATTCTTACTTACTAGTTGTGTGCTGGAGGATAGATTACTTGTTTTCCATGAGGATTCATTTTTTCATCTGTACAAATGTAAATAATAATTTTTTACAGAGTTGCTGTGAGGAGTAGAGTATTGTAGACTCTTAATATGAGATTATTATTAGTAGTAGTCCCTATCACTGGACGGTCCTTCTCCCTCTTTTCCCCTTTCCCTATCACATTGCTAACTCATATATACTCCTCTGGGATCTAACTGAACATGTATTTAGTGAATTGAAGGAAAAACAAAGGTGCCAACATTTTTCTGAAACATGAACAGTGAATTCTCAATATTTTGTACCCTTTTGATTTTGTCTCTTATATATGACCCAATGCTTGGAACAGCATCAGATATATATGCAGCATTTTTGAAAAATTTGCTGAATAAATAAATGGTCTAACAAAGATATGTACAGAAATTGGGGTTAAGTTATTTTAGATGAATGGACCAAACGAAAATATGATCTTACTTTTTCTGCCTCCAAACTTTGTTCATATCCATGGAGGCTACACAAGCCAGAAACTTGGGTGTCTTCCTTATCTCCTCCCACCCTGTCCCCTTCTATGTCTAATTTGTCAACATATCTGGTTAGTTCTACTTTCTAATTATCCCATAGGATTGCCCTCTCTACTCCAAATTCTTTGCTTCTCCCAGATCAGGCTGGGTCATCTCTTGCCTGCTGCCACGGCATCCTAACTAAAATTTCTACCTTATGGCATTGCAGGGCACATTTTTGACCAACATCATCTTTCAAAACCCAAGTCAGGTCCTGCCACTCCCTTGCTACCCCTTCGATGGCTCCCCATCTTCTCTATAGAATGGTTTTTAAACTTAGCTAATTATTAGAATCATCTGGGAAAAACTTCTAAAAAATCAAATCTCTGATGGTAGGTCCTGGGATTTGTAGGCCTTAAAAGTTGCCCAGGTGACTCTGACGGCCAGCCGGATTTGTGTTTCCAGGCTGACAGCCCTCCTCTGCCTGGCATAGAAGGCTTTCCATGATCCATCCCCCACTTTCCTCTGCTATATCATTTCATGCCTCTTTCCCTGTCTTAAATTTTATGCTCTAAAAATGCTGAAAGCTGACAGTTTTTACACACATGATGTTATTCCTTCTCTCTGCTTTAAAATACAGTCATGTTTCACATAATGACATTTCGGTCAACAATGGACTACACATACAATGGGAGTCCCTTAAGATTATAATGGAGCTGAAAAATTCCTATCTCCTAGTGATGCCATTGTTGTCGTAATGTAGAGCAATGCATTGCTCGCGTGTTTGTGGTGATGCTAGCTTAAGCAAACCTACCATGCTGCAAGTCGTATAAAAGTCTAGCGCATACCACTGTGTACAGTACGTAATACTTGATAATGATAATAAATGACTATGTTACTAGTTTATGTATTTACTATACTTTTTATTGGTACTTTAGAGTGTACTTCTTATACTTACTTTTTAAAAGTCAACTGTAAAACAGCCTCAGGCAGGTCCTTCAGGAGGATTCCAGAAGAAGGCATTGTTATAGGAGATGACAGCTCCATGCATGTTATGGCTCCTGAAGACCTTGCAGTGAAACAAGATGTGGAGGTGGAAGACAGTGATATTGATGATCCTGACCCTGTGTAGGCCTAGGCTAATGTGTGTGTTTGTGTCTTAGTTCTTAACAAAAATGTTTGAAAAGTAAAAAAAATAATAATTTTTAAAACAGAAAAAAGCTTATAGAATAAGGATATAAAGAAAGAAAATATTTTTGTACATCTGTACATGTGTTTGTGCTTTAAGCTAAATGTTATTATTAATACAAAAGTGTCAAAAGTTTTAAAAAATTAAAAAGTTTATAAAGGAAAAAAGTTACAGTAAAGTAAGGTTAATTTATTATTGAAGAAAGAAAAATTTTTTAGAAATTTGGTGTAGCCTAAGTATACAGTGTTTATAAAGTCTACAGGAGCATGCAGTAATGTCCTAGGCCTTTGCTTTCACTCACCACTCACTCACAGACTCACCCACAGCAACTTCCAGTCCTGCAAGCTCCATTCATGGTATGGTAAATGCCCTATGCAGGTGTACCATTTTTAATCTTTTATGCCCTATTTTTACTGTACCTTGTCTATGTTTAGATATGTTTAGATACATAAATACTTACCCTTGTGTTACAGTTGCCTACAGTATTCAGTACAGGAACATGCTGTACAGGTTTGCAACCTAGGAGCAATAGGCTGTACCATGTAACCTAGGTGTGTAGTAGGTTTGTGTAAGTACACTCTATGGTGGTCTCACAACACCCTAATCACCTAACAACACATTTCTCAGAATGTATCCTGTCCTCAAGCAGTGCATGACTGTGCTTCCCCTGCTTCCCGCAATGGCTTTCTCTACCTTGTCCCCTGAAGAATTCCTATTTATCCCTCAGTTCCATCTCAGTCACCAAAGAGTTTATGCTGAGTGATTCCATTTATATAAAGTTCAAAACAGGTAAAACCAACTTGTGCTTTAGGAGTCAGGAAAGTGGTTACCCTTTGGTGGGGGACTGGGGGGGCATTCATAAATACATAAACCAGGAGGAGGCAGGAGTGGGGCTTCTAGGGCACTGGTCACATTTCTTGATCTGGGTGCTGATTACACATTTTTGCCCCAATTTGTGAAAATCCATCAACTGTGAACTAATTACTTGTGCAGTTTTTTGTATATTGGACTGGCTCAGGTGATTCTCCCTCCAGGAAGCCTTTGTGTATGCCTTCCTTAGAGTTAATCCTGCCCCTTTCCTGTTGCCACTCTGCCTAGTTCAGTCTTCTTTTTTGGCATTTAACCCTCCAAAGTACAATTCCTTTATTGACACATCTGTCTCCCCAGCTAGACTGGGTGCTTTAGGGCAGGATCTGAGCACCCCAGCACCTGCCAGCACCCTCCCACAGGCTCAACAGAGGTGTGGGACTGAATGAATAGACCAAAGAAGGAAGAAAACATGAGCTTTTGTGCAACGGCATTTGCTCCTTTTACCTCTCTTCCTATGGAGAATACACAATATGTGCTATTAAGCTGCTTTTAACCAACCACGGCAGGAAATCTAAATGGCTTCTCCCTGTTCCTCCCATGCCCATTCCCACAGCCAGGGCTCTGGCCCTCACAGCCTGCGGCGCTCTGCGGGGCTCTCCGTCCACTGAGCCAGTAGCAGCACTTCTGATCTCATCCTGTGTAAACACCGCAGCCCAGAAGGGTTCCCGTGGGATCACCAAGTTGGCATTTGCTCACTGTCTTCTATTATTGCTTAGCTGGAGAAAACATTTCACTGCTCCAGGCAAGTCATAACAACAATTTTTTTTGTAAAGGGCTTATGGGACTAGGAGGGGTTCCTGTGGCCACTTCTGAGCTAAAAGCAGACTCACCACTTGGAAACTGGGATGTCCCCCTCACTTCCTGCATCTTTCTCTACCTTCACCCTTTCCTTGTGTCCCCTCAGGTCCCACTTCCTGCAGAGACCCAGGTTCTAAGGCTCTTTGCCTCTCTTCCTACCCTAGCAAGAGCAGCTGTTAGGATAATGGCCACTTACAGCTCAGTGTGTATACATGGGTGAGGCAGAAGTAGCTCTGGTATAGTGAAAAGAGCTTGGGATTGGAACCATAAAACCCAGGTCACTGTTCTATCATTGTCACCTATTGTCCTTGGACAAGTCACTCCAACTGTCTTGGATTCCGTCCCCTTTTATGTAAACTGAGATATGAACAGGGCATATGCCGAGGATTGCTATGAGCATTCACAATGAGATGAGCTAGCACAAATGACTGACATACTGTAAACTGGGCAGTTGCATTTTAAACCTCACATCCCAAAGGAATTTCAAGCTGGGGGGAAAGTATAGGTCAGGTGGCCTCCTGATAAGAGCACTCCAGGACAGAAGGAAATAGAAGTTTATGGAAAGTTGCTCACCTCCTTCAGGGAGCTGTATTTTCACGCCTTGAGCATCCTGTCTCACTGGTTTTCAATGCACCCATCCCTGAGGTCACAGGAGCCTTCACTATGTCGTAAGGGCTATTCCCCACAGCATAACTGAGGCTGCAGCCTCATTCAATGGACACCACGTATGGCCCACCCCTGCCTGCTGTTCCTTCAGAGGAATGCTAAAATTCCCTGCAAACTTCTGTACCATAGGTGCTCAAGCAAAGCCAAATGTGCAGGAAAACATGCACACTTCTGTCAACAGGTCATATCATTGGACTCGAATGGTGAAAGTAAGTTTTGGGAGGCCATTCATAGCTAAGGACCTTCAGCTCATCAAAGAGAAAAAACAAAAACCTAAAATCCTAGCACCTAATTTAACAGTCTTTTTTCCTCCCCACCCCCCACAGGTGGATAGACCTAATTTAACAGTCTTAACACAGGATTCTCTGAGCTTCCCTTTGAGTTAACCATTATAGGGTGTATATGCTCAAGGAATCCCAGGTGAAACTATAGTGCAATTGCATAAGAATACATGATGGTGTGAAGGCTGAGATGCATTCCTACGAGTTAGCAAGTTTGTTCCTTAAGCATCTAGAGGGGAAACCAAAGATGTTCATTTTGGATGCTCACAGCCACTGACACAGCACCAGTGGCATGATGGCTATGCGGAAAGGCTTTGCTGTTTGATGGGCTTGAGATGGAATCCTGGTTCTGCCACTTTCTCACCCTGGGGCCCGGTGACGCTTAGAAAAATGTTAGAGTCAAGTGCCACCAAGTTAGTTTCCTTATCTGTACAATAGGAATTAAAATGCCTATCTCATAGTGGGGCTTTGTGAATTAAAGGAAGATGATGTGTGCAAAGTGCTAACCAATGACTGGGAGGTGGAAACTCAATAAATGGTAGTTATTTTAATATTCTGCTTTGGAACTAATTTTTTAGCAAGTGGTCCTTTACATGAGGACTCAGACTAACACAAGCATAGTTAAATTTCATTTCCATTCTCCCAAGATCTATTAGGAAAGGAAGGAAGGCTACTCATGCAAAAAGTGTATTAAATGATAGGGTTTCTTATCACTTCATTCAGGGCATGGTACAAGCTGGAGGTAAAAAATGTCTTTGGGGTTTACTATGACAGCCTTTGAGTCTCACCAAGAAAATCAGATCCTTCCAAGTAGGGGAAGAACAGAACTTCCAAAGATGGGTTCAACCTAAGTATCCCACACTAAGTAGGAAGATGTCTAAAGCTTCAGCCTATTCCAAGAAACAGCCACATTGGCTGCCTCTTATGGGGCTGGCTGGGTATCATTTTGATTGTTAATGAGAATGACCAGTCATTCAGGGACTGGGCTGGTTGCCCATGCACAAGTAACTCCCCAAACTTTCAAAAACATTTAGCTAAAAGAAAATTAGGCTCTTAAACTTCAACTATGGCATAGGCACCTAATCCCCCATACCAAATCATAATCACTTTGCATCAGTCAGTTCCACATTTATGCCTACAAGTTTTAACTACGTTAGGGGACAGTCAAGTAACAAAAAAGGACAGTCTCTTTATAAAGTGACCTCTGTTAAGGAGCTTCAGCCCAGAAGAAGGATTATCCTGCCAAGACCCTATTATAGTACATAGTCCATAAATGTTTATTGAGCAATTGACTGATTCATTGATTCATTAATTCATTTATTTAACAAATGCACACTGGGCACTTACTCTTGCAAGGCACAAAGGCCAGGGATGATTAAGACATAGTTCCTGATCTAAAGAAACTTAAAATCTAGTAGAAGAGTATAAAAAAGCTGGCTGTAACATCAGGAAGAATGAAGTAAGTGCTCTGGATGAGTTGCAAGTAAAGTGCTGTTGGAACTCAGAGGAAGGAGTAGTTGCCCAGCATTGAGGAAACACTGGAGAATATTCTGGTAAAGGAAGGCTAATGGATCCAGTAAAGGATTGGCTAAAGGTGAAATGCTGGTCCCCAGACAGGCTCTGTAAAGCAGCCTCCTCTTGGCCTACTCCACTTCTGCACCTCCTCTGCCCACCACAGACCCTCACCCTTGGCTCTGTGATGGCCTCTCCCCCTAGCAGGGCTGGGCTGGCTCCTCCCAGCATTCTCAGCGCTGCCTCTATCCACTGGATTCAGGCCAAGCATTGATCTTTCTGCACTGTCAACATGTCGTATCACTTTGCAAAGCCTGAATCTCATGGGCTCAGATAATAACCCCGAGGGATCTTAGGCAGGAGATTTCGTCTACAGAAAAATCAGTTCAGTTCTGAGCCCTGTTGTGAGTAATCTATTCCACCTTTTACTAAATGGGGATCTTGCCAATTTGGGGGCTTCTTTTGCCCTGCCTAGGAAGTAGAATAGAGAGAGGGACAAGAAGGGCAAAAGAGGAAGGAGCGAGTTATACAGCAGCATCAGGAATTTCGTCAAGAGACATAGAAGTGCCTAGCAGTTGGCAGTCTCTCTGTCTTACAAATAGGAACAGCTTGATGACATAATACAATAAAATCCCAGTGGCACTCTGTGATGTTTCATAATCATAATGTCTGGGACTTGTCAGTTTTGAGGTTCCCAAGATATTAGTCTTAGTCTAATGGCAAAGTAGAACCAAAGTGGAGCCTTTAAAAGATATGATCTCATCAGTTCTGAGGGCTGCTCTCAGTCAGGGAGCATGGGAGCCACCCAGGGAACAGTGCAAGGGACAGCCATGAGGCACCAACACAGGGGAGACCTGGACTTGGGTCCTGGCTCTCTACAAACCAGACATAAAGCCTTGCATAAATCACTTCACCTTTGTGAACCTCAGTTTTATCATCTTTGAAATGGGAGTATAAACTGGTCTGAGTGCAGTGGTGTTTACAACTAATTGATCACAACCAGTCACAGATTTCTTTGTTACTTCTCCACTCCCACTGCCTCACTTGACTAGCCTTTAAAAAAAAAGTGGAAGTATTAATGTCGTCTACTCTGACAAGATGGTCCAGAGTCTTAAACACCGTGAAATCCTTTTCCAGAAAACAGAAATCAGTGCAAGGGAGATTTAAACACAGTCAATTTATAGGCCAAAGACCACAAATCTAGAGTAGGGCTAACATAGGTTAGGAAACTAGTTTGTCTTTTCCTCTTTTTTTAAGAATTGACTATTCCTCACCTCTTGAGACTTCTAGTTCCCTAAGATGACAATTAATTATAATTATAATAACTATGTATTGAGCACTTACTCTGTGCGAGACTAGCTCTGTGCTAACCTCTTTATAGATATTAATTCATATAATCCTCATAATATTCTTACAAGATAGGAATTTTACAGATAAAGAAGGAAAGATTCAGAGAGAGAAGTAATTTTTCCAAAGTCACACAGTGAGGGACAGAGCTAAACTGTCTTCAGGGCTAGTGTTGGTTTTGAGAACAAAGGCAGGAGGATGGCTAATTCTAAACCAGTGTAACTTTCCTAGGCCATAAAGAATAGAATACGATGCTTGAGGTCAGGAGCTCGAGACCAGCCTGAGCAAGAGCGAGACCCCATCTATACTAAAAAAAGAAAAATTAGCCAGGCGTCATGGCACAAGCTTGTAGTCCCAGCTACTCAGGAGGCTGAGGCAGGAGGATTGCTTGAGTGCCGGAGTTTGAGGTTGCAGTGAGCTATGATGACGCCACTGCACTCTACCCAGGGTGACAAAGCGAGACTCTGTCTCAAGGAAAGAAAAAAAAAAAGGATAGAATCCAAAAGTCTCTCCTTTCCTTACCCCCTTCCTGGGACCCTTGCCAGAGTAGAAGTGGAGGAAAACCAGAGCTTCAGGCTTACAGGTTCCAGTCCCTTCAGTGATGCCATAGCCCAGTGCTACCCCAGCAGCAAGTGATAAACATGATTATTACTCCAGGAGCCATATTTATCAAGCCGCTGCTAACTCTGCTCAGCATTTAACCCTCATCTCACTTAGCCCGTTTGTCCTACTCTAAAACTTCCCACACTTTACAAGTGGGTAAAGGGACTGGATCAACGGAGACTGAAATCCATGCTCTGAGTCTTGCCCTATCAAGTGACTCGGCCCCTCCTGTCCCTGCTGCACTCACTTAAGACTCAGAGCCCATTAACCGTGTGAACGTTGTGCGGCCACCCAATGCCCAGGCTAATGGCCAGTTAGAAGGGAGCTGGTTTCTGGATACTCACCAAGGGCAGCCTGCATGTGTCTTTCAAGTTGCTCATCCCTCCCTGGGGTGGTTATGGTGGTGGGAGAGAAAGGAAAAGAAGAGAAGGAAAGAGCAACGGTTTTCTCCTACCTAGGAATGGAGGGGAATGAATTATGGCCGTGCAGACACGGAGGCCCCACAATGTGCCTTCAGGCCAGAGAAGCATCTTTTCTCTCAGGACAGACTGGCTTTGCAGCAGATTCCTGAGATTCCACGTGGCCCTGTTGTGAGGGCTTACCCAGCTGACCTCTGGCCCAGACTGCCCAAGGGCAGCCACTCACCACTCACACAGGAGCCCTGTCTCCATCAAGGCCACTGAGCTCACTCTATTTGGCTGCTTCTTTGGGCCAAGGGCTCGGTGTGGGCAAACAGTGCAGTAGGTACTAAGGAGAGGGAGGGAAGAGGGAGAGACAGAAGGGAAGGAGGGAGAAGGAACAAAAGGGGAAGGAGGAAAGGGGGAGGGAGAGGGCTTTGGAACGGAGGTCAGGCAGCAGGAACAGAAGTGCATGGAGATGTCTAGTCTCCCTGCCCAAACAGGGCCAGAGACTAGGCCCTGCCATGCAGCTCTGGGGCCTGGGCTAGACATGAGGATGAGCAGGCCTGGTTTTGGGGTAGAAACTCAGGCAATTCCAGAGGGGTAAGATTTTAATATAGTCAGAAATGAAACAAGCAGGCCTAGACCAAAGCACCAGGTCCAGAAAGGGCAGGACCAGAGGCTCAAGCCAAGATCCTAAGTTGCAGGAGCCTGTGTGTGGGAAGCCTGGAGGGGGAGGAGGAGGTCGAGAGGGCTGGTTAGGAAGAGGTCAAGGCAGAAACTTCCCCTGAGGTATTCTTCCTGTGGAACTTGGGGCTGGGCAGGGCTGTGCCCTGAGGGGGAAGGAGCAGGCCCTTTCCCTGTCCCTTTCCTGCTCCTGCCCCCTTCCCTCCCCAGAGAGGCCCACCTGAGCCAGGTCCAAAGTAGAGTCTCCAGCTGGTGCCTGATTCCTTCCTCCCTGTGCTGAACAAGCAGCACACTTCAGCCCTCCCCACCCCTCCCACAGCAATGCTCAGAGAGGCTCCTTCTTTGGGCCTAGCCCCACTGTGGACGCCAGCTCCCCAGGGCTGTCCCAGAAGAACACTCAGAGCCACGCTGATATGGCCACTGCCCCAGCAGCCCTGTAGGTGACCTGGTGTTTTATCTCATGCGCATGCTCAAACACAAATAAAGTAAGCTCCTGAAGTGATGGGAACAAAAACAAACAAACACAGAGCTCTAGAAGCTGGTCATTTTAGTCCAAACAAACAATCTTTGTTTACTGCTCACAAAACAAGGCCCAGTCTTGAGCAAAATGGTGAAGGTTGTGCCCAGCCTCATACCCTCCCGCCCAACTTCAGCACACAGACACACCCCTGGCAGCCCTCCCTTCTACCTCCACACCGTGGGGCGGGACTGACGCCCCTCCCCCACACCGTCCCCCCAACACCATCCCCAGAGCTCCAGACTTCCCACCCCCATCCCCTCTGCCAAGATTAACCCATGCCTCCCACATATATTCCAGCAGCCCCACTGCGCATGCTCCAGAAGGGAAGGAACATGAGCTGGCTGAGCGGCTGCCACCTTTCAGGGATTGGTGGTGCCACCATTTTGCAAGTGAGAACCTGAAGCTCAGAGAGATTAAATAACGTGCGAGTACCAGTGCCGATCTCACGAAGCTTTTTTTCACTGTTTCTCCAATTTTTTAAGTTTTTCTAAAGCGTACACTAAGTTCAGATGGGGATGGACTTTATTCAATTTTGTATGCCCACGAGCTGGCCTGCTGCCCGGGCGGCAGCAGGTACAAAATGCATGTTGAATTAATGAATAAATGAATGAACAAGAGAAAATGGCATGTTGAAATGAGCTTGGATGATCATAAATTAAGGTGTTAGTCTTCCCAGACCACTTCCTTATGTATTTGCATTCTGAAGACAATTCTGAAGCAATGGTCCCATTTTAGCTCGTGCCTTCCTTACCAGTTCTAGAAAAACTGGAGCTTGCTCAGAGGAAGATATCAGCATTGAAAGGAGCCACACAATGATTTATCATGAGGAATAGTTGTGGGGACTGCCAGAGAATAGTTTCTGTGTTCAAATATTCGAAAGCTGGGTAGGGAGTATACAGAAAAGGAAGTGGGTTTGTTCTGGCCATTAGAACCAGGATCAAAAAGTGAAACGGCAATGGGGCGGATTTATCATCAACATATTGTTTTTCATGCATTCATTCAACAAACACTTTTTGGATACCTCTTGCAAGTGAAGCATAATTGAAGGTATCTAAAGAAGGAACACTATGTAAATTATGATGCTTCTTTAAGAAAAAGAATACAAAATCACAAGGGCTCCTCTTAGGGCCTTGAAAAAGGTCTTTATGGGTAAGGGACCCAGAGACTTAGGCTTTATTACCTTGACAGTCAATTCACCTCTACCCTGTTTACTCCCTCTCCCATCAGTAATCCTTTTGAGTAAATTTTATCAAAAAACAGCCAAATACGTGTAAATATTTCATCCCCCTTTTCTTATATGAAAGATAAAATACTGTACATTTTTTTCCAACTTGCATTAATATAGCCTGGAGGTAACTGCAAAGCGGTATATGGAATTATTCCTCATTCCCTTTTATAGCTGCGTGATATTCCATTATGTTGATATATCATCATTTATTCAACCATTTCCCTGTTGATGAGCATTTGATTAATTTCCAGTCTTTTACTCTCTAAACAATGATTCAATGGACAACTTTGAGCATCATTTTTAATATTTGTGCCAACATATCTCTAGGATAGATTCCTAGACGTGAGACCGCTGAGTCAAAGGACCCATGCACATGCAAGTTTTGTTAGATATTGCCAAATTCCCCTCCACAGGGGTTGTAGTTCAGGTCTCTCTTAATACCAGCCTCTCCTCTTCCCACCTACTGCTTCTTCATGCACTGCCCAGAAGTGTGGCCCCACGACCACACCCAGAGTTGCCGGTATCTGGGGACCTCCTGAGAAGAGGGAGCACCACAGAATCATACAGTGGCAGGCTGGGAAGGGCCCTGAAGTGGAGACACCTAAAATACAGGAGAACTTCTAAACTACCAAGGCTGCCTGGAGTCAGCAGGATTTCATGATATATCTCTGAGTTGGGAGACGATTAATAACAATGGTAATAATAATTTGAAGGAGTAGATGTAACTGAGGAGAATTGGTAAGGCAAGTAGCTGTGTCAAATGTGTATCAACACCCCAGTGGGAGTTAGGGGAGGGGCCTCTAGACCCCAGGGCCAGAAGCAGAGCCCTTCAGGGAGGTCCTGTGCATCCCCTCAGCCAATGTGTTCACACTCAAAAATCAAGTCAGGAAATTGGACCACAGCTGCCCAGGACTTGGCTTATTTATAGCATAAACTATAAATATGTCCCCCATCCCACCCTGCCCTCACCCTTCTGAAGGCTGTGTGAAGAAAGCAGCCCAGCAGGATGGACTACATCGCCATCTGCGACTCTGTTTCCACAACAAATGCTTCACAGCTGCGTGTCTTCTGTCTGGCTCCATCTGCACTGGTACTTGAGCTGATGGCATTCAGGGTGCAGCTGCGGCAGGGCCGGTGGAATTTCAACCCTCTGTTGGGAAGGGAACCTCATCTCTTCTTAGGAACAGCTTGACAACAGGACAGCCCTGGGAGGTCACCCCATGTGCTCCTGAGAGAAAAGAGCAAAGAGCCTGCAGCAGTGGGTGCGGACGGCCCTGGGGTATCCCCAGCAGGCACCTCTGTCCCTCACCACAGTCTGCAACAGCAGAAGGCTCCCTTGACACTTTTAGAACACAGGCACAGCCAGGAGTGGCAAGTCCCCACTCCATCACAGAAGCATCAGAAACAGAGGGCGGGTATACTTCAAAATATGCCTCTGTACATGGAAAACTCAGAGGACAAATGTTATATTTACTATTTCCAGATCAATGCTATCGTTTTTAGATTGTTAGGGTCACACTCCATTTTTTAAAAATTGTTCCGGGCAGTCGGGGCCTTTGTTCTTATCTGCTCATCTTAATTCACTAAGCCAGCAAGGGAGCCCCACCTTCTGGCTGCTTCTCCTCTTCCTCCTGACTCTAGGTCTACTGCAGGGTGGCTCGGGTTGCTTTGCCCAAATGCCAAGGAGAATCAGTTAGGTAGGGAGGATTTCAGTGTGCCCCTGATAAGAAAAGGTTTGAAGAAACCATCCCTGCATCTGGAACATGGCCTGACAATGGTAGCTCCTCTACCAAATGCGATCGTGGCCCAGGGAGGAGGAGGTGCTTTTAGAACTCCCGTGCCTTATCTGTACAGCCATGTTCATAGCAGCGTTATTCACAATTGCCAAAAGGTGGAAGCAACCCAGGTGACTGTCAACAAGTGAATGGATAATCAAAACATGGTATATACACACAACAGGATGTTATTCAGCCTTAAAAAGAAAGGACATGCTGGTACATGTTACAACATAGAAGAAACTTGAGGACATTATGCCAAGTGAAATAAGCCAGACACAAAAGGACAATTACTGTACGATTCCACTTACATGAGGTACCTGGAGTCGTCAGATTCATAGAGACAGAAAGTAGAACGGTGGTTGTTGGGGCTGGGGTAGGGGAAGGATGGGAGTTTGTTTAATGAGTAGAGTTTCAGTTTGGGAAGATGAAAAAGTTCTGGAAATGGATGATGGTGATGGTTGCACAACAATATGAATGTACTTAATGCCACTGAACTGTACATTTAAAGTGGGTAAAATGGTAAATTTTATTACATATATTTATACCATTAAAAAATAAAAATTAAAAAGAATATTTTTTAAAAGGTCTATACCAAAGGTCATTGAAAAGGTACACTTGCTTTAAAGGTTAGTTAATGTAACAGTGGGTTTAAAATAATCATATGATTTATCAAAAACAAGGATGGGTTTTCAAAGGGATCGTAGGGCAACAGTCGAGGAAACCAGGACAGATGATGATGGCTCTGGGCAGGAAGGAATAACCTAACCCTAAGGAGAAAATCAAGGGAGGGAAGGTTGACCATACGGTGGGACTGCATTTGAAGTAGTCTGGAGAAGTCAGTAAAAAAAATCCCCATTCCTTCAGGCACAATAGACTTTGGGGGATCCAGACCTGGTTTGAGGGTTTTAGTAGCTACAGTTGGGATGTAAGGCCCAGGTAACAGTGTCTCTTCCTTTCAATGGCTTGGCCATGTATTGATCTCGGATTGATTACTGGCTGTCTTCTCAGAGAGCTCGGATGGCCCCCTGGGAGTCAAACCAGCCTAGAAGAGCAAACCCTCTCTTGACTCTCAGCCTACTTGGGATTTGCTCTCCTCTCCTGGTCCTCAGCTTCCTGATTTCATACCCAGGATCCTTTGTCTGCACTGGCTCCTTTGATTTGGCAAATCCCTCAATTCTAGCCTTTTGGAATTCTTAAAAGATCTTAGCTCAACCCACAGAACTCCTTACTCCAGCAGTGAAGGCAGCATGTCCATGCCCACCCCCGCCCACCCCCAGCTCAGCTCCCCTCATGCCCCTACACGGAAGGCAAAGGAGAGCCAGCCCTCCAGGTCCTTTTGAGAAGAGACCTGTGCACTGAGATGTTGGAACGCTGGGTCCCCACCCCACAGGGTAGAGGTAGGGTGCTGGCCCCTGCAGAGGCACGACCTGGAAAGGCAGCTTCCTGACCCACCGCAGAGTTTTGGACCTTCAAACCCAGAGGCTCTAAGACCAGGGCTAACTGGAATCTTAGCTCTGCAGTGAAAAATTCAGGGCATCCATGGTGGCAGCTGCTCCCTGCCTCTGTCGTCACACTTCTTGTCTTCCAGACCCCTCTCAGGGCCAAGGGCTCCCTTGGCCTCCAAGTTCCTCAGCAGCCAGCCTCTAGCCCTGCTGTGTCTCCCCTTGTTCCACATTAGAAATGTTGCACTTCAGGGACGCAGGAACATCAAGCCTCAAACAGACCCAGGGACTCTGACCTGCTGGCTTCTGGATGACAGCCCTGGCCCAAGCACTGCTGACTGTCCTCAATGGAAAATGAACTTTAGCCAAGCCCTTTACTGTTACTAAAGATCACTTATTCCACTGAAGGTCTGACTTGGCTTAGGCATCCCAAACTAAGCCCACGACTGATGTCTGCTTGGGGAAGGGACCCAAAGCAAGGCGGAGCTGCTCAGAGTCCCTGCAAGAGAGATACCCAGTCAGGTCCCTCCTGTCTTTTCTCTATAGGCAACCCACCAAAAAAGTCTCCCCTCGATAGCTGAACGGCTGCAAACCAGAGATCATACACATATACACTCACATACACACACACATATACATATACATATGTGAATGTATATGTGTGTATATATGTATTTATTTTTTATGTATTATAACATATATATAAATATATATTGAAATCCAGACACTTAGTGCCTGCTGTATGCCAGGCTCTGATCTACACACTTGACAAATGGTACCTCCTTTAATCCTCATAACAACCCTATGAGGTAGACACTGATCATATCTTTATTTATGATGGAAGCATTGAGTCACAAAGAGATGAAGCAAAATTTCCAAGGTCATTCAGCTAGGAAACGGTAGAGCCAGGATTCAAACCCAGGCAGTTTGGCTTAACCACTATGCAGTCTAATGTAAAGCACCTGACATACAATAAGTGCTTGGTAAATGGTAGCAGGATTAGTGTTACTACCTTACCATAACCTCAACTCTCCCACCTTTTTTCTGTGTAACACTGGAAAATGACTGAATAAGCTCCTTTGGTAAATGGGCAGTTCTAGTCAAGTCAGGGATATGGGACTGCACAAAGCAATTCCAAGTACATGATCTTTGGCATTCCTGCATTTAATATTAGCTGGTTTGTCTGAAGATCTGTAACTGATAGTGATTTCTAGTTTTGCTGAGGCACAAATCTGAGTCATGTGTACTATTCAGAAACTAGTTCATGGGCACTGGTCTTGTCAGCAAATGAGCCAAGCCAGCTGCCTGGCATCTGCATCACATCATAGGTTTATTATCCTCTATTTGCTGTTGCTCATGTAGAAACTTGTGAATTACAAAAACCCACGTGTCTTTATGGAAAATGGATGCCACAAGAAAGACAACTGCTGGTGCTGATGAGGGAAGCTAAGAGATCTAAAAAAAAAGATCATTCATTCCTCAAAATAGGAGTCTTAAACAAATCGAAGAGTAGAACACCCAATTGGCAGTGACTCAGATCTGTGCCATGAATGTGTCTACCACAAGCTCTGTGCAAAGCCTCAGAATAAGCAGTTTGTGAATTTCGACAAATATTTGTCTAGAAATCGTGTGAAATCTGAAAGGGTGGATCCTTGAGGTATGAGAAAATATAAAGGGAACAGGAGACCTGACAGAAATGACAGGCTATAGATGTCTTTGCCATTTTGAGAATTCACCAAGGTCTGGGGATCTAAGCTTCGTGAATGCAAAGGATTTGCTCTGCCTAAGTACACGGCTTGGCAGGAGCTTGGATACAGAGATCACTTTCTCTTTTTTTTTTTTTTTTTTCAGGGAAGAAAGAAATGGGAGCATTTGGGACCATAAGGGTCTTAGGATGGAGCAAACTGGGGTAAGACTCCCCACGGCCCCTCCCTGGCCACAGCCAAAGGGCCACTCTGATCCCCTCCCCACCCCCCAGCCTCCCACACCGCCAAGGTAGCCAGGCCTCTGCTTCACCATTGGCAGGTTCGAGTATGATCGCTTGACATGTGGCCTCATTTCCCCACTGCCCTGCCCTCCTCTATCCTCTGCTTTCCCACCTTCAGTGTCTCTGCAGGTATTTTCAATACAGAAGGGAACTCATCAGACCAGCTTCAGTTCAGGACTGATATTTAACTTTCTGGGGAGCCAACATTTGTGACATTAAGAAGGAACAGTAAGAGCAAAGGCATCACTGAAAACGAAGACGACTAGTGGGCTCTTTTGCACAAATGGTCCTCTGCCATTCTCATCAAGTTGAAAACAAATATCCTGAAACTATTGACCAGAAGCCAATTAAGTTAAATAGTATCTAATTAAAAGAGAACTGGAGCTGTTTTAAAATTGAACACTTCCAACACTTGCCAATCAGATCATGATGAAATTGAGAGTTTTAATTAGGTAGCAGAAGCAAATAAAATATTTACAGATCTAAGCAGTAATAAATGCATAGATTCTCATTTTTAAGAAAAATGCACATATTGCTATTTCAGATCCACCCTGGTGAATACTTGATGCCTCTGAGTTAGAGAATGTACAAGGAGCATAGAATGCAGGGGAAGCATCATTTGTCAGGAAATGGGATAGCACCACCCAATGTTGCCAGATGTGATCATTTCTAATTGAACAAGGCAATTGCTGTAAGTCGAATTCAAGTAGGGTAGCTTGATGAAATACAGGATGATGAATTATATTTTTAATATAAGTATGTCCCAAATATTGCATGGGATATACTTATACTAAAATTTTATCTCTTGTTTATCTGAAATTCAAATTTAACTGGGTATCCTGTATTTTTATTTGCTAAATCTGATAACCCTAAATCTAGGATTTGCAAGTAATCCCCACAACCTGAGAGTGTAACTGGGTGACCAGCAGAAGAGAAATCTGGAATGACTCATGTGTTGTAAGGGTGTCATATGAAAATTTGAGCCTCTGTTTCCTCATCTGTACAGTAGAGAGAATGCTATTATGCAGAGCTGTTGTTGTAAGGATTATCAGTGAAGTCATAAGGCTCCTAACTGTCACGTTTCATGTACTCAGGAAATAATAGCCATTGTTGGTATGTAGAGGGCCTATAGCCAATGAGCAGCACACAGTAAGCCCCTAATATGAGTGAGTTAGTTCTTACCTCTAAAGGAAGGAGAGCTGTTAGGTAAGAGTAGCCACTATTTATAAGCACCTACTGTATACCAAGCACTTTACAACATTGTCTCATTTAAGCCTTATAATGATCCTACAAGATAGGTATAATTGTCTTTTTGTAGGTATAGACTGAAGCTCAGACTTTAGTTTACCTGACATTATAATCCCTGTTAGAAGCAGAGCTGGAGTCCAAATCTGCTTAACTCCAAACACTGTGCTCTTTTTACCACATCATCCTGTCCCCCATCATTTGATTCCAGGCAGGTAGAATCTTGCTAGAATAATAGATTATCATGTTTTCCACAGATTTGACCTCTACTTAACCTCTTCTAATGATAAATTTTCATCTCCGATTATTGGGTGATTTTCTTTTCCTGTGGGAACACATCTGTGGTCTCTGATGAAGTCAGTGGAAAAATGGATTTTGCATTTTAGAAACTCACATCAATCTCTCTGATGTGCCTATTTTGTATAAAATAACAGATCATCGTAAAGTTTGAAAATAAAAAAATATCCCTTTGGACAACTGGCAGCATGCTAAATGATCACTACAGATTCTTTCCAAGCTTCTTTTTTGTCCCAGTCATCCTCACTACCACCACTTCCATTTTTTAAAAGGGATTCAGAAAAGCCTGCTGCTCTTTTCCCTGTGGCCTGGGCTGGTGAGAAAAGAAAACAGAATGGTGGGCAGGAAGGCTGGCAAGCTAGAAAAAGAGAACTTCTGGAGGGCACTTAGAAGTCAATATCTCTTTTTATAGCAACACTAGGAACCCTAGTTGGGGCCCCACCCTGGAAGGAAGAACCCTCCTTTGTAGGAAACCATGATGTGGGGACAACACAACTAAGTGTTATTTCTTGCAGGATTGAAGGCATCAGGGACACTTGGGGAGAGACATAGGGGCAAGTGTTCTGCTAGCCATGCCTAGAAGGGGAAGTCAAGACAGAAAGCCAAAACAATCCATTGAACAGAGAAATTCCCACCAATGATATTTATTATAAAACACTTTCCCCCCACTGACTTGGTTAGTCATCTAAAATGTCAAAATGGGTTGACATGGCTTCAGTTCTGGCCAAGTGTTTTCAGTATGCATGTTCCCAGTAGGACTTTATCTTCAATTTCTTTTTTTTTTTTAATTGATTAAAATGCCCCAGTACCTTGGGATCTTTCCCTAATCCAATATTTTTTATTTTGGTAAAATACATATAACATAAAATTTACCATCTTAACCATTTCTAAGTGTCCCATTCAGCAGTATTAAATATATCAATGATGTGCAACCATCACCAGAAAGTTGATTTTGAATTGTAATTTTGAACAGGGAAAACAAAGAAGAACTTTTACCCCTTGCCCCTTACAACAATAAATTCCTTGAAAAACACTTGACTCGCTTGGCTCCGTACTGAACCTTGCCCTGTAGCTCCTTTCCTTCTCTCTCCCTCCCCAATCGCTTTTCTTTTCGCTCTTCTTTTACTCTGTCAGCAACACTTGTCTTTACTGGAGCCATTCCAGACCTTCTATCGATTATGCATTCCCTTTCAAGTCGCGTCAGAGCTGGTTGCCCACCTGTTCTCCTCATCTGCCTCCCTTCTTTCAACTGCTTGCCTGTAGGTCCACTAATGAGTCATCCTGGACCCCTTCTCTGGGCCCTGTTTCTCCAACGTAAGTGCAGGCCCAATCCCTCTCTGGACTCATGGATCTGAAATTGTTCGTTTAAATCCCGAGTCTGTGTCTGAATGTCAGCTGGAGAGCTGTTTACCTGTCTGTAGGCCCCCGAGGGCTTATTTGCACAGTGCACTTACCTAAGCAGAGCTGGTTACAAGCCCCAGAGGCCCCAGGGGAGCTACCCAGGCCTCCCCAGCAAGGGCACAATTAGGGAGCTGTGGAGGACCACTGTTGCCCAAGTCGGTTTTCAGCTTCCAAAAACAAGTGTTCTGACTTGCTACCAAGCCTTTCCCCTTGTTTATGTCAGCAGATTCTTGAGTCTGAGATTTCCCGGTGGGGCTAAAGCCTTCACTGCAGAACTGTATCCGTCATGTGTTTGTGTGTGGGGCAGATTCTGAGCTGCCTCTTAGATACTGTCTCCGAGCTCCCACCAGGGCCAGAAATGGAGCGACACCAATCAGCACCAGGATGTCTGGTGTTTATCAGAAGTTTCTTTCTTTCTTTCTTTTAACCTGGTGACTCTGTAGCTTCAGGGACTGTCCCAAGGGTTCATGAAGAAAGCTGAGCTCCCTTTATATCTGTTTTATATCTGCTTTCATTTTAAAGGATTTATGAAGCCTTAACAGTTTGGTGCATGGTTGTTTTTTGCAAAGGTTGGAGTGAGGAATTATGGCTCTGTTTTTGTTTTTATGTTGGCATAATCAGTCTAGTTCATGCTCTCCAAAGTGTGGCTGGTATAAAAAGACCTATCTAGCACAGAGTATTCTTTGGGTTCTTTGGGATGGGAATAATGTTGATGAACAACATTAAATACATAATTCTGGATTCTTTCCCAAAACAAGAGATGGGGATGGTGGTGGTAGTCATGGTAGCAGTGATGCTGGTAATGATGGTGATGATGGTGGTGACAGTAACAATAGTGATGCTGGTGATAATGGCAGTGGTGGTGACAGTGGTCATGGTGATGGTAGTGGTGGTTGAGATGATGGGGACAGGGTTGGTAGTGGAGGAAGAAGAGGAAGATGATCATGAAGAGGAAAGGCGGGTAGAGTGGTAGAGGGGAGGGACATGTTTCCATTGTCATGGCTCCTGGTTCTCAGTTGAAATTTTGCCCAGATAGCATCCTCTTCCACTAGCCACCCCATTAACTCCCACTTTACTAGCATTCTAAGGCATCAAGTTTTTGTGGACAATGGCAGGATCTGAAATGAGAACAATACAGTAATTTCCCACAGAGCTTTCCAGCATGAAGGTTGCTTGGAGAGAGTTTGATCATCTGTATGAGATATTACTTGCTAGTTCACCTTGGCAATCCATATGTACAGAAAGAAAATCCCAGTGATGACTACAGTGCTTTATACCCATACCTGCTTGAGGAGAAAAAGCAGAGACTTTGGAGTCATAGAGATGAGAGTTCAAATTTCAGGTTTTTCAATTCCTAGTAACTTGTACTCTTTAAACCTGACTTTCCTCATCCGTGAATGGAAATAATAACACCTACTTGACAAGGCTGGGCAAATTAAATGAGACAGGCCTTGGCACACAGTTCTCAATGAATGTCAGTTTCTTTGGTGCACACCATTCCCAGGATGGCATCCAAGGCAAGATAATGACGCTCAAGGCAATTTTATGCTACATTTCTGCTTCTCCTAAAGCTAGATTTCAGCCAGGACCAGCGGGTACTTCCTGCCCTAAACATTTTTCATGAGCCACATTTTTATTTATGAAGAATCATTTTGATTCCTAGGACTTAAGATAACAAAGCTTCAGACATCAAAACAACAGTTAAAAAGAGAGAGAGAAAGAATTTAACCACTCAATTGATTGTTTTTTCAAATGCTGCCCGGCTGGTTTTTTCCACTGAATGGACTGATATTTTGGTTAACTTACCTATGTGAAATGATTCTGTAACATTTTTTAAACTATCAGGATGTTTTCCTTGATACCTGGCCCCAGTTCTCTGCTTTGGTCATTTCATTACTCCCGCTTATGCTGTCTTGCACCTGAACAAAACATCTACAGTCAGTCTACCATTTGAATTTGCTCCTTTCAAATATTTATAAACTATACTCATGACTTCATACAGTCAATTCTATACATATTTAATTTTTCTTTATAAACAAGTCCTTTTTTTCCTAAATCATTTATTTCCTCTTCTGAGATCTTTCCAAAGTTATTTGAGCCTTAAGAGGAAGAGATGTCCCTAAGTGGATTGTTACCAGGTAGATTCTAAAAGTAGTTGTTCTGGAACCTGGAGTACGTATTAAAAGTTCAGATTCCCTGCCCTCATCAGTGATTCTGACCAGTGATTCTGACTCATGGTTCTGGGGTGTGGGGCCCAGGAATGTGCTCTGTAACACCCCCCCAAACACACCCCCTTGTGCAAACTCCAGGTAATTTTGGTGTGGCTTCCCTGTAGAACACACTTGGAGACACAGTATCACGTCACAGTTGGCATGATACAGCAAAATAGAAGCCACTGGGTTCCTGATTTCTAATTTGCAATCACATCCAGGCCTGTCTTCCTGAGATTATAGCAAGATCACCTTGATCAAAGCGTTGAGTGTTTCCAAACCCTTCGGTCAAATATTTACATTGTCTTGGTTTACTATGGCAGATGGCTAAGCTCAGCTCCCAGATGGCTCTCCCATTTTCGAGTTCTTTAGTCTTTAGGTCTGCATTGGTGGACGGGAAAGGTTTGTAGAAGGCCATTTTCACTGCCACCCATGTACCTAGAAATCTAGCAATTTTGCTTCCTGTATGATTAATATTCATGTCTCTTTTTTGTAAGAATATGACCCAGTCAATAACAATAATAATAATTCTTCATGTTTGTATAGCACTTTGTAGTTCACAAAATACCTTCACTTCCATTGTGTCATTTGATCTTCACAAGAGCTCTGGTGAAGTAAGTAGGCTAGGCATTACTTCTTCCATTTTACAAATGAAGAAATGCTCAGAGAGAATGAGTAACTTGCCCAGGGATTTATAAAAAGTAAATAGAGGTCTCAGGATTTACAGCGGTGATTCTTCCATCACCTCTGCCTTAAGGTTACACATTTCTAGACTGTTGTATTATAAAATATATAGCCTTTGAATATTGTAGAGTAATAAAAATAATATATTGGTTTCATTAAGGTGTCTATTACTTAACATAACTCTTTGGAATGGGTAGGAAATATTTAAGTAGGGTATTTTTAAACTATCCTTTGATTATTGTATTGATGTTATGCATGATTGTATAATATAGTTCTGAATTCCTCTAAGTTTTATTTTGAAAGCTAAATATCAAAGACAGTGGCTATTTATCATGTTGTAAAGAATACAACTATTAATCTTAGGCATTCATCCCATAAGTAATGATTTTCCATGTGAACCCTTTCAGTAGGAGAGGGAAGAAGAGACATCGCCCAGTTCTTAGATAAGGCCTCGGCTATGGGTCTAGTTTTCCCAGTCAATGGATCATAATTCATTAAAATTATTTATTGGACACTGGTTATATCCAGAGTCCACACATCAGATAATATTAAAAGAATATAAAAGGAATATAAGTGAATCTAGGTGCTGACTTGTAAGTCCTTGAACTTACTGCTTTTACCTCCATTTATTTATTTATTCATTCATTGAATAAATATTTCATTGAGCACTTACTGTGAACCCCACACTGGGCTGGGTGCTGGGGCCACAACAGTGGTCAAGACAGGCTCACCCCTGCATCATGAACTGATAGCCCAACAGGGGACACAGACAAGGGTGCTGGCAACTACAGGCAGTGTGAGAAATGCTGCAGGAAGGCAAGGCAGGATGTTACACATGCACCCACAAGGGGCATTCAGCTGCTGAGGCTGAGCAGCCCTTGCCAGGAAGCTATACTTGCATATTAGGCCCATTGCTTTTACATGGATTATGGATTTACTTGGAGTGGCCTGTTGGGAGGACACTGAGGACATGGCCCCAATCACCCCTTGGCACACTGAGGGTAGTAGGGAGTCATTACTTTACACATCTAGTTGCCTCTGTCTGAAACATTTTCCTCCCCTCCTCCCTTAGCTAAATTCTAGTGCCCAAATGTCCCAAGCCCCCTGCATTGGGAGCGTGTTAGATATTCTACCCCTGTGCACTACAATATCCAGTGAAAGTCCCTTAACATCATCCTTATCACCCTCACTGTCCCTCAAATGTTTCCTTCATCAGGCTTTGAAAACTTCTAGGTCAGGGCCTGTGTCATTCACCTCTGTATTCCCTGCACCAAGCAAATGCCTGTCACACAGTAGGAGCTTGATAAACATCTGTCGAATGCACAAATGAATGAATGCTCCTAGCCTTCCATATCCGGTTGATGAGAAGGTAGGAAGCTGAACATATACAAATGAAACCATTTGCAAACAATTAGGCATAGGTCAATATTTCAATGTATAAAATCGTGTAGCACCCTTTCCCCGATATTTACAGTACACGTGCTTTACCCAGCACACATATTCCTGGACTGCCCTCGCCAGGGATAAAATGTGTGCATGTGTTGTGTATACTTAATTTTCTCCAACAAGAAAAGTATCAGAGAATTACTTGGAATCACTAATGGCATTACCCCACCCCACCCACCCCAATAAAGAGTAAGTCACTTTGGAGTTACTATGTGCCCCCACGAAGTTTAGATGTGCCCCTAAAATTCATGTGTTGGAAACAATCCTCAGTGCAGCAGTGTTGAGTGGTGGGACCTTTAGGAGATGACTAAGCCATGAGGCCATGTTGCAGGGGTTACTCGGACTCCCTGTGCAGGAGCTTGACCTCAGCTATCACCAGGGCTTAGTTGCCAATCCATAGGGCTCACTCTGCTCACCTGGATCTCCTCCCATCTTCCTGCAGCAATGTGAGCATTCTGCACATTGCTCTCCCTGTGCTCAATGCTGTCTCACCCAACATCCACACTAGGGTTGAGTGTTCTCCACAGTCTGTCCTGTCTCCCTCCTCCCCTCCTTTCCACCATAATTGACTTGCTTTATAATGGAAGCTTTTTAATGCCTGCTGTGAAGTCCTGTCATTTGGGCAGGAGAGGACAAGCTCCCTGGCTGAATCATCAAGATGAGCCCATGGAATAAGGCTCCGAATCTTCTACAGATCTCTTTTCTGTTTTGCTCCCTCAAAAGTGTCCCCTAGGCCCTGCAAAGAGCTTGTAGAACCAGAACACTGGGTGGCTGCCTGCCCTGGCTGACTGCGGGGGCAGTGGCTTCCCACCCACCAATATTGGTGTTTTGAAGTAGCACAGTTTATAGCTTAAAAAAGTCAAGATAATCTTTAGGTCCCCAAGGACATTTGCCAACAGCTGATAGAAAAGTCCTCTCCTACTTGTTTCCCCCCAGCCTGAATTTATTCAGCAGAGCCTTTCACAAATTCTCACTTGCAACACTGCTGAAGGATAGACGCACTGATGTGCCCTCTTGGCTGGACTGCTGCTGTGGGCTTCAGAAACATAGATACAGCCCCAGTGAGAGTGTGCGTGTGTTATATTTCTCAAATGAACATCATCAGAAGCTGGGACATCCATTTTCCAGTCCAGCATGTAGGAGCTGTGGCCCCTGAGCCTACAGGAGGGTGAAATCCTGTGGAGAGGCTGTTGTTTTCCTTGCCTTTGCTGATAGCATGAGGTCAACTCAGTGATGATGGCAGGCCTCCAAGACCAAGAAAAAGAACAACTAGGGGTACGGTAATGGGAAGCAGTAAATCGTAGGAGATATTTGTATTCTTAACAACAAAAATTATGCCTTTTCTGGGAAACACATGAAGCACTGAATGCTTGAGCACCTAATGGGTTCTGAGGCCCCGATAAGTTTGTGTGGTTGGGTGCCAGAAGCAAACAAATCGTTGCAAGCACAAGCCACCTCAATCCATATTCAATATCCACATCGAGCATGACCGGAAAGGGTACTGGGTCTGGGAACCCTAAAGCAATAGGATTTGGGAGGCCCTGGGGAATGCCACCCTCAGTCCTCTCCAGGAGGCGTCACTTACAGCGTAACCTGGGGTCAAACACTGATGTAGGTGTTTTACCTAGATCATTTCAGTGAATCCTCACCACAACAATAATGGGGTAGGTGTTATTATACCCATATTTTGAAGATGGAGGAAATGAGACTCAGAGAAGTTAAGATCATGCATCTATTAAGAGGTAGGGCAAAATCCAAGCTCAGTTTTGTCTGATTCCACAGTAAATGCTCTTAAGTGCCCCCCTCTATTGCTTTCAGAGCTCCTGGGCACCTATTACCCCACACATCCCTAGCTAGGAGGCACTGTTCATTCACTCATACATTCATTTAGCAATATTTAGTTAGCATCTCCATTGTGCCTGGCCTTTAGCAAGGCATTGGGGCATCGCTGATGAAAGAGGCATGGACCCTGTCCTCATGGAACTTGGAATCCAATGGGTGAGTGCCAGGGTCTGGAATGGGAGTTAAGGTCTCACTTGAGGTTGGGCAGGCTGTACCCTGCACAAAGTCTCCTAACCAAAGGGGCAAGTGGGTACTGAAACCCAGCTCACATTTCACATAAGCTATGTGCCCACAGAGCTGCATCCTCCAAAGGAAGTAATTTTTAAAACTTTTCCCAAATCATTATATAGACTATCTGGAAGTGCCCACCTCCCTTAATGTTTCAAGCCAGTGTCAGCCTGAAAGACATCGCCATGCACAACCTGCAGTGCATGCGGAGCATGAATCTGTGCCAGGGCAGATCTGGATAGTAAGGATGTCAGCAGCAGGTCCAAGAAAGTGTAGACTCGTCCATTTGGCCCCCTCAACAAGCTCCACACCCACTTTCAGGGAATGCTGGCCAATCAACCATGATTTAAACCAATGCCCCCAGCAAAGTGCCTATATAAATAAAATTTCCAATGATTCCCAAAGATAGTACCGCCATCTCAGCAGAGAGCTGAGCTCCTGCTGGGCCCTGGACAGTAGGCCCTCTGCCCCTAACTCTCAGGACCCAGAGGAACTGAAAGGAAGGCTTCTGGAGACACTTGCTGCAGGGGACAAGGGAAAAGAAAAGACAACCTGATACCAAGTCCCAAACCCCAATAACTAGGGGGAGAGTGTCCCCAGTCACAGAAGCAGAGACTGAAGGAATTCTTTGGGAAGAGGGGTGAGTTCTTTGTGTGTGCCGAGTTTTAAACACATGATGGCTTATGTTTACGGAGCCTTCGTATATGAGGCACTGTGTGTAATGCTTACAAAAGCCCTAACATGATTTCCTTTTTATAGATGAAGAAATCAATACACAGAGAAATCAAATAATTTGGCTTAGGTCACATAGCTAAGAAATGGCAGAACTAGAAAGTGGCAAAGCTGGGTCCTCTTCATTCAAAAGGCACTCAGTCAAGTTGTAGTCTAGCTTAGAAGGCCTCAGCCCTCAGATAAAGGTAAAGGAAGGGAGGTAAAGGGAACGAGACCAGGACACAGTGAGGCAGAGGGAGAGAGGGGAAAGGGAGCATCAGGGCAGCAGAGGGCAAACCCTAACAACTCCTCACAGGTAACAAGGAAATAAGCTGCAGCACCAGCTTGCACTGAATGGAGTGCATTGGTCTCAGCCTCTAACGCAGAGAATGTCAGAGCAGCAAAGGACATCTGTGCGCTGGCCCAGCCCCTCGTTTGATAGCCGAGGAAATAGAAGCCCGAGACCTCTAGTGGCTTCCTCATGTTTCCTCAGGCTGGTGTGGAGGCAGAGCCACAGCCAGGCGCCTGGTCTGCGGGCACTCAGGCCTAATCACTCCCACCGCACCGCCCCTCTGAGGTTACCACCGGTGAGGCGGTGCTATTAACAGCTGTGCCGCCGCCCAGGCTCTGAGCACGGGCCTCCCTGGCAGCCATCTTGGTTTTGTGACTTGAAGAAAACACTGCCCTGGCCATGTGAGCACGAGAGGAATGGAAAATTCCAAGTCAGTGAACAACACCCCCTCCAGGTATCCTTCTTTGTCAGCCCTGTCTACAAAGGCTCCCGGGCCCTTTTGTCCGGCCACCGGTTAATATTTCACTTCGGTGAGACTTTAGGGAACGAAGAACACGAGGCTGGCCTTGAGGGGCCAAAGGTAGGCGGCCCATGGTTCCTGATGCAGCTCATAAATAAGAACAGCGCTAACGTACTTTGGATAAGAACAGCTGGGGAAGCTATTCATAGGAAAGTGTGCTATTTGCGTCCGGCATTTGAACTGGGCTCACCTAACTGCACCTGCCTTCCCCACAAGTGTGAGTCACGCTCCTCATTCATGAGTAAGGAGTGGCCAGGAGCAAAGGAGAATTGCATCTCCGGGCTAGCTGAGCGAAACATGGGGCCAGGAGTGACGTTTCCCAAGGTCTCCTTCCCCAGCAGGGAGGGCTTAGGGTTGAGGCAGCCCACTTATTAGTACTATCAGCCTGATTCATCTCCTCACGGGAGAGGTGCCTCCTTGGACCCTTTCTAATTTCCCCCTTTGTCCAGGCTCTTGGTCGAGCATGTGGGGGACAATCCACAGCCTTTTCTTGCTGGTGGCTTTGGCTGTCCTCTCACATCTTGAATGCCTGGGAAAGCCAATCAGAGCACCATGAGAGGGCAGCTGCAATGTCACCCACACCCCCAGAACTACCTGGCCCCCAAGTGCTACCTGGTCCCTGGCCATCACATTGTGGAGCTCACGTGTTGTGGCCTTGAAACTCAGGTGCATGCAGTAAGGTGAGGTGGTTCTTCCCACGCATAGCCTGACCACCTGTGGGACCTCATCCACCACTGCCCCTGCCTCCTGGACAGTCCAGAGTGGTTCTGGCCAGGTTCTGAACTGAGCACATGCCAGAAGCAGGACCCATTGTGGGCCGAAGTAGCCCCAGGGGGTCAGGACCCTTGGGTTGGGGTGCTTAATCCAAGAAGCCCTGGGTGTGGGGGCTCCCACGGAGAGTTAGTTCCACTCCACAGTGGCCCTGGCAGTTTGGTTCAGCCTCAAGCCCCAGAGAAAAACTCCACCTCTGCACCCAAACAAGGTAGCCCCTGGAGTCCATCAGACCCCAAGCACTGGGAAAGGGCAAGACCTTTCTCCCACTGGTGGCTCTTTCCTTTCCACACTGTATTCTTCCTCTGGCTTTCACAAACCTGCGGGCCCATGACGCCAGGGGCTGTGGTCAAAGGTACTTCTATGCACCTAGCAAATACTCAGCTGTGGTTTGGGTGGTTTTTTTTTTTTAAGCAATAAATGACTTGACTCCCCAGCTGGACCACAGGCTTCTCAAGGAAACATGCTGTGCCTTTATCTTTGTATCCCCACGTGGTAGCACACAGCCAGCGTGTAGGCAATGCCTCATATGCACTTACCACTTGACTCTGTCTCTTTGGCTACTAGACTCTGGATGGGAACTTCTTAACTCTGCATTTCCAAAGGGCCGGCTCCTGCTGGCTCTGACATAGGGTAGGTATGTAATCGATGTCATTGATTTGAATTGTCCAGTTTGAGTAAAAACTTTCTAAATGAGTCAATGTTATGACATAATGGACATAGATGAGACCATCTGATGCATTTAAAATTTATACTAGCAGACATATGGTGGTAGACAGTATAGCTACATGAACTTATGCAAATTCCACCTTCAAGAAACTAATAACCTATTTAGAAATTATACTTTCTACTTCATGGGCAAAGATGACCCATGCTGGAGGACATGGCATTTAAACTGCCTTCCCAGTGGAAGGGATGGGCCTCCTCCTAAACCATTCTTTCATTCAGCATTTATGGACACCTACTGTGTGCCAGGCACTGCACTATGTGCTGAGTATTCAAGGGAAAATAAGGCACAGCTGGGCACAGTGGCACATGACTTTAGTCCTAGCTATTTGGGAGGCTGCGGTGGGAGGATCCCCTGAGCCCAGGAGTTCAAGGCCAGCCTGGGCAACAGTGAGACCTCGTCTCTAAAAAAAAAAAGAAAGAAAGAAAGAAAGGAAAACAAGGCACAGGTGAACCTTGCATAGAGATCTGGCAGTCTAGTGGAGCTAAAAGCACTTTTTCAAGAACTCGTTATGCTGGGTTACATGCTGCTTAAGAAGTACTCCCTAAACTCTGCGGGAGTGAGAAGGGAACAGATGAATTCTTCCTGGCCCCAGGAAGGGAGGACAAAATCAGGAAAGTCCTCCTAGAGGAGGGGATGTTTGAAGGATGGACAAATCCAGATGAACAGTACAGTATGCATTCTAGGTTGGACGGTGTTAACTAAGGCATCGAACCCCATCAGTTCTTTGGGAATGGAACAGCCTCCCCTGCTGTCACTGTGGCTGATGGCCTGATAGCAGACCAAGGTCAGGGCAACACCTTTGGCCAGGGAATAGGGCATTTGCTTCTTTCTAAGCCAGCTTGTCCCAAGGGCTCTTTCTGTCTGAAAATAGTTGCCTGAGTGTATCTCCCCCATCCATCCCAGAGGCCAGAGATGGGTGAGCAGGCTTTCTCCACTTGCGGGGCAGAAATTGTAGTTGGAAAGCTGGACCTACAGCACAAGGGACCCCCTGGGGAGCCTGGCAAGAGGCCATGCCTGACCATACCCTGAGATCTGACCAGCTAATTTTGGACAGACCCTCTCTAGTTCTTTCTTTCTCATGTGATTAAGAACCTTATCGTAATGAAAGCTGTAAAAATGTCAAACTTTAACCTTATTAAAGTCACACTGTTCTGGTCTTGGCAACCCTAGTAGGATTTTACAACTCCGCCTCTCCAAGTGGAGTCCTTGAACAGCCCAAGGTCCGTTAGGGTCCGTGATGGGTGACTAATGCCTTCAGGGATTGGAGGCCACCCACATTCCCACCCTCCCTGTGTCCATCCACCACTCGGGCTCACCATGGCCTTCTGTATGGCCTCCTGTTTTGTTACTCATAGAAATTGAGAAATTTCCACTATCCTGGACCCAGGAAGAATATATGAGGGTACCCTGCAGCACTCACCAGCTGACATGGTATTTTCCTCTGGATTAATGAAGCACAGTGGAATTTTTAGCTGTTGTTTTAATGATTAATACATCAAATTCATATTGCAGGAGAGGTAAGTAGGAAAGTGATGTGGGAGCACAGGAGGAGGGAAGAGACAAGGTGGGAAGGACAAGAGGCAGCAAAGCCAAAGAAGGAAAAAGAAAAGAAAAGAACAAGGGAGGCCAGAGCAGAAGTGGGGAGGAGGCCACGCTTACTCCCAGGGGGTTGGATCAAGCAGGCCTGGCACAGTGAGGGGTCTCCCCCTGCCCAGGGCCACATCAGTGGGCAGGTGGTCAAGTCACTTCCTGAGGAGAGGTCTCTGTGCAGTTATTAGCATATTGGGGGTCTTGGACCTGGAAGACTTAAGGAAAGGTATGGGGGTTTTCCTCCAGAAAAATATGCATAAAGAGAAGTTTTGCACCCAGTCTTACGGCGTTCACTAAACCCCTAGACGCTCGTAAAAAACAAAAACAAAAACCCCTGTGTTCGGAGCATGGTGTTTCTGCAGCTGGGACTGTGTCACCTCTGTCAGCACCCCCTCTGCAATGTGATGCCTTTCGGAAACAAGTTTGGGAAGGTGACAATGGCGTCAGCCACAGCATGCTTCCTCTCTGCTGAGCCTCTGCCCTGAGTGCCCAAGCCCCTCCCTCCCACCTGCAGGCCCACCGAGTGCAGCTTCCAGGAGGTCGTTATGTTTACTGGCCAGGCAAGTCAACTCCAGGCAGTCCTAGTGCTCCTACGTGAAGGGTGTGAACACGTTCTGGGGTCTTGACACCATTACACAGATGGGCAGAGGGATGCCTGGCCAAACCACCAATGGGAAAGACATTTGTAATGCAAATGAGTCCTCCAAAGCCAAGCATTCACCTTTCCTGCTAATTATTTTTATCTGGTTGTATTAGAAGGATGTCATATTCTATAGAATTGGGAGCCAGCTCAATGTCAATATTATTGTCTCTATTGAAATCACCTGTCAGTACAAGAGGGCTCTGAATTTCCTTTCCTATTTCTTGATCTAAGTCTATAAATAATGTCATGGGCCAGGGCAATTAAAGCCTTGAATGCCATGTACTATCCCCTGGATTATCACACATGTGGTTTCTCTAAAAGCAGAAAGGAAAAATCAGGGTCTATATGCCCTATGAAGGTTAAATTATCTCTGTGATGGGAAATTGTAAAAAGGTCAATGACAAACACTAGTTTACATACTCAACAGGGGAAAGAATTAGCCAAGTCATAAATTTTATTTCTGATTGTATCTTTTAATATTTTATTTTGAAATAATTATAAATTCACAGAAAGCTGCAAAAACATGTACAAGGACCACAATAGCTAAAATGTAGAAACAACTCAAATGTCCTTCGATGGATGAATGGAAACATAAATTGCGGTACAGCAATTTATCCAGGGGGCATACGCTTTGTGCCCCGCGAATGCCCTACACCTCGTGTGGTACTGAACTTGATTGCTGTCTGTCAGAGCATGTTTCTGCTCACGTCTTCCACCCACCAATTCAATGCCTTTTCCATCTTAACTAAGCACTTAGCAGCACTGTGGCCTTAACTTTCGCCGTTTGACGCAGCAGCAAAACTAGCACAAACTTCTTTTTCCTTCTTCATACTTTCACAGCTAGAAGATTTGTTCTTACATAGATCATAACAACCTCAGCATTTGACTTTTTTTCTTTCCTTATTAAGTCAAGAACTTTCACCTTTCACTTACAGTAAGCACCTTACAGCTTCTCTTTGGCGTTTCCAAATTGCCGGCATCACTACTCTTGTGCTTTGGGGCCATTATCAAGTGAAATAATGGTGACTCGAACACAAGCACTGCAACAGAAGACCTGATAACCGACATGGCTATTAAGTGGCTGACAGGTGGGTAGCATCTATGGTGTATATCCACTGCACAAAGGGACAATTCACTTCCCAGGAGGGACAGAGTGAGATAGCGTGAGATTTCATCACACTACTCAGAACAGCGTGCAATTTAAAACTTATGAATTGCTTATTTCTGGAATTTTACATTTTATATTTTCATACTGCAGTAAGTGAAACTGTGTAAAGTAAAACCATGGATAAGGGGGACTACTGTATATTCGTACAATGGAATATTGTTCAGCCTTAAAAAGAAAGGAAATTCTGACATGCTACTACAACATGGATGAACCCTGAAAATATTGTGCTAAGTGAAATAAGCCAGTCACAAAAAGAAAAAACTGTATGATTCCACTTATATGAGATACCTAAAGTAGTCAAATTCAAAGAGATGGAAATTATAATGGTGGTTGTCAGTGGCTGGGAGGAGGCAGGATGGGGAGTTGTTTAATTGGTACGGAGTTTCAGTTTGGGAAGATAAAAATGTTATGGAGGTGATGGTGGTGGTTGTTTCACAAGAATGTGAATGTACTTAATGCCACCAAACTGCATGTAAAAATAGCTAAAATGGTAAATTTTATGCTATATATATTTTACCACAATAAAAAAGATGTACAAGGAAGTCCCATACACACTTCACTCAGCCTCCCCAATGGTAACACCTCCCACAACTATAATACACCATCAAAACAACCAGGAAATTGACATTGGTACAATTCAGAACTCATTCAGATGTCACCAGGTTTATAAGTACTAGTGTGCGTGTGCGCACATGCACGTGTGCGTGGTTCTATGTCATTTTATCACCTGTGTCACACTGTTCCATCGCCACAAGACCCCCCTGAACTACCCCTCTATGGCCACACTTACTCCTTCCCCCATCCCTAATTCCTGACAACCACTAATCTATTCTTTATGTCTAGAATTTTTTCATTTCACAAATGTTATAAAAATGAAATCATACAGTCTGTAACCTTTTGAAATTGGCTTGTTTCACTCAACATAATTGCCTTGAGATCCATCCAAGTTGTTGCATGAATTGATAGTTTGTTTCTTTTTATTGTTGAATAGTACTCAGAGATATGGATGTAAATTTCTGATTATATTTTTACACATAAAATTAACTATTCAATTTTTTGTCCACATCATGGCATTGGTAAATGGACTTGATTCCAATGCGACCACTGCAGGAGCAGTCTTACCAGGGGCTTACCAGGGCATCCCCAACTCCACCCACCCACCTACCCACCCTGCTAGGGGCCTTTGTCTGGGCCACAGGCTGTGCTTACTTGAAGAAAGAGGTCCTACAGGGCAAGCTGTCCTGCCTGCTGACTTTCACCTGTGGGGACCCCAGCGCACAAGCAGCATGATACTACGGGAACACCTTCAGTCAACAGAGACAGCACAGTCTCAACCCCCTCCTGGCCAGCCTTGGTGCAGACACTGCTGGGGGTTCATCACGGAAACAGGCAGCTGGGGCTCCTTTAAGAAGGAAGGTAAACTCCAAGAACCATTGTTTAAAAATATGATGTTGCTTCCAACTCCCGGAAGGGAGCTTTTATATTTCTACCACCCGCTGTAGCCCGAGTTCCGTTGTGCTGGGATTCAGCTGTCTCCTTTACGGCTGACCCTAGATGCCATAAGCTCCCAGCCCCAGAGCCTAGCATAGTGCCTGGCACTGTGGGCATTCAATAAGTGTTGCTGCAGGTGCTGGTGTTATTGAAGGGAAAAAGCCAAGTCAAAGGGGCTTTTAAGGGATAGCCAAATCTGGCACACAAGATCTCGTTTTATTTCATTTTGAAAATCTGCTATCTCAGCTCTTTAATCACAGGTGGGAGACAGTGCGCGGAGACAGACGCAATGAATAAAACCGTGCTTTCCTTCCTCCTCACTTCCAGCTCTGACCACCCTCCTCCTCCTCCCTTCACACCCCCGGTTTTCCTCCCAGGCTCTGGGAGAGAACTTCGTGTTCTGGATAGGGTGGGGCTTCTTACTGAGGAGCAGGCGACAGCGTAGGTGAATGGGCA
This sequence comes from Daubentonia madagascariensis, assembly GCA_023783475.1. Classification (NCBI taxonomy): domain Eukaryota; kingdom Metazoa; phylum Chordata; class Mammalia; order Primates; family Daubentoniidae; genus Daubentonia; species Daubentonia madagascariensis. The sequence goes on along the minus strand of JAKFHU010000913.1, from coordinate 3,431,614 downwards.
GGCTGGGGGTGGGCGGTGGGGCTGAGGTCACTCAAAGACACCCTTCAGCCACTTAGGAATGAAGAAGCAGGATTAAAGTCACCCCCCAAAACAGGACGGATGTTCTTGGAGCCTTTCCCTCCATCTTCCCCCCCACACACACATATACGTTAGCTTTTCAACCTCTGATTCTTTGCTATGGGCAACCTGAAAAGTTTGCATTTCTAGACAAATAGATAGAAGAACAGTAGCCAGGACCCAGGTTCCTGTAACTGTCCTGAGGCTCCAGATCCTGGGACTTTTCCCAACAACTCGACACTTCTTCCTCTGAGAAGTGTAACGGATGGCTGGAGCTAACCTGGAAAGCAAGCCAGCATAGACTCAGGCTCTTTGAAAAGAACCTGTGCTATTTAAACCTAAGGATTTGGTCCCTCCACCCCCAAGGATCCTGAAGGTGGCTGCTCACAGGTGGGTGAGGTGCATCATCGTCCATGGCAATCATGGCATGGCTTCGTGACGGGCACCAGCTCCTCCTCTGTGCACACATGCCTTCCGGGTGTCCCTCATGGAGTGTACATCGAGCAGCAGATGCTGGCCTCTGTGGAAGAGTTAGATCTTCCTCAAGCCCTGGAGATGAAGTAGAGGTTCTTCTTTGACACCAATAAAGGCTCTTACCTCCCCTCAAAACTTCAGAGATTTTTATCATTGTCTTAATAACCAGAGCTGCCATGCATTCTATCTAGGATTCAGTTTACTTGGCAAACTCCATGCTGCAAACTCAGTATTTCCTCAATAAACTCAATATTCATTTACCATTATCTGGTGGCCAAAAGTAGTCCAAACTCCTGGACTTTGTTCTTTAATGTGAAAGATTGTGCCTCTTAGTAAAAATATCCAGATCCTAAGAGTCTCTAGTGAGACCCTGGGGTTAATGCAGGCTCCAGCAAATCCAAATGTTGGCTGGAAGACAGGAGTCAGCAGGATTTCACCTGCATGGTCAATTTTTATCTAGAGTAGAGCTATGCCTGCATTAATTTGTCACCAATGGAATGAAATTATAACCTACTGAGTATGATAGAGTTTGATGTGAAGAGTGGTCAGTTATATAGAAAATTTGAAACAAAAGCCCACGAGAAGTCTGCATCTCTCAGCACCCATTAACTCCTTCTTAACAGGGTGACAGAGAGCTGACACTGCCAAGTGGAATGTGCTCAAATCAAAGCTTCAATTTCAGCCTCTCACAGAAGCTTCTTGGACCACCCTATCTAAACCAGACCCTGCCTGCTATTCTTAACCAGGCAGAGGGGACAGCCTGAGCAAAGACTTGGGGATGGGAGAAAGCATGGCATTTGCAGGGACTGGCAGAGGGCCAGGGTGACAGCCACAATGAGTGCTGGGGAAAGAGGCTCAAGCTAAGGTCAGAGAGTTGACAAGGACCTGTCTGTGCAGAACCTGGGGGCCATGGCAAGGAGTCTGCCCTTCCTCCCAATATCCAGGGCAAGGAAGAATGATTTGCAAATTTCTTACATGTGCCTTGGCTCAAGCAAAGCTTTTTGCCCTCATTCAAGCCACAGCACAGGATGGTGTTTGCTGCGCCTGACTCCCCTGCGCTAGGACTGGGAGTAGAAGCACCATCTAGAGGGGTCAACAGTGACATGAGTGGATAAACCACATCACAATGGGGCTTGAACTACAGGGGGAGAGGAATGTGCACGTCCCTGCTTGGAGGAGAGGGTAGGCACGAGAGGGCTCCAGGGCACCTCGGGCAGATTCTTGGGGCAACTTTAGTCCTGCTGCTGCTGTGTGTCTAGCTGAAGAACCTCTTAGTCGGCCTCACCCCCCTGCCTGCCCTCTTCACCAGCCCCTGGAACACGGAGTTCCCTGCGCTGGACTCTGGGAGGCCAAGATGTGCTGAGGCAGGTGGGGGTGAGGGAAAGACGGGGAAGGGAGGTCAAAGATGGAAAGTGAGCAAGCGCAGAGAAGAAAGGGACTGTTCTGAGGTCCCCCTCACACATCCCGGCCCTTACCTCTGAAAAAAAGCAAGGGGAGCGGGTTTTAAAAATGAAATGAAACCAAATCCTGTCTGCCGGGCTTGGTCAGCCCTTGAAATCTCCGACTCCTCTTCTCCTGCAGCGCAACAACCGTAGAAAGTGCCTACTGTGTGCCAGGTGGGCACTGCACAAGGACTGGGCCTAGCGGTCAAGGTGGCCACTGGTGCACTGGCTGGAGACAGGGTTTCCCGGTTCAGGAGACTTCCAGCACTAAAACCAGGACAGTCTTGTGTCAACTGGAACAGCTGGTCACCTAGTAGGAATTGACCATCCCGTAGAGTCAACAAAGAAGGTAAGTTGCAGCACAGCATGGCTTGTGGGTAGTGGCGGGTAGGAATAAAGAGTTTCCCTCTGTGGGACTGGAAACACTGTTCTTGGCACTTAGCCCCCTTCTTGACAGGAGCGCCAGGTGTCTGTTTCCACGATGCCACCCCAGGCCAAGCCTATACCTTAGGATGGGCAAGGAGTGGCGTTGAAATTGTGCCATCTCTGCTGTTTGCTAAGGTTGTTCTCATTATATCACGCTGTGGGAGACTGTCCACTCGGCTCACGTAGGCGAAGGTCAGCTAAGGACAGGCCGATTAGCTGGCCCCTCAGGGCCTTTCTCTTGGTGACACAGCCTCGGGCTCAGAACAAAGGCCCCTCATTTTGCTGGGGCTGTGATCTCTGCGCGTGAGAGTGCTGCCATCTGCTGGCCACGGGGCTGTGCTCGGCCTGAGGGAGGCTGGGCTGTGGGCCCCGGGCTGCTGCTCCCAAGGCCACCGCACCACCCCCCAGCATCCTGAGCCAGAACTCTGGGGGAAAGAAGCTGGGGACCCCCTAACAGGTATGCCTTGAAGGGCACTGGAAGATTTCCCAGGGCCTGAACTCTCTCAGGCTGACCATGGATTCCCAGCCAGCACGGGCACGCTCAGCTACCATAGAATCCTCGGGGCCCAGTGGCACGCTGGAGCTGCCTAGACAGGAATCAGTTATCAAACATTCAGGAATTTTACAAGCTGCAGCTTGAAATTGGTCTTGGTGGGAGTATTTACACCATGGAAATTGGCAAATGCTACAAATTAGAGCTTCCTTCACCCCTCACCCCTCCTCCAACAGATTTGTCAACACACCACTGCAAAGCTCCTATCAAACTTAAAATATTGTCACCTGGGAGAAGGCAAGGATCAGCACATTAGCAGGTGTTTTCTCGTATAGAGCACCAAGTATGGAATTGATGTCATAGAGAAGAAATACATTCTGATAAAAGGGAGATTGTGAGGAAAGAATGTTTTTAAAGCTCCCTAAAAACAATTAATGTACTAGTTAAGGGCCCTGTAATCAGAAACAGATGGGTTCAAGTAATAGCTCTTCCACTTGCTAACTGTATGACATTAGGAAAATTGGTTTGTCTCTTTAGTTCCCAGTTTCCCTGTCTACAAGTGGGGGTAATGGTAGTAGCTACCTTGTATGGTAGTTGCATTTTAAGCACTTAAGTGCTTAAAACATTGCCAGGCACAAAGCAAGTACTCAATACATGTTACATATTACCAGTTATTGATTAGAACCTCAACTTCAGCAGGTCTGAAACTGATCTGAAACTCCCTACTAAAACTCATTTCACCTCTAGATGTTCTTTGCAGGGTTGAGGGACAGGGATTGGTTCCTCCATCCTCCCCAGCAGCTAAACTTTGACATTAGCCTCACTTTTAGCTATTTATTTGTGCTGTCCCCTGCAGTAGTACATAGGACAGAGTATCCCCTAGAATATAGAAATGATATAAGGTAGCATCCTGAATGTAAAAGGATCTAAATGGTGAACACCTGCAGAAGCAACCCAAACGATTTTCTGTAAATGGGTCACTGGCCAGCTAAGATATCCAGTATGTCAGTTCACAAAGGGCAGGACTCAAATCTGATTCTAACTTCAAAACCTGAATTGTCCTCAATTGTGTCGTACCTGATTTGAAGACAGACTATATTAATGAGATGCAGATTGCATAGAATCTAGAAAAAAGAGGACCAGTAGTGCTCTTCCAGTGGAAAGAGACACAGGGCTTAGAGGACATGAGCTCTCCCATCATGAGAGAGGAGGGCTTGGCTGTGCAGTGGAGATCATACTGTTTTACCCAAACACTATTGCCTCCTCCAAGAGTCCATGCTCACCCCTCAATTTTTGGATGAAAATTTGACTTTGGGGTGCTGAAATTCTTGAAAGAAGGTATCCTGTACAGCAGATACAAATATTTCTATTTTTAAAAAGTTATAAATGAGTCGGCATTACACTCCTTAGAGTGTTGTTATGCAGACTAAGATTAGATTAGATTAGATTTGGTTGCATAAAACAGACAAAATAGTAGCATAAATAAAACATAAACTTATTTCTTTCCCATGTCAATGAAATCCAGATGTTGGCAGCCTGGGACAGGTATGGCAACTCCACAATCATCACGGATCACTACCCTATAGCTCCATCATTCTCAACATGAGTTTTTGCCTCATGATCAAGATGGCCACTCAAACTCCAATCAAGTCTGCTTTCTAGACAGCAGGAAAACTACATTTCCTGAAAATCTGACACTTCTCATTACAAACTTTGTTTCCATTAGGCTTGGACTCAAGTATTTCTGTGTTCCTTACTAGAGTGCAAGCTTCCACAGGGCTGAGGCCATGTTCACTTGCTCACAGCATCTAGCATTAGTGCTGCAACATCAATGACATGCAATTAGTAGAACTGAATTGCAGAGTAGAGCTAGGGCTCCATGGAAGAGGACCACTTGGGAACTGGACATGAATTTGAACAGCTCACGGAATGACCTGCTGAGCCTGCTGAAATTTGGAAAGTTGGGGTGACCATTGACACCATGCTGGGAGCAAGCATTTGGGCTTCATTTGAATATACAAATGTGGGTCCAGGACTTCCACCAAAGCAGAGCCCCTTCTGGACTAGTGTTTAAGGAGCTATATGGGGTGATAGAGTGGCACTGGAAAGGTTTGCTGTCCCCTCTCTGTTATTTTTTTAAGGTTCAGAGTCTGAGCAGCCATGAAAATTAAAACTTTGGTGGGGAGGTAGAGGGATTTGGAAGGAAACATTAAATTATCTAGACAAACTATTTATTTTTCAGATGAAGAACCTCAGTCCAGAGAAGCAAAGTGGCGTGCCCAAAGTCACACAGCCAGGGTGGAGGGTGGGACTTGGGCTGTCCTAATCCCAGTCTACTATTTCCTGCTCCACCACAGTAGCTGCCCAGGGTGAAGACACTGTCAATTCCCAAGATCACATCTAGTTTGGGGAAATAAGAGGTCATGAAGGTTACACATAGATTTGTGTACTGTTGATCTTTATGCTTACCAGCATAAAATCAGTTTATGCTCATATAAACAAAGAGGGAAGACATGCAGTCAATTCTCAAAGTTGAAATTCTTTATTTCTTTCCATCAGTTATTTAGGTTTCTGTCTTCTTTGTTCTTTATCACTTTTCTTGAGGAGGTAACAAAATGGCTTTTCCAGAAATTTCTGTTGGGACTAAGTATCACTTGGATCAACCATTCTTTCTCCAGGTTGTAACTGGCTAGATTTGATTGAATGGATAAGGCCTCAACCTTGGGCTGTTGAAAGGCCCTTTGTTTGTGGATTACAAGCGGTCATTCAGTTTATCCCATTCATTCTGCCACCCTACTTTTTTGAGTTGCAAGGTTACGGCCTGGGGCAAAATGTTGATGGAAGGGAACATTAAGCACCAAGTTGTACTGTGTGTTCATTCCAATCCACTTTCACCTCCCTTAGCTGGTGAAGGTTATGACTACAGCCCAATTCTCCAGTGACTCACTTCAGGAAAAGGACATGTGACAAGAACCTGGCTCTCATGGGACTGCTTGCCAGGGGTGCCAGGACAGAGATGGCATTGTTCAGGGAAGATTCAGGAAGTCAAACATCCGGAGAAAGGCGTGCATGTTCTACTTACTCTACAGGCTGGAAAAGAATGTATTTTTTTTTTCCCCACTGATCAATCTGTGTACTCACTTCTACAAGAGCACTCAGAGGACTTCTGGAATATTTACTCCCTCTGGTCTCAAATGCAGCATTCCTGATGCGCCAGGAAAGGGAGAGGGTCCAGTATTCCTGTAGGTGCTTACCTGCTGTCACGTAAATGTGACATCCTCCCAATAGCCCTTTCAGATAAACACTATCCCCACTCTCAATTTACAGATGAGGCGATTTAGGCACACACAAGTGAAGGATTTTGCCCAGGCCCACCCGGCTACTAAGTGGCAGACCCAGGATTCAAGCCTCGTTCTAGGTTGACATTGAATCGTATTCCCAATGTCAGAAAACATTCTCTTTCCATGCTGGTGCCCAGGCTTCCTCTGAGACAAGTACTATCTGGTAGCAACTGCTGAATGCACGCTTCTGCAAGCTTTGTCTCTCCGCTGCATATCCTCTGACCTCTTACTCTCCCTCTATCTCCCCTCAAGACCCACACAAATTCCACTTTCCTCACGAAGACTTCCTGGTCAGCCTGTCCCAAGAAACTGTGTACTTGGATGTGCTCTCTCTCATTCTCCTCCCCACCCATCCCTACCCCCACCCCTGGTAATCCTCTCCGCTTGCACTCCTGGCTTAGCCCTTAATAGAATATGACTTAGCTCATACAAACTTTCAGATTCATATGCAAACTCCCATCTGTACTCTAAACTCCTCGAGGGCATGGACAATGCCTCTGTTGAGCCCTAAGAATTCTCAGCAGAATGAATAATACCAAGTAGCTGCTGGGAAATGCATACTTAAAGATTAACTGGTTAATTTTTAAGAAAGGCTATGGGAGTCCTTGTGATTCTGTTAAGTAGAGAAGCACGGAAAACTCAGACAGGCACTTGGCTCTTTGGCTGAGACTCATCTCTGCACCACAGTCTCTAACCTACACCCCAAATCTTTCTGGGTGTTGTAGAGAAGACTAACATTGCTCTGCACTGAAACCAGACAGTAAACCCTCTGCCAGTTTTAGGGTGGGATACAGCATCCTGCCCACTGTGCTCAGGAGGCTTAGCTGAGTGTTTCAAGCTTCCTGGCAGCCTTGTGTGTTCCCTTAGTCTTTTCCAAATCCTGGGTGCTCACTCCCAGCTAACCCCCTGTGCCCATCTCTCAGCCTCACCCCAGGGCCTTGGTGATGACAGCCTACACACCTTGGTCACTGACAGCGCCTCCAATCACCTCTAGTGCCAGATCTGCCTGGACAAACCCCCAGATCTTATCTTCGTCCCTCCCAGGATTCAGCTTATTTTGTTTCCCACTAACTTACTGCCCCTCCTCTCTGTGTGTTCTGTTTATCTCGAGACCTTTGAGAAGGATGACCACAATGTCACAGCACAGCCCTGGCATGGCATGTCTCCATCCCTCCCCTCCCCTCCTCTCCTCCTGTCCCAAGATTCCGGGTCACTTGGGGTCTTCTCAGCCCCATCCCTCCATGCAGCTACCTTACTTTCTTCCTTTACACGGCTGCTTCCTGCCTTTTCTTCCAGCCCCACCTGGCATGAGGAAAGAGCTCTGCAGCCACACCTGGAGATGTCCTTCCCCATACCAGGTGAGCTCTGTCAGCACTTGGATGCCAGCCTGTGCCCGTGGGTCTGAGGGTGTGCCTGCTTGTCTTCCTCCTCCCCCAGCTGGGAGGGCCCTGAAAGCACTGTTACTTCGTACCTTTATTCCCAATGCCTAGCTCTGTGATTGCCATATAGTAGGTGGTCAGTCAGTGTCAATAAAAGGTAGAAATAAATGATGAATGAGTAAATGGTCTTGGTTCTGCTCTGTGAAAACACTCAATACATCAAATCAAGCGGACATTTGCAGTTTAGTCAGTTAAAGCAGGCTTTGGCCCTAAACAGCTTGGAAGCATGGAATAGTCTACCAGCCACCTCATCTATAAGATGAGGACCAAGACAGGTAAGTGACCTGCCCGCAGTCACGCAGAGTAAGTAGCAGGCTTGGACTGGACCAGACTCTCTGATTCCCTGCCTAAGGCACCACCTCGGTCAGCCTTCTTTGTAAGAAGGCTTTGCATCTAAAATCCCTAGTAATTCAGACTTACTTTTCTCCCAATTATTTCTAGTTAGTGACCTAGCTAGCACAGATGAATCCTCCTTGAATGTATGCATGCATGCATAAATGAATGAATGAAAGCAAGGTCCGGCTGGATTCACAACAGCGGCGGTGCAGCGTTTCCAGCAAAGGCATTAGGGACGTGTAGCGGATTGGGACGATGCATCAAAGGCACTTCCTTTCTGCCTCACAAACCTGACATTGTGCATTTCTGGCCCTGCCCTTTCCCTTAATCTGCAGACTGACAAAGGCTATTCTGGGATGTCCTTGCCAGCATCGTTCTTGTTGAACCTATTAGTTTGCTATTGTTTTTAGAAACAGCTGATGCCTCATGGAGAATTCCACATTGGTTCATTCCTGTTCCATTCATCTTCTAGCTTGTGCATTTTCTCTTCTTTATTAGCAGGGCACGTGCTGGAAAACTAGATCTCTGTCACTGAGTGGTTTCATACGTTCCTTCTGTTCATAACCCACCTGGAGTCAAAATCAGGTCTCTGTGACAGAGCAATTGGTTGCTATGGAAACGACTGTACCTCCCCTCTCCCCCCACCCCAGGCAGCAGGCTGCGCTACAGAGGAGTGCTGTGCAAATTGGGGTGACAGCGGGCATGGGGGGTGTCGCAGGAACCCTGAGTGTGACTTTTGGACTAGTACTGACTTCTCTAGGCCGACGTGGTCCCTCTGCCCCCTTCCTACTGGAAGCTCGTGTGTGTGTGTGCGTGTGTGTGTGTGTGTGTGTGAATGAGACTTCACTTATGCACATCCGCACCCACCCCCACTAACCACCCCACCCAAATATGGAAAGCTTACCCTAACTGCCTCCAAGTCCGATTTAGAGCTCACCTCCACCTTCTGTGGTTAACCACTCCTGACTAATCCCTTCTCCAGTCAAAGCCCTGCCATTTCTAGTGAGTCTGCACTTAACTCATTTGAATTGGAATCACTTGCATGGTTTCTCATGTGCTTTTTTTTGTTTTTTTCTTTTTTCGTATCAGGCTTATATACTTCATCTTTCCAATGGCCTCCAGGCCCCATAGGAGACCACCCCGGCCAGTTGGCTGTGTCTTCCCACAGAGCCCACAGCGAGCTGGGCTGACCACAGGCTCCTGACAACCACTGCTGCCGGACTCAGAGAGACAGAGGGACTCAGCTCCAGCCTGTCCAGTCTAACCTACTCAGTGTTACTTCTTTGGGCCAATAGACAAATTGGATAGCACTGGATATAATTTCGAACACTGACAACCCAATGAAAGGAAAAAAACCCTAAAGCTTCAGTTGCCTAAAATGCCCTCACATAAGAGAAGAACGAGAAAATAGTGTTTTGTTATTTAAAAGTGTCCTATTTTTGTGGGTATTAACTCATTTTTGTGTTTCGTGTTTGTCTTTAGTCTCACTTGCCTGTCCCCCAGCAGAGCGCTGATCCCCAGGGCGGGTGAGCCCCGAGAGTAAACACGCAGAGGCCCCTCTGCATGCTTGTGTGGAGGACTGTGCGTGACTGCCCAGCCCAGTGGCAGCTCCTCCTGGCCAGGAGGACCTGGACCCTTTCCAGAGTGCTTGTTAGGACAAGGTTAAGCTTACAAACAGGAGGTGTGGGTTTGGGGCCTTCCCTTTGTCAAGTGGGTAATACCCCTCCATCCAGAGCCTGGTTGCGAGTGCAGGGTCTAAGAACCCCTCTTTGCTGTGTGTGGGTGAAAACAAAGCTGTCCTGGCTCTGTTGGCAAAATTGGTTTGGGTGCCCCAACCTCCTTTCTCTGGAGTCTGTCCCCCATTCAGTCCCCCAAGTGGGGAGTCAGGGTGCCTCTGGAGTGGGAATCAGTGCTAGAGCCAGACACCATACCACCACATCCCAGAGCCAATTTGGAAGAACTCCCTCCATGCACTGGCCAGAGCTGCTCAGGGGGGACATCACCCACCCAGCAGCAGGGCAGAGGGAGCGCAGCTCCCCACTTCAGCCCAGGGCTCTGTCCACTCATGGAAAGGGCACTGTGCCTGGAAAGCACGACAAACCAGAGCAGTGATTCTGGGTGGGGACGGGTGTGGGCGTCTGTGTGTGTACACGCCCAGATGAGAGGGGCTTGGCTGTGGAGGGGCTTGCCTCTTCCTTGCCCTCAGGGCTGTTTCAGTGGGGTGGAGGAAGTCCTTCTGAGGCCTGAGGTAGTGCTGGGCAGGGCAGCCTCACCAGGCAAAGGTATAAAGCAAACACCATGCCTCCCAACCCTTCAACAGTGGGCTAGAGCCCCCCAGACAGGAAGGCCTAGGAAGAGCTGGGTTTGGTCCATGGTGGCTGGGAAAAGGGCCTCTGTTGGGGACAGGTCATGAGAAGCTGCCACCCCCTCCAAGCCTTGCCATCTCAGGACCCCTCTGGAAGGCAATCTTGACTTTCCTCGTCCTGCCAGCAACGGGCTTGGTGAAGGGGAGCAGCCCTGTCATGCAGTCTCACCCCTTCTGCTTCTGACTGAACTCCACAGACCAGGCTTCAGGCCAGGCCTCTGTTCCCCATGAAGCGTTCGTGAATTTGAGGATTCTTTCTAGCTTTCTACCCTGACTAGAAAAGAGAAGAGGAAGTGTCCTGGTGAATCTCCTGTGGAACAAAAGGCCTCCCCCCAGCTCTCACTACTCATGTTTAGTTAGCAGTTAGCCAAGGAGGCAAAGGACCCTCCAAAACTGTCACTCACTGCTAGGAGAGGCCAGAACTCCAACTCAGGCTGCGTGGCCACTGCAAGAGGGCTGTGGCTCAGTTCGCTGTCTTGGAGACAGCACCACGGGCTGGCTTCAGAGCTGATGGGTCCTCACGGCACAGTGGGAACCCAAGACAGGAAGTTAGCAAATGTTCCTTCAGCATCTGGGCAAGACACTTTGTCTTTTCCAAAGAAGCTATTTCAGTGAGTTCTTCCCAGGAAAGAGGGAAAACAAAGCTCAAATACCAGAGCCACAGAAATAGCCCGAGGCTGATTAGCTCTGACAGGCCAGTAGCTGCCCTCTCCCCTGGACAGCCTTGGTCCAGAATAACAGAGGGGTCATGGCAGGCCTGGAACCCAAAAGTGCAAGGTGCAGGCTTGCAAATGTTCCTTTAGGTTCTGTCCAGCCCAGACACAGGAGTTGAGCACCCCGTCAGGTGATTCCTTCATAGCACATGGAGAAAGAAAGAGGGGCAGGCTGCAGAGCAGCAGGGAAGGGGGCTGTGTGGCCAAGAAGAGGCCACAGTCTGGGCCAACCGCAGCTCTGGGTCAGGTCTGGCTGGAGCTGGAGGTAACTGCATTATGGGAAAGATTGAAACGTTAATATGAAACCAGTTGATACTGAGAGAGAACAATTAGGAAGGTTAAGGGGCTTAATATTAGATTAATGGCTGCTGGAGGATAAAGTTCACAGCTTCCAGGAAAGAAGTCTGACTCAGAGAAACCTTTTCAGTCGACCAGACCAAGATCTGGTTTTGTTGATATTTTTTTCTTCCCAGTAACTGAGAGAAAATTACCATTCATTCACATCAGAATCTTCCTCCCTTCCCTCCCCTGCTGCCCTTCTCTCTCTTTCTTTTTGGAGATGTCTGATTTTCCTCCAGTTCTGGGATGAATTTGAGAGTCCCACCTGTTTAGCATGCCTTACCCAGACTTGTGTCCCCAAGCAGGGTTCTCTCTCAGTGAGACTGTGGTGCCCTACAAGAGTGTTTTTGGCAGTGTTGGTTGTATTCTTGGAATATTTTAGGCCACTAATTGGTCTCAGATCAATAGCTTAGCCCAGGAGAGGTTTTCTGAGCCAGTAAGGAGCTACATGGGAAGCAATCTGGTGGACTTCAGGTGGCTGAAGGGACGCAGGAGGTGGGGAGTCCCACAGTTCCCAAACACACAGCTCATCAATTCCTCACCAGAGCTTCTTACCATGCAGATTCCCAGGCCCCACCCTGGGCCAAGTGAATTAGAATCTTCGGAGGGGAGGGCGTAGCCTGGGCATTTGCATACTCTGAAGTTCCTGGATGACCTTGTGACCCTCCCAGCTTGGGAACCACCGGCTCAGGGGGCACACAATACAAAGGCAAGGCAAGGAGGAGCCAGGGACCCCTTAGATCCTGGATTGGGCCATTTGTGTGATTTCCTAGTTCCCATCCCAACCACTGAGTTTCTTGCAGCTGATATTTTATCTTATTCATCATTATAATCCCTACACAGGGCTGGCCACATTCAGTATGTGAGAGCTGAATTAATTTTCAAAAACCAGACCCTGAACCTGTCCAGTTTTCAAGTTGACATTTTCAGAGGCCTGGCTGGTAGAGACCAGGCCTGGTGCCACAGAATCAAGTATGAGCCTAAGACAACTTAACAAGCAGAAGCACAAGAACACAGAAGCCCAGAACTGGAAAGACACCTAGAAACCCTCTGCTCCAATAGTTTTCAAACCCTAGGGTTCCACTGTGAACCCTCAGATACCACCGAGAGGAAAGGACAGAGGTCCCCTGGGAGGGGCTGCAAGCCCTCCTCTGCCTCCACCCCTTCAACCAGGGCAGCCCTGCTTTTACATCTCCATATGATTTTGCAATAACCTCTTCATTGCTTGCCAGCCTCTGCCCTTGCCAACCCCCACCCCCCATCCCCTGTCTATTTTACAGCCAGTGTCCAGAGTGATTATTTCAAAATACAAGGTTGATCATGTCACTCTTCCATCCAAGACCCCTGCGATGTATTTCCATTTCATTCAGTAACAATCCAAGGTCCTCACCATGGCCTGCAGGTCCCTACCTGTTCTTGCCCCAGCTGCCCCCTGCCACATCTCCAGCCACACTGGCCTCCTTCGAATTGCTGAACATACCAGGCAGACTCTTACCCAACACCTGGGAGCTTCCTCTTCCGTCTGCCTGAAACACTCTTCCCCTGACACCCACATACCTCACTTGCTGTCTTCCTGACATCCTATCAAAAATGGTGCCTGTTCCATCAGCCTCTAGCCCCTTCCTCTGCTCTATTGCCTGTCTCCTCTCCTGAGATATAAGCTCCACGAGGGTGAGGACTTTGTTTTGTTCACTGCTATATCCCCAGCACCAAGAACAGTGCCTGGCCCATAGTAGGTGCTCAATAAATAATCATTTCCTGAATTAATCAGATTGGTTCTTTTTTTTTTTTTTTTTGAGACAGGGTCTTGCTCTGTCATGCAGGCTGGAGTACAGTGGCATCATTACAGCTCACTGCAATCTCAAACTCCTGAGCTCAAGTAATCCTCCTGCCTGAGCCTCCCGAGTAGCTGGAACTACAGGTACATGCCACGACACCTGGCTAATTTTTGTACCTTTTTTTTTGTAGAGACGGGGTCTTACTATGTTGCTCGGGCTAGTCTCAAACTCGTGGCCTCAAGCAATCCTACCACCTCATCCTCCCAAAGTGCTATGATTACAGGTGTGAGACACTGCACCTGTCCCAGACTGGTTCTGAGTCTAAAATGATTCTGTACACTTTCTTCTTTACATATTTCTATATTTTTCAATTTTTTGTAGTAAATATGTATTACTTTTAGAGTCACAAAAGGTGATAAATGACATAGTCTCTTCTCCAGGCCCAGAGCTGCTAGAGAATGACTTAAGAAGATGAAGAGAAGCCTTACCTAGAGCCCCCCCGGGTCTGAGCAGCACCAGGTCTGTCCTGAGCTCCTTGGACCATCACAATACTGGGAGGAAATACTGGTTCCTAATGGTGGATGGAGGAATGTAGGGGTGCTTTTCAGCCCCTATTTACCTAATGGCATCCTTCTTGGGGTCAGTGGAGAAGGGGAAAGGAGTAAAAACAGGACAAGCAACACCGTCTTGCCCCGCCCCACCCCCAAGTCAACATACACCAGGCTGTCTCCTGCCCAGTACACACAGACACAAGGATATGGGCTTCCAGCACCCTCCACTTAAGGCATTGTTGCCATGGCCATTATATAACTGTCACAACTTGCTTTTCTCAGTCATGTTTTCTCTTTCTTTTTGAGGGGGATTATTACTCTGGGGCCTGGTATCTGCTGCCTGTGCTTATTTATGTGACTGAATCTAGAACAAAGAAGAAACATCTTGGCTCAGGGTCAGGTCTCTGGCCTGACAGAAACCCCCTCACCTGGTCTCTGTGTCAGAGCCCCCTAAATCCCCAAAGGGCGGGAATCCCAGGCTCTCCCATGATTCAGAGTGTGCGAGTTCACAGAGGACTCAGAGGTACCAGATGGAAGCACAGCCTCACAGCCTGGAAGTAATCCAGAAAACGAAAGCCCCTTTTACTTGATTATTGGTACATTCTCAGATGGAAGCTTTCCTGATCCTCTTTCATAAGACTCCTCTGAAATAGACAACTGAAAAGGGAACTAAGAGGCCACATTTCCCTTCCTTCCTTCCACCCCACATCCGTCATGAAAGTGACTCAGAGCCCTGGGCCCTGAGCTGGTCGTGTCCTAGGGGTCATCCGGCCCTGCCGGTTTCATTGTGACTTACCAGCCAGATCCCACAACGCTCCAGGGACAGAGCTGCCTGTTTCCTGGGCTAAGGCTTTCCTGAGATGCTTTACAGCAGGGGTCAGCCGACTTCTATAAAGAGCCCGATGGTGAGTATTTCAGCGAGCTGGTCTCTGTCACCTCTTCCTCTACTCCTCCTCTTCCTCTACTCCTCCTCTTCCTCTTCTCCTTCTTTTTTTTTTTACAACCCTTTATAAGTGTAAAAACCATTCTTAGCTCACAGGCCTCACGGAAGCAAGCTGTGACGGTGGGCAAAGCACAGTCCATGGGCCAAATCCAGCTACTGCTTGTTTCTGTAAAACAAAATCTTACTGGAACACAACCATTTTGATCTGTTTATGTATCGTCTATGGCTGCTTTCCTGCTACAATAGCAGAATCGAATAGTTGAGACAGAGACTATAAGGCCAATAAAGCCAAAAATATTTTTCGTCTGGCTCTTTATAGAAAATATTTGCCAAGCCCTGCTCTAAAGTGATAGTAAACAACTCGCATATATTCCAGTTTTTAGTGTTTCACATTCATTCCCATTTAACACTTAAAACAATTTTTGAGATTAGTATTAGCCCTGTTTTACAGATGAGGAAACTGAGAACCAGAATGATTAGGGCTTGCCCAAGGTCACACAGCTAATAGCGGCAGAGCCAGAACCCAAACCTAGATCTCTAAACTAGGGCTTCTTCACCAGACGATGCTGCTCCTGAAGAGGACGTCTGTGAAGGCTGGGACATATTTCTTGCTTAGCCCCATGAGGTAGGACAGCAGCAGGCCCCTGGGTACCAGGGCCTGAGAGAGACAGAGTGCATGGAAAGCGACCATACTGACCTTGTACAAAAACTCTTAAGATTCTCCTGAAATCCCATTGTGCAGAGAATGTCTCCAGGGGCTCTCTGTGCACAGGAAAGACTCCTTTGACAGGCTGGCTGGTAGGAAAGCTGTCCCCTAAAAGCCAAGTTTGGCTTCTGTAAACATTTAACAGCTCACGTCACTTTGAAGAACCACAGAGCTGCAGCAATCTTCCCACCAAGGCCTGGACTGGCCTTGCATCACACCAGGTCCCAGAGCTGCCATTTCCTCTACAGCTGGGGGCAGTTAAGCCATCATTTGTATGAGAGAGACCCCCAGTGGACATTGGTGGTATCGCTGCCCCTAAAAGCCGCTCTGGAAACCACTTCCTGAGCTGGGTGTTTAAAAGTAACTGCCACAGTATAAGTGAAGCTTCGTCCTCTTCAAAATCCTCCCTGAGGGGAGGTGGTGTATGCATGTTCTACCAATGTTGCCATTTCACAGGACCTATTTGGAGTGCTTCCTCCGGACCTGAGTTTATGGCCTTTCATGTGTTTTAGAGTATTGTCTGTGGGCCAAATCTGAGTTCCCGGAACAGCTTGGCCTCTGTGAAGCTTTGTTTTAGTTTTCTTCAGCCTAGCTTTGCTCCAGAACCTGTTTTGTGTCTCATAGTATCGTTAGTTTGGGTTGTTGTTATTTGAATTAAACACCAAAATTATAAATTAGGATTCCCAGCATTTCTGGAAAAGTCAGACAATACTTGTTCTGAGTCATTGCTCAGCAGCCAATGGCTGAAAGTGAGGAGCTGCTGCTTTCTTTGGACAGGCAAGGATTCTCCAGTTTGCCACAGTTCCCACCACTTCCCTAGTGCCTCTTATTGCCTGCCCTGCTGTTTGATTACATTGCGTTGCTGCTCCTGAGAGAAGCTTTATATCTGTATATCACACATACAGAATAATTGCCATATAATAGCTGTTGCCACAGGTACCAGACACTATGCTAAGCATGGTACATACATTTTCTCATTTAATCCAGTGAGATAAGTATCATTATTTCCAATTCATAGATGCAGAAACTCAGGGTCAGCAGCTCTAAGTAACTTGCCCATGATCAAACAGTAAGTCTATGCCCCGTGCTTTTAACTGCTGTGGTCAAGTGGGCAGGTAGTCCTAGATTTAATCTACAAGATAGTGGAAAGTTAAGTACATTGACAGGAAATATCTTTATGAGCCACAAGGTTGAAATGAGTTTCAGTTATGGACATATGCATTTTACCTTGTCATATAATAAACCCCTCTCACTAGTTTAGGGGATGTGACTGGCTCAGTAAAGGCCTCAAACAATCACCAGGTTTTCCTCTTTTTCTACCCATAATGTGTTCAAGAATGGCTAACCCTGATCTCAGTCATGAGGTAGGCAAAGTATCTTTGGTATTAAAGACACTGGAATGTTCCCCTCTCTTCCTCAGGACACCTGTCTTGAGCCCTCCTGATGCCAGGTGCCCAGTGCTCTGAGATCTTCCCACAGGGTCCAGAGACCCCTCTGTGCAGTGTCTAGGCTGGAACTCTGAGACAGCACTTCACTTTTCAGATTCTCCCCATCCCCTTTGTCTACCAAAACGTCCTTTTCTATGTCCCATATGTTCAAGCTCTTGCTAAATGATTAATAATGTGATAAACGATTTGGGAGATAAGGTGTTAATGGACTCATTCATTCTTCTAACAATTACTGAGTGTCCATACCCTTCCCTTGAAACCATATGAGGGCTTCCCATTGTTCTTAAGAGACTAAAGACCAAAATCCTTAACAAGGCCTAAGAGACCTGTGAGATTCTGTGTCTTCTGGCACCTCCAGCCATCCTCCCTCTCCCCCACCTACTCTCCACCCAGCTCTCCCCCAGCCTTCAACACCCCTGTCCCCACCTACTAAGCCTTTACATGTACCCTGTCCTTGGCATGGAAATTCCTTCCGCCTCCCCTTAGCCAACAACTGCTTCTTTGTTCTTCAGATCTCTGTTCCATCACAACTTCATCAAAATGCATACCCTGACCTCACTGACAAGCTCAAATCGTACCATTAGACATGTGTCAACACCATGGACCTCTCCCATAGAGCACTCCTCAGGGTTGTAGTCTTGCATTTGTTTATTTGACTAACATACCTCTGCCTCCTCAGATGATAAGTTCCATGATGCCATCATGGAGAGATTTTTATGTTTCTACACACTTTTGCATCACTAATGCCTAGATGCCTGATTCATATTTGTTGAAGGGAAGTGAGGTGAGGTAGGGGGAGGAGGGAAGAAAAGAATTTCTGTTGCCTTCTACAGGTGAAATGGAGTGAACCTAAAGGACTTGCCAAAGGACACAGAGCTAGTTAGTGACACAGCAGAAAATTGGATCCAAGTTTCTGAGGCACATTTCTTTTCTACCCTATCATTCCCTCCTTCTGGGGCCTTGGCTGGCCTGTTTGTGCTGTGATAAATAATCTCCCCTGAAAGTTATCATTACTTTGGAGATATGCCCAGTCTGGCTCCAGATGGAGGTGGTGCAGTATAATTGAGCTGCAGCAGTGTCACCTAGCCATGTGTAGGGGCAGAGTGGTCCTAGACATACCCAGGCAGATCTCTGGGTCCCATAAGGATGACTTCGACTTGGCACCATCCAGATAGATTCCTGGGGCACTGTGGCTAGGCTTAACAGGAGTGTAGGACTGGATAATAAGTCTGCTAGAAGAAGAAAAGCAACCATCTGTTGTGCCCTTATGTGCAAAACCCTGTAAGGACACTTGGTTGATTCTGTGTTGATTCTATTTGGTTGATTCTGATGTGGAACCTTGCAAAGAGATACTATTTTCCCCATTTTACAGATGATGAAACTGAGGCCCAGAGATGGAGTTGTCCAGAGTCACACAACCTAGTCAGTAGTCAGAGGAAGAAAGACTTTTAGACTCAGGTGTATCAGATTCTGAGCAATTTCTTATTCCATGATGCAGCACAGCCTTGGAATAGAACAGAATGCTCAAGTACCTAATATGGAATGTGAGAAATCAACCCAAGAAGAAGAAAGAACTAGAGACAGCCAGAATGAACTATCATGGCTTCAGGAACAGAAGTTTGCTGGCCCAGAGAGTAGGCCCAGGACCCAGGGAAGAAGGCTGGTTAAGGAGTAGGAAGCACAGAACACAGGAGCCACCAGCCAGGTCAGCAGGACTGCCATCCTAGGGGAGTACAGAAGGAGGGGAGGCCTGCCCAGGAAAGGACCCAGCTTAGATGCTTAGAACACCACACAAAGGCAATGCCCTCCCTCCCCATTCTTTTCAGCAAAAGGATTTATTATTTCCACTTTCCATGAAAACATTAATATCTTCATGATCAGATGCCCTATATCTGGAAGAAGACAGTGGTACAGTAAAACAGATGTACAGCTTCAAGGAAAACACAGTGATGCTCCCCAGCCTTGACATTGTATCTCTGACTCCTGCTTCCCAGAAAGGGGCAAAGAGAGGGAAAGAAGCACTGTGCTCCCCAAGTCAACAGCACAGGGCTGGCTCCCATGAGTCAGGCTTCTAACTGGGTGGCTTTGGCACTTGTTCTGGGCTTCAGGTTCCTCACCCATAGAGCAGGAACTGAATCAAACAATGTGTCATGTCTCTTGTGCTTTAGCACTTCTCCAGCACAGGCCTGGACGCAGAGGCAGAGTGAGACAAAAAAAAAAAAGACAGTGGCGACTGGGAGTCATCCAAGAGTCAGTTTAATGGGGAACGACAGGGTAATTGAATGATGTGAGACTGTGTTTGAAACTTATCTCATCTGCATGTATTTTGCACCTTGAGATTTTCTTGCACTGTAAACAAGAAAAGTAAAGTAGATTTGAATAGATTATGGGTGTTATATTATATAAAGGGCATAGATTTGGATGTCAGGCCTACGTTCACGAGGTAAGACCTGGAGTAGGTAGCTTACCCTCTCTGAGCA
Organism: Daubentonia madagascariensis; assembly: GCA_023783475.1. Lineage (NCBI taxonomy): Eukaryota > Metazoa > Chordata > Mammalia > Primates > Daubentoniidae > Daubentonia > Daubentonia madagascariensis. The sequence goes on along the minus strand of JAKFHU010000913.1, from coordinate 3,412,283 downwards.
CCAGGCGCCCATGTGTAAAATAAAGACAATAACATACACCTCACAGGGCAGCCGAGCCTCAGTGTTTTACAGTGACTCCACCCACTCGCTGTGAGGAGGGTTGGGTGAGTGAGGTTATCCTTATTTTCCAGCTGGGAGCAGTCCCAGGGAGCTTGCAAGACGTGATGGAGGCCCTGCCACGGGGCCCACATGGGCAGCTCAGGACCCCGCACTCACAGCCCCGCTACTGCAGAAGCCTCCCTTTGCCAGTCACTGGGTCTCACCAGCGTGGCTCCGCCAGGCCTCTCAGGGCTTTGGCCTAAAGTGTCTTGTCACAAAGGCCGAACAGGTGGGAGGAGGTGGCAGTGAGAGTCAAAGCACTTGGGAATTCCATGATAACAAAGCCATTCATTCTCTCTCTGGGGACTGAGCTAATTATAGTGACAGTTCCTTAAACATACTCTTCCTTAAACTTGTTGTGACATTTATTTCACCATGATTACCAGCTGAAGGTGTGGTGTGACATCAGGGTGGATGAGTCACTTCATCCGGCTGGGTCTTACATCCAGGGTGGGTTCTGTTGCATCTGCCACCCCTCCCTGCCCCAGCTCAGGGCCCTGAGCCTCACAGGGCTGGAACCTTTCGTAACACCTCCCCTGACCACACCAGTTCCTCAGAACAGCACTCAACCCTAGCTTCAGTTCTTCCAACTTCTGCCCACTTCCCTTTTAACCCCTTTCAAGGCCCATCTTAGAACCCAGGTCCCAGCCAGTGCTCTTTCAGTGACAGCTTTACCCACACTGCTTGCTCCTGGATGGTTCCCAGCCATCTACCAGCTAAGGGCTTGGAGTCAGGCAGACCTGGGTCCAAATTCTGGTTCTACCACTGACTAGCAATGCAACCTGAACCATGTTACTACTATTACTACTACACTTCTGTGAGCCTCTGTTTCTCCATCTGGATAGTGGGGACTAATACTATTACCTACTATCGACCAAAAGGTGAGATGCAGCAGGCAATGCACTTATCACAGTACCTGGCACAAAGTAAATGCTCAGTGAATGAGTGTGTGTGTGTGCATGTCTATGTGTGTGTGTGTATGTGTGTCTCCTGAGCACTTGACTTTGCTGTATTTTTTCACCACATACCAATTCATGCACCACATGGCTCACCTCATTTCTATCTTCTCAAGCATCCTGGTTTCTTATTTCATCCTTTCTTTTGCTTTTGGTTTTCTAACCTCTTCTTCTGGACCATTTTTTATGCCCTTTAAAGCTTTCATTTACTCCATTGATTTCAAGTGGTGTATGATAGCAACATATCAGTATTTATAACATTTTTCTGTCTTACTCAATAGGACAGGGAATAGAAGCTGATGAGCTAGCTGTAAAAATTAATTAAAGCAATGAATTATCTTTTTAAAAAAAGAAAAAATGAGCAAAGGATGCAAGTAGGCAATTCATAAAAGACCAAGTCCAGACTATCAAAAACATGTGAAAAGATTTTAGACTAGTAATCAGGGAAATGTAAATTTAAGTAACAATGAGATATTTCTTTACTTCTATAAGAATGACCAAAATTTAAAAAGACTGATCATACTTATTGCCAATGGGGATGCATGGAAAAGATTACTTTAATGATTGCTCTTAGATGTTGTCTTAGTCTGTTTTCTGTTGCTATAACTGAACACCTGAGACTGTAATTTATAAAGGAAAAAAAATTAATTACTCACACTTCTGGAGGCTGAGAAGTCCAAGGTCAAGGGGCCACATCTGTTGAGGGCCTTTTTGCTGGTGGGGACTCTCTGTAGAGTACTGAAGCAGCACAGAACATCACATAGCAGGAGGATCCACCCAGGAGCCACACTGGCTTTTATAACAGACCCACTTTTTTGTGATAACTAACCCACTCCCAAGATAACCCATTAATCCATTAATCCATTATTCCATGAATGGATGAATTCATTCATGAGGGCAGAGGCTTCACCTCTTAATATTGTTATGTTGAGGATTAAGTTTCAACATGAGTTTCAGAGGGGACAAACATTCAAACCATAGCAGATGTTATAGCATTTTTGGAAAGCAATTTGAAAATATCTATTAAAATTAAAATTGCTGGGTGAGGTGGTTCATGCCTCAGGAGGCTGAGGCAGGAGGATCCCTTGAGTCCAGGAGTTCAAGGCTGTAACATACTATGATGGCACTTGTGAATAGCCACTGCACTCCAGCCTGACATAGCAAGACCTTGTCTCAAAAAAAAAAAAAAAAATCAAAATTAAAAATACATATACCTTTTAACTTAGCATTTCTACTTGTGGGAATCTACCCTATAGAAATAATAATACCTGAATGTATGACTATATACAGAAGGATGTATAATGAATTATTGTTTATGGTGGAAAACAAACAAAACCTAAAAACAAAGCAAATGTCCTTCAAAAGGGGGATGGTAGAATATATTATGACAAGTCAAGGAATATTCTGTAGTCATTAAAAAGAGTAAATTCGAGCTATATCAGTTGACTCCTAGGGATTACTATGAATAATTGATGACACAAAGCCAAGTGAAGAAAATTGGGTATAAAATTATCCTATTTTTAAGGAAAATAATGCCACCCCCTCCACGTATGTATGTGAGCCACCACACACGAGCATGGAGGGAAATGTCGCAGGATCCAGACCAAGTTGTCTTCATGAGTTTTGGGGGCTAGATAGCCACGTGGTAGGAGGTGGGTGGGAGAAAATGAGCGAGGATCCAAGCAGAAGAAACAGGTTGCATTGAAATTAAAACAATATATAAAATGTAATCACATTTGTGCACTAATGTGAAAGTATATATGTGTGTGAGTAGATGTAAGAAGAAAAATTTTAAGATATGTACACATATCTTAAATATTTTTGTTAACCTAAAACAGAAAAGTATATCCCTTACCAAGATTTTGGCATAGAGCAAGGTCTTTTTATTGAGACTAAGTTTATTTTTTAGAGTTCTGCTCTACCCTTTCATATAAAAATCACATCCTTAATGCATTGTCTACAATTACTAATTTCAGTTTCTATAAAGTGGAGTGAGAGCTTAAAAATACTAGCAAAGCAACTTTAGTATAGGAACCTTTTGGATGTTGTGCTTTTCCCGCTATCTTTTCAGTTGTCTTGCCTGTGCCCAATTCAATAATCTAATTTTAGAATCTTTCCTTTACTAAGTCTTTCTAAAACTGTCAACTTGGTTCTTATAAAAAATTTAACTCTCTTTCTTCTCCATTCACATTTCACTAGTTTATGTGACACTGATTAAAGTACATCTGGCATAAAAGAGCCTTGGGAACAAACACATCTCACCCTAGGTGACATCCACGTCAACAAGTAGCCACCATTGTCTGTGGCATCTTGGAAGGTGTGAGCATCCTACTGGCCCCAGCATTCAGTGCCCAGGGGAGTGGCTGTCAGTATATCTTACAGAGAGAATGCACAGGGTCATGGGACCTGGTATGTCAGTTCCTAGTAGCACTTCACTGAAAAGCCTTGTGTGCTGTGAGTTGGTGAGTGGGTAATTAGCCCATCGGGATATACCCAGCTCTCTTGATGTTATCTCTGTCAGTTATTCTGTGACTAAAATGCCTAAGGTTGTGAGTGGACATGGGCTGAAAGGCATGGAGGATTACAACCTTCTTTTTACAATGCATTGTGTAGCATTTTGCTGATATGGCAAAAAGTTTGGGTGAGTGGCTTGGCTTGGGTAGGGCACACCACATGCTTACAATCCTGTCTGGGGACAGGCCAGGCAGTGCTGGGACAGGACTCTATTTAATTCACAGAGTTGTTTGGAGACTCAAATGAGATAAATGTTTTTAAAATTATTTGCCACAATGACAGGACCATCAGGGTTATTTTCCTACCTGCACACCCTATGTACACTTGTAGCAATAGGATGGGGTGGGGGACTCCCTCCCTACAACAAGTGGCAAGGCTCCTGGGCAAGAGTCTATCTTTGGAGGCAGGCAGAGGGGGGCCCACTGCACACCTTTCACTTAATCTTGCTGTACTTCAGTTGTGTCTGGGGAATGGGGAACAATAGCAAGAAAACACATCTAGCTTAAGCAGTTGTGGTGAGGATTAAATAGAGGGTTCAGGACTGAAAGTGTCTGGAGAAGCTCAACCTATTTTACCCTTATGGGTATGACTCAGTCCACTAAGATCTGAAAAAAAATGTAATGTCCCCTGGTTTCTATGACTCAACTTATTTCTGACTCTGAGTTCTCATTTCTCTTGGTTGGTGAAACTTTAAACCCCAGACCTTCCTGGGGAGCCCCTGCCCCAAGAGTGGGCTGTAATTTTACACTGTCAAGGGGCTTGGGTGTTTTCCCCGGATCGTCCATCTGTGCAGGTTAGGGATGGATGCCCTTTGCCTTGTCCATCTGTCCTGTGATTCTCTTGCTCCCAGGACATGTTTGAAGCACAATTATCTCCACAGCTTGGGGAACAGAGCCAGGAAACAAATGAATGCTAGACAATAGGGAGGAGTAGGGCTTGTGGTGAACTGGAGAGATATGTCCACCTAAAGGCATACAAATTTTTTTTTTAAAGTTTAACACTGTGAGGGCCAAAAAAAACCACACACCCATGAGCTGACTGGGCAAACGGGCCTCCTGACTGCTCTGTGAACATGTCAGGCCTGCTCTCACCCCAGGGCCTCTGCTGGGAATGCCTGTCCCAGGGATCCTGTCTTTCACCCCCTCAGAGCTCCCCTGGAGGTGCCTCAATGGGTCTTTCCTTGCCTCTTCCTACACTCCCCACCTCCTTCCCTATTTTATTCTTCTCTGTACCCCTGAGCCCTATAGTTTCCTGATTTATCCTGCTTAATGTCTATCTCTACCCACTAGAAGGCAAGCCCCATGAAGGCAGATTTTCACTGTTATATCCCAAGTGTCCAGAACAGTGCTTGGCACATAGTAGGCACTCAACAACCATGTGTTGAGTGGATGGATAAGTGAATTCATCATTGAATGAATGAACTGCTTTCCTTTCTTCCCTTCCTATAATACCTGCTCTACCATAAGATTCTCAATACTCACCTCAGGCACAAATATAAGGCACCGTCAAAAACCTCAGTAATTAAGATTAATAATATTTTAATGCAACATTTTAAAAAATCAATAAAATTAGTGCAAAAAAAGTGTGATGAACAAATTATCACATTTTTAAATAAAGGCACGATCCAAAAGAAGTTACAAGTGAGCTAAAATTAATTAAAAATTATTTAAGATCATCATTTGGTCAAGAGAAATTCTCAAACATGGCAGTGTTTGAGAAGTAGATTTTGAATTTTTATTAATGACTTTTCTTCCATTAAAGCTCCAGAAAGGAAAGTTACATTCTAATAAATTCTGTGGCTTTTTTGCATAAATGAAATATTTTAACTTAAAATAATGTAATAATATAATATACCTACTTTATAATGATAATAATATACCTACTTTTTAATTTTTTATGCTACCTTAATGTTCTGGAAAAAATTAACCATTAGGAAAATATGTCAAGATACGCACATAGGGGCACATATTTTTTCTTTTGACCCAGGCTCCATGAGGGTGGGCAGGACAATGGTTCTCAGCAGATGTGTGCTGATTAAGTGGTTTCATGAGCCATCCCTCCCAAGCAGGCATCAGAAACGCTCACAGCCTGATTGCTCCCATCTGAAGGAGTGACAGGCGAGGGAGTCTCAGGAGGCTGGTGAGGGAGACCACTTTGACTGGCCTGCTTTTCACTGATCCCCAAATCAGGCCATGTGGGCCTACTCCAATGAGCACTAATTTTTCCTTTGCATAGAAGGATCTTGAAAAACAAGTCTTGAAGAAGAAAAAGAGAGATGTTGAGCTCAAGAAGAGGAAGAACTTGGGGAGAGAGGAAGGACTCTTTTCCTGATTCCCTAGGCATCAGACATCGACACAGACGGCCCAGGTAACCCACACATTTGTGCACATTGTTCTCACTTCTGCCATCAGCCGCCACTGCCACTCCGACCCTGAGGAACTGGTGCCTCCCTTGGCGACCAGCACCACAAGCCCTCACCAGGTGCTGGGCTGCAGTGCCAGGCCCCAGTTGTGTGGCACCAGGAGCTAGCACCATGCTTCCTCAGGCCAGTACGCGTGTCTGACTTGCGACACTAAGAGTGGTTGTTGGGAGGCACCCTGGTGTCATGCAAAAGCATAGGAGTGGAGACCAAGGTATTGGGGCTCCTGCCTCTGGTTCTTCAATTGAATTAATGATGTGACCTCGGACCAGTTATGTTCCTTCTCTCGGTCCAAGTTTTTTCATCTGTCTAATGAGGGCCCTGAGGACACCTCCAGCCCTAGGAGTCTAGAAGGCACAGTTCGTCATAGTGTTTGGTGCCTTTGCTACATGCTCAACATAAGCGGTTAAAAGCAAATGGCCTCTTTAGAGAACACCTAAATTAAGGATAAGCTCTTTCCTGGAGCAAACACAAAACAAAACTTGGAGAAGACGTTCAGAGGGCTCCCAACTGTACATGGAAGACGGACCACACACATTTATCTTTTCCCAGGGGCCCCTGCCTATGGGACCACACTGCCTGGGTTTGAACCCTGGCTCTGCCACTTACAACTGACTGACTGAGGGCAAGTCCCTGTCCATTTCCTCATTTGTAAAATAAAGATAGCAACAGTACCTACCTCTCCATTAAAGAGGGCTGCTACTGGGGACAGAGTTGTTGGGAGAAGCACCAGGGGATGTAGAGATGAGGCCAAGGGTTGAGGGTGTAGGGTGGACTGTCAACTGTGGAAAAGGGTCAACTGGCCATGCCACTGGCTTTGCAGGGAGGACAAGCCTGGAGGAGGAGCAGGCAGGAAGCACAGAGCAGTCTCGGAATGGGAATGTAAGGAAGACAGACGACCAGGGGTCTTATATGCTGGACAGAGCATGCCTGGGGGTGGTGGATGAGAATCATGGTGGGACAATCTATCTCAAGATTCTAAGTCAAATTCAGGTTTAAGACCGTTTCATAGACTCACCAGCTAGTGTATTGGCTAGATTATTTTTCTTTGCTCAGACTTGCTTTGTGCCCTGGTAACTCTCAGCCCCCAGTAGACTGGGGAAGTGCAGTCAGAGTCCTAAGGGGAGAACAGTCACCTACAGAGCCTTTCAGCCTCAGTCCTAGATGAAGAAATGGACAAGGAAGGTCTGGGGAATCCCATCTTTCGGGGAGCCCACCTTTTCTAATTCCTTAGTTCCCGTTTTAATTAACAGTTTTATTGAGGTACAATTCACATACTATACAATGCATCCATTTAAAATGCACAATTCAAAGGTTTTGAGTATATTCAGAGTCATAAAACCATCAGTACAATCAATTTTAGAATATTTTCATCACCCCAAAAAGAAACCTTGTACTCATTAGCCATCACTCCCTTCCCCACCGCCAACATCCTTGCCTGGCCTTAGACAACTACCAATCTACCTTCTGTCTCTATAGGTTTGTCTATTCTGGACATGTTGTATAAATGAAATTATAGTTGGCCCTCTGTATCTGCAGGTTCCACATCTGTGTATTCAACCAACTGCACATTGAAAATATTTGGGAAAAAGCAATAAAAATAACAATACAACAATAAAAAATGAAAAAAAGTACATATTTAAAAATAAAGTGAAACTAAGCAGCCTGGTGGTGGCCTTTTCTCCAGGCATGTTCAGCAGTTTGGGTGCAGGGAGGGAACTGGTTGGGCGTTGGCCAACTGAGAATGACAAAATGAGAGAAGGGAAGAGTACAGGTCCAGGAGTCATTTTAATGATGAGCCAGATGAGAAGGAGGACGTGAACTCAAAGGGGCTCAGGGCCAGGGGCAGGCGGTAAGATCACTGGCTTGTAGGTTCTAGGGGGGGTCAAAGAGTTGCTGGAATTGGAGCCCCCAAGGGAGTGACGTGGAAGACAAGAAGTGGGTTAGAATCGAGACTGCAGGGCCGCAGACACTGGCAGTGGGAAGGCTGGGAGTACGACCAGGGGACGGCCAGCAGAGAAAGGGAGAAGCCAAGACCATGCCAGGGGACCGGATCTGTAGATTTTGAAAGCATTCAAATTCTGAAAGCAGTAGTGTCAGTGACATAGCGCTGAAACCACCAAGGAATGAGGACTAACAAAGATAACTAGGGAAAGGGATGTCAGGTGGTGATGATCTGCTGGCATGAGCATCGCAGCTGAGGAAGGAGTGATGTTCTGGAAGCAGAGAGAAGTGAGGAGGCTGTCTGCCCTCCCTCTGGGCCCCACATGCAGTATACAGGAAGAAAACAGCTACCCCTTGAGAGGGCTGTGGCAGGCAGCTTGGGGGGGGGGAGCCAGGTTCAATTAGAACAGAAAGGCGAAGGAGACATTCATGGGAGAGGATATAACAAATGTTGCATTGATGGATGGGGCCACACACAGAGCTACCTGGGGATGAAAGTCTCCATGGGAGTCCTGGGCATCCCACAGGGCCTGGAATACAGGGTTAGATAAGATTAGTCTGGGAAAGACTCAGACAGGAAGCCTTGCCACCTGGAGGTGGGGAACAAAGAGATGTGTGTCTTTCCAGCAGTATGCTGGGCTCTGGGGCCCCTTTCTCTCTTGCTGAGGGCCGTGGGGAGCTCAGATGGAGGCTGTCTTAGAGAGAACACACATCACCCAAGGGCCTCTTCTTCACAGGCCTACCCTGGAGTGCAGAACATGTACGTCCTCTTTCAGGCTGCAGACTCTCACGCGACAGGAATCCCAGGGGCTCAGGAGCTCGGGCGTTGGCGTGTTGACTCTGGTTCACACGATGGCTGCCAGAGGCCCCTGTGGCTATCTGCCTCCTCAGGAGTGGCTTCCATTCTTTATTTGTGTATGACTTTAAGGTTTCCCAAGTGTTGTCTGCTGTTTACCCCCAATATGTCAGCTAACTAATACAATACACTAAGTGGGTTAAGTGATCTGTAGGGAGAGAAGTCTCTCTGCGCCCCCCACATTATGCAACTGCGTGGGATGGTGGCGATCTGGTCTTCTCAAAAGAAAAGAAAAGACCCATGTGCTCACTTGCCTCCTGTCTACAGCCATGGACCCAATGAGGGAAAGTACTTTGTCCATCTTCTCCCTCCCTCCACGACTGATCCTGCAATTAATTATTTTTCCCCTAAAGCAAAAGAGAAATGGAGTATAGATTCTCAAAAGGTATGTGACTCTTATTTGTCTATCTTAACAGGAAAAAATAGCTAAACTGCCTAGTCATATATATACATATTTACATTTCCTTTTTTTTCTTCTTTTTTCACATCTCTGTACAAGTTCCTCTGAACATATTTACATTTATTAACAAAAGTTTCTCTTGCTCCAGTAAAAACAATTTAGTGACAAGAAAGCAAGCACCAGGTCATATAATATGCTGACAATAAAGTAGAAACTAATGCTTGTTAGTTGATATTTCTTCTAAAAAATACACCTGTTAATGAAGGTTTCTTCAAAGGTTTCCAAAGTTTCCTCAAAGAGGTATAATTCTCAAATGGGAAATCAGATGACTTTTTAAAGTTTTTAAAACAATTCAGTTTTTATGCCTTTGGCTTCATCTTCTGTTACCGATCCAACTGGAGCTATAAAAAGAATTTTGTATTAGTAACTTGTCAAATGCAGTCAATCTGGGCTGCACAGCAGGAGTCTTAATTACCCTCCTATTCTAATGTGAGTGGCCCTTTTGTAATAAACTCAGAGGCAAGGGAGCCAGACAGCAGAGATAAAGGGAGAATGGCTTGAGTCATCATGGGATGGTAGCTTGAGTCCCACCTGAAGCATGGTCTTCAGTATGCAGCACGAACTAACTGTCCCAAGGCTCCTCCCACCAACTCAGTCTTTGAGTATAACTGAAATTACCAAATAACAGAGCTGAGACTGTAAGACTCATATGTAAACTGTCACCGGTTTCTAACAGTCATTTCCTTCTTTGCCACATGAAACTCCTGGGGATGGTTTTCTTCCCACCTCAAACTTTTCCTAGTCATCTCTGTGACAATAACAGAACAATCTTGGGCTAGCTCAGAGGAGATCAGCCAAAAAGTGACACTGCAGCCCTGCTTGGGCAAGCCCCTTCAAACTGAGGTCCATTTTGTGGCCTTTTGCCTTTCCTATGGTCTGTGTATTTCCATGGAGCCCACAGATCAGACCAGACCAGAATTCCCCAAGTATTTGTATTCCATTGGTAAAGAGAATTCATGAAAAATTAGTGCTGTGGTCACAGGGATGAGGCAGAAGTTTTCCTATCAGGAACCGCACTGGATATGAAATGGGCGCTGTGAATTTCTGAGATGGGGATAAAGAAAGTGGGCAATGCTCCTCAAACTAGCTTGGGCATGCACAGGACTCCCAGGAGCGGTGCCTGGCAAGGCTGAGCACCCACTCTGCTCCCCTGGCTTCTCCCAGGGGTCTCCTCACCCCCTCCCACAGCCAGTGTCACCTACTGCCAAGGAATCAAGCCTGCTTCTCCAGCTTGGTTTCCCGGGTAACCTGAGCACTGCTCCACCTGGCAACTGAGGAGAAAGGAAACCTCACGGCCCATCTGTCAGTCCCACTGCACCTGGGCCCTTGCCACTGCACAGCGACCCTTTCTTCATCCCCACACCGCTCATAGCAACTCACTCCGCACAGCCAAAGTCTGAACCAACCACTCAGCCCCTCCTGTCTCTCTGCAGCTGACACGCAGCCTCCCCTATGGATCACTAACAAGTGCTGCCCTGCTCTCCTGCTGGACTTTGTTTCTCCAGTCCTGGCTTGGTCAGTAGAGACAGGCCAATCTTGTCACAAGACAACACTCGACCACATGTTGCACAAACAACGCTGCTCAAACTACAGCTGCATTGTTGGGACTTGGAAACTCTCTGTCATCCACTGTATTCGCCACAACTTGCACCAACTGACTACCACTTCTTCCAGGCGTTGGACCACTTCTTGCAAGGAAAAATATTCAATTCTCAACAAGCTGTGGAAAATGCCTTTTGCGATTTCATCACCACTTGCTCTCCAGGCTTCTTCACTGCTGGCATAAACAATCTACCATTAAGATGAAAAACTGTGTTGATAGTTTAGGCACATACTTTGATTAATTGTACTGATTCTTGTTTGAGATACAGTAAACTATACTTTTGTTTCAAAATCAGACATTTCATATTTAATGACCTAATACTTAAGGGTCTTCATGGCATTTGCAACCTATAATATAAAAATGGTATCCTCAGGAAATTAGATTCTAGCACCAATATCCCAAAATAGTCTATGTCAGCACTGACCAAGAGAGCTTTCTGCAATGATAAAATTATTCCATATCTGGGCTATCCAATATGGTAGCTACTAGCTATATATCGCTACTGAGCACTTGAAATGTGGATAGTACAACTGAGGAATGAATTTTAAATTTAGTTTTAGTTAATTAAATGTTATATTTAAATAACAAACATGTGGCTAGTGAAGCAAATCTAGTTTGCCAACTTGATTCAAGACACAAGTGTGAAATAACATGGATCTTAGATGCTATGACCTTATAGAAAGTTTATTCTTCAGCATTCCCCATGGGAGTGACACATTAGCCTAGCAAATTTCCTCTCAGTTAAGGCTGATATGGAAACTGCTGAGGCATCAAGAACATCTATTCTTCAAATTTACAGCCTGGTCCATGTCCTTTGGGACTTGAGAGGGCTTCCTTGTCACCAGGAAAGAACAGGCTGTGAACAGGTCACGAGCTCTCTAAGCTATATGGCTCGCCCAAGATCTCTGGGGGTCTGAGAAAGGCTCAGGAAGTAATATCAGCATAATTATTACCCACTTAAAGTCACTCGACTCAACAAAAAACCCTTTCCTACCTGGGAGCTCCACCTAGGCCACCTAGGCTATAAGACATGGAAATTATAATATAAAGGCAGCCAAAACGAAGTTTTTAGCAAACTCTGGCTTGGGGACAAGAAGTATAACTATATGTTGAAGTGCACCCAGATAAAAAGAGGCCATGGAACAGGTCCAAGGGTATTAGGCTGTGTTCCCAGGCCTGTAAAGTTCTCTGTGGCCCCGGGATTTATTCCACTTAACATAATGCGGAATCTTAGGAGAAACCTGGCACACTCAGCAACCCCAGACAATAAGTAAAACAGAAAAGTTTTTCCTTCTTTTCAAATGTCTAAAATTTCAGACTTTGTTTTCATTTTCAAAGTATATTCTGGCCTTTGAAAAACCAATTCAAGTTTGCAAACTAATTTTTTTAAAAAAGCATACATACCTTTCAGACAAACATACATAACAGTAAAATCACAACCACTGCAAATGCTAGTGATAAAAATAGAAAAAACCTGTGCCTTGGAAGACCTGTAAAAAAAGAAAAGAAATTCAACTAGCTAAACAGTGCAAAACAGGGATACAGTTGATCCTCCTTATTTGCAGATTCCTACTTGTAATTGGCCTTCTTGCTAAAATTTATTTGTAATCCCCAAATCCATACCTACAGCAGTCATTCTCAGGCAGCACAGTGGCAAAAAATTTGAGTCACCTAACATGCACATTCCCAGCTGAGATGAAACAAGGCTGTCTTCTTGTTTCAGCTCTTATACTGCAAACAAGTGTCCTATTTGCCATATGAGTGCCATGATTTTGCATTTTTATGCTTTTTGTTGGTAATTTCACCGTTTAAAATGGCCCCAAGCATAGTGAAGTACTGATTAGTATTCCTAAGTGCAAGAAGGCTGTGATGTGCCTTATGGAAAAAATCCATGTGTTAGATAAACTTCACTTAGGCATGAGTTATAGCACTATTGGCTGTGAGTTCAATGTTAATGAATCAACAATATATATTAAGATGTCTGTAAACAGAAACACACATAAAACAAGGTTAAGAACTGATCATTAACAAAAATGTTTTGACCAGAGTCTCACAGGAACCTAACCCTGCATTTCCCCTAGGAACAGTGGTTCAGTACTTGCTATTTCAGTGTTCAAGATGTCTTTATAGAACATAACTACTGTGAATAACAAGAGTCAACTATTTCTAAATGAACTTATATGCATAAGGTTGATATACACTAGGACCTGAGTTATTTATTAAAATAAACAAATATTCCATGAGAAGATTTGTTTCTGACTTCACTGTCAGTGGAAGCATAACTTGGCATCATGTGTTTGGTAGGGCAATTGGGCAGTTGTATGTAATGAGCCTTAAAAATATTTATCATGAACCAGCTAGGCATTGTGCTAAGTGATGTGCCTATAGTCTCACTGAATCATTACAATGTTGGGCAAGTGCCTTAACCTCTTAGTGCCTCAGTTTTCTCACAGGGTAACTATAAATGGGACTAATAAACATACCTATGTCTTAGGGTAATTGCACTTAAGAAACAGTTGTTATATATTGTCATTAACCTATTGAGTAGACGTTATTAATATCTTTATTAATATCCTTTGGCTCTGTAATTTTATTTATCTAAGATGTTATCCTGGGGAAGTTATCAATGATGTGCCCTTCCCTACCCCTCAAAGAGGCATAGAGATATTTACTGAAGCTTTACTTACAATACCAAAAAAGCTAAGTGTCTTCAACAGACAACCTAAGTGTCCGCAACAGAAAACTATGGTATGTTCATGAGGCGGTCTCTATCCAACTATTGAAAATCCAAAAGCACAATACTTAAGGATATATGAAAATGTTCACAATTCACTGCTAAGGGAGGGGGGAAAGGCCACTCACAGCAAGTACGACATGTATATGAGAGGGGAGGGGAGAGTAGAGAGAAAAAAGTGAATGAACAAATAAGAATAAGAATACAAGCACATACTCTTCCCTTTTATTAGGAACACAGGTGGGTTATAACAAATAGGCAGTCATGTCACCAACTGGTTTGATTTGAGAGGACTCTGGCTAGAAACTGCCAATTGGCCCCCAAAATCCATTCTCCCTTCTTTAGTGACAAAATTCAGATTTTCAGCTGGGCACAATAACATCCAACTAAAAGATTAATTTCTCAGCCTTTCTTGCAGCTAGGTTTGACATATGACTAAGTTTGGGCAATGAGATGCAAGAATAGTTACATGGTATTTCTCAAAAGTCTCCAAAGAAGGATAAGGCATGCCATTCTCCACTTTTTGTATCCTGCTGCCAGAAATGCAATGTGCTGGCCAATCTCTAGCAGCCATCGCCTGGGGAAGGCAGCAGGAGTTGAAGGGCACCTGGGTCTCTGATAACTCCATAAAGCAGCAATTTACCCAGGGCTACCTATCTCCATTTTTTTAATGTGAAAGCAGTAATCTTCACTTTTAAGCTTTGCTATGTTTTTTCTTCAATTTTATGCAGATGAATCTAATTCTAATTGATACAATCCCTTCCAAAAAGCTCTCTTCCATGGGACGATGTCAGATGCTGGCATCTTTGAGATAGCAGATATCTAGGGAGAGGAAAGCAACAATAACACAGTTCTTAATTCTCTGTTCTTCCTTCTTCACCTGTCCATTGCATTGACAGTTGATCATTCCCTTTTCACTTGGCTTCTCAGATAATGCATTCTCAGAATTTTCTTTCTACTTCCCTAGAGACGCTTTTGACTCCTTTGCTGGATCCTCTTCCTCTTAACAGCCTCTAAATGCTGGAGTCCCCAAGACTCAATCCCAGTACGCCTCTCTCTGACATCTGCTCCAAGTGATCTCATGTAGTCCCATGGCCTAACGTGCCTACTGTACCTTGATTATGCCCGAATGTATGTCTCCAGCCCTGACTATTCACAAGACCTAGACTCGTAAGTCTAAGTGCCTTACTTGATTTGATGTCTCCAATTGAAACCTAACAGGATCTCAAACTTAACATGTCAAAAACCAAACTTTTTATTTTGTCCGCACATCTGCTATTCCCCAGCCTTTCCAGTCTCAGTAAATGATAACATGATTCATCCAGTTGCTCAAGCCAGAAATTTAGGAGTCACTTGGATATTTATTAGACACCCCTCTTCCCAACACAAATGATTAGGAGAACCTCTGGGCTCTATTTCCAAAATGTATCCTGAACTGAACCACTTCCCCCAGCCTCCATGGCTGCCACTCCAATCCAAGACATCATGTTCTCTTTCTTAGAGTTTCCAAATTAGGTGTATGTGCCCCAGGGGGCACATAAGATAATCAATTAGATGCAAAAAATTAGAACCTCTAATTATATTTATTATTTATATCATTCTTTAAATTTTTTTTCTATTTTATGTTTTAAAATAATACAAATTACAGTTGTTCCTCAGTATCCTCAGGGGATTTGTTCTAGGATCCCCAGGGGATACCAAAATCCACACATACTCAAGTCCCACAGTTGGCCCTGTGGAACCCGCGGATATGAAAAGTTGGCCCTCTGTCTATGTGGGTTTTGCAACTGTGAATACTGTATTTTCAATCTGCATTTGGTTGCAGATGCAGAACCTGCCAATGGTGGGCCAACTATATTCACAGAAAAAGTCTGTGTATAAGTGGACCCACGCAGTTCAAACCTGTGTTGTTCAAGGGTCAACCATATATTCATTTAGTAGTATACTATGGTAGAAGTATCTATTGCTCCCCAAGATCCAATCTCTCCTCTTTCCTTTGGTAATAGAACCCCTATGTTTTACCTGGGGACATGGCCAGACAGCTAACTATTACATTCCCCAGCCTCCCTCAGCTAGGTGTGGCCACAAACTCAATCTGGCCAAGGGGATGTGCCTGGAAGTGACATGTGCCTCACTGGGTTAATCCTTACAGGGAATAACTGTGCTCTACCCTCTCCTCCTCTCTCCCCACTTGCTATGAAGCAAGTAGAGATGAGAACCCCTATTTGACTCCAGAGAGTATAATTTCTAAGCCATAAATACTTCAGTATACATTTCCAAAAGATAAGGATTATTTGTAAAAGATAACTATGCCATTATCATTCATTTTACCAGCAATAAATGAGAGTTCCTGTTGCTCCACATCCTCATTAGCATTTGGTTCTGTAAGTGTTTCAGATTTTGGCCATTCTGATAGGTGTGCTGTGGTATCTCATTGTTGTTATAATTTGCATTTTCCTGATGACATATGCTGTGGAGCATCTTTTCATATGCCTATGTATTTGCCATCTGTATATTGTCTTTGGTGAGGCATTTGTTAAGGTCTTTGGCTCATTTTTAATCAAATAGTTTGTGTTCTTATTGCTGAGTTTTAAATGATTTTTAAACTCAACAGTCCTTTATTGAATGTGTCTTTTGTAAATATTTTCTCCCAGTCTGTGGTTTGTCTTCTCATTCTCTTGAAATTGTCTTTCATAGAGCAGAAGTTTTTAATTTTAATAAAGTATAGCTTATCAATTATTTCTTTTGTGGATCATGATTTTGGTGTTGTATCCAAAAAATCATCACAATATCCAAGGTCATCTAGGTTTTCTCTTATGTTATCTTTTAGGAGTTTTATAGTTTTGCATTTTATATTTAGGTTGGTGATCCATTTTGTATAAAATTAGTAAAGGGTGTAAGGTCTGTGTCTAGATTCATTTTTTGCATGTGGATGTTCAGTTGTTCCAGCACTGTTTGTTGAAAAAACCATCTTTGCTTCATTATATCGCCTTTGCTTCTTTGTCAAAGATCAGTTGACTATATTTATGTGGGTCTATTTCTGGTCTCTCTATTCTATTCCACTGATTTATTTGTCTATTCTTTCACCAATACCACACTGTCTTGATTAGTGCAGCTTTATAGTGAGTTTTGAAGTTGGGTAGTATCAGTCCTCCAACTTTGTTATTCTCCTTTAATATTTTGTTGGCTACTCTGGATCTTTTTTCTGCCCATATAAACTTTAGAATCAGTTTGTTGATATCCATAAATAATTTACTGGGATTTTGACTGGGACTGCACTGAATCTATAGATCAGGTTGGGAAAAACTGACATCTTGACAATATTAAATCTTCCTATCCATGGACATGAACTATCACTCCATTTATTTAGTTCTTTGATTTTGTTCCTCAGAGTTTTGTGGTTTCCCTCATATAGATGTGGTACATACTTTGTTAGATTTATACCTAAGTATTACATTTTGGGGGTGCTAATGTAAATAGTATTGTGTTTTCAACTTCAAATTCCACTTGTTCATTGCTGGCATATAGGAAAGCAATTGACTTTTGTATGTTAACCTTGTATCCTGCAACCTTGCTATAATCACTTATTAGTTCCAGGATTTATTTTGTCAATTCTTTTGGATTGTCTATGCAGATGGTCATGTCATCTGTGAACAAAGACCGTTTTATTTCTTCCTTTCCAATCTGTATAGTTTTTATTTCCTTTTCTCATCTTATTGCATTGGCTATTACTTCCAGTACAATGTTGAAAAGGATTGGGGAGAGGGGACCTCTTTGCCTCAGTAAGAAAGCTTCAAATTTCTCACCATTACAGATGATGTTTAGTTATAGAGATTTTTTTGTAGATATTTGTTATCAAGTCAAAAATATTTTTCTC
Source organism: Daubentonia madagascariensis (assembly GCA_023783475.1). NCBI lineage: Eukaryota > Metazoa > Chordata > Mammalia > Primates > Daubentoniidae > Daubentonia > Daubentonia madagascariensis. The sequence continues at coordinate 3,394,821 of JAKFHU010000913.1, read as the reverse complement.
TATTACTACTTTACTGAGAGTTTTTTTAAAAATCATAAATGGGTGTTGGATTTTGTCAAATGTCTTTTCTGCATCTATTGGTATGATCACGTGATTTTTCTTTTTTAGTCTGTCAGTCTGATGGATTACATTAATTGATTTTCTTATGTTGAACCAGCCTTGCATACCTGAGATAAATCCAACTTAGTCATGATGTATAGTTCTTTTTATATACTGTTGGATTCTGTTTGCTAATATTTTGTTGAGGATTTCTACATCTATGTTCATGAGAGATATTGGTTTGTAGTTTTATTTTCTTATATTATCTTTGTCTATTTTTAGTATTAGGGTAATGCTGGCCTCATAGAATGAGTTAGGAAGTATTACCTCTGCTTCTAACCTCTGAAAGAGATTACAGAGAATTGGCATAATTTCTTCCTTAAATATTTGGTAGAATTCACCAGTAAGTCCATATGGGCCTGGTGCTTTCTGTTTTGGAAGGTTATTAATTATTGATTCATAATTTCTTTAATAGATATAGACTCATTCTCATGTCTATTTTTTCTTGTGTGACTTTGGGCAGTTTGTCTCTTTCAAGGAACTGGTTCATCTCATCTGAGTTATCAAATTTGTGGGCATAGAGTTGTTTTCAGTATTCTTTTATTATCCTTTTAATGTCCATAGGATCTGGATTAATGTCTCCTCTTTCATTTTCAATATTTGTAATTCGTGCCCCCTCTCTCTCTCTATTTTTTTATTTTTATTTTTTTTTGTAGTTAGCCTGGCCAGAGGCTTATTGGTTTTATTCATCTCTTTAAAGAACCAGCTTTTGGTTTTGTTAATTTTCTTTTTTAATTTCCTGTTTTCATTTTCAATGATTTCTGCTCTAATTATTATTTCTTTTCTTTTTTTTATTTTGAATTTAATTTTCTCTTCTTTTTCTAGCTTCCTAGAATATAAATTGAAATTATTGATTTTAATTCTTTTTTTCTAATATATGCATTTAATTGTTATAAATTTCCCTTTAAGCACTGCTTTTGCTGCATCCCACACATTTAGTTCTTTTGGTTTTGCCTCACATAGTTTGACACTCTGTTATTAGGTGCACATACATTAAGAATCATTATGTCTTCTTAGACAGTTGACCCCTTTCTCATTATAATAATACCCCTCTTTATTCCTAACTTTCCTTGCTTTGAAGTCTGCTCCATCAGAAATTAATATAGCTACTCCTTCCTGCTTTCTTTTGATTAGTGTTAGCATGGTATATTTTTCTCCATCCATTTACTTTTAATTTGTGTATGTTCTTATATTTAAAATAGGTTTCTTATAGACAGCATATAGTTGACTCTTGTTTATTGATCCACTCTGACAATCTCTGTCTTTTAATTGGTGCACTTAGACCACTGATGTTCAAAGTGACTATTAATATAACTGTATTAACATCTACCATATTTGTTACTATTTTCTATTTGTTGCTCTTGTTCTTTTTCCCTATTTTTGTCTTCCACTTTTTCTGCCTTTTGTGGTTTTAATGTCCTTATGTTTTTAATATAAAAAACATTTTATATAGGGCACCTATATGCTGTACACATGTATACTCCTGTCTCCCCCTTATTGAATAAACTTTAGCATATGATACTGGTTAACATATGATACACAATTTTCCCCATCTTGCTTTGTCACTTAACATTATGCTTTGGCAATCACTCCATAGCATCTGTGCAGATGTTCCTCATTCCTGTTTACAGCTGCATAGACTCCATTGTGTGGAGTCTCCATTTTGTTCAATCAGTCCCCTACTGGCAGACATTTGAGGACTGCCCCCAGTCTTTTGCTATTACAAAGAGTCCTTCAATGAAGAATCTTGTGCATAGTCTTTTTGTATTTCTAGGATAGATTCCTAGAAATGGTATTGCTGATTCGAAAAGTAAATGCATATGTAATTTTACTAGATATTGCTAAATCACTCTCCATGGGGATTATATTACTCTGTATTCCTACTTATACTTACGAGAAGACCTGTTTCCCCATAGCCAGGACCAAGAGAGAATGCTGAATTTGGTATTTCAGTTATCTTAACTTCCATTTTGCATTATGAGCAAGGTTGAACTTCTTTTCATATTGTTAATGGCCATTTATATTTCCTTTTCTGTGGATTGTCTGTTCGCATCTCTAGCCCTTTTTGTTTTCCTACAGTATCGTTGGTCTTTTCTTCCTCAATTTTCAAAAGCAGAGTCCACATTCTTAACCACTACTTTTTCCAGTGGAAAGTCAAAACCACAAGAGACCAACTTAAATCAGTCCAAAAATTCTCCTGTTTCTGCCTGCTACATTCCATCTGGTTCAAAATTTGTTCAAAAAAATATTAACATTCTTCATCTCAGTCTGTATAATATTATTTCCTTTTTTACAATCTTTCTTTCTTCTCCCTTTTTCTACTTCCCCATATTTTTGTTTTTATGATGGACCTTTCTGATCCCTCTCATTTGTTTTATGGGTATGAGCAGAGGTTTGTTTTTTTCTTAAGACTTTACCTTCAGGCCCTTCAGTGATTTACTCCCTGGAGGTAACACAACATCCATGCCAGCTATGGCGGAAATACCACCTGGTTGACCTCAGAACAATGCTTGTTCTGCATGACTTCATGTCAGAGCTGAACAGTGCTTCTTTTACGTTCTTGGTCCATGAATGTGGATAACAATTGAAAAACTGGTACTCTAGAGAATATCCTATTGCCTACCCCCTCAAAAAGTGTGCACTTGCCATGGGCTTCCCTTTAAGAGTTTTGTGCCCAGCAATTATCCAAAACAGAATGGCAAACTCCCTTGGGTTTCTTTGCCTGGAAAGAACCTTTGACTCTCAAAGGTCCTCAGATTTTCTTTTCTTCCTTTCACAGCCAAACATATAACTGGTTTATTTGACTACCCCTCTTCTTACTTAAAGCCCAAAATTCTGGTTTATACCCTCATCCATTCACAAGGCCTGTTATCAATGACCTAAGTGCCAAATCCATGGCCTCTTCTAGGTTGTTCTCCTTAAACCATTGGTTGCATGTAACGTTATACTGAGGATCCTCTCTTAAAACTCTCCTCCTTTGCTTCCTGTATCATGAATAATAACTAACAATTTTATGGTGACTAAACAACATCAACATTTTTTCCCATCCATTATTTCATTTAATTTCCTCAGCCCTTGTAAAGTAGGTATTGTTATCCCCACTGTTTAGATAAGGGAGCCGAAGCTCAGAGAGGTTTCTGAGCATGTCATCACCCACATTCACACTGCCAGTAAGCAATGAAATCAGGTCCAGGACTCAGGTCTCCCTGCTCCAAATTCCATGTTCTCCTCTATCCTGGGTTTTCTCTTGCCTCTGATTTGTCCATTTTCTGATCTGTGTAAGTTGATCCATATTTGGGGTTGCCATAAACCAGCCTTCTGACCTTGAGGAAGTTATTTTACCTCTCTGAACATCTGTAGCATGGGCACAAAAACTCCATGCTATCTACTCTCACAGTACATAAGGAGGAGCAAATTGTAGAGCATGACACAAATGCAAGAAATAATTGCTCACTGGCTTTTGTTCTACCTCCCAATATCTTCATCTGCAACTTTCAAATGTTTATCAATTGAAATAAACTCCAAATTTTGGGTCATAATTCTACATCTCTGAGTCATCTCCTTACTTTGGCTTTACCAATACAGCAAGGAAGATACAAGTACTTTGAGTCCAAATAAAGTTAGATGTCAAGTCTTGGCTTTGCTCCTAATAAATGTGTGTACTTGGTCAAGTTACTTAACCTCTCTGTGCCTCAGATTCCTCCTTTAAAATACCCATGCCATTGGGTTGTTGCATGGATTAAATTCGATGCATTTGTGTAAGTCATGCGGAAGAGTTTCTGTGGAACAGGCCTTCAGTAAATATTAGTTTCTTTATTTCCCCTGATACAATATGAGGTAGACAAGAACCCTGTCTTCAACCTTAATTGTCTCTAAAACTCTTCTTTAGCTTGTTATGTTTGTTAACTAGTTATAGCTCACCCACGTTCTGGGCTGTGGTGATGGTATGCCCATCATGACTAAAATGATCACAGATCACAAAAGAGCCCTGACAGACAAAATGTTGCAAGAAACATGAAATAATGGGGTAAAATATTAAGTTACATCTGACCAATATCTACATATATCAACATGGTATTGTTTTCACTAGCTGACTCCTGTGAATAAGTCAAAAAAAATTTTTTAATTTGATTTTGAGACATACGAAGTATCAAGATGATATCATGGAAAAACTCTGGAATTCAAAGATCTAAATTTTAATTCTATCTCCATTATTAAGGGACCCTGAGGCAGTCACCCCACCTGGTTGAACCTGACTCCTCATTGTTAAAGGGTAAAGAACAATAACATCTGGCCACTCAGAAATGGTGGTGGTGAGGAGCCAAGGCAGTTATTTGGCAGGGTATGCTAAATATCAGGCTAGTCAATGTGCGTCACTATGCTTCATTGATAAAGCATTAGAAAGTTTAGAAGAGAAACCAAAACCTGAAAAAGTAAGATCTAGTATTAAACTGTTACACCTTCATGGGTTTATACCTGCTATGATGCATGTGTTTCCACACAAAAATATTCAAAAATCATAATGAGGAAAAAAAGATCCTAGACTTTCATTGTTGAAAAGAACCATTAAGATCATTAAGTTTAGCTCCTGGTTTGCAGAAAAAGACAAGGTCCTCCAACATTTGGTTAGCAGAGACCAGGGGCAGGACCCCAGATACATGTCTCACACTACTCCAAGATTTAAACAACCTAAGAATGCTCTACCAATGTTCCTCAAACTTTCAAAATCTATTGTGTAATGTGAATTATCAGTTTGGGGATAAATGTAAAAGAAAGATGAATCACCATTATTTAATAATAAAAAGGGTTTGTTTTCAAATTAATAACACTTATTTCATATCACTGAGAGGGATATTATTATGATGATCTTTTATGAGCACCTATAGAGAAGGGCATCTTACTTGGGTATTCAATTCTAACATCAAAGGTAGAGTGAAAACTGTGCAAGGGCAAAACCTTTGAAAATCCCCTAACATATTCCATGTAATTCTATAGGGGATATTATTCAGAAATTTTTCCTTCAAATATTTTGTCTCTTGGAACATTTCAAGCTATTCAAGATTTCAACTCGCTTGCTCTTTCTGTACACGGTCATCTTCTTCCTTCTTGTTGGTTACTTGCAGCGCACACATACCAAAAGCCAAAAGCACACTGGTTTTGTTTTTTGTCATTCCCACTATACAGCAACTATCTGCCCTTAAAACAAATTACATTTCCACTTTGTATGCTTTGGGTATTATGTAACACTCAAAAGAGGGAATTAATAAAGGAATGTTTGTTCCACGCATAACTATTATAACTTTGCAACTAGTTTTAAAAACTTCTTGCAATTGTGTGACTTGTGCAAAACAATGCTGCTTTGAGTAACACCTCTGTGTGTTTGGTCTTTTCTCTGTCTTCAGGGACCAAATCCATCAGTTAAAAATTAGAACTCATTTTGCACTTTTTCTGAAATAATGTACTTGCTTTCCCAAGAAGTTACTCTGCTTTGAAAATGATATGATAATTTTAATGGTTTTATGTCATTGTTTGCAAAGTTTCAGAAAAGACAATAAATGAGAGACTTAGGGAGAATGATTCACCATTTAAAATCCAAGCTTCTTGTATTCATTATATTTACTAATTTCCCTTTTCTGTTTTAGCTGCTTGTTCAGAAAAATTTCACTCATAGACTCACCTTGTCCCAGTCCAAAGAGACCCATATTCCCTATTTGTCCTGGAATCCTGTTTACTATTTATAATTGTAATATAATATTATTCTGAATTATAGTATTTAGTATTTTTATCTCTTCTTTTATATTTTAATAAACCACTTTCAAGTCACTGATCCTTTTGTTTGTTAAACTGGGGATATAACATTAAAAAACAGACAAAAATTACAAAAGTAAATAACACCTAAACATAAAAAAAAAATCCCAGACAGATTGTCATGCTATTAACTTAGTGTTAGCCTAAAGAAACATATCAAATGCATATTTTTGTAGCACATGTACAACCTTTAAGAACATAATGATTATTAAGGATGTTATAAAGCAGCATTGTAATAGTTAAGATTATGGGCTCCGGGGCCAGATGGTCTCAATTCAAAACCAGACTCTGCCACTTACTAGCTGTTGACCTTGGGCAACCAACTTAAACTCCCTGTGTCTTGGTTTCTCACCATAAAATAGGGATACACAATAGCATGTAAACCATAGGGTTGTACGAGGATTGATGTGAAGACTGAATTGATTAACACACGTATTAGAATGGTGCTCAACACAGAAAGAAAGAGTTAAAAAAAATTGCTAGCTTTATATCTATAATGGGATTTCTGTGGAAATTGTAACTCCTTTCACCCTTCCAACTTGTGAACCTTATGTTAGCTACCACAAACTACCACTGGTCTTAGACCCCACTGGTAAATATTATCTCCGCCATGACACATTTAGTTATTTACTCACCAGGGCTTGGGAAACAGGTTGCCAAAACCATTGATGATGTGCTTTTGGATACTGTATTGCTAACAATACACTGTATTTTCTGTGAAAGATCACTTTCCATATTAAAATACATTTCAGGTGTTGAGATATTTTTACATTGTTCCGAAGGGCAATCCCATGAGTACTTTATAAGTTCTGGATGGCTGTCATAATGCTCCAGGATCTCACAGTGGACCACAATGTTTCTACCCATCAACATACAAGTTAGTGTAAGAGACGGAATAGGCTCTGAAAAAAAAAAAAGTGTAATGTTTAGTACAGAAAAGAGTAATATTTAGACTCATGATCTGCAAATTTATGAAGAGTTCCCAACTTCCTCATGAGCTCAGAAAGATGAGCAGACCACCTTCCTTGAGCATCAAGGGGTACAAATCTTCTCTTCTGCTGGGTCGAATCTACCTGTTCAACTTCAACAGTATACATTCAGGCCCCAAATCCCTTATCCTCAATTCTGAAATTAAAAAAGGCTCTGAAAGCCAAAAGATTTTTCCGAAGTTGGTAGCAAAGTCATTTAGCTGCAAATCCTGATCTGAATTACCACAAGGATTTATAGACTTTATTTTTCTCACTTACTTCAAATATTCATTATCATGTTTCACTACAAAAATATTCCTGTGCTTGACCATAGGGTGCTCCCCATAACCAAGTGGGGTGCTTAATATGCAGAGAGAAAATACCTTGTATTACCTTTCCAAAATGTAAAAAAAAAATTAATTCCAAAACATATCTGACTCAAAGCATTTTGTAAAAGGTTCTGTGGAGCTACATAGAGCCTTGCAGGGCCCTGCCTCTTGGTTGGGCCAGCCCTGCTAATAAGAATGAGGTGTAGCATGTGTCACAGGCCTGCCAGTCCAGAGGGCTTACTCCCAGTCTTCCTCTAGGAAGCGCCTCCTACTGGCTAAGGGAGGCTGGACCTGCAAGGGTGGGTTAAGGCATTCACATGTTACATTATGCCATTGTTGCCCCCCAAAACCTCAGTGCTAATTAGTTTGTACTATTAGAGTCATTTATTTGTTAATTCATATGCCTTCTTGCGTCTCAACTTTCCTCCAGCAATTAATCATAAGAGACTTGAAAAAACATGCGAAAATATATGTAATCTACATCAACGGTCATGGTAACACCTGGATGATAAAGTTTCAATACATGATAAACATCTCCTGAAAAGGGTATTAAAGTAAATTAAGGTTCACCAAGATAATTAAATACTAAGCTGTCATTTAAAATGATGCTTTTCTAAGACAAAGGAATGCTTAAACTCCAATTAGTAATCTAAAAAATAAGTGTGTTTAACTAGTCTTCCCCCATCTTCTCCACCTCCTGAATTCTTTTGCACTCAGTTAAATAATGTACCAGCCTGCCTTGTTAGAGAACAGAGGTCACACACTGACTTCCCTTTCTACTTGGTGCTTCCTCAATTTTTAAGTTTAATCTAACTCACACAACTCCTTACATGCTGCCTTAAGATTTTCTTTAACAGAAAGAACTTTTAATCATGTTTTAAGCAGTGGAAACCTTTCTCCAAATTAAATCTTAGGTGACAATCCAATCAAATGGATATGGAGCTACTCTAGCTGACTCAAAAAGCCTAGAGCCCTGCTCCCCCAGCTTCCTGTGGTCCGTATTGTCCATCCTACCCCCACAGCAGCCCCCGGGGGGACTTCCAAGGAACCCCATGCATCCCCAGAAGAGAACAGAAATGCTTGTTCTCAGTATTACATGTACTTACACCTGCCTCTGCAACTAGGCTGGGCACAAGGTTTCTATGTCCTTAGAACTCTTCCTTTGAAGCACTTCTCAGATTTCAATGTGCCTAAGAACCACTGAGGGTGCTTGCTAAAAATACAGGTTCCTGGGTCCCAGCACCCAGGTGATTCTGATGTGGGTGGCCCATTTGCCCTGTTGCAGATTCTATTATAACTTGTTGAGCTAGTTCAGCCAATGTCCAGTCTTTCCTCCAATACTTTCTGAACTGAACAGAAGCACATCATGAGCCCCCCAGACTGTGAATCTTTGGAGGGCAAAGACCTGGTGTTATTCACCATTCAACCACAGCACCTGATATAATATCAGGCACACAGATGGCTCCTCACAGGTATTGTTGGATGGATGGAGAGACAGATTGGCAGAAGGACAAATTCAGGGAGACAGTCTTCAAATTACTTTTTGCACTCTATAAAATGTAAATTCTTCAACCAGCTCACCTCCAAAAAGAAATGGTAGGGTGTTTAGCATGGACTCAGAAGCCTGGCTGCCTGGTCATATCCCAGCTCCATTACTAAGAGCCACTTGACACCCCATGTCTAGGTTTCCTCCTCTCTACAATGGGGAGACAAATACCCCATCAGACTGTGATGAGGGTTAAATGAGTTGATACAGACAATAATTCATATGTGAATTAACATGTGGTGCCTGCACAGAGTAAGTGCTTAACAACTGCTAGCTATAAGACAGCACAAAGCTAATGGTTATGAATAATCAACTCCAGGAAGCCAAGGCTGTCCAGGAGGTTGTGTGATATGATGAGAAGAGTCACTGACCAGGAATTGAGAGGTTTGAGCTTTAGGCCTGGCTTGGTGTATGACCTTGGGCCACAGTTCTTCGAGGAGCTAAAAGACCTAAGAAATCATCCAGTCCAGGCATCTTGTTCTACAAATGGAGAAACCCACTCCTAAACTGTCTCATTTTCATCTGTAAAAGGGAAGGCTTTATCAGGCCATTGCAAAGGCCAAATGGAACATGAAAGTTTTTTGTGGGGAAACGTGAACATGCTAGTATTATCTTCTGTGTTACTGGAACCCCCTTAACTATACAGAAGCCCTTTTTGACTATCTCATACACTACTGTTGCCAGATGGAGAACCTAGAAGTGCCCATCTGACTCTCCTAAAAGTGTGCGAGCCTTTCTGCAGCATTTAGATCAGAGTTTCTGTACCTCAGATCTTTTCCTTTTATAAATCTTCTATATTTTCTCACTGCCCATGGGACTTACCACATCAATATCTAACAAATTTTAATTATATCTATACATTAAGCAGCATTAAAATGGCAAGAAATGTGCCTACTTCATCCTTAAGATAATTAATCAATTTATAATTAATGAATGTAGCTCACTGCCATGTAAGAAATGAGAATTTCTTACACATATCTGATGACATTTTATAGAAATATGTGTATAGTTCCATTAACTTTAATAAAGGTCACATACCAATCCAGACCATTTAAGGACAGAGCAGTTAATTCTTCTTACAGGAAAAGCATCATCTTCAATATGATAAAGGTTTATAAGAAGAGGAGAAAGAACTAATAAACATGAATAGTGGACATTTTAAGGGGAATTTGGGGCTGGCAAGAAAGGCAGATCTCAACTTATACACAGAAGGAAGTGGATGCACTGAATTTAGGAGGTGCCAGGAAATCCCCGTGTCCAAAATATACTTGCTGAAAGTCTCCTATTAGGTCTGGTGTGTCCGGAAGATTACCAAGTTACTTACACCAGTGTTAACACAACCTCAAGGAATTGTGACTTCCTCATTTCTTTAAAAAAAAAAAAAAGTATGACCAATCATTTTATCATTCAGGTGTGAAACCTAGAGTCATCTGGTCTTTTTACAACCAAATCCTAAATCTCGTTGACTCTTTCTTGGCTGTATCTTTTGATTCTTTCCTTTCCAAACATCTACTACTAAGCCCTCTGTCTACCTGCATGATCACAGTAGCTTCTAACCTGGCATTTCCTTTCTCTTATCTATCATAAATACCCATCATCAGATTAATCTTCCACAGATATATTTCATCAAGTCCCTTCCCTGCTCTAGTCTCGGTTACAATGGCTCCCCACTGCCACAGGTGAAAGTCCAGACTCTCAAACCAAGACTTTAAGTCCCATACTCAGTACTGTTGGTATCACTGCCTCCTGATCAAAACTCCCCTCCCCTACACTTTACCCTTCTGGAGGCCTTCACTAAGCTGCCTGTTGGTCTGACAACCAAAATCACGCACCTTGGTTGTGTTACCATAGAATTTTTTAAATTAAATTATTTTAAAACATTTCATCAAGTTTAAAAAGAGAAACGTATTCAAATGTTTTGAACTTAGTTTTATAAACTCTATAAAAAGGCTCTTAAAATGCATTCTGTTGTTATCTAAATTCTGAATCAATCTTTTTTTTGTTGGCCCTATATACTGCCAGATCCCCAACTTCCATGTTTCAAAGATTCTACTTCTTCAAAGGGATCTACTGGTTCTTCTAATAGGATGACTTGACATCTTAACGAGCTTCACTTGTCTGAATGAAGTTCACTGGGGCCAGATCTCATACAGCCTTGCAGGCCATGGTAAAGATTTTAGCTTTAACTCGGGGTGAGATGGAGAAAGTTCTACACAGATGAGTGACATCATCTGACTTCTGTCTGGTAGAACCAACAAAATTTCCCAGTGGAGTGAATGTGGTGTTCAAGAAAAAGAGAGGTGTCCAGGATGACGTCAAAGTTTTAGCCTAACTGGAAGGATGGAGCTGCCTGCTCCATCCTGCTTTTACTCAAAGGGGAAAATGTGTGGGGAGGAGCAGGTTTTAAGGGAAAGATAATGAGCTTAGGTCTGGACAGGTGATATTTGAAAGGCCAATCAGATATCTGAGTGGAGATATGGAGTAGGCAGTCAGGTATACACACATGAGAAGCTCAGTGGGGGTCCAGGCTTGAGTGCTAAATCTGTGCATTCAGCATCGAGATGACATTTAAAGCCCTGACAGGGGCTGAGCTTGCCTGCTGGCTGTGAGTCCAGTCAGACAAGGGAAGAGGCCCGAGACTGAAGCCCTGAAGTGTCCAATGATAAGAGGTTGGGGAAATGAGGGAACCAGCAAAGAACAGTCAATGAGTTAGAAAAAACCTGAATAGGGCAATATCCTGGACACCAAATGAAGACTGTGCCTTGAGAAGGGAGTGATCAGCTGTGTCAAAAACTGCTGCAAAGTCAAGAAAAACGTGGACTGAAAATAGACCACTGGCTTCATTAACAAGAAGGTCAAGAGGAGATTTGGCATAGTAGTGGGGATGAAAGCCTATTTGGAGTGGGTAAAAAGTGAATAGGAGAAGAGGGGCCAGAACAGGTGAATACGGACAAATTCTTCAAGGAGATTTTCTGTAAAGTGAAGACAGAAAGGTGGGCTGTTTGCTGGAGGGCAGAGGGCTCATGAGAAGGTTTAAATGACAACATATTTGTGTGCTGCTGAAAATGAGCCACCAACTCCTGGGGGAAATTACCGCAAGGAGAGAGTGGGTAGAATCACTAGAGTGATATTCCTGAGTTTGGCAAGAGGAGGTGGGATCCAGGGCACAAGGTTTGGCCTCAGGTGAGAACTTAGAAAGTTCATTCATTGTATCAGGAGAGAAAACAGGGCACACAAGCTCAGGTACAGGAAGGAAGGTAGACAGGTGGTGAGTACTTGTAGAAATTCCCCTCTGATTGCCTCTCTTCCTTAGTGAAACAAGAAGCAAAGCCTTCAGCGAGGAGTGAGTCTGGAGGAGGGAGTTGAGGTTTCAGGAGAGGAAAGACAACTGCTAGGAGGGTGGGCAAGTGAACAGGCTAGAGAATATCAGATGTAGTTGAGGTAAGTAATTAGAAATTAAAAGTGCATGATTCTGCAGGGTGATGTGTTTTTCTCACAACCATAAGGGTGTGAGAACAGAATAGGCAAAGCACTGGATTTAATCCAGTTCTAATCTGGCCATGTGAGTATGACAAATCAAAAAAGGAGCAATAGGCTGGGTGCAGTGCCTCACACCCATAATCCTAGCACTCTGGGAGGCTGAGGCAGGAGGATCACTTGAGGTCAGAAGTTTGAGATCAGCCTGAGCAAGAGCAAGACCCCATCTCTACAAAAAAATTAAAAATTAGCCGGGTATGGTGGTACACGCCTGTAGTCCCAGCTACTTGGGAGGCTGAGGCAGGAGGATCACTTGAGCCCAGGAGTTTGAGGCTGCAGTGAGCTATGATGATGCCACTGCACTCTAGCCAGGGCGGCAGAGTGAGACTCTGTCTCAAAAAAAAAAAAAAGGAGCAAGGAAGTCAAGTGTGCCTGCCACGGATTAAAACCAGTGAGTGACAGTGGCATTCAGCTGAGTAAGGAGGGCAGGGAGGACAGTAGGTGGGTGAAGGACTGTCAGTGTCAGCGCAATAGAGGAAATGAGCTTCAAACACAGGAGGTGGTGGTCAGGGTGGGACATCTGACACTGAGGGGATGACAAGTTCTCAGTTATCTCAGGGAGTGGGTAGAGGACAAGATCATGACAGGAGAGGAGGCCAAGGACTGAGAGGATATCAGCAAGAACTTTCATTTAAATATTGCAGCCACTATCAAGTATGACAGCAGGAAGGTTAGAAACAGTGAAAATGAGGCAGGCACTAAAATGACCAGAAACACTGGGGTGTGACCCAGGGGACAACTGCAACAAGGAAGGGGGTTTGGAGATGAGGGAAGGAGACAACCAGGAAGCATCAGTGAGAAGCAGGGAGAAACCTGTACCCTCTCTCCAGTTCTAGTTCCAGACGGTAGAGGGATAAAATAACCTACTACCTGTGTGGGGAAGCAGGCACTCTAATTTATAGAGTACCATCTATCAGTGGAGCTCAAGGAACTCTGAGCTAGTTGCAGTCACTGCATCACTTCCCAGAACATTCCTAGCAAGACAACCCCCCCACCTCACCCCCGACCCCACCGCGGCCAGATTCTCTCCTCACGCAGGGGATGACAAGGAAATTGAAAGGAGCTAGCTCCTGCATACCAGAAAGAGGAGAAAACCCTGCCAATATGTGACAACTAATTCTTTTATTGCTCATAAACCAATAATTTGTATTGTCTCTGAAAATAGGTGGGAATTTGCCATTTAAAACAAATCAATTCATGGAATACTCACCAATCACATAAAGAGAGAACTTGATGGTATCTTTAATACTTGGGGATTCAATTTCATACTCATCTTCATCTGATGATGTTAAATTGAAGATAGTGAGGTTACCAGACAAAGGGTCTAACTGAACTCTATCCACAAAAGGTGGAAAGGCTTTGAACTCAAAGCTGTCCCATTCTACAACTTTATTCTTTTGTTTTTTCCACAGGATCTCTTTAAAGGGCATATGGCTTGATGGATGAAAAGTTATACTCCCGTTCACAGCTGCATATACTGGTAGGGAATTACAGCTGATAGAACCTAGAAGGGGGAAAAAGTTGGTTAGAAAAAACATGACTTTAGGGGCAGAAATTATTCATCAGGTACTTTTTTTGCTAAGCTGATAAACTGCTGGCAGAAAGTACAGGAAGTAAGAACATGCTTGACCACGTAGAACTTACTCTTTAATAGAAACTTGGGGCCTGCATAAATCCAAGAAACAGATGCAACATTTATGGAGCACCAGCCATGTAGCAAGCACTGTGGGCCATGCTGGGAGTATGGCAGCACACACCAGTATTGCTCCAGGCCCTCCAGGAGTCCCACTTGGGGAGAAGACACAGGGCACGCTAAGCACAAGGGGCCCCAGCAAGGGGAGCCCCTGGTCAAGGGCCTCCCCCAGGAAGTCATGCTGGAACTGACAAAAGACCACACAAATCGCTGAAGGATAAAGGACAGTTAGCCAGCTGGGGGCCAGGTGGGTGAGTGGGTGGGGAGTGGGAGGAGAGATGATCATACAGATAAAGGAAGCAGCACCTCCAAAGTAAGAGTCGAGAAAGAGCTCGGTGTGCTTGAGAAATACAAGCAATTCCTAATGGCTAGAGCGAAGAGAGCAAGGGGAGCCTGTTGGGGGAATGAGACAGGTGGGGGCCAGGTCACAGTCTATGTTGGGGGGGCCGACGGGGGGTTAGGTAAATTATGCTAAGGGTTTGCACTTGTCCTAATGACAAGAGGAAGCCACAGAAAGGTTTTTAACAAAAGGCTGGCCTGATATAATTTAATTGTCAGCAGGCTAACTATGTCTTTAGAGTAGAGAGAGGTTGACAGGGGCAAGTATGGAGGCAGAGGAACCGGAATCAAAGTCAATGCTGTGGCAATGAGAGCCATGGATGGGGCAGACTAGACTAGGGTGTTGGTGGTGGGGATGGACAAGGGGACAGATTCAGGAGACATTTGAGAAATGAAAGCAACCGGATTCAGTGACTGGGTGTGAGGGGGAGGAGGAGGGAGGAGCTGATGGGACTGTTGGGTCTCATTCTTGGCTGACTGAGAGGTGTCATTAATTGAGATCAGAAATAATGACTGGAAAGCAAGTCAGGGTATGATGAAGATTAAGGACTCAGGGATTGGGTACAGTGTGGCAGCTGGGCCCAACCTACTCTCATGAGCCAATTGTTAGCATCCCTGCCCAACTCCATTCCGTGAAGTCTGGTTGATAGCTTAAAATCTACCATGGGCAGGAGTATTTACAGCACAGAAACTGACTAATGCTTCATATCAGAGCCTCCTCTCCCGCTCCACTCCAATCCAGTTGTTAAACATTTGTTAGACTCATGAGATTGGGATATTTTTGATACCCCAAAATGGGTTTAAATCTTGCTCCAAAACTTGACTTTCTTTTTAAGAGAGGACAGCAGCTATTTAGGGCTAACATTAAGGATAAATTAAAACTTGATTGAAGTGTTTGCCTAGTAGCAATTAGGGTAATTGAAAGAGCACAGGAGAAATCAAGAACATTAAATAGACCAGTTGTTCAGTAATTTAAAATTAGAAGCAAATATCCTCCCATTTGTCTATTTGCAAGAATTTTTAGAACCCATCTCCCTTAATTAAGGGGGACTGCCCTCAAAAATATGCCCATGTTTTTCCACTGCTTTGCTGGTCATGAACTCTCTCTCCCACTCAACAGAGTATGTGGGAAGTCAGATGGAAAAGAATAGAATTTGAGGAGTGAAAGTCTATCCACACACAATAGTGGAGGCTCAAAAATGTCTTATAAATGTAAATGAATGAATGATTAATAGTGGGTAGGGTGGTGGTGGAAGAGAGTAGGTATGAGATGATCTGCCACACCCTGGCTGCCTAAAGATGGCTTTTGTCTTTCCCAGGGAGAGGCAATGCTTCCTGGGCTTGAGAGTAATGAGAAGAAAGTGTCAGGAATGGAGCTAGCGGTGGAGAGAAGCAAGGGTAGAGAAAGAGGGGACTACAGCTCAAAAGAAATCACAGTACAGAAGACCCATGAACAACACAAGTTTGAATTTCCTGGGTCCACTTATACACAGATTTTCTTCCGCCTCTGCCACCCCTGAGACAGCAAAACCATCCCCTCTTCTTCCTCTTCCTTCTCAGCCTACTCAATGTGATGATAAGTATGAAGAGCTTTATGACAATCTACTTCCACTTAATGAATAGTAAGTATATTTTCTCTTCCTTATGATTTTCTTAATAACATTTCCTTTTCTCTAGCTTACTTTATTGTAAGAATATAGTATATAATACCTATAACATACAAAATACATTAATTGACTATGTATGTTATCGGTAAGGTTCAGTCAATAGCAGGTTATTAGTAGTTAAGTTTTGGGGGAGTCAAAAAAAATTTTTTTTTTGAGACAGAGTCTCACTCTGTCACCCTGGGTAGAGTGCAGTGGCGTCATCATAGCTCACTGCAGCCTCAAACTCCTGTGTTCAAGTGATCCTCCTGCCTCAACTTCCCAAGTAGCTGGGACCACAGGTGCACGCCACGATGCCTGCTAATTTTTCAATTTTTAGCAGAGATGGGGTCCTCACTCTCACTCAGGCTGGTCTCGAACTCCTGAGCTGAAGTGATCCTCCCACCTCGGCCTCCCAGAGTGCTAATTACAGGTGTGAGCCACTGTACCTGGCCATGGAAGTCAAAATTTGTATGTGGATTTTTGACTGTGCAGGGGGTCAGTGCCCCAAACTCCTGCATTGTTTAAGAGTCAACTGTAAAATTTTGAGCTAGTAGAAACTCTAAAAATTATTTAGTCAAATTACCCCCATTTCACTGGTGAAGTGGCAAGGCACCAAGAAAAATGACGGACAGTTTTACTGGATGCTTACTCTCTGCTGGTTAGGCATTCACGTCCTCTTGTGTTCCCTTTTAACCCTCTCCACGTCTAGGTGCAGTAGGTGTTATTAACCCCATTTTACAGGTGAGGAAACAGGCAAGTTTATGGCACCACAGGGACCAGACACACATTTTCTGGCTCTTTGGTCAGTGCCCCTTTCAGTCTGAAAGAATGGGATTCATTAGTTCATTTATTCATTCAGGAAATACTCACTGGACATCTATTCTATGTGAGACCCTTGAGAACAAGAAAAACACAGCCCCTGCCCTCTTAGAGCTGACTTTCCATTAAGGGAGGCAGACTTCACACAAATATTTAGGCAAACACCCCACTGCAACTGTGATAAGCGCCGCCAAGTAAAAGCATCGGTGTCAATGAGAACATATACTTAGAGAACTAACAAGGGGTTAGGGAAGGCTCCCTTGAGTTCTGAAGAATGAGCAGCAGTTCACTCTGCTAAGAAGAGTGGGGCAGAGCCCTGTCAAGAGAACAATTATGAAGACCCTAAGGCAGGCGGGATAATGACATGAGAAAAGCAGTACCACCTGGGCTGGACACATGAGCAGGGAGGGGCGAGCTCATGCAATCAAAATTCTGGTGTTAGGTGCCCATCAATACACGAGTGGATCAATAAAATGTGGTATATGTATACCATGGAGTATTACTCAGCAATAAGGAACAATAGTGAATTAACACATCTGGTATTATCCTGGTTGGAGCTAGAACTCATTCTTCGAAGCAAAGTGTCACAGGATTGGAAAAACAAGCATCACTGGTACTCACCATCAAACTGGTACTAACTGATGAACACTTACATCACACAGGGCAATAACATTCATCTGAGGGCGGGCGGGCGGGAGCGGGGTGGAAGGGATGGGAAAAACTCTCACTGAATGGATGTGGGGAGCACAGTTTGGGAGACGACCACGATTGTGGTTCTGACACGGGCAGAACAGGGGCAATGTGTATGGCCAAAGTGTTGTACCCCCATGATATTCTGAAATTAAAAAAATAAATTAAAAAAAAAAAAAATTCTGGTGTTTGAGATAAGAAAGCCACTGAAGGGTTTTAAACAGGACAGTGACAAAATAAAATTAACACTTTCTTGAAAAATATATTCAAAACATAAATTATAGACATATACATATAATTTTACATGAATGCAGAATGATCATGTATATATTTTTTGCAGTCTTTTTATCTGAACTTTTTTCTTTTTTGGCTTGGATGCCTTACCCTCTCTCCCAACCCCAATAACAATCTCCAGTTCTACAATCCACATTAATAATTCAGAAAACATCCTTCAATATTTTTCTCCCTGCTCATATAGTCAAATAGAGACAAATATATATCATGTAAAATGCATATTTACAGACATACCTCAGAGATATTGTGGGTTTGGTTCCAGACCTCTGCAATAAAGTGAATATCAGAATAAAGTGAATCACACAAATTTTCTGGTTTCCCAGAAAATATAAAAGTGCATATAAAAGTTATGTTTTTACTGTACCGTAGTCTATTAAGTGTGCAATAGCATTATGTCTAAAAAAAACAATGTATATACCTTAATTAGAAATACTTTATTGCTAAAAAAATGCTAACAATCATATGAGCCTTCAGCAAGTTGTAACATTCTTGCCTCAATTTTAAGGCTACTGACTGATCAGGGTGGTTGTTGCTAAAGGTTGGGGTGGCTGTGTCAATTTCTTAAAATAAGACAACACTGAAGTTTGCCACATTAGTTGAATCTTCCTTTCACAAAAGATTTGTCTGTAGCCTGTGATGCTATTTGATAGCATTTTACCCACAGTAGAACTTCTTTCAAAATTGGACTAAATCCTCTCAAACTCTGCTGCTGTTTTATCAACTAAGTTTATGTAATACGCTTAATCCTTTGTTGTCATTTCAACAATGTTCATAGCATCTTCACCAGAAGTAGATTCCATCTTAAGAAACCACTTTCTTTGCTCATCCATAAGAAGCAACTCCTTATCTGCTCAAGTTTTATCACGAGATTGTAGGAATTCAGTCCCATTATCAGGGTTTACTTCTAATTCTAGTTCTCTTGTTATTTCCACATCTGCAGTTTCTTCCTCCACTGAAGTCCTGACCCCCCTAAAATCATCCATGAGAGTTGGAATCAACTTCTTTCAAACTCCTGTTAATGTTGATATTTTGAACTACTCCCATGAATCACAAATGTTCTTAATGGCCTGTAGAATGGTGAAGCCCTTCCAGAAGGAATTGACTTTGCCTGGATCCATCAGAGGAATCACTACCTATCACAGCTATAAATAAGCCTTAATGATAATATTATAACAATATAATAATAATAAAATAATAAGACTTGAAAGTCAAAGTTACTCCTTGATCCATGGGCTGCAGAATGGATGTTGTGTTAGCAGGCATGAAAACAACATTCATCTCCTTGTACATCTCCATCAGAGCTCTTAAGTGATTAGGTTCATTGTCAGTAAGCAGTAATGTAATATTTTGAAAGGAGTCTTTTTTCTGAGCAGCAGGTCTCAATTGTGGGCTTAAAATATTCAGTAAACCATGCTGTAAACACATGTACCATCACCCAGGCTTTGTTGTCCCATTTACAAAGTGCAGGCAGAGTAGACTTAGCATAATTCTTAAGGGCCCTAGGATTTTCAGAATGGTAGATGAGCCTTGGCTTCAACTTAAAGTCACCAGCTGTGTTAGCCCCTAACAAGAGAGTCAGCCTCTCCTTTGAAGGTTGGAAGCCAAGCACTGACTTCTCCTCTCTAGCTATGAAAGTCCTAGATGGCATCTGCTTCCATTAGAAAGCTGTTTCAGCTACAGTGAAAAACTGTAGTGTAGCCACCTTCATCAATGATCTTATCTAGACCATCCGGATCACTTGCTGCAGCTTCTACAACAACACTTGCTGCTCCACCTTGCACTTTTATGGTACAGAGAGAACTTCTTTCCTTAAACCTCATGAGCCAATCTATGCTAGCTTCAAACTTTTCTTCTGCAGCTTCCTCACCTCTCTTAGCCTTCACAAAACTGAAGAGAGTTAGGGCCTTGCTCTGGATTAGGCTCAAGGAAATGTTGTGGCTGGTTTGCTCTTCTATCCAGACCACTAAAATTTTCTCCATATCAGCTATAAGGCTGTTTCACTTTCTTATCATTTGTGAGTTTACTGGAGTAGCACATTTAATTTCTTTCAAGAACTTTTCCTTTGCATTCGCAACTTGGCTAACCGTTTGGTGCAAGAGGGCTAGCTTTTGGCTTATCTTGGCTTTCAATGCACCTTGCTCACTAAGCTTAATCATTTCTATCTTTTAATTTAAAGTGAGAAACATGTGACTCTTCCTTTCACTTGAGCACTTAGAAGCCATTGTAGAGTTGGTCTAATTTCAATATTGTTGTGTCTCAGGGAATAGGGAGGCCAGAGGAGAAGGAGAGAAATGGGAAAACAGCCAGTTGGTGGAGCAGTCAGAACACACACATTTAATGATTAGGTTTACCATCTTACATGGGCACAGTTCATGCTACCCCAAAACAATTACAATAGTAGCATCAAAGATAACTGACCACAGGTCATCATAACAGATATAATAATGAAAAAGTTTGAAATGTTGAGAGAATTACAAAAATGTAACAAACAGACACCATGTGAGCACATGTTGTTGGAAAAATGGTGCCAATAGACTTACTTGAGACAGGGTTGCCACAAACTTTCAATTTGTGAAAAGTGCAATATCTATGAAGCACATAAAGTGAAGCACAATAAAATGAGGTATGCTGAGGGATTTGCCATTGTTTAATAAAAACAGTCTCATGCACACTTTTCTATATCCTGCCTTTCTCATCAATATCTCATAAAAGTTCCACCAAGTCAACTGGTAGAGCTACACTTTATTATTTTTAATGACTACATAATATTCCAGAGTATGAGTGAACCATAGTTAATCTGCCATCCACCACTGATGAACACCCCTTTTGGACCTAGCTTTGTGTATTTCAGTAACACTGCAGTAACTATCCTTGTGTATGTGTCCTGGTATATTTGTGGTTTCAAATTTATGAGAAAGTGTACCAGGAATGGAGCTGGGAGTTGCTAAATCAAAGGGTAAATAAATTTTTTATTTTAATAGAAGTTGCCACATTGTTTACAAAAAAGACTTTTGCAATTTACATTTCCACCAATAATGCCTGAGTTCCCTTTCCTTGTACTACTACCAGCATTAGGTGATTTTTTGCACATTTAAATATCGGACATAAAGTGACATTTCATTGTTATTTGAATTTGTATTTCCATGACCTTTAGAAATTTAAGCATTTCTTCTATTTGTTGATGATCTGGATTCCCTTGAGAACTCTCTTTTCATATCCTTTGCCATTTTTTTCTATCAGGTTGCTTGTATTTTTCTTGTCAAAGTTTAAAAGCTCCTTATATGTTATAAATTTTTTGTTATCTGTATTATAATTTTTTTTCAAATCTAGCTTTTGCCTATGGATTTTATTAAATGGATGTCTTCCATACAAATGTTCTAAATTTTTACATAATCAAAATGTCTATCTTTTCTGGCTGTGGTGTAGAAGACTGAGGAGGGGGGTAAGAGTAGACAGCAAGAGACCTGTCAGGAGGCAACTTCAGTGGCCCAGGCAGAAAGCAACGCTAGCCTTGTCAAGAGGCAGCATGGTGCTAGGGAAAGCACTTCAAGATACACCTGGGCCAGTCACGGTGGTGTGTGCTTATATCAGCACTTCGGGAGGCAAAGATGAGAGGATTGCTTGAGGCCAGGAGTTCAAGACCACCCTGGGCAACGTAGCAAGACCCTATCTCTAAAAAAAAAATTAGCCAGGCATGGTAGTGTGTGTCTGTAGTCCCAGCTACTCGAGAGGCTGAGCCCAGGAGTTTAAGGTCGAAATGAATTGTGATCACACCACTGCGCTCCAGCCTGGGCAACAGAGTAAGACAGGGTAAGACCTCATCTCTTAAATAAATAAATAGATAGATAGATAGATAGTAGAGACATTTGGGAGGTAGAATTGGCAGGACTAGATGACAGCTAGTGGGGGTAATAAAGGGAGAGGAGAGGTGCCAGGATGATGCAGAGCTCTGGCTTTCCTCTATGTGGGTTGTGGTGTCATTCCCTAAGAAAGGGGACACAGAAGGAAGACCAGGTCTGGGCTGGAAGTGCATGTCTTCGGTTTGGGACACTGTAAGTGTGAGAGGCCTGCAAGACATCCAAGCAAAAATGTTGGGTGACTGCTGAGTACACAGGTCTGGGGCTCATAGGAAAGGATACAGATTTGGGAATCACCACATTTGTAGTGACTTGAATGGAGGCCATGAGGACCATCTCCCAGGGAGAGTGTATGAAGTGAGAAAAGGCTTAAAGGTTGGCTGGAGGGGAACACACTGGCAAAGGAGGCTGAGGATGGCGTGGGAAGTAGAAGAAAGGCCAGGAGGGGATGACGTCACAATTCCAAGAAAAGAGAAAACACACGGAGATTTGACTCAATAAAAGGCACTAGCAATATGACTCAGATAACAGAAGAAAAGTTGGAAGAAAATTCAAACGTAAGCAGGATTAAACACACACACACACACACACACACACACACACACCCCCCTCCACCCCCATATACAATGTATTTTTCTTATGCTCTCAAAGAGCCTGAAAGGAAATATACCAGAATGTAAACTGTGGTTTCATTGGATGGTGGGACCTGGGTAATATTCATTCAGGACATACAGAATAAAGCAATAGGACAAGCTACATAAAAATAAATGCACAATGACGTTCATTTAAAAATTATCCATAGTAGTAAAAAAATCCAGTGTAATAATTAAATACTTTAGTATTATGCCATAGATCACCATGTGGTTATTTTTTTTTAAAAGCATAGACTTACTATCCTTTTATTATTGGGAATTTGGAAAATTCCTTAATATTAAAAACAAAAAAGTCTCAGGATAATACATACCAAATATTCCTCTTTAAAAAAATTATAAAGAGACATATGAATACATATGTGTGCACACATTCCTGCCCCCTCTTTTTTAGGCTGGAAAGAGACACCCTAAATTATTAATAGTGGTTACTTTAAAAATTGAGACTGTGGTCATGGTGATATTTCCATTTATTACTTTACTTACTTATTACTTATCACTTTATACATGTCATGTCTGACAAATATGTTGTATTTTAAGACAAATTTTGTATTACTATTATAAAAATTATATAAATTTTTAAAAACTAGGATTATTCAACCAAGAGGGGCAATTGTTAAGAATTGTCTCTAAAGCTAATACTTGCCTCTACTTTTTGTTCATGGCTACCATTTCCTTCCCACAGTAGTCTTTTCTGTTGCACTTCCAAGAAAAGTGCTAAAGCAAGTTGCTAAGACAATTTCCAATGAAAAGAGAGGAACAGGAGAAAGGGCAGTGAGTTTTTTCCCAAAGGTCACAAACTATGAATGAATAAATGAATGAATGAATGAATGCACAAACAGCAGCAAAGGAAGAGAGTCAACAATCAAAAGCAAAGTTGCTTTGTTGATAACAGTGAGGGGTCACAAAAGGGACCATGGGGATGCCAACTGACCATGCCAGGGTATAGAACAGAAGGTGCCCAGATGTTGAAGCCAGATAGGCCCAGTGTGAACTCCCAAAGGCCTCCCCACACCAGGCCTCCTCAGCTGTAAAATAGAAATCATAATGCCTACCACCAAAGATATTTTTGAGGTCTGAATAAGATTGAGAGTCTTTACATACTGGCTGACATGGAATAGGCTTTCAACAGGGTTTTCTCTCTTTTTCTTTTAATGAGTCAGATCAACATCAAGATATTCACTACGGGTGAATTCACTGGGTGAGAACTGGGCATAGAATAAGTTTTCACTATTTAAAAGCAAAGACACATGGAGGGAAGAAAAAACTTTATTGGTGTTTGCCTAAACAGATTTTCTATGCTAGCCAATTTTTTTTTTAACTATTAGAGGTTTATTTGTTTTGAAGAATCTTGAGTATTCTTTTTTTTAAACAAATATGTGATGGTACCTAGTACCTAATCAGTCCTATATGTACAGAGTGATCATATATCTAAAACAGCTCTAATTTCAAATATTCTGTTGCAGTGTCTTCACAAAACGCCATCAACACCTCAAGTTTGATAGTTCTTGTATGGCTTAAAGTTGTAAGTAGAACCCAAATTATTTGTGAATGAGGTGTCCTAATTTTTTATTTAGAAAATGTGGTCACCATAAACTATAGGGTTAATGAAAAGGAACTGTTACCCCCAGGCAAAAATTCCTCCGCAAATTTTTACTTGGGTCCTGAGATTTAGAATGACTCATATTTATTTTACTTAGTCTAGCATTTGCATGGCATTAGGTGCCAGGCACTGTTGCAAGAGCTCTACAAACATGTATTTACTGAATCCTCTTAAAAACATATTAGTCAGGTGTTATTTCTAACCCCATTTTGCAGGTGAAGAAACCGAGGCACACAAATGTTAAGTGACTTACTAGTTAAGTAGTGAAGCTGGAATTGAACCCAGACAATCTGACTCTAGAATAAGTGCTCCGAACTATTGTTTCTTATTTGGTTTGCTATATGGTATAAGGCTATTAAAGGCAGTGACATGATACAAGATTTCTCAGGATACGATTTATAGACTGTATTGGAACAGCAGATGTTGCAAATGAGAAAGTCAAATTGAGTCAAGCACACCTTTGAAACCTACCAAGCTTGGTGGTCCCCAAATGTCAGCACTGGAGAGATCCTCTGAGAACAAGAGTCCAGTCCTTCCCTCCAACCCCCATTTATTTACATGAGGAAATTGAAAGGCTTGATTGAGCAAGACAGTGACAAAACCAAATCTCAAAAATGGTACATGGGAACCCAAATGCAAACCCTACTTTTGCGACAGTTTTATATTGTTTTAAAAGCGAGTTTAGATGTTACAAAGGAAAATGAGACAGAGATTCATAATTAAAGACAATGAGAAACTAAGTTGAAAGGAAGGTTTAACAGTTTTCACTTTTCACGCACAATGGCAAGTAAAATGTGAGATGTGCGAAGTGAGGGAGGGAAGGGGATGATGAGAGCCTGGGAGGAAGAAAAGCCAGTCGAGGGAAAAGAAAAACGAAAACAAGGAGCAAACGAAGAAGTCAGAAGGAAACAAAACCACAGGAGCTACTGAGAGCCGGTGAGAACTCCAGGTGACAGTGGCAAATGAAGCACAGAGATAAAAACCAGCAATTCAACCCACAGAGGAGCCACCAGTGGGCCAGGTGTGACTCAAAAGGGCATGGTGGGGGCTCAGCAGCAGTGGGCTGCTCCTGCCCATGTGGACATGTGGAAGCAGGAGCCTACCGTTGCCGGCTCTCTAATTGTTTACGAAATGCTGAATATTCATATTTTATGTGAAAACTCCTGATTCTTAAAAGTTGGCAACTAATTCAAATCTGAGCTAAGGGCTGTCCCGCAGCCAGGCTAGCCCTATGAGAACAAGGACTAGGCTATTCTTGTTCTTCGCTGCATCCCCATATGCCTGGCATATGAAGGACACCCCATAAGTATCTGTCGAGTGGATTAATTTAAATGTAGTTCAAATAGTAGGGCTTCCTGACAGAACAGCAAAATTCATCAGTCTCCCCCCAAACCCTGAGCTTTGTAAAACCCCAAATTGCTGTGGAACCTGGCTGAAGAGCCAGGACTCAGCAGAGAGAGGTTTAGCCAGAGAAAGAAGTTTAACTGGAGCTGAGAAATAAAATGGCCAGGGAGCCCGCATATACAACCAAAACAGACCCCTTTCTGCCCCACTCTGCCCCCATCACCAAAGCAAGATCGGAGGATCTGCTGGCTCTCTCTCTGCCCTCCCCAACTCTACAACTGTTCCTCTGGAGATGGTGCCTTCCCCTACTGCTTCCGCTCTCAAGCTTAAATAGGTTTTACCTACTGAGTGTTACAAGATTCAGGGCACCACACCAGACAAGCTTGCACCCCCTAATCAAAGTTAACAGCCTGTCTATGGTTACAGGAGATGCAACTTGTTCACTGATGCCATTTCTTACAGATAAGCTAACCACTTTTCTGAGATTTGGAGGAAAGGTTTTTCTTGAGTTTGTTCTTAGAAACAAACAATGTGATTTTAAAATACCTCTCTCTGTCCCTCTTTCTCTCTCTCAAGTATTTTAAGGCTCACATTGCCTGCAGATTTTAGTAGTTAAGGTAAAAATTCATTTGACAAAAAAAGAAAAAATCCCCTGAAAGTTTCAGTACCTGAATGTATAAATGCTGGTATTTCCCTATGAATGTATGACATCATAATGGTGATTCAGTTAAAGCCTCATTCAAGCCCAGAGACATCAGGGTCTTGGGGCATTTTTGTTCCCAAGCAAGCAGATGGGTCTGTCCTCCAGATGTAAGCCTGTGAGCACAACCTTATTCCTCTCACTTCTCTGCATTTCATCTTTGCATCACAGCACACTTTCAGTCGATACCCACCTGCAGTATCAGGGTGCAAGGCAACCTGGGATGCAGAGTCTCTATCTACACACCTACACACACATTTACAGTATCAAGGAGCAGCCAATTTCCTAAAATTTCTAGGCTAGTACTGATATCAAATAATCTGTTCTATTAAGGCCACAAATATTCTCACCTTAGCCCTAGTTTTGAAGGTAGGAAATATGTCAGCAAGTATGGAGATAATAAAGGAGTGGAGTCTTTACTCAAGCAAATTTAGCACAGCTTGTTTCTTTAACCTAGCTCTTAGTAAATCCAATCCAAGGAGCTCTAGGCCAACTAAGCCTCACGAATAATATCTAACAGCAGCAGCAGTAGCACAAACATTTACTGAGGGCTCACTATGCGCCAAGCACTTGTTTCAAGAGCTTTATATACATTAATTCATTTAATCCTCAACTCAACTCTGTAATGTAGTTCTTATTATTCATTAATTCACTCATCAAATGTTTAGAGAGCCCCTCCTATGTGCTAAGCACGGTAGTAAGCAGTCAGGATACAGCAGTGAACAAAGCAGACAAAATGCCTGCCCTCTTGGAGTCTATGTCACAGTTGGAGAAAGAACACAATGAACAAAAAAGTAAATGTCTTTTATGCTGGGTTGTATTAAGTGCTATTGAGAGAATAAAGCAGAGTGTGGGGGATGATGAGTACTAATAAGGGGAGGAATTGCCATGGAATGTGGGGTGGTCATAAGTTGGGATCTGAGCAGAGCCCAGAAAAGTAAGGAAGTGAGCCTGAGAATACCTGGGGAAGAACACCCCACAGAGTGAGATTACAGAGGAAACAGACTGAGAGAGGTTCAGCTGCCCACAGTCACTAAGTGAGCCAGGGGCAGAGCTAGTGTCCAGACAGGCAGTCAGTGCCAGAGCCTGCACTGTTAGCCACAGCACTAGGTGCCCCAGTTGGGGCCATCCCTCTCCTTCCCTTGTCAATTCCACCCTTAGCCAGTCCCAGTTAGTGATGGCTAAAGGCAGAGATCTACTACTGGTTTCAGCCACACCACCACAGCTTCCCTGCCTCTGTCTACTTCATACTGAAACTGCAGCCATCTGTCTCCCAACGGGTGATTAGCCCCTGGTTCCCAAAGCCAGGAACTTCCCAGAACTTTCTCTCAGTTGTCTATCTGCCTCCTAGATGAGTTCATCCCGAGTTAAGATGTTGGTTGAATCAACCTCCCTTTGTGCTTTCCTGTCTTTTATCATACTAAAATCATTTCTTTTTTGTCTTGTTCTTGCACTTAATGCCTTTCTTCTTTCCCAAGATGGTTCCCTCTTGATCTGTGCAATTCAGTGCAGTAGCCACTAGCCACATGTGGCTAAGAAGCACAAGAAGTGTGGTTAGTACAAATTGAGATGTGTTGTGAGTGGAAAATACACACCAAACTCTGAAGACTCACTATAAAAAAGTAGAATATAAAATCTCCCACTAACATTTTTTATATTAACCACATGTTGAAATGAAAATATCATGGATATACTAGGTTAACTAAAATATATAATTAAACTTAATTTCACCTGTTCCATATTCTATTTGACAGCACTTCTTTAGCCTGTCCTTTTCAAGACAGTCACATCCCACCATGCTCAAAGGCCACATTTGCCTTTAATTGTTCTCAGATAGGATATAGTGATATCTACAGCATGCTTTGGGGAATAAGGTTCTTCCTAGAGCCATTTAAACCTCTATGAGTCTTTTAAAATCTATTTTCCAAAGTCTGATTCAAGGTATTTCAGTATATTATTGATCATTTCATTAAAATTTCTTTAAATTCCCTGTTATTTTCCAGATGTTCAGTTCATAGTTGGGAAACTCTATTGCAACTATTAATAATTAATGATGGCATAGCCTCATTAGTTTATTAAGCTGAATTTATTATTATTTTCTGAATATGTATATTAAACTTCTTTTTTTTTCTAGTTTTTAACTCTTACATGGGGAAAATGTTCAAGAAACTATAGACTAGTGAGCCCAGTGGAAATTTAGGCACTAATCTCAATAGACATTTTGGGGAATATTATGAAAAGGAACCAAAGGTCAATAAGACCCCAAATGGGTTCATTTCCTGAGAATAAGCCTATCAAAATAATTTGGTTCCCTTTGATGGATTCTTGGTTGATAGAACAGATCAAGGTCACAAAGGATAGATCTTTGAACCCAAGGCCCCCAGTTAGAAGCAGAGAATAGATATGAATTTATTTCAGTGATTCTAGGTGAGAGGTCCCCTCCCTTGTACTGGTTTCAGTTTGAGCCCCAGGGTCCCTGGGCCAAGAACTCACCAGCACAGGCACCAGCAGCAGCTGAGAAAGGGAAGGTCAATGGGCACAAAGGAAAGGAGCTAACAAACAACAACAAAAATAAAATAAAAAAGAGGAAAGAGACCAAAGAAGAGGATCCTGTGCCTATAAAGTAACTAAAAGGCATCTTCCTTTGAGGCTGGTGAGCAGGCATTGAAAACTATCTCCAAAGAGGAACCACGAAAATGTATTCCTGTACTTTTCTAGGGACAGTCTCGGTATCTAATAATCACACTTCATATTCAAATCCAAACTTGTCTGAGAAAAAGGAAAAGGTTGTATCCTGGTTTCACATACAACACTGAGATGGAAGGTTTGATTCATTACTACGGAATCTAAGAAGCTGTGCCCTCAAGTAAAAGCTTCTGGAAACCCCTCAAGTAAAGCTATAAAAAGACTTCTGCACTTGAGAAGAAACAACATGAGAAGAAACCAAAAGGCAGAAAACTTGTGCAAATAAGAACTGATATATGCAGACAAACTTTCTGCTTTAAAACAGAGAAACCAATAGCTATCCTCAAAGCCTGTATTTACTTTAAAAAAAAAATGTTAGAGTGACAAAGAGGTCAATAAAACAAATTTCCAGATCTAGTTCCTAAAAAGGGGTTCTAAGTCTTTTTCAAAATTTCTCAAAGATGTCCATCAAAATTAAGCCAAAAACATAGTAACAAATGCAATGAGTGAAACTTGATAAGATGTTTTTAAAAAAGACATTCTTGTGACAATTGGGGAAATCTGAATAAGGATAGAAGTTAGGCAATATTATGGAATTAGTGTCAATTTTCATAGATATTATAATGCTATTGGATTATGCAGAAGTGTCAGGAGTGAGTTGTGAGTGTCTAGAAAAAGTATAAATATGGCAAAATGTTAATAATAATTAAAAAATACATAATTAAACTCCCACTGTGAATTCTATGGCCAAAAGAAGTCCCCTTCCCATTACAGATTATGATATTGAATACAATTTTATATGATTGGTAATTGTGCTGTCCTATATAATTTCACGTTTCAGCAAAATTTCACTGGACAATGTATACATGGCATATGTAAGAGATCAATTGTACCAGTCTTCAAAAAATTGTTTATTGAACCTTAGGTTGGGAATGCAACAAGGCAGTTAAGGGAATGGATTTTGATTCCAACAGACCTGAGTTCACGCCCACTCTGCCACTTATTTGCTGGGTGAACTTGGACAAGGTACTTAACCTGCCTAAGCTTTATCCTCCTCTTAAATAGTCCCTACCTAATAAAATTGGTGTGACAATTAAATGAAAACCAAAATCTGATATCTATCCAAAAGAAAAGAAATCATTATATCAAAAAGATACCTGCAATCCTATGTTTATCACAGCACAATTCACAATTGCAAAGATACGGAATCAACCTAAGTGCCCATCAACTGATGAGTGGATAAAGAAAATGTGATACACACACACACACACACACACACACACACCATGGAGTACTACTCAGCCATAAGAAAGAATAAAATGATGTCTTTTGCAGCAACTTGTATGGAACTGAAGTCCATTATCCTAAGTTAAGTAACTCAGTTACAGAAAAATAAATGCTGCATGTTCTCACTTATAAGTGGGAGTTAAGCTATGGCTATGCAAGGAGTGTATAATGGACACTGGAGACTTAAAAGAGGGGAGGTTGGGAGAGGGTGAGGAATGAAAAATTACCTAACGGGTACAATGTGCACTATATGGTAATGGGTACACTAGAAGTCCAGACTTCACCACTATACAACATATACATGTAAAAGAATTCAACTTGTATTCCCTAAATCTACTAAAATTTTTTTAAAATGAAAATAAAAATCTATCTGCACAGTATGTGCTCAACTCATGGCAGCTATTATTATTCACGCCCCATTATAACACTGGGTCTAGTTTCACTGGGATTGCCTTTCCTAAATAAAAACGCACAGGCTATCTGAATCTTGATTGCAGCAAAGCATATGAACAAGTCTCACATAATAATTCGAGATAACTTAACTTCCAATGGAGAAATGCTTGACAACTACTTTATCATCTAACATCCAGATTTAACAATCTGTACTGTTAAAAAAAATTAAAACAGATCAATGAAAGGAAAATTTTTAAAATGTAGTATATGACTTGGTTCCTACATACAAGGAACTTAAAACCTAGTTGGAGAGATAGTCGGCAAGTTGAAGGATCTATAAAAGGTCAAGAACAGCAGAATAAGGGAGGCTCTGCTAAGAGAGCTAAATAATAAAATAGTTCCAGCCAGGTGCAGTGGATCACACCAGTAATTCCAGCACAGGATTGGAAGGCTGAGGTGGGAGGATTACTTGAGACCAGGAGTTCAAGACCAACCTGGCAACATAGCAAGACTCCCATCTCTATAAAAAATAAATAAACAAAAATAAAATAGTTTCCATTTTTTATCACTTGCTACTTGTCCAGCACTACCTAGGCCCTCTCTACATGTCACTTCATTTATGCAAGTCAGCAACAAATCCTGCCAGCCTCATTTTCAACACACAACCAGATAATTCCAGTCTCACCTCCTCTGCTGCCAGCCCCCACCCCCAGTCATTTCTTACCTGCATTGCTCCTGCAGCCTAACCAGTCTCCTGGCTTCTGCCTTTGCTCCCCTCTACAGACTATTCTCCAGCAGCCAGGATAATTTCTTTAAACATTCAACTCATCATAATTTGACTCCTGTTCAAAACTCCTCAAAACTTCCCATTTTACTGAAAGTAAAAAAAGTCAGAGTCTTTAAAAGGACCCACAGAACTTTATCTATAGGATCTGGCCCTGACTACATTTACAACTTCACCTCCTACCACTCTCTGCCACAATGGTCTCCTTGAAGTTCTGTAAACACTCAAAGCCTGTCTCAGGGTCTCTAAGTAGGATACCTGAAATACTACTCCCCCAGATAGCCTCGTGGCCTGCCCTCTCACTTCCTTAAGTCTATGATCAACCATCACCCTATCAAAGAGACCCTCCTTGACCACACTATATAATGCTAACCACCAGAGGGTGGCCAAATGCACTATTATATATCCACCCCATGGAGGACTATGAAGCTACAAAAAACGGATGAGGATGATCTCTATGAACTGACAGGGAATGATTTTCCAGATGTATGGTTAAGTAATAAAAACAAGATACAAAAGAGTATATAGAGTGTTACTTTGTTTAAGAAGGGGAGTTAGAAATAAACATGTATTTTTTACATATGTTTATGTAACTGCAAAAAGAAACAGGAAAGATAAAACAGAAACAAATGATATCTGTTACCAAGGAAGGTGAGGATAGGACTTCTCTGAGCGTATCTTTTTAATAGTTTTGATATGAATCATGTTAATATTTTACATACATAAAAATTAAATCAAGGGGGGAAACCCTAAAATTGAATAGAAACAGAAACAAATTAATGCAACTATATATCAAAGTGATAACATGATCACACAGAAGGAAAAAAAAAAGAACCCAAGTAACTTTTGAAAATAATATTCTACACATCTTCACTAGGATATACAGATGTTCCCTGACTTATGATGGGGTTACGTCCCAAAAAACCTACTGTAAAGTTGAGAAATCATAAATCAAAGTAAGCTGGGGACCACCTGTATTGAAGAACAATCGGAACTGCAAAGAAATCTTTAACTGTATTTAGTAAGTTTGTGGTTAGTATTGGCATTGGTATAGCAATTGTTATACTATTTTGTGTTTAATGTAGATTAAGAAAATATACTGATACTACTAAGAATAGAGTTCTCACTATGGGAGATACAAATATGGAATGGCTGAAGAGGCAGAAGAACTGAGTTACTGGATTAGTCTTAGAGGTACCAGGAAAAACTTGTGACTTTGTAAAAACTCTATTTCTTAGCTTTGAAAACTGACAGGGCTACGAAGCAATGACTCCTGTAGCCTTGAGCACATCTAGCACCCAGATCTTGATTTCTAAATACCACCCCAACTAAAATAAACCAGGGAATCTAATGATTCCAAGGCTGAGACAGGAAAGCTACAAAATGAGTCGAGAACATCTTTCTGTATCAGAAGGTAAGGAAATGCTCAAAACCAGACAGAAACATAGCAAAAGGACACTGAAACTTAACGGGGTTCCCACTTGTCAAATTTGGGATCACTGAGCATTAAAATGGATAATGACAGCAATGTGGTCTTTAAAAAAAAAAAAAAAAACAAAACCCTTGTATAAAAGTGTATCCAGGAAAAAAAAACCCACAAAAACCAGGAGTCCATACTAATGCTATAAATAATAATAATAAAAGGGGGTATATGTGTGCACAAAAGCTATTCATTACTAAAGAATGTAAATTAATAAATATATATAGAAAAATACCTGGCCCAGAGTCTTCAAAAATGGTGATGTCATAAAGTACCAAAAAATATTGACAACAGTTTTAGATTAAAGGGGATTAGGAAGCCATTATTACTAAATGAAATGTGTGACACATGACTGGCTTTTGGATTCTCTATCAGAAAACAGTATTGTATCAATGCTATTAATATATTTCCTGACTGGGACAATGATTCTGTGGCTTGCTGGAGAATGCTTTTGTTCTTAGGAGACACATGTTGAAGCATTTAGAGGTAAAGTACTATGAGGTCTGCAAACTCTCAAATGGTTTAGCAAAAAAAAAAAAAAAAAAAAAAAAGTGTGTGTATGGAGAAAGTAAAACAAATGTGACAAAACGTTAGTATGTAAGCGTTCATTGTACTATTCTTGCAACTGTTATGAAGATTTTAAGTGTTCCAAATTTTTTTAAAAACTTAAAGGAAATATTAACCACTTCCATCCCCCTTTTCTTTGTTTTACTAATCTTTATGCTAGTAAATTCTTACTTTATCACCATCCAACATCTATGTATTGATTCATTTATTTACTTACTGTCTCTCTCTCTCACTATGATGTGAGCTTCACAAAGGCAGGGAACTATCTGTACCTTGTTGTATCCCCAGTCCTTTGTACAGAGCCTGGCATATAGTTGACACTCAATAAATACTTATTGGATGACTGATATTCACAATAATTCTATGAAGCAGGTATATTATTATCCTTTCCCTCAAAGGTGAAGGTACTGAGGTAAACAGAAGTTAGGTAACTTTCACAAGTTCGTAACTCAGAACTTGTAGGGGTGGGGCCAGGGCCCAAAGCTAGGCATCTGACCCTGGAGCTGATGCTGTTATTCACTGTGTTTGGCAGCTTGCCTAGTGAGGCAGGCTCAGCCCTCAAAAGGCTGACCATTATTATTAATAGAAAGAGGACTAAACCACTCAGTCTTGTCCTCAGTTTAAGGAAGGCCTATACAGAGCAGGTCATCAATACATACTTGCTGAATGAAATGCCCTATCAATGAATACATGACTTAGGTAGGAGAGACCACCATGAAGGGACTGTTCAAAGAATCTTCTGGAGGTGAGGTGGAGCTTGATGAGCAAACTGGGTTTGCAGCAGAAGAAAGAACACAAGTATAGGTGGCAGTGACCAAAGGTGCCAGGGAAGGACAGACCAGCTTGTCTTGGAGGAGCCTTACCCCATCCAATCAATCTCTGTATGCATCTCTTCTTCCTCTTTTCCCACAGCCACCAGCACATAAACCCACCATAGCTCTTTGGGCCCTGGGATGGTAGTCTGCCCTGGCCTCCTGGCCTTCCTACCTCCAATTCCTCCTGACTACAATCCTTCCTCTTTACTGCCGTTGGATTATCCTTTCCAAGCACATGGTTCTGATCCTGTCAGGCTCAGAAACAGCTCTTTGCTTGCAGAAGAGAATCCAGACTCCCAAAGGGGACACTCAGGGCTCTGCCATGGGGCCTCAAGCTCCCTTGGGCACAGCTACTCTGTCACACTGAATGATTGTCTCCCAAGTTCACTGTGCACATGCCTGCTGTCTTGTTTTTCTTACCTGGTCTCCTCTTCTTGGAAACTTTTCCTGCATCATCACATATCCACATACTACCTGTCCTCGAGAAGGCCAGGTTCCAATACCCTCCCTTCCATGAAGTCCTTGCTTCACAAAAAATATTTGATTTCACAAATATACTGCTTTCTTCCCTCAGCACTCCCACAGCACTTTATTTTTAACCTCTCTTACAACACTGGCTTCTGTACCTGATCACATAGGTACTTTTGAGCATATCTCAACCCCTCCTCTCTAGGCTGTCTTCCATAGATGTATGTACCTCATGGGCATGCAATAAGCTTTTAACAAATGAATGGATGGCCATGGGAGACGGTTCTGGTAGTTACAAAGAGCTCGCCACAAGGAAACCCTGAAGTAAAGATGAATAGCCAGTCAGGGTGGTATCGCTACACTTCAGGCGTTTGGCTGTAACTTCACCAGGGGCCTGTGTGTGGAGGGGTGGAGGGGGGTGGAGGGGTAAAAATGGAGATGAAGACACCTACTTCATGGGGCTGTGACGATTTAGCTGAAGAAGATGGAAAGGATGAACACAGTTCTAGACACTAGTTCTCTTATGTTTTGAACGGAGGAGCACGGAGCAGTAGCCACACCGCTTAGGAACCCCGCGGTGAGGCCATGGCCCCCTCGCTGTTCTCCGCGGCGGGGGCCCCTTCTCGCTGTTCCGCGAGTGTGAACGGCCGCCTCCCAGCCAGGACGGCCGCGGCGGCGGCGGCGGGGACCCGGCGCTCACGCGCAACCCGAGCGCGGACGACGGCGCCGAGAACCCGCCAAGCCGCCTTCTCCGGGCAGGTGGGACCCGGCTGCCCGGCCCCCGTCCTGGGCGAGTTCACGCGCTGGGGAAGTAGTTTTAAGTTCCGCTCAAGTTGTTGGCGACATCACCGCCGGAGGCCCGAGAAGTAACCTAGCAGTCACTCCAGAAAAGTCACACCCTTCCGGACCAGCACTCGGTGGGCAGGGGAGCCGGGGTGGAGGGAGGGGCCTAAGGACGACTCCCGCAGAGAGGGAAGAGCCCCCCAAATAGCGCTGCAGAGGAGACGGGCTGGAGTTCGGTCCCTTCCCTAAGGTCAAAGTTCCTTCCCGACGACATTAGGGGCACTTGGAGATGAAATGACAACTTAACAACTTTCTCTTCTTGAAAAGGCTCCCGCCGGCTGAGTTGCTCCCGACACCCCCTACCGCACCACCGCGCCCCCAACCTGTCCCCGACCCGCAGCCGCCGCGTACCCTGCCCGTCCACCCAGCCCCGAGCCCTGGGGACGCGGACAGCCGAGGAGAAGCCCAGTTTCCGCAAGCGCGGGGGGTCGCGGGGAGGGGGGAAGGCTCCACTCACCGAACCGGAGCAGCAGGTAGACCACGCCGAGGACCCCGCGGGCCCACCTTGCGCCCCTCCCTGCGGCCATGGCGCGACCGGCAGGACCTTGCCCAGGACCTGGCCCAGCGCCGCTGCCAACTTCCGGCGCAGCCTAAGCGGGTTGTCAGAAGTAGAGCTCCGGGCCTGGCGCGGCGGGGCGCGCCTGTACTCCCAGCACTTTGGGAGGCCGAGGCGGGGGGGATCACTTGAGGCC
This sequence comes from Daubentonia madagascariensis, assembly GCA_023783475.1. Lineage (NCBI taxonomy): Eukaryota > Metazoa > Chordata > Mammalia > Primates > Daubentoniidae > Daubentonia > Daubentonia madagascariensis. Next base: position 3,358,885 of record JAKFHU010000913.1, on the reverse strand, counting down.
AGGAGTTCGAGACCAGCCTGGGCAATAGAGACCTCCGTCTCTACAAAAAATAGAAGAAATTAGCCCGGCAGTGTCATGGGTCTGTAGTCCCAGCTGCGTGGGAGGCTGAGGCAGGAGGATCGCTTGGGCCCAGGAGTTGGAGGCTGCAGTGAGCTAAGATGACGCCCAGGCGACAGAGAGAGAGAAAGAGAGAGATACCACGTCTCAAAAGAAAAAAGAAAAAAAAGTAGGGCCCCGCCCCGCGTCTGCGCGCACGTCCGCCGTCCTCCCGCCCCCAGCGCGCTCCCGGCCTGGCTCCCGGCGCCTCCGCTCCGCGCCCGGGCCGCGGTCCAGTGTCCCCTGGGTCTCTCCCGTCGTTCCGTCACCACGCCGTCCGCTCCTTTTAAGGCAGGAACACTCCTTCCTACTAAACGTGGCTGGCGTTTTAAAAACCATATAGATATCTTCGTTCCTCCCGCACTTCCAGCGCTTTTCCTTCGCATTTGGGTCACGCCGGAGGGAACTCCGTAGCTGGAGGGGCAGTGTGGGGCTGTAGCCCCCAGAAAGCTGCGCCCCACTCGGCTGGCACCTGCGGTGACATCTGGACGCGGCGGAAGCACCGAGAGGCTCCGAGGCACTTCATTCGTTCAGCGCTTTGGGACTCTGGACAAGACGGCCTCTTTGAGCCGCGTTTTCCTCAAACATTAAAAGGAAAGGGAACATTTTAGACAACTGTTAGAATGTGTGGGGTTGCCTGGTGCAGCCTCCCGTCCCCCCACCCCCAGAGCTTTTCTTTCCTGGACCGCCCCCCTCTCCCGCCGACCACCACCATATTCCCTTAACCGAGCTGGGATTTCCACACTGGTTTCTCCTGTGTCCATTTCCTCTTCGGTTTTTTTCCCGCTCTTCCTCCATCCCAACTGTGGACTTTCCCTCAGACTGGTGTGTCAGACCCTTTATCTCCCTCATTATTTGGCCTTGCAGACTCTTTCTGGCCCAAGCTGCAGCAGGCATTTATAACCCTCCCTCTTGGTTAGTCTTGACTGGGCTTACACTTCCCTCAAATCCATCAGATCCCAAACCAAATTACTCTATTCCCAGAACAAGCTCCTCACATCAAGCTCCCTGTCTGTCCCCTTTCTTGCGGACAGAAGCACCAGAGTTGTCCCTGCCCAGCTGAGAGATTTAAGAGAACTCTTGTTTATCATGTGAGCAGGAAACTATTTCCACAAACAGGACTCCCTGCTGCCCAAATAAACACCGAAACACATCGCATGTTGTGAAACTGAGTGGAAATGTGCTTTCTTGTTGCCATCATCTCCATTATCCTTGGGTGGGGAACTCAAAGTCACTCAAGACACTTGAGCCATACTGTAAGAATTCATAAATTATTTAAATTAGCCATAAAATCCTAAAAGATATTTCTATCAATGAAATTTCTGGGACCAATGTCCCATACCATGAAGCCTGTTATCTTAAGACATTCCCTATCATGTATAGATACTGGGAACACAAGGCAGGTGCAGTATGTAGCATAAAACGTGAGGAAATCAAGTTTCTCCTCTGCCGGTGCTGGTAGGAACTTGGGACAACTTGGAAAGGTAGGATGGGGTCAGACCTTCAGACACTGGGGAGCCACTGAAAGTTTTTGAGCTGAGAAGTAATATGACAGCAGACATCTGTTCAGCACTCACTATAAACCAGGCCCTGTGTTAAGAGCATTACCTGGATCAATTTAATTACTGTCTTTGGTTTTAGAAATGAGGAAACTGAGGCTTGGAGAAAGTAAATGACTTACCCAAGGACTCACAATAAGGCGCAGAGCTGGAAATCCATCTGAGGCCAAGTCCAAAGCCTCCATCCACTCTTACCCTTTCATACAGGAGCAGGATATAATAACAACTTCTGGACTGGCAGCTGTGCTGTGATTTGGACTGGGCAGCAAAAGCTATCAAACCCCTCAGGAGCAGGGTGGAGGAAAGAACTACTCAGTCACCTGGGGGTGGGGAAGTACCCCCCAGGTCATGGTCTCCAGGTACAGGGTAAGGAATGATTCAGTAGGTCTTCCTGGGTTGGACTCTCCTCTGACCAGGGAGCAGTGCCAGCTCTTTCATTAAGAGAAATGCTGTGCTTCCATCAAGCATTTTTAGAGGCACTTACATGCCTGGCCTAGCAGACCTCATGAGTCAAAATGGCTCAGAAAGACTAGATCTGCGATGCTTTAGGAAGACAGCCAGAAAGGCTCCCTTCATATATTGAGAACTTGCCACCAAAAGGAGGGCTGGATGTATTTTTCATCCTGTGACCAGTGTTATGAGGTCCAGTTTTATCTTCTTGTCACCATAGATAATCATGGAGAAGGTAAGAAAGGAGGGTCCATTCAGCCTGCTCAGAAGGCTGGGGCTGCTCTTCCTAGCATGTCATTCTCTCATGCACTGGCTCTAGTTTCTGCCAAGCCCTTGGAACTACTCCCACAAAGCTTAGGAATCCCAGAATGCAGGGAGCAAAACACTGCCCCTAATCCTGCATAAATGTAAATTGTCATTTTCACTGCAGCCTCATGGGGAAGTGTACATTCGCTTCATTTATATAAACACTGGATTTGCACAAAGGGCATAGAGGGGTCATCTTATTCCATAATACTCTATTTCCCTTTTAAAAGTGTTCCCTGGCAGAAAGAGGACATTTTGGGAAAAAATAGGCAAAAATAATACATAAGACTTAACATGGAACCATCGTGGGTACCCAAGGGATGAACAGTCACAATTTCAACTCCTGGCCAAGCCAGCAGCTGCAAGAAGTTGATAAGGATGCAGCAGATGTGGCTGGGGAGCAGAGGAAAGCACATATTAAAGCCTGTGCATGTCCTGGACTTAGAAGGAAAAAAAGGAAGCACCTCCCTTTGCTTTTTACTGTCTATTTAGTTCCTTTTGCATGTTCTATGAATCTTAAAGAATTACAGATGGGTTCTCACTAATCATGTATCACCACTATGGCTTTAATCATTCTAACAATTTTCTCACTTTGCAGATGTGGTAAACTCCTCCCAACACTGGAATTGTGCAGGGAACAGAGACTGGTGTGCTGTGCAGTCTCACCGCACAGGAATGTACAGCTCTTGCTCTTCCCTCCATCCTGGAAAATGCTTGCTGACTATTTCATGGTCAGGGCAGCACTACACAGTTTGAAAAGGATGGTGTGGTCCTGCTGCAGAGGCACTAGAGGCCAAGGAGAAGGCTATCCCATGTTCCTGCTCTCTTCCTCATCAGTCTCTTCTCACCCTATCCTTCCCCCCCCCACTAAAAAAAGCTGGAGGTTATAAGATCTGTATCCTGAACCTGCCTCTCAGGCTCCAGGTGTGTTGGGTGTTGCACAACTCTAAGGGCAGCATAGCCTTGGCAGTCAGGCTGGAGGTGTGTATTTATTATGATGTATTTCAGCAGATGGCAGTAAAGTGTCTTGAGGAAGAGATTTTTTATCATTTGTACAAGGGCACCATTGAGGCTGGGCGTGGGGCATGATGACAAAGGCTGCCAATCAGGGACCTTGAGCCTACCAGGCCAGTGCCAAAGGTGGAACTGTAGGCCCTCACAGCCCACTTCTGTATAGGAAAGTGGCTAATAAGGTGAGGGGAAAGGATAGACGACTCCAGTAAATGTGAACAGCCGTATTTCCAACATAATTTACTACAGTTCTCCCAAGTGTATATAAAATGTTTTAGTGCAACATCTTACAAATAGTTTTCCTTTAAAAAAACAAAAACAAATCAACAGCTCTCTACATCATGCATGGGTAGTTTTCTTACCCCACCTCTTTTTTTCTTCAAAAATTAACGCAGAGAAACCATTGTTTGAAAATAATATGAAAACTTGCTACAGAAACACCCTGGTGAAAGAGGGTGTGGTCATATTCATGTCCTGGAATGCGCCTAACACAGTGTAGTTTTTCATTAACACAACATTGTAGATGTAGATGAGTCCAGAAAGAGTATTCAGCAGTTTTCCTCTCTCGGCCTCAGAAGACTAAAGCGCCAGTAGACAATGTGCAATGAGGCCTCGCAGCCACTGGGGGGCACCATTACCATTCATCTGACACCACATTTCCATAGAAATGGCCAAAGAAAGAAGGTCCTGGGGTTTTTCATAGAAAGCTGGAAAAGCTCAACCTTTGATGGTATCCCCCAGCCCAAGAGAAAATACATGGAAAGAGCAATTATTAAAATACTGGCTTCGGTTTCTTTTTTCCTTTCAAATTTCCTGTAATTGCTTCACATATTTAATTACGTGCAGCACCTAGTTTTCTACTGCTGTGAACCAATTCAAACTGAAATCGTAGTTCCACATCCCAGTCCTAGCCAGCCCTCTGGCATCCCTCCATTCAGACAAATGAAAAGTCAGTCCTCCTCCCTCATTGCCTCAGCCTATAAATTAGGAGTCAGCAAATTCCCACTGAAAGCCCACATCCCTGAAATGAAGAAATGGGGCAAAAGACCTTCTTTCTTCATGACTGAGCCAATTCTGTACTTCTAACATGTTGATGCAGCATAATAAATGAGAATCAGCATGTCAGGCAACAGCAGGATTAAGGTGGCAGTGTCTGCACACTGTGTCGTAGGAGAGTACTGGTGTATCTGGGAGGGAAAAGGCAAGTCTGTGTAAGCCTGTCAGAAAATGGCTGAGCAGTTGCCTTGCTTCCCCTCGGCTTGGCTCAGCAGTGCTCCTGCTGATCAGCCCAGGCCGCCTGCACACCTGCACGCCTGCACACCTTGGATGAGGACCGGCACCCACATGGCCTCCCCTGGAGCCCATTCATTCTCAGAACACAGCTTGGCAGAAATCTCTCTTGTCAGACTTAGTTCCAGAATCCCTGGTGGCTTTTTTTCAAATTGGGACCCCTCTTGGGATTCAAGGCGCAAGTTCCTAGAGGAAGGGAGATGGCATACTTGGCCAACAAAACGTGGGGCAGGACGGGTGTAATAACATCTTCATGGAGTGAGAAAAAGGAAATATTTGCAGCCAATGATGCTCCAGGGGTCCAAGCATCTGGCCCAAGAGTGTATAGTAACAAGGTTACACTAGTCCTGGTTGGGCTTGAGGAGCATTAAAATAAAAAGCCACCACAGAAATGAACAACCAAATAACCTAGGACCACAAAAAATGATTCAAGAAAGGGAAAGGAAAAAAAAAGTCCACAGACAACGCATGTGACCACCGTCTGCCGAGACTAGGTAAACTGAAAGGATTGCAAAGGGCTACATCTGCACCTCCCCTTGGCTGATATTCTCATGGCAGTGAGGTGGGGAGCGAGAAAAGGTGAGTAAGGAAGACATCAATATCACTGAGGAAAATCTAATTGGAAGGAAGAAGAAAAACCTAGTCTTCACACCTCCAGGGAGGTAGTTATTCCTCTGCACTCTCCAACATCAGGCCCTGGAAACCACCCCCCCACCCTTCACTGTCCCACATGTCACCACACTTAGTGCTGGACAGCCTGGTGCCCTCCATCGGGTGTATACAGTGGCTGCTTCAGGCCCTGTGCTCAGCTCAGGGCTGTCACCTTTTTGGGTTCACTGGAAAATTTCCTTTCAGAGTTTGGCAAAGCACCTGAAGATGAAAGCCCACCTGCTTATGGTTATCAGTTAGAGACTGCCCTTGCAGAACAGATCATGCCAACACCCGGCCTTTCACCCCCTTGCTCCTCTAATCGTTGGCTTTGATCAACCGGAAAGTCAGTAGCTGCTAAAAACAGACCTCTTCCCACTTTAACTTGGAAAGTGTGTGCTGTTTGGAGCTTTTGACCCATTCTTCAAGACAGTTTTCTTATTTTTTTGGCAAGGATTGGATGAAACCTTTTTTTGCCTCCCTGACAGATAGGCAGGGCACCATCTACTCCTAATGGGGTTATGCAGGATTCCTCTTGTACATACACAGTTCTTTGAAGCAAAATTCAATGCTTTCATCTTGACTACAAAGTGGTTCCAACAACTTCAGCTGAGGGAAAAGATAAGATACAAATTTTGCCCACACTATACACAATTTTCAAGTCTTGTTAAGAAGGTAAAAAAATGTTTGGGTGTATTTTGATCCATGGGTGGCATTTTCAAATATGCAAAAACAAAAAGTCCTTGGAAGAGATTCCTCATCACTAGAAAGTTCATCCTTCCTTTTGCCATCAGTTTTATGTAAGAGAAATTTGTCCACAACATTACGGAATCCAAAAAGGGGAAACCAAAGGGATTTAAAAAGAGTACATTACAAAAAATGAGAAGCCCTGTAACATCTATCTGAGAATACTAGAGAAATCAGTGAGTAGATGTGGCACCTGGAGCTACTCGCTACATTACTAAAAACAAAAACAAGAAACCTATAATGGTGGATCACATTTGCGCACAAACAGCTAACCAACCAAGACTGCCACCGAGAGGCAGTCTGTCTCTGTGACTGATCAGGAACTCTGAACACTTTTCAAGTCTGACAGTCTTCTGCATGGGCACTCCAGAGTTTGGGTGCTGTCCACTGTCCAATCACAGAGCGAGAGGCAGCAAGGGAGAGCCTCAGCTCCTCTGTGGCCGACATCCATTGGGGCACCCCCTTAGTCTATGGCCCCTGGGTGGATGCTGAGCACCGGGGGCTCCAGGCAAGTCGGAGAGTAGTTGAGGTGCGGCTCCTTGATCCACAACAGGGGCACCCCGTTCTTCCCGTCAGAGTTCTTGCTGGAGTTTCGGCTCTTGAAACGCACCAGCAGGATGGTGATGATAAGGATGCCAAAGATGGGGAAAGGGTAGAAGAAGACAAAGTAGAAGAGTGCATCGTTGGAACAGATGATGGACTGGAGGGTAGGACCTGAAAAGAACCAAGAAGGAGACAAGACAATGAGAACTGAGAGCCTGAACTGCCACATTTGCCCCTGAAGACTTCGTCCAACCCCCCGGAAGCGCCTCAGTGGCACTCCCACACTGCCTGCCTTTTCCCTGCTGCCGCTAATGGCAGGAGAGTACCTGATGCTCCTTTCCTCACAACATGCCTCTCCCAATTCCCAGCTGTAAGTTCCAACAAAGCGATGCTTCCATTTTCCATTGAAATCCATTATTGCTGCTTGGAAAGCCATATAACAAAATGTCATTTATTGATTGTGAACTCAATGGCATGCATCTAGGATGGTAAAGAAGCAGCTCCAGTTCAGTCTGAGCCTCCTGCACAGTTATATTCCACATGTACCTTTGCACTTAGTTCTGCCACAAACAACCTTCTTTGGGGTTGTAACACATTTCCTTCCTGCCAGCTTCTGAGAGTAGTTTTACCAGAAATGATGCTTACTTGACTAACGTTATCAATTAAAATGTCAGTATGGACCATTTACAAATGTCCACAGTGTGTCTGTGGCTGCACAGAGCACAGTGTTAGTTACAGCTGGAAGAGAATAAAACCAGATGCCCCAAGACCCCAGTTGAGGGCTGCTCTATAACTCATTATACCTTGGCAGGAGCCTGGCCTCTGGAAGCCTATGTTTTCTTTGTAAAATAAGGCTTCTGGGTGATCTCTATGCTCTATGAAGCTTAATAATTATGGACATCCACAAAGGGCTGATAAAATGTGGCCTAAACACCTTCCCTTTTACTTTTAGACACTGGGTGATTCAGTAGATCATTAGGTGGTCATTGTATGGTTTAGATTTTTTCTGCTTTTTCTTCCACTGCATAGCTGTTGCTCACCAGTATTATTAAGAAAATTTAACATAAAGCTGCACTTATTAGATTTCCAAAGTATATGAAATTGCTGACAGTCAACCATTTTTGACTTACAAAAACTCAATTTCATATAGTTCTATCTAATATAATGTTAGCAGGAGGTGATCAAAGCAAAGAAATAGCAGCCAAAACTCAAAAACTCAAATCAAGAATGTGTGGTAAAATGTTTTGACTGAAAAGAAGTTGAAAATTCCAGCAATTTTTAAATTTCTGCATGATAGGCTAATTCTACGGTAACAAACACCGTTTTCAGTCTGATATATATTCCTTATTTTCACGCAAGGGCAACTGAAAGAGTGCCTTGCTACAACAAACAATTCAGGCCAGCAAGTATTTCCTCCAGTCTCTGTTCATAGTGAAAATCCCTCAGTTATTCAAATCTCTGCATTCTGGACCCTTCTGAGCAACAGGGCTGCTGCTAAGCTCCTCCTAGCTCTCCTGTAACATCATAGCTCTCAGAGGCTGGTCCTCCCAACTAACTGTGCAAAATCCACCTAAACCTCCAAGTCGCCCTCCAAAATAAAAATGACCCAGAAATTCGAAAAAGAGAAAGAATGACAGTGAGGTAATCAGGCTTCACTTTTTTCCCTTCCTCTTGGGAGTCTGAAATGCTTGGCTAATTCACTGAAGAGAGATTAGGTTCAATAGTCTAAAAAGTAACAAAGTAACATCTAACAATGTAGTTATACAATGAAATCTTACTAAAATAGAATCTGGTAGAACATGAAGTTCATTATAAAGATTATATGGTCTGTTATTTAATTCCTATCCCTGTCTGTTGCAGAGGCAATCAAGGGTCAATTATATAAACTAGTATGTCAAATCCTACCACATCTCAAATCTTACTAATAAATGCCCATGACGGTTAAGAAAACGGCTAATTAACCCATAATCAGGCTCTGAATTTATCTTTCAGACACCGTTGGAATCAACAGTGACATCCTTCCTCTACAATTGGAAAAACTCACTTGTGTCCAGAACGCGGATGCTAATGGGGGCCGACTCCTCCTCTGTCAGCCGGTACCATTCCTTCTGAGGGCTGGGTAGCCACTCCTCCACGCGGCAGGAGTAGTTGCCTGTGTCCCGGGGGCTTGCCTGCAGCACTGTGAGCCGGTAGAGCACTGGGGAGAGCCTCTGGAAGCGCAGCCTGCCCTCCCAGGGACTGCCCTCTGGGCCAAAGACAGCATCTGTGCCCACGCTCAGCAGGGCTGTGCGCTCTGTTGGGTCATCCTCCTCCTCCTCCTCGTCATCCTCCTCCTCCTCCCTCTCCTCTTCCTGTTCTTCCAGGCCAGAGCTGCCTCTTTTCCCTCCAGCTTTAGTCCTCAGAGAATACCAGGCCACAGCAAAGCGGGAGTCCTGGCTTGAGCGGGACATGATGTTACAGTCCAGCTGGAAAGCTGCCTTCTCAGACACCGTGGCGTTGGGGACCACCGTGTCCACCTGTAGGGCAGCATCTGGGGAGGGACAAGGGGCAAAGAAGGGAGAAGAAGCTGCTTTAATTTATGTGCTCAAAACAAACTAAATGTCCATCACTAAACACATGGTAGTAATATCCATGCAATAGAACACTACACACCTATTGAAAAGGCACATTGGCACCACTACATGCCAAGATGCAGAAGGAGGCTCAAGAAAAATTATCAGAGTACAGAACACTGTGCACTCTTCATATTAGTGTATGCAGAAAAAATATTTTATTCTGACATATATATTGTTCATGTTTGCATAAAATGTCTGTAAGAAGAACTCATTAGAAGCTAGCAATGTGGCTGCTTACAGGAATCCCAGCAGGGAGGGACACTTATTTTCACTGTAACCCCTTATAGTGGTTGAATGGTATCTCCCCAAAATTCATGTCCACCTGGAACCTCAGAATGTGACCTTATTTGGAAATAAGGTCTACTTACAGATGTACTTAGCCAACAGGAGGTTATACTGGATTAGGGTACGCCCTAAATCCAGTGAATGGTGCTATGGACTGAATTATGTCCCCCTCCAAATTAATATGTTGAATCCCTAACCCCCAATGTGACTGTATTTGGAGATAGGGCTTTTAGAGGTAATGATGGTTAAATGCGGACATGAGAGTGAGGCCCTAATCCAGTAGGATTGGTGGCCTCATAAGAAGAGGAAGAGAGTGATTTCTCTCTCCTTCCAGGCACATGCACTAAGGAAAGGCCATGTGAGGACACAGTGAGGAGGCAGCCTTCTGTGAGCTAGGAAGAGAGCCCTCACCACAACCCAACCACATTGGCACCCTGATCTCAGACTTCCAGCCTCCAGAACTGTGAGAAAATAAATTTCTGTTGTTTAAGTCACTCAGCTTGCAGCACTCTGTTATGGCAGCCAAGCAGGCTAAGATGATAAAACAACTAGTATCCTTATAAGAATAGGAGAGGACACACAGAGCAAAGAAGGCCATATGATGATGGAGACAGACAGGCGTGATCCAGCTACAAACCAAGGAAAGCTGGGGGCCACCAGAAACTGGAAGAGGCAAGGAAAGAGTCTTCCCTAGAACCTTCAGGAGGAGCACAGCTATGACGACACCCTGATTTTAGACTTCTGGCCTCCAGAACTGTGAGAAAATAAATCTCTTTTAAGCTACAAAATTTGCAGTAAGTTGTTATGGCAGCCCTAGGAAACTGTTACCGAATACACTAATTCAGTAACTTTTGAATTTAAACTGTGTGAATGTAGCTTATTGCCTAAGCCACAGTGAACCCAAGAAGGTCAATATCTCTCCAAAGATTGAAGCCAAATGACAGACAACAGACATGAAATGGTCCCTCCCTCAGAGCATGGATGACTCAGGAGGATGGACATGGACAAAGAATCCTCCCAGCTGAGGTGGCAGACAGAACAACCAGCGAAAGTTACCCCGAGCAGGTGAGCCACATCTCAGACACCACAGACAGGCTCTGATCTGTTTCTTTTGTTGCCTTTTTTTTCTTTTTTGGCTCACTGTGGTAGGTTCCAAACAAACAATTCACTCCCTAGCTCCTAAAAAGCCTTCCTTTGGCTCTATTTATGAAATGTTCATGAAAGATGCCAATTTAACATCGACAAAAGTAGAGACACCAAATCAGATCCTACTTGGATGAAGACCAAATAGGAGCTAGGAGCATTTCCCGAGTATTGTCCTGGGCTTTCAATGAATTGGCTTAATGTCGTTTGCAGGTAAACACAAAGCTGGGGTCCCTACTGCTCTTGTGGGGCTCTGCCAAGCCCCCCCCCACCTCCCTGCCCATCTGGACTCTCAGCGTGCACTGCTGGCACAGGAAGGCTTAGTAACTGGCTACAGGTGGCGGGCACAGCGCATCAGCCCAGCTCTTGCAGGGAGGAGGATATGCTCGAGGACAGAAAACGGCAGGATGGAGAACATTAAATCAGTTCACAGGTGACTCAAACTCATTCAACTCATCAGCTTACCTTTCCAGACAGCACAGCTGACGTGTGACCCCAAAGCCATTAGACAGCCATACCACAGACCAAGGGGTGGTCAATAGTGATTTTTTCATCCAGAGTCTAACATAGTCCTCCCAAGTTCCCAGTGACTGGCTAATGTGTCAAAGGAGGTGGCCCTGGGCAATGTGCAACAGAACTCATTATGGCAAGGCCGCAAGATGGCCAGAGACCATCAGGCATTTAGTGCCCTCAGAAGCTCCTCTTCCCTGTCTACTTTCCCTCTGCTTTCTTCTCTTCTAACCACTTATAATTTTTCTCGGCCCCTTCAAGTGCTTTGTCCACATTAAAGATTCAATATAAGTTTTTTGAATGTAATTAATTTCCACCTTCCCACAAGTTCCCTCCCCTTAACACACTTCTCTACCAATTTGGTTCCCTGCGTCTGTCCCCTTCTAGAATTGGCCAACCCTTCTCCCCGTTCAGACTTTAGCACTCTTTCCTTTTCTGAGTATAAGCCACAAGAAAGATGTTTCTCTCGCCCCCTCACCCCCTACATTATAACTGCTCCCAGGGCTACCATCTAGACCACTGATTCCTGGCCTGTGTGATGAATGTGGTTTTTTTTCTTCCCCAGTTGTGTGAGCCAAACACAACTACTAATCTACTCAACTACAATCTTACTGAGGGTAGGAGCCCTCCACATACTTCAGATTATAGTGAATGGTCAACCCTAAGCAATGGAAGGCAATTTTTTAAAACATAACTCTAATATTATTTCAAGTCTTCTATGTATTTAACTTATATCTCAGGAAAAAAAAATCTTTAGAGTACAGCTGCACAATGAATGTTACAAAATCAGTAAAAATGGTGGTTATGAAATGCTTTCAACAGCATGGAAAAATGTTTGCAAAAGAATGTTGAGTGGGAAAAAAAAATCACATATAAAAGTGAGATCCTGACTTCATTTAGGGAGAGAGACAGAGGGAATATGAAGACATGAGGCAAAGACCAAAAAACACACACCCAACTATTAATAGCAGGTATTTGTAGGCAGTGAGATTATGGGTAACTTTTCTTTTCAAAACTATACTTTTCTGTTTTCCATGTTTTGTAATTAGCACAATCAACTTACACAATCAGGGACAGACAGACGAACAGATGGAAGGAAGGCTGATCCAGGCTAGCTCACTGGATTGAACAGGAGACAGACGCAGGGCCACAGGTTTAAGGGCCACATTGGGTACACACAGTGCAGCAGGAGGGAAACTTGGGTGACCACTCAGTCTGCCCCTACTAGCTATGTGGCTTTAGTTCCTTTGCTGGTAAAGCTCACCACTCAGGGTTATTGTGAAGACTGAACATAAGTTTCCTAACTGTGGCTGGGATGTAGCTATACTCAATAAATGTCTGTCTCCTCCCACTCCACCTGGGGACCTCAGCATGGTGACGTGAAGAGTGGGTGGGACTTGGGGGAAGAGGCAGTTCAGCTGCCATTCTCTATGATTTCACCTTAAGGAAAAGCAGCCTTTCTAGGCAAGGCAAAAAGCAAAAAAGAATATATAAATAAATAAAAGCTCACAGGAAAATATGAGTAACCTGAAGCAGAGGCGCTTTCGCCTCCAGCTTAGGTAAAACACAAGTGAGTAAGATACTGTCCCTTTCCTGTAACAAAGGGTGCATGTGAATCCCTGAAGCATGTTCCATGACGTATGGGGCACAGAACAACTGTGAAGCTCCTGTGTTCCACCAACAAAAAGAACTGCTCTACTCAGACATGAAGACATTACAAAAACTTCCAACAGTACCAAAGACCACAAATGTGAATGTCAGGATGCTCAGAAAACAAGATAAAACATTCCTACCAATGGAGGTCACAAATTCATTTCTGTTCCAGGTCCTTAGAGGGACCATGGACTTTTTGCTCTGATATGGATGATGTTGTGATGCTACAAAGGACACAGGAATCTTGTACATCTTGGCTTTAATTATGTATTTAAATGTGTAACAACAATTATACCTAGTAATTATATGCATTTAGGTACTTTAGAAACAGCAATAAATTTAAGAAAAGCAAAAGGCCACACAGAATAGTCATTAGTACCAATAAAATTATTAGGAAGTAAGGAAGTGAAGGCTGAAAATACTTCATTGTTTTCTATTCAAAGTGTGTAAATCAATTATTTTCCACTGAAAATCTACAAGCTTTTCTGAACCACATGGCTATTGTTTCAAGATTTTTGTCAGATCCACTACTTGTCCAAATCTGAATGTATTCTTTAAAGAGGAAATATTTTATGATTTGGAATAATAATTGCCAGATTTTATTCTAATTAAGAAATCGAATCACCTTAGGTCAAACCCAGATGTGCATTTTTCCATTCACAAGAAAAAAAATGGAGACAATTTTGAATACAAATGCATAACGTAAATGTTCATATATTTAACTGCAAATAATTTATTAATTAATAAACTCATTTTATGCAATGCATAAAATATTATACTTAAAGGGGAAACACCAAAGAGAGTAGAGGCTTCAGGACATAAACCCTCACCTGGTCGCATGATCGTCACAGCTGTCTGCCCAGCAGTGTCTTCTGCCCGTTTATACCACACACCACTGGGGCTGGGCAGCCACTCCTCCACACGGCAGCTGTAGGTCCCACTGTCCTGCACAGCCACGTTCTGGATGAAGAGCCGGTACACACCAGAGGAAGGACTCTCCAAGTGCAGCCGCCCCTTCAGGTTGTTCTTGGCTGCCTGCTCTCCATAGTGGAAGGTAGCCTCACGGCTCAGGCGGGCCACAGTCTCCCGCTCGGGGTGGTTGGGCTTCCACACAAACCACTCCACCATGAGCTGGGAGGCCACGCTGGTGCGATTCAGGACCACGCACTCCAGCTGCACCTGCCGGGTCTCCAGAACTGACAGGTTCCCCTGGGCTTGGCTGAGCTTCAGGCGGCTGTCTGGAACAGTAAAGAAAGAGATGTTGGCAACAGAAAGAAATAAGCAGTTTGCATGCACCCCTTCCAAGGGCAGGTGAACGGGTGCCTTCCAAATACAGAAGGACAGCAGCACAGACTCAGTTAGCAGAAACGTTTCTCAGACGTCGCACCCTAAACATTCTGAGTTCCCTGATCATGTGTCCAGGGTGCCCGGGTTTCAAGGAGTTCAATGTTACAATTAATAGCTGTCCCCAGTTCATAACCTCATTGGTTCTGATGCTTAGCGGAGGACAAGCACCAGCTGTAGAGGACTGCACATCCATATGACAAAAGATCACAGAGCACATGGCTGACTGATAGGGGTGGCTGGGAAGAGTACGGTGAGAACCCCACTCAAAGCAAGAGTACACTTATAGGCCGAGTGTGGTGGCTTACGCCTGTAACCCTAGCACTTTGGGAGGCCGAGGTGGGAGGATTGCTTGCGACCAGAAGTTTGAGACCAGCCTGAGCAAGAGTGAGACCCCGTCTCTACAAAAAACAGCAAAATTAGCTGGGCATGGTGGCACACGCCTGTAGTCCCAGCTACTCGGGAGGCTGAGGCAGGAGGATTGACTGAGCCCAGGAGTTTGAGGTTGCAGTGAGCTATGATAACGCCACTGCACTCTAGCCCAGGCGACAGAGAGAGACTCTTTCTCAAAAGAAAAGCAAGAGTAAACTTTTAAAACTGACCACATGACGGCTAGAATATGCTGGGCTGTCAACCACAAAAGAACTGCAGAGGAAACACAGTTTAACAGGTTCATGTATTAGCCCTAAGAACTGCAGTTCTTACTTTCCTTACAAAAAGCCCACATGGGTGTTCCCTCTCAAGGTGGGAACAGAAATGACCTGACATCAGTAAAGATAAGACTGATACTGATGAAACTGGGTGGTTTGGAAACTCAGCCAACCAGATTCTCCTCCAGTGAAAAACTGTCATTAATGATGGCACACCATGAAGGAATGTCTGTAATTTCTCAAGGGCCCTAATGAGCCTATCTTGACCTGAGGAATCTAAAAGCTATGACATTATAAATGCACAGAAGCACCTCGGGAATGCCACTTCTGTGTGACATCTGAGTGGGGAAGGCCAAGCACTTTTACTCTTTACTTTTTACATTTCAATACTTTCTGAAACTACACTGTAAAACTAAAATGCTCATGGTTACTTTTGTAATTAAAAGGTTACAAAATAGGTGGAGGAAAAATGGTGGTGTGATAGGGTCCTCCCACCGCACCGCTCCCAGGGAAGGAGGTGAAAAACGCCATCAGCTGCCTGCGAGCACGGACCGCTCACTCAGAAAACAGCATTGTGAATTACAGAGAAACAACACGGAACGCTCAGCCCAAGAAAACAGGTACAAAATTTTCACAAAGATCGGAGAGCGCATGGAGTACAAAAGAGCCCAGAGCGCAGGAAGGACGCGCTCACCAGCTCTGCGCGGCGCGACCTGCCCCCCAAGTGGTTACGCACCTCCCCATCCACTCAGTCAGGGACAAGCCCAGAGTTGGGGCAAGGCTGTTGCTGGAGACAGCGGGCTCTGTGGAGAGGAGTCGGTTGCGAGAGCCAAACAGAACTCTCAGCTGCAATATATAGGGACTGCTCAGGGCCGGGTAGGGACTGGGCGGAGATACAACTTCCCGGGACAGTGCGCGGGAACCCGCAGGCCGGCACCACGCCACTGGAAGTCAGCGGGACTGGGCCCATGAGTTTAACGGAGAGCGGGACACGCCCTCAGGGGCTGCTGGCAATTACTTCCGCGGGCCACAGGCCGATCGAGAAAAGCTGCGCTCCTGGCACGATCGGAGCCCGGCTGTGCGCCAGGCTGGCAGCGGCAGCCATCTTTAAAGCCGCCCGCCCTGAGCTTTGAGCCGCGTCTCTAGCTCTGCCCCACCCCCGGCCTGGGGCTCTTCCGCTGGGGCGAGACAGGCTTTGCCCTTGGTGGCCAGGGACAACTGCATCCGTGGGTTCCAGGTGGGACAAGATCCTGGAACTGTAGCGGCAGGACCTTTGTGTATTGGAAACAGTTTGCAGCTCGTCCATCTGGTCCGGCTACCCCGGCTCTGGCCTCCGACAAGTCCGCTATGTGCTGGTCCTAGTGCCCACTCTTCAGGTCCCAGCCCTCCTGTACCCCAGAGATCAGTCATTTTGAAGGTTACTGGGTATAGTAACTCATTTTGTATAACTGCCGGTTCTCATGACAACCAAATACCTCAAGAGCCACAGGCTGAACCAGAGCAGCTCCCCATAACCCTGCCCACTTCATTAGGGAATTTTGCGCCGTCCAAGAGCGCTTCCAGTGGCCACTATTCCCCTCCTCCCCGTGGGAACATGCCCCTGGCGGAGACTGCTGGGGATAGAGATGGCCACCCACCTCGCCTTGGGGTCTAGTGGTGGAAAAGGGGTGCACAATTGGAGATCCCCCTATCAACCAGTATCACGCGGAGACGCACATCAGAAGGACAGACACACGCGGCTAGATATACAACCTCTGAGCTGTATAGAATTTTTCCAATCCAGCTCTCATGCTGCAGCCAAAAGAAATTGTGTTTCTGCCCGCACCTCAGGACAAGCAGGGTCAAAGTAACCCCTAGGAGCTACAAGGCCCCTCCCAAAGTGTGGGGCTTTCACATACCCCAACTGGGGGATCAGAGTCTGCCACCGACATAACAGAATACCTAGCTAATAGGGAGCTGTGGATTCATACCCTCAAGTACAATTCACCAGCTTAGAGCTCAAGCTGGGAGGACAAACGCACCACACTCCGCCAGGAAGAGGAGAAGACAACAGGTCAGAGATAACCCAAGATCCACCAAACTTGCTAAAATACAACTAAGGCAATACAGGCCACTACTCCTCTCCCTGGCTCTGCCAAGGAACGAACCTCAAGGGCTTGGAGACAGGGCCATAAACTAGCCCTAACACCCCCAGCTCTCGACCAAGAGGCCAGATGAAAAGAAACCAGCAAAAGAACTCAGGGAACATGAAAAATCAGAGTGAAAATTCACCCCCAAAAGAAACCATCAGTTCCTCAGCAATGGATACCAACCCAAATGAAATGGATAGAATGACAGAAGAGGAATTTCGTTTATGGATTATAAGAAAGCTCAATGAAATTCAAGAGAAAATTGAATCCCAGCACAAAGAAACCACAAGAAAAATGCAAGAAATGAATGAAAAATTCTCCAAAGAAATAGAAGTATTATGGAAAAATCAAATAGAAATTCTAGAAATGAAAGAAGCATTCAAGGATCTACAAAACACAGTGAAAAGCCCTAAGAATAGGCTGGACCATGCAGAGGAAAGAATTTCAGAGCTAGAAGACAGCTCCTATGCGCTAAATAAATCAGTCGAAGAGAAAGAACTCAAAAACAAGAGGCATGAACAAAGCATACAAGAAATGTGGGATTATGTAAAAAGGCCAAACATAAGGATCATAGGCATCCCTGAGGGAGAGGAAGAAAATTCGCATGGGCTGGAAAATCTATTTGAAGGAATAATAGAGGAAAATTTCCATGGCCTAGCCAGAAATCTCGATATCCAAGTACAAGAAGCACACAGGACTCCTGGGAGAGTCAACGTGAAAAAGCATTCACCACGCCACATAATTATTAGACTGACCAAAGTAAACACAAAAGAGGCACTCCTCAGAGCTGTAAGACGAAAACAGCAGGTAACCTACAAAGGGAAACCGATCAGATTAACTGCAGATTTCTCGCCTGAAACCTTACAAGCCAGAAGGGAATGGGGAGCCATCATCGGTCTCCTAAAACAAAACAAAGGCCAACCCAGAATTCTGTATCCTGCCAAACTAAGCTTCTTATATGAGGGAGAAATAAAGACTTTTCCAGACAAGTAATCACTGATGAATTTGCGAAGTCCAGACTGGCCTTGCAAGAAATGCTTAGACCTGCATTGTACACTAACCAGCACAACAGACACCCACCAATGTAAAACTACGCAAAAGCTAAAACTCCAGAACCCAGATTCCACAATGACACAGGAGGTAAAGCAAAAGACACCACCCAATAGAATAATCAGAAATTTACCCCAAAATCAATTCTCTCAATAAATGTGAATGGCTTGAATTGCCCATTAAAGAGACATAGGCTGGCTGAAGGGATTAAAAAATACAAGCCAAGTATCTGTTGTCCCCAGGAAACACACCTTACATACAAAGACGCATTCAGACTAAAGGTGAAAGGATGGAATACAATTTTCCAGGCTAATGGAAACCAAAAGAAATCTGGAGTAGCCATCCTTATTTCAGATGCTATAAACTTTAAAGCAACAAAAGTAAAGAAGGACAAAAATGGACACCATATAGTGGTGAAGGGAAAAATCTTACAAGGGGATCTAACAATCCTAAACATTTATGCTCCCAACACAGGAACGCCCAGGTACACATACCAAAGGCTGCTTGATCTAGACAATATAATAAATAGCAATACCATAATAGCAGGGGACTTCAACACCCCACTGATGAAACTGGACAGATCCTCCAAACAGAAAATAAAGAAACAAAGGACCTAAACAAGACTCTAGAACATCTGGGCCTAACAGATATCTATAGAACACTCCACCCAAATAACACTGAATATACATTCTTCTCATCAGCTCATGGAACTTTCTCTAAAATTGACCACATCCTAGGCCACAAAACAGATCTCAACAAATTCAAAAAAATACAAATCATACCATGTATCTTTTCAGACCACAGCGGAATAAAATTAGAAATCAATTCCAACAGAAACTCACATCTTCATCCAAAAACACAGAAATTAAACAATCTGTTGCTGAATGACTATTGGATCAAGGAGGAGATTCAAATGGAAATCAAAAGATTCTTCGAACTAAACGATAATGGGGACACAAGTTATCAAAATCTGTGGGATACAGCAAAAGCAGTCCTGAGAGGAAAACTTATCACCTTAAATGCCCACATACAAAAGACAGAAAGGTCACAAATCAGTAAACTAATGAATCATCTTAAGGAAATGGAAAAGGAAGAGCAAAGCAATCCTAAAGCCAGCAGAAGAAAAGAAATAACCAAGATCAGAGCAGAATTAAATGAAATAGAGAACAAAAGAACAATACAGAAGATTAATAAAATGAAAAGTTGGTTCTTTGAAAAGATAAACAAAATAGACAGGCCACTTGCCAGGTTTACCAGAAGCAGAAAGGAAAGGACTCTAATAAGCTCAATTAGAAATGAAAAAGGAGAGGTCACAACTGATATCAGGGAAATACAAAACATCATCCTTGAATACTACAAAAATCTCTATGGCCAAAAACACGAAAACGTGGAGGAAATAGACAAATTCTCAGAAACACACTACCTCCCTAGGCTCAACCAGGAAGAAACCGAATTTCTAAACAGACCAGTATCAAGCACCGAAATTGAAGTAGTAATAAAAAATCTTCCAACAAAAAAAAGTCCTGGACCAGATGGGTTCACACCTGAATTCTACCAAGCCTACAAAGAAGAACTGGTGCCTATACTGCAGAAATTATTTGAAAACATCCAGAAGGATGGAATCCTCCCAAACTCATTCTACGAAGCCAATATCACCTTGATACCAAAGCCACGAAAGGACACAACAAGAAAAGAAAACTTCAGACCAATATCCCTTATGAATATAGATGCGAAAATTCTCAATAAAATCCTAGCAAACCGAATTCAAATGTACATCAAAAAAAAAATTCATCACGATCAGGTGGGCTTCATTCCCGAGATGCAGGGATGGTTCAACATACGTAAATCTATAAATGTAATTCACCATATAAATAAAAGCAAGAACAAAGATTATATGATCCTTTCAATAGATGCAGAAAAGGCTTTTGACGAAATCCAGCATCCTTTTACGATAAAAACTCTTAACAATATAGGCATAGATGGCTTATACCTCAAAACTGTTAAAGCCATATACGATAAACCCACAGCCAATATCATACTGAATGGGGAAAAACTGAAAGCATTCCCCCTTAAAACTGGAACCAGACAAGGTTGCCCACTATCTCCACTTCTTTTCAACATAGTGCTGGAAGTCCTGGCCAGAGCAATCAGACAAGACAGAGGAATCAGGGGCATCCAGATGGGGGCAGAAGAGGTCAAACTTTCACTATTCACAGATGATATGATATTACATATAGAAAACCCTGAAGATTCAACCAAGAGATTACTGCAATTGATAAATGAATTCAGCAAAGTCTCAGGATACAAAATTAATGCACACAAATCCATAGCCTTCATATATGCTAATAACAATCAAGCCGAGAAACAAATTAAAGATGCAGTACCTTTCACAATAGCACCAAATAAAATTAAATATTTAGGAACATATCTAAGGAGGTCAAAGACCTATATAGAGAGAATTATGAAACACTGAGAAAAGAAATTGCAGAGGATGTAAATAGATGGAAAATGCTCTTGGATAGGCAGAATCAACATAGTAAAAATGGCTTTGCTACCTAAAGTGATTTACAGAATCAATGCAGTCCCTATCAAAATACCAACATCATTTTTTGCTGATCTAGAAAAAATAATTTTACGCTTCGTATGGAACCAGAGGAGACCCCGTCTAGCCAAAGCAATCTTAAGCAAAAAGAACAAATTGGGAGGCATCTATCTACCAGACTTCAAACTATACTATAAGGCTATTGTAACCAAAACAGCATGGTACTGGCACAAGAACAGAGACGTGGACCAATGGAACAGGACTGAGAACCCAAATATAAAACCAACCTCACACAGTCACCTGATCTTTGACAAATTCCAGAAAAACGTACACTGGGGAAAAGATTCCCTATTTAATAAATGGTGCTGGGAAAACTGGATGGCCACATGTAGAAGACTGAAACTGGACCCACACCTCTCACCTCTCACAAAAATCAACTCACAATGGATAACAGATTTAAACCTAAGACGTGAAACCATAAGAATTCTCGAAAAAATGTTGGAAAAACTCTTATGGACATTGGCCTAGGCAAAGAATTTATGAAGAAGACCCCCAAAGCAATCACAGCAGCAACAAAAATTAATAAATGGGACCTGATCAAATTAAAAAGCTTCTGTACAGCCAAGGAAACTATCACTAGAGTGAACAGACAACCTATAGAATGGGAGAAAATATTTGCATGCTACACATCTGATAAAGGGCTGATAACCAGAATCTATACAGAACTTAGGAAAATCAACAAGAAAAAATCAAACAACCCTATTAAAAAATGGGCAAAGGACATGAACAGAAACTTTTCCAAAGAAGACAGAATGATGGCCAGCAAACATATAAAAAAGTGCTCAACTTCTCTAATCATCAGGGAAATGCAAACCAAAACCACAATGAGATATCACTTAACTCCAGTGAGATTGGCTCATATCAAAAAAGCCCCAAACAACAAATGTTGGCGGGGGTGCAGACAGATAGGAACACTCATACACTGCTGGTGGGACTGCAAATTAGTACAACCTCTATGGAAAGTAATATGGAGATACCTCAAAGAATTAAAAGTAGAATTACCATTTGATCCAGGAATTCCACTACTGGGTATTTACCCAAAGGAAAAAAAGACATTCTATAATAAAGACATCTGCACGCGTATGTTTATAGCAGCACAATTCACAATTGCAAAGATGTGGAAACAACCCAGGTGCCCATCAATACACGAGTGGATTAATAAGATGTGGTATATGTATACCATGGAGTATTACTCAGCAATAAAAAACAATGGTGAATTAACACATGTGGTATTATCCTGGTTGGAGCTAGAGCCCATTCTTTGAAGTGACGTGTCACAAGAATGGAAAAACAAGCACCACTGGTACTCACCATCAAATTGGTACTAACTGATCAACACTTACATCACACAGGACAATAATACTCATAAGGGGGCGGGCAGGCAGGAGGGGGGGTGGAGGGGATGGGAAAACTCTCACTGAATGGATGCGGGGAGCACAGTTTGGGAGATTTCCACAATTGTAGCTCTTACACGGGCAGTGCATGGGCAATATATATAGCCAAAGTGTTGTACCCCCATAATATTCTGAAATAAAAAAATAAAATAAAAAAAAAAAGGTTACAAAATAAAAAATAACATGAACTATATATATTTTAAATAACCAGT
The DNA here is from genome assembly GCA_023783475.1 of Daubentonia madagascariensis. Classification (NCBI taxonomy): domain Eukaryota; kingdom Metazoa; phylum Chordata; class Mammalia; order Primates; family Daubentoniidae; genus Daubentonia; species Daubentonia madagascariensis. Next base: position 3,336,648 of record JAKFHU010000913.1, on the reverse strand, counting down.
TTCCCCAAAATATATATATAAAACTCTGGTTAACTCTGATTATCTCTGGGTTGAAAGATTATTATTTTCTTTGTTGTGTGGGTTTTTTTGTTTGTTTGTTTGTTTTTTGGGTTTCTGGGTTTTGTTTTGTTTTTTTGTATTTTCCAAAAGCTCTGAAAGTGTATGCTTTCTCATGTGGGGCGGGGAAAGGAAAAGAAAAAAACTAGAAGCAGGGGAGGAAAAAAAGAAAGATTTGTATCTTTTGATACAAACCAAAAATTTCAACTGAAAGGAGAAAACTTTTAATCGGTGTCCTGTGAGTTTCCTGTTTATAGTGTAAATGTGTTTGCAGGGACCCTTACAGTCCTTTTGCACTGTCCCACTTAGCTGGACTGTAGATTCAGAGGAGGAAATACCCTCGATAAATTTAGGGTCCACCAAGAATCTCTTGGTTTCAGTACAAATGAGGAAAGGGAAAGTGTGGTGATGACTAGAGAGGAAATACAGAGGGGCGGCGTCCTCGTGTTCTCCCAGTGGAGAGAATAATCAGAACTGAGAACAGAGATGAAAAATAGGAACCAAAAGAACACTGGTGGCCTAACGACAACCTTCAGTTTTCAAAAGCCCCAGGGACTAGCCTGAAGTCAGGACGTAGGTTGCTGGAAATGCCAACAGGAATCACTTCAGACCAGAGCTTCCTGTTTGCTGCACCAGCAGCAGGGTTGGCAGAAAATGTCACTGGGGGGCCAGTGAGAACCCCTGGAAATACAGTGTTCTCAGGAAAAAGAGAGGAACAGTCCCATGGTACTCAGCATGGGCCAGGCCACACCTGGAGTTCTGTATCTGGTTCCACTGGCTCACTGAACAAATATTCATTGAGGCTTCCTGGGAGACAAGAAATAGTGAAGAAAACAAAGCCCCTGCACTCACTCAGGAGCTTCAATTCTAGTGGAAGAGAAAGACTATATATATAGAGAAAGAGAGCAAGAGAGAGAGAGAGGAATATATAAATAATGAATAAGTACTATATAGTAACTGATAATAAGTGAACTATATGCATAAATATTTAAAAGTACTTCATAATCACTTATATATGAATAAGTGAATAAACAGAATGCCAGGTGGTGATCTGTGCTATGAAGGGGATAGGAAGGGGACACAGAGTGACAGGGCTGCTATTTAAGTTAAACTGAGCTAGGAATGCCTGTCTGAGGGAAAGCTAGATAAACAAACATCTAATGCCAACATGTTCCAGGCTGAAAGAACAGCAAGTACAAAGGCCCTGGGATGTTCAAGGAACGCAACCATTTATTCGTTATTCAACCAATATTTACTAAGGATACCATGCCAGTGGCCAAAGATATAAGACACAGCCCTGTCCTCAAAGTCGCTACAGTGTAGTGCAGAAGAAATACAAACAATTATTACACTGTGTCATTTATAAGGGACCCCTGGACCCCTACTGATATGGGAGAAATCAGGGTAGGCTTCCTGGAGGTGGTGCTAAGTGAAGTCTTGGGTTTGGGGTGAAGACAGGGGAGAAGCAGCAGGAGAGGCACATTCCAGGCAAAAAGGACAGCATAAGCAAAGGCCCGGAGATGAGACTCAGGGTGGCAACACAGCACCCCATGGCCTATCAGGAAGGACAGGCAGTGACGACAAATTGTAGGCCATGTAAGAATGAGGGATGGAGAGGGCTCTTGTGGTCACATTATGTGAGAAGTTGAAAGAACTAGAGATTTTTAACAAAGAGACGGGGAGACTGAGGGGAGCACAGCCTTCATATACTTGAAAGGAAATGACCCAAATTTTTCCTGGGTTGTACTAGGGGCAGATCTAAAAAAGGAAATTGCAGGGAGGTGGGCTTTTCAACAATCAGGGCTGCCCAAAAGTGGAACTGAGGCTTTCAGAGTTAGTAGCTAGACTCACTCCCTGGAAGCATTCTGGCAGATGCTGGACATCACCTGTCAGGGAGCAGACTAAGGGCTGCACCCATGGGTCTGAGAGGGGGTTGGAGGGCTGATTCAGTGTGGAGACAGGAAGGGCTTGCCTGGGCTGGGCTGGGAGGTAAGGAGGAAACCAGAAAATGCCTTCTAGACAGGAATTCTGGGTGTGGATCTGGCGCCAGTCCAAGATCCAATGCAAACTGCAAACCTAGAAATAGACAGGAGCTGCCATGGTCCCTGCCTTGCTGCATTTTGCTAACCACAGCTGTCCTGGAGCCACACTTTGGTGAAGATGGTGTCCATAAAAGCAGAGTCAAGGATGCTTTTACGAGTTTGCCATCAGCATGAGGACCCACCGCAGGTAAAATGGAAGGACCTACCATGCTCTCGGATGACAGTCTGTGTACCTGCACCCACACCCAGTGTGCACCCTGCAGATAGTCTCTCCACACTGGCCCCACAGAGCCCCACCCGCCCCCAGGCAGTCTCTGCACTGACCCCCTGGCCCAGGACAGCCGTACCCTCTGTCCTTACCTGGCTGTTTCACAGTGACTTCTGTGCGCCCTGAAACCTCCTCTGCCAGCTTGTACCAGGCATAGTTGGGGCTCAGCAGCCACTCCTCCACGTGGCAGTAGTAACTGCCGCTGTCGCTGACCTCAGCCCTCTGGACAGTGAGGCTGAACAGGCCCCCGGACACGTGCCTCTCAAACTGGAGCCTCGCTCTCAGGCCCTCCTCCTCGGCGTAGGTGCCGTACTCAAAGGCGGAGTTGTGGGTGGTTTTGAGGATGAGCTTGCCGTCCGCGTCAGAGGGCTTGTGGACGTACCAGAGCACGGCAAAATGGGAGTTCTGGCTGGTCTGAGACTTGACTGAGCAGTTCAACTGAATAGGCCTGTTTTCCACTAGGGTGAGGGTCCTCTTCGACTTGCTCACCTGCAGCTTTGTCACTGAAAAGGGAAGGGGAACAGTTCAGTGGAATCGCCACACACTCCTGGAAACGTGGCCAATCCCCATCCTCACTTCCAGGCTCTGAGGCTGGTTTTGTCCAGCACAGTTCCTAGGGGACTTAACGTTGACCGGCTTCCTCCAAAACATGGCTCAGCATGAGGAAAGCAGCTTGGAGCTCATGTAACCCCCAAATCACACCCTGTTTCCTCCCTGCCACACCCCTGGCTTAGGCCCTCACCACCTCTCCCCTGTCCCCTGCCTGCTCTCCCAGCCATCACACAGCCTCCAGGGTGATCCAGCTAAAATAAAAATCTGCCCACATCATGTCTCTCCTCTCTGCTGAAAAAGTTTACTGGCTCCCAATGTACGTTACAGAGAAACAGTCCCTTCCCACGGCACCAAGTCCCTCCGGGATCTGGCCCTCATCCAGCTGTCCTGACTCACCCCCCACGATGCACACTCAAGCACCCTCCACACACACAGGTATACACGTGCACACACGGTGCGGTCTGGCCCTGAGCCCTAGTCTTTGCCCTTGCTGTCCTCTCTGCCCGCCACCTCCTGCCACCTCCCACGCTGACCCTCTCTCCACTCTTGCCTCATTACCATCCGCTGGGCTAAATGCCCTTCCTCTCCAGGCTGTTTTCCCTCACATCTCTCTTCCACCTGAGACTGTGAGCTCCCCAAGGGCAGACGGCAAGCTTTTTCCACTCACCCAGCCAATATTTACGGAATGCCCGCTCTGTTTCCCGCAAGATGCTAAGTGCTGGCAGAGCCCTCGCCCCAGCAGAGTGTACTGCCTGGCGGACATTCCCATTGCCGCACGCCCAGAGCCTAGCGCAGTGCCTGGGCTTTGGAAAGCACTCCATCAGTGTTTGCTGAAACAGCTGAGTGAGTGGGTGAATGAACGGGAACACGGTGGAGAAACACAGCAGCAGGTAGTTAGAGGGCCCTGGGAGGATCTTCCCAGGGGGATAGAGAAGACCAAGAAGATGGTGAGCAATGGGACAGGACAGAGCCAACTCCAGCCCCCTTTCCCTTGCTGTCCTGCTCCAAAAACAGAAGGGTAGGCAGACTGTGGAGTGCCGCCCCAGCCACTAATTAACAGTGATGTTCACCTGGACGGTGCCAAGAAGCTGAGGTCTAATGAAAACATCTCAGGAAGGTAATCTGAGCTCTCACCCCCTCTGTCATCATTATACTTGGCTTGGCCTTCCCCTACCCACCTTCTCCCCCGACTAAAACTGAAAAAAAGGAAAAAGAATTCTAAGTTCCTCTAAGGGAATGGATAGTACAAGTATTGTTGCACTTCCACTACTCTCTTCACACTTAGCTTTTCGGCCACAGGGAGCAAACCACTTGCCAGCTAAGAAAGAAACCCGGGGCAAGGTACAGACTCTACATGGGAAAGCAACCCAGGCCTCTTCAACTGGGCTTTCCTGGGGGCCCATCTCCAGCACCCTGCCAGTCAGGATCTTGTTTCTTATGGCCAGAGTCCAGCTCAGGACCAGAACTGCATGCAGACACAGGTCCAAGCCCGCTGGAGGTGGCCCTGTCCTGCCGCCTGCTTAAGCTTGGTTTGCAAAAGCAGCATCAAGGATTGAGTCCCATGTGTCAAGGAATCGCAACTTTTGAAAGCCACAGACTGCCACCTGGTCCCCCTGGTAATGCACAGACAAATGCTCTGAATCAAAAGGAGGATTTAGCAAGCTAAGATGTGGCAGTATGCGATACCCAATGCCATTACTGCAAAAGCAACTCTGAGGACACACAGGCCAGCAGTAAATCAGACACTCTCTTTAGGAAGGACTGCTGGATTCACATATTTACAGACCTTCTCAAACCATCAAGAACACACCAAGCACCTCTTAGAGAGAAATCCCATGTCCCACGGCCCCACCCTTCTAGGTTCATCTTTTTTGTTAACAAGGTTAGTCTTCTGCCTTCTCCCTTCTTCAAACGCAGAAAGTCCTCCAGGGCACACTGGGATTCCAGGTCACAGTTTACCATTAAGCTCCCAAGCTCTGGAAACTACATTTGCATTAGCTTGCCCATCGACTTTTCAGATTGGATTCCTATAAAACTTGAAACAAACAGCTCCCTTTTCATTCCTTTCCAACCCAATTCACCGCATGCAAATGATATCTATATCAGTGCGAATGACACCACCTGAATTATCTGGTTCTTGGCCAAAAAAACTGGGTTGTTCAGTGTCGAGTAGAAAGAGCTTTAAAATGTATTATTAATTGGGGCCAGATTATTTTTGCAACTGTTACTAAGGAAACCTCAATTGCTATAGTAACCGCATATGTTAAACTAGAATCCTATGACTAAACTTCAATTCAGTCACATGGTCTGAGAACAAGAATCCAAGGAAAAGAAATGTTTCAAAGCACTTCTATTTTTTTTTCCTTCCCATGTCAAAATATTATGAAGTGTTGAGAAGCCTGAAAGAAAGGCATTTTTAAAATGTGGTGGATGTCTGACAGGGGGCAAGGGGTCAGCTCCTATTCTGTGGTCTGGGTTTCCCCCACATCTCAAGGACAGGGATGGCCTTTTCTGAAGCCCAGGGAAGACTGAGAGTCCACATCTAATTGGGAAGCACTCACACGTCCTGCCATGGCACTGCCCTGGGGGCGTGTAGCCTGAGTGCATCACCTTCCTCCACAATTAGGAGAGTCCAGCACCCCCCTTAAGGACCACAGGTGTTTTCGCGTGCAAAATGAGCACAATGACATTATGTATCTACCCCATTAGGAGTGTTGTACAGACTAAAAGCAATAGTCTATAAGAAGAGTTTAGCCCAGAAGCTGATAGATAATAAACACTCAGTAAATTTTAGCTATTTCCAGGGAGATCTTCCTAAGTGGCAATCAGGAGCATGTTACTCCCCAGCTTAGAGCCTGTTCATGGCTCCTCACCCCAGGGAGCCACGTGACAGCAGTTCTCAACAGGGCAGCCAATTGTAGGCAGGTCTTTGGTTACCACACTGATATGGGGAAAGGTAGATATTTAATGGACTAAAGCCAATGAAAGACGTAAAACTGTATCTGGGACAACTCTACGCAACACAACTCTGCCTCCTGTCCTGTGTGATTTTTGAATGACATTCACATGGGTGAAAATTATGCCTCTGGTTTTAATTAGGAGAGTGAAAGGGCACTCCAGAAGAGGGGACAGGTGAGCAAAGATGACAACTTCTCTGTGCACTTAATTCAGGGAAAAGCAAGTGGTCAGGTATGATTGGATGAAGCTAGAAAGGTAAGCTAGAACTTACTTTCATTTACTATAAACATAATACTTTCATCTTGCATGTTTTGAATATATTCCAGGTCAGTCAGGAGAGGATTTTCCTTTGTTTTGTTCAGAATTGTAGCAAGAGTTGCTCAGGACTTCAGCAACCCTGTCCAGGACAGCAGTGCTGCTTGGGGTACCAAGTCTCTGACACAGTGGCCATCAGTGTGTGTTCAGAGGCAGTATTTATAGCATCTCTGCCAGTGGCAGCACTGACCATGACTGTGCCTTAGTTTACTATTAGGGACTTTAAAAAAAAATTCCTTCTTTATCTCACCATTAGGGCAGTATAGCAAGTTTTAAAGGTTATGTGATTAGGAATGTTATAGTGTCTATGAATTTCACTGCAGGGTAGTAAAGGAAACATTATAAATTGTTATAAAAAAGGAGTACATGATCTAAAGTCCTAATTCCTTAGTTTATTCTAATTTATTTAACAAACTTTCATATAGTCCTTTTTATGTGCTCAGCACTACTCTAAGCACTTGATAAATATTAGCCATTTGGTCCTCACCAGTCCTACGAAATAAATATTTCCAATTTTATAAAGACACTTGCTCAAGATCACACAGCCACTTAAGTGGTAGAGTAGGAATTCAAAGCCAGGCCGGCGGGTCTGTCCTTGCTTTTAGCCATTACTTATAGCCACTCTCCATGCTCCCCTGTACAAAATGGGCTCCCTGGTCCCTGCCAACCTTGCCTGGTGGCGAACCCCTCCCAGACCCCATGCTTCAGTCATCTCAAGATAAACATGCTGCTTCCTCCCTCGAGCCTGAAATGAGCCTCCCTCCTCCTTCCCTCCCTCCTACCCCATGCAGATTCCCTTCTCACACCTCCTGCCCATGCCTGTGCTTGCTCTGCCTCCACACCTGTAAGGCTTTCTTGTACTCCTCTGTCCCCAGGCCTACCACCTCCCACATGGCCCACAAGGCGGGAACATGACACATTCCATCTCTGCAGCCTCAGCACCCACATGGCCACTGGCATGTAGTAGGTACTCAAACAGGTGTGCAGAGGAACAGGGGAGGAGGGGCAAAGCAGCAAGAGTTGGGAGGTAGAAATAGCTAATTAGAGGAACCCAGATGCACCCAACCCTGACTTACGTGTCTACAGAGCAGTGACCCTTGCTCATTGACTCCAATAACAAGTGTACCTGCCGTCACCATGACAACAAGGCCTGTGGCATGGGGGGAGGGCTGGGCACACCTCCTAGGGCTCTTGCACTCACGCTCACTCTGTCTCTGCACAGACAATAGGCAGAAGCCACATGGCACTGAAGAAGGAGAACCCCAGGCTCCCCTAAAAGAAAGCAGGGGCCAACTCTCTGAAGGATGGGACAGCCAGTTACCACTAGACCGTGACAAGGAGGGCCACTGTTCACATGCCTGGACTCATGGAAGTCAAATAAAAGCCATCAGCTATCCCAATCTGCCAGGTCAGCAGTAAGAAGTAGAAGAAAACGGATTTGGCAACATCCAGAGGATATTAAATATTCATCCTGACTAACCATCAGTAAAATCCCAGTAGAGTACACCCTCTGACAAGTCAGCTTTCTACACTGGAAGCTGTCCTCCTGGAAGCTTGTTTATTGCTTTGTCGATTTTAATGTACAATATTTAATAGCCAGACCAAGATATGGCCATAAACATTTGGAAAATGAAGGCTGACATTTCCCTTATTGCGTATGTATTTGGGGATGTGTAATTGGAGGGTGTTTTTGAGCTGAAAAAAAATCAGAAGGAAGCAAGGCAATGCCTCACAATTAAAAGAGAAAAGAACTGATTAAGAACTAAGAATCAAATGTGTTGAACTGGCTAAAAATCTTGCCCAAATGCCCCTTGGGGGTGACACTATGTGATCAACAGGCGTCAGACTAAGCTAAATCAATGATGAAATGGGAGTGAAGGCATTCCTTGAATATTTCCTCGGGGATGTGCAGACACAACAAGAAGCGTGCATGTGGAATGGTCAATGATAGATCCACAACAAGCGGAGTGTGCCCTCCAACCAGAGATTCTGATGAATCAAGCAGCCGTGATGTGGCCAAGATCAGTGGGGCTCGGGCAGGGGCCAGGCTGGTCCACACAGACCCTTGCCAGGAAACACAACAGCACAGCAGTGCGAGGCTGAGGATAAACCGGCCAGCCTAAGTTAGGCAACAGTCCCCGGGTTGCTATTTGATTCTGTTAGAATAATATTTGAAAAAATATTCTTTAAAAAGGGTAGAGGGGCAGAGGACATTTCTGTGGGAGACACCAGAGCAGGGCTAAGGTGTGCACAGACAGTAGAAGACAGGCCAGCACTGGCTTTGAGCTCTGGCATCCCCAAGTCTTAGAGCCACCTTGTGGCAGAAGTAAGAAGAAACAGAGGAGTCAGAAGCGGCACAGATTAAATTTCTCCACCATCAGCAAACTGTGTCTTGAGGAACACCTCTACAAATGCCTTATGACCCCAACTTCCAAGAACCAAATTTAAGCATTTGCTAAAGGGATCAGGAAATCAGGGACGCTAAACCAGAGAAAGATGCCATTAAATAAAAGTACATGGTACCAAAGAGGATTCCCAAGAAGAAAAACAATCGTCTGGAAAATATCGTAATATAATAAAATTAAGACCTTGGACTCTGGAGCCAGGCTGCCTATCTTGATTTGAATCCTGGCTCTACCACTTACTATGGATTGCTAGGCAATTTATGTAACCTCTGTGTCAGTGTACTCATCTGTCCCCCTTACAGCACAGCACAAATTAAGTAAGGAAGAACTAAGTCAGTTATTACCTGTAAAGCATTCAGGATGGTGATGGGCACACCAGAAATGCTCAATGAATGTCAGCTGCTATTGTTGTTACTATTGTGGCTACTACCAGTACCAGTGATCTACAGGGAGAAAACCTCTTCTGTAAATGACACCATTAACTAAATGTAGAAAGAATAATTTCAGGATTATATGGTCTTAAAAAAGGTCAAAGTCACCCCACCCCAATTGCTTTTTAATAAGGCACACCTGGATTCAAATCCCAACTTCCCCACTACGTATCTGACTTGGGCAAGTCAGAATCTCTCTGAGCCTCTGTGACTTCATTTATAGAATGGGAAAGCAGTACCTTCCTCCCAGGGTTGCAGTGAAGATTAAGTAAGATAATATGCACCAAGTGTCCAATCCAGTTTCCAGCTCATAGTCAGCCCTCATGTATTTTTCCACTTCTATTTCCCCCAAATAAAAGCACCACCACCAGTATATGTGGGAAAAAGAGTAAAAATGAATATGAAGCTGTTTGGGAAATATTAAGTGGCAAATGCATAAATATTTAATAAAGGAGAGACAGTAACACTTAAGGGGATGCACTCTCCCTGGTGCCTCGGCTGCCTTCTGGGAGCCGTGTGCAGCCCAAAGCACCTGCCTTTGCTCTTCCCAGCCTCCAGAGGGCCATGAAAGCGCATTACTGCACACCTCTGAGCAGAGGCCTCCTAACAGCCGAGTACAATGACGCTCCTAAGTCTCCTACACCAACCACTGTTCATTCTCACTTTACAGTGCAAACACAACAGAAACCAATGCAAGATCCACAAGGCATGAAGACAGTCCTCAGAGCAGATCCTGGTCTTCCTAACTCTCCAGCTACTTTTTCTACCCAGCAGGCAATCTAATGGTATAATGGAAAATGCAGATGTATGGAAGTCAGAGAGACCTGGGCTCCAATCTCAGTTTAAACCTCAGTTTTGCCACTTAACTAGTTGGTTTGCCTCCATCAAGGTTCCCAACCACTCTGAGCCTTGGTTTCCTCATTAGCAAAACGTGGATATAAATATCTACATTATTAGATTGTTGGACAAATTTAAAAAGAAAACATAAGTAAAGCACCAACCACAAAACCTAGCACCCAGAGGTACGTTATACATTTTTGTCCCTTTCTGCCTTTAGTAACACCATAAATTAATCAGAATTCAAATAATTAGAAAATTAGAACCTTCAATGAACTAATCCTGTATTCTTCCCTTAGGCACTCCAGTCTTAGATTCCAAGTAGTAACAGAAACAAGCGAATAGTTGGGATTTATTCAAAAAGGCAATGTCAGGCAGGGTCTTGGGGTCAGCATCTCCTCTATCTCCTATGGCTGTAGAATCATGTGATGGGCACTGCTGCTCAGAACGCTGACCTTGAGACCCTGAGGAGACAACCAGAGGAGCAATTATGATCCTAATGTCCTCCTCCATAAGGCAGGCAAGTGGGTACCTTGGCATTTTTCACAAGGGTTCACATAAAATGGGGTCTCTGCGTAACCCTCCATTAACCTGAAAATCCACTTAAGCAAAACAGCCTCTTCCCTGGGCATCTTGTCAGTCCCAGTTTAGGCTCTAATTGGCCAAGAAACAGTGTCATCACATATACAACTCTCTTGTTTCAAATCTGGTACAAAACAGAACTCTGTTATGGGGTTAGAAGAGGTGAAGGATAAACTCAGAGGTTACCATTATTTAACCTCACTTTGCTGAAAACAACATCATGGTCACCTAAAGTGGTCTAGCAGACCAGGCTGGGCACTAACCATGGCTGTTAGCGGGCAGAAAAATCCTTTTTGCAAGGTGTTCAAGCCATCTTTGCAAAGTCAAACCATTCCCTGTGTGGGTCCCTGGTCTAGATGGGGCATGGACTGGGCAACAGGAGGGATGAGGAGCCTACAGCCTGGGCCCACCCTCCACCACCTTCTGAAGTGGCAGGAGACAAGGACAGGCAGAGGAAAACCGTAAGACCAGCATGTACTTAACTGCTCCCTCATGGTCACAGAAGAGCCTGTTGAAGGTGAGAATGTTTGCAGAAAGTCCCACTGACTAATGCTCCCCAAATTAGTGCATCCTTATCATATACATTGAGAGAGACTCAGCCTCCATAGGAGAAAGGAGCTCAAACTCAGCACACCTGGACAGGACCTGGGCGCAGGAAACACTGTGAGAGAAAGACAACCAGGGTTCAAATTCTGGCTTCACCATTTAATAGCTACACAACCTTAGGCTTAGTCACTTAAATCTTTCCAGGGCTTGTTGTGAAATCCTAATAAAATAACTGACCCTCAGCCCATAGCACAAAGCAGATGCTTAGTTAAGTGCCCATTCTCTTCCCTCTCCCCTCAGAGTTCCCTTGAACAGGGGATAATGATACCTCTTCCACATAATTGTTGTGAGGATTACAGGAGATGAGATTAAGTACAGAGATGGGGGAGCTTTCTGTAAGACAACTGGCCTGCACACTGCATAAATGTCAATGTCTTCACGCGCGCGCGCGCACAGACACACAGAAGCTAGGGAATTGTTCTAGATTAAAGGAGTTTAAAGACTAACTAAATGCAATATGTGATCTCTGACTGGATACTGGTTTGAAAAAAAACCAAACTCTAAAGGGCATGATTGGGACAACTGGGGAAATGCAGGTGATAGGACTACACTAACGTTAAATTCTAAGAGTAGGATAATAGTGCAGTGGGTGGGGAGGAAAATGTCCTGTTCTCAGGAATTGCTTGTGGAAGAATTTAGCGGGAAGTGTCCTGATGTCTGTAACTTACCTTCAAATGCTTCAAAAGCAACAACAACAAAAAAAACTGAAGGAGAAAACAAATGTGGTTAAGACATCAACAACTAGCCATCAAGGAAAGAGAAGCTGTGTTTATTGCACAATTCTTGCAACTTCCTACTGATTTGAAATTTCTCAAAATAAAGAGCTGGGAAACAAAGAAGCTATGCCAAGGGCTCAGTGCACACATTTCCTTCCCTCCTCATGTGTCTCATCACACAACGTGAGCACACATCCCACAGGCCCCAGAAGAGCATGGCCCTTGGGCCACAGCACCCACCTGGCTGCAGCACCCTAATCTCCAGCAGGTTGGAGGTCCTTTCTGCCAGCCGTGTCCAGGTGTGGTTGTAGTTCTTCCGCCACAGCTCTGCCACACACTGGTACTTGCCCGCCTCCGTGTCACTGGCTCGGCTGATGCTTAGGCGGACGTTGTTGCTGGACTCAGCCTTCTCGATGGCAGTTCGGGTTCGGAAGCTGGAGGACCTGTCCCCCCACTGGACCCCCCCATCCCGGGTGAAGGTCACCAGGTCATGGAACTCGACAGTGCCCACCGGTTGGAACCGCCATGTCACTGACACGGGGACCCGGGAGGGGTAATGGGGCTTGATGATGCACTGCAAATCAAAGGAGTCGCTGTAGGTCACCCCCGGCGTCCGGGAGATGGCTGTGACTGCAAAGCCCGTCTCTGGAGAGAGAGCAGAAAGATTCAACCAGAGGAGCCCCTTGCCTTTTTCTGGGCAGCTGGCAAGGCAAGCAGCGCAGAGCAGAGGCTCTCGGGCCAACACTGCTTTTGGTATCATGTTGAGGCACAATCCCAGTGGCTCACAGGACTCCACGGAAAGAGGCCCACTGCCATTCTCCCTGAGCAGTACTAGCCCAAACCATTCCCGACCCTCGTGCGAACGGGCGTGCAATCCTCCCACACATCACCACAGACATCACGGTCCTGTCAGTGACTGAGTACATAGGCAGGGCAACTCCTAGAAATCTTGGGATTCCATGAGAAAGCAGGAGAAAAAGGCCCCAAAGCCAATTTCCTTTGTTACATGCAAGGTGGCCGCAACCTCCCAGCCCCAACTCCTTTTCCTGGTCCCCTGATGCATCAGTGCCAGAGAAGGGAGACAGACGGAGGACACCGCCAGGCCCTTTCCCACTTTCCTCAGGAAATCTGGGGCAGAAAAGCAGGTGGGGACCTCTGTGAGGTGGGGCAATGGTCCTAAAGCCAGGGTTCCGCAGTCTCAGCAGGCTGTGAGTCTTTCAATATTCCCTAGTGAACAGGCAGCATTCCCAGCACTAACTCCTCAATATGAGTGCCTCAGAGCTCCTACAGCCTGGAAACACTATTTAATATTAATGCATTAATTATAATCATAAAACTAACAGCAGCCAGTATTTAGTGAGCACTATCTTTGTGCCACGCATGGTGCCCATGGCTTTGTTCTCACCGCTCTTCACTGAATCCCCAAAACCACCTCACGGAACAGGTAGGCTTGTCATCTCTTTTTGCAGAGGCAGGAACTGAGGCACAGAAAGGTTAAATAAATTGCCCAATATTCAAGCTGCTGGTAGGTAAATGGCACAGTCAGGCTCCAAACCTGCATGTAACTAGATTCCAGGGGCCTTTTAAGGTTGCTTTACCCACAGGAAGCATAACACAGTGGTTAAAGGCATGGACTCTGGAGCCAGCTACCTGACTTTGACACTTCCTAGCTGTATGACATTAAGCAAGTTACTTAATTTCTCTTTGCCTCTGTTTCCCCATCTATAAAATGGGTCCATGTGAAGATTAAATGAGTTAGTATTTGTAAAATACTTGGAATAATACCTGGCACACGGTATATACCATATTTTGTGTATATACCATATTTTGTTAATATGTATTTTGTTAAAGAAACAAAATAGACATAAAGGAAAGTACTTTAAATTCCATAGGTGAAAGACTAGTCACAGAATGAATCTTTTGGCTTTTTATGAGGAGGTTAAGTCAGTAAACAGGCAGGTACAATTTGCGGAAACCTCTGGATCTCCAATTTGGATTTTATAAGCTATCTCTACGTATCCTTAAGAAAAGGTTTAAGACACAGAGGCTCATCCTTAAACATTCAGTGGCTGTGACGATCACTTGTGTACCTGTGTGTAGTAGGTGTTGCCACGAGAGCAGTATAGGACAGGACCTCGGGGACAGGACCCACACCAGCTGCTCCTAGCCTCACACCTGAAAAGGAGAGAGCTTCTCCAAGCAAATGACTCTGTCTAAGCCTGGCATGGACAGGCGCCACAGTCACAGACCACAGAGCACCCGAACTGCCCTAACTGAACGGTCATAATGGCCCATGTGCATTTGGGATCCACGCCTAATTACACCAATATGAAAATTCACGTGTGTCATTGTTAACTTTAACCAGCCTCAGTTAGTCCAGGGTGTCACCCCACTCTTCCTTGTCCACCCTTTTGGGCCACCTGATTTTGGCTCTAGCCAGAGGCATCCCAGGGGTCAGCAGGTGAGCAGAGCCAGCCCCAGGATCCCAGGGTAGAGCTGCTCAGTGTCCCCTAGCTGTGGGAGCACCAGACATACGGTGAATACGAAAAAACTCAGGGGATAACCTGATACCATTAATTACTTCTGAAGGAACAATCCTAACTCTAACCACTCCTTGGACATTCCTAACCTCCCAGGATGGGAAAGAACTACCAGTACCGGATGCCCAGAACTTCCCCCTCAAGTTCCATCTCCACAGGTCCACAGCAGTGCCGAGCACAGGCACAGGGATTGAGCTGATCAGGAAACTCAATCACTGGAGGAAGTTTCTAGAGACAGAAATCTGAGCTGTATGATTATTGCAGAAAGCAGGTCAATCTTTCGGATTAAGCTTTTAGAAAGTAAATGTAATTCAAATTTCAGAGGGGTGGGAAAGTGGAGGATTTTATGGGGGGCAAAGTTACTTGGGGCTGTCATCTTTACTGAGTGTGTCCAAAGGTGGTGACATGGTCCCCGGAAATGGGATATAAAGTTGCTGAGGACAACTGTGTCAGTGTCCTGATAAATAGGAAGGCCTGGAAGACCTGGAAGACCAGAAAATTCGTATACCAGTCTTTTAAAATGTAATATACTGATTATATTAGGCAGATAAATGTTGACAGAAGCCTCTTTACTCCATGAGAGGCAAATCTAATGTTCTTTGGTTTTAGCAAGTCTCAAGGTATCTTTTCATTTCATACTAATGAGGAAATAGCCTTCTTAGGTAGGGGCCACATACAGGAGTAGATAAAAACACAGGCTTTGGAAAAAATTGAAGATAAATTGCTGGTTTCCTGGGTTCAGACTGATGGGTTGGTCATTTAAAAGCTGTAGCCTTGGGCAAATTATTTAACTGGTCTCAGTCTCAGTTTCCCTGTAAAATGAAAGTGTCTACCTCTTGGCCAGGTGAGGATTCAATGAGACAATTACATGTAAGTGCTTAGACTCAGCCAGGAACATAGTAAATGCTAAACAAATGGTGACATGTGACTGTCTATCCTTCTCTGCCCTGTTCTCTCCCTTTTCAGGGTCCCTGGGCAGCAGAGCAGAAGAGACATGCCATGGTGCTTAAATGCCCCCTCTCTTCCAGGCCAGGTTTAGCAGTAACCATGTTCCTCTACCTGGGGCCATTGCTTCTGTGGAGTGGCCTTGTTGACCTGGCTAGAACTCTGATAACTCCAGTCCCCACCACCCTGACACAGGAGCTGTAACAGTTTCTAGCTGTTGCTAGTCCCCAGGGGCCCCACCATTCACAGTGGGTTCCTTCAACTCTGCCTGTGCCACCATAAAGAATCCCTTCAATTAAATCCTTTGGATGGTGCTATCTGTTTCCTGCCAGAACTCCAACTGCTAAAAGTCAGGGTAAGGTGTTTGACACTAGAGCAGTCTCCGTATCGGTCCACCACTTACTCACCAAGAGCAGTGATGGAGACAAGGGTGCTGGCCCGGCGCTCCCCCACAATCTGCCACTCGCCGTCTACTGCCCGCACCCATTCGGTCACGTGGCATTCGTACTGGCCCTCGTCTTCCTTCCTGCTGTTGAAGATGCCCAGGTTGAATGAGTTGGGCTGCACCTGCTCCATCTGGATGCCTCCAAAGCTGCTGCGCTCCCAGTAGGATGATCCTGGCTGCACAGTGCCATCCCGGTCTAGCCACATGATATTGCTGTGGCGGTTCTGCCTGTCCACGAGCTGCCAGATGACGGAGAAGCGGCCCTGTGGCCTGCCCGCCGTACGGACACTGCAGGAGAAGTGTAAATCCTCACCCTCCAGGATGACACTGGCATTGCTGGCCACCTCCACGGAGATGCTGCTCTCTGGGAAGAGGGAGAGAGGAACACGCTGAGGGCTTTATGGTCTCCATGGTGCCCTCCCCACAGATCAACAGGCAGAGGGGTGCAAATGGAATCATACTCAGGTACAGTGAGCCTCAGAGAATAAAACGCACTCTGACACTTGCTGTTGCAAGCCCTGGCAGGTTCTGGGCATCACTCCCTGTGATTTTAGATCTGATAATCTAGGATGCTCTTTGCTGTGTGCAGAGGACTAGGATAATGAGATTCTAAGACCTGAGACTAAATCAGAACCTAAGAAATACAACACAATGACATGATGTTTAGGAAATAAAACAATTTATCAGGTAACCTATTTAGCTTGAGTTGAGGGCTTTTCAAGTTGGACTTTCAGCAAGATGAGTAACTCCAAAATCCTACTTCACTTCAATCTCCCACCATTCAGTGCTACAGTAGTCAAATAAAAGCTGAACATCCTTAACGTGCCATTTGAGTCCTTTAGAACAATATTAGGGAGTAGAAAAAAAATGGCAGGAAGTACTTAGAAGATAATGTGTGCTTAAGTGTGGATAATAACGGAGCACAGATGGTCTAATTTCACAGAGTGTGTGGGGAGCGAGCTTTCATACATTCATTAACACAGAGAAGAAACCAGAGCGCATCACCCACCACTCTCTTGTCTGCCCATGGTCAGCCCTGGGGTTTCCTTTGCTCTCTACCTGGAAATATTCCTCCAAAGTCTGGGATAAGGATTCCACTCCCTTCTCAGCCTTAGTCTGGCCTCTGCTACTTAGCCAACTAAACTCTCTCAGTTGAATTATTTAAACTCTATATGCTTCAGTTTCTTCTTCTGGAAGAGAGGTAGAGTACTATCTTTAATTGTAGAATTATTAAAAGATTAAAAAGTAGGCCAGGCATGATAACTCACACCTGTAATCCCAGCACTTTGGGGAGGCCAAGGCAGGAGGTTCGCTTAAGGCCAGGAGTTCAAGACCAGCCTGGGCAACATAGCAAGACCCCATCTCTTCAAAAACTTTTAAAAAAATTAGTTGGGCAGGGTGGCGTGTGCCTGTATCCCAACTATTTGGGAGGCTGAGGCAGGAGGATCGCTTGAGCCCAGGAGTTCGAGGTTACAATGAGCTATGATCACGCCATTGCACTCCAGCCTGGGCAACAAAGTGAGTCCCTGTCCCTTAAAAAAAAACAAAGTAAAAGAGATAATGCATGTAGATTCACCTAACACACAGTGGGCTTTCAAAAACTCGTCCCCATGATCATGATTAACTTTACTATTCCTAACAACTCTTTGTTTTTATAAACATCATGGATATCCTAATTTATCTTCATTATGCATATATTACTTTATATAATCACTTACATTGAGTTCAAAAGGTTCATAAGTACTAAATAACACAAAGTATCATTAACTAACTTGGCTCCAATTTTCTGGGCACCACTCACATGAAACATATACAATAAATTTAAACCAATAAATTAAATCAAATCCCAGATTAAAGAGGCACACCCAATTACTGAGAGAAAACACACACATACACATAACAATGCATCTGAATCAATCTTTCCTCCCCTTAATTTCCCAACAGGCAGAAACAGACAAAGATGAGCATCGAGCCTCAGCATTGAGCTGTGATTTTCATGAGTATGCCTGCTGCCCATTCTGGATTTGCTTGTTTCACGTGGAAAAAAAGATCTGGACAGTGCAGGGAACAATTTTCTCAGGAGGGCAATGTCGCCCAGGAGTCATGTCAAGACAATTCATTGGAGACAATGGGGCTCCTGAATAGTCACCATCTACAGCACTAGTGGCTAGGAGCATGGATTTGGAGACTTCCTAACTCTGTAATCTTGGGGTTCTTACTTAACCCACCCAAGCTCCAATTTCTCATGTACAAAATGGAGATACTAGTAGTGCCTGCTTCTTAGGATCATGACATTGAGAGGATTTAGAGGAGGTAATTATTTTTCATCATCGTTAATAACAACAATATTCCTCTTTGGATTAAAGAATCATCCCCACGGGTAATCAATTCAAAATGAGGGATTAAAAGGGCAACTTCAGCATCAAGGGAGGAAATCCTTTTGCATGTCTTAAGCAGAAGAACGACTCACAGGACGTCACCCCCATTTCCTGCTATCCCCCCAGCAGACTCTTAACTAAGTCCTGGCTTTTTTACAAAAAGGGCTGCTGTTTGGTGCTCTGTGGCTTGAGCAAGCCTGGAAAAACCACACAGTTAAAAAGTGGAGCTACAAGAAGAAAAGCCACTCCAGCAGCCGAGGCAAAGGCAAATACAGACCTGGTGCCTTTACTGTCCATTAAGACTATTTACAAGGGTTCCCAGGCCTGAGAAAAGGCAGCCACAATTTAAAACTCTCTGGATTAAGTGAAAACTAGGACAGAACTAATGAGAATCTGAGCATATGTTCACAAATGAAATTTCAAATCAGGAGGTGGATGGTGTAGCACAGGCTAAGCGCAGAGCAGCGGATTTGGAGTTAGAAGCAAATATTTCCTAACGCGACGCAAGCTCAACCTCCAGCTGAACCACCGACTCAGTGGTTCCGCTGTGTCATGCTCTGACTTCTTCACTTACAGGGTGGATATAATATTGGCCTCTACAAGGACTTGAGAGGTAGGCGTGGAGAAGGGGATGATAAACGCAGAAGCACTTGGGGCTCTTAGGAGGAAAAGCGCCATTAAAATCCAAGGCATTATCACCATTACCGATGTGATTGTTGTTCTTTGTAGACTTACCCAAGTGGCCTTGGGACAGGATCTGGTGGTGCTGGGGGACTTTAACTACCCAGTTATCTGCTGGAAAAGCAATATAGCAGGCCACAGATCATCAAACAAATTCTTGGAAGGGGTTGGGGGAAATCTTAGCACAAAAGATACAGGACGTAAATATCGTGGCTGCCCTTCACTCGATCCTTATGAAACAACGAGGAATTAGTTGCAGATTTAAAAGTAGAGAGTCCACGGTTAAGGCAGGCATAGACCGACAGGAAAATAGTACAGAGAGTGGACATTCACTTCAATAATTTCAGTTGTATAAATATTCAGCAAGCACCTACTCTATGCAAAGCACCATGCTAGGCATTGCAAGGGGGAAAACAGGTCTAAGAAACAAAAGAATTTCAAGATAATTAGGTGTGTATGTGTGGTTTTTAAAAATAATAATAAGAAGCATGTTCTTAATGATCCTGTTGATGAGCAAAGAAAAAAAGAGTGGCAAGACCCTATGTCTATTTTTTACTTCACACTTGAAGAGAAATATTTTAAATGTGCAAAAGTATAAATAAAAATGTTATGGAAATCATTACAAGGCTAAGAGAAAGAATAGTTTGAGCAGCTGAGAAAAGGTTAAAGGTTAGTTTTAAAATTTTACCATCTTATTCAAAATCAGAGCATTGTAAGTTTTTATTCTCTTTTTACTAAAAACAGAATTATGAGGGAAATGAGATTAATAAGAACATCCTGACACTATGGATGTTTAAACACAACCTGAGCAAACGCTGGCAGTCTCTAGAATCCCCCAGTAATGGCACTACCCACCCAGACAGCGTCAGCTTACATGGAGGCAGGGAGCCCACTGAGGCAGCCTCGGAAATCAGCTAAGCTTTATAAGGCTGTGCTCCAGGAAGATGTGAGAGATCCCATCTATAGACTTTTCAAAATGCCATTTCAATAGGCAAGACAATTAGGGAAATGGCCACCTTTATACCTAAAAAACCCAGAAGGCAAATCCTTCTTAATAATGTACTTTATGGTTTAAAATCCTCCCATAAAAGACCACCTCTCCTTAAGTGAGGTTTCAAGGCAGGCATCCACCCACTTCGTCTGGGGCTTAATTCCCACACAGGAGCAAACAGCTTTCTGGGATTCCTGGTTTCCCTCCAAGCTGAGCTGTCACTGCAGGTGTCTGCATGGGGCTGCTAGTGCTGGGATCTGCCAGCGCCCTGCTCCAGCCTGTGACACATCCCTTATCCTGATGCTCTGCCACATGGGGGGCTGCTAGGTGTGGGCAGGCAAGCTGCAGAGAGAAGACAGTTTCCATGGGTTCTCTCCCAGCTCTGCTTTAACCCTCAGTTCCACCCGCCCTCCCCTCAGCCCCCCTGTGGCTGTTCTCTCTCCCCTACTTCTCCTAAGTGATGCTGAACTAAGGGAGAAGGAAGTAGCACGTCCCTCTACTTACTGAGAGGGAGGACTATGATGGGGATGTTCTTGGGACGCTTGCTCTCCTTGTCGATGAATTCCCCGGTCACTGTTTTCTCTCGCTCTGTCACCCGACAGTTGTATTTCCCACTATCTTCCTGGCGGAGGTGGTAGATCTTCAGCACAAAGACACTGTCGCTCTCTTTAGCCACCTTAAGCTGTCCCCTGGCTTCCCGGTGGGCGAATTCGCTGTTGAGGACTGGCACAGCATTAGGCCCCATGGTGGCGATGAGCGAGCTGTTAAAGGCCCAGGAGACCGCGAAGTAACGGTCAGGAATGTTCTGAGCCTCCAGGATGCATCTGAACTCCACCAGCTCACCCACCGTGTGCAGCCGCTTGTCCGTCTCCAGCCGAACAGTGAAATCTTTGTCTGAGAAAACATAGCAAATGGACACATTCTGCATGCATGAGGGCCCCAACTAACCGAACTGCATCAGCAAATCCCCACTTTACAGTTCTAACTACAGGGGAGACACCACTGCACCTATCTTGGGAGAAAAATCCAACTCAGACCCAGGTGATCCAAGGCCCAGAGAAATCCTTGAATATCAGAGAGAGAATTCAAAGGTACTCGTTCTGGACAGTCTAAGGAGCTTGTTATCCCAATTGAGACCAATGGGGCTCAGTTCAAAGCTTAGGATGCCCTAGATTAGACTCCCAGAGGTCAGTAAGGAACTCCTGATATCACTTAAATGGCAGATTGCAAAGATCTAGCCTTGATATATGCACCCAGAACTCCATTTAAGCAATAGGATTATAAATATTTTCAGCAGATATTATAAGACTCACCCACTGAGGTCTTTGAGACAAAATTAGAAAGTGGCCTAGGTGCTGACCCCAATCCTAATAAATACTCAAAGATGAGTATATTGAAATACTCTCTCCACCCGCATGTGAATACTAGAAATAAGACATAGGTAAGACAAACCCTAACAGAATTACATAGGAAAAATGAAAACTAATGTCTTTTCACTAGTCTACCACCTGTTAGATCAAATCTTTAGGCAGATGGAGAGGGAAAATACCTGCTTCAGCTGAAAGCTAGACAACCTCTGAAATGGCCAATGAACCCAAGCACCCTTCAAAGAGCTAGGTGTTCAACCAGGCAAAAGGAGTTGAACAAAGAAGGCGCATCACCACTAACGGTGTCACGGCACATCATGTAATGGTGTGCAGTGACTGTTGATCGCACGACATTGAGGGGTTAAGAAACGGAGTTAAGGGTCAGAGACTGGAGCTGTAACCACTGCCCAGACCCCTCCTCCTTCTAGTTCCAGCTCTGGTCCTCTAAGGAGAACATCAAGGGGGGAAATCCCATGCCAGGGAGGTTTGGATTCCTTACAGATTCATCAGCTCCAACATCGACTACCTTCCATGAACAGCCTTTACCACTGTGTTCAAACCCTTGCCCACCCATCCCCTATCCCACGAGCTCTTCAAGCAGATGAGGATCCTGTCTCCCAGAGAAAACACAGGAATCACGGGTGAGCTGCGTCCGCATCCTCTTCTCCAGCCCGAGCTCTGCTTCACGTCCACCTGTTCCCCGGGCTCTCCAGCCCCTCCCCTCCCACCAGGGCCAGGGTCCTCCCCGAAACACCCCTTCTCTCCAGTGACCTAACTCCTTCCTTTACTACCTAACTTCCAGACAGAGCAAACTGCACTCAGCAATGCTGGGGCTCACCTCCAATGTGTTAGCTGCTGCTGCAGCTTCCACTCCCCAAGGCACCAGTCCCGAGAGACACGGATTGAAGAGGCAGGTTTTCATCCATCTGCCTGGATGAACACACCCATGTGGGACTGTGCCCGTATTATCTGCTGGACATTGGCTCTCTGGTCAACCAAACTGCAGTCCTTTACAACCCAACATCAATGATAAAAAAGCACTCCTTCCACATAAATGCCACTGGGGCTGTGCAAGGGGTGCCCCAGGCCTCAGGCCTTTCCACTGCTCCGGGTTAGGCTGGCTGCAGCTGTGGCTTTCTTCTTTTGGTAGCCAAGGGCTCTTCTCATCTCATGGGAATCCCCCCATGGCTTAGTGACGCCGTCACCAGGCTGAAGACACAAGATTTACAGTGCACCGCCCCCCTTTCTGTACAGCAATTGGTTCTTGGTTAGCCCCCGTCAATTATATCTCTAGAAATTGATCTATGCTTTTTCCAATACCCCTCCCTCCTCAACTCACTGAAATTTGGCTTCTGGCCATTCTCCTATGCTTCACTCACCTAGCAAATGTCACCAATGATCCACCCTACCCTCCACCCCCATCCCAACCAAAGGCTTTTCTCAAGCAGGTTGAAGCCTCTGGACCCACTCTCCTCCCTTGGACCCCACGACACCTTCCCTCCTGCTCCTCTTGCTGCCTGACTACTCTGTTCCACTCCTTCTCCCTGGGACCTGCTTCTCTGACCACCTCTTAGTGCTGCTGCTCTCCCAGGCCCTTTCCTGTGTTTACCCCCCGGGCTTCTCCTGGGTCCTCATCACTCCCAAGTTCAGTCTCTAACTGAGCTCTAGTCCCCTATGTCCGATGACCCATATACTGAGCATCTCTGTAAGAGTTTGCTTATAGGATGGACTCCTTGACTAAAATTTACAAAAGCAAAAGACAAGACAACCTGTGCTGTCGCTAATGGGGAGGCAGAGACTTTCCAACAGGACTGTGTGTGTCCTCATTCCTATTCCTTCCCCCTCCCTTCTGTGCTCCCACAGTTCAGGGACCCACCAGAGCCCTAGCCTTGGGCTCCCAGCCAGCTGGATTCCTCCCTTTATTTTTTTGCCTCTAGCACCCACTGACCTAGCCCCAGCCTTATTAGATCTTTCCTAACTGGTCTCTTGACTTCAGACACAACCTGTTTTATCAGCCTCCAGGCAGCTTCCATGGGTTTTTCCTTCTAAAACCCTGATCTGATTGTGCTACTCTCTGCTTAAAAATCTCTATCTCCTCTCCCCCAACTGCCTGCAGCAAGAGTTTTCAAACTTTATTAGGAGGGGGATAGGGGAAGGGGACTTCCTTTATTCATACAAAATCTTTTGCTGCTCAATATAGAAAACATTTGGTTGAAGTTGGGGGAGGGGGGAACACCCAGGCCCTCAGATGTCTTCTCCCTGCACACTTGGGTGTGCACACATGCACATGCACACACACACACACACACCCCATGTGCACCTTGGCACCTCCATGGGGCTCCTGAGGTTTTAAGAAGAACAGCTTGAAAACTCTTGGTCCACAGAGTCAAGTCCAAGCTCTGCATCACAGCATCTGGGGCTTCAGGCTACCTTTCCTTTCTCCTCCCATCACTCAAATCTGCAACTCAGCATCTAGTCACACTTGACTTCTCTCTGCTTGACAAACATATCAAATAATTTTGCACCTTTATGCTTCTCCTCCTGCTTGACTCCTCAAGCTTCAAGACTCAGCTCAAGTTGCCAAACTTATTGGTTTTCCTGGATTTGTCTTATCAACCATCCCATCCAGGGAAAGCTTATAGTTGCAAGAACACTTCATATTTCCTGTGTTCCCAGAGCACTCTCTACAAATGCTATCATACCACTTAGCACATTCTACTTGGCCACTGGTTCTCAGGTCTGCAAGTACCTTAAGTGCAGATACCAAGTATTATTCATTTTTCAATCCCTTAATGCTTATCACCACACCTTTGATGCTAGGGAGTCTGACTAAACATTTACTGAAATGAACAAAGAGAAGGGTAAAGCTGGAGATGCAACTTCTTAGCCTAAACAGCACAGGAACACAGAGCCAAGTCACCAACTTTTTATTTCACTTAGTTTTCCCTTTGCTGGCTTAATCTGGATACATTTGTAGGGCAAATTCAAAGAGTCCTAGTTCCAAATTGGTAAGATTAAAATAAAGAAGATTAACTGAGGCAACCTAATTTAAAAGCATTAAGAGTCAAAATTTGGTTCGGACTTTTGAAGCTGATCTAAAACCATCCAGGAAGGGAGAGGATAAATATGAAATAAAGCCCCTTCGATAGGTTTCTTCATATTGGAAGATCCAGAACCTGCTAAATGTCGTACAGAGCAGATAAAGTGTTTCCCATCCAGGAACCCAACCCTTCTGGTAAAAGCGCTTCCACCCATTAGATGTCCAGAGAATCACTTCTGCCCTAAAAGTTGTGGCTGACAAAACATAGACAGCAGAAGAATCACCTGGGAAGCCTACTGGAAACCCAGCTTCCCAGGTCCCACTCCAGCAGCCTCTGATTCAGGACTTCTGGCATGAGGCCCCGGAATGTGTACTGCTAGGTGAGTGTGACATGCTACTCTAGAATGGCAGAGGGACTAAGCAAGGACCAAGACAGCTGACTAACAGATGGGACAGGGAGCCCAGAGGACAGGTGCTGAAGAGGGGCCCCACTGCAGCTCACCCCACATGAGCCACACCTGCACTCCCTCACCAGGGCTGGGCATTGACATGAGAAAGGCTCTGAGGCCTGTCTCTACACCTCAGTGACCACACGACGACCACCTTCCCACAAGAACCTGCCCTCCAGCCCAGCTGAGTCTTTGGCTCTGGCCCGGAGCGTGGCATGCTCGGGAGTGGGAGGGTGGAGTCTGGCGCCACAGGAGATACCAGGAGGAACCAGGAAGAATTCAGCTCGCTGTGCCACCACCACTGTGCCCCAGCTCTAAACACAGCACTCAACCTCCTCAGGGACCCTCTCCAGGTCTTCACTTGAGAAAACATCTACGGTGGAACCCAGTACTCTCTAGACTGGCCTCATCAACACACCCTGTGACTTTTCCTGGGGCCCCACCATAAAGTAATCTGCACTCAGCATCCTCACCTGTAAAATGGGAATATCACCACACCTCCTCGCCTCACACAACCTCTAAGGGACTGTGAAGTGATACGTGATAAAGCATTTTAGAAATTATAAGATACGGCCAATGAATATTATTGTATCAATATACAACATAATAATTTAAGCCAAAATTTCTCTAGTTTATAATTTTATACCTCACATGGAAGGCTCATTATCTCAAATGTTTTCTACAAATGAAACCAGATGGGTACCTGAAGAAGGCGACATCAAACAGGGTGGCAACTGTGGCTGATAGGAGCGGAAGCCCAGAGTCCTAAGATACATACACATGGTTTCTGTGAAATCTCCCAATTTTTTAAATGAGCGTCCGATTCAAGAAAATGTAAAACATCGTGTAGGTCAAAGAAAACATGTCTATGAGCAAGGTTCAGTCTGTGCAGCATCTGTGACTCCCTAGAAGATCAGGTCTTAGGAGACCCATGTCCTATACAACCCTCAGCTCCCTCTGGCCACAGGTAAGACCATCTTTGACTTCATATGGAAACCTATTGTACCATTAAAGGTCCCCAAAGAAGGAGTCCCCACACCCTCCCAGTGTCTGACAACCTTCACCACAGACAAAGAATGGAGACAAGAGGCTCAGGGAGACTGACCAGTGGGCTGAACGTTGACCACGGCTCCCTCAGAACGCTTTCGGGTCATGGCATACCACGACCCATCCGGGTCCTGGATCCACTCGGCAGCCTCACAGTAGAACTCGCCATGGTCGGCAGGCTGCAGGTGGAAGATGGTGAGGCGGAAGGTGGTCCTCCCCAGCTTGTCCAGCCGCACCTCCCCCAGGCTCTGCCTCTGGGCGTACTCGCTGCTGGAGTGAAGCACGAAATCTCTGCTCAGGGAGATGACCTCCACAGGCTTCTCGCCACCTTTCTGCCGCAGCCAGGCCACAGACAGGTGACTGTGCTGGACCGTCTCCGTGGCCACCTCACAAGTGAGCTCCAGTGGGTCCTGCTCCACTTTGTGCAGAGTCTGGGGCATGGCAGTGGTCTGCAGGGAGTCTGGGATCACTGCAACACAGAAATGTCCCAAGAGTGCAGTCACAAAGCCACAGAATCTTAGACTTCAGGGGGGCTAAGTTCCCACTCCACGCAGGTTTCGCTGTTACTGTGTCTCTAATGGAATCAGCCTTTAACCACTGATTCAAGGCCACAGACTACCCCAAATGACACATAAACAGAGTTTTCTGTTTGGATTTGGAATGCATTTTTTTTTGCACTTATACTTACCTGTTTGATATTTTAATAACACTCAGATAAAACATAGGTTGTATTTCATTTTACATAATAAATAAATTCCCTGAAAATACCATGTAAGTTCCAAGGCTATGTCATAAGAAAAAAAAAAAAATACCATGTAAGAATAATTTTCTTTTAGGTCAAATAAGATTTTTTTGTTGATTTTAGTATTGCTTTGAGATACTTTAACTCCATCTCCATCTGACCTTCAAATGGAAATGGCTCCTGGAACTTTTAATTTTACATTTCTATATAACTTCCTCATTTTCTCTCTTCTCTCCTCATCCCACAACCTCATTCCCCAACTTACTTCAGGACTGTATTGCTCTAGGAAGAGTATTTTTTAAAAAACAACATTTTTGGTAGAAAAAATCATCACCATCCCCTATTTTTAATAAATTTAATTTTCACATAACTCATCAGTAAAAGTGGTCCATACTGGAAGGAAGCCACAGCCTGGGATGATTTGGGCAAGTGAGGGGATCTCCCCTGTGGTCCCTTGGTCAGAATTGTACACCCTGATCCTTACATCTTCCTGGAGATTAAACACTACCATCTCTCTGTCTGATGAGGGCATCCCAGTCACAACTAGTATGTGTTTTCTCCCTGGACTCATCCCAGATTTGGGTCTTAAAGGTCTTTTGTTGGGATACAGATTTGTTAAAGAAAGGAAAAGTAAATAGATGACAGTATTTGTGTTAATAAAAAGCATATCAACACCCCCTGCCTAACTGTAATAATAAACGCTGGAAATTAAGACTTGGGCAGAAAAATAGAACAGCCTTGATAGGGTTAACCCTTTGACAATGGCAAACACTGTGGCTGGTGCTATCCACAGTGAAAGCTCCCCACTCCCTCCTCCTCATGTTACCTCCATCACTCAAGGAGCACCAAAGGATACAGCTAGTTCATAATTCCTAACTCATGGAGCCAAAGGACCTGCGAACACACTCCAGGTCTGAGCAAGGACCTGCAGCTACATTCGCTTCCTGACTCAGCAGCACCCCATGCGTCTCAGGGCCTGTCCAAAGGCCCATCCTTTGCAAGAGGTTTTGCCTCTCTTCCAGCTAATGTCATAGGCTTCATCTTCCTCATCATTCCTTCAGATCATCAACCACAAATGTCCCCGTCTTATATTTTCATATCCCCTTTCACGAGCTAGAGGTGAATTTCAGCTTCTGAAATTCTTAACATCTGCATTAGATCTTTTTTAAGTTTCAGCCTCAACCTTCTATTATCCTGCCATTATTTACAAGAAAACACAGAAATTTGGTTCACTTATGCTATCTGTTGACCTATAAAATATCTGGGAGGGTTGGGGAGTTGGTTTTTTTAAGTCAAATTCACGGTATAAAAAGAAATTGCACTATAAAAGAAGTGAGTCAGGCCAGACACTGGCCATGTGAATACAGCATCTCCTTACCCACTAGGTTCATCTTTGCACTGTAACTCCCAAAGTATCGCTCATCAGTGTTGGGCGTGTGGCATTCATACTCCCCGGCATCCCGGGCCTGGAGATCCGTGATGTGCAGTAAGGACGAGTTCCCCTGGACTCTTTCCACGTAGATCTTCCCACCGCGGACACGCTGGGTGTAGATGGCATAAGGGAAGGAGGAGTCCACAGTGCTGACAATTTGCACCTCTCGCTCTGGCGCGGAGGGCAGGTAAATGGACCACTGGAAATTCTGCTCAGAAGGGCCCTGGTAGCCACTCACGTTGCACCAGATGGTGATGTGGGAGCCCTCCGTGCGGTACAAGGGTCCTTCCTGAACAGTAACTTGCCGCTGGGCTGACACCACACCTACGAGAAAGCGAGATACACACAACACGTTCACTTACTTCTCGGACCAAAATGCAAAATAGGCAGCAATCTCCAAAGGATTTGTTATTTTTGTGACAGGATAATAATATAAATAGCGTACTGGCCCTTTTACAGGCGCTCTGTGATTTATAAATATTAATTAAAACACTCTGTGGTAATGCACTGTCCCTAATTTGCATATATGGGAATTTGATTGTGCAAGGACATGGTTTTGTTACTTATTCAACGGCTGACCCTTGGGAATTTCATTTAGTCCCTCTATTTGTCATTTATGTGGCAGTTTTATATCTATTTATTAATGCTGTTTATAAAGTTTTTAATAAAATGAGCAGGAAAAGTTGAATCCCTGGCAAAAATTCAGATAAAAAACAAATAAAAGCAATGGTCTTGGAATGTGGCTGAAATTAAACCTTCCTTGATTAGAGTGCTGGAGGTAGAGAGTCCTGGGAGCATCCATTTGTTGGTGCTGCACCTTCCTACATTTTCAGATGTAGCTACTCCCTGACACCACCCTAAGGAACATTCCTTAGTTTCTCTCCCCTCCATAAATGGAGGTAGAGCTGCACTCCTGCAGGCTGCTGCCATTGTAAACGAAGCACACACAATATGAATGTGAAGGGCTAAAGCAGATCCTGCTGCCCACATTCCCACTAACTGACAAAGGGGGGAGCTGACAGTGCACAGCAAAACCTGTAACAAGGAAAATCAGGCTGCCCTCGAGCTCACCACTCAATTCGCCTACTGTCCCCCTGCCTCCTGGCTGAGATACCGTTTTCCAAGGTCACTTCTGCCTGCCTGCCTTCTCCACATTTCTCTTAACATGGCACAGTGAGTTTAATTTCCCATTCCATGCCAACACAACACTGATGGTGCATGAGCCACTCAGAAGGTGGGAGGAACACCCTTTTGCCCTCTCCCTCGGCAGCAGCCAGGCACTGCAGTGTGGCAGAAAGAGCAGGTGAGTTCTAGTGGCAGCTTTGCCACCAATTAGAACTGGCTGGGTCACCTTGGACAAATTGCTTTTCCTCTCCAGACTTTGATATCCTCATCCATAAAATGATTTCTAAGAAGGCTTAGGGGAGGACTAGCATATGTCCCAATACTGGCTTTGTCACTTACTAGCTGTGACCTTGGGTAAGTTCTTTACCCTCTCTAAGCCTCAGTTTCCTCATCTGTAAGATGGGGATTATAATGCATGCCTCATAGAGTTATTGAAAAGATTTAATAAGACAATGTCTATAAAGCCCCTAGCATAGGTCCTAGCCCACAATCAGTCCTCAATAAAGAGCTGCTAGCTAAGACCCCTCCCAGCTGGAACATTCTGTGGCTCTGGATACACAGGGGATAGGATTTGGCCAATGATCACTCAAGGACATTTCAATGGCCACTGGACAATGACACCATCTCTGGGCTGCCCACCTCCACCCCCAGCTACAGGCCACTCCCATGAAAGATTCCCTCCCCTCACCCAAGTGGGAAGGGCAGCTGCCCCTATCTGAAGTGGATCCAGCTGGTGAACAGACGGGACAGCTCAAATACCAGTGGGATGCAGCTCTCAGCCCGGCCTCAAAGCAAGCTGATCTAATCCGCAGGATGACAGACCTCAAAACAAGGAAAGGCCTGTGGCTTATAAACTTTTGTTTGTGCAGAACCTTTTCTCCCAAACAAAATCTCACATGGAACCCCATCTTGGCCTTGGCAGAAGCAGGAAAAATGAAACTGGCAAGGGGAGGGACCAAATCAACAGAACAAAGCGGTATGTGCATTTATCTGATATGTTCTGGCTAGTGCCATTCATTGCCATAGCTAAAGTCAGGGAGAAGATAACTCATCAGTAATTTTCAGTATGTTAAAATTTGGTGTATAACATTTTGACTATATGTACTTTTTTGTGACAACTTAAAAAATATACACAGTCATGTACCCATAATGATGTTTCGGTCAATGATGGACGCATGTACAATGGGGGTCCCGTAAGATTATAATGGCGCATGAACAGAAATCTGACATATGGCACTTGATACTGGCATTGCAGATCAAGTAGGGGAAATGATTGATATTCAGTAATGGTGCTGGGACAATTGGTTTTCCATATGAAAAAATACATAGAAATAAAAATATATACACCATCTAGGTTTGTGTAAGTACACTTTATGATTTTCACACAACGAAATCACCTAGCTACACATTTCTCGGAAGGTATCCCTATCATTAAGTAATGCATGACTGTGTATACACATACACACACATATGGTGACAACTGAATCAAATGTTTGCAGTACTGAAGCGCAGAACACTTTGAGAACAATTTAACCACATTCATAACATTTAGGTCTCCTTTGCATTGCAGTGTTCTACGACAGAACAGCAATCACCACTCCCCACTGGCTGTAAAGAAGGCTGGAGGCAGGTCGGGGCACACCAGCATCTTCCTTTAAGGACTACTTCTCAACCCTGGACCTATGCTGGAATCACCTGGGGAGCTTTAAAACATAACAGTGCCCGGACCCCACCTGACATAATTGGTCTGGGGTGCAACCGGGGCATTAAGAGTTTTAAAAGCTGATTCTAATTAGTTGTAGCAGAGGAAAGAACTGGTATTTTAAAGTGCATCTACCTACATGGTGCCAGCCAGGTGCTCAAATGAAAAAATATATCCTAACTTAAGGCTCTCAGTGGCTTTAAGCTCCTCCCTTCTGCAGAGACTCTACAAAGATTTGGTTCCAGAAAGTCTCATTCTCCTCTAGTCTTTCCCTGTGCAGAAGAAAGCAGTAGAGACCCATCTGATACTGGCTCTTGTGATACAATGCGTTTAACCAGAGTGCCTTCTATTTACACACCTTACAAAAGTGCGATCAGTGGATCGCACACATCCCTCCTCACCCAAAGGTAAACAGTGTGAAGTGGCCTGAATAAGCCAGGGCAGCAGGGTCAAAATAACTTGTCTAGGCCGGAAGCAGGTTATAAACAGCCGTGGAATGTACTTTAACCACATACATTCAGCTGTACCTGTTTATTAAATATCTCCTTAGCGTCCCTCTGCCCCAAAAACGGCCTTTGACCCCTGAAAAAATGCCGTTCTTAGGAAGTAGATGTTAACACTGAAATAAAATTAACATTTTCTTCTTGGCAGTTTAATTCCCCTTCCTCACCTCTCCCTCCCCATTTCCTTCTCTTGGCCCTGGCCCTGCTGCTCAGACCTTGCTGCCTCAAGCAGACCCAGGTCCCCAACCCTGACCAAGGCATCCTCTGACCCCACTGCCACATCCATCTTCCCTCTCAGCCTACAATAGAAGACTCCTCCCAGTCAAGGATGACTATTTTAAAAAAATAACTCTTTAAACACTCTGTACTCTTTGGATTACTGTGCAATAAGCAAATATTACTTCTGTAATATAAAAAGATCAAAGTGTTATATATAACTGTATAAAAAGAACTAGGAAGAAAATACAAGGTGATAGGATGGCAAGTGATTTTTATTTTCTTCTTTATATTTTACTCCCTCCCCCAGTCCTCTACAATAAGTATGTACTAGTTTTATAACTAGAAAACAATTTTAACCAAAAATAAAGATAATGCATGATTGCTGTATAAAATTTCTTCTGTGTTCACTACTGTAGTATACTAAAAATATATACATTTGGTCTTTGACCCCAGTTTCTGGCACTGAGCTAAATCCCTTTGAATTCCCTAAGTGACTGCAGTGTCTTTTATTATTCATAAGAAGCGTCATACCTGGGCTTATGCTAATGAAGTGACTCAAGGAGGGCCCTTAGATAGTTTCAAGGAAGGGACTGTCCATGCTTAGAGGGTTGGAACTTTCAGCCCCACCCCCAGACCTCTGGGGACAAAAAGGGGGGTGGAGATTGACCCAATCACCAATGGCCAGTGATCAATCATACCCACGTAATGAAACCCTGTAGGAAAATCCTAATTGGCAAGATAGGAGAGGGCATGGAAGCTCTGTGCTACTCCTCCTCATACCTTGCCTTGTGCAGTAACAGAGCTGACTTGTGTGGTCAATAGAAAATGCAGAAATGATGGAGTGTGACTTCCACGGCTAGGTCATAAAAAGATAAACACCATGTTGTGAGCACATCAAAGCAGCTCTGGGGGTGGGGGTGGTCTACATGAGGCCTCCTGCCAACAGCCAGCACTAACCTGCCAGCATGTAACTGAGCTACCTTGGATGTGGATCCTCCAGCCCCAGTCAAGCCTTCAGATGATGACAGCCCCAGATAACATCTTAACTGCAGCCTCCTGGGAGATCCTGAGCCAGAACTATCCAGTTAAGATGCTACTAAACCCCTGAACCACAGAAACTGTGTGAGATAATAAATATTTATTGTTGTTTTAAGCCTTAAGTTTTGGGATAATTTGTTTTGCACCAATATATAACTAATACAGACATCTGCAGTTCATAATATTGAATGCAAAACTGTGTTACATGCACGTGTGTGTTCTTGAGAAAAGGGTCCGTACGTTTCAAAAGATTCTCAAAGAGATTTAAGACCCAAAAAAAGATTAAGAAACATTATTGTTCAGACAATAAATGGTCAGTGGGCAAGGCCATGTCCTTTTAGATTGAGTTTTGACAATCCCCAGTCACATTAACACCTAGTATCACTTAACTAGTTTTTCAAGATATTGCCTGTCCAAGGATGTTCCCACTTCTTTGTGCTCAAGCCCTAGATGAACCTGGCTAGGGGCAGTATGATTCAGAAGTTAGTAAGCAGGGACGGGTCCCTGTGCCTGGGAAAGCCAGTTTCTCAAGCATTTTTTGGAATATACCTTGGCTCAGGGGCCTACATCTTTATGCACAGGATCCAATTTATATGTTCAAGATATGTGACTGAGCATGTCAAAGTGTCAGAAGGATCTACCTCACCATTTTACATTTACCCTTCCAGGTGTAGGTTCTGCAATCATCACAGATCATTCAGCACCCTGCTGCTCCAAATTCTGCATGTGATTTGGCCACACTAGTATATTTCTTTATCTATAAAATTAGAATAATGTAATGTACCATGTATCAATCTCATAGAGAAACCCTAGAGATCAAATAATACTGTGACAGCCACCAAATAAATATTTTAAAATTTCATCTCATTTCTACCAATATGAGATATCAATCTAAAAACAGGAAAAATCTTTGTAAGTACAAGAGCATTAAAAAGAACATTAAGTTTGGGTTAAAAACACAAAACTCCATATGCAGTAAGTTATGTTTTAAAAAAAAATTTCTGTTTCTAGAAAAATGACCAAACAAAACATTGATGACATTGGGCTGAATCACTGGGTGGTGGGAATATGGGGATGTTCCCCTGCTCCTATTACAGGGTAACAATATCTCCTGTTCTCTATTTTCCCATTTTCCTCTATGTTCCCATTTTTTAGATCAGGAAGTATATGTTGCTTTTAAAACCGAGATCGATGATCGTAATGATGAGCACGTTTTTGTGCGTTGGGCAGTCCTAACTGTTCTGCTTACGCCACCTCATTTAATCCTCACAGCAACTGAATGGGGTCAATTTAATTACGGTCACATTTATCAGACAAGGAAATCGTCTTCAAGGTTAAGTAACTTTCTCCATGACACAGACTGTGACTAACAGTTTCCTTAGTCTATGGCTCATCCTGAATGTGCTCTGTGAATAGCAGTGATGAGTGATAAAGCACTGACTGGACCTTCTTGCCCACTTGGTACTAAAAGACATGACGGGGAATTCATCCAGCCTCAAGTTAAAAATGGGCACTGAACTTAACTGCTATAGCACGTTGAACAGGTGGAGACCAGGCCACCTAAGAGCTTCATGAAATGTCAAGGCTCCTCAGACAGAGCAGTCAGAAAGGTCCCTTCAACCGGCACATCAGTGACAACATCTGGGGAGTCCTACTTGTTAGCCTTCAGCCACAGGGGTACTAGAAGTGGCATGAGCTAAAAGATCATTTTTCTAGATATGAAAATTTTTTTGACCCCTTTCCAGATCAGGTGACAGGCAGATCCAAAACTTGGACCTTACCAATAATGACAGCCAGCACTTACTGAGCCCCAGCCAGGTA
Organism: Daubentonia madagascariensis; assembly: GCA_023783475.1. Classification (NCBI taxonomy): domain Eukaryota; kingdom Metazoa; phylum Chordata; class Mammalia; order Primates; family Daubentoniidae; genus Daubentonia; species Daubentonia madagascariensis. The sequence continues at coordinate 3,302,414 of JAKFHU010000913.1, read as the reverse complement.
TCTGGCACTGTTCTAAGTACTGTGCATGTATTAACTCACTTCAACCCTCACAGCAACCCTAGGAGGTAAATACTCTCAGTGACTTCACTTTACGGATATAGAACCTGAGGAGGGAGTAGGGGAGTAAATGAAGATGGGCTAAAGACACCTGCACTATGAAAAACATCTTAACAAAGAAGGCCCACTAGGTCAATGTCACTGCCACCAGGGATGGCCTAACCAAGGTACAGATGGCACAAGGAGAGCCACAAAACCAGGACAGCTTGAGGCTCAGCTTCCCAAGACCATGGGCACAAGCACCTGTAGCTGGGTCCTAACTTTCATCAAAAATGTCCCTTGAAACAGCCATCAACTGCCATGAAATAAAGGCAGTGCCACAACCCAGCAGTAACCCTAAAGAATGGAGCTAATTCCTGAGTCTTCCCCTTCACTGACTTCCCACAGCACAGGCAGTGGCTATGAGACCCTGGGCTGGTTACTTAACCTCTCTGCACCTCCGCTTCCTTATTTGTAAAATGGTACAACCTTCATAATGTTATGGAAGGATTAAATGAGTTGATACATTAAAAACTTAATTCCTGGCATATAATAATTGCTCAATAAGTGTTTGGCCACCAACTGTAGTAGCAAGAGTAGGAGTAAGGGACATTAGCTCTAGCTGTGGATCTAATTTCTCCCACATACCGTGGCAGGTTGTATTTTACAAACATGGCAGTAACAGTATCTCCTGCCCCACATGCTCTTCTGCAACATGACCATGCCATATTCCCATCAAGAGGTAGGTGTTAAATTCCCTTCTCTTTGGATCTGGGCAGGCTTGTGACACTGTGTGACTTCCAAGGCTAGGTCATAAAAAGTGATGTGGCTTCCATTTAGCTAGCTGGTGCCCTGAGCCACCATGTAAGACGTTCCAGTGGTCCTGAGGCTGCCATGCTGTAAAGGACCCAAAGCACACCGAGAGGCCATGGGTAGGCACTCTAGTCCAGAGCACCAGCAGAGCTCCCAATCCACAGCCAGCATCACCACCAGCCAGGTGAGCAAATGAGCCTCCGCTGTGAGCTTCCCCAGCCTTGGGATCTTCCTGGCTGAGGCCCCAGCCATGTCTGCCATGACCCCCCCAAATTCCTGACCCCCAGATTCTGTGAACATAACAAAATGGTCATTCTCAGCCGCTGAGTTTTGGAGAAATTTGTTACACAGCAAAGATAACTGGTATACACGCCACACTTTCAGTCAACATTTTTTCGGTACCTGCTGTATGATGGATACCAGGAAAGAAACTGTCAGGGAGAGATGAATAAGATATAGTTTTATCCTAAGCTGACAATCCCAAAAGAAATACACATAACTACTATTATACAACAGGATACGATGGCAGTGAGGTGCAAAGTGCAAGGTTAAGCCCTCTCAGGAGGAGAAAGTAGTCCAAAAGCGCTTCACAGTAGTGACATCTGAACCAGGTCTCAAAGGATGCACAGGGAAGTACATGCCACACAAAAACAATGCAGAATGTTCCAGGATTAGCAGGAAGTTTGCTGAGGTCTCTTCTGTCACATGACTATAGGGCACATCAGTGCCAGGTGGACAAGGGCACTGGAAGGCACATTGACAAAGTCAAGTGGCTCCTCTGGGACAGGGGAAGCTGAGAAAGAGGTTCAGAAAGGTAAGTGAGGAGACGGGTCAGATTTGTGTTTTGGAATCATCACTGTGGTAGTAGGTAGAGGACAAAGCAGAGGGCAGGGCTTGAAGCAGAGAACTAATTCACAGCCAAGCGAGGCGAGATGAGGGCCTGGCCTGGTTGTAAGTCCACGGGCAAAAATATCATTCATTCATCCTTTCTTTTATCTGAATCCCCAGTGGTACCTAAAATAGAGCTGGTCTAAAGATGATGATTAATAAATGTTAAATTATCAATGCCACTTCCAAGGAGGTGTGACTACCAGCTATAGGACCAGCCAAGGACTGCAAGCCCAATGATTCGCTTCATCCCTAAAGGACGTCGATAGCTCTGACATCTGCACCACTGGTCTCTAGACTGCCTGATTGCCCTAGGTCAAGACATTCAGCCACTGAACCCCTGCCCTGGGTCCCTGCTTCTGAGCTGTTTGCCTAATCCACTCATTACTAAATGCTAAAGCAGCCTCCTTTAGAGGACTGCTAAACTATGGCTCAAAAATATTTTAAACATTATAATATTTACTTAGATTAGAATATTCACAGCCAGGCACAGTGGCTCACACCTGTAATCCTAGCACTCTGGGACGCCGAGGTGGGAAGATCACTTGAGGCCAGGAGTTCAAGACCAACCTCACAAGAACAAGACCCTGGCTCTACAAAAAATAGGAAAATTAGCTGGGCGTGGTCTGTAGTCCCAGCTACTCAGGAGGCTGAGGCAGGAGGACCGCTTGAGCCCAGGAGTTTGAGGTTGCAGTGAGCTGTGATGAGGTTACTGCACTCTAGCCCAGTCAACAGAGTGAGACCCTGTCCCAAAAAAAAAAAAAAAAAATCACTTAAAAATTTTTTTAAATTAGAATATTATCAGCCTGCAATCTCTTCCGAATACCACTACTACTAATCCTGCCTTCCCCTCATTTCCCCAGAGATCAGTACTACTACGACTTAGGGATGTATCTCTCCAGACTTTTTTTAAAAAAGACTTTTACATACAGATATATGTAACCACTGGTAATGTACAGTATTGTTCAGCATTTTTTACATAAACATTATCATCCCTTATATTGACTTATGCTCCATGGTTTTCCTCCTTAATGTTTTTGAGATTGAATATAGTTCTAGATATTACCTTCTATGTATCTGTATTGTATTCCATCATTGGATTATACCACTTTGTACTTACTCCCATATTAACAGATATTTAGGTTATTTCTAATTTTTGTTTTGTTTCGTTTTGCTATAACCAACAAGCTCTTCTCTTTTCCCATGCCTCCTACCTCTTGTCCTTTCCTCACCTGAATTTATGCAATCCCCCAGCTTCTCTCTTCTGTGACCATTTAAACCACAGGGAAGATCTGTCACTTCCAGGATGTCTGTGGCTCTTTCATCCCATGATATGCTTGCAGCAGGACAGCCTAAAAGACCACACCTCCTGCTATTCTCTCTCTGCCCCTCCTCTCCTATCACTCACTTTCTAGCCATCACCCTCCACTCCCCTCCCAGAAAAGGCAGGGGTAATGCCACAGAGTCCTACCCCCCCCATCTTCCTCACCCACATCCCCCTCACGCCACCCGGAGGAGGGCACCGAAGCAGCCTCTGGAAGGAACCGCAGCGAGAGAGCCCTGCAGCCTGCCCTAAGCCAGCGTGCCCATGTCCACAGGAAGAGACCTTTTCTCAGCTCCAGCTGGATCCAAGGCAGCATCCAATCAAAATGCTTATAATAGAATATAAGTGCTAGTAGTTGCCTTGTATTTTCTGGAGGGTGAAAAAATTAAAGATGGGATCAGATTACTTGCCTGTAAATGCTCCCCTGTAATTACCCTGACCACTCTCTTTCCATCCAGTTTGAGAGATAACGGAAATGGGCTGAGTATCAGGCTATTTCTTAAAAAGGGCAGCCTCACGGCACAACTCCCTCTGGTAAGTCCAGGGACTTAGTGAACCACAAGCTTAGAGTAAGTTCCAGTAAAAGGACCATCACTCAGAACCAGCAAATGCCTCATTCCTACTCATAGCATATATTTTATAACAATTATTGCTGCTACTATTTTAGGCTTCATTTCTGGACCTAGGATATCCCAATTTCTCCAGACTTTCAGTCTGGTCCCCAGATTTTCAGTCTGGCAGAAAGGTGTCGGCTGGATTTCAGAGCAGTCTCTCTACCGGCCGCCCTCTCCACATGAGGACCAGAATAACCCCTCAGCTCCTGTCACACTGGGTCCTGCCTGTGGCTTCTCCTGGAGCTGGCAGGTCTCTGGCTGGGCACCCCTCAGCGCTGTCATGGCCCCACGGCCTTCCTGGAAACATGCCAGGAGGGCTTCTTCAGGCAGCATCAGGATGTCAGCTCACCAAGCAGCAAAGGGACGTAGAGGCTCTTGGAGGGGCTTCTCAAGTGGCACTGAGACAAGACCTGGATATGCAGGGGTGGCCATGGCCAAGCTCACAAGAAGGCAGATTGCCATGGCCCTCAACACAGTGTGCCCCCAATTCTGTCTCCTAACACCCAGGCCATGCAAATACAAAACTAGAAAATGGGGCTGCCTAACTAGAAATGCCCAGGCTTTGAAATCAGGGTCTCCAGAGGAACCTCAGAATAGTGTCCTATTCCAGTGCAGCTGCCCCAGCTCCCCCCAGCCCCCTGGAAGAGACACTCCTACGTAAAACATGAATGTTCCTGTCTCCCAACCCCACCCAAGGCCCCACTGGCCAAAGACTTCTCAGCAACATGCCTTTGGCCTCCTAAAGGTGCTGCTGGGACCCTCTCAGTGGTGGAATCATTAGCCAGTGAGCCCACGGGTCGTCCTCTTGCAAGTTAGCTGGACAGTCACGAGAAGCACAGCCATATCAACTAGCTCAAGGGTTTGGGGAGAGGCAGGAAGTGGGGAGAGGGGGTACAAGAAGCCACATGGAAGGATCTCAGAGCAACCCAAGGGTACGCATCACAGCATAGCTACACCTTAGAAGGGCCAGAACGAGAAAACCTTTGTGACTTGGACCACCCTCCTAGGACAGCTCCCCTCCGCTCTTCAGGGACAAATTTCCTTTACATGGCCATAGTTTCTGTGCTCCAAATATTCAGCTCACACATGCCTATTTTTGCTGCTGGACTTGCCACTGTGGCTCTTAATGAAAATTCCCCAGACAGCAATCTCAATGGCTGAGTACGTTTTTATTTATTTTTTAGCCAGGCCCCAAAGTTGTACATTTTGGGGCTATTTATGATATGCATTTCATCCAACCCAGGCCCAGCCGGACTCGACCAGATGGGCATCTGTGTTCCATTAGTCAGCATACAATCACTTAGGGCAGCAGGCATTGTTGGGGACCTCCCCCTGCCAAGAGCGTGGGTGGCCAGGTACCCTGAAATATGTCTAGCACACTCATAAAGCACGAACACCTAAACACAACTAAAAATAAATGGTTGAGTGCACTGACACCATTTCTGGGGACTGTCCCAAGCACCTATTACTTATGATAACAATTCATGGTCATTCCTTCTCCCTCAGCTTTGACTTTCATTGTGGGAAGTTCAGTCTCTTGTGCTTTGCCCTCATCTGAGGGCAGCCCTGGGGGTGCACATTTTCCAATCCAATTCAAGGACCATGCTCTGAGCATGACTATGAACAGGTAGTGCTCAGTGGGCCCTGCTCATTCTTACTACAGGGTACAGATAAGTCAGCATCAGACACGAAACAGAACCCTAGAGGCGGAGAGTAATTCTGCAGCAGCCCAGAGAAGAGAACTAGGGAACTCAGCGCCAACAGACGCAAAGGACTGTGCCAGGGGTGGGGAGCTTCCAAAAGGAGGTAGAAGAATGAGCAACATACCATGGGGGCAGTTCACAAAAGCAGGAAGAGGTCTACTACAAAAAAATCAATTAGTAAATTACAGCACTTCCCCATGTGGTGAAATATTATGCAGCTATTAAAAATCACAGAGAAAAATATTTATGAACACCTAAAAATGCTGAAAGTACATTACTAAGCAAAAAGGGGGAAAGGCTGTAAAAGGGTTTGAAAGTATTTTTGTAAAGAAAAACACCCGCACACACCCACACACCTCTATATATGTGTGAAAAAAGCACCCAGCTAGCATATGAGAAAATGTAAAAGGGAGGCTGAGTAATAAGGAATTGTTTTTTCTTTGCACTTTGTGTTTCCCACATATTCTACACCCTGAATGGATTATCTTCACAATTATCAATAGGACCAGCATTCATAAGCAAGTTCTCAGACCCCCTGCCTCATAGAACCCAAGACAAGGAGTCAGCGGGGGTGAATATTTTGGTGCAGATGAATCCAAGGTTGCACAAGTGGAGGAGGGAGGATGGCCAAGGAGCCTGAGGTGGGGAAGGGGGGTTCATGTGAAACAGGGAGGGGTTCAGAGAGAAAGTGATGGCAAAATTGGCCGGCGCCAGGCTGGCCAGGTGAACTTCACAGGTGTGTGAAGCGTCAAAGGGTTAATCAGTTGCCCTCTATTTAAGCTACTTACTGTACTGGGGCCTGGTTGAACAGGCTTGACCTCATCTACTTTTTTATTTTAAGCTGTTTAGCCACTTTCCTAAAAACTCCTTATTTTCCAAGTTATTAAACTTTCAATTCCATGTTGATCCCTTCTGAGCCCTCTAACACATCCCTTCTCTTGCGTCTTCCAATGGGCTGCCTTCACAAAGCATTAACAGATGCCACAAGCCCCAGTGGAAATCATCCTCCCAGGGTACAAAGAAAGCACCTGAATGACAGATGGTTTGAGGAATCCCGAGAAGGCAGAAGTTTAGGCATCAACACGCAGGCTGCCGCTGACTTACACAGGGCCAAGGACATGACATACAGGGCTGTTTCTAAATCCCCGTCAAGAGCAAGAGCCCTGGGGGGAATGAGATTTGGAACAGGATTTGGCTTTGAACGTTTGCTGCAGGGCTCAAAGCAGTGAGGGCTCAAAAGCCGCTGCCCCCTGGTGGCTAGCCCTGCCCAGATGCTGTAAGGGGCTCCCCCAGGCACACCCTCCTAATTAGGGGCAAGATTTGAGAAGCCTTCTTTGGAAGAAGACAAAAGATACAAGGAGATGCATTATCCTGAAATAGAGGCTTTCTCCCAGGTTATCATCTGAAAAGGGAAATAAGTACTGAGTACCTGCTAAATTCCAGGCACTAGACAAATCTGTACTATACTAGCATTTTCACAGTTGTCTTCTCATTTTAACTTCACAACCATCTTGTGAGGGAAACGTACATTCCCCATCTTACAGATGAGATGAGCAAATTGGGGCTCTGAGAAATTGTGACAGTGCAATACAGAGCCAGCATCACAACCCACAACCTCTGACTCTAAGCTTTTTCTTTCATTCCACAAATACTTATGGTGCCTCTTCTTTGCAGGACACTGTGCTAGGCTGATGAGCTACAAGGCCCAAATCCTTACAGTCTAGGAGGGGGAGACAGATCAGATAAGTAAATGGAGGCTGCAAGTGCCTCTGGCACTGCCAAAGACAAAAGATGCACGCAGGGAGGACAGAGCAAGAGGCCCCATGGGGAGTCAGGGAGTCATGGGGAGTCAGGACAGGCTTCTCAGAAGAGAGATTCCTTGTGCCAGGTTTTAATCAGGATGAGTGGGCATTTCTTCTTGGTAGGGGCAGGTGGGGAGGGCAGGATGTAGGATCTCAGCAGAGAGCAGCCTGAATACATGCAGAACCTCGTGAGAGCTGGAGGTCCAGAATGCTGTAGCAGTCTGACACTGAGGGCTGGAAGACCAGGAGGAAGCAGCAGACAGGGGCCAGACCTGGGCGGGGCTCGGTCACTATACTAGAGAGCATGGGCATGGACTATGGGCAGTGGAAAGCCACCGGGGGCTGTAAGTAAGGGACCATATATTCCAAAGAATATATGGGAAGATGGTTCTGGCAGGAGTGATGGGAAAGAAGATCACTGCAGTGATCCAGGTGAGAGGTGCTGAGGGCCCCAACCAGGGCAGAGCACTGGGCCTCCACTGGGGTCAAGGGGGCAGTCTGGCAGGAGACATGCTAGGGAAAGGCAGTCAAGAGGCAAGAGAATGGGGAGATGGATGTCAGGGAGCTGTCCAGAACGATTCCCAGGTCTTGGGCAACTGTTGGGGGAAGTTAATGAGGTCATCACTGGACAGAGAATCTACTCCCCAAGCCCATCCGATTCTCTGGACCACCCCACCACAGGCTCTTAAGACAGCAGCTCCCATAGCCACCCTCAGCAAGGCGGACAGAGTAGAGACCACAGTCACTCAGTGGATGGACAGCAAGCATTCAGACAGGAGGGGCCTCTGTAGGCCATGATGACCCATGGATCGATTTGAGAAAGATGCCAAGAGACAGTTAATTCAAGGCCATTTTAAAATACCTGGCATTTGATCCTGCTCAAAGTCTCCATCAGCTGCAGACCCCGTAACTCCCAAATGAGCCTCAATCACCACAAAGGTCAAGATACAGCAGAAGTCACCGAGGAAAGAGCCCATTCCTGGAAAGCAAAGGACTCCAAACTTATGCAACCCAACCAGTGAAGGGCTTGGGAAGACTCCAAAGGGTTTACTGAGAAAAGAGAGGATGGGCAAACAAGATGTTCAAATTAGAAAATAATCCCATTAATGAGGGCTCTGAAGCCCTCATATAGCTGTGAAGGTTATCACTTTGCTAGAGCTGCACATTTAAAATATTCACATGGTAATCAAAACCAGAAAACGCTGACTATCCCCAAAGGTCTCCCACCCCATCTAGTGCTGATAACAAAAGTTATCAGTTCCCTTTTGTGTACAGCCAGATGAGATACGGATCTTAGGGGGAGGAGGTGTGCTTGCCAGCCTCTCTCAGTTGCTGACTGTCCTCTGATGGTGACATATTCTCCAGGACTTCAGCAGCATCTCGGATGGCTTTCAAGATAACTGCAGAATAGCTAACCACACAGCATACTGAATGAGTGGCCTCAGAGGCAGAAAAGAAAGCGAACCCAGAAGGCAACACAGGCACGTGGAGGCTGAAGGATTATTTTTTAATTCTTCTTAGCAATTCTTTTTCAGGCATATATTTATGTTTCCCAAACCTAAGAAGGACATTAAAGGAAATCCGTGCTCTAGAGGGGGAGAAAGAGAAACTGTACTCATTAACTCAGAGCTGACCTTGTCTGACAGGATTAACTTGCCATACCTGTACAGCCCGCAGAGCCCGGCTCCCATGCACAGAGGGAGAACCACGGCCAACTCCAAAAAAATAAAAAGCTGCGGTGAGGAACAAGTGGAGCCACAGATAGAAAGGGCTTTAAAAATGTTCTAAATCCCCATGGCTAGGGACGGTGACATTAGTGTGTTTACTGAGCGTTTGATTTACTTGCTAAGGCAAAATTCCAGAAGAGGCACTGGAACGCAAGCAGAGAGTTTCTTCACTGCAGCTATCCCTGCCAGGCTCATTGTAAAGTAATGAATTTTGTGGACACTCACAGAGAAAAAATAGCTTCAAAAGCTAGGGATCGATGCTGCGCACTGCAGAGACACAGCCTTCGGGTTCCACAAGCTGCATTTGGGTATTACGCAGAGTTCAGCTGCCATCTGTCCCTTTGAAGGCCAGCTAAGAAATCAGCCCCAGGCTGGGCAAGGCACCATTGTCTCACACTCCAACCACTTGGGATATCCTAGGTTCAAGTATTCCTGTCCATAGCTGGATCAAGTACTTCCCACCTCCTGCTCCAGGGAATCAGGGGCTCTCAGTAGATCACTATCCATCCCAGAAAGTATAGCAGAGTTGGTTTTGGTTTGGCCTTTTTTTTTTGGTGGGGGGCAGAGGTGAGGGAGAGAACTTAGATGAGCTTTTAATTTTCTCTCTAGGGCTGAATTCCCTATATGCAAAAATTTTTTAATTTTTTTTTTTTTAAAGAAGGACAACACCTAAACAATCCTTAAAATCCCCTTTCAGCTCCAAGATTGTATAATTCTGTGATCCAGTACTCAAAGCTCCTGGATTCCCCTAACTATATATATTACCCTATGCCAGAGAAAGGTACATGTAATTGACAGACAAAAAATTTCAGAATCATGATCTTAGAGGCAAAAGAACACATAGAAACCATACAAAGCAAAATTGAAGACCCAATGTGGAATGAATCTGACTTGAATTAGAAGCAGCACTTAAAATTACAGGTTCAGAAAAGGCTTGAACAGAATCCAGAGCTGAGGTCAGCCCTGAGTCTGTAGGTGCTGCCATCTCAGGAAGGTGGGGAGATGGGGCTGGAGAGGACTGTTCATGCTATGGAAGGGCCTCCTTACCAAAGAGGCTGAAACCGGAGGCCAAAGAGCAGGAGCAAATCAGCCCTGCTAGTATGTACAGTCAGCACCAAAGAAGCAACGATGGTAGAGAATATCCTCCAAAGGATACACACGAAACCAGTAACAACAGTGGTCTCTGGGGGATGGGGTGAGAAGCAGACTTAATTTGCACTGTGTATATCCTTTGGTATCCTTTTTAATGAAACACATGTGAATGCATTACCTATTCAAAAACAAATGAGTAAAACTATTTATACATGCCATGCCAAGTAAAATAGGGAGACAATAAAAAATTAAATTTAAAAGATAATTTTAAATTTCTCCCAATAAAATGTCATTTAAAAATCTAAAGGAACAAACGGGGATGGGACTCAAGCTAGCAGAAAGATCAACTAAAAAACAAGAGGCACGTGGTCCTGGCCAAACCCACCTTTTTCCCTATCCTCACTGGTTCACATCTGCCTTGGAGCACCACAGCCGGCCTGGCTTTCTGCCCAGAACATCTTCTGACTTGCCTCCTCCCTCCCTGTCCACATCTCCTCAGTCATTTGCTGCCTCCTCTCCTGCCTCTTGCCCAGTTCTCAGGTTGCCCACCAAACCTCAGGCATGCCCTCGATGCTCCTCCACCCATAATCACACTGTGAGAGAGTTCATCTGTTCATGCGATTTCCCCACCTGAGCCAAAATATATTTCTCAAAGTTGACTGTGATGATATCTCCCATCCCTGTTCTTACAAGTGACTTTGGCGCTCCTTCCATTGATGGGTGGGATCTGTGTTTCCTCTCCTTGAATCTAGGTAGGCTATGATTCTGGAAGAAGTGGCATTCTGTGACCATAAAGTTAAGGTCATAAAAGGCAATACAGCTTCCACCAGCTCTCTTGGGACACTCACTTGGAGCCGTAAGTTGCCACGTAAGCCATCTGGCTGCTCTGAGCCCAACATACTACGAGGAAGCCCAAGCCAGCCCACAGGAGTGACCACATGAAAAGAATGAGATGCCTGTCCCCACTGCTCCAGCTCCTTAGTGTCCCAGCCCCAGCCACCACCTAGCTGACTGTAACTGCACGAAAGCCTGAGCCAGAACCACCAGCCAACCCCTTCCTGAAGTCCTTTCCTACAGAATTCATTTGTCACACAGCACTAGATAACTGGAATACTTGCCTGTAAATGGTAGAATCACAAATGTCTAGGCCCCATCTCTAACTCACTTCATGTTCCTATTCCTCACTGGTTTTAAGGCACTGAGCTTGAGTCACCAATTCCCGACACTTGTTTAAATAAATTCACTGTGTCTGCCCATACTGCCTATTCCTGTAAAGCAATCCCTGCTGTTGTTGGTCTTCCACAGTTCTCTTCCAGACATGGAGTAGTCCATGCTCTCCTTTTCTCCTTTCTTAACTTTACCCTCACTCATGGAGCTGTCCCTAGGTTCTGCTCACTCCTAACACCTTGCAGCCCCACCCCTGCCTCTCCCTCCTACAGCCCCAGCTTGCCTACTTCTCCAGGCCTCTGCACCTGGGCCGCACCAGCCACCTCCTAGCACATCATCCTCTCCAACTCCCCACACACAGCAAAAAGGACTATTTTTTGTTGCACACCCACTATGTTCCAGAAAAGACTTAAGGCAGCTTATGCACAAAGAATTTCATCCTCCAACATTATAATGACCACCTTCTTTTTGGAGCACTGAGGTACAGGCACCATCATTCCAAGAATCAAATGAACATCACCTAATTATGAACTCTCTGGCCTCCACCCACAATATGAAGGCAGATTCATAAAGCATTCCAAAACCCTTTACCTGGAAAGGCCTTTCTCCACCCCACACCCAGCCAGCACCTAGGCATATGGTAAGGCCCAGCTCATTTGTCATCTCTGCTAGGAAACCTTAATCAGTGCCACAGGCAGTCATTCTCACCTTGTGTTATGTGGGTACCTGAAGTCAGAGCCTTATCTTATCTTTCTGTGCCCCTTTGCACTTCAAACAGTAGGTGCCCCAATAAATGTTTGTGGGGCAAATCAACTGGTTATTCTCCTGGAACACCCTTTCCCAGCGCACCCCCACCCCTAAGAACAACAGTCCTCCTCACTGGTGCCTCCCAGCACCCCCACCACGCCCATTCTGAAGGCCCCCTCGGCTTCTCATCAAACAAAGCCCCTTGTCCCCCTGAGAGCCCCATGCCACAGTCACCTTTTCTGGGAGGAATTCCCCACACCAACTTTACCATTCCTTCTGTGATCAAAGATGCTTTCAGAAGCATCTGTTCAGCTATCCAGTCTTCACGGCTTAGTTTTCACGCACTCTGAGTTGGCCCTATCTCCCCTTTTAGGCTTCAAGCACATCAAGAGGTGACAACTTTTCCCGAGTTCAGAACAGTTTTCATGCAAACTGGTTCTTCCAGGTTCTTATGCCTGGAAGAAATGCTGCCTTGCAATAACATTAACCAAATGAATGATGCTGTTCTTAGCATCCTAAGTCTCAAAGCTAGAAAAAGTATTGACACTGTTGGATCCCCAGCTCCTAGAAAGCTGTGTGGCACCCAACAGGAGCTCAAAAATATTAGCTGAATGAATGAAAGAACCAACAATCACCCGGCCCAGCCCCTGACGTGGAGAAGCTGTGGTCTGCCTAGGCCCCTCTACACCCAGCACCAAGACCTCAAAAGCTGGGTGACATACCCAAGGTCACTGGCAGGCCAGTGAGGAGGGCTGGAACCCCATCTTTCACCTTGCAGCATAGGGCCCTCCTTCTGTCCAACCTGGCTTTCTCACCATCCACCCCTTCCACACCCCAAAAACAGCATCTCCACGAGAACTTCTGGACAGCGTCCAGGAGTGTTTTTCCTCCTGGCTTTAAAACAAATTGTGACAAATGGCTCCACAGATCTACTGGGCCATGGAACTAAGCAGATGGGACTGCAATTCACACTATTAACTTAAATTCTATTCGACGCTGTTTCAAATTAGGGCATTTTATCTAGAAATTATAAAAAGCATTGTTGTGGTGGGTGTGCTTGTAAGTAAGTTTGCCAGCAGATTTATTTACAAATCTACTTGCTCTTGGCCACCCTCATTGATCACAGACTTTTACTCACTCTCCCTTAGTCACGCCCACCAAAAAGTCCTGATCACGTAGAAGTTGATGGACTCTTGGGCCCCTGGGTCTAACTACCTGCCTAAGCTTGACTCCTCTGTATCTGTGGACATCCTGTCTGCAGATGACATCTCCACTGATGGCAGTTGGAGGGGCAGGGGATGCTAACAGGAAGTTCTTCTTTACTTTGAATGGAAATTGGCTCAGGGGTCCTAGAAACAGGACAAGCCCAATCTCTTATTTATTCAACAGACAAGAGCTGAACACATAATGGGCACCAGAAACTGACAAAGATACTGAAGCTATAGAGAGATGCACAGGGACAATCTTTACCCTCAAGGAGCTGTTCTATGGGTTCCGTTCCTTTCCCTACGTCTTACAAACAGGCTCCAGTTTGTCTCTGTCCCTCAAAGTGTGGTGTTGTCCAGAACTGTGTGTTGTTCTCCACGTGTGGCCTGATCAGAACAGAGCACACAGACCACCTTCTCCCAGTGCAGACAAAGCAGCTGTGTTTAGTGGCGACATCACGTGATGGACGCCTACCAACTGAAACCCTCCATCCTTCCCACAGCCTTCCCCTCCTACACACTTGTGCAGCTGGATTCAGAACCTGCATTCATCCCTGCTCCACCAACAGGACCCTGACCATCGGCCTATCTCATCAAGGTCACTTTCCATCTTACTTGCCAACCAACATACCTGCAGTCACATAGGTGACTTTGAATGACTCGGATGAGTATGACCTCTACCTTCACCAGAGTCAATAGTAGATGCAGAAAGGTCAAGGACAAAATCCTACCACATCCTAACACAGCCAGAGAATTCTAAAGTCAATGCTCAGCCTCATTATTTCCCTGCTCATGGACTTGGACTGCTTTTGTCCTGCCTGTTAGTACATCAGCTCATAGTCCCTCCGGCTGGCATCCACAGTAAGTGCACTCAATAAATACATCACTTTGATGTCAAATCCTACGCCATCCCACATATATTAAAAATAAAAAAATACAAATGTGTTATCCCTTCTACCCTCACTCTCGTGGTTTCCTGCAGCCCAACTGGCTAGAAATCTCAGAGCCAAGACTGTACCTCCCCGTCCTTCGCCCCTTCATCGAGCCAGAGAGGCCCGCTCCTTTCTCGCCAGCATCTCTCCTGCATCACTGCCACGTCACCAGCCTAATCCTGGCATGCTGCTCTTCAATCTTAAAGGTCTTCAGCATATTTTAAAACTAGTTTCCTTACTGCCACTCTCTCCCCTGCCTCTGCCAATCCGCCCCACAAACTACTGCCAGACAGGCTTCCCACAGCGGTTTCTCAACAATGCCGGTGACTCCAATGCGCCATCACATCAAGTCCAAACTCGTCCTCTCGGGATCCATGGCTCTGAAACTCTGGCCCCACTCCACCTACCCAAGCCAACTCCCACTAGTCCCTCCAGACCCCCCGTGTGCTCTGGCTCGACTTTGCCATTTCCCCCAAGTCCACCGTGAGTCATTCACATGATAGGTTTTTGCCTACATTGTTCTCCATCTGTCCTGCACTGGTGAGCTAAAAGCAAGAAGGAAAAGGAAAGAAGGAGGTAAGAAGAAAAAGAAGAGGGAGAGAGAGGAAGGGAAGAAATGGGGAAAACAACAGCAGCAGCAGCAGCCAACTCTTACCACAGAGTCCGCCAGGCCCTCCCCTCAGTGCTTTAAATGTTACAACATTTAACCTCACAACTATTAACACCACACGAGGTGGGGACCGTTCTCATCCCCATTTGCAGGTGAGTGTGGCACCCGGAGGTTAAGTATCTGCCCGGGGTCACACGCAGAGTCTGTACTCTAAACCATTCCATCTGTGCCACTGCCCAGAAAAAAGTCATGGCTAGAGAGACAAGCATGGAATGAAGCAAAAGCAGATAAGGTGCCAACTGTACGAGCTGCTCTGGGAGGGTGCAGTCAGCCCAGGGGGTCAGGGAGGGCATCACACGGGACAGTGCTGTGATCGGTCTGGGAAGTAAGCAGGAGTCTGGCAGGCAGCCTGGGGACAGGTAAGGGGCAGGCACTCATTCCATTCCATGTGAGAGGACAGAGCACATGCAAAGCCAAGGCCAGAAGAGGAAGGTGAGCTCACTGAAAGGGCCGGTGCAGGGTCTGGCTTGTAGGAGAGAGTGAACAGAGGTGGGTGGTAAGCAGAGGTGAAGACGGACAGGCAGGGACCAGGTAGTAAAGGGTGTGTGTCTTGCTAAAGATGGGCACTTAATCCCATGACACATCTATTCAACCACTACTCATCATCTACCTGAATCTTGCTGTTCCTTTGCAAGGCTCAGCACAAGCCCTTTCTCCTCCCAGGCCCCTCCTCCCTACTCCTGTGCAAACTACAGGTGTGGAGACAGGTGTCAACCAACCACAGATGACAGAAGAAAGCTGCACCCAGAATCAGTCTACACAGAGGCAAGGAAGGATCCCCCTCCCCTGCCTTCTCTTTTCACACTGTTCTTACTTTCTCCAAAAGGAAAAAGAAAATACACTTCACTAAGTTTGTTAAGGCAAAGCATTAGGGCTTCATTACTTGGTTTTTTCTAACTATTAATATAAGTGTCTGGAAAATACCTGGAACCATGGGCCTCTAGAATCCATTAAGTTTAGGGGGATCCATGATCTACTGTCATTAGATGATAAAGAAAATATGCATTTTCTCAGGACCAGATAATAAAAAATGTCGAGTTTCTTAGCTACAATCAAGACAATGACATCATGTGACAACAGTGGCCATCTCAAGCTCATGAGAAGATGAAGGACAATTGCATATTTCTTTAATCAGTTTTTGAGTAAGGAAATACTTAAAACATACAGATATGCATAAATAAATAGCTGTGCACATCCAGTATTTATCAAATCTAAACATTTGCCACATTTGCTTTAGATTTTTTGTTTGTTTCAAGAAGGAAAGTATTACAGACTCTGCTCAAGTGCCTGTTCACCCCCTTCCCAACCCATCACTCCTGCCCACCCCAGAAATGACAACATCTGAACTTGTCACGTATCACTCTTGCACATTTTTATGCTTATACTACATATGTATGTAGCCATAAATAGAGATTTTTTGCATATTTTAAAACTGTTTAAAAAGGCATCACACTCTATAGACCCTTTTGCATCTTTCTTTTTTCACTTGATGAACTATTTTTGAGAGTAATCCTTGTTGACATACATCACTCCAGTATGTTCATTTCAACTGTTATATGTCATAGTCCACTGTATGGATATTTGCTATCTATAGCACAATTTATTCATTTTCCTATTGATAAACTTTTAGGTGGTTTCCAACTTTTCACTGCAATAAATAAATGCAATGTTGTATTTGGTATCATGTAAATGTTCATCCAGGCGTATCTTCAACTTACACTACGTTGTCCAAATTGCTCTGCAACATCAGTGCGCCAATTTACACACCCAAGATAAACATTTAAGTGTTCCTGTTGTTTAGTGTCTGTGTCAACGCTGGTAGTTTGACTATTACGTTTTCACTAATCTGATGGGGATGAAATGTTACCTCCTTGTTATTCTGAAAATTAATTTTAAATGGGAAAATAAATTACTAATAAATGCAGCTTAATCAACAAGAGTCTTCAATAACACATGGGAATACAATAAGTGTTTCTAGGGTTTTCTTGCAAATTATACAGGCAGGATAGGGAAGTGAGGAGGCACACATAAAACAAGAGTAGCCATGAGATGGTAACCGGTGTAACTGGGCAGTGGGTGCATGGGGGCACCTCCACTATCCTGTTCTCTCCACTTTGGGACACACCTGAACCTTTCCACAATAGAAAATTTAAAAAAGGAAAAGCAGAAAACCATGCGGAGCAAAGAACATCCAAAGAAGAGGAGCGCTGATAACTGCAGCAGGCGGCAGGGCTGGCAGGAAGAAAGGACAAAAGGAAGGCACAGACAGGAAGCTGGAGGAGAGCCTTCGAATTGTGTTATAACTTAAGTCAGAAGAGTTAGAAACATTATTTATTTATCAGATTCGTGTTTCTGATGACACTTTACAAAATTGCAGCACCTAATGAAGTGTTATCAGGTTTAACTGATACAATGATCACCATTAAAGTTCACTCAAGTTTTTGTTCCATAAAATTTTACTTTGAAATATAGAATATTTCATCTGTTTTCATATACCTCACATCACATTTTTTACATGTGCATAAATTACCTATTATAAAAAAGACACAAAAAATTGTCCTTAGGTTTTGGGGTTTTGTTGTGTTTTTTTTAAAAATCCGGAATGACTTAGTGAAGATAAGAGGTCAAACAATGCTTGTGAGTGAAACTGCAATTATGATTAATAATGTTATTCTGAATGTCTCCAAGCAGCCAGAGCAGGGGGACTGAGGTGTGAGTCCCCTTGCTCCAGGGGAAGGGGCCCAGGCGCTGGAGCTGGTCAGAGGTCCCAGAAGGGGAAGGATACACCTGAAAGAAACAAACATAGAATGGGATCCAAGACAGAGCAAAATTTGACCTGGGAGGGAGCTAAAAACTCTTGTCACACCAGTATGAAGAAGCAGATTGGCTCAACAGAATAAGAAAATGTGAAAAAGAAAAGCCTCAACAAGAATTAAAATCAACAGTTTGGAAGTGGGCACTGAGAGGCGGTGGGCTGGTATCCTGATCCAAAGGGCGTGGCTGGCAGCAGGCGCAGAGCTGCTCTGGGGTAAGCTCCTTGCTGCAGTGCAGCTCATCCATCTCGGCTCCTCACTGGCCCTTGGGAGCTCACGGTTGGTGGCAGATGTCAGCAGGGGGCCACCAGGGCCACCTGCCAGCGAGCCCGCGGCAAAACCGCCTAGCAAAATCATTTCCAGGTTCCTCTGCATATTGTTGCCTGAAAACAGCTCACCACTGGAACCTACCTGTCCCTCCCATCTTCACTTGTAGTCCTCCCTCCCCTCACCTCTGCCCCTAAAGCAATTATTCATTAACCACAGGGACTTACCATCCAGGGACAAAGAGGCTGCATAGCTCGATCTGTGCCTGCACTTCTTGGTTGGAAAAGCATAGTGTGAACAGTGAGAGGCACCGGGGTCATGGTGCAGGCTCGTCTGTGGAGCCTCATCCCCCAGATGCAGTGTGATAGTTGTCACCAGCTCTGGAATGGATCATCTGATTCTGTACCCTCATTTTACCAAAAAGGAAACTGAGGTCAACCTGTCCAAGGTCACACAGCTAGTACCTGAAAAAGTGGCCTGAAACCCAGGTCTCCCGATTCCCAGATCGGTGCTCTTGTCCCTCCCACACCACCTCTCTCTTCTAAAGATCCACCTTGTGGAACCTCCTCCGAGTGGAGTCCCAGCTACTGTGCCATCCACGCCTCTGGGTAACAGAGTAATCCCATTTAGAACAGACACTTATCGAGTGACCTTCAGAGGCCCTGACTCACTCACCTGCCACCCCTTCGTGTCCTGGACTCCCAGTTGCCCCTCAACAGCTGTCCTCTGTACATTTATTACTGCCAGCCTGAGAGAGCCAGCAGGAAAGTGTGACGCCCCAGCTATTCAGGGTCCTCATGGGTGCAGGCTGAGTGACTGACAGGACAAGGGGAGAACTGCAGGGGGCTTCCTGGGCATGAACTCTGCTGCCCAGCCACAGCCACACAAAGGGAGGTGGCCACGCCACATTTCATCTCATCACGTGTTTTGTAAAAGGGCTTTGACGTGCAGCAGACCCCCCAACCCCTGTGAAACAGGTATCATTGTGTTTATTCCACAGTGAGGAAGGTGAAGTCCAGAAAAGGCAGATGATTAATCTAAGGTCATAAAGTTAGCAGGAAACCCTTTCCCTGATTCTCTACACACACACACACCTCCCCCGACAGAGCTTCCAATTCTAATCCCAAGGGACTCTCTTTTCAGCCCAGCAGGTAAATTCACTCTGCCCTCCCCAAACAAGTGCACCAATTTGGTGAGGCTGCTCCACAGCATATATGCTGCAGGACAAACTTCTGTGCTCACTGCTCTCTGTAATAACAATCCTTTAGAAAAGGAATCCCACGCTTTCCTTCACCTGGGCCCCTACACCAAAGAACACTTAATTATCAGTGGTCCCCACTCAGGAAAGGCTACCGCAAACAAAAAAAAAGATAAAACCAACCATGTTCCTCAAAATCCTTCTCTCCATTTCCCCGAGACACCACACCAGAGCAGGACTGTAACTTGATAGCACCCCTGTCTGTTTTTCACTCTTTCAAAACATAAGGGACCTAACAGGAAAGCAATGCAGGAAACTGCAGTCATTTGGCTGCCTCTTAAGGAGAGCCCTGAGCAGCAAGCGCCAGACCTGAGAGGTACCATAAAACAGCAGCCGCCCCACACACCAGTATACAACCCCCACCCCCCGCACCATGGCGATGCTGAGGTGGTGCCAGCATCTGCATTCAAGTTCTTTTGGGAGAGGGCATCTCTAACCCCAGCTCTAGCCAGGAGCCAGCATAACAGGAGCCTGTGAAAGCTGGGGAGGTGAGCCACACAGGAGTGGATTGTTCCAGTGTCCCCAGGCTGCAAGAGGGTCCCAGGTCCAGCAGCGGGGAATTCCACAGGTGAATCTTAACTGTGAACCAAGGTACTGGCAGACAGGACAGCCAGCAAAGGAGAATGTGTGTGTGGCAGGCAGCTATCAGCAGAGACAGCCCTGGAGGCCTCCTCCAGAAAACCTCTCCACCAGCAACTGGCTCCAAAGGGTCAAACTTTCCAAAGAATCCCCTGTTAAAAGGACAGGCTCAGGGCACATTAACATGATTGTCAGCCATTAACTCTGCAGCTACAGCATAAGGGGAAAGGACCAAGATTAGAAGTCAAAAGTTATCAGGTCCCCTTCACACACAGCTGGTGGGAATGTGGGATGGCGCAGCCACTCGGAAAAATGGTCTGGCAGTTTCTTATAAAGTTTAAACACAAAGTTACCAGATGATCCAGCAATCCTACTCCTAGGTATTTATCCAAGAGAAATGAAGACCTATATCCACACAAAAGACTCATACATGTCATAGCAGCTTTATTCATTACAGTCCCAAACTAGAAACAACCCAAATGTCCACCAGCTGGTGAATGAATGAACCAAACGTGGTTCATCCATACAATGGAACACCAGTCAGCAATAAGAAGGCATGAACTAGACACACACAATGGCATGCATGAATCTCAGAAGCACTGTGCTGAGGGAGAGACGGCTGCATGTTGGAGGATTCCTTAAGTACCACATTCTCTACAGTGCAAAACTGTAGTGATACAATCCACATCCCCAGATGCCAGGGGCCTGGAGGTGGGGGACAGGGACCGACTGCAAGGAGGCTTGAGGGAACTTTTTGGGATGATGGAGTAGTCCATATTTAATTGCGATGTTGGTTATGCAGCCGCTCGCATTTGTCAACACTCAAAGAACTACACACTTACAATTGGTGAATTTTGTCGTATGTAAGTTATACCACAATAAAGCAGATTTTAGAAATATTGGGTTCCTTTTCCTTATCTAGAGCTTAAAGTAGTAGCCCGTGCTGGCTGGGACTTGGAGAAATCACATAACCTTGCCAGGCCCTACCTGCCTCATTTGTACAGAGGGCTGTGTAACACTCCCCTGGCTGGTGACTGTAGAATGACATCAGAAAGCATGCGTGGAACACACAGAGCCTGGAACGACGTGGGGGTTCAGTAAACGTCTGCTTGTGCTTCCCTTCCTCAGTGTAAGTGACCGTAATGACCCCTGAACCTTCCAACCAGCCAGGTCGGGGACTAGCCAGAGGACTCGGGAAAGCACTGAAACGCCGGGGAGAACAAGGGACAGAGGCTGAGCACAGCTGGACCTGGAGGGCAGCCTCATGGGCAGCTGGGAAGCCCAGGACGTGGCTGCTTTGGGAGGGGAGCTGGGAGGTGGCAGGAGTCTTGTGGGGCACCGCTCCCCCGCCTCTGGCAGTGGGCCAAAATGCTGCTGACTTGACCGTTTTGCACAAGGCCAGCAGCTGTGGCCTCAGGGCTCTCATTTCCTCTACCTTAACAAGGGGTCATCCAAGTGCCTTCCCACAACTGCAGCCTCTCCCTACACACTTGGGCTCAAATACAGAGCTGGTCTGGAGAGAGACAAAGTCTCCTTTATGCCACACTGTAATTTGTCCCCGCCGCTGTGGGGGCCCTTGGGCTCTGTGACATGGAACACAAGTTTCAGCAGTTCTCTGCTACTTCCCACAGGCGCCAGAACAGACAGAGCCAAGCTTCTGGTGAAATGCTATTATCATTATTTTTAGGAGGAAGATGGAGACGTGGGGTTAGGGGGGTGGGGAGAAAAAGAGGAGGGATCCAAAAGACTTCTAAGAACCTTAAAACGCTTGGAAGCTAACCATGCCCATTCTTCATTATGTCTGCTTTTACTTCAGAAGTTCTTTTTAGCACAATACACTTACCAGCCAAGACAGGGTTAGGTTTTGGCTCACTAACTGTAAAGGCGAGAATTTCCTCAATTCAGTGGATGAAGGTTGGAACCAGGCATTAAAGAGTATTCCCAGGTCACCAAGATTGCCAGAGGCAGAATAAGCTCAAGTCAGTGGTGAAATACAGAGGAAGGCAGAGCGAAGCCGAGATAACAAAGGCAGCTAAGAGAACACACCCAGGGTCCCACCGCCTGTGGCCACTGCGACTGGCCAGGACAGCCTGGTGGCTGACCAGCGTGTTCTTGCCTGTGAGACGCCTGTTTCAAGTGATACTAACTCAAGTAATGCAGGTAACTCCCCAAACCCTGCCCCTGGCCCACCACCCAGTGATAAATCACTCACTTCCCCCAGGACACCTCTGATGAGATACTTTACCATCATCTTATACTCAAATGGCTAACACAAGTTCTTCCCTCAGACATAGCATGGGACGTGAGATGATGTCACAGCTGCTTTCTGAAAGCACCAGGCAAGGAAGCAAAACAAAGGAAATCCTAAAGAGCGAGCGAGAAAACAGTGGTACTGACAGAAAGAGGCACTTGAGTAGATGGAGAAGGGTAGAAATAAAAATGTGTAAATCTTGGTGGGACGATTAGAGGTAAAGGCATGGCAGGTGGCAAAAAAGGTGAAGCTGAGGTCAGGTGAGACCCAGATAGCAATGCCCAAACCATGGAGTTGAGGAATCACCTCAAAGCTGCCCATGCTCTCAACACCACCACCAGTCCGAAGCTGGTGAACATTTGGTGGCCAGTGTGCGTGGTCAGCAGCTCTGAGATTTCTGGAGCTCAGTTACAATGACCTCATCAAGACTGAAACAAGAACAGCAAGATATCCTGAGGGAGGTGACAATGTGGTCCAAAGGTCATATACCTTTATGGCTCACAACTATCTACCGATTGTGGCCTAAATCCAATCTCCAAATGGCCACACTGTGTCTAAGGCAACCTGTGGCCAGTCATCTGACGAGGGTGGCAACCCTGGCTCTGGTCAACAATAATGGCTGGGCGTGGTGGCTCACGCCTGTAATCCCAGCACCCTGGGAGGCCGAGGCAGGAGAATCACACGAGCTCAGGAGTTCGAGACCAGCCTGAGCAAGAGCAAGACCCCATCTCTACTAAAAATAGAAAAATTAGCCAAGTGTAGTGGCGTGTGCTGGCAGTCCCAGCTACTTAGGAGGCTGAGGCAGGAGGATCACTTGAGCCCAGGGGTTTGAGGGTACAGTGAGCTATGATGACGCCACTGCACTCTACCTGGGGTGACAGAGTGAGACTCTGTCTCAAAAAAAAAAAAAAAAAAGACAACAACCATTTACTGAGCATTTATTATGTGCAAGGCACAATGCTAAGTGCTTTCCTTGGATAGCCCCATTTAATTCTCACAATTGCCCTTTTGAGTATTTCCTATTATTTTACTGATAAGGAAATGAGAGCTTAGAAAAGTTAAGTAACTTGCAAAATCATTATTACTGGCTGAGTAACAAACGTTTATTGAATGTTGGCTGGGCGGACAGATGCAAGGATGATTGGAAAGACAGACAAGTAAAAGGCCAGCTGACAGACAGCTCCAAGGCCATTCTTCCCTGGATTAAACTCAGGCCTTGTAGGCCTGTCAGAAGGAAGCAGGGAGAGCCAGTGTAAAATAAGAATGCTGCCTGTGAACAGAATGGCAGTGACAAATACTTATGACACTCTGGTTTTGTTGAAAGTAGAAGAAAAATAAGAATGCCAACTCTCCATTCGACAGAGAAATGGTGCTGGCCCTGTCTTTAAATTTTCAAACTCATAAAGAAAAGCTCCAGAGTGGGCAATGCCAGCTGCCTCCCAAGTCTGAAGCGTTTTCCTCTGAGTATTTATGGAGGCAAGGTGTTCAGCTGGAGAAGAAACAGGACACACAGGAGATCACACACAGAGCAGGAGAGGCACTTCTCAAATGCCTTTCCCTCACATCTAACTCTGCTTTGTTTAAAGCAAGATCAGATTTTGCATCTGCACTTTTACTTGCTGCCTGACGAAAACCAGATGCCAAATGTCTCCCAGCACTCATGGGGCCCTTTGCCCTTAGGAAAACAGTGTGAGTCAGCCAGGCAAAATGAATACAACACCATAACAAAGAATGTGTACACTTTAAGTGCCTAGCTCAGAATTGCTGAGCCTTTAAGAAAAGGCACATTTTGAATCTTTGGAGAGTGGGAAAGATTAAAAAGATGAGTTTTGCACCTCATTCTTAGTTAAGTCTGGAGGGCTGGAACCTTCTCCTGAAGCTCCATGCTTAGCCAGATAATTGAGATGTTCACCCTGGTCACCAGTGGATACTAATCCGAACATTCCCCTCTGCAGGCCACTTGGCAATCTGGCGACCTGTGGAGAGAGCAGCCATCTCGCTGGCACAGCTCGTGAAAACGGATCCCTTCCCCTGGAAAGCTGAAGGGCCTTGGAAAGCCAGGATATAAACCTGCCCTGCAAAAACACCGGGAGTCCTAGAGGCAGAATGAAAGTCAGCCAGCAAGCTCCAGCCCATTCTTTGCAGACCCCTGAGCACATCAAGTCAGAAGGAGGACAACTGTCCCCGAAGACCACACACCACCTGGGCCTGACAAGAATGGCAGTTGGCAGAGCCACCCTGCTACAGAGTCAGACCTCACTTCCACCAGGATTTCCCAGCTGAAGGCGGATCAAAGTCCAATGCTGGAAGGACGGCCTCCTCCTCTTGTGGCCACACCATCTGGCCCTGGCCAAAGGCCACGATGGCATGGAAGGAAGAGAGGGAGGAACACAGGGCTCCTCACTGGTCACTCACTGCTCAGCTGTTGCCTCTGCCACTTTCCTCAAGCCTCCCATTCCCAAAGTCCAGCCCGGTTCTCGGGTGAGTTCAAGGTCTCCTTCCTCCGGTCTTTCATCACTACCTCAAAGCCCCAAGGGCAAAAACCAAACAGCATCTTCCTAAAATCAATCCCCTCTCCTAAATTTCCACTTTACCCTTCTTACACCAAGAAGGGTTACTTTATTCCTTTACAAGTTTTCTTTGATATCTCTGCACCCTCCCCCCCACACACACATTTTAACTCAAATCTGAATTATTCCAGTGGCTTAAACTGGTCACTCAGCTTCTACTTTCTTCCCCTTCCAATCTACCTGGTACACAGCTACATAATCCTAATCCTCCCTCCAAGGCCCACTTTCATTAGCTCCTCCCCTGCTTAAGAGCCCGCAATACTTCCCCACTGCACACATGGAGTGCCAGCTTCTACACCCACTGTTTGAGGAGCTGCCTGTGGATTTGTCAGGACATAATCTCCCTGTCTTCTGGCGGTGCCACGTCCACTCTTGTCTTCACAGGTTTGCTCACGCCATTCCCTTCCTTGGAATGCCCTCCTGCTCTGCCCACGTGAATCCTAATCCTACTTCAGGATCTGCTCCAAATACAATCTCCTCACTCAAATCTCTCCTACCAGCATACTTTCCTCTCTCTTTTCTGGCTTACCACAAGGCTAAGCACCGGCTCTGAATAATATGCTTTTGGATGACAATCTGAAGTGTACTGTTGTATAAGAAGAAATCCTATTTCATGCTCCTTTGAGGGAATGTCTAATATAGGCTGCCTTCAACTATGCACTGTGGAAAACACCAACTCAAATGGCTTAAACAATGAGGACAAAAAGTATGGAGGTTGGACTGCTCAGATGTCAGGGGCCTGGTCATCAAGGATCCTGGTTCTTCCCATCTTTTCCTCTCTGACAGCCTTAACAAACTTTTTTCTTCAATGTGACAAGACAGCTGCCTCCTTTCCAAGACCCCAGTGAAAGGAGCTGTCCCTTCCGTGTTTCCTTTTACAACAGAAGACGTTTTTCCCAGAAGCTCCCAGCAGACTTCTCCTCATATCTCAATGGCTCAAACTGTGCCACATGCCCACATCTAAACTATGGGCCTCCATACTGGGCTTCATTCAATCAGCATTTACCCTAGAGCTGGAAGCAGGCACACCTTTCCTCGAGTGGTGGCAGGGGGAGGTTTAGCATTCAACCAAACTGGCAGCAGGAAGAGCAAAGAATGGCTGTTGTAGGAACCAACTGTGTCTGCCACAGGCAGGGATTGATGTCATGGTTTTGCGTCTCCCCTCACTTGCCACCCCCTTCCTGTGCTGGCACATAAGGATGCTCAACAAATAGCTGTGGAACTAGAAATTATCCTGTGGGTATGAGCAAATAGTGTGCATTATAATAGGGTGGTACAATTGGACATTTGTGCTTAGAAACTGGAAAGAGGGCTGTGAAATTCAAACAGATGCAAAAAAGTTCTTAGAGAAGGTTTGGAAGCTCTGGTCCAAGCCCTAGCCTGGGCCCGACTCCCAGTTCCACAGACAGGGAGCAGGCCCCAGGCCAGAGGGCTGGGCTTCTCCCAGCAGGACCCAGCTGGGGCGTCTCCTCAGTTCAACCCTTGCCTCTGATGGACCAGCTCTGTAAGCCCAGCTCACAACCCATCAGGCAGAAGTTCCAGGCACAAAGGAGGCTCACGATGAGGAGTGTCAGTGCCTAGCAAGCAAGTGAACCCATCGTGGGCACGTACAAATCTGCGGAACGAGTACATGAACTCATGAGCTCTGGTCTGGAAAAGCAAGTGCTCCCTTCACTCAGGCTTAAAGGGATGGCTCCTTCAACTGTGCCAATACTTCTCTCCTCCCTCTTTCTGCTTCAGGCCAAGCAGCTCCTATTCCTGCCTTCCATGTCAGCTCCCCAGCACTCTCCCAGGTTCTCTGGGATACTGACAGCACTCTAGCCCCAAAATACACATGCCTCCACCTAAGGCTGGGAAATGTACCAAGAACTGCATAGACAATATACTGGGCACGAGGCTCTCCAGCCCCACTGATGCCCCATGTCTATATCACAGGTCCACAAGTTTTAGCTATTTGAAGTTTTGAAATTCCTTTTCAAATACCATAGCTGGCACTTCCTTGGCTACAGAAAACCTGTGTTAAATGCAGCTTACTTTATCTGTAGGGAGAGGCTTAAAAATAAATAAATAGATAAATAAATAAATGCAGCTTATTATAAGAGCTCATTGACTATGACATGCATTCAACATTCAATACATACTGACTGAGCAAGTATTAGGTTGAACCATATGACATTGCTGATACTTGACTGTTTTTGACCTACAAAAATGACAATGTCTTACAGTTCAAACTAATCTTTACTGTATGCCAGGCTAAGGAGGGGCTTGGGATACTATGACAAACAACACAGACATAATCCCTGTCCTGATGGAACTTACAGTCTAGTGTATTAAAGCATGAATTACAAAAGTACAATCTAGCTTCAGGACGGTAATTAATTATACACGGATTTATTTATTTACTACTTGACTTCTTTGCTAGCCTATAAACTACACAAGGATGAGGGCTGTCTCTCCTCCACACCACACACTGCCAATCACATAGCAGAACACATTAGATATTTGTTAAATTTATTGATTTGTGTTACAACAGACGATTACAGGTACTGCAGCCTTTGGCAGAGAGATCTAACCTAATCTTGGCAGGTGAGGATCAGGAACTTCACTAACTTGGAATTTCTGATATTGCTGATAAGGTTGAGTTAGGTCCTCACAAAACAGGTCTTTACACTGCATATAAACTACTACCAGCACACATGGGGTTTCATAGGGACTATTTAAAATACTTAAGAGAACAAAAGATTTTCAAGCTCAATCTAGTATTTCAGAAACTCCACTTACATAAACAATTGCTATGCTAATTGCAAATCATTCTTATTTCCCTCCTAAAGCAAGATCCCCCAAGGATCTTTGTTAGGCTTTCTATTAGCCTAGTTTGAGTTACAGTATTTACTTAAAAGTAATAAAGGTGACGTTCTTGAAAAATATTGATAATTCAGACATTTTACTAATTCAATCTAATCTTCCTCATTAATCTACATTGTTAGAGATTTTACCATCATATTAAGAGAAAATATCAAAGGCTACACTTAAGACTAATGGTCACCAAATTCTTTCTCAGGACACCTTTGGTAGCAGGAACTTGAGCTAACATCAGAAGGTAGATGGAAATAGAAAATAAGAAACGCCAGGGGCGGTGGCTCACGCCTATAATCCTAGCATTTTGGGAGGCCAAGGCAGGAGGATCACTTGAGGCCAGGAGTTCAAGACCAGCCTGAGCAAGATAGTGAGATCTTTTATCTACCAAAAAAAAAATACGTGGAAAAATTAGCAGGGCGTAGTGGCATGCCCCTGTAGTAGAGGCTGAGACAGAAGAATCACTAGAGCCCAGGAGTTTGAGGTTGCAGTGAGCTCTGATGACACCACTGTACTTTAGTCCAGACAACAGAGAGAGACCCTGTCTCAGGAAAAAAGAAAAAGAGAGAAAGAAAATAAATTACAACTCCAAGAGCGACTGCAATCCAATTTAGTCCACCAGATGACACACATATGAAGTCAAATTCAAATTATAAGCACAGTACATGAAAATTTTAGATCCTGCACCACTGATCTTTTGATTAACCTAATATCATTTGAGGAAAAATGTCAGTGAATACCACTGACCAGCAGGCCTCTTATCTATTTTGCAGCATCTCCCTGAGAGCCAGCCCTGGACACACACTGCAGGAAACATCAATGAGCTCAGACAGCATCTTCACGTGTGTCTGGCCTGTCATTGTTCTCTGTACCAGCATGGAGAGCTAGTAACTCACTGCTCACATTCATAGAACATCTTGAACTCTCTTGACATGGCAAATGAACAGCAGGCCCTGTCCCCATGCCAAAAGCAAACAAAAACCTGTCGCCAGCAAGGAGGCCACCCGGTCTCTCCGAAGGATGCCAAAGTCCCCATCTAGCCTCCCTTGCAGAATCTCACAAATATCTCGGATATAGGCAGGATGATCTTGGGCTAGCAGAGATTATACTCTGAGTATCTTAAGAGATTAGTTACTTAAAATCCCCCACATGACTTCAGTCATCCCCGTCACAGATCACAAAGTAAAAGCCTACTTGATTAAAGCTGAATGCCTATACATTTGCAAAACGGAAAATATGCAGAAGAAAACAAGAGTCAGATTACTGATGGGCATAGCACCAGCTCTAGGATATAAATGACAGACAAGGAGGCACATATCATTCTCCTGTATTCACGATAAATACTACAACCCCCAGAGCCCTCATATTTACTTACTTTCCCCCAAAGTAGAGACTGAATCTGGCCTTATCTTCAAATGAGGCCCAGCTCTCCCTAAATTCCAAATATGGGAAATGACGGCTCTTCTGTGGTGGGGGTAAGAGCGGGAAGGCAAATGTTTGTATTGCGTACTGTTTTAATTAAAACAGAGACAACGTGCACCACAGTCTCTCTCGTCTTTTGCTGGGGCATCTCCCAGGCCTCCTTCCACTCTCCCCACCCAGGCCACCACAGTCCTTCCTCAGCTCCAGGACAATTCACCTCTGAAATAAGAGGACCGAGCATGAGATGTGGAAAGACTCTTCCAAAACGAAGCCGGGTATAGAAGCGTATGAGTTCTCAATCACCTTTCTCCCTTCTAGAAGCCCACTGTTCAAAGGCACTTTGAACAGAGCAGTGCTGGAACACCCAGCTAGAGCCTATCACCTGCTCCGACAGAGGGAAGGAGAAAGGGCAGGATGCTCAGAATGTGATCTTGCTTCTCGGTCATGAAATACCACAGGACAGATTGCAAAATTGTTCGGCAAGCTATTTTTTGTACTGAAATATCAGAAGGCATTATGAAACTTTTCAGCAAGTCATCTCTAAATAGTGTCATAAAGGGTTATCTAGTTTGGGGTACGCCTGGAATGAGTATCTGCACAATCACCCCTCAAACTAACAAACGTGTCCATCTGTGAAGCAGAATTCCCAACAGACCACCATCTCCAAACTAACACCAAACCACTGCCAAACAAAACTGACAAGGAAAACCAGAAAGGCTTCCAAGCCTGCCCCTCACTGAGCTGATACAGCAGCTTCTGGAAAACAAGCCCCAACACTGGTGAGGGCCCTGGGCTATGTCCCCACAGCTCCCTTCCCACAGCTCCCTGAGAGGAGTCGCATTGCAGGGAGGCAGAGGCTAAGGTGGGGAAGATGAATCAACTTACCACTACCACACCCCAATATAAAGATCCTCAGGAGAAGCCTAGTATAGATGCTGTCTCCCACCTGGTGGGAAGTATATGATTTTTTGTATTTCTATTTCTCTCTGTGGCTTCCTAGAAATTCAGACCTAAGAATGAAATTCCCAATTTCCATCGACAGACAACATCCCCAGCAGTTAATAAGGACATTCCACATATCCAGGACTCAGGATTTTTGCGTATTTTCAAGAGAAAGAATTTGTCCCTTACTGCCCTTCAACATCCCCTCACCTCCTCCTCAATCTCCCCCCGGCACTGGCACCCATCGTCTTACTCCTAAAGGGCCCTTCAGCAGGGCTGCCCAGGGTATTGGTAATTCATGGCTGTAGAGAAGAGCTGACAACAAAACAGGAAGAAAAGATGTTAGGTAACAGCAAGAAAAAAGACCTACCTCAGGGATGAAAAAGAGTTCCCTAATGTCAGAGTATTTTTAATTAATTGTTCTATTTATTAAAGATTAAAAATACATAACAGGTGACTACTTAAAATGTTCATTGTGATTTTAACTTCTCATTCTGTGGCATGAGATAACAGAACAATGAGTGCTTGTAGTAGGCAATCAAATATTTGTTGAATGAACTTCTCAGGAAAGCCTTCTTAGGAAAGTATGATTAGTACATTCTAACAGAACAAGGGCTACCTCCAATGGTCTCCAGACAGGTGGTAGAAGGTCAAACCCTGATGTTTAAGAAGGGTTGACTGTGATATGCGAATTTAACAACCATCTCTCCAAAAGAACAACTATTTTAAAAATCAGGTCTGAAGGTGAACCATCCAAGAAACCTGCTTTTGTTCTCAGAGGTTTTAAAGAAAGATAGACCAGTCAACCTGAGAATAACCCAATACTTTGAAATGATAATCTTTTTACAGCAATAGCTATTTCTGTAGGGCTAGAGAAAAAAATTTCTCTTACTTTGCGTTAAAGTCTTAAGTGAGGAGCTGGTAGCTAGTAACCTAGTAACCTTAGAGGTTACTCTAGTCCAGTTTATTCTAAATGGAAGAATCAGTTGGGAATTGAAAATGCAGGAAAACTCATTTTCTTCTAGTCTATGAACAAACAAGAAGAACACTTGATTGAAATGGACACAAAACCCAGTATTTATGGTTGACTTCTTAACAGGTTTTAAATAGGCTTCATTTTAATTTAAC
The DNA here is from genome assembly GCA_023783475.1 of Daubentonia madagascariensis. Lineage (NCBI taxonomy): Eukaryota > Metazoa > Chordata > Mammalia > Primates > Daubentoniidae > Daubentonia > Daubentonia madagascariensis. The sequence goes on along the minus strand of JAKFHU010000913.1, from coordinate 3,271,608 downwards.
ATAATTTCAAAATTATAGCAAAATAGTCCATAAAATATGAATGTGCTTAATTTGTTAAATTTATGTGGTTTTTTGAAGAAAATACTCAGAATAAACAAGTCAATTACTCTCATTAAATACATTAAAATTTAAGGATAGTACTTTTATTATGACTCTTGCTCTCCTGATACAGCAAGACAAAATTATTCTATTATATAGCTATTGAATGAGGCTCACTACTCCCCAGTGATTTCACAAATTACAACTTCAACTAGCTATAAAATAACCAAATCAGTTCTGATACGGCCATAAAATTAAGCCTGAAAAAATAGTGAAGTAAATTACACCTTTAAAATCAAGTCATTGAACAATATGTTCTGTATGATTCCATTTATGTCAGAAAAAATTCTATATTTGTGTGAGTACATACATAGAAAAGGGTCTGGAAGAATATATATCAAGCTGTAAAGGACATACATCAAACTCAATAAGGGGCATGGGACAAGGAGCGGAACTTTCACATTTTACTTTCTATATTCTCACCACAGAATTATATTCATTGTTACCTCTGTAAAAAAATTAAAATTCAAAAAACAAAGCAAATGAATATAAGCTACTGTCTGAAGTTGAAACCAATATCTCTTTACTTTACTTTTAGATATGAAAGTATATAAATACTTTACCCTAAAGCATTTTGTTGGCTATTTTAAATTATGACTTAATTCAAATCTATGATGAAAATGAAGACTTCTTTTTGGGGTTGTTATACCTAAGAGGTTGTAAAATTTCATCCTCTGAAAGTCTTTTTAAAAAGGAGTAGACTGTACCTGGCCAGGATAGGGTACATTTAGTCTGACCTGCAGCAAAAGATGGTTGCTCAACCCTAGATCTCCTTTTCCTCTCCCTGCTGAAAGTGTGTTCTAGCAAAGTCAATCAAGGTCACCAATGCAAACAATTAATGGGCAAATACCACCTAGGTGATCCCAGGTCCCTAAAGCAGCACTTGGGGTTGGGAAGCTGGCCACCTTAGAGATTTCAAAAATACCTAACAATGACACCACTGTCCCTAAACCACAGATGCAGGGCTAAGGGACCTAACAGGTCAGGCACATGTGTGCTTCGGTCATCAGCATCCCAGAACACCAGACTAACCTTGCTTTAGAATTGGACTACATCAAGTACGAGTGGTCATGCTGGCTATCATGTGGGAAGAACAGATTAATTAATACTTTATCAGTGCTGTCTGTCTGGGAAACAGAAGATTTCAAAATATGGGGTTCCTGGGGGAAGGGGAGTGAATAAAATGGGTCATTGAGAAGCAGGAGTTGGAAGCCCGCCTCATGCCACAGGTGCACCCCGTGCCGTCCTGAGAGCAGAGATGGTGTTCTCAGGGTTGCCGTCAAAAAGGAGGCAGCAGACTGTGTGCTCTGGAGTATCAGACAATGGATGTTACAAGCAAAAACAGAATTAAATGCACAAAAAAGCACCAACTTAAGGCAAGCCTGGGCAAACTCTACTACATCAAAGAAACGTAATCAGAAAGAAGACACAACTGGTATCAGATTTTTTTCACTGTTTCAATAAAGAGAAGGCCTGGGACCTGAAAGTTGATTGGACGAAGGCACCACCAGAAGACTGGACACTAGTTTCTGTGAGTTCACAGTTTTATTAGAATGTCTTTGTTCTGATTATGTTTTGATGGATACACAGAAGCTCTTCCTTTGGTACAGGAATAGGCCACCCATCACTTCTGCCTCTGGATGCCCCCATCTCCAGTAATGCCTCGTGCTATTCCTGGCCACTTCCAGAATACTCACTTATGGCTTTCTGGTATCTTCCACCTATCTCTAGCTCAAATCCCCAGTACTCATGCCAACCAACCACCCCAATTCTTATCAACCAGCACCATTAGGATCCCCAGCCCATGGACACTCAGGCTTCTCCACCTCTTTAGAAGTCTCAAAGCAGCCCCATGTGCCCAGGGTATCCCCCACCCCGCAATTCTACCAGGATGACACTCTCCTCCTATTACTTAAAAATGGCTAAAATTCCAGCTCTTCCAGAAAGCCTTTCCAGACTGACCACTCACAATCAACTCTGGCCTCATCCATCTCCCAGACAGAAAATTCCCTTCACTCCTGCTACACTGAAAACAAGAACAAACTTGCCTTGCCTCCTCTCCCCAAGTAGACACTGTCCTCAGAGAACACACATCAGTGTCTTCCCGTCCATTTGCAAATTGGTTTACTGTTTGTTTTGCTGCCAGCCTTAGATGACCATCTGACCACTTTCCCTAGGTTAATATATTAATTTATTTAATCTTAAGCCCAGACCCCGTATATTTATAGATGGGAATGTGCTGAGCTGGAGCTAGATTGCTTGACTAATCTGATTTCCTTCTAAGATTTATTTTACCCTTCTGAGGTTCATAAGAATCACTACTGGTCTGTTAACGCGAGCGTCCTACTTGCAGGTTTTGTAAGCTGCCACGTGGTACATTAGCTCTAAGGGTTCTGGACGAATTTCACTGAATTGGTGCAAAAGCTTGATTCAGTGTTCCTAATTTCTTTAAATTAAAAAGCCAACCTTCAAAATAGTGTGCTCATTTTGAACAAAAAAACAGGTCCCTACGGAAAATGAGGAATCCCAAAGGAACTTAAAAATATTAATCAAGGAGTCATAAATCAGGATGCACGGGGCACCCAAGGCCAGGGACCATTAGAGGGCAACAACTGGAGCCACTTCCTCTAGTTCCCAGGCCTGTGCTCAGTGGAAGTGGTCTGGGCTCTAGGGACCCCGTCTAAGCCTAAACCCCAAACTCATTATAATTCAAGCCAATTCTCTGTAACCAGCATCCCACCTGAACCGGTCCTTAAAACCACTGACAGTCATTTCTCCAGTCCATAAAATGCCCATTTCTGGAAGCTCAGCCTAAGTCCTCTTCCACAGTGTCTTCCCCAATGACCACCACCTACACTGAACTTTACTTTGAACTTTGCAGGAGTCTCTGGATAGAATTCAGGAGGTATGTGAACTTGAATGGGGAAAAAATCATGTCTTTATTATCGCTGGCCTCTAGGTGAACAACATGTCTTTGATTATGAATTGGCACAACACAGTACATTCCAATACGTTGATCTAAATTACATCAATACTGATCTATCTCAATCACATCATAGTTGATACAGATACCTCAAAATATCATTTACTCAAGAACACTGTACCAAATTATAATTGATTGTTAGACCTGCTATTAGATCTTGTTATTTAAGTTAATAAATTAGGCATACTGCTATATCATAAATTTGTTTTTAATATTTTTATGGCTATATTTCAATATATTTGATTTCCTTGGTTATCCTGTGTATTTTTATTTATGCGTTTTTAAATGAAATGCTCAGAAGGGGTCCATAGGCTTCACCACACTGCCAAAAGAATCTATGGCACAAAAAGGGTTAAGAACCCTTGCTTGGTGAAGTAAAGGAGCAAGCTCTACAATAAGACAAACTTGGATTCAAATTTAGGCACTGCAAATTTTCAGCTCTTTTCCTTTGAGCAAAATTACTTAATCTCTCTGAGCCATGAATTTCCTCACCTTGATCAAGGAAGCCAATACAGAAACAACACTTACCTTGTGAAATCATTCACTCATCAAAAAATAAGCTGCACACCTGCTTACTTTGTGCCAGGCACAAGGCTGAGTTCTGAGCTACAGTGATGATTATAACAGAGACAGTCGTTAAGCACTTTATACAGAAGGTCATGCTATGTAAAGTGTTCAGCACAGTGAACGGCACATAAGCACTCTATATATTATAGTACTCACTGATAAAATCACAACATATAGTGTTTAATTATATGTTGATTTAAGTTGCTTCCTACAAAACGACTGTTGGTTCCAGGCTCACACCTTCCTAACGAGCCTTCCTAGAGGCCAGAGGCTGGGCTTCAGACTCACAGAGGGGCTTGTTAGATGAAAGAACACAGGATTTGGAACCAAACGGTCCTGGCTTCAAAACCTTGCTCTGCCACTTACTAGCTTTGTGACTATTGCAGAGATCAATAGCTGCCCCCTGCCCCCAAATCTGTTTTCTCCTTTCCCTACAGTAACAGAAAGTTTTTGTCAAGCCACATGGACACCCAGAATAAGGATAATACTTCCCAGCCTCCCCACAGCTAAGTATGGTCGTATGACCAAGTTCTAGCCAATGGGGATGTAAGCAGAAGTGACACGTAACTTCAGGAAGTATCCTTAAATTAAGAAGGGCTGCCCTTCACCAGCCCTTTTCTTCCTTCCTGATGGCTGGGGCTAGAATAGCCTCCTTGGACCATGAAATGATCTTGGGAATTTAGGGCATGCACACAGAACAAGCTAGAAGGAGAATGGGGCCCTAACACTGTAGAGCAACACATCAACCTGGTCAGTATTCTATGTTAGGCAAGTTACTTAACCTCCCTCAACCCCAATAACCCCATCTATAAAAAGGTGATAACACAAGGCATCTATCTTGCAGGGTTGTTTTGAAGACTGAATGATATAGGGCTTGGTTCACAGTAAGGGCTAGAGTCAGGAGAGTTGTTATTACTACTGTTACAGCAGTAATAGTCTTGCTAAAATGAAAAATGTAGGACATTGGGACATGTTAACACAGCCCTGGGTGCACAGAGGTGGCTCAACAATTCTCATGGTTAAAAGGCATCCCAGTTGGTCTAGTCCCCCTGACAAGAATTCCCTTCTAAGGCATCCTTGTCAAATGGTCCCCAGGAAAGGGAAGTGCACTACCTCTGGGACAACTGTGAGGACGATGGTATTTGTTTGCCCACAAATCACGATCCTCATCCCCTTCCTTCAGAACCCTTCTCCTCACTGCTCCCAACCACCTCGCTTCTCTCCTCTGCCTCTTCTTTCTCTTCTGCCTTTGATCACCCCAGTCCTGCCTCTGAGGTCACACGCATCAGCACATCAAAGTCTCTTTCAACCTCTTTCTGAAGCACCCTCTGGCCTCTCTCCTAAGAAGTCTTCCCTAACTAACTGGGAAGTAAGTGATCACTTCCTCAGTCCTATCCTATTCAAACAAGAGGCTTCCCAAACTACAAATGAACTTCTCTCCCACTGGAGAACAACACAAATGATCACTAGCCATCTACAGGTTCTCCTGGCCTGTAGACTCTCTCCCTGGGACAGAGATGTCCCAGTCTCCTACATTTTTCATCGCTACCACTTTTAAAGCTATTTCATCTTGTTTGCAATATCAGCACTGCTCTGGGAGGTATAACTCTTCACGGCTATGCAACATCGAAATGTGCTTTGTGTGTCTAAAGTCTATATTCATCTTTCCTAGTTATTCCCTTCCTGTTCTTTCAGACACAAATCCTATTCTCTCTCCCACACTGTCGCCATCTTCCCATGTCATTGTCACTCATGCAGGCTGCTCCCAGGCACAGGCACAGCCCCAAGCACCCTCGCTGTCCCTCTACTTCACACCCATACTGCATTCACGCCAGACCGTACTCTCTCTCTAATCCTCTGCCCCTCTGGCTCACTCTATCTATTCTCAGTAGTGGAGACTTTACTATCCTTGTGGCTCAACCAGACCCAGGCTTAAGTGGCTTTGGAATTGGAACAAGGGTTGTGGTAGCAGCCAGTGGCTTCCAAGTTGGGTTGGGCACCCAGGGCTACAACAGAAGGAAACAAGACATGGTGGTCAAGAGGTCAGGTACAAAGCCATGTAGCTTCAGTAGGACAAAGACATGAGCAAGAATCAGGCCTGGTGCGGTGGTTCACGCCTGTAATCCTAGCACTCTGGGAGGCCGAGGCGGGAGGATCGCTTGAGCTCGGGAGTTTCAGACCAGCCTGAACAAGAGCGAGACCCCGTCTCACTAAAAGTAGAAAAAATTAGCCAGGTGTGGTAGTGCACGCCTGTAGTCCCAGACACTCAGGAGGCTGAGGTAGGAGGATCGCTTGAGCGCAGGAGTTTGAGGTTACAGTGAACTATGATGATGCCACTACACTCTACCAGGTGCGATGGGTAGGGGGGAAAAAAAAAAAACATGAGTATGAATCAGTATCCCAACAGCCCAACAGACAGAAAAAGAGGAACCTGATCCAAATCCTAGACATTGGCAAACGAAGGAAGTGGAAAAGCACCGTCTATGATGTCAAGGGAGCTGCATCTCAGAGATTTAGTCTGTGTACTCCCTCACACACTGTCACAGGGTTTTCTAACTCAAACTGCCATTTTTGGAGGATGGCACCTGTGTCAATCTCACTTTGCAGAGTGCTTAGCCTTATCCAACTTTTTACAAACAAAATTTTATTCCAGGCATGTGACTCACACGGGCTTAAAACTTCGGGATTCTTTGCTGTTTAAATTCATACTACACGTTAATTCACATTACACAGCAAGAATGCTGACGCATCAATCAGACCACACCAGACAGCCAGCAGGAAATAAGCCCCCAACATGGCTTTTGTCCCCTCCCTAAACACCTTCTGCTTCTCCCAGGTTAAGAAAGTAGTAGCGAGGCCTCCTCCCCTGCCACTCTGAGAGCCATCAGGTGATGGAAAGATGAGATTCCCCAGTGGGCTCAAAATCAGGCAAAGATTACCATGCATGTCCACAGTTCCAAAGCTTCCCGCTTTCACCTATATCTGGCCTTCTGCCACTGTGCCACCTTAAGGCCACCTTGAGGCTCGTTTTCCTCCACAGCACCTGTTTGCTCATGAAGGTGGGGGTGGAGGGAGGATGACAGCACCTGCAGGTGCCAGGGCCCCGGTTCCACTCCACAGAGTGGCAGAGTGCCTCAGAGAGCGAACAGCAGGAGGACCAGTAGGCAACCTTACATTTCTTGAGCAGCCAGAAGAAACAAAAGGCACAAATGTCACATTCTCTTGTTTTCCCATTGGTGGTTCCTTCTCCTACTCTGGGCCTCACCCTTCCACTCAGCCTCTTTCCCTCCTTAGCCACACCCCCCACCCCACACCTAAACCTCCCCAGGGCTTTCCTTGTTTGTGTCCTTCTGAATCCACATGAATCACTAATTGCTGATTTTAACCCAGACACTAAGTGAATGACAAATACAGTATAACAAATACAGATACAATATGAAGCTACTGGCAAATGGCGGGCTCTCTGCCTGATCGATCCTGCTTGAGCACACAGGAGACACTGTACCCTAATCCACAGCTGAGCAGAAGATTGACTAAACCTGCTGCCAGACTGGGGTGTCTGTGTGTGCTGGGGGGCTGGGGAGTATTGGCACTAATGAATTCACACACTGGTTCTCTAACTCGGCCATGCATGGAATTACCTAAGGGTGCTAAAAGACAGATACCTGGGTCCCACCCCCAGAGAGTCTGGTTTCATTGGCCTGGGATTGTCACCTGAACATCAGGATTTTTAAAAGCTCCCTCAGTGATTCCAACATGCATCCAAGTTTGAGAACCGCTGATCAAACACATTTATAATGAGTTTCACACATTATTCAAGGCAGTCAAGTCATTTAGAACACCTTATATCCTTTAATAGTCATGCCAGCCCTTGGATATTTTATTGAGATTTAGACGTCAATCATGGTGAGGCTGGGATTGGAACTCAGGTCCTGTAAGTTCCAAAGTCCATTCTCTTTCCATATACTTGTTAACTCTTACAAGGGTGTAGACAATGCATAGAAGCAACAGATCACAAATAAATTCCCTAAGTGCAAGACATGTAGATTTGGAGATGCAAAAACCACAGGCAGCAGTGACAAACCCTCCTGAAAGCAAAGGACCGAGCCATACAGAGAGGGCAGGGATGTGAGGTCTGAGATGGAGAAAGAAAACACACCAGATCCTGGCTAGTGAGTTTATCCTAGACCCGAGATGGGTTTTAACATACCACACTTAAGACTGTGCTCAACGGCATGAAAAGAATGGACAAGTGTTGAGCAGAGGGAGGCCCCTTCACTGGGGAGAGAATCCTTCAGAGAGGTGTCAAAGGTTCACCTCTCCAAGCCATAGTTTCTTCTTCCCATTCTAAACATTTTGATCTCTAGTGGGGGCACAAAAACCAATCTTAACACTTCCCCTACCAGGCAGCTTCTTGGATCTCTCCAGCCTCGCTTCCTCCCAGAACTATGTCTGAGCGTCCTTGTTGAGGAGGCATATGACTAATGCCCTCAAACATTTTTAGCCCACAGACCACTTAGGTAGAGCTAAGCATCCCTTCTCCCCCATCCCACCCACTCCTACTTCCCCTCAAAAAAAAAAAAGACACCATCATTATCAGCAAACCAACTTTCCCAACAGAGTGGGAATTGTGTTGCCACTTCCAATAAGGATTAATGCAGGCCAACACAGAAGTGAAAACACTGGAGCCTGCATGTTTGTCATATTAGAAGAAGCCAGCCCACAATCCATATGAAGTCCATGGATATGCAGATGGGGGACCCTACCCCAAGGCCAGGACAGGCACCTTAAGGACAGCAAATGTTCCTCATTAAAGGCAGCAAACAATATTCCACTGCTCCTCCTCAGTCGGAAATGGGCCCTTTGGTACTGTCTGCCAACCTGTGACACACGCTGCCTCCTAGTGTGCCCCAAAGCCTAGTGTTGATTGGAAAGAACCACAAGGAATTACAGGAACCAAGAGAGCACGTTAAACTTTCCCATCGATCGCACTGATAAGCAGAGCCACTTACCCAGCACCGCCAGACAGCTCAGCACTGGGAAAAAGCACTTCATGTCGGCAGCCTCCAGGAGACACAACACAGGGCGCTTCCTCTTCTCCCAGCTCCTAATCTTGCATTTCTGGCAATCCACTTATAGCTCCAGAGGACAATTTTGGAAATAGAACTTAACTCAGAAAATGGGAACAGATTAAAGAGATGAGATCAGAAGGAGAGAGTTGGGGGGAAGGGGGGAGGCGTGGTGGCATGTGTTAAAACTCCCCTATGCCACGGGAAGGGTCCAGAACAATTCTGAAGGCGCTCTAGGCTTCTGCTTCATCGTGTGCCTTGCAGTTTCCACTGCAATTGTAGACTGTGGTGGATTAATCCTCAAGGAAAAGGGGGAAAAAAGAGACTGAGAGAATCCTTTCATCCACTGATTATACAGAAATGTCCTTGGCTTCCCAGTGAAGGTGCCTGTGATGTCCCTCATCCAGATTCCCCAAAAGGAACAAAGCAGGTTTTGTCAAAACCTTTGATAGCCAAATCACCCTGGCTGGCACCAACTGTTTTGGTTTCTTCCTCAAAAAGTCCGTCTCCATCCATGGTGATAGGTCACGGTGCCGTCACCTGCCCCACACCTGCCCAGGACACATGAAGCAAGTTGGCGTTCGGCATCCCTGAAGTGGTCCCACAGTGTCAGCAGATTCCTAAAACAAACACAACAGAGATTTATCAAAGGCAAACAAAACAGCCCGCAAAACCCAGATCGGCTGAGCACTGAGCTGGTCCGGACACCTGGGTCCCGTTCCCGGACCAGAACGGTCAACCTCTGCATTCTGACCTTGGGCAAGTCGCTACCTTTCCCTCCGCCTCAGTTTCCCTGCCCAGAGCAGGGCAATTGTGGGAAGCCCGATTGTTCCTGAAATACTTTCCCCGAACGCTTCACTCCTGGGAATTCCCGTCGTCTCCTACCGAGCCCCAGGGCCGCGGGTAGCCCCACCCTCCATCGGGGCAAATCGAGAAAAGGCTCCTAGGTGGGGCCGCGACTCCCGGGTTCCACCACTGGCCCCCGCCCCAACCGTGGGAGCTCTGCGTGCGCCGCGTCCCAGGTGGCCCCGCTATTGTTTTACCTTCCCGGGTGTTTATTTTTCGCTGACTGCAAAGAAAAGAGACCTAGGAAGAAGGGAGCCGCGGGCTCCGCTTTCCGCTGCCAGAGCGCGCCCGCCGCGCGCCCGACCGGCCAGGGGAGGGGTCTCGGGCCCGACCCCGAGCGCAGCCGGCGCCGGGCCCGCGCCACCCTCCCCGGCGCCCTCCCCCGGATTCCCGGCTCCCCTCGCTGCCCGCCCCTCCGCGGCGCCGCCCGCGCCCCCGCCGGACCCTGACCTCGCCGCCCGCCCTGTCCCTCCGCGCGTCCGTCCGTCCGTCGGTCCGTGGGTCCCCGCGCACGCCTCGGGGGACGCGCCGGTTCCTCCTCGCCTCTCCTCCCGCCACGGCACTAGCAGCCGTGCTCCGGCCTCTCCCGAGTCCCCGCCCCTCCGGCTCCTACCCGGCCCGCAGCACCAGGCGCGACGAGCGCGGGGCGAGGGCGGCGGCCTCGGGGAGCGGCCCGCCCCCCGCCCCGCCCCCTCCCACCGCCCGCGGAGACCCGGGCCTGGCGGGGGCGCGCGGGTGGCCAGGGGCACCGGGGTCCCGGGCAGAGCTGGCATGTGGGCCGGACAGCCTGGAAAGTTAAGCAGGGGTTCACCCGCTGGCTCCAGGGCGCTGGCGAGATGGACAGGCCCTTGGCAAAGCCCAGCAAAGGACCCACGAGCTTGAGGCGGACAGCACAGTAGCGCGTCCTTTCTCCAAGAACAAAAACAAAGCCCTTTTCCGGAGACTCGAAGCCGTTTATATAGTGGAACCCCATATTGCACTTGATTCTTGGAATTCTTGTTCTGGAAACAGCCTACGTTCTAACCCCCGTTCCTCCACTTCCTAGCTGTGGACCTTGGCCAAGCTACTTAAGCTCTCCATGCCTCAGTTTCCCCATCTGTTATATGGGGTAATAACCCCTACTTAATAGGATTCTGTGAGATGTCCCTGACATACTTGTAAAACATTTAGAATGGTGCCTGATACATCGTAAGCAGTCAGTAAATACAAGTTATTATTTTATGATCAGCAATCCTATCGAGCAAGTGCTTCTCTTTTTTTCTTTTTCTTTAATTATACCATATTTTTACTGCAGCAAGTGCTTTTTCACTCATACTTATCCAACACATACAACTTGCTGGGCAGACATGGTCACAAGGTGACCAAAGCAGAATAGGACAGTCCTGCCCTCACAGAGCTTGCAGTCTGGTGAGGACACAGATAACAAAACAGGTATGACAAGTAAAGTACAGAGTGTTAAGGAAGCACGTGCAGGGCTCCAACCCTGTGTTATTGGGGGGAGAGGGAGGATAAGGGGAGTTTGGTCAGGGCAGGTCTCAGGAAGGCTTCTCAGAGGCAATTAAAACTAGGTAGAATCCAAAGAAGCAGGAGGACATTCCAGAAGAAGAGAGAAAAAGAAGGTAAGGAATCATGGGCCCTGGAAACAGTGCCTTTGTAGGCCCAGAGAAGAGAGAGAATACCCTAGTTCAACAACCAGAAATCTCTGTTGGGCCCAACTAGACTATAAGAAAGATGTGGAAAGAAATGAGCTGAGAAAAAAATCAGGTGCCAAAACCTGGAGGGCTTTGGTGTGTTAAGGGGTTCAGACTTAAGGCTGGGCCCACAGGGAAGCCCCTAAAGGTTTGAGTAGGAGACTATGGTTACCAGATGTACATTTTAGAAAGATGACTCCAGCCTAGGTATGGAGGATTCATGGGAGGGGAATTCTACAGGAGGCTGGAGTCTGGGGAGGGAGTTCAGAACTCAGAAAGGGGTTATGGGTTTGTAAGGGATTTTTCACCCCATTGGACAGTGTGACAGCAAAAGGATTTAGTGAAAGAATATAGTGATGATTCACTTATAAAAACATTAATACCCCCAATGTGCAGAGCTATGAAGAACATGCAATGGAGACTACCAAGATAACTGGAGGGTCTTATTTGCCCTCTTTCCTCTCCCTTGGCTGTTAAGTTCCTCGAGGGCAGCGTCTTCCCATCAATTATCATTTATCCCAAACAACTCTTGGCATTGTGATCTGTACACAGTAATTGCATTACAAATACTTCAATTAAATTGAATTGAATATATATTACATATTCAATGCATTGTATTAGGAATCTCTTCTTGTGTGTTAAATATTACCTCTTTCCCCAGAGACAACCATGACTCTGGCATCTCTCAATTCTTATCTGCTAGACTTCTTCATTTATTTATTGAGCATCTACTATGTGTCAAGAAAAGTCTCTGCTTTCATGGAGCTTACCTTCTAGTGGGAAACACAACGAAACAAATATATAACATAACGTCATGTGTTCTGAAGAAAAGTGGCATAAAGGAATAGTGTATAAGTAAGGGGAGTAGGGTGGGGAGAGGGATTCTTTTCTAGGTGAGGTGGTCAGAAAATACCTCTATTTGTGTTCACAACAGGGGCTAAAAAAAATTTTTTTTAAAGACCTCTCATAGGGAGTGACATTTGAGTAGAGACCTGATTAGAGGAAGGGAGTGAGCCTTGGAGATTTCTGGAGGAAAAGCATTCCAAGCTTAGGGAACAGCAAATGCAAAGCCCCTTAACATGTTCAGGAAATAAAAGGTGTGTTAGTGTGTCTGAAATGGTGTGAAAGAGAAGGGTAGGGAGGAATGATAGCAGAGAGGCCAAGGGGGCCAAATCTTGTAGGATCTTCCTGGCTGAGGAGCAGTCTAAATCACTCTGGCTGCTGGGGAAGAAGGGAGCTTCAGGAGGCAGGAGTGGAAAGGGACACGAATAGGAGTTTCTCACAGATGTGCAGGCGAGAGATGACCATGGCTTGGACTAGGGTGGTGAGGATGCAGGTTGTGAGAAGTCAGTGGAGTCTGGAAGCATTTCAAAAGTAGATTCAATGGAATTCTCTGAAGAATTGAACCTGGAGGGGTAGAGAAAGAGGAGAGACAAGGAATCTTCCAGAATGTCCCTCTCAGCCTGCTTTGGAGCTCTCTGACCCACCAAGCTGCCCAATGCTTTCTCCAAGACCACACTTCCAGAGGCCTCTGCCTGGGCCTGCATCCTTGAACCCCTAGACTCAATTATCCCTTCTCAGTTCTCAGTTCATTCGATCTCAACCTGCCCCTTCTTCTAACCACCTAGACGCCTTGCATCCTTCTGGACGATCTTCCAACCTGGACCCCCATCGCCACCCCAGATGTGCTATGGCCGATTCCCAGCATAGCAGTCTTTGTACTTTCCACATTTATGGAGCATCTACCATAAGCAAAGAACTGTGCTAAGTGTTGGGTGGAGAGAGAAAAGTACAATTAAAAGAATGCCTCTGCCCTCCAGACACAGAAATGATTAAAGGGAATAAGTGCTGAACAGAGTGCGATGGTGGCCCCTTCAGGAGATATCAGCAGGCAGAGAATTGGATTGGAAAGAGTCCTAAAGGAAGGAGCGATGCCAAAGGAGAGGAGGGCACAGAAGTCCCCAGTCAGCAAATATGTCTGGTGCCCGGGCTGAACATTCCAGCTTTCTTCAAAACAGTTAATATTTGAATTTTGAAACCTCTCCTGGATTGGCCTGGAATCAAGTGTTTATTTTGGACATTTTTGAAGACTCCTTAATCGTCTCTACCAGGGAGTTAAACTCGGAAGCCGACAGAAGCCAGGCTGAAGCACACCGACAAGGAGTGCTGGGTCCCCATGGACACAGCCTGAAGGAACCTGCACAGCTTCAGCAAAGCATTGCTGTTGGCAATGAAGGTCCAGTGTTGCCTTATTTTCCTACTCTTGAATAGAATCAGGAAATCCAGATTTTGTTTTGAATCGGTACTAATTTTTTGCTCATTGGAAACTAATGTTTAAAAATAAATTAAACACTGTGGGGGGGCCAACACAAAAATCTGTTTGTGGGTAAGATATGGCCAAGTGGTTGTATCAGTCTGAAGTCTCTAGACCTATAGTGGCTACACTCAAAAGGCACAAATGGCATAAAGTTACATTTTTTTAAGGGAAAAAAAAAGTTCTCCTTTGTCACCTGAAAGAAAGTTGAGGGCAAGGCATTTTTGTCTAAAGATAGCCTGATACTATGTGCTCAAAACAACTGATGTTAATTGTTCTTAATGTACTTTGAAATGCCAAGCGAAAAGAGCAAAGCCTCCCTGCCTCACAAAACAGCCAAGTCGGAGCTAAAAGTGTCCCGCTAAACAATTCTCCTGAGAGCCAGCTTTCTTCTTGGTGATTACCCTCCTACACAGGCAAGGATCCCCAGAGCTGAAGACTAGGAATAGCTTACACAGGATACCATCTGTCTTTAAAAAGAAAATAGAGGTGACTATTATATCTTGAGATCAGAGTGGCGAGTGGGTAGTCCCCAAAGCTTTATCCACAGGTGGGTGCTCAGAACCTGAGGTGCGCCATCTAGCGTTGGAGAAGGATCTGGATTTACCCTCTGGTGGAGCTCTGATGACTGGTTTATCCCAGAGGGGGAAATAAGATTCTATTCACCTAAGATTCTTCTTCCCTCACAAAACCCCAGAGCTGTGCTGACTTATTTTCTTGGCTGACAGTGGACAGTGGATCTGAAGCAGAATGCCTGGGTTTGTGTCCCAGATCTGTGCTTACTGACACCAACCTCTGGTCAAGTTACTTAACCTCTCTTGCCCTGGGTTCCTCGTTTGTAAAGGGGGATGACGATAGCACCTGCCCTCAAAGGGAGGTTGGAAGGATTAAATGAGCTGATAGGTGTAAAGAATTTAGCAAAATGCCTGGAACTTAATTCTCAGAATTCATTAGCTATTCTCTTCACTAGTTATGTACTTCACACGGTCCAAGGAGCAGGAAACCAGGAGTCAGAAATTCTAGCTTCCAGTCCAGGCTCTGCTGCTTGTGCTGTGTTTTGACCCCTCTGGACCCAAGTTCTTTCTGTAAAATGAGGTTGGTTTGACTAATCAAAAAGTCCCAAACTGGCTGTGCATGAGTTATTCCAGAAGCATTTAAAATGCAGATTCCCAAGCCCCATCCAGAAGATCCTGTTTCTGAATATCTGTGTGAGACTAGTCTAAGATGACCTTTTTAAGGGCTCTCCCAGGTCAAAGTTTTATGATGGATCTTTACAAATTCACGATCCCATCCCCTCTGTCCAAGTCCACTTCTGATTGGGACTGAGAATCCTCTCAACTGCATAGCTCAACACCTAGATCAAAAGGATCAGAAGAGTTCATCTCTTCCACCAGTGTTCCATCCTGAACCAGCTCCTGACCGTGGTCGAGAGGCTCCCCACATTTCCCAGCCCCAAACCTTGAGAGGTTCATTGCTCTCCATTACTCTTTTCCAGAATCTCTACAAATCCTGACTTTTCCTTAACCCAAAGGCCTTAGATCTGCTGCTTCTTACACCCAGCTCTGGCTCTTGGCCCATGCTCTTCCCTCTCTATGGGCTCCCTCCCTTTGCTGAAGAATTGAAAGAACCCAGAGCCTGTGGGTGGGCTGAAAGCCATGATGCTTGTCACTTGGAGTGGCTTCTCTGAGCTAGATTGGCTGACCCCCAATCTCTCTTTCTCTCTCTCAACGTCCCAGGGCAGCTGGGCTGTCTGCCTGGGCTGGCTGCCACTTTCAACCATACTGTGGTCCAGGTGGAGGACTCGTAAGAATTTGGCTTGGGCCCTCTGGTGAAAGAATGTTAGTTTGATCACAGAGCGTCTGTCCTTACACAGGGATAGGTATGTCACCACAGATCTGAGATTCTAAGAATCCAAACAATCATGAGCTTAGAGCAGAACGGAGCCTTCTAGATGGGGTGCTCTTTCTGAGGCATCTGTTACCCCACTGGTCGCCAGGGCTGTCTGGCCCGATCTGGCTGGCGTGTTGCCACTCCCTGTAAAAGACTGCAAAGACATTGGCAAATCTCAGCCAAATATATATGAGCCTGGCTGACAGTTTCCAAAAGTTCACTTGGAAGTTAATTATTTGGAACTCAGAACATATTTTCCCATAACAGTAATATAATAAACGGTGAATATATTTCCAGGCTGACATGCAAGTGTGTTTAACCCTTAACATGCTTGAAATGCCACATATTGAAGAGGAAAAAAAAAACAGTAAACCAACAATACAGTTGAAATACTAGAGATTCAATAATACTGAAAAATAACATTGGGACAAGAATTTTTTCTTTTTTAAAAAATTTAACAAATAATCAGTTAACATAAAGCACTGTTCTACTCTCTGAGATGGTAAAGAAAGCAGGCACGTTTCCTGTCTCCACGGGCTTACATTCTGTATTTGTTTCTCTGCCTATTGTCTGTCCTCCCCTTGAGTATATGAGCTTCCTGTGGCCTAGAATCTGGCCTATCTTGTTCTCTGGTGTATGCCCGAAGCCCAGAATAATGCCTAGCACAAAGGATGTGCTCAATAAAGATTTGTTGAATGAATGAGTAAATAAATTCTAATTGAGGAAACAGACAATAAACAAGTAAGCAAATAGATATACAATCACATGTCAGATGGAGATAAGTGCTTTGAAGAAAAATAAAGCAGAAAATGCCGGGAGGGAGGTGGCTATTTTTGATGGGGTGGTCAGGAAAGGCTTCTCTGAAGAAATGATATTTGCACAGGGATCTGAATGAAGAAAAGAATCATGGAAGATCTGGGGGAAAAAAGACTCCTGCTTTTAACATCAGACTAGGACATTTGGACCAATGTTCCTACTAAGGTCAACTAAAATACCTGGACAAAATTTAAATAATGTTAAAAAATAGTTATTAGAGTGATGAGGAATTACTGGAGAAAAGCTAGGAGAAGAGGAGAACCATCACTCAAAGCCACTGTTGCACTGAGGACACTACAGATGTAGAATAAATATCCACAAAATTGAGCAGAGCTTTTGACCTCATCAGGCAAGGGGAACAAACATCAAAGCCCAGGATGAAGATGAGCGCTCTGAATTTGAAGCTGGGATCCCCCAAGAGCTACATCTTCTGGGTAAATATGAATCAGAAATAAATTAGCCCTTACTAGCACTTGCAACCTGACTTCAAGTCACCTGTATACTACAGAAAACCTTGAGCCTAGAACTTGGGTTAAAGTGGTTCCAGACAGGGAGCAGCACCAGGCACCTGGCAGAAGCAAGAAGAAGATCCTATTACCCTGAGCCTCAAATTATTCCAAAATGCAATTTCTAGCATATAGTTGGATATACCAGAAAGGCCCACAAAATCATCAGGTTATTAGAATGATCCAACACAGCCCGGAAAATAACTAGGCTTACTATGTTCAAAGAAGTACAATTCAAACTTGAAAATTTGGGCAGAAACTCAAAATCATATTAAGATCTTGGGGAAGAACATTCTAGGAGAAGAGGACAACAAGTGCAAAGGCCCTGAGGCAGGAACAAGCCTGGCATGTTAGACAGAAAGCCAGTGTGGCAGGATCAGAATAAGCAAGAGGGAGAGGGGCAAGGTGAGTTCAGAGGGGACAGCAAAGGCCAGATCATATGGGTCTTATGGAAATTTGGGCTTTAGTCTACATGTCAAGGGAAACCACTGGATGCCTTGGAGTAGTAAAGTGGCATGACTTAATCTATGTTTTTAAAAAGTCAATCTGGCTTTTGTATAGAAAATATAGGAAAGCAAAAATAGAAGCAAGGAGAGCAATTGGTAGATTATTGTGTGGTCAGGTGAGAGGTGACGGAGGCTCAGGGTAAGGTGGTGGTGATGGAGGTGGTGAGAAATGAACTCAAGGCACGCTTTGAATTGGATTGGACCCAGGGTATGAGAAAAGGGTCGGAGTAGCTCCCACCTCCATGTACTTTCTGTGTGACCCCGCTCTCCCCCAACCCCATGTGATTTCTCCTTCTCTCAGTCAGC
Source organism: Daubentonia madagascariensis (assembly GCA_023783475.1). Taxonomy (NCBI): domain Eukaryota; kingdom Metazoa; phylum Chordata; class Mammalia; order Primates; family Daubentoniidae; genus Daubentonia; species Daubentonia madagascariensis. The sequence continues at coordinate 3,254,015 of JAKFHU010000913.1, read as the reverse complement.
AGACAACTCCTTAATTGGCATTTTCAGCCCAGTCCTTTTTTCTGTGCTTTGTACCTATAGAGCCAACTGCCTCCTGAAATGTTCCACCTGGATGTCGCCTGACCTTATACTGAACATGCCCAAGATTCAGCTCATTATTTTTCCCCCTAAACTACTTTTTTCCTCCTCCATTTCCTATCCTAGTTGATGATACCACTTTTCACTCAATCACAGAAGCCAGAGCCTTTGAATTAATTTTAGACTTGTCACTTTCCACATTCGATTGGTAACTAGGGACTGGCAATCCTACCTCCTTAACTTCTTTTGAAGCCGTCTGTTCCTTTCTATTTTCACGGCTTCTGCCCTAGCTCAGGCCTTCACCACCTCTCCCTGGACTATTGTCGTGGTTTCCCACCTGGTCTCCCAGGTGATGATCTCACTTCCTGCCCATCCATCCTTCTCAAGTGTAGATGTGACCCTTCTGGGGCTGCTAATTCCTTACAGAAGATACAAACTCCTCAGAATGGATTACAAGGACCTCCCAACCCCCCTTGATCTTTCTCCATCTTCCCTATGCTTTTGAGTCTTCTCACTATGATCTGGCCTTACCAGTTGTCTGTGGTCTCCTGGACGTGCCTTTCCATGTGCTAAGTAGTCTGCTAAGTTTGCTCTTCCTCCTTCTACAACCCATCAACTCAGCAAACTCCCTAAGAAGCATCCCTCTTCCCCTCCTTCCAGAATTGAGTTAATCGTCTATGAAAGCTCTGTGCTTAGTATAGACCTCTAGGGTAGTACTTTTCCACTGATTTAGGTTATTTGTTTAATGTATGTTTTACCTAGTGAGTTTCTTGAGGTCAGAGGCTGCCTGATATAACTGTGTCTTCTGCTCCTCGCACTGTGCCTGGCAACATAGTAGGCACTCAACTAAAGCTTCATGGAATGGATGAAGGAGGGATTAAATGAATGAGTACCCTGGACTATACCCTCATGCCCACAGAGTGGATCTCCAGCCCCTGTGCTCTAGGAAGGTGCAGCAGCCAGAGGGTGGGGCGTTTCGTGAGTTTTCATCTGGGCGACTTTGTCTGTGGCGTCTGTCTCTCTCCCTAGCTGCTTTGGATGCATGGTTCATACAAAAAGTAAGAGGTCAAGCTTTTTATTTCTACATGTACCCAAGAGCCTTAATTACTGATCACCCACAAATCCCACACCCAGTCCAGACCTCAGGGCCCTTGGGACTTAACCAGCAGCAGCGTCTCCTCCAGGCTTAGGTGACACCGACAGCATTCAGGAGCCTACACGTGCCCCTTAAGTTCACAGCACAAATGAGCACATGTGGCTGTTCACACACATGTCCACAGTCACGTGTAATTTCCACAACACTGTATGACCCTTCATCTTCCCCTTTTCTCCCTCACTTATAATTTGCCATTCACAGGAGAGGGCGTGGGGGGAGCAGAAAGGGAAGAAAGAGCTAGGAGAAGAGAGGATGACCTAGAGAAGGAAAATTAAGAAAAGAAAGGGATGAAGGGGGGAGCAGAAGGGAACAAAAGGAGGAAAGAAGGGAGAGAGAGGAGAGGAGAGAGAGAGAGAAAGAAAGGAAGATAAGGGGAGGATAGAAAGAGAAAAAATAAAAGAGGTAGGAAGAAAGAAGCAAAGAAGAGAGAAAGAAAAAAGGAAGGAGAAAAGAAAGAAAAAAAAGCCTTAAGTTAAGTAGCCACGCGTGTCTGCGAAATGCGTCTGAACTCTCGCCTTAAACAGCAGGCAGACACTAAACATTTAATTGACTGGAGAAACCAATCACAGAACAAAGCCCCTTCTCTTTGTGACCTATCTGATGATAACCCAAACGCAGGAGTTGCTGTGTTTCTCCGGAAACCATCAACCGCAGCCATCTGTCTTGGTCCTAGACGGTTTAAAAACAATTTTTTCTTTAAGTGTGTACGTGTGTGTGTGTGTGTGTGTGTGAGCCACAGAACCAAAGTAGCCTCCACTGCCACCGTGGCTGACTTGTGGAATTCAGCAGCGATGCTCCAGCCGGCTCCTGGCCACCAGATGCTAGACAGTGTCAGCCACCGCAGAGCCATTTCAGCCTGAGTAGTGGTGGATTCACGGCAGTTTCGGAGCCCCACCCAGATCCAGGGAGGCCCGATCCTGCCTGAGGCCAGCTGAGCAGGAGGGGAAAGAGCAAAGCCACCTGGGAGTGGATCTGGGGTGGGGTTAGATTTGTTCCAAAAGTTTGGCAACTGCTGCTTAATAAAAGGCTTGCTTCCGCCTGGGAATCCAGTCTTTAGCACGAGGGAAAAAGAGCACAGACATAACAGCAGGGTTTGCAGGGAGCAACGTGAGCTGGGGGACGCGGAGGGGCGCAGGCACGAGGCCCCCTCCCTGAGTGCTTGCTGTGTGGCCCTGTACTCTGCTGTAGGCCAGGAGGCAGCTGGTGGTTCCCAACCCATCGCTCCCACCACCTCCTCCATCTCTTCCTCTTTTAACTCTTTCTTCTCTTTTCCCTCGTCTTCCTTTTCCTCCTCCTCCTCCTTTTCTTTCATAACTGTTGACTTGGGTCAGTGATGAAACCACAGCAAGGTGGTCAGAAGTTACACCATACAAAGATGCTGCCCAGAGGGCCACAGAGCTGCCAGCTCTGCCTCTGGGCATAACAGAACCCAAGGAAGGCGAATGGAAGTTCTGCTGGAATCCCATGCTTCCTCTTTCACTGGTTATGTGACCTCAGATCATTTCTTTAATCAGCCTGCCTCAGTTTCCTCATCTGCAAAACGGGGATAATAGTACCTGCTTTGTATGAGGAGATACTACAATGCTTTTTTCATAGGGTTACCATGGGGAATACAGGGATAATACACTGGGAGAAATACATAGCACATAGTAAATGCTCAGTTAATGCAGTCATTTAACAAATATGATTAAACAACTACTAAATGCCAGGCTTTATTCCAGGTGCTGAATGAACAAAAGAGACAAAAAGAAAATCCTGCACTCATGGAGTTAACATTCTAGGAGGAGGAGATAGGAAATAAACAAGTAGATAAGTAAAATACATAGCATATCAGGTGATGAAAGGTGCTAGGAGAAAAATAAAGCCAGGAAGAGGACAAAGGCATGCTGGGGCAAGAGGGGTTGCAAGTTTAACATATTAACTGCCATGTGAGTTGTATTTGACTCATGCTAGTTTTGAGCCCGGGGCCTTGTGAAGCAAAACCCTGCAGTTCATGAAAATCTTGGTTGTCGATGTTCTTATTGTTACAAGTAATATTGACAAATTAATTCTAAAAATGTGGATTAAATGAATAGAAGTCAATAAATTTCATTTTTCATTAAATTTTTCGTTAAATTAGAAAGGATCGTTTTGTTTTCAAAGTTTTTATTCTATTTTCATAATAAAACACCATGGCCCCAAGGAAAAAATCTTTTTTTCTAGTGTGGCAGTCACTGTGTTAAACAGAGCAGCCAGAGACTCCCCGCGAATGTGACATTGGAATAAAGGCCTAAAGGAGCGGCAGGAGTCAAGCACACAGGAGTTTGAGGGAAGCGCATTCTGGACAGAGGGAACTGCAGGCTCAAAGGCCCTGAGCCGAGAGTGTGCCCAGGATGACTGAGAAACATCTAGGAGGCTGGTGTGGCTGGACCTCAGCAAGGGAGGGAGAGTGGTATGAATGAGCCAGGAGACGTAGTGGTGCCTGTGTGCTGGCAGAGAGGGTTGCAGCAGGGAGTGCAATCATGCAGCAACTTCTTGGCTATTGAAACTTTGGGGAGTTTTAAGAAGAGGAGTGATAGAATCTGATTGTTTTAGGGGGATTGCTCAGACTGCTCTGCTAAGAATTGGGTGGGGGGAAAGTCAAGAGTGACAGTAGGGAAACAGTTAAAAGTCAGTGCAATAACCCAGGTGAGGGAGGGTGGTGGCTTGAGCTAGGAGGTGGATAAGGGTTTGGATGTGGAATATGTTTTTAAAGGAGGAGCTGACAGTTTGATGAGGGACTTAATGGGAAGTGTGAAAACGAGGGAGGAGTTCAAGAATGCCTCTGAGGTTTTTGGACTGAGCAACTGAAAGGATAGAATGGCCATTTACTGAGATGAGAAAGGCTGTAGGTGGAGCAAATTTGGGGATGTGGGTAGAATGGGGGTGGTAGATGTTATAAGATGTTATGAGTTCTGTTTTGGACGTTGTGAGAGATTATTATCTTAATAGCCCCATATATTGGGGCTTGTATATTGGGGCTTGCCCTCTTAGAATGCTGCCTTAGCTATGCAAGAAATCCTGCTGGAGAGCCATCTAGAGGACAGCCAGAGTGCCCTGTCAATAGCCTCAGCTAATGGCCAGACATGTAAGTGAGGACATCCTAAACCATCCAGTACCAGCAAAGCTCCAGAAGACTTCAGTTGCATGAGTGACTCTAGGCAGAACCATTTAGCTGAGCTCAGCCCAAATTGCCACTAAGCTGCAGAGTTTGTTATGGAGCAATAGATAACTGGTACAATCAGGTTAAATTTGAGATGCCTTGCGGACATTCAAATTAGGATGTCAAGTTGGCAGTTGGATGTGTGAGTCTAGAACCCAGGGAAGATATCCAGGCTAAAAACACAAATTGGGAGTCATCAGCATATAGATGACAGTTTAAGCCATGAGGCTGATAAAAAACACCAAGGAAATGAGTATAGGTAGAGAAGCAAAGTTTAAGGGCTGAACCCTGGGGAACCATGACATTTAGAAAGGAGGAGGAATCCACAAATGTGACAAAGAAGGACCAGCCAGTGCAGCTGAAGAAAAACCAAGCATGTGTGGTGTCCTGGAAACCAAGTACAGGATCTGTTTCTGGGAGAAAGGAGGAATTAATTTTGTTGGATACTGTTAACTAATCAAATAATATGAGGACTGAGAATTGATCACTGGATTTAGCCAACGGATGCCTTTGGTTACCTTGAGAGAAACAGTTTTAGTAGAGTGAGGAGTTAGAGTATGTGAGGAGAGGAATTGGAGCCACGGCTATAGATAACTCTTTTGAGGAATTCTAATATAAAGGGACACAGAGAAATGGGTCCATAGTGGTGGAAGGATGTTCAGTTAAGAGAGAGTTTTTAAGATTGGGATCATGTTGCTTATGGATGGGAATGATCTAGTAGAGAGGGAAAAATCAAGTGATGTGAAAGACATGAGATTGGCTGGATAATATCCTTGAGTAGATGAGTGGGACCTTCAGTACAAGTGGAAGCACTGGCCTTAGCTGGGAGCAAGGACAGCTCTCATAGAACGTCGGAGGAAAGGCAGAATACGTGGGCACTGATGCAAGTTGGGGGTAGATGTAGGTAGAATAATATGAAATTTCTTTGCTTACGTTTTCTCAGCAAGGTCGTTGGCTGAGCTTTAGGATAGGGAAGGATATGTTGGAAGGTTGAGGAGGAAGAAGATATGAAACTCTTATCTAGAAATGAACATTATCCTTGTCATTATCTCCTGTAGGAGGCAAGGGCTAACCTACTCATTATTGTCTAAGAGCCCAAGACTTCTGTTCTGATGGGCCCAGGCTTAAGATAGCCTATAATATGGATTGATATTGGCCGGCACTATCATGCCCAAACAAAGCCATTTCCCACTTCCTCTTTGACACTGAACCCAGTTTTGTTCAGATATGTGGTGGTCATGTACTTAGGGAAATCTGAGTCTTTTCCCTGACCAAGGCTGTTAATCGTGATTAGTGTGAGCCAATCAAGCTAGTTCTATTTTCTTTGCCAGTGATTGTTTTAGGCACAAATGTATGTTGCAATTCTGACTAATAATATGTGAGAGGAGGTCTGCTGGTAGTCTCTTTAAAAATGTTTTCCTGTATAATAAGAGAATCCTAGAAGGAATGGTTTCTTTTCTTTGCTCCCCATTGTTGTACCTGTGTGCAGAAACTGGCTTTGCAGCAGCCACGGTGTTACCAGGACTGAGGGTGGTATACATGCTGAAGAGGGCGGTCTACATGCTGAAGAGGGCATCACTGAACCACTGAATTCAACCCTGGAGCCTCTCTACCTCTCTACCAGACTTCTTAGTATGTGAAATATCATAATATGTTTTCCTTATTGACTGTGGCATAGTCACTATGCCCTCTTGTGTTAGCTCATCTGTGATTTGCAGTTGGAAGAATTATGATACACAGAACATCAGCAAAATAGATGTAGAATTCGGCTTGGCACTATGGAGGACACAAATTCAATTCAGTGCAATAAAGATAAAATGAGAACAATGTGCCAGGCACTGTATTAGACACAGATGAATAGAACTCCCTTGCCATGACTATCTTATGACAGATATATGTGTGTCTGTGTTGTGAACTTGGGATAATAAAATGTGGAAGTTACTATTCTAGAAAGCAGAATATGTTAAATACCTTGAAAGAGATATAGGAAGTCATAGGAAGTCAAAGAAGACAGTGATAATGTTCATTTGGGGAAACTGGGGTTGTCTCAATCCAGGAAGTAAGGTCTAGAAAATAGAGAACAGCAAGAACAAAACATACAGGCAAGAAAGTGGACTGGTCTGGAACACCAGGTGGTGAATTCTGTTAGGCAGGCTTACAGGCTGTGCATGGGAAGGAGTGGAAATAATGTTGGCAAGTTACATTGGGTCAGGATTTGCGAGGCCTTAAACAGTAGGGTGACACAAATGTGGGTTTGCTTAGGTTGGAAATGGCAGACCCTGGAGATTTTTTTTTTTTAATAGGCAAGTAATATGATCAGAGCTGAGCGTGGGAAGAGTCATCTTTAGCAGGGAGACCAAAGGCGTTTCTTTTTTATCCAATAATAACTAATTGTTTTAGTCATTTACCATGCCCTCAATATACACAGATGTTTAATATAGATATAGCTAAAACCTCAGCAAGAATAAACAAGACAGAATTACATTCTCAGACCCAAGCAATAAGAGGGTGCATCAAGGGCAGAGAATTTGCCTCAGCCTCCTACAAACCTCTCCAACCCTTTTTTTCTGTGTCCCACCCACTTTTAGGCTCCCTCCCTGTATCCACAGACAGCCCCCATTCTAATTAATATCTGCCCTGAGAGCCGAAATTTGTAGCAGGACAGTGGCTCTCTATCCTCTAGTCTCCAGTGTTTTCATACAGTGGAGCTACTCCAATCAGTCATGGTACCCTTTACAGAACACCGTGAAATATTGATATATTTAAGTCCAAAATACAGCCTATGAATCAGCACAAAATTACATATTTAGCTACTTTATGCTTAAGCTGCTTAAAAAATGTTAAATTTAATTAAATTTACAGACACTAACACACAATATAAAACTATAACCATAAGCCCAAACACCTGTCCATAGAAAAAACAAGCTGTCAAACTGAGCACTGTTGGCTATGTCTGGGTCCATTAATATTCATTTGTTACTTGCTAATTCTTTCTGTCATCTGCCAGCACTGGCCAGTGGACAAGCAATAACAGGTGCCAAAGATTTAATAAAAATGTAGAGAGAAAAAACTAAAAGCTGAAGAAATACTATCCATTAACTTAATTTTTCTGGGAATTAGTATATTTATTCATTCAACAAAGATTGAGCAGCTACCGCTGTGTGCCAGGCACCGTGCCAGGAGAGGAGACACCAAGTAGTAAGGTGCAGTCCTGCCTTCCAGAAGATGTCCCTTAGGGGAGACAGCCAAGAAAACAGTAACAAGATAAAGGCAGTGAATGTTAAGGTGGAAGTAGTGCAGGGACCTCTGCAACCCAGAGCCTGGGCTTAGAGAGGGCTGCAGAGAAGATGAGTCACAAGAGGTAAGTCTTGAAGATAAACTCAAGTTATCTAAGCCAGTGCTTCTCAGGGTGTGGCACTTCATAGACCAGTAAATTGTTCCTGGAATTGGGGGCGGGAGTGGTCAGGACCAACAGAGGGTTATCAACTTTCACATTTTGTGAAATAATGATCATTCGTGATATCATCTGCCATTATCGTAATTTTATAGAAGAAAGGACATTTTAGTACCTAAAAGAAAAAAAGACACAGAAATAAAAAGGACATAATTTCAGAAAAAAAGGAACTGTCCTTTTTTTTCTTTTTTTTCAAAGCCAGTCAAATTCAGCAGTGGGGAGTTGTGTACCAACTTTAGTGACACTAATGTTAATAAGTTTTGATAACCCACTACCATCGGACCAGCCGGAACTGTCCTTTAATTGGTATACATTTAGCTTTGTGAAGAACTCATTGTTCTTATTTGTCTTATTTTGCAGCAGATTCGTGAAAACACCAGCGCAGGAGCTGGGTGGGGGGCGGCGGTGCGGAGAGAAGCTGGGGAAGGTGCTGCAAACAGGAATATGGGCAGGTCCTGAGGCACCTGGGACTTGGATTTTCCCCCCAGGGCTAAGGTTCTATGTAGGGTGGGAGGGGAGCAGAGCCAACAACCTGTCCCCAGGGCTGCATTGAGACCTTTCTGGCCCTGGGTGCTTTGTCCTGGGGAGCAGGGGAGCAAGCAGGGGAGCGACTGGGGCTTCGTCCATAAAAAGTATTGAAAATTATATTCTATGACTGATTGGTATAAGGAAGACTATAATCTTTGACCCCAAACTTTTATTATTTTTCTTCTAATATTAAAAGAAATTAAAACAATTTTGTGGGCCCCTAAAAATGTTGTGGGCCTAAGGTGCTCTGTCTGCTGTGCCTAATGGGGAGCTCAGGCCTGCCCGTTCTAAATTTGGGGCAGCGTCCAGTGGGGTGGGGTCCCACAGGGCATCCGTATCACCACAGTACCCTCACACACTCTGCCTGTGGAGAAGTCTGGCCCTGGCTGAGAAGCAAGGAGTGTACCAGAAGAAAGTTGAGCAATAACTTCACATGATGGCCAAACACCACAGAGGTGTGTGAAGCTGGTAATGAGCACAGCCACGAATGCATACCCCAGGGGTCACAGGACCACTTGCTCTGGCTGGTAGATCCTGCTGGCCACGTCCAGCCTCAGGGACAGGAAGCAGCAGGACCTGCCCTGCCTAGAAACTCTGCCAGATGGACTGGCCTCCCGGGCTTGGCCTGCTCTGCATTTCATCAGCCAGGGCCAGACCAAGCCTGTCATAACACAGAACCTCTCCCCCATCAGGACCCTGGCCCAAATAGTGGCTCTCATCTAAAGTAAGGCTGAATTTTAGTCTGTCCTTTTTGTCCAAGCCTCGGGTATGTGTGGCCTATTGGTGATGGGGGTGTGACCGGCATTTCTCCTCCCTTCTCCTGCTCAAAGGAAGTCTTCTCTAGGATATGCAGGGCTGGAGGGGAGGACCTAAGATCGTTTCAGTGCTCTGGGCATTTGAGATCCCTGGTGGGAAGACAGAGAAGGGAGAAAAGAGGAGAGAGAGGGAGCGGAAGGCGAGGGAGAGGAGGAAGGAGGCATAGCAGGAACACATGGCAGAAGCACCGTTACAGTTTTTGGAAGAATGATGCATCCTCACAAATATGTATGTTCTGATATGTTGCCCTGGGTCCCCCAATTTAGCCTCAGTAGAAATCTAAAGACAAATGCATACTAATAAAAATTGAGGGAATTAAAATGGCCAAAATGTAAATGTCTAACTGGAATTGTGTCTAAATGAGTATGTTTTTTTGTGTTCCCTGCTAAAGTCTTTTCCCCCATCTTTTTATACTGAAAAAGTTCAAAGCTACAGGAAACTTGAAAGAATAGTACAAAAAATATTTATGTACCCCTCCCCTAGATTCACTAGTTAGTGTTTGGCCATATTTCCTTTTTTCTCTGAGTATGTTTGTGTTTTAGTGGTGTGAGTGGTGTGTGGAGTGTGTGTATACATGGTGTATATGTGTGTGTACATATGTATTTATACATATACTCTTTTTTTTGCTAAACCATTTCTAAGTAAGTTATGGACATCATGACATTTCGCTATGTAACTACTAAGACTAAGGACACACTCCTAAAATATATCACACCAAAGAAATTTAACATTTATGCAATAGTATTCTTCAATATATAGTCCAGCTATCTAAAAAAATGTATTTTTTAGCATTTTTATAATCCAGGATCCACTCACCTTTACTCATTACAATTTGGTTATTATATTTTCTTAGTCTCCTTTAATCCAGAAGAGTCTCCCTGCCTCTTTCTTTACTGACTACTTATTTTGTGTTAATGACACTAGCATTATTGAAGAGTTCACTAGTTATCTTTTTGGATGTCCCACAATCTAGATTTTGCTGACTGTTTCCTCATGATTATATTCAGGCTCAATGTTTGAGGCAAGAATATTACATAGGTGTAACTGTGTGCCTCCCACTGCACATATCAAGTCAGCTTCTTACATGTTCGTGATGCTACATTTAATTATTTGATTAAGGGGGTGTCCATTAGATCTCTTCATTATAAAGATACCTTTTGACCTTTGTAATTAACAGTTACACTGTGGGTGTTAAAGTCTTTTCTCTTTAGGGGGAAAAAAGTCATCTACTTTTTCTGGAAAAATCCTCTTCTTTCCATTGTCCCATCAAAAGCCCCACTGCCAACATGCTATGCTTTAGAGCTCACACCACCATCCAAGAGGCTGCTCCTATACATGAAGATGCATGGTTGTTATCATTAAGAACCATAGCATTTCCTAATGTTTTTGTAGCATTTTACAATTTACAGATCATTTGCACACATATTGCAGCTTTTGATTTTCCTCAAATTTCCTTTTCATTGTCAGACTACTTGGAATCATGGACTCATCCATTCGTCCTGACTACATGCCAGCCACTGGGCTGGAAGCTGGGGGCTTTCACTGATGAGGGAGGGGATCAGATCTAGGTGGGGAGACCAACAGGCAAACTCTTCCCAAACAGTGTCCCAAGCACTGCAGTAGAGAGACACACTCTGGTGTGGAGAACGTGGGGATGGAAGCAACGAGCCAAGAAGAGAAGCTCAGAGAAGTAAAAGCTGAGCCTCCAGCTTGCCCTATGCACTGTCAGATGAGATCAATTTCCTCCTTTTTAAAGCACTGTGAGTTGGGTTTTCTGTTACCTGCAGCCAAATGCATCCTAACTGATACCCTCAATGTCCTCACATTGCAGATGAGGAAATTAAGGCCCCAGAAGTAAAATGATTTTGCCAAATGGCACTCAGCTTGTAAGTGCCTGAGGTGGTTCTTAATCCTGGGTGCTTGATTCCAAGTCCCTCACTGGTCTCCATAACCTCTGCTGACCTCCTAGGGGAAGAGACAGGAGAACTCCTGTAGTCTGAGTCTCAGTGGACTCCCTGGCTCTCCTCTTCTATACACAGAGCAGAAATGGTTAGACCAGAGGAAGATGCCCAGTGACACTTACTCAGGTGGTATGAGTGCTGGTCACTTCCCCCCAGGTGGCTGAGTGGTGAGCATTTCAGGACACAGAGCAATTTCATTAAGTTCAGCACTGTTTACACAGACAGTTAGTGGGTGTACGTGGTTATTCAACCCAAACAGATGAACATACTGCCTGAAGGCCACAAAGTGCCCCATGAATAATTCCCTGTAAATACAGATCCCATGCCCAAGTTTCAGAGGGACTTACTGAATGTGTAAAAGACTGAAAGGCTTGGGGAACAGGAGTTAATGGATGGGAGGAATCTACAGGAGTTGAGGCCAAAGAGTCGACTCAGTGTAGCAAAGTGTCAGGCTCACAGCCCACTGTGAATTTGAAGTATGAGAGCAATTAGGCATGAGCTATTTGTAGGCAGAAGGAAAAAATATGAACTAAACGGCTCAGTTCCATGTGCAGGCTGGATGCAGAGGACTGTCATCCTCAGTAGAGGCTGTGAAATGATGCCAAGGGTCACCCTTGTAGAGGGCAGGGCCCAGAGTCGGGAACATTTAAAGTACACCATCTGAGCTTTAAAAGAGGCATCATATATATAGATCAACACAAAGGTCAAGAATTCTAAAACCTTGACTGCTAATTGTCCCACTTCACCTTAAGTAATTTTGCTAGGGAATGCTGATGCAGCTTGAATTCGTGGGGTATGAGTGTGTGTGTGTACGTGTGCATAGGGGAGGTAGTGAGAGGGGGAAAATGTGGCATTTTTGCCAGCATTTGCCTTTTTTTTTTTCCAGGTCTTTTTTTTTTTTTTCTTGCTGTTCTCCACCCCTACAATAAGCTGAGCCAGTGTAAGTTACAATTTATTAGCTGGTTGCTATGGGTTACACCAGTGCTCCACAGATATTCCCTTCAGAAATAGTAACATTTAATGTAATGTAAAACAGAACTACTGTATCACCACTTGGTTGGCTTCTGCTGGCTTGCAATATTATATCCTTCCCTGCTGAGATTGAAGCCTCAGGAAGTTAGCTGGGTGCCATTATTTTATTATGATGATGAGTGTCTGCCATACCCCTTGTTTCACGAAAAAGAGAGCTTGCAAACTGTGGGTGTCTGCAGGATCTGGGGTGCCAACTTGCAGAGCCACACAGTGCCCGGAGACCAACTGTTTCATCTGCCTGTTCATTACTTAAGGCAGTCTCCTCAAAGCCGAGCCCCTGTGGGCCTGGGGCCAGTAGCCATAACTACTGATGGGTTTTATTTATTCTGCCATCTGTACAATATTTGTGGCAGGCTGGTTAACAAAAATTTGTAGGCTGGTAAATTTTTAGGATAATATTTAACTGTAAGGGTGATTTAAAAGGGAAAGGTTAGGAGATGGTGACCCTGGGTATAGCCATTCAGTTTAAAATAAACACAGCAAGAGACTGTTTTCAGGTTGCTTGCATTCTCTCTTCTCTGCCTGCTGTTTCCATTGCCCACCTACCACACCACTGCCCCTCCCAGAGCATACCTTTCCCTGCCTGTCTACCCTCTCTTCTCTCAGAGGTGTGCTTTCTTTTACGTGTGGGTCACTGGGTCTCTCTACAGCTGTGTGCTTCCTAAACAGGGTCCACTAGTGTAGGAGGTGTGCTGCCATGGTGGAAGAAGTATGGGCTCTGGAGCCAAACGGTCCAAGCTCAAAGCCTGGCTCTGCCACTTTCTGGCTGTGTGCCCTCAAACAGGTCACTTGACCCTTTGGAGCCTCAGTTTCCATATTATAAAATGAGAAAACAGCATTTACCTTGCAGGCATTTTGTAAGAATTAGAGGGGGGAAAGTATGTGTAATCACTTAGCACAGTGCCTGTTTAAGTACCCATTGTAGGTACTTAAAAAGTGATCTTCCTTACTCTGGGACATGGGGTATTGTTGCTCCCTCTGCCTGAGAGACTCCTGGCCACCTTGTCCACCTGGGCAATTCCTGCTTTTCATTGAAGACTCGGCTCAGATACAACCTCTATAGTGAAACCAGCTCTGCCACCCTCCCATCCACCCTCTTTCAAGTCCTTGCCCCTCCCGCTCTCTGCTGCTGCCGCGGCACCTTATCATCCCTTCTCCTGCAGCACATCCACTCTGGATTGCCAGTCTCTGTTGACATATCTTCCTCCCACTGCACCCTGGGCTCCTTCAGAGCAGGGACCTTGCCTGTTTAATCCCTCTGCACAGTGCCTGGTACACATAGGTTTTCAGTGAAGTTTGTTGGGTGTATGAATGAAGTAAGGACTAGTTCATTAACTAGTTCATTAACTCAAGTTTACCTGACACTATACCTAGTGGACAAAAGCCAATGCTCCATTCCACAGGCTAGCGGCAGCCACTAGGACTAAGGGACAATGTATGCTATAGTTTCTAAGGTTCAAATACCTTTGGCTGTAAGTAACAAAAGATGAAAATCACGATGGCTTAATAAGAAGAAAATTTATCATGCTCCATAACAAGAAGTCCAGAGGTGTGCAAACTCCAGGGATGGTTAATTCAGTTCTTCAGTAATGTCACAGAGTACCTTGTTTCTCCAAACTTTCAGCCCAGCTGTTTTCATCAGATTGTGTTTTCCCTCCTGATAACTCTCCTCAGGGTGAGAAGTTGGGCCCGGCTGTACTAAGCAGTGTATCCAGATCAAATGGCAGTGACTGCTTCTCTTTTTGTGAACCTTTAGAACCCCTACCCAGTAGACTTCTGCTTATGGTTCTGGCCAGAATTATGTCACACATCCTTTCTGAAACCAGTTATTAGCACAGGGAAAGGGAATATCATGAACAGCTTAGTGAAACACATGGTCATGAGTAGGACATGTTACCAAACCAAGTTGGAGTTCTACTAGGAAGGGAAAAGCATGGAAGTAAAGTTACACTGGATGAGCAACCACACAGCTTGCTGCTATGTGCATTTATTTATTCATTTATTCATTCAACAGATATTTATTTATTTATTTATTTATTTATTTAGAGACAGGGTCTTGCTTTGTCACCCAGGCTAGAGTGCAGCGGCATCATCATAGCTCACTGTAACCTCGAATTCCTGGGCTCAAGTGATCCTCCCGCCTCAGCCTCCCAAGTAGCTGGGACTACAGACATGCACCACCATACCTGGCTAATTTTTCTATTTTTTTATAGAGACAGGGTCTTGCTATGTTGCTCAGGCTGGTCTTGAACTCCTGGTCTCAAGCGATCCTTCCACCTTAGCCTCCCAAATTGCTGGGAAGATATTTACTAAGTATCTACCATGTACCAGGCATTGTGCTGGAAGTTGTGGACCGTGGTGAACAAGAGAGACAAGACCCCTCCCCTGCTACAGCTAACATTCCAGTGGGGAAAGAGACAATGAACATGTAAACAAATGAACAAGATAAATATAGGTTGCTGTGTTTAAAAAAGAAATCAACAGAGCAGTATACAGAAAGTGAATAAGGGCTACACTAGAGTTGGTCTGGAAGGCCCTTCTGAGAAAGTAACATTTGATGACATAGGAAGCAACAAGTCAGGTGAAGATCAAGAGAAAGAGTATCCCAAGTGGAAGGAACAGCAAGTGCAAAGGCCCCACGGCAGGAATGAGGCAGGCATGTGGCTGGAACAAAGTCTGTGCCAAATGACTGATCAAAAGTTGCTCCTGGCACCCAGCCCAGCTCCTGCCCCAGGCTAAAAGCAGATCACCAGCAACAAATCTAGCTTCCTGGAACCTCTCCTGCCCAGCCTTGCAGCTCCACCCAGGTCAAAGGCACAGCTGCAGAGACCATAGAACAATGGGCTCAGCCCTGTGGAGAGAAGAAAAGCCACCATCGTTTTAACAAAGAACCCAGGAATGAGGAAGGCTTCTTCAGGCAGTGCCTAATTGGTGTAGCAATTTCTTTGGCCACATCTACCTGGAAGTATAAAAAGACAGGTGTAAGGTGATGATGGAACTACTTTCTTCATGTGTGCTGACACCCCTTCCCCAGGTCCTATACACCCCCTAGCTCCCACACTGTGGCAGGGTGGTCCTAGCGGTCCTACTTCCGCTGGAAGCAGGACAGTGCTGCTGCTGTGTGTGGCAGCTCTGCCAGGGTCCGAGGAGGCAAGGACTGGAATTCTCAACTGTGGGTGTAGTAATCTCTACATCCTTTCTTCAGCTTAGTTTCTGGGTGAACTTAAGGGTTCATTGGCAGGCTGGGACCCCAAGTTTCATTCCACTCCAAGCACTAGGAGTTCCCCTCACCTAGGGTGAAAACCTCTCCCAGGGATGTCGTGTTCCTGCCAGGTTCGCGCCCACCACAGCCTAGCCAGGCTGGAGAGCACTCAGTCCTCCTCCTTCTTCCTCTGGAAACTGGTTTCTCTTCCTCCCTCTTTCACGTAGCCACTTCCCCAGAATGCAGTTATCAGATTCATTTTATGTCTTGTTTTCTTTGGAAGCTTTTGTGAAACTAGCATAGGCTTGTGGAGCATCCAGACGAGGCCACATTAGCATCAGTACCCTCTCCCTGGCTTCCTGCCTCATGACACCAACATGCTCAGTGTTTCCCATAACCCCAGCTTCTCTGGAAGGCCCTGGGGATGTCTCACTCAAGTTTGCAAATTGCTTGACCTTCCTGTACCTTTGGCTCTTGGCACCCTACTTGGAAGTATAAGTACAGCTCCCTGCCCCGTGTGTGACAATATTATAGGGCTGCAGAGCAGGGTTGTTTGGCATCCAAGGGGCTGGCAGGTTGGTGAGATACCCCAGACATCTGATTGCCTCCAGGGTGGGTGGTTGCAGTAGAAACCACCACCCTAGACCAAGAACCACTGTGCTTCTGAGTGCGACAGATTCCTTTCTTCTTGAGGTTGAACTTCCTTTTACAGGCTTCATCTTTGGTTTTTGTCACCAATCTCCATGCCTCCCCCCCTCTGCTTGTCATAAATTCAGCAGGCACTAGGGGCCCCAGTTGTGGATACAAAGGGGTTCTTTCCCTGGAGCTCTAGAACCCAGGTAGATATCTGGGAAGGTGTGAGAAAAGAGGTCATTCTGCTATTCAGACAAACTAAATCTTGGCTCTAGCACCAGTCTGCTATAGAATATTACTACAGCATGAAAGAAAGTTTGGAAGTCATTAGGTCAACTGCGTCATTTTGCAGATGAGGAAACAGAGGCCCAGAGAGATGAACTGGTTGGACCAAGGACATGGACCACAGAACTCAGCAGGACTGGACTAATCATATCTCCTGACTTTCAATCTGGGTCTCTGTTCACTGTGCCTCCTTCCCTTGCCCCTTCTGAGTTTTATAAAAGGTCTTTTAAATTGAATCACCTCCTCCTCCTTCTCCCCCCGCCCCACCACCTTGCAGGACATCTGGTAAGGGGCGTAGGCCGTGAGTGGCATTCTTAGTCTGTTTTGAGGGGAAAGATACCTTTGCCACTCCCTCCTTGAGCACATACAGGGGGATCAACACATATTTATTGAATCAGATTAGGGCATGATGTCCCACTTTCTATTTATCCTGTATTATTATATAGGATATATATAATATCCTATATATATAGTATATTAATAGGACTACTGTGAAAATAAAAGTGCATATTTTCTGCTGAAATAATTAGGTTAAACCAACTTAGATTGTTATTTTTCCTGCAGGACTTAGAGCTTATAATAGGTTAAAAAGCACTGTGACTATGGCCACCTGATATGAACCTATAATAAATAACTCCAGAAAGTGCTCTCTGTACCACATATTGTGAAAAACTGTATGGGAGTGGACACACATGGAAAATCTGAGGATTCCCTGCTCCCCGATCAGGGCTTCCTGGTTCTCTGGGGCAGCCAGCGCTCCAATTAGTCTCAGGGACAGGCACGGTCCTGCTCCCTGGTGAAACTGCCTCTCCGTGGCCTCAGGGCTGCCGTGGGGCAGGGCAGAGCCCGTGCCCTGCATAAGCACTACTGGGGCTTCTGGAGTGGCAGAGACACTTGTGCTCCCTGCTCCCAATTTCTGGAGCAGAGTTTAAGGAAGACAGCCTGCTTTTGCCTCAGGAGGCCAGACAAAATGAAACCTGTCTTCCAAGGGGCATTCTTCTGACTTTTCCTTCAAGTAGGATTTTGACTGCAGGATTGGGTTTATACACTGAATTTCAATTTTGTACACACACACACCAAGAGGCCCCGGGCAATGGGGGTGTTTCAGCCCAAGTCCTCTACCTGCCAAGTGTTCAGTTAAGCTGCTTAGGTCTGTTTCCACCATCCTGTCTTTCAAATATTTATGTGGCAGATTATAGGCAAGCTTCAAAGGCAAGGAAATGCAAATCTGTTCTATAAATCATGGAATAACACAGCTGCTGTCTTCTTCAGAGTGACAGCTTACGAATGCCAGCATTTCTGTCTGCAGAAGGGGTGGTGGGAGCAGGCTTCTCCAGTGCAGCCTGGCCTAGCATGTGGGGTGTATATGTGTGTGTGCACCCACATGGGTGTGTGTGTGTTGAAGGTGGGGAAGGGAGTGGGAAATTCTACAAATATTTGTATTTTTGAAGAACAGCAGATTTTCTCTTTTGTTTTTTAAATTTCCCAGCAGGTAAGGATTTAACTTATTTTGGTAATCTTAATGAACTATGGAAGGATAAAACCTCACCTGGGATCTGAGACATCCAAGGAACTAGAGATGGAAGTGGCTTTCAGTTTTAGGGAAATGTACCTAGAACGTGAAGTAAGTGGGGAGAAGTCAAGAAGCAATAACTTTGAGAATTCCAAAATGAATTTAATTTAATCTAAATGAATAAAAAGGAAATTGTGCATTGCAAATGGTTATGTAAATTAAGTTCTGCCCCCAGGGTCTTAACAATCTGCCAGTGGAGCCCCGAGTGTGCCAAAGATTAGACTTCTGTGTGCTCTTTTCGGCTGTTGCTGTGAACACATCAATTTGGTACACTGGTGTTCAGTGACACATTAACATCTACCAAGACCAACGCTGGGATTTATGGTCCTTGCCCAGCAGCTGGTTTGGCCTAGTGTCAGCCTATGGAAATACCTGGGGAAGGCTACAGTCAACAGGGTGCAGAGGCTCAAGGAAGAAGGTGGGTATAAGAGGAAATATGTTGGGAAAATGTTTGCCAGGTATTAGTAAGGATTCTGTTGCAAGTGACTCAAACCCACTTAGGCAATAGGGGGAATTTTCTGGGTCACAGAAGGGGGAGTTGAATAACCAAATCATGGGAAAGGAAGGGATGTCGTCAGGCTTGGGAGCAGCTACAACAAAAACTGGAATACTGCCAGGGCTCTCTTCCATCACCTGTCTTTAATTTTTCTCAGTGCTGGTTTCTAACATGACTGCCAACAACTAGTAGATTTTGTGCCTAACAACTTTTGCCACTATAGAGACTATTTTGCACCTCACAACTTTTGCCTCTATAGAATCCTATTTTGAATAATCCCAAGGAAGAAATATGTGATTGGCTCAGCTGGGATCAGGTGCCCATGCCTGGACCAATCAACTATAGGGAGAGGACATAGGGTCATATAGAAACATGGCAGCTCTTATGGTAGTCATATTGGTGATAGGAGGCCTTCCTAAAAAAATGGGTTGGGGAGCTTTGGACAGACAATCCATTAATCATCTATTACAGCCTAGAGAGAGCTGGAAAAAAGAGAAAAAATAAAGCAAAGAAAAAGGGCCAGGGAAGATGGTATGATGAACAAGTTGCCATGTTGGAATCCACTGACCTCCTCCTTGAAACTCAGTATTCCATAGGATTCCTTAATGACACAAAATGTTCCTGGTTCTCCTTTTTTCTGACAGCTCTTATTCCGTCTCTTGATTGTTCTCCTCTTCTCTGCACTGAGAATCCCCTCAAGATTGCAGGCCCTTTGCTATCTTGCCTCTAGAGAAGACCACTAGATAGCTTCCTTCCAACTGCATAAAAAGCACTCACTGTCAGGACCCTCCCCTTATCTTCCAGAAGAAATCTACACATGAATTTCCATTAGTCACTTTTAATGCCTTTCTATTCAAAGTGTGGTTCTTGAACAAGTCATATCAGAATCACCTGGGAGCTTGTTGGAACTGTAAAACCTTGGGCCTTGTCCCAAAACTACAGATTCAGAATCTGCATTCTGACAAAATGACCAGGTAATTTGTAAGTTCATTAATTTGAAAAGCACTTCTTTAAGCAATTGCAAATTGAACTCATAACCTATCTACTCTCAGTGCCTAAATAAATATTTCTTCACAGTTTTCCCACCAGGTCAAAGGTAACTATGTCTAAATACCCAGACTCACTCAACAACACTCAGAATTATTTTGTCTACATTTTCTTTCTTCATTACCTATATCCAATCCATAACCAATTTGTATCCACTGTCATATTGGTCCACTTTTCCTAAGCGTGTCCTCCTCATTTCTTGCAGGCTCTAATAGATGCATTTGTCGATCAGCCTCCTCATTTATGAAATGGGTCAAATGATACTTATAATGCCTCATTTATGTATTTACACACTATACAAATCTAATGTGTAATTATCTTCATCCTAGTAGGACCAGTTTTCAACCACAGCTTTGGGAACAGTTGTAAGGGATATGCAAGTAACATATTATTAATTATAAAGTTACAAATTTTTATTTTTTATTTTTTTTTTAGAGATGAGGTTTTGCTATGTTGCCCAGGCTGGAGTGCAATGACTATTCACAGGCCTGATCATAGCTCACCCTAGTCTCAAAATCCTGGGCTCAAGAGATCCTCCCACTTCCGCCTCCTAAGTAGCTGGGATTACAGACACATTCCACCTCACCAGGCTAATGTTTTAATTTTTTGTAGAGATGGGATCTTACTACATTGTCCAGGCTGGTCTCAAACTCCTGGCCTCAAGCGATCCTCCTGCCTTGGCCTCCCAAAGTGCTGGGATTACAGGATGAGCCACTGCACCTGGCCTAAAGTGTGCAAAATTTATGAACAATTTGTAGTTTTAAATAAATTAGAAGGGATAAAAGATTATTTCTAAAATTTTCACTTATCTGCATTCTAATATGCTATTATATAATGAGTAGCAGAGAAAGTGGTGGAATGATACTTAGCAGGCCAGGATTGGAGATAGGAGTGTGTCTTACATATGAGCATCATCTATCATGGGGTCAAACTCTTTCCAGAAAAGGCCAGATAGTAAATATTTTAGGCCTCGTGGGCCATCTGGTACCTGTTGCAACTACTCATCTCTGCCATTATAGTGAGAAAGCCAGCACAGATAATACATTTTGATTACTGTAGCTATAAAGTAGGTATTGAAATCAAATAGTTTAAGTCCTCTAATTTTGACCTTTTTCAAAATCATTTTAGCTGTCATAAGTTCTTTGCATTTCCTATAAATTTTAGGTTCAGTGTAACAATTGCTTTAAAAAAAAGAAGCCTGCTGAGTTTTGATTGGGTTTGCATTTATTATTTATTTATTTATTCTTTTTTTTATTTCAGAATATTATGGGTGTACAACACTTTGGCTACATATATTGCTCATGCACTGCCCATGTCAGAGCTACAATCGTAGACATCCCCCAAACTGTGCGCCCCTCGCCCATTCAGTGAGAGTTTTCCCATCCCCTCCCCCCACCTCCCGCCTGCCCACCCCCTGATGAATATTATTGCCATGTGTGACGTAAGTATTGATCAGTTAGTACCAATTTGATGGTGAGTACCAGTGGTGCTTGTTTTTCCATTCTTGTGACACTTTGCTTCGAGGGACGGGCTCTAGCTCTATCCGGGATAATACCAGATGTGTTAATCCACCGTTGTTTCTTATTGCTGAGTAATACTCCATGGTATACATATACCACATTTCATTAATCCACTCGTGTATTGGTGGGCACCTGGGTTGTTTCCACATCTTTATAATTGTGAATTGTGCTGCTGTAAACATTCGCGTGCAGATGTCTTTATTATAGAATGTCTTTTTTTCCTTTGGATAAATACTCGGTAGTGGGATGGCTGGATCAAATGGTAGTTCTACTTTTAATTCTTTGAGGTATCTCCATATTACTTTCCATAGAGGTTGTACTAATTTGCAGTCCAACCAGCAGTGTATGAGTGCTTCTATCTCTCTGCATCCCTGCCAACATTTGTTGTTTTGGGACTTTTTGATATAAGCCAATCTCACTGGAGTTAAGTGATATCTCATTGTGGTTTTGATTTGCATCTCCCTGATGATCAGAGAAGTTGAACAATTTTTTATATGCTTGTTGGCCATTATTCTGTCTTCTTTTGAAAAGTTTCTGTTCATGTCCTTTGCCCATTTTTCATGGGGTTGTTTGATTTTTTTCTTGTTGATTTTCCTAAGTTCTGTACAGATTCTGGTTATCAGCCCTTTATCAGATGTGTAGCATGCAAATATTTTCTCCCACTCTGTGGGTTGTCTGTTCACTCTAGTGATACTTTCCTTGGCTGTGCAGAAGCTTTTTAATTTGATCAGGTCCCATTTATTTATTTTTGTTGCTGCTGTGACTGCTTTGGGGGTCTTATTCATAAATTCTTTGCCTAGGCCAATGTCCATAAGAGTTTTTCCAATGTTTTCTTCAAGAATTCTTATGGTTTCACATCTTAGGTTTAAATCTTTTATCCATCGTGAGTTGATTTTTGTGAGAGGTGAGAGGTGTGGGTCTAGTTTCGGTCTTCTACATGTGGCCATCCAGTTTTCCCAGCACCATTTATTGAATAGGGAATCTTTTCCCCAGTGTATGTTTTTGTGAAATTTGTCAAAGATCAGATGACAGTATGAGGTTGGTTTTATATTTGGGTTCTCAGTCCTGTTCCATTGGTCTATGTCTCTGTTCTTGTGCCAGTACCGTGCTGTTTTGGTTACTATAGCCTTGTAGTATAGTTTGAAGTCTGGTAGATAGATGCCTCCCAATTTGTTCTTTTTGCTTAAGATTGCTTTGGCTAGACAGGGTCTTCTCTGATTCCACATGAAGTGTAGAATTATTTTTTCTAGATCAGCAAAAAATGATGTTGGTATTTTGACAGGGACTGCATTGATTCTGTAAATCACTTTAGGTAGCAAAGACGTTTTTACAATGTTGATTCTACCTATCCAAGAGCATGGTAGGGTTTTCCGTCTGTTTACATCCTCTGCAATTTCTTTTCTCAGTGTTCTGTAATTCTTTCTATATAGGTCTTTCACCTCCTTAGTTAGATGTGCTCCTAAATATTTAATTTTCTTTGGTGCTATTGTGAAAGGTATTGCACTTTAATTTGTTTCTCAGCTCTACTGTTATTAGCATATACAGAGGCTACTGATTTGTGTGCATTGATTTTGTATCCTGAGACTTTGCCGAATTCATTTATCAATTCCAGTAACCTCTTGGTTGAATCTTGGGTTTTCTAGATATAATATTATGTCATCCGTGAATAGTGAAAGTTTGACCTCTTCTGCCCCCATTTGGACACCCCTGATTCCTCTCTCTTGTCTGATTGCTCTGGCAAGGACTTCCAGCACTATGTTGAATAGAAGTGCAGATAGTGGGCAACCTTGTCTGGTTCCAGTTTTAAGGGGGAATGTTTTCAATTTTTCCCCGTTCAATGTGATATTGGCTGTGGGTTTATTGTATATGGCTTTAATAATTTTGAGGTATGAGCCATCTATGCCTATATTGTTAAGAGTTCTTATCCTAAAAGGGTGCTGAATTTTGTCAAAAGCATTTTCTGCATCTGTTGAAAGGATCATATAATCTTTGTTCTTGCTTTTATTTATGTGGTGAATTACATTTATAGATTTGCATATGTTGAACCATCCCTGCATCCAGGGGATGAAGCCCACCTGATCATGATGAATTTTTTTTTAATGTACATTTGCATTCAGTTTGCTAGGATTTTATTGAGAATTTTCGCATCTATATTCATAAGGGATATTGGTCTGTAGTTTTCTTTTCTTGTTGTATCCTTTCCTGGCTCTGGTATCAAGGTGATATTGGCTTCATAGAATGAGTTTGGGAGGATTCCATCCTTCTGGTTTTCAAATAATTTCTGCAGTATAGGCACCAGTTCTTCTTTGTAGGCTTGGTAGAATTCAGGTGTGAACCCATCTGGTCCAGGACTTTTTTTTTGTTGGAAGATTTTTTATTACTGCTTCAATTTTGGTGCTTGATATTGGTCTATTTCTTCCTGGTTGAGCCTAGGGAGGTAGTATGTTTCTAAGAATTTGTCCATTCCTCCACGTTTTCGTGTTTTGGGGCATAGAAATTTTTGTAGTATTTGAAGATGATGTTTTGTATTTCCCTGATATCAGTTGTGACCTCTCCTTTTTCATTTCTAATTGAGCTTATTAGAGTCCTTTCCTTTCTGCTTCTGGTCAACCTGGCAAGTGGCCTATTTTGTTTATCTTTTCAAAGAACAAGCTTTTCATTTTATTAATCTTCTGTATTGTTCTTTTGTTCTCAATTTCATTTAATTCTGCTCTGATCTTGGTTATTTCTTTTCTTCTGCTGGCTTTAGGATTGCTTTGCTCTTCCTTTTCCATTTCCTTAAGATGATTCATTAGTTACTGATTTGTGACCTTTCTGTCTTTTGGATGTGAGCATTTAAGGCAAATAAGTTTTCCTCTCAGGACTGCTTTTGTTGTATCCCACAGATTTTGATAACTTGTGTCCCCATTATCGTTTAGTTCGAAGAATCTTTTGATTTCCATTTGAATCTCCTCCTTGACCCAATTGTCATTCAGCAACAGATTGTTTAATTTCTATGTTTTTGGATGAAGATGTGAGTTTCTGTTGGAATTGATTTCTAATTTTATTCCGCTGTGGTCTGAAAAGATATATGGTATGATTTCTATTTTTTTGAATTCTTTGAGATCTGTTTTGTGGCCTAGGATGTGATCAATTTTAGAGAACGCTCCATGAGCTGATGAGAAGAACACATATTCAGTGTTATTTGGTTGGAGTGTTCTGTGGATGTCTGTTAGGCTCAAATGTTCTAGAGTCCTGTTTAGGTCCATTGTTTCTTTGCTTATTTTCTGTTTGGAGGATCTGTCCAGTTCCATCAGTGGGGTGTTGAAGTCCCCTGCTATTATGGCATTGCTATTTATTATGTTGTCTAGATCAAGCAGTATTTGCTTTACATATCTGGACGCTCCTGTGTTGGGTGCATAAATGTTTAATTGTTAATCTTCTTGTAAGATTTTTCCCTTCACTACTATAAAGTGTCCATTTTTGTCTGTTTTTACTTTTGTTGCTTTAAAATTTATATCACCTGAAATAAGGATGGCTACTCCAGATTTCTTTTGGTTTCCATTAGCCTGGAAAATTGTATTCCATCCTTTCACCTTGAGTCTGAATGCATCCTTGTGTGTAAGATGTGTTTCCTGGAGACAGCAGATACTTGGTTTGTATTTTTTAATCCGTTCAGCCAGCCTATGTCTCTTCAATGGGCAATTCAAGCCATTCACATTTATTGGGAGAATTGGTATTTGGGGTAGATTTCTGTTTGTTCTGTTGGGTAGTTTCTTGTTCTGTTTTACTTCTTGAGTCATTGTGAAATCTGTGTTCTGGAGTTTTAGCTTTGGGTAGTTTTACATTGGTGGGTGTCTGTTATGCTGGTTAGTGTACAATG
Organism: Daubentonia madagascariensis; assembly: GCA_023783475.1. Classification (NCBI taxonomy): domain Eukaryota; kingdom Metazoa; phylum Chordata; class Mammalia; order Primates; family Daubentoniidae; genus Daubentonia; species Daubentonia madagascariensis. Next base: position 3,229,212 of record JAKFHU010000913.1, on the reverse strand, counting down.
CAGGTCTAAGCACTTCTTGCAAGGCTGGTTTGGACTTCACAAATTCTATCAGTGATTGCTTGTCTTGAAAAGTCTTTATTTCTCTCTCATATAAGAAGCTTAGTTTGGCAGGATACAGAATTCTGGGTTGGCCTTTATTTTATTTTAGGAGACTGAGGATGGCTCCCCATTCCCTTCTGGCTTGTAAGGTTTCAGCTGAGAAATCTGCAGTTAATCTGATAGAGTTTGCATTTAATCTATAGATCAATTTGGGAAGAATTGACAGCTTAATAATATTGAATCTTCCAACTCACAAACATGCTATATTTCTCCATTTTTTAGAGATCTTCTTTAATTTCTTTAAGCAATTTTTTGTAGTTTTTAGTGTAGATCCATGCTGGGTTAAATTAATTCCAAAATATTTCATATTTTTGATGCTGTTGTAAATGGCATTTAAAATTTTATTTCCCACTTGTTTGTTGCTAACGTGCAGAAATACAATTGATTTTGTATATTGATTTTGAATTCTGCAACCTTAGTAAACTCACTTACTAACATAGTAGGCTTTTTTGAGTAGATCTGTTACTCTTTTCTGGGTAGGCAGTTATGCATTATGTGAAGTAAAAAAGTTTAACTTTTGTTTTCCCAATCTGTAACCCTTCATTTGTTTATTTCTTAGGTCTTATTTCATGGGGTGGGACACCAGTACAATGTTGAATAGAAGGAAAAAGAATGACCATTCTTGCCTTGATCTCAATATTAATGGAAAATATTGAGTCTCTCAATATTAAATACAGCGTTTGCTCGGGTTTTTCATAGATTCCTTTATTAGGTTTAGATAGTTTTCTTTCATTCCTAGTTTGCTGAGTTTTTAAAATCACAACCTGGCACTGAATTTCATGAAATGATTTTTCTGCATTGATTTAAATGATCATATGAATTTTCTTTTTTATTCTGTTAATGTGATGAATTACAGTGGTTGATTTCCAAATGTTAAATTAACCTGCACACCTAGAATAAACCCCAGTCAGTCATGATGTATTATCATTTTAATTATATTTTTGGATTCTTTTTGCAAAAATTTTCTTAAGAATTTTTTAACCATTTTCATGAGGAATTAGACTGTAATTTTCTCTTAATGTCTTTTGGTTTTGACATCAGAGTAATGGTGACTTCATAAAATGAGTTGGGAAGTGTTTCTTCTTCCTATATTTTCTGAAAGATTTTGTTTAAGGTTGGTATTATTTCTTCCTTTAATGTTTTATAGAATTCATTATTTAATCCATCTGGCCTGTAGTCTGCTTTGTTAGAAGATTTTAAATTATATATCCAATTTCTTTAGGGCAGAAATAAGGTTATTCAGATTTTCTATTTCTTCTTGTGTCAATTTTAGTTATTTGTGTTTTCAATCAAATTGTCCATTTCAACTAGGTTTTTAAATTTATTGACATAAGTGAATCATAATATTTTCTTATTATTTTTTAATGTCTATAAAATTTGTAATGATGTCATCTCTTTTATACTAATATTTATTTTTGTGTTTTTGCTTTTTCTTTTTCTATCTATCTTACTAGAAGTTTATTTACTTCATTGGTTTTTTTCAAAGGATTGACTTTTGGTTTTATCAGTTTTGTTTATTATTTGCCTGTTTTCTATAGTATTACACTGATTTCCTTCCTTATCTTAATTATTTCCTTTCTTCTATTTACTTGAGGTTTAATTTTCTGTTTCTAGTTTTATAAGGTAGAACTTAGATCATTGATTTTTAAACCTTTCTTCTTCTAATACAGGCATTAAAGTTACAAATTTCCATCTAGGTACTTCTTTAACTGTATCCACATATTTTAATCTATCTATTTATCATTCAGTTCAATATATTTTCTAATTTCCCAAATGTTTTCTAATTTGATCCACACATTATTTAGAAGTGCATTGTTTAATTTTCAAATTTTTGTCAATCTTGTAGATTTTTTATTATTGATTTTTTCATTTAATTCTATTGTGGTCTGGTCAAAGAACATACTCTGTATGATTTGAAAGTCTTTACATTTATTGAAACTTGTTTTATGGCCTAATATGTGCTCTTCTGTGTCCTCTAAGAAAAATGTTCTATGTGCACTTAAAAAGAGTGTGTATTTTGCAATTTCTGTGTGAAGTATTCTATAAATATCAATTAAGTTTGATTGGTTAATAGTGTTATTTAAGTCCTCTATATCCTTACTGATTTTCCTGTCCTTTTGTTCTATCAGTTACTGAGAGAGGAGTATTAGTATCTCAAACTATACTTTTGTATTGCATATTTTTTCTTTCAGTCCAGTCAGTTTTCTCTTCGTGTATTTTCATGCTTCGTTATCAGGTGCATATACATTGAATGTTGATGTATTCTTGATGAATTGACCCTTTTATAATGATGAAATATTTCCCTTTAATCTGGAAATATTTCTTGTCATGAAGTCTACTTTGTCTGATATCAAGGTAGCCACTGTAGCTTTATAATCAATATTTGCCTGATATATCTTTTCTATCCTTTAACTTTTTACCTATGTGTATCTTTATATTAAAAGATCAAGTCCTGTATAAAGCGTATAGTTGGGTCTTGCTTTTCTGCCCAGTATGACAGTATCTGCCTTTAAATAGATGATTTTAGTCCATTCTTATTTAATATAATTATTGATATGGCTGTGTTAAATCAGTTAACTATTTGTTTATTTGTCTCATCTATTCTTTGTTTTATTTTTCTTTCCCTCTTCCTTTTTTGGACTGAAAACTTTTTAGTATTTTACTTTATTTCCACTGTTGTCTTATTAGCTATAACTTTTTTTTTTTTTTTTGGATAACATGCATATTTTATTTATTTATTTATTTATTTATTTATTTATTTATTTATTTATTTTAATTTATTCTTTTAATTTCAGAATATCATGGGGGTACAACACTTTGGCCATACACATTGCCCCTGTTCTGCCCGTGTCAGAGCCACAATCATGGTCGTCTCCCAAACTGTGCTCCCCACATCCATTCAGTGAGAGTTTTTCCCATCCCTTCCACCCCCCTCCCGCTCGCCCGCCCTCAGATGAATGCTATTGCCCTGTGTGATGTAAGTGTTCATCAGTTAGTACCAGTTTGATGGTGAGTACCAGTGGTGCTTGTTTTTCCAATCCTGTGACACTTCGCTTCGAAGAATGGGTTCTAGCTCCAACCAGGATAATACCAGATGTGTTAATTCACTGTTGTTCCTTATTGCTGAGTAATACTCCATGGTATACATATACCACATTTTATTGATCCACTCGTGTATTGATAGGCACCTGGGTTGTTTCCACAACTTTGCAATTGTGAATTGTGCTGCTATGAACATTCGAGAGCAGATGTCTTTATTATAAAATGTCTTTTTTTCTTTTGGATAAATACCCAGTAGTGGGATTGCTGGGTCAAATGGTAATTCTACTTTTAATTCTTTGAGGTATCTCCATATTACTTTCCATAGAGGTTGTACTAATTTGCAGTCCCACCAGCAGTGTATGAGTGTTCCTATCTGTCCACATCCCCGCCAACATTTGTTATTTGGGGATTTTTTGATATGAGCCAATCTCACTGGAGTTAAGTGATATCTCATTGTGGTTTTGATTTGCATTTCCCTGATGAGTAGAGAAGTTGAGCACTTTTTTATATGTTTGCTGGCCATCATTCTGTCTTCTTTGGAAAAGTTTTTGTTCATGTCCTTTGCCCATTTTTTAATAGGGTTGTTTGATTTTTTCTTGTTGATTTTCCTAAGTTCTGTATAGATTCTGGTTATCAGCCCTTTATCAGAGGTGTAGCATGCAAATATTTTCTCCCATTCTGTAGGTTGTCTGTTCACTCTAGTGATAGTTTCCTTGGCTGTGCAGAAGCTTTTCAATTTGATCAGGTCCCATGTATTTATTTTTGTTGCTGCTGTGATTGCTTTGGGGGTCTTCTTCATAAATTCTTTGCCTAGGCCAATGTCCATAAGAGTTTTTCCAACATTTTCTTCGAGAATTCTTATGGTTTCATGTCTTAGGTTTAGATCTGTTATCCATTGTGAATTGATTTTTGTGAGAGGTGAGAGGTGTGGGTCCACTTTCAGTCTTCTACATATGGCCATCCAATTTTCCCAGCACCATTTGTTGAATAGGGAATCTTTTCCCCAGTGTACGTTTTTCTGGAATTTGTCAAAGATCAGGTGACTGTATGAGGTTGGTTTTATATTTGGGTTCTCAGTCCTGTTCCATTGGTCTACGTGTCTGTTCTTGTGCCAATACCATGCAGTTTTGGTTACTATAGCCTTGTAGTATAGTTTGAAGTCTGGTAGACAGACGGCTCCCAATTTGTTCTTTTTGCTTAAGATTGCTTTGGCTAGACGGGGTCTTCTCTGGTTCCACACAAAGTGTAGAATTATTTTTTCTAGATCGGCAAAAAATGATGTTGGTATTTTGATAGGGATTGCATTGGTTCTGTAAATTAATTTAGGTAGCAAAGCCATTTTTACTATGTTGACTCTGCCTATCCAAGAGCATGGTAGGGCTTTCCATCTATTTACATCCTCTGCAATTTCCTTTCTCAGTGTTTCATAATTCTCTCTATATAGGTCTTTGACCTCCTTAGTTAGATATATTCCTAAATATTTAATTTTCTTTGTTGCTATTGCGAAAGGTATAGCATCTTTAATTTGTTTCTCGGCTTGATTGTTATTAGCATATATGAAGGCTATGGATTTGTGTGTATTAATTTTGTATCCTGAGACTTTGCTGAATTCATTTATCAATTCCAGTAATCTCTTGGTTGAATCTTTGGGGTTTTCTATGTATAATATCATATCATCTGTGAATAGTGAAAGTTTGACCTCTTCTGCCCCTATCTGGACACCCCTGATTCCTCTGTCTTGTCCAATTGCTGTGGCCAGGACTTCCAGCACTATGTTGAAAAGAAGTGGAGATAGTGGACACCCTTGTCTGGTGCCAGTTTTAAGGGGGAATGCCTTCAATTTTTCCCCATTCAGTATGATATTGGCTGTGGGTTTATCGTATATGGCTTTAATAGTTTCTAGGAATGATCCATCTCTGCCTATATTGTTAAGAGTTCTTATCATAAAAGGGTGCTGGATTTTGTCAAAAGCCTTTTCTGCATCTATTGAAAGGATCATATAATCTTTGTTCTTGCTTTTATTTATATGGTGAATTACATTTATAGATTTGCGTATGTTGAACCATCCCTGCATCTCGGGAATGAAGCCCACCTGATCATGATGGATTATTTTTTTGATGTACATTTGAATTCGGTTTGCAAGGATTTTATTGAGAATTTTTGCATCTATATTCATAAGGGATATTGGTCTGTAGTTTTCTTTTTTTGTTGTGTCCTTTCCTGGCTTTGGTATCAAGGTGATATTGGCTTCGTAGAATGAGTTTGGGAGGATTCCATCCTTCTGGATATTTTCAAATAATTTCTGCAGTATAGGCACCAGTTCTTCTTTGTAGGCTTGGTAGAATTCAGGTGTGAACCCATCTGGTCCGGGACTTTTTTTTGTGGGTAGATTTTTAATTACTGCTTCAATTTCAGTGCTTGATATTGGTCTGTTTAGAAATTCTGTTTCTTCCTGGTTGAGCCTAGGGAGGTAGTGTGTTTCTAAGAATTTGTCCATTTCCTCCACGTTTTCGTGTTTGTGGGCATAGAGATTTTTGTAGTATTCAAAGATGATGTTTTGTATTTCCATGGTATCAGTTGTGACTTCTCCTTTTTCATTTCTAATTGAGCTTATTAGAGTCCTTTCCTTTCTGCTTCTGGTCAACCTGGCAAGTGGCCTGTCTATTTTGTTTATCTTTTCAAAGAACCAGCTTTTCGTTTCATTGATCTTCTGTATTGTTCTTTTGTTCTCTATTTCATTTAATTCTGCTCTGATTTTGGTTATTTCTTTTCTTCTGCTGGTTTTAGGATTGCTTTGCTCTTCCTTTTCCATTTCCTTAAGATGATTCATTAGTTTACTGATTTGTGACTTTTCTGTCTTTTGGATGTGGGAATTTAGGGCGATAAGTTTTCCTCTCAGGACTGCTTTTGCTGTATCCCACAGATTTTGATAACTTGTGTCCCCATTATCGTTTAGTTCGAAGAATCTTTTGATTTCATTTTGAATCTCCTCTTTGACCCAATAATCATTCATCAATAGATTGTTTAGTTTCCAAGTTTTTGGAGGAAGATGTGAGTTTCTGTTGGAATTGATATCTAATTTTATTCCGCTGTGGTCTGAAAAGATACATGGTATGATTTCTATTTTTTTGAATTTGTTTAGATCTGTTTTGTGGCCTAGGATGTGGTCAATTTTAGAGAAAGTTCCATGAGCTGATGAGAAGAATGTATATTCAGTGTTATTTGGGTGGAGTGTTCTGTAGATATCTGTTAGGCCCAAATGTTCTAGAGTCCTGTTTAGGTCTTTTATTTCTCTATTTAATTTTTGTTTGGAGGATCTGTCCAGTTCTGTCAGTGGGGTGTTGAAGTCCCCTGCAATTATGGTATTCCTGCTTATTATGTTGTCTAGGTCTAGCAGCATTTGCTATGTACCTGGGTGCTCCTGTGTTGGGTGCATAAATGTTTAGGATTGTTAAATCCTCTTGTGAAATTTTTCCCTTCACCACTATATAGTGTCCATTTTTGTCCTTCTTTACTTTTATTGCTTTAAAGTTGATGTCATCTGAAATGAGGATGGCTACTCCAGATTTCTTTTGGTTTCCATTAGCCTGAAAAATTGTATTCCATCCTTTCACCTTGAGTCTGAATGCGTCTTTGTGTGTAAGGTGTGTTTCCTGAAGACAACAGATACTTGGTTTGTATTTTTTAATCCATTCAGCCAGCCTATGTCTCTTCAATGGGCAGTTCAAGCCATTTACATTTATTGAGAGAATTGATATTTGGGGTAAATTTCTGATTATTCTGTTGGGTGGTATCTTTTGTTTTACCTCTTGCGTCATTGTGGAATCTGGTTTCTGGGGTTTTAGCCTTTGCATGCTTTTACATAGGTGGGTGTCTGTTGCTCTGTTTAGTGTATAATGCAGGTCTAAGCATTTCTTGCAAGGCCGGTCTGGATTTCGCAAATTCTATCAGTGATTGCTTATCTGGAAAGGTCTTTATTTCTCCCTCATATAAGAAGCTTAGTTTGGCAGGATACAGAATTCTGGGTTGACCTTTGTTTTGTTTTAGGAGATTGATGATGTCTCCCCATTCCCTTCTGGCTTGTAAGGTTTCAGCTGAGAAATCTGCAGTTAATCTGATGGGTTTCCCTTTGTAGGTTACCTCCTTTTTTCGTCTTACAGCTCTGAGGAGTGCCTCTTTTGTGTTTACTTTGGTCAGTCTAATAATTATGTGGCGTGTGAATGCCTTTCACGTTGACTCTCCAGGAGTCCTGTGTGCTTCTTCTACTTGGATGTCGAGATTTCTGGCTAGCCATGGAAATTTTCCTCTATTATTCCTTCAAATAAATTTTCCAGCCCATGCGAATTTCTTCCTCTCCTCAGGGATACCTATTATCCTTAGTTTGGCCTCTTTACATAATCCCACATTTCTTGTATGCTTTTTCCTGCTCTTGTTTTTTGTTTTTCTCTTCGGCTGATTTATTCAGCGCATAGGAGCTGTCTTCTAGCTCTGAAATTCTTTCCTCTGCATGGTCCAGCCTATTCTTAAGGCTTTCCACTTGTTTTGTAGATCCTGAATGCTTCTTTCATTTCTAGGATTTCTATTTGATTTTTCTGTAATATTTCTATTTCTTTAGAGAATTTTCGTTCATTTCTTGCATTTTTCTTGTGGTTTCTTTGTGCTGGGATTCAATTTTCTCTTGAATTTCATTGAGCTTTCTTATAATCCATAAACGAAATTCCTCTTCTGTCATTCTACCCATTTCATTTGGGTTGGTATCCATTGCTGAGGAACTGATAATTTCTTTTGGGGGTGACTTTTCACTCTGATTTTTCATGTTCCCTGAGTTCTTTCGCTGGTTTTTTCTCATCTGGCCTCTTGGTCGAGAGCTGGGGGTGTTAGAGCTAGTTTATGGCCCTGTCACCAGGCCCACAATTTTTGTTCCTTGGCAAAGCCAGGGAGAGAAGTAGTGGCCTGTATTGCCTTAGGTGTATTTTAGCAAGTTTGGTGGATCTTGAGTTAACTCTGACCTGTGGTCTTCTCCTCTTCCCAGTGGAGTGTGGTGAGAATGACCTCCCAGCTTGGGCTCTGAGCTAATGAATTGTACTTGAGGATATGAGTCCACAGCTCCCTATTAGCTAGGTATTCTGTTATGTCCGTGGCAGACTCTGATCCCCCAGTTGGGGTATGCGAAAGCCCTGTGCTTTGGGAGGGGCCTTGTAGCTCCTAGGGGTTACTTTGACCCTGCTCTTCCTGAGGTTCTGGTAGAAACACAATTTCCTTTGGCTGCAGTGTGAGAGCTGAGTTGGGAAAATTCTACACAGCTCAGAGGTTGCTCATCTAGCCACGTGTGGCTGCCCTTCTGATGTGTGTCTCTGCGTGATACTGGTTGATAGGGGGATCTCCAATTGTGCACTCCTTTTCCACCACTAGACCTCAAGGCGAGGCGGGTGGCCATCTCTATCCCCAGCAGTCTCCACCGGGGGGGTGTTCCCACAGGGAGGGGGGAGTAGTGGCCGCTGGAAGCGCTCTTGGATGGCGCGAAATTCCCTATTGAAGTGGGCAGGATTATGGGGAGCTGCTCTGGTTCAGCCTGTGGCTCTTGAGGTATTTGGTTGTCATGGGAACCAGCAGTTATACCAAATGAGTCACTATGGCCAGCAACCTTCAAAATGAGCGATCTCTGGGGTACAGGAGGGCTGGGACCTGAGGGGCGGGCACTAGGACCGGCACGGAGCGGAGTTGTCGGAGGCCAGAGCTGGGGTAGCAGAACCAGATAGATGAGCTGCAAACTGTTTCCAATACTCAAAGGTCCCGCCGCTACAGTTCCGGGATCTCGTCCCACCTGGAACCCACGGATGCAGCTGTCCCTGGCCACCACAGGCAAAGCCTGTCTCGCCCCAGCAGAAGAGCCCCGGGCCGGGGCGGAGCTAGAGACGCGGCTCACAGCTCCGCGCGGGCGGCTGTAAAGATGGCGGCCGCCGCCAGCCTGGCACACAGCCGGGCTCCGATCCCGCCGGGAGCGCAGTTTTTCTCCGCTGGTAGTTGTTAGCAGCCTCTAAGGGCGTGTCCCGCTCCCCGTTAAACTCCTGGGCCCAGTCTCACTGACTTCCAGTGACGCTGTGCCGGTCTGCGGGTTCCCACGCACTGTCCCGGGAAGCTGAATCTCCGCCCAGCGTGATCCCCAGCCCTGCGGGGTCTCTGTATACTGCAGCTGAGGGTTGTGTTTGGCTTTCGTGATTACTCCAACTCCACAGCGTCTGTTGTCTTGTGCAACCACCCTGCCCCAACTCTGGGATTGTCCCTGACTGAGTGGCTGGGGAGGCACGTAACCGCTTGGGGGGCAGGTCGCACTGTGCCGACCTGGCGAGTGTGGTCTTCCCGCGCTCTAGGCTCTATTGTGCTCCGTGCGCCCTCCGATCTTTGTGAAAATTTTGTACCTGTTTTCTTGGGCTGGGCGTTCGGCGTTGTTTCTCTGTAATTCGCAATGCTGTTTTTGGAGTGAACGGTCCGTGTTCGCCGGCAGCCGCTGGCGTTCTTCACCTCCTTTCCTGGGAGCGGTACGGTGGGAGGACCCTATCACACCGCCATTTTTTAGAACCCCCCTTATTAGCTATAACTTTTCATAGCTTGCTCTTGAGTTTTTAGAATGTATCTTTAACTTATCATAGTTTGCCTTTAAATATTATACCAGTTTACCTATAATGTAAACACTTATTTACTTCCATTTCCCCATTTATGTGTGATTTTTTTTAAGTCTATTCTGCCTAGGGTTCATTGAACTTCTTGTACCTGTAAGTTTATATTTTTTACTAAATTTGGAAGATAGTCTATTTTTTCTTAAAATATTTTTTTTTCTGTACTGCCACCCCCTTCTTTCCTCTCCTTCTGGGAATTCTATTTCATAGGTCACTGTGGCTCTGTTCATTTTTTTTCAGCCATTTCCCCTTATGTACTTTAATTTGGATATTTTTTATTTCACTTTCTTCAAGTTTGTTGACCTTTATTCTGTGATATACAATCTTCTCTTAAGCCTGCCTCATGGAGTTTTCATTTTAGATATTGGTGGGTTTTTTTTTAAGCTTTAGATGGCTGATTTGTTTCTTTTATTAATTGATTAATTTACTTTTTAATTTTTGAGACAGAGTCTTGCTCTGTTGCCCAGACTAGAGTGCAGTGGCATCATCATATCTCACTGCAATCTCAAAGTTCTGGGCTCGAGTGATCCTCCTGCCTCAGCCTCCCAAGTAGCTGGGACTACAGGCATGTGACACCACACTCAGCCAATTTTTAAAAAATTATTTTTTATAGAGACAGGGCCTCACTATGTTGCCCATGCTGATCTCAAACTCCTGGCCTCAAGTGATCCTCCCACCTTGGCCTCTCAAAGTGCTAGGCTTATAGGCATGAGTCACCATTCTCAGCTCTGATTTGTTTCTCTTAATAATATCCACTTACTTATTCATTATGTTCATGTTTTCTCTTAATTCCTTGAACACATTTACAATAGTTGTTTTAAAGTCCACGTCTGCTAATTTCATTTTTGTCATTTCTAGATCTGCTTCTACTGACTGATTTTTCCCTTCATTATGGGTTACATTTCTTATTTTTGGCATGTCTAATAATTTTGGTTGGATGCTGGCTATTGTGAATGTTCCATTGTTAGTTTAAATTTTCTTGTGTTTCTTTAAAAAGCATTGAGTTTTGTCTTGGCAAAAAAACTAACTTAATTTTAAACCAGCTTGATCTCTTTGAGACTTTTCTAAGTAGGGTCTAGAGGAGCCTTTGTTCTAAAACTAGTCTAGCCCTATTAGTAAGGCATACTCTTTCTGGAGTTTTACCTGAATGCTCTAGGTATTCAGCAATATCTTTACATTCTGGCTGGTCTGAACTCAAATATTTCCCAATCCTGTGCAAGCTCCGATAGTTGTTCAGCTTATAGTTCCTCATAGTTTGTCTTTCCTTGATAGTTATTATTTTCCAGGGTTTGCGGAGTTTCACTTCAACATGTTCATCTTATTAATCAGCCAAAGATTTAAGAGAATCCTCTACAGATGTCTGAAATTCTTTCTGTGTTGCTCTTCTACTCTGGTATTCTGTCCCACAAGTTCCAGGTACCTCGGCCTTCCTGAACTCTGATCTCTGACTTTTCAGCTCACTGAGACTGCCATACTCTGCTTGGATTCCTCTTTCCTGCATCTGGTCCAGAAAATGCATTGAAAAAAAGGCCAGGGCTATCATAGGGCTCACTTCACTTGTTTCTCTTCTCTCAGAGATCCCAGTCCTGAAATACCTGTTGTTCAATAACCGAACATAACTATTTCATTCATTTTGTGTAGTTTTCTAGTTGTTTACATTTGGTGGACTAATTGTTTGCTAGGTACTCCATTCTCGCCAGCAACAGTCCTATTAAAATTTAATTTTTCATGAACACTTTGTTCCAGTCAATTTTAATGTATTTCCTATATACAACTTGATGTTCTTCAATTTATTTAGACCTTAAATGCCTGTCTAGAATACATCTTCCCCTTTCTTTTCATGCCTGACCCCTTGCAAAAACTATCCCAAAATTCACCTTTTCCAGAAAACCTCCTGTGATTAATCTATCCACCCTTTTTATTCACCAACCCTTTGTTGTGATTTGCACTTAGTTTCTACTATGTTAAATTGCACTTTTGCCCATGTAGTTTTGTAAAATTTTTGGCAGTTATTTTATGTGTAACTGTTTTGCTAATGATAATAAGCAGGAGCCTGTCTTCCATTTTTCCCCTTTGTTGCAAACCCACCTAAGGCAATTTGTCTGTTCTCAATTATGTAAATACTGGTGTCCCTCAATAGTTAGAGTTTGATGCAGAGGCATTGTACCATGAAACAAATGAAGCTAAATATCAGAGCTCTCATTGGATGGGCCCCTTCCAAGGCCCTAGGAGGGTCCTCAGCAATCCATTTATATATGGTACATGGTTTTGTAAATTTTGCAAAGGACAAATGTTTGAACCGCATCAATTAAGGCACTCTATCTCTCCATTATCAATTTCTTTCAGCCAATCTGAGTGGCCATAGGCATTTTGGGGATCTGGCAAAGGAAAGTTGAATTGGTGATACATTTAGCTGAGGTTCAGTGGGAGGTATTTGTGTGGTTTGCAGACATTTCCATGTATAGTTAACTTATTCCTAGCCATGCTGTGCAGTAGTATACTTACCACTCTCGGGGCAAACTTACCAAGTGACATGACAGGAGGATGCAGGACCAGAGCATCTGTGTAACAGGAACCTGTTCTATGGCACCCAGCATTGGATAAATACAGGGAGAGGAGGAGAAACAAATTTTAATTGTGCAAAGCCAGAAGCTAATCTGTGGAAGAGTCTTCCAATCAAGACGTGCAGAATTTCTGAGTGGAGGATTCTGTTTTCGACTATTCCCAGTAAAGGAAATTCTGTCAGGAGCATACTGTATATGCAGTGTGTACAATTATAAACACTCCATGAATTTTTTTCTTTTTTGAAGAGATTATGTGAAACTAAATTTATCAGAATTCCTGTTTATAGTGTACAACCCTGTGGAAGAACTACAAATAAACTTGTAGTTAAAATTGTACATTTTTACAAATTTTAAAAATTAATAACATGAAAAAAATTTTTGATCAACCAAGTTAGAGGAAGTACTGAATTATTTTATTCTGTCTATAGAAAGTATTACAACGTGTCCATCAAAGAGTATGTAGCCAAAAAATGTAAGAATATATATTGTAAAGCCATACCAGCCATTGATTAATAAAAATATTATGTTATTTTCTGGATTTTTGTGCTATTTATTAACTTTTTATAATTTGAAATTTGTCATGATTTCTTTTCTCATTCTGTATATTCACTTTTATACTTAATTTTGTATTTTTAATTTTTAATACTTTTTCTCAAAGAAGGACCTCAAGGTATATAAGTCTCAGACCCCACAAAAGTTGGATAAAACCTTAGGCAGGTGAGGATATTGATTCTTCCCCTCCCTAACCTTGCTACAGATTACAAAAAAGGCAAGTGTCCTTTAAATTCTGCTTAAATTCTGCTTCATATAACAAACATGTACTATCAAGCAGGCAGAAGAACAATACCAAAACCTGTTCTGTAATCTCAACGAAGACCCAGCTCTGTGTCTTTTTGGGTACTCTGTCAGGACATGTAATAGAAGGCTTATGTGAAACAAATACAATAATTTTCTAAAGGCAGAGTTCTGTTAACCATCTAGTTGAAATCAGGTGAACAAGAATTCCCTCTGTGCCCAGGAATTGAGCCCAGGTGAAAGGTGAGCACCCACTGGATTCTTATATCTTATTCCTACAAGGGTGGGGAGCATCTCTACAACATTTTATTTAGTTCCTTTATCTTGATCATTACTCAGGTCACCAATAAAAAACATTTCTAACATCTGTTACACTAATTATCAAGCCTCTGGTGATGGCTGGAGGTGATGCTATCTAAAGGACTCATAGTACTTGCCTCTACAGTATGGTTTTTTTGGTAAATACTAGCTAAGCACCCCTGAGGTATGCATTCCCAATTACAGCAAGTGATCATACCTTGGGTGCAGATTAAATCTAAGTAACGTGCATAAGCAAATCACACTGTCAATGCTGAAGCATTTTCAAAGTAAATTCAAAAGTAAATTTCAAAGTAAACAGAGAATATAAGATATCTGTCTCTTCTGTTGTAGTTGCTTTTTCATCGAGTCTGTGGAACCCAAGTTTCCTGTGGAGGGTGGCGTGAGGCAAGCTTCAATTATAGCATCTCTGTAATAGTATATTCGTTTTACATATTGGAGTTCTGTGCACTGTTTTCTTTGTGATAAATAAAGGGGGGTCTGCTGCATTTGAAACTCTGAAAACCATTGCTCTAGCACTAACCACCTATCTCTATGGCCAGTGTCCACCACTCATCGTAATAATGTAAAGCCAGAGATGTGCTTGAGTTAGTTTATGCCAAGAAAAATGTGGCTGGAGACTTGGTCTATGTCTTCTAAGCCGGATGTGAAAACTACAGTGTAACCTGAGCCTCCCTTCACTGTCTATTCCCACCACCATTGTTGCCAATATACACTCTCAGCACATTTTATCCACAACAAGCTTTGCGTCCTGCAGTCAAACTCCATAACCAATTACCAAGACAGAAAGACTTCTGGACTAGAAGACTTCTCCCAGCTCGAGGAAGAAGGCTGGGAGGGGAACAGATGAGGGATGGTCGGAGCCAGGATGTGTATTTAACCTTGATCTGTAGTGGACATTTATGATCTGCCAATACCCCTTCTTCTTTCTGGCACCAGACATCCTTTTATTTAGGAATTTCCCCCCAGTGAGGATGTTCTATAAGGGGTTTCTCCAATTTTGCCCTAGATCTCAGAGATGACACAATCCCCTAAGACACCAACCAGGTGCTTCCAAGCGTGTTTTGAGCTGAGAAGCAAGCCCTGCCCTGTCGGATGGCAAAGCTGGGAACACACCAGGCTGGAGCTGCTGGTGTCCATGCTTCCAGCCCTGCAAGGAAAGTCATCTGGAGAGCATAAAGCTGTCCTGTAGCAAGCAGGGAAGAGGGGTGAGGAGAGAGTGTCCTGAGTCTCCAGATTCCTGTTCTAGTCACCACTGATGCCCAATCCTGTTCCTGCCCTCCTTGTTTTGGTTACAGGAGTCCACAGATTCTTCTTATTGTTGGAGTTGCATTTCTGTCATTTTTTAAAAAACCAAATATATCCTAAACAATGCACTGGCTAAGACAGAAAATTATAGAGCCTGATAAATAAAAGAAATAGAAACCGCAATAAAAATGGAGGAAATGCCCTGTAATTCACAGGAAATAAAATAACTAGGAAGAATAAAAATTTGCAGTCTTGTATATCTGCACTCCAGGGCATAGAGTATAGGCACTAAAAAAAGTGACCTTGAGAGTTTAGCTCAGGAAGACCCAGGTGACTGTGCTGGTTTAACCAAGCCAGGGTGGACGGGATGGCAGGGGTGGAAGAGTTCCTTTCTCAGAAGACAGAGCTGGGGGAACTGGAGTGGAGGGGCCGTGTGTTAAGACGAGAGCACCTGTGTGGGAGCCCACAGACATGAGAATAGGGAGAGGCATGGAGGAGACCAGAGGGGAGAGGGAAAGGGGACTGTGGCTTGTACACTCAGCTGTGCGGCCAGATGGAAGGCCTGGGTGCCACGTTCCTGAGAGCCACAGTCCCCGTGCTGGGCTGGGGCAGAGGGCCACATCCAGCTCTCTGGGAGTGTGTATCAGGGGCTTGAGGCAGAGAAAGCCAAGAGCCAGGCAACAGCAACTGGCTGACCCTGGCAATAGGCAGTCTGGGAGCAGGGACTAGGAGCAAAATGGATTGACTTAAGAACCGACAAATATGGGTTCAAGGTCAGTCAAAGAGCAGAAAGCAGGTGACACGAGTGAGTCAAATCTAGAAAGAGAGTCATAAGGGCGGGTAGACACACCTAGAGGGGGGACGCAGGAGCAGAGGCTAGGAACCAGAAGGGGGCAGCTGGGGTGTGTGGACGAGGGGGCAGGAGTGGATAGATACAAAGGCTCACATGGAATGTCACCAGACGGCTTCCTGCTGCTGAGCATCAGCTTTCCTTCCTGCTGTCCACACGCCACCGCCACCGCCACCGGTGGCTCTGCCCCCAGGGCTCAAAGGCTCACAGGCCTTCAGATGACACATCTGATAATGCTGGAGTAGCTGGGAATCTCTTTCTTCTAGACCACAGGTGTCTGATAAATTCTCCTCGTGCTGACAGTTTCATCTTTCATACAGAAAGATTTAAAGAAAGAAACGAGAAAAAATGCTACCCTGAGCCTGAGTCTGGACACCCTGCTCTGCATGCATGGAAGTGACAGGGCCCCTGGGAGGAGCTGGCTTTCATCAAGTTGGTGGCACCCATGGCTGAGCCAGAAGAGGGCCTTGAGCCAGGTCAGAGAGCAGGTTTTGGAAACGTGCAGGGAAGTGTCAGGCGGGACTCCATGAGCAGAGACGCTCAGTGAGAAGGCAGTGCGGGAGGAAAGGGGGGCTGGCTGGGGCTACCTGCATTTTGTTAACAGATGACAGCAAGGAAGCAGAGCTCCTCAAATTGTGCTTTACTTCCAAATCCTTAGTCCAGAAGACTGATCTTCAGACCGGAAAGGGCAAAACTAATGCTGATTAGAGGAAACCAAAGCCTCATATAATTGCTATGGGCAGGCTTCACACACCCATTACATACCTAAATGCCCCAGTGGGAGTTAGCCCCACAAAGTGTTCCTCAGATATTCCCGAGACTCCCCCAGGGTGCCAGGCTCCAGATGTTTGTCCACCACCCTTAATCTTCCCCTGCTGCTAATGATAGTCAAGAGATGACCCTTCAGGAAATAGCTAGGCTGTTCTACTGCTGCCACCCCCAGGCAGGCCTCGGGATGAGGGACGCTGGGCTCCCCTCTGTCAAGCTCAGGGCACAGCATTCCCTAAGTCTCCAGGGCACAACGGAGACTAAGCAATCCTCCCTCTTGAACACACAGCTGCACAAAGGCAGGGATTTTTGCACGCCTCCACACACACACACTTATGTACCTGCAAGGTCTAGGACAGTTCCTGGCAGATAGTAGGAGCTGGGTAAACCTCTGATTCTTACCAAGTCTTTACTAAACATTCAAATGGAAAAGAAGGAAAGAATAAAGCAGAGAATAACTAACAACAATTAAAAGATGTGCACTTTAGGATCCTCAGGCCCAGATTTAGGAATGCCTTGGTATCAATGACAAAAAAGCACCCCTTCCTTGAGCAGACCCATGGCTTTGCATGTAGAAATGCCTTTGTGGACAGTAAAAGGATCATGGCACCAACAAAATAGGCAGACAAATAGATACATTAGAAGAAGATCCCACTTGGTGGGCACATCCCCGTGGGCAGGGGGTTTGGTTAGCAGGTGGTACTTTTGTGTAAAGAAAAAAGCATGTTTTTCTCCCAGCAGGGGCAGCCCACACCAGGGTGGACATGGCCCTGTTCCTGGACACAGGGCTTGGTGTGTTGCCTTTTTTCCATGTGACATGAGCTGCACTATCCCTCTACAGGGCTCCCAAGCTGCCACCGTATTGCATGAGCCAGAACAACTGCACACATTGCAAGTTTCTTTGAGTCAGGGCTACTCTGTGGAGAATCTCAGCCCCACCCTCCCAAGACCCAGAGAGGGCAAGGGGTTCTCAGGTTGCCTCCCTGTACTCATTTCCTGCCTCGCACCTGTTCCTCTCTGGTGACTGGTGATGGGACGTCCATTCCCCCAGGAAACCCAGACCTCACCTCAGGCCTATGATCTTGTCCTGTAGCACCCAGTACAATAGTCCCATCAGAACAAAACAGTCCCAAGGGCTTTGGGGTCATCAGACTTCAATAATGCCACATGAAGGACAGAAACTCTCCATCCAAATAGTGTTAGCTCTCTTTTATAATCTGTCTTCCGGTGAGAAGTGAATATTCTGCCTGAATGTCCTTCTACAGTCCTCTGGGCTTTCAGCTCTCACAAAACAATCGCTCTGGCAAAAACACTCAACTCTGCAAGGATAAGCAAACACTGTAATTCACTACATTCCTACAGAGTTAAGAAATATTTCCTTCTTGGAAACCAAGAAAATTACAGAGATTTAGCTCGGGCTTGACCATATACAAAAACATACACCACCAAAACAAAACATTTATCATCCAAACCTAAAATTACTATCCAGATTAATGACGACTTTATAATTGTTTCCAGAGAGTACACTGGGCACTTGCTTCATGTGTATGTATTTATGTAACAAAAAGACCCATGAAGTGTGACCCAAGGGTTGACTGTCCAGATAAATCAAGACACTATATTCTTTCTGAACAAAGATTGATGTAGGTTTGAGTGGCAGTTTCTTCAAAGTCTACTCATATCATTCTCAAAGAAAATAGTAGGGTCCAGGGCACACCTATTACAAAGAAAAAGCTAAGGGAATATAAAAGAGCTTCATGCAATTGGAAGTGAGGTGAAGTTTCTTGGCCTGAAAACCTTCTACCCTTGGGTGCTAAGAGACTTGCAAATGTGATAGCTGAGTTCTGACAATAATCTTTGAGGGATTATAGTGAAAAAAATTGGTGCCATGAGACCAGACCCAGGCAAATGTCATCCTGACTGCAAAAAATAGAAGAAGGTGAATTCTGAAAATTACAGAATAGAAAACAACTTAGATTCGGAGTCATATTTATGAATAAATTATTTAAAAGAGAATTTATGAGCCCCTACAAATGGAAGTAGTGATTACTAGATGCCAGTATAGATACGCCTGTAATGTTAAGGCAAAGTAACCATTTTTCCCTTTTTGAGAGCACTATTAAACTCAGGGCATTCTGAGTCAATGTGTGTGTTTCAAGGAAGAGACTAAAGCTTTTCACTCCATCTCTGACCTTTTAAATTAGAGGTTATAAATTCGTGGCCCATGGTTTTCTGTGTTTTGTTTGGCTCTGCTCATCACTTGTGACACTTTTAATTCAGTTGACAACATTTAAAAACGGGGAGTGTGGCAGATCATATTCTTGTCCCTAATTATCCCCTACCACCCTGCCATGTGAGCAGCAGTGCCTCCCTGTCAGGGGCATAGGTCTTCTCCCCGCCCCCTCAGGCCTGGCCAGGGGACTTGCTTTGGCTAATAGGGTGTGAGCAGAAGTGACCTGTGCTACTGGGGGAACAGTAGTTTGAAGAGGCATCATGTGAATCTTTGGGCCTTCTTTTCCCTTGACCATGAGAGAGCATGTCCAGGATGGGTCTGCTCTTTAGCCTGGATGCTGGAATTAGAAGGTATGCAGAGCAGAGCCATAGCTGCTGATAAAAACATGAACAGAAATGAACCTTTTTTCATGGTTGATGCTACTGCAAATGGGATTGTTGTCTCAATTTCTTTTTCAGATAATTGTTGTTAGGGTATATAAATACATAACGATTTTTGTATGTTGATTTTGTATCCTGCGATTTTACTGCGTTGGTTTATTAGTTCTAACAGTTTTTTTTGTAGAATCTTTAGGATTTTTTGTATATAAGACCATATTGTCAGCAGACAGAAGCAATTCCTTCCTTTCTTATTTGGATGCCTTTTATTTCACTTCCTTGCCTAATTGTTCTGGCTAGAACATCCAGTACTATGTTGAATAGAAGTGGCAAGAGTGAGCATCCTTGCCTTGTCCCTGATTTTAGAAGAAAAACTTTCAGTTTTTTACCATTGCATATGATGTTAGCTGTGGGCTTGTCTTATATAACCTTTATTGTGTTGAGGTAGGTACATTCCTTCTGCTGAGAGTTTTTATCATGAAAAGATGTTTTGTCAAATGCTTTTTCTGCATCTATTGAGATGATCATATGGTTTTTGTCCTTCATTCTGTTGATATGGTATATCATATTTATAGATTTGTATACATTGAACCATCCTTGCACCCCAGGGTTAAATCTCACTTGAGCATGGTGAATGATCCTTTTAATATGCTGTTGAATTCAGTTTGCTAGTATTTTAAGGATTTTTGCATCTATGTTTATCAAGAATATTGGTCTATAATTTCTTTTCTTGCAGTGTCCTTGTCTGGCTTCAGTATCAGGGTAATGGTGGCCTCATAAAATGAGTTTGGAAGTATTCCCTCCACTTCAATTTTTTGGAAGAGTATTAGTTCTTCTTTGAATGTTTGGTAGAATTTATCCATAAAGCCATTCATTCCCAATCTTTTCTTTCATGGGAGACTTTTTATTACTGATTCAATCTCCTTGCTCATTATTGGTTTATTCAGATTTTCTATTTCTTCATGATTCAGTTTCAGTAGATTATATGTTTCTAGGAATTTATCCATTTCATTGAGGTTATCCAATTTGTTGGCATATAATTGTTCATAGTAGTCTCTTATGATCCTTTGCATTTCTGTGGTGTCAGTTGTAATGTCTCCTCTTTCAATTCTGATTTCATTTGAGTTTTCTCTCTTTCTTTAGTCTAGCAAAGGGTTTGTTGATTTTGTCTTTTCAAAAAACCAACTCTTAGTATTATTGATTTTTTTCAATTGTTTTTCTATTCTCTATTTCACATATTTCTGCTCTGATCTTTGTTATATCCTCCTTCTGCTAACTTTGGGCTTAGTTTGTTTTTCTTTTTCTGGTTTCTTATGGCATAACATTAGGTTGTTTGGTTGAGATATTTCTTCTTTTGTGATATGGGTGTTTATTGCTATAAACTTCCCTCTTAGAACCGTTTTTGCTATATCTCATATGTTTTGGTAAATTTAAACAAGAAGATGAAAGATCTGTACACTGAATACTATAAAACATTGATGAAATAAATTGAAAAAGACACAAATAAATGAAAAGATACTCCATGTTCATGGATTGGAAGAATTGATATTGATAAAATGTTCTTACTACCTACAATGATCTACAGATTCAATGTAATCCCTATTAAAGTTCCAATGTCATTTTACACAGATATAGAAAAAGCAACCCTAAAATTCATATGGAATTATGAAAGATTCCCAAATAGCCAAAGAAATCTTGAGCAAAAAGGACAAAGCTGGAGGCATCATACTACTTGATTTCAAAATGTATTACAAAGGTATAGTAATCAAAACAGCATGATACTGGCATAAAAACAGACACAGACCAATGGAACAGGACAGAGGGCCCAAAAATAAACTCATGTGTTTATGGTCAATTGATTTTTGATAAAGATGCCAAAAATATACAATAGGGAAAAAACAGTCTCTTCAATAAATGGTGTTGTAAAAACTGGATATCCACATACAGAAGAATGAAATTGGCCTTTATCTCACACCATATATAAATATCAACTCAAAATGTATTAAAAACTTAAATATAAGACTGAAACTGTAAAATTATGAGAAGAAAACATAGGAGAAAAGCTCCATGACATTGGTCTAGGCAATGATTTTTTGAATATGACCCTGAAAGTACAGCAACAAAAGCAAAAATAAGTCAAATGGGATTTCATCAAACAAAACAGCTTCTATACAGCAAAGGAACAATTAACAGAGGGAAGAGAGAACCCACAAACTGGGATAAAATTATTGCAAACAATTCATCTCATAAGGATTAATATCCAAAATATATAAGGAATTCAAGCAACTTAATATCACAAAAACAAATAACCCAATTTTTAAAATGAGCAAAGGACCTAAATAGACATTTCTCAAAAGATGGTATACAAATGACTGAAAGGATTATGAAAAAATGCTCAACATCACTAATAATCAGGGTAATGCAAATTTAAGCCACAATGAGATATTACTGCACACCTGTTAGAATGGCTATTATCAAAAAAAAAAGGTAAATGTTGGAAAGGATGTGGAGAAAAGGGGACCCTTGTACCTGTTAGTGGGAATGTATATTAGTATAGCCATTATAAAAAACAGTATGGAGGTTCATCAAAAAACTGAAATTAGAATGACCATATGATCCAGCAATCTCCCTTCTGGGTATATATCCAAAAGATTGAAATAAGGTGTCAAAGCTACATCTTCACTCCCATGTTCATTGAGGTATTATCCACAATAGCCAAGGCACAGAATCAACCTAAGTGTCCATCAATCAATGAATGGGTAAAGAAAATGTGGTATATATTACACAATGGAATACTAATCAGCCTTAAAAAAGAAGGAAATTCTATCATTTGTGACAACATGGATAAACCTGGAGGACATAATGTTAAGTGAAATAAGCCAGGTACAGAAAGACAAATAGGGAATGATCTCACTTATATGTGGAATCTAAAAAAGTTGAACTTATAGAATTAGAAAGTAGAGTGGTGGTTATCAAAGGCTAGGGGGTGCAGAGGGGTGGGGAATGGGGAGATGTTGGTCAAAGAGTACAAAGTTTCAGGAGAAAGACGTTTTTGAGATCTACTGCACAGCATGGTGACTGTAGTTAATAATGATGTACTGTAAATCTCAAAATTGCCAAAAGATTAGATTTTAAATGCTCTCACTACAAAAAAATGATACGTGAGATGATGAATATGTTAATTAGCTTGATATGGTTATTCCACAATGTATACATACATCAAAGCATCACATGGTACCTCATAAATACATATGATTATTGTTTGTCAATTAAAAATAAACATTTAAATAAAAATACAAGGTTAAGGCCAAAAAAAAGAGATAAGAAATAAACCTTTGTTGTTATAAGCCACTGGCATTTGGGGACTGTTTGTTACTATGGCCTAGAAAAACAGACCGATGTGAGGAAATACCACGTTAGAGTCTGGCTCTTTCACTTCCCTTAGAGTCAGAAGATCCAGTGATGCTGGCGCCATGGCCCGTGCAGCTAATGGCTGGAGATGAAGGGCAGCTCTCCCTTCAAATGGGGACCAGTCTCCACCAGCCCACTTTACTCATCTGCATGGCTTACCTGGCCTTCTAACTCAAATCTCTGTTCCACCTATGCATAACGAGGTCCACAAGGAGCCTGTAAAAGCCAGCCGTGGGCCTCTGTTTTAGACATTCGTTTCCAAATCCTTGACATGGCTTACAAGGCTCTATGTGATCTGGCCTCTGCCTGCCACCTCACTCACACATCCACTTCCTTGTACTTCTCATTCCAGCCGCCCCGAACTTCTCTAAACTCCTTGAATACAGAATGTTCTTTCACACCACAGCAGATTTGCACAAACCATTGAGAAAGAAGAGTTGTCTTGACCCTCTCCCAGTTTTTATGACACATTGTTGGAAGCCAGACCCTAGAGTTCACCCACTGCTCAGCTCCAAGTATTTTTTTCACACCCTGAGAAACTCTACGCCACCTTACCTCCCATTCCTGGAATCCGCAGCAAGTGCTACATGGATGTGTGAGCTTGGGGGGTGGGGGGAGGTAATGTCTGGGAGCAAACCAAGAGTCTCAGAAGATCTACTACTGACATTTGGGTAGTTACAGCTACCCATTGCTGACACCTCACCTGTCTTCCTTGGCCTCTCCTAAGTGGAGAGTGCCAACCCCAATCATCTGAAATGCAGTTGCATTGTCTATACACCCCAAATGTTCCCTTTCTGGCCACCTCAGATGCTAAGACCCTAAACACTCAGTTTACAACATGATCAACCTGGTCCCTGGGCCTGCCAAATATCCTCCCTTTCAGCTGGACCCCAAGTCCTTGGCATATTCCTAAGCACTGGTTTGTGGCAGTAATTCATCAGGGCTCCATCATTCCTGCAGGGATCTTTCTGGATGGTGCGAAAAGGTAGAACACGGAATGGCCAGATGATCCAGCAATCCCACTTCTGGCTATATATCCAAAGAAACTGAAATCAGTCTGTTGAAGAGATATCTACACTCTCATGTTCATTGAGGCATTCACAATAGTAAGACACGGAATCAGGGTTTTGGGATGTTACTGCTTGAAACTACTGCCTTCTCCTGAAGCCCAAGGTTTTACAGAGTAGAGACAGACCTAGATGGCACCCACCCCCACACCTGGCACAGGGAGGAGGAAAGTAGAAACAGCTTCGCAAGCTCCCATTGGCTAGAGCTAGGCCATGTGGTTTGCACTTTCTTGCAGCAGTTAGGGGCTGGGATCCTGGACCACCCCCGGGACACTTAGATGTATTTGCCTCACCTGGCCTCTAATCTCACCTCCATGCCAACCCTGTTTATGGGCTGCTGCCAGAAAGAGCCTCATAAAATGCACATCTGATTATGCCACCGGGCTGCTTAGACCTCTCTTATTTGGTTCCCATTGTTTTCACCATACAGTTCAAGGTTAACAAAACAAGCAAGTCTGTTCGTGATCTGGGTCCCATGGGCCTTTCTGTCCTCCCCACCCCACTCCCGCCTGCCCCTGAGTTCACCTGTATCGACCTGCCCAGTTTCCTCCAACACACCAGGCTATGGCACGTCACCTGCTCTTCCTCTGCCAGAAGCACCTCTTCTGGGTTCTTGCTCCAGCCGACTCCTCTGAAGTGTTTCCTCTTTTGGCAAGCTTCCCCTGACTCTGCAGGCTAATTTGATGCCCATCCCTGAGCTTCAGAGTGCCCTAGGCTCCCTGTGACACAGCAGTTCTCATGGTGCGCTGCCCCCTGTTTCCCAGGCTCACACCAACGTGGACCAGGAGTGCCTTGAGAGCTGGGGCTCCCCACACCTGGTGCACATATTGTCTCTGGCATCAAATCATACTTAATATTAAAAATTGCAAAAAGAAACACCCTACTTGTGTCATTTTGACTTCTTCCCTCCTCCCTACCATCTACCCCCAAATTTGCCATTTTCCCCATTTACCCTTGTATATGTAATCAGGAAGACAGCCCTTGGGATTGTTGGTCTGTTCATTCATTCCTTCATTCATCCAGCAAACACTTACGGAGCCTCTACACTGTGACAGCCACCATACTAAGCAGTGGGGACATGTGGGAACTAGCCCTGACCGGACAGCAGCCCTCACGGACCTTACATTCCGGTGGACTGAGACAGATGGCAAATGCCTCAGGTACTGAGCAGTGAGCTAGTGAGTAAAGTCCAGGTCGGGAGGTGTGTCCTATGAAGAAAGTGAGAATTCCAGGCAGAGAGTAGTGCTGGGGTGGGGTGAGTTGCTGTTTTATTTAGGGTATTCTGGGAAAGCCTCTTGGACAAGATGCCATTGGAACACAGACCTGAAGGAAGTGAAAAGTCATGCTAATATTTGGGGAAGAGCATTTCAGGCAGAGGGAACAGCAAGTGCAAAGGCCCTGTGTGAGTTAGCGTGATACCAACTGTGATGACAAATGCATCCCCAAACTTCACAATAAGAACATAGCACAGTAAACGCTTATTTGCTGCTCGTGCTCCAGTTCGGCGTTATGTTGCTGGTTGATGGGCAGCATCCTTCATAGGGGTCCAGAGACTGAAACACCTTCCATCTGTGGCTGTCTCATTTCCATGGGCCCCAAGCTCCTTCCCATTAAATGGGAAGATGGGGAGTAGAGAAGACACAGATGGTTCTCAAGACACCCCCACTCTGCATCCCCACCGAAGTGACAAGTACCACTTCCAGTTATGTTCCATGGGTGAGAACCAGTCCTCAGCCACACCTGAATGCCAGGGGCACTGGCTGGGTGGAAGCTTCCCAGCAGTGAGGCCACACTACAACAGGTGTTTTTGGTTGCCAGCTGGCTACCTCTGCCCCTGAGTAGAGACAGTGCCTGGCAGTTCAAGGCTCAGTGAGAAGGCCAGGGTGGCTGGGGAAGATGATATAGAGCCCTGCAGGTCCCTTTAAGGACTTTGGATTTTACTCTATAAAATGGGAAGCCCTTGGAGGGCTTTGAGCAAGGAAGTGACATAAAATGGCTTATGTTTCAAAGGGGCACTCTGGATGTGCTGAGAATAGACTGCAGGAGCCAAGAGGTAGGCAGGTAGGCAGAAAGGGGCTGGAGCCGTCATGCAGGGGAGAGATGGTGGTGTCCCAGGCCAGGTGGGAGGGAAGGGTCAGTGCAAACCTTCCTACAGAGATACAAAATGGGATAGGACTGAGACCCCTAATCTAGTCCAACTCCTACCTTCTAAGCTAGGGGCCAATAAACTTTATCTGTAAAGGGTCAGATAGTAAGTATTTTAGCCTTTGAAGGCCATATAGTGTTGACTGCAACTACTCAACTTTGCTGTTGTGGCACAAAATGATATGTAAATGATTGAGCATGGCTGTGTTCCAATAAAACTTTATTAGCAAGAGCAGTCAGTCAGCAGCAAGCAAAGTTTTCTGACCTCTGTTAAATTAGTCACGCACGGTGCCAATCGTCTCTCACAACACACTTCTAGTCAAGGAATTGGTGGTGGTTGCAGAAGATGGCTAAGAACTCTGGATGTTATCATTGCTTAAAGTTTGTGCACCAGACACTCCCAATGAACTGAATTCCTTATAGTAACACTAGTGGCATAACGATGAATCACGGCTTCCCACTGTCTTTAAGCAAGCTCTCTCTTGACAAAGGAAATGGCTTTCGGCAAGACCTTTTTATTATAGTTCAGGTTCACCAGCTATTTGTCTATAACTAAATACCTTTATTATGTGTAATTAAAACAGCAACTGAGAAAAGATGCAAATATGTTCTGAAAAACCTGACTTTTCAGCAGCTAGGAGATTTGCAACCTTTTAAAAGAGCAGGTTTAAACTGAAACACATCTGGCACATGCCAAAATGGGAAAAGGAGAGGAAAGCCAAAGAACGGAATGAAAAGATAAGGGGGCTGCAGCTTCGTGTTCAGGAATTCATGCCGGTCTAGGGCTCTCCCAGTGAGCTGAGCCAACTGCAAACACCAGGGAGCATCCTTCCTGCCAAGCCCACTCTGCCCTCCACAATGGTCCCCTGCCCCAGAGTGAAAAGTACCATAGCAGCAGAAATATCACAAGCTGCCACTTTCAACTTTTGTTGGTATTTTCTTTTTCAGATTTTCTTTTATCTCTTTGTATGGCTGGGCTGTGTGGTATAGCAAGACAAGGCAACTGGAAAATAGGAAAAGAGGCAGGAGAAAGGAAGAGAAAGTCTCCTCACCTCATTCATGATGAAGAAGGGAAGTAAAAAATGATGCTAGACGTTCCTCTAGCACAGGGTTGTTCAATAGAACTTTCTGTGATGTTGGAAATGTTCTGTATCTTTGCTGCCCAATATGGTAGCCACTAGCCCTGTGTGGCTACTGAGCACTTGAAATGTGAGTAGTGTGACTGAGGAGCTGAATTTTTAAATTAACATCATTTTAATTAATTTAGACATAGCTATTTGTGGCTGGTGACACTGTGTGGGACAGCACAGCTGCGGCATGTTGGTTAAGAGCCTGGGCTCAGGAGTGGGACAGACACGGGTTTCCATCCTGGCTTCCCACTCACTAGCTGTGACCAGGCAAGTTACTTACTGCCACTAATCCTCGGTTTCCTCATTTTCAGGGTGGGCACAATTGTGCCTACCTTATGGAACATTTGTGAGGCTGAGGTGAGAGTGGAGCACTTCACACAGTGCCTGGCAAAAAGTAAACACTCAAGAAAGGGTCACTGTTTTTTTATTCTCTAGAAAACTCCTCAAAGGGCCATGCCACTCTCTGGACATTGCAGAAAGGTGGCTCCCAAAGCATCCTTGGTCTTAAGTGATACCACATAAAGTCGACTTAGGGGAAGAAGAAAATGGGAGCAGAGAGAGGGAGCCAAAGGCCACTAAACCAAACCTCTGACTACCTTTGAGACTTCCTTGGGAAGGCAAAGACTGCTAGTTGCCCACTCAATATTTGGGTGCCAGTGTGCCCTGCTAAAAGACCACGTTTCCCAGGCTGTCTTGCAGTTAGTGGTCAATAAGATGTAAGCAGACATTGTTAAATCTAAATGTAGATTTCAGGACTTTCAGGAAGTCTTAAGAGGGGTCAGACAATTTGTATGTGCACTTTTGCTCTTTGTCCCTTCACCTTTCCTCCTACTTTCTATCTGGAATGCAGCCTTAAGGAGGTGTCCTTGAGGATGGGAGCCCTGTACTACTAACGATGGTAGAGCAAAAATAAAAGAGGCCTGGGCTCATGAACACCATGAAACCACCATACCAACCTGGGACTGCCCACCTCCAGATTTCTTTTATGTAAAAGAAACCTCCTGCATTAGTCTGTTTTTTGCTGCTTTAACCAAATACCTGAGACTGGGTAATTTATAAAGAACAGAGATTTATTTCTTATCCTTCTGTAGGCTGGGAAGTACAAGGTCCAGGGGCCTGCATCTGGTGAGGGCCTTCTTGCTGTGCCATCCCATAGCAGAAGGTCGAATGGCAAGACAGCATGAGTGTGAGAGAGAGCGGGAAGGGTGCCAAACTCATCCTTTTGTCAGGAACCTATTCCTATGATAACAGCATTAATTCATTCATGAGGGCAGAGCCTCTTAAAGGTCCCACCTCTCAACACTGTTGTATTGGGGTTAAGTTTCCAACACATGAACTTTGGGGGAGACATTCAAACCACAGCAGCTCCATATCGTGTTTAAGGCATTATTCCTTTTGTTTCCTCTCACATGTTGCTGCTGTGAGCCAATTATTCCTCAGCAGTGATTAGTTCTACAAGTCCAGGTTGTTGTAGTATACACTGGATGAAAGAAAGAGCTTGAGAACATCAGTTCCTTCCTTGTCGCTCCATCCTCCTGCAGGAGCATCTGTGTCTGGGAACGACATTAGAGACCATCCATTCCGGTCAACCTGTTTTGTCATCAAGCCTGTTCATTATTTTTTTCCCCATGGAATCTCATGTTTTTCACAATCAATTAAGTTGTATTGGTTTTTTCGTCATGAAAATCATTTAACAACCATAGTGGACATTTTTTTCATTTTGGGGGCTGTCCAACAGCTGATCCCCTTCTTATATTTGGGAAATTCTCCTAGTAAAATAACATCTCTGGAGACCTGATATTTACTGTCCCTGTCCTTCAGCAGCTGGACAAGAGCACACAAGGCTTAATATTTGCCAACTGGATGGTCTCACCTGGGATTTTGCATCTGGAGTGAGTGACACAAAGAAGCAGCCATGATTTAGAATGCATTCCACTGGGCAGCAGCATCCTGCATCCTAGAGTGGTGGTTCCAGTGGGTCAGTGTCTGGTGTCCAGTGGCACCCCAACTAGCTGCTCCTGTGATGTGACCTTGGCTGAGCGCCTCATTGCTCAGCTTTTCCTGGTTACTCCCTATTTCCAGAGCCAGGTCCTCCTGCCTTTCCATTTGCTCTGGAGCTAGCTGACATTTTCCCAAAGCACTTATTTTCTACGTAAGTCAACTAGACTTGGTTTCTATTGCTTGCACCAAGAATCACCAGGAATCGTGACAGGCGTACATGCTAAACAACATGTGCTGTGATAGCACACAGAGGTGACATCATTCAACCAGATCAGGAGACAGTGCTTACATTAGCCAGTGCAGCCTTAACTGGTGACACGCACACTTTCTTTTGAGCTTTTCAAAGCAAATATTCAGAATAGTTTTCTCTATTGCTCCATTTCTATCACTATAGATCCTTAAGAACAAGGAACTTCAGCCTTCTGGAAACCAATGATATCATTGTATGTCTTAATTTTACACATGAAAAAGAAGGAATCCCAGAGACTTGAAGTGACTTGCTCCACGTGTCAATCTGTAGAAAGAACTTCCCAGTGAGGGTCATTAGCCATTCATTCACGCACCATGCTTGGCTTGTGGCCATGGTATCTCAAGGAACTCAAAGTCAAGTAGGAGAGATGGATGATTCCAGGGGATGCAAAATCCCACCCTTCTGGAGAAGAGCTTTGGGGAAACCAAAGAGACCCAAATGACATGGAAATGGGTGGGTAAGGATATTCAGAAGGAGACATTTAAATGATAATGAGAACAGAAGGAATGTGACTTCAGCCTCCAGCACTCAGCATGGTTGTTAGAGCAGTGACTTGGCAAGATGGTTATTGGCACTGTAAATGTTAACCTCTGCAGATGAGCAGGCTGCCCAGAAGAGGGTGGGAGTCTAGAGGCAGGAATCCATGAAGAGGTTTGATAAAAAATTACCACAGCCAGACAATAAAGTAAATATATTATTGTGTCCTCCTTTAAGAATGTGTAGGCTGGGCACGGTGGTACATGCCTATAATCCCATCACTTTGGGAGGTCAAGGCAGGAGGATCACTTGAGCCCAGGAGTTGCAGGTTGCAGTGAGCTATGATTACACCACTGCACTCCAGCCTGGGTGATGAAGCGAGACCTTGTCTATTTAAAAAAAAAAAAAAGAACATGTGATGCAGAAACATATGAACTCATGAAATAGGTTTGGTTTTTTTTATTTCAGAATATTATGGGGGTACAACACTTTGGCTATATATATTGCCCATGCACTGCCCGTGTCAGAGCTACAATCATGGACATCCCCCAAACTGTGATGACATATGTTTTTGAGGGGATTATTCTCTTTAAAAAATGATTCTTCACTTTAAAGACAGGAAGACATATCAACTTCCTAGGTTCCAAGAATTTTGTTTAGCTTCTTTATTTTCTACAATAATGCCTATTGAGGAGGCATTATCATCCCCATTTCACAGATTAGAAACTAGGGCTCATATAGATTAAGCTATCAGCGAAGGTCACACAGCTTGTAAGAGGTAGACCCAAAGGCCCTATGTTTCCCATTCTACCAAGCCACCTCCCACAGACTGACTTTAAATAATGAACATTTGAATTGCATTTGAAAGGCACTTCTAATTGAAGAGACTCAATTTACAAGGATTAGATTTGCACACAATTTTGAGAACACATTCCTCCCACAAAGCATTATGCAACAATATAAGGATAAATAGCGTGGATCCCATGCAAAAAAGAGGAAAATAATAGAGGAATGTGGTTAATTAATGCGGTAGGAACTGAAACACTACAGGAGCAGATGAACATGCACTCCCAGAATATGATACAATAAGCAGCTTCATTACAAAGACAATTTATGTGGTAGGAAAGATAATAGCAAGAGAGACAGGAAAATGTAAAAACAAATTAGTCTACTAGAAAACAGTGATTTGAAGATATTTTATAATGATTGCTGTGTAAGAAATCTCTCTGCAATAAATATCAGTGAAACACTTGCTTTTAGAGATCTGAAAAAATAGGTCAGCATCTCTGGGTTAGACAGGTTTAGGTGTGATTTTCCTCTGCTAGGAAAGGGACCAGCTGGGTATTTTCAAAGGCTTCCTTTAGTTTATGATTCTAAGGTTCCACTTATGGGAGCTTTCTATGACTGTCATTTTTTAAAGCTGGTTAACTCAGCAGCTTTATTTTTTTCCCCCTCTAAATTCCCCACAGGGCTTTAACTTGTGTTGCTTTCAGGGCACCACATTTTAAAAGGGACATTGACCTACTCTGCCTCCAGAGAATGGAACCAAGACAAATGAGTGGAAGTGGCTCAGAGATAAATTTTGACTCAATACTAGAAAACCTTATCTCCTGACATCGGAGTCCTCTGACAATGGAACTGGCTGCTTTTTGAGACAGTTTGCTCCCTGGGATTGGAAACGCTGAAGCAGAGGGTATTTGAACAACTGTCAAAATTGCTCTGCAAATATTTTTTTTAACTAAGTTTTCTTCCAATTCCAATATTGTATGAGTGATTGATCATGTAACTCTTCAATATATTTTGCCAAGTTGATAGCTCCTTTTTAGTTCTTTTGTCTTGATTATTAGCCTCTCCTCCTCCCCACCCCACTCCCATGAGTCGGCAAACACAATATAGGATGACAACAGTGAAAACATTGAGGCCGTGTCCCTCCATTGGGGAAGCTGGGCACGATGAGGCCCATTGATTGTCAAAGCAGGAGTATCAAAGTAGGTCAGTTAGGGTGTGGTGACAGCACTGGTACCTCCCAACAGCCCTTGGACAGGTCCACATGCAAGAGCAAGGTTAGCTGATGTTGGGTGAGGCTCACCATAGGTCCTCTTCTTGGGCTCTCCATCCCGGTCAGTGCACCTCCACCCAGATTGTGAGCCCAAACGCCAGTGTCCCTTTTTATACCTTCCTCTCCACTCCCTGAACCCACACCACCTGTTCAACACATCATCGTGCCCTGCCCACTTTTTTCCCATCTTCACTGCTTCTGTGCTAATCCAAGCCCCAGCCTTATCTGTCACCTGGACCTGCAACCGTGTCATGTGGTCACTCCAATTTATTTACACACTGAAGCCAGAGTGAATTCGTAAAAATCAGAACCTCCTCGTCACCTGCCACTTAGACCTCTCAGTGGCTCCCATTGCATTGGGATAGAGAATAGGCCTGGCCTTGGCCCTGCCTGTCCTGGAGCCTTGTACTTCCCAGCTCCATCTTACTCTGTGCCCCCTGCCCCAGCCCTCCCTCTGTCAGCTCCAATCGCGCCGACCTTCCTCCTACCATGGGGCCCTGGGCCCAGCTCATCTCTCTGCGTGGGGAATGCTCTTCCCACCCCTTGTGGCCTAGCAAAGGTCACCCTCCTGATGAGATCACATCCTGCTAGGGTCCACAGTCATGACACCATGCCTCTCCTTCCCAGCACTGCTCCCTTTTGCAGTGAGTTGTACCTTCATTTCTGTGATGACTTGATCCTCCGCCTGGACCTGAGTCTCAGAGAGCAGGAGCCATGTCTGTTGTGCTTGGCATGACACTCTTTGAATGATGAACAGCAGAAGGGGTGTGAGGAGCTTATTCCAGGCGACTTTTAGTGCTCTATAGAGCTGTCTAGACCCAGGAGGTAGGCACAGACAGGGCTTTCTCCTGCCCTTGAATCCCCTCCCCCACCACCCCACAACCTCTAACCAACTGATGTTAGGAAGTCTACCAGCAGCCACCTATTGCTTTGGTTAAGCACAGTCCTCACATTTTAGTTTTCTTTTGTTATGCAATTAAGGGAGGTGAGAGTGGCTCTTACACTTGACTTTAGCCAAAAGTCAAATCTATTCCTGAAACTCTCCCTAGCAAGAAATAACTGAGTTATAAGGAAGATTAGGCAGCTAGCTGGAGGGTTTAGCTGGAAAGATTTTGTAAAAAAAAGGGAATGACTTATGTGCTAGATGCCACTGTGAACTAAAATAAAATCCTAAGCCCCCTGCTAACTGAATGGACCTCCTCTTGGCCAAGGAGACCCCAGAGAAACCTTAAAACCAAGTTCCCAGCCATGATGGGATGGGAGGTCAGACGTCTCTCATCATACCCCCTCCCTGGCTAGCGGCCATCAGGTTTTTTTACTTAAGAGCTAAACAGAAACCAATCTCATGATCCAGACCAACATTCTTTCCTGATAAGAGACCACCAACCATGGAGTGGTTTTAACCAGTCTAGAGAGGATGCACAGAAAAGGTTTTCCTGTCCTTGCCTCACCTTTTGATGTAAGAGGGCTGCCATTTCTAAACACAGACCCCATAAAGGGGCATAAAACTTGATTATGTATGTGCATGTTTCTCCTTTCATAAACAATCATGACTCCTCCTATAGCTTGTTAAATATGTATATTTGGCCATGCAGCTCAGTATAAATTCCGCTCCCATTGTCCCTGCCTTGAAGCAAGTGTTCCTGGCTTCTGGCTAGGGCTCTGCTTTCCAGCCTGTTGTAATGGCCACCCACAGGCTGTGGCTGTTTAAGAGAAATAAAGCTCTCCTTTCCAAATTTATGAACCTCGTCATTTTCTTCAGTTAACTCCACATGCTGCTGGTGCCTCTGGGCCTTTGCACACGGGCTTTCAGCTGCCTAAAAAGTGCTCCTTTGCCGGTTGTCAAAACTCTAGTCATTGGTCAGAAGCAAGCACAAGAGACCCTTAGAAGCCTCTGGCAGCCTCCTGGAGCACAGTTGTTCCTTTCCCTGAGCTGTCGGGGCACCTTGTCTATATGTCCGCCATCATTGTGTGCCTCACACAATAAATATTGCAAGGAAGAGTGTGTGTGGATGTCTCCTTACTGGGCTGTGAGTTCATTGAGAGCAGCACCTGTGTCTCATATCTTTGTATCCCAGTACCTATCCTAGAACTGGGCAGTATTAGTTAGGACTTTTGGTTGCAAGTTACAGAAATCAACTTAATCTCCACTCTCAAGCAAAAAAGGACAAACCATTCTTGTTCCCTCAGCATGCTTCAGCCACATTGTACTTCCTTCCACTTCTGAGAAGTATGGCAATCTTGTTGGTGTGCTTTTGTAAGGTATAACCCAACTTATGTGCACTAAACACTGGGAAGTAAGCACTTGAGGAGGAAGGAGAGAGCGAGGGAAGAACGGGAAGAGAGGGGCGATGCTCTAGACCAGCCAGAGTGTCTTCATTGTTTAGCCTGGGGCTGTCACAGTGGTTCCAAACTCATCACTGCTCAGGAGGGCTTGGCCTGGGTCTCCTTCCCATTCTCCCCTCCTTACTCCACTCTCTTTCCCCAGCTCTGTCAATTCCTTAAGCTCAGGAAACCAGATGCAGGGGTGGGGCTGTTCCATGAGCCCAAGGTGTGTATGTCCCAGGAAAGTGCCCACAAAGTTTGAGGACCATAGGGTGCAGACACCCTCCTCCCTGCCAGAGGCTACTTAACTCTTTTCTCAAGTTGTCCTTACTTTTTTTTTTATCCTTACTTTTTAATTGCTCTATTTCTTTTCTTTGTTTTCCTAGTTAAAGGCTAAAAAAGAATGAATTGGGTATTTCAGCCATTTGTGGTCATCATTAATTTCATGGTCCTCTGCATTTATTAAGTCTTATTCCCTTTCCATAATCTCCTTTCCCCTGATATTTGTAAAAGCACATCTTATTCCCCTTAATTGCTTTGGCAGGCGTGATCTAATTCTGATTTTTTTTTTGGTCACCCTTATCTTTTCCTGGGAAGCTTTAACTGATGCAGCATGTTCTTGTTTAGTTCTCTTTTTTTTCTCTGCAGACAGGTGTGTATTTCTTTCTCCACAGATGTCTCGCCAGTCTTTGGGGAAGTTGCATTGATTGGATTTTGCTTCTCCATTAAAAGTCCAGAACTGGGCTTTAATTATGTGTGGATCCCCTCCTTTCCACACACTCCTCCCCGAAGACCTCCCAGGTTCTCCAGTCTCCAGCAACATCCGAACAAAGTGCTCTTTGCTGCTCAGCTGCAGGGAATTCTTCCCCTCGCCCTTTTCACTGCGTGAACAGAAGGCTGTGCCTGGGGCAAGATGGAAGAAGGGAAACTGCAGTCAGATGGGAAGCCCGCTAGCAGCTCCTGTACACAGACCACGAAAAAGATGCTAGGTGCCTAGAGGGCCGATGGCCGCGGATGATTAAGTACTCGTTGTCAAAGACAGTGGAAATCCACTTGCAGATTGTCGAGAGCCAGACGCAAATGTCCACCTGATTGCTGACCATCTCTCCATCTGCGACCCGCAGGCACCACAGTTACAGCTTCCCCTGAGGATTTTGCTAATTCTTCTCATTTAACACTTATTTTGTTCTGCCTTGACTCGGGGTTAATCATGTATGTGTCCACCTCCTTTACGTACCCAGCCTTTAGCTCATCTCACTCCCTGGCAACCTGAACATCCTTTGGATCCCACGGTCCCTGTTTCCATCAACATCATTGCCTGAATTATTCTAGAACCATCTCTAGCCTCCCTTCTTCCTCACATGATAGTTCACCAATTCGCATCTTTTATGAGTACCCTAATTTCCATTCACACTGGATGCCTCTATTAAACTTTCCCCGGCCACAGTGGACACTGCGGTGGCCAAAGCACATCCAGCCCCTCCTGTCAATAACACCCTTGGTTTTCTTTCTATTACCCTTCTCTCCCACGTACTTGAGGGAAGCCGACCTTCCCAGAACGCTAGGAATGAAGGACGAGGCTTGGGCCTAACCCACCCACTGTCATCCCGCCCCTGGATGTTCCCACTGGTTCAGGGGCCAGCACGTGACCTAGTTCAAGCCAATGAAACTAGCAAGGACATTCACTGAAGACTTATGGAACAAAATGCCTCCTTGCTCTTCTGAGAGAGCTTCCAGAAGGGGGCCATAAGGTGCCGGTGGCTGTCTTCACCACCTTCCGGAAGAAGCCTGCCCGAAATGAAGCCAATGAAGAAGGTAGAGCCAAGAGGTAGAGAAAGGTGCAGAGGCCAGATTTTATCATTCGATCTCATGGATCCAGCTGTGCCTGAACTCCTGCTAGACCTTTGTGGTGTTCATCCACATCCTACATCTGATGCACAGGCAAACCCCACCAGCACTTCCTTTGAGAATACCCAGATCCCAACCCCTTCCCAAATGTCTGCTGCCACCTTCCCAGTGCTCTTGCTCAGACTGCTGCAACAGCCTTCACACTGGTCTCCCTGCTTCCACTCTTGTTCCACAGAGCAGCCTGGTGGATCCTTTTAAAACCATAAGTCAGATCATACCACTGCTGTACTCAGCACCCTCTCTGGGCTGTCCATTCCACCCAAGATCTCAGACCCTACCTGACCTGCCTGTACCTCTCTGACCTCATCTCCTACTACTCTCACCCTCACTCAGCCCAGTCCATCCTCACTGGCCTTTTAGCTTCCACCTCAGGGCCTTTGCACTTGCTGTTCTATCTCCCTGGAAAGCTCTTCTGCCAGATAGCTGCCTGGTTTGCCCCTCTTTCCTTCAGATCTCTACATAACTGTTAGACCATCCCTGACCATTCCTTCCTAAAACAGCACTTGCTTGTCACTCTGTATTTCCTTGTCTTGCTTTATTATTCTTTATGGCACATATGACCAGCTGACAAATTATATATGTGTGTGGTTGTTGTTATCTGTATCTCCCCTTTAGAACATGCATCCTATGAGGAACTTGGATTGTTTTGTTTGCTGCTGCATATCCAATTCCTGGAACAGCAACTAGCACATAGTAGGTACTCAATAGAATGTGTCAACTTACTGATTGAATAAATTAATAAATGAGTTAAGCACTTCCCTATTTTGAGTGAGGTATTTTCAGCTGGGTTCCTGCCATTTACAATGTTCTAATACAACATTTAATATATTTGCTTGAAAAGTGGACAAATGAATACCTTAGCTTTGGTTGGGTTGTAAGTTACATCCTCAGGGATAACAATACCTGACATGTGACCACCCCTTTTGAATCCCAAGATACCATACGCAGTGCCCCCTTAGATATTCACATTACTTTTGCAGCATAAACAGGGCAAATTGTGCTTCTCCCCATATTACAGGAAAAGTGATTATGGTTTGACAGAGTTAAGCAGCAGAGGAGGGGCCAGAGTCCGCACCTCCTTGTCCCCAGCCCACAGCTCTTGCCACATCTCAGTTTTGCATTTTGGTCCACAGTTCTGCAGCTTCATAGCACAACACTCACCTACAACCCTGGGGGAGTGCTATGAAATTCTGTTCCATGTGGTCTCTACTTATCTAACATTTCCAATTCCCTCTTCTCTGAAAGCCAATAAAATTCTGAATGTTTTCCACATGAGGTTATGGGCTCTTTGGGAAAAAGAAAAGCAAACATATGGCTCTTAGGAAATCAAATCTGCTTTGTGAGATAAAAATTCCCCCCGTAAGCCAGCCCATGGTCTAACATTCTTCGTAGCTTCCTTTTCCACGTTAGGGCCTCGGACAACATACACACGTGTGCTCCTGCCTTGAGTGCCATGAGACATTGCAAAAAATCCTTCTGCAACCCTCTCTTCCAGAGTGGTTTTTCCTTCTCCAGCTATTCCCCACGGATGACATTAGCTCCCTTTTTAATTCCTTTCCCCTCGCTGCACACTCTGATGTTGCTCACCAACCCCCATTGGACATGCAGAGACTTACTCGGTTTCACATGTAATAGATAAAACAGCAGGGACTTCTAATCAGAAAACGTTTTCCAGGCTGCAAAAGGCTGCAGAAACCACAAAGCTGCCAGCATGGTTCAGAGTTTATTAACACGCGCTTGGCACAAGTTTGGCACACAAGGCTGCCCTATCCCCTATGGGGGATCAGTTACATGTTTATAGACACAGTGGGAGGAGGG
This sequence comes from Daubentonia madagascariensis, assembly GCA_023783475.1. NCBI lineage: Eukaryota > Metazoa > Chordata > Mammalia > Primates > Daubentoniidae > Daubentonia > Daubentonia madagascariensis. The sequence goes on along the minus strand of JAKFHU010000913.1, from coordinate 3,191,650 downwards.
TTAGGATGCAGCCCCCTGCCCAGGGACCATCCGTGGGACTTGTTCTTCTATATGCAGCCCAGAGACACACAGGTAGTAGCCTCTTCATGCAGGCACACTATTAAAGGCTTCTTAGGTTTTCTTTCTAATTATAAAACTCAGGTCTGCAGTAACTCTGCTCCAGTTTGCCCCACAGCACATTGTGGTGGTATTTTCAAAAGGCTGCCAATTCTTTGGCATACTTCCCATCCAGAGGTGCAGTCTACGTCTCCTCCCCTTGAATCTGGGCTCTGTGACTCCTCTGAAGGATTGCGTGCAGCGGAAGGGACGCTGTGGGACTCCCAAGCTAGGTGATGAAAGGCCAGTCAGCTCCCCCTGCCGTTCTTGGAATGCCTGCTCTCTGGGGCCCCTTCTCCAGATGCTCTCACTCAGAAGGAAGGCCTCACACTTTGAGGAGCCTGAGGCCTACGTCCAGTCAAACAAAGCCTCCTGTGACCTCCTACTCAATCTGCCTGTCCCTCCTGTGCCCCTCTGACCTCTTCTCCTTCCACCCTCCCTCACTTGCTCCTTGGCGCTGGCCTCCTCTCTGGCCCCCAAACACACCAGGTATGGTCCCGCCTCAGGGCCTCTGCTCAGAGCCACTTCCTCAGCGGAAGCTTTGTGGCCACCTCTCTGAAGTGCAAATCCTCCACCCCAGCTTGCATGACTCCTTTCCTACCTTATTTTTGTCTTGAATACTTGTTACTATCTAAATACTAATACTTATATTTTACTTATTTCTTTTGTTTAATTATTTATCTCCCCCACTAGAATGTAAGTTCAATATGGACAGGGACACATCCCCAGGCCCTAGAAGAGTACCCAGCACACAAAGAAAGTAGGCAGTCAATAAATAGTCATCGCATAAATAAATAAATACTATGTAACAAAGTTATAGTTTTACTTTTATCCTGAGAAATAAACAGAATGTGTGCCTACCACAATAAATACTTATTAAATGAATAAATGGAAGACATGGAGAATGGCTGGCTCATCTGCCTTTAGAAAACAGCATGAATTTCACCCTGCCGCCATTTCCCCCAACATCGCTTTCCAGCTTCACCGCCTGCCTCTCTCCTTGGCCCAACTTGAGCGTGCCTCCCTGAGTACACTGAAGCGTGGCTCCTGCCAGCTCCTCTGCTTAGGATGTCCTTCATCTGCCTCTTTATGATCTCAATATCTTGTTTGTCTTTTAAGAACCACCTCAGGTGTCACCTCTCCCAGCTGGAGTCCCTTTGATTTCCCACTAATTAACCTGCTCCTGTCTGTGGCACATCTCACAGGTCCCCAGGTCCCTGGGTGCCTGTCTTACCTCCCTCCTCTGTCTGAGATCCCTAAGAAAGCAGGGGCTGGGCTGCCGAGTTCATATTTGTAGTCCCGACCACCCCCTGCCCACAGGCATCTGCAGGTACAGATGGGGTCTGGGGTGTGGGGGGGCTATGGGGGAGGGGTAGAGGAGGAGAGGAGGTCAGGAGAACTCTATGCTCATATCAGATTCTGTCCCATTTTGAGAACTGCTACTGTGGCAACAGAACTAACTGGCACACCCCTAGTGACAGTGGAAAGAACACAAGTCTTGGAATCAGAGAGCCTGGGCTCATCTTCTGGCTAAGTCTCCCTAGACAATCCATTTAACTTCTCCAAGCCTTGACTTCTTCATCTACGAAAATGTTTACACCACAAGGATATTGTGTGGATGAAAGAATATCACTTTTGAGGGGGAAACAAGTGTAAGCTGATAAACACCACGCTAATGCAAACAATGTGCAAAAGTTAGCAATGTGAAATTAGCAAGGGTGCAGTTCAGGTTGTGGCCAGAGGATGGCAGCAGCAGGCAGGAACTTTGGCCCAAGGCCCTTTGAAATAAAGCAACCCTGCAAGCTGCCAGAAGGGATAGATTTACTGGGATGCCCTAAGATGATCAGCTCATCTGACCCTGAAGAGATTGCCCTCTCTCCTGGTGTGGGATCTGGCCATAGCTGAGCCAAGCCGCAGAAACCTCCCCTCGAGTGATTTTCCCCAAACTGTTTTTATGGCCACCCTCACCATCACGATGCTTCCTGCTATTTCTGGTTTACAGTGCAGGTTTTTCATTGGTGACCCTATCTAGTCTTCACCACAAACTTCTGAGCTAAATTGAGCAAGCAGAATTATTCCCCCTTCCCCCACCTCACCATTTTAGATGTAACAAAACTGAGGTCCAAAGAGGTTACTTTGAAGATCATACAAATAGCAAATAGGAAAAGTTAGAATTCACATTTTCAACCTAAGTTTTCTAGCTCAAATTCCATCACACCAGTACTTCTTTCACCTTGTTCAGTTGCTCATACAACCAGCACTTACTTTGCTCTCACTGCCCATTGCAGACCTGCATAGACTTCCTGCCATTTGAGCCACGGTGGACCCCTCCCGTGGCCTAGGCCAGCCGATGTCTTCTACCAAATTCTCCTCAGGCCCGGGGCCTCAGTCCACCTTCCTCCATTCTGGGCGGCGGGCACCCTCTCCTTAGTGTCCTGGGGCTCGTGTCCCCAAGCCTAGCAGCTGATAAGTGCTCTGTCTGCCCCTGTTCCTTACACCACAGCTTCTTAGATCCCAAACTCACAGGCCCTGCTGGCTTTAGAGTTAAACAATCTTAAGAAATAACTAGGAAGAAGAAGGTTACAAAAATGAAAATGAAAAGCAGAGAAAAGTAGCACATACCTAAGAAACCCTATAAATTTCCCCAGTTCTTGTCATTCTAAAGTCCCCGCTTCCTTGCTACAAAGTATTCCGAAGCCCTGGAGCTTTCCTGGCCTGTCTCTGGGGGCAAAGCTTCTCCATTTCGCCTCCGCCCTTACTCCCTTAGGTCAGCTTCTTTCAGGAACAGAGGCCAACAGGGAAGAAGGCTGACGTGTGCTGAGGGGTGCTAGGGGCCAGGCGCCGTGCTAGACCCTGGACACACATCGCCTCATTTGACTCGCAATAAGCTTGAGAACAAAGCATTTCTCTTCTTTTATCAATGTGGAAACTGAAGCTCAAAGACACGAACTGACACACCTAGACGCATGTATCTAGTACGTGGTGGCTTAAAGCTCTTTCCTCTATAATCACGTGATTATACAGCTGGTGACTGAGCAGGTCCCCTTCTCCCCTCGGAGCATTTACAGCATGGGGGACTTCCAGGCTGGGTGACTCTCATCTCAGAAACCCAGGCTTGACACAGGAACTGCCACCGTGGGACAATCTGTCCTCTGTGCTGTGTGGGCGGGAAGCTCAAGAGGAAAAGGAAACTCAGGTTTTGCCCCGGAGGACATACCACCTGGCAGAGGAACTGGCTTTCAGACATGGACATTTCAACTGGAAAACAGGCGTCTCCCACCATGGAATACACATCAGTGGCCAATGACACGAGGCTGTTTTCATGAGAACACCCACCTCAGGGCCTGCAGTGACGATGGCTGTGGAGCCTGATTTTGATGCTGAGGTGGAGGCTGAGATTCTGCTGTGTCCACATCAACAGGACCTGGCTGCATAAAGACGCGGGGCGGCCTTTCTGATACTCACTGAAGCCATGGCAAATGTCGTTTTTAGTAAAAAGTGCTAGACACTTGACTCCTTTTTTCTCCCCTGAGTCTGTGTGAAGGCGTGGTGAGGGCAGAGTGGAGGCGCCACAAAGAGGAGATGGACGCCGTGCTGGAAGGCGAGGCAGGACCTGGCGATTGCTCGGCCGAGGGCAAGCGGGGTGGGGGAGGCAAAGATGGCGCCGAGGTCCCAGGAGGAAGCAGGCAGCGTCCCAGGGTTTGGAGCTCAGGTCTGCAGGGCTGGGGCTTAGGTGCTGGCTTGGCTGGGGAGGGCAGAGGGGGCAGGCATACCCTGCCACCTCCCTGGCCTCAGGACCCTTCACTGAAATGTGGAGAGGAGACCAGATCCCTTTTTGAATTTCTTTCTCCTCTAAAATCCCACAGTTTGAGTAATTTTCTTGGGTGGGAACTGTTACAGAACCAAACTAAGGTCTGAAGGCAAGAGTTGCAGCAGGAGAAAGAGGCTTTACTTGCAGGGCGCCATGCAAGGAGTATTGGCAGCTAATGCCTAAAACCCAAACTCCCAGATGGCTCATAAGCCAGGGTTTTTAAAGGCAGGGGTACATTTCAGGCAGGCCTGGCCCAAAAAGGCAGGATATCCTGAAGTGGAGGTGGGGGGCATAGGTGGATTCAGAGATTTTTGGATTAGCAGAAAGAGATGTTAAGATGTGTGTGATAGGCCCCTCAAGGGGAAATTTAGAACAAAGAATGGCAGTCCAAGTGGCAGAGTTTAATTCCTCATTTCCCCTCATCTGCATTTTCCATCGGGTGGGGATTTCTGAAAAACAATTCAAGAGGATTTGCTTGAGGCCAGGAGTTCAAGACCAGCCTGGGCAACGTAGCCAGACCCCCGTCTCTACAAAGAAATTTTAAAAGTTAGCTGGCCATGTTGGCACACACCTGTAGTCTCAGTTGTTCAGGAGGCTGAGGCAAGAGGATTGCTTGAGCCCAGGAGTTTCGGGTTGCAGTGAGCTATAGTGAGCTATAATGATGCCACTGCACTTTAGCCCTGGTGACAGAGCAGGCAACACAGTGAGACGCTGTCTCAAAAAAACAAACAAAAACAGACACCGTCTTTTAGTTTCCATAGGGAACCAACACCTCCTGGCTTGCTTGGAGGGCCACGTTCTCATCTGGTTCCTCATTCACTTTTCAAAGCTAGCCAGGTGGCTGGAACTTCCCCTGAAGGAACGTAAGATTTTCCTTTATTTCCATTCTTTGGGGGACCTCTGGCAGGCCCCTAAGAGGGGTCTCGACTCTGTCGCAGAACTACAGAAATGCTTATTTTGACCATAGTGCTAACTTGACCTGAATCTTGCTAGGGCTTCCCACAGGAGAGGGAGGTAGGAGGGAGGACTGCCAGTATTTTCCTAGTCAGAGGACAGGAATTCAGCCTGAAGTAAGACCTCTGAGAATGTTTTCTTCTTTCCCTGCCTCTGCTTCTTACTTTCTTCCCTTTAGTCTATTTCCCCAGGAGCGTAAGTTTGGGTAAGAAAAAGAGTCAATGAAGATAGAGCAAGAGCCAACCGGTGGACTGCAGTGAGGCTGGTAAGGGAGAAACTGGACTGAGTCATCACTGGATATTCCCCTGAAACTCACACTCACTCAAAGACAGGACTGCACCCACCTCAGTACTTGGAGCTTTTACCCAAGTGGGAGGCCCACTTAGAATTAAAAAGAAATCAACTGGAAAACAATACATGTTCAATTTAGAAATATTAGAATAGCAACAACAATAAGGGAAGACAGAACAAAAACTATTATCCTCCCACACACGGACCAACGCCCTGCTGGATGTCCTTCCAAAAGACACATACCCACATACACTCATTGAGAAATAATATGGGATTGTATTGTTTCTTGTGAAGGGTACCAGAAGATGCTGCCCCAAAACATGCCTCTTTGGCATATGGATTATTTTGAGCTAAAGGCCAGCTCAAACCAGCACATGCAGGAAAAACTCTAAAAACAGGGCACAGATTTTCTTTTTGTAAGGGAAATTTACATTTATAAAGGAAATATCCATTTGTAAAAGGCATCTTGCTCTCCGGTGACTGGAAGAGGAGGACTCTTAGCAACTCTTATCTATCGAGGAGGCACAACTTCAATTTGCATAGCAAACTTTACTAAACAACCCTTGTTTACTATACTTTTCCTGGACGCCCAGTAACTTGCTTCCCCCCTCCCCCAGAAGCCCCAAACTTCCTTTCTCTTTGTTTAGTTTAAGTTGGTACGTAAGACCAAGTTCTAACCACCCCTTTGGGTTACTTATCACTGGGTGCTCCCATGTGTATGCACAATGGACATGTTAACAAACTTCTGTGTGTTTTTCCCTTGTTAACTGTCTTTTGCCAGTCTAATTTACAGGGTCCCAGCCAGAGAACCTAAGATGGATACAATAAAAAGATTTTGCCCCCGCTTCTACAGTTGAGACCTGTTTTTTTCATACTCCACAGCTTGTCCATATCATGATACAGTTAATCAATAGACATTTAAATTATTTCCAATTTTGACTTAAAAAGACTTCAGCGTATAAACTTATAGCCAAGTCTTAGTACATAGCTTTCACTATTTCCTTACGATAAAATTATCCTTGTGGACTGATAGGTCAAAATATAAATATTTTTGATGCTTCTAATTCACACTGACACATTGCACACCAAAAACTATACCTATTTGCAATTTTACTGGCCATATACAAGAGTGCCCATTTTTACCATCATCCACACTGTATGTTTTCACACAATGAAACGTATGATAAAAAGAAATCTTTTTAAAAAGAAAGCTGAAAAATGTATCTATGTTAAAACTAATATTTCTTTATTAATAAATTAACTACCTTTCATAGATTTGTTGTTCAATTGTATTGCTCCTTTTATGACCTTGACTATTTTAATATGAAGGTGTCTATCTTTTCTTTCCGTTTACAAAAAATTTTAATTCTAACGAGATTAGCCTTGTTGTATATCTTACAAACAATTCACTCCATTTAGTGCTTCGCCTTTTAATATTTTTTATAAGTTTTTACACAAAAGTTTTAAATTTTACAGAGTCAGATCTATTCATCCCTTTCTTTTCCATGGTTTCTGCCCTCAAAGACATGCTCACCACTTAGACTTTAATTAGATGTGAGAGGAGCAGAATTAATGTTTCAAAAAGAAGAACAGAAGCTGCTCTTCATGTACTCCATGAGAGTTTAGGAAAAGCCTTCAGGAACATGAGAGGAAGAGGGGACAAGTGCCCCTAAAAGCTGGGGTGGGTTAGCGGTTGGCCACCACCTTATCTAGACCAGGCCTTGACAGGCTGGCACTGGACAGTGGCTGTCTGCTCAGCCACTTAGGAGCAAGAAAGCTACATGCTAATTGTTTCTCAGGGTCAGCAAATGCTTTTGGAAAAAACGTGTGTGTCTTAAGCATCCTTTCTTTTAGAAACATTTTTTTAATTAAAAAAAATATTCATTTCCAAACTATCAAACTTCACAGAAGCTGGTAAAGTAAAAAGCAAAAGTTTCCTTTCCGCCCCCTCACAATCCAAATCCAGAAAGACAAGCACTGTAAAAACTCTGGCATGAACAGATATTTGCACACTCATGTTCATAACAGCATTATTCACTATAGCCACAGGGTGGAAACAACCCAAATGTCCATCAACAGATGAACAGATGAACAAAATGTGGTATATCCATGGAATATTATTCAGCCTTGAAAAAGAAAGACATTCTGACATATGCTACAACATAGATGAACCTTGAAAACATTATGCTAAATGAAATAAGCCAGATACAAAAGGGCAAATATTGTATGATTCCATTTGTATGAGGTACTTAGAATGTCAAACCCATAGAGACACGAAGTAGAATAGAAGTTACCAAGGATGGGAGGAGGGGAGATGGGGAGTTGTTTCATGGGTACAAAGCTTTTGTTGAGGATGATGAAAAAGTTCTGGAGATGGATAGTGGTGATGGTTGCACAACAAGATGAATGTACTTAGTTCCACTAAATGGTACCCTTGAAATGATTAAGATGGCAAATTTTATGTTGTGTGTATTTTACCACAACAAAAAAAAAACCTCAAAAAAAAAAAAACTCTGGCATGAATTCTTCCAGACTTTTTTCCATACATACAACTAATAATAATATAGTATAGTGTGATATGGTGTAGTATAGTACAGTATAGTGTAGTATAAACATAATATAATATGTAAAAAAGAGTTATACTATATATATTATTTTGCAACTTGCTCTTTTCATGTGATTTACCAAAAGCATCTTTCCATGCCTTGCTTTGAGGTTTACTTCATTCTGTTTTGACCATTACACAGTATTTCATAATACGAATGTGCCATAATTTTACTTGTTTGCAATTTTTTTATTACAAAAAATGCCACATCAAACATCCTTGAACAGAATTTTTAAACATTTGTGCAACCATTTGTGCAGGGTAGATTTCTCAAATTAAAATCGCTAGGTCAAAAAATGCATACGTTTTAAAGTTGGTGGAAATTTCCAAATTCCATTCCCCAGGAGGTATTGATTTACATTCCCTCTGATGTTGTATAAAGGTCCCTGTTTCTTCACACATTTATGTCAATAATGTAAATTATTATCTTTTCTAATTTTGCCATTCTGATGGTGAAAAGTGGTATTGCATGGCTACAATATATTTTTTGGTAACAAATATGTCTGATATTTCTTCTGTAAAGTATTTCTTTTGTAAACTGATTATTTATATCTTTGGCTCATTTTAAAAATTATATTTTCTTATTGGTTGATAGGAATTAGTTACATATCTTGAATATTAATGATTTTCCTGATAAATATTGCAAACATTTTGTCGTGTCTTTTCATTTTGCTCAGTACTCTTTGCCTATACATAAATTTTACATTTTTGTGTAGTCAATTGTGTCCATCTGTTCTTTATTGCTTATGAATCATGTGTTAATGTAGATAGGCCTTCCATACTCAAAGATAGAGATATATCTTTCTATATTGTCTTCTTAGCTTTATTATACAGTTTTTTTGACAGGGTCTTGCTATGTTGCTCAGGCTCAAACTCCTGGGCTAAAGTGATCCTCCGACCTCAGCCTCCAGAGGATCTGGGACTACGGCACATGCCACGAAGTCCAGCACATTATAGTTTTTTTGCATTTAAAATTTTAATGCAGCTGTAATTTATGATTGTGAATGATGCTTACACAACTATGAGGTAAATATTTGGGCTTCCTTTTACCCAATGGCGGCAAACAATTGCTTTGACTCAATTTCATTTCCTAGGCAACTTTCTGAGAGATAATTTCCACATTTGTACTTAAAGTTGAAAAAGAAAACAAGAGCACTTTTAAGATTTTTACTCACTGTGTCCTAAAGAGTGCAAAACTGGAAATTCACTTTGGAAATCAGTCATTGCGTTATTCCTTTTTTGTGCGACTGGCTCTCTCGGGCATCTTTTCGGGGCCTGTCCGCCTCTGCATCACCATCTCTGTCTTGTGTCGCAAATTCCCTTTCTCTGTTTCCCGTCCCATCCCGTCCCTCTCACCTCTCCTTTTCTGCTTATCCCTTCCCTTCCTTAACCAGCTACCATGGTGGCCGCCTTAAGTGTTTTTGAATCATTTATTCTACTGGCTTAATAATGTTTCATAGTCTCTATGTTTCTTCGTCTGTTTTGGAACAGGTATTTATTTACCTAATTGTGAATTTCACTAGAGTTGTAAAATATATGCTAAACACAGGATTTTGGGGATTGCAAGCATTTACAGCTGAGACTCCATTTGTTTCTTTTTTTATTATGAAAACAATTTTAGAACGTTAAAAACAGCTTTTTGGAAAGAGAAAAATCCATTTCCTAATCATTTCATGTGCATACACTTTCCAATATTTACCATTATACAGGATAAATATTTGTATTCTGTGTTTCACTTACGAATATTTACCTATATCTCTATGGGGTCACGTTAAAGCAATATAGCTGAGTGGATAGAAGGCTGTATGGTTGAATTGGGCCTATTGTTTATAAAAGGGTGATCCCGAGTGATCTACTTAGCCTCTCAGTTCCTTTTCTGTTCTATGGGGATGATAACCACCCCCCCATTTTTTGGGCAAGTATTAAAATGTGATAAGAAAATATACTCATAAACACACCTGCTTTGGCAAAGGAGCACATGAGAAGGGTTGCTTTGTTCTGTGTGTGTGTGTGTGTGTGTGTGTGTTCTATGCTACTGTAAAAAAAGCAAAAAAGAGAGGCATACGGTTAAGTTCTAGGGGGGTGGGGGTGGATTCCACCAGTCTTACTTCAGTTCCTTTTGCATGAAGAAGTCAGAATCTTAAGAAGGAAACTAACCCTTAAGATGAGCCTCCCATGTAAAATTTTAGCCAGCTTACTTCTGATTTTCAACTTTTCTACTAAAGGTAAGTTGGTGTGTGGGTCTCCCCGTCACTGTTAGAAGCTTCTTTGGAGACCCTGTAGTGAGATAAGAGTCAAAGAGTTTACAGCCCACCTTTCCCCGGCAGTGAATCTCAAGACCTCAGTAACCATCTTGCTTTTCACAGATGCAGTCCCCGAAGAGATTAAGAATGCCAAGGAGGCCTGGGGTGCCTTGGACCAGGACATCAATTTGGACATTCCTCGTTTTAAAATGACTGATAACATTGATGATATACGATGGGAAAAAACATTAAACAAGATCAAGGTTGCACAATTCAAAAAAGGCAAGCCATTTTACAGTCTAAATGAAACATATGAGATATTAGAAAATGGAACTCTGAAAATTAAACATCTGGAGAGAAATTCTGACAGTACCTACAAGGTATTAATATATGATATACAAGGGAAAAACGTGTTGGAAGAAATATTTCATTTGAAGATTCTAGGTAAGTGTTCATTCCCTAAATTTCTTCATTTCAGCATGGGTGCTATTTAGAAAGTTGGAAAATAGCATTTATAACATTCTCCAGCCTTGACCTCTGCCTCCAGTGGGGCTCTGAAGGACATTGAATACATCCCTCTTGCCCGGGGGGCAGGGGGCTAGTATCCACACATCAGACAGACTCTCAAGTCTATCTGCCTACAACTCTGTCTCTAGGTGGTTACGGGGATGTGGGGCTGGGTGAAGAACCTAGATGAAGGTGGCATTAATCAGGAGGGGAACAGGTGGGCAGAGGAAAACAGTGGCCATTCCGGGTAGGTGCTGAAGGGGCAAGCCAAGTGTGTGGCAGGAAGGCAAGGCTGACTGGAGAGTGGTGGGACTGCCATCTGGAGAGCCAGCTTCAAGCCAGGGTGCCCCGAACGAATAGTTATATGGCAGGAAAGGGCTGGAAACAATGCATTTAAGGAAGAACAGCCCTTGTTTTGGATCTGATCAACATCAGAGTGATCAAAGGTAGAAGGTGACTTTTGCTGATATATGTAGAAAATACACAAGGTGTGGCTTTGTGTGTCTCTACTTGTACTGGGAGGGCAGGAGCGGATATTGAAGGCAGAGGTGGGGAGCCCAGCCAGAAAGCTGCTGCTATAATCCAAGTGGAGTGGGGAAGGGCTGGTGGGTGATTCCTAACCCTGGTTGCACATTGGAATCAACAGGGATGCTATTAAAAGTCACCATTGCCCATGCCCCATCCCAGACCAATTAAATCAGGGATTCTGGGCGTGAGGCCTGAGCATCAGTAGGTTCTAAAACTCCCCGGGGTGTTCTAATGAGCAGACAAGCTTGGCAAGCGGGGGCCTAGACAAAAGGGTGCCTGTGAAGTGAGGAAGAATGAGCACACTGAGGGTCATGCGGGAGAAAGGACGGACACATGGCTTGGCTGAGGGAGAGAAGGGAGAGAAAGTGGAACTGAAACGCCATTGGAGTTGAAGGGGACGCTGCACAGGGAGTGACCAGCGGGAGAAGAGGGAGCTGCTTTTGGCCTGGAGAGGCAGACAGGAACCCCAGCGCAGACACGGGCCAGCCATTCAGTGAGCAGATAAACACTGCCGTGCTTCACACGGGAAAGGTCTCCAGAAGGGGTGGGGGGCTCCTCCTTCCTGGGCTCCCCGCAGCCCTGTCCTCAGCACCTGGGCCTGGCAGCAGCCCCACTCTAGCCACCCCAGACATCGTCAGCTCCCCTGCAGCCTTGAACGGACAGCACCTTCCAGAAATGGGGTGGGGCTGAGAACGGTACCAGAAGGGGCCTCTGACGTGGGCTCTGGGGACCGCAGATCTTGTGACTCCAGCCAGCGCGGCCCGAGTGTCCTGTTTTGAGCATGAGCCCTACGCAGAGGACCGTGCTCGTGCTTTCCCATTCATGTGGTGTTTGGTGGTGTGGTGGTAATAAAGGCTACCACCTGGTGTCAGGTGCTCACTTTCAGACCTTCTTTTTTTTTTTTTTTTCTTTTTTCTGTTTTTCTGATATCCACAGAAACACTTGCAGACCTAATTTAAAGCTCCCAACAATCCTCAGAGGTAGCGGTTACTATCCCCTTATTACCTATAAGAAAACAGAGACCCAGTCAGAGGCAGCTTGTCCAAAGTCTCATTGCTTCACAGGAGCAAAGTCGGGCTTTGACCCTGGAGGTCCTTTTGGCCAGGAGGATGATCTTTTTGTTTTTTCCCAAACAGCTTCCTTGAGATATAATTCACTTGTCATACAATTCATCCATTTAAAGTGTACAGTTCAACAGCTTTTAGTATATGCACTGAGTCGTGCAACCATCCCCACACTCGACATTTTCATTACCCCAAAAAGAAACCCTCACATCCCTCAGCCAAAAGACAGCCACTTGCTGTTGTGTGTGTACATGTCAATGTCACACAGCATCTTAACTTGTGCTCTGGTCACCATTACTTATCACATGTCCTTGGGCAAATTCCCTATGAGCTCTGAGCCTGATTCTCCCAATAACTTCAAGGGATAGTCAATGAACCACATGTGTAAAGATGCCCTGCAGTGCCTGGGACCCAGTACCTGTTTGCCCAATGCTAATGCCCTCCCACATCTCTTTGTTTCTCCAAGCTTCTCAAGCTTCAGTCACGGTACCCTCATCTCCTTGATGAAGTGGCTGCGGCTGCAGACAGTGGAAGGCCCCTTAGATACAGACGCTAGCAGAGAAGGGCTTGATCCTAGCAACTTGGAATTAGGGAGTTCTCCTCTGGATAAGGCCTGAACAATGGGCATCTGTTGATCAGGCCACAGCACTTGTAGGAAACTATCTCACAGAGAGGGTGTGTACAGAGGTATCACTACAGGAGGGCACTCATCACTGTGTTGTTTCTATTAGTGAAACACTGGAACAGATTTAAAAGTCTCCAGCAGTTAGAAACTTATTAATTAAATGTGTCATTTTAAAAAGATGGTGGACATATATGTTTATTGATGTTCATAAAGGAAAGAATTTCATAATATAATTTCATAGTAAGGGGGAAAAGGCAGACTATAAAATCACATAATCCAGTTTTAATTTTAAAAATATTGTATTATATATGTGTACATACACATAGAAAATATCTGGGAGAGATATACATCATCAAAATATTAATTATTATTTACTTTGGGTAGTGGAATTGGGGGTGATTTTTAATCATTTTAAATTTTATCAATTTTTATAATGATTGGATGTTACTATTATAAATAGAAAAAGAATATTCTTATTTTGAAAAGACAGGTAAACACTGTGACCCGACCCCCTAGACTATATACTGACTCTGTTGTTGTATGTTGATGTTTTTCCATTTTCTTCATTCTGGGTAACATAGAATCTTGGGATGGGAAGAATTTAATTTCATTTCTACATGCCTGTATATAGGGACAGAAATGAAATTTGGCTGGGATGGTCCATGGGAAAGATATTGGTGTCTGGAAGTCAGAGTGGGAGGGAATCATTGAAGAATAAGCTGTGTGTCTGCATTATGAATGCAGAGAATCTGAGAGGGAAAGGAGGCAAGTCTGGGGAAAGAGAGTAAAGAATGAGAAAAGGAACAGAGGAAAAGAAAAAAGAGAAGCTCACACAACTAGGAAGTGGTGGAGCTAGGATAGACCAGGCCCACCTAACACCAAGGCCAAGCATATTTTCTTTTATGATGCAGCTTTTAAATATTATCATGTCAAAAAGGAGAGGCAAGAAGTTTAAGATTAATGAATGCAAGAAACACCACTAATAGTGTCAGTACCTAACGATTTGCCCGGGGCTTTGCCACATGTTGTCCCTTTTGTGATGGGTGGGGAATATTATTCTCCTCCTTCTCTGATAGATGAGGCCCAGCGAGGCCCAGTGAGTAGTCAAGCAGTTTGGGCTGGGAGAGGCAGAACCATGTCTCCGGTTCCCAGGCTGGTGCCCTCTCTCTCCAGATCCTTGAGCTCCTTGGACACCCACACACCCATGTGCCCCAACCTGGCCCTCTGGACCCTGCTGGGGGCAGGGGACAACCAAGGTCTCAGGCCACTCATGTGGTGATTCCTCCAGGGTGGGGTTCCTGGCTGCTCCTAAAGCATCGCCCCTCTCAAGCTCCTGAGGTGAGTGGGGATCAAGACATGGTAACCCTCTTACTCCTACTACTGAACTGGGACTTAGAAGGGCAGGCTCCTCTCCTGATCTGCTAATTTTTAGAAGGTGCCCTAAGACCACCTAAATAGGTGGGCATTTTACCTGTAAATGGGAAGAAAGACAGACTCTCTGCTTGTTAGGATTAAATGATATCATGTATGTGAAAACATTTTAAGGTATAAGACAGCACATAAACATTAGATATGACGTACTTTTTTACTGGTGTAATATATCTACAAACTTTATCAGAAACAATTTGGGCACGGTGGCTCCTGCCTCTAATCCTAGCACTCTGGGAGGCTGTGGTGGGAAGCACACCAGGGGTTCGAGACCAGCCTGAGCAAGAGCAAGACCCTGTCTCTACTAAAAATAGAAAAATTAGCCAGGCGTGCTGCCAAGCGTGCCTGTAGTCCCAGCTATTCCGGAGGCTGGAGGCAGGAGGATCACTTGAGCTCAGGAGTTGGAGGTTGCAGTGAGCTATGATGATGCCACTGCACTCTACCCAGGGCAATGGAGCGAGACTCTGTCTCAAAAAAAAAAAAAGAAAGAAAGAAAGAAAGAAAGAAAGAAAGAAATTTGTTCTGAATGTTCTATGTAATAAAATAATATAAAATAAAATAATTTTCAAAAGTTGCTAAAGGTCTTTGAAATTGTTCCTGGTCCCAAATTGACTTCATTCTTCCCTACATTAATAGGTATGTCTATTAAAATCAGAAAATTGCCTAATATGAATTGGATCTTTATTTTCTTTTTAGAGTTGGTCTCAAAACCAAAGATCTCCTGGGATTGTATCAATACAACTTTGGCCTGTGAGGTAATGAAAGGAACTGACCCTGAATTAAAGCTGTATCAAAATGGGAAATATCTCATGAGAAGTTCTCAGAGGGTCATCACACACAAGTGGACCACCAGCCTGAGTGGGACATTCAAGTGCACGGCAAAGAACAGAGTCAGTGAGGAATCCAGTGTGGTGGCCACCAGCTGTCCAGGTATGTGGCAGGCATTGCTTCACAAACACAGCCTCCCAGGCCTAAAGCAGGCAGTGGCATATGCTCCAGGGCACAGGTGCCTTGGCTGGGAGGCAGCCTTGGCTCAGGATGAGAAGTAAAGCGTACCTCTTCCTCTGGAAACCTACAAGGGAGGACTTAGAGGAGGTAGTGTTCTCTGGTCACCTATCTTGGGAGTTCTCCCACTGAGCACAATTTGACCTCAGGCAATTAAAAAAGATTTTCTTTTGGGAGAAAGAATTGTAGAGTTGAAGAGGGAGAAGGAGCTGTAGAGATTATCTTATGCAAAGCCCCATTTTCCAGAGAGGGAAACTGGCTTGCCCAAGGTCCCTCAGCTAGTTAGTAACCTTTGTGGAAGGGAGCTGTTCAGTGGTCAGCACCTCCTATCAGGAGTAAGGGTAAAAAAGCTGTAGAAACCCTGGGAGGCAGGGGTATAGGGGAAGGGAGCATGCGAGGCCAGAGAGGACTGTGGACATGGTGAGGCACCACTCCTCCTGACACCAGCAGGGCAGCCCAGCATTGGGACCACCTACAGGACATCCTGAAACTCCAAGAGTCTAATTTATCCCCAGTGTCCCTGCTTGCCATGACCTCAAGAAGAAATTTTTGAGGGGCATCCTGCTGTAGTGCTCAAGCTCTGGCCTGGGAGCCAGAGGCCTGGACTTCTAGGTTGGGTCTGTCCAAATGTAGCCAGATGACCCTGACAGAATTTCTTCCCCTCTCTGGGCTTCAGCCTCCTGGTCCACAAAGAGAATAAGCTCCATGATCACAGAATATCAGAGGAGTAGGCTCTTGGATCCACTTCCAAGCTCATTCATGTGGGCCATTGGGCTGCCTCAGAATATGGCAGCTGCCTTCCTTCAGAGCAATCTAAGAAAGAGCACGAATAACTGCCCAAGACAAAAGCCATGGTCTTTTTATAACTTAATCTCAGGAGTAATATCCTAATCGTGTCTGCTGTCTTCTACTCATTAGAAACAAGCCACTAAGTCCAGCCCACACTCATTCAGAGGGGATTACACAAAGATGGGATACCAGGGGGCAAGGGTCAGTGGGGCATGTGAGACTCTGCCAACCACACACTTAGACCAGCGTCACTTCACCCCTATGTCTGCCCATCAGCTGTCCCTCCACAGCCCTCATCACTGAGGCATAGTCAGTGAAGCTGCCCTTTCTTGACTTCACACCTTTCTTTCCCCTTTCAGGAGGCCTTTGATTAGAGTTGCTAGATTTAGTAAATAAAAATACTATGTAGGTATGTTCCAAATACTGTATGGAACACACATATGCTAGAAATTATTCATTGTTTATCTGAAATTCAAATTTAACTGGGTGTCTTGTATTTTATCTAGCAACCCTAGTCTTCATGTTTATTTTAACTAGAGCCCACCAGTACAAAAAGGTGTGTGTATTGGGGATGGAGGGAGGGAGGGAAGGAGGACCTTGGGAGAAGCCAAATTTTGAAGGCCGGAACATTTCTGTCCTTTATTCGATGGTGCAGAGCAGGAGCTGGTCAGGGGAAGGGTCACTAAGGAGACGGGAGGAATATCTGGGGGGAGACTGGGGAGGAGGGGCTGCTTTTAAAGACCCTAAAAGGGATTTGGACATCTCATTCTCAAAGGCCAAGGCAGAGAGAAGCAGTGATCAGATTCTAGCCATTTGGCTCAGATCAGGTGAGTGTGTACATACTTAAAACCAAAATACTTGGTGGAAAGAACAGATTCAGACACACAAGAAGTACTTCATCACATAAACTTACGGGCATGTTATCTCTAAGAGAAACTGTAGGAAGATAGAGTGATTGGATTTAGGGACTGTGGGGACATATTTTTGAATGACAGAGCCACAGCTGCCCCTGAGACAAGCTGGAATATTCTCCACCAAGAGCACCACCAGGTGCCCCAGGGGGCCGCAGTGCACAAACGTGAGAAAAGATTGCATAAGCATTGCCTACATTCCTGAGTGTGCCCAAGATAAAGGTGTGGCTACCCTGCCTGAGGACTCTAAGGTGAGCTGGTGTCTGCCTCACTTAGCCACTTGCCACGCAATGCCCCACCCTGGGTCAAATCTGAAAAGGTCTCAGCCCAGCAGGAGGTAAACCCCTCCGGCAGCCCCAGCCCCTTCTCCCAGCCAGCAGGGCCTAAAGCACCCTGAATCCTTTCTTGGCTCAGTTACAATGGTTTAGGTTAGGATCATGCCTGCTTCTCTAGTGGACGCCCCTTCATTGGTAGAGCATAGACAAGTTGTGTCACTGGCGGGCAAAGAATAAGTGAGAGAGAGATTTGAGGAAAGAAAACCAAGGATGAACAAACGACCTAAGTTTGATAGTCTGTTGAATTTGGTTTCAGAGACTAGGGCTTGCTCCCTGGGGCCCCTCCAGGGCTTCATGTAGAAGAGTTTCTTCCTAGGATTGTTTGGCTGGAGAAGCATTTCTTTTGTGATGCTGGGCCAAGCACCAGTTTGTCCTCCAGATGTCCCGGGCCCCTGACCCCCGCCCCACTGCAGCCTCCCTCACTGTATGGGCTCACAAAGGGCAGACAGCCCAGCACCCCCCCTGGGAAACAGCTCCCAGAAACACCAGCACAGACAGCACTAGTAAGAGCAAGACCTCACATTTGTGTGTTGTTTTACAGTTTACAAAGCACTTTCACATTCTTTATCTGATTGACTTCCAACAGCCACCTGTGATGTAGGTTTCATTATCTCCATTTTGCAAAGAAGGAAACAGGCTCAGAGAGTTGAAGTAACTCGCCAAATGTCATACAGCTTTTGCCTAGAAGAGCCTGGACCCAAACCCGTTTCCTGTAACACTGCAGTGATCGTTTTTAAGGTCTGGGGACTGAAAACTTAGTCCACTGCTGTTGCTAACTCACTGTGTGTCTGAGTTTCCCTCATGGGTCCAGGGAGAATCTGGGAGGGTGTGCTGCCTGTGAAGTCAGAGTGCCAGGCTGCACAAGTGAAATATTCACCCTGAGGGTTTGCAAACAGCCTGGTCAAGAGTGCAGGAGGGAAGCCAGAGATGAGAGCGGGATAAGCAATGCAGAAACATTAAGACAAGGGGCAGCTTAAGGGAACGGCTCAGGAACAGGTAGAGTGTGGCCTCAGACAACTCATCCTCCCTCTTGGGACCTTAGGGCCTAAACTGCTCAGATCTAAAATTCCATGATGCTCTCTGTGATGGGGAGAGTGGATAGGCCTTACCACATGAACAATCAGACAAGTCTGGTCTAGATGAGACTTTCTTGTTTCTTGGGAAATGAGAGCAGTTTCTCAAGGAGCCTGCAGAGGAGGCACCCCTAGACTCTGGGCCTTTCCAGGGATTGTCACACTCACCACCCTCCAGGAACTTGGCCTCTATGAGACCAAAAACTCCCAGTGAGCTCTTTTATTTGTTTGATGCAAGAGACAGTGTCCTTGGCCAGAGCAATGAAATGAAATCTCTGTCTGGGTCCACTTCTTTTTTTTTTTTTGGTTAGAGACAGGGTCTTACTCAGGCTGGAGTGCAGTGGCACAATCTGTAGTTCACTGTAGCCTTGAACTCCTGGGCTCAAGCGATCCTCCTGCACAGTAGCTATGACTACAGGTATGTGCCACCATGCCAGGCTAATTTTTAAAAAATGTTTTGTAGAGATGGGGTCTTGCTATGTTGCCCAGGCTGGTCTTGAACTCCTGGCCTCAAGCGACCCTCCTGCCTTGGCCTCCCAAAGTACTGGGATTACAGGTGTAAGCCACCGCACCAGCCCTCATCCCCCTTCTTCCCCTCTTGCAGAGAAAGGTCTGGACATCTATCTCATCACTGGCATTTGTATAGGAGGCATCCTCTTGATAGTCTTTGTGGCACTGCTCATTTTCTGCATCAGCAAGAGGAAAAAACAGAACAACAGGAGAAATGGTAAGCGCCCCTTCTTCCATCCCACCACGGGCCCCAGCAAAACCCCTGTGAAACATCTCAAGGGGATGACACCTTGGACTCAAAGAAAATAATGGAGATAGGTAGTTTCAAAATGTCAGGGTTGTAACCAGTGGTCCTAGCTTGTTTTATTTTGTGGTTAGCTTGATTTTTGAAAAACAAATTCTTGGTAGTGACAACACCGTGGGAGCTTTGAGATGCTGAATTCTGGTCGGCCTCATTGGAATCCACTGAGGCCTACTTGGCATAAGGCTAGTGTGGATATATTCTCTACGTGGGTAGAAAGGTTAGCTTCAAAACACCATTTCCAGGAACAACCATCTTGTGCATGCATGGCCCCAGGTGTGTTCAGGACCAAGCTCCTAGGAACACAGGTAAAGTCACTCAGGGGATCAAATACTCACAAGAAAACAGTTGTTCTAAACCAGGGTGACTGTACCCCTTTTCTAATTCACCGTTCAGGAGAGAGTGTTTTTTCCTCAGATCAAGCCTGTCCAACAACCCATCAAGAATGAAAAGGTTGTGCTTGTAAGTGAGGAGCTGCCTCAGGATGCAACCAGGCCACCCAGGGCAGAATACATCAGAGAATGACAAACCAGGTGTTGCCGTGGGGTGGGGGTGGGGTGTCGGCCATCAGCAGGGCGTGCAGCCGGGTGGGCAGGCCCTGGGGCTCTGTGCAATCTCACATTCACAGCAGGACTGGGTCCCCTCTTGCTGAGTCTCTCCCTGAGCGGGCCCAGCACAACGTACCAGCTACTTCCGGCAAGGCCCAAGGGCCAGGTCTAAACCTCCCCAGGCACTGGTGGCATTGGGCCCTGTGCCTTTCTGATTTGGCTTTCTTACCTCAGACTTCTCTCCTCAGTTCTCCCTCAGTCACCCCTTCAAGCCGCAGCCTCTCAGCCCCATGTCCCATCACACCACTGCCCCCTGAAACTTAGCACCCGTTCTTCCCACCACCACTGTTCCACGCTCCCCACCCAGTGGAGCAGAATCGCTTGCACAGTCCCACAGACACACACGACTTCCTCTCCTCTGTGCCCTGCTCAGGCTGTTCTCCACCCCCTGCCCCACAGAGACCCTTTCTGCATCACCTAAGGTCAAAGACCACATATTCTTCCAAGGTGGGCCTCAAATGTCACCCCAAGACAAGGCAATTTCTGCCATCACTAGGCTGAAAAGACCAGCATGATGATTAGCTTACGTTGACAAAGAAGTCATTTGTGCCACGCACAAATCTCTGGGCTTTATACTTATTATTTCATCCAGCTTTCAGTGTAATCATAGGAGACAGATAACATTAACACAGATGAGGAAACTTCAGCTCAGTGAGGTTAAATTATTTGCCTCTGATCCTATGGCAGAGGCTGAGTCAGGACCAGGCTGAGGCAAGGAGCCCGGGGCGCAGAATTTAAGGATGCCCTCTCCCTCAGCCGACCATGCCCTTGCTCGACCCTGAGAGTAGATGCCTCCTTAAATTTTATGCCCCATCTGCCTCACTTGCCTTATTCTAGTCCAGACCCTGGGCTGAGTAACCAAGAGATGCAAATGAGGGAGCAGACAACGAGCCCAGGGGAATGTCGAATGTCTGGGAGCAGAAGTTTCCGCGGTGGCTGGAAGTTGCTGGTGCGGATGTGCGGGAGAACCACAGTCCTGCTCTGACCAGGCAGGCCTCTAGCCTCATCTGCTCAGCCCCGCCTATGGTCTCAGCCACTTGGCTGCTCCCCACTCCTCCCACCAGAGCTCATTGTCTGCACAATCTGGTGGCCCTGGGCTCTCACTGGAAGCTGGTAGAGTGATTTGCAGTCCTGGTTCATCTCACTTACTTGACTTTAGGCTTCCTGCCGTAGTGTTTGTGTCTGAGTCCTTACTGTTACTTAGCAATGGCACATAACACCTGGAAGATGAGGAATCAATGTTGGGAGAACAAATGAACAAAGTGGGGGACAAACAGAGCAGTAAACAAATGGCCAGCCCAAGCTTGCCATGTAGAAGATGAGGAAAGATCACCCACTGTCCCACAGCTGGGAACTGGGGTTAGGGTCAAAGTCCTCTCTGCAGCCTCCCGGGCATAACCTCAGCTACCTTGGGGCCCCGAAGAGGGCATAGAGGATGTGTTTTGTCCTTTCTTGGACCTTTTCTATTTGTGCTTAGAGCACACAGGCCACTCAGATATCAAAATCACATTGTCTGACTTTGAATCTTCACATTTGAATCTGCCTGACACTTGCATTACCAGTAGTCAGAGAAGGCCATTTGGATTGGCGTCATCACCTTGAAGTCACAGGGTGGTGCTCAGAGAGGGGCTGTGTTTTCCCAGCCACACATCTCTATAATGGTATAAGAGACTGTTAATTTACCCCAGGGAGAATCTTCTCTTCTTACCTACCTCCGGGGTCACTGCAAAGTTGGCCTTGGGTACAGGGGTTGGAATACCTAACCAATAGCCTAAAGGAAGCCAGAGGGGCCAGGAGGGCCCTCCAGGTCTATAGCAGCTGGGCACCCTCACAGATTTCCTGTGCGATTTTAAGATAGTACAGGAAAAACTATATTACTGTTAGTCATGTCCCTGCCTTCATGGACTGAAGTCACTCAAAGCAGAAAATCCTGGAGGATGAGGAGAGAAAAAATTCTTTCCCTCCTAAGCCCAAGAGGATAGGTCATGAATTGCTGAAGAACTAGTAAATTTCTAAGGACTGAAAAGTCCCTTGTATGTGTTCCAAGCTCTCACTGGAATGTGGGTTGCATGACAGCAGAATTGAGTGAAAGGCAGTTCTAACATAGAAACCCATCAGAAGGAATGTCGTTATGAATACCCTCCATGACTACTCAGATTCCATCGCAATGTGCTCTAACCACAAGGTTCTTGCTCTCAGGGCAGTCGCTAGGATGGCACAGAGGCAGGGCTCTGGGGTCCGAGCGCTCTCTTTGCTTGTGGGAGCCCCAGGCACGAAGCCCTCCACCTATGTGTCTCCTTCCCACTGGTTCCCTATGTTCTCTAAAGCCCTGGGCTCTCACTCTACCTTGTGGTGAGCACTTCTGTCTCTCCTATAAGACCCAGAGCTCTCTGAGGGTAGGGGCAGCTTCTGCTTCCTCATTGCATCCCCCAAAGGAGCTAGCATAACATTTGCACATAGAGGTACTCAATATTTACATTGATTGCATCTTGCCAAGATGGATTCTGTAGAGGTTTTGTTGTTGCAGATGAGGAGCTGGAGATAAAAGCCCACAGAGTAACTACCGAGGAAAGGAGCCGGAAGCCCCACCAAATTCCAGCCTCTATTCCTCAAAATCTAGCGGCTTCCCAACCACCTCCACCACCTGGTCATCGTTCCCAGGCGCCTGGTCATCGTCCCCTGCCTCCTGGCCACCGTGTCCAGCACCAGCCTCAGAAGAGGCCTCTTCCTTCATCAGGCAAAGTTCATCAGCATAAAGGCCCGCCCATCCCCAGACCACGAGTTCAACCGAAACCTCATCTTGGAGCTGCAGAAAACATGTCGTCCCCTTCCCCTAATTAAAAAACATAGAGACCGTCCTTTCCAGTAAAAGGCACTGTAGATTTCTCCACCCTGGGTGTGCACGTCCACACTTTCATCAAGTGTTTTCTATGAGCAGAACATTATCACCTCCTGATACTCCTAGGCCATAGCTACCTCTGTACCTTCTAACTCAGCATGTGGTCAACATCTGGAAGGGAGGAACAATAAATGTGTGATTGTGAGGATGATGGGTGGCCAGACACAAAAATCTTAGAGCTCTCTCTTACCTCCCTCTCAGATCATGTGCAGATGAGCTAAGCCGAGTGGTTGTGGTGCTCGGGTCTCCCTACAAGCAGCCTGCCTGCTTGAGAGACTCTCAGGTTTCTTATGTGCCCCGGTGGACACTTGCCCACCATCCTGTGAATAGAAGTGAAATAAAAGCTTTGATTTGACCTATGTCTTCTCATTGTAGAAAGGAGTCCAGCATCATGAAGAGGAAGCTGCTGAATGAGAAAGAGCTGCATAGGTGTGACAGCAGGATCAAATTTGGTCAACCCAGTTCACCTGAGCCACCTTAATCCCCATTAAAATGACCAGAACATACTCCCCAGGTCTTGGCTGCAAAGTGGGGCCCAACAACCTATTTGTAGATTTGTGTAATGAATTAAAACCTCTGTGCACAAACTTCAACAGGAGGCACCACAAAACTTAATCTTTTTGATCTCACTTTCTTGACTGTTCAGACATGGTCACAATGACCTGTAGAGTCATCCTTGAAAAGAGGGGAGTCCATGAATACTGGAGGTGCCATGAGCCCATCAGATGACATAAATGGGTGGGTTCAGAGACAAGTTGGTTGAATCAAATCCTAAGTGTCTTAAATGACCACAATTAAAAGGTCAGACCCCATCCCCAGCTAGAAGTCATGCTAGTTGTACTTTGAGGGAAGTGGGGGAAAAAAACAGTTTTTAGTTAAAATTCGAAAATAGTAGGTGGTGAGAAGTCACCTTGCTTTGAAATGTTGGTGCCATGTTTGTGGTCCCACCCGCCCACCTTCTCCTTGGCTTCTTAGACTTGCTGAACCTCGTTAAACTCTGGCAGGAAGCTCTGAGGTCTAAACCACAAAGACAAGTATACTCAGGACTTCCTGTGAGAGCTCACTAAGAGTTGAACTGCTTTTTCCTCTGAATCTAAGCATCTATTGTTTTAGCACCCAGCGTAATCACTAAGGGCAATGAGGGATGAAGCCCCTCGGCCTCCTGAAATTCAAATGCAAAGTCCAGCTAGAGAGCAATCACCACAGGCTCTCCCCAGTGGGAGGGACGCGGGTCCTAGCACTGCCCCTTTCTCATTCTTCATGGTGGTCTTGGGTGATCCTGCCATGCCCCTCAGAAAGCCTTCCCTGGCCTTCAGGCCCTGAGCTTCGCCTTTCTTCTGAAGTCCTATGGTGTTGCATATGGTACAGAATATGCACTACCTATTGGATCCTTCATCATACATTCATTTATGGAACTTCTACTCCGTGTCAGGCTCCGTGCGAGGCACTAGGAACAAGAGGTGTATGACTGCATCTCTGCTTTTAAGGAGCTCCCAATCTAGTGGGGAGGGGCAGACAAATGTAACACAGTGTGATAGATAAGTACAGGGCAAAGGCAGCCACGGGGACCCAGAGAAAGAACTTTGAACCCAGATTGGGTTGTGGAACTGGGGTGACAGAGAATGTTTCTGGGAGGAGGGCCAACTCTTCTAAGATTCATCAGAGAGGTGGGGTCACAAGGCAAACCACTGCACCCAAAATTGGAGAAACCAACAATTGAAGGCAGAAAATGGAGGCTTGCCAGAGCAGAGCCTGAGTACAAACATACACAGGAACAGAAAGGTAGTGAAGCCTGAACTATGGCTGAAGAATTGCTGGAGTCTCAGTATGAACAAATCTGAGAGATAAAAGCTCGGGGCGGGGGATGCACCTAGTTTTTTGGGAGTTCCCACACTTTTGTGAGTTTTGCCTCCAGGAACTCAAACAGATTCTCAGAGTGATGTTGAAGAAAAATCTTGTACCCCCGGCAGCGGGGTGGGGAAAAGTAACTACCATCGTCTCTCAGTGTACATGGGGGATGGGTTCCAGGACAACTCCCCCAACAAACACATATACCAAAATCTGCACATACTCAAGCCCTGCAGTCATCCCTACAGAACTCACATATATGCGGTGGTTTTGAATCCTGTGAATACTGTGTTTTCAATCCATGTTTGTTTGAAAAAAATCCACATATAAGTGGACCCATGCAATTCAAACACATTTTGTTCAAGGGTCAGCTGTATTTTGAAACATGCCAGGCATTTTTCTTAACAAGATCTTCCCTCAGAAGAAACCATTTAACAAGAGCCTAAACTTCGAGGATTTTTATCAGAGCCTAACTGACCTGAGGGAAAGAAAATACCCAACCCCAGCCCCCTCAGCCTTCCACAAGGAAGAAGAGAAGTATCCAACTCCAGCCCACTCTGACCATCCTGTTTCACTGAAAGGGGGTAAGAAGCTGAGAATACATGGGAAGTTCACAGTCCAGGGGTACAGGCCCATTAAAAGACTGACACTTTTGATAGTTCTATAGAACGCTTCCCCTACCACACAACTGACCACCACAGTACTAAGGGCCTATTTACTGCAGTTCTTTTTACTGGTATATCATGTCTGACTATCAAGAAAAAATTATAAGACATACTAAAAGGCAAAGAAAAAAACACAATTTGAAGAGACAGAGCAAGTAGCAGAACCAGACTCAGGTCTGGCAGGGATGTTGGAATTATTAGACTGGAAATTTAAAACAACTATGATTAAGATGCTAAGGGCTCTAATGGATAAAGTAAATAGCATGCAAGAACAGATGACCAATGCAATCGGAGATAGGAAAATTCTAAGAAAGAATCAAAAAGAAATGTAATAAAGATCGAAATTAGAGATCAAAAACAATGTAATGGATATGAAGAATGTCTTTGATCGGCTCATAGGCAGACGGGACACAGCTGAGGAAAGAATCTCTGAGCTCGAGAATATCTCAATAGAACCAACAAAAAGGAAAAACTAAGAGAAAAAAAGTCAGGAAAAAAAAATTGTACAAGAACTGAGGGACAACTACAAAAGGTATGACATACCCATGATGGGGATTCCAGAAGGAGAAAAAAGAGGGAAAGAAACAAGAAATATTTGAAACACTAATAACTGAGAATTTCCCCAGACTAATGTCAGACACCAAACCACAGACCCAGAAAGCTCGGAGGAAACCAAGCAGGATAAAAGCCAAAACAAAACTATACCTAGGCATACCATTTTAAAGCTACAGAATACCAAAGATTAAAAAACAATCCTGAAAGAGGCCAGAGGAAAAAAAATGCCTTACCTAGAGAGAAGCAAAGATAAGAATTACATCTGAAATCTCCTCAGAAACCATGTAAGCAAGAGGAGAATGGGGTGAAATATTTAAAGTGTCAATAGAAAAAATAAAAAACAATCTAGAATTCTGTACCTCGCAAAATTATCCTTCAAAAGTGAAGGAGAAATGCAGACTTTCTCCAACAGACAAAAGTTGAGGGAATTTGTTACCAGTACATCCGCCATGCAAGAAATGTTTAAAGAAATTCTTTAGAGAGAATAAAAATGTTAAAGGTCATAAACTTGGATCTATATAAAGAAAGGAAGAACATCAGAAAATGAATAAGTGAAGACAAAATAAAAACTTGTTTTTCTTATTCTTAATTGTTTTGGCAGATAATAGTTTGTTCAAAATAATAACAGCAACAAGGGATTTGATTAGGTAAATATGCATATATATGCTTATGTATAAATGAAATTAGTGACAACAATGATACAAGGGATGAGATGGAGGAATTTGGATTACTTTGTTATTATAAGGAAACCACAATACCTATGGCGTAGTGTAATTTGAAGGTGGACTTAGATTAGTTGTAAATGTATATTATAAACTCTAAGGCAACCACTAAAAAAATTAAAAAAGAAACACACTGATATGCTAAGAAAGGAAGGAAATGGCATCATATAAAGAGTTTAATTAAAACCACAGGCCAGGCGTGGTGGCTCACGCCTGTAATCCTAGCACTCTGGGAGGCCGGGGTGGGAGGAACACTTGAGGTCAGGAGGTTAAGACCAGCCTGAGCAAGAGCGAGACCCCATCTCTGCAAAAAATAGAAAAATTAGCCAGGAGTGGTGGCGTGCGCCCATAATCCTAGCTACTTGGAAGGCTGAGGCAGAAGGATTGCTTGAGCCCAGGAGTTTGAGATTGCACTGAGCTATGATGATGCCACTGCACTCTAGCCAGGGCAACAGAGCAAGACTCTGTCTTAAAAAACAAAAAACAAACAAACAAACAAATCCCACAAAAGGCAGAAAAAGAAAATGAATGCAGAATGATATATCATGCTAACACTATTCAGCTATATTAATTTCAGACAGACTTCAGACCAAGGAAAGTTATTAGGGATAAAGAGGTCACTACATAATGATAAAGGGGTCAATTCTCTAAAAAGACATACAATCTTTAATGTGTATACACCTAACAACAGGGCATCAAAATATGTGAGGCACCAGCCTGGACAACATAACAAGACCCTGACTCTACAAAAGAAAAAAAAATTAGCTGGACGCAGTGGCATGTAACTGTAGTCCCAACCACTTGGGAGGCTGAGGCAGGAGGATCACTTGAGCCCAGGAGTTGGAGGCTGCAGTGAGCTATGATGTCACCACTGCACTCTAGCCTGGATGACAGAGCAAGACCCTGGCTCTTAAAAAAATAAAATAAAATAAAAGGCAAAAACTAGTAGAACTTCAAGGGGAAAGAGATGAATCCACTATCATAGTCGGAGACTAAAATACCCTCTATCAGAAATGGACAGATCCAACAGGCAGAAAATCAGTAAGAACATAGCTGAACTCAACAACATCATCAATGAACTGAATATAATGGACATGTATAAACTACTTTATCTAACAAAAGCAGAATACCTGTTATTCTCAAGCTCATATAGAACATTCACCAAGATAGACCACATTCTGGGCCATAAAACACACCTTAACAAATTTAAAAGAATAGAAATTATACAATGTCTCCTCTCAGACCATAATGGAATTAAACTAGAAATCAATACCAGGAAGATATCTAGAAAATCACAAAATACTTGGAAATTAAATAACACATGACAAAGAAGAAATCACAAGAGAAATTTAAAAATACTTTGGACTAAACAAAAATGAAACACAACTTATCAAAACTTGTGGGATGCAGTTAAAGTGCTTAGATGGAAATTTATGTTTGAGTATATATATTAGAAAAGAAAAAAAGATCTAATATCAATCACCTAAGCTTCTACCTTAGGAAACTAGAAAAAGAAGATAAAATTAAAGACAAAGTAAGCAGAAGAAAAGAAATAATAAGAATTAGAGCAGAAATTAATGAAATTGAAGATAGGAAATCAATAGAGAAAATCAATAAAACCAAAAGCTGGTTCTTTGAAAAGATCAGTATAATTGACATAGCCTTTAGCCAGGCTAAGTATGAAAAAAAGAGAGAGGACAGAAATTACTAATATCAGAAACGAAAGAGAGAATATCACTACAGATCCCATGAACATTAAAATGATAATCAAGGAATACTAAGAACAATCTTATGCCCACAAATTTGATAACGCAGATGAAATGAACAAATTCCTTGAAAGACACAAACTGCCAAAACTCACTCAGGAATAAATAGACAATCTGAATAGGCTCATCTCTAGTAAAGAAATTGAATCAATAATTAAAAACCTTCAAAAACAGAAATCACCAGGCCCAGATGTGTTTACTGATTAATTCTACCAAACATTTAGGAAAGAAATTATACCAATTCTCTATAATCTCTTTCAGACGATAGAAGCAGAGGAAGTACTTCTGAATTCATTCTATGAGCCCAGCATTACCCTAATACCAAAACCAAACAAAGATATCACAAGAAAACTACAGACTAACATCTCTCATGAACACACACGCAAAAATCCTCAACAAAGTATTAGGAAATCAGTGCTCACTTCAGCAGCACATATATTAAAATTGGAATGATACAGAGAAGATTAGCATGGCTGCTGCACAAGGATGACACATAAATTTGTGAAGTATTCCACATTTTTTACAAAAAAAAAATTATGCTAAGTGAAATAAACCAGATGGGAAAGATCAAAAAAGGTTTAGCAAATCAAATTTGACAGTATATAAAAAGAATAATACAGCAGTACCAAGTGGGATTTATCCTTTGCATTTTATGCAAGGCTAGTTCAACATTTATAAATCAACTAATGTAATCCATCACATCAACAAGCTAAAGAAGAAAAATCACATGATTATATAAATAGATACAGGAAAGGAATTTGACAAAATCCAACATCAATTTGTCATAAAATCTCTCAGTAACTAGGAATAGAGAGGAACTTACTCAACTTGATTTTTAAAAATCTGCCCAAAAAAGTGCACCTAACATCACACTTACTGAGAAACTCCAAGCTTTCCACTAAGATCAGGAATGAGGCAAGGATGACCTCTCTCATCACTGTTTTTCAGCATTGTACTGGAAGTACTAGCCAATGCAATAAAAAAAGAAAAAGAAATAAAAGGTATACAGATTGGGAAGAAAAAAATAAAAGTGTCTTTATTTGCAGAAGACACGATCATCTGTTTAGAAAGAATCAACCAAAAAACCTTCCTGGAACTAATAAGTGATTATAGCAAGGTTGCAGGATACAAAGTTTATAGAAAAAAGTCCATCACTTTCCTTTATACCAGCAATGAACACATGCAATTTGAAATTAAAAATATAATACCATTTACATTTAAAAAATGAAATACTCAGGTATAGATCTATATGAAGAGAACAACAAAACTCTGATGAACAAAATCACAGAAGAACTAAATAAATGGAGAGATATTTCATGTTCATGGATAAAAAGACACAACATTGTCAAGAAGTCAGTTCTTCCCAACTCAATCTATAGACTACTCAATGCAATCTCAATCAAAATCCCAGCAAGTTATTCTGTGGATATTAAACTGATTCTAAAATGTATATGGAGAGGTAAAAGACTCAGAATAGCCAACATAATATTAAAGAAGAACAAAATTGGAGGACTGACACTACCCAACTTCAAGACATACTGTAAAGCTACAGTAATCAAGACAGTGTTGTATTGGTGCAATAATAGACAAATAGATCAATGAAACAGAATAGAGACACCAGAAATAGACCCACATAAATTTAGACATCTAATCTATGACAAAAGAGCAAAGACAATGCTTTAGAGAAAGAATAGTCTCAACAAATGGTGCTGGAACAACTGGACATCCATGTGCAAAAAACTGAATCTAGACACAGATCTTAAAACCTTCACAAAAATTAATTAAATTGAATCACAGACCTAAATTTAAAATGCAAAACTATAAAATGCCTAAAAGATAACATAGGAAAAAATCTAGGTGAACTTGCGTTTGGTAATGATTTATTAGATGCAGCATCAAAGGGAAGATCCATGAAAGAAAGAATTAATAAGCTAATAAGACTAATAATAATTAATAAGACTTCATTAAAGTTAAAATTTTCTCCAGATAAGGATCAAGATGGCTGACTAGATGCAGGTAGTATGTGCCTCTTCCACAGAGGGGAACCAGAATAGTAAGTAGATACTCACACTTCAAACAGATCATCTAGGAAAGAGTGCTAGGATCACCAGAGAAATGATTGGAAGCACCAAAAGCCCATCACTTCTCTGGAAACACCAGAGCCGGGTAGCCGGCCTTATCTGGAGAAAATTTTAACTTTAATGAAGTCTTATTAATTATTATTAATTATTACTAGTCTTATTAGCTTATTAATTCTTTCTTTTATGGATCTTCCCTTTGATGCTGCATCTAACAAATCATTACCCTGCTGAGGGTTGGTGAGAATGAGATGTGAGTGGACTATACTCCTCACAGCTTCTTGCCCATGCTGCTTGCCTGAGAGGGAACACCCCATCTGGTCACAGGCCCACAATCAGTACCATATTGAGAGTTTAACATTGGGCTATTCCCAGTCCTTGGGCCAAGTTTGAGGCAATGTGGCTGCAGCCACCACCCAGCCAGGGAGAGACAGGGGAAACCAAGCTCTCCTAAGCACACCTAGAACAATACCCACCATTCTGCTAATGGTGGCTGTGGGACTGGGGCATAGCCCACCCCAACCACTGCAGCTGCCAGCAACACCAACACAGACTGCTTGGGTCCCAGTGGGTTGCTCCACCACTGCCATAACACCCATCACACAAGCTTCCCAGAGGCCTGAGAATCCACCCAAACACCTGGCCCACAGCTCTCACTACTAGCATCTAAGTAAGCCACCTGGAGGCCCAAGAATCAGCCCCCCAGGACCCACTAACACCAGTGCCAGTGTAAACTGCTCTGGTGCCTATAAACAGGCACACTCAGCCCACTGATGCCACCACTGGGCCCCAAAGACTGATTCAGTTGACATCCAAGTCTCCAGAAAAACTTCACTGCAGCCTCAACTAATAACTATACTCTAACCCACTGAGGAAATCACAGAAACTACTGACCCTAGGTATTGCTGAAGAAATCATACAAAGACCATACTACTGCAGGCACCCAAAATCAAAGCCAAAGTGTCCTACTCAACCAATAATGTATACACATCTCTAGAATAAAATTCTCCATTATGAAAGCAATTTCAAAAAATTGGAACTAGTGACTGCTATACCAGGTGTGCAGACATTAATGGAAGGACACAGAAAACATGACAAAGCAAGGAAATATGACACCACCAAAGGAGCAGAACAATTATCCAGGAAGAGATCCCAATAAAAAAGAATTCCTCAAAATGACACACAAAGAATTCAAAATATTGATTTTAAAGAAGCTCAATGAGATGCAAGGAAAATTGGAAAACCAATACAAAGAAATCAGAAAATCAATTCAGGATATGAATGAGAAATTTACCAAGGAGATAGATAACTTTTAAAAAAAATCAGAAATTCTGGAAGTGAAAAATTCATTGAAGGAAATACCAAATCCATTCAAAAGGTTCAATAATAGACTAGACTAAGCAAAAGAAAGAATCTTTTGCTTAGTGGAGGTCTTGAAGACAGATCTTTTGATATAATCCAATCAGACAAAAACAAGAAAAAAAGAACAAAAATGAGGGAATAAAGCCTTCAAGACATCTTGGACTACATGAAGCAACCAAACTTACAAATTATCAGTATTCCTAAGGGGGAAGAGAGATTACAAAAAAGTTTAGAAAACCTACTTAAGGAAACAATTAATAAAAACTTCCCAGGTCTAGCAAGAGAGTTCAACATCCAGACACAGGAGGTCCAGTGATTCCTAAGCAAATACATTGCAAAAAGGACTTGACCACAGCATAGTGTATTCAGAATGTCTAAAGTTAAAGTGAAAGAAAGAAATTTAAAATTAGCAAGAGAAAAATCACTTATAATGGAAACTCCATCAGACTAACAGCAGACTTCTCATCAGAAATCTTACAGGCCAGAAGACAATGGAAGACAATGGCATTTTCAAAGTGCTGAAAGAAAAAAAAACTGTCAGTCAAGAATTTTATATCCTGCCATAATAAGCTTCATAAATGAAGAAGAAATAAAGTCTCTCCCAGACAAGCAAATGTTGAGGGAATTCATCACCACTAAACCAGCCCTCAGGAAATGCTCAAAGGGAGTCTTAAATGTGGAAATGAAAGGTTGATATTCACCATCACAAAAACACACAAAAATATAAAACTCACAGGTTTTAGAAAACAATCACACAAAGGAGGAAGAGAAAGGAATCAAATGGTAACACCAAAGAATTTCATCGAACCACAAAGACAAAAAGACACAGAAAAAGAAAGAAGCAAAGAATTTATAAAACAACTAGAAAACAACAATATGATAGGAATAGAGCCTCATATATCAGTATTAACCTTGAACATAAATGGATTAAATGCTCCACTTAAAAGATACAGATTGACAGAATGGATTAAGAAAATGATTCAATTATATGCTGCTTACAAGAAACTCACATTACTCATAAAGACAAATAGACTAAAAGTAAATGGGTGGAAAAAGATATTCCATGCAAATGGAAACCAAAAGCAAGAAGAAAGAGCTATGCATATATTGGATAAAACAAACTTTAAATCAAAAACAATAAAAAAAGACAAAGAAAGTCATTATATAATGATAAAGGGACTAATTCATCGAGAGTATATAAAAATCCTAAATATATATGCACCCAACATTGAAGCTCCCAGATTCACAAAACAAATATTACTA
This sequence comes from Daubentonia madagascariensis, assembly GCA_023783475.1. Lineage (NCBI taxonomy): Eukaryota > Metazoa > Chordata > Mammalia > Primates > Daubentoniidae > Daubentonia > Daubentonia madagascariensis. The sequence continues at coordinate 3,158,808 of JAKFHU010000913.1, read as the reverse complement.
GACCTAAAATAAGAGATCAACAGCAATATAGTATAGTAGGGGACTTCAACATTCTACTCTCAGCATTAGACAGATCATCAAGACAGAAAATCAACAAAGAAACATTGGACTTAAATTGGACGTTAGACCAAATGGACTTAACAGACATTTACAGAACATTCTACCCAACAACTACAGAATATACATTCTTTTCATCAGAACATGGATCATTCTCCAAGATGGACCACATGTCAGTCAACAAAACAAGTCTTAACAAATTTTTAAAAATTGAAATCATGTTAAGTATCTTCTCAGACCAGATGGAAATCAATAAAGAGGAACTTCAGAAACTATACAAATACATGGAAATTAAACAACATGTTCCTGAATGATCACTGGATCAATGAAGAAATTAAGATAGAAATTTAAAAATTTTTTGAAACAAATGAAAATGAAAACACAACATACCAAGACTGTGGGATACGACAAAAGCAGTGCTAAGAAGGAAGTTTATGGCATTAAATGCCTACATCAAAAAAGCAGAAAAATCAAAAATTAACACCTAACATTGCACCTCGAGGAACTAGAAAAACCAGAACAAATTAAACCCAAAGGTACCAGGAAAAAAGAAATAAAAAATGTCAGAGCAAAACTACATGAAATAGACACCATAAAACAAACAAAGGATCAATGAAATGAAAAGATAAACAAAGATATCTTTGAATAGATAAACAAAATTGATAAACCAGTAGCTAGATTAACCAAGAAAAGAAGTGAGAAGGTCCAAATAAACAAAGTCATAAATGAAAAAGGAGACATTACAACTGATACCACAGAAATACAAAAGGTCATGAGAGACTATTATGAACAACTATATGCTCATAGCTAGAAAACCGAGAAGAAATGGACAAATTCCTGAAAACATACAACCTCCCAAGATTGAACCAGGAAGAAGAAATAGAATTCCTGAACAGACCAATAATGAATAGCAATATTGAATCAGTAATAAAAAATCTCCCAACAAAAAAAAAGTCTAGGACCAGATGGAGTCACAGCCAAATTCTACCAAACATTCAAAGAAGAACTAATACCAATCCTCCTGAAACTGTTCAAAAAAATCACAGAGGAGGGAATTCTCCATAACCCATTCTACATGGCCAGTATCACTCTGATAGCCAAACCAGAAAAGTACATAACAATGACAACAAGAAAAACTACAGGACGATATCCCTGATGAACACAGATGCAAAAATCTGCACAAAATACTAGCAAACTGAATTCAACAACACATCAAAAGATAATACACCATAATCAAGTGGGGGAAGATTGTTTGTTTGTTTGTTTGTTTAGAGATAAGGTCTCACTTTGTCACCCAGGCTAGAGTGCAGTGGCATCATCATAGCTCACTGCAACCTCAAGCTCCTGGGGTCAACCAATCCTTCTGCCTCAGCCTCCTGAGTAGCTGGGACTATAGGCATGCACCACCATGCCCAGCTAATTTTCTAATTTTTTGTAAAGATGAGGTCTTGCTATGTTGCTCAGTCTGGTCTCAAACTCCTGGCCTCAAGCAAAACTACTGCTTTGGCCTCCTAAAGTGCTAGGATTACAGGCATGAGCCACTGAGCCTGGCCTCAAGTGGGTTTTATACCAGGGATGCAAGGATGGTTCAACATACACAAATCAATAAATGTGATACATCATGTAAACAGAACTAAGGACAAAAACAATATGATCATCTCAATAGATACAGAAGAAGCATTCATTAAAACTTAGCATGGCTTCATGATAAAAATCCTCGACAAACTAGGCATAGAAGGAACATACGTCAAAATAACAAAGGCCATATATGAGAAACCCACAGCCAACATCATACTTAATGGGGAAAAGTTGAAAGCATTCTCTTTAAAAACTAGAACAAGGATGACCACTTTCACCACTGTTAATAACATAGTACTGGAAGTCCTCGTTGGAGCAATCAAGCAAGAGGAAAAAATAAAAGACATCAAAATTGGAGAAGATGAAGTCAAATGATCCCTGTTTGCTGATGATGTGATCTTATATCTGGAAAACCCTAAAGACTCCACCAAGAAACTCTTAGATTTGATAAATGAATTCAGTAAAATTTCAGAATACAAAATCAATGTACAGAGATTAGGGCTTTTCTAAACACCAATAATGGCCTACCTGAGAACCAAATCAAGAAGTCAGTCTCATTTACAATAGCTACAAAATAAAATAAAATAAAATACCTAGGAATATACTTAACTAAGGAGATGAAAGCTTTCTACAAGGAAAACTACAAAACACTGATGAAAGAAATTGTAGATGACAAAACAAATGGAAAAACATCCCATGCTCATGTATCAGAAGAATTAATATTGTTAAAATGACCATACTTCCCAAAGCAATCTGCAAATTCAATGCCATCTCTATCAAAATACATCATTTTTCACAGAATTAAAAAAAAAACAATTCTAAGGTTCATATGGAACCAAAAAAGAACTCAAATAACCAAAGTAATCCTAAGCAAAAAAAGCAAAGCTGGAGGCATCACATTGCCTGACTTCAAATTATACTACAGGGCTATAGTAACCAAAACAGCATGGTACTGGTGTAAAAATGGACACATAGATCAATGGAACAGAATAGAGAACCCAGAAATAAAGCCACACACTTATTGCCAACTGATCTTTGACAAAGTCAACAACACACACTGGGGAAAGTGCACCCTTTTCAATAAATGATACTGGGAAAATTGGATTGCCATATGCAAAAGAATGAAACTGGACCCCTATCTCTCACCATATACAAAAACCAACTCAAGATGGATTAAAGACTTGAATGTAAGACCTGAAACTATAAAAATACTAGAAGAAAACATAGAGGAAACTCTTCTGTACATTTGTCTAGGCAAAGAATAAATGACTAAGCCCTCAAAAGCACAAGCAACAAAAACAAAAATAGACAAATGAGACTTAATTAAACTACAAAGTTTCTGCACAGCAAATTAAAAAATCAGCAAAGCGAACAGACAACCTACAGAATTGGAGAAAATATTTGCAAACTATATATCCAATAGGGAACTAATATCCAGAATTTACAGGGAGCTCAAACAACTTGATAACAACAACAAAAACCAAATAATCCCATTAAAAAGTGGGCTAAAGGCATGAATAGACATTTTTCAAAAGAAGACAAAAAAATGGTAAACAAGCATATGGAAAAATGTTCAGCATTGCTAATCACCAAAGAAATGCAAATTAAAACCACAAAGAGATATCATCTTACACCAATCAGAATGGCTATTACTAAAAAGACAAAAAATAAAAGATGTTGGTGAGGATGTGGGGAAAGGGAAATATTATACACTGTTGGTAGGAATGTAAATTAGTACAACTTCTATGGAAATCAGTGTGGAGAATTCTCAAAGAACTAAAAATAGAACTACCATACAATCCAGCAATCCTACTTCTGGAATCTACCCAAAGGAAAAGAAATAATTATATCAAAAATATACCTGTACTCATATGTTTATCGCAGTGCTATTCACAATAGCAAAGATATGGAATCAACCTAAGCGGCCATCAATGAAAGATTGGATAAAGACAATGTGGTATATATACACAATGGAATACTACTCAACCATAAAAAATAATGAAGTCAAGTCTTTTGCAGCTACATGGATGGAACTGGAGGCCATCACCTTAAGTGAAACAACTCAGACACAGAAAGACAAATACCACATGTTCTCACTTATAAGTAGGAGCTAAATGATGGGTACACATTGAAGCAGTGTATGAAATGATAGACAATGGAGACTTGGAGTGGTGGGGGGGGTAGGAGGGGAGGATGAAGACAAGTTGCTTGGTGGGTACAATGTGGGTTGCTCCAGTGATGGATGCACTGAAGGCCCTGACTTCACCACAATGTAATACATCAATGTAGTAAAACTGCACTTGTACCCAAGGAATATATACAAATATTTTAAAAAACAAATATTTTTTAAAAATTAAAATTTTCTGCTCTGTGAAAGATAGCCAAGAGAATGAAAAGACAAGCCACAGGCTGGGAGAAAATATTTGCAAATGACATATCAGATAAAGGACTGTAATCCAAAACATACAAAGAACTCTTAAAACTCAAAAATAAGAACAAAGCAACCAGATTAAAAATGAGCTACAGACCTCAACAGACACTTTGCCAAAGAAGATATGCACATAAGAAATACATAAATGTATTAAAATGTGCCCCACATCATATGTCACTGGTAAAATGCAAATTAAAACACCAATGAGATACCACTACACCTGGCCTATTAGAATGGCCAAAATCCAGAATCCTGACAACACCAAAAGCTGGTGAGGATATGGAGCAACAGGAACTCTCAAATATTGCTGGTGGGAATGCAAAATGATACAGCCACCCACTTTGGAAGACATTTTGTTAGTTTCTTACAAAACCATACATACTTTCCCCATGTGATCCAGAAGTCACATTCCTTGGTATTTACCAAAAGGAGTTGAAAACCTATGTCCACACAAAATCCTACACAGAGATGTTTATAGCAGCTTTATTCATAATTGCCAAAACTTGGAAGCAACCAAGATGTCCTTCAGTAGATGAATAAAGAAATAAACTGTGGTATGTCCAGACAATGAAATATTATTTAGTGCTAAAAAGAAATGAGCCATCAAACCATGAAAAGACATGGAAGAAACGTAAATGCACATTACTAAGTGAAAGGAGCCAATCTGAAAAGGCTACATTCTGCATGATTCCAACTATATGACATTCCAGAAAAGGCAAAACTATAGAGACAGTAAAAAGATCAGTGGATGCCAGGGGTCAGGTGGGAGAGAGGGATGAATAAGAGGAGCAAAGAGGATTTTCAGGGCATTGAAAATACTCCGTATGATACTATAATAGTGGATACATGTCCTTATATGTTTGTTCAAACTCAGAGTGTACAACACCAAGAGTGAACCCTAATGCAAACTAGGGGCTTTGGGTGATAATTATGTGTTGATGTAGGTTTGTAACTTGTACCAAATGTACCACTCTGCTGAGGGATGTTGATAATGGTGGAGGCTGTGCATGTGTGGAGACAGGGGGTATATGGGAACTATCTGTAACTTCCTCTGAATTTTGCTATGAATCTAAAACTGTTCTAAAAAAAATAAAGTCTGTTTTTTTTTTAAAGTGCTCACTAAGGACCCAGCATCATGAAAGAAAATTTATCCACACCAAAATGCATCATTGTAAAACTTCAGAACACTGGAACAAAGACACAAAAGGGAGGGAGTGGGGGGAGGAAGAGAACTGGGGTGTGGGGGAGAGACACCATATCAAGGATCAAGAATTAGAAAGAATTAGAATGGCACTGGACTTGTCAACAAGCATGCCAGAAGCTAGAAGGCAAAACAGTGATGCCTGCAAATTTGGGGGGGTTTCCAACCTAGTATTCTAGCCAAACTATCAACGAGGCATATGCCTTACAGAGAAAACAGGTGTTATACAGTCTTTGTTGAAGCATCAGTCATTGTGCTATTGGCCACGAGTTCAATGTTAATGCATAAACAATATATTTTAAATAAGGTGCTTTTTAAACAGAAACACACATAAAATAAGGTTATATATTGATCAGTTGACAAAAATGTTATGGCCAGAGGCTCACAGGAAACTAACCCTGTATTTCCCCTGGGAGCAATGTTTCATTATTTGCTAATTCAATGTTTGCAGTGACTTTGTAGAACATAACTACCGCGAATAATGAGAAATGACTGTATATGTATTTCTTTTTTTCTTTTTGCACTGCCTTAAGATTACCTCCCCTCAGACCCCCTCTGCCACTGCCAGGCCAACTATATTGCTGCTGCTGGTTGCTGTGGTGATGAGGCAGGGAGAGGTGGATGAGGATAGAGTTTACAAGCTGTCCCTGACCTACCCTTCTCTGCCTCAGTGTGCAGACACCCATCTCCTCACGTGCACTTGCTCACATTCTGACTCACGAGAGCCTTTAGTCTTCTCAGAGCGTTCTCAGTTTTATGTTATTATAGTTTTCCATGTCCATGCTCTTTTCCCTTCTGTAGTTTTCCCTTCTGTAGTTCTGTAGTTTGCCAGTTTTGGAGGAAGGGACAAGCAGTGCAAGCTGGTTCATTGGCTTGTCAAAAACTTGATCAGGGAGGATGTTAATAATATGATGCAAGAACAACCAAGAGGAAATATCAGGTATGAAATATATAATAGTTGAAACAAAAGGCATAACAGCTGAGGTATAAAGCAGGACAGATACAGTAAAGAATGAATTGAGAAGCTGCAAGATCATTCTGAAGACTTATTCAAGAACACAGGGCAAAGTATAAAGAGATTTTTGAAAAGTAAAGAAATATGATACTAGAGATATGAAGGACAAAAATACCAACATTCAGATAATAGGGATTCCAAAAAAGAAAAAAATAGAGGAAATGAGAAAATGGAACCTCTGATATAGAGCCAAACGGGGAAACAGAAAACCCCCAAATTAGACATGTTACTGTGAATTAAAATCATCAAAGACTAAGGAAATTCCAAAATGTTTTCAGAGAAAAAAAGCAGCTCACATACAAAAGAACAAGCATCAGATTGACATGTGACTTCTCAGGAGCAATGCTGGATGCAAGAAGACAAAGAAATAGTATTTTTAAAGTAGTGTACAGTTGTTCCTCGGTATACAAAGGGGATTGGTTCAAATCTGTGCACACTCAAGTCCCCGCAGTTGGCCCTGCAGAACCTGTGTATACAAAAAGTTGGCCCTCTGTATAGGCAGGTTTCACATCCCACAAATACTATATTTTCGATCTGCGTTTAGCCGGAAAAAACTCACATATCATTGGACCCATGCAGTTCAAACCCATTGTTTAAGGGTTAATTGTACATTGAAATTTATATCCAGCCAAATTGACACTGAAATGTGAGAATTTAAAAAACAATATTCTAAATATAACAACCATATCTTCTGCTATGCAAAATCTCAGAACTTGTGCCATACAAAGGCTCACTTTGAAAAATCTTTGAAATATTCAAATTAGAGGAAAATAAATCCAACAGATATTGTAAAGAAATGTGAAGTCAGGATGATCAAATAACTTAGCAAAATTAATTGTAGTCTAAAATAAGCAAAGGTTAATGAAAAACAAGGAAAAAACTATATTCATAAGAACTCAGAACTAAAATTCCATCTAGAATATATCAACAGTTTGTATGTGGTGGTGTTATTTTGTTGTTATTGTTATGTATATTGGGGGTAGGAGAGAGAAAGCAGAGTCCAAAGAGGTAAGAGAACATGCTAGACTATTTGTCTTATTGGAGGAAAGAAACAGTTACTGGTAAGTTTAACAAGTCAGGATGAATAAATAAACAAATATGTGTCTTAAGATAAGAGCAACCCCCATAAGAACAAAAATAAAATATGTTCTTTTAAACCACCAAAAGGAAATCATTTCTACTCAGTGAAGAGTAAGAAGGTTAAAAAGGTGGGGGGGAAGGTATCAGTATTGAAAAATATGAAATACGATGGAAGAAATAAGTCCTAATATAAAATGATTATAATAAATGCAAATGCATTAAAGAACCAACCAAAAGACAGAGCATCTCAAATTGGACATTTTAAAAGATCTAGCAACATATTGTTTACAGAAGACAACTTTACAACAAAAGAATACAGAATGGGTGAAAATAAAAGGATATCACGTAAATATGATGCAAAAGAAAGCTGAGGCGAAAATCTTAATATATGATAAAAGAAAACTCAAGGGACCAAGAAGGAAATCATATACTGGTTGGAAGAATAGTAGAGCAAACTATATGCTCCTAACAATATTGCCTCAAAAAATATAAAGCAATTGATAGAACTTGGTAACAAATAGATAAATCAATAATTTTAGTAGGAAGGTTTTTTTCCTATTTTTTGTAGAGACAGGGTCTGGCTGTGTTGTTCAAGCTGGTCTCAAACTCCCAGCCTCAAGTGATCCTCCCACCTCGGCCTCCCAAAGTGCTAGATTACAGGTGTGAGCCCACTGTGCCTGGCTGGAAGTTTTACCATAAAAAATTATAGAAGAGAAAATGAAGGCTTCAGAAATAAATAGGTTAAGCAGAGGGAAAAAAAGCAGTGATATAGAAATCTGAATATTTCAATTAATAAGCTTAATTTATTTATACCCAACAGAAAACACATATTCTTTTTGAGCACACATGGAACACTTTAAAAAATTAATTGTATATTAGGCCACAAAGGAAGTTACAAGAAAATCTAGTGAATAAGTATTATTCAGACTACATTTTTCAATCATAATGAATCAAAATTATAAAATATTTTTTAAAAGTAGTGGAAAAAAAATCTATGTTGGATTATTCATTTTGCTAGAAATAACAGATTCTAGAAAAATAGAAAACACATTATTAATACTTGGCTTAGCAATAAAATGGAAGTTATAATAATAATAGCAAAGAAAGTTATTAAATATGTAAAACTGAATGGTAATGAAAGTACTACATATCTAAATTTGAAGACCACATAAACAGCAGTATTTAGAGACAAATGTATAGCTTCAAATACTTTTTTTTTTTTGAGACAAGGTCTCACTCTGTTGCTTGGGCTAGAGTGCGGTGGCGTCACCATAGCTCACTGCAGCCTCAAACTTCTAGGCTCAAGTGATCCTCCTGCCTCGGCCTCCCAGAGTGCTAGGATTACAGGCGTGAGCCACCACACCCAGCCTTTAGATACTTTTATTAAGATACAAGACAGGTTGAAAACAAAGGGCAATAGTCAAGAAGGTGGGAAAAGAACAAGCAAAGAAACAGAAAGAAGGAATAATAACAAAGGTGGAACAGAAATCAATGACAAAGCAAACAACAAAACAGAGAAGATTAATAAAACCATAAAATAGTATTTCGGAGAGATTAATAAAATAGACTTGTGGCAAGATTACTTAATTGAAAAAAAGAGGTAGAAAGTGAAAATTCAAAAAAACCAGAACATACAAGAGGAAATAACTACGCATATAGCAGAGATTTAAAAAATAATACAATAGTGTGAACAACTATACACTAATACACTTTAAAACTAGGAAAATTTAATATACTTCTTGAAGAGTATGAAAGACAAAATTGGCACAAGAAGAAATATAAAAGTGAAATAAACTATCACACATTAAAGAAATTTATATGATTATCAAAGATCCCACACTTAGAAAAATCTCCAGGGCGGTTTTACAAGCAACTTGTATGAAATGTCCAAGGAGCAGTTAATTTTTATCTTATATAAGTTATTTCAGAAAATAGAGAATGATTGAAAGCTGCCCAGCTCAATTTATGAGGCTGATATAATCCTGGTTCCAAAACCAGATAAGAGCAATAGAAAAAGAAAAAAAAGTATAGGGCCTTTTCACTTATGAATGTAGATGCAAAAATCCTAGGTTAAATATTAACAAAAAAATTCAACATATATTTTTTGAAAGTACATCATGATGAAGTACAGTTTATTTAAGCAATGCAAGGAAACTACAACATAAAAATGATCTACCAATAAAATTACAACATCAATAGCTTAACAGAGAAAAATTATGATTATATTAGTGTATATGTTGGGAGGGTGGGAAACCAAACATTTGATGAAAAGCATTAATATGCTAGGAATAGAAGTTCTTGCCATCTTTGCTAATTGGTCCCCTTCTAATGATAAAAGTTTACCCAGACACATGATTGTTAAGATAAAGTCTACATTTCCCATTCACTCTTCCTGTGTATTTAGGTTCTGGTCAAAGGAATATGTTCTGAGCCATCTGGCAGTGCTGAGCCAAAGCAACAAACCACACAGCATTTGATGCAAAAAAATTCACTCCTGGCTGTATACATCTTCAAGATGTACCCATACAAGGCCATATTATCTGTTCTCAGAAAGAATTATAGATAATCTAGGTGGGGACCAGGAGAATGGGTAAGTCAAATGTGGAATTTTATTAGCAACTAGAAACAACAAATTAAAAGAATATTCAGCAACAAGAAGACATCTTAAAAACAGTAATGCTAACCAAATAGTAGCTGCCCGGGGAAAGTAATTAGAAAGGGGTAGCACAAGGGAGCTCCTTTACGGTGATGGGATAGTTCAGTGTCTTGATTGTGGTGGTTACATGAATCTACACATGGGATTAAATTGCATAGAACTTATACACACACACACACACACACACACACACACAGAGTTCATGTGAAAACCAAATTAAAATTTGTGATTTAGTTTATAGTATTGTACCAATATCTATTTCCTAGTTTTGATATTATAATGCTGTTACTATTACATAAGATGCCATCATTGGGGAAAGCTGGGTTAAGGGTTCACTGGACTTAGCTATTATTTTGCAACTTCCTGGGAGCCTATAATTGGGTGGGTAAGTCTACTGACTATTCCAGAACAATGAGATATTTTTGCAGACAATTAAGAAGGAGAACCCAAAAGTAAGGCCAGCAAAAACTGTCCATACAAATATTGTAGAACCAAAGTCTGGAAGCAATTACAGAAGTAGGAACAAAAATGCCAGGGATGTCGTTACAAACAATACTTAGATTTTTGTTCTTTTAGTTTAATTTCATTTCCTGACCAAGAATATTATGGTATATTTGCATGGCATGAAATTGATATTGGCTTCTAGGAATGAAACTGTGAAGAGCTTGGTGCTCAGGAATTTCTGTAACGTCACAACAATGTGTGCTCTGTTCTCTTTATTATAGCAGTGAATAAACCCTATAGAGTCTTTAAAGAAAAAGTTATAAAAAACCAGAGCTATTTAAAATCCATCTTATTTCCATTTTCCCCAATAAAAAGACCCAACTGGTCTGGCACAGTGGTGCATGCCTGTAATTCCAGCTACCATGGAAGGCTGAAGCAGAGAATTGCTTGAGCCCAGGAGTTGGAGGCCAGCTTGGGAAACATAGTGAGACCCCATCACAAAAGAAAGGGAAGGAAGGGAGGAAGGATGGAAGGAAGGGAGGGATGGAGGGAGGGGCCGAACACCTTACTGCCATTTTTTGCAGCATTTCACAACCTGGCCCCTGTGTGCCTCTCAAGCGGCAGTTCTTCCCTTGCCTACCCCCATCTCTAAGTTCCAGACATAATCAACTTTATTTGGTTCTTTAAATATGCCACTCTCTCTCACTCTGGTCCTGTGCCCATGCCATCCCTACCACCTTATTTAGATAACTACTATGTGATCTTTGGGTCCCAGCTTAAACATCATTCTTCTTAACTAAGACCACAAACATCTTCCCCAACACTTAGAATAGAGCACTAGCACCCCCTTTCTGGATTCTCCCTAGCACCCTGACTGGCCTCTTGACAACCGTCCTAACGGAGCAATCGCTTGCTTAGTGTTTGCCTTCAGTGCTGGGCTGTGTCCTGGCTCTGTCTGGTTTGCCTCAGAATTGCCAGTATTTAGTGCGGTGTCTGAAACAGGGTAGATGCTTAATAAATATTTTAAAACAAATGTATTTATTTATCATTACCATATATTTGCATGGGTGTGACTTGCTGGGGAGCCAGGAGTCTGCCCTAGGAACCAGATCCCTGACCTGAAGTGCAAAGATGGGCCTGGCCAGACTCAACTAAGAACTGGTGCAGGGTTGTATGTGCAGGTGGGCTGATGACTGTGACTGTCTGTGAGAAGCAAGGCAGGTGACAGCCAGGGAAGAGCCCAGGGACCTGAGGCAGCTTCCCCATTGGCACTACACAATCCCGACATGAAGTGGTCTGGAGAAAATAGAGAAACAATTCCCAGGAAACAGAGACATCAGTTTGAATGTTTTCATCTTTTTCCGCCCTCACAATCAGCAGGCTTCGCATTAACCTTCAGGGGCTTTAGAAGTTGGTGGCCTCAGGAGATAGTTTTCCTGCCAGAAAGCAGCTCACAGAGGCCCTAGCTGCTCCTGTTTTCTCCTGCCTCAGGTTCAGGGCATCGAGGTTAACTTTGTAGGATGCTTTGGGATGAAGCTGGACTTAAGAGTACTAATATCAGCAATAGTCAATTGACACCAGGGTTACCTGAAGTAAGATTGCTACATAGCCAATGTTCAAATGAATGAATAGATCCCACACCAGTATGTCCATCAGGGGAAGCAAACCTTGTCAGGAAGAGACAAGGTGGCTGTGACCTAGATTGGTCACTGTGTCAACACTTGCCCTTGCAAAGCTGATCAAGGGATTCAAGTGTGACTGCTGGTTATCCCACAGAAACATGTTTCCCTAAGAAAGCAACGAAGAACAAAAGAGCAGAAATTCCTGCTCCCTAGGGACTTCCGCACCTGTCATCAGTGTGTCATATGACTCACCTCTAGGGACAGGATCTTCTGGGAAGCTTTCATTAGGAACTTGGAGGAAAGTCTCCATCTATACTTTGCAGAGATCTGTGTCTCAGGGCCAGAACCAAAGACGGCCCACTGGTATGATTTCTGAGAGACTAATAAGCCCTGCTGTCCCCCTAGATGACTCCCACACCACTAGCCGATAACTGAAGGTCAACTATTAAAGCTTTGTGTTTTTCAGCGTGAAGCAGTGACTAACGATCTGAGGACCTGCATGGGAGAACCACCAGATTGGTGAATGATTTTCAGGATCAATGTCCAGATAATGAACTTTTTAGTGACTAAAAAGACATGCTAGTTTCCTCACTGACATTCTTTTATTCAGTAAGGCAAGTTTTCTGAGTCTTGAGAATGTATGTTGTTTTCCTTGCATTTTTGTTTCAATGGAAAGTAAATGGTATGCAAGGAAGGCTGCTCACCTCCGACTTAAGGGTTTGAACCCTGTTAGAATGCAAATACTCCTAGAATAGTGCAGCCTTTTATTTTTAAACAATAGAGTTTATTTTTTAGAGCAATTGAGAGGAAAGTACAGAGATTTCCCATATACCCCCTGCCTTCACACAGGCATAGCCTCTCCCTTTCAACATCCTCCACCAGAGTGGGACATTTGTGACAAACCTACATTGACGCGTCATTGTCATCCAAAGTTTACATTAGAGTTCACTCTTGGTTTTGTGCATTGTATGGGTTTGGACAAACACATAATGAGATGAATCCACTATTATAGTATTATACAGAGTATATTCCCCCACTACCTTAGAAATCCTCTGTGCTGTGTCTAGTCATTCTTCCTTCCCCCCCGACCTCAGGCAACCACTGATCTTTTTACTGTCTCCATAGTTTTGCCTTTTCCAGAACATCATACAGTATGTAGCCTTTTCATATTAGCCTCTTTCACTTAGTAATATGCATTTAAAGTTTCTCCATGTCTTTTCATGGCTTGATGGCTGATTTCTTTTTAGCACTGAATAATATTCCATTGTCTGGATGCACCACAGTTATTTATCCATTCATCTACTGAAGGATATCTTGGTTTCTTCCAAGTTTTAGCAATTACGAATATAATTGAGTACAGCCTTTTTTGTGTGGGAAGAAGGGCATTTTGGCAAGGGTGCTGAAGGTATGGGAATGGTAGAATGGGCTGTAGTTTAGGGGAAGGAGACTAACGTGGAGAAGGAGTTGGGGAAACTTTTCCCCCTTCACAACTCTGCCTGAGGCCTGCCCTGCTTAGGGTACACTGTGCCTAGAGCCGCAGAGCAGAGGGAATGGACCTGTGACTAGAAGGGCAGCTGGCCTGGCCTGGTGCTCTCCTGAGTAGTTATCAGGCCTGTGGAACCTTCCACTGGTAGCCTCCAAGAGCTCCTTGAAGTTGAAAGAGAAATCTGTCCTCTTTTAGGCTGGAAAGGCCCCTCTTCCAGGGGAGGGAGCCTTTCCTCAACCTAGGGGAGAATCTGTAGGGAAGAGGCCAAGGGAGACCTGCTCAGTGGGAGCACTCCTCAGGGAATTCTCCTGGGGGGAGCACTCGTTGGGAGGCACTCTCCTCAGGGGGAGTACTCAGGGAGAGCACTGAGGGGGAAGACTTCACAGGGAGCACTCCTCAAAGAGAGCTTTCTTTCCCCTACACCCTTGCCTCTTCAGTGTGTCTTCTGGCAGGATCTCAGAGCCAGATGTGTTCCTACTTTCTAACAGGACAGGGTTAGATATCATTTACACCCTCACTGAAAAGGCAGTCACATGCATTCATACTGTAGGGGAGGAAAAATACCTTTTTCTCTACCCACCCTAGGTTCATGGCTGAGGCCCTTGTAACAAAAGACATATTAACAGGAGAAAAGCAAGCAAATTGATTTAATATAAATTTTGTGTGACAGGGAAACCTTCATCAGGAAATGAAGACCCAAAAAAACAGGTAATCTCAGTATTTTTCTGCTAGGTTTGATAATGAGTGGACAGTCGTGGAGAAGTATGATAGTAAGATAAAAGGGTATGATCTAATGGCCATAAACTGGGGAGAACTTAGCAAGGCCTGCTTGTTCAGATTGCTTTCTGTGTCCCCCTGTCTTCAGAGATAAGGATGCTCCTTTCCTCCAGGTACAGGGAGGGCACCTCTCACATGACAGTCCTATGACCTGCTTCAGGGGAAGATAAATCCTTCCTAAGTTTTATGATTTGCTTTGGGGAGAAGGACAGCGGATGGTCAGAGAGACCCTCCAGCCCATGCTGATCTCAAATTCCTTCCACTTAAAATATTTTGGGCTAGCATGTCCTGAGCCCCATCAACACGAGGGCTTTCCCTCGCCAGGCCACGTGCAATTTATGGAAAAACCTGTGTCTTGTAGGAATTTCAGCAGGTAAGTAAGGAACATGGTAAGGTCTGTCTGAGAACCCTTCTCCTTACACCCAAAACCTGTGGTCCCCAACCCCCTGGCAGCAGACCAATAGTGGTCACCACGGGCTGTTAGGGACTGGGCCGCAGAGCTCCACCCCCATCCATGGAAAAATTGTCTTCCATGAAAGTCAGGAAGGGGGTGGGGGTGGCGCACAACAGAAGGTGAGTGAGTGAAGCTTCAACTATATTTACAACCACTGCTCCCCATAGCTCACACTCGCATCACCACTTGAGCTCCCCTGGCCTGTGGAAAAATTGTCTTCAATGAAACTGGCCCCTGGTGGCAAAAAAGGTGGGGACTGCTGCCCAAAAACAAAGCCATACTATGCTTGTGGCTGGTCCTGGAGTGTAACCTGGAGCTTTTAGAGGGCTGAGGACTGACATTCAACCCTCTCTTCTGTGTGCTGTCCTGGGATGTGGGCACTCCCGGCTTGGAGCCCTGCAATGGAATTGTTACACCTTCAGCCCAGGGACCTGCACTCCCAAGCTGGCAGGAGCTCTCAAGAACATTCACCTGTGAGGCCAGCATGTGTTATGTGCTGTTAGGACTGGTGCTGTCAGGACTTGTGCTGCTGTGAAACAAGCTTATGGAAAACGGTTGGGTAGAAAGATGTTGAAAAATCAGAAATCTCTTGTTAAATAACAAAAAACAAGTACAATGTAAGAACTTGTTTTCAGTGGAAAATAACTCTTTACGTGACTTCTATATGTTCTCCTCTGCACCAGTCAGGGCACTGGTAGGAAGCAGAATTACACTCCAATGGCTCAACCAAAGAGAATTCAATAAAGGGACCACTTAAGGTGTGTTGGCAAGGTCAAGGCAGCTACTAGGGATGTTAAGGCACCTAGAGTCTAGGAACTGCAGGAAACTGTTACTGCCCTAGACCAGAAGGTACAAGGGGCCCAGTGAGAGCTGGAACTATGGAGAAGAGGTCCCCGGGAGGGAGCAGCAGTCATGGAAGGACATGGCTGTAGATAGAGATACAGCACCAAAGCATGGGAGGGTGGGGGAAACCCCAACCGCTCTTCCCTCCTTGTTGAGGCCTTTCATTGGCCAGCCAAGCCCACCAGGAGCCAGGTAGTAAGGGAGTTCAGGAGATGCCATCCATAGGGGTCAACTTCCAGATACACAGGAAGGCAGAGACGGGTAGAGAGCAGACTCTGGGGTAGGGGGGCATGTGGAGACTAATCAGTACCACTCATTGTTATGTTGGGGTGTATGCTCTCTAGATATAGTACTGTTATAAAATATATAACACGGTCCTCAAGCCCTCTACCTCTCCCACTTCATGAATACTTACTAGGAACCATCCTTGTCTTCATGAATCGTGAAGACTACCTTGGACCTGCTACATATATAAGAGACAGACTATTGGCTCTTTGAGAGGTTCATTTTCTTTCTGCCCCATAGGAGTTGGTCAGGAAGTGTATAATGAAGGAAGGGCTGCAGAGGGATTGGAGAGAGTACGTGTCCCCGTCTTGCTAAGACCTGCTCCCAGCTCCCTCCCACTGGATAGAGCCTCCTCGTGGGACACACAGGTGGTGGAGAGACAGCCCTATGACCACACGTACCGCCAGACCTTGAAACTTGGGGAAGGAGGGCAATATGAGGCAATTCTGAATTTTTATTGGCCTTAATGAGCACATAAATTCACTTAGAAAGTTCAAGAAATTTCTCAGGTCCCTTCAAAAGCTACCTTGCCTCCTTCCCCTTCAACTTCATTTTTTGTTCGTTTGTTTGTTTTTCCTTTCAAAGGACCAGGAAAATGTAAGATGTGCTACTCATTTACTCATCCATCCTCTCCTTCAGTAATTTTTTTTTTACAGTGAACATCTATCATGCCAGGCACTGTAGCAGGGACTGGGATTAGAAGGATGAGAAATATGATAGTGGACCTTGAAAACGCGCCATACAGTAAAGGTGTACACACACATTGGTTTCCCAAGTCTCATCAGCCTTGGGGATAAACAAGTGACAAGAGCAACAGTGCCTACCTGAGCACCAGCAAGCAACTGTTAAACCCCAACCCCCCCTCATTTTCCCACATCATTAGCACCATGTCCCAGACAAAGCCCTGTTGCTGCTGCTGCCAGAGGAGGAACACCAAGGATGAGGCCTCTGCACTGGGAGCTGTGGGTGGCCTTAGCAAGCAGCTTCTGTTGACCCTCCTGAATCCACTGGGATCTCCACATTCTCCTTTCTTCCGGGCTGTCACTCTTTCGTGGTATCTCAAAGAAAGCATCTATGGTTTTTACCTAGAGCAATTCCAAAATGCATATGATATCAGACCCTTTACTGTTTTGCAAGCAAGTTAGAGCTAGGAAAGTACTGACTGGGGGAAAAGGGGAGGGAAGACTCCTGGGGGTTGAGGGACAAAAAGGAGAAGCAAGTGAGCCAAGGCCAAACTTCCCGGCTTCACACCCTGACCAGGGGTGGCCTGCTGGGTGCTGGGCTGCAGCAGACAAATAAAGGCTGTGGGCACCGAGTGTCCTCTCAGGCAATAGAAGGTGCCTTCAGATAAAGTTCTTGATGATTTACATCATGCCAGAACTTGCCTGTGCTTAAAAAAAAAGTCCCAGTCATTCTAAGACATCAGATATACCATCAAACATGAAATTTTCTCTGCTGGATTAGCTTTAATAGTTCAGGCATCCATTAAACAAATATTTATTGATCTGCTCTGACAAAGGACTGAGAAATGTACAAGAAATAGCTGATTCTCTCAAAATGCTTAATTCCTAGCCAGGGAGGTGATATTTGAAAGGATGGGTTTTTTCCCTTCTTCCTCACCATACCTTCCCCTTTCCAAAGACTAAACCTCCCAAGGCTACAATAATAGAGGAGGGTTTTTGTTGTTGTTGTTGTGACACCCAGGTCTTGGAAAGAGACCATCTTTCACATGATATGCAAGCAGGAAGTGAACATTTGCCTTCTGGGAGATCTTATATTAATTTTAAATGATCCACTTGATAGTCAGCCTCCTGTGAGGGCTTTCTTCTCTCTTTTCTTCTACTTCAGCATCTAAAGTTCTCCTTCCCCATCCCAATCCAGGAGAAGAAGGAGATCAAACAGAAAATAACCGACAAGGTGTCCAGACATTCAGGCACAAGAAGAGGCAGGGCTTGGGGGGTGTGTGTACTGCAGAGGGAAAGGGTTACTATAACTGCATGGGAGAGGAGAGAAGAAAGGTCCAGGGAAGGGACCCTGCCACCCAAAGCTGTTGCTCCGTGGTGGACTCCAAGGTTTAGCAGTGAGGCCCGTGCCCTTGAACTGAAGTGGGAACAAATTAAGAGACAAAATGAACTAACCACTGGGACCATGGATGTTTGGACTATAAGGCTTTGGATGATCAGCCAGAAATAAAGGGCTGGGTTTGTGTTCTTCGTGATTCCAGTTGTGTATTTGACCTGATGAGACGTGGATCAGGTCGCCTTTCCATTCCGCCCCACCTCCCACCCGTCCTTCACCACACAGTCCTGGATGACAGGCTGAGGAGGGAAGAGACCCGCTCCCGGCTGACCAGCAACGGGAAGACCACTCTTGCTTGACTGTACACCCTCCGCAAGAAGACATGGTGTCCGGGTTACAGACATACACAGAAATATCAAGTAGGACTCACAAAGTGTTTTGCATATCCAGAGAAGGGAGATGCTAATTCCTTCTGCTTTGATGAAAGGCAGGTTTGATGGAGGAAGTGGCATTAAAAGGGAGCTTTAAAGGACAGCTGTAATCTAGGTCTGTGGAGACAGAAGGGGGGGGATCCCAAGCAGGGGGAGCAGAGGTGAAATGGGAATGAAAATAAGATGTGTAGTCTTTATTTATTGGGGGTGTCGTGGGACTTCACGTGGAAAATCAGGGTGATTATTTATCTCCATGATGCTGACCTCTTTCTACCTTTGTAATAATAACCTCGGCAGGAACTTACATAAAATCCCAACTGAAACCAAATATTCATTTCTAATTTTTAACTAAACTACAGATCAAACCAAACTTGAAATACACACACACATCTTAAGTCTGAACCAGACAATAGAATTCTGCATACATTGAAAAGCTGTTTGGCAACTTTGAACTGAAATTGTTGATAAGAAAGGTACATTTTTAAATTGCAAATTATTTTTCTCTTCTAAATATAATATCAAATTTATTTCTATTTACAAACTCTAATCGGAGTTTATAAACCTCTTTATTGGCACATAGAATTCAATGAGGCGGGGCTATATGTAATATTGATCTCTGCATGTAGCTATGGAATTAGTCTTCATAATTAAAACTCTGTACATTGCTATATCCACAGGGTATGAGTCAGAGTCCATAATTGAAAACACAATCACCTACTTAACTATCTTAAACAGAAAGAGAATTTATTATAGGATGTTAGGTATCAAACATGCTCTCTGGGAAAGTCAAAAGGTCAGGATTAGAAGCTACACATGCAGTCAAGTGTAACACTCATCACAGGACTGTGCTGCCAAGACCACCCAGGGCAGCACCACAGTGCCCACTGGTGATGCCGGGTGCTGTACATCAGGATCTCTGCCACTGCTCCCCAGAAAAGCAGACATACTGTTGCTTTTCCTGTGTAAAGATGAGTCTCGTGTGTTCCTGCTTTTCATGTTGCTTCTTTCCAAATCTAAGTCTTACAATGCTATATCAGATGGGCAGGATCTAGGTGGCATGACTGCTCCCTACACCTGCATTGGAATCTGTAGAAATGAGCTCTTTCACCTTGGGAAACACAAGTCCACAATGCAGGAAGTTGCTCAAACATAATAAGCTGTTCAAATAACATGAGGTGCCCACAAAGTGTGGCAGAAATCCATTTCACATGTTTATGGTGCCACGTGCCATGTTGCTATATCAACCAATTTTATTTTCTGTGTTCAATTTGTTGAGCACACAGGAGATTTCTGTTTCTGGCAATATCATGAACAAAAAAGCCTGAGAAAATATCCCACTATAAGACACCTAGAAATGCTGGATAAAATATAACAAGTCTCCTCTGAAAGGCATAACTGATGTTGACAAAAGTGGTAGTGAAATATCAACCAAAATGAAGCTGAAGCTGGAAAACTTAGCGACAAGTTGACTTCGAAGCTATAGCTGCCCTTTGGAGATACGCTGATGTCTGTAGCCCTGACTTTGGGGTTAAGGTGCTGTAAAGGACTGAAGTTATAGCCCTGGGCCCTTACGGAGGTAGGAGTTGGAACAGAGACAATCCCTCCCGCACCCCATATAATGTCGACATAGCTGAGGAGCCTCGGTGAAAAGGTGTCTACAGAAAAACTGCTCAAAGCAAAGGGAGACACTGAGGGAGAATTTTCAGCCTGCACTGAAACCGGCTAGAGAAAAACGTCTCTCTTAAAACTTTGAGTTTGGGACTTGATTTTGCATTATCTATATAGCCCAAGAAGGCACAAACTGAAAAATGTACTAAAGTGCCTCCAGGTTTGTAGTATACATGGTGACAGGGAGAAGCACGCACTAATTGCCTCTAGAAGGCATGTGCTCAATCCATGTCTCTCAGGAGTCCCACAAACAAAGTGCAGCCAAACACAAGATCACATCACGAAATTATAAAAGATGTAAGAAAACAAGCCACCACAAGCAAGAGGCAATAAAAATAACAAACAGTGGAATTAGATCATCTAGGCCATCGGATACTAGAATTATGGTACAGTTTAAAGTGTTCAGAGAAAGGGGAAAAAAGGAATTGAAATATGAGCAAGGAAAAAGAGATCATCAAAAAAAAAAAGGTGGGTTACACGATAAATTATACACAGCTAAAGAGAATTAGGGAACTGAAAGAAATTACCCAGAATGAAAAAAAGAGTAGAGACAGAAATATGGGAGATATAAAATGGAAGTTAAGAGACATGAGAAATAGAACAAGGTCTAATATATGATTAATTAGAATTCCAGAATAAGAGACTAGAAGGACTCAGGGATATGGGAGTCTAAGAGGAAGGCCAAGAAGTGACATTCCATTCTCTACTGTGTTTGGAACCAGTTGAAAATGTACATTGGATTCAGGCAGATGGAGATACAAATGCCAGACTTACTACTGGTGAAACTGTCGAATATATATGCATTAATTATAGCATTCCTAATATTGCAGCTTAGAAGTAAGCAAATTTCTCCATCCCATCGTTGGCAGCACTGGACAATTGAAGCCCCACCCCTGTCTCCCATCTGCCATAGTATCTGCCCTGAAAACCTTAACACAGAGGAACAGAGAGAAATCTGTACTGTCTGCAGTCAACTTCCAAGGAGAAGGAGAACAGGCTCAGCTGAGCACGCTCAGATACTTACCCCAAGCACACCTGTTGGATAAGTCATCTTCTCACCCCTGGGAGGAGAGAGTGAGTAGACAGAGAGGCCAGGAGCGTTACTTTCAAAGAATCCCCTCCTGAGGTGGGTTAATGGGTACAAACATACAGTTAGATGGAAGGAATAAATGCTAATGTTTGATAGCACAGTGGGATGACTAAAGTTAACAACAACGTATAGTATTTTTCAGAATAGAAGAAAGGACTTGAAATGTACCCAAAACATAGAAATGAAAAATACTCAGGTGATAGACACCCTCAATACCCTGACTTGATCATTACACATTCTATGCATATAAAAAAATTTCACATGTGCCCCATAAATATGTGCAAATATAATGTATAAAAAATTTTGCTCCTCAAAGACAAAAAAAAAATCCTCCTATCAGAGGAGAGGCATTATTAGAAGAGATTGTACATAAGAATTTTTCAGAAGCCTTAGATTAAGGAAGCATAATAAATGCTTAGCAGATAAATAAAAAAATAATCTACACCTAGACACACTGTAGTGAAACTGCAGAACCCAAAGACAAAGGGAATTTAAAAGAAATTAAAGGGTAAAGACAGATTACCTGCTGAGGACTGTCAGAGGATTTATCAACAGCAGATG
This sequence comes from Daubentonia madagascariensis, assembly GCA_023783475.1. Taxonomy (NCBI): domain Eukaryota; kingdom Metazoa; phylum Chordata; class Mammalia; order Primates; family Daubentoniidae; genus Daubentonia; species Daubentonia madagascariensis. The sequence goes on along the minus strand of JAKFHU010000913.1, from coordinate 3,137,110 downwards.
TTGATAAGAATGTGAATAAGGAGACAATAAAACAAGATCTTCAAATTGCTAGGAGAAAATAATTGTCAACTTAGAACTATACCCAGCGAAAGTACTTATTTTTTGGCATCACTGGGTGCTCAGCAGGTGCTCAGAAGCCAAGTCCTGTGCTTCATGGCATATCATTCTACTCAAGTAAAAATAAAGTAAAAAGTAAAAATAAAGACATTTTTCAGACCAAAAAAACTCTGAGAGGTGCTTACTATTGAAATTTCTGAAATATATTCATTTCAGGAAGAAGCAAAAAATATACTAGAGGGGAGGTCAGAGATTAAGACAGAATGAAGTAGAAGGAGGCTCTTCAACTGTCCGTTCCTTCTAAGTCACGCCCTCGTGTAGGTCCCTGGGGCTTACTTTTGTGAACGTGTTGTTCAGAGCTTGGGGTGAAGTCTGTGATTCATCATGTTAGTCCAGGCTCTCTACAGAGCCCAAAGAAGGATGAAGGATGAAGGGTGAAAGTACAGCCACCTTTTCAAAAGGTACAAGCTCAGGGTGTTGAGGGAGAGGAAAAAGGAAACGAGACGAGGAAAAAACTGTGAAGTTGTCTACTGTGGTACATCACCAAGGTGGTCAAATCTTTACAACAAGCTGTGAAGAAAACAGCTGATCGCTCAGGGAGCGCTTCCTCTGGAAATGTTACAGGAAAAATCCATGCCTCAGAGTATTGTATTGAAGAGAGAAAGGAAGAGAAAATTGCATTTTCTTGCCTCTTACCATCTCCTGCTTCCCATCAGCCATGGTTTACCCCGTGCAGAGAACTGTCTCCCCTGTACTTTGGGTGGCATCACTGGGTGCTCAGCAGGTGCTCAGAAAGCCAAGTCCCGTGCTTCCTGGCGTATCATTCTAGTCAAGTTCCAGAAGTGTAAATGTGACTCCGTGCAAATAAGGGTTGATGTGTGAGATGTGAGAACTACGCTGGCCCGGTCTCCAGGCAGCTCGGAAAACTTGGCAGGGTGCCGCAGATTGGGGATGGGGTTGATACAGTCTGGGAGGCAAGCAGTCCCTTTGGAAATAGGAGGCAATCAAGGCCACTGTGAAGGCACACGGGTTTCAGTCCCACAGACTCCTAAAACAGTGTTTCTGTCCATGAAGTGAGCTGATCTGCCTAGAGATCAGCTGTGTCTTGACCTTCTTTGAACTATTCTCTAACCAATGAGCTAACTAAACCAGATTCCTTTTTTTAAATAGAAAATTAAAGGAAAAACAACCGCTGTACCATCAAGATAGGATAGGCTATGCTGAAGTAACAAACAATCCCCAAACCTTGTGACTTAACACAGTAAAGCTTTATTTTTTCACTCATGCAACATCCATTGAGGTCCCACGTGCCTCTCCAGGGCAACTGTCCTCCAAGAGTGCCTCCCCCATCCAGGCTGGTAGAGGCTCCGTCTGAGCTGGTGACCTCCTTGGCGAGTGTGGCAGGAGAGGAGCATGGGGAGCCATTCACCTGCTCCTAAAAGCTTCCTCCCAGAAATGATACCTGGCACTTTGCTCACAGCGTTGTTCAAAGATAGTCAGATGGCTCTGCCTAATTTCGAAGGAGCGGGAAAGGATAATCTTCCATGTGTCTGGAAAAGGAGGAGACCCCCCGGCAACACAAGCAATGTTTTCCCCAAACATTTTTTTAAAAATACAATTTATGTTGAGAAGATAAATTTAATCACTAAAATATCTCCCTTATTCCTCTTGTTCTCCCTCACATGCCTATTCTAAACACACAACTGTATTCCGCTTAAGTATAAATTTCAGGAAGACAAATTTATTTTCTGTGACAATCCCATCATTTCCGGAAATATCCTAATGAGAAGGCCTATAATTGATTTTTCTTAAAGAAAGTCTTGACAGAGTCAGTGACATTGAAATTTACTTAGAACAAATAGATTGTTTAAGAACTGAAAAGGACCTTAGAATTTCACACACACAAAAATACGCTTTCATGAAGGTCTGCAGAAATCTATACTCTCCAAGGAAGAGTTTGATTTTTATACGTCAGTCCCTGCCCCAGCTGGTGCTGCGTCCATGTCATTGTTCTGTCCTTTGCTCTGTCTTGGTCCTAACACAGACCCTCATCATCTCTCCCTGGACCAGTAATTGCCTCTCCAACCCATGTCCCATGCTGAGGTCACAGGGCTGATCTATATTTAGTCTATGGTTTTAAATATTAGACACTATTTCTAGCATTTTCTCACTATTTCATAAGCGTGTTTTGTCTCTCTTCCAAGACTGAAAGCTTCTGGGGACGAGAACCATTTCATAGATTGTTGCATGTTTCCCCCCAACCCCCTTTCCTCCTTCCTCTAGCACCTGGTCCTGAACACTGTGTGTTCACAGTGTACTCAATAAATACTTGTTGAATTGAATTCTCTAAAGCATGCTAATTATTCATTCAGCTCAAGTCCCTGCGTCTATGTAGAATGATGGATTTCCAGACACCAGGACTGAGGGTCAATTCAAATCTCTTGAGGGTCTATTGAGTTTACAGTTGCATACCACCTTCCCCTTTCCACACTGGTAAATAGAGGGCACAGGATGGTGCCACCCAGCATTCCTAAGCAGCTGCCCTGCATTTTATGCCATCCCTAGAATTAGTCCTAGTGGCAGCCGTGAAAATAAACCCGCTTTTTTTTTCTAAATTCTATCAACAAAAGGGCCAATGAATGTCAAATTAATGACTCATTGAACGTCCACTGCATCCTGTTTCTGACTTCTTGGAGGAAGTAGACCCCAAGATTTCCGAGAACACTCTTAGTAATTTCTCCACTAAGCACTCCTTTCAGATGTTTGCAAGAGTGATGCTGTCACCATTATTATAAGCCTGGGGCTCTCCAAGACATTCCGGAGAGTGATATTTAAATATTGTCATAGTCTGTTTCTAGTTCTAAGTGCAAAGGTGACTGCATGGAGTAATGCCATAGGCCTCACCTTTTTCCTGTTTTTATATAAGAAAGATATATTACATAACAGGAGAAGACACTTCTAATTATTGAGATCGATTTTAACACTCCATCAAATAAACTGGGAAAATGGCAGTGCCATGTGTGCTGAGAGCAGAAAAAGTAAAAGGAAAAACTGCGCGAGTTGTAGTACACACAAATGGCGGCTGCTGACGTGTTCCATGAATCACTGAGTGCTGCCAGAAGATGCCAGAGTCTTTCCAAACAGTGTTGGGTAATTTCACACAAATTACCTAACCTGATCCAGGTGTATTCTTTAAACTGTGGACTTTTCAGAAATTGTTTCAAATGCTGTGAATTGTAACAACTTTTAGTTTTCAATAGTGAATTTTGAAACAGGATGTTTGTATGAATAATTCAAACGAGACGAGAAACCATTTTAGGGGAAGCTGACAGATTCCATTAGGTAAATATCTCTATACTGTAACATGATTGTACACACTTGAATATCTTATTGATGTTTTTAATAAATTCAATAAAATCATTGTGGCAGTGTAAAGTAGCAATGTCACTGGACTAACAAGTGCAGATAGTGTCAGAGGTGAAACTGAAACAAGTGTGGAATCAATATGAAAAACAAAATTAAACTTATTGTTTTAAAACTGAATGTGCCTCTATCACAGACAAGAAGTTCTATGAAACTTTGTAAAAGGTCATGGATTAAAATACCCTGGTTGCAAAAGTTAATATACAATTGAAATATGTTTTCTTCCAAATAGCAGAGATTTATTACGTGAGGAGCCGGTTTATGCGCTGCCCACATGCAACACTACCCAGTTAAGGAATGACAGCAGGTATTGGATTTTGCTAATGACCCAACTTGCAAACAGAAACACTCTGCTATTCCCTTTTTGAGATTCTAGAACAGTTAATGAAAAAGCATTGTTAGATTTAAGGCAAGCTATTTTTTTAAAAACATTTGTCTCGTAACTTCTATTCCCCGTAATTAGAATTTTCTCAATGTTATACCTTTAAAACCAAACACAGAAATCAATTGACCAACATGAGATTCAAACTGTTATCCATAACCCCTGATTCAAAGTTACTGTGGTCATCAAGACAGCCTCATTTTTGACTGGTAGATGTCATAATAAATAAATGACATGCATTTGAAGTAAAAAACTTAAACCAGTAAAATTAGGGAATTTGACCAAGATTTTAAATTTGATAAAATTTATTTCTTGCTAATTTAAAAATGTTTAAAAACCAGTGGAATAAACTTTAGTTATGAAAGTCTTTGGAGGTTCTAGTATCATCACTGGGGCACTCACTTTCTCTGTATGTAAATAATTGTCATTTATTTTATTTTTAAAATTTTATTATTGGCCAGGCACAGTGGCTCACACCTATAATCCCAGCACTTTGGGAGGCCGAGGTGGGAGGATTACTTGAGCCCAAAAGTTTGAGAACAGCCTGGGCAACATAGTGAGATCCTGTCTCTAAAAAAAAAAAGAAAAGAAATTACTATTATTATTTTTTTAGAGACAAGATCTCCTACATTTCCCAGACTGGATTCAAACTCCTGGGCTCAAGTGATCCTCCCACCTCAGCCTCTTGAGTAGTTGGGGCCACAGATGTGGGCCGCTGCCCCTAGCTAGTAATCGTCATTTAATAGTACATCCACAGAGTTCTAAAACCACATGATAAAATGACATGAACATTTTCTAGGACATTTTTATGTTCATTATCTCATGTAATCTTCAGGACAATACTACGATACAGAAAACAGCCTTCTAGGACTAGCCGGCCCATGAGCCATACACTGGAAGGCTCAGGATTTGTATTGAGTTACTTCAAAGCAGATGATCAGAAACCAGTGGATTTGGGGAGGCAGGACAGGAACAAGTGGAGAATGGACAGTGATAACTGAGTCAACAGGCTCCCTGACTTTTGTACAGAATCGTTCATGATGGCTGCAGCATAGGCATAGTGAGGAAAGGTGAATCTAGGGGAATCATTCTTCATTTCAGCCCTGGTGGGAGTCACTGTGAACAAAAGCAAATCAAAGGTGTATGGAGGAAACCCACGGGAGTTACCCACTGGGGAACCCACTCGAAGTGGTTACACTGATGTGGTTTCTCTTGGTGAAGGACCCATCAAAGAGTCTTACCCAGAGCCCAAGAAACTGCATGGCCTCTGTGTGTGAGCACACATGAAGAGTGGCAGGAATTTCCGTGTAGCTAAGACAAAGTATGTGAAGAAATGCTCACACATTTATGCTCACACATTAAATGCTGCTTAGAGTAGGACACAGCTTATTTTAATGCAGAAACAGTACAGGGGAGGCTGAGTGAGAAGTAAAGGCGGAAGTCTAAAAGGGAGAAAACTCAGGAGGCAAAACTACAACATTTTTAAGAAATCAACATTTGGTGTATAACATCCTTTAAACTGTTCATTAACCCTAAAGAAAAAGTCAGTCTCAAAGAGTCTCAGTTTCTCTCCCAACATCACATGGCCTATAAATGGCCCCCTTTGAGGTTTGAACTTGGACCTTATGACTGACTGTGAGTCCAGGCAGGGGTCTTCCCAGCTCACTCAGCACTTTTCTGATATGTTGTAAAAATATTTGTAAAGACTTTTAATGCCGGTGCAGAAAAGAGTTAACACAGCAGGCCTGAGACTGCTATCCTTGAAATGACCTGCTTTGCAAGGTTGGCCGTTGGCTGGCATCTGGGAACTTGAATTTTAAACAGTTCCCTAGACTGGTATAAAACTTTCCCTAAATGATAGAGTAGGTCACAGTGCCTAAACTGTTTGTACAAACAATGTGGTCTATGCTGAACACCTGCTTTCCTTCTGGGAGTCTGGAATTTTACTGAGTTAGGTAGAGGGTGTCTACATGACAAGCCCCAGTAAAGACCCTGAACACTGAGTCTCTAATGAGCTTCCCTGGTAGCCAACATTTCACATGTGTTGTTACAAGTCATTGCTGGAGGAATTAGGCACTAAGACATGTCTTAGCTTCCTCTGGATTTTGCCTTATGCTCCTTTTCCCTTTGTTGATTTTACTTTTCATCCTTTTGCTATAATAAACCATTGCCATGAACACAACTATATGCTGAGTCCTCCTAGCAAATCACTGAGCCTGGGGGCGGTCTTAGGGACCCCCAACCAATGCCTCAAAAATAGAAAATATAACAGTGATGGTTTTAAAGTTATTGACATTTTCTTTCATATTTAATTGTTGATTCACATAATACTTGCACAGAGTATTAAAATTCAGCAAGCACTCAAAGGCTTACAATAAAAAAGGGTGGTCTCTTGCTTACTTCTTCCCCATACCTCCAGTCAGTTTTACCCCCAGAAGGAGACATTTTCAAATCTTTTAGACATTTCTTCTGATATTTATATCCATATAGATATATATGTTTATACATAATATTTCTTGATTGTTTTAAATTTAGACATTAGTTATTGTGTTAGTACCATGGAAAATGAGGATTTAACTATCTTACAACCACCACCCTCAATGTACACACACAACCTTTTCTGTTCCTCCACTCTCATAATGTGGTTTTGGCATGATTTTGTGCTAAATAAATATTCCATGTTTATATTCTTATAACTACCCACTATTCACAGCTGAACCACAAAATGTACTGTGATTAATTTCCTTTCTTACATAACTTTTTAAAAAGTGACCTAAAAATAATTACTTTATATTTTTATTTGCTCTATCACCAACTTTTCCCACAAACTCTCTGTCAAATTTTCAAAATTCCTTTCAGCATGGCAAACTCAAAAAGTAATCTATCATTTTCATTTCTTTCCTTGAGATAGCCCTTTAGCATTCTCTGCCTCCTCCCCTGCTGTGGATGTGTCATCCTGGGAATTCTCTTTGGTGGTCTTCTGTGTTGAATGCCTTGTTTCATAGCTCTCACATTTTCCTATTTTTTCATTTGATGAAACACAGCCCCTAGTAATGTCCTAGAAATGGCACGAGGGAGTGAAATGTTTGAGACTCACGTGTCTGCACATGTGCTTAATCTACCCTCACACCTGACTGATAGTTTTGCTGGGTATAGGATTCTAAGTTAGAAATCACATCTCCTCAGAATTGTGAAGGCATTCCTCCACTGTATTCTAGCTTCTAGTATTGTTGATTAGAAATCTACAGGATTTCTTATTTTAGTATCTAATCTTTTGCCCAGTTGTAAAATTTCACAATGATGTGTATTGGTGTCATCGTTCCGGGAACTCAGAAGGCCATTTTCAATTGAGAAACTCATGTCCTTCAAGCCAAGATTTTCTCATATTATTTTCTTGAAAAATTTATTATTCCATTTTCTCTGTTATATCTTTCTAAAATGCCTATTAGTATAATCCCCCATTGTACTTCTTGAATTGATCCTCAAATTTTTATATGTTTTTCTGTTTTTTCTCCCATATCTTTGTCTTTTTGGTTAATTTGTGAAGATTTCTTCAACTTTGTTTTTCAATATTCTATTGAATTTTTATTTTGATTATGATATCTTAAGTTTTTCAATACCTCTTTTTCATTTTCTGAATGCTCATTTTATAGTTTTCTGTTTTTGTCTTATGGATGCAATATCTTCTCATACTGCAGATGATATTAAGCCCAGGGTATTTCTCCCCAACCCACCCCCTGCCCCCACCCACTACTTTGTCACTAAAATTTTGTTACTAAAACTGCCTTTCATGGTGAAAAGTTTCCTCAGATGCCTGTTTTTTCTTAGTTAACCATGCATATCTATGAGCAAGGAACTAAGAGCTAATTGTGTGCATAGGTGGAGCTTGCTATCCAATGGGCTTCACTGCAGCACTATCAGGTGGGGGCCTGGCTGTTTTGCTAGGGAGCCTCATGGTGTCAGGTTGTAGGTCTTTTGGGTTAGTTTCTCCATGGAGTAATCCTCTTGCCTGGGGGATATAATCCTGAATGCTAATATTCTGAGTTGAGGTAGGGAGGAAACTAGATCTAACCTTTAAATATAAAAATTTCCCCTTAACTGCCATTTTCAAACTTTTGTGCTATATCAAAAGACCTTCTATTGACAAAGCCTAACATTGAACCAGTCAGCAAAGGAGAAATGCTTACCGGGTCCAGCTCCGGTATCACAAATCAGGGCAAAGAAGGGTGGATTTGGAGGTGAGAGATAATAAATTGATAACTGACACACCCACCCTTACTGGCCCTCTGAGTATCTCTGAGTTTGGAGCCTCTTTGTCAATTTCTTGAGCATAAATTTTCTGTTTCCTGGTGGGGTAGGGAAAGGGACCTGGGATCTGACTACTACTTGACTGTAAACTGATGCTTCTCTTTTTATCCCCACCCCTTATCCCTAAGTTTCTGGTACCTCTGATTTCTAAGCCTCTATGAGGCTCACTTGAGCAAATTACCTTCTAATTATAGCTTACCCCATTGCACATAGAGGTTCATTCCTCCTGCTGCTATATCATTTACCAATTGTCTGTCCACTTTATGACTTCCAAAAATTTTTTGACATCTCTTTTCTAGTGTCTTTTTTCCTGTTTTCTTTGTTCTTGTGGATTTATGACTTTTACAAAAATTAATTTACTGTCATTTTATTGGAGTTCCAGATGGGATAAATTAACTATTCCTTCAATTTCCCATCTTTGACCCACTAATATTTTACTGAAAGTTTAAATATTTATTTAAAAATTAAAGAAAACTAGTTAGATTAAACAGTGATTAATAACAAATAATTTTTAGTTTTGAAGGTATTTAATTTACATCCATAGGTATATAGTTCTTTAAACCTTACTCTGTAACTGTTTGTCAAAGATCAGTCCAGAAAGACAAGCATCAAAATCAACTAATGGTATTTGTTGAAAATGCACATGCTTGAGCCTACCCTACATGGTATACATCAAATTCTTTGGGGATTGGGCTAAGTAGTCTGCATATTAAACACATTTCTCACATGATTAACAATTCTAAAGTTTGAGGAACACTGTTCCATTTTGTATTATTAATAAGTGACAAAATGTTTTGATTTGGCATTTTGGTAAGAAACTACATTATATTAGGAAAAAGAGCCCCCCCAAAATGACTCAAATAAATAATGTCTTGTTTGTCTAGTTTTTTAATCCATGTTCAGTTAAGCCTAGCTGGTTGGCCAAAACTGCTATAAATAAAAGTATCATCATTCATCTGTTGTTTGCTACCTGAAATTTAAGGAAAAGAGTCTAAGAATTCATAGATTCCTCTGGATAGGTCCCACAGATTCAGACACACATGAAAGTGACAACAAATGTCATTCCTTCCATTAGTCTGGAGATAAAAATGAATGCGTGTTCCAAGGCCTTGATGAGCTAAACAAGTTATGCAAAGCGAAACCCTACATGAGTCTTTTGTTCCATTCCTAATCTCTAGCTGACTGTAAAGTGGGAAATCAACCCTCTTTGGTTCCAGGAAGGCCTGAAGCAGGTAACAGAAACCTTCACTCCCCACCCTTCAGGCCTTAGCCACACAGTGGCAGGTTTTTCTTCTGTGGCAAAATATTTTGTACTCAAGATTATTTCCCTTCCTTTTATAATAATAACATTAATGTTCTTTCTGCTTATAAATGGAATATATGCTAACTGAAGAGAAATTTTAAAACTGAGAAAAAAATGAGAAGAAAATAAAATTTACCCTAATCCCAGAGATAGGCAGTGTTATTATGTTAGTATATTTCCTTCTCGTCCTTTTTCTGCACTTATATATTTTATGTGGTTGTGAGAAGGCCTTTAAGCTAGTTGTGTACCCTACTTTTTTCCACTTAAGGTTTTGTAAGCAAGTCTGCACATAAGTGAAGTCTCCATAAACACATTTAAATGTTGCATAGCTATACATTCATTTGGCCACTCCCCAACTGATGAATATTTAAGCTGGTTCCAACTTTTTTCTGTTACAAATAGCATAATATGCAGCTTTTTATAAAAATTTTGGCCCACATGTCTAGCTTTTTCCTAAGGATACATTCCTGGAGGCTATGAATATTTTAAGGCTCTTAATAGAAGCTGTCATGCTATTTTCCAGAAAAGTTTGCTCAAGACACACTTTTCTACAAGTAAGGAATGAGTCTATCCCTCGCACTACAGTTTGAACAGATCTAGATATTATAAATGTTTATTTTTTACCAAAATAATATATTTATATTATTTTAAAAATATATATTATCAAGAGACATAATAAAAAAACACCAGTCTCCTGGCCTACTGCGTTCTGCCCTCCTGTCTACGGCCCAGGGGCAACCACTCTTAACTTTTTTAGCTATTGTTTTAGCTAAATAAACAATATGTTTATTTTACAATTTCAGAATTTTAGACGTTATCTATTCACTTACTCTGCAAAAGATTAGGATTTAGCTAATTTACACCAACTCCCCACTTTCCCACTTTTTCTTCCCACATCCTCCCAATAAACTTATATCACTGTGCTTAGGTAAGCCAATAATAAATCAACAATTAATTATTAAGTAATATAACAATAATATCTTGTTACAATTATCATTAATATATTTAGTAATGATTATGTTATAATTAACATAATAATAATTAGTTGTTATGACTGCACAAATATTATCAACACAGATCCACATTGTGTATTAATATTACGCATTTGCTCTCCTGTCTCTTTTGTTTGGGTTGGCGTCTCTAATTGTCCTTTTCTTCCTGCATTGTCTTATTTCATCATCATTTTTTAAATGCACCATTATATCAAGTATTCTATTGAGTCCCCCATTTTCCTGACGATCTCCCTGCCAAAGTTCTTCATATTCCTGCTTCAAGATGGACCAGGAATCAAATTGTTCTTTAAACAGACTTCTAATTAATCCTCCATTTTTAAAAAATTCTCTGACTCTTTTGTTCCTTGGTGCCTGGAGTTTCTGAGCCCAGAGGTGCTGCAGGGCTAGCCACCTCTCATCCGTTCTGCAGTCTGCAGTAGCTTGGTGGGCACAGTAAGCTATGGTTTCTTCTGACCTGCTCCATCAAACACCACTCTGCAAGAATTTGAGATTCCTCACCTTCATATAGTCCATATCCCAGTGGTTCTCAACTAGGGGTAACTTTGTCCCCCAGGGAACATTTAACATATCTACAGACAAGTTTTGGTTGCCACAACTGGGGATTGGGGGGGGGTTGCTGCTGGCATCTAGTGGGTAGAGACCAGGGATGCTGCTAAGCATTCTACCATGCACAGGACAGCCCCCCACAACAATGAATTATTTATTAATTAGTAGTCTCTCAAGATAGAGAAGAGGTCAACATGTATTTTCAAATTGACATCTTTATATCACTCAATCTCTTGGAGAGTGCTTCTTCACTCATAAAATGAGATTGGTACTTGGGACTACTTTTAGAATTATTAGGACCAAATGAGATGATGTATGAACAGGGTCCAAAGCATAAAATTTTTCAAAAGTAGTCACAAGTTATCATTATTTAAAATTTTTTTATAGTTTGGTGGATTAAAAAATGCTACCTTGCTTAAATTTATGTTTTTTGTATTGGTGAGGCCGAAATATTTTCATATGTTTATTTTGCAATCTGCATTCATCCTGCTGCGATTTAAGTCCTTTGTTAACATTTAGTGACATTCTATGTTCATTATTAATCACGTGCCTTGGCCGCACCACCACGTGACTGTGAGAGTCACATTTACTTTAATACTGTAATTATCACTCTGAATCACTACATCACAAATTAATAAGAAATTCATATTTTCCCAGGGTTGCTCTTCCCAAGCATTAACAACTGTGATTCCCCTGCATTATTGAAATGCCTGCCCTCGGCACTTGCTGCCCCCGGCACTTGCTGCCCCCTGCTGGGAGAACTTGCATCACCTTGCACCAGAGGGGCTGCACTCTGGCTATCTGGGGACTCTCTCCTAATGGCCCCACCTACTGGTTACTGGTCTTTTACTCCTCCCATGCCATCATTTTGCCTCTGGCAGTGGTCACAGGATAACCATGCCAAAGTCCTGCAGGCCTGCAGAGATGGAGCCCAGCTGGGCAGCTCTCTGTGACTCTCCCAGGACCCTCTCATTTTTACTGCCTCTGGTACAGGATTAGCCAATCCTCCCAGGTGGAGATGGATACTCAAGATAGAATGAAGACCTCAGTATTCAAGTCAATTAGGATTGTCCCATATTGAAACTGCCAAATTCCCAAGTGATTCAGCTCTTTAGTGATATACGTATGCTTAGTTGTTTTATATATAATGGATATTGAGCATTTACTATGTGCAAGATACAGCACTCAGTACTTTACATGAATTATTTCATATTTATTCCTCACTAAAAAATTAGGAGTTACACACATTATTATTATAATTACCACTTTATAGATGAGGCTTTGACAGAGGTAGGCAATTTGCCAAAAGACACAGAACCACAAATCAAATTTAGCACTGTTAGTCTACAATACCTGCCTTTTGCACAATTAAGGTACTATTTTTTTCAATTTGCACATAGTGTGCTCGCTTCCTCCAAGACACACTTGGAGAGAGTAGGTGGCCTCTAGGCCCAGACTCTCTCCTGAGGGTTTACCTTCAGGAGCCACCATAGGTAACTCCTTCACTCTGGCCACAATCAGAGCCACCATGTCCATCAACACATTTCAAGCTGGTGACCAGAAATTTAGAACTGGGAGGTGTCTCTCCCACCTAGCAGGCTGGGCTCCCTGCTTTCCCACCACTTCCTGTAAAGGCACCATTCAATCATTTGCCCAAGAGTTTAAAGTGACCAACACCCTAGTCCCTTATACCTGCTGCCGGTTGCCACACATGCATTCATTCTCTCTCTCTCTGCCTGACTCTTCATTCCTGCCTCATATAACCTGGGGATGGGCTTCCCCAGGCCAGGTGTTCCCCAGGATGCTGGGAAGAACACAAGGTCAGGCTCCCAGCACCAGGGCATGGTCAGGCAAGTATAAACTGGACATGAATCAGACAAGAGCCACAGAGCATCTGCCAGTATAAACAATGTTCCCATGTGAGGGGCCTTCTGGTCCCAGCTTGGATAACTAGGCATTAGGCCATCTGACAGATAAAAGAAGTATCCCATGAAAGGCACACCGTAAACACCAATGTCCAGCTCCCCTTCATTTCCTGTTGGGTCAGGGTTGCTAGCCGCTCTGGTACCAGAACTCCAGTTTAGCTGGAGGATCTCAAAACACACCATCCCTGGGGAAGGAGCAAGGAATGGACAAAGTCCACAGACTTCATCTCTGTCTTAGTTTGTGTTCTAGCATCTTTAGTGTGGCAGGCCTGCGATGAATACTGTATCTAAATCAGAAAAGAAAAACAAAAGATGCCAAGAACATTTCAACAGGACCAGGGCATTTCTCCCTGCTCTCCAGTGGTGTCCCCTGACATTCCACCTTCCCGATTCCTGGGACATCAGTCACCCCTCTGTTCCCAACTCCTTCATTGATAATATTAGCAGAGTGAGTTAGGAAAATGAGCTCCCTGGCAATTTTTATACCTGCTACAAAACAGAGGGGTGGATTAGGCTTTCAAATATGGATCAGGCTATCATCTCGCCTCGCTGACCTTGCAGTGGAGGCCCTGGGTTGAAATGGGAAAATTTGGCAAAGGATAAAGTAATTTCAAGGCCTTTAAAATCATTGGTTTGAGGGTGGAGGCTCTGGAACCAGTGTGAATCCTGGCCATATTTACCAGCTCCAGCCTGGATCTGGGCAAGTTACTTAATAGCCTGTCACGGCGGATGTTAATCACGCCTATCCCACAGGGCTGTTGTGAGGATTGAATGCAACAATGTGTGCAGAGTGCTCAGGACGGTACCCAGCAATCAAACGTAGGCTGCTGTTATTTATTCTTGCATTCCCAGGGTCTGGCACAGCACCTGGCCCCAGGAGGTGCAATACAGTCTTGTCCTTAATGTTACCATGATCTGCATGGTCCGAGGCACGTTTTGTGAGGTCCCTGTGAAAATCTTCAAGGGCTGAGACCTGTGTCTGCCCTCACAGAAAAGGACAGAATCCCAAATATTTCCACATCTCACGTTTCCACATTGTAGTTTTTCTCATCAGAGAAAATGCTTCATAAATTTCAGACTTATCTAATAATAGAAAGGTCTTAACATGATTATTAGAATCCCTACCCTTGTGTCTAAATTCACAACTTCGTTAGGCCTTGCACTGTTTTTCCTCTTAAAAGTAAAAATCCAAAACCTGAGGGAGAGGTGTTTGCTAGAGACTTCCTTCAAAGTGAGAGGGCACTACCAAATCACCCAGGTATCTGCAGAATATCTGAGTCAGTGAAAATAAAGAAGTTATTCCAACACATGGGCATTGGGAACCTTGCTGAATTCAGAATTCAGTTGCAATTGGCCTGGATTTAGTTTTATTTCCGTTTTACTCTGACATGGGAGTAAACTAATATTCTGCATTTGATTTATAATTATTATTCTAAGGCACTGTTATGAACTCATTTCTTAACTCTTACTGAAGAAGGGGTAGCCTTTTTGTCCTATTGAGGGTGGTGTAACATTTTTAAACATGGGAAGAAGTCTAGCAAGCTGGAAGATGCTATAGACAGTGACAACATCTATCACGTCTCTCTACCCCCTTGAAACCTGACCTGGGGTCTGTTACATAATAAACTCTCAATACATTTTATCCTTGACTTACCCTTTCTGTCTGGTCCATGTGTAGCTGTTGCTAAGATCTCCAAGCATAGACATGGAGGAGATCCTGAAGGAATAGACAAGAGCAACAGTCCAGTCTGGCAGAAAGGCCATTCTGTTAGGACTGAGGGAGACTGCAGTGTGGTCCCATGTGGTGTGGGGGGTCCTTCAGAGAGCTTGCTGGGCCATCTTCCATGTTGCAGTCACATAAATCTTAATCCTTGTCTTACTTCACTTGGGCTGCTATAACAAAATACCATAAACTTGATGGCTTATAAACAATAGAAATTTATGGCCCACAGTTCTGGAGGCCGGAAAGTCCAAGGCACCAGTAGGTTTGGCGTCTGGGTGAGGGCCTGCTTCCTCATAGATGGTGCCTTCTAGCTGTGTCGTCACATCGTGGAGGGGCAAACATCTCCCTCAGGCCTCTTTTATAAGGACACTAATCCCATTCATGAAGGTGGAGCTCTCAGGACCTAATCACCTCCCAAAGGTCCTACCTCTTAATACCACCGTATTAAGGATTATGTTTCAACACATGAATTTTGGGGGGACACAAACTTTCAGACCATAGCAATCCTAAAGTATTGAGTTCACATCTTAACTTCCTCATAAGCACTGAGATTCTTAAATCAGAGATTGTTGTTAAGTCCCTTCCATAAGCTGCACCATTCTACACCTTGCTGAAAGTAAGTGCTTAATAAGGCAATATTCATTGATGATTATCTTAAGGGATGGGTGAAAGAGTCAGTGCCTTAAGGAAAGAAGAAGCAAGAACTCACTACCCCCTTCCAGACCCCCACAGCTGTGTTTGCCTGTGTTGCCACCCACCGACCCATCTGCCCTGGCTCCTGAGCACAGTGCCCAGTTCTTGACTGAGATTCCCATGTGTCAGAGAGCTCAGCACTGTTTGCCTTCTGAGCAAGGTGTCACAGAGTTATTCACCTTCTCAGACCTCATCTCAGAAGCTGGCGTTGGCTCCTGTGTTCTTCCCGCCTTCTCTCCTATGTTCTCTGCAGTCTTCTTGGCTGCATGTCAGCAGCCTGGGGGGGCCACTCCCCCTGCTCCACACTGAGGAGGAAGTCTCTCCCCACACCAGTCCACCTCTTTTCTCTCCATCCCATGGAAGCTCAGGGAATAGGATCAGTCTGCAGTCTTGGAGCCTGGTTCTTAGATCTGACTGGTTATGCCTCCTGCTTCCCTGATCCCCATCCAGAAGCAAAGCATAAGCTGGTGGGACTTGGTGCCCTATTCTACTGTTGTCATCTGGGCCCAGACACTTGTCTGGTTGCCCCTGCATGCTCAGACCCCTGGATGTCATCTGCCCATCTACCTGACCTGAGGACTGATACCTGCAGCATCTCTGGTCCAGCTACGAATTCTTCCTGATGGAAACCCTCAGTCTATTTCCTGATCATACCTGAACACACCCCACCCTCTAGGCATTGTGACCTCCCTATTTACTTACTTGCTTGTCCCTACATAGTCCTCCTCTGTGGCCAGGCCATTTCCCCTGCTCTGGTCAGGTCTTCTGTCCCTTCCTTCTCTAGTCACCCTTCCTGACCGAACCTCAAGTTCTGCTGTAGACGATAGTTTAGTTAAGAAGTTTCTGAGGGGCCCGAGTCACCAGGCCCAGAGAGTATGGATTAACCTATTAACCTGTGAATTCCAGATTGTTCATCTGGAATTTTTGTTCATCTTTATAACCTGAGTTCTTTGTGCATTCACTGAATAAAATATTTATCTGATGAGTGGTTGTACAAGCTGATGAACAGAAAACCTGAGAGACCTCCCCCAGGGAGTCCACTGGCCTCTCCTTGGCCCCTCCAGATCGGTTTTTTTTTTTACAGTGGTGGGTACTTCTTAAGAGGCTGCATTTTGTGAATGCCCAATAAATGATGCTAGAGAAGTTATGATTTTCAAATTGCAAATGGCAGAATGTGAATTTATTAATACCATATTTAACTAATTCTAAGATGTACATTTTAAAGTGTAAAATCAGATGGATCATACAGTCAATTGCATGCCATAGTTTAATATATTTTAATTGGCAGTATTCTTTCTTCTTTGTGGTAATTTTTTTTAAATGGTGCATCTTATAATTAAAGGAGTATTCTATTTGATGAAATATGGTATATTGGTTGATGTAATCCAAATCAAAGACCATCAAAGGATAGAACAAACAGGAGTGACTTTAACAAGATGGAATTTTGTGGTGATAAACAATATAGTCCTGCACTTAAGTTCAAAAAATCAATTGCACAAGTAAAAGATGAAGACAACTTGGCTTAAATTCGGTTCCTGTCACAGTGGCAGGAATAGGTTTGAGTAGACTGTTAACGAAGAGTCAATAGCAAAGTCATTGCCCAAAAAGCTAATGCAATTATAGGCTGTGCTAATAGAAATATAGTGTCCCCAAACAGGCAGAAATATCTCATTGTAATTTTCTTTGATCAGATTGAGTCTGAAGTATTTTATTGCCCTGTTTTAAGAGGCACATTAACAAACTGGAGCATATGCTTTTATTGAAATTGTGCTTTGGAGTTAAGACCTGGATCTACAATGAGGGATGACTTTATAAGAAACAGTTTGAGTAAATGTGGTATTGAATTTATCACAAGACAATTGTTAGATGCATTCTCATCTGGGAGAAGCCTGGGGAAATTTTTCTTTCATTTCCAGGTCCAGGGATAAGCTGTTTGCTCTTAGGGAGACTGAATTGTACAACTGCCCATGTTTCCTTTTTTGCCTTGGCTGCCAGTAAGTTCAAAAGGCAAATTTAGGGCTTACACCAAGCCGAGTTCAGAGATCTGCACGGCATGTGCTTACGCACGACACTCACCTTGGGTCAGTATTTCCTGCGTTCATTTTCCCTACACTAATATTTCCTCCATTACTTTTATAATCCTGCTGTATCATTTATGCTTTTGCAAACTCCTTCAAGGCTCTTTTGGAATACATTGGGGATATGAATGAATAAACACCCAAATAACCAAATGAGAAACGGATACATCGTCAGAGGAGGGCAGCTGGGAAGACAAGTGATGAGGAAATCATTCTCCAGAGCTGCGGCTGAAGGAACCGGAACTATTTGGAAAACAGAAGACTCACTGGGAATGAGAGAAATTCTACAAATGTTTACAGGCCTATCGTCCTGGAAAGAGATGGAATATATTCTGTGTGACTCTAAGATAGTAAAATCAGTGGACATTAGGAAAAGATAGTTCTTTTTCTTGATATAAAAGAAAAACTTGCTGAAATTTCAAGCTTCCTGAAATGAGAACAGCTGCACTGTGAGGTACTACACGCCCTGTTTTCGGAAGTGCTTAAGCTGAGGCCGGATGGCCACCTGCCGAGGATGTGGACGCTCGGATTCCTGAAGGACCTCGAAGTCCCGCGGGCCTGTGAGCCAGTATTTTGCGAAATGGAAGCTGGGATGAGGGAAGGAGAAGACACCCACTGAGGGAAGGGGGTGTGACCACGAAGCTTGCCCCTGTGGGATGGGACTCAGGAAGGCAAAGGCCTCTAGGGAAAGAAAGGCCACTTCCCAGGGAGGGCCGTCCTCCTGCCCGGGGACATTCTCCCAAGCACAGCCCCCACTCTGAAGAGCACCAAGAGCAATCTGCCTTCCTGCTGTCTGCACTTCCTCTCAATCAGGGGACAAGAATGTGGCACTTCTCCATTCCCCAGGGGTCTTTTATGTTCCCCTTCCTCAGTTCAAATTCCATCCTTCACTCCGATTGCCCAACAGTTACCTCATTGTCTCCTCACTTGCTTAAAAAAAATCACATCTGCCTTCCCCACCCCCTTACCTCCTCTCCCAACTCCTCTTACTCCAAAATGACAGAGTCTTTCCCTTGCTGTGTGTTCCTGCCCTCAAGTTCACAGCCCACCCCCGACCCCTCTTCTCGACCTGATGTCCCAGGGCTTTCAGGCTTCTGTCCTGACTTCATTAGCCATGCAGATTGATGCAGGCTCCTCTCAGGCCTCTGCCATCTTCCCTGCTATGCTAATATTCAATGTTTTCCTTTCTCTCCACTCTGCTTTTAGCAGATCTTATTCTAGACTGCCTCAGACCGGCTCCCAGCCTGGTGGGGGCCGCTGGGTGTGGCAACCATAGGACACTCTGGTGGACAGATGGAGCTGGTGGAGAGGACAGGAAAACACCACCACCCCCCCCCCCAGCCCGGGGCTCAGCTGCTGAGTGATTTAGCCAAGAGTAGGAGGGGAAGAATGAGGCAGCTCCACCAGCCCAGGCTAAAAACGGACCTGGCCTCCTCCGAATGTTCCACAGATCAGGGCCTCTTCCTCCCTTCTCCATTCCTATCGCCTCTCCAAACAGCCAAACTGCAAATCATACAGCCACTGTGCAGCTCCTCGCCCCGTCAAGGCGACTCGGGATGTTCATCTTAATTTGATTTTGACAGACACAAAGAAGAGGAGGAGGAGGGAGCCTACACTGTGATCTGTCCTCCCCTGTTCGCCCAACTCTAAGGGTGGCCAGGGCCCGGCCAGCAGGATCTACAGCTTTGGGATAATTTACGGCCTGAGATCTCAGAAGGTGGAAACTCAGCCAAGGCCATAACTTTGTTCCAAGTGCTGTTTGACAGTTTATGGTGAAGGGCAGACGGGACTTACTGGCCTTGTGCCTGCCCCTTCATTACAAAGTGCCCTGTCTGCTGTTCCACTCAGAGTTCACCCGTGGGCAGTCGTATGGGGCTGAACCACACATGGTACGTAGACGTGGTTCCTCACGCTTGGTTCCTGAGTCCTGTGTCCTCACACACCTGGGTCCTCACTCACCCAGGTCCTCACGCACACAGGTCCTCACACACCTGGGTCCTCCCACACCCAGCTCCTTGCACACCCTTGTCCTTATGTGGACCTGTTAGGCTCAAACACAGAGAACAAGAGGATCACAGAGTAGGCACATTAATGCATACCAAAGGTGGGCCATCAGGAAGGGTTGAGGGTTCTTCCTTAACTCCCATTTTGTCTACTGGGAAATGGTGTGCAACTGAACTTCAAGAGCAGCCTTGTGGGAAAAAAAGGACCACAAAATAGGTTACTTGCAGAGGGTATGGTGAGGAAGAAGTGCAGGCATTTGTGTACTTAAGTATAACCTAAATGCAAGTGCTCTGCCAGCATTTGTCTAAACAAAACTATCACATTCTTATTTTAAGTTATGGAACCTATCCTAACCTCCCTTGTCTATGGGAAACTTGGTCTCCCCATATTTCAATCTGTGTGTCCCTGAGACACCCCCACCCCTGGAAGTCTTCCCTGGTTGGTACAGCTGCCTTTGTCAGCTCCTGCCTCCAGCCCTTGCTTGCTGCACTGCAGGTCCCTCAACCTCCCTTGGGGACTGCTTTCTCCTGACCCCATCCCTCAAGCTTGGCACAGACTCTTCCCTCAGTTCCCCCCACCACGACAGCAAAAGCCAGACTATTAACATTTAACAAGATTCTTACCTAAACCTTAGGTTAAGGGTATTACAGCACAGCCACAAAAATAACAAACCTCCCCATCAGATAGAGGGGAAAACTGAATCTACAGCATCCTTACTGGATGCCACGCTGCCCACCTCCCAGCCTGTTCACTCAGGAAGATGCCAACCGTCCTTTCCCCACACTGAGCTCTGCAATCACCTTCAGCCCATGTAGAGCCTCTCCCCCCAGCACCCTGCACAAAGCCCTGTGCAGGGCTCCCCTTCTTAAGGCCTAGAGAAAGGAAACTGCAACTCTCTTCATCCTGCGCAGGCTTCATTTCTTGTTTCAGGTATTATCTCTTCCCAGGATGGTTGACAGTGGGGTGGTTCACTCACTTCAGGACCATGAGGATGAGTCATCCAACAACCCGGCCTCTGGGTTCCTGCAGCTCACCTCCAACAACCTTTTCCTTCACCCCACTTCAGCCATCAATACCTGTGGTCAGCTTAGACCTTGTCATCACCAAAAACAGCACCACTCTGAAATTCCCCTTTCAAAAATCCCAACTAGACCGTGAAAAGATGGAAGGAAACTTAAATGAAAGAAGCTAATCTGAAAAGGCTACATGCTGTATAATTCCAATTATATGACACTCTGGAAAAGGCAAAATTATGGAGCTAGTAAAAGGATCAGTAGTTGCGTGGCGTTTAAGGGAGGAAGGGATGAATAGGTGGAGCACGGAGTATTTTTAGGGCAGTGAAACTATTTTGTATGATACCATAATGGTGGATACATGTCATTCATTATACATTTGTCAAGACCTATAGAATGTACAACACAGAGAGTGAACCCTAATGTAAACTATGGACTTTGGGTGATAATGATGTGTCAATGTAGGCTCATTAATTGTAACAAATGTATCTGGTGGGGGATGTTGATAGTGGGGGAGGCTGTGCATATGTAAGGGTAGGAGGTATACGGGAAATCTCTGTACTTTCTGCTCAGTTTTGCTGTGGATCTAAATTAAACTGCTCTAAAAAATAAAGTCTACTTTAAAAAAAATTTCCAACTTATTTCCTGACCTTCAGTTCACTTGCTCTAGTAGCCTCTTGGCTGTGATACTCTGATTACATTAAGACACATCATGTCTCCCTCTCTAGCAGCCCTCCTGTCTTCAGTGCACTCCTGATCCAGCTTAGATTCGAGGCCCATCCTGATAAACACTCCTTCACATATACCCTCCATCCCTTGCTCCTTTCTCTCCTGGCAAAACCCTCTCTCTAACAACCTTGGTAACTTTTTTCTTTCTGCTTGTGCCCAATGTGTCTAGAGAAAATATTTCTAGAGAAAATCTTACATCAGGCTGACCTGTGTACTTTGAATCCATGACCACAAGCCTGACTAGGGTGTTCAAAGCTGCCCACAATGCCCACTGTTTCCCACTCTCTAGGGTAGCTAGCTCATATCTTCTGGTCCTCTCCTCAAACTTTCCATACTTCCTGCCTCTGCACCCTCCTCAGCAGATAAGCTCACCTCATAGTACATGGAGAAAACAGAAGCTTTCAAATAGGAATGCTCTCATCTTCCCATCACCAAACCTAGAGACCAATCTCTTCTTCTTCAGGCCAGTTAAGTGTCCTTCCCCTAATCAAAGCTCAAATTTTGTCTTGAGGTCTAGACCTCAGGCCTTCTTGCTCCTCGTGAACTTGGCTCCTGCAGAGACCCCCAATACCTCCTGCATCATCAAGCTCTTGTTTTATTAGGCTATTTGCACTACTTTACAAACATACTTTTATGTTTAAAAAGAAAATGACACATGAAAAGATGTTCAACATCATTAGCCATTGGAGAAGTGTTAATTAAAACCACAATGAAATGCCATTTCACTCCTACTAGGATGGCTATAATAAAAAAAGCAGATTATAACAAGCTTTGGTGAGGATGTGGAGAAATTGGAGCCCTCCTACACTGCTGGCAGGAATGTAAACTGATAGAGCTGCTTTGGAAAACGGCCTAGCAGTTCCTCAGAAAAGTTAAACATAGAGTTACCATACGACCCAGCAATTCCGCTCCTAGGTATCTACCCAAAAGAAATGAAAACAAATGTTCACACAAAAACCTACACATGGATGTTCATAGCAGCGTTATTCATAATAACCAGAAAGTGAAAACCACCCAAATATCCATCAACTGATGAATGGATAAATAATATGTGGTAGATTCATACAATGAATATTACTTGGCAATAAAAGACATGAACTACTGATACATGCTATAACATGCATTAACCTTGAAAATTATGTTAAGTGGCCAGGTGTGGTGGCATGCACTTGTAGTCCCAGGTGGGAGGATTGCTTGAGGCCAACTCGCGGCTGTAACGCACTATGATTGCATGCCTGTGAATAGCCACTGCATTACAGCTTGAACAACAATAGCAAGACCCTACCTCTATAAAAAAGAAATAAAAATAAAGAAAAAAAATTATGTTAAGCGAAAGAAACCAGACACAAAAGACCACGTATTATATGATTCTATTTACGTGAGATGTCCAGAATAGGTAAATCAACAAACAGAAAGTAGATTAGTGGCTGCCTAGGGATGAAAATTGGTGGAAATGCGGAGTGAATGTTAATGGGTATGGGGTTTCTTCCTGGGTTGATTAAAATGTGCTGACATTGATTGTGGGGATGGTCACACAAACAGGTGAAGACGATAATCTCCTTTGAACCTGCGTTCCCCTCCATCTACTGCCGCATTCTTTGTTCTCCTTCACAGCAAAACCTTTTGGAAGAGGTGTTTTTGTAATTCTTCTTTTTATAATGCTATTTCTACTTTTTTTTTAACCTCCACTCATCATTTATCATGATCACCATTATTATTTATTGTTACTATCCTTATAAAATTATCATTTCTTTATTTTGGGACCACAGATGCAAGGAGTTGAGTTATTCACACTTCTCAACTTATGAGCATCATCTTTAGTGTGAACAAGGTCCCTCATGTCTTATTTTATTTTCTTCCCTTTATTCCTGTTGCCTCCTCTCATTTCCCTCCCCACTCAAATACGTTTTGCCTAAGTCCTTGAATATGTATTATTTTTGGAAGACAATGGTGTTGTACTGTGTTTGTGTATATCTAATGTATACAGAAGGTACAGTGCTGCACCAGCCTCAGAGACAGTGAGTGCAGTAGTCAGAGTGTAGGCTGGAATCTCAGCTCTGCCACTTACTCTCTGGGTGACTTTAAGTAAGTTCCTTAGTGCTTGGTGTTTCTGTTCCGTGGTTATAAAATGAAAATTCATTCAACAAACATTCACAAATATTTACTGAGAGCCTTCTATGTGCCAGGCACATAGACTGGATAACTTATTAATAATAGAAATTTATTGCTTATAGTTCTGGAGGCTGGAAAGTCCAAGATAAAGTGCCAGCAGATCCAGTGACTGGTAAGGGCTCATTGTCTGCTTCATAGATGGCAACTCTTGCTGCATTCTCACATGGCAGAAAAGCAAAAGGGATGAGCTCACCCCCTCAAGCCCTTTTATAAGGGCAGGAATCCCATCCATGAGGGTGGAACCCTTGTGAACTTATCACCTCCTAAATGCCCCACCTCTTAATACTGTTGCACTGAGGATTAAGTGTCAACATGAATTTAGGAGGGATATAAACATTCAAACCATATGTCAATGTCCAAAATCATTTGCTTTTCTATACTTCAGCAGTAGAATTAGAAAATGAATTATAAAAGAATATCAGTTAAATAACATCAAAATATACAAGCTACATACAGAAAAGTAGAATATATTTTTGAGAGAAATACATAAGTAAGTAGAGTGTGGTATATAATATTTATGAATAGGAAGACTTGACAGTGTAAAAATATATATTTTCTTCAAACATCTATAAATTCAATTCAACTCTAATAAAAATTCTAAGTATATGTTGGGGATTTTTTGGTGGAATTTGACGAACTCATTTTAAAATTTATATAAGGATGCAAAGGCCTAAGCGTAACCTAGAATTTCTTTAAAAAGAACAAAGTAGGAGGACTTGCTCTCTTTGAAATCAAGATTTATTATAATGCTGCAGCAGTCAAAGCATTGTGATACTGGTATAGGAACAGACCAATAGACCAATGGAATAGAAAAGAGAGTCCAGGAACAGGCTCAAATATATATATGAGCATTTGATGTGATAGAGGTGGAAACTCCAGGTAAATCAACTCTGCATCTAAATGTGAAATATAAATAATAAATCTTCTAGAAATTAATGAAGGATAATATCTTCATGACCTGAAAGTAATAAAATATTTTTTAAATAGTGCATAAAAAACACTAACCACAAAAGATCAATAAATTAGACTACACTAAAATGAAGTATTTATTTATTAAAAGACACCATTAAAAGAGCAAAAAAGACAAATCACACAGTGGGAAAAGATTTCTGTAACACAAATAATTGTCAAAGGGCATAAATTCAGAATTTAAATGCCTACAAATCCATAAGAAAAAAGCAGTAGAAAAAGGTACAAAGGAATAAGCACTTCCAAAAAAAAGAAGCCCAAATGGCTAAAAACACATGAAAAAGATGTTTGTCTCAGACTAGATAGACATATTCTGTTTGCAACTGCAGATACATCAAACCGTCCTGCCTGTGTGGAGCTCCTCGGGAGCTCACAGAAAGGACAGCGAGGTCAGGGTGTGTACTGGCTACTTCCCTCTCTGAGAGCAGTCACCTTGAACCAGCTCTGTTTTGAAGGTCAGCTCTCCTTGGAGAACGTGGCCTACTCATGGACTCTGTCTCCATCTTCTTGGACTAAGGGTGGGGACAGATTCACTGCTAGCCTTCAGTTTCCGCATTATCTCCAGTTTTTCTCTTTATCGGCTCACACACCTGTATTAAACAACCCTTCACACACACACACACACACACACACACAATTATTCTAAACTGCATGTACCAAGACGCCATCTTATTCCTGTTGGGGCTCTGACTGATACATTTCTCAATCTCATTAATGAAAAGTGAAATGCAAATTAAAACCACAACAAAGTATCACTTAATACTCACCAGGATGGCTAAAGTAAAAAAGACTGATAAAACTGAGTGTTGGCAAGGGCATGGAAAAACAGGGACTCTTATACACTGCTGGCAAAGTATAAATTGGCATGACTACTTTGGAAAACAGATTGACTTTATCTAGAAATTTGAACATGAGCCCAGGAATCTCACTGCTACATCCATATCCTAGAGCGTGGTTCTCAAACTTCAGCCTGCCATTAGCATACCCAGAGGGCTTGTTAAAACACAGATTGCTGGGCTCCCTCTCCCAGCTGATGTGGCAGTGGAGATTTTGCATTTCTAATAAGTTCCCAGATGACCTGATGCTGGCACTAATTTTGAGAACTGAGACTCTAGAAAAATTCTTGCACATGTGCATCAGGAGAAAGTCCATAGCACCATGGTCTTAATAATTTTTAAAAAGTGGAAATAATTCTAATGTCCATCAACTGTACATTGGACAAATAAATTATGGTATATGGAATATTAATCAGCACTACACAGGAATGCAACACAGCAACAAACATCAGCATGAATGAATAATGAGACAAAACCAAGAAAATGGCTTTTAGGAATACATAGGTGTTAAAATTATTAAGACAAGCAAGAGATCAATAATCACAAAATTATCATAGTGGTTATGTCTATGGGAAAGGGAGAAGTGATTGGAAGATATACAGGGTACTTGGTCTTACCATCAATGTTCTATTCTGACTGGTAATTGATTAGGCAGATGTTTGTTCTATAGTTATTCTTTGAAGTGAATATATCTATCCTTGGACCAGGCTCTGAGGAACATTGCCCTAGAGCCTCCAAATGTATCCATCAAAAGCTAAAAATTCCACACCAGTACTTTCCCCACATCTGGTTCACTCATTTCTGGAAAGCGAATGGGACATAAATAGTCTAAGCTGTTCCTCCAGCTTGGAGGGAAGGCTCAAGGGCCTGGCCCTCCCACTGTCTCCTGTACTCTGAGCACCTGCTGGGGCAAGAACACACATTCACACCTCCACATGGACAAGTCTTAATAAATAAATAGCGCACGTAGTCTAAATCCGCGTTTAGGAAAGAAACATTTTTCTACCAGAAACATTATAGTAGAGAGGCAATTTTTCCCACCAAAAAAAAATGAAACATATTTTTCATTATTATGCACTGTAGTTTAGCTCCCTAGAGCCAGCCTCTCAAACCTGTCATTCTGGAAAGGGGTCATTGTTTTATATTTGCATAACCAAAGAGTTTTTCTCTAGAATAATGAAGCAGTCTGCCTCCAAGTTAACCCAAGGCAGAAACTGCTTCCAGCCTTCAAATGAAACTGACAATGTTGTTACTTCTGTATAGAAGCCTCTGATTTTTCCTTTCCTCTTCCCTCCCTCCCCTTTCTTCCTTTAAATCAGTAGTAACTTCCTTCTTCACTCCAGAGTCACTTCCATTTGTGGATATTCTTGCCCTGCTAGAAAGTTCTTCCTTTATTGAAATATTTCTCCTAGAGAGCTTTCAGCTTGTTGGTTGTGTTTCTGCCCCTTGGGGTGAGTATAAATCTAATCTCTTTTCAACATGACAGCCTTTCACATACTGTAGGTTAAGTCAGTTACCACATCTTCCCGAGTTTGTTTTCTCTCTCAGTCCCCAGCCTTCTCCTATATGGCAGTTTTGAACCCCTTCTCCATCCTGGTGCGTGTGTTCTTAGGCTCCAATTTTTCTCTCCCCAACATAAAAAGGGGAGCTCAGACCTAAAGGCAAGTTGCAGTTGTGCAGGAGGAAAAACTTTTCCCTCTACTATCTTAGGTTAATTGGCTGGGGCCCTGCAAATTAATTGACAAAAGACAGATTAACAAGAGAAAAATGAACAAAAATTTATTAACAGGTATATCATGCACACACACGGGAGCACCCAGTGATGAGTAACTCAAAAGAGTGGTTAGAATTTGGGCTTATATAGCACTTTAGCTAAGAGCAATAATTTTGTAGACAAGTGACAAGACAATGGAGAAGGACTTTGAGCCTCTAGGAGTGGCCAATTGTGGGAAGGCAAATTCTAAGGGGAAACTAATGGTAGATAAGGGCTAGTTTTAGCAAGGTTTATGCAGATTCCTCAGGGCAATAAGGGTCTAGAGTTGTCTCTGGTGACTAATTTCTGTCTTTCTTGTTAGAGAGGGCAGGAGGGACACCTTTACAAATTTATGTCCTGCTTTTAGGCAAACAAGGGGAGGGCAGAGGGCTTTTCTTGTATCTGCTTCTCAATTGCCTTCCAATTAAAATAATTCTTATGCCAAAGTGGCGTGTTTAGGGTGACATATTCCACCACCCTTCACAGCCATAATACTACCAGTCTAGACTGCAGCAGGTTTATCAAATCACACATTCTAGGTAGTATATGCCTATTAATGCCGTGGTTTAAGGGTGATAGTGTATGTGGTATCAGAAACAATTATTGACTGATGCCAAGTGTAGGTACTAGAGGGAGAAAAGGAGGAGGGAATTAGTTTGTCTTTTAAAAAGCAAAAGCTATTACAACCATTTTTGTGAAATGTTTATTATTAATGCCTAGTTGTCATGCAGCCCAATAACAGCTAATGTCAAAACCTGAAGGGCTGCCAAACAAATGAGGGATTTGTCAGATTATATTTGCAGTGAGTTGGATTTGACAACAGCAGTTAACTCGAGATAAATGGTCTCAGTCTCCATAGTGTGGTGCCCATTGTGTTAGTAACAGGTAAACTCAGAAGGCTCAGTGATTGAACACAGTAAAAGTTTACTTCTTGTTTTTTCACTATCAGATGTGAGGTTCTTGTGTGGGTAGCTGTCTCCTAAGCAGGGGTTCAGGGATCCAGCCTCCTCAGCCATTGTCAACAGGCAGCTGCCAGGCTTTGCCCTGGGGGAGCGGGGCGGAGAGGTGGGGGGGCCTATTCCACTTAACCACCCAGGGGGGAAAAGGCATGATGGTCACCCAAGGGAGGAATTTGGGGTGTCATTTCTGCCTATAATTGCTTGGCTAGGTCTCAGTCACACGGCCAACCTAACCACAGGGAGGCTGGGAAATGCAGTCTATGTATGTGCCCAAGAAAAAGAATCTCTTTCCTGTCTCATAACAACCCAATGTAGGAGTTCCTGTATGGGTGGCAAATAACATCGTAATATTGTGACAGTAGTTTTGACCTCATTGATCCCCGAAAGGGTCTCAGGGACCTCCAGTGGTCTCTGGGCCGTACTTTGAGACCACTGCGCTGGAACATCAGAAGACCTTAGGTGGGCTTCTTTCACAATACTCCAGTATGACATTAAAAGGAGATGCTGTTATCTTTTGCCTTCCTAAACATTTAACATTCAGGATTAAAATGCCCGTCTTCAGTTCTCTTCATTTGCCAGGTCTAGTTCTAAGTCCCAAGCGACACAGACAACTGCCTCTCCTCCATGTCGGGGGGGCTCACGCAACCAGCAGTGAAGACGGACGGATGGATCTGCGTCTCAGTCCTGGATCCACCGTGGTGCTGTGCTCACCTCTGTGGCTTGTTACCTCTTCCCACCTGTTTCTTTCAGCTCAGATGATGTGTGGCCTGCCCTAGGGCAGATCTCAGCGGCCTGTCCCGGCTCATTCAGTTCTCACCTCTCCCCCTTGGCAGTGACAACCTACAGAGGAGCAGCCACACTGTCCTCTGACTCCTAGCAGGGAGTCCACCTGACGCCCTTAGACCAGCATTCCTTCTCAGATTTCCTGACAGGCAGTGCCTCCTGCTCAGCCCAAACAGCCTGGGCTGGCCCCCTCCCTCACTGTTCAATGGCCTGGTGTCTCATGCCTCGGTAGCCCATGCAGCCCTCTCCATCCCTCCTCATGCCCAGGTGGCACAGGCACATCAGTACAGCTTCCAACACCCCAGACGAGAAGCTCCCCAGGGGCCAAGGCAATTTTGTTTTGGACCCTGTCCCTCCAACTCCTTCTGGTGGGGGATAAAGGTGAGAGTAGACCTATAGCTCACACACTGTTGGTGGGAGTTGCAGAACTCTCTCCCTCACCTCCCTGCCAGTGTTCTTTTTCTAGGTGTATGTCTGGGGTATGGAGGGGACCCTGGGACAGAAACCTGTTTTGCCTGCTTGTACTCCCTTCCCAGTCTCTTCAGCCTCACTAGAGATAGTATCTTTTGAACCCCAAGTCAGGAATCAGGCACCTTTTTTATAGGTCTAATCCTTGTCTGACAACTCCTCTCTGGGGCAAATGGCAGCCTCACATCTCAAATCAGTGGTGATGGCAGAGGAAAACAAAACATTCTGGTTAATGTCTCAAATTACGTCTGCTAGGTACTAACGTGTGCAAATGGGTTCCTGGGCAATAATTATACTTCAAGGCAATTTTGAGAAATAGGAGAACTTATTCCAAAGGCCTGGCTATAAAGTGGGTACTTTGGGGTGGCCTGTGCTGCCAGTCTGCTGGCAGCCAGTGAGGCCAGCCGCAGGATATTTGGGGAGGACTGGGGGAGAAGTAAGCAGTAACTGAAAACACCCTGTGGAGGGAGATGAGAAGAGCTAGGTACCTTCCAAGGCATTTTTATCTGGAAAATTCTTGTCTTCCGATCCTAGCTCCTGCCCTCAGCTCCACATTTTGCTGAAGCCCAACCAGGCCTTCTTCCCCGGTGCTCTGTCTCTGGTGTTCTTCCTTAATCTTGACAGGGCTGTTGGGTAGAAGAGAACCAGGTGGCAGGAATAGCAAAGAACGAGAAGACAGGCCTGCTTTACCCTTCTCTCCACCACTCTGTCCTCAGATAACCACAAGGACTCGGGCCCAAGCCCAGCAGAAATGCCAGGCCATGTTTCGTCAGGATATTCCAATTTCTAAACACTGATCAACACCTGCTCCAGTACCCAAAAGCTTGCATGCAGGAACACGGAAGCCCCGAAGGCCCCTAAGAACTCCCAGGGAATGTGTAGATGAGCTCAAAATAAGTCCTCTCTGAAGAGTCAGGTTAAAGATGCATCTCCTCCCCAAATCTTAGGTGATTTTCTTGTGCCTAGAGAGAGAACCCTCTACACTGTCCATGAGGGAGAGGATCCTGGCACTACTTTCCCAGCCCCTGGACCAGTGAGAAGCAGAGCCACAGGAAAGAGACCCAACCCTGTGGAGAGGCCGGAGGTCACAAAGGCTGGAGGGAAGATTTACAGAGTTGGGCATGTGGACATCATTGCTGTGTGGCTGACACAGAAGGGAACTCCAAAAGAGTAGGGCAGAAATTCTACCAGCATGCCACAGACACTCGGGTACCATATCCTTCACAGATGTGCCACCAAGCACAGATCAGTGTGTAAAATTTGGGTCTGATATAATCAACAATATATTGAGTGGATGGTGGGATATGGAGTAAAGTACAATTTGCTGTAAAAAGAGGTAGCAGGCAAGGTGGCGGCACAGACATTTCTCCTTTTGACTAGAGTAATGGAGAATATTGCCTCCTGAGAATATGAGTGTCCAAGCAAGGCAGGGAACTGTTGTACTCAAATATTGACCCAAGGGCAAAGGATATCCAAAAGACCAGAGGAGTAGATATAATTGAATTTCTTCATATGTACCAGTAAAAATGCTAGTATTTAAAAGTATGCTAGAATGCTGCCTCGGGCATGACAGATACTAAAATATTGGAGTAACGCAGAGATTATCATGGCCCCTGCACCAGATGCCTTGTACCTTCATAAAGTACTCCACATTTGGGGGGCACTTTTTTGCATGATTGAATAATTTATAATACATACATAATATTTCTTATTTTTTCAAAAACAGTCAACAGAGTGGTTTGAAAAAACTGGAAGTAAATTAATCAAGATGTTAATGGTGGTAATTCCAGTTGTAAGAATATGAATGATATTTCTTTTTTGTATTTTCTATATATTTTTAATTTTCTAAAAATAAAATGAAAAGGCAAAAAATAATAAAACAAGCTCAAACAAACTAGTTGAAACCCCTAGGGTTTCATAAGTGTAATCTTATTTGATCCTTTCAACATCTCTATGAGACACAAATTCTTTTTCTCATTTTCAGATGTGGAAACTGAGGCTAAAGCTTTTGAATAAACTCCTCAAGGTCACAGAGCTAGTAAGTGGATGAATCAGATCTTTTGACTCTAGGTTCCACACTCCTTTGTCTACTTCCCATTGCCTCTGCAAGAACAGAATATTCTTCTAACAGCTCAAAAGTAGGACACATTTGAAGGAAAGCCACAGGTTCTCTTC
The DNA here is from genome assembly GCA_023783475.1 of Daubentonia madagascariensis. Lineage (NCBI taxonomy): Eukaryota > Metazoa > Chordata > Mammalia > Primates > Daubentoniidae > Daubentonia > Daubentonia madagascariensis. The sequence continues at coordinate 3,105,798 of JAKFHU010000913.1, read as the reverse complement.
TTCTATTGCCCAGGATAAGTGACAGAGTTGCAAATTCCTGTGAGTGACCAGGAAAAGGTACTGGGTCATACAAGACTTGGAGACAGGTGACTCAGGACACAGGTACTTGTGGAGGAATGACCAGGGCTTGTCCAAGGACTCAAGGAATCCTCAGACCAGAGCTCAGAAGTAGGCCCCTATTTTTTAAATCTCTTCTGCATAATACCTGTAACACACAGGTCTGCACACAATCTGGATTTGTCACCTATGTAGGAAAGGCCTTCAGGGTCTTTATTCCAGTTACGATTGCTGAGTTACAAATTTGTCCAAAATCTAACACCTTAAAATTACCATATTATTTTACTCATGATTTTGTGGGTCAAAAATTTGGAAGGGTGTGGCTAGGCAGAGACTCACCTGGAGTCTCTCTTGTGGTTACGGTTGGATGTTAGCTGGATCTGCAGTCATCTGAAGATTCAACAGGGCTGGATGTCCAAAATGTCTCATTGACATGATTGGCAGTTGATGCTGGCTGAATGGGCTGTCAACTAGTGAACTCACACATGGTCTCTCCAGTATAGCCAACTCAGGGTAGTTGGACTTCATATCCAGCATCTAGCTTCCCTCAGAACAAGCATCTCAAAAGAACCAGTCAGTAACTACAAGACTTTTTCTGATCTAGACTAAGAAGTCACATGGCACATTTCCACTGCATCGTATTGGTTACAAATGAATCATTAGACAGACTAGGTTCCAGAGGAAGGGAAAGAGTCTCCACCTCTAGATGGAGGAGTACAAGGTCACATTGTAAAAGAGCACATGAGATGAGAAATAGTGTTTCAGCCACCTCTAGAAGATAAAATTTGCCTCAGTCATTTAATCCAATGTTTCCCAACCTTTGTCACCTCATAGCACACACTGAAAGCATTAATGTGTGTATGGCTCATGACACATCAATTGGAAAGCTCTGACAGGCTAACTATCTATGATTAAGAAAGCTTCCTTTCCTTACTTTATAGCTAGTGTGCATTCAAGGGCAAGATTTCTCATGTGTTTCTGGGTAATTCTTGAGCTAGCAGAAAAGAACCTTCCCAGCTGTGATCCCTTTATGCTATAGATGTCTCTACTATAAGGATTTTTTTGTCCAAAAGCTTTGAGATAGTTTTTCATCTTATCTCCTCTAAACATCAAAGGAGAGAAAACATGCATTCTTCATACATTGGATGAGTTAAAAATATATGCTACCAACCAAAAAGAATAATAACTGCATTAGATTGAACACTTGAAATATGTTAAAATTCATGAGTTCATAATGATTTCAAAACAACAATGACAATAATAGAAATCATTATAGCAATCCTTTGGAATTTTCCAGGGCACTAACTCATTCAGAAAACTGGAAAATAAAGGGAAAGGACCAAACATTTATCCTTCCTTTCCTATATGAACTATACTTCACGGTATGCCAGTTATCAATGCGCTACCCCTCAGCTCTAAACCCACCCTTCATTGCTCTGCTTTGCAATTCTGGTGCTGGACCCTGTAAACATTTCTCCTATTGTCAGCTGGCATAATGTTAAGCTTTTGTCGGTAGAGGGTGCTGGAGGGACATTGCAGGAGGAAGGAGTTTCTCTTTCTGGCTCCAGTGTGCTTTCCTCCTCGCTCTTGCAGTACGCATTGGCCAGCAGTGTGGAGGACACCCAGGAAGTTTTAGCAGCACCCCTGTGGGAAGCTTTCTATCAAGGTTTGTCAGCCCCCCAGTGGGCAGTTTCTTGCTTGCCAGCTCTAGCCTTAAGTACTTCAGCGAATGTCTCTACTATCCAGGGCACTACAGCCATGCTCTCTCCATCCTTGGGAGTGGGAGACTCTCTCACAGTTTGTCACTTCCTTGAGTGCTCTGACTGCACTCCAGAAGTAGTGGCTGTTCTCTATATCTGCTATTCCTATATTCTTTAGAGTTTCTTAATCCTTAGTTAATAATTTCTTATAATAAATTTTTCATATTCCAATCACTGTGTTGTTTTTGTCTCCTGTCTGGACCCTGACTGATTCATACAGTAACCAAATAGTTAATGAGGGAAAGTTTTCTGTATACAAGAAGACCAGCTAATAAATATGCAAGGAATGGGAGAATTAGAATATTTTACAGTAAAAAAAAAAAAATCTAGGCACTGATTATCAATGGATACTAAAGTCATTAGGTGAAAGCCTGGTGGGGAACCTAAGAATGAATGGATCAGAATGATATCCCCTGAACACAGAGGATTTCCTGAGCGCTAATATAGTATAAGCTTCAGCACTCCTCACTTGCATAGACCCCTTTCAAGACCTAGAACCTAATTTTATATTTGTAATTTTGATTTCATTCTCTTAAAGAAAGCCCCCAAATTGCACAAACTTCAGTCTCCACAAAACCTAGATCTACCCACTTTGTGAACCCGCTAATCAATCTAAAGGCATTATGAGCCTCCTGAGGTGATGCAATAGGAATAGCACCAGCCATGAAATATTTTTGCCAAAAGTTTAATTTGAAACTGATCAAGCTTCTAGATATAATCACTGGTTCAAACAAACACTTAGGATAGAAGAACATGTTAAAGACACTGCGAGAATGTGATAGACAAATCCAAAATATGGAAGATTTTTGTAGGATGAATTACCCAGTATTTTCAACAAATAAATGGCAAGTTAAAAAAACCCAAAACTTTGGGTGCGGAGGGGGGCTGTCATAGAAATTTTAAAAGACTTGAGAAACATCACCAAAAGCAATATGTGTACCTTGTTTGAATCCTGATTCAGATAAAATAAACATTTATGGATAATCTGAATTTTTGTGCTGACCAGATATTACATGGTATTAAGGAATTATTGTTAATTTCTTGTAGATGTGATAATGGTATTTCGGATATGTTTTTAAGGAGTCCTTATCTTTTAGAGATATATATTTAAGGGCTTTTTTTGGTTTGGTTTGGTTTGGTTTTTTTGAGAGAGAGGGGGTCTCACTTTGCTGCCCAGGCTACAGTGCAGTGGCATCATCATAGCTCACTGCAACCTCCAACTCCTGGGCTCAAGCAATCCTCCTGCTTCAGCCTCCCAAGTAGCTGGGACTACAGCTGCACATAACCACACCCAGCTAATTCCTCTATTTTTAGTAGAGATGGGGTCTCACTCTTGCTCAGGCTGGTCTTGAACTCCTGGCCTCAAGCAATCCTCACATCTCAGCCTCCCGCAGTGCTAGGATTACAGGTGTGAGCCACCACGCCCAGCCTATTTAAGTATTTTTGAATGAGTGATATAAAGTCTGGGATTGTTTTTAAAAATAATCTAGCAAAGGGTGGTGTAATAGAAGTTATAGACAAAGTGAAATTGGCCTTATGTTAACAAATGGTGAAGCTGAATGGTAAGTACATGGGGATCATTTTAAACATATTCCTTATATTCAAACAAACTTCAGTGTGTGCTTGAAAATGTCAGGATAAAAAGTTTAATGAAATAAAATATATGCTACCATAGGTGGCATGTTATCTGCATATTAATCATAACCAAATTAATATAGTATATTGCAGTTTACAGAGCACTTTTCATGCATAATTTAATGTAATCCTAACCTCAGGCCTACAAGGTAGATTTTATTATCTCCATCTCACAGGGAACAATATCACAGTGGTTAAGTCAATGGCTCAGTGGTCCTGAGCTGGTAGGAGGCAAAAATGGGATTCAGATCCAAGTCTTTGATTTCTAAATCCCACGCTCTACCTGGAGAGGGAGGAGAAAAGCTGGGTGATGCTGGTTAAGTCACTTAACTTCTGAGCCTTAGAAAAATAAGAACAATACTTAGCCTGCCTTCTTAGTTGTTGGGAAACTCAGATCTGATAATTTCTAGAAAAGTGCTTTGTAAATTGGAAAGTGCCTTATAAATTTAGACCAGCACATATAGATTAGTTTTCTAGCAGGGGACACTACAAAAATGGAAGAAGATGGAGAGCTCTGGGGCTGGGTTTGGGCAATGCAGAGTTTGTTCTTGGCAACCTTTGTGCCCTGTTTCTGTAGACTTCCTCACATTCCACAACCCATCCCTTAGGTCAATGTCAATATTAAGTGATAATGCTTAAGATGTTTTTCCTGTGGCATATTTGAATGCCTGCCATCATCCCTGGTATGCTGCTTTGTTATGTAGCTTGTGGGAGCAGAGGCTCCGCGACAGCTGTTTATAACAGAAAGTTTTATGGCTTATTTTTTGGCTGGTAAAATGAGTATGAAACTACATGGTATTTTCTGCTGTTGTCCAGAATTCTCTGTTAGACTATTTACACTAAGTCATTGGTACCCATGAATTTTCATCAAGCAACAGTGGAAAACAAATGAGACACTTTTGATTCTCCATGGGGAAAAAAATGGAGTGGTACAGATAAACTGACTGACACTAAACAACAACAACTACAAAAACAAAAACAGAAACCTCTTTGGGGACTGGGCACAAACATGTAGACAGCCACATCAGAATGGCATCATGCAAGCAACCACTTCAAAACATCTTGCTCTGAAACACACGTTCAATGACAGCAACATACTTCTGCCAGTGTGTACTAAAACACCAAGGAACACTTAACTATAACTATGTATTTTGTTTTAAATATGTAAGTTAAGATATCTCATTTGTAACTATTTCTTTAATAGCAATAATTTTAGCCATAAATAACTTTGGAAGTCCCTTTACCTCTCTGTGTCTCAATTTTCTTAGCCATAAGTTAGGAATAAAAATAATATCTATCTCATGGGTTAAAAATTAAATAAGATCATATGTATAAATGTATGTTGTGCCTCATTTGGGGCCTGGCACAAAACAGGTACTAAATATTAGTGTTTCTTTGAATATAAGTACTTATTATATTGTGCATTTAAGTCTATAATTGCCATAGATGCTCAGAGAATGAAGAGATCAGTGTGGCCAAGGAAGGAGAGAGAGTTTTGTGGATACTGCAGGACAAAGGTATGGTTGCTGAGCCCCAGCGCTACTGCAAACAGAAGGCCCAAATGTTGGTGCCTGGACATGTAATAAAATGTTAGAATCTTGGTGTGAATATATGGGTGTTTACTGCATTATTTTTTTCAATTTTTCTGAATGTTTCAAAGTCATTATGCTAATATGTTGGGAAATAAAAATAAAATTTGTCGGCCCCTGCGAATTGCCATGGCCATGCGTAGTCTCGAAGAATAGATTGAAACCAACTGGCCAGATCTATAAACCCATGAAATGAGCACTAGAGACAGAACAGTGGAGGTGATGGGAGCTGGGGGAGACAGAGGAAGCGACTCTTTCCAGACATGGTGGGCATGGTGTCGGAACCCCAGCTCATAGGGAGCCTCGCTCGAGTGGCCGGGAAAGTTTGCATCACTCGGAACATGTGTGCAGACAAACAGTGCTCATTCCCAGTTCTGCTTCCATCCTGCCTGGGGGAGCAGCATTACGAACAATTAGTCTGCTCTCAAAATGGAAAATTTCAATCCCAGGATTTCAACAGGAACTTCTGGAGCTAGTAAGAAAAAAAAAAAAAAAAAAAAAAAAAAAAAAGCACCTCGCTCCTCAAGAGCAGAGTTAAATGGTAAAATTTCAGAATTACTGTAAATGTGGGCCTCAGATGTCCTGAAAATAGCATGTATGTGACTGCTAAGTGTTGTGTGGGTGATTCACTGGAACTCTCTTTTTTTTCTTTGGTTTAATAGATCTCACAGGATGTGGGTAGGAGAGTATGGTGCAGTACTTATGTCAAACACAGAGTGGGGGTTGCTATGCACAGTAGTACTTCACAATTACCTAAGTATGGTTCCCTTAAAATTTAGTCAAATGAGAGTATACATGTATATCTGGACTCTGGACAAAGATTTAAATATTTTAAATATTATTGAAACTAATAGGCATCTGTTGAACAACTACTATCTACAATGTGAATACATATGAAATATAGCCAATAGTACTTTTTCTGTAATGTGTGAATTATGGAATTCCAGAAATGTGTCATATTCAAGCTTTTTGCAAGCACAATCTCTTCACCTCTCTTCGAGAATCTATGTAGTCGTCACAGTCATGCAAATATCAAATCTGGGGCAAAGTTGAGATATTACATTCAATTGGTTAGGAGTCATAACTATTCTCCAATTGTATTGTCTGAGTGATACACTTTTTAAAAAATAGTTTGTAAAGTAAAACTGCCAATGGTTTGAAAGGAAGTAAACTGAAAAATAAAAGTCCGCCTTCATACAATACCCCCAGTCTTGCTCCCCGGAGGTAACCCTGGTAACAGATTTTTGCATACACTTCAAGAAAATTTTTACGCACATGCAAGCATATGTGACCCAGATGTTGGCTGTCCATCTCATCTGTTTGGCTAAGTCTCTTTTGGCCCCATGCCATGCTTGACACAAAACTCAGTTCCTCGACCAGCATTTACAAGAAATCCAATCACACTAAATATATCCTGATTTTTAAAGTATTATTAAAGATTGATGGGGTTGGGGAGAATGATCACACTGTATAGCATCAGCATCTCTCTCTCAAATAAAACAAAACAAAACTGTATTCAACATGTCTGTCCACAGTCTTGCTAGCCCACACCACAAACTGGGTGTGCTCCTCTGGCCTCTGTCCCCTGATCCTGATGCAGCCTGCCTTTCCCGTCACGCCTGTGCCAAGGTCTCTACATCCCCATCCCAATCCCATCCTCTCCCAACCACCCCAGCTGTAAGGATGCACTGCATTTTATTTAATCAGTTCCTTTTGGGTGGATATTTATGTTGCTTCTAGTTTTCTTTGTTGTGATAAACAATGTCATAATTAATGTCTTAGAAGATACATCTTTGTGCACTTGTGAGTTTGTTTTTGGGTAAATTCTTAGAAGTACAATGTCTGGATCAAGGACATATGCAATCACAATTTGGATATATTTTGACAACTTGCCCTGTAAAAGAAAAAGACATAAATGTACCTTCCCACAGGGCGTGGGAGCATACACAGGGTTTCTCCACGCTTTGGCCAACATCGGATATTAAAAATTTACCATCATCTTGGTCATCTTTACCAATCTAATGGTGAAAAGTAGTGCTTTATTATTGTTATTTGAATCTGCATTTCTTTAATGATGAGTGGGATTAAAGGATCTTTTCATCTATTTATTTGCCATCCATATTTTTTCCTGTAAACTGCCAATTCTTCATCTATGTGTTGACGCCAGCAAAAAGCCTCTCCTTGAAAGAAACACGTCCCTTTGCTTCCAGGACACTTGCATCTTCCGATTCTCTGGTGCCTCTTCTTGTCCCTGTGCTGGCTTCGTTTTGTTTACCTACTCCCGGGATGTTGCTGTTCCAGCCTGGTCCTCCTTCTTTCCACTGTGATCGCGTCTACTCGCACGATAATAGTTACCTTTTATTGACCACTTCTTATATTCTGGACATTCTACTAGGCATTCTAAATGCTCATTATAACTCTATGAGGTCAGCATTATCATCCCCAATTTTACATATGAGGAAACTGAGGTCACATACTAACTTGCCTGAGGTTGTGTCATCAGTAAATGATAGAACTTGGATTTGATGCCAAGGCTGTTCCTCTTCCATGAAGCACTTTCTATTACACTGCGATGTCCTCGTTTACCATCTACGGGAAGATAATCCCAAATCTGTATTGCTGCTCTAGGCCGCTCCCTGGTCTCCAAATCCATCTACTCAATTCCTCAACAGAAATCTCTACCTGGACATCTGCAGGAATCTCAAATGCGGCACGCTCACCCCTGAACCTGCCCTTCCAGTGATCCCCTCAACCCAGCCTCAGCCAATCAGTCCCCAAGTCCCATAGAAGCCTTGCAGGCCTCTGCGCCATCTCTGCTTCCCCCGTTGCCCCCTAGCACAGAGCCTCGTCATATCTTGCCCAGACTATAACACACTTCCTGAACTATTCTCCCTGCCATCAGGCTCTGCCCATTCTAGTTCATCCCTCACTCTGCTGCCAGAGGTAGCATCTCCAATAAGCACAATAATCTGTAAATAAAGAGAATGCCCTTTATCTTAAAAGGTTCATAAGGAATAAGTGAAATAATCTATGTGAAATATATAGCTTATGTTAATTCCTTGGTAAATGTTAGGATTTCTACCATCTTCCTAAAAAGTCAATTTGGTGCCAGGTGCAGTGGCTCATGCCTGTAATCCCAGCAATTTGGGAGGCCAAGATGGGAGGATCATTTGAGGCCAGGAGTTTGAGAACCAGCCTGAGCAAGAGCGAGACCCCTGTCTCTGCAAAAAATGTGAAAAATTAGCCTGGCATAGTGGCATACACCAGTAGTCCCAGCTACTTGGGAAGCTGAGGCAGGAGGATCACTTGAGACCAGGAGTTTGAGGCTACAGTGAGCTATGATTGCACCACTGTACTCCAGCCTGGGCATCAGAGTGAGACCCCATCCCTAAAAAAAAAATTAAAATTAAAAAAAAAGTCAGTCTGGTAATATAAGTCCCTATAGCCTGCACAATAAAGTCTAAAGGCCTAATGGCTTCCAAGGCCCTGACCTACCTCCCTGATTCTTGCCTCACACTCTCAGCCCTAGTCAACCAAATTCCTCACTTTTCACATCTCTGTGCCTTTGTTTCATCTGCTTGGAGTCCCCTTCCCCCGCTTACTCCACTAGGGAGCAAATTTAATTCTTAAGATCCAGCTCAAACAGCACTTTCTTATGATGCCAGCTCTGCATTCCTCCCATCAGGTTCCCGGGCCTCTTCTCTGAGCCTCTTTATTCATTCTTGCATCACTACATTGCAACTACTTGTTTACCTGCCCATCTCTACAATGAGGCTGAGAACAGGGGCTGTTTCTTATTCTATCGTCATATCCTCAGTGTGTGGCACTCAGGAGGTGTTCTAAAAATGTGTGCGGAATTAACGAGTTCTATGTGTTATTATAATAAGCACTCATCATGCCCCCCAACTATAGTTATGGAGAAAAGGGATAACGTAGTGCAGGCTAGTGGCTGTGAGGTGTGCAGGCGGTCCAGTCACTTAAGCCCTCTGGACCCGACGTTTAAACCTGCAAAGTTGCCCTCAGCCATCTCCTGGACAATTAAGGTCAAAGGATGTAACATATGTGAGAAGCCAAAATGCAATCAAGATGCAAGCAGATGTTAAATTGCCAGCCAAAGCCAGGGAGGAATGATCATTTTTAGGAAATGGAGAGATACCTGGAAAGAATGTAGGCTTTGGGATCAGTAAATGTAAATCTACTGTTACTCTGTCATAACAAACTAACCCTGAAACATCACTGAGTTAACAAAATGAGGGTTTAGTTTCATGCCCAGTACATGTCCACCACAGGGAATGTGGCTCCTGCTCTACTCAGTACTCAGGAACGCATATTGACAGAGCTGGTGTCCCTAAAAAGCAGACTGTGAAAGGAGATTAACATGCAGGATGTCTGTGAGGGAGTACCCTTGGGATCAACACCTGTGAAAAAGAGCAGATGGAAACAGAAGTGGGCAGAGGGAGAAGCTGAGCTGCAGTGCAGGCCCAGCAACAACCTTGGCCAAACCCATGGGGTCTCTGGAGCTTGAACAGCCCTTTGGAGCTGCCTGGAGCTGGGCCATGATGGCTGGACCCTTATACTTCTGTGTCAATCAGGGGAGAACCTTGGACAAGGTGGCTCTCTGTACTGAGGCAGCTCTGCAGAGACTGACAGCTGAAGGCTGCGTGTGGATAGTGCTCCCAGCCCCTGGGACCACATGTCTTTCACTGAAGGGGTCATGAGCCCACATGTGGAGGATCCTCATCTTACAGGTGGCTGCACTCTGGGAACACATGCCCAACTATCTCAGCTTGTGTTCTCCCAGAGGCTGCTGCTGAGCCTGGAATGTGAGCACAAGTCATTTATTTGGGAATGTGGAAGTGAGATAGGGAAGGAAAGGAAACAAATATAGAACTTTAATGAACAGTTTCCTGCTGGGGGACCCTGTGAGACAGAATAGAACATACCCCAATGTTGTCCTACTCAAGGGGTGAAGAAGGGCTGGTATTTGTCCACCAAATCCTGTGTGTCGTTACTCATGGCCACTCCTGGAGGGACTCACTCCCTGGCAGTTCCGACCTACCTTGCCCACTTGAATCACAGGTAACTGCAGTAAGAGGCCATTGAGTAAATGGGAACTGTGAGGCCCAAGGGGATGTGAATCTAGCACTAACAGTGTCTGCCATGGCAGGGAGGAGAGAGCCTGGACAATCTCTTAGGAATGTTACCTGCCTCAGCCCAGAAGTGACGCATTCACACATCCATGGGCAGAGCCAGTGGCATGGCCCACCTTACCGTAAGGTAGAGGAGGCTGCCTCTCCCTCAGGGAGGAAAGGAGAAATGGATATTGCTGAATCCTACCAAGGTCTATCACAGGACCTCTCCTACCTGTGTAGAGCACAGCGTGGTTCCAATCTTGAGTCAAAGGAATGAAACAAACCTATCATAGTTCATTTTATTCATTTTGTTATTATACTTTATAACACAAATATATTACCCATATTCTTTTTGTGTATCAAATATAACGTTAAAATGATAAATAAGGGACACTCACTTGACATTAGATGTTGAAATTCTGAGACAGATTTCAAATGTATAAATAAATCAATGCTAAGAAAAAAATTTTTAATTGTCTATCACAGTACTAAATAGTATGTCCTGGGCACTCAGTAAATGGTAACTATTACTATTACTTGGAAACTATTGAAAATCGATCTCATTAATCACAGCCAAAAAAAATGGATTTGGAATGTGACTTACCCACATAAATAATGAGCTCAAGGGTCTACTTGGAGAGAAGGAGAGCTGACCTATGCCTGTTGACTCACCATGTAAACACAGTCATGGTAATTTACTAACATTGAGACCTGCTTCCTGCTGAGCACTTTCAGTCTGGGCTCCAGAGCTAGACACGGAGGAAGAGGTCAAATATGTTCATATGGAACCTGTTTTCTTTTCCACCAATTTCTGAGGGATCAGAGGCGCCCTTGTTGCAATGTCATCAAAATGAGACAGGGAAATTCCTCACCTGCCATAAAAGTAGACAGAGCTTTTGAGATGCAAACCATATACATTCTCAGAGGAGAGGATTGAAACCAAAGAGAGAAGTCACTTTCAAAGAACCATCCCCCGCCACCTTCCCCCTTCTATACACATGCTAAGCACACAGAGCTTTTGCAATCTGCTACAAAAACAGAATTTTAAAATAAACTCTAGTCGATTCTCTCAAATCAGAATTTAGAAGAAAATGGATTTCTGTAAGGTGAATTTGTTCTCACAAATTAGTTCCATTCACACACATACATACCCACACTCACAGCCACATATACATACCCACACAATGCAGCACTCATTAATAGGCCTAATATGGAACAAGCAAGTTCATCCTCAGCAAGACAGAGACATTCAATAATTTTGAGGACAGGCTTGAGGCTGCATAAAAGTATAACTCACAGGAGCCAGCAGATGGCACTTAATCATAATTTTTCCTATGATTTCTATTAATTGTCAAATATTCTTCATTCTGTCTTTCCAATAAGACAAATGATATGCTAATATGGCATAGTAAGTAATGTTTTCCCTTTGAGATATTAAATAGGCTTGTTACATAAAATTTCCCCACCTACATAACTAGCCCAAGACCCATTTTTCTCATGCATATATTTATCATATCACACTATGCATATGCATGCCCATATATCTGTGTGCTTCCAAGCATTGCAGCACATTTGATAAATGTATAATAAAAAGTAAAAGCTAACACCTTCATTTATCTCCAGAAGCAAATCCAAATCAAGGAACTGTTGTTCCTGAAACAGTCACATAAAATCACTTAAACCACATTGTCTGCCAAAAATAGAAAGGCAGAAATACCTCAGGGAGGCCACTTTGGCAATTGCCTTCAAGGCTCCTATTATGAGCATTAACAAGGTGAATGACCCCTTCCAGGCTGTTCTGCCTCACTTGCCAATTCCTTTACTTTCTCCCCACACATGCCTCCTTCCTTCTGCCCACGCTTCCACAATGCCTCACCCTTCTCTGCTTTCTAATTCTCTTTCTTTATTCTACTTCTCCTCTTCTCCCTCTTAAGCACTAGATTTGGTTTCCTAAGTCTCGTAGGGACAGATGCTGTACCAGTCAGAGTTCTTGGTTTCTGACACCAGAAATTGACTGTTAAGCAGAAAAAAATTTATTGGAGACAGATCAAATAGTTCACAGAATCGACAGGAAGTCTGGAAAATCTGGCTCAGTAAACAGGCAAGAACCAAAGGAGTTGGCCCCAGAGAAGACAGCCAAGGTCACATCACTAAAAACCATGTAGTTGGGACAGTGCCATCAGCACCACAGCCACCAGCCACCAACAGCCACCGCTGCCACTTGGCTCTATTGAGTAATGGTGCATCCGCTCTGAGGGCTTGCCTCATTTCCTCCAGATTCCCAGTCCTGGCCGGAGAGCCCAGTGCCGAGGCTGGGAGGGCAGGCCTCGTGAGTTGCTGTCCAAGAGCAGAGTTGTTGTTCTGGCTCAGACCAAAGCAGGGTGGGGGTGCAAGCCAAGGTGCTGAGAAGACCCAGCAAGAACGCAGGAGAGAGCAGATCTCAAGAAACTCTCGAGATTAGAAGGCACCAGGTGTCACAGACACTCCTCATTTTAAACCCGCCCTTTCCTGGTGCACAGATGGGAAGGTCTGTATTTCCAAACTGAGTGGGAATAACTTTGGGGAAAGGAAAGATATTAGGTAGTATACAGACTAATTATTGCCGGTTCTGGAAAGACAAACTATAAAGTGAAATTCGGCTGATGCTGTAGCCCTGCAGTCTGTTCAATTGTTTCATACATACTTTGTTCTAGGCAAAGCAAGGAGCTACAGTTGCTAATGTGAACACTCTTTGTTTCCAGGTTCTACTTGGCCAATTTAAATTCCAGCTCCTAAGCACTATTCCTTTGACCTCCCACATCTTAACCCTTAATGGATCAAGACTAGCCTCTTTCTAGGGATGAAATTTGTAACATGATTCCTAGCTCACTGTAGAGGCCTCATGCGCTCCCCCTGCCAGCTGGTCCCAATTATGAGCTGGTTTGGGTAATTTGAGAGTGTGGAGGGTGCCTGTGCAGGAGGATTTTCTAAGCACTTAGCTTCCCTTAGGATCCCAAGCCCAACTGGAACTAAGGGATCCTTTAATATTCTTAATTATGAGAGGGTTTTTGCTGGTTTTTCAAAAAACGGAAATAAAATATATAAATAAAATCACTCGGTGGCAGAGTGAGAAATCAAGGCAGCTAGCTCTATCATTCTGGCAAAGCACCAACATCGCCTACATTTCTTGGGCTACTACCTCAATTTTCCTCTATGTTTTAACAGAGGGGGATTTTGTTGCTGCAAGTTTTCTTTGTGATAGATGACACCAGGCAAGTCTTCGGGGAGCTCCAGCCCAGATTTTAAAGCTGCACACATATCTGAGTTCAATTTTGGTTCTTTCAACTTAATGTTTCTTGAGCATCTATTATATCCAAGGTACTGCATATTCTGAGAATTTGAAACTGGATAAATCTCAGAATCTAGTAAGATGAATCTCCTCCAACCAGTGGCATTCGAAGGGCGTAGAAAGTAGAAGAGTCAGCCCTTGGCTAGAAGGAACATTTTGTCACTGACATTGTTTGGAATTGCCACAGTGCATGGTGATTATACAAACCAGATGGCTTTTAGTTAGTTTTATTATTTCTAAATGCTCTACAGACTCATACGCCCCTTATTGTCTGCACCTGGGCTGACTTCTCCCACTGGCTCCCACTCCTTCCAATCACTCCTCCCAGTTTTTGTCATCATAGGCAATCTGAGTAGGTGCAGGAGAAAAATAATTACACTCAAAGACGTCAATGTCAGTGGAAGACAAGCGCCCGTGGCGAAGTGGGCATGCGTTCTGTTAGCTGATCAGTGCCAATCTCAGTTGCTTAGACTTGGTCTTTTTGGGTCTTACCTGAGCCACTCCCCCAACCCACACAGGCTGCTCCTAGATTTGTGCTCTGGGGACAATACGGTGTCCTGGTGACACACACAGGCCCTGGAGTCACATTAACAGCATTGATAAGGCAGCTCCTTTTTCTCACTAAGTTATTATTTCACGTCTTCAGGCCTAAGTGTTCTCCTTGGTATAGTGTGGGCGAGAATATCTTCCCTGGAAAGATCGTTGTGAGAGTTAAATGAGAGAGCACACATACAGGCACCTGGCACCTAGCAAGAACTCAAGGAATGTTGGCTGTTATTATATATTATTCTATTAGAAGATGTCTTAATATCATGCTTAATTCCAGGGAACAGTTTAAAAAACCTTTTATAAAATTCTGTTCAAGCTCATGAATTAGAGAGAGATCATGAGCAATAAAGAAAGAGACAGAGCCTGGAGACAGACAGAGAAGTGCACCAGGTCAGCCATATCCACGCGGGGGCAGTCTCAAAGGACATCTGCCAGAGGACAGGCACCGCACTAACCTGGAATGCCCAGGAGGCGGGTGGGTGTCCCCTGGGCCCTGTCGTCAGCCATGATGACCCTTATTCACCACCATCTACTGAAGTTTCTTGCCTGAATTAATAATTATCCTGATGGCTGCCAATTGGTGATTTTCTCATGCCATTATTTATTCTGTATTTATTAGCTGACTTCCTACTGTAAGAAATAATTTTCTTCACTTTTGTTCATTTATACAACCATATCTGTGTGAACACATGGGCTTCTATTTTATTCAATGGGTTATCATTGTTTATTTTGATCCTCAAATGGTCCCAGATTTGGTCAGTAGAAGCCCCTTCAAGTTACTTTTGGTGTCCTTTTGACACATCCTCGTCATTCCTGGAGAAATTCCTTGCATCCTGGTACAATGAGATATCCCAGACTCATGTTGTTCTTTCCCTGCCCCAGCCCTTTGTCAGCCATTTGTCCAAGGAAACCATAGTTCCCTGTAGTGGAGAGAGGTGCTGGGAACTGAGATCTGAGCACTACGTGTACTTAGTACTCAGTACTCATTGCTACTGGGGTGTCAGCCCTTCCAGTTTCCTTCACTGGACAGAGCTAGAAAACTGATATGCATAGGTGTACACACACACATTTACATCCCTTTTCATTTCTATATCAACCCATCCATCTAGCTAGCTATCTACCTACCTGCCTGTCTAGCTGAACCATAGTTTACACTAATAGCCCCAGCTTCAATCCATAACCATGAGGATTGTTTTGGTTTCCCCTTTTCCATAGTTGTGTCTCTCTTTTCCCACAGTGGGAAACCTGGCTCCCATTATCTCAATCTGCCTGGATGCCAATCTCCCGACACTGCGGGGTCATGCCCCGGCCCAGGCTCTCCTTGAGCTGCGTCCTCTGAGCTGGCTCCCAACTCATTCAGGTTTCTTGATGAAGAAGGAAAGCAAGGAAGCCAATAAAGATTTTTTAAAGACAGAAAGAGAAAGAAAGAGAATGAAAGGAAACAGAAAGGAAGGGAAGGAGAAGGGGGAGAGATGGGCTACATTTTGACTTGCATTTTGGGAAGAGCACTCTGGCAGATTTGCAGAGAGAGAATTGAAGGGGAGCAAGAGTAGGTTCTCCTCGTACTCATACTGGCATTCCCAGCACTTTGGGAGCATATCTGAAGGAAGGTGCTATAGAAACGTTTAGGGGAGGGAGAAAGAGAGTGGGGGGGATAAGAAGAAGGATGGAGCAAGACAAGAGGCTCCCAGAGTGACGCACCATTGAATAAACTTGTGGTTTTTTTCTGTAGTGGGAGTTGTTTCTCTCTGCAGTCAAGGACAGAAAATTGCTTTGAAGTGTATCTTCCTTTCTCTGTGAAGAACCTCTTAAGTGGCTTCCTTTAGTTACTTACCCGAATGTAGTAATGTTGGACCCATTGTCCTATAGAAGGGTAAATCACCCTGAAGCAGATATTCTTTGACAATGACAAACCATTCACAATCTCTTTTGGTCATATAAATGTAGGGCAGGTAGGCCCTTTGTCCTGGGAGAAGTTGTGACAAGACGACAAGATTTTTTCCCTTTCCTCTCTCTCGGTTCCCAGTCAAAACCTTCCCCGTTCTTTCATAGGCAGATCAGGACAATCTAGGGGTGCCTGAGAACCCAGTGACTCTGGAGGGGAAGGGGTCAAAGTTCAGGTCCCCGTTCCCTGAGGCTCAAAGTTAGGAGTATATGGCATGGTGGCATGAATCAAGGGCCAGGCAATACAGTTCCCATGGGCTAGAGAGTGACTGAATCCATGGGCCAAATCCTCATTACGTGAGACAGGTCCACTGGGTGGCAAAGGCAGGCGCCAGCCCTGAACCCCCCGTGTCAGGCCAGTCTGCGACCAGGGAAGTGCCTGTGTATGTGGACAAAAGAGTCGTCTATAAGAGCTATAAACCAGTGGTGTTCTGGAGCTGGCCCACACTGGCTTGCAAGAACCAATTTTTACATTTTCAGGAATTTTGCAAGCTGGTTGCTAAATATAGCCATTAATAATTTTTTTTTACATTTTTCATTGATATATCACAGTTGAATTATTTTGAGGGAACGTGATATTTTTGATATGTGTATACAATGTAATAAATATTAAATTATACAAACTTTTGATTAAATAATTTAAAACAAAGGTGATAATTACTCAAAACTCATCACTTACTAATTATTTTACTGTTATCTATGATCTTGAGGTTATTTAGATCTATTGTAGCTCTTTGGTAAAAATTTTATATAAAATGGTGAGCTACTGTGCACTTCTAACTCTGCATTCAGTGGTGTCACATTGGTACCTTGAAATCAGTCATGGTGGTAGTGTTTATACCAAGGAAATCAGCAAACTCTATCAGAGCTTCCTCTCCATTTTTCCCAGGGGAACCAGTTAAACATTTAGCAGCACACTCCTGACTATAAT
This sequence comes from Daubentonia madagascariensis, assembly GCA_023783475.1. Taxonomy (NCBI): domain Eukaryota; kingdom Metazoa; phylum Chordata; class Mammalia; order Primates; family Daubentoniidae; genus Daubentonia; species Daubentonia madagascariensis. The sequence goes on along the minus strand of JAKFHU010000913.1, from coordinate 3,088,873 downwards.
TCTCAAGACTTGTTTATTCATTCAGTACTTACTGGCTGAGACCAGCTATGGTGTGAGGTCCTCATAACAGAGCATATTAAGAGAGCACAACACCAAAAGACCACCTTTCCTCGAAGATCCACCATGAGGCAGCCAGAGCAGGGCACTCAGGTATTCCGTCCTTTCTCCAGGCTTGAATGATTCTGAAATCGGTTTCAACTTCCTGAAACTCTTACCTTCCACCAGAAAGGCTCAGCCACCATGAAGTTTCTAATCCACCTTTTCTGCTACCAAGTTTCTAAGTCATCTTGTGGCCGTATTGCTCCTGGGCCCAGATCTCTGCTGTTGTGTGTCCATGAGATACCTAACATCCCACAGAAGGAGGGAATCCAAGGATCTTTCTCCGGAGCAGTCCTGGAAATTTGGTTGAGAGTATCTGTCACTGAGCATAACTCTGGTGAGTGGGCTGAAAGATGCTACTGCCATGGCAAGACACACCATCCTGGTGCCAGTGGCTGTTACAGGAGAAGGGGCCCTCGTCCAACTTCCACATTTTTAACATGACCCACGTTAGCCAACTTCTACTCAGCAGCCAGTATCCCTTTGCCCACCAAGTATACAAAGATAGGACCAAAGTGGACTGGACACTTGTTTGCATTCTGGGACCTCTGGACATAGAGTGGTGGCTGTAGATCTGAGAGAGGAAAGGTTGGCTTCCCCCTTTGGACTTCCCGCTATTACTAACACGTGAAGTCCTGAATGATGCGCTTTGGGAACTGACCGGGCACATTACTTGCATCTCAAACTGGGTAGAGAGACATTCCACTTCAAAAGAGGGGAAGGAAAGGAGGAAGGAAGGAAACAGATTAAGAAATTAGGAAAAAGCACCGGATAATTTCCCTCAGACAGCTCTTTCCACCATATGCTCCATCTCAGTTAACAGTATGTTCATGTTCTAGTGCTCAGATCTTGGTATCATCTTTGACTTTTCTGTTACTCTCCCAACCTGAATTCAGTCCATCATCAACTACACCTTCAAAATAAACCCAAAATGTAACCTCTTCCTCACCCGCTACCTTTGCCAAGCCCAGATCCAAACCACTACCATCTCTCTCCTACACTGTCAGAAGATCTCCTAATGGGCCCCTGTTTCTGCCCTTGCCATCTCTTGTTTCAACATAACAACCAGAGTGATCTTGTTAAATCTTAAGCCAAATGACATCACTCCTCAGCTCGAAGTCTTCCAGCGGCTCTCATCTTATCCAGAATGAAGGCCAGCGTCCTTCCTCTGAGCCACAGGGCCCTACTGATCTGCACCCCAACCTCTCTAACCTCATTGTCAACTGCCTCCCCCTCATTCACTCTGCCCCAGCTACACCGGCCTCTTTGCTGCTCCTTGCTATGCAGACACACTCCTACTCCAGGGCCTATGCAGTCACTGTTTGCTCCCCCTAGGACACGCTTTGCCCACATAACCACATGTCTAACTCCCTAGTTCTTGACTCAGAAATCATCTTCCCTGTGAGCTCTTCCCTGGCTACCTAACCAAAACTTCCCCATCCTATCCATACTTCATATTCCCCTTTTCTTTTTTATTTTTTTCTCCATGGTTTTTATTACCATTTTTATTTTTATCTTTTTTTATGGGTAATATCTTCCACTAGCATGTGGGTTCATGAGGGTATAGGTTTTTATTTGTTTTGTTCACTCCCCGAATTCTAGAATGGTGCCTGGCTCATAGTAAGTGCTCATTTCAATGATCTATTGCTGCATCATAAACCATCCTAAAACATAGTGACTTAAAACAACAGTTTATTATAATCTCACAATCTCATGGGGTGACTAGGCTCAGCTGGGTGGTTCTTCCTTGGGAATCTCTCATGGGATTGGAGTCAAATGGCAGCTGGAGCTGGAGTCATCTGAAGGACTTGGCTAGCACAGGATGCTGGCTATTGGCTAGGAGTCCAGCTGGGGCCATTGTCTGGAGTGCCTGTGTGTGACCCCTTCAAGTTCACGGGGGACACCATCTTTGAAGATTAGCTACCACAGTATTCAATGAGTATTTGTGGGAGGAAGGCAGGCAGGAAGGGAGGGGAGAGGGTGGGAGGGAAGGAATTGGAAAATTTAGAAAGAAGAAAACAAGGCAGAGAAGAAGGGAGGAGGAAAGGAGGAAGAAAGAGAGGAAGGGATTTCTGAATATGATGGAAGCATAACAGTCCTGGAATAAAACCCATGCTTTTCCTTCCTGACCCTCCTTTCCCTTCTCCCTTAAGTTGCACAAAGACCAGGCTTGAAGGCAGAAATTTATCCAATGCTGCATATCAGAACTGGAGTACTCTTGGCAGAATCTTTCACAATTTATACCCCAAGTTCAAATTTGAGCCAAGGCATATTTCTAAGGGAAGAACAACACAGCACTTTATCTTGATGTTGCTCTTTCCCCTTGGTAATTTCAAAGCAGTTTTATAAATAAGCATTATCATTGTACAAGGGAGGAAACTAGTAATATTTAGATAACCAATAATAAAATCTTTGAATCAATATCATACCAAAGTGATTAAGTAATTATGTGGAATTGGAAGCAGGCTACAACTGCATCAAATTAATAAAATAGAATTTAGAAGAAATAAAATACAAAAATTTCCACATAAAAACTGAAGTCAATGAAGGATATAAGGAGCTAGAAATTAAAAATAGATTCATATCAAACTATATAGGACAAAATATAAACCGTTGTTAGGATATTAAAAATGGATTTGCTTTTAAAACAGTTTGGAATGGTTTAGTCATTTTTCAGAGCCACAGATATTCTGTGCCAGTTGGGTATTTTTTCCTAAACCAACCTGGCAGACAGTTGTCTAATAAGGAAGCTTTGCAAGCAAGCTCCTTGGCTAAAACCCAGAGAAATAAATGAATTTGGGTTTCCCAAGTTCCAGTCTCTCAATACAAAAAGGGATAGGTATTCGTTGTTCCTATAGTTATTGATGATGATATAAATTGTGGTGTAACAGAATGCAAATTTCCTGAGCTTGGCATTCTCCTCTAACTGATGTATCATGAAATAAGGTGGTATCATGTTTACTTTAATTTTTGACCTCCAAACCACTTTTGATCTTCAGTCCCCCAAATCTTCCTATTTTAGAGAAATTAGGTTAACTCAAAAAACTTGTCATGTATTAGTTAGCATTAGGTTTGACAGCAGGAGGTTGAACTCTCCCCACCGCTACCTTCTATGTCCCCCTAAAAAAAACAAGTTGCTTACACAACATAGGAGTTTATTTCTCTTTCATATAAGACTGGATAGGTAAAGTGCTCTACAGTACCAGGGACTCATTCCTTTTTATTATTTTTCTGCCTTATCTGCATAATCTCCATTTCCTAAATCATCTCATGGTCTAAAATGACTGCTTTAGCTTCAGCCTTCATATCCCATTCCATGCAAAAGACAGAAGAAAAAGGTGAAGAGAAAGGAACACCTCTTCCTTTTAAAAACACTTTCTAGGCCAGGCATGGTGGCTCATGCCTGCAATCCCAACACTTTGGGAGGCTAAGGCAGGAGGATCACTTGAGGCCAGGAGTTTGAGACCAGCTTGGGCAACATATACATAAAAGAGATTTCATATACATAAAAAAAAAATTTAGTAGGGTGGATGGTGTTTGCCTGTAGTTCTAGCTACTTGGGAGACTGAGGCAGGAAAATTACTTAAGCCCAGGAGTTTGAGGCTGCAGTGAGCTACAATCATGCCACTGTACTCCAACTTGGGCAACAGAGCTAGACCTTCTCTCAAAAATAAATAAATGAATAAATAAAAGAAAGAAAGAAAAGAACAGAACACTTTCTAGAAGTTGCTCACATTACTTCTACTTACATCTAACTGACCAAACCTTAATCACATGACCAAGAGAGAGTCAGGAAGACTGGGAATTAGAGTCTTTCTAGCAGCATGTGCCTGCCTAAACATTAAGGGTTCTAATACTATAATAAAGAAAAACAAATATTGTGGGACAATTAACAGTTTCTGCCACAGTTTAGTCCTTTGACCTCCCAAAAATATATGTGCACCCTTCTTTTCCCACATAGGACACATTCCCTCCCCAAGGGAAGAAACCCCATAGGGATTGCCTCCAGCTCAAAATTAAGATCGCCGGGTGATATGTAGTCTCCCTTATTGAACCCAGGCATGATTTTACACAATCTTGCAAACTGTCTTACTCTGTTCAGGCTGCAATAAAAAAATACCTTTGACTGTGTAATTTATAAATAATAGAAATTTATTTCTCACAGTTCTGGAGGCTGGGAAGTCCAAGATCAAGGTACCAGCAGATTTGGTGTCTGGTAAGGGCTCTCCACTTCAAAGATGGCACCTCTTGCTGCCTCCACGCATAGCAGAAGGGCAAAAATAGGACCAAACAGATTCCCTCAAGCCCTTTTGTAAGGATACTAATATCATTCATGAGGGTGGGACCCACATGACCTGATCATCTCCTAAAGACCCCGTATCTTACTACTATTCCATTGGGGATTAAGTTTCAACATGAATTTTGGAGGAGAGACATTCAAACCATAGCACAAACCATAAATTAAAAAGCTAGTTATCTGCACCCCAACCTACTATATGTATAGTGATGTAGTTAGAACAAAAAAAAACACAATTAAAACTATCATTCAGAAAATATGAAAGCCCCGGAAGTCAGAGTCTATTGTAATTATCAGATCCTGCTGAGCAAGAATAGAGAAAACTCTCTTTTCAAACAGAAGGGGTCAGCTGCCTGTCCTGTGGGAGGTGTGTCTGTGTCCATTATCCTCCATGGCTATGTCTGAGGCAGGAAGCAAAGAGTATGCCCTCTGGGACTGCACAGCTTTCATAGCCTGTTTTCTGTTGATACAGATTTGGAGGCAGAAGGGTTGCTTTAGGCATCAAATAGTCTTAGGCTTTGGCAGGTTAGGCTTATGGATCTTTGGGAGTGAAATTCCCTCAAAAACTAAGCAGGCATCTCTTCTTCTATTTGCTTTCTATCAGTTCCATGCATGAGTTACAATAGCCAAAGATTTTGTCTAAAAATAGTTTTTAAATTTGAAGATTCCGGTCTAATAGACCTTTGCCTTCTGCCCACCCCTTTCCTCAGTTTAATGGCAGGTAGTTGAAGCTATTTGAAACAATAATTTTTGGAAGAAAAGCAACAGCTTTAACTGGATAGTAACAGCTAAGCTGTCACGCAATAGCAGCTGAGAGCTTTTAATGGCACTTGAATGGAACTTACTGCAGCTTTGGAGCCACTGCCTATGAATGTATCTTTTGGGGGCCTGAACATTTGTCTTTTTCACTTTTACATTCCCAAATCACTGGACTGCTAGTCAATTTAGATGACAGGCCAAAGGCAGACAGCACAGCCTCTACCACTTCTCTAATATCTGAAAAATTGGGTAGACTTAGCTTTAGTTTTCTACTTTAATGTTGCTCATGGATTTGAGGATTTTGTAACAATACCTCTCAACCCCACTCCTGGTGCCAATTTATGTTTTAGTTGGGGTAGGCTAAGTTGCTACCAATAATAGACCTAAGAATTTAATCACTCTGATGCAATAGAAGTGTATTTCCCTTTCATGTAACTGTCCAGGATAGGTGCTCCAGACATTCAGGGACCCAGACTATGTGAGTCTCTGTGTTCATAGACAAAATATGCTAGTGAATAGTTTGATTACAGCTTTCCATCTTAGACCTTTTCTTATTAAGAGGTATAGATCTGCAATAGGAAAACAAATTTTTCTGGATAGTCAAAACTCTGAGTTTTGACTAAATAATAGAGTGTTGTGTATGTGACAATAGGGCATCTGTATTAGAGAATGCTCATTTAAGGCTATCTTAATCCCCCACTCTGAGCCCACAGGCCTGTGGGGCTACTATGAGCTTTGCACAAACCTGGATTCAAATATCCCCTGCTCCCATTACTTACTCCCTATGTGACTTTGAGAAAATTATTTAACCTTTCTGAACGTAAGTTCTTAACTATGAAATGCATATTAAAAAACAAATCTATCCATTGTGCAGGTTTGATATATATCAAATAGATATATAATGTTTGGCATTTAGTAAGCGTTTAATAAATGGTAGCTACACTTATTCGAGGAGCACATGGTTTTGATGTTAGAACTTGGGTTTAAATTCAGACAAATCTTTAAATTCAGACAAATCTTTGTCTGGATGCTCATTCTGCCCCTTGCTAGTTGTGTAACCATGGGCAAACTCTCTCCTTGCCAGTTTCCTCATCTGCTAAATGGAGATCATAATACCTATCTCAGAGTGTGGTTGCAAGGATTATACACAAAAGACTCTTAGCATAGCAATTAGCACATAGGAGTCCTTCAATGTCAGATTTTCATTTTTGTTCTTATTTTTTTATTGCTTTCTTTTCTGATTAAGAAGGCAATGTATGCTCAAATAAGTTTGGAAAATGTAGAGTTATGAAGGAGAAAATAAAAATGTACTGAACATCCACTACTTGGATGACACTGTCAATATTATATCTTGATGATTTCATTCCAGTCTTTCTTTTTCCATTAGGCTATTATTTTTAAAGTTACAAACCATGGGGTACCCTTTGGTTTTGTTCACAGGGAGTTCCCCACTTTGTGTTATGAAAAGGAAGCCAGAAGTCTCTGCCAGTGTGAAAATAACTTCCCCATTAAAACCAAAAGGTTCCAGTTAATAATACTGAGTTTCAACTGAAAAGAGACTAGCCCTTCCTAAATTAATCTAGATTTGCTGCCATCTGGGAAAAAGGAACTGAACCCTGTGGGAATAGGAGGCACTGGGAAGATCCGGGATGTGAGTCTGGGGCTTCTGAAGACGCTTGGCCAATTTACAGTCTCGCCTTGGGCTAGTTCTGCCAGGGGAACATCTAGTGCTGATTCCAGTCAATAGGGCATTCTAGTCACAGAAGGGTTGTGAGATTTGGCAAAGATCACAAAGCAAGAAATGCATAAAGAAACACTCAAAAATTGCAATTTGGGGCAGAAATAAAACCCCAAATTCTGGATTCACATATTCTGACATACCCAGCTGATCCGGAACCAATATCAAAAATTTAAATTGGACAGCTACCAGTCAGGACTTACTTCTTCCCCAACGGGCTGTGCTGTGCAGTATTAGCACTCAAGGAATATTTTTTTTAACAATCAGTGATAATCTGATAACAGAATAACAGATGGGTTTGTCATTTTTAATTTCTATACCTCCCCCTCCTATTACCACTGCCTAGACATTTTGCATTAGTCTTTAAAATGTAAATTTATCTACAGCTATTCATTCTGCCTATTCTGATGCCTGTCAAACCAAAATGAAAGAAAGCTGTACCAAGGCAAATCTGAGATCTTCGCCTCAATCAGTAAAGCCTTCCGTGGAAGCTTGCACTACTCAAGCAAGACAGATCTGAGCTCTTGATACAGTTAGGAAATGTGACCTACTTTAAAACCCAGCAGTGTGTGTGTGATGAAATGAAAGTGAATTGTTTTGCTGAAATCTGACACTAAAAATAGGGCACCGGATCCTTCCCCTGCTGGAAAAAAAAAAAAAAAAGGCATTAAAATGAGTGTGTGTCTGTATGTCTGGGAATATGTCTCCATAGCAACCATTGTCCCACCTCCCCTACCAACAGCATTACCCCTCTCTAGGGAAAGAGGGCATATGCATGGCTTTCCCAGCACCCCTCCCAATCCCATACTCCATGAAATCTAATTAAAGAGTGAAATGAATTTTAGTGATGGTTCTAGAGGCTGGGAGAAGTCCAAGGTTTGGGGGAGGGTAAAGAGAGGAGCACTGGGGAGGACCAAGAGACCTGCCCTTCCACACCAGAGCAGCCGCACGCAACTCTGTTCTTATTTTTAAAAAGAGCCACAGCCCCCACGCTGCCGAGCTGCAAGGGAATGATAAACCTGCCATGCAATGATGTTATTACTTTAATGGATACAGGACTGGTTGAGCACTTTATTTCCACCAGGGCTTTTTACTTTGCATCTTCTTCCCTTTACACAACATCCAGTTTTCCTCAGACACTGCCCCCCTTTATTACTGAACATTGTCCCCATTTCTAATGGGGGGAAAGAAAGCATTATGTGAGATAATAGGTCTGTCCCTGGGGTGAGGGGTACAAGTCAATCACACTTGTGAACAACCCTACCCGCCAAACTCAAACATCCTTTTTTAGTAGAGATTAGAAGCCACAGAAGAACGGGGGCACATGGAGTGGTGAGGAAGACGCTCTGGGGAGGTCGAAGCTGATTTGGGCAAATGAGCTTCAGGGTTTTTTAGCATCTGCTGGAGACCTCCTTTCCTCCTCTCCTGCAGCTGCCTCCCCTCCTTCCCCCACCTTCAGTGTCCAGTCAGCAGCAGCCTCCGGTGCCTCCCTCTCCCTCCACTCTGGCCATCCCTGCCCTTGGCTATCTAGGCATCTGCTTCTCATTCCTGCATCCAAACGTTTCTTCCAGGTTGGCTGTCAGTCTGGCTTTGTGCTGCAGAGGTCCCAGCTGGAGCAGAATTGCCCTCGCATGAGCATTCAGTCAGGTCTGGGCTTGTCCCTCTGACAAATGGGAGGCAGGTGGCAGGAAGCCTGTGGGGCCTCCTGGGGAAGAGGCAAGAGTTAGTCGCACGCAGTCTCCAACCGTGCGATGTTCAGTGGCAGAGAGGAGGGACCACGGGAAGAGCAACTCGGTGTTTGTCTCTCAGACTTGTCTTCTGTCCTGGCGGGCTGAGTGTGGTGAGCTGCACACACAGGAAAAGTCAGAGAAGCGCTTTCGTTCCAGACAGGGTGGCAGGGCTCAGAGTAGACCGGCACAGGGCAGCTGGCATGTGACTCTTGGCATCCGCCGGAGACCGTGACAGCTGTGGCATCTGCAGTAGCCGCCACCTCAACTGCCAGCCCTGCAGCTTCAGCAGCAGGCGCCTCCATGTCCTTGGAAGGGAGAACCAGCCTCTCCACCTGGGCAGTGGGCCTTGAGCTGGCCGGCAGGAGGCAAAAAGGACCCCTTGCTTGCCAGATACCCCTGAAGCTGTCTAGAAAAAGTCAGAGATGACCCACAAGAATGGGTCACTGTCAAGCCAGAGAAATTCCTATGACTTTAGTTTATTGCCCAGGCTTATGTGGCTTAGGGCACTGGGCTTATCCACAATACAATCACGAGAACCAATATTTACTGAGTGCTCACTCTGGGCCAGGAATTTTTCTAAGCATGATACATACATTAACCCACTTAGACTGATAAGAGCCTATGAAACAGATATCGTTCTCATCTCCATGTATCAGGTGAAGTAAGACTATTTTCAAGGTTATATAGCTAGAATGTGGGAAAGCCAGGGTCTCAACTCAGATTGAACCCAGAGCCCACACACCAGCCTCTCAGAGTGTGATCTGCCCAGTCACTGGACAACAACAAATCTCTAGTCTGCATCAGATCATCTTAATTATTTTCAATGTGCTTAGGAATTTTTTGAACATCAAAAAATTCATGATATAATCATTATGCAAATGACATCATTAAAAGCATGTTTAAATGAGAAAAAGAAGTCACTGCAAAACTCACCACTCCAAAGCAACTGATTTTATACATGCATGTTTTTTCGATCCATGCACTCACATATTTCACATAGTGAAATATAATTCTGTATTCTGGTTTTTTTCTGGTTTTGTAATATTATAAGTATATTTTTATAAGGTTATTTTCTTACTTATTTTAATTGCTGCATAACGTTCCTTCAAGTTGATGTACCATAATTGACTTAGCCAGTTCCCTATTTTGGACATTTAGATTGTTTCTAGCTTGTCACCATTGAAAAAGTTAAAAAAGGCCAGGCACAGTAGCACACGCCTATTATCCCAGTACTTTGGGAGGCCAAGGCGGGAGGATCACTTGAGGCCAGAAGTTCAAGACCAACCTGGGCAACACAACAAGATCCCATCTCTACAAAAAATAAAAAAATTAGCCAGGCATGGTGGCATGTGCCTGTAGTCCCCGCTAGTCAGGAGGCTGAGATAGGAGGATCATTTGAGCCTGGGAGTTGGAGGTTGCAGTGAGCTATGGTTGTACCACTGCATTCTAGTCTAGGTGACAGAGTGATATCCTGTATCACAAAACAAAAACAAAAACAAAACAAAAACCATTTGCTCTCACTTTTTCCTTTCATCAAATGCCTCGACTCTGTTCAGACAGGGGAGAGGCATTTAACCTGTGCAATTGAAGCTATTTTGATAGCCTTTGGCCTATATTCAAGATTAACTCAAAGATTAAAAGTGTGTGAGCTGGAAGAATTTCATTAGGTGCTATTCACTGCTGAAGGACTTGGAAGGAATGAAAGGTGAGTGGAATTACACTCAAACTATCGCTGCCAATGTGCTAGTAAGGGTGTGTGTGACAGACCCAGGCCAGGAGCCTGAGCAGCAGACTTGCAGAGGCAACATTTTTAACTTGGTAACAGATGGCCCACTGGTCAGAGCTCAAAAGGCCAAGGTTTCTTAAACTAATAGGACACAGACATATGATTCAAATGCTATCAATAACCAGAGGGACTGCTATCATCCACTTGCGAGAGGCTGCAGTGACGTGTGAATATGCAATAGATGGGAATTATTTCTTCTTTCCTAACCTCTGCTATTTCATTTTCCTAGCCTCAGATAGAGACTTTTAAAGCTCTGAATCACCACTGACTACATTCCCAGCTCCATCTCGACTCAGCCCCTCTGGGCTAATGGGAAAACCTCAGAATCTGGCGTATGCTTAGACCAGATGGGATTCAGCTTAAACCCTGGTAAAAATGATCCATTGCCCCATATCCTGAAAGCTCAGTCCTGGGCACTAAGTCAGTCCAGAGAAGCAAAGGGGTACAAGCAAAGCCAGTACTAGGGTGGGACAAGTGAAGGGCCTCACGGGCACATTCTAAGGAGGCATCACTCTCAGGTGCTAACCCTGCTCTTGTGTGACCCTGAGAGCGAGCGCTTCCTTAAACTTTGTGCCCTGTGCACCTCGCTGGCCTCACCCTCGTCCTGGCCCTGCCCTAAATTCACAGCAAGGCTCTGGCTTGATCATTTCTGTCCCACCCCTGTTAGGCTCTGAATAACTGGTTAAACCTGGATCCCTGACATTGGCCAGTGAAAAAAATGGGCAACATCTACTACAACAGTTGTCCCTGGCCTTTTTGGCATCAGGGGCTGTTTTCATGGAAGACAATTTTTCCCCGGAGTGGGGAGCGGTGGGATGGTTTTGGGATGATTCAAGCACATTACATTTATTGTGCACTTTATTTCTATTCTTATTACATTGTAATATATAACGAAATAATTATACAACTCACCATTGGTTGGGGACCCCTGCACTACAAGGTAGCAGTAATGCAAGCTGATCGGCTGACACCCTTCCCATGACCAGGAGAAAAGTGGAAGCCCATGTTCCCCAACCAACTTTCCAGCCTGAGCTTATGGACAAACAAAAGGGCCAGACAACCTGAACCATAACTCCAGTACGGACTGACACTTGTGTGTTTTAGCCTGCTGAGAGAATTAACATTCAACAGCTGTGCGTATTCCCACTGCTGAATGTGTATTACACAATATTATCAGACATTCTCCTACGCAGAGCGGCAGTATTGGCCCATTGGGTGATTCACAAGGTTCCAACACAATCCACCAGAGAAAAGGAGCTATCAAGATTTTGGTGATGAGAGAGATTGCAGCACATGGTAACAGAGGAAGACAGACCAGATATCTTTTCAGGCTGGATCAAGAAAAAGCTTTGACAGAATGAGACATGATTTTCCTTTATTTGAAGTGTTGCAGGTCTACAGATCTCCTTCCAATTTGTTCAATGTATGGAACAATGTGATGAATATTCCAACCCTGAACAGCTGGGAAAGGAGAGAGACATGAAAAATGAGGAGGGAGCCAGGTAAGTTCACATTGAATAATAGATTCTCTTGGTAACAAAACCAGAGAGAGGTTTGCCCAGGTCTAGAGAAAGCAAGGAACTCTTCCTTGAGACTTCTCTGGCTTACACTTCCTCACAGGCCACCTTGAGCATGCCTATTCCTAGAGCAAGACCCTTCAAGGCTTCCCCATGTCTGAGCCAGTGGCCTCCAACATGAGATGTGCGCACACAACTCTACTTAGGTACAGGAAAGAGTATTAGAATTATATTTTACAATCATTTGTCCTCATCTGCCTCAACTTCTATTCTTGAATAGGTTTTATGATGTACATGATATACATCATAGTACAGAAGCGATGAGTATTCATTTTGACAGAAAGTGATAAAAAATTTTTGTACTAATGTATTGCATGATTAAAAATGTTTGGAAGCCACTGGTCTAAGGAAAAGATGAAACTGCTTAGCCCAATGTTCAGGGTCCTCTGCAACTTACATATTCAACCTCCTCTCCTGCTTTTTCACTCTTTAGCCCACTCACTGCAATAAGATGGCCCTGGTCAGCCAGCAATTCCTCTTTTTTCACACTTTCTCTCCATGTGTCTCGGCAGGTGCAATGCCAGCAAATGAAGACAGCGAGTGAGGTCACGTTTGCCCGGATACATTGAGCCTCCAACCACTTTACTAGTGTAAGTTCCAGTCCTGCCCAGGGAACCCTTCCTAGATAAGCTCTCCGAGGGTAACTACCGTGTTCATAATTCTCAGTGAAACACAGCCTACTACTGCGTGCTGGAGAGAAGTAGTGACTCCGATGTATTCAACTCTTACAGACAAACATTACAACTAGTGCCTCCCCCACTGGCAGTTGCCATTACTGCTTGGTAGACTAAAAACCATCAGCATCATTGGAATTAATACTAACTGTGCACCCAGCCACGTCAGCACTGGTGCTAAAACCTTGGCAACACAAGGGAAAAATGATTCCAGGAGGTACAGTATGGAGATCCAGAAAACACTCTCTGTCTCTGTAATTTACTCCACCAGGGATCTCCCAAAGCAAAGCTGCTGGTGGGAGGGGTGCTGCATGTTTCTGCAGTTTGTACACTGCACAGTGGTGCCCAGGCAGGCAGTGGATCAAGCCCTCGATCTACTGACATTTTCTCAAGGTACCCTGAGGCAGATTGCATTTTGCAAAGATGGCAGCCATGATATCTCCCATCCCTAAAGCTCTTCTGGCAATATGACTTTGATACTCCTTTGATGGACTGATGAGGTCAAATGTCCCCTCCCTCCAAACTTGGGTGGATCTTTGTGACTTCTTTGATCAATAGAGTGTGGCAGAAATGATGGTATCTGACTGCTGAGGCTAGGCCATAAAAATGCCATGCACTCCCACAAGGATCTCCCTCACATACTCATCATCTGTGGCACCCAGCACAATATGCACCAGATGACCTGTGCGACTGTGGGCAGGCTGTGTAAGTTATCAGAGCCTCAATTTCCTCATCCATAGAATGGGGGTAATATTAATCCCTACTTCATGAGGATTAAATAAGGTAATACATGCAAGCGCATAGTATAATGCCTGGGATATAGTAAACACTTAATGTTAGCAATTATAATTATCATCACTTGACATTTGCTAGGTGGCCAATTAATATTTGTCCATTGATTAACCAAATTGTGCTGAACATAGACTAAAAAGAAGATGAAGATCCAATTGTACCCAATGGCATAGAAAGCTTTTCATGTCCAGGCTCTCTTAATGTCTCCAGCCCCAAGCTTTGCTTGTCCCAGCTGCCCTGTACAAACCACCGCAGGACATCCCCACCCTGCACCCTGCCCCAGTCTCCTCTGCATTTCCCCTCAAGCTCCATGTTGCCTCTTGGCCTCTGCTTATAAAATTCCCTCTTGCAGAGGATTTCTTTCAACTCCTCATTCCCCTTTTAACTACTTATTACTGGTACTTCAGTCCTCAGCCTGCAGGGGAACCCTTTGGAAGCCTTTCTTTACCTCAAGATTAGATAAATTCTCTCTCTCTCTTTATTCTATCCATGCAGTAATTCACCATAGGGCAATTGCCTGCTAATTTCTCTGTCTCCTTCCTCACCTAGAAGCTCCCAGAGGGCTAGATTTATGCAGTCTTCACCACTGTATTCCCAGTAGTTAGGAGTGTCCAACCAATAATAGTCTCTAATAAACACTTGTTGAACAAGTGATTGCAAGTGAAGAGTGACCCTAAAACATTAAAGAAAGGTAACAAGGTTCGGTGGCATTACTTTAAGAAAACAGCTGTGTAGTACATTTTGAAAAGATTTCCATCAAAACATTCAAATAAAATCTTAATGGAGTAAGCTTCAGTTGTCTGGAAAAATAATTTGCTTGCAATGCTTTAACAGAAGATGTTAATTAAATGGGAATGTTGCTCTCTAGTTTTCTCATTGGCCTCTCGAATAGATAAGCTCTGGAGAGGATGAGGGATGGGAAGTAGGAACCATGCTGATTCCATAGTACCAAGGATTGTGCCTTGATTACTTAGTTGCTCAATTAATATTTGATGATAGACTCAGAAATTTAGAGCTTAAAGGAACTTTGATGACTGAAGATTGTTTGATTAATACTGAACCATTTGGGACCCTGGGGAATGGACCACAAAGCAGCTGCCACTGGCTGGCAGAGGAAGGTAATACCTCGCTGCTATGCCAAGGATCTGCCCCAGGTGTCTACACTGAATGGCTTTCCAGGAACCCCAGAAGTCCCTGCCAGGACTGCATTTTCTGATTTAACTGCTAAGGCTTTCTGTATGGAACAAGGAAATATCTGCAATGATTTTTGTCCAAATGTGATTAGCACAGCATTCTATAGTATTCCTTTCCAAGGAAAGCACACCACACTTAGGCTGGGAAAACACCCAAAATTTCCGTTGTGATTGGATCCACCAGGGTGAGGCTAACAGCAATTTCTAACATAACCAAGGCCACTTCAATTTCCCACAGAAGGGTTTCTGGCACCCAGGGCTCCACCTTGGTTTGTGTGGCAAGAACCTGTTGGAGCACTGCATGCCATAACCCGTGCTTCTTGGTGTGTTGCTTGTCTATTATCAAAAATCCCAAAACTATGACATAATGGCAATAACCTTCAGAATGCTGAGTGGGTTTCCTCCCTGCCTGGGAAAGCCCTCTTCTAGACAGGATATGATATGCTGGTCTAGGAGATCTTAGGTTAAATTTTTTCTGCCACCACCAGGGTAAAAGGGAGGTGGGTATGTCAACTCGCAGTCTGTGCCCACAGACTGTATCTGAATTTCAGTCAGAGCTGGATTAATAAGATCCAAACAAGTAACTGCCAAGGGTACCAGTACAACACTGGTTTCCCCCCAGTCGCATGTATATTGATTTCTCTCCCAAAAGCACACAGCACCCTTAAGTAGGCAATTAAAAAATACTCTTTGCCAGGATTACCTGTCCTTGTGGACTGCATGCAGATATGCCGTGCACATGTGTAAGTGGCTTGATGCAACCATGCCTGAAACTGGAGTCACGATTACATAAGTTTCGAACTTCAATAGGGACAACACAATCCTACTTACTGAGATCAAGTCATGGACTTCTTTTTGCTTACATTTTAAATCCTTTCGTATTCCTATCATGAAGTTGTCTTGTTTTGGAAATTGTGAAGGAAAGCTGAAGCGAGAATAAAAACATCAGAAAAGAGGAAAATATTCTGCCAAGTTCTATGAGAACTCAGATTCTGTTTTGGCCAGTAGGAGTAAATTAATTAGAGAATCCGTTTGTATATAGAATTTTTACTAGTAGAAAACCAGTTTATTTCTGGAGTCACTAAATAAATGTTGAACAAACGTTTCAAAAACATCAATTTGAAGGGGCACCAACTTATCAGCATGCCAGGATGCTCACAATTTTGTTCCAGGCCTGATCCTGGGGGACAAATCAGAGCAGGCTCCTCCCACCTTACTTGGCCCTTGGTTTACTCTTCTCTTCTGTGAAATGAGGAAATTAAAGTAGAAGCTTAACAAATGTTTGTTAACTGAGTGCCTTTAAAATCATATGAATCTTTGATGTTCTGCCTTGAAAGGAGTAGTAAACTGGAATTTAGAAACCTACTGTGCAGGAGATTTTGCCATGACAATATTGCTGTGGTAATAAGGTTTGCTCCCAGGACGCAGCAACTGTTCCGTTGCCCCACCCAGGCAGGCTGGAATCCTGTCTTTGTTACAGCTCATTTTCCTCTACTTCTTACATAAGCCCTGTTTGGCCACCGTTTTGGGGGAAGCTGTGGGCGAGACTAGAGCCAGAGTGAGTGATCAGGGAGGATGTTTGCGGAGGCTGCCATTTAGGGCCTCCTCTTGGGGGTGGCCAGACTCCATAAAAAGCGTGTGTGAACACACCCTCAAACACATGCTCACGTCCACCTGTATTAGCCTCTAACCCAAGGCTTTTCAAATCGGAATGTGCATACAGATCAGCTGGAGATCCAGTTAAAATGCGGATTATGGTTAAATAGGTCTGGGGTGGGGCCTAAGCGTCTGCATTGCTAGCCAGCTCTAAGCAACACGGATGCTGCTGGTCCTCAGGCCACACTTTGAGTAGTGAGACTGTCCCACATCCACCACCTGATGCAGGCACACAGCACCCTTTAGGGTCTAGGGATAAGGGTAAGTCAGGAAGATCAGAGTCTAGAAGAGGGGATAAATATAGAGGCCAGCCATTATATTACAATGTTCTAAGTGTTCATCTAGGTACATATAGACGTGTATCAGCACTGGGGAAAAGGACTGAGTAGAAGGGACCAAGGCTTAAAAAAAACCGGTAGAAATCAATGGATTTCTCTCCATGGATTCTCCTGAGAGGGTCTAGGAAGGAAATAAGGGTAGTTTGGCAAGACTATATTTAGCACATTGGATGGTGACCTCCCTGGAGACAGTCATATTGTTACTCTCTTTTGTATTTTGCCTAGTATAGTTCTGGCAAATAAATTCTCCATAAATGCTTATTGACCAAATGAGTTAATTACTTATTACACTTCATTTAATTTTTATTATGGTAAAATGTACATAAGATAAATTTACCATTTTAATAATTTTTAGGTGGATAATTCAGTGGTGAGAAGTACATTCACATTGTTGTGCCACCAAAACTATATCCATCATTAGAACTTTTTCATCATCCCAAACCGACACTGTGTCTGTTAAACAATAACTCCCCATTCCCCACTCTCCCCAGTCCCTGGTAATCACTGTTCTACTTTCTGTCTCTATACATTTGACTGTTCAAGGTATCTCATATGAGTCAAAGCATACAGTATTTGTCCTTTTGTGGTTGGCTCATTTCACTGAGCATGCCTTCGAGGTTCATCCATGTTGTAGTACACATCAGAATTTCATACCCTTTTAAGGCTGAATAATATTCCATTGTATGTATATGTTACATTTTGTGTATCTCTTCAACCATTGATGATACTTGGGGTATTTCCACCTTTTGACTATTGTGAGTAATGCTGCTATGAACATGGGTGTACAAATATCCGTATGAGTCCCTGCTTTCAAATTTTTTTGGCATATAGACCCAGAAGTGGAATTACTAGATCACATGGTAATTCTATGTTTAATTTTTTGAGGAACCTCCACACCATTTCATTTAATTTTAAATTTTAAAAATTTAATTATTTAGTAGTACAGGAGATAATTTAAGCCTCTACATTCTCCTTGCTGGGAGTGACCTTTGAATCTGGTGATTTATAAAATGGGTTGTCCTTGCTGTACCTTCCCTATGAGATGTTGTGAAGGTGAAGCTGGAAGGAGCTGTACGTCGCATCACTTCATCTATGCCTGGATGGGACTGTCAGGCCTTTGGATTTCTGCACCAACCAGCCCAGGCCTCTCAGTGAAGTCTCTCTGCCCACACTGCAGCTGCAGAGAAGAGAGATGGCCCCAAGTCAATGTTGCATGGGTTTCTCCTCATAGGAGAACCCAGGTAGAGCAAAGCCAGCAAGACTCCTCATACCAAAGGTGGGATGGTTTCTGCAAATGGTGACACTGGCAATAGTGTTTTCCAGGGGGCCAATCTAACTCAGAGTCAGCCAAACCTTGGGCTGCCCAAAAGCAGAGCACTGTGAGGGTGCGGCTAAGGCTAAGGCCAGGAGGGGCTGGTCTGCAGCTGGAGGCCATTAAAATGTGGCAAAGGCTCCCTTCTTTGTTCTCAGGATCAATTTAAAGTGCTACCAGCCTGTAGGGCAGGGAGTTAAATTCCAGAAATGGGAGACTCGGGAATATCCAGACAGAATCCTGACTTTCAAACACAGGATGTCATTTTTTAAAAAGCTATTTATTGAAATAACAGACTTTTTCAAATTCATCCACAAGCTCTGTTTTCATTTTTCCATGTTCTTGTCCATAGCTAATGCAATTTTTATTGCTATTTTTACTCAATCAGTCATGCCTAGATTTCTCTTGTCTCTGCCCCACTTCTGAAGGCAGTTCTACCCAGATTATTGTCACTTTTGGGTTTCTGGGATTCGAGGGGAGAAGAGTGAGTCTCCTTCCTTCTCTGTGTCTCCTGGCTCACTACCCCTCCAACACACACACAGGCGTGCACACACACACTCCCTCCAGATGCCCTCCTCTTGGTTGGTAATGTGTTTTCTCTCACGCACTCACTCACTCACTCCAGTTTATTGCCCAGCTTCTATGGGAAAGGCACCAATTAGGAACAGAAATGTGGCTTTTTAGACCTTTGCGTATTCTGGTCTGAGTCTGACTAGAGCTGAGCGTTGCACAGGGTGCACAGGGGATGTTTACGTCAGGGAGCTCAGTGCCAGGCATCCTGCCCTACCTCAGCATCGCTTCTCTTATTTTCCTGCTTCTGAGTTCTCTCTGTCCTTTCCTCTCCACGGATGACAGCTCTCAGAAACTTCCCTTACACTAAGTGACTAGGGTAAGAGTTTACTAGAAGATTTATCGTGTTTGTATGTCACCATAACATTTGGCATTCCTAGCAAAGACAGGGTAAGACTTAGGGACTGTGGGCTCTTTCTACACCCCTAAATAGCACTGTTCAGGTTCTTGCCCATGGCAGGACCATGTCATAGGTATTGGGGATTTTTTTCTAGTGACTTTTGTTTCCCATCTCCTGTGTCATTGATTCTGACTCAAAAGTGACCTTCAGTTCAGGAGGCCCTGACAACCTTCTGCAGCTGCTGGCTTCAACCTTGCTGAACTTCTGGATCTCTTGTTTCTGGAGACCTAACTATAATTCACAACTGCTTGTTTGCTTAGGTTTTCTGCTTGGGTATCCTTTATTATGATTAAGTTAGCTGCCATGACTTAGCAGAGAGCACGCACACCTATTCCCTCAGAAATAGGCTGGCAGGGGAAGTTAGGAGGCAGGACACTGATTAGAACTTTCTCTTTCCCCACTATACCTGAGCTAAGGCTCAAGTGACCTTGATCCCCATCTTCTAAGGTACTTTTTTCGTTGATCAACAGTTTCTCCTTTTAAGTGAAAAGAACTATGGCCTAGATTAAATTCAGGGACTTGCAAACCAATATTAAGAAGACTAAATAACAGTATAACTTTAAAGTCAGAGAGGCCTGGGATTAGATCCTGGCTGTGCCATAGGTTAAGTTTTGTAAGCTTGAAAAATGTGCTGGTCTCTCAGCCTCAAGTTTGGCATCTATAAAATGGGGTTAAAACTACTACCTACCTCTTCGATTTGCTATGACATTAAGTGAGATAACATAAAACTCTTAGTTCATTACCTATGTAGCACATACTATTACATAATTGTATCTAAAAGTTACTTGCTGATAAACACTGAGCACTTACTATTGTATTATAGTACTAATTTGCATTAATTAATATGATTTTGATTGCAAATAACAAAAACTCCAGCCCAATTGGCTTTAAAATTAGGAAAAAAAAATTTTTCTCCACATAGCAATAATTTTCCAATGTAGAATGGCTCCAGGGTTGGTTAGTTCAGTGGATCATCAATGTCGTTGAGGACCCAGGTAATTTCCATCTTTTCTTCCTGTCATTTTTTACATACTGGCTTTTCAGTAGGCCATCTACTTTCGTGTCTATAACTGGGTTTACACACAATCAGCATCACAACCAGGCACAACAGCATCCAAGAAAAAAAGAGACCATGTGTGTACCTGTCTTTTTAAGAAAAAAAGAGACTCTTCCATTTCTGACCATAAAAGAGTAGCTAGTATCAAACTTGCCCTCTTGCCAAAACAACTAGAAAACTGGACAAAATATATGAAAAAACTGTTTTCTAACATTCTACACAGGCAGTACAAGGTAATCCCTGACAAGGGGAAAACAAATTAGATGAGCCCTACAATTGCCCAACATTCTTCCTGGAGGCACTTTCTAGACTACAGAGCAGTAGGAAGTCCCAAGCAGAGCATAGCAGGCTCTCTGAGTTTGGGAAACAGAGATTAGAGTTCAGAGAGGTCAAGGTTGGAATTTTTGGGGCAGGGTAGTGGAGAGGAGAAAGCTACACAGAAAAGGAATCCCCAGAAATAGGCATAAAGAGAACCTTTGAGTCTTTGGATAAATACTAAGCTGTGCAGACGCAGACTAAAAGTGCACAAGGACTGACTATAAAATAATCATTGACGATCTGCAAGCCAAACGATTCCCAGTGTTCACACAGGAATGAAAACTGTTTGTGTTCTAACCAGCTAGAGTGGAGAGTCTTCACTGAACATCTGGGCATTCAGTAGAGTCCCCAGAAAGGTCAAGTCTTAGTAGTAAGATTAAACTAACCCTACAGTAAAGGCCATCTGCCTTACTAAAGCTTAAAAACAATCCTTAAAAGAATCAAGATGGTCTGAAGGTAACTTAACTGCCTTTCCATGCAAAACCCGTCACTCTTTAAAGGAAGACAACAAAATCCAGACATTCAATAATATAACAATCACAATGCCTGGCATACAATAGCTACCAAATATGCAAAGAAGCACAAAAATGTGACCCATACCAGGAGAAAAATCAGTCAATAGAAACAGACTTAAAGGTGACAATCATGGTGGAATTTTCTAAAAAGGAATTTAAGCAGCTATTATAAACATGTTCAGGAATTCAAGGTAAAACATAAAGAAAATGAAGACATAAATGGAAACTATTAAAATAATGAAGTAGGACTTCTAGTTCTGAAAATACAATATCTGAAGTGAAAAGTTCACGGGCTGGGCTTACCAGCATAATCAACACTGCAGAAGAAAAGATCAATGAACTTGAAGACATACAATAAATCCTACCTAAATTGAAGCACAAACACAAAACAGTCTGAAAAACAATAAACAGCCACAGTGGCCTATGGGATAATATCAAGTGACTTATATATATACGTAATTGGAGTCCCAGGAAGAAAAAAGGGTAATGGGGGAAAGAAATTTTGAAGAAATAATTGCCTGAACTTTTCAAAATTTGATGAAAACTATAAACTACAGATCTCAAAATTTTAATAAACCCCAGAAAGGATAAAACAGAGAAAATCACAGGAAAATACACCATAATAAAATTACTGAAAACCAGTGATAAAGAGGATATCTGTAAAGTAGCCAGAGAAAGAGACACATTATATATAGGAGAACAAAGATAAGAGTAATGGCTGACTTTCTTGTCAAAAACACTGCAAGCCAGAAGACAATGAAATGACATCTTTAAAGTGCTGAAAGAAAAATAAACCTTACAAACTAGAATTCAATATCCAAGGGAAATAGTATCCTTCAAAAATAAAGACAAAATAAACACATTTTCAGGTAAACAAAAGCTGAGAGAATTTATCACCAGCAAACATACTGCAAGAAATGTTAAGGAAGTTCAATAGGAAGGAAAATAATACCACATGAAATTTGGGAGCTATACAAAGAAATAAATGGCTCTGGATATGTAAGCATGTGGATTCATATAACAGACATTTTTTCATATTTTAAAATTCCTTTAAAAGATAATTGATGATTTAAAACCAAGATAATAATGTAGTCTAGGATTTATAATGTCTATAGAAGAAAAATGAATGAAAACAATAGCACAAAGGAGGAGAAGGGAAAATGGAGGCAGAGTGCTGTAAAGCTCTCATATTATACATGAGCTGGTATAATATGATGTGTAGGTAAACCATGACAAGTTAAAGATGTGGATCATAAACACAGAAACCACTTTTTAAAAGAATAGCAAAGAGGTATAGCTAACAGCCAAAAGGAGAGATAAAATGGAATACTAAAAAACAAAACAAAACTCAATCGACATAAAGGCAGAAAAAGAAAAGAACAGCTAAGACAAACAGAAAACAAATAGCAGGATCATAGACTTAAACACTCAACTATATTGAAATTGCATTAAATGTAAATGTTTCAAACCCCAGCAATCATAAGGCAGAGATTGTCAGAATGGAAAAAACAAAACCCGACAATATTGTCTACTAAAATTGCATTTTAAATATAAAGTCACAGATAGGTAAAGGTAAGAGGATGAAAAAATATATCATATAAATAAGAATCTAGGAAAAATATCTGCAAAACATGTACAAGTATCTGATAAAGAATTTATATCTAAAATACATAATGAACTCTAACTCATTAGCAAGAAGAACCACCCAATTAAAAATGAACAAAATATTTTAATAGACATTTCACCAAAGAAGATACATAGATGGCAAATAAGCACACGAAAAGATGCGCCACATAATTAGTCACCAGGAAAATGCAAATCAAAAGCACAATGAGATACTACTATGCACCTATTGGAATAGCTTAAATTAAAAATGTCTGACAATACCAAGTATTGAAAACGGTATGGAGGAACTGAAACTCTCCTATGTTTCTGGTGGAAATGCCAAATAATATATTCTAAACTTTGGAAAATAGGCAGTTTCTTATAAATTTAAACATAAACCTACCATATGATCCAACAACCCCCCTCCCAGGCATTTTCCTAAGGGAAATGAAAACATACGTCCACACAAAAACTTGCTTCATAATACCTTTATTTATAATAGGCTAAAACTGGAAAGAACCCAAACATGCCTCAACTGGTGAATGAATAAACAAATTGTGTTAGAGCTACACAAAGGAATACTGTGCAGCACCAAAAAGGAACAAAATGCTGATACATACAACGTGGATGAACCTCAAGAGCATTACGCTATGTGAAAGAAGCTATATATCTCTATGATCCAGTTTATATGAAACTTTAGAAAAGGCAAAACTATAGTGATAGAAAGCAGATCAGAGATTGCCAGGGAATGGGTGTGGAGGGAGGGGACTGACTACAAAGAGGCACAGGGAACTTTTGGGGGAGAAGGATATAGTCTTTGTTATAATTGTGGTGGTAATTACATGACTGTCCACATTTGTCAAAACTCATCAAACTGTATGCTTAAATGGGTGAATTTTATTATATGTAAATTGTACCCCTATAAAGCTTAAAAAGGAAGGAAGGCAGGAAGGAAACAAAAACAGTCCCCCAAAAAGCAATGATCATAAGAAAGCTGGAGTGGCTATATTGACATAAGAAAAAGAAGGATTTTCCAAGAATCCTTTCTATAATAGAAGACTTCCCCTCACATCTCTTTAGCCAGAATTTCCTCATATATTCATGCTTAAGCCAATCACTGACAAGGAATAAAACTTACAAGGGTTACAGTTTAGAACTTTAGGGCACTCAGGCATAGAGCATTCAGGAATCACCCCCTGGGACTAGGGATTAAGCTGCCTGCCTTGTGCCATATGACTCAACAGAGGTGGGCAGACCCCTCAGCAGCATTGAGACTCTGTTAGAAAAGAGGAAAGGAGGTGTATTACTTAGGGTAACTGTAGCAGATATTAAGCCCCCACATTTCAGTGACTTAACACCATAAAAACTTATTTCTCCCTGACATAACAGAACAACGCAGTCATTCCTGGCTGGTGGCAGCTTTCCTCCATGTGGAGATTCAGGGACTCTTCTTTCTCCCCCATCTTATGGCTCTGTCATCTTAGGCCTCTGCTTCCAACTAGCAGATGGAGGAAGAGAGTATGAAGTAGCCACACAACTACTTCTTAACCTGCCCCCCGTCCAAGTTATAAAAATAATTCACCTGGTTCTGCTCACACTCACCTAGCAAGAACTAGTCATGTAACACACATCTAGATGGAAAGAGAGCTGGAAATACAGCCCCTGGCAGGAGAGTTGATTCCCAGCAACAACGCCACACTGTAGAATAGGACACATACAATATTCTGGTGGACAGCTGGCTGTCTGCCAAGGTGGAGCTGGGAGCACTAAATGTTGAGTGTCAAACCAACAGCTTCTATTACATAAATACTTATTATTATTATTATTTTTTTTTTGGAGACTGGGTCTCGCTCTGTTGCCCAGGCTGGAGTGCAATGACATGATCATAGCTCACTGCAGCCTCCAACTCCTGGGCTCAAGCAATTCTCCTCCCTCAGCCTCCTGAATAGCTGGGATTATAGGTGTGTGCCACTTTTAAAAAATTTTTTGTAGAGATGGGGCGGGACGGAGGGTAAGAGGGTGTGTCTCGCTGTGTTGCCCAGGCTAGTCTTGAACTCCTGGCCTCAAGTGATCTTCTCATCCCAGCCTCCCAAAGCACTGGGATTTCAGGTGTGAGCCAATGCACCCAGCCCTAGGGTCAGCAGCTTTTATAACTGGCAGAGCAGATGTTTCCTCAGGCTGGGCGATGACTCCACATCTGGTTCTCTTAACCTCTATTCTACATTGCTTGATGCAAAACTACACCGCTGCTCTCATCATCTGGCTTCCTCATTTGACTCAGGTGAGTGTCAGAAGGAACACTTTTGAGAATGGGCCACACAGATGAGGAAAATGTATCTGCCTCACACTCCCCAAGTGCTTTTTCATCACAATATCAAGGACCATGGAAATGCTACACCAGCCCCTCTTTTCTAGGGTAATGTTGACCCATGTCTAGGCAAATAAAAGTTTATCAGTATGTCTGTTCAAATTGGCTCATTTGGCATGAGTGACTAGTTCTCATGATTCACAGGACCCCCCACCCCCACCCAATATCACGTCTTTCACTGTTTTTTTATATTAGTACGCAGTGCAAAGTGGTCAACTTTTGTTTTTCTTGGGTTTTGTCGTACTCTTGGACTGTCCCTGGCATTGTATATTTAACACATGTGCCAAAGGCTGTGGCAGGACAGTATAGAGGAAGGAAGGGAGCACAGGAAAGGGGAGGGTTGGGAGAGGGCTTCTGTAATTTATTGAGATAGTAGTATAATCCAGGCTTCAATTTTTATTAAAAACAAAACCAGCACTCTCCCTATAGCTGCCATTGTCACAAGAACAGGTTGGAGGAAGGGAATGCTAAATGAGTTCATTCTGATTCAAAGTCCTTGTTGTATTACCTGAAAGTATGTTTATAGAGGGTGAATTTCTTCCCCTAGGAGAAAGAGCCTCACTCAAGCCATTCACTTCTTTAATCAGAGCTCAGGAACTTTCCAAGTTAATTTATTTTAAGCAATTTCCTGGTGGAAATCCAGCACTGAGGTGGTCATACCCTCCATTTGAAGTGCTAATAATTCACGTTGTAACTCCAGTCAGCTCCCTTGTCTGCATTTGGTGTACTTTGTGGAAATCACGTTAATATTCCATAATCACTTTAATATACTGTGTAATCCTGGATAAGTTACTTAGGGTCTCTGAGCCTCAGATGCCTCATCTGTAAATGAGGGGGTTGGGCTAGATCGGGGGTTTTGGAGTATTTTTCCCCAAATAAAATTTATGTGGCATGCCAATATATAAAAGAGATAAAAGCAGAAGTACTCTAATTGGAGCTGAAGCATTTATTCAGGCCTACTATGTGCTGGGCACCATGCTGGGTTCCTGGATACAAAGCTGAGTGGAACACAGCTTCTACTTGCATTCCAGTGGAGGAGGCATAACCAGATGCATAACCATAAGACACATGCATTAGATGTAGAGCACAGGGCATGGTAGGGACAGCCTGGAGAGAGAGGGTGAGCCCTTGGAGAAGTGATGAGTAGCCATAGCAGATGCCCTCCTGGGGTTTCCATGCAGCCGTGAGGACAGTTCAGAGTATGCTGCATTGGCCACCTCAAGCACACCTGTGTCTCTCCATTTGTCTGCTTTGGGGCTCTAGGCTCAGACAGGTGCAGACCAGAGGCTGGAGGAGTTAACACCTCTGGGGACCAACCTCAGCTGTTGAGGTAGGAGAATCTTGGAGTAAATACCTGAGCTTCCTGTCCCCTGAGGGACAATTCTAAGGCACATTCTACACAGTTTGTCCACAGGAGTACTCACCTCAGTAACACACTCTATTGACTTCCTTTCCTTCCCTGACTTGCTCTTCCTGTTCCCTCATTGTTACTTTCTGAAATCACTTCCCAAATGAAGGACTCACAGCCAAATCAGTGTCTTAAGCTTTGCTTTCAAGGGAACCTAACCTAAAAGAGTGGCCATGTGAAGAAGTGTGAGAGGCATTTCCAAGGAAGGGGATGGTGGGAGACAGCACAGTACATGGGAGTGACATGCAGCTCAGTGCTGGCTGGACCATACCATTTGAACTGTTGACTGCATAGAATCAGAGGCACACTACCATCCATCTGCCCAGGACACTCTCAGACCACTCCAGCCCTCAACCATTGTGTGCTTAGAGAAAGCAAACGAACTCTAATATTTGCTAACCCAGTGCAGACAGATGAGCAGTGCACTTTTCTAGGTTTAGAAAAGGAGAGTCAATTGTCTGCTGCTCTTGGAAACGACACCCTTTTCAGGAGCTCCTGTGACTCTGGTGGGTGGCAGTGCCCTCTCTCATCACACTGGGCCTTGAGTTCTAGGGTGGCTGACACAGCCTAATCACATTGCAGCCTGTCCCTGGAAGCAGAGCAGCTCATTGTGATTATTACCTCATTGTATTTAATCTGCAAATGAGGAGTTAGAATTTAAAATGTCTCTTGAAGGGCAGGAGGTGTGGACCAGAATTTTACAGCAGGGAGGACAGGAAAATGGTTCCTGCATTGTGAAACTGTGAACATAATAAAAGAAATGAAAATTAAAAAAAAAAAAGTAAAATGAGGAAAAGGGAAAATACCAGTGGCAAGGTAAGGAGGAGCTGGAAGAGAGGTTATACAAAATCATGCTATGCGTCCTAGTCATTTGCCAGAGGGGGGCCACAGATTTAACTATAAGCTTCCTATCACTACCATGAAAAGGAAAATATCACCAGTTACAAAATTTACAGAATCCATAAGATAAAAAGAAACCAGTCACTAAGGGAAAGTGCAACTATGTGCAGTACTGAGACTAGAGTAAAATTTCTCCATGGGTGCTAAGTAGAGAGTTGGCTGCCTGCTGTAATGGAGAGCATCTGTAAACCTGTCCTTCTGGGAAATACAAAGACAAAGTGCATAGGACTGATTCTTAAGACATCCCTCAATATAGGCTGATGGCATCATGACAAAATGCAAGTCAGTAAAAGCAACTTTATGGGGGTACTGATATGGTGTATCCAGGTGTTAAGCTCACTGATGGTCTACTTAGTTCATAACTCAAGGGTAGATCTTACGGTAGCTAGAAGAATGTACAGACTGCATTTACTTCGGGTAATCTTCCATAAATACTGTTTTTCTCAGCTGAGCTTTTAAAAAATATTGAAGGGCAATAAGTTTGAAATCATCATCTAGATGGTGGCTGTTCCAGGTGGGGTCACACCAGGACAGCTGGCCGTGGCTCAGAAGTGGGTCTCCAGTGTTTTCATGGGCAGGGTACCCAAGATTCTCTTCAGAAAGTACCTTTGCCCTCTAACTCAGAGGTCAATGGGTGATGAGACCTCACAAACTTTATGTCATAAAGTACAGATACAATAATTTTAGGCTGGAAAAAAATATTAAAGCAAGTGGAAACAAATCTGCTTCTGCTATAGAGGGATGAAAAACCATTCACTAAAGTACCCATGAAGTGGCTGACTGTGCAAAATGCCAGGCCTTGTACATCCTCTGAGATAGACAAAGTTGCAAAATGTTGCAAAATGTACCTGGGTAGCTAAGTGACTTTCTGCAGGGGATGAGCTACAAAGTAGATAAAAATGGGGCCGAAATAGGTAGATAAAAATGTCTACAAAAATGATGGCTTGGTTTTAGAATAATTGATCTGTAAATCCCCTCCAGTAGAGAGAAGGTAGGGTAGTAGGTGTAGTAATCTCAGTTTTTCATAATAAAACTGTGGCATCTACCTATGAGCTTCTCTGTTCCCTAAAACTGCAGGACACACGTATGACTCAGCTCCAAGTTAGGGGACAGAGATGCACAGCAAGGACAAGGACTGAACTTTGGAAGAGGGACTAGAAACAAGAGTTGCCTGGACTTAGACAAATTGGTATAATCTTGAGATTGGAGAGGACTTCCTTCAAGGTCAGCTTGCCCATGGCCTCACCTAATGCAGTAACCCCTCAATCCCACCTCACCCTCCTTAAAAGTAGACATTTAACCTCTGGTTGAACACTCTTTAGAGAGCAGAGGATACCACCACATAATGTAGCTCCCCTCATGGTTGAACTAACTCTGGTTATTACAAACTAGGCCCATTTTGTTTCTTAGTGACTCAAAGTAAGACCCTGAAGCAAAGTCTATTCCTCCTTTAAAACGCAAAACATCGAAAACAATCTCTCCAAGTCTTCCAGAAGTACCCATTTCCATATAAGGTAACTCCTGTCTGGATGGGGATTGCCAGATTTAGCAAATAAAAATATAGGATGTTCAGTTGAATTTGAGTTTCAGATAAATGAGGAATACTTTTTAAAATATAAGTATGTCCCAAATATTACATGGAGCACACTTACACTAAAAAAAGTATTCTTTGTTTATCCAAAATTTAAATGTTACTGGACATTCTGTATTTTAGCTAGCAACCTTACTCTGGATGCATTCTGGTTTGTAAATGTTGTTTTTAAAATATAGTGCCTGGAACTTAAGTAATATTCCAGTTGAACCCCGAAGTATAGCTCAAGTGAGGTGAGAAGGGGTGGCGGGGAAACCCCCATTCCTCCCCCAGCTTATATGTGAAGAGTAGGATAAAACTGTTACAGAGGGAAGGGCCTGGAAAAAATGGCAAAAATATTTTCTGTCTCTTTAAAACATCCTCCACTCTTTTTTGAGAACTAAAACCTGTATCCTGTCTCATGCCAGTGGTCAGGAGGGGCAGGGGAATGTCCTTTGTTCTTTGTGCTACAAATGGAACTGTCCTGGCGGAGGGCGGAGGTCCTGGGTGGAGGTCACGGGGTTATCTTCAGCAGAGATGGGACCGTTAGAATTATCAACTGTAGTTGAACAGCAATTGCCTGAAGCTGAGAACCCACCCTTTAAAAGCTCTGCATTCCTTCTTATTATTAGGACAAAATGGCATTTTTAGACAGTAGTCTCCATCCTCCTCATTTGCTGGCAAATTAATCTCTCTTTCCTTCTCAAACCACTTGTCCTCGTTGTGATGCGGCCTCGAGGACAAGTGCCCAGCTTTCGGTAACACAGCCCCTTCCTGTGAGGAGGTAAAGCCCCCTCCCCAGCCTACCAGCTCAAAGCCAGAGCACAAGTTGCCAAGTGGGCCACCTGTGGACACCACCCCATTTGGTAGCCCTGGCCTTAGGTAAAGAATCTGCTCCAACATCCAGCAAAGCCTCCAGCTATTTCTAACCTCCAGATGTGTTAGCACTTCTTTTTCACAATGGACTCTGCTGTCTCTATTCATTTGAGGAGATACTTTCAGCCCAGATGATAGCAAATTTGCAGAATACTACACACAATGGCTTGTGTCTCTCTGATCTATTTTCCTTCCTTTTGATTCCTTTTGCTCTTCTGGTTTCAATCTCCTCCAGTCCTTTGCAGCAGTCCAGGTCTTTTGACACCTTAAATTAGATGGTAAGCCCCTCCAGGGCAAGGGCCAAGTCAACTCTTAACAATTCTGCCTCATTCTTGGAGAGAGCTTTTATTGCAAACGCTTCGTCTGTCCGCTTCCTTAATTTCTCCTCACCCTCTTCCGCCTGGTATTCCTGCAGGACTAATGCTATGTGGGGTGGGTGCTCTGGAGATACTTTTGGCCTGGTGGAGGTGGAATCTGGGGCAGTC
Source organism: Daubentonia madagascariensis (assembly GCA_023783475.1). Classification (NCBI taxonomy): domain Eukaryota; kingdom Metazoa; phylum Chordata; class Mammalia; order Primates; family Daubentoniidae; genus Daubentonia; species Daubentonia madagascariensis. The sequence continues at coordinate 3,058,850 of JAKFHU010000913.1, read as the reverse complement.
CTAAGTCATCTAAGAACACTTTCTCCACCATCTCCCTCTTCAGCATTTTACAGGTGAAGAAAAGACAGGAAGGATTGACAATTGGGAGCGGAATGGGACCAGCCCTCAGGCAGAACAGTACTTAATCGATTCCAAACAGATAAGGCCGTTGCTGTTTGGAAGCTTGTCAGGTGGGCATTTCACCACTGCCCCATCCGTCCTCAGTATTGAGTGACTCTCTCTCATCAGGAAATGAAGGCTTCCTCCCCCCAGTTCTCCCTTTTTAACTCTTAATTCCATTCTCTAATGCTATGATTAAATCCTAAATTTGATTAGCAATCCCCTGTTTAACTTTCATAGGGGAAATATACACCTGGGCAGAGAACAAGGAATATTTTGAATGAAAATGATTTTAGTGGACTGAATTGTTGCCACGGAATGTACCCATTCCCCTGAATCCCTGCTGAAGTAGGGGTCAGGGTCATTTGGAGACTCTGTGTGTATGGGTGGGCTGGTGAAGGTGGCAGGGCTAGCACAGCCACATCTAGGGTGAGTCTTAGAACAATCAGCAAATTCATTAATTGGGAACCTTTTAACATTTTCACTCACAAAGGTAAATAATATGGTGTTTTTGCCTGATCTCAGCAGGAAACCTTGTTTGGAGTAAGAGTATGAAGACCCTCATGAGGTTTTCTGGGGCAACACCTGCAGACAGACATGAGTAATCAAGAGACAATAATGTCTGATTGTTGTGACCAGCAATCCTAAGGGTCACAGGGATTGGGCAAAGGAAACCCATGTGGGATTCACCCTCCTTGGGGGTGAGGGTGAGTCAGAATTGCTGGGGAGTGAGTTGTCCCATCCCAGGCAAGCCTATAGACCAACCAAACTGAGAACAACTGGTTGGTACAAAAGCCTTACCTGCATAGCAGGTTACTCACTCTGGCAAATAAATATCTCTCATAATAAAAGCATCATCAGATTCCAGAGTCATGAATTAACAGACTGTGCCAGTCTGCTGCGGGTGCTGTGTTTCTTTAGTTAGAAACATATTTTACCCTTTGGTAGTCAGGGCCATGCAAAGAGTGTAGTGGTTATGACCAACTGTCTGGAGTTATTAATTTATGCTTATTTGTTGCTACAGAAATGGCTCTTTGGTTGACTCTCCTGACACAGTTGACTGCTGGCCACCAGCAAGGCTGGTCCTTCAGTCCTCATTCTACTTGCCTTGTCTGGATGGTCATATTTATTCTTATCATTTCAATTGTTAACCACTGTTATTTCCATGATTATAAGATGCACCATTCATTTAATAACGCTTTGGGGCCGGGATGGAGGAGAGAAGAGTCCCCATCACATTAAATACACAACATCTATTGTAAGCCCCTCCCTATCCTCACAGCTAAAGACCTACAGATCTTTCAAGACTCATTGCACAGTCTCCCCCTCTGTGGAGCTTTTTCTGACAGCTTTCACCAGGACTGACCACTCCCTTGTGGCATCACAACTGCACCTTGAACATGCTGTCATACCTACTGAATCACGCTGCACAGACTGGAAGCATCTCAAAGGCTGGCACTGCCTGATTCATCGCTGTAGTCTCAGGATCTAGCTCAGTGCCTGCCATTCCCAAGAAATTCTAAAGAAGGCTTGGGATGGGAAAGGGAAAGGAATTACAGGGTGGGTGGACATTGCCAGGGAAGGCTTGGTGGCAAGCCTTTAACATTTTTTTTCAAAATTATTAAAAAAAACCTTTCGTGGTAAAATATACATACCACCATTTTAGTCATTTTTAAGTGTACCATTCAGTGGCATTAAGTACAATAACATTGTTGCACCACCAGGAATGAATTTTAAGTCTACAAAGGGTTCATACCTGGCTAATCACACATTCGTTAGCGGAAATAAGAAACACTTGTTGGTGGAAATAATGCTGTATCAGAGTAAAAGCAGTGTTCTCCCTAGTTTGGGCAGTTTCCCCATGAACATCTGTGGCTTGTTTTGCATATATTAATGAAAGGCTCTGGTGAGGGGGCCGGCGTGTACCAGTGCTGCTCCTTGTATGTTTGAATCATCCCTGTGAAGTTTTAAACAAGGAACACTAAATTTTTCCCAATACTGTGGGGCCTTCTGTATTCAAATCAAAAGCACAAAACTCTATTGTAAGGGGAAAAAGAGTCTTTATTGGCAACCATTTGTGTCCACTTAAAGCAATAAATATGAAGTCGTAAGAGTGCATTCCATATGAAGTACTACAGCTATTAATATACTTGTTTTTTGTTTTTTAAATGGGTGTCTTTTTGGGAAGCTGTTCTAATCAGTGCCACAGGCACCTCAGAGAGGGAGGGACGTGGGAAGAGGGAGGCAGGCCCACCCAGCCACAGGGTGTGGGTAGAGTCAGGAGAGCTGAGTCTGATCTTGCCCCTTCGCTGTGAATCCTTGAGCGTGTCACCTAAACGCGTCAGGCCTCTGTAAGATAAAGAGGTTGGAATCTATCCATGACCTTTAAAGTCCTTTCAGCTCTTTCAGACCTATGTGATAATTTTTTTGCAAGGGCCAAGCTGCTGGTTGGTGGGGTGCTTAGCGCAGCAGGAGAGGGTGAAGGTCGGGGTGTTGGCTGAACGAAAAGTGGACACGTGTGGCTGACTCCAGAGTGGTGGAACGCGGGGTGTCCCGGGATAGAGCCAGAGCGATGTGATTTCCAGACAAGTCTTTCCCAAGCCAACTTTTAAAGGTCGGAGGAAAGTTTCTTGTGGGGTGGGGGCCCCGAGGGGGGGGCTGGGTGGGCTCCGACGCCGCCTCCCCTTTAAGCGGGTGGCCCCGGCGCCTCCTCCGTTACCTGGAGCGGGGAGGGGCTTGGGAAAGTTTGTGTTTGTTGCTGGCAAAGCGCCGGATGGGAGGCGCGGGCGGGCGGGCGCTGCGGTTCTTCCCTTTTGCTTTCGGGAAGCGGTCGGGGCTGCACACTCGGCTCGGCGGGCCGGCTCGAGGGCCCGGGCGGCTGGAGGAGGGAGGGAGGGCAGGAGGCGGGAGGGCGCGAGCGGAGCAGGGGCGCACGTAAGCCCCAGCGCTGGGATTTCTCGGCTCGCGAGGAGAGCGGAGCAGGCGCGCGGCCCAGGCGGAGGAGCGCTGCTCTGGAGCAGCCGGGGGGGGGGGGGCGGCGGGGAGGAGGAGGAGGAGGAGGAGGAGGAGGAGGAGGAGGAGAGGCAGCGGGGAAGGAGGAGGAGGGGGAGAGTCGCTCCCGCCGGGCGAGCATGGGGCGCCTGGCGCCGAGGCCGCTGCTGTTGGCTCTCCTGTGGCTGGGTGAGTGCGCGCGGGGCTCGGCGGGGCGCGGGGGGACTGGCGGGGCCCCGGGGGCTCGGCGGGGCGCGGCTGCGGCGCGCGGCCTGGGGCTCCGGCGGTGCCGGGCCACCGGCCGGGGTGCGCGGGCCGCCCGGCCCGGCGGGGAGCGGTCGCGGGGCCGCCCGTAGCCCGGCGCAAATCCGCCCCGGCCCAGCGCGCGGGGTGCAAGTCGCCGCTGCGCCAGGCCGAGCCTCGCCCCCAACATGTGCGGGGGGGAGTGGCCCGTGGCCGGCTTCCCCACAGCCCTCCCTACCTGTTGGCCTCCGGGAGCCTGGCTCACCTTGAACTCCCGGCCCGGAAGGTGCCTGCGGTCCCGGCCCCGGTCCCCAGCTCGAGAGCGGAAATATGAGCCTTTGATATGCCCCACCATAGCCGCGACCGGCCGGATGGCTCGCCACACACGCGAACCCACGCTGAGTTGCCTTTCCTGGGAAACGAGAGAATCCACCAACTTCCTTCTACGAAGGTCACGGGGTAGCCCAGAGCGGTACAATGGAAATCGGTGTGCCAGCCCTCCGTCATTTTAGTCGTCGCTAGATCTTCTACCTCAGTCTTTTCTTTTAGCTGTTCTTGGCGCTGCCTAGCTGCATATTTACACACAAAGACCTAAGAGCCAGGCTTCTGCAACTTTTTCTACCTGTTACTTTTGCTCCCTTACTGTCCCCTGGCTTCCACCCTCCGGAAACCCTCCATGCCTCTTGATTTGGCCCAGTGCCCTACTCCCACCCGAGGAATCTTTAGTGGGTTTTCCCCCTCTCCATTTTCCATTGCCTCCATGCACAGACACCATCTTCACGAAGATATACATGGTTATCTTAACCAGCCACGGAAATATGTTTATTAAGTGCCCACCATGGTAGACGAGGGCTGACCCTTAAATGCTCTGATTTTCTTGAATCCCTATAGTCGGTGACTGCCAAGACAAGATGAATCCTGTGACCTGGCCGCGGGTTCTCTTCCAAGCCCCGAGAGAAGGCAGATCTGAATCTTTTATAGAGCACATGGTGTGTGGTGTCTGTCCCAGCCAGGCCCCAGCTGCACACAGGGTAAATGACTACTCTGCACTTTCGATCAGAGGGTCCCAGTGGAGGCCTTCTACAGCCACTCCCCTCCTCCTGGCACCAGGGCCCACACTTTCCTAACCCTCATGACTCCTGCTGCTGGTGAACCAGCCTTTCTAGCTGCTACTGTGTTTTCTTCCTTCATCTTTGAGGGATTTTCTTGAACTCACTCCCTAAGAGAGCTCATCTAGCCACATTTCTTCAATTGTAACCCATGTGCAGAAAGCTTCCAGGTCTTCCACTTAGCTTTGTAGCATCTCTTCTATGGTCTCTGATCCTAGTGCTATTAATCTTCCTCTTTCACTCTGGGACCCTTGTAAGTTCTGTGTTTGTTACACACTGCTGGTGATAGTCCACACCCATTAATTGGCTTGTATGTCTTGGTCACACAGAGCTGTGGCCTGTGGTTGCACAGATTGCGCACTGTACAACTCTAGGAGCTGCTGTTCACTTTGTAGTCTATGTGAATGACTCCCCCTAGAGTTGTGCAATTCACAACCTGTGCACCAGTTAAGAGGGTGAGGTGAGGTAGAATTTGAAAAGAATGCTCTTGAGTAAATATGGTAAGGGGGAAAAAGGGAGAGGGGGCAAAAAGAGACTGGCAAAAGCAAAATAGAAATGGGGAAAGCACAGCTTGGGGAATCTTGGTTGCACGCTAGTGTATCCTGCCCTAGCTGAACATCTCATGTTAACTTCAAAGGGAATCTCTGTGGTGTCACCAGCCAATGCCTTTTCACCCAACAGTTCTCTGAACTGTCGATGTTGCACCTGGTACCCCTGTCCCCCCAGAATCTCACTTGATGTGGCTTCAGCCTGACCTCTGGGAAGGCCTCCCTGTGTTACACCACTCGAACACTTTACTGATTCCTGAAACTCAATATGTTTGATAAGCAAGATCATCTTTCCTCCTGTATTACATCCTGGGTGTAATCTTGGTATCACTGTTCTCTTTGACCTCCACGTTCACGGTCTCTCAATTCTCTGGCTTTTCCCATAGTACAGACTCCAGTTTCTTCCTATTCTTCCTATTTCTACAGCTACTGTCTTAGCCCAAGTTCTGATGGTTCCTCACACAGATAACTTCTGATGTCTTCCTGATTGTTTCTTCTAGCTTCCCTTCTAAGTTCATCATTTTCCTAAAGGATCATTTTTGGGGCTCCCACCTTTACCCATTGGGTCCTTATGGCTTTCCTCCAAGGAGATGTTGCTCCTTATGTTCTGTCCCCTCTGGTCTTCTCTGGGTCAGACACTTCATTCTAAGGTACCTGTTTGCTATCCTTTACATAGACTATAGTTAACCTTCTGGCCCCTCCTACTTCTCACCTCTTGCTTGTGTATTTCCTTTTTATCCTAAAATTGACTTCCTCATGAAGCCTTCCTAACTAAGTCTGCCTACTGGAACCCACTGAGCTTCATGGAGCAGGTTTCACATCTGTTGCCTGTGTCTGACCTGTCTTGTCCATCCATTCAATATGACATTTCTTGAGTGGCCACTCTGCCCATAACAGTGTGTTCAGTACTGGGAGTCCCAGGCAAATGACCAAGACACAGCATCTCACTGAGTGGTTGGTGGGTGGGTGGACAGATAAGAAAACGGCTAACCACAGGACAGAATGAAGTACCTGACATAAACACCAAGTGGTGGTAGAAAGCAAGGAAGAGGATGATTAATTTTGACTTGGGGGTTGGGGCTGTTTTTGCCAAAGAGGTGACATTTGAGCTGAGTCTTGAGGATAATTAGAATTTTGTAAGAAAGGATAGAAGAGCATTCTAGGCTCTGGGGAAAAGCATAAAGTGTGGATGAGTGGAAGTACATGGCTCATTCGGAAATATCACGTAAGTTCCACATAACTGGAGCAGAGAGGAGGAGGAAATAAAGGGGGTGTAGACTGAAAGGTGGGTTTGGGGTAGATCCTGTAGGTTTTGTGTGCTGTGCTGAGAAGTCTGGACTGTGAGGGGTGGCTTTATTGGCCCTCTTGGTGTTGCCAGGCAGCCTGTGCTTCTTTCTTCATGGCCCTTGTTTATTTCTTTGTATATAATCGTCTGTCCCCTCCCTTGATTATAGCCCATGGGGGCAGGGACCATGTTGGTCTTGCTGACTATAGTATCCCTATTACTAATAGGGTATATAGCACATAATGGGTGTTTGATAAATATTGGCTGACTGAATACATATAAATGTATATGTCCTTTTATCTGTGGGAAATGGGTAGTCATTACAAGTTTGCAGGGTAAGATTAACATGACAGGGTGATGTGTTTGAGGAGGATAAATCCTCAACTAGTGTGCAACATGAATTGGACGGCGGAAGGCATGGAGATTGTGGAGAGGGATTAACATACTCTCTTTACGTCTTTATTTTTGCAACTCCACCGAAATAGTTTTTAAATGTCAAAAGCATTACATCTGTATTTTAAAATTCAAATAATATAGAAGGGTCTTGTATTAATTAGGTAAGCTAAACTGCTCTAACAAATAGATTCAAAGCATACCAGGTCAGACGATAGAAGCGTCTTTCATAACAGTGCCAAGGGGTTGCTTCAGAAGGAAATGTTGGGTGGGACCCCTGCTCCATGCCGTCATTCTGGTTCCCAGGCTGGTGGCAGTTCCACTGTCTTCAACCCATGGTTTCTAAGATCACTTTGGTTGTCACCATCACCATTCCAGCCTTCACGAAGGGGGAAAGGGCATGGAGTAGAATACACGGAGGCTTTGTGGGCCAAGCTTGGAAGTGGCACACCTCACTTCTGCATACATTGTATTGGAAAGAATTTAGGCCCATGCCACACTAGCTGCAAGGGAGGCTGGGGAGCCATATGCCAGCTACTAGGGAAGAAGTGAAGGACAGATTTGGGGCTACAGCTAGCAGTCTGTTAGTTATAGAGGATATGAGATCTAAAGAAAAATGTGCCCACCCTCCTGCCCAGGCATAGCCATTCCTATATAATGTGTGTGTGTCTGCATATTGAATATTCTGTTTGTTCTTTTCTCATAGGTCCTGTACAGGCACTGCACCTAACAGGCACAGAGTAATAATGGCTACTATTTAGATTTCATATCAAGCATCAGGCTCTTACATACATTCCGTTATCTATTCCTTACAGCAACACTTGGAGAAAGTCACTGTTATTTTCTCCTTATTACAGAGGAGGAAACTGAGGCCCAGAAAAGTTAAACAACTTGTCTGAAGTCATACAGGTATTCCATGACAGAGCCAGGATTTGATCTCAGGCCTCCCTTCTGCCTCTGCTAGGGAAAAGTTGACTGATGTTCACCATAACCTTATGCTATGTACTGCTAGTTTAGGCAGAAAAAGGATGGTAGTGGTTTGAAAGCAAAAGTGTGGTTAAAAACAGGGGGATCCAGGGTAAGTGCAGCCAAGGTACACTTTCTGAAGGGAAGGGAAGGGCAGTGCCAGCATGCACCTTGAAGATGTGGCAACTCTGCAGCCCCTAGCAAGTCACCACACCTGCTCTGAGGACAGGGGCTGAAAATGTAGCTGCCTCCAGAAAGCAATGAAGGAGGCGAGGGCCAGCAGGAGGAACCCTAGTGAATCTGAATCCATCCAACTTTAACAGTCTTTGAAGTGCTGTGGCCTTCAGAGATTCCTTGGCACTCATTTTAGCCTTGTTAACAGAATTCCTGTATCTGCCAAGCTGATTAATGCCTGCCCTGGCTATAATTATTCTTATTAGCCTGCTGAATGGGAACTCTAGTTGTCAGTGATCATTCCTTACAAGGCAATCGGGCTAGTCGGCATTTATATGGCTATTTTGTTTTTGTGATGAGCTGCTGAGCTGATTTTTTCCCCCATAGATTGAATGTACATTTTCATATTGATGCTGTGTCTGGCAGTTAAATAAGGTGTGTGCTTGTCTGTCGGTGCATGTCTGTCTCACTCTATCAAATGGAAGTTGGGGGAAAGCTGCCAGGGCAGTTCATAGTTATTCAGTTTAATTGCATTGGTTTCTTAAAGGCAGGGTGGCAGGGTCATTTGACTCTGCTTTGGGAAAATAACTTGAACTGGCAAAAATTCTTCATAATTTATCTTCTGGAAAAGGCGAAGTGCTGCAGTTGGCACAGTGAGTGGTTTTTTACATCTTGGAATATTTCCCCCCACACCAACTGTAGTCTTTGGGAAGCAACAGAATTAGACCCAGTAGTTAACACTGTCGTGTCCCGGCAATGTGATTTCCAGGAGACTAGTGGTAATGGCACTGTGTATACATTTGTGTTCTTCAAGTGCTGATTTCTTTACAATACTCCCTAAGTGTTTGTGCTAGATTATGGGGTCGCTAAGCAGCATGATTCAAGTTTAAGTATGATGTTCTGGGACCTTAATTGCATCCTGTTTCACACCTTTATAAGCAGCCAGAACGTGAACGCATTTACATCACTCAGGATATTTCAGGGGAGTGGAGAAATACTGTGTGGCTAGTGTTGCTCTGTCTAGGATGAATTTGGCTTAGAGTGGTGGAGAGCAGAATTGTGCTTAAGGGTTCAGGGCACATTCCAGAATGGGTGCAACCTTGGAATCCTAATGAAATAGAGCCAGAGTGCAGACAGATGGATTACTTCTTGTACCTTAAGGGTGACACCAAGCCAAGAATTCCTGATAGTGGCTCTTCCTTGTTCTTATTTAAAGCTGGACCAGGCAGAACTTCCCAGCTTGTGGGCCACGGTAAGGGATCCCCATGGGTTTGAGGTGGGTTGCAGGTATGTCATGATGTTGATGCCCACAGGTCAGAGGCTGCCTCTTAAGCCCAAGGCCTGTTTACCCAGAGAGCTATACAGAAATTATCATTTCCTGTGTGTGCTATGATCTGACAAAGGTTGGCAGTTTTCTCTTTCACTTGTGAACCACAGCCCTTTAGCCCAGCCTTGGGGTGAGTTGTTTGAAGAGGCAAGGCAAGATGCTAGGTAATGTGGCTAGCGGCCCATTTCTTCATTCAGCAAATATTGAGCAAGTGCCTACTACTACGTACCAGGCATTGTTCTGAGTGCTGGGGGTTCCACAGTGAGCACAGCAGACTCCGATCTGCCATCAAAGGGTCGGACAGGATGTTTTAGATATGTGGTTGGAGATGTCACCATCAGGTGGATGACTGAGACAGGGTAGGTTCATGGGGATGCCTGCAGTTAGGGCACAGGAAATGGGAGGGAGAGTTTTAGAAGGGGTGGGAGAAGAACCGGGAGAGCGCCCTGTCGGAAGCCAAGCAGAGATGGATGTGAGTGGACTTGTTAAAGAGGGATTGGTCAAATGCTGCTGAAAAACCAGAAGGATAAAGACAAAGAGAAGCCCTTGGATTTGGACACTGTGAAGTCTGACCAAACAGTGAATGAAGAAGCAAAATCACAGAAGTCGAGGAGTGCGTGCAGTGGGGAAGGATCTCTGAGTCAGAGACTATCGCCCACCTTTTCAGGTGGTGCCAAATGGAAGCCCTCCGTGAGGGTGGTAGCTCAGGGCATGGCAGGACCAGACTGATTTGAACAGGATCGGGGAGATTCCGGGGGAGAGACAGGCTGCAGAGTGGTGAACAGGCACGAATGACTGCTGGATCAGGACTGCAGAGAGGGTAGGATGGTGGGGTTGGGGTGCAAATAGAGGCCCTGGCCTTGGAGAGTCTGGGAGGAGGGGACGTGGAGGGAGCAGCGTGGTGTGGACTGCAGTCTCTGCAGTGCTCTCAGTTTTTTCATCCCTAAGAGTGCCCCCCAGACATGCTAGTTAGAGATTATATGTATGGTCCCCTTCCTTCTCTGCACACATTTAGTTTCCCACATGTCCCTCTGGATGTTGTCTTCCATGTTGATTGGAGGAATTAACTGACTCTCTGATAGCTGCTTTTAGGTCTTCAGCTGTTAGGTAGAATCTCCAGCACAGGGACTGTTTGCCATTTTATAACCTATCTTTCTCCCATTCACATCAGCTAAGAAGATTTTAATAGTTTCCATTACAAATAAACCATTACCTGTGTTTTTAAAAACTACTACTGCTCTTTATACCCTTCCCATCCCCCACCAAGCCCCCTAGTTGAAAGAGAAAAAGTAGGGTTCAGGCTTTGGAATCAGCCCTTCACTTGAATCCTGCCATGAACCTTGGACAGGCTTCTTTTTTTTTTTTTTTTTCTTTTTGTATAAATTTATGAGGTACAAGTGTAATTTTTGTTACATGCATAGATTGTATGGTGGTCAAGTCAGGGCTTTTAGGGTATCTGTCACCCAAATAATGCACATTGTGCCCGTTAAGTAATTTCTCATCATCTACCCCCTTGCCCTACCCTCACCCTTCTGTGTCTCCATTGTTTATCGTTGTATTCTCTGCATTTATGTGTATGTATTTTTTAGCACCCACTTATAGTGAGAACATGTGATATTTGACTTTCTGTGTCTGGCTTGTTTCCCTAAGATAACGATCTCCAGTACCATCCATGTTGCTGCAAAATACATGATTTCATTCTTTTTTGTGGGTGAATAGTATTCCATTGTGTATATGTACCACATTTTCTCTATCCAATCATCCATTGGACACTTAGGTTGATTCCATATCTTTGCAATTGTGAACATGAATAGGTTTTTTAACGTCTTTGAACCTCACTTTTTACCTCTGTGAAATGGGTATAATACCTCTCGTGCAGGTCTGTCATGAAGATTAAAAATAATATATCTAGAAAAATGCAAACATTAATGTATGTAAATTCCTAGAACTCTGCTACTTCAAGTGTGGTCTGGTAACCAGCAGCATTGGCAGCACCTGGGGTAATCTCAGATCCAACCTGCTGAATCAAAGTCTGCATTTGAACAAGTTCCCCCGGGTATTCAAATGCATGCTAAAGTTTGAAAAGCCCTAGTCTAGAAGGGTGCTTGAAACACATTATTCAGTGGCCTGGGCTTTCTCTGTGAGACTGAGGCAAAGCCATGGTCAGAGTCAGAGCAGGAGAGAGTGGGCAGGGGTGGGCGCTGTGGGAATGTGGCAGGTGTTCTGTTAGTGATGAAGGATGGGGGAGAGAGTAGGTCTGTAGTGGAGGAAGTGGGTGTGGTTTTGTGGCTTTATCCCACCAAGTTTGGCAGTCTAGGAGGGATGACATGATGTGGTCTGTCCATGGAATGAGGGTAGAAGGATGAGGGATGAAGGGACCAAGGGAGCTGATGAGAACATCACAGGAAAGGTTGGCCAAGGAGTCCAAGGTGGGATAGGCAGGTGAGTGGGACTTTAAGGCCTGATGCATCTGCAGAAGTTGTGAGGCGCTGGAGGGCACGACAAGGGTATAAAGGCAGATTCAGAGGTGCATGGAAGTGGGTGTTCTAGGAAGGTAGGAGGTGAGGGTCAAGAGAGGTAATTTCTGAGTTCAGGGTCTTAGCAGTAGACATCTAAGGGGTGATAGGCTGGGTGGCCAGTAGACAAATAAGCACTCATTCAGAGTTTTTGCCTCTTCTACCATTTTGGCCAGTTTAGCTCTAGTATCTGACCAGGTTGGGCCTGAATGGATTATGAGACAGGAGTATGACTTTTTAGAAGCATTAGCCCAGGTATTGTGGGGAAAAGGTATAACCTATGACTAAGGTGAATTGGGGTTGGGAAGCAGGCGTGCTGGGGAGGAACCATTGTGAGGATTATTTCCACCTTAAGAAATCCTACCTACCTTTTATATAGCATTTATTTTGTGCCAGGCACAGCACTTTCCATATACTAACTCATTTAGTAGGCTTCATAACCCCACAAAGTTGGTACTGTTATCACCTCCATTTGACAGATGAGGAAACTGAGTCACAGAGAGGTGAAGCAACTTGCTCAAGGTCACACCGTAAGTGCCAGAGCTGCCAGGATGAAACCCAGATGGTCTGGCTCCAGAGTCTGGGCTCATAACCACGGTGCACCACTCTGTCTTCCTGTGTTAGTCCAGATCGTTCAGAGTCAAAATATATCTTTGAAAATATAGAAAGGAATTGATATAATTAGCTAAAATGTGACAACATTTGTTTCCTTGTGTTTTAAGACAGGAGGCTTGGATTCTTGCCCTCATCCTCCACTCACTAGTTTTGTGACCTTGGACAAGTTGCTGAATAGCTCTTAGCCCCTGAAAAATAGGGTTGGGCTAGCTGATCCCTCAGGTCTCCCCTTCCATCTCCAGAATTCTGAGTCTACGCTGACCCCTGCTGTTGGCCATATGGGCCTCTTGGTCCAGCCCTGGCTTCCCTGGCTCCTTGCCCGTCTTCTGAGCACTCCCTGTGATGTCTGTAGCATGTGCCTGTTGTCTCTCACCTGCCTGGCACCTCCTTGGGAAGCCTCTAGGAATTGTTTATTGTTCTGTCCTTGTATCAGCAACTGCTTCCTCATTCCAGCCCGTTTCCTGTGCTGTGAAACTAGGGGTGTTTCCCTGTGCTTCTCTAGGGTATGGAGGTGTCCCCACTACCAGGCTAATGGGGCTTTCAGACAGACTTCTGGGGAAAGTCACAGAAATGCTAAAACCAATAAAGCATTTTTAGATGACAGACTATTTCTTATTATTACTGATTTTTGTATGTGCAAGTTTTGTTGGGATATTAGCCATGAGTAAGTTGGAATTGAGTGATCAAGCCTTGACCTTCAGAAATGTGACTTGTGTTTTCTTCCACATTTAGCCTTAAGTCTAGGGAAGAGCCTGGTAGATGGTTATGTTCCACAGGTTGTCCTTTTCCTGATACACCCCGGATCACAGTGAGAATAGACACAGACATCTTTTAGATGTATCCAAATATTGACACTGCTTTAGATTTTATGCCCTTCCTGAAGGGTAGAAGGGTTGAAATTCTGACATTGCCAATCAGTTGTCTTAATTGGCTAAAAAAAAAATGTGTTCCTAGTATTTGGGGATTTTCTTCCTTTTCATTGCCTTGGTCTAAAAGGGGAAGGTTCAGAATGATGCTGGGTACAATACCACTTACTAAAAGGGTACGTTCTAGAAAACCTGCATCCTATTGGTAGGAACTCATGTTGCTGACCTCAGTCTTCGCTGCGTCTTGGCCGCTGCCCAGCCCTCCCTGGCTACTGTGAGGTGCCACTATTGATGCTGCTGCTAAGCTCAATGACGTTATCTCACTTGTCTTGGATGCAGATATTTTTGAGGCTTACCAAGAATCCTCTAGGAGTGAATTCTGGGCTGTGTTTGAAGTAACTTGCTCTTTTGTGCTATTCCAGAGGTGAAGGGGTAAATAGTACTTTATAAATGCATTGCCCCTGTAGGATATATTACGAACAGAATATATTAGTGGATTTGATGTCTGTCCATGTGCTGCTACTTTGCTTATGTTGCAATGAGGGGTTAAAAAAAACAAACCGCTTTTGGCACAGCTATTCATTTTTCCATTTTCTGAAAGCTGGCACATCCAAATGTGTTCTTATTTATTAGAAGACATTATAGTTCATCATCTTTGATTGAGAAATCCTTATAGTAAGTTCCAAGTTAAGACCATATCTCTTTTCTAAGGAAACCTAGATATTAAAAAAAAAAAAGACCATAGCGCCTAGCCCAGAGCCTGGCACAGGGTAGGGCAAGTAGTCATATCAGTCGAAGTAAACACAGTCGTGACCCTTGAAGGAGTAAATAATCTGTGTCCAACTCTACTCTGCAATGCAAGACATTCCTACTTTTCCTTGTGGTCTTATTTTTTAGTACTTCAGCATCATTTAGGGAATATTTACCATGTTTCTAACACTGTGCAAGATTTCAAAGGAATTAGGAAATGGAATCCAAAATGGAACAGAACCAGTTATAACTGAACAGCAGAATGGATTGTAGGTGCTTTTTAAAGGTCTGAGTGAATGAGTTATTAGATTGCTTTGTATATGGGGCTGTCAGAATTACAGGCATGAAATGAAGGCGAGGGGCTGTTATTCTAGAAAAGGTCCCTGGAGCAGGTAGGGTTGGAGAGTAGAGAGCTAGGAGCAAGAAACCATTTCGGGTATGAGAAAATGGCCAGTGCAGTTTCTCAGAGGTGGGTGTTGGTAAATGTGTGTAGGTTGGTGTCCCATTTGGGGATTAGCTGACTTAAGCTGGAGAAGTAAGAGAGACCTCAGGGGATGTGGATATTAAACTCTGGGGAGGGGAGGTTGGTGGAGAGGAAGAATGTGAGCAAAGTCACCCTGAAAGGTGTTGGCAGCATTGTCAGTGCCCACAGAGCAGCTGAGAGCTGGCATGCATGAGGCTGGTGAGGTCTGCTGGGGCTTACAGGAAGCTAGCCTGCTAAATTAAGGTGATAAGTCAGGCCATAATCTTATTTTTGGTTGTTTCTTATAAGGAAAACAGCTCACAAAACAATTACTGATGTTCCCCTTAGGTAGTTTATCAGAGCATTTCTTCAAAGGACTATCACCGGATAAGAGACACAGATAAGTTTTAGAGGAAGGATGGGGAATTTTAGTTGGTTTTCTATGGAAACAAGGTTTATGCAATCATGTGGTCTATTCATCAGAGTCCCACTTTCATAACAATTTATCGCACAAACAAATTTCATCCGAAACATTGGTATGAATCCCAGAAAGCTTAGTGTTGTACCTGGCTCATAAAATAACTGGGGAAGGTACTTCTGTTAGCGCATCTCTAGAGTGTCACATAGGTGGCAAGGTGGTATATACTGCCCAGCGGTACATTCCAGCACTGAGTTAACTGACACCAGGCTTAAAGGTAACTATCGTGTAGCAGGATGTGAGTTTGGTCCTAAGAAAATGGCAATCATAAGGCAAGTTCTGTTTTCTGTCTACTGTGTTCATTGAAGGCATTTGGACCTCAAAACAAAGTGTGAAAACTGAGCATATAATCAAGTTTTGATGACTCCTCTTAAAGTTTTCCTAAGTATCCCTCACTCCATGCCCTTAGAAACCATTATAAGATGTGTGCACACATTGCCCTTCTTTGGTTTATGTATTTGTCTTGGAATTACTTCTAATTGTTTGATTCTTTGGATTTCAAGTGAGTTCTCAGTTCCCCAGAGAGAAAAGGACGCAGTGGGACCCAGGAGTGCTGCTGCCCATGGCACAGGCCAGTTCTTTGTCATGGGCTCCCACTGAGACCCACTCCTTCAGAGCACAGCCATCAGTTTATGATGGTCTGTTTATTAGGATGAGTGTTTGTCTGTCTGACCCCAGACTGCGAGCACCTTGAAAGCAGGACCATGTCTGTTTTTGCTTACCTCAGTGTGTAGGAACCTGAATCTTTGAATAATTGAATTAATTTATAGGTTTAGAAAACACCTGTAATGTATATGCTACATATATAATATATACTGTATATGGTATATACAATACATATATAAAATAAATATCTAAAATTGTGGACCTTAAGTCATAAAGGGGGCAGAAGTTATGTGTGTGTCCTTGCTCTCTTTCATATGTGTGCTTATTATCTGTTTTTGTTACTATTTAATATTTCGGAAAGAATTGCTTGTGACTTCATTTCTAAGAGATTTTTGTGGTAGAGAAGGAGAAAATGGAATCCACACATGAAAAAGAAGGGGTGGGAATGTCTCTTTTCTTCCTCCTGTGGATTTTCTCAGTTCTTTCCTTGGCAGCTTGTGTGGAAGACAAACGACTCATGGGTTCTCACTATTGTCTCTCCACTCCCTCCACCCCTTCCTCCCTTTGTGGGGTTGATACAACTTCTCCCATCCCCAAATGGCATCTGTGCCCTTCCTGGGCTTCATCCTGGTTGTTCACAGTCTACAGAAGCAGACTTCTTCAGTGCCAGTGCATGCCTCAAGCGCCTTGTGGCTGGGTTCATCCAAACCACAGACCGTCTGCTTGTCATCACGGTCTACCAAACAGCCAGCGCTGAGCCACGTCCGAAGGAAGGGGTAGGGGTGCTGCTGCCTACAGCATGTGCCTGGTCTCACTGCCTGGTTCATAACCACTATTATCTACCCTGTGCATTCTAGACCTTGGGGCCCATAAAGACATAGATACAGTCCCTCAACTCCTGTAGCTGCCAGTCTAGATGTGGAGGTGTGACATATACACAGGAAGAGAAGTGGCATGGAAGAAATTTCAAGGATTGTTAGAGACCAAAAAAAAATACCAAAAGTTTAGATAAAAGGGAGGGCCTTCTGGTGTACTTTAGGCAGAGGTGCTTTTGCAGAAAAGGTAGGAAAACTGACATGATCCTCTGCACCTGTTTGTGCCATTACCTGTGTCTCCTCTCTACATGTGCATGTATTTTTAAGGGCTTTAGTGCCATGTCTGGATTGGGAACCTTTTGTAGGAATCCAAAGCACCCAGGTAGTTGGCTTTTACTAGCCCCAAAGAAGAGTGTTAATACAATTGATGTGGTGACACTTGGGTTTGGAATGCTGAGACTGTGGTGTGAGAACTGGTCTCAGCTAATGCTGTGTGTCACAGTGGCTCCATCCACATGCTCTCCACTTTCTCGGATGAGCTTGGCGAAGAGCTTTTTGAAAGTTCATTGATGAGGGGCCGTTTCTGAAACTAATGAGATTAAGTGACTCCTGTTAGCCCACCTGGATGATGATCTGAAGATCAGTTCTGGCTCTGAAGTTCCAGAAGCTTATTGAGATAGGAGTGATCACAGTCATTGCATCACCAGGCATGTTGCTGGGCTGGGGCTGTGGTTAGCAGCCCCTGCAGGGGCTCACAGACCAGCAAGGGAGGCAGACGAGCAGTCACGCTTGGGGTGATCGTGGTGGTGGGCGGACCCTTGGCAGGCCCCTTCTGAACGCTGCCTGGACATCAGAAAAGGTTTCAGTAGGGTGGACTCACTTGAGCTCATTAAGTCTTGATGCTCGGAAGGTTTTTTTCTGGAAGAGAAGGGGGTGGGTAATTTGTTTCAGGCAGAGGGAAGAGCATGGGGACAGAAATACACCCATTTATAAGAGCATGTTTGTTCTTAATGAATGAAGAAAGCGTTTTTTTTTTTTTTGCAACTAGAGTGGAGGGTTGAGTTGTAGGTTCTTTAGGGGGAAAGTTGTAAGAGTGTAAAAAGCCTTGTATGTCACCTGAAGGAGTGTAAGCTGGACAGTGTAGGTGAATTTGTCTATTTTTTTCTGGTTCTGGCTTCTCCAAAATGCTCTAGGTCTCTCATTTCCGTTATTTACTTGATGTTTTAAAAGATCCTCATCTTGTTGCAGGACTCCTCTCCTCCCAGCTTTTCTATGAAGCCAACGTGCTGTTCCATCTTCATTGACTCTGACACTTAGCTAGGTGTTGGCTCATCAACTGTATGTGATGATGTGGTTCTGCACACGGTAGATGTGCAGCAAAGGATTGCCAAATGAAGGAATAAAATATCAGATTAATGTAGTTAAAGTCTTTTCCTTAGTCTTTTTCTTTTCAGTTCCTTGCAAGGCAAACTGTCACACTGTACTGTTTACTGAGCCTCATCGGGGAGGCTAGGCATAGATCCCTCATTACCCATAGCATCTGGCTACACGTCTGTAAATGTCAAGGGCAGGCTTAAGGTGTTGCTGGGGAGGAGGGATGGACAAGGCAAAAGAAGAGCAGAAAATGGATGTAGGAAACAGTCAGATAAGGGGAGAGAGGACAGAGCTGCCCAAGGTAGGGAGTGGGGGAGAAGTTCACCAATTATCTCAGGTGCCCTTCATGCCCATATGCAAGCTTAAGCTCAGTATGAATCCTCCATTCTCTTAAACTAGAGGCTGAAGGGAAGACCAGGTGTTCACGCAGAACTTGGCAGACAATGTTGGCCAGTTTGAACATGGAGAGGATTAAAAATGGCTGAGTAGTGAGGGATGCTGGGCAGTGCTTGGGCTTCTAGCAGATGTTAATTTTATAGAATGCTCTAAAATAATCCTTGTGGATAGATCTTGCCTCAGCCTTTTCTATCTCTGGTCCTTGGACGGAGAATTGTTTAAATCATTTCATGTTTATTGAGTTATTTTGGTTACTCATCAGTACAGATTGCCTCTAAGTGGTTTTTGCATCTTTTTTTTATTGTTAGGTCACATAACTTCTCAGAACCTCAGTTTCCTTATTTAATCCTCTCAAGGTTGAGTATTAAATCATGTGAACAGGGTTTGCAAACTGTAAAGCAATACTATAAATGTAAGGTGGTTTTGTCAATTACTGAGTCCTAAAGGGCAAAGCTGTCTACTCAATACTTAGTTTACTATATTAGTTAGGGTTCCATCAGGGAAGCAGAGCCACTGTAAATATTATGGAATAAGGCATTTATTAGAGGAATTAGGCTTTACACAATTATGGAAGGAGCTGGGGAAGTGAAGGTCTGAAAAGGAGAATTGGAGGATCAGGGAAAAGTTACTAGTCAGCCCTCATGAAGCACTGGTAGGGTGGCCAATTTTAAGCTTGCAGAAGAATCTGGAAGCCAGGCCACGTGGGCTGGTTTAGGGGTCCAAAGAAGGGTAATTGCTTCTTTGCTCACCTATGAGATCGCAGCCAAGTGTCTGGTGGTGTTGGGGTCATGTGGCTCCATAAGAATAGCATTTGGGAAGAAAACAGGAGCAGAAAGAGCAAGGACAAACCGGACAAAAGGTGCCCACTAGCACCTTTGTACCTATCTCATTGCCTTTAACCATGAGGACCACTGGAGCATAGTGGCTGCAGCTTTACTTCCACCTCCCAAACCTCTCATGAAGTTCTGGTTTGTCCAACTCTAACCCAGAACTGCACAGAGAAGAGGACCCTGGGAAATGCAGTTCCAGCTTAGCCAAGGTGACACCGTTCAGAACCCCCCCATTGCATAATGTAGCATTGAAGATTTGGCATGATTCTGGCCTCCTGGCATCTCTCAAAGGCTACAGAACTGGAAGCAATGTCATGGTTGTATGATCCAGTGCTTCACTAGTAAGAAGGAATTCGGTTAGTTAATGATCCCGTCTTTAAGAAATGACTTGCAGTTTTGTTTCTCAGTTGTTGGTGGCACCGAGTCTCTTTCTGTCTTCCTTGCCATTCTTGTCTATAACGCAGGAGGTAATGGTTATCTTGGCAGCAGAAGCTAAGAGAAGTTGTATTGACTGCGAAGAGCCCATCAGTTCCCATGAAGTGCAAAGTCTCCTTTCTGTCCGCTCCTTTCTAATCTTGTTTGACCTGGGGAAACACATGTATGAAGGCTAAAATATTTCCAGATATGAATGACTCTGGATAACATTAGAGCCAGAAACTGTCATGTAAACATTAAGCAAGAGCAAGGTTTAAGTCTCTGGACCACCCTTCCTTATGCCTTTGGCCGTTAGTCACGCTGCTCCTTCTTGGTGTTTCTGTAGCTAGGCACAGGCTAGCAAGGACACTCAGAGGGTTCCTTCTGTGGTCATCTTAGCCCCTGGAAAAAATAACAGATTGTGAGGTTTAATGGCCACACCTGGCCTTGTTAGTTATCATTCAGAAACCTTTTTGATTGTCAGTTCTGATATTTCCCTCTGTGACCACAACCTCTTGCCTTCCCTCCTTTCAGATTCCCTCACACCTGTTGAACCTACTCTTCATCCTTATTGTGATTCTCTTGACCTTGAACATTGCTCTTTTCCAGTCCACCAGCCCATTCTCACTTTACTTGGCTCCTAATCCAGGGCAGACTCTGGTGGTCAGCATGTCAACCGTGAGCTTGTTAACACCCTAGGATGCTCTGCCAAATTTTTTGCCAATCCTCATGTTGTGTTTGAGAATCTGCACCAACCATGGTCTGTAAGCCTGAGCTTTGTAATTGTGCTAGGGGAAATCTGAAAGCCTGCCCACCTGAGTTTCCAGCAAAGTCATGGCATCTTTACTGTAGCTCAGCTCTCCTTTGTGTTCCTTTTGTGATGGTTTCCTATTATATTCCTTCTGATGCTTATTCTAAACCTTTTTCGTGATCTTTAGCATTTGAACCCCTTTTTACTAAATACTGAGACAATAGAGACTAAGCAAAGGTTTCTCAAACTTTTTGCTTCAAGACTTTTCTGTATTTTTATGCATCCTTTTCTTCTTCTAACCTGAAAAAGTGAGAGCTCTATCTTTGGCTCTTTTTTCTTTTCTATGTATACTCTCCCTGTGTGACCCCATGCAACCTATGGCTTTGAATACTCTCTATGCACTGATGACTCTTCAATGAATTACTCCAGCTTGGACTCCCCACGAGTTCCAGACTTACATATCCAACTGCCTACTCCATTGCATCTCCACTTGGTGTCTAACAGGGATCTCGGATTTAAAATGGCCAGAAGAGGACTCTGGCTTTGCCTGGCACAAATTTGCTTCCCTCTGGCTACTTCGCTATCTCAGTAAATGGCATCACCAGGTATCCAGATGCTCAAGCCAGAAGCCTGGGTTATGCTTGATTCCTGTCTTCCTCACTCTCCATTCACAATGGCAGTATGTCTTTTCATGTATATATAAGATATGTCCTGAATCCGACTGCTCCTGAGACTCACCACCACTGTAACCCAAGGCCAGCGCCCATCACCTTCTGCTTGGTCTACTGTAACTTCCCCCATACTGGCATCCTTGCATCCAGGTTGGCCCCACTATACTCCATCTCTCCCACAGCAGCCAGAGTGAACTTTCTACAAATAAGTCAGGCTTTGTCATTTCCTTGTTTATGTGCTTCCCATTTCAACCAGAATCCAAGGGCCCTGCTCCCTCCTTCATTGTAATCCAGTCACACTGATCTTTTTTCTGTCCCTTGAACACCCCAAGCTTGCTCATCATGGTGCCTTTATATTTGCTGTTCTCTCCATCTGGCAGTCCTGCCCCAGGGTGTCAGCTCCTGTCACCTCCTCACTCCGATCTGAACTCAAACATGACCCTCTCAGAGAGGCCTTTCCTGACCACACCTCACCCCCCAGTCCCTACCATGACTTGATAGCATTTATCAGTGGGCTTGTTTCCTCACTCCCTTCTTACTAGGATGCAGGCTGCTTGCAGGCAGAGACTCTGGCCATGTGTCCCCCGTGCCTAGAAGGTGCTCCAAGGGGCTGGCTGTCTGACTTGCGCCCCCATCTCCTCTTGCCTGCTTCAGTGCATTTTTCATGGTCGTGCCCTCTCTCCACTGCATCTTTATTCTCTCTCCCCGGGCTCTTACTCTCTGAATCCCACATCCATCACTGAAAATGCACTTCTGTGGAGGTTGCCAGTGATTACTTAGTCATCAGTTCATTTATCTTTTCTCAGTACTTGTCTTCCTTTACTTTTCTACATGTTTGACATTGTTCTTTTTTTTCCCCCAAACAGAAACATATAATAGGAGTCTGCTCTAGATATTGTGCAGGATGCAAATGTGGGTAGGGGACAGCTCCTGCCTTAAAAGAGCTCACAGTCTACCAGGAGCAAGTAGATGGGTGTGTCCATAAGTAAAACAGTAGGTGTTACTGTTAACCCTTTCTTCTGGAAATTCTTGCATCCCTTGGCTGCTAGGTTGGTCATAAGCCTTTCCTGGTTTTCTTCCTAACTGGCTGCTATTCCTTTTTTCTTTGCTGACTCTTTCCTTCTGCTTGTGTCTTAAATGTAGGAGCTCACTGTGGTTTTGTCCCTTTCCCCCTTCTCTGTACAGTACTCTGTCTCTTGTTGACCTCATTGACTCCCACACCTTCACTGCTGGGCAGATCTCCTCTCTGCCTACCTCCCCACATACCTGTGACTCCACGTTCGTGTTAGGCTAAAATATCTTTCAGGGGTTTCCATTCCAACTGCCTGCTGTACATTTCAACTTGTTGAAATCTTACTATTTTCCTCCATTGTGTTTCCTTTAGAAAACAGTTTTCACAGCTGTTAGCTTCCCCTTGGCTTCCCTCACACTCTCAGGTCTACCTGTGGCTCCTTCTTCTACCTCAGCTCTCAGAGCTGCTGCTTGTCCTTCCCAGCATCGCCCTTGCTTGGGTTCTTATTACCTCTCCCCTGCCATCTCCTAGCACACTGACTGCCACGCTAGAAAAAAAAAATTTTTCCTTGGGGCCACGGTGTTTTATTACAAAAATAGAATAAAAACTTTGAAAACAAAATGATCCTTTCTAATTTAATGAAAAATTTATTATTTGTTACTGTTTTCTGTACGTGAGATATATGCAATTAAATTGTCAATATTAATTGTAACAAGAACACCAACAAGTAAGATTTTCATGAACCAACTGCAGTTACATATGCTTCATGAGGCCCCAGGCTGAAAACTAGCATGAGTTAAATACAACTCACATGGCAGTTAATGTGCTAGAGAGCTCCTGAATGATCTCTGGGCCTCCATCTCTCCACTGCAGTCTGCTCTTGATACACTGCTTTAATATCCTATCTTCACTCCTCCCCACATGTCCCCTCCAAGGTCTTTGCTAATGCTACTCCCCTTATCTCTGGTCACCTTCCTCCTCAGTGTCCCCTATTCATCTCCCCCTCACTCAGCCATTTTTCAAAGTCCCAATTCTAATATTGACATTGCCTGAAGCCTTTCACTCACTAATCCCTTTAGATGGAAATGCCCTTACTCTCTTTCGAACCTCATGGCACTTGTTAGTACTTGTCTTTGGTTTCCTATACCCTTCCTTACACAGGTTGAACATCCCCAATCTGAAAATCCAAAATCTGAAACTTGAATGCTGACCTGATGCTCAAAGTCATGCTTAAAGGAAATGCTCATTGGAGCATTTCGGATTTTGGATTTTTGGATTAGGGATGCTCAGCCAGTAGTAATGCAAATATTCCAAAATCTGAAATCTAAAACATTTCTGATCCCAAGCATTTCAAACAAGGGATACTCAATCTGTAGCCTGGTTTTCGTGTATACCTCCTGACTCTTAGCATACTGTCAGTGCCTTAAAAGAAGATCCAGAAGCTGATTTACCTTTTGCTCTCACTTACCACCTAGCACAGGAGCTTCTTGCTCAATAGTTGTTTGTCGAATGAGTAATATTATCTGATATTTGTCTAGCATATCTCAGTGAGGTCTTAGCTGAACTTTTTCTTTTTTTAATGATTATAAGTGCTGCTCTAGTAGAACCTTATTTGCTTCTGGACAGTATTTTGAAGTTCTGCCATATGTGACTTTATTACACATTTTGTGCTGGCTGCAACTTATTTAATGTACATTGCTGCATTTTCATCACTTAGGGACTGTCTAGATGAAAGTTGGCATGATCCCTTCCTGCCAGACCTCTCAGTGGCAGACTTGAGGAGACAAAGGTTTTTTCATTTGTTGAGTCAGGTACTCCAGTAAAGACACTATAAGTTTTTACGAGTTTGACTTTCTATGTGTTCATTTCTGGCTTACATGTGGACTGGGAACTCCATATGGAAACCCATAGGCCCCCAGTCTCTCTTAAAGGCCTTGTAAGGACTCAGAAAGCGGGATTTAGGCGTCTGTTTACAAGGCAAACTGAAATACCTTAAGCTCTTTAGTTTCAGTATTTCGGCTTTACCTGTACCAGTGGATGCAATAACTACTGATACTCATCTTACAAGTTGTTCAGATTGGAAAGTGAGATTGTTTGCTTCTAGGCAGCTCAGTGAAATGATAAAATTTGAGCAATAATAGAAACAATTACCAGAATCTTTTGCAGATATGCTGTACTCTGCAGGTCTTGATTTAGAATAATGTTAATGACAACCTGAGAAACAAAATCTGTTCCCTATGGATATCAGGAGGGGGTGGAAAGGGTAGCTAAATAAAGTTTAGTCTTCATTGGCTTGACTCTCTCAATGATTCCTCACGGTTGCCAATAGCACTTGCTGAAATAAACATTGTGTAATTGTTTACCTTGGAAAACTTGCCTTTTTCTACCTATCCCTGTCTATTCCACATGATAGGAGAAAGTTGAAGGCATTTAATTACTTTCTTGAGGATTCCAAAGGTAGGGAAAGGGTAACCTGGAAACAATTAACTCTTGGTTGTTAATTATCTATTGCCGAGAAGTCAAAGCAGAGGGCTTCCAAAAGTCCCCGCTATGTGATTTTGGAACAAAGTCCTCTTCACCTTTTTTGAGTGTGAATATGTATGATGTTAGAGTTGGTATCACTTAAAATAATGAAGGTTGGTATATCAGGAGAAGCCTTGAAGAAATTGGAAATTATTTTTAACAATCCCCTTTCTCTATTTCTCTCACCTACTTCCTATTGAGAATATGTAATATTTCTTCTTTCAGTGACTCATTTCTGTGTTACTTTGCTGCCTGTCTGGTTCACATTCCTTTTGGGGAATTTGAAATGTCTTATAGGGAATTTTAAGCTGTTTCTTCCTCTACTCAGATCAAAGGCAATATCAACAGAAGGTGATAACACAGAATGTACTCGGAGGCAAACCGACCTAGCCCGACTTTGGCTTGATAGTACAGTGCGTTGGCTGGATAAACCCGGGTTTGAGCCCCTCACTTACTAGCTGGTGTGAACTTCAGCAGGTTATTCAACTTGAGTCTCTTTCCTCGTGTCTATGAAAGGGGTGGTGATATCTACCTTACAGTTGTGTTCTGTGGATTAAGGTAAATTATGAATAGTGCCTGGTTCGGTGCTTGCCAGATAAGAGACACATAGTATATTGTTACTCTCCCTCTTACTCTCTTCCAGTCTCGTTGAGAGAGACTTGAAGATTTGATAATAAATCAAACTGGATATATTATAAAATAAATACTTTGAGAAAAGCTTTATGATTTTAGCTGAAATTATGGGTTCTTTGATTAATCACCTCCCCCATTAGTTTGTTATCAGTTTTTCATTTTTGTGGTTACTGTAGAGATTAGGATATGCATCATTAAGCTATATATTAGTGTCTACTAGTGGTCCTCTTACCACTTTAGGATAATGAAAGACCTTAGAACATTTAAGCTCCATATTCTGCCCCTCCCCTCACTTTTTGTGCTGTTCTCATATATTTTAATTATATATTTTGAACTCCAGAAAACATTACTAATACTGTATTATATAGTCAGTATGCAGTAGGTTTACCCACATTGTTACCCTTTCTGTTGCTCTTTTTGCCTTCCTACATTTCCGTGATTCCAACTGGGGTCATTTTCCTTCTGCTTAAAGAACTAACTCCCTTTAGTATTTCTTTTTGGTGCGGTTCTCTTCCCTTGTTTAGAATTGGTTGAAAGCATATTTATTTTGCATTCCTGTTTAAGGATAATTTTTCTGTGTATAGAGTTCTAGGTTGGCAGTTATTTTCTTTCATTACTTTAAAGATGTCATTCCATAGTCATCTTACAAGCATCATTTCTGTTGAGAGTCAGCTGTCAGTTGAATTGTTGCTCCCTTCTCTGCCTTTCAGCAGTTTTATTAATATTATGATTTACCTAGGTGTGCTTTTCTCTGTATTTATTCTGCTTACTGTACATAGTTCATTTTAAATCTGTGGCATGATGTCTTTTGTTGGCTTAAGAAAGTCTTAGCCATTTTCTCATCAAAAATTAAGTCTGCCTAATTCTACCACATTCTCTCCTTCTCCTCCTGGGCCTCTAAGACACATATGTTTAACCTTTTTACTGTGTCTCATAGATTCTTTTCTGTATTTTTCATCCTTTTTTATACTGTGGGCTTCAGTTTAGATAAATTATACTGACTTTTATGCTGCATCTAATCTGCTATCAAACCCATTTATTGAGCTCTTAATTTCAGATAATATATATTTTTAGTTCTAAAACTTCAATTTGATTATTTTGATGTATTACAGTATGAGGGTGAAATAATGTTTTCTGTTTTTTCAGTAAATGAATTGTAGTTAAAGCCCTGTCTAATAACACCAATATCTGGATCCCTGCAGGTCCGTTTCTGTTGTCTGTTTTTTCTCCTTTGTTTTTACTAATTTGGTTCTGTCATCTGGAATATCTACTAATTTTGACTGAACATGATGTTATCTTCTATCCAAGAAGATTTACTTTTTTCCTGGCAGGCCAATAGATTAAGAGAAGTTCACCTTTATCCAAAGAGGAATTAAGATGCTTTGAGACTGAATTTCAATTTTGTCAAGAGCTAGTTTTTTTTTCAGCTTTGCTGTTACTCCAACGGTACAGCCCTTCCAGGGTTGTAACTGTAAATCAGGTGTTTACTACAGTCCACCTTCCTTTGTGGACTCAGCATTCTTTCTTTTGTTTCCTCATTCTGTGAGATGATTGAAAACTTTGCTTCATCTTTAGCCTCTTAGTGTTTATTTTCTGCTTAGCTTCTCAGCTACTTACTCCCCCACCCCTCAATGTATCATTCATAATGTCAGTTGCCTTGAGGGGAAAAGCAATGTAGTATGTCTGGCTCACTTCTCTGCTGTTGCCCTTTTTCCTAGGATCTTGGCTCCTCAAACTCTTTCTTAGTGTCCCTGAACTTCAGTTGTTGTCTTTTTGGCCCCATAGGTGCTGGAAGCTCTGGGTTACTAACTTCTATTTGGTTTCTGGCCTGTACCACTTAAAAATTGCCCAATATTTCAACAGAAAAAGCAGTGGACATTGTTGGGCCCACCTCTATGTGTTTCTGTGATCTTGGCCCCTTTAGCCTGGTTGCCTTGATTGGTCACCAATGCATTCAATTAGCTTTTTATTGTCTTCTATCTGTCTTTTGAGGGAGTTGATCTGATACAAACTACTTTATGATAGCAGAAAGCAAAAATCTGGAAGTGGAGATCTCAATTGTTAGTCTTTTGAAATTTATACCCTACCCGCCCCTCCCAAATATTTGAGGCAATTTACAATGAAATACACTTACGTATGCAATAAGAACCTTAAAATAAGGGTAAAAGAGCAAAAGCACAAGAGCAGCAAGAAAAGCAGAAGAAGGTACAGAGGTAGAGGAAGGAGATAATTTTTAGAAATTTAAACTACAGATGGTTTCCATAGTTGACCATCATATTTAATACTGATCCTCCTTAATACCAAGGAACATTTTTTATGTGTTAGGGAAAAGAGGACTTGGAAGTTGGGATAGAGTAAAGAGAGATGAAGTTAGCAGTGATAATTGTATTAGAAGGTTTTGTTTGTTTTTTGTCAGGCTTAGGCAAAATTTTTTAAAAATGAGAGTTAGAAAACAATGACAGGGGCGGGTGGAAGGTTCAGGGTTCTGAGACTTATCCAGGTGGGTCTAATCCATTCAGGGAACTGCTGCATGATGCCAGGCCACTTAGTAATTGTGATTACTAATGAGTTAGCATAGAAGCCTTAATATCACTGCACAAAGGTTATATTAATGTGCCCTTATTTTGTCTTGAGTATCAAAGGTACTCTGAGGCTGTGGTAACTGGCCTGGGAGGTAAGAGAAAACTATATATTTCTTGTTTTCTGGGGAAGGAACGTACAATGGTCCATCAACAGGTATTTTTTTCTAGTGCTAAATTTTAATGGAATTTTATCATATAGACTTTTGTGTCATTGAACAAAACACTAGTGTCCTTAATAGTACTTTTAAGGCTGAAAATGTTTTTTGTTTGAAGTTTTCTTATATTGACCCTTGAAAACAAATGAAGCCATAATTTTGAATTGTTACTTGTTAAAGACATTTTTATGGGAAGCTAAACTAATGCAGTTCAGATACAGAAGTGTTTGGGACTTTTAGTTTGAAACAATGATAGAAATTAGAAAAACAGGAAAATTTTCTTTTCTTCTTTTTCCCCTCAGTTATCAACTGTTACAAAAGGTTTGACAAAAATTGGCAACATGTGGCTATGTAGATATTCTTTTTGATTTGAAAAGAGCCATATGCTTTATTTTCTACAAGTTATATTTATTTTTAAATATCATTAGCTGTTATTTAGCAATATTAAAGGAAATCTGTGCTAAATACCAGATTGCTGGTGGCAAGTTGAAATTCTGTTACCAAAATTTAAAATCTTGATTTGCATGGATGAGGGGACATCTCAGTTCTGCATGCAAGACACTGCTCAGGTTTATATCTTTTCAGATTAGAATTTGATCTTTCAAGCATCTGTTCATATCTACTTTACTTTTCCCAGCGGCACTATAACATAGCTGATATTGAAGGTACTTTTGCAGGTTGAGTTGGAACATGGAGGAAGGAGTACCTAAGTGATCCCAGGGGAGATGGGGAAGGCTTCATAGAGGAGGCAGTGCTGCAGCTGCCTCTTGTAAGAGGATGAAGAGCTTGCTGGGATGATATTCCAGGTGATGGAGGCACAGAAGCAGAGGCCATGGAGCACAAGAGAGCATGACATTTCCAGAAAGTGAATGGTTGTTTGTTTTGTTAGATATAAGCATTAGAGATGGGAGAACAGTAGGAGATGAAGCTGGAGTGATAGCCATGAGCCAGATCATGAATATTTGTGTGTCTTTCATTCATTCATTCATTTAACAAATATTTATTGAACAGCTACTATGTACCAGGCCCTGTTCTAGGCACTGGCATTCAGCAATGAACAAAACAGACAAAAATGGAACTTACATTCTAGTGGGAAGAGATAGACAATAAGTAATAGTAAAAATATATAAGCACACATAACATACATTAGTGATAACTGATGAAAATTTGGCAGGAGCAAGAATGGAGGGGGTGCCCCTTTAGGGAAAGGCCTCATTAAGAAGGTCACATTGGAATAAAGATCTGAAGCTGGTGAAGGAGTCAGTGGGGTGAATGGCTGAGAGCATTCTGGTTTGAGGGAATGTGCAGAGGCCCTGAGGTTGCAGTGGGTGAAACCTTGGGAGGAAAGCATGGCTGGGGTGCGGTGGAGGGAGAGAAGCAGATGTGAGGTCCGAGAAACAAAGAGGGCCAGATCCTGTGAGGCCACGGTGGCCTCTGTAAGGATTTGGGCTTTTATCTACGTGAGATGGGAAGTAATTAAAGAATTTTGAGCAGAGTAAGATATAACCCAAATTAAATTTTTAAGAGATCCTTTTGCTGTGTTGAGAACAGAGGGCAAGACCAGGTAGGGCCTTTGCAATAATGCAGGTGAGAGATGTACTTGGACCGGGGTGATGGGTGGGGGTGGCTGGAGGGTAGATTTTGTTACAAAGGTGATAAGGAGCCATTAAAGACTTTTGATCAGTGAAGTGACATTGAGTTTTTGTGTTAAAAGGATGATTTAGGCAGCCATGTAAAAGAAGGATTGGAGAGTTGAGACGAGGAGCTGGATCAGTTTCCAAAGCTCCCATAGCTAAACATGAAGATAGAGACCTTACAAGGGATGCAGTCTCATACCTGAAGGCCCCATGGGCAGGGTGTCACCCTGGCCACCTTCTTGACCAGAGATAGGAGTTGAAAAGATTTACATATCAGGAAATTCCTTTGTAAACTCAAGGAAGCAAAGTGGATGATTATGATCAGGTTTATTCTAGAGGCAGCCTGCCTAGCAGATAACCACAGGCCCTTACCACCAGCCAGGCACTGTCGTGAATGCTTTAAGTACATTAGCTCATTTAATCCTTACAACAATCCTCAGGGGGTGTGGTGACTATGACCTCCATTTCATAGGTGAGGAAACTTGGGCACGAGGAGGTTAGGCACTAGACTGTGTTGCCTCTGAAGGGTGTCCATCGCAACGCTTTCTTCTGAAAGTTCCCATTGGGAGATTTGGAATTATCATCTCAAAAATTAAATGTAAAAAAGTGATCACCTAATCTCTTTGTGAACTGTGGTGATGATGGCTTCAGACAGTTGGTCCCTGCTGGGTAGTTATATATTATTTCAATGCTCTTTGAGTTTCCAGTGACAGAAATTAGCTCAAGAAACATAAGTGGGGGTTTGTGGAATTTCAAGAAATGGAAATGTCCCGGGAAAGAGGGGGGTGTGTGTGTGTGGACGTACACACTCATGGGGGATGGTTTAGGAGGCATGGCTGGATGCAGCAGCTCAGATGATGCTATGGAGTCACTGGGGTGCATTCTCTCCCACCTCTGGTCCAGGTGTTGTTCTGGGTCTCTTCTGTAGATGGCTTCCTCACATGGTCAGGAGAACTGCCCACATGCAGCGTCAGAGTACCTTGTCTTTGTAATACCTTGAGTCCACTGGAAGCAAAAGGGTCTTTCCAAGAAGCTTCAGCAAAAAAGAGCCAAGAGAATTCTGACTTACCTGGTTTAAGCCCCAGTGCCCATCCCTGGGACTGGACGTGCAGGTCATCCCCATCTGGGGGGCAGTTAAGGAGAGCTGGGCAGCCGCCACCGGTCTGCTACATGTTTGCCGGAAGTAGTAGGTTTGAGGTCACAGGTGTCATCCTGTAGGCACAAGTTGCCTTAGAAAGAAAGTAGCATGTTCAGCACTCCTCCACATTTAGGGTTGGTGCTGCCATTCTCTATAGGTAGATATGTGACCTATGGTTCTTCTGCAGTACCAGTACCAATAACTTTATTTTATTTTTAGGGAGAACGATGTAGTTTAAGGGTCAGCAGCTTTTTAAACTGGAATTCTGTCTGGACCTGCCCCCACATGGGCTGGGAAGGGAACAAGCAGCCCCTGCTCAGGGCCCACGCTGCTCCCCATCACTGCTTCTCTTGGATGGGGACTTCCTTCTTCCCTTCCAAAATAAATGATAATGGGTGGAGAAAACAAGAGATAGCTTTATAACAGTGTTCCTCAACTTTTTTGTTTTAACCCTGACCCAAATTAAGGTATACAATTTGGTACACACATACCTTTATTTACCTAACAAAATATAAAGAAACAATATTATTAGGGGTAACCCTCACTAAATGCAGTGCACTCCAATATTTTCTATTCTGTTTAATTTCATTTAAAAAAGGACACGCGCCAGTCACAGCCACTATAAATTCATTTCACAAACCACTAAAGGATGCAACCCAGAGTTTGAAAAACATGAGTGAAACCAGTGAAAAACAAGTAGCAATGGTGTATTCATTTGCTGGAACTGCTGCAACAAAGTACCACAAACTGGGTGGCTTAAATAGCAGAAATTTATTCTCTCACAATTCTGGAGGCTGGAAGTCCAAGATCAAGGTGTCAGCAGAGTTGGTTCCTTCTGACAGCTGAGAGAGAGAATGTGTTCCATGCTTCTTCCCTAGTTCCTGGTTACTTGCTGGCAATTTTTGTTGTTCCTTGGCTTGTAAGCGGATCACCTCAGTCTCTGCCTTCATCTTCACGTGGCGTTTTCCCGGCATGCATGTCTGTGTCCAGATTACCCGTTCTAAGGACACCAGTCATATTGTATTAGGGGCTCCGCCTATTCCAGTATGACCTCATCACAGGTAACTATATCGGCAACAACCCTATTCGCAAAGCAGGTCATACTCTGAGGTTCTGGGGGCTAGGACTTCAACATGTGAATTTGGGTGTGGGACACTTTTCAACCCATAACACATGATAAAAACACAAAATTGAAAATAAATAATAGAAGTTCCCATTTTCTGGAGCCCTTATTACCTGGCGGACTCTCAGCTAGGCATTTTATTTCATTAACTCTCTGAAACCTTTTTGCCCCATTTTATAGTTGCAGAAGCCAAAGCTAAGAGAGGTCTCTCCTTGATTTCAGAGCCCATGCTTTCTCCTGTGTACCTTACTGCTATACAGTTCATAGAACATCAAGAAGGAGCCATGCACATTCATTTGGCCCAAATTGAGATGCTAAACACAGGTAGTAAATACGCTACAAAATCATGCTGAACTTCATTGCAATGAAGACATCTTAAAGGACTCACAGGTGCCAGTGCCTAAGGGCCCTACCAGAGAGGCCTGTGAATTATGCACTCGGGGAAGGGAATGCCAGTGAACTCTCGGCTCTGTCCACTGGGCTCGTGCCCTGTGGCAAGCCACTGCGTGCCTCATAACACTCAGCACCAGCCACACTCTCCCTGTGTGCCTCCCATCCTCATTCTGAATTTAGATCAGGGTAAGGCATAGAAAGAAGGAAATGAGCCAGAAAATAGAAAATTAATACTTGGTAGAATCATCATATTTTAAAATTAATTTATAGGCAATGTCAGATAACAGGAGTTAAATCATTTTATCAGCAGGCTGCTCTAGGATTTAAAAATTGGCATCTGTCATTGTAAATCAGGTCTCAGGAGCCCCAGGCAGTGGTCTCTAGAGATGAGGGTTGTTATGGGGTGGGCAGAAATGTAAATACTTGATTAGCTGTGCCCTTTTCTTTCACACAGAACCTAAAATATTTCTATATCACTTTCAGTGATAATGGTATGTTAAATACTAATTGGAGGGAGGAAGCTATTCAGGTTTATGGTTAGCCTACTTTTAATACTGATCTTCTTCCCTGTCAGTCCTGGGAAACTGGTTGTGTGAGAGGTACTTACTTTAGGGTTATATTCCTAGCTTATAATTTAAGGGCTGGGCTTAACCTCCTTCTGCACAGACACATTTTTCCCAGCAGTTTGGATGTCACATTTCTGCCATGTGCCTGTGAGCAGGAGCACCCTCAGGTTTGCCATATTTACACTGGGAAGACCTTCCATGATTAAAGACCTGCTCTTCCCTTCTTGTCATTGCAGCTCTGTGTCGAGGGCGCGTGGTGAGAGTTCCCACAGGTACCCTGGTCCGGGTAGTTGGCACTGAGCTGGCCATACCCTGCAACGTCAGTGACTATGACGGACCCAGCGAGCAAAACTTTGATTGGAGCTTCTCGTCTTCGGGGAGCAGCTTTGTGGAGCTTGCAAGCACCTGGGAGGTGGGGTTCCCAGCCCAGCTGTACCGTGAGCGGCTGCAGAGGGGTGAGATCCTGTTAAGGCGAACTGCCAATGACGCCGTGGAGCTCCACATAAAGAATGTCCAGCCCTCGGACCAAGGCCACTACAAATGTTCAACCCCCAGCACAGATGCCACCGTCCAGGGCAACTATGAGGACACAGTGCAGGTTAAAGGTACAGTCCTCCCATGGGGTCGTCATGCCAGGGGCAGACCCTCCTCTGCCACTTGGCTGTGGGTGACTTTGTCAAGAGACTTAATTCCTCTGGAGCTTTGCTTTCTCCTCTGTCCAGTGTAGTAGTATTGTCTTAGCTGATTAAAGGCAGAGGATGGGCCTGGTGACCTCTGAGGGCCCTTTCTCTTCACTCCATTATGGTTCTGAACCATCCCATGGCCAATGAGTTGGAGGCAGCATGCTGTGGTAGACAGCCCTGCTCTGGAGCCAGGTTGCCTGTGCTCAGTTAGTTCAATTGCTGCCTCTACCACTTGTCAGCTATATGGCTATGGGCATGTTACATACCTCCACTGCCTCCTCTATAAAACAGTGCCTACCTTAAAATCGTGAGGACAGGGAGTTCACATGTGTAAAGCCTTAGAGCAGTACCAGAGTAAGCATTCAGTGGTTAGTGACAAGAAGGGGATGCTCATGACAATGGTGTTTAAGTTTATGGGAATAAAAGATACTTCAAAGTTCACGTCTGTCTTTGTGACTTTCATGGTTTAAGTACCTCTTCATACCAGAAGTTGTATGTGTAGAGAAAGAATGATGTGGTAACTGCTAGCTTATTGACCCAACTATGCAAATAATCACACCTTATATATCTGGAATGTTTCGGGTTTTGTTGGGTTATTATCATCACTCAGTTATACATTTATCTGTGCCCTGCCTCATTCCCAAAAGGATTTATGTCTGGGTAGGAATGTATGTAATTATCAGGAAAGTAGAAAATTTACATGATATAAAAAGAAAGGGTTGGTTCATGCATTCATTCCCTCTAAAGATCTGTAGAACTCTACCATATCTCAGATGAGGGGATAAAACAGCCATGTCCATTAAGTGGGTATAAAACATCAAATCTACCTCTTCCATTACTTCTTCCTTATTCCTATAGAAAATCCTGAATATATTTTTCAGAACAAAGTCCCATAAGTCATTCTTGCATTGGAGCTAAATAATGCAACATGTCATACCTCCATTAGGTCAGACATATACCCTTGTCTCCTGTTGGAGTCTCATCTTGAGTGGGAGAGAGGGCAGCAGGAGAATTCCCCCCTCCACCTTTCTGTTTCTTCTCCAGTCTTTGGAAGGTAGGAGAAGGAAGGGGAGCCTTTTCTTGGGTCAGGAATGCAGGTGGATGACCATGAGAGAGACTGGCTGCTGCCCAGGTAGAGCCTCTGGCAGGTGCATGCATGGTCCAGGGTCTGTCTGGCCTTCAGCTTCATGGGTCTTAAAACTGTTCATCTGTGCACTGAGAGATGAACTGGCCTTGAGAACTGAGTTGTTAGCCAGACTCACAGACTGATGTATATACAAGGTCATTATATTCATTTTGCAGTAGGGATGGGTCTTTGGGATGCATCCTTCTAAAGATGAGGCAGTTTTTTATGTTATCTGGAACAGTCCTTTCTCAAAGACGCTGGATTCGTTTTTGAATGTGGAATGGGGGAAAAACCAAAGAGGTGATGAATAGTGTTTGAGGATTCTTTTATGCAGCTCATAGACAAGCCTGATAGATTTTCCCTGCTCTTGGTAGAGCCCCCTCTCTGGTTACCAGAGTACCAGTATCCATTGCTTATCATTTCTTTTCCTAAACAGCAATCACTGATACTTCCTTGATCTCTGGCCCCATTTTTCTAGACTCTGTAGAAGCGGCTGGCCTTCCAACAGGCCCTAAGAGAGTAAATAACTGAGGCTTCAGCTTTCCTTGGCCTGTTCCTATCCTGTGGATAAACTGTGCTCACCCTAGTCATTCTTGGGCATTTCCCAGGCTGTGAGCCAAAGGCAGCTCTTGCCATCCTTTTTCCCCCTGTGGATCTTGCTGCTTTAACTCACAGCAGGTCACCTTATCTTCAGATTCTGCAGGTGCCCTACTCTAGCCCTGTGGCCTAACCAAAGGACTGTTTGAGAATCATACCCAATTATTTTATCATGACTGCTAAGTGCCAGGCACAGTCTTAGGAACTTGCCCTCTTTAACTCTCCTAACTCACATGTCACCTCTATAAGGAAGGTCCAGTTGGCATCCCCCTTTTAGGAAACTGAGGCACAGAGGACTAAAATACCTTGCCTAAGGGTGGCAGAAGCACATCCCCAAGGCACAACTCCCAAAGGCAGTTTTCACCACCAGTTCTAGCCTGCGGTTTTGTTAGTGCCGCCTCTTCTTTTTTTTTTTCCCTTTTTCAAGTTAGAAGGCCAATTGAGATTTCAGACGAATCGAAGCAGGAAGCGTGCCCATCTGGGCAGTAGAACAGGACACGGGAGGAGGAAATTGTCTCTGGTCGCAGACACGGCCATGGCTCCAGGCCAGAAGGCCCTGGAACGCCGCGGCCCGCGGGCTGAGCGCTGTCTCTCTCTCTCTCTCCCCGCAGTGCTGGCCGATGCCCTGCACGTGGGCCCCAGCGGGCAGCCCCCGCCGGGCCTGAGCCTGCGTGAGGGGGAGCCGTTCGAGCTGCGCTGCCACGCCACCTCCACGTCGCCGCTGCACACGCACCTGGCGCTGCAGTGGGAGCTGCACCGCGGCCCGGCCTGGCGCGGCGTCCTCGCCCTGACCCACGAGGGCAGGTTCCGCCCGGGCCCCGGGTACGAGCAGCGCTACTACAGCGGGGACGTGCGCCTCGACACGGTGGGGAGCGATTCGTACCGCCTGTCCGTGTCCCGGGCTCTGTCTGCTGACCAGGGCTCCTACAGGTGTGTCGTCAGTGAGTGGATCGCAGAGCAGGGTAACTGGCAAGAAATCCAAGAAAAGGCCGTGGAAGTTGCCACCCTGGTGATCCAGCCAACAGGTGAGCCTCTGGAAATGATGTATTACAGACTGTGTTATTTGGTGAATAATGATGGTGTGAAGAACTAAGCCGGGGAGCTCCAAAAACTATCTCTGCTTCCCATGTAAGGCCTCACCTTTGGGGGTGAAGGAAGTAGGGTGGTGTTGATAAGTTGGGGAGGGGTGCATTTGTTTTGTGCTGCATGCCTGTAGTTTTGCTTTGCAGCTGCTTTTTATCTCAATTTGCGTTCATGGGAAGCTGCAGCATGCACATAACACTAAGGCAATTCTTCCACCCAGAGATTAAGTATAGCAGCCCCTCAGCCAGAAGGAGGTTGGGCCTGGTGGTCAGAGGGGCTTTGGGGTGGAGCTGCCCACACCATGCCCCCTTAGCTTTATCTTGTTTGGTGTTTCCTGAGTACCTGGATCTGCCTTTCTCCATAGCTGTTGGGGTGTGTGTGTCTGGCTCACCCTAAAACTTCATGTCTAACTTGGATCCTTTAGGCCTACCATTCAGATCCTCTCACATGTGTCATCCCTGATAGGGTAAGGAGCTCTGTAGGGCTGGGCCTCTTCTTGCTTTCCTATGTCATGCACTCCAGGAGCATGCAGCCCTGGAGTATATACAAGAAGTCCTTTGTCCTGTCATCTGTGAATCAGCTTTTTTTTTTTTAAACCCCCTGCTCTAACTACAGAAGTAAATAAGAAAATACAAACTGCATTTTAAAACACACAAAAATAAAAGGAAAGCAAGCCATTGTTGACTCCCTGTCAACAGCACCAGTAGAGATTCCAGCCTGCATTAATGGAGAGCCTACGGTGTGCTCAGCTCTGTGGTGGTCCCTGGGGTCAGAGGTGATTGAGGCTCGTTGCCAGGCCTCGTGGAGCTTCAGGCTTCAGCAGAGACAAAGTGAAGAGACCAAGGCAGGGCAGTGTCATTGCTGGGGATGATGGATGGATGTCCTTGACTTTCTGGGAGTCCAGCATCTTCATATCTCAGAGTACTTTGCTGCTGCTGCTGCCTGTTTTTTTAAACTGGGAAGACCATGGCTGGACTCATTTCCTGAACGCAAATGTGAATGTGTGGCCACTCTGTTGCTCAGATGGGAAGGAAAGCAGGAGACAATACACAGGAGGAGTATTTTTGTCTCTGCAAGCTTCATTGTCCTGAGAACTTTACCCTGCATTTACGCCACCACACAGGAGCTAGATCTGGTAAAAGTAGGTGGTGGAAGCAGGGCTGAGGGTCTTGAGGGACTGTGGCCATCGGCGAGAGGAGCCGCCCATTACAATCAGTCTGGGCTCAAGTGGCTACAGCAATTGCTTTCCAGATGAACTCAGGTTACCTTCCTTATCAGAAGTGATCTGTTTGGAATTTGCCCTAAGAAACTCCAGGCCAGGAGCAGTGGCTCTTGCCTGTGATGTCAGGGCCTTGGGAGGTCAAGGTGGGAGGATAACTTGAGGCCAGGAGTTTGAGACCAGCCTAAGCAACATAGCAAGACCCTGTCTCTACAAAAAATTTTTTAAAAATTAGCAGAGCGTGGTGATGTACACCTGTAGTCCCAGCTACTTGGGAGGCTGAGGCGGGAGGATTGCTTAAGCTCAGGAGTTTGAGGTTACAGTGAGCTATGATCATGCCCACTGCACCCTAGTCTGGGTGACAGAGGAAGATCCTGCCTCAAAAAAAAAAAAAAAAAACCCTCCAGATATACAGCTTGCCTCAAACAACTATTTTAATGAGATAGAAGGGTTAAGAGTTTCGGCTTTGCAGCAAGTTACATTTTTATGGAGGAATTTCAATTGTAAAACCATTTTTTTTTCCTAGAAATGACACAAAACCCATAATATGTAGTTATAAGACTTATAACACTCTGAACCTATTAGGCAGGAAATAATGTCTGCCTCTCACCTGAGACTGTGGGTTCATGATCTTTTTTATGCCGTGGGCCTCTTTGACGATCTTTTGAAGCCCACAGACCCTTTCTCAGAATTAACACATTCTAATTCATAAAATACAGTACATGAGATGACAAAGGAAAATAATTGTATTGAAATAGTTTTCAAAATATTTTTAAAACAAATGTGTTTTATAGTAATAATATGCTTCTTGATTAATGCATTGATAATAAGATATAGTGGCAGGCCTGATAACAACTGTAATTTCTATATGGCAATGAATGTAAACAATATTTCAGAATATCTGCAACTATAATGTGATGTGAAAGTATCTGTGATTTCTACCGGGGCAAAGTCCCAGGAACAGGTAATACTACCTGGTTTGTTGCTTACTTTCACAATGGGAGGAAATGCTATGTTTCAGGTACAGGTTAATAAAAATAAAGACAATTTTTTTCCCATTCAAGTTCGTACTCCCTAAATTATCTTTGTGGACCCCAGGTTAAGAACCCCACCATGCTAGAGTAATGGTCTTTCTCTTCTTGTTAACACCACTATCTATAGCTGGTAGCTTACATATTCTTATCACATCGTTATGATAAATGGCACAGAGCCACTTAAATAATGAAGCTTTTTACACCCCCAAATCCAGAATGTGTGGGATCTATGGTTAATGATGTTACAAGATATTTAGCCACTTGCACAGGGAAAATTGCAAAGTGAATTACATAGTTGAAGAGACATTCCTGCCAATATTTTTAGAATCTAAGAATCTGTTTTCTCCATACATAGAGTCCACAGCTACAGGTTGAGTACCTCTCCACTGACCCAGTAGCTGATGGCCTTGCAGAGGTGACTCCAGCACGATTCCAGTGTCTCTGACCAAAGCATTATATGTGGGGTGCTTCTAACTGCAGAACCCAGCTCAGAGAAGCAGTTTCCTTACTGAATCCTCTCAAAAGATACCCTCAGATTCCTTTTAGCCCTTTTATAGGGGTGAGGGAGGAGAAAGAATTTGGAGGATGGGTAGAGGGAGAAATTAGACTTTTAAATTTCTTTTTCTAGTACTATGCCCACCTCATTTTCTGTCTTCTGTCAAGGTGCATCTTGAACTTGACTTGAAATACTTGGTTGAAATATTGTCAGGCTTTGGAAATCGTCATATGAAAGTAATTTATGCCAAAAGGCATGGGCTTTGAGGTTGGGTCTTTTCTGAATTGGGTGCTAGCCTTTGCCCATGAGCTTACTGGGGGCAGCAGTTGATACTGAGCAACCAAGAAGACCAGGGCTGTGCCTTGCCTGAATCCCCTGGCGGATGTTGGCTGTTTATCGTCTAAGTAATTGTTCCCAGAGCGTTATCAATAGTCAATGCTTTTCTACTCTGATTACAGGTGTTCAACTTCTTTTTAAAAATCCCCTGAATAGAGTAAAATATTTACATGTAAAAGCTGTGACAGTGGAATGCTGAAACTAGATTTGCCTTGAGTCTGTGGCACCAAACACTGCTTCATCTAAATATAGTCTACTTTTAATGGTCCACACTAATGAGAAAGGGCAGTAGTGTGGATAATCCAAAAATCATTGTGTTTAGGTTTTAGAATATATGTTTTATGATTGACTTTTAGGTACATAATGTCTAATGAAATAAATGGTACTCTAAATATATTACATTTTGAAGACTTGACTCATAAGGAAAATTGTCTGGTTTCACTTTCTTGGCCATTCTGTTTAGGATTTTTCTCCTTTATCCAGAAGATGGCTTCATCCTCACCT
The DNA here is from genome assembly GCA_023783475.1 of Daubentonia madagascariensis. Taxonomy (NCBI): domain Eukaryota; kingdom Metazoa; phylum Chordata; class Mammalia; order Primates; family Daubentoniidae; genus Daubentonia; species Daubentonia madagascariensis. Next base: position 3,019,330 of record JAKFHU010000913.1, on the reverse strand, counting down.
CTGACCCTCCATTCCCCAGCCCCCACCTGACAGTATGTACCAGTCAGAACTAAGCTGTCCTTTTTCTGTAAAATCACCCAAGTTTTATCATGCACATGGAGAAAGTATAATTTTATCTTTGCAAGTTTCGGCAGATTTCTTATCAAAGGATAATATGACAGTTAAGAGCAGAGTTCCGAGATGCAGATAGTCTAGATTTCAATCCCGGCTCTACTTACATGTTAGCTGTGTGACCTTGGGCAAGTTACTTAACTTCTCTGTGCTTCAATTTCCTCATCAGTAAAATGAGAATAATAATAGCATCTGCCTACCTCTTAGAGTTGTTTTGAGGATTAATATTTATAAAGCACTCAGAACACTGCTTGGCATATAGTAGGTATAATAAATGTTTGCTGCTATTACTGTTTCTATAAAATAAAAAGAAATGTATATTTCATGAATTTATTCATTAAATATTTCTCAAGCACTTGCAATTGTACAAAACCTTCTAACTTTAATTCCATAAATAAGAACTTAAAAGGAGATGATCTAAAGGAGGTGGAAGGGTCAAATGTAATCCAGATTATCTAAATGTATTTGTTTTTAATTTTCAAGTTCTGCGAGCAGCTGTGCCCAGGAATGTGTCTGTGGCTGAAGGAAAGGAACTGGACCTGACTTGCAACATTACAACGGACCGAGTGGATGACATCCGACCTGAGGTGACGTGGTACTTCAGCAGGATGCCTGACAGCACCTTGCCTGGCTCCCATGTGTTGGCACGGCTGGACCGTGATTCCCTGGTGCACAGCTCGCCTCACATTGCTTTGAGTCATGTGGATGCACGCTCCTACCATTTACTGGTTCGAGATGTTAGCAAAGAAAACTCCGGCTTCTATTTCTGCCACGTGTCACTCTGGGCACCCGGACACAACAGGAGCTGGCACAAAGTAGCAGAGGCCATGTCTGCCCCAGCCAGTGTGGGTGTGACCTGGCTAGGTGAGTGGTTTGGAGGATGGCTCTTAGCCTCACCAGCTTAATCCCTCCTGGGAGATGTCTGGAGGAGCCAGGGTGCTCTGTGTTTTGCGTTACTCTGACATTCTTTACATCAGTTCAAGCATACTGTGGCCTGGATAGATCCTAAGCTGGGGGTTTGAAAGCAAAACTGGCTGAAATAGAATCTGGCAGACAAGGGAAGTGTTTAGATAATGTGGCCTCAGTTGTCTCAGTACCCTCATTGGAGAGGATATGGTTTCCTTTTGTTGTCGAGATTTGCAGGGTTGGGACACTGCTGAATGGCTCTTTGAAATGGATCTGTATTGGAAGGAGACTGCTGCCCTTCTTCCTTTCTTTTTCCTAGACTCCTGGGGGCTCCCTCCCAGGAGCTGATGCTTTTCCAAAGCCCAAAGTAGAAAGAATTCCTTCAGTTAGTGGAAAGTGTGTTTTTCACATCATACCCTGGAATCCCCAAATGATTTTATTTGCAGATCCCAGTTACATGTAAGGGCCTTCCTGCTTCCCCAGGCTCTTTTTGTGGGTTTTCTCACCTTGGGTGTCAGTGGAGGAGCGGAGTTGCTCTCAAATGTTGACCACCTTGCCACTCATTTTACAACAACTTGCCATATATGTGAAGGCCACTGGCATGTCCTCTTGCTTTCTACTATGCTCATCTTCCTCTTTTTCTTTTTTCCCTAAATGTCTGCCCCCTAGGTAAAATTTACAGTAACTTTTACTAATTTTTATGTCTTGTAATTGCAAGTAGTCCTAGGGGGGACGGTGTTGAGTCGGGTGTGGAGAGCTTCTCTTCCCACCTCCATTATTACAAAGATGGGACGGGCCTGCCAGTCAGGTTCTTCCCTGGTTTGGGGCTTGCTCTTTCTCCTGTCCCATGAGCCCGGATGAGGGTGTTTGGCATTGCTCTGACTATTAGGAGGCAAAACAGATCTTTAAAGGCCAGGGAATCGTTTCCTCCTTCGTCTGATCCTTCTGCCATGACCCCCAACTCACACTTATGTCTTTCTTACCTCTGCATCAAAATCTTGTCTTGGGTTAGTGGTGTTATTCACTGTCTTTTTCTCCCTAATAAGCCTTTATTTGGCAAGTGGGGACAGAGGGGGCAGGGAGAAGAGTAATAAGAGTAAGCAGAAGGCACAGTCCAATTCTGATGGAGACAAGGCAGGGTGTTAGTCATCCCTGTTAGCAAAATGATCCTTTGATATCTGAAAAGTAAAAGGAGCGGGGGTTTATCTGGTGAGCTTTTATTCCTGTCGTGTGAACCCCATGCAAGAAACTCACTATAAAGTACTGAACTGGAACAATGTTGGCCCAGCTAGAACTCTCCTTAGCAACCTTCAAAATAAAACAGATGTTGACAGCACCAAAAGATTTTTCATCTCTGGAGCTGAATTTGTCTCACCGCTCTGATCCTCAGTGCATTGTGTGGTGCTGTCAAATCCCAGCACTGGCTCTCAGTACCCTCAGTGCCCCCTCCCCCTCCAACTTCTGAATCCCAGCCTCAAGGATTTTGTTTTTATTGAAAGTGCTGCCTGCACTCCAATTTGAGGGTGTCTTTGAAGTACTCGTGCATTGATCCCAGTATAGCCGGGGGGAGATGCAGGGACTGTCAGACAACAGGAGGGGAGCTCTGGGAGGGAGTGGGCTTTTTTAACTGGAAGGGATTTGTTGGTAGCTGTGTTCTCGAGAGAGTGAGAAGAAATGGACTAAATTGTGGGAAAGGCTCGGTTATTATCATAAGGATCCTGTCATTTGTTTTCCCGTGAAGTGCCAGCAACATTGTCATGAAAGTCATCAGTGTGCTTTTCCCTGACTGATGCTAATATATATAGAACCCTGTGCCTTCCCCAGTGCTTTGCACATAATAGGCACTCAATAAATACTGGCTGAATGGGTAAATAAACCGGCATCAACACATGGATTATGTTAATACATGTGCATAGGAAGACCAGAATTACAAAGAAAGGAAAGATGTTCAACTCCTGGAATATTCAGAGATATTTGCGCCCGAGTAAACCTACCAAGAGTGTGAGTGGTATGAAAAATGACTGCATTCTTCTTTTTTCTCCCTTCTAAATCTTCTCCTCCTTCCCTGTGCCTATGACTCACACCATTACAGCTGCTTGGACACTTGTCAGGAGGCGAGTAGGGCATGAGTACAGCAGCAGACCTTTCTTCAAGACTTCCCAACTGGATTCTTTTCCCAGAAACTGATGAGCCTGGCCTGACACTAAATGGTTGTGTCTAGATATTAACATGTATGTATATGCATGTGGATACCATACCACATACAACCTGGGGTCTGTATGAGGTAACTGAGAAGTGGACAAAAAATAGAAATTAAAAAAAAGACAGATGACCTGCCAAGTACTCTATTCCATAGGTCATCTTAGGTTGTGAGACTGGAATGTAGTCACAGAAGAGTTCTTGAGAAAGCTGGTTCCCCATGTAGGTATGACACAAAACTCAATTTTGCTACTGGACAGATTAAGAGTAATAATTACTATATATTGAGAACCTACTGTGTGCCAGGAACTGGGCTAAGGACTTTATATGCATTAAATATTTAATCTTATGTGGAAACATTTTTGGCCTTGGGAATTAGCTTCACTCCTGAAACTCCAGCGTGTAGAGTCCTAAAGCTGGGCAGTTCTTGTCCTCATTTGCTTTGGGCTGGTGCACTGAGGCAGGTGAGTGGGTTGAAGCTGATTGGGGTCTTCTCAAATTCTAGTATGTTCACCAGGGAGACATCAGGGCAGTGATGGGAGTGGGTCTGCCTAGTCCAAGAGCACTTGCAGCAGTTAGGAGGGTCATGATGAATTTTTAGAGGGTGAGAAAAAGCCTCTTTTACTTAGATTTTCATGTCCTACTTTGAAGGGGGAAAAAAAAGATTTAAATTGGCTTGCAAAATGAAGCACAACTTAAAACAGGAGATATAAAAATAAAATCAAGATCAAAAGGGGTAAAAGAAAATTAAAGACTAGATATTGCAAGGTGGTTGAGATGAATCAGTTACTGCATTTGAGCACTGAATTTGCCTCTGAAGTTTTGAAGAGTTGAGACAATAAGAGATGTGACTATACAGTTCTCCTCTGAAGAAGGAAAACAAACTCAGAGAGACAAACTTTTTCTTGGCACTGAATTTATCATGTGCTTTTTCATTTCAGCATCATTGAATAACATAATGGACAGGGTTTTCAACTGTTCCTTTACAAAAGGCCCTAAACGATTGTTTAAATGGATGTTTCTTATATCCACCCTCTGTAAAAGCTGGGGGCATAAATCTTAAGTGTGTGAAGAAGTTTCTATAAGAAGCTGAATTACTGTGGTGGACAAATGTTTTGTGTTGATCCGATTTAGTATATGTTTAAAATTTAGAGAATCTAACAGAATGGCTAGTTAATCTGCACATTAAGCCATCTCCTTCTGCTATCAGATGTCTTAAATGAGCCTTTGGCAAGAGTTGGATACTAATCAGTTCATGGTTGAGCTCTCCGCCGGCAGTACCAGACTTCCACGGTGTTAATTGGAGAGGGTTCCACGGGTTTCAGATACAAGAGCGGGAGGAGGCAGAGTTGAGTTCTGCTGCTTAGTCTTAAGAGCCTGATTTGCATTCTTCCCCACTAGACATAGTCCCCTCTTCCAGCAGTGTGCCAGCAAGGAAGGTAATTATTTTTCTTTAAGAGGAGCCGTTAATCTGCTAAATACTTGATAGAAACTTCAGAGTTATGGGCCATCTATAGGAAATAAGATTGAGACCTGTAGGTTTTTAAGGGTAACTCTTATCAGCTGTCTGTCCAGGATTATCCTGGAAGGCAGAAGAGTATGTGGCTAAGTGTTGGAGTCAGGAGGACAGACCTGTGTTGTACCCCTACTCCCTCACCTACTAGGTATGTTGTCTTGGGTGTGTTGTTTAATGTTTCTAAGTAAGCTTTGGTTTTCTTGGTTTAATAGGATAATGCATATAAAGTGCTCAGCACGGTGCCTGGTACTTGAGTGCTGAATGCATTTTCTTGGTGGTGATGATGATGATTTATTAGTGTTTTGGTTTTTTTTGAGACAGGGTCTCGCTCTGTTTCCTGGGCTAGAGTGCAGTGCCATCATCATAGCTCACTGCACCCGCAAACTCCTGGGCTCAAACAATCCTCCTGTGTCAGCCTCCTGAGTAGCTGGGACTACAGGCATGTGCCACCACGCCTGGCTAACCTTTCTATTTTTTTGTAGAGATGAGTGTCTTGCTGTGTTGCTTAGGCTGATCTGGAACTCCTGGCCTCAAGTGATCCTCCCACCTCGGCCTCCCAAAGTGCTGGGATTACAGGAGTGAGCTGCCGTGCCTGGCCTGATTTATTAGTGTTTGAGGGTCTTCCCCACCAAGTTTGTAACCAATGAAGACATAAGAGAGTGTCTTAGGGCATGAAGGAGCCCAGCATGGAGAAACTAGGAGTATGTGTGTCCTGGAAGCAGCTGCTCCAAGATTAACTAGGGAAAGGGGGAGAGCTGACCACCCCTAGCCCTTTTCATGCTCCTGCCCCCAAATCTGGTAATTCATTCTTCCTTCTCAGGGAGGAGTGAGTGAGGAGAAGGAAAGAAAAACTTCATGAATATTAGTTTGGGTGTGGGACATAGGTGTTCCATTCAAAAGATATAATTTTTATTGTTCTGAAATGGCCAGTGCTGAATATATCCTCATAATAATGGTTCTGCTAAGGTGAGGTAAAGTGTCTCCCCCAAGCAAGAGCTCCTTATTTATAGCCATGTCTTTATAAATGTTATATGTTTAAATGATGATCATGGCAACTCTTTGACAATTAGTCAGTACACTCAGCTGCCTCTAAGTACCTGCCCAATTCAAGATAATAAAACCACGTCATCAGCAAACAGGGCACTCCTCCTGTTTCCTTTAACTGCTTCATGCAGCCCATTTGTCTAATTAGCTGTGCCAAGTTAACTAATCTTCGGAGGGGATATGAGGACACGGCCCTGTTGTGCACATTTTGGGATTAGTGCTTCAGCTGTTATGTGTGTGTGTCCAGTAGAAGGGACTCTTGTCTTCTGGGATGTTGCGGGCTTTGAGAAAGCATGAATAACCTGGGTGTGTAAGGAGGGTGTGCAATTTGGTTGTAGTGGGAGCCAGGCCAGGGAGCCAAAGCCTCTCCTATAATTCTGTTCACACACACCATGTGAAACCTTAGTCTTCTAAAATTTAGTTCCTCTGGGCTTCATTTTTGCTTTTGTTTGTTTATTTTTCATTTGGAAACATACATGAAAATATTTAATAGTACCAATCTCATAAGGTTGTTACGAAGATTAAACAAAAATGCAAAGAAGGTATATAGCATGGTGCCTGGCATATAGAAGGTCCTCAGTAAATGCCAGTTATTATCATTATTATAAAATGGGAGTAATAATACCTTCCTTATAGAATTGTTGTGAGAGTAAAAGGAGGTATTTTATGTGAAAACGTCTAGATGAGGCCCTTGCACACAGGAGGCACAAACTATTTTTACAAATTAGCCAATGATTCTGAAAGCTTTTCATTGTTTTGAAAGTTGTAACAAAGGAGTTTAATGAACCATGTATTTTTTAGAAGTCTTTCTTTTGCCAAAGGTCACTCTTTTGGTGTTTGTAGCTTTGGGGATAGTGTAGACATGAGCACATAACGTCCTGAGATCCAGATTGGGGAGCAGACCCCACTTCTCAGAATGTCAGTGATGTTGCACCTTGACTGGCCTCAATATTCTATGAAAGAGTTTACAATGTATGGTGGTGTTTGTTTTTAACTTTTAAAAATAGGAATTTACAGATACTCACAGTAGAAGAAATAACCATCAACTTCAACAACTATCAATATTTTGCTGGTCTTATTTCGGTCTCTTCCTTCTACTGGACACACACACATACTTTTTTTCTTCTGGAATAGTATAAAGTATGTCGTTTCACCGTTAAATACTTTAGTATGCATCTTTAACTGATAAGCATTTTTTAAACATAACCGTGATTGCTTTCTTAGCTGATTTCTTGATGAGATCAAGCAGAATATAGTGGTAATCAGTGGTGAAATGCTTGTGCCCAAACTGAGCATTTTTATGCAAAATGTTAAATTTACTTCAATTCAGCAAGTATGTTAATATATTTTATGTACAAGGCACTACATGTATAGCACGTGCAGATGAATAAGGTAGGTAGTCCCTGGCCCTGGGAAGAGTCCTATAGAAGGTCCATAAGACATACATACAAATAACCAAAGTTCAAGGCAGTGTTCAAATAAAATCCTTAGAGAGCAGGGAACCTGGCGGGTGGTAGGATTTATTGAATAAAAAGTAGAGGTATGACATGCTGAGCCAGTTCAAAGGAGGCACATTCCATGGTGAGTAGGAGAGGCTCCACGGAAGAGGTATGTGCATGATAGCCTTGAGGAAGGGCACAATCTCTGCAAACAATTTTTGAAATTGTAAAACAACATTAAAGGACAATATCTATACATGCACCAAAACAAAAAAGAAATAATAACCCACCCATACTCCTACCATTCTGACATAGTGGAATCATACCTTCTCCAGGAGTGTAAGTCTAGAGTCCACCTACGAGGTTAGTGGAAGTGAAGTGCACCTTGTAAGTTCACAAGCCAAGAATGTACTCGTTTTATTTGTCTTTGCATTAAAGCTGAGGCCTCCTTTTCTGGGGCCCCAAGCAGGGTTAGTTTTGACAGAGAATGAGGAGACTATTGAAATCAATGAAAAGATTTTTCTTTCCTTCCAAGCTGGAATTCCTACAACGAGCTGCACACATTCTGCAAGTCCCCTGTACTCTCACTTTGCTATGTTTGGATATGTAGGCTTTAAATAGATCCATTTTAGGGTGGAGGATGGAGTAGAATGAGAGAATCTGTTCAGTTACTTTGTCAACAACTTACTGAGGAGGTGTCCCAGGTGCTGAGGCAGTGGGGACAGCGGGAAGGCAGGCAGAGAAGCTGGAAGCGTGGGAGTGGTCAGGGAATGGTGAGAGGTGGTATCTGAGTGGGGTTGAGAAGGCAGCGAGCGGCGGGGCTGGGCGCACACTTACCGCCCGGTTGGGGAAGTGCCCTTAACTCAGTAGGTGAGGGAACAGTTGCCCTGGCGGTTGTGTCAGCCTGGAGGGAGTGCTGGGAGGTTATTGTTGCGGTCTTGCCTGGAGGCAGTGAGGGCCGATGAGGGTGTTGCTCGCATATATTTGCAGAGTGTCTACGAGGCATCAGGCCTGGGAATAGAGAAATGGAAGGGACCCTGAGGAAGTAGACTGTGCAGGACTTAGGAACGCTCAGAGTGGAGAGGCGGGAGGGAAGAGAGAGTTGGAGGTGGCACATATTTCACAATGAGGTGACCAGGAGAGTGAATGGCAGGAATGTGGTAGCAGCACCAGTCATTGGAGAGGTGGGAGGAGGAGCTGGCTGTTTGTTTGGAGTGAGGTTTTAGGGGTGTGTGTGTATTGGCAGAGGTGGGTGGGGTGGGGTGTGCTTGAGGTGCCGTGGACACACCCAGTCAGGATGCCTGGAGCCCTGGAGCCTAAGGAAGAACAGGGGCCAGAGCAGGGGCCAGCTGGATTCTAATGTCTGGGGCAGCGAGCGTGGGGGGGTGTGGCCAGGGCCAGAAGGTGGAGGAGGGTGGGAGAGCTGCTCTGGTGATTGGCACAGGAGCTAGTTTTGACCACCTTTTGCATGTGTTCTGTGGTCTGACCACTAATTGGTCAGTCAAGTCACTGCTCTACCATGTTTTTTTATTGACAAATTAAAATTTATATATTTATGATGTACAATGTGATGTTTTGATGTATGTATACCTTGTGGAATGGCTAAATCAAGCTAATTAACATATCCATTACCTCACATACTAATTTTTTGTGGTAAGAACATTTAAGATCTATTAGCAATTTTCAAGTATCCAATACATTGTTGTTAACCATAGTTACCACGTTGTTCAATAGATCTCTTGGATCTCTTGGAATTATTCCTCCTGTCTAACTGAAATTTTGTGTCCTTTGGCTAACATTCCTCCCTCCCCAGCCCCTGGAAACCACCATTTACTCTCTGCTTCTGTGAGTTTGACGTTTTTAGGTTCCATGTATAAATGAGATCTTTCTGTCTGACTTGTTTCACTTAACAGTGCCCTCCAGGTTTATCCGTGTTGTCACAAGTGACAGGATTTCATTCTTTTTCATGGCTGCATAGTATTCCGTTGTGTATATGTGCCACATTTTCTTTATCCGCTCATCAACACTTAGGTTGATTCCATCTCTTGGGCTATTGTAAATAATGCCTCAATGAACATCTGCCATCTTTCATCATAATTTTAACAGCCTTTGAAAAGGTGCCACTTCAGAAGCATACACTCAAGAGATGGAAATAAACCATGAAGGATTGAAGGGTCTGTAATCTGTTAGGATTGCAGAATAGAAGTCCCCACAGGCAGCTTCATGGTGTGTTCGATTGCCCTGGTCAGACTGAGGTGAAGGCCTGCAAGGAGCTGTCTTCTGGGTCAGATTCCTTGTGGCAGTAACTTAGCAGTGTCATTGCCATCATGGCATTCAGTGTTTCTAAAAATCATTGTCAGTCAGTGGTACTTAGGAAATATGAAGTTTAGAAGACAGTAAGTTTGGCTCATCTGAAATGAGGATGTACTTGAACGGTGGTAAAAAGTATACAGCCCTGGGTTCAAATCTGCCACTTTTGAGATGGGTGGAGAAGTCACTAACCTCTTTAAAACTCCATCTCCTCAGAAATGAGAACCATGAATAGTAATTCACAAATATATGCATATGTGTATGTGTGTACATATGTGTGTGTGTACATACATATGTACGGGCACACACCCCACCACCAGGCACCAGTCTAAGCACTTAAAGTACGGTATATTTTAACTCTTAATCCTCACGATAACATTACAAGGTAGTTTATCCCCATTTTTCAGGTGAGGCACCAGAGATCTGAGTAATCTACCCAAGGCTATGCAGCAAGTAAATGGCAGAGCCAGTATTTGAACACAGTCTGGCTCCAGACCCCTGCTCTTCAAGACCCCTCTTCTTAACCACCTCATAATTTGCTGTGAAGGTTAATGTGGTGACACAGGAAGGGTCTTATGCACAGTGCTTGAAATGGAGTTAAGGTTTCATAAGTAACAGCTGCTGCCACTGCCTGCAGACAGTTGATATTGCTCATTCCAGGGTGGTCTTGCTATATGCACGGCCAGTCAAATCTGTCCTTTCCGCATTAGGTGGCTCAGTTGTCCTGGTCTATACCCACATTGCTTTTGGGTCTGCATCCAAAATTCAACATGAGAAGAGGGTCTGAAACCTTGGGCTTGGGGTAATTTGAGTATTTTTGTCTTATGCACACCATGGTGTAAACACATTTCAGTGGTGCGTGTCCCGCAGTCAGTTGTTGTTGGAGTGGCCTGTGGTGTATTAGCACTGTGCCCAGGGGGCAAGGCATCCCCCAGCTGGGTAACCTCAGCACACTTGCCTGTAAAATGAGGAATCAGGATGGCTGGTGGGGTCCTTTCCAGCTCTGGCGTTCCAGCAGCCTGTGATATTTCTCTGCAGCGTCCACATCACAGCAGGATGTGCTCCCATGGACAGGCACAGGCAATTGAATGCTTGTGAAGATGACATTTGAGGGAATTAGGATTTTGAGTTCTTTCCATTTCCTGGCCCACTGAATCATTCTTAGAGAAGTCATGATGTTATAAATTCCGTTAGAAGTGTAAATCACAAAAGAACAGTTCCTTGACCTCAGCAGTTTATAATCTGTATGAGTCATAAATAAAAGCAACATTAAATAAAATTTAACTGTTTGATCAAGGTGATGCAGATAATGATAGTATTGATAAATGCAAAGTTCTCTTTAGGTAGAATTATTTTTCTCCTAGAACACAAAGTGCTGCAGAAGAAAAATGTAGCCTTTTCTAAAAGCCGTAGCATTAAGGCAGTAAACATTTATTGAGTGCCTACTACATACAAGGCCGTGTATTTATAGCTTGGGGATGAGACCTCAAGCATAGGGTAATCATGGAGTGGGATAACTGGTATGTAAAAGTACATTGCTGACTTATGGGAGCACAGAGACAGAGTGTCACTTCTGGGGACCTAGGACCCAGGTGATGTTGGAGAATGAATGGCAGTTTGTAGGACATCTCCAACGGGTTACCACCATGGTGGTGTGAGACTGTGGTGCCTGGAGAACCTCAGGTAATTAGGTGTGACACTCAGAGGGGGTGGGGAGAAGAGAGGAGGCTACAGAGGGGTCCCGACACCAGTTCCTTGGCAAGTGTGGAGGAAGCCTTGGGGCCAATGAGGACAGAAATGTGGAGGTACAGAAACGGATTAAATTGATGCAGTGAACCTCAGAGGAAGGAGGAGGTTTTATACAAGTGAGGAACAACAGGACTGTGGCAGAGGTCGGGGGATGCTAGGAGAGCGCTAGCTTTCTTCCCACCCCTATCAGAATTTGGGCTGGGCAGGGAGGTGGTGTGCTCACAAGAGCAGGGCCAGGTTCACGGGACCGTGAGTGAGTCACATGTGGCAGTGAAAAGAACATCCTTTGGGGAGTTTGAGGATGGCGAGTGTTTATTGACCAATGAACACAGATCCAGCAGAGAAGTCAGAGGGACAGTAAAGTGAGGATAAGAATATGTAGGGGGAGTGATGGCCTGAGGTCTTTGCCTTTGGGGCACGGCCAAGGATGGCATGGTGGGTTTGATGGACCTTGAGTTCTGGAATACTCTCTGGGGTGGGGTTTTCCAGTGGGAGCTTTGGAGGTCTGTGGATTTGCTTGGCTTCCAGAGGCAATCTTAGTAGAGCGTGGACACTGAGCTTCTTAAAAGATCCTTCTCAGAAGACTTTAACCTCTTGGGGAAACTGACAGCAGACTTCAACCCTACAAAAAGATCAAGACTCTGGCTGAGGACATTTGGCTTCTGGCACTGGGAAGTTTTCTTGGGAATATGTGGGGCAGTGTTTTGCAAGTTTTGTAAAACCACTGTTGCATGATCCCACCCAACACAGAGACTGAATTCTATCTCTGTAGTCTGGTAGGGTAAGCATTTAATTGCTAGAACAAGAGCAGTACTTGTCTCGTTCCTTTTGCTAATTCTTGGTATGTTGCTATAATTATGTTTTCATCCTGGCCTTTCTCTCTGTCTTGTTCAGAACCTGTCTACCAGGTATACCTGAATGCTTCTAAGGTTCCCGGGTTTGCAGATGATCCCACAGAGCTGGAATGCCGGGTAGTGGACACGAACAGTGTGGAGGCAGGTGTCCGTTTTACCGTTTCCTGGTACTACAGGATGAACCGGCGCAGTGACGATGTGGTGACCAGTGAGCTTCTTGCAGTCATGGATGGGGACTGGACGCTAAAATACGGAGAGAGGAGTAAGCAGCGGGCCCAGGATGGAGAGTTTCTTTTTTCTAAGGAGCATAGAGACACGTTCAATTTCCGGATCCAAAGGACTACAGAGGAAGACAGAGGCAATTATTACTGTGTCGTGTCTGCCTGGACCAAACAGCGCAACAGCAGCTGGGTGAAGAGCAAGGATGTCTTCTCCAAGCCTGTCAACATATTTTGGGCATCAGAAGGTAGGAGCTGTATTCTTGTTCTTTATCCATTTTTGTTTTGTTTTTGTTTAAATCATCCCACTATATGCTTTCAGATGCACAGTTGCCCTGTAAGTTACCACTCACACCAGGAATCCATGGCCTGGACGTTCATCACCATATGGCCCTCTACACCCTCTTTGGAGTCACACCCACCCCTGCACATCCCCAAATCCCAAGGAGAGCGCTGTAGAACTCACTGCCATTGGCCAAATCTCCTGCTTCCTGAACTTTATCTCTGAATGTTCCTTTTCTCTGGCTTGCATTAAACATTGCCTCTCTGGGGACACTGTTTCCCCTGGAGCCCTCCTAAGTGGTGGCACCTCCTTCCCGCATGCCTCATGTAACTGGGCCTGGAGGTGGGGCCAGTGCCTTCCCTGTTTCCCACTGTAGCTTCCAGACCATTTTCCTTCACCCCTAAAAATGTCCAGCCTTGAGTCTCATGTCATCAGACCATAGCACCTCCTCTCGTTGCCGCTGCCTGTCGACTCCTAGGCCCTCCATTTATCCTTTGAAGATGTTAGCTTTTGTTTCCTGGCCACTCTCTCTAATACAATTCCTATCTTGCTAAATTAATTATCCATGTAGAGCTCTGGGTCACAATTGGCATCACCCTAGGAGCTAAAAAAAAAAAAAAATTACTGATGCTTGAGTTCCACCAGAAATTCTATTTTAGTTGGTCTAAAGTGTAGGCAGTCTGGACACCACAAATGCTGTCATGGTGATTCTCATGTGCGGCTGAGGTTGAGAGCCCTAAAATACATAACCCTGTCATTCTCTGTCCCTTGTCCTCCTCTCTCTAGTCATCATATCCCTATCCTGTCTTGGTCCTTCACTCCTGTGCTTGTACTCTACATTAGACTCTGTCCCTTCTGGTAACTCAAACCCCTCCCTCATCTCTATTTTAAGCATCCTATTCTCTAAACGCATCTCTATCTTTGTAGATCACTCCCTCTAGTTCTCCAACAACAACACTCTGACCCGACCAGGACCGGCAGTCTATGAATCCTGTCCCCCAACATTGTCCTTTACTCCCATTGTGTCTTCACTTCTCTCTTACCTGGGGTGACCATTTGCTCAGGGTAGTCCGCTTTACACCTACTGTCCTGGTGTGATTATTATAGTTCCCACTTTCATTCTGAGATGTGTCCCGGGATGGGAAGTAGGGGTAAGTTACGTGGTCGTCTATTGCCACATAGCCTAAATTCGTAGTCAGTCATAATCACTCCCTTGCATAAACCCTTAACTCCCTCGCTCCTCTCTTGGTTTGCATTATACTCTGGCTAAGCCACAACCCAGTTCAAAGCCAGCTCTCTGCCACCTCCCTACCTGTGTCTGGTTGGAGAAAAACATTCAAACATGTTGACTGGTCTCACGTTAGAGTCGTGATCACTTAAGTTAAGTGGGCTCTCAACAATGCCTGGGAATCATTCTGCATTTCCTCGATCTGTTTACTTCCCCGCTCTCTGAAGGGATTATTATATACCACCTTCTCCTCTGCAAAACCACCACCCCCAGCCTCTCTCTCAGTTATTGGTTCTGCTTCCTATTTCCCTAAAAAAATAGAAACCATCAGGAGAATTCCCATTCCCTCAGCCCCTGCCGTAGCAGACGCCAGCCCTCCTCACCACTTGGGCGCATGGCTCTTCTCTCTTAACGTCTTCAGTATTTCTCTCTCTTCTGGGCCTTTCCCACTGGCCTATCAGCAGGTTGTTAGATCTCATATACATATTTTTAAAAAGCTAAACTAATCTTGATCTTGCTTCCCCTCCATCTTTCTGTCTCCCATACCCACTTGCCCACCTATTACTCTCTTTCTTTTTATAGCAACAATATTTGATTTATCGGTACTTCATGCCTCTAGTTTTTCTCCTCTTATTCTCTCTGGTACCTACTCTAATCCAGTGCCCAGACTGCATATCTTCCCCTACTGTTTGTGTTAAGATTACCAGTGGTCAACATATTGCCAAATTCAGTCAGTTATCTTACTTGAGTTAGCAGGATTTAACGCAGGTGATCATTCCCTCCTGCTGGCGATACTTTGCCTTTTCCCTTGGTTTGTGGGACGCCACCTTCTCAGGGCTCCCCTCCAGCCTCACTGGCTGCTCCCTCTCAGCCTCCTTTGCTGGTTCCTATTCATCCTCCCGCCCCTCAAATGTTAGACTGCCTCAGGACATAGTCCTTGGACTTCTTTCCTATTTAACCTCACTCCCTTGGTAATCTCCTCTAATCTCATGAATTTAAGTACCATTTACACACCAGTGACTCCCAAGTTTACATGCCTACCCCAGACCTCTTTTCAGAACTCCTAGCTCAATAGTGCGTTGCCTTCTTGACACCTCTGCTATCTAATGGGCACCTCAAACTTCTGTTCAAATGGGCGCGTCCCTTCTTCTCTGCCAGCTCTCTTCCATCAGCTCTCCCTAACACCGTCATTCTAGTTGTTCAGACCAAAACCTTCATCCTTGACACCTCATTCTTTCTAACCGCTTCTCATACTCTGCCTTCACTGTGCCACTACCGTCTCTTGCCTGGATCATAGCACTAGCCCCCAACTGGTCTCCTCACTTGTGCCCTTGCACACAGCAGTTGCAACGATCCTGTTAAAATGTAAGCCATATCATGAAACTCCTTTGAAGCCTCCCCATCTTGCTCAAAGCAAAGCCCAGCGTCCATTCAGTGGCCTTGGATGTTGTGTGCTGACCGGCCCTGTTACCTTCTGACTTCGCCTGCCGCTCTCCCTGGCGCCCACTCCACTCCAGCCTCCCACAGTTCCTCACGTGCGCCAGGCCTGCTCCTGCCTCGTAGCTTTCCACCTGCTGTTCCCTCTGCCCAGAGTGCTTTTCCCAAGATGGACAGGACCTTTTCCCTCACCTCCTTCGGTCCTTTTTAAATGTTGCCTTCTCAGTGCGGACATCCCTGGCCACTCTATCCAAAATTGTGACACTCCCCCATATACAAACCCACACTTTTTCTCTTCCTTGCCTGGCTTATTTTCTCTTAAACATTCACCACTATCTAACCATACCATGTATTTATTTTGCTTATCTTCTTCCACTAGCATATAAAGGGAGGGATTTCTATATGTGTTTGTCCACCATCATATTCCCAAACCTGGAATATGGAAGGCTCTCAATAAGTACATGTATAATTAACAAATGGATGAACAAACTCACAGGAGAATCAAGAAAGAATGTGGTGGCTCAGTGGAACCTTAGAAATGAGTGATTCTGGAGAGAGTATAATATACGTGTTCTACTAATAGGTTTGGTGGCACAAACATTGTAAGAAACCTAACATAAAAATCTCATAAGTGGACAGATTATAGGATTAATCATCTTATAAAAAAGAATGTGTCTAATCCACTTATTCATCCATTCAACAAATATTTAAGTGCCTTCCAAGTGCCTGACATTGTGCTACTATAATAGATGAATTCTGATATGTATATGCATAGGAATTATTGTTTCGACAGAGAAGCAGGGAGTAATACACTTAAACCTAAAGTTAGCGTAGCCATAGACACTTCTTAAAATGTTAAAACATTTCTGAAATTAAAGTGTAAACCAAGTGGAAATGATTAGATCTACAAATACATATGCTCCAGTCATTTCAGTAATAAATCTGTTCTGTAATGTTACCATCATATGATTAAACAGAGAAAACTCATTTCTTCCTTGGTCCCTGCACTCTGCAGACCCTCTGGGGAGGAGAGGCAAATGGTATGGCCAAGAGCCTGGCCTGGGTGTGGAGTCCAACCGTGTCTATCCCAGCTTACTCAAAGTGCGCTCTACCTCACATCCTTGGAGCACCAAATTCTCTCTCTTGTTGAAACTGCTCAAGGACTTGCTTGAAAATCCTTAAAATCAAATTCTCTTCCTTCTCCCCTCACACCCATTAAATCATTTCAGTGTGGTGGTTTTCAGTCTGCTCACAGATACACATGATTTTCTTTCCGAGTTTCCAGTTTTTCATAAGTGCTATTGTGTGGCAATTTGCAAATAAATTCCTTGACATTTTGCTTTTAGTAGCATATTCATTTTAACTGATCCTGTTGGAATTCACCTCCTTCTGGCACTTCATTCCAGATTCCGTGCTTGTGGTGAAAGCGAGGCAGCCAAAGCCCTTCTTTGCTGCAGGAAATACATTTGAGATGACTTGCAAAGTGTCTTCCAAGAATATTAAATCGCCACGCTACTCTGTTCTCATCATGGCTGAGAAGCCTGTTGGGGACCTCTCTAGCCCCAATGAAACCAAGTACATCATCTCCCTGGACCAGGATTCTGTGGTAAAGCTGGAGAATTGGACAGATGCATCGCGGGTGGATGGTGTCGTGTTAGAAAAAGTGCAGGAGGATGAATTTCGCTATCGAATGTACCAGACTCAGGTCTCAGATGCGGGGCTGTACCGCTGCATGGTGACAGCATGGTCTCCTGTCAGGGGCAGCCTTTGGCGAGAAGCAGCAACCAGTCTCTCCAATCCCATTGAGATAGACTTCCAAACCTCAGGTGAGCAGGGAACCCTGTTGAATCATAGATTGAGCTAGAAGAGACCCTAGGGTTTTGGTCATGTGCCCTCATTTTTAAAAATAACTTTATTAATATGTAATTCACATGCCATGCAATTTACCCATTTAAGGTACATAGTTCAATGGTTTTTCATAATTCAATGGTTTTTCATATATTCACAGAGTTGTGCGATCATTACCACAATCAATTTTAGAACATTTTTATTACACCCAAAAGATACCCTGGGCCGCTTAACCGACACCCTCCAATCACACCCCACCCCCCACCTCCCATTCTGCAGCAACCACTGTCTGATTTCTTTATAGATTTGCCTATTATGGACATTTTACTTAATATGCGACCTTCATGTGTGGCTTCTTTTACTGAGCATAATGTCTTCAAGGGTCATCCATCTTGTAGTATGTGTCAGTATTTCGTTTATTTTTATGACTGAATAATATTCTATTGTATGGTTACACCACATTTTGTGTGTCCATTTATCAGTTGATGGACATTTGGTTGTTTCTGGCTTTTGACTATTTTAAATAATGTTGCTATGAACACATTCATGTGCAAGTTGTGTGAATGTATGTTTTCATTTCTGCCATCAGTTTTAAAAAATAAACTGAAACTCAGCTACTTCAGATCCTTTAGGGAACATGGTGGAGTGTAAAGAAAGAGAGGAAGGTACTGAGCCTCCTGAGTGGTAAAATGACTTGCCCAAAGTGGACGACTCAGAACTAAGACCCAGTCTTCTCCGGGCCCATGGCTTTCCACTCTTACGGGCCTCTAGGACTGAAGATGGTGACCACTATTCTTTGCCCAACTAATCAGAGCAGTGTTTCCTTACAGGGCATAAGTATCCCGCTCTTATTCCTCACCTGCTTTCAGATTGGAAAAAGAGTTCTTATAAATTAGTTGAGTCACCAGAACTGCTGTGGTGTGGATGAATGTATCTGTCAACCTGGTTTGTTAAGAATAGTTATTTAGTGGTGTTTATGAGAAAGTTAATTAAAACAAGGACCTTTTTATGTCTATTCTGAAATGATTTTATCTTTGGTAAGATAATTTATCTTTGGAATGTTTTTATGCTGTAAAACAGAAAGATCCGCTTTTTAAAAATGGCATACATACAAGGTACATATTCTCAAAGAGAAATATTTCTTACACATCTATGTAATTCATTAAGATCATCTGACAAGTCTGTGTGTGTGTGTGTGTGTGTATTTCAGCAGGGAGATGATTTAAAAGTTTTTAAGCCCCAATCTTTTTTAGAATATCATTGGAAGGATTATCATTTGTGAGTTTCCAACTAAATGTGCTTTGGGTTCCAGCTAGAAATTTCTGAATGTATAAATTCATACTCGTCTGTAAAAATTCAGATATTAATTGAATCAGTGTAACAAACGTAAGGTATTTGTTGAATTAAATCATTAGCATTTATATTAAAGGTAAGCTAGACTCTAAAAAGTTTGTTTTTTATTAATATTATTTTGTATTATTATAACCTTTTATAGTATATAGTAAAATAATCATCTAGCATCTCTTAACCTTTAAATTAATAAAGGATAAATATTGATTTAAGCCCTTAGAATTGGAAAGAGCAGAGAAAGCATAGGCCTCCTTTATTGTGTATGTATTTGTTTTTAATAACAGCTTTATTGAGATACAATTCATATACCATAAAATTCTCCCATTTTAAAGTATACAATTCAGTGATTTTTAGTATATTCAGAGTTGTACAACCACTACCACTATCTTATTCCAGAACATTTTAATCACCCCAAAATGAAACCCCATTCCTATTAGTAGTCATTCCATGTCCTTGCCCCTGGCAACCACCAGGTTACTTCTGTTGGTATAGATTTGTCTCTTCTGGATATTTCATATGGATTAAATCATATGTGGACTTTTGTGACTTCTTTCACTTAGCATAATGTTTTCAAGGTCCATCCATGTTGTACCATGTATCAGTACTTCGTTCATTTTTATGGCTGAATGATATTCCATTGTATACCACATTTTGTTTATCCACTCATCTGTTGATGGGCATTTAGATTATATCCACTTTTTGGCTACTATGAATAATGCTGCCATAAAAATTGTTATTTGAAAATAACCTTCCATTCTGTGGGTTAACTTTTCACTTTCTTAGCAATGTCCTTTGAAGCACCAAAATTTTAAATTTTGAGGAAGTTCAATTTATGTTTTTTCCTTTTTGCTTGTATTTTTGGTGTCATATCTAAGAAATTATTGTCTAATCTAAGGTCGTGAAGATCTATGCCTATGTTTTCTTCTCACAGTTTTATAGTTTTAGCTCTTACATTTTGGGCTATGATTCATTTTGAGTTAATTTATGTGGTATGAAGAAGGAATCCAACTTTATTCTTTTGCATGGGGATATCCAGTTGTCCTAGCACCATTTGTTGAAAAGTCTGTTCTTTCCCCCATTGACTTGTCTTGGCACCCTTGTCAAAAATCATTTAATCATAAATGTAAGGGTTCATTTTTAGACTTTCAATTCTATTCCAGTGACCTGTATTTGTGCCCTTACACCAGTCACATTGTTTTATTGCTGTAGCTTTGTAGTTAGTTTTGAAATCAAGAAGTTGGAAAGACTTTCTAGTTTTGTTCTTTTTCAAGATTGTTTTGGCTGTTCTCGGTCCCTTGCATTTCCATGTGACTTTTAGGATCAGCCTGTTAATTTCTATAAAAAAGAC
Organism: Daubentonia madagascariensis; assembly: GCA_023783475.1. Taxonomy (NCBI): domain Eukaryota; kingdom Metazoa; phylum Chordata; class Mammalia; order Primates; family Daubentoniidae; genus Daubentonia; species Daubentonia madagascariensis. The sequence goes on along the minus strand of JAKFHU010000913.1, from coordinate 2,999,490 downwards.
AGCTGGGACTTTGATAGGGATTGTGTTGAATCTGTATATCAATTTGGAGAGTATTGCCATTTAACAATATTGTTTCCAATCCATAAGCATGGAATGTCTTTCCATTTATTTAGGTCTTTTAATTTCTTTCCATGGTGTTTTATAGTTTTCAGTGTACAAATCTTGAACTACGTTTGTTAAATTTATCCTATTTTTATTCTTATTGATACTATTACAAATGGAATTGCTTTCTGTTTTTGTTATTTTTTTGTTTTTTTTCTCTTTTTTTCATTTTTTTGGAATTTCTTTCTTGATTTACTTTTAAGCTTGTTCATTGCAGTTATATAGAAACAAAGCTGGGGTTTTTTTAATATTGGTCTTGTGTCCTACAACCTTGCTGAACTTGTTAGTTCTAATAGTTTTTTGGGGATCCTTTACAATTTTTAAAATACAAGATTATGTTATGTAGGAATAGAGACAGTTTTATCTCTCCCTTCCCAAGCTGAATATCTCCTATTTCTTTTTCTTGCCTAATTGCCCTAGCTAGAACTTCTAATACAATGTTGAATAGAAGTAGCACAAGTGGACATTCTTGTCTTTTTCCTGATCTTAGTGGGAAAGCATTCAGTCTTGTTCACCATTAAGTATCATGTTAGCTGTGGGGTTTTTCATAGGTTCCCTTTATTGGGTTGGGGAAGTTTCCTTCCATTCCTAGTTTGTTGAGTGTTTTTATCATGGAGAGGTATTGGGTGTTGTCAAATGCTTTTTCTGTGTCTATTGAGATAAGATGGTTATGTGGCTTTTGTCCTTTATTTGTGTATCTGTTTACTGTTTGTAGGAGTCTATTCCATCTTGTTTTACATTTATTTGGTCTTTCTTTTAAACTGTTATGTGGAAGAGGGGAGACATAAAATCTTTTATGTCTATTTCTGGGTGAAGAATGAATATTGCATCTATTTCTCAATTCTTTAAATCTCAGCATAACAGATAAAATCACTGTAGCTTCCAGGTTGAATAGATTGCCTAAGGTTTTTATTTTATTTAATCCACAGAATTGTCATGGCCAGTTCACATTTTAATTAGGAGAAGCTGCCGTCAAATTCAGCGCCAAGCACGATGCTATATCCCCGAATAGCCCTCAGCAGACATTGATTTAAAACTGAAGAGCTTTCACTTCCTAAAAGCCAGCCGCCTACCTTAAGACACACGACAAAGAGGCCCTTCCAGTGTTCATCTTCCTGTCGCCTGATTTCAGGGCCTCTTGGTACTGAGGACCCAGGGGCCCTACTGAGTCATGGCTTTTACTGACTCAAAGTGTCAGGAGGGAAAATGGGATTTAAATGTGATGGTATAGTCTTTGGCCTTTTAAAAGAATTATAATAAAAATTTTTCTTTTTAATATAGAAAATTTAAAAATATAATCAAGTAGAAAGAAAGAAGAGAATCACCTACAATCCTGTAGACTATTACAGACTGTTAATTTGTGGTGTTCATCTTCCTAGAATTTTTCTCTTGGATGTTTTCTTCATGACTTTGAGATCAGGCTGTATATACAATTCTATGACCTGCTTTTCTCCCCTTTAATGTTATAAGATAAGCACTTTCCATATTAAAACAAATTCTAGGTAAATACCAACTTTAATACTATACATACTAGAATTTGCTTAACCATTACCCTATTGATGGACATGCAGATGGTCTGCAATTTTTGCTCTCACAAAAATACTGCCATTAACAGACTTTTCTAGAGGCCATAGTTGGAACATAGTTTGTGTCAATGTTTGTATTTAAAAGCTAAGTGGCTCTTACACTCTCTGCAGACCAGGAATTGGGGGACCCCTGGTGACTCTGGTCATGCACTTAAATTCTCTGTGCCATGGTCTGCCATCTGTGAAGTTATCCAGACAAATCCTCTCACAAAAACAGCATTACCACAGAAATTGACCATAATGAAAATATTTCTAAGCCTGGGATAATGACCCATATTAATAGTGAGCTGTTGATTTCACTAGAAGGACATCCACTACTGTGAATAGTTCACCACAATGCAGGCCCTTTCCTGCAGTGTTTTTCTGCGTTGTGAGCCACAGCACAAATGCTCTGTTGATAGCCACAGCCAATGGGGGAAATGAGAACTGTAACTTGTAACCTAGGAGGCATTTGGGATTTTCTTTGGAAATATAAAGAAAGAGTGAAATTTGTCCACACTGGTAAATCCTTCTTTGCTGTTTCACATTAAGTAAATAGAAACATAAATCCATTATGAGGATTTCTTAATGTTTTGTCATTTTGTGTTCTCTTAGAAGGGGCTCGAACACTTTAAGAAAGCCCCTCAGTGTCGTTCTGTTTACTACCATGAAATTTTTCTCCAAGGTTGCTGCTAACCTGTACTCACTCACAGGTAGCCATGCATGGCATAAGTCCCCCAGTCATCACAGAGCCAGCTTGGAGCAATCACCTAATCCTGCCCCACCTTGCTGCTGCAGGTCTGGGATCTGTGGACCCGAGGGAGGTGGGTCTGAGGGCTGAGTTCATTGAAGGCGATGATGTCCAGAAGTAGGTCAAGTTTCCTTGTCATCTTTGCTGTCATCCCATTCCCCATTTCCTGGACCTGCCATTCCGTCATGTTCTCTATCCCCCAGCGTTAATTCTGCCACTGCTGCCCCCTTAGCTAACCAGAACTCGCAGCAGTTCCCACCCTCCTAGGGCTCCATGTTCTACAACCATCCTTCTCCATTCTCCCAGGAAAACACAAATTATTCATGTACTTAGCAAAGGAATCTGAAGACTTTATCTTATTAGTCATCATGTAGAAATGAAAATATAGCCCTTTCAATTAATCACCTCATTGATGGCATGACAGTTTACTCTCTGTCATGGTCATTTCTTCTGAAAGTTTAGCAAAAGTGCTTTGGTGTACTCTTTCATTTCTGCTAATCTGAACAAGAAAGTAGGGATACCTGTATTCTTTTTTTTTTTTTTCTTCTTTATGAGACAGGGTTTTGCTCTGTTGCCCAGGCTGGAGTGTGGTGGCGTCATCATAGCTCACTGCAGCCTCACGCTCCTAGGCTCAAGCGATCTTCCTGCCTCAGCCTCCCGAGTGATAGCTGTATTCTTAACTTCTAATGAATTTTAGACTCAGCATCCAGGGCCATCTATCCTTGTTTCCCAGGAAACCCAAGGGGAATCCCATAGCATTGATGTTCTGGAAACTTCTCTCAGGTTTGCCTGTTCTGAGATTTTAGGAGTTGGGATAAAGTAAACATTAAACTCTTCAGGTCAGTTTGGCTTAAAGTTATGAAATGCTCTTACCAAGAGTGATTTAGAGATGAGTTAAAAATAATAATTATGCCTACAGTGTTCTCAGGGAGGTATGGAAGACAAATCCCACCTGGGTAGGGTTCTTTGTTTTTGTTGTTTGTGTGTTTTTTACTAGATTTTGTGTTTTAGGGCAGTTTTAGGTTCACAGCAAAATTGAGCAGAAAGTGCGGAGAGTTTCTGTATACTCCCCGCCCCACACATGCACAGCCTCTCCCACCCGGTAGTCTTTTAAAGAAATATCCAGGCTACCTCACTTTCCCCTGGCAGACTGGAGCTGCGCCTTCAGTGCTCCTACCAAACCTCATAGAAACGTTGTTGTCGGCATGTCTGTCTCCTTGGTGGATTTCAGCCTCTTAACAGCAGGGCCCCTGTCTCCAGCACCCCGCATGGTGCAGTGAGGCCACTCACTCCACTGGGACCAAGAACATCCCTGGTTCAGCCCCTGTTCCTCTGATCCCCAAGCCACCCTGCCCTAGAAGTAAACCACGGTGAACCAGAAACAGCCTAGGCTGTACCAGGACAGGAAGTTGGGGGTGGCCTCTGAATGAGACCATGGTGGTCATCAGAGAAGAGGTAAAGGAAAAGCCAGAGCAAAAGTAGCTCTTTAGGAAGAGTTCTGTTTTGGTTGTAATCTTAAGATGAAGCTCTTTGGGATGCGCCTAATGCACGTGTCTCTCTGCGTATGAGAGAAGCAACCTTAGAACACCTATTTTGTAAGTTTCTAGACCAGTTCCCAGGAAAGGGAACCACGTTTAGAGGCCCATTAGGGCACCAAGAATGGAATTTGACAAAAGTATGAGAGAGAATAATGTGGCCGACATTACTTTCTTCCAGGTCCCATATTTAATGCCTCTGTGCATTCGGACACACCATCAGTCATCCGGGGAGATCTGATCAAGTTGTTCTGTATCATCACTGTCGAAGGAGCAGCACTGGATCCAGGTACCTCTTTCTCTGTCCCTTCACCCTCCCCATATTGTTTTTTGTAAATGTTTCTCATGTCATCCCCACCGTGTTACACAGAAGTAGGGGTCAGAGATTGTCTGTTTATCCCCTAACTGCCTGGCTCAGTACTTGTGCTCATTAAGTGTTTAATAAATACTTGTTGAATGGATGCATCTATCTGCTGGATGATTTGGAAATGCATCCAGACTTGTGAATCTGAATTGCCAAGGTGATCAGGGGGTCACCTGTGGGGCTGATTTGGCTGGTTTGAAACCCAGGGGCAGGGCCCAGCTCCTTCTCTTATGTCCTTCATTCATGTATTCATTCAGATATTTATTGAGCTCCTTTGATGTACAAGTGCCGCTCTGTATGCTAGGACTTGAGGAGTGAACAGAATGCTCAGTCTACCCTCATGGAGCTTGCAATCTAGTTAAGGACACAGGCAAGAAATAAAGTGCTGTATAATATCAGATAGCTATTAATGCTATGAAGAAATACAGAGTAGAGTAAAGGAGTAGCAGATGACCAGGGGGGTGCTATTGTAGTTAGAGTTCTTAGGAAATCTTTGTAAATATTTTCTTTGCAAAAAATATTAACATTGCCAACAGGATGCCTAAGAGTTGTGGGACCCATCGGTCTTACTCCTTTTCTGCTTGGCCCCATTCAGTGACCAGTTGATGTCCCTCTCTCATTCTTCAACCCTTAGGGCTTGAAAGAACATTAAATGCACTTAGGGTGTCTCTGTTGTTCAGCAGGACTGTCCCCACCTCTGCCCTTTCCTAAAGACACCCTGGAGAACCTAACTCACTAAGGCTGCCCTTTTCTCCTATGCCTGCTTTGACCCTGGATGCTCTTTGTACTGCCCCAGCCCATCACAAGCAGAGGCATGGCTTCTGTCAGATTTGCACCTTGAAAAGGCCAAATTGTACAGGGTTCATGGTTTCTGTGTGGAGACCACTGGAAGTGTGCTCCTGGGGAAGAAACCAGAAGCAGGTTTTCATTCTGTATGAAGGGGCAGGTTCTAAACAAAGGGAAGGTGGCCTGTAGTGAATCCAGAGAGTGTGCCTGAGCAGGGGCCTGGGCATCGCTGGGGCCTGGGAGAGAGGCCTGGGTGCCTGCCGCTGTACATGTGGACGTCTGGCACCTGCAGGACTTCCAGTTAAAGGTTTAGATCAGCAATATTTTCTGTAGAGGACCCAGGTAGGAAATATATTTGGCTCTGTGGGCCAGATGGTCTCTGGCTACTACCGAACGCTGCAGTCGTAGCGTAAAAGCAGCCGTAGGTAATAATGTAAACAAATGGGTGTAGCTGTGTTCAGTGAAACTTTATTTACAGAAACAGGTGGTAGGCTGGACTGGCCTGCAGGCTGTAGTTTACTGACCCCTGGACTAGTTGATTGATACCAAAATTGGCTCTCTTAGGGAAGCTGAACATGGTTGATATGAGAAATAGGAAAAAGGAGGGAAGATATAAAAAAGGAGAAGAAAGAAACCCGTCCAAACCGGCAGAGTTGGTTAGCTCTGTTCATGGGGGTACAGGAATGAGGGTCCTCTGCTGTACCTGAGATGTGGGAGACAGAGGACACAAAGTGGGATTCGGAAGTGAAGAGGAAGGCGAAAGGGGAAGAGACCACCACAGAAAGGGCAGGGAAATCCTTTTTCAAAAGCTGGAACAGTGTGACATCATTTTTGCCCTTACAACTCATTTATGATATATACAAAAATAAATCCTTTAAATGCTACTTCTCAGTAAATTAATGGGTCACCAGTGGTGCCCTTAATATGTCTTTTCATCCAGTGTAATTGCAAAAGCTATAGGTAGGTGTTACCTTCCAGGTCACAGTTTTCCAGAACTTTGCACCCTTGGACTGTGTGGGTAGGAGATTCTGAAAAACTAAACACAAGTTGTAATTTATTTGTTGCTCACACATCCTGTGGGCTGTGAGGGGATTCTCTCTGGTGAAGAACATGCTGTGTAAGTGGACTGAGGGCCAAGCTGGGGTTGGGGGCAGCAGAGTATGGCCCTTCTGCGGTAGTGTCGTAGGTCGGGTTCTCTCAAAGCAAAGACTGAGACAAGTGTGCGACTGGTGGATGGAGGGAGCGCTCTCGGGAGGACGCTATGAGATGGAGCCAGGGAAGGAGGAGGCAGAGGTGTGAATGCAGAGCAAGTCTAGCTCCCCACGGGGAGCTCTGGAGCATGAGCTGTACCCCACGGAGTATTGCCCACCTTGAGGTAAGGGGCCTGGGCTTTCCATCCCCTCATCAGTCAGTCACTGTCCACATGGCCAAGGAGCGACGTGTTTCCCAACTTCCAGGAGGTGGCTTCCTCAGCTAAGGCTTCTGGAAGCTTCCCTAAGCTTCTGGAGAAGGGCACAGGTGTGAGAATTTTAGCAGCCAGCACCTGCAGCCACTGGGGGCTCAGGGCACCAGCCAGTCTGGACAGCGCATCAACAGCATGTGCTGCAGGTGGTAATGCCCTTCCTGTGAGCAGCATCTGTTTGTAGAACTATGCATGTTAAAATGTGCAGACGATGTTGTTCATGGTGACCAACTTTTATTGAACACTTAACTGTGTTCCAGGTGCTATTCTAAGCATTTTTAGAAGTATAATTAATTTAACCATGGGTGCTGTCATTTTTGTTTTACAGATGAGGAAACTAAGTCTCAGTGAGCTTAAGTGACTCGCACAGGTCCCACAGTTAATAAGTGCTGGTGCTGGGATTCTAGCCCATGCATTCTGGCCCTGGAGCCTGGCTCCCACCCTGTAGGGCAACAAGTAAGAGGAACACAGTTGTGACTCTTCGCCTTCAGTAACCACCCAGCACCTGCAGGTGATGGCAGCTCTGAATTAAGAGTTTTACTGAGTATGTGAGGGTGATCCTGGTACCCACTCTGTCCTGGCACTGTGAGGGTGTGAGGAAGTTTACGGCCCTCCCTGTGCCCTCAGGGAGCTGGTCTTCTTGGAGAGATGCTGGGAACAAGAAAATTTTATTCTCAAGTGCCATAGTGGGTCAGTGGGGAGAAAAAGAAGATACTATGTTTTCAGGGTGAGCTGAAAAGGAGTTATCATTTGGATAATTTTACAGAAATTCTTCCTTTTAGTTTTGCTTATATTTTTTTAATATGTAAGCATCTAAAAATAATTTATTTGCCTTATACTGTGCCTTTAGAGGTTATTAGTGTATTTTTACTACAGAAATCAATGTTATCTTTTGTTCAGCAAAAATTGTGTTATTTAATATTTATATAAAAAGCCTTCTCAAGTCAAGTGGATTTAAGACAAAACAGTGTTGTGGCTGCAGTCCTTTGTTGCATGCTGGGTGGATCTCAGACCTGCCACAGCTGACATCGGTTGGTACCAGTCAAGAGAAGAGGTCACAAGGGCTTATGGTGTATGTTCCGTTTTCACATTCTATGAGAATTACCACTTGTGCCAAAGGCTTCTTTCTCTTATGCCCACATTAATTTATTTGAGGCTGTTAGAACCTTAATTTCTCAGAGTACTTTACAATTCAGCAACATTACTCTCTGGGACTGTTAAACTGTGTTCAATTTTCTGAGCTTGACATTTTTTCCCTCTTGTTTTGAACTTAAGCACTTCTGCAAGGAAAAAAAACCACAGTGAACAATAAAATCTAAACTGTTTACATCTCTAAATTTTGTACAATTCATTTTGTGTACATTTTGTTCCATACAACTTCAGTGTCTTTCCTTCTTGGGTTTTTCTGCCTGAGATGTCAAGTGACCTGTTTTCTTTGGGAGACAGAGCATGCGATATCACTGCATACCAGCCTTCCATTCTGTGTTCTCTGTGGGAGGCGGTTTTTGGCCCTGACTCTTCTTCCTGTGACTCCTTAGGCTGGGTGGTGGCACTGGAGTGGTTAAGAGGCTAGACTCTGGAGCTGGCCTCCCTAGGTTAAGCTGCATACTCTGCTACCTGCTGGCTGTGTGACCTTGAACAAGGTATTTAGTCTCGCCACAGGGAGCAGTATCATAGTACCTTTATCACAGGGCTGTTGTGGGGATGCAGTGAGACCTAAGACATGCAGTGCTGTGCTGGCCCATAGTAAGGGTTGCATACGTGGTCGCCATTCATATTACTTCTGCCCATTGCACTGACCCAGGGTTTTGGCTTGGTAATCCATAGACGACATGGCTTTTGATGTGTCCTGGTTTGCGGTGCATTCCTTTGGCCTGGACAAGGCTCCTGTCCTCCTGTCTTCCCTGGATCGGAAGGGGATCGTGACCACGGCCCGGAGGGACTGGAAGAGCAACCTCAGCCTGGAGCGCGTGAGTGTGCTGGAATTCTTGCTGCAAGTACATGGCTCCGAGGACCAGGACTTTGGCAACTACTACTGTTCCGTGACTCCATGGGTGAAGTCGCCAACAGGTTCCTGGCAGAAGGAGGCAGAGATCCACTCCAAGCCCATCTTTGTAACTGTGAAGATGGATGGTAAGAATGCCACACAAATCTCTCTCGGTGTTTGGGGAATGTCTTCTCTCTGCGCCCAGCTACAGCTGACAGAATCCAGGTGTCTGCAGTTTGAGGGTGTGCCAGGGCGCATGCTGCTTTCTTTCTAGAGCTGTCCTGGGCCTGCACCCAGAGAGAGCACAAGCAGCCCTTGCTGTTTTCCCAGCTTTGCTATCACATGCTGGTGGCACCTTCAGGAAATGATTTTCAAGACTTACTAGAAAAATTTTCGAGACTTTGCCTTTTCCATAAATTCTATAGAAACCCACTTTACTATGTGCTAGGGTCAGCGTGGATTCTGGCAGGCAGAGGATGGCCTTGAGAGAAAGGGTTCAGGTCAACAGGTGAAGCTGTAGCTTGGTATCTGCTACTGTCGCCCACCTATTGGTTTTGCTTCTTGGAGAAAGGAGGCGCCTCCTGGAGTCTCTGGCATAGAGTGGGCACTTCACGGAGCCCTGAGGTGGGAGCTCCTGGCCTCATTGGCCCATACTGACCGCCAGGGTCAGCCTAACCAGACAGTCAGAGCTTTGTTCCCTGAGCATCCCACAGTACTCAGAGAACAAAGAAACATGTTCACAAGAACATGTCTTCTTCAGAAACTAAATGTTAGTTGAAATAACTCCATGAAGAGAATTGAAGTCCAGGTGCCTCTGAGGATTAGTAGAAGGCTTTTGTGTGTGTTTCCCTAATGATATGTCAGTTTGGAGGTGATGGAAATTGGAACCCCAGCTCTTTCTGCAGATCACTTAGCCTTTCTGATCCATTTCCTGTCTTGTAAAATGGGATAATAATCTTTCATGGGGCTGTTTTGAAAATTAAACCATATTAAATGTAAGGTACCTAGCATAGCAGTAGCATCCACCCAAGGAGCATTGATACTTATGGGGAAGGGAAGATGGGATTTTGAGGGTGGAATCTAAATGGTGTTTGTGCATTTCTGAAACTTAAGTCATCTATAATATTTGCATTTTAGAAATTCCTTGCTTGAAGTAAGTACGTATGAAAACCCAGATTTACCGAACAAGTAAGGGAGTGATTATTCACTTTGCTAGATAATTTACTATAGTGTTACTTAAAATAGCTCCCTTAGTACACTTCAGTTATTTGATGCATAGAATTGATTTATGCACAGTTTTTTTAAGGACGCATCTGCTGCTGAATGCGCGGTGCCCTTATACTGACTTTTAAAAATCAATCTCCTGCCAAAACCCTAAAAAGCAAGTTGACATTCAAAGGCATCAAGTGAAATCTTTTTTACAGTTTTTATTCCCCCCCACAGAACTTGGTGGGGAGACATTTGCTCTTTTTTTTTTTTGACAGATATGGCTGAGTTGCTTCTGTCTCCAGCGCTGTGCTAGGTGCTGGATACAGGATGAGTGAGGTCTGCTCCCTCAGGGTGATCCTGCTCTGGTGGGGAAGGGATGCAGTGGTGCCCCAAAGGTGGCCTCCTGTGCAACACTAACTGCTTCCCCCTTGATCTCTCCCTCCCAGTGCTGGATGCCTTCAAGTACCCCCTGCTGATCGGCGTTGGTCTGTCCACTGTCATCGGGCTCTTGTCCTGCCTCATCGGGTACTGCAGCTCCCACTGGTGCTGTAAGAAGGAGGTTCAGGAGACGAGGCGCGAGCGCCGCCGACTCATGTCGATGGAGATGGACTAGGCTGGCCCAGGAAGGGAGTGACAGAGGGACGTTCTAGGAGCAATTGGGGCAAGAAGAGGACAGTGATATTTTCAAACGAAGTGTATTACACTAAAAACCAGTCCTCTCTAATCTCAGGTGGGACTTGGCGCGCTCCCTTTTCTGCATGTCAAGTTCTGAGCGCGGACATGTTTACCAGCACAAGGCTCTTCTTCCCACGGCACTTTCTGATATAACAATCGAGTGTGTGTTTTCCCAACTGCAGCTTTTTAATGGGCAACCTTCATCTAATTTTTTTCTCCCACTGGTTTATAGATCCTCTGACTTGTGTATGTTTATAGCTTTGTTTTGAGGGGTTGTGGTGAGGAAGGGGTGATGGCATTCAGAGTTCTGCACCTTGGGTGAGGATGTGCCTGCCCGCTTGAGAGCCGGCTTCCACGGCGGAGGCATGTGTTAGAGAGAGCTGCTAAATGCAACCCTCCACCCCGGCTTGGAGACAACACAGGCCTGTGCCAAGGCTGATTTGTGGCTTTTACTACTCTACCCCACCCCTATTTTCAGGGGTTTAGACTACATTTGAAATCGAAACTTGGAGTATATAACTTCTTATTGAGCCCAAATGGTTTTCTTTTTTTTTTTTTGCTCCTCTGCCCCTTCTCCATTTCTTTTGTTTTTGTTTTATGTGAGAGTGCTGAAGTGGCGGCCCTGGAATCTAGAATTTGGCTCTCCACCGAGCACCTTATCTTGCCACCTTAGCCTTAAGAATGAAGATAAAGAAAAATACACAGCCACCTCTGTCCAGGGCAGTGAGAAGATCAGCAAGGAAGAGGTTGGGGATGAGCAAAGGAACAGATGCTCACTCCGATAGTTCTGAGGCCACTGTGCCTCAAGGGACCCCAGGGAGAGCAGAAGAGGGATGCTGGTAAGTTAGGTGTATGCAGCTCCAGCCAGGAGGGTCCATGGTGCCAGGTGCGTGTTAGGTGGCAGAGGTCACCACCGTTCCCCTCTCCTGCCCTTGGTGAGGCAAAGGCATTGGCCACCAGGGGACTTGCTGGGGGACCCATAGATATGCTACATCCTTCACGTGCTACTTGGGCTCCTTAACATGAAAGCAAATCACTGCTTGCAAGACCGACTGACTTCAAGGAATCAAATTGCCTAGAAGAACCATGTATTTTCCATAACCTTCTCAGTACTTCAAGTCTCTTTAAGATCCACTACAGGGGGTTAGTGAGAAAGAGTATACTTTGTGGTATGTTTGCTTTCCTATTAGGACATGGAGGAAACCCAGCAATTTACCGTCACATGAACAGCCAGTAGAGTAGAGTTGCGAGCAGTCCATTTTGCTTGACTGTTCCCATCAAGAATAGGACAGTGGACAGAAAGGGATCTTCCGCATCCAGGGCTTCTGCTGCTGCTTTAATAGTGCTCCCCTCAGAGCCTCTTGCCCCCTGCACAGCACTGGCCTTTTGGAAGCATCCCAGTGGGGTTTTCTGAGGCTCACTGGTGACTCATGCCCTAATTGCAATCCTCTGTGCTTTTATCCTGGCTCTGAAGGATCTAACACTGCTCTGTCTTCCAAAGGGGAAAAAAGATTCATTTGTTTTGAGCAATAAAGTAATACAAAATGATGGCCATTCATGTGCAACTCTTTGTCACCATAGGCGGATGAGCCGTGCTGCTCCTAACCCACCATTCCCCCCACTGCCCTCTCTCTGCTACCCATGACTGGTTCTGTACTCATCACCAAGTCACCCCTGGAGGCAGATTCCCACTGAGTTTTTCCTACCCAGGGGACCACTCATGTGATAGAAACTCTAGATTCTGCACTGATGGTAGCAGCACAGATGGACTCCAGGCCCAGAGCCTGCAGCAGGAAGATGGGCAGCAGGTATGCCCCACCAGAGCCTGAGTGACCAGAGGAAGAGGACCAGGCCTTGATGGCACTAGATTGGGTATTTTCTACATGTCATTTCCTAACTGCTATTTCAGAGGAGGTGGTCATGGGTGATTGTACAAATGGGAATTAAAAAGAGAACAAATATAACAGGTGTTGTATTAGTAATAGTCAGTGCCCCCTTGCAGTTATTAAGAGAAGCTTCAGAGTTGTTGTGGCACAGTCCCTTCTTAGGAGGAACAGGTATAGCTCTGGATGTGACCAGGTGGCCCCAGGTGTATGTAACCACAGACTGGGTCACAGCAGACACTCAGTGCTGTAAAGGATGTGTGCTCACACGTTGTACCTCTCCCTTTCCAACTGCTACTGCAGTTCAGGGCTGGAGTGTTCAAGCATCGACCTCCACCCACATGCCCTGTGTCCAGTGGGCCAGCCAGACCGCAGGTCACCTGGAGGCTGGGAGGAAGGAGGAGAAATCCCAGAGCATTGTACCAAGGACCTAGTTCCTTCCAGGGACATAAATTTGCCTGGGACATGTATTTTTAAAGTGTGAGATGCATTCTTTTGTAGTACCAAATAGGGCTCCCCACAAAGTGCTCTTCTGGAAGAGGTTCCTGCCAACAGCACTGGTGTGAGTGAAAGGAGGACCCAGCCACGTCTCACACAGACAGAATTGCACTTCTTAACAAAAAGAAACTTTATAAAAGTTTGGGTTTTTTTCCTAATCCTAAAAATAGCCCCAGAAAGAACCTAACCTATGTTCAGATAGAAGCCTCGAAATTACTTTAAATCGTTTACTTTATGATGTTTACATACACATTTCACTTTTTTTAAAAAAAGAAAAATGCAAACTGACTTTTTAACAACTTTTCAGATTTTTCATGGGACAGTGGAACTCTAACTCACCAACTGGGTTAAATCTTAATTTAGAAATGTATTTATTTATGTGCCCCCCTCAATCCACGGGGCTCCTGAGATACTGGTACAGGAGGCCCCTCCTGCCTAGACCTTTGTCTGTTTCCCTACTGGCTCTTGCTTCTTGCTTTGCAGACTGCCTGCAGCCTTGATTTTGTCACTGACATCTGTGAGCCAAAGACTGAGCCTTTTTGGCGGGAATAATAAGCAATACTACAAAACTTGCTACTTTCAAAAAACTTTTTTGTTTTAGCTTCACCGATGACAACAGAGGAAGAAGGGAACTGGGATTTGGGTAAGTTCTCCTCCGCTGTTTGACCAAATTCTCAGTGATAAATATGTGTGCAGATCACTAGAAGAAAAAAGTTGACTTTCTTTTTAAGCGTGGCACATAAGGATCTGCAGAATTTTCCGTAGACAAAGAAAGGGTCTTGTGTATTTTTGTCCATATCCAATGTTATATGAACTAATTGTATTGTTTTATACTGTGACCACAAATATTATACAATGCACCATTTGTTTTTTATTTCATTAAAGGAAGTTTAATTTAAATTGAAGTTGTGTCAGGAACTTAATATTGGCCTCTATTATCCTTTCATCTCTTCAGCATGAGGGATTGTGGCTAAATTCCAATTGCAACTTTAGCATCTTCTGGTCTCTTTGAATCCCATAAAAGCATTGTAGATTTTAACTAACGATAAAAGAAGAAATGGATTTAATGGGGTTGATGTTGAAGTTCCCACAAAGCAAAAAGGTGAGGGCTAGGATCCTGTTGCTTATGGAAGGTCTCTTGGTCTTTTGGGGAGTTCTCATGACCCTCCAGGACTCCTCTCAGGAAGGAGAGAAATTAGATATTCCTCTCCGCGGATGAGGAAACAAACACCAAATCTGTGGCCATATCACAACTCGAACAGAACAATTTTTCTGACTCATGGTGCAGTCTGGAGCCAAACCTGCCCAGAAGGTACCAGCCCCTGTAATATGAAAACAATCCTCCTCCCCAGGCCACTGGCCTTCAGCGGGCCTGGACAGGAGGAGCGTTCTGAGCGCCCCAGCTCTCTGCTGGCCCCGGGGCAGCTGCCTGCCCTTGGCTGGCCTCCCATGTTCACTCCTCTGTTGGCTTCTTTTGTGTTCTCTGTGTCTTTTGTGTCCTGTTCAGGGACTGCCTCATGCTGTGAGTTATTCAGGGGCTGGGTCTGTGTCCTAGTCACTAACATTGCCCAGTGATTGGCGCTATTCCAGGCCTGTAGAAGGTACTTGCTCTTTATGAACACACAGTTAGTGCTATGCTGTAGGAAATGACCCATCATTCATACTTTTCAAAGAACTGTGAGGATCCCACTCATGTCAAAATGCTGATGCAGTCAGAGCTGGTCTTTAGCAATCCCCTATTTCTGAACCCATTCCTGCCTAAATTAAATTTAATTTAAATTTAAAATTTTAAATGTAAATTTAATAGCATTAAATTAAATTAAACTAAATTAAAAACAAAAACTGTGTGCCTACGGTGTGCCCAGGAATTGTACTAAGCACAGGCAAACTGCCACTTGCTTGTGGACCTTGGCACATACTGTTTGCTTGCCTAGAAACCCCTTTCTATCTAGCCCTCTTTCCACCTGTCTAGCTGGTACTTCTCTTTCAGGCCCCAGGGGCTTCTTCCTCCCCCCTCTAGGCTGAATGAAGGTACCCTGCCCGATGGTCTGGTAGTCTGAAAATAGCATGAGGAGAGGAACCATTCACTGCTGTGGCCCCTGTACCAAATTGTGACAATAGCTAACACCTGGGTTCTTGCAATTTGCCACACACTAGGACAAGTACCTCATAGATTTGATTGCAATCTTTAAGTTACCCCAAGGAGGCTACAGCAGAAGCTCTCTTGCCTGTTCTTCACATAACTGGATCATTCAGATAGCAGCCACTCATTTCCGCTAACCCACAAACCAGTGTGGATGACACACTTTTAAAATTTTATATTTTATTATTATTTAGGTATAGCAGGGTCAACAGATCAGGAGACAATTGCCATTGAAAAGATTATTTGTTATACCCATGGGTCCCAAGAGGAGGGGGCATGCCACACCACGGGAGGCCACGCGGAGTACAGCGGAGTCAGTCATGAGAGAGGAGGAGGAAACGGGCAAGGGCCTTTGTTGTGGTTTTCCCGGGAAGGAATGGGCAAGGCAGGGTAAGCAGGTTTAGGAATGGCTAAATTGAATAATTTCAGCAGGCTCTGGGGCATAGGGGTCGTCCCAGGTTGTCTGCTACCTGACCCTGGGGTGATGAGGGCAGGAGAGTAGTGGTCCCGATGATGGAGGAGTGGAGTGTGGGCTCTGGACTGTCTGCTTTGCATATGAAAGGCATGCTCTCAGAGGAGTCCTTTACCAGCTCTAGGAATTGGCTAGCCCTGGGAGGGGCAGTCTTCCCAAGGTTACAAGAGCCCAGATGTTAAAGCGTTAAAAAAAGATAAAAAAAACCCAAAAAGACCCAGAAAATAAAAAGATGGGATTAGTACATACACTCACCACTTGGGGCTTGTAGACTACTGGGGTACACCTGGGCAGCTCAGCACCACCCAGAGAGGTGATGCTCACCTGAGTCCACTCTGTGCATTCTGCAACCTGTTTATGCCAATAGTACTGGGTACTATGATTATATAAATTTGTTGAATAGTATATAAACCAACAAAATATGAATGCCAAAGAACAAGGTGTCAAAAGTGCTGTTGGTAAAACTGGATAACCACATAACAAAAGAATGAAGTTGGACCCTTACCTTACAGTGTAAGTGTGGCCTTCTGGATCCTTGAATGCGGCCTTTTGACCCAATCCACATTTTACAGAACAAATCCCTTTATTGAATTTGTTCTGTGAAGTTTGGATTCAGTTGAGGGGCCGCACTTGGGATCTGGAGGGCCACGTGTGGCCTAGAGGCCACAGGTTCCCCACCCCTGCCTTACACCATCTACAAAAATTAACTCAAAATGGATTAAAGACCAAAACATAAGACCTAAAGCTATAAAATTCCTAGAAGAAAACATAGGAAAGCTTCAGGACACTGGATTTGGCAATGATTTCTTAGATGTGACACTAAAAGCACAAGCAACAAAATAAAACACAGATAAATGAAACTACACAAACTTAAAAATTTCTGCATGTCAAAGGAAATACTCAACAGAGTGAAAAGGCAACCTACAAAATGGGAGAAAATATTTATAAATCATATATCTGACAAGAGGTTAGTATTCAGAATACATAAGGAACTTTGTTGTACAACAAAATAACCTGATTAAAAAATGGGCAAAGGACTTGAATAGACATTTCTCCAAAGAAGACATAAAAATGGAAAAAGGTATATGAAAAGATGCTCAGCATCACTAATCATGAGAGAAATGGAAATTAAAACTACAATGAGATATCACCTGACATGCATTAGGATAGCTACTCTCAAAAGAACAGAAAATAACAAGTCTTGGTGAGAATGTGGAGAAATTGGAACCATCGTGCACTGTTGGTGGGAATGTAAAATGGTGCAGCCATTATGGAAAACAGTATGGAATTTCCTCAAAAAATAAAATTACCAGATGATTCAACAGTTGCACTTCTGGGTATATATCCAAAAGAATTTAAAGCAGTATCTCAAAGAGATATCTGCACACCCATGTTCATCACAACATTATTCAAAATAGCCAAGAGGTAGAGATAACCCAAATGACAGATGACTAAATAAAGAAAATGTGGTATATACACACAGTAGAATATCATGCAGCCTTTAAAAAGAAGGAAATCCTATCATATGCTACAACATGGATGAACCTCGAGGACACTATGCCAAGCAAAATGAGCTAATCACAAGGACAAATATGTATGATTACACTTACATAAAGTATCTAAAGTAGTCAAAAAGTATAGAGACAGAAGGTAGAAAGGTGGTTGCCAAGAGCTGGAGAGGGGGAAGAATAGTGTTTAGAGGGTATAGAGTTTCAGTGTTGCAAGATGAAAAAGTTCTAGAGATCTGTTGCAAAACAGAGTGAATGTACTTAACACCACTAAACTGTGGGTTTAAAATGGTTAAGACGGTAAATTTAATGTTAAGTGTTTTTTACCACAATAAAAAAAAAGATATCAATAAAAAGATGAATTCCCTGAAAAGACTCAATAGAAGAAAACTGCTTTTTAAAAAAAAATGCTATCAATTTAGGTATGGACAAAACAACTGTAAAAGATTGAGGGTGGATGGAAAGATTCTGCACTGCATGGCTTCACAAATGTTTTTTAAGTTCTTATTCCATTTTGAAGAAATCAAACCTGAAAGTTGCAGAGAATGCATTATAGGTTTGGTTTGTGCAAGAAAATGGTAAGAGATTCCAGGCAACAGATCCATATTCAAAAGAAAGGCTTGGAGGCTTGGGCCTGTGTCAAGAGATTGGTGAATGAATGTATGGTTTAGGACGACAATAAAATGTCTGAGACACATAGGAGTCTTTTTATATTTCCTGACTTTACATGACAATTAAGAGGGCTATTCTCTTAGTTGATCAACAGCTCTAATTGTGTCAGGCAGGAGAGTTTCTACTGTTATTGTCAATAAATAATTAATTCTTAATAATTACTTAAGTAATTTGCTCAAGATTTGAACCCAAATCTTTCTGACTCCAAAGTCTGTGCATGTTCTAAATCACTACACTAGCCTTGGTGCCTGAATATTCTGGGCTTTGAGTATTTGTTGAATAGATAGAAAGAGGAGTAAGAATTAGACTCTGCCCTTGTGAAATTTATGGTCTTAAAGGAGAGAGAGGCATGTAAATAATTCATTTTATTACCATATAATAAGTAAAATTACAGCAGTTCACTGACAGCGCAGAAGAGAGGGAGTGGGTGATCTCTACCCAAAGTGTCAAGAAAGGTTTCACACAGAAGATGCAAACCCAGATTTTTAAATTTCTGAATGAACAGGCATTTGCCAGGTAGGGATGGAGCAAGATTCTAAGCAGAGGGGATAGCATTTGCAAAGTTAAAGAGGGAACAATGGTAAGACACCATGCAGAGAAATGCCAAGTGGTTCTGTACTCCTGGAGGGTGAAAGCTGAAGGGTAGGGTGGTGGGAGCGTTCCCAGGGCCAGCTCACAAAGGTCATGTCAAGGAGTTTGGACTTGATCCTCTAGAAATATTTGTGGAGCCACTGAAAAACATTAATCTGAAAAGTTCATGGCCATGTTTGTATTTTAGATCACTCTGGCCCAGTAAGGGCGAGGGAAAATGCTGGAAGACCAAAGGGACTTCATTAGTCCAGATGAAAAATCTAGGCCCTCAATTGTGATAGCAACAGGTAGAATTAGTTCATGAGAGATTTTAGGGAGAACTGATAGGACTGTATAACTGGTTGTGGAGTGTGGAGGCCAACCATAGGTCTGGGTGGATACTGGTGCACTCAACCACGACGAACAATACCAGTGAAAGAGAAAACAATGATTTCAGTTTTAGACTCAAGTTTGAGTTTCCGGAGGGACCTTCAAGTGGAGATGTTCAACACCAGCTAGATGCTGGTCTGGAGCTTAAGGGAGAAGTGGGGTTGAAGGTCTATTTGTGATTGTCAGTAGGTAGATAGGGAACAGGAGGCAGCAGCGTCAGGAGAGAAGGGCTGAAGACAACCCTGTAGAACTACAACGTGGGGGTGAGGGACTGTAGAGGAGGAGCTCCCCAAGGGATAAGGGAAAATCCTGGGGAGAGAGTGGTTTCTGAGGAAGAAGGGAAGAATTCCAAGCAGATTTGCATGGCCAGCCATAACTGACACCACAGGAAGACCGAGTCAAGTGACCTGTGTCCTCTGTTGTGACCCTGAAGTCTAAGTGGATTCAAGCCCAGATTTCAGAGGGCTGAAGTGCCAGTGAGAATTAGGAAATCAAACAGAATGCAGAACACCAGGAAACTGTCAGAAGTTTGAAGAAGGGAGGGAAGAGGAAATGGTTTGGAACTAGGGTAAAAAGGTGGCTATTTAGTAGGATGGTAGACACTCCGGGCTTCTTCACTGGCAAAACAATGGATGGGTGTCTGTCCCTCAGGGGGTAGAGGGGATCTAGAGGGGGTGCTTCCTGTCCTCTCCCCTCCTTTTCCCCTCTGGGGCCTATTCTGAGCTCAAACTTTTTTTTAATTAGAGTTTATTGTCAGTTAACCCTTCATAGGAAATTTAAGGAATTGCCCTTCCCAAGAAAGTGTTCACTTAAAAAACAGGAGATGGCCTAGGAATCCCGTCTGTTTCTCTTTCTCTTCCTCTACCAGGAAGCTAAACACGCCCTATTCCCCATCCCGTGCCCTGGCCTTTGCCTCTGCACATAGAAATCTAGATCATGCTTTTCCCCACAGATAGGAGGAGTTGTCACCCACCTTGAAAACCTCTTCAGCCTTAGCTAACTGTCAGCTCTGGTGAAGCCCGGCCAGGGGAAGTAAGAGCAAAGAGGCTGGGGAGTTGAGACCTGGACATCATTCTCCATCACAGGGGCCAAGTCACAACCAGGCCTACTCAAGGCCTCAGTTTCCCCCTCTGTTGTATGAGGGAGTTGACTGAGATCACTGTGGTCCCTTCCCATGCTGTGACTGCTTGGTGTTCTAGACCTGCAGAGGTGAAGCTATTGGCATATCCAGGCCCTGTGGAATTGTAATCAATTCGACCTGAATTCTAAGAGCTCAATTGGGGAAAAGGACAAAATAATGATCAGTTTCCTGATGACCCCTTAGAGTTTTTCCCCATCCTCCAGCCACTCACTGTCCTATACTCTGTCTTCCCAAAATCATGAGTAGCAAGCTAGGTTTGTTAGAAAGAGCACCAAACCAAAAGTGAGAAGGCAGCCTACAATCCAGCCATTTTCTGGCTATATGATTTTGAATAGGTTAGTCCATGTCTCTGAGTCTCAGTTTTCTCAACTGTAAAATGGGATTTATAATACCTACCACATAGTGATATGAGTTACTCTATAAAGTTGTATATGTGAAGTGCCTTGCACAGACCCCGATGTGCAAAAGGTTTAAATATTTCTGTGTTTAAATATTTCTTAGGACTGAATGCTTATGATAGGAGGCCACAATCCTTGCAATTTCTGATTCTGTGGAACTAATATTGGAGCATGTCAACCTGAGAAAAAAAATCTCTTTTTATTAGTCTTCCAGAAACTGGAACAGAATTTTTCCTTTAGTACATTCCTAGTTGCTTTGTCCAGTATTGGCCCTCACCCTGCATCTGAATCAGGAACAACATTTTTACATTCCTTTCAACTGATACAATTGCAGTGCAGTGATTCCCAGGGTAATAAAATAACTGTCTCTCTTGCCAGCTCTATTTTTTCTTTTCTTTCTTTTTTTCCTTGACAACAGAAAGGTGCTTTTTTCCCCTCCAGAAAAGAAGCGACATCATCCTGTCAGTGTTAAATTCTGGCAGAAAAAAAGCCACTAGAAAAAATATTTTGGCAACAGCCAGGAATGAGTAGTTAGTTGTACATATTTCATGGATACAGGGTATTCTATTTATTGGCAAGGATTGTCTCTGTGGTCAATGCTTATTTCTAAAATAAGTCCCTTCTCAGTGCACATGGCAAATTGATTGCATTAATGGCCCCAGTTTTGGTTTTTTTATCTCTTCTTTTGCTCTGTTACCTTGCAGTTCCCCCCGCCATAACCAGGCAGAGTCTGTTAACTAACCCACCTCTTGCATTTGGACTTGGCCATGGGACTTACTTTGGTGTGTGGGATGTTAGTGGTCATGATGTAGGCAGAAATTTTTAAAAGTCCTGGTGTGTGTCCATGAGTTCTTTTGGACCCCTGACATTACCATGAAAATGTGCCAGGCCAGTCTGCTAGAGGGATCTTAGAGACCCATGGAGGACAGTCAAGTCGTCCAAGCCAACGCCATCCTAGACCAGCCAGCTCCTGTCAGCTGACCACAGATAAATGAGCAAACCCACCCACATTAACAGAACCACCCAGCTGACCCATAGGCTTGTCAGCAAAAAGTAAATGTTTACTGTTGTAAGCCACCAAAGTTTTGTGATTGTTTGTTACACAGCAGTAACTAACTGATAGAGTACATTTATTTGCCTAAAATGTTGGTGCATGGCTGTGACCCATGACTTCTCCAACTGAAATGGTGAACAAATTCCTGTAATTCAAGCTCCTCTGATATTACAGTTAGCAGCCTGTAGAAGTGGTTTGAAATCTCCATTCCAGGCAAGCTTCCCCTTAATTGTTCCTTAAATGCTATCTGCTCATCCCTGCTCTGCCTTTGTACATTTTATTTCTCCTTACTGGAATGTCCTTCCCTCTCCTCCCTGCCTATCTGAATCATACCACATCTCCAAGGATCTACCTAAAACCTGAATGACTTTCTGTGGCTGCCCCTGACTCTCCAGCCTATTAACTCTTAGGGTATTTCTTGCCTGAGCCGTGAGTTGGATACCTGACCCATGTTGCCTTATATGGCTATTATTTCTTATCTACAGTTGTTTATTAAACTAGATTCCAAGTTCCTGGTGGGCAGGGCCCCCCTTACACTTCTTCTATCCCCCAAGCCTTGCATAGTACCTTGCAAAGATACCTAGAAGTACAGAATCTTTCACTTAAGACTTTAATATTTGTAGGTTTGCACTGGGGTGGGGGGGCTAATTGTTAGGTATCATTGCTAATGAATAAAACGAAAGAAATGGATGGGTAGACGGGTGGATGGATAGATGCATGAATGAATGAAGTTAAAGGATTCCAGACCTGAGTTTGTAGAATATTACCCTACTCTACTGTAACTCTACTATAACTCTGATTAGGAAAATAAATTTTACCTTGAAATGCCACCTTTCCCCTGAAGATTTTACTGACTTCCCATTCTCCCCAAATTAGATATGCCCTCTCCCTCCTTCCAATATGTGTATCTCTTTACTTGTGTTTCGCCTGGGGGCCTCCCCTAAATTCCCTTGGGTGATAATCATGTTCTTTCTTCTTTCCTGCTCACCTCCACCATATGCCATCCTCACAAACAGAAGCTCCTTAAGAGCAAGGCTATACTTTAATTATATATGGATCTCTAGCACCTGATAGGGTGCATACCGCTTAGGGCATACTCAGTAAGTGTTTAATTATTTTTTCTATCCTTCCTCTATGTTTATTTTAAATGCCCTAGTTCAAGTCCTCATCATTGCTCGTATAGATAACTACAAAAATCATGTAACTGGCCTTCTTGCTTCTAGCCTTGTCTTCTTCCTTCACTTTTCTACCAGTTAGCAATACACAAGTAATGGAATTCAATTTAAAAGGAAAATCCGGCCAGACTATATGCCTGCTAAAAACCCTCCTAATAGCCCCCTTCTTCTTCAAGGTAAAGGCCAGGCTCTTAGGTTGACATGCAAAGCCCACAAAGATCTGCCCCATCCTATCTGGATAGACCCCTCTCCTTTCACACCATCCTCAAACTTTATTCCAACAGGAGGGTACAGCCCTTGTGTCACTGTCCATACCAGACTGTGTCTCCCCAGCTGTTCCTTGGCCTCCTTCCTCCCCAAGTGACTCGTTGACTCACTTGGCCCAGCTCAATCCATGCTGGCCTTCCTTCCTGCCCACCAGCATCCTCCAGCCACTTTAGGTGACGCACTGATGGTTGCCACACTGCATTGTGATTATCTGATTTAGTGGAAGCTTCCTGGGAACTCTAGGACTATAGTAATATTAAATTGGCCTGGGTTCAGTGCCAACTGTTGCATCTAGGTACTCCTCTACCATCCTTGGTGTCCAGGCCCACCTTGGGCAGATGAAGATTTACTTACATGTCTCATAATGATGATGATGGTGGCTAATATTCATTGAGTACTTACTATGTACCAGATATTGTTCCAAGTGCTTTAAATGAATTGGCCCATTCAGCTCCCACAGCAATCATATAGGGTACACACTGTTAGTAACCCTATTTTAGAGATGAGGGTTAGAAAAGGTTAATTAACTTTTCTAAGATTGCACAGCTACTGAAAGTACAGTCTGCATACAAACTCATGCAGCCTGACTCTAGAGCCTGTCATCTTCACCATCACCTCGTGGCACCTGAGGTTCATGTTTTTCAGGGACCCTTCCCTCATTTCTCAGTCATTTCCTCTCCCAAGATAGAAGATAAGGGGTAAGGGCCAAGAAGAGAAAATTTCTGGTTGCTTTTTTTATTTATTCAGTTTACTTAAATTCCCTCATTACCAAATGACATATACTGAGCCAGGATGAGGCCCATATTTTCTCATTTTTATCTTTATATATTTACTAAACCATGAAGATAACTCTTTTACACCCAAATTTGTGTGATTAGCAAAGAACTGTATAATGTAACCAGTTTTGCTTTTTGCAAGCCATCTCTGTTTCTCAGTGGCTGAAAACCACACTATTGCTTCCTCTTTACCTTTGCGTGAGAGCACAGCACTTGTCACTTAGCTTCTGAGCAACATCAGTGACAGCGCCAGGACAGGAAAGGTCTGTGCTGACCCAAATGGCAGGCATCTCATATGTGGCATCTTTCTTTCTCTTTCTGAGTAAGTTTCATAATCCTGAATGTTTCTATTGTCACAGGAGCTAGTCAACTGGAGCCTGCTGGATGATGGAGCGGGACAATTTGGTCTCTACAGGAACAACTATGCCGTTTATTTATAATGTTGGCAATGACTTTTAACTTACTGATGACAATTCTTGGCTTACCTAGACATCCTTGAGTTCTAGGAGGTGTAATGCTTGGTTGGATTCCTTGCACATGATTCCACTGTTTTTTACATTTGTCTGTGTTGCCAGATCTGCCAGTTTTGCTTGGCCCTGGCTTTACCTAATCTTCCTGGGCTGACCATCCCAAGAGAAAGTAAAAGACTTTGCTCCCCAGACTGAGAGAAGAACTTCAGGTTTGCCGGGATGTGAGAGTTTGACTATATAAATATGCCTTGGGGATGTGGCTGGATGGAAGGAAAGGTTATGAGAGCACTTAGTAGTTTTAGCAGATTAACTAAAAGAAGGTTCTGAATTTCACCTGTGAGCCGAAGTGGGAATTGACTACTGAGAGACTGAGAAGGGAGCAGGAAGATTCATTTGGCTCTGCTGAGGGCCATATGAAGGGCCTTACCTGGCCCAAGGGCATTTATATATGTTATAACAGGGTAGAGGAAGGGGAAATTTGGAGGTAGAAGGGAGAATCAGATGAATTGGGCAAGGAATGAAATAGTTTCAGACCAGGTAGAGCAGATAGCAGGTATTTTTTTGTGCTACAGTTTCCTTTAGCATCTGGTGAAGCTTATAGACGCCATCTCATAATAATTTTTTAACTGCATAAAATAAAATGCACAGAGTTATAGAGAAAATCAGTCATATTGAAATAGTTACCAAAATATCTTTAATAAATTGTGATGAAGTAATTTGTTTGCTTCTTTATGCATTATATAACAGGATCTACAGGTAGATCTATAAAGCACCAAACTTCAAAGTACTGATGAGTATGAATAATATTTCAATATATCTGTAACATTTGTAATGTGATGTGAAAATATCTGCGATTGGTTGTCTATATTCAAAACTGAAGAAAATACTAAATTTCCATTACAGGTTAATGAAAATAAAGATGTAGAAGTTCTTTTTCACCCTAGTCTATGGACTCTTTCATTCTATAAGTTCACCCAGGTTAAGAACTCTTGTTGTAGGCCAGATGCGGTGGCTCATGTCTATAATCCTAGCACTTTGGGAGGCCAAGGCAGGAGGATTGTTTGAGGCTGGGAGTTCAAAACCAGACTAAACAATATAGCAAGACCTCTTGTCTACAAAGAATAAAAATAAATTATCCAGGCATGGTGGCGTGTGCCTGTAATCCAAGCTACTCGGGAGACTGAGCCAGGAGGATCGCTTGAGCTCAAGAGTTTGAGGCTGCAGTGAGCTATGATGATGCCACTACACTCCAGCCTGTGCGACAGAGTAAGACCCTGTCTCAAAAAAAAAAAAGAAAAAAAAATGTTTGCTTTAGAGAGACTGGTTAGAGTGAGTTAGTGCAGGAACCAGAAAGGCTGAGATGATGGGGGAACTAAACCGAGCTGTAATCAGTGTGAACAGGGCTGTGGTTAAAAAATTAAAGGAGTACAGCATTCAGCACAAAGGGGTTGCTTAAGAGACACTGGTTGAGCTGAACTGGGCTCATAGCTCAAGGGATATATGATAATATGAGGTAAGGATCAGATCTGGGGTCTGATGGGGAAAGAGTCTGCAGTGGAAGTTACTAGGACCACTTGCTGGGTGATGGACACCTGTCAGACTGGCTTGGCAGGTGTTGATGGATAGGTGTACTGCTGGGATCCTTTGGGGCTGGTGTGTTTCTCTGTGTTCTGTTCAGTTGTATGAGTGTGATTCTCAAGTATATGTGCTTTGTGTATTTGGACTGCATGTTTGCCTTGTGTATAGGGTGAAACTAGGTTTACATTGTGCAATAATTCAGAAAATTGCAAATTCTTTCTCTTTTTTTTTTTTTTTTCCGTAAGCAGGCTGGAAGGCCTAGGGAAGGAAAGTAGTAACCAAAGTTCAAAAAGGGGAAGCTGGAAGCTTTTCCTTAACCCTTTTAAACCATTACATAGGCTGGGCACAGAGGCTCATGCCTACAATCCTAGCACTTTGGAAGGCCAAGGTGGGAGGATTGCTTGAGGCCAGGAGTTCGAGACCAGCCTGAGCAAGAGCGAGACCCCCGTCTCTACAAAAAAATACATAGAAAAATTGGGCTGGCGTGGTGGCGCACATCTGTAGTCCCAGCTGCTCAGGAGGCTGAAGCAGGAGGATTGCTTGAGCCCAGGAGTTGGAGGTTACAGTGAGCTATGATGACTGCATTCTAGCTAAGATGACCAAAAAAAAAAAAAAGAAAAGAAATAAAATACTGTCCAGACCCTAGAAGCACTCACCCACCCTGCAGTGTGCCCCATGAGGTTATAAATGCTCCCCTACACAATCACCTTCCTGACTTTCATGATAACAACTTCCTATCATTTTTAAAAATGATTTTACCCCTTATGTATGCATCACTGAACAATACAATGTGGTTTTGCCTGCTTTTAAATTTATAGATAGTAGAATCATTCTGTGTATAGTCAAAAGGATTCAAAAGTGTTTTGCATCTTTCATTGAACATAGTCATCCATGTTATTGCAAATACTTGTAATTTTTTAATTTTTATTTCTTTATAATATCCCATTTTACAAATGTACCACAGTTTATCCATTCTACTGTTGATGGGCATATGGGTTGTCTCCTATTTGTGGCTTTAATGAATAATGTGGCTATGAATATTCTTTTACACATAGCAAGGTGCACACATTTCTCTGAGACAGCATTACTGAAAAGTGTTTTAAACAGCCTCTGGAGTATAACTTTTTTGTAAGTAATAATTTAAATTTTTCTAAGGTGGTCTAACTTCTATTCCTTGATACTTATTACAAAAAAAATGATATAAATATATTGTATTAATTGGGATTATGAATGAATTCGTGTATTTTAAATGGTTACTAGAAATGTGTGTGACTGGCTAACCATTTGGTAAGGTGTTGGTTTGTTTTCTTCCCAGTTTTAGATGGAGCATACACACATGCAATTTTTAGTTGCTGCATCGGGTGACCACTTACCCTTCCTGCAATTTTTTTTGTAGGCCCCCTTCAATTCCTTAGAATTGTTTTTATTTCATCCCAAATTCCCATGCTCGGCCTTATCATGGTCTCTGTAATGTCATTTTTCCTTTCCCTCACATTTTTTTCCACTCTAGTCTCCTCGTGGAGTCACAAAATTCAGCAGATGCTCTGCTTCTTCCACATCTTCTTGTGAACTCCATTATGTTAACTCTCTAACACCAGCAGTCGCTCCCTGGCGGGCCCTCTGACATCTGTCATCCCTGTCTTCCCTTCCACGGGCCCTGGGCCTCAAGCGAAACACCCAGCCCGCCCCATGGCATGTCTGTCACTTGTCTTTCTCTTTCTGTAACACAAAATGAACTGGCCTTCAATATCAATCATAACAAGGAAACATACTTTTTGATTTCTGAAAAATGCTTGATTTTAAAAATTTGTCAAATGAAATGTTACCATTGAATCATGTTTTCTCCTTTAGACCTAATATTTGAGATTTATTCCAATAGAAAACATTCCCTAGTGGTCCCAACTGAAAACTTTTGGTAAGAACAGAACTAAAACAAATTCTGAGCCCAGAACCTACTGGATTTTATAGCCATCTATTACGAAGCTTTTCAATAATGCTACAGTGGCTCTTTAAGAAATGACAAAACATAAAAAAAAACCTCCACAGTTTAGAAAGGAAGTATCACTGCCTCTTCTGATGCTAATTTTAGCTAGTCTTACATCAGACCTGCCCAAAATCTATAAATAGTTCCAACCAACCAGCAAGACTGCTCCAGAAACCAGTTGTGTGGGAACTGCCCAATGGCAGGTACCCTGGAATTTGAGACTTGAGGAAATATATGTTGAATTTTCCCATAAAATAATGTAAAAGGTGAATCACCGTACATTGTATTTGCTTTAAAATAAGGACACTTAGATAAGCAGATGTTTTATAGAAGTGTTCATGTTACATTGATGAAGCTAAGCTTTTTTTAAAAAGCCTGGAGATTACTATGGAATTTAAAGTTACAAAAGAACAATTAACTCATCAAGCCATTCCACTGCTGCTCAGCCTGAAGAAGATGTTGAACATTTGAGTTGATTATAGCTAATAACCTGTGATCTCATTTACCAGAATTGTAATACAGGGAACTACATAATGTGGCACCCTGGGAACGGGAGTGCTAATCTATTTTTATTCCCCTTTCTTTCTCCTACTTGCAAGCTAAGCTCAGCATTGGCCAGAGAGAAGTAACAGTTCAGAAAGGACCGCTGTTTAGAGCTGAAGGTTACCCTGTCAGCATTGGCTGCAATGTAACTGGCCACCAGGGACCCTCCGAGCAGCATTTCCAGTGGTCTGTTTACCTGCCAACAGCCCCGACCCGGGAAGTCCAGATCGTTAGCACCAAGGATGCCGCTTTCTCCTACGCGGTGTATTCACAGCGGGTGCGAAACGGAGAAATCTACGTGGAGAGGGTCCAGGGAAACTCAGTCTTGTTGCACATCTCAGAGCTCCAAATGAAGGATGCTGGCGAGTATGAGTGTCACACACCGAACACTGATGGGAAATACTATGGGACTTACAGCGCAAAGACTAATCTAATTGGTAAGCTGTTTGTGCACTTCTGCTAGCCAGCCCCTGAGAAGCCAGAGTCTCCACCATCACAATGCCTTTTTCAACTCATATTCTCTAAAACCATCAATACATCCTTCTCAATCATCTTTGCCATAAAGATTTATATGGTGTGTGGTTCTCCCAAGCCCTCGTCCACAGCTATCCATAGGTTGGTAATAGCAACAACATTAGACAAACCTGTGAGAGTTCTCCCCATGTTGCCTCTGCTTAGAGGCAGAACAGTGACTTGGTAAGAGATCTGGTATTAATATCGTAGGTGATAAGTCACTTAGAAATGATTATATTAAAACTATCATTCTCTAGCATATTCACCCATGAGGAAAGGGCCATAGTCCTTGCAATTGTCACTTTGTCCCTTTGCCTGGAATTTCTATCACCCCTTTTTCAGCTTAGCAAACTCCTACACATATTTCAGGACCCAATATAGATATTACCTCTTCTGTAGAACCCATCCTGACTGCCTTGGGCAGTATTCCCACTTTTGTTTCCTCTTGATGCTCTATTCATATCACTATTATTAGCACTTATACAGTTATATGGTGATTGACTATTTATATACCTGTCCCTGCCACACCCTGAGCTCCTTGAGAAGAGAATGCTCGTCTCAGCTCCTAGCAAATGGCTAGCACTGAGTAGATGCTCAGTAATATTGATATTAGTATATTCATTGATAACTAAATCTAAATGTTACTTTCACTTAAGCTTAGGCTGTGTGATTTCATTTGAGGAAAGAAAGAATGGAAGGGTAGGTAGTAAGATAGTTACCAAAACTTCGGTAAGGGTTAAATTTTGACTCTAAATGATAAATTATAACAGATAATTTCAGAACCTTATAAAGGAGCAGTTGAAGGCCCAGGAAGGTGAAATGACGTGCCCAAGTTCACGTAGTCAGATAGGCATGGATTGAGGATCAGAATCTAGGTCTTCTGCCTCCCACTGCTTTCTCCCTTTAAATACATACTCTGAGTAGCTAAATTGGTTACAGCCTGTGCTGATGAAGCAAAGCCAGGATCAATGCATCAGTGAGCCATTTGCTTTGCCAAGTTCCATAAACTGCACATAGATGACAATGTTCCCATTGGCAATAGGGACAGCATATGGATAGGAAAGTGTATGGCTAGTGGAAAACCAACTCAAAGTCTGTGCTTTACAGGTGGTGGCTCAGGGCACCATCTCCACCTAAGGAGGCTAATTGGACAAGCACCGGGCCAGTCAGATGATTGTCATTCCTTTGTTTCCAGTTATTACAGATACCCTGTCTGCCACCATGAGTTCTCAGATTCTCAGTAAAGAGGAAGGTGAGCCATTAGAACTCACCTGTGAGGCATCCAAAGCCACAGCTCAGCACACTCACCTCTCTGTCACCTGGTACCTGATGCAGGATGGAGGAAGAAGCCAAGCCACCAAGATTATTTCTCTCTCCAAAGATTTTATGGTAATCCCTGGGCCCTTGTATACAGAGAGGTTTGCAGCCGGTGATGTACAGCTCAACAAGCTTGGGGCCACGACCTTCAGGCTCTCCATAGGGAGGCTCCAGCCCTCAGATCAAGGCCAGCTGTTCTGTGAGGCAATGGAATGGATTCAGGATCCAGATGAAACCTGGATGTTCATCACAAAAAAGCAGACAGATCAGACCACTCTGAGGATTCAGCCAGCAGGTCATTATCTTCTCAGGAAATTCATTAATATGATACATTGGTAGTGGGTATTTGTGGGATATTTTTATTTTTTTCTAATTGTTTGTTGGCTCTAAAAAAATTGGCTAGAAAGTTTGAGTAAATTTTGTTTTTGTCATCTGGGAAGCATATCTGAGAAGGACATTCGGTTTTGGCTCTATCCATAGGTTTTATGTGAGATAAGATGTGTTAAATGGTTAGATCCATTCCACAAGCCAACCATGGAAATAGTTTTGTTACCATTTTTGCCAGGCTGTGTTAGCACATTATCTACATTACCTAATGTAGTCTTCATGATCACACTATGAGGAAGAAATTGACTCCCCATTTTGAAAATAAGGAACATGAGCCTCTGACATACTAGGCACTCTGCCTAAGCTCACCCAGTGAGGGTGAGGTGGGCTGGCATTTAAAGGCAGGCCTGTCTCTCTCCAAAGCTTACCCACCACAGACACCTAGGCCTCAAAGTAGCTCCAATTTCTGACATGAAGCCTTGTCTTTGTCAGTGCTGTGATTTCCTTCCACTTGACCCCTTTTCCAACTTGGAATGGTGTTACTTTTCATGATCCATTGGCACTTTTGTTGAAGTAAGAAGAAAGACCTTGTCTGTGATTCCTGGTTTTTCTACACAGGCTTTGGTCCAATAGGAATGGGTGGCTAAACCGTGTATTTTACACCCTTTGCTAAAAGTAATGATCCAATGTCGGATCATTGAAGTTTTCTTTCTTTCTTTTTTAAGATGGGTGTTATTCTGTAAAATTGTCCTGTTGGCCTCAGGTATCTAAGTTATACTCAGTGAGTCCTGCGGAGCCATATCCCATGTGCTTTTAACTTGGGAAAATTCCACTGGATATTCTCAGCTAAAAAGGAGAATAAGAAATGACAATTTACATCAATTCAGTATAACATATTTAACTTTATATATATATATAATATATAATACTTAATTCAGTATAAAATATTTATTTTTTAACTTAAAAAGCATTCACAACTGTATACTTCATACATTTGCACATATATCTTGCTTACTAGGATTGCATTCAGAAAACCATATATGCTGTCCTTGCTGGGTGATTTAAGGAATAGTCATGAGCATTTTTTACTCTAGGATTTTTTTGGCTTACCAGCCACTATAGAACTGAACTCCCCCATAAAATGAGATCCCTATGGTATCCTCACAAGGGGTGTGATTTCTCTCTGGTACTGAAAGGACACGTGCGGTGGGCTCTCTAAACACCTGCCTTGCTTTTGTTTCCCAGTGAGAGATTTTCAAGTCAACATTACAGCTGACAGCTCATTTGCTGAAGGGAAACCCTTAGAACTGCTTTGCCTGGTAGTAGGAAGTGGCCTGAACCCACAGCTTCAGGGCATTTGGCTCTTCAACGGGATTGAAATCGCCCACATTGATGCTGGCGGAGTCCTGGACCTGAAGAATGACCACAGAGAGAGAGCAAGTCACGGGCAGTTCCAGGTTTCAAAGTTAGGCCCCAAGGCTTTCTCTCTCAAGATCTCCTCTGTGGGCCCAGAGGATGAAGGTGCCTACAGATGTGTGGTGGCAGAGGTGGCGAGAACTCGGATGGGCTCCTGGCAAGTGCTTCAGAGAAAGCAGTCTCCAGACATCCATGTGCACCTGAGGATGCCAGCAGGTATGTGAAGTTGGGACCAGGCATGCACTGGGTTGCCTTCAGATCCCCTCCTTTGTTAGAAGAGGATGCCTTCATGGACGCAGTGGAGGCTTCCTGAACAGTCAGGTGTCAATCAGATCACGTTGGAGGTGAAATGGAGTAAAGGAAATTACCCAACTAGCTGGAGACCTGAGTCCTACTCCTAAGCCATTAAGTGGGCCGTGACCACAGACACACCACTTCATGTCTCTCAATTTCAGTTTCCTCATCTGTGAAATTATGTCATGCAACTATATGGGCCTTAAGTACCTCCTTGCTGTCTTCAATTCTTTCATTCTATTTATTTTTTGTAAGTTCTAATTTTTATACTTTGGGTTTTTCTTAAAGCAAAGAACACCTGTATTAGACTGGGCTGGCATCTTTCAATTGCCTTCTGTTAATCCCCTACTGTGTTAACCTGATATGGGAAATAATACTTAGTCATAATTCTGACTCACAGAAGAGCATATATGCAACATATGAGAAACAAAGAGGTAATTGATGGTGGGCAGACTCCATTCCCTGCATTTTGCTGTGACGTGGTGAGATGCCTGTCCAAGTGGTTCTGAGTGCATGTGTGCACAAAACTGAGAAAGCTACTCAGCTCACCTTTACTTTATGAAAGTTGAGTGACCTTAAACATGTTTGAATAATCAGTGCTTTTTGTATAGAGAGAAAACAGACAAATCCACAGCTCATACAAGGATTCTCTGAGCTGGGAATTCAAAATCTACAAAAATTAATTGCCCAAAAGCAAAAAAAAAAAATTTTAAATGTTTAAAAATTTTTTTAAAACTGAGCTAAAAATAAAGATATCCTTGTCCCACTTGCTCATTGGAGGCATCTCCAAAGATAGATAAGTTTCCCTTTCATCCATCACCCCATTTGCTAGGAATGAAGACACACAAGCTTTGGTCTGAGTGGCAGCCAGGAAGTGTGTTGGTGTTAGTTTTCACACTAAACATTTGGTCTAACTTTCCAGGATTCAGGAAAAACAATGTAGGCGGGTTTACATATTTACACAGAGATCAATCTCTGCTTTGTGCAACTCAGCCTTCCCTGGGGCATATATGCACTCCTTCTCATAGCCAGTATGTGGGAACTTGTGCCAAAGAGATCCCAAGGTGTGTTTCAGGGTCCATAGCTTATGATCCTATAGATAGGATCATAATTCCAAAACTACTTTGTGTAAGTTGGAGTCTAGACTAGGCTTAATATGTAGAAATAGGAAAAGTTATTGGCAAATTGATTAAGGATCCTGTTTAGCATTCTGTTTTGAAAGGCAGTCAAACTATTACTTGAAGTATGAGCAGAGTTTTATCGTTCTATGAATATTTTAAACAAAAGGGGGCACCCATTACCACTGTGAATGTGTAACTTACACATACTTAGTAAGTTTTTTACTTTTTACCAAAAGGCGGTAATGACCACAATGAACTGAGGAACCTCATTTTTAAAAAAAAATGGTGTTAGTTGAAACTAATCATAATGGTTATGTTAAAGTGGTGAGATTATGAGTAATACTTTACTCTCTAATTTCTAAACTTCAGTTAGAAATTATTTTTCTAGAATATTTCTAGAATAGAAATATTTTTCTAGTTAGAGTCTATATTTAACTTGAAAAAATTAAATTTGGAAGCAGATTTGCTAATTTTTTAAACCTATTTATGGACATTAACCTTCATTCTGCCTTTGTAACTTATGTATATGTATACATAAAACAGTCAAGACTGAACTCCTTCCTCAGCAGGGAAGAGCAATTTGCAAATTCATTTAGATCCTATTTAGATTTCTAATACCAGTTGTGTTTTGTTTTTCTCTTTTGCTTTGAATTGCCTGTGCTTTCCCTAGTGGCTATTATTAAACACTAATGCTAATAGCTAACCTTTACTGAATACTTTCCCTGGCCATCCAGGCTAAGCCCTTTGTGTGTGCCATTTGTTCAGTCCTCTCAGCAATGAAATAAGGTGAGTGCTATTATTATCTTCATTTTTACAGGAAAGAAAACTGAGGCTCAGAGAGGTCAAATATGTTGCCCAGGGTAATTTGGACTCCAGCAGCCTTGGCCTTAAACAGAGTGTTGGGCTGCCTAGGATGCACGAGCTCCTGATGTATCCCCACATTGCCCGCAAAGTAGCCAGGGCAAGACCTGTGCTTGTTGAACGAATGAAATGTTTGTTGAATGAATGTGTTTGTTGGATGAATGACTTGTATTTCCCATCTAGGAGCCAGATTTACATTTATAGTTTTACACTATAGTTTAGACATAAGGCTCTCCCTTTAACCAGAGCATATAAATACACACATGCATATGTATATGTACATACACACATACACACATACATATGTATACGAACATATGTATGTGTGTATATATGATATATATGTATATAAACATATATTTTCCCCCAAGTAATTGTTTTTTTTATTGTGAACAGAGATATAATTAACAATGTTTCAACCCTGTTGAAAACACATACTAAACCAATTAGGACTGATTAAGGAAAGATAAGTAGGGAAAGGAGGTTTTGAACTCTGAAGGTCTGAATTCTAAAAATACTAAAAATTTAAATAAACATAGCTTCATTACTTTTAGGTTCATGCACCCACCCTAATTAATCTAACAACATATTATGAGATGTTTGCCCAACTAGATATTCTTAAGGAAGGGCTGATTTAACAAACTGATTTTAAAAAAAAAGTGCAAATTTGGCCAGGTGCAGTGGCTCATGCCTGTAATCCTAGCGCTCTAGGAGGCGGAGGCAGGAGGATGGCTTGAGCTCAGGAGTTCAAGACCAGCCTGAGCAGGAGCCAGACCCCAACTCTAGAAAAATTAGTCGGGTGTGGTGGCACACACCTGTAGTCCCAGCTACTCAGAAGGCTGAGGAAGGAGGATCACTTGAGCCCAGGAGTTTGAGGTTGCTGTGAGCTAGGCTGACACCATGGCACTCCACGCAGGGCGACAGAGTGAGACTGTCTCAAAAAAAAAAAGGTAAAAAAAGTGCAAATTATAAATTGTTTAAGTGTAAGTAGGTTCTCCTGATATTTATCTGCTTTCTTTTTTTCACTACTTAATTGTTTAGCAAATCTTTTGTCCGGGAGCTGGTACAGGAGGAAACAGGCTGGTCTGATTTGTCACAAACTAGTCAAGTCCTAATTAACGAGATTTCACTGTATTTCAGAAAATTTTTCATTTACTTAAAACACTTTTTTCTTCTAAAATCTGAAATCCACAGCAAGAAGTGTGGTTCTCTCTACCAAGAACAAGCAGCAAGCTGTGTGGGAAGGACAGGCACTCACTCTTCTCTGCAAGGTGGGTGGAGCTCAAAGTCCTCTGTCTGTGAACTGGTGGCACATCCCACAAGACCGGACACAGCCAGAGTTTGTGGCTGGCATGGGGCAGGATGGCATTGTGAAGCTGGGTGCCTCCGATGGGGGACCTAGTTACCATGGCAACACAAGGCTGGAGAAAGTGGACTGGGCCACCTTCCAACTGGAGATCACCTCCACCACCCTCACAGACAGTGGCACGTACGAGTGCAGAGTGTCTGAGAGGACCCGGAACAAGGCCAGAGCTCTGAGCTGGACTCAGAAGATTTCAGTTACTGTAAAATCTCTGGGTAAGTGTCAAAGAAATCCTTTCCTGAACTTGCATATCGGTCACTTTGTTCTGCAGTGGAATGTTGTGGAATTTGATTATGTGTCATCCTGAATCCCCCATTTATGGTATGTGTACCCCAGGATACAGAGCATAGGCTCTGGCTACCATGTCTGTCAATTAATCTTTAAGGTTTATTCATCTTTATAAAGATCAGCTTTAGAGTGCAACTTGTAAGTTGTTGTTCAAGGTTAAAAACGAAATCGTGTGAATTGGAGTCGACTTATAGAAGAGTGTAGCTGAGCCTTATACATTCCGGCTTTTGACAGCTGCAGCCCTGGGATTGCAGAGCCTCTTCTAGCACATGCAGAAGGGTGCTGATACTGAACCCAGGAGTGGGGGTAAAGGAAGGAGGCCAGACAACTGGGTCCGGGGAGTGTTCCACCCACTCAGCAGCAGCTGTCTAAGCAGCAGACTGGAGAAACACTGCCTATTTGTTGTCACTGCTGAGAACAGTCTCAGAAGAAGGTCAACTTTGCAAAATTGAGGTCAGAATTCAGGACAGACTGTACTGTGAATAACTTCTACCCCCAAAATATACGATACTCCAAATGTACAAATGCATGGTCCTAAGTGAAGAGGTAGCAACTAGAAAAACTTGAAAGTACTATACTTTGATTTGGTAAAGATATTAGAAATTGTGTTTCATTTTTCTGTCTGCAGAATCCAGTTTACAAGTTAATCTGATGAGCCGTCAACCGCAAGTGAAGTTAGCCAACACCTTTGACCTGTCCTGCGTAGTAGGGGCCGGCTACTCTGACCTCAAGCTGCCACTCACTGTGACGTGGCAGTTCCAGCCAGCTGGGGCGCAAGTCTTTCATCAGCTTATTCGAATCACCCATAGTGGCACTATTGAATGGGGGAATTTCCTATCCCAGTTCCAAAAGAAGACGAAGGTTTCACAGTCTTCGTTTTGTTCTCAACTCCTGATCCACGACGCCACTGAGGAAGAGACAGGAGTGTATCGGTGTAAAGTGGAAGTTTATGACAGAAATTCCCTACACACCAATGGCTCTGCGAGGGCTTTTGCCATCTCTCACCCATTGAAAATAGCCATCACTTTACCAGGTAAGCATCACTTGAAATTGATTTTTTAAACAAAATAAAACAAAATCACATTCCTCCCATTTTGGGTAAATTATAGAAATAAAACATAAATACTTCCTTCTTATGTTTGCACTGGATAAGTAAGCACCACATGATAAGTGATTTCCAGGCTAACATTAGGTTAGTGTGCATGGGATGGCCATACTTGTAGTGAAAACACTGAAATACTTCCACACTGGCTAATAACTCCTGCTCCATACCCCTGCCCTATTTTCCCGTGAGTTCCCACCACCCAGCAACTAAAGGATACCACGTGGCACAACAGGGAGCCTCTAGGACCTGGCCCCAGTGGAGAGGCAATTTTTCGGATTGGTCATTTCCCAGGCCTTGCCAGTTATTAACCATTTGCAATGTCTCTCCTAGGGGTAGGGATAATGTAAATTCCATTAGAATACATTTATCTACTTATTTTTAATATGTTAACATATGAGTCAGAGAATTTATAATTATAGTCAAATATAATCTACCTCATCAATTGGTAATAAAGCACAGAGGTTGAAAGTAAGGCACTGCATAGGCAAAGTTCTGCTGCGTCATGTATCTCTCATAACTTGTACTCTCTTAGGACAGAGTGGTGAGAGTCTTGACAGTCATTTAGATCTGACGATCACTGGATAGCATGACTTTGGACAAGTCACTTAATCTGTCCAAGTCTTAGTTACCTCATCTGTAAATTGCTGATGTGCAATGTAAATGTGATGACATATATAATGTGCCCAGTGCAGTGCCTGACACACCAAGAGGCTCAAACATGGTAGCCATTGTTATTTTCTCTGCTGCTGAGCAATGTTTTTGGTAATAGTAATGATCTCCTTGTTGATTAATTCACGCCTTAATTTACTTGTCCTCTCTGTGGTATCTGTACTTGCTTCCCCAGTTCTTTCT
This sequence comes from Daubentonia madagascariensis, assembly GCA_023783475.1. Taxonomy (NCBI): domain Eukaryota; kingdom Metazoa; phylum Chordata; class Mammalia; order Primates; family Daubentoniidae; genus Daubentonia; species Daubentonia madagascariensis. The sequence goes on along the minus strand of JAKFHU010000913.1, from coordinate 2,962,075 downwards.
TCTTGAAACTTCTTTTTTCCTCGGTCCTATGACACAAGATTTTCTTGGTTTCCTTCCTAAAACCGACTGCTTCTTTTCATTTTTTTTTTTTTGCAGAATTCTGCTGCTCCATTGATTCTTTCTTTAAAGAAAACTGTTCCTTTGGATTTCATCCTCAGCTTGCTCTTCTCAGTCTACACACTCTCCTGAAGTAGGCTCACCCCTGCCCATGGATGCAACCTATATGATGACAACTCCCAAATCCATTATCCTCAAAGATTTCTCTTCTGATCTCCAGACTCATGTATCCAGCTGCCTCTAGAACATGTCTGCACTCACAGTATCAGAACATAAACACACCATCATTATGCAAAGCTCCTCCTTCTACATTTTCCCTAGGTCCCCCCCCATCATCAACCAGTGACCCAGGTTAGAAACCTGAGCGATCCACAACTCCTCTATGTTCACCTCATGTCCAAACACCCACAATGTGACGTGCAAGGTCTTTTACAGTCTGATACATTTGTGTCTCTCCAGCATCATCTTCTTCCACTTTCCATGTTGAATTTGAGCCCCAGCCATACTGAATAATTTGCAGTGCCTCAATACGCCATGTTTTCGCTCACTTTCAAAGTCTTTGGTCAAGTTGATTCTTTTGTGTAGAATTCCTTAATCCCTTTTTGATAAGAGTAATTCCTATAAACCCTTAAGACTTAGCCCAAAGTTACCTCCTCCAGGAAGTTGTCCCTCATATTTGGGTCAGGTGGTCCTCCTGGGTACCCTGCTAGCCACTTAGGCATACCTCTGTCTGACATGGGTGACAGAATGCTGTAACCTCTCAGCCTTTGTCCCTGTACTTGTCTCTCCCTCTAGGCTGTGAGGCACTAAGGGGAGGTATCCACAGAGCTTGGAATAGTCTGGCATATGATGTAGTGTGTTTGTTGAAGGAAGAATAAAGGGAGCTACTGGCAACGTCAATAAGCAATTACAGAAGTAGAATCAGTAATGTCAGCAAGAAGTTAGAATAAGATTTGGGAGCAAGGATTGTCACTCAACTTTCTGACAAAGCAGAAAACTAGCTGGAGTCACAGTTGACTCCATATCCATACAACGTTCCCACAGTTGAGTGGCTGCAAAGACACGTACAGTTTTGATTTTTTTTCCCCTGCCTTACTGGACCTTTGCATTTTAAAAAATTTTTTATTTTTAATTATTACAGGTACATAATGGTTGTATATATTCATAGGGTACACATGATGTTTTGATACAGGCATACAATTTGAATTAATCAAATCAGGGTATCCATCACCTCTGGCATTTATCATTTCTTTGTGTTAGGAACATTCCAATTCCATTCTTTTAGTTATTTTAAAGTATACCCTAACTTATAGTGGCTTATAGTCACTTTGTTGTGCTATCAAATATCATTCATTCTATCCACCTATATTTTTTCACCCATTTACCATCCCCACTTTATGCCTCCCTCCCCACTACCCTTCCCAGCCTCTAGTAACCATCTACTCTCCGTCTCCATGAGATCAATTGTTTTTAATATTTAGCTCCCACATATGAGAGAGGACATTCGAGATTTGTCTTTCTGTGCTTGGTTTATTTCACTTAACATAATGTTCTCCAGTACCATCCATGTTGTTGTAAATGACAGTATCTCCTTTTCTGTGGCTATATAATATTTCATTGTGTATATGTACCATAATTTCTTTATCCATTCATCTGTCGGTGGGCACTTAGGTTGATTCCAAATCTTGGCTATTGTGAATAGTGCTGCGATAAACATGGGAGTGTAGATATCTTTTTGACATACTGAATTCCCTTCTTTTGGATGTATACCCAGCAGTGGGATTGCTGGGTCACATGGTAGTTCTATTTTTAGTTTTTTGAGGAACCTCCATACTGTTCTCCATAGTGGTTGCACTAATTTACATTCCCTCCAACATGTACGAGGTTCCCCTTGCTCCACATCTTCACCACCATTTGTTATTGCCTGTCTTTTGGATAAAAGCCATTTTAACTGGGGTGAGATGATACCTCATTGTAGTTTTGATTTGCATTTCTTTGATGACTAATGATGTTCAGCATTTTTTCATATATCTGTTCATCATTTGTATGTCTTCCTTTGAGAAATGTCTATTCAGAGATTTTTGCCCATTTTTTAATCAGATTATTTGATTTTTTCCTATTGAATTGTTGGAGCACCTTATATATTCTAGTTATTAATCCCTTGTCAGATGGGTAGTTTTCAAATATTTTCTCCCATTCTGTGGGTTGTCTGTTCACTTTGTTGATTGTTTCCTTTGCTGAGACGACAAAGTTTTAATAGCCCATGTACAACTTCCTTTTATTTACCCACGTTTGAAGGCAGATACAACTAGAGTTTGGCAAATTGTGAATCCAGAAGTACTCTGAATAATGAGCACACAAAGCATTAATAGGGCCACTTTCTCTTCAATTTGATACATGAAAATGCTACAGAAGAGATGTCTGTGTTTAAATACTGAAGCATTATCATGTGGAAAAGAGATTGGGCTTTTCTGTCTGATACTTCCTCTGCCACCCCACTCCCTGCCCAGCAAGCGTAGAACTAGGACCAGAGGACGGAAACTATAAAGAAATAAAATTCAACTTGATATCGTGAAGAATTCTCTAGTGGCAGAGCTGTCCAAAGATTGAATGGGCTGCTTTGTCAGATAGTGAGTTGTTCAAAAGCTGAATGAGCAGTTTGTAGGGCTACTGCAGAGGGAATTCACATATGGTGGCTGAAGGAGGTATTGCCCTAGTTGACCTCAATTATCTTTACTACCTTAAAATTCTATTTTCCACCGAAGTAACTGTTTCTATTTTTTAATTTAGAGAGCAAGCTAGAAGTGAATTCAAGCAGTCAAGTCCAAGAAACGTCCATCAACTCCAACACTGATATAGAATGTAGCATCTTGTCCCGGTCCATTGGAAACCTTCAGTTAGCCATTATTTGGTACTTTTCTCCCATTTCCACTAGTGTATCCTGGCTGAGGGTCCTGGAAATGGACCAAACCAATGTTGTAAAATATGGGGAAGAATTTCACACTCCATGGAGAAAACAAAAATTTCACACCGAGAAAGTTTCCCAAGACTTGTTTCAGCTGCACATTCTGAATGTGGAGGACAGTGATCAGGGCAAATATCACTGTGCTGTGGAGGAATGGCTCTTGTCTACAAATGGCACTTGGCTCAAGCTCGGAGGAAAGAAGTCAGGACTAACAGAATTGAAACTCAAGCCCACAGGTAAACTTTGCAAGTGCATTCTTGCACATCATTCTGTAGGATTGCTGTTTTCTCTTGGGCAGCTGTTCTATGGAGTGATTATGTGGAAGTAAAAATATGACCTAGAGTCATAGAAATAGAGTCCACCTACACATGACTGTGGGACCTGGTAGCCCACCAAAGGAGGCAGGTTACTTAAGGTGAATCAATCTGAGGTTTTGAGGAGCTCGGATAGGAACAAATCCCTTTGATTGGCTTGCTTATCAGCCTGCAGCCTGGTCTAGGCAGCTACCCAGGGTATCGTATCTCCAGATCTCTATAATAACAAGCTGTGTCATTCCAGTGGGGCTCTACTGTAATTTGGCAGAGAAAGAGTAATACGAAGCATATTTCTCCCACTGTGAACGGAAACTGTACAACTCTATGGGGATGTGTGGAGAAATTGCTTTTCAACATTTAGCTGCCTAAACATAAGGCAAATAAGAGTAGTTAACTGTTGGAATGGCTTACTGAGGGAATCTCCTCTTCCTCAGGAGATCTTTAAAAACGTAATGGAAGTTCCATCCATTTGCACCAGTCTAAGAATGCTGCTGTCGAAATGTGGGCAGGGTTGATTAGGTCTCTCAGCATCAGTTAGGTCACCTCCAATGTCGATTAAAATTAACTGAATGTCACAGCTAAGGTTCAGGAACTGGCCAACAGCACAGTGCAGATAAGTTGAACTAATTTAGTGTTTAAAATATTATTTTTAAGGTAACATCAAAAAATGAGACTATAATTGAACATTACTGTGTATTAGGCAATGAGACTACAAAGATAGAGAAGGCGCAGCTCTTGCCCTGAAGGAGCACACCGTCTGTTGGGGCAGCATGGGCAAAACAGTAGCTTAGTATGGAGCCTCTTCCTGTCCCTGGGGCTCCCCTACTCTGTGTTCTTCAGGCCCCTCTTCCTCTCCCTGATAAGTGTACATGTTCCTCAGGGATAGAGCCCAGGCCCATTTTTTTTTTTTTCTTATTCTCTGCTTTGATCAGAACTTAAACACTGCTGTGGTTTTGACTACCACCTGCAAGGTGATAACTCTAAGTCTTTATGCTTAGCCCCAATCTCATGAGCTCTAAGCCGTCATATCCAACTGCTTGCTGTACATTTCCACTTGGATGCCCCCAGAGACCCTCATGCTCAGCACGCCCCACGTGGCATGTATCATCTCTGCCATCCCATAAGACTCACTCATACTTCTGCATTCCCTGTCTGTGTGACTGGCATCCCTGTCTCCCAGCCATCCCAGCCAAAATCTTGATAGTGTGTGCATGCCCCTTTTAAGGAGGCAGACACTTAGCTCAAGCCAGAGCTTCCTGTGTAGAAATGTGGGCTGAAGATGTAAGATCTTTTGGTATATTAAGAGATGCCTAAAATCTTTTGGGGTGGACATCTTCCAATTTGAGAATATTTGCAACTAATTCAAATTCTTTTAAAATACTGAAGGAATCAAACAAAACATATCTGTGGGCTAAGGGTGACTGTGGGTTTCTGGGTGTACACCTTCATTTAGGGAATGAGTTAAGAAAGAGGCCCCAGAAAAAGACACTGAGTAAGACTGGTCAGAATTGTAGGAGGGGTATTTTATTTGAGGTCAAAAGAAGAGAAAATTTTAAGAAGAAAATGGACTTCAGTAACAAAAACTACAAAGAGGACAGAAAAAGACTGGAGCATCCCTTGAACTGGGAAATGGGACCCTGGCCAAGTAGAGTGATAAGATTAGAAACCAGATTGCAATAAAGTAGGAAGTAATTTGAGGTGAGGAAACAGTGACAGTATCGTATAAGCTAATATTGCACGTGCTTCTCCATGAAGGAAAGGAGAGAGTAAAGATGGTAACTAATAAAGAGACTAAGATCAGATGAAATTGTTCTTTTAAAGATAGATTAATAAATGTATTTGTAGTGGAGTCAAAAATTTAATGCACACTGTAGTTTATTTATTTTATCTGTAACCACTCTGGCTGTCATTTCAAGCCCTCACCTGCTGGTTAGCAGGGGGGAAAAAAGTAAATGTCAAAATCTTTTTAAAACTTAGTCTAATGCAATACTTTGAATAGTTCCCTTGGGTGGTATTCTAACACTTGCATCTAAATGTTCAATCTCTCAGACATCCTGCTCTCTCTCTCTGCATCTATACCAAAGATACCCAAGATAATATCTGGGTTTATGGGAGGAGGGTAATTAGCTAAGAATGAAGGGTAGTGGTGGAATACATGATTTGAGAGGGGTGCTGAAAGTTCTGAACAGCCCCTCTGGGAAGTAGAAAATGAGTTGGCTGAGAAGTAAAAGCAGCAGGGAGAGGGCCCCACTGAAGCTGAGTGGTTTCCAGTGGCAGGGGCCAGCAGGCAAGAGATAGGGGTTACAGAAGGCAAGTGGCTGGTTTCATTCAAAGCAGAGAATGTTTTGGCAAATGTAAAAGAAAAACAGGGATCAAGGACAAGTATTAAAGATGAATGATCTGGCCAGGCGTGGTGGTTCGCACCTGTAATCCTAGCACTCTGGGAGGCCGAGGCAGGAGGATTGCTTGAGCTCAGAAGTTCGAGACCAGCCTGAGCAAGAGCAAGACCCCAGCTCTACTAAAAATAGAAAAATTAGCCAGGTGTTGTGGCTCACACCTGCAGTCCCAGCTACTTGGGAGGCTGAGGCAGGAGGATCGCTTGAGCCCAGGAGTCTGAGGTTGCAGTGAGCTGTGATGACACCACTGCACTCTAGCTGGGGTGACAGAGGGAGACTCTTTCTCCAAAAAAACCCCAAAAAACAACAAAAAAAAGATGAATGATCTGATGTTTAAAGAATATAAGATGGAGATCTCCCCAGTGATAACCAGATTTTTCAGAGGAAGTGTCCAATCTGGAAGTCTGCATTCTTCTCTAACTTACTGCCATTTTATTTTCTAGGAAGTAAGGTACATGTCTCCAAAGTGTACCACACAGAAAATGTTACTGAGCACAGAGACGTGGCCATCCACTGCAGCCTGGAGAGTTCAGGCAGCTCGGCCTCCCTGTACTCTGTGATGTGGTACTGGAACAGAGAAAACTCTGGGAGTAAACTGCTGGTGCACCTGCAGCACGATGGTTTGCTGGAGTATGGTGAAGAGGGGCTCAGGAGGCACCTGCACTGTTACCGTGCATCCCCTATAGACTTTGTCCTTCAGCTTCATCAGGTGGGCATGGAGGATGCTGGACAGTACTGGTGCAGGGTGACAGAGTGGCAGCTCCATGGACACCCAAGCAAGTGGATCAACCAAGCATCAGACGAGTCACAGCAGATGGTGCTCACAGTGCTGCCTTCAGGTACTTAGGGGTTAATCTACCACAGGCTCAGGGGCAGGAGAATATATGGCTCTCCTCTTATGCTTTCCCTATGTTTTACTCCTTCTTCAGGCTGAAGACACTTTTCAGCTTCCCTAAAGAAGATGATTTTGGTGTCTCCTCCAGTAGTAATTCATTTGAACAAACACATTTGAACTTCATTTGAACATGAAGTTTTGGCATAAACATTTTTAAGTATCAGGGGTATCTGACCCGTTTCCTTGCCCTCCCCCCAAAAGAGCCATCAACACTCTGTCCCTTTAAATAACCAAATAATGTGTGAAGCAGACATCCTCACCTTTTGGCTGATCCTCTAATCTTAGAATGCTGGTCTGCAGCGGGAGTGGGAATGAGGGTAGGGAGATGATGACTTTACATTTTTATCTGATTGAACCAAAATCAGCTACATCTAAATGCCCCTTCAGTCAAAAAAGACAAACAAACAAAAAACCTTTCTCAATGAGTAAGTGCCAACCTCATTGTCTCTCTACGTACTTAACAAACTACCAGCACGTTGATAGTGATGGTCATTTGGCATGCCTCTTCTAGTTGTACCTTGGAAGGCATCAAGGTAGAAAGGGTGCCCTATAGAACTTATAGGCTCCAGCAAGGGGGGCAGCTGCTCAAAGACCACTGGCCAAAGGGTGACCTTTCTCTACGAGAGAAGGTCATTCTACTCAGCTGAGTACTCATTAAGTACTTGTTAGTGAAAGCAAAAAGTTCTCCAGTTAGACCAGTAAATCTTCGCTGGTGATCTATGAGCTGGCCGATGTCATAGCCAGCTCATTCTCTCAGCCACTGCTTTCCGGTGGGTTTCAAGGAGAAGGTAAGAGGTGAACAATAAGCTAAACTTACTGAGGGAAAGGGCCATTGGAGAAGTAGAGGCGTGACCTTGGAAGAGTAAATGAAAATGATCGATAAAGGTAACATTCCTAGGACACCAACTAGCTTTGGTGACACTCCTTAGGAGGGAAAGAGTGCTGTCGAGAACATGTGGGAACTTCTACGAAGTAGTGTTAGCTGCATCCCAGCCCTAGCAAGACTTCTAGAACGGAAGTCAAAGTGATGTGATTTGTTCCTTGAGGGGGGTCCATCATCATCTTGCCCTGTCCATTCCTTAGCAGATTTTTTTTCCTGAGTGTCCAGGCAGACATCAGCCTTTCTTCCATTCTAACAATTAAAGGAAGTCCCATACCTGTGAGTACATCTCGTACATGTTTTCCCGCTGGAATTCATAGGCTCTATACATTCAGCAGTTTTTGCAGTAGAATAAATAGATAAGAACAAAAAGTATATATTCTGTGACTAAAAAGCACATCTCCTCTGAGACAGATGAGATCCTTTATAGCATATATATTGTTAATCTTTGTGGACTTCTAGTAAAACAAGTATAAGGCTTTTAAAAGATAAGCTTGGAAAGAAAACATTAAAAATTGAGTGCCTTTGTGTTCTCAGAAAGCCTGTGCCATGACAAGCTGAGGGTTTCCTGTGTGACTAAAGTCACACCTGGAAAGTGGCATCTGCAGTCCCCCATCTGACTGGTCCTTACTGGTAACTGGGAAGGCAGTGTGGGGTAATGAAAAATCCCAGGGGTTGCAATCAGACAAGCCTAGGCTCAAGTCACGCTCTACCACCTACTAGCTATGAAATCGTACCCTGGTCACTCGTCTTCTGTGAGCCTCAGCTTTCTCATAAAATGAGGATCATAATATAAATGTGTGTAAAGTATCTAGTACGGTCCCTGGCACACTGTAAGTGCTCAACAAATGTTAACTCCTTTCCCTCTTATGCCTCCAACCATGCTATGCACATGTACACACACAGGCATGTATGTATATACATGTATATGTACACACACACACATATATATCTATGTGACAAAATATTTTAATTTGTTCAATAAATAGCTATATGAGGTCCTGAGGATACCAAAATGCATATGACAGAGTCTGTTCACACAGAGCTTAGAGTCCAGTGGGGGAAGTCAAGTCCAACATGACAGATGTCATCAAAGAAGTATTTGCAGGATGCTATGGGAACAACAGAGGCCGGACTGGGGTGAAAGGTTGGGTGGGGAGGAGATTTGGGAAGGTTCTCCAGAGTATGGGGCCCATGAAAAGGAGGAAACATATTTTAGGAACAGGGAAGAGTATGCAAGATGATCATAAGATGTGACACTTTGTGTTATATTCAGGGAACTTCCAGAAGTTGAGAATGGTGGAAACTGTGTTCCATGTGGTACAGTGGTAAGAGATGAAACCAGTGAAGTGGGAAAGGTACAGATAGATCTCAAATGTGTCTAAAGTATGATGCTAAGGAGGGTGAATTTTATCATGATGCTTATGGGATGCCATTGAAAAAGTTCACTCAGGGGAGTGACATCAAATTTGCATTTCAGAAAGTTCCCACTGGGAGCAGTATTAAAGATGAATTGGAGGAGAGGCAGACAGAGCAGGGAGAGCTATTTGAAATTATAAGAACCCAGGTGAGGCAAGATGAAGATGGCCTGAGTTAAGGCAGTGCCAGAGAGGACTAAGAAAAACACAGGCATTCAGTATTAGGAGGTGTAATCTTCAGGACTTAGAGACTGTTAGATATATGTAGAGGAAAATGAGCAGAAAAGAATAATTAAGGATTAATGTTTACATTCAGACTTAGGTGGATAGTGGGGCCATTTGCCAAGCAAGGTACAACATGAGAGGGGTTTGAAGGGGAAGATTAGTTCAGTTTTGAATAAGTTGGGCTGGAATTGAGTTCACAGTACCTGTGAGTTATCAAGGAAGATCTGGCCCATAGACATCAGGACTTCCAAATGGGATCTGCACCAGAGTTGTAAATTAGAAGTTATCAATGTATAGCCAATAATGATGCGCGAAGATGGAGCCCTAAGATATATGGCCACTTATGGGGGTGGAGGAGAGGAGCCTGTGAAGGACACTGATGGGAGTGGCTGAGAGGTGGGAGGAGGACCGGGTTTGGGGTACCACAGAAACCAAAGGCAGAGAGGACACCAGGAGGCAGGGAGGTTAGACAGACTCCTGAAAAGAAGTTGATTAAGATAAGAATGGGAAAGTATCCACTGGATTTGACAATGTGGGACAATGACAGAAAAGTGATGGGAGACATCAGACTGCATACCTGTTTAACTTCTGTCACCACTGCTAGACTATACCCTCTGAGAAGGCCAAGACTATGAGTGTCTTGTTTGCAACACTAGCACAGTGCCTGGCACAGAGGAGATGCTCAAATGTTTGCTGAATCACCAAGTAATTGCACTCCTGGTGGGTGCCAGTTCTGTGTGTTAACAAAATCCAGGTCAAATATAATATGCTACCAATGACCATTTCTCAAATGGTGTCCCACCCTCTGTTTGGCCGTCCTGGCCTGGGTTAGTTTCAGGACTACATAATAGAACTGTGCAGCATGTAGCCCAAGCGGGGGCAGAAAAGTCAAGAGACATTTCCTGGGGGAATGGACCTGGACTTTTCTTCTCTGTCTTACTTTCTTAGCAATGACCAAGCCAGGGCAGGGACTACAGCTGCCCAGTCTTTTTACCTCACCCTCAGACCCTAGGCATAAATGTCTTATTCTAGAGAATTCTCTGGGATTAATTGATAGACCATGCTGTAAGGCTTTCTGGGGACTGGATTATTTGTAGTAATATGGTACTTGTTACTATTCCTCAGCTTTTACTTGGGTAAGGATCCAGTTAGTAAGGGGAGCCTTGAAAGAGATTGTGTCTCCACCGTACTGAAGTTTCTGGAGAGGCCATGCCTTGTATCTGTGCTTCCCAGTGCCCCCAACAAGGCTTGGCACATAGCACTCAACAAATGCTTGATGAAAGAATGAGAAAGTGAGTCTTCAGTTGGGTTAAAACAGATGCTGTCAAGGACTCACTTATTCTGGGATGCACTTGTTACCAGGTTCCTTACCCTGCTTTTACTTCTTGACAACATCCAACTCTCCCACATGGCCACACATGGCATAGGCAGTTGCTCAAGTTTTGGATTGGAGGGTGGGGAGGAGTTGGTAGCCCCCTCGTTACCCTGTACCCTTTTCTACTGAAGTCAGTATTTCTGAGGTAATATCAAAAAGGAATGTCCTCTTGCTGTGTTTGGCTGTGGGTAGAAGCAAGATATAAACTAAACCCCATGATGAAGTGTTCTCATTACATTTTTTGGCTCTGTTTTGCAGGCCTTGTACTTCAAGCATTGGGCACTTACTCGGATTGATTCAAAATGCCAAACCTTAATGGTTTTGAATGTCACTAATTCGAATCCAGATATGGGTGAGAGGCAGATGGTGGGAAATGGTGATTGTAGGATCCAGAGCAAACATTGCCCTCCCAGGAGAGGCAATTTAGAAGCACTGGAGCTGACAGTTGCTAGCTGTTGGCCAATTCAGCACTGTGAAGAGTGTACTTTGCCGTCCTTTGATGGTAGATCGCTCTTAAGAGGAACAGCCTTCTCCCTAATAAGATAGTCAAGCCCTCGGGCTGTCCCTTCACACTGAAGATGAGAGTCTCAGTGGCAGAATCACTGAGTACCAGATTTCTTTCTACCTCCTGTGTGCCAGCCCCATCTCGCCGTCCTCACCCCACCATCCTAGCAACTGTGACACTTGGTGCCGTGGACTCTCACCTTATAATTCTCTGCCTCCCGTGACTAGGAAAAGGATCCAGAGCCTCCTAAGTAATCATTGGACTGTTTGCTGAATGTCACCCAGGTCTGGGAACAGAGGGGTCAGAGGTCTAAGGGAGAGACCTAGCTTATGGAGGAACATGGCCAAGCCTGTTGTCCCTATGTGAGAAGTCAGCAGGCTCTGGCCCTGTTGTCTGTCTGGTCTCTTTGGAGAAGGTTGTCTGTGATTTTTCTAGCTTTCTCAGTATTATTTTAGCTAATATTTATTGCTTTCTGACTTAACAAATGCTCTACGCACTTTGTTAAATGTTATATTGTGCATTATCACAAATCTAGAAATTATTATCCTAATTTGGTTGATCAGGAAACTAATGATTAGAGAGAATAAGTAACTTATCCAATGTCAATAATAGTAGAAGAGTGAAGATTTGAACCCAGCTGTCTTTGAAATGTAGTAGGTGCTCATTCATTACTCTGCACAAATGCCCACAGCCAGTGCTCTTAACGCCTGGGGTCTGTGGCCCCATTCTCTTTCAGCATTGCAGTCTATGCCTTTTTCCAACTGCATGCCTTACAATGTACTCAGATAAAACCTAGGAGAATAATTGTCAAGCAGAGTCATTTGGGAGAGAGGTCAGATAGGATGTGGAGAAGGGATGGTAAAGAATTCAAAACCTGGCTTCATCATTGCTCACCCTTTGAAAAACAAAAACCAAATTTAGGATGGTGAACACAAATGAAACCAGAGAAAATCCAGGCCACAAACCCCTGCAGCTCTTTGCCAGCCCTGTTCAGAGCTGCCAGTCTAATTTTCAGTAATGATCTTTACTTTGTGTAACATAATGGCAGCCATCCCTGGGTTCCCATGTGTGGAATGTACTCATGCAATTGATTCATTCATCAGACTCTGTGGAGACCCTGTGGACAAAGAGTTGCAGAAGATAAAAAGACACAGGCCCCACCCTCAATGTGCTCACAGTGCAGGAGTTGAGCAAATGTCTAGGTTCTTTCCTGACTTCCATCAAAGAGACATTCTTCAACATGGAAGATGCATCAGCAACGCCAAAAATGGAATTCTTATAGCAGGAGGTTGGTCAAAATGACCTCTAAACCTGTTTTCATCTCTAAGAGTCTATAATCCCACAAATCCTATAGCTTAACCTTCGAAGAAAAAATTGCTTACGTCATTGCAATTTTCCAATAAAAGCACAGCTACTATTAGCACCAGATTTTTTAGAACAGCCCTGATTTCAGATATCATGTCATAAATAAATGTAGTTGGAAGACTACATTTAGTAATCGGTGTCTCTTTAAGCATGTGTCTTTTCTGCTTCAAGAGACTGTTTCCTGGAACCTGCGGTGTTTGCAATCCTCTCCGCCTTTGCTTCCCCGGCTGTGTGGCCAGGAACCACTTTGGGGCTGCTTGTGCGCGCTCCATGTGTGTGTCTGCTGTGCTTCCCAGCGGGCTGCAGCTGCTGCCGGGTGATCATATGCTCCAGCATGCCTTTATATAGTATCTCCCACCCATGTCGTTGTCGTCGATCCAATTTAATTCAGATCCGCAAGGGTTATTGGGCACCTGTGCTAGGCACTGTAGGAGATGTGGAAACAAATGGCACTACCAGACACACTCAGGTAACTATAACGAAACAAAGGACATGGTCGCAAGGGAATGAAAGGGGCCTAAACAAAGGGCGGGGGAGAAGGGAAGGGGAGAGAACTGTGCCCGAGGCCAGGTAGGAAGCCCTGGGGAGAGCAGGATCCCCGACAGAGCTAGGCCAGAAGGACCCAGAGGATCCAGCGCAGGGAGCACGTCTGGTGGTGGTGACAGTCAGGGCAACAGAGGAAAGGGGTCCAAGGGAGGGTCCCCAGGGAGGGGGAGACCCACTTGGAGGCCAGGCTTGGGTCAGGGCGCGAAGGTACTCCTCACTGTAGGTACAGTTGTTTTGTAAGAACAGCACTGTGTGTGTGTGTGTGTGTGTGTGTGTGTGTGTGTGTGTCAGAAGCAGCAGTGGAATAACTCAGTTAAAAATTCAGGACTGACAACACGGTTGAGAACGAGGGTTGAATTATAGATATCTTTTCTGAGGAAAGAAGATTAAAGGAGAGGCTTTCTTTTTTGTTTTGTTTTTCATTTTGGCTGTTAGTTTTAAGTAGGTCATTGGAACCTCCGGTGGCTGGAAATTGCCGGGCAAGGGGGAGCTCTCCTCCCCGGCACTCTGGCCTGTGCTCCTCACGTGTGATTTCAGGGGCCTCCTGCTATTCCGTCCCATTATTTTTACATACATCTGCCTGTAACAATAAATCCCAGAAGCGTTTGTAATTCATTAGTACAAGTAAGTTGGAGACTAATTGTTCTGTTTCTCTCTTTTGTTGCAGAGCCCACATTTCCTTCCAGGATCTGCTCCTCAGCACCTTTGCTCCATCTCCTATTCATCTGCCCCTTTGTCCTGCTCTTTCTTCTGCTCCTTTCCCTTCTCTGCTTATGCAGGAAAGCCAGGGAGCTGTCAACTCTGCGTTCCAACGCACGGAGAGAAAAGGCCCTCTGGGTGGACTTGAGAGAGGCCGGAAGCAGGCCTGCACGCGGGGAGGGAGAGGAGGAGGAGGACTGAATCCTGAGAGGCACCTGCAGCCGGAGGAGAGGTGGGGGACTTTTGAATGACCTGGCCAGCTGTGAAGGAACCCTGGCTGTGTCCTTCACTGTGTCTGCGGCCTTGGGCGAGTTACCTAGGAATCAGAGGGAGCAGTTATTGAGCCTGATGTGGTGTACCACATTAAGTGTTTCTTTGTGTATTATCTCACCCACCCCTTGCATCCCCCCTGGAGCTAGATAGCACCATTACTCCACTTTATATTTACCACACCTCCAGGACAGAAGTACCTCCTCACACAGCCTCCGGAGGATTCAGTGAGATCCTACAGCAACACCCTGAGTGGGGCTTTCCTCCCCTCCTCTCTCATATCCCTGGCCACGCTGGCTCTGGATAATCTTTTTCCTCTGGATGAGGTGTGGGAAAGGCCTGATGCCAGCAAGGCAAAAGAAGGAATTGGGAACATGCTCTTTGTTTATTTAAAATCTGCCTCCCCAACAAGAATGTAACTTCCTTCAAGACAGAAATCCAATTCTCTTCCCCCAGGCCACCCACAAATGCCCACTCGAGAGCCAGCTCTCCGTAATAGGTGCTTAATTAATATCGGTTCTTTGACAAAATGATAAAACATTTTGTAGCCTGAGTTCCGGGGGTTTTTCGTTTGTTTTTTTGTTTGGTAAGACTTATTAAGTAATTGCTGAGGAAAAACTTTTTAAAAAATGTTGTGCAACAGTGCTCTCCTCCACCCCCCAAAACCTCATAGCTCCCTTTCTTCCCCTCCCCACCTCCCCACCAAAAGGCCCATCTGGCACCCAGTGCCGAGCCATGCCTTGTTTTCTTTGACCTGACAGCACTGGGCAGTGGGAAAGGGTGTCGTGGCTGTCTGGAGGAGGAGGGGTGAACAGTGCTACCATCCCCTCCTATTCTGGGGCTGGTTCCTCAGGGTCCCCTATTCTTAGGCTGAAAATCTCTGAGGGGAGGGGATTTGTAACCACTTAAGGCTTTCAACAACCGTCCCCTCTGGGCCTGTGGTCCACTCGCCTTTTGTTTTGCTCAGGCCCTATTGTAGCCAGAATTGGAAATCAGTTAGTGCCACCTAACAGACTAACACATCTATTTATTGTCTGTGTGACCAACAGGGTTGCTTTAACACTCGTTAATTTGCATTTCCAAGGAGAGCAATTTATTTTTAATTATTTTATCGGGCACACACGTCGTCTCCAAACATAATTAGTTCCTTTGCAAGGGGATTATTGATGGCTATGAGAACTCCCACTGCAGACCTACCAGTTGCTTAAATTCATGTCCCTTTATAGTCTTATTTGAAACACTCCAAATGTTTCCTTAAATATGTCAACACATTTCTTCTCTCCCAGATAAGGGAGCATACTTTCATGGAAAACAAAGCTGAAATGAAGACTTCTTAGAAAGTATGATGACCCTCCCCACCCAGTTTTTAGAAACCTGTATTTTAATGGGGCTTTGAAAGGAAAGAACAGAACTGATCATAGAGCAGACTCCGCCGCTGCGCCTCTGCCTGGCGCAGCCTTTCCCCCAAGCCCTCACCCCTCTCTACACCTGGATGCTGCCCTTCGGCTCTTAGCTCAAACTTCTTCTTCACACTTGAATCCAACACACAGGTTGCACAGAGGAGACCCTCAAATAACAAAGCGTGCCAGCCAGAGCAAAGTGTGGGAAGTATTATTCTCCAGTGATCACCTCCTACACGTCGGGCACTGTGACAGAAAAAGGATCCCATGGTGACTCAGACCCACTCCCCTAGGATGGCCACCTTGTTTGTTCCTGATGCTCTGCTTTCATTAACAGGAGCTAGAGTGCATTACGTTTTCTAAGCAGCTATGTGGCACTATTTGTCCCACAGTGAGTTTCAGGCAACAAAATCCCCAAAGTCTTCTCTTTTTTTCTTTTTGAACTTCCAGATTAAAATTTGTCTTGATCCAATTTGTTGGATGTTTAACATGAAATCTCTTCTCTCTCCAATTATATATTTGTTCATTTTAGTTTTTGAAACTTAATGGAGAGCTTTACTTTTACTCATTGATTTTGACTTTTCCATTTTATGTCACCACCTGGTTTTACTTTCAGCTTTTTGTGTTCTAAATCCTCCTTGGCAACAGGACAAGCCTCTATGTCAGAGGCTGGCAAACTACAGCCCATGGGCCAAATGTGGCTCACTACCTGTTTTTTCAAATACAATGTATTGGAATATAGTCAATCCCATTTGCTTATATACTGTCTGTGGCTGTTTTCGTGATAAAATGGCAGAGTTGAGTAGTTGCCACAGAGACCATATGATCCACAAAGCCTAAAATTTACTATCTGGCCCTTTACAGAAAAAGTTTGCCAGCCCTTACTCTCTTTTAATGGTTAATATTCTGTCTCTCTTAGCCATGTATTAAGTTCCTGGGAAAATTGATTTGACCTGTTATATTTGAATCTGTTATATATCTGATAAATTCAATAAATAATCTTAGGCTCTCAGGATTGATGTCTAGTCCCAGCCATTCTGAGGTTTGACTCCTCTCTACCAGGTTCATACCAGAGATGGGAAGCTTATCAGCCCTGCAGTATTCACACCGTTGTACTGAGTACCTGCTCTGTCCAAGATAAGTTGACACAGAGATGATTAAGGGTATGGTTGCTCCTTTCATTATTTTTAGTGTATTGAGACATGTATAGGAATAACTGATTTATGGCAGAAGAATGCAATTGTAGAAAGTCATATGCCATAATAATTTTTAACAATTATACAGGATTTGTTCATCATCTCAGAGTTTCATGGCATCCTCATGTGAAAGAGATTATTATTCCTGTCCTACAGGTAAGGAATTAAAGCTCAGAGAGGTTGGGATTTATCTAGGATCACCCAGCCATAGGCGGAAGAGTAGGAGCTCAAATTTAGGTCTGTTGAAAAGTCCTGGAGTCTTTCCACGATAAACACTATGCTCACATTCATTGCCACGGGGAAAATCTGAAGACAATAATACCTACCTCACATGGTTGTTATGGTGATCAAATCAGATACTTATACGGAGATAAGTTTTAAACTATTTCAAGTCATAAGTGAATATCAGCATAACCCAAGTTTTTCCAGGTCTTACCTGTCTGTGCACATAAATGAAATGAAATTAATAGTAATAATCCAAATTCTACAGGCTTTTGCTTTAGTATACTTACACATAGGGTCTTGTCCATCTACAGTGTCCTTGAAATATTTCTAGGGATTCCTTAGGATTCTGGGAATTCAAATGAGCTCACAAGCAAGGCCATTCCCACATTGTTCCCTGCTGCTCCGTTCAGCTCTGTGGGCTCCCACTGCAGCTGGGGTGCTGCAGCCATGAAATGCCAAACACTAGTGTCCAGTGGTTACCAAGGAAAAGGGCCTCACTCTCGTTCTTTTTATACTACACCCCACTGTAGGGGTACAAATCCAAGATTGTTTGCACCCCGGTGTCTCTTAAGATTCTTTTGTGAAAACAGCTCCATTAACTTTTGCCCAATACCTCCTTTCTCCATAGTTCAGACACCAGCCAGTCTGGGGCCAGGCTGAGGGCCAGATTTCATGCTATCCTCTCCATTTCCCATTCCCTCTGCCCAGGAGCTTTTGCACTAACCCCCTTCATCCCAGGTCCCCTTTTCCTCCTGCAAGTGGGTGATGCATTTGTGCTTAAGGGCAGGCTCCACCACTCGGCAGACAGGGCCAGAGAAGTCTGCATTCCCTGCAGGCTCAGGTGGGACTTCTGTTACACTAGCTATTAATTTTTACCTCTGATGAAGTAAAGTGCTATGGGCATTTAGAAATCAGGGTCAAAGGAGATGTAATTTGGATTAGGCTTTAAAAGGAAAGAAATATTTTGACAGGAGAAGTTGGAGTAAACAGTAGTCTGGGCAGAAGAAGCCCCATGGAAAGTGTAGTGCATAGAAGAGCATTGGTTTGATTTACATGTCAGATCTATGGAGGGAAGCAACGGGAGATAAATCTGGAAAGTTAGTCAGAGGAAACTTCTGGAGGTGGGGAGGGGCATATCTTGAACATGCAGAAGAACTTGGACTTTATGTGGTAGACAATGGTGAGCCAGTAAGTGTTACTTTGTAGGGAAGGAGCAGCTGTGCTTTAGGATAATTGAAGAGCAGCAGCATACATGATGGGTGGGGCTGGGGTGAGGACTGTAGTGGTACCCAGGTGAGGGAGGGCAGCCAGCTGGAAAGCCATCTTCACTTTCCTAATTTACACAATAGGGATAACACCAATTTTGTGAGTGTTTTGAGTATAGAACAAAATTATCAAAAAGTTTCAAGTATTGTAGCAAGTTCACAGAAGTAGCTAATATGTATTTGTTAAACACAATGACATGTTATGAGATTCTTCTTGTGTTTAATAAGCGTTTGTTAACCCAGTTTTCTACTGGTAAGTATAGAGATAAAAGACAGTTACATCATTCACTATCTTAATTGGCTTTCGATTTGTCTTTTTGATACTTGCTTTTACATTTACTTTACTTGTTACAAATTTGGAGTTTCTACCACGTTGCCTCTGAATCCAAGGCTTCTTCTGGACCATATCTGACTGCACAATAGAGATGTTTTGACTAGAAGCTTAATTATCACATTAAATTCTTTGCTGAGACAAAAGACCATATTGCATAAGGACAGTGATTAAGAGGGTTCTGGCCAGGCGTGGTCATTCACACCTGTAATCCTAGCACTCTGGGAGGCCGAGGCGGGAGGATCACTTGAGGTCAGGAGTTCGAGACCAGCCTGAGCAAGAGTGAGACCCCCGTCTCTACTAAAAATAGAAAAACTTAGCTGGGTGTGGTGATGTGCACCTATAGTCCCAGCTACTGGGGAGGCTGAGGCAGGAGGATCCCTTGAGCCCAAGAGTTTGAGGTTGCAGTGAGCTATGATCACACCACTGCATTCCACCCGGGGTGACAGAGCAAGATTGTCTCAAAAAAATAAAAATAAAAAAAGTTTCTGTGTTATAAAAAACCAGTATATGAAAATCCAAATGGATTACTCCTTCAGGGTCACAATGGCAAGGGGATGAAAAGGGTGTGTACTTCCTTTTTAAATTACCTTTTTCAATAATAGGATCCTTGTTTGACCTATCTTACCCTAGTCCCTTTCTGGCACCTTGTGCTCCAGTCACACAAATTACTTGTCAGGTAATTTCTTTCCAGGTCTCTCCCAAACATGTCCCTGATTTTGTGTCTTTCATTTTGGTAATCTTTTCCTTTTCTTTGATCCTGTCCATCCCCACTGAATTCACTTCAATATGTGTTCATCGCTGAGGGTGTCCACATAAGACTAGGGAAGAACAATTCTTTTTATTCTTTTGTTTGCATGTTCAGGACTGGATTATGTTCATACAGAGAGAGTTGTGATGCAAGCCAAAATCTTAGAAAGTCCCCTACGCCCACACATATTCTTTGGTAACTATAAGATTTTGAGCCCCCATAATCTTATCTTGGGTTCTCTCCCCCAAGAGTACACTCTGCTGGGAGGTATTTCTCTATGGCTGGATGTGCATGCATGGTATTCACATGGAGAGACAAGGTAATATGTTACCTGCCCTATACCACTGGGGCAAATTTAAAGCCTACTACCTTACCTGTTATTATGTACAAATTAAGTAGTTCTTCAGTGTGGGGGATTTTCGACATTATCTTAGTTATAATAGTGATAATTGAAAGTCCCAGGCCAATAAAACAGACGTATACTATGACAATAGCAATAGATGTTCTTTGATGACATGCGTATGTATATACGCAGTAAGTCCCTAATCAAAACACATATTAGTAATAATTCTTTGAGCACAATAATATGATAAACCAGGGATCATAAACTTAGATGTTTCAGGGTCCAGGCAGGTAAACAAAGAGAAATTACCAGTCTGGGGAAAGTTCTTAGGGAGGAATGAAGACTAGAGCAATTGGAGTATGCACATCTATTGAAAGGCACTCAAATTCAGCATAAGATATAAGATGTTGTGCAAGATAATCAAAACACTTTGAGGGGTGGAATTCTGTCCCTTATTGTCCCCGTATCACATACTAAAGCCATCAATGAATACCAAAACTCTGGCACCAAAATGGCATCTCAAGGTTATGCTACATCTCAAGATCATGAAGCTATTTGTCTATGTGTTCTTCTAGAAGCTTCATTGCTTTACCATTCAAAAGTAGGTCTATAATACATCTCAAATTAATTTTTGTATAAATTAATTTTCTATAAAATACGAGGTAGAATTCTTTTGCGCTGCTGATGGGAATGTAAAATGATTCAGCTGCTATAGAAAACAGTATGGCAGTTCCTCAAAATTTATTAAAAATAGAATTGCCATATGATCCAGAAATTCTACTTCTGGGTGTATACCCAAAATCAGTGAAAGCAGGGACATGAAGAGATATTTGTATACCCATGTTCATAGCAGTGTTATTCACAATAGCCAAAAGGAGGAAGCAACGCAGTGTCCACTGTAGGATGAATGGATAAACAAAATATGGAATATGCATACAATGAAATATTAGTCATCCTCAAAAAGGAATAAAATTCTGACATATGCTACAAAGTGGATGAATCTTGAAGACATGATGCTAAGTGAAATAAGCCAGTCACAAAAGGACAAATACTATATGATTCCACTTATATGAGGTACTTAGAGCAGTCAAATTTATAGAGACAGAAAGAAGAATGGTGGTTGCCAGGCCTGATGGAGGGGGATATAGGGAATTATTGTTTAATGGGTTATAGAGTTTTAATTTGGGAAGATGAAAAAAATTCTGGAGATGAATGGTGGTGATGGTTGCACAACAATGTGATTGAACTTAATACCACTGAAATGTACACTTGAAAATAGTTAAATGCTAAGTTTTATGTTATATATATTTTACCACATTAAGAAAGTGAGATAAAGATCAGGTTTCTTTTTCTCCATGTGATTATTCCATTGATCCAGTATCATATTTTTTAAAAGAGCTCCTTTCCCTGCTGCAGTGGCATCTATAACATAAATTAGGTGAATGTTAAGTTTTTATGTACTGTTTAAGAAATCTTTACCTATCCTCAATGGACTTCAGTAATATATGAAATCACAACCAATCATGGTTTAATCACAATTTACTACTAAGTGTGATTTATTATAGGAGTGCAAAGTTGGTTTAATATTTAAAATTCAATCTATGTAAATCACTAATTAATAAAATAAAGAAAAAACCACTCAATTATATCAACAGATGCAGAAAAAATAATTTAATAATATTTAACACTTAATAATATTCCTCAGTAAACTAGTAATATAGGGGAACTTTCTAAAGTTGATAAAGAGTGTCATACTCAATAGTGCATTATTGAATGCTTCCCCTCTGTAGTTAGAGGATGTCATCTATGACTATGTTTATTGAACGTTATACTGGAGATTCTAGCCAATGCATTAAGAGAAGACAAAGAAATAAAAGGTAAAAAGATTGAAACAGAAGATGTTAAACTGTCTTTATTTGCACTGATTATGTTTGTAGAAAATCTGAAAGTATCTACAAATAATGTTGCTGGATACAAGATTAACATGTTGATTAAAAAATGAACAATATTTTTATATATTTAAAAATGCAATTGGAAAATTAATTTGAAAATTACCTTGCTTAATAGCATAAAAACATCAAATACCTTAGAATAAATTTAACAAAAGAGGTGCAAAATATCTACATTGAAAACTATAAAATATTGGTGAGATAAAGAAGATCTAACTAAATAAAGAGAGATTCAATTTTCATGGATTGAAAGGCTCAATATCATTATGATGCCAATTTTATCCAAGTTGATTTATAGATTTGATGCAGTTGTTATCAATGGGAAGGGGGTGGCAATGTCCTCTGCTTCCCAGAGAGAGGATTTTTGGTGTCACAGCTTGCTACTGGTATCTAGGGAGTAGAGACCAGCTATGCTGCTAAACATCCTACAATGCACAGGACAGCCTCCCTCCCCCACAACAAAGAGTTGTCTGGCCCCAAATTTCAACAGTGTCAGGTTGAAAAACCATGGTTTAATGGAATCCTAATTTAAATCTCAGGTATTTTTAGAAATTGGCAAGCTCATTCTAACATCAAATGAAAATACAAATTACCTAGGATCAACAAAATAATATTTAAGAATAAAAATTTGGAGAAATTACACTCTAAGATTCCAGACATAATATAAAACTGCAATAATTAAGACTGTGTGAAATAGGTGCATATATAAACAAAGAAACCAATGGAGCAGAATGATGGAGTCCAGAAATACATCCATACATGCACATTTACCTCATTTCCATTATCAGTGCCACTGTAGCAGGGAAAGGATGCTCTTTCTAATAAATGGTGCTGGAGTAATTGGATAATCATATGGAAAAAATGAACAATGACACCTACCTTACATTTTATATGATAAAAAAAAAATGATGAATTGGACATTATTAAAATTAAAAATTTCTGTTCATCAAAAGATAACATTAAGAAAGTAATTACACAAGCCAAAGACTGGTAGAGTAATAGTCACAAAACATATCTGACAAAGACTCATCTCCAGAATATATACCAAACTCCTATAAATCAATTTAAAACTGAATAGCACACAACTCAGTTTAAAAATGGGCAAAAGATTTGAACATGGTTTAAAAAAGAAAAAATAAAAGACTTAAACATGGATATCAGAATAATCAACAAACATATGTGTCAGTTCAGGTGCTTTGAGAAACATAAACCAAGATGGGATTAGACATGCAAGGGATCTACCCAGGGCAATGCCAGTGAAGAAAATAGGGGGATGAAACAGAAGATGGGAAGAGCCCTTGGTTGTGATGCAGGCCTGACATCTGCAAAACGAAACAGGGAAGGAAGAAGGATTATACAGGAAGAGCTTCAGACTGCACAGGAGTTCTGAGACAATCTGGGACAAGCTGATAAGGAGTCTCTGAACAAAAGTTACCTATTGAAGGAGTACCCCACGGGGAGAAATAGACTAGCTGTAGTATCTCTGCCATGCTTAGTCTTTGGCTGGGAGCAGCCCAGAGCAAATGTGGCCTCAGTATGAGCATCATGCTAGATCTGAAGATCAGCTATGCTCTTTGCAGCAGATTTCCTTGAAGGAAGATATGAGTTGTACAGTTCCATGGCCACAGCATATGAAAAGATGCTCAACATCATTACTTATCAGAAAAATGCAAATTAAAACACTGAGATACCTTCATACATACACCAGGATGGAAAATGTAATAGACTGACAATATCAAATGCTAGTAAGAATTTGGAGCAACTAGAACTCTAATACATTGCTGGTTGGAGGGTAAATTTGTTCAACTATTTTGTAAAATGTTATAGTTTGGTAGATTCTGAAAAAGCTAAACATATAGCTAACCTATGACCTAGCAATTCCACTCCTGGCATTTACCCCAAGAGAAATGAATGCTTATGTCCACCAAATAACATATACAAAAATACTCATAGCTTTATTCATCATCACTAAAAACTAGAAACAACCTCATTGTCCATCAATAGGTGAATGGATGAATTATAGTTTCTACATATCTTGGAATACTATACCATAATAAAAATGAACAAACTACTGACATATGTGAAAATCCAGATGAATCTCACAGCATTTGTTGAGTGAAAGAAGCCAGACACAAAAGGGTATAAAGTTCAAGAACAAGCAAAACCAATCTATGGTGAGAGAAATCAGAATAATGATTTTCTCTGGCAGGGGGAAGATTGACTGGGAAGTAACATGAAGGAACCTTCTGGAGCAACTGAAATGTTCTGTTTCTTGACCTACGTGGTGGTTTCATGGGTGTATATATATGTAAAAAATTCATTGAGCTGTCTTTTTAAGATTTAAGTATTTTATTGTATGTAAGTAACTTAATAATATATAACATATAATAATATTAATAATATGTAACTTACTGTGTGTAAATAAATTAAACCTAAGGGGGTTTTTGTAAGGAAGCATCTTTTTTTCAAAAAGTACTTGAGAACCAAATAGATGACCCACACAGAGTGAGGAATTTTAATATAGAAGAGAAATATAACATTTATGTATTCAACAATCATTTTTCTGCTATTTAGTATGTACTAAGACATATGTTAGGAGCTAGGCATGCAGAAATTACTGACATCATCCCTTCCCTTGACAAGGAAAGGAGAAAGGAATTAATGTTTACTTTATTGAGCAGCCATCATGTGTTACAAGAATTGAATTCTTATGACAATATTGTGAAGGAGCTGAGATTAAATCATTGTATTCATCAAGGTTACCCAGAGAAAGAGAAACAATACGATACAGTGAGAATATGTATAGATATATAAGAGGAGATTTATTCTAGGAATCGTCTCACACAATTGTGAAGGCCAAGATGCTCCATAATATGCCGTCTGTAAGCTGGAGAACCAAGATAGTTGGTGGTATAATTCAGTCTGAGTCCAAAGGCCTGAGAACTGGGGGAGCTAATGATATAACTCCAGGCCTGAGATGGAAGGCCTGAGAACTGAGGGGTGAGGGGATGTAAGTCCTGGGGCCCAAAGGCCCAAGAACCAGGAGCTCTGATGTCTGAGGGCAGGAGAAAGAAGATGGATGTCCCAGCTCAAGAAGAGAGAGAGAATTCACCTTTCCTCTGTCTTGTTGTTCTATTTGGGCCTTCAACAGATTGGATGATGCCCACCCACATCAGTGAGGAAGGATCTTCTTTACTCAGTCTACTGATTCAAATGCTAGTCTCCTTGTGAAACACCCCCACACATTCAGAAATATCTTACCAGCCATCTGGGCATACCTTGGCCCAGTCAAGTTGACACATAAAATTAGCCATCACAACCATAAATCAGGAAAAAACAGTTAAGTATCATGATCATTAAGTGGCATTAAGGATTGTGATCATTAAGCCCAGGTGCATTGACTCCAAAATCAATGTTCTTTCTATGACAGTATGCTTCCTCTAGGGGTAAAGATTCTACCATCTCACGAGCAAAGAACTGTACACACAAGGTAATGAGAAGACCACTGGGACAGAGAACAATGATAAGTGCTTGCTTTGTCACAGGGTCTCCTAGTGCCAGTGTGCTCTGAAAGGGGGAGACGAATTTGGACTGGGGGAGCAGGGGACCTCTTTTCACTCTTTGCCCTGGTTCTCACAGATTTCCATTAAGCCCAACACATGTTGATTGGGTGGCTATTCTATGCTGCCTTAGATGCTGTTCAAATAGACACAAGAGAGCATGTTTTGTTATGGTCTCCCATGACTGAACGCAGATGCTACAAGTTCTTGAGTCTGTCTTTAGAGAATCTTTGTATTGTTTAATGGTCTGTCTGACAGCAGCTATTTGTACCACTCTGCTGGCAGCAGGAAATTGAAAGTTCTTCTGTTCTCAATGCCCAAGATGTGACCAGCCCAATAAAAGGGTGCTGATGTCAGAATGACCTGTGTTCCCTAAGTGTGGGCCAAATACCTTCTAGCCCTTAAATTGACAGATGGGGATGCTGTGTGCAGAAGCAGCACTATTGAAGCAAAACATTGAGTGGTGTTACATGAATCTGAAGTGGTTGGGCTTAGCTTGAATATCGAATAAATGTTACTACTGGCTTTGCCCGACGTCAGCTCCTAACATACATATATGTCTAAATACCTCCCATGAATCTCTTTTATTGATTGAGGAAAAGTATAGAATTCAGTGTAGTATTAATTATGGATCATTCAAATGCAGTAAACCAGGAGATTTCCCACCTGGCAACAGAAAGCTAAATGGCAACTGCCATTTTTAATAGTCCTTCCACTCAAGAAATAGTGAATACATGAGCCCTCATTAAGAAGTAAACTTCAACAAGATAAAATTGAGGCCATGAACTACTACCTCTTATGGTATTCCACTTTGACTTTTTGCTCCTTTTAGATGGTATCAGGAATGTGAGCTCTGGATTCAGACCATCTAGGTTCAAATTCTGACTACACTGGCTGTGTAATCTTTGGCAGTTAATCTCTCTTTGCTTCACTTTCCTCATCCATAAAATGAGGATAATACCTATTACTTCACAGAGTTGGTTGTGAGGATTAAATGAGATATACATGTGAAGGAGTTAGAACTCAAATGTTAGGTGTCATCGTCATCGTCATAGACAAGCTAGCCATTCTAATTCTTTCCTGAAAAGGAAACCAGATCCCTGCATTTCATGTCCTAATTCTCAGCATGCCAGTAGAGAGAGCAGGAAGTGGGAATCCAATACAAGCACGGGCTTTGCCACAAAATGGGATCATTGCTTGGGTTCTCAACCCAAGCGGCTAATTTAGGGACAGCTAAGTATACAGTTTCTGGAAAGTCAGGATATACAGGCAATGTGGACAGAAGAACATTTGGATAAAATTGTCTGAGTGCTTTACAGTTAAATGAGAAGCCAGTGTAGTTTAATCCAGGAGTTCCAAGTGAAGATATAAAAATATATGGGAACTGAATGAGAAATGGAGTCACCAGAGACTCCTATCCTGTGGTACTTTATACCTGCATTAATTAGTTAATTCAATTTACATGTAGATTTGAGTGCAAATGGCACATTTAGAAAACAAATGTGATGGCAGATAGCAAATAATTAGCTTGAGAATTTGTATTAGTCTGCTTGGGCTGCCATAACAAAATACCATACACCAGGTGGCTAAAACAACAGAAATTTACATTCTCATGGTTTTGGAGGCTAGAAGTCTTAGATTAAGGGACCAGCTGATTCACTTTCTGGTGAGGGCTCTCTGCCTGGCTTGTAGAGAAGCCACCTTCTCAGTGTGTCCTCACATGGCAGAGAGGCAAAGCTCTCTGGTGCCTCTTATTAGGGAAATAATACCATCTTATAAGGGCCCCATCCTCATGACCTCATCTACACCTAATTGTCTCCAAAAGGCCCCATCACATTGGGGGTTAGGGCTTCAACATACGAATTGTGGGAAACACAATTCAGACAGAGGCCGAATTGACAGCATAATTAATGAATTGGACTGTGGTTTGTGCTATACCTATCCAAGGTGTGCTCTTCATGTCTATTAACATGGTTTGGATGGAGTAAGTTATTTGATTGCTACCTGCTTGATATTTTTTATTGTGCATGTGCACACTTGGGTAGGATATATAACTTGAGAGCAAAACCAGTCAAGTGAACTGAGTAGAATTTCCCCACTTCCACTTAGTGATGCTACAGCTCTTCCATCAGGAATAGGTAATCACAGAAGTCATAGGAATGGTGTCATTGTAAAAAAGTGTAAGGATGGAAAGGGATTGCTTAAACATGCATGCAGAGCTCTGGGTGAGAATACAAAGAGCCTGGACAACTGCTCCTCCACAGCTGATCACTAATGCTGTTTTGTCTACCCTGGACTGAAGGAGAAGTGTGGCGGGCTGGAGGGAGGGGGTGGGGGGGAGGAAGTGGCAGAAAAAGAGGAATAGGAGGGAAGAAATGGGCAATTAGCACACATGAGTGAGAAAGCAGAAATAAAAGCCAACAAACCACAGAAAGAACCGCACATCCCCTGCCCCACAGCACTGAGGCAAGACCTCGCTGTCTCTCTGGTACAGTAGGCAGAATAAGTTCTGTTTACTATGTGTAGAAAGGCCATGTCAGCTTCCACTAAGGTGGAAGTTCAGTCCAAAAGGGAGGGAGAGAAAGTACTAAACAGAACAGAAGAGCTGGGAAGAGCGAGATCTTTTGAAGGGGATGTCCTGGCTTCTGCACCATGCTACCCAGGGAGGCTGCTTCAGATCATCAAAAGAGGTAACTCTTCGTCTTCTCCTTGTGAGATCATAGGAAATCCCTCACTCAGAACCTTCCTAGCCTTCCTCCAAATGCCTGCACGCCTTGAGAGAGCACCAAGAAGGAGAGGAAGGAGGGGCAGATTCGGTAAGAATGGAGACATGACAGATGTTGTGAGGCAAATCGGTGAGACAGGAGATGGTGTGACTGAATGAATCACTAGCCAGTGTGAGGCAAGAACCTTTGTCCTGAAGAGCCACATCCCCCTGCGGCCTCTAGGCTGCTTCCTGTGCTGCTCACCAAGAAAAAGCATGCCAGATTAACCTCATTTCCTTTTCTGCTATGCTTTGCAGGCTGGTAAATCAAGGAACAGCTATAGACCCAGGCATGCATGAACTGCAACACGGCATCTGGAGGAGAGGAAAACATGCACATTGGTGACTCCATGCCTGAGTGAACGACCATACCCAAAGCGCTGTGACCATGGCACCATGTTTACCTAGAGGAGATCTCTCCCGGTTGTGCTAAAGCTCTCTGCCTTGTTCCGCATTTTTATTGGCAACTTGGATGAAGGCAAAGAGAGCAGGCTTGTCAAGTGTTCAGTTGACACTGAGTCAGGAGATAGCCCTAATAAGTCAGCTGACAGGAACAAAATTCAAAGAGATCTAGATAGGCTAGAATAATGGATCAAAACTAATAAGATGATATAGAATCCATAGTTAAGTTTAAGCAATTAGATGTACCAGGTAGGGGAGATGAACTCATGCATGAAAAATGAAAACAGTGGTTTGGGTTGATTGCACACTTGATGTAAATTACTAGCATGACATATTTGAAAAGAGAGAAAAAATTTTTGCAGTTTTATATTGCATATAAAAAGTGGTCATATGCAAAATAAAGGAGATAATTATCCCACGGTATTTTTCACATTGAATTCTATTTGAGATGCCTCAAATTAAGCAAACATTCATTGAAAAACACTCGTGAGGGGATCTGAAGGGGAGAGAAGAACTGAAGCAGTTGGAGAAGTTTCTCTGGGGAAAAAACACCCTCGAAGTGTGGAGAGGATGAAATAGCGACGCTCAAATATTTTAAAGTGATGTAAAAACGTATTAGGTGTATTATGTGTAACTCCAGATGACAAGAAAGTAAAGGTTGCAGACAGAAAGATTTCTGCTCAATATGCATTGGAATTAACTGACATTCTGAGATATCCAAGTAGAGGACTTGATATAACTGGAAGTTTCTATGCTGAATTCATTGAGGCTGCTGTGGAAGGGATTGGGAGGGCACATTGGGTGGCTTTAAGGTTCCTTCCACTCTACGGTTTCATTCATTCCCTTTAACAGATATGTATTGAATTTCTATGTGCTGTGTCTACAGTGAGGGGTGAGCAAAACAAATAAGTTCCTATTCTCTTGGCACTTAAACGTATCACCCATGGGGAAGATAGACAATAAACAAATAAACAGACAAGTACAAACTGAATGTTATGTAGAGAGCAAACAGGGTGCTGAGAGAGAGAACAAGGGAAGACCTCTATAGATGAGGCAGTCAGAGCAAGTCTCACTGAGGTGACTCTTGCTGAGACACACAGGGTGAGGGGTGGGTTTTTAAAGAGCTGGGGAAAGCATTCCAGGCAGAAAGCACAACATGAACAAAGGCCTTAGGGCAAAACAAGCCTTGGCGTATTGAGGAACAGAAAGCAAGTCGGGTGGTGGAACATAGCAGGCGAGGAGTAGGACAGCAGTAGGTGAGTCAGGGCCAGATCACATGAGGCCCAAATGGACCAAGAGAAGGATTTAACCTTTTTTCTGTAAGTTTAACAGAAAGTCACTCAGGAGGTTTAAGCAGAGGAGTAACAGAATCTGATTCATGTTTTTAAAAAGTTGAGTTATTTTAAGACCACTTTAGTCCCCCCAAATTGCAGCATACAATAGAGGCTGCTCAGTTAACTCAGAAATGAAAAGTGGGGAGAATTTGCCAGAACTCTGCCAGAGCTTTCTCAGCCGCTAAGATCCCAGCATCCAAGAAGGCTCAAAAACTTCAAGGTAAAAATCTTCAGAGCCCTGGGCAGTATATTCTTTCTCAACTTGAGAACCTGGAATCTGCCCTAGTGCCATGTGTTGCCTTCCAGAAGAAATACAACTCAGGGCGACTGCCAGGAAACAAGCACATAGCCACAAGTGGGCTTGAGACTCTAGGTTATCTGGAATGTGTAAAGCAGCAAGGGTTTTAGGGAACAAATGAGCAGTGTCCTTGCTTTCTAGCAATATTTGGAATGAGGGTTGAGGAGAAGGTTAGAATTAAGCAGAATAACTAGTGCAGGGTTAGGAGGAAAGATACCTTGGTATAAAATTTGAATTAGATACCAAAAAGAGGTTCCAGAGGGAATGAAGAAAATGAAGGAAAGAAAGGATTAGGAAGGTCAGGATTAAATAGCCAGGTTGAGAACTAGGCAAGTGTAAGAGGTGTTTTGGTGAAGGTGCAGAGATATGGGACCTATGACTACTCTACTGCTCACAGTGTAATAATATTATATGCTGTATTTTAAAAAATGGGGGAAAAAACCCCACCAATAATCCTACCATCTTAAGCGTTATTGTTATTTTGGTGCATTCCCTTTGTTATTTTTTTCCTATGTGTCTGCTTTTAATGTCTTTATTGGATTTTTTAAATCATAAGAGCAATACATGCTAGTTATAGAAAATAAAAATTGCACCAATCTCCCAATCCAACCTCCCAGAGGTATATGAATGGAATCATACAATATATAGTCTTAATTGTCCACTAACTGGTGAATGAATACAATGGAATACAATTTAGCAATAAAAAGGAGTAAAATACTGATACATGCTACAACATGGATGAACCTCAAAAGCATTCTGTAAGTGAAAAAAGACAGAGGCAATAGCCTACATATTATATGACCTTCTTTATATGAGATGTAGAGAAAAGGCAAATTTATAAAGTTAGAAAGCAGATCAGTGGTTGCCTTAGAGCTGGGGGTGTAGACTGACTACATACAGATTTGAGGAAAGTTTTTGGGTGTTAGAAGTGTTCTAAAACTAGATCGTGGTGGTGGTGACACAACTTTATAAATTTACTAAAAAAAATAAAACAGAATTGTACATTTACCAAATAAAGAAGAAAAAGATGAAGAAGAGCTTGCTTTGAACTGCATTTGGAATAATATTTTAAGAACGGTGAAATTTGGAATCTAATACTACAAAATGTTGGTACAACAAAAGAATTTGTAAAGTCTCTTGGCTTTTCAAATTTTAACAAGATTTTTTCTCACTATAATATCATCCTGACTGTGCCCATGTCAAAGGACAAGTTTAAAATAGTCATATATTTGAAAGGCACAAAATGAAATGAAATTGATTTACCATTACGTATCTTTAGACAAAAAGAATGAAACAGCATAAGAGGGTGGGCCTTCTGGTTGGTTTTTATGTTACTATGCTGCTACCTAGTGATCATTTATAAAATGGCAAGACTTGGGTTTTTTTGTTTTGTTTTTGATCTTGGATTTGTTGAGCTATGTCTGTATACAACAAACACCTAATGCTCACCAATGTATGGGTTAAATATCTGAGTCACTAAATATGCTTTATAAAAATACTGTAGTGACAAGAACTGGATTGAATGTCTGGAAAAATGGCTTCTAGTCCCTGATCTGCTGGTGTCAGCTTTGTGAATTTGAGCCAGGAAAAAATTAATCTATGAACTCTATCTGGTTCCAAAGTTTTAGGAGTGGCTCTGTAAAGTAGTGATTAGGAGCACAGCCTTGGTGCAAGCTCCTTAACTGCTCTAAACTTTAGAATCCTAACCTTGAAAATAGGGATAAAAGAATCCCACTGCTAGGGTAGTTGTGATAACTAAATGGTGACCACACATGTAAAAGTACTTATCTCAGAACATACCTCAGAGAAAGTTAGACTATGAGAACTTTCCCTCTCAGAGTGTGCCTCAATGGACAACAATCCTTTATCTGCCAATTAAAATTAGTTACTTCTCCCCATCCTATCCCAAAGCAACAAGCAAAAAACCCCCAGAGGTTCAGTATACTAAATATGACTCTCAAAAATGATCAGCTGATTTGAAAAACACATTTGAACAACTGAATTTTAAAAATAATGAATAAAGATAAAGGTAGTACAGCAGCTGGAATTTTACAAATTACTTGAAACTTGGAATTGCTGATTATTTTTAAGTGATAAGATAGTGACAGGGATGTCAATGGGTGACTGTTCTAGCTGATCCTCCACTACCAGTATCTTACAGATGGCTGACAAGTTTAATAATATATGCCAGCCAGCACAATACGGGCGAGAGAAAGTATAATTCTTTCATTTTCCCAGGAATTAAAGTGACTGTTTGCACCACCCTGGATTTTATTCCACAGGTCAGAGAACCAGTCTGCTTACAGATCAACACCATCTGAACCTAAAGTTCCTACTACCACTTTACTTCTTCACCCATTAGGATATTTCCTTAGGATGTCAACATATCTAGACGATTAATTTTAGTTATTACTTTCCATGCAGACGTTCTGGCATTGCCTACATAGTTTTAAAAACAGCTTTATTAAGGTATAATTTAGATGTCATAGAATTCACCTATTTATACCAGTGTCACTTTTTAAATTAAAAAAAAAAAGAATTCACCTATTTAAAGTATAAAGTCCTACGAGTCTGAGTAAATGTATGCACTTGTGCAGCCATTACCACAATCTGGTTTTAGAACAATTCCATCATATACTTTGCATTTGACCAGCCCCATACTGAAAGAATTTATTGGATCATTAACCTGTGCATTTTAAATTAAAATTTAAAATGGGGTGAGGAACCTGTGGTCTTGGGGCCACATGTGGCCTTCTGGATCCTGGAGTGTCTTTTGACCGAATCCAAATTTTACAGAACAAATCCTTTTAATAAAGGATAAACTTAGAGATAAGACAGGAAGAAAAAAATAAGCAAATAAATAGGTAGAGACATTTTCATTATTCCCAAATTGTAATTCTTGCAATTGAGAGATTTTTATGTACATGTTTAATAGATGCTGTGTTGGGAGAAGCGTACCATGAATACTGGATTTGCAGGGAAAGGGGCATGGTAATTAATTCTTTCTTGAATAATATCATATCCAAACAAGACAAAATCAGGGCCTCTTAAATATCCCATTAAGGAAGAAGCTCTTCCTCTGCAAGTACCCAAGCCAATATCTCAGGTCAAACCCCATGAAAGTGTGCAGGGATTTGTTCTGTGCAGTTTGGATTTGGTTGAGGGGCTGCCCTTAGGGATCTGGAGGGCCACATGTGGCCTTAAGGCCGCAGGTTCCCCACCCCCACAGGTCTCTCCAGGCTAATTAAGAATATAAACTTAAAATATAAATATGAATTAAGAATAAAAAGTAATACCATACCACTATTGTATGTGTGTATTTTGAAAAGTTTATATTGTATAATTCATTATAGTTTATGTCAATAGGCATTAAAATTAATTTTAAAAATATTTCTAGTTATGACCATCTTTCACCCAATGTCAAACTTATTTTTCACTCTTATAAATATGATGAGATGGGATAAGTTGTCTAGGGACTAAGCATCTTGATCCAGCATATCCTAGATTTATGGAAGAAATATTTCCCGTTTCTATGATTTGGCTGTGCACACTTTCATGGGGTTTGAGCTGAGATATGGGCTTGGGTACTTGTAGAGGAAGAGCTTCTTCCTTAATGGGATATTTAAGAGGCCCTGATTTTGTCTTGTTTCAATATGATAATATTCAAGAAAGAATTAATTACCATGCCCCTTTCTCTGCAAATCCAGTATTCATGGTACACTTCTCCCAACACAGCATCTATTAAACATGTACATAAAAATCTCTCAATTGCAAGAATTACAATTTGGGAATAATGAAAATGTCTCTACCTATTTATTTGCTTATTTTTTTCTTCCTGTCTTATCTGTTAGTTCATCTAAGTTTCAGAAGGGTAGTTAGGTATAAACTAATTCCACGTTGGAAATTCCAGATACATCTTTCTCTAGCCCTAGAGAGCTACTGCTAATTCCATCCATTTTGAATGCTGCTTTACATTGTTAAATACTGTTATATATTGTTATTTAAGTGTTCAATATGTGCTAGTTCAGTCTCCTCCAAGTATTGAGTACGCTCCTTTTGGTTAGAATAGTTGTTTTAAACTTCATGTATGTGAATAAATGAATTTTATATTTCTGAAGCACGT
This sequence comes from Daubentonia madagascariensis, assembly GCA_023783475.1. Taxonomy (NCBI): domain Eukaryota; kingdom Metazoa; phylum Chordata; class Mammalia; order Primates; family Daubentoniidae; genus Daubentonia; species Daubentonia madagascariensis. The sequence goes on along the minus strand of JAKFHU010000913.1, from coordinate 2,928,224 downwards.
AGTCCACATTGGGCATGCAAAAAGCTATTTAATAAGTACTGTTTAATTAATAAATGATACCTCAGGTTTGTCTCCCCTGCTCTGGACCCCCATAACATTTACATTTAACATATAGCCCAGATCTCCTAGACATTACAGATTTTCTGTTCTACTGTCCCCATAAGAACAGCTGCAGGTGCCACACCATCTGTCTGGGACATATGGTCCTCAATAGCTGTAATCTGAAGCCATCTCTGTTGCAATAAATCTGATATCTACCTCTCCCTTTTTGTTAATAGATTTGATTGCAATTTCAAATATTTCCCTTTCATTTAACTTCATCTGTGATTTTCAAAATACAAAAGCATACTAGTAGAAAAAGTTTGACAATACAAAATATATAAAGTAAAATTCGCCTTCACCAAAGGTAATCTATCCACCCCCGCCCCCCCCCCCCCCTTGTTTCTACTTTGACACTTATAATTCAGGGCTTCCTGGCTAAGAGAGCCTAGAGAAGATCAGTACAAAACAGGAGGCAGCTGCGCGGGCCAAATGGCACTGAACCTGGAATTGAGACCTGTGCTCTTGTCCATAGATCTCCCATTCACTAACTCTTTGACCTTGGGTGAGTTTCTCAAACTTCTGTGACTCTCAGGATCATCCATAAAATGCTTCCCTTCTCCCCATGTTGTTTAGTGAGAAGAAACGTGTATGCGTAAGCACTTTGTGAAGCCTAAAGCACTAGGCAAATTTAAAGAATTGTTGTGGGTCTTAGAGAAATCTTTGTGCTTGCTCAATTTCAGCCTTTTCGATTCACCGCGGCAGCTTTACAGGACGCCCCCCATCACCCCCGCCCCCGCCGCCCCTGCACAGCAGATTCCGTGGCTCCGCCAGCAGCGGCTGCTTTTCCAGGCCTCCCCATCCCGGAGACTGAGCACAAAGCCAGAGAGCCCAAAGGCCGGGCCCCGGCCCCGAGATGACTGCTGATGCAGCTGCCACTCTCTCGGTCTTAAGTGCAAACTAGAGTTGCCTCGGCCTCAGTCTCGCCCCGCCCCCTTCCAGGACCTGCGAATCGAAGCCTCCCTTTCTCCGGAAACCCGCCAGCCTCCCACCCTCCGGCCTCAGCCACGCCCCAGACCGCAAATGCCAGATTCTCCACGACCACGCTCTTCATATTTGATTTCGGCGCGCGCCAAACCTGAGGGTGGCTGTGATTGGTTGGAGGTGAGCAAACTCCCTATGTGGTTGGCTGATCATAGCTATGCGAATGAAGACTACAGAAGATGAATAACGATTGGTTCCCGAAGAAGAGGGGCGGAGTAAAAGGCGGAAGCAGAAGTTGGGGGCGGGGCTCGTGGGAGAAGGGAGAGGGAGAGCGATGGAAGTAGTTAGGTGCCCCGAGCACGGTAAGTGGCCAGGGCCTTAGGTTCCCCGGAGGCCTGTCGATCTAGCGTGGTATCATTGTTGTTGACTTTCTTCTATTCTCAGGGACCTTCTGCTTTCTGAAGACCGGCGTCCGCGATGGCCCGAATAAAGGAAAGAGCTTCTACGTGTGCCGGGCGGACACGTGCGGCTTCGTGCGGGCCACCGAGTAGGTCTCGAGCTGGGCACGAGTCCCTGTGGCCGCCCAGGGCCTACCGAGAGGAGCTGCCGGCTCCCCGCTGTCCGGCGCCGCAGGGACTAGGAGTGGTGGGGTCCTGCTCTGCGGTGTCAGGCCCCTTTAAGCAGTTGGTAATCCCATGGTAGCCTGGCGTGTTCGGAGGACGCTCTGCTGTTCCGGCTGTGTGACCCGAGGCTGCTTACTTTCCCTCTCTGGGCTGCCGATTCCCCCTTGTGTAAAATGGAGGATCCCGCTACATCTGGATCCTTCTGGCGTTTTCCATCTCGGGGTTTATAGTCACCTGTTAGGCCTTAGCCACTCCCTTCTCCTGCTCAGACAGCCTCCCTCCCCTTTTAAAGAAGTGAGGACACACAGCAGGCTTAGTAGAAAATAATTTGGCCCTGTTTTGTACTAGTTTTAGGCCTGTCTGGTTTTTAACTGTTTATGTTTAAAACATTGTGTTAGCCTTAAAAAAAAATTCTGTGCATCTAAATGGTGAGATTGATGATCCAAAGAAGTATGTTACTTCAGGGATTAGCGCTGAAAGAAAAACCAGAGATCTGATTTAGAACTCTAGTTTTACAGACTTGAAATTTGAAACCCAGAAATGTTAAGCATTTTCTCTAAAGTGAGAAAAGTTAATACTTTCTCATCGTGTTAATATTTTCACAACAGCGCATTTCAACATTTTCTACGTGAGTTTTTAAACTATCATATCAAATTAAACATTTTGTCCTGCTCAGCTGAACTTGATAGAGAAATTATTTTTCTCAATATCATATGAAAAGTACATAATGGATATCAGTACTAGAAAAGTGTCCTTTCAACATGTATATTAACTTCTCATGTTTCCCTCTCACAGATTATTTGTATCTTTCTTTGCTTTGAAACTAAGTAAAAGACTTTGTATCCTTTTTCAGATTTAGAAATAAATTTTTACAGAAATATTTTCTTAACCCTCTAAGTTTTTTTTTATTTGAAATTACTGGGATCTAGTTTAATTAAATACAAACTGGTCTTGAGTAAAGCAGTATGAAATGTTAAGAGAGAAGATACTAATCAAAAATACTCAAGCTATCTAGATCAACAATATATTGTTATGTCACAGTTCACTATTTCTGGTTTCTAAATATACTGAGCCTCTCCAATTCTATACCCAGCTCAAGTTTTGTGACACATAGGCATATTTAGGTTTACAGGAATTAAGCATTAATGTTGAATAAGACTCAGTTTTATATTAAGAGAAACATGCTCTTATATAGAATCCCATTTATATAAACATTTTGCTATACAAACTAGTAAAATACTTGAAGACAATTATTTGATAAACTTGGTTTATTTGGAATATGTTTGATAACCAGAATATAGGCCAAAAAAAGTGCCACAAGTCATAGGAGAGTACTTTAGAACTTCACTCAAACATGTTTCCCTCAATTGTTATATATATTTAAATTCTTTCATGATAACTTGGGAGTGGGTGGTTAAAAAACTTATGCCAAGCAAGAAACAAATTATTAGAATATACAACTTGTTAGAAGTAGGTATGTGAGTAACACTAAGTGACAACTAACAGGTTATTAAAGGGAAAGGATGATGGAAGAAGTTGGGGAAAGTTTATGTAGGGGCCTCATAGCTAGCCTTAAATACTTCATTCATTCCTAGGGGTTTCACAGTGTAGAGGTCACAGCACAGTGTGGTTTTAAACTTTTGAGTTATCAAGAAAAATATATTGTTCTTTATTTGAAGGAGTAGGAAAAAATGAAACCTAAGGACTTTCCCCACAAGAATTCATACAGAACAATGTGTGGGAATTACAAACCCAGTGGACATCATACATTGACTCTTGGTTTAAAACCCATAGTTTTGATTTGATTTAGGATGTTGACCTCTATTCCTTGCCTCTTAAAACAAAATGTTTTCAATTCCTTTCTCTAGCATTCCTGTTTCTCATTGTTTATTGCATGAGGATTTTGTGGTAGAGCTTCAGGGTTTGCTTCTGCCACAGGGCAGGAAAGAATACAGGTAAGTGTCCAAAGGAACATCTAAATGTACTTCTTTTTCTTTTCCTCAAAGGTTGCAGCCAGATATGTTTTAGGATTGCTCTTTAAAAGTCATTATTAAAAAACAAGCAGTATTTCTATATGTATTGAGTATCTCCTGAGCTGTCACACCCTAATTGCTGAGCAACTAGTTCATCTGAGAAGCCTGACCTCTGGTTAACTTTCAGGTAAACAGCTCTACCATCATCCCTGTCCAACTCTCAAGTAGCCAATAACACCAGTCCTCCAATAGCTACTAACTTGTCAACTTTCTAATTCTGGTACTAGAACAAAGTAATGCATAAAATGTCTAACATAAGTTTAGTACTTAATAAATGACAGTTTCCCTTCCTTTATGTAGGAATTTGGAAAGGGCAGAGAAGTCTATATAGGTGGGAGATGATATTTGTCATGAGTATTGCAAGATAAGTAGGGATTCACTAATGTTAGAGAGAGGTCATATTTAATGGATTAATACATTGCATTAGGGTACTGAGGCATGAAGTAACATGGTATTTTCAGGAATTGCAAGCATTTGGTTTGGTAACAGTTTAGCATATTGTTTAAGCGGAGACTTCAGGAGATAGGGCTGGCCAGGAAGGTAGGGGCCAGGATGTGATAGTTTTTGTATGGTATTCTGTGCCTTTTAGAATTATATATTCTAGATTGTCCCCCCCCAAAATAAAGGCAGTGGAGTATCATCTTCACAATTTTTACATGCCATATAGTAAGATGCACAGATTTTGAGAGTTCAACCAGATAAGTTTTGAGAAATATATACACCTGCCCATATAAACAAGATCCAAGGCAAAAAATCACCCCAGTAAGAGCCATCTACTCCCTTCCAGTTAATTCTGCCCCTCCCATCCTTAACCCCCCATCAGCAATCACTGTTTTGATTTTTATCACTTTAAGTATGTTTTGCTTGTTCTTGAGCTTCATATAAATGAAATAATACTGTATGTACTCTTTTGTGCCTGACTTCTTTTACTTAATGCCTGTGAAATTTCTCTGTATCATGTGTATTGGTATTTCGTTCTTTTTATTGCTGAGTTGAATTCCATTTATAAACGTACCACCGTTTGTTTCATGTGCTTGTTTGCCATTAGAAAATCTTGAAGTATCTGTTTAAATCTTTTGCCCATTTTTTAATTGAAATTTTTACCAAGTAATTTTAGATTAACATGCAGTTGTAAGAAATAACGCAGAGAGATCCCCTGTAGACTTTATCCATTTCCCCCAATGGTAACATCTGCAAAACTTAGTATAATATCACGAACAGGGTGTTGACATTGGTACAATCCACTGGTTTTATTGGTAAAGAAAGTTTTACTTGTACTAGTTTGTGTGTATATGTATTTAGTTCTATACAGTTTTATACACATGTAGATTCATGTATCTGCTACTACAGTCAAGGTACTAAACAGTTCCATCATCACAGGATCCGTCCTGTTGCTCTCTCATAACCATACCCACCTCCCTCCCCACCCACCCTCCTTACCCCTGACAACCATGAATCTTTTCTTTATTTCTAAAGTTTTGTCATTTCAAAATTGTTACATAAATAGGATTTTTGCTTGTTTTAAAATTTTTGTTTGTCTTTTTATTATTAAGTTGGAAGAGTTCTTTTTATATTCTCTATACAAGTTCTTTGGCAGATATTTGTGTTGTGAATATTTTCTTCTAGTCTGTGGTTTTCATTTTCATAACTGTTTTTTGAAGTTTTTAATTTTTATGAAGTCCAATTTATTATTTTTTTCATGGTTTGTATTTTTGTCTTCTCTCTGAGAAATCTTTGCCTACCCCAAGATCACAAATATCTCCAAAGGGTCTTCTAGAAGCCTTATAGTGTTGTTGGCTATTGAAAAACAGCTTTTTTATTTAGATCTGTGATCTACCTCAAATTAATTTTGAATACTGTATAAGGTAGAGTAGAGGTTCATTAATTTTTTTCATATGTTAACCAATTGTTTTAACACTGTGTTTTAAGATTTTCCTTTCCCCATTGAAATGCTTGGCATCTTTGTAAAAAATCAGTTGATCCAATATTGTGGGTCTATTTCTGGGGTTGCTAATCTGTTCCGTTGATCCATTTGCCTATCCTTACATAATTAATCAGGTAAAATAGTATGAGTCTTCCAACTTTATTCTTTTTCAAGATTGTGTTGCCTACTCTAGGATCTTTGCGTTTTCATATAAAATGTAGAATCAGCTTTTCTAATTTCCACAAAAACCTGTTGGGATTGCATTAAATCTGCATAGATCAATTTGAACAGAACTTTCATCAATATTGAGTCTTCCTGGGCACAGTAGCTCGTGCCTATAATCTGAACTATTTGGGAGGCTGAGGAGGGAGGATTGCTTGAGCCCAGGAGTTGAGGCTGCAGTGAGCTGTGATAACACCACTGCACTCCAGCCTGGGCAATAGAGCAGGACCCTGTCTTTAAAAACCAAAAAAGAAAAGAAAAAGAAAATAGTGAGTCTTCTAATCCATGAAACGGTTCATTTATTTATGATTTTAAAAATGTCTCTCAACATTGTTTAATAATTTTCATTATAGAGTTCCTGTATACCTATTGATAAATTTATTCCTCAGTGTTAATATTTTTCAATGCTGTCGTAAATGGAATTTTTTTTAAATTTCATTTTTGGATTGTTTTTTGCTGGTACAGTGTGGCTGGTAAGTCTTTATTGCATGAAGTCAGTATGTCTTCTTGACACTTAAAACCATTTACATACTACTAGGGGTCCTCTACCATGCAGAAACGCTGTTGCAGGTGGTGGGAAGTCACTGAAGGATTTTTGATCCAATTTCCATTAAAGGGGAACTATGGAGGATAGATGGAAAGTCAAGGTAGTGGAGGCAGAGAGACCACAGAAATAAGCTACTGTTGAACGCCTACTACATGGCACGCTGATTATCTCTTATCTTCATATAGTCTGTTGTGATAGGTTTCCATATTCCTGTTTGACAGACATATGAGGAAACTACCATTGAGAGAGATGAGAAAAGGGATCTGAAGTCCCATTTTTATGAAGGGTATTGCTGGGATTTGATCCTAGGTCCACTTGCTTCCAGAAACACCTACTTTCTCTTAGGTGGAAGGCTTGAATTGAGGCTGTGGCAGTGGAGTTGGGCACAGTTAGAATGGAGAACACTCGCTGAAAGAGAATTGATAAGGTGTATTTTCTGGTAAGGCACGTCGGTGTGTTTCTTCCTCCACTTTCTCATCTGGAATAGTGATCATGGTGGCCCCAACTTCCTTGGGTTGTGGGATTCAGAGAGACAATATGTGTGGTGCACTTAGTCTGGTGGTTGACACACTGCCAGTGCTCAGCAGGGAAATGGTTGCCAAGCTGGGGCTTCTGCGTGATGCATTAAGCAAGAGAAGGAAGGAAAGGTGATGTCAGTAGAGGACTGGGATGTGTGGCTAACACATATGGCTTTGGGCTAATCATGTCTTATGTATGTGGAAAACCAGCTAGAAAAGTGAGTGTGCACATCTGAAGAAAGATCTGGCTGAAGACAGAATTTTGAGAACTTGTCATTAACATTCTTTGTACTAGGTAGATGAGGCTGAGAGGTGATCATTACTTTAAAATAGAAAAAAAAAGTATACTAAATGTATTTCTTTCAGCCCAAATCTAAAACACTATTACTAGGAGGTACTTACTGGAGCTTTAAAAAGGTTGTTTTAGGACAAAAAAAAGACAGTTCTCAACACACAGCAAATTAAAAGACAACAGCAAAAAACAAACGAACAGAAAAAGTACCCCGTTAGGTGGTACAGGCTGGGAATTTAAACAGAAGTAGATAAGCCTATGTATGGATGACAACTTCCTTAGCAGACATGAAGGGCGTTTAGCTGGAACCTCTGTACTCTGGAGAATGACCTCAGGAAGTACAGCCTTTCCTTCCCTCAAACTGAGTTTTCTTTTCAAGAACTGAAGTATTTTACATCCTCTAATTAATACCATTATTTTTGGCTTAACACAGCTAGGAGATGGGTGCAGCAGAGTAATGGAAGGGAGGTATAAACCGGGGCTATAAGGTGCCCATTTTTTTAAAATTTATTTTTAATTTTTTTTTTTAAAAACCAGTCAAATTTAGCAGTGGGAGATTGTATACCAACATTAGTGACACTAATGTTAATAAGTTCTGATAACCCGCTACCATGGGACCAGCCTGAGATGCCCATTTTTCACATTGTGCAGTGTAGCTGCATTTGTGTGCAGTTCTCAAGATTAAACACCAGATGGCACCACTCACCAGCATTTGACTGGCCCTTCAGCCCTGGCCTTCTGTGTATGGGCAATAAAGAAAACTGATAGCCTCTCAGTGGAACCAGAAGGTAGAAACCTTGCCTTGACATGAATGTGCAGCACACCGTGGTATGCAAATGTTGACCCTTGTCATTGAGTTCACATTCTCCCTTCTCTCTCTCTTTCTCTCTCTCAGAGCTTTTATTCTTAATGATATGGGGTCAAAATAAACAGAAATATTCCTTTGTCTAGACATGGTTATAACAAGTTTTAGTTCTTTAAATAACTGGTTGTGGTGAGATGTTCAAAATATTTTATTTTTCTGCAGTGAGCTGTGATGACGCCACTGCACTCTAGCCCGGGCGATAGAGCAAGGCTGTATCTCAAAAACAAAAAAATTTTATTTTTCATAACAATTGAATCTTCACATATATTTTTACTGTATGAAAGTGGAAAACTTTTTTGTAGACAAAACTACTAAATTCTTTATCTCTCAGCTGTAGAGTTTTGTGTCATGCTTAGGAAAATCTTCACTTTAGGATTTCAAAAATATTCATCTCTGTTTTTTTCCTAGAACATTTACAGTTTGTTTTTTATCTTTACATTTTTTGCCATCTTGAATTTTAGTGTAAAACAATGAGGCAGAAATCCAGCTTCATGTTTTTCCAGTGCTGGAGCTTATAAAGACATGAACTTATGATCCCTAAAGGCCCTTTTACACAATTGGGATAAGAGTTAGACATACCAAGATGGGGGAGCAGTCGGATCTGTGTGTTAGAGTGCTAAATTGAGTGTGTTCAGATACCAGATGGTCCTGTGACTCCAAGACTCACAGTAAGACTTTAAGAAGGTTACTGAGGAAGTGGAACTTGGCCTTGAATGACTGTTAAACTTTTGATAGAGGACAGGTCAAGGAAGTGTTCCAGGCAGAGCTTAAGCAGAAGTGTAGACGTAGGCATAAGCAAGTGGTCGGCAAGAGTGTGCTTATGGTTGCTGTTATTGAGGGAGTCTTTGACATGTATCAGGCTTTGCTCTGATTGTTTTTTCTTTACATATGTTAAGGTATTTAATCTTCATAATGACCATATGAGATATGTACTACGATTATTACTATTTTACCATTTTACAGAAGAGGAAACTGCCACAGGGGGCAGTCAATTAAGGTGTCTGGTGTTTCACAACTAAGTATGTGGTAGGGCTGGGATTCAAACCAAGGGAGGATAGTTCTACAGCCTAAGAGAATCCCAGATGCTAAAGTGGTTATACTTGGCTATGTGATGCTGGGTTGGACAGAGCATTTGTCTTCTGGTGGAAAAGATAGGATTGAAGAGGTCTGGCTTCCTCTAGCTAATTTATTCATCATTATTATTTATAACCTCTGTCCTGGAAAATAATTAGTTAACAGACTACAGAAATTATGCTCCTCTTTATGGTGGAATTAATATTTGCTTTCTCTGTGAAAATGTATTTCCACTGCCTTCTTTGCTGATTTACAATTTGATAAACATAACAAACAGAAACGTTTTTATCCTAAAAACAGAGAAGCCCATCCAGATTGATCTTGATTAAAAATGTAAGTGAAAGCATTTTTAGCACTGTGCCTAGCACATAGCAAATGTTCAATGTGTTGTTTTCTTCTTTCTTTCTCCAAATCTTGCCCTTTTCCTGAACGTCTACATGACTTGGGCTTTAAAATAGATACTACAGTCATGAGTCACTTAACAACAGAGATGTGTTCTGAGAAACGTGTTATTAGGCGATTTCATCATTGTGTGAACATCAGTGTACTTACATAAACCTGTTTGGTATAGCCTATTGTACACCTAGGCTACAAACCTATGCAGCATGTTACTGTACTGAATACTGTAAGCAGTTGTAACACAGTGCTAAGTATTTGTGTATCTAAACAAAGAAAAGGTTCAGTAAAAATACAGTATTATAATCTTATGGGACTATGGTTGTATGTGGTCTGTTGTTGACCAGAATGTCATTATGCGGCACATGACTATACTTATGAAATGTTCTCTCAGTAAAGATTTCAAACACTTGATACACTTTAAGTGACAGCAACGATTTGTTCTTGATTTATTTCTATAAGGAGTAGTACCTCCTAATAGTAGCTAGTACTTTGAATTTTATGCATTCAAAACATTTCAGAAATTTTATTACATATGTTCAATATAATATTGTATTGCAGTGAGAAAAATTAAAGAGACCAGTAAAATTTTGAAAATCATGAGCTTGGATGGGAAAATTACGAGTTTGTATGAGAGGGAGGGGCTGGACCTATTTTCTTTTTAGTTTAACTTTTATGGAATACATGTCCATTTGGGGCTTGTTCATCTTTGCTTATATGTCCAGGTGAAGTGATGGTATCAGGAGAGTGGGATGTGCTCGGGATTCATTGTGAATTAGGATGCTCATTGTTGTGATGCACATTGTACATCATAGGACTAATTTAAGAAGTTAGCAAAAGAACAAGAAATTAAACTGTAGGAAAGCAGAAGGAAAAATATAGTTAAAAATTATATTTAATGAGTTATAAAACAGCATATAGAGAACTAAAAAATAAAATCCAGAAGCTAACCTAATCAAGAAAAACAGAGAAAGCACAAATACACAATATGAGAAATAAGGAGTTACACCACAGATATATTGAAATGTATGTGAAATGACATATGCACAAGGCTATTTTATTCATTTTGCCATTGCTTTTAATAGAAAAGGATTGGAAACAGCCAAACTGTCCATCAGGAGGGTCTGGCTAAAAATAATACAACATCCATACAGTGGAAAACTCTGCACCTGTAAAACAAAACAAAAAAGAACACATGAGGAAGCTCTTTATATATATGTTCTTACACAAAAATCTTCAAGGCACTTGTTAAGTAAAGAAAGAGAGGCAAGGTATTTAGTAGTATGTATATTAAGGTACCCATTTGTGTAGGAGAGGAAAAAAATTAAGAATATATTTACATTGACTTGAATATGCATTTAAAAATCTCTGGAAAGGTAAACAAAACAAATAAGAGTGGTTACATGTTGGGAGGGAGGTGAACTGGGCAGATAGGATATGGGGGGCTTTTCACTGCCTTTTTTTACTTTTTGATTGAGTACATTACCTATTTCAACAAATAAAATATCTGTTTTAAAAGCTCTTAACTGATTAAAAGTTTTTGAGAAGTCACCTTAGGTAATGAAAAAAATCGATCAGTTCTGTTTTATGCAGCAATACTTAACAATTATATATAAAAGGCAAGGCATAGTTGGGAATAAAGAGATCATATATGGTTATTGTGCTCTAGTCACTGAAAATATAGTCAGGCAGACAGGCGTATACAAGTGTAGTACAACTAAATACAACAATAAATACAGAAGCAGTTCAGTGGATGAACAGGGAAGGAAGTGTGGGAAAACCTTGCAAAGGAGGTATGACTTGAGCTGGGCCTTGAGGGACTAGTAGGACTTCAACAGGTGGAGAAGATGGGGGAGACGGTGGACAAATAGGGATAGAGAGGACATCCTCTGGGTGGAGAAGGGTACACGTGCAAGGTCCAGTAGTCTAGGAGTGCACTGCTTAGTTAGGGAACGGAACAGTGTAGCCATCTCTGGACAGCTGTAGTACGGGCTATGTTGGTGTGTGCAGGGACTGTCTTGCAATAGGATAAGTCTGTATTCAGTCTTCTTTTTTTAATGGAAGATTGTAAATATATACGAAAATGGGATAGGATAATGTAGCACATGAGCTTCAGCAATTACCAACTCATGGCTAATCTTGTTCCAAATGCCTTACCCACTTCACCCCTAACTTCTGCTGTATTTTGAAACAAATCCCAGATAACATCATTTCATCTGTAAATATTTTAGTATGTAGCTCTAAAAGATTAGGACTTTTTATATACCAGTTGGTGTACAAATGTCCTGTAGATTCATAAATGTCATAAACAGGTTTTTTAGTAGTTTTTATTTGTTTATATCAGGATCCAAATAAGGTCCACAAATTGGGATTGATTAACGTGTCTTTTAAGTTTCTTAAGTTTCCCCTCCATCTTTTTTTCTCCCTTGTAATTTATCTGTTGAAGGATTCAGGTTGTTTGTCCTATGGCATTTCCCAGCCAAGATTTTGCAGATTATATTCTCCATGGTCTAGTTTTACGTGTTCCTCTATTGTTTCTATTTCCTGTAAATTGATAATTGGCTATAGAGGTTTGACCAGATTCAGGTTAGTTTTTAGTTTGTTTTGTTTTGTTTTGGCTTGGTTGTTTTTGGATTTTTTTGCAACAGTGCTTTGTAGGTAGTGTTGTAGCCTCCCTTCAGGGACACATAATGTCTGGTTATCTCTCTTTTTCTGATTTTAGTAACCATTGTTTGGCAGTGTTTCCATTTCAGTCATGCTTTACAAAAGGAGTAAACCTGTGCACACTTTTTGATATCATACCATCTTTATTCTTTGAATTCCTAGCCTTTATAAATGTCCTGTGCTGTAAAGAATGTTTTAATGTACATGCAGGAATAATTGGTTTCAAGTGACCTTACAAAGCCAGCATCAAGTAGTTGCACAATGTTTTCTTAGATTGAAAATAAACTTAATCTCTTGTCTTAATGGATTTTCACAGCCTTGATTATTTGTGTTTTATACTTCATTAGATTGTTCTTCCGATGCATCAGAAGTAAGGCAGAGGGGAAACACTGGTGTGGAAGTGTTCCATGGCAGGTAGGAATTATTCAGCTGTTTTCAAACCTGCTATGTGAAGACTGTTTAACATGCAGCGTAGCCTGAAAGACCTTGTGATCCACATAAACTGGTTGGTCTTTATCAAACTATTTCTGAAAGATAGTTTTCTTTAAGCAAGATAGGCCCTGTTGGAACTTTTAATTCAAAGGACCATTTGGTTATATTCAATATTTAATTACTTGCTTCCTATTTCACTTAAATATTTTGTGACGTCTTAAGTGTAATCATTATTCTCCTATTTTGGAAAAAATTCGATTTCTTTGACTAACTTCAGTTTCTTTTTATAAACCAATATCTGCTTGATATTGGTATATGGTAAGTATAATTCATAAGCTACTTGAATGTTAGAACTAGGAGAGGCCCTACAGATATATTCACTACATGAGGAATTAGACCTAGGCAGGTAATGAGACTTGTTTTGGCAGAGTTATGACTTCAACTTAAGATTCTAGATTCCCATAGTGAGATCTTCCTAAAGCCAAAATCAAAGCAAGCATAGTAGGACAATGTTTAGGTTTGGGGAAAAGTCCCTCTCGAGAGAATAGTTTTCCCTAAAAAGTATACATTGTGGCTATTATGATTGTTAAAGCACTTTAGTTTGGTCACTACTTTTCCTTGAGGCCTGGATAAGTGTGAACTTGGAAAAAGAAGGAACCAAGCATTAAAAGGACTGTTAAGATGCGAATTTTTGGTGAGTTTGGCATATAGTCTTTTCTAGATACAGAATTGATAGCAGGAATGTTCAGAAATATTGGACCTCTTTTACTGTGTTTCCATTTCCTCTGAAAAAAGACCTTCTAGATATGAAGGTTGCATTAGTATTTTATATTAAGGTTAATTATTTCCATTGTCTTTAGGATCCTAATTCCAAAGAACATTTTGTAACCAATAAGTCTCAGCATGCATCTGAGCCATTTCATCATCCTTCCAGCCAGTTGAGAAACCCATTCAAGGTACTTGACAAGAATCAAGAACCAGCTCTCTGGAAACAGCTCATCCAAGGTGAAGGTGAGGAAAAGATGGCTGGTAAGAAGCAAAGGGAAGGGGGTGATCAGCTCTTCAGCAAAAAGACGGAACAGAATCCTGAATCTAACTGCCAGATGGGGAAGGATCTCTCTTCTGGCCTGGTGATAGAAAAAAAAAAATCTGTAGTTCCAGAGAAGAAGCAAGAGGAGAGAACAGAGTTTCAGTGTGAAGCAAAGGAGACTGAAGGGACACACAAGAGAGACTTTTCTGAAATTAAATACAAACAGTGCCATGGTAATGAGCTGAGATCATCTGCGTCTTCTTGGGAGAAATCATGTGGTAAGAGTCAAGATGTCCAAAGAGAGTCAGAGCCTCTGAGAGAAAAGGAAACCCAGCTTTTGCCTCAAAATGTTCAAAGTCAGAACCCAATAAGCAAGTCCCGGAAAGGGGGACCCCTCAGCAAGGAGCACCTCAAGAACTGGGAGGCTAAAGAAACAAAGGCAAAGGCTGACCCAGGCACACAGGCCATCCAGAAAAGGCTGCCCTGGGGCTGTTGCCAGGCACAGTCAGAGACTCATGGTGTACCTGCTCCTAAAGGACCAGTGGCACAGGCTGCACCACCAGCACCAGGACTTTCCCTAGGTGAGAGGCATGAAGCTGGCACAAGCAGTGGTGACAGTGAGGAAGATGATGTTGTTTTTGTTTCCTCTAATCCTGGGAGCCCCCTGCTCTTTGACTCAACTCTGGACTCACAGAAGAAGGAGAACCTTCAATTCCCTGATCAAAGTGTGCAAAGAAAAATATCTACTGCCTCAGGTGTTTCCAAGAAGGTAGAACCCTCAGACCCAGCAGCCCGACGTGTGTACCTTACAACACAACTGAAACAAAAGAAGGTAACTATTGACTTGTGTTTTGTTCTTAAGATCAGAGCATTGCTTACTACAGGCAGATATGAGACCCCCACAGGAGAGTTAAATATGCTCATGTGAAGGTTTTGTAGGTGGATGTTTTCTGCATTTTCCTATGCTTATATTTTCAGGATTGGTAAGCCAACTGGGTTAAAAAAAAAAAAAGTCCTGGTTTTCACACACATAGTTAGAAGACCATAATTTCAGAGTTTGGGCATTTTAGGTTAGTTTAATGGGAAACTACCCCTCTGACAATTTGAGAGATTCTCTCGATGGGATCTGTTTTTCAGAGCACACTGGCATTGGTGAACATCCAAGCACTTCCGGACAAGGGTCAGAAGTTGTTGGAGCAAATCCAGGTGTTGGAGGAAGCGCTGGGTGCTCTCGCCCTCTTGCCGGAGCCAGGTGAATGAAGTCGGTTGTGCCTCAGAACTCAGGGCCTGTGTGAACTTCACAAGATACTTTGGAAAGCCATTTAGACAAAGAATGTGTTGATTCATTCACCTTTCCATTTTACTATTTGCTTCTGAGCTTTCTTTTAAATTACACCTATGATTTATAAAAACTTTCTCCTATTTCCTGTGGACTAAGTGCTCTTTCCCCTTGTTTAAACAGCAGTTAAAGTGCTACATTCTCTAGGAAGCCTTCTCTAGTCATTGGAGTGGAATGATCACAGTTTCTCGTGACCTCCCCTCCACACAAACAGTCCCTTCACTTTGCTGAATTTTAATCTGTTCTTCCCTTGTTTGTTGAGCAGGAACTAATGAGGAGAGTATCACTGCAGTACCACAACAGAGTAACTCCACCAAAACTGCCACTGACCCTCCCCACCTGGTGCCTCCCCAGCCCCTTCCACGTCATGCTGCTCAGCCTGCGGGTTCTCTGGGACTGAAGGCTGCCTGCCAGGTAACTGCCGGAGGAGCCAGGCAGTGCTATGGAGGTAAGGTCCAGGGGCTTGGCCCTGCTGTGAATAGCTACAGCTGTGAGTTAAACACCACGTAGTACAGTAGTCCCCTTTTATCTGTGATTTCCGTTACCGCGGTCAACCATGGTCCAAAAATAGGTGAGTTTAGTAAAATAAGATATTTTGAGAGCAAGAGACCACATTCACATAACAGTATACTGTTAAAATTATTCTGTTTTATTATTGTTGTGGTTAATCTCTTATTGTGCCTCATTTATAAATGAAAGTTTATCATAGGTGTGTGTGTACAGGAAAAAAACATTATATATAGGGTTTGGTACTGTCTGTGGTTTTAGGCATCTGCCAGGGGTCCTGAAACGTGTCCCCTGCTGATAAGGGGGGAATACCATAGATGGCTTTGTGCCCATGTGGAGGGAGAAGCCGTTCTCAAGTTGTGAGTTGCCCATGTGATAAAGATCATGGTGCTCAGTAGAGTTCTGCACAGTGTCACTTAGCTCTCTGTGTGGGCAGAGACTGCATTTCCCTTGTTCCCACGCTGTGCTGATCAGTCAGCCCAGTGGCTGGCACATGGCAGTTGTCCAGTCAGTATTTGTGAATGAAGACACTAGCTCACATCACTATGAGCCTGATAGACAAGCAGATGCATTCTTATTCCTTCCTGTGTGTGTGTGTTAAGGCAGAGCACAGGTGTGACATGAGTCAAGACCCATGACTAACAGGCCCACAGAGAGCAATAGCACCCCAGTTAGCCAAGTGTTAACATCCTGAACTTTCCAGACAACTTTGAATTCAGAAGTACCTGCAGCATGAGGATTCCAAGTAGAGCCTTAAATACATTACAGAATCGGTTGCCTTGCTAGTGAGGAGACAGGAGCCCAGGTTGGCTGGCAGTGACTAGGAAAGCTCAAACCAGTTTTCTCCCAATTGAGAACTGCTAAAGCTGTAGAAAGTTGAAGAGAGTAGTTAACAAGGGGGCTAAGAAATAGACACAGTGCCATTTGAAGCTAAGGTCTTTCTAAATGAAAAAAGAAAACATACTTGTTCAAGTAGCATAACAGTCTTGGCTGCTCAGGAGGCCTTTTGAGAACGTTGTTGTGTTACAGCATCATTCAGTAAATATAGTGGTGCCCAAATCACCTAGAGAAAAACTAAATTATGTTAGGTTATTAAGCTAAAAGTATGTAATATGTTTTTGAAAGAATTCTGCTAAAATAGTTTTTCATTTTAAAACATTTTAACATTTAAATAGTTTTCATTTGTCTAGAAACTTATTTGGGATGCTTCATCTCTAAAATTGCAAACAGCTGAGGTGACTGTAGTCATTAACTCCTGTAGAGCTCTCTGAGTACAGTGCATGAGCTAATACTGAGTATTTCCCAGTACAATGTACAGTCAGCACGTGACCTGCAGTTTAGGGGCTGTCTTTCACTATCTACCTAAACTTCAACAGACTTCCTCTAGCTGGGCCTTTTCTCTCTCTCACTTTCCTTCTCTGCATCCAGCTCCAGGGACCTTTTCTTCCTAAAATGGATAATGTTGCCTTTTTCTTGGCCACCTCTTCAAAGCAGGAAAAAAACCTACCAAAGATATCATGGGTTCTCTGTTTTGTTATACTTTCTGGTATTGTTCTGTTATAATAAATGTTTGTGTGGTTAAAAAAAAAAACAGAGAATGGAAATAGAGGAGCCCATGAGACTAGGTGAATCCAGACACAAGGATTTTTAGTCAATACAGATCCATCATCTGTCAAATAATTTGATTGCTTTTTTGCAGCTCTAGCCAGGACATAATACTTGTGCCACCTTTAGGTAACACCTATTCGTATGCAGGCCATACAAACCAAGATCGCCTTCATGCAGTGTGGAAAGTCACAAGTGAAGCCATTGATGAGCTGCATCGCTCACTTGAGTCACGTCCTGGTGAGACAGCTGTGGCAAAAGATCCAGCTGGGTTGAAGGTGAGCCAGGGAAGGTTCATGGTACAGAGTCTCCTATAGCAGTGCTCCAGCAGCCCTGAAGAGAAAGACCACTGTGGAAGTGTCCAGCAGAGTGCCATTCTGATACATCTTTGCTATAGATAGATGCTTGCAGTATTTTCTCCTTTTGTGTTTAGCGGTGCAAACAACAATAACAAAAACAACCCTTTTTTAAAAAAGTCATAAAGTGATGTATTTCTATAGCAGTAACAGATCCATTTATTGAGTTTGTAGGTGCCACAAGAATGCAAAAGAATTGCTGCTTTTAATGAACTAATTGGAGTGGAAGTGCATATACAACATATATAAAACAATTAGGAAATGACTTCAAGGCAAAGATAAAATGTGCCTTGTAATGTACTATAGACTGTATACAAAGTACCAAAGGGATTCAAAGTAAAGGAAACATCACTCTAGGTCAGTACTTATTTGTTGCCTGCCTACTTTGTACCTGAAAGAAACCACAAGCCTTAAGATAGCAGAGAGGATAGAAACCAAACACTGCAATTAGAGGGAGTGGTGGTTAGAGGGAAGATATAGAGATTGGTATTGATACGTGATGATCAGGTGTTGTCAGTACCTGAGCTGGGAGTAGCAGGTGATGTTACTGAGTAGGAGGACCCACTGGCTGTGTAGCCTGGCATTGGTGAAGGATTAGATTTAAATAGCTCAGGAGATAATATGGAATCACGAGCTTTTGAGCAGGGATGGCTAACGAAGATTAGTTTTTTTGATAGCGTATAAGATAAACTGTAATACAAAAGGACTAGAAGGGGTTCTCCAGTTAGAGACCTATTGAAATTTATGACTAGCAATGAGAACGGGACGTTGATTGCAGAGAGAAGAGACACATTTAAGAGATGAGGAAAAGCCAACGGAATGGCTGGTGAATGTAGGGTGACAAGTCAGAGGTCTTGGTTGCCAGCAGTAAAAATGACTTTGACTAATGAAGCAGACAAACCAGGACTCTCACTTATTGGGGGGAGGAGGGGTTTTGCATAGAAATGCTGATATTAGACATAAACCAAACCGTAAACTCAGGTAGACCAGAACATGGTATGGTTACCCTAGGTGAGAGGATGCAGTTAAGAATTTCAAGATGAAACAACCAGTTTATATAACAACTAGAATATTGAGATCGGTTGCAGAAGATAAAAGAGCAGCGTGTAGAATTCATGAAGCCAGGATCAGCTTAGTCTCTCATTAGGAATTTATACTTAACATTTGGTTATTACCTTTGTCAGGTCCCTTTGCTACTGCACCAGAAGCAGGCATTAGCTTGGTTACTATGGCGGGAAAGTCAGAAGCCACAAGGAGGAATCCTGGGTAAGTCTGGTATAATGACAAGAGCCAACATTTATGGAATACTTAGGCATTGTCTTAAATGTATTTTGTTGTTTCATTCAGTCCTCTCAGCAACACTATGTGGCAGGTACTATACTTCCCCATTTTATAGGGAGGAAACTGAGACATAGAAATGTTAAGCAACTTGCTCAAAAGTACACAGCTCTAGGATCAGAGGTGTTGTTTGCAAACAGTAAAAGCTGACTCTGGGTGATTAAGCAGAGGAAGAGTTTATTCTTTGGTGGCCCTCAGAATCTCTGGGAGATGTGGGGTGCCAGGCTGGAGGCCAAATTTTCAGGAGCAATGGCCACAGCTAAGTCACAAATGGAGTGTTCCATGGAAAGCATCATAGCTTCTTTGCTCCACCAAGCACTAGAGGCACCAATGCCACCCCAAAATCAGGTGCTTCTGTCTCCACCCCTTCCTGCAGAAAGGATTGCATAGGGAGTCTCTCTTCTAAAGTTGCTTACACTTGAATGAAAGTCTTATGTGAGTACATCTGATATATAGAGCCTGGTCATGTTGCCAGTACCTAAGCTGCAACAGGAGAGAAAATAAGTTTTCCACTCAGTTTTGGGAACTTGTCAGGCTAAAATTTTCCAAGGTGCTCAACTTTCAGAAAATATGACAGATATCCACTATGGCTAGTAAGTGATATGGCTGTGTCAGGGGTCCCCAAGACCACCTCCAGCTTCAATGATTTGTTGGTAGGACTCAAAGCGTATAGTCATACTCATGGCTATGACTTATTACAGTGAAAGGATGCATATCAAAATCAGCAAAAGGAAAAGACACATGGGACAAAATCCAGGGGAAACCAGGAGCAAGCTTCCAAGTGCTCTCTCAGTAGGGTCGCGTGGGACTTGCTTAATTCTCCCAGCAGCTAGTTGTGACAACAGTTATAAAATGTTTCCAACCAAGGAAGCTCGCTAGAGATTCAGTGCCTAAAGCTTTTACTGGGGGCTGCTTACATAGGCACCTTTAGCTTGGTATGTACCAAATTTCCGTACTCCCAGAAGGAAAGCAGGTGTACAACATAAACCATATTGTTTGTACAAACAGTTTAGGTAGAGTGCGCCACTCTTACCAGTTCTGAAATGGTGATAACCCTCTCTAAATCCGAGTTCCCAGATGCCAGCCAAGGGCCATCCTGGTAAGTAGGCCTTTCAAAGGAGAGCAGATGGGCTTACAGGCCCGATTTGTGAACTCTGCACAGTGGCAGAGCCAGAATTTGAATCAGAGCCTATGCTCTGACATTTCAGTTCTGCTGTGTCAGAATGATTACTTTGAATGAGCATAGTAGCCTGGTGGCTGATCCTCAGTGTTGTAATCTGATAAAATGAGGATAATAGTACTCTATAGGGGATGAATGGTAAATTAGATAAGCTCGGTGACTGACACTGTGACAGTACCCAAGAAATGTTGATTTATGTCCTTCTTTGTTGAATAAGTTAAGGGAATGGAAGACTGTTTTAGGTTAAGTCTTTAACTCCAGAAATGTGGTAGCACCAGTAAATAGTAGGATATATCTATTGGACTTTTTTTGCTTTTGGAGGTAACAGTAAAAAGAATAGACACAGTCATCAAACTGGAATAGATACCAATCAGCACATTAGACAGGTAACAGTGTAATATGGAGACTAGAGTAAAATCCAAATTGTAAGTTTAAATTTTACAAGAGTTGTAGGAAATGTCTTTGACGTAGGTCTCAAAATAAATAGCAAGAGCTAGGGTTCGTTTTAATAAGGAAGATGAAGGAACCATTCAGGTAGGCACAGAGTAATGACTGGGGCTGGGCACGGTAGCTCACGCCTATAATCCTAGCACTTTGGTAGGCCAAGGCGAGAGAACTGCTTGAGGCCAGAAGTTTGAGACCAGCCTGAGCAATGTAGTGAGACCCCCATCTCCACAAAAAATAGAAAAATTAGCTGGGTGTGGTGGTGTGCACCTGTAGTCCCAGCTACTCGGGAGGCTGAAGCAGGAGGATCGCCTGAGCCCAGGAGTTTGAGGTTGCAGTGAGCTATGATGACAACAGTGCACTCTAGCTCGGGATACAAAGTAAGACCGTGTCTCAAAAAAAAAAAAAAAGTGTCTGGAATGGCACTAACAGTAGAGAGAACAAGGGGTAAATGTCTGCCAGTGGTTTCTCCTCTTGAAGTTGGGTTGATTTTTCGCCCTAAGTAATTAACTCTCTTAATTTTGCTTTTATTTTCCAGCAGATGATATGGGCTTAGGGAAAACCCTGACAATGATTGCACTCATCCTGACCCAGAAGAATCAAGAGAAAGACCAAATAAAGGACAAAAACACGGCTTTGACATGGCTTTCCAAAGATGGTAGACAAAAGTGCTTAATAGCCTGCCATTCCCTACATCATTTGAGCCATCCGAGAGGGAGAAAGTTTTAAGCTACAAAAGGACACCTTTGGTCATATTTAATTAATCTACTGGGAAACCACTATTAGATTACTTGCCTATGGTATCATTTCTGATGCTGACTATTCTAATTATAAGTGATCATTTTTTTCCCTTTTAATATAGACTTAGCTTGATCTGTGATTAGAAAAAATTTTATGGAGAAAGCTGAGGCGCTAGAAGAACTAGTTTAGGCATAATATAATAATTATTATTTTTGTTAATGTTGAGACTATAACTACAGGTTGGATCCAAATTAATTATGTATTATTTTTTAAGGAAGATCTGTCACAACTCCACGTTCTAGCCACCATAGAGGAAGCTGTTTTTCATGTTTCTGAAATTCCAGAAATTTCCAGATCATTGATAATTTCTATCTTATCTCAGCCTATGTTTTTAAAATGTAATAACTTTGGCCAAGTACGATGTTGCGCACCTGTAGGTGCAGCTACTTGGGAGGCTGAGGCGGGAGGATCATTGAGGCCAGGCTGGGGAACATAGCAAGACCCCATCTCTTAAAAAAATTAAATAAAAATAAAATAAAATAAAACAACTTTATAAGTACTCTAGAGATCTTACGTGTAGATAACACCACATGTGAGTTGCCATGTATTGAAGTACAGCCCTTAGTTGGTTAGACAAATAAATCTGTGGCTATCTGCTCTCAGGGCTTTTAATGAGCACTGTTGCAGCTGGATCCTGTATCCCTGTGTAGAGTAGCAGCATGTGTGGAGTAGCACGTGCACACACACACAGAGATGAGGGGGCAATGATATAAATACTCCATCACTAGTTGGTTCTGAAGTAATGTTTGCTTATCTTAGAAAAAGAGTTCTGCATTTTTATTTTAATGTGGAAATACACTAAGTTATGCTTTTCAGAAAAAATAATAATACTTCAATACTCCCCCATAATGAATCAACTCAGGAGGAATTAGGAAATGATCTAGCTTCTACGTCTGGCCACCCTGTGAAAGTGCACTGCTTTTTTAGACTGAGGTCATGCACTACCCACCTTCCTCTTCCTTTTTAGCCTCTCTCTCTGTCTGACACTTTTATAGGAGAAAATAAATAATTAAGTGTTTTGGTTTAAAAGACCATCTCTCCTGTTTCCTGTTTCACTAGAGGCTCTGTGTAGAGATAGGAGCAGCAGTTAAAAATATTGATTGAAGGAGTAAAGTCAGTCGAGAGAGAGGTAATACCTTTAAGAAGTTAAAGACCATTTAATGAATGTAATTAGGTGTTGATTTTTTTTTCCCCTCTCAAGACCCCTCTGACTTTACTTCCCATGGCACCCTAATCATCTGTCCTGCTTCCCTGATCCATCATTGGAAAAATGAGGTAGAGAAACGTGTGAACAGCAACAAACTAAGAGTCTATCTTTATCATGGGCCAAACCGGGATCAGCGTGCGAAAGTGTAAGTGCAGAAATACTGCAGTCATGCAGGGGTGATCTTGGCTTGAGGAGCCCTGTTGGTCTTTCTTGCTTTTTCTGAGATTTCTCTTAGGACTAATGATATTTGTGAAGACCAAAGGCAGATTTTCACTCTCAACACCAAACAGCCTTTGCCCCATAATAAGAGATACATCTTGAGATCAAATGGTGTTCTTTTGCTATGTCCTTGTCACTGTCCCCAACAAAAGCTGTCCTGTGAGGAGGCCCGAGATGCCTGAGTTGCCTGCCAGGTGGTGGCAGCATTTCCCTGGTACAAGAGGATATGTCTCAAGTCTCATGGTTGCTGAAGTGCTGATTCCAGGTTCACATTCTTTTTCGTTAGTGTGAATGAAACCCACCCAATCTTACAGAGCTTCTTGATATAATACTAATGATTAGTTGCTATAAGCTGATTATACTTTTATGGCTGTATTTTTAATATATGACCCATCTAAGAAGTTTTAGATTCAAGAGTTTAGGATGATTAGGAGTTTAGGACACTTAACTATAAATTCCTGAAGGAGGATGCTCAGGAAGGAGGAAAGGAGATGCCCAGCCTCTGATACTGGATATTTTATCCCCTAAAGAGCAGGGCAGCAGTCTTTCAGGAGTAAGCCAGATTGGTGACCCTCAGTCTTATAACACACCAACTCTTGAAACTGATAGTCACTTCAGTGGGCAAGAGGTGTCAGGGCAGCAGTGGCAGGCCTGCAGGCCTTCCCTGGTATAGGGTACTGTCAGTTGCCTGCCTTTGTTCTAAATTTTTATTTAGAAATAAATTGGATCTCACTTGATTTATACTTTGAGGATGTTTTTGTTTGGTATTCAGAATGTACTAGTTAACCTATTGAAATCATTCTCAGTTACACTTCTTTATGTGGTGCTAAGGCAACTTATAGGCATTGCTGCCTCTCTGAATTGGGCATGTCATTTTTTCAAAAGTATTTATTGAAGTTCTCTCAGATGCACAATATTAAGCTTCGTTGGAAAAAGATTTGTGCTTTTCATTGAGAGTCTTTGCATGTAATGGGTGTAAGCAAGGTAAACTGAAAGCTTACAGCATGTATTTTTATATCCAAATGTCAAAGCTAGATCAATGGGTTTTCACAAATCCATTGTAGAGTGGTGGGGAGAAAGCATCATCGGTGTAAGGTGCTTTGAGGATTTCTTTCTTCCCTGGGACTTTGGTGTCATCCATCTCAAATCATTATTAAATGTTAATTTCCAGCTCTATCCTACTTTCTGTTCTGGCCAGATCATATCAAACTTAATATGATCCCAGCTAGAGATTTTCCTTTGTGACTCATTGGATGGGAAGAGGGAGGCCATTCTAGCTAAAGTGAGCAGGCTGTAAACGTGTCATGTATGTGTATTAAGGACAGAAGTTAATGATTCTGCTGTCTGTCCTTCCTGTCAGGCATTTTCACAGAGAGATCAACTCTGACACTCTCTTGTTGACACAGTCCATAGAGGGATCACTTACTGATTGCTTTGTGTTATGTCTATGCAGCCTGTCTACATATGACATCGTGATCACTACCTACAGCCTTGTGGCCAAGGAGATTCCCACGAACAAGCAAGAGGGAGAGATCCCAGGTGAAAACCTCAGTGTGGAGGTGAGGTTTGGGGATGGCCAGGGCAGTAAAGTTGGAGCCACACATCTTTTAATGGGAGTTTTTTACAGCCTCAGAGATAGCAAAAGCACCTTCCTGTGAGGTCAGCAATACTCTAAGTCTGCCACCTGTGGAAAGGAATAGTTCCTTCCCTCTATCCCATCACCCTTATTCTAGAGAACCACCTCAGTGATAAAGGTTGATATTTGGCACAGTATTCAGTCGTGTTTTAGAACTAAAGATAACTACATTGCAATTGTGGTGGCAATAATCACCTGAATATAATAGGAGAGCCTCCCTTGTGCTATTTTTATTTTAGAGAATTTGGGGTGTACTTTCATGATTTTTTAATATTTATTGTTTAGACTAGTATTCTAGCACTGGTATTTTGGTATTAAGTTGTCATTCCCTGCCTTCCCTCTACCTCCCAGAAAAAAGGGTTGTAAATGGTAGGACTACAAGTGGGCCAAAGGCTAAATGAGAACCATGAAGAAAACCTGAGTGTTTGCTGGTAGATCCAGGTTAGGCTCAGTTATGTGATTATTACATAATTATTTTCAGGGCTTTTCCCCCCTGAAAATATAGTATTATTCCAAGAACTGATCGTTTGCTATGTTTTCCTTTTTAGTACAATAGGATATTCACAGATTTCTTTATCTGAAGAGATCTCTAGAACACTTCTCCAGCTATGACCAACTCTGACTTTGTAGAGATGATGAACTTTTCAGGTTCCTCAGTGGTTCTTCATTGCTTTTGGAGAACTCCAAATCCCTTTACGTCATGCATCAGACTTTTGATGATCTTGCCCTACCTGTGTGTCCCTCATCTCTCCTACACCCTACCCCTCCTGGTGGCACCTCATGCTCAGTCATACCAAGGGATTTATATTTCCCTGCCATGCTCTGTCACACTGTTGTGCCTTTGTTCTCCCTCTGAATGAAATGCTTTGCCTCTACTCCTTTTCTCAGGTTAATTTTTCTAACCTGCTTCAGGGATCCTTTCTGGACCATCCCCTCCCCACCTTCCCCCCATTTGCTTGAATGTTTCTGCTAGCACCTTGTGCTTGCTTATGTTGTAGCACTCTGTTTATTCAGCAAATACTGAGTATCTGCTGTAGGTCAGGTGCTATTTCAGGATCAGGCATACAGCAGTGAACAAGGCCAGCCGGATTCCCACTTCGTGTATTAACTATGCAGTGGGGCTTACTGTATACACATTGGGTCCTAATTATCTTCACACTTATTTTTCTCCCCTGCTAGATTTTGAGCTCTTGAGGGTAGGAGCTATTCTTTATGTCTGGCTTAGTATCTTTCATCTAAAAGTAGGCTTTCAGTAAATTTTAGTAAATTTAGTAAAATGTAAATATTTTATTGAGTGAGTGAATTTGCAGGTTCAATACCTAGTGTAGTCCTGGCCTGTAGCCATTGGTTAAATGTGGGTTGAAAGAATAAATGACAACTCAAATTAGAAAACGTTTTACTCTTAGGCATCTGAAGCTCAAGGTCTGAGACTCTCAGGTAACTTGTTTATTTGAACCAGTTGAGCGGTTCTGCTGTTGAGTTTCTTAACTCTTATGTCAGTGTTCCTGATCTAAGCAAATTTGAAGGTAAAAGTGGATCCTCAATACCTGGTTGTTATTTCCCCATATCTCGTTGAGGACATGTACATTTTCCCATAGTGCCATTGGATTTCACTTGTGTTTCTTTCAGGACATCTCAACACCTTTGCTCCGAATAGTCTGGGCTCGAATCATACTGGATGAAGCTCACAGTGTTAAGAATCCCCGAGTGCAGACGTCCATAGCAGTGTGCAAGCTACAAGCCCATGCCCGTTGGGCTGTCACTGGAACCCCCATTCAAAACAACTTGTTGGATATGTATTCGCTGCTGAAGTGAGTAACCTCTTTGGGATTGTGTAGATGTGAGCCCTGTCTGTAAGGCTTCATTGTTATCTCATGTCTCAAGATAAAGCTCCAGGGTGTGCCACATTATCTCGTGTAGCAGATGGCAAGCCTGTTAACCTTTAAAGGACAGAAGAATAAATATTTATGGGAAAATATCTGTTGATTGACTGGCTGATATAGGATTTTGATTACATTTAGCCCCTGTATATGCAAAAATATAGGACAGATTGAATTAAAGTAAGCAAAAGTCATCTTTCTTCAGTCCAGTGAATGTTTTGGGCTATTTCTGCTTTAAAATATATGGCCTAGGGTCAGGACTACAATTTATTTGAAGCAAACAAAAAAGAATGCTGATTTTAAAATAATTCCTTTCAATCAGGTCAGCCATAAGAGGATGTGGATTTCTTTGCTAGCCTTTGAAGCTTTAGGAATAAATTCTAGCTATTGGTTGTATGTCCTTTCGTGACAGTGGATTATTAATGGGAAAAATCACATTTTTATAATGTGGTTTTTGTTACTGACTTGGATCCTTTTGATCTGTCTAGCAGAGCTTTGCTATGAAATTTACCTTTAAAGATGATTGGATGACAGATGTAACAGAAAATCTGATTTGTTTTTCATCTTATCTCTTACTTTGAACCTTTACTCCATCCTCCCATCCTTCTCCCTCCCTACCCCTTGCCCTTCTTCCTCAAAAAAAAGATTTCTCCGTTGTTCTCCATTTGATGAGTTCAATCTGTGGAGGAGTCAGGTTGACAATGGTTCAAAGAAAGGTGGAGAACGGTTAAGTATTTTAACCAAGAGCCTTTTGCTGAGGAGAACAAAAGACCAGCTGGACTCTACCGGCAAACCTTTGGTAATCAAATTTGTACCGGTCCCTGGGGGAGGCCAGGGAAGGAGGGTGACCATGTCCTTATCTTGGGTTGAACAGCCGTGGGCTCTGCTCCAGGAGCCCCTGAGTCTCCCATTTACTGTTCTGTGAGGAGGCCCCAAGGGCGCAGTCCTGTGCCTCGTGTGACAACAGTCCAGTGTGCTGTGTGTAGTGTGGTTCTATTTTTAGGAAAGGGCGGAAGCTGCCTTCCTGCGCCCTGTAATGTCCGGTTAATTCATATAGCTTTGCTCCAGCTTCTTTTTTTTCTTTTATTCTTCCAGGTGGTACTGCCCCAGCGTAAATTGCAGTTGCACCACTTAAAGCTTTCTGAAGATGAAGAGACTGTTTACAATGTGTTTTTTGCAAGATCAAGGTGTGTCCAATAAAGAAGCACCTTCTCACATGTATTGCTTTATTCCTGTCTTTGCTTGGGAGTGAGTTGAGGATCACATTTCTGTAATTTGTGTTTATGGTATTATTGATAAGTTGGATATCTATATTCCTTTTTTTAGTCCCCTTTCTCCATCCTTCTCCCCTCCCCAGCTCACCTTTGTCTCATATATTAACATATATTGAAGGCAAAATTTTGAACCTGTTCTTCATTGGTTTCCTTATATAGAAGTTGTAGGGTGTGGTCACTGCATACTGAATCTATCTGGTTCTCATGGGGCTGTATTAGAATTTGTGTCTCTTTGACCTTTGACCTGTCATTCAGCATCTCACTGGAATTAAAAAAAAAAAACTGCTTTGTAATCTTTCATGTTATCCGTTCTTTGGCACTTTCTCTTGAACTCTCATCCTTCCCTGAATTCCAGATTTGCTGTCTCCCATCGGGTACCTCTTATTTCCAATGTAAATATGTTATTTCTCTTTTTAGGCCCTATATTTATTAGCTCATTTCAAAAAATGATTTTTAAAAGAAAAAATTATTTCTTTTGCATTGCCCTTGGCCAGTGCTTGCTATGAGCTTGGCATCATTAAACGAGTCCACTTCTATAATTTGCCAAGATCCCAGTGCAGGCACAGTTAAGCAGTGACTGTTGCAGCCTTTTTGTTCTTAGTGTCCATTATACATGCATTTTCTTTTTTGATCTGAGGCAGGTCAGCTCTGCAGTCCTACCTAAAAAGACATGAAAGTGGAGGCAACCAATCTGGAAGAAGCCCTGATAATCCATTCAGTAGAGGTAAGCTATGGGACACGTAAATACACACGACTAATGAAAATGGAGATTCAGATTCAGTAAGATACAGAAACAAGCGGTTATGAATCCTTGGGATCGGACATTTTGCATGAGCTAAGAGCCTCAAACCAGAGTGAAATATATTAATCTGCAAATACCAGACCTGATGATCTAAACTTTTTAATTGTTTTCTAAATCTGCTTTATTAAAATGCAGGTAGGTTTCACTTAATTGCTATAAAAATGAGTTATAATGGTATTATTGAATCTCAGATCAAACAAGTTTAAAGTAGCCTCATTTAGTTCCTGATTCTTCACATTTCTCTGTTTTAAATCCCATACTATTTCCTGTGGTTTGTCTTCCCTCTTGGAAGTGGCCCAGGAGTTTGGGCCCACAGGGCTTGGACACTCTGCGGTAGCCGACTTGCAGAGATCCAGCACCGTCCACATACTGTCCCAGTTGCTGAGACTCCGCCAGTGTTGCTGTCATCTGTCTTTACTGAAGTCGGTAAGAAAAGCCCTTAGCATGGTGTCATATGGTGCCCCAGAGGAGCCACTAGAGAAGTCTGTTTCTGTTTCCTGCAACTGGGATCCAGTCTGCTGGATTAAAGGAAATGGTGTTTTGAGGGTTTTTGGTTTTGTTTTTTGGGCAGGCAGAGAAGACGGGGCTTGTTTATATCACTTTATTTTATATTAATCTTTATTAATCATGGTGATTCCCATGGCATTGAGAACAGTATGTTTCTATTATTTGTTTTGTTTTAGATAAACTTTGTTTTAGAATGGAAAATGACATTTTGTTAAAAAAGAAACCGTTTGTGAATGCCTTGGTATTTCAGAATGTCATAAAACTAATTTACTTTTTGGTGTTTTCTGCCATCAGAAGTGTTGGGGCTTTTCAGTCTAGTTAAGAAAACTCAGGTAGTTATACAAATTGGAAAGCTGTCTTTACATTGGATAGAGGCACATCCGAAATTAAGAGGAGTATGTTATTCTTTTCAGGAGCTGTAATAATGTATTTTGACTATCAATAGCTTAATTAACTGTATTGTTCCAGCTGGGAAAAATAGAATAATTATGTAATCTGTCTGGTGAGTCTTTAAAAAGTTCCATCATTTGGTTTATCTTTAATCTGGTGAAAAACTTGCAAGATCACACTTTAATCAGGGCTTCTCTGAGGAGTTACTGATGATAAATTACAAGACATTTTGCTCTGTGAAGTGTTAAACAATCAGAACCTCATCAGCAAGTAATAAGGCATGCTGCTTTGATTTCCAACTGCTCCTGTCCCCTTTCTTATTCTGCTCAGGCCCTGGATCCAACAGAACTGAAGGGTGAGGGCCTTGTCCTTTCCCTGGAAGAACAGCTCAGTGCTTTGACCTTGTCCGAACTCCATGACTCAGAGCCATCTTCCACGGTTTCCCTTAACGGCACATGCTTCCAGGTGGAGCTTTTTGAAGACACACGAGAGAGCACCAAGGTACTTTTGTCACCTCTGTCCTAATGGAGAGACTTGGATTCCTCATGCATCTTCCTATGTGAGAGCACCTCATTTGTCCCAGTGGGTACAGCCATTTGATGGCAGGGCTAGAACCATTAGATTGTAGCTGATCAGATTCTCCCTCCAGTCTCAAAGCCTCAGTTGTATTTCACAGATAACACTAAAGGCTTATTACATAGTGGGCTTTCAGAGACTGATTTGGGACAGCCCCAGCATCAAGGTAGGTTTTTTTGTCATGGATTACTGGGGAAGGAGCCTGCCAGGTCTGTGCTAGGGATGGGGCCTAAGTGAGGGCGCAATTTGTTTAGTGGAAGCTTAAAAGGAAAACAACAAAGGCTTGGCTCTAGACACTGTGTAATACATGTGAGCGCCAGTTGCTTCGACTTGTTGAAAGGCTTCCATTGTATTGTTTCCTCCATAGCCCTCTGTCTTCATTAGTCATTCTGCTGTGTTTTCATCAAAGCTTTTTAAGGCCGAAGAATTCCACTGGAGGAAGGCTGAGCTATGCTGTAACTTGAGTCCTGCCTTTCTGTTGACTTGGAATGTGCTGCATTATCTTGCATGCCCTGAAAGTGGGGCTTGTTTCTCTCTCTGTTACCACTTTTTAAAAAAAATGTAACAAGGAAGGAGGTCGCTGCTAGGGGAATGGTATTATTTAAGAAAAGAAAAGAAATAATGCCTTTTAATTAAATTTTTAAAGCATTTACCTAGGTCTTTACCACTAATGGCTGAGAGAAACATAAGAGTGCCCTATGTGGCCAAAGTTCATGTTCTAGCACCTTCAGAGTTAGCTGTTGGGTTGAAGTTTATATTCATAGTAGTTTGTGTTCCTTGTCTAATACTCAGTTAGTATGTATTCACCAGGCTTCTTCATGTACACCCATTACTAGTAGTTCAGACCACTTAAGGTTGTTTCATGCAGGGAGGGAGTCTTCTTACTGAGATTTGACCTCAGCTTGTGGACGGTGCATCTAACCCTCCCAGTGCAGTTTTCTCACAACACCCATGGCCAGCTTTTTCACGTGGGAACCACAGCACCTTCCACAACCTCAAGTTGCCAAGACACTAGGCACTTCAATGTTTCTGTTCTATTGTTAGCTAAAATGCAGATGTTCCTGCTTTTTTTCCTGCTAATTCAAATGGTACAGTCCTGTGGCTCACTTCCTGTCCAGGCATCAGAATGTTTGTTAAGATTGGAAAGCAGCCTTACATGGTGGAGCTCTGCAGATCACCACTGCAATGACAACCTAGAATGTGGGAGATCAGGGCACCATGGAATTTATCTGGCTTAAGCCCTTCTTTTTACTGATGAGGAATCTGAGTTCCAAGGTGGTACAGTCATGTGATGGTGGAGCAAGAACTACTGTATATTCATCTCCTGATTGACTTGTAGTCCAGTTTTCTTCCTCTGCCACTCTGGGGATGAACTTTAGAGCCCTTGGCGGCTTTCAAAAGGTCTTTAACATTAGTAGTTAGGAAGAATGAGCCCAACCAACTGTACTCCAAAGCCATGTCCCATGTGTTCATACTGACTGCTCCCGTGTGGACGTGTGCACTCTAAAGGTTTTTGGTAAATACCCAGAGAGCTTGTTTGGAATATTTAATTCCTCAGTCTGGAGAGGACCTATTCTTCACTGACATTTGTAGCAGTCCATAAAGGCTTTATGCCTTGGTCTTACTTTCTTCTGCAAATATTAGGATAGTACCTTCTCTGTCCCAGCAATGCACTAGGGGCTATGAATATAGACATGAGCCAGACATATGCTGCCTTTGTCTCCTTGGAGCATCTCAAGTCCTGGAAGCAAGAGATGCTTTATAAGCAATTAATATATCATGTGGTAAGTAAGGACCATGATAATAGAAACAAAATGTTCTATAGTAGTACATAGGCAATGGACACCTAACCCATACTTTGAGGGTTGGGGAGGACCTCCCTCCAAGAAGAAGTGACATTAAGCTGACATGGAAGGGCATTCTAGGCAAAGGGAACAGAATGGACAAATTAGCTGGGTGTGGTAGCACAAGCCTGTAGTCCCAGCTATGGGAGGCTGAGGCAGGAGGATCGATTTGAGCCCAGGAGTTTGAGGTTACAGTGAGCTGTAATGATGCCACAGTACTCTAGCCCGGGCAACAGAGTGAGACTCTGTCTCCAAAAAAGAAAAAGAGAGAAGTAAGCAGAGGCCAGAGCAGCAAGGATCCGGCAGGTCATTTTAAGGAGCTTGCCCTTTATCCTCAGTGGGAAGCCATGGAAGGGGCTTCAGCCAGAGGGGTGAAATGACAAACTTATATTTTAGAAATAGCCTTTTGGGTACAGAGAGGAGAGTGGAATGGAGAGGGTGAGACCAGCACATAGAGGCCACCTGGGAGACTGCTTCAGTTCTTCAGGGGAGAGGAGATGGAAAAATGAATTGCTTAAACCTACAATGTTAATGTAACCTTTTCCCAGATATCATCTCTGTTGGCAGAATTGGAGGCAATCCGAAGAAATTCAGGATCCCAAAAGAGGTGTGTTAGTTCATTGTCCAAGTATTGGTCATAGTTAAACAAGAAAATGTGACATTGCTGATAGTTATAAAGCTTAGCTTTTTATATCAAGGACCTTGAGTCATGCTCAGCAGAAAGCACTGAGGTTATACCACCAATTCCCTATGATTTCTAATTAAAATATTTGTGGCACAGATTGAGAAGGATGTCCCTAGAGGATCCAGGTAAGCCAAGCATCCAAAGAAGTATTTGAAAGTGGAGAAACATATAAAGAAAAGCAAGGGAGTGACAGAAAAATCAGACAGGAAGCTCCAACAGTGCTGGTAATGTTCTTCTTAAGCTGGGTGCTTGGATACAAGGAGGTTCATTTTGTCATTTGTTATACTTTACATATGTGCTATACGTCTGCATTCGTATGTATGAAATAACCTCAATCTAAAAATTTAAAACTCTGAAACATAGCTGGGGACCAGGGCAGCCTAGGAGCTTGTTGTCTGGCTGGCACAGGGACGGTGGTGGTGCCCTTTCCTGCAGGACCATAGGTCTCTGGGTGAGCACAGGGCCCCCACATGAAAGAAGGCTGAGGTCATTGTTTTAGTCTGGCTGCCATTTTTTTATGACTTTATTTAGCCCTAAGTAAGTTGTAGAACGGATCTAGAAATAATTGGAAGTATTATAACCTTATAACATGACCTAAATGTATGCCTTTTCCCCTTAAGTAGCAGAAGGCCTTTTCTAGTCTACAATTGATAACTAATCTTAAGAATGGCAGCGGCATTAAATCCCTGCAGATAAGTTTGTGTAATCTACTTTAGGAGGTTGTTTTTTGTTTTATCCTTCTTTCCAGTGTCATCGTCTCTCAGTGGACCAGCATGCTGAAAGTTGCAGCGTTGCACCTGAAGAGGCACGGACTGACTTATGCCACCATCGATGGCTCTGTCAACCCCAAACAGAGAATGGACTTGGTAGAGGCATTTAACAATTCCAGGAGCCCTCAGGTATGAGCTGGGCACATCAGAGCTATATATTTAATAGCAAAGTGTTCTGAGTTATACAGAGGGAATTATAATACAGCAACTTAAAAATATTCACAGCCTTGATCCCTCCAAGTGTTTATAATTTATTAGATGTATATTGGGGTACTTATCAAAGTGCACAAATGCTCTAAACAGAATGAAATTTGAGGACTAAAAGGAGATTAAGAGCAGAGCTGGTTAGGACCAGGAGAATCTCCGTGGAGGAGGCAAGCCTTAAAAGATAGGTGGGATTTTGATACAAGGAAATACGGAAGAAATGGAAGAACAAAGGCATCTTGTGATAGATAATAGGGATTTGGAAAGCAGCAGTTGAATGAGAGGCGGGAGAATTGTCGTAGCAATGGAGGAGCAGGGACTGATGGAATAGACATAAGCTGGTTCAGGGATACTTTATTGAGCTGACCACCCCCAGGCCTCTAAATTACAGTATTTCTATATTTTGGCAGGCACTCAATTAATTTTTTGAGGTTGACTTACCAAAAAAAATGCGATGTGAGAATTTTCTCACAGGTGAGACATGGGAGATGATATCTTAATGTTTCAAAAAAGTGCGTTTGTAACAGCAGAAGGAAGTTTGACAGGAACACATCGCTTATCTGTGTTGATCTTAGGCTTGAACCTGAGACAGGAGAGACATGTTATGAGACCAAGTCTGTATAAAGTTAACGGTGTGTTTCTTTTTGAAGGTTATGCTGATCTCTCTCTTGGCCGGAGGTGTTGGTCTAAACCTGACTGGAGGGAACCATCTTTTTCTTCTGGACATGCACTGGTAACGATTCTGGATTTTTCTCAAGTTGTCACAGCACAACAGGGAGGCGAGTGGGCTAGAGGAGCAGTAGGGACTGAGTGTGCTCTGTTTGTATTGTGGAGATGCCTCTGTGCATTTACATCTGGAGATACAGATTTAAACAGGGTGCAGGGCCGGGTGACTCCCCTGCATTCCTGAGCAAGCAAGGCTTCAAATGACTACTTAAAATAGTTCATTCCCTTGATTGTTAATCTAACATCTGTTTCCATGGAAACAGGGAGCACTGCTTTTCCTCATGACTAAGAGCTACCATTGCTCAGTTTTACCTCTTCTCCAGAATATCATATTCTAGACATATTTGTTGAGATCCAAGGAAATCTCAACCTTGGAGAAGAGGGAAAAGCATCACTCCAAAAGGAAAAGGCAAAGGAATGTTTTCTAATTATGTTAGAAATACACTTCTTACATAGCCCTTGGATTCGTTGTATGTAGTGTCAATATCAGGAACACAAGCACATCCTTCCTGATACAAGATGAATGAGTTAGGGTGTTGCTCATGGAAAGTCTCATAATTAGCACCAGTTTCTGGTTTTCCAGTCATGCCAATGAAGGATTGCAGCGCCAGGCACTGTCGCTGGGGCTGTCATCTGTCTAATTCTCCAGGCAGCCCCGATGGGTGCATACAGGTCGACCTGTTATTATCTTCCGGGAGAATGTGTTTAGGTCTTACTTGGGACTCCCCTATACACATGAGTGAGGAAAGCATACTGGGAATTATGCTTTTTTCTGAGATGGAGAAATGTTATTCAAGGTTTTAAAGAGGTAGGATGAGAAACTAATTTGGAGTTGATAATGAGAATTTATAAAGAAGGAAACAAATTAAGTCTCCTTAGTTGACTTGTAGAATAGTAAAGATGAAAAAGGTAGCTTTTCAAGATCATTAGCCGGCCCTCACATTTCTAAGTAGCAATCTGAAGCCTAGAGGGTGGAGGTTAGATAATGTGCCCAAGGTCATCCAGCTAGCTAGAGACTGGATTTGAGTTTTGGTTCTACCTTCATTATGTACAGTCACTTACAGTCACCAACTGCTGACAGTACTGAGAGTTATTATTAGCAATCTGAGCCCAGTTTCTCATTAGAAGGTAAGAAGATATCTGGCACTAACCTGTCTTAAGCCAATGTAGCCTAGGACAGGGGTCAATAGACTTTTTCTGTAAATATTTTAGACTCTATAGGTTACATAAAGACATAGTTCTCTGTCACATAATCTGTGTTTTGTTTTGTTTTTCTTAAATCCCTTAAAAAATGTAACAACCATTTTTAGTTCAAGAACCATACGAGAACAGTCTGTGGGCTAGATTTGGCCCATGGGCCATAGTTTGCCACCTCTGGTCTAGTAGCAGTACCTTTGACCTTTACGTCTCTTCTAACAGGAATCCATCACTTGAAGATCAAGCTTGTGACCGAATTTACCGAGTAGGGCAGCAGAAAGATGTTGTCATACACAAGTAAGTAAAGGTCCCCAGGACCCAGGACCCTTTCTGCCTTCTGCTTTTGTGAAAGTCTTTCTTAGGTAGTGTTTTAATAGAATGTAAAATATTTGGTGATCACTTTCCTAATGATGCTTTTCTGAGGCGTACCCTCCGGCAAACCAGTCAGGAAGGAGACAGAAGCAATTTGGGGTAACGTTGGAGTTGGTCACTGCAGAAGAAGAACAAGCTTGTGTATAATGGTGAGCCACGTCTCAGTCAAGGTGGCCTGTGAAAGGACCCTCATCTCTTTTTTCTTGCTTTGAACTTTTCACATAGTTTCAAACATATAGAAAAGTTGCAAGAATAGTACCAAAAAGTTCCCATATACTGTGTATGTATGTAAACATTTTTCTCGACCATTAAGAGTAAGTCGTAGACATGATGCTCCTTTATCCCTAAGTACTTTAGTGTGCATTTCCTAAAAATAAGGACATTCTCTTACATAAGCCCGACAAAATTATCAAAATGAGGATATTAACATTAATAAAATACGATTATCTGATCTGTAGACCTTATTCAATTTCACCATTTGTCCCAGTGATGTCATTTACAGCAAAAGAAAATCCCAGATCCTGGTAACATGCTGTTGCCATAACTTTGTCTCCTCGATCTTTGTGTTTTTCACATTGATATTTTTGAAGAGCACAAGCCAGTTATTTTACAGAGTGTTCTTCTATTTAGGACACTGCAGTCTTTAAAAATGGTAAAACCTGCCTTACTGCTGTGATCTACTCTCACCATGGCCCTCGTTTTCCTCTTCCTTTTCATGACCAAGTTTCCTGAAGAATTAGAAATCACTGCCTGTCTTTACTTGCTTACCTCCCATTCACTCCGCAACCCTTGCAAACTGGCTTTTGCCCCTATTACTTTACTGAAATTGCTCTTGTTTAAGGGGCACAAATGACTTCCAAACTTTGCCCAATACAATGATTATGTTAGTTTTCCTGTCTTTAGCTCTCTTCCCTGCTCACTCAGTACTCCCATCTCTTAAAAATTTCTATCCACTCTAGTAAGTCCAAAATCTGTATCTTCAGATTCAAGATCTCCTAAACTTTAGGCTGGATACCCAAATCCCTGCTAAATATAGGAATCTGAGTTACTGTATACTCATCCATTCATCATTCATTTGTGTAATCAGCTCATAAAACTAATACTTTTTGAGCACCCACTATGTAGCGAGGATAGGTTTTTTTATTCCTACTACCTCAAATCTACTTATTCTTCTGTAGTCATTGTCTTTGTGAGTAGTTTCACTGCTTATCTAATCATATAGCCAGAAACTAGACTCAGACTCCTCCCTCCTTCTACATCCCAAGTCTTTTTTCTTAGAGACAGGATCTCACTCTGTTGACTAGGCTGCTGGAATGCAGGGGCATCATCGTAGCTCACCACAGCCTTGGGGTCAAGCAATCCTCCTGCCTCAGCTTCCCGAGTAGTCCAGCTAACTTTTCTATTTTTTGTAGAGATGAGGTCTTGCTATGTTGCCCAGGCTGGTCTTGAACTCCTGGCCTCAAGTGATCCTCCCACGTTGGCCTCCCAAAGTTTTGGGATTACAGATGTGAGCCACTGCGCCTGGCCCCAAGTCCTTTAATTGTATTTTCTAAATGTTTCTGATAACCATCCCTTCCTTCTCCCCACTGCAAGCTCTACTGACTCCTATCCTCTATCCTGTATCACCACCAAAGGGCTCTTCCTAACTAGTCAGTCTGATTGTGCCAGTCCACTCCCCAAATTCTTCAGTAGCTCTCACTTTCTATAGGATAAAATCTAAATGTCTTCACATGATATGCACAACCCCTGCCAGCCCCTTGAGCTTTTGCCAT
This sequence comes from Daubentonia madagascariensis, assembly GCA_023783475.1. Taxonomy (NCBI): domain Eukaryota; kingdom Metazoa; phylum Chordata; class Mammalia; order Primates; family Daubentoniidae; genus Daubentonia; species Daubentonia madagascariensis. Next base: position 2,890,950 of record JAKFHU010000913.1, on the reverse strand, counting down.
TGTGGTCCAACATGGTCAACTGGATCTTTCTGTAACGTGCCATGTTCTAACACTCAGCCGTGGTTTTAAATGTGTTCCCCTTCCCCGGGATGCCCTTCCCACTATCCCATCTGGCAAACCATTGCTCATCCTACAAGTCACACATTAAGAGTTAAGTCTTGAATGGGGCCTTCCTTGACTACCCCCGGCAGAGTTCCTTTTCCTCCTTTTGCACACTGGACATACTTCCATTATAGCACTCACCAGGACATACTATTATTATTGTTGTTTATTTTCATGTCTGTCTCTTGCTCATTCCGAGCAAGACCATATTCATCTCTGCATGCACACCTAGCATAGTGCATGGTCTGTAGCGAGTGCTTAATCAACACGTGTTCAATGAGTGAATGAATCACAACATGGCATTTCCTTGTTTTGAAAAACCTGTTTTCAATGTGAATTAGCTAAGAAAGTAGGTGCTCTGTACTTAAACTAGCACACATATACCTAACAGAAACTTCGTAACCTTTGCAGCCTTCTGACCTTTTCAAGATGAAGTTTGGGGTGAACGCTGGATCTCTGTACTTTTTTTAGATAGGGATATCTTTCGCTTATTTTGGGCTTTCTCAATTCAGAAAGAACTGAAAAGTCAGATTGAGTCACATCATTTCAAATGGACATATAGTTAGTCAAGATTGTTGGGATCCCCTAAACATAGGGTTCTTAACCAAACCTAAGAAAACGTAAAGGAAGAAATCCCATTACAAACTAAAGCGTAATAGAAGTTTGAATATGTTATTAGATAAGCTGCTTTGGGTTTTTAATAGTTTGCTTTTTTGTTTGTTTTTTAGATTTGTTTGTGAGGGAACAGTGGAAGAGAAGATCTTGCACCTCCAAGAAAAAAAGAAATGTTTGGCCAAACAGGTTCTATCAGGATCTGGAGAGTCTGTCACCAAGCTCACCTTGGCTGACCTCAAAGTCCTTTTTGGCATCTAACCTCCTGTTTCTAAGGGCTCAGAATATGCCCTTGCTGGTTTATATTAGGATCTGGGAATAATGGCCTAACCATTGAGCTTTGTTCTTGGCATTCCATTTCACTGTCAAGCCTTACACCCTCCTCAAAATGAGGCATAATCTTATCCCTAGAACTGAGGATGGGTTGTGTTAACCAATTGGTTAATCAGTCGTGTTAATCAGCTTATTTAATGAATGACATAAAAGCCAATCAATTATTTCAGATAAAGGAAAATGCTTTAAAGTTAGATGATTTTGGAAAACAACTCAGACAGAATTGTACATAGCTTCAGTTAAGCTCAAAAAGTCCTGTGTTGCCTTTCTCCTCAGCTGATGGGAGAACCGGTGTTATAACCAGGCTCCATTCATCCCATCTCTTCATCTTTTCTTGCCAATGATACTGCTCTTGTAACCATCTCTTCATGGGCAGAGCAGAAAGTAGATCCCTGCAGCCAGCCGTTCCTCTGCGGTTGTCTTGGTCCAGGCAGATCTTCCTCTCTAGCTTAAGATCAAGGAGATGTTTTGTACATAAATAGGTACTTAGTATCTGTATCATTGTATCACTTAGTATCACTGTATCATTTAATATTTGTGCCATTGTATCATTTAGCAGTATGTCACTATCAGTGTGTCTGTGTCATTTAGTATTGGTTATCACTGTATCATTTAGTATTTGTATCATTTGGTATCATTGTATCATTTAGTATTCCATCATATCATGTATTTGTATCATACAATTTAATATTTGGATTTTTTACAGTGTTTGTAGCATTTAGTACCATTGTTTCATTTAGTATTTGTAGTGTTAGTATTCATACCATTGTATCATCTAGCATTTGTATTATCATTGGTATGATCTAATAAATATGTGTTTGACAGTGTAGCAGAGATAATACCATATGTTCGCCAGACACTGTTTCTGGACACCCAGGGAGAGATTACATTTTCTAGTCTTTGCTGCAGTTAGACAGGGTCCATATTACTGAGCTCTAGTCAATGGAATGTGGAATGTGATGTAAGTCAATTCTAGGCTGCCCTCTGAAACTTTCCAAATGGTTCTTCATGCTGTTTCTTCCCTCCTCAGCCTACTGGATGCAAAGGGACTGATGGAAGACTACCAGGCCCTAGGGAATGGCTAAGCCACTAGATCAGGGGTTCTTAGCCTAGTTTTTGGCCATGGACGCTTTTATCAGACTAGTAAAGCCTCAGTCCCTGGAGCACTCCGTGGAACAAAGCCTTCTTTCTGCATGTGCACTTCTCTCCTCTCCCCAACTCACCCACACTGGACTATGACATGATCAAGGAGTAATTTTTTTTAAGGCACTGAGATTTGGGGGTTGTTTATATAGCAGTTAGTACCCTGACTAATACAAACACTTTAGAATTTTTCTTTTTTTAATTTCAAAGTATTACGGGGGTACAAATATTTTTGGTTACAAGGATCACTTTTGTAATGCTTGAGTCAGGGTTATAAGTATGCCCGTCACCCCAGGTAGTGTTCATTGTACCTATTAGGTGGGTTTTTGCCTATCCCCTCCTCCCCCCTGCCCTCTGATTGATTTCCATTGAATTATACCTCCCTCTTTGCACATATGTGCTCCCTGGTTAGTTCCAATTTAATAGTGAGTACATGTGGTGTTTGTTTTTCCATTCTTTAGATTTTTCACTTAGTGGAATACTACTCAGCCATGAAGTAGGATGACTTAATGCCTTTTGCAACAATATGGATGGAACTGAAGACCATTATCCTAAGTGAAGTATCTAAAGAATGGAAAAACACTTCAGACTTTTATACTTCAGGAAACTATTCAGATTTCTTTCTTCCTATTGGCGATTGTTCCAAAAACACTTACTTTGCTAATTTCAGCTAGAGAGAATCACAGTTCTTCCTAGATAGAAATATTTCCAGCCTGGACAACATAGTGAGACCTTGTCTCTACAAAAAATAAAAAAATTAACTGGGTGTGATGGCATGCGCCTGTAGTCCCAGCTACTCGGGAGGCTGAGGTAGAAGGATTGCTTGAGCCCAGGAGTTTGAGGGTGCAGTGAGCTATGATCACACCACTGCACTCCAGCCTGGGTGACAGAACAAGACCCTGTCTCTAAAAAAAAAAGAACAAAAAGATCCTCCTTTGGGTTAGGTTAGGAGATGAAGCCCTATTTTAACCATCACCATGTGGACTGAGGCACTGGAGCCTGTTTAAGCAAAGGTTCCCTCTAACAAGATCCAAAGGCCTACAAAGGTAAAGACAATGGCCTGGTGGGAGGAGTTCTGGTCTAGATCTTAGACTTAACTCTGGTTCTAGGTTCACTTTAGCTGGGTGTGTAATCTTGAAAAAAATCATTAACTTTTCTACACTTTTGTTTCCTCATTTGTAAGGTGGGCATTGTTTTTGGAACTCTGCAGCTACAATGAGGTCCCTGATAAAATCAGAAAGCAAAGGAAGTAAGATTACCCTTTTGAAATTACACTGTAAGATCAATACACCAAGGTAAAGATAGAGTCACCTGGGAAGCAATGGCTCCCAGGCCAGCAAGAATGTACAAACCCTGGCTCTGCCATTTACTGATTGTCTGATATTAGGCGAGTTACAGATTCCCTGGGCATCTCAGTCCTTTCATCTGTAAAATGTGTGGATTAACATATATCTCGTGTTCCACTAGGAATTTAATAACAAATGTATACACTATAATTTGTTTGACCAGATAGACAGACAGATAGATCAGTAACGTCATTCAGAACGTGTTAGATGAACATTGTCAGTGTTTAGTCAAGCACTGTTTAAGGAAGAAGAATTCTCAACTTTCAGGTTTAAGTATTCTGGATTTTAGTTTGGAGAGGGATGCAGGGATTATAACCTACAATCTTCAGATATTCAGAGCCTATTGACAAATGTAATCTACTGATTCCTCCTAGTATCTTAAACAGTTTCTCTAATTTTCCTTGTTCTGATTATAAGCTACCAAAGCCACATAATTATGTCTCAGGTAGGTGTTCTCATAACAGTGAGATGCTATTGATGTAATATAGGTGCAGAAATGTTGGAACCACTGTATGGAATATACCAAATATACATTCTTAAATCTTAGTCTTGGGATGGAATTGTCTCATTAGAAATTAATATAAGTGGCATTCTGGTGTCTATCTCAGGCTTTTGTTTATTTTAGTTAGTGTGCGTCAATTTCTTAAAGTCTGGGTATGACAAGGTAGGTCTGCTCCCTCTAGCAACAGGTAGCATGCCACAATGTAGTGGTCTGATCGAGGTGCTGCACTGAGTCCTGCCAGTGACACTTAGCCTTCCTTTATGTGATACCACTGCTGCTGGATTTTCTTTGTTCATCTGCCTGCCTGTCACACCAGATTCGGGCATGGATGATACGAGATAATAAATGCTTTATAAGCCATGAAGGGCCACACAAGTGCTAGTGTTATTACTGTGGGACAGGGTCTGGGGATATGCAAATAAAGCAGCAGCATGAGTGCAGCTGAAGGGGCCAGATGGTGAACATCTATCCCCAAAGTGCAACATTCCCAAGCACCAAGTTTACAAGGTATTTCTTATGTGACAGAATTGCCTTCGTGGACAGTTTATAGGTTGACTTTTCTTTGTGTTGATCAAACAAGAGCATCGTGCATGCCATGGCTGGATGGAATCCTGGGCCTTTAGAAACCTGATCAAGGACTCCTATTGCTGTACAATCATCATGAACCGCAGTTGGTAGGATTATTTCTTTATGGGACGTGACCCCTTTCTCCAGCAATCATGTGTCGTGATTTAGTATGACTGTTTACAAACACTGAGTTGTTTCCTGTATCTGATTGTCTCTTACTCAATGAAGTGACTTTTAGCAGGGCTCTAAGGTAAAGCCAGATTCTCCTGCACTAATAGAATAATCATGGGAATACCAGTGCTCAGTGTGGCCTCTCTGGTTGTCTGAAATCTTGATGTCTACCATAATACCTTGAGACAATTGGGTTTACAAAGTGGGATATTGTACCGCTATTTGTTAAATAGCATCTAGCCCTAGGAAAGGGCAGGAAGAATTAAAAAGCATACCTGCAGGCACAAAGAGAATTATAGTAGAAATTTTAAATTCCTAGGCATATAACATAGACTAAAATGTTTTCATAAATAAAAATGAAATTAGGGTCAGCTATAATACAATGGATTACAGAAGTCAGTAGCTAGGGGATGGAGATGGAAATGAAAAATAGCCTATGCCCTAGGGAGGGAATGGGGAGAAAGGTAGGCAGCCACACAATGTTTTTACTATCTTGAGTTCTTTTTACCCAGATTCCATAGCTAAATCTGGGTGTAGGCAGAGATTATGTATGAAAGGTAGGACAAGGAGAATATCTCTATTGCTTAATTATGCATACATATTAAATCAAAAATATAGGCTGGGGCACAGTGGCTTATGCCTGTAATCGCAGCATCTTGGGAGGCTGAGGCTGGAGGATCGCTTGAGGCCAGGAGTTCGAGACCAGCCTGAGCAGCATAGCAAGGGCCTGTCTCTACAAAAAAATAGAAAAATTAGCTGGGCGTGGTGGCCCACACCTGTACTCCCAGCTACTCAGGAGGCTGAGGCAGGAGGATGGCTTCAGCCCAGGAGTTTGAGGGTGCAGTGAGCTATGATGATGCCACTGCACCTCTAGCCTGGGCAACAGAGCAAGACCCTGTCTCAAAAAAAAAAAAAAAGTGCTGCGATGGCGATGGCGATGGTGAGGTCTGTGCAGCTGGAAAGGCTTATAACAGGGATTTGACCTAGTCGGGGAAGATCTTTGAGGAAGTGATGAAGGAATTGAAACTGATAGGTAGGAGCTAACAAGGCCAAGAGTGAAGTGCCTCTTCCTATACTGTATCCTGCTTCTAACTGGCATTCACTTCATCAAACCACCTCTTAATTGAGCCAAACCCAACACACAGGTATACATCCTCTGGAGTAAAGTTGAGCAACTATTGCACTTCAGAGATTAGAGAATGGGTGGGCTGACAGGTATACGTGTGTGTTTATTATCCAAGATGGCCAAGATGTTTATCCTGTTACAACATCCCAGAGGACTGAGGCTGAAATGTGTGGCTCTTTTTTCTTACCTGTAACACCAGAGGCATGACTTACATCATAATGCTGTATCTTGTTGACGATTCAAGGCTCACAACCTAGAGATGATTTCTGAAGCACTTTGTTACATTGGGGACAATTCCTAAATCCTCCAACTCCTTTTTTCCTCACCTTGGAGTCTTGGGCTCTGAAGATCACTTTGACTTTGCCAGGTCTTTCGACTGGCAGGGCAGTTTATTAAATTGGGTTTGGACTTCATTGTAGTGCAGGCCAAGGAAGAGCCCCCACCACCACCCAAGTAAACTTTAAATATTTGTAACAGAATTGTTACCATTAATATAGCTTAAAGGCTAAGGCATTAGCAGAACCTGGATATCTTATGGAAATTTTCTACTGTAGTATAACTTCATCCACATAGAGTTATCCAATTACTGAAACCTTTTCCAACCGAAAGAAATGGTAAGCTTTTTATCCTCAGTTCTGAAATACAATTCATTAAAAGACACATAGGGAAAGATGATATAATACAACAGGCTTCTTCATGGCAAGCAATTCCCTAGATGTCTGAGGTAATTGGAAAATTCAAGGCTGGTCCCTCAGGGACATATAATTTATCCAACAGGTTTGAGAGAAGGCTGAGATTTTTTTCCCAAGTGGTATTTGGCTAAATAACAAATATTGGGGTTTGGGAAAAGGGAAGTCTGGCTTGTAAAAACAGATAAGAAGAAGATCCAAACTAAAAATTGTACCAATTCGATCTTTATTCATTCAACATAATATTAAGCCTCTGTTATGTGCCAGGAACTGTCCTTCGTGGGGGCAATATAGTAGTTAATGTCAAGTCCTTGCCCTCATATTGTTCCGAGTAGTATGAGAGGGCAGATAATAAACAGAATGCTCGTATATGTGAGATGGTGATGAAGCTGAGTCAGGGTGACATGGAGTCCTGGGGTGGGGAGTTGCTATTTTCTACAGGGTAGTTAGGAACCTCTCTAATAGGATGATATTTGACACTGGAACAGAAACCTGAAGAAAATGAGGGAGTGCATCATGAAGGTATCTGTGAGAAGAGCATTTCAGAGGGTGGGGCTGTGATTGTAAAGGCCCCAAGACAGAGTGCTTGGAGAGTTTGAGGAGTGCCAGGCAGGCCAGTTTGGCTGGAACAGAATGATGGAGGGGGTGGGTAGGAAATCAGAGGAGAGCAGGGATCTGGATGCTGCAGGGTCTTCCAAGCTGATGTAAAGACGCTTTTGTTCTGAGTGAGATGGGAGGCCATTGGAGAGTGCTGAGCAGAAGAATGACATGAGTCAACATTTGAAAAGGGTCTCTGACTATTGAGTGGAGAATACACTGTAAGGGAGTACAGGTGAAGACAGAGACTAGTGAGAAGGCTCTTACAAAACTCCAGGTGAGAAATCTTGCTATCTTAGACCAGGATGGTGGCAGCGGAAGTAGAGAGCAGTGGTCAGCAGATATACAGCATACCTCAGATATGATGGGGGTTCAGTTCCAGACCACCACGATAAACTGAATATCTCAATAAAGTGAGTCACATGATATTTTTGGTTTCCCAGTGCATATAAAAGTTACGTTTACACTATATTGTAGTCCATCAAATATGTAATAGCATTATGTCTTTAAAAAAAACATGTATATACCTTAGTTTAAAAGTACTTTATTGCTAGAAAATGCTGACACAAAGATATGAAGTGAGCACATGCTGTTGGAAAAATGGCTTGACACAGGATTGCCATGAATGTTCAATTTGTAAAAAACACATATCTGGGAGGTGCAATAAAGCAAAGCACAATACAATGAGGTGTGCTTGTATATGGGTTGATGGGATTCAACAATGGATTGGATGTGGTGTATGAGAGAAGAGTCAAGGATGTTTCCAAGGCCATTGGCTCAACCAACTGTAAGAAGAGACTTGTATTTTCCTTTTGAAGAGATGGACAAGACTGCAGGAGAAGCAGTTTGGTGGTGGTAGGCAAGTAGGAAGTGAGATTTGGCAATTGGAAGTCTATTTTGGATATCTTAAATCTGAGGTGCCTATTATTCATACAAGGAGGGATGTTAAGTGAGCTATTTGGTCTGGAGATAAATTTGGGAGTTATCAGTGGTATTTAAAGGCATGAGAGGATCATTTAGGGAGTGGGGGAAAAATAGAAATGCAAGAACTGATCCTTGGCACTCTCCAATGTGTAGAGAACCAGAAGACAGGGAAGAACTAGCAAAGGAGACTGAGAAGGAACAGCCAATGAGACAGGAGAAGTAAGGAGAGTAATACCACAGAAACCAAATGAAGAAATTGTTTCATGGAGGGGAAAGTGATCAACTGTGTTAAATGCTTCTAATAGGTCAAATTTGCAGAGCGTGCAGTTGGAATCAAGGACTAGGGTATGTATGGCTAAGGCTGGGAAAAAAGAACATTGGGGAATTAGTCACAGAACTAAGAAGTCTATGTGGCTATTGAATTATCCCAAGATTGGTAAGGAGTAGTATTGGAGTGACAGCAAGCTCAATGCTATAATCTTCAAGGAACGAGGGGGAATGATTTGGGCAGCTGTCCTGAGCATTGTAAAATGTTTAGCAGCATCCCTGACCCCTACCCCCAGATGCTAGTAGCACACTGCACAGCCCCAGTATTGGCAACCAAAAGTGTCTCTGAGACTCTATCAGATGTCCTCTGGGGGCAGAACCACTCTAGTTGAGAACCACTGATCTTAAAGCAGCAGTGAGGAACTAAAAGGATACTACCTGGTCTCTGGGCCCAGTGATAGAAGAAGTGAGGAAGAGCAAATAGCCAATAATTTGAGAAGGTGACTGGGGCAGCAGTGTCTTCTGGGAAGATATTTGGGTTAAAGAAAGAAGCTGAAGGGAATATTTCCAGAAAAGGGTGATGATATGGGTAATATCTTAGTATTTATGGCTACGATGCAGCCCATGTCTGTCAGCCCCAAGGAGGAAATGTATTATATGACGACTTGACAGTCATCATCTAATTACTTCACTTCCTTTGCCTGACCCAATTCACCACTCAAATTAGTCACCCACTTCTTAAGGGATTTTACAATGCAGATTTCAATAATTATATTTAATACATGCTGAGTTTATTGCTACATAAGAAATCAAGAATCCCAGAAGAACACACAAAATTATACAGTGAAGACCTTGGCAGGGCTAAAGCACTGGCACTGCGTACATCTTGTCCCCAGAATTCTCTAACAGCCAAGAAGGAACACTATAAGTCAGTTTCCAGTTAAGTTTCTAGCTAGGTAGACAAAAGCGAAGACTACTCTAAAAAACAAAGAGTTGTAAGGAGGGTGAAGGTATCTAGAGTGTCTGGCGTGAGTAGAACTGCAATAAATGTATGAGGTTCTATTTCAACACCATCCCCTTTATTAACTTTCTATGTGTATGCCCTTGACCAAAGAGTAATCTTCCAGATTTGGGGTAGAGGATGAACATGGCATAGAGAGGGAGGAGGGGGATGCCCACAGAAACAGCAAGATCACATTAAAATGGTCACAAACATGTACCAGTAAACCCACCAAAAGTGTGCCAACAAAAAGTGGACAGGATGAAAGGAGGTTTTTATTCTTTGAGGGAAATCTCTAAATAATACGCAGCTCAGGAAAAAATAAAAACAGTTATAATATATCAGAAAATAAGGAATTAAACAATCCCTATGATTTCTAAGTTCCAATGGCACAAATACCTCCATACTTGTATAAAATAGAAAGGAGTTCCTGGGGTGTAGAAAGAACATTGCCAACTTTAAGAGAAATGTAGTGGTGCTCGTGCTCAACCATCCACAAGTACAGTAAGTGAGAAACTCACAAAAAAGCACTTGAACTCTAATGTAAGATAAGGCACTTTGTTTTTAATTTTATCAGTTTCTTCAGAATTAATCAAGGTCTGGGGTCCTCTGGTAATCTGAAGCGGTGCTGGCTACAGCTTTAACAGGCTGAGCACGTCCCCAGGAAACCGTCAGAGTGCCACAGTCCTAAGTAGGCTCCTTGGTGCGCTCTGCCCACCTGCCCATGTACATTCAGACTTCTCATTAAACTTCCCACAGCATGACCAGTGGGGGCGACCTGGGTGGCCTCTGTGTCCATGGCCACAGCCTAGGTACCCACCTGCATGGTACAAAGAGGAGAGGGAGAAATAACTATTAGAGCGGAGTCCAGCAGTTACCATGGAAATTAAACCTCCTGGCAACATTCGGACTCATGAGAGTAAAAATATCTAAGAAGAACCTGGCGAGAGGAACAAGCTATCTGACTCCTCTATAGTCAGGAGGACTCTCAAGACTGATCACAGCCAATCAACTCATGTTAGCTGAAGCTCTTTGCTACCTGAAGGAGAAGAACCAGTTTGGACTTCAACTGTAAAATGAACTGATTCAGATTTTAACTGTAAAATGATTGAAATAAAATAGAAGAGTAGATTGGTGAACATAAAAAAAAAAGGTACATACTGAAGTGTTTATACAGAAGGGTACAAAAGCCTATTTCATGGCCCAGCATTAAAGCAAGGATATAATAGAATAATTTTTTAAAAATAATTAGATCCTTTGCCTGAGCTGACTCCCCTTTATTCCCCTCCCCCACAAAACAATTGGTTTAATCATCCACTCCCCCAGCCATGCCTCACTTGGAATTTATTTAAAATTTTAAAAGGAATAAGATGGGTCTACATTTTTCACGCTTAGGCTGCTGGAAAGGGTACAAAGTGAAATTAAGAATACCACAGAGAAGCACAGGGCCCATGGGATTGATGAAGTGTATCAAAACTAAAAGCACTTGGAACTTTTACAGCTGCCATTTCCATTCAGAACAAGCTTTAAGTGAAACTTTTAGAACAGTGGTATCTCTATACATAGACTGTACTTCCTAGAAACAGTCTAAGTCCATATATCTAGTGGCTGTGTGGCAGTGGAGGGGCCATCATTTGATTCCCACTGCAGGCAGACAGGCCCAGAGGGTACTGACTTTGCTCCTTACCTGGCATGGTGCCTCCACAGGCACAGCGAGCAGTTTTCTGGCCTCCACTGGAGCAGAAGGTGCAGCAGTGAAATACGCCTGGGTGTGGGCGGTGCTTTCTCCTGACCGTCACAGTGAATGGAGAGCCCTTCAGTGTTCAGACCGAGAACAAAGAACAGCACCTTTTGAGTCAACAGGACGTGCTGAGCATCACTGTGTGCTAAAAAGAGTCTAAGCCACAGGGCCTGCCCTTGGAGGGACAAGGACAGCAGGAGAGAAGCAGAGATTAGAGGATAAGAACTCTGCTCAGCTGGGTGGGAGCAGACACAAATGCAGTGAGAAAATCAAGGAGTCTGTACAGCCTTCTACCATGCTTCACACCACAGATGCTAATTATTCAATACAGGTACTGATCGTTTCCATGTGGCTGAACTGTCTGGACACTGACATACAGAGTCACACAGGGTCATACAGAGTCAGCTCCATTTTCAGTGATATCTGTATTAGCTGGGGCTTGTTCTGGCAAGATGGTAGAAAACGCAGAAGCCCATGCCACAATAAGCGTAAGCTTTTCTTAAGGGATTTGCCTTACTCTAGCTGTGCGTGAAGTGAAAGCATATATCTCATGTGACATATTAGTAATCTCAATTTTTGCTTTCATGTGACTGACTTTGGTCCCTAGGACTCTCAATTTCAATTCTTAAGGAATCTCAGAGATAATTAGTAGAATGTTGCAAACTCAAGGCTAGGACATCCTGTGGGCCTCTCTCTGATTTCTCAGCCATGTGCCTCTTCTCCTCACCTACTGAGCTCTTTCCTTCCACCCCTCTATCCTGGACACAACGTATCTGTTTTACCCATTGACTTATTCTGAGACTATGAAGATATATGGAAGGAGAAAGGTTAAGTGTGTGCGGCTAATAATTCTCAAATTAGTAACTTTCCCATTTGCTCCCTTTCCTTTAAGGATAACTTTCATTTTTTAATTTCTACCCTATGTTAAACAAAAAGTATTTAGTTAAATGTTGCAATGTGCCTATCTCTATGTGAGAACCATATAGTTTGAGAAAGCACAAAGTAGAGAGCCTGCCACCTTAGAAACCTTTCAGATGTTAAATTTCTCCTCCTTTTAGTTTACAATCTATTTAAAAAACAATTTGGATTTCAAAGAAATGGGTTCAAATTCCAATTTTGCTACAGAGTTACTGTGTATTGTGGCAAGTTTGGTCTCTCAGTCTAATTGGACAATGATCCCCGTGCCTGAGTGCTTTTGAAGAAAATTGAAATAATGTATACAAAAATACCTAACCTGTTCTTGACATACTGTATTTAGGTAAGCAATAAATGACTATTGAATATGAGTTTCCTAGTCCATAGACCACAAGCCTAACATATCATGATGCTGTATGGTATTTTATTGTCCCCATCAGTGTTGATTTCTGACTACCCAATGTCAGCAGAGAGATGTTGATGGACATATATTACCCAATTTTTAAAAATTCATAATCTCTAAGCCAGAAAGTGCTATACTTATTTGTGGAGGAAAGTATTATACTTATTTGTGTTATACTTGTTTGTAGTAACCATGTAACATGGTAACAATGTAACATGGTAACATGTAACATGGTAACATGTCATAACCATGGTAATATGGTAACTTGTTTGTGTTATACTTGTTTATAGTAACCATGGTAACAGATAAGCATGTATGTAAAACAGAGTAGAGAATTACATGGGCAGATGGTTAGGAAGTGACTGGTCAGTTAAGAGAAGGGGGCATAACCCTCCCAGTTGCGTTCCAGTAAGTCCATGTCTGGTCACAGTCTGGACAAAGCTGGAAAATCCTGAGCTAGATTATATTTCTTGAATGTGTGTGCTTATCTGCTGGTAGATTGCCCCCTTGATCAAAGCATCTTGCCCAAATTAAGAATTCTAACAAACCAACTGAGAGAATGATAAAATATAAGCATAACTGCCAGAAGGTGAAATAGGGACAGAGTTCTTATGGTCACCAATATCCTCTAGTAAGAATAAGAGCAGCAAACTCTGGGCAGCTTCTAAAGTAAAGAGAAGAAAGAAAAGAGAATCCTAGTCAGTCTCTCTATACAGCTGATCCTATGAGAAATGTCTCCAGATCCTAAAATGACAGTATCTGGGGGGCCAGGATGAAAGGAGCTCAGGGAAGCACACACACAGGTCTTACTCACCTGCACATGCTGCTCTTTGACGCAGACCCACACAGTATAGACCCCAGGTTCCTTGGGGGTATAGGAAACATAGTATGTCCCATCCTTGTTATCCTGGACCATCGTTCTGACCGGACTGAATGGAGATAAGAATTCAAAAAACTACTCACTCCCACAAACCTGGTTCAGTTGCTACTACTTCAGAATGTAACCTCTATACCACTCCATTCAATATTAATTTTAAATGTCCCCAAACAGAATGCTTCTTCCACTTGCTTCACAAGTTAATTTTATAACAGAAGGTAAGCAGCATAAATTCTAATTTAGTCTGACATTCAGACACATTTCCTTATTGTGTTCTTTTCAGCGGGCTTCTGTTGAACCCTCTTGCTCTTTGTTGTCCCTCCATACACCAATTCCAGAGAAATATAAATATGCTCCTGGCACAATTTAGCAGCAAAGGGGGGCTAAATTTTGAGAAGGGCACCATTCAGTCTTGCACAGAAGACTTTTTAGTTTATTCCAAATCATGGGATCACAACAATCTGAGGGGCAGATTTGAGAGAGAATTGAATATAGGTATAAAACCCACACAAGAAAACACATTTGGTCCAACTGGTCGTATCACATTTTTTCGTAGCATCACAGGGAGGCAAGATGAAACACTGCAGTTAACATCTCCAATATCTCAAAGGACCTCATGTTTCCAGTTTTTTGTTACCCATAACACCTAATTGTGTCATACAAACCTGTCTCTCTTATCTTTAGGGACAACGGCAACTTGAATGTTGTCTCCTCCCCTGCCCATGCTCTCTCCTGTGGCATCCTTACAAAGCAGGGTGAAAGAGGTAGTCTGTTTCTCCCGGGCTCTGTGGAGATCTGCAAAAGATAAATGTGCAATCCTCACCTCAAAGGCGAACTGCACGACTACACCCCCAGATCAGACACCACCTTGCTTTTTCTCTTCAGAACGAACAGTTGTGCTTCCTGTTTATTGTAACCACCCTGCTCCCTTTCTTTCCTCTTCCCCTCTGTCTCCCAGCATATACCTCTTGGGAATTTCTCCTGGTGAACCTGGTTCTCTCTCAGCCAGCAGCTGCTCTTGGATCACACAGAATCCTGGACCCTAACTTCAGCCCTAAGGAAGCTTTGAGAATACTCAGGATTGACCTAGGTATTCAGAGAAGAAAATCCCCAGACCCTGTGTGAGAGAGGCTAGTAACCCCAAAACTACCCTCTCTAAGCTCCAGATCCTACTGGAATAGACAGGGGGTATAGACTCCCCATGTTGTGAGACCCTCTGCAACTCAGTAGCTCATGCCAAGGTGTTGGGGGAATATCCAGTAACTACCCAGCCCGTAGTCCAACATTCAGGCAAAACAGGGTTTCTTCACCTGGGGTTCATGTACTTCTATGAGATCTATGGAAAGGCTTATGAAGGGTCTAAGAATCTCTTGAAATTGTATGACCAGGTTAGTGGGTGTTTCTAGGGGAGAGAACATTCTTACAGGGATCTATGACTTCCAAACAGTTAAGAATTCCTGTGCCAAAGTCAGGATGGTTCTAGGATATAATCTTCCTGTCAGGATTGATGTATGAAATATGTTTGAATAACATGCTTCCTTTAGAAATAGAACACTGGTCAAAAGAAACCATTTTTCCCCCTACTGAATGAAACATCTACCATATCCTTTTAAATGCCAATACAGATGTCAGCCAAAAAGAACATAGAAGAAAGGAAACCATAATCTTGTCTTGCTCATTACTCTGAAACCCCCTTCAGAACTTGATCCAAGCAATGGGGCCTGCAATGCTCCTCTGGGCAGGCAGGATTTTGCCCTGCCCTAGACAATGCTAATCTCCTGTGGGTACTGTCTCTGTTCTGTCATCTGATAAAAACAAAGCATGATCCTTCAGTATGTTGGTAGTTGCTACTTTTCTGAAATGGAAAAGGGTCAAGCCTCACCCTTGAACATTAACTGTACCCTGACCAGGACAAATCAGAAAGAAAAAGATCACTGTCTTTTAGATCAGTATGTCTCCCCCACCCCACCCTGGGTAAACTGGTCAATAGGGGAGTGCTTCTAGCTGAACAAGCCACACATCTTTAAATACCATGTCCCTGTCCACTGCCTTCTCAGGGCCAATGGGAAATGCCTTCCTACCTTCTCCCTGTAGGACACACTTGGCTGGATCAACCTCTTTGGTATTAATGGTCCCATAAACTTCATAGCCATGGCACTGGCCTGCTTTCTCCTGGGGAGAGAAGCATATCTTATCGTTTACCCCTGGATGGGCACTATATTCAACTTTGTTCAGCTTCCTGAGCCTTTCTACTACCACCCCCTTGGTGATGAGGATCTCCAAGTCTGAGCCGCTGGTCAGCAAGTGCTCAGTGAACTCCACTCCAGTGCGCATGTCTGCTAGCAGCTGTTCCAGTTGTGCCTTCTGCAGCTGCAGGGAGTTCTCCTTCTGGACCCGTATGTCTTCCAACTGCTTCAGCAGCTTGTCCCGATGCTCCTCAATGGCTTTGATGTAGCCCTCTGAGAATGTTCGGACATTGGCTGCCACTGCCGCTACTCGCTCCTGGAGGGCACTGTTCATCCTTTTGATCTGATCCAGAGCTTCCTCTAGGGCCTCCACGTGGGGTCGGGTGCCTTTGAGGAGCTCCCGCACAGAGTCCCCATGCTTGTGGATGACATTGCTGGTGAAGTCGCAGGGGTGCTCCCGGTGCTCCCCCACCACACAATCTCTGCACACGGGCCGGTCGCAGAGCTCACAGAACAGCCTCAGCTCCTCCGCAGGGTGAGCAGAACACAGGATGGGCTTCCCAATCTGGCTGTAGCCTTTCAAGTCTTTTAGGTCCACCATGGTATGGTAAGTTGTTTTCCTCTGCCGTCTAGGAGCAAACAGAGTCAGGAACAGGAAATAAGGGAATAATTCTGGTTGGGAAACAGTTTAGCAGAGAGGTTTTAGGAGCACAGGCTCTGAAGTTAAACAAATTTGAGTTCAATTCCTTGCTCTAAACTCTAATTGCATGATCCTCTCTGATTCCAGTTCCTTGTCTGTAGAGTGAGGACAATACTTACCTGAAAGGGCTGGTGTACAGAACAAAATTAGAATAGACTAGGGCTCTGGCCTGGTACATGCCTTTGCAAAAGGTTGCAATGCTAAGACTACATGGTAGAACTTTCCCCAAAGAGTTAATTTGGCAAGTTTATACAAGAGCCACAGCCTGCTTCCTAAGGAAAGATAGAGGTGAGAGCACAGTGGAAAACCAGCACCAAAAGACAGAAACTGTGCCAGATGGCATAGCAATAAACTCCAAACAAATAAAGAGCACCTAGCCAGCACTGACAAAAAGTCTCATCCAGCTTGCATCTAAGAATTTGGTAAAGTGTTTCCATTGACCAGTATCTAACTTTGGGTGATCCATTTATCACCCTAATCAGCATGCTAGAATGTCCCTCCAGAGTCATCAACATTATTAGAAAGAGTGAAATCAATGGTCAGTAGAATCAAAGCTCTCTTTTTAAACTCCCCATTTCTGTAGTGCTCTAGAGATTCAGGGAAATCCCTAGGAAACTACATGACTGTTCAGAGTTCCCCCATTAGCATTATACCAACTTGAAGCTGATATGCCTATTCTGGCATTAGGACAGTGACTGCAGAGAAAATAGGGTCAGCTGTTTAGCTGGCAGCAAGAGGGTCATAGGGACTATCACATAATTATGAGTTAAAAATAGAAAGACTGAAGACTACTAACTTGTTCTGTTGGAGAGGCCATAAAACAAATGGAAGTCAGAACCTAAAAACTATTTTAGGCTAATCCTAAAACCATGGTCATTTACTATTCTGATGTCCTGAAATGGCTTGGGGGAGAGTAAGAAGGGACAAAGAGTGATCCATCTGACAAACTACTCACCAAATGCCATAAAAGACATAATCTGCACCCCAATTAACTCCTACCAGCTGACCTCACCAAGATCCAGAGTAACTATAGGGTGCAAAGGCAAAAACTGAGGTGAGGTCCAGACAAGCAGTACCTGTAGTAGGAAAGCAGCAAGGATTAGTAGAAAGAGCACAGAATGTAGTCAGATGATCTGAATTTAATACTCTGTTCTGTTACACACTTACTAATTGTGGGACCTTGGAAAATTATTGCTGAGCTTCAGATTCCTCAATTAATAAATGGGAGCGAAAACAGTGCTTGCTTTTCTAAAAGAGTCGCAATGACCAAATGAGATCAAGAACAGGATCTATGTTATTATATTCATCCTCCTTTGTTTCTCCGGCAGCAAGTAAAATTATTCATTACACAAATGATTGATGGAAGCAAACTGTGAATGTACTTCCTAATCTGAAAAGGACTATGCAAATCTGTATTGCTGCTATTACTACAGGTATTGTATTAGGCTGACCAGGTTAACTAATGTTCTAGAATATTTGCAATTGCATCATATATTGCTCTTTGACCTCTGATGGTATTTGAAAAGGCTTTCCTTTCCATCTGCTCACCAAGGGATTTCTGTCTTGACACCTCTTTGTTCTCTGCTCTTAGGCCACACCAGTTGGGGTATCCCATCTTTACCTATGAGCCTGGCAGCAGAAGTGGCAGAGATTGGCTTTGCAGGTCTGACACCTCTTCTCTACTTCCCTGTCGCTGCACAGGTCACACACCAGGCCCTGGCCTTCCCCACGCAGGCTCTCCAGCATCACATCATTCATGGCCAGGTGGTCTATGGTTAAAGCCTTCACTCCACCCATGGGCAGGTCCACCTGAGCATCACATACCGGGCAGAGGATGCCGATCTGCGGCGGCAGACTGCGTGGCTTGAGTTCCTGGAATATCGACCCCTCAGAGCTTGTGTCAGAGTCTCCCCCTCGGATATCCACTACTGAGAAGGGTTCCAGCTGCTCCAGACAAGTGGTGCAAACCGTGTGCAAACAAGGCAAGAGCCTGGGGGCTTTGAAAAGCCCCATGCATAAAGGGCAGTGAGTCTTGCCTGAGTTCCCAAGTGCAGTGCCACTGGGGACTTTGCTCACGAAGCCCAGCAGCGGCTTCCTGTTTTCTGACATATTCCCCACGTTTGTGCCCAGTATCAGAAAAGGCCCTGGGCAGTTCTATAATGAAGTAGCAGGTGATTAAGCCCACCCAAAGAGAAAGTTTCCAGAACTTGAACAGAGACCATGGGGGCTCTCTTGTTGGCAAATTAAAGGTAAAACGGGAAGAGGAGGATTCCTCAAAGGAACCACCCTGGGATCTACTCAGAAGGGCCCCCTCCTTTCCACTGCATCCCATACCAGACACGCCACGCCCTCCTCTGCCCCCCAAGGGCTAGTCCTGCCGCCAACTCCTTGACCGCTGCGCCTCCCACACCCTCCACTGCCACCCCCCTCCCGCCTCCCGTCCCACTGGTCCCGCGCCCGACACGCGACAAGCGCCACCCCTGGCCCCGCGCGATGAGGTAGGGAGCCCTCCCGCTCCTTCTTTCCGCCGAGGACGCGCGCTGGGCAGGGGAGCCGCGAGGCCCCGCTGGGTTCGCGGTGGCCACCGCCTGCCTCCCCGCGCTCGGCCAAGGATGCCAGAAGCACATCGCCTCCCCTCGCACCAATCCCAGCCCGGGTGTACTCCGACGAGTCCAATCACTGTCCGAGAGGGGCGGCCCTTGCCGCTCCAGGCCCCGCCGCCCTCTAGATTGACAACAACAGCATCTAATAAGCTTTGGGAATTCCACATCCTCTCCAGTCCACTCACGCGGGGCTACGGGCGGGAGGCGGGGCCACCGGAGGCTCGGAACGCTGCAAGAGAGAAAGAGCAAGTCTGGGAGTGGGCGGAATAGTGCAGCCAGCGTCACCATTTTACGGGTACTGTCCCTCTTTGTATCTCTGTGGCGACCAGAGAGGCCTCAGGACCTCTTAAAAAGCCACACTAATATGCCACGGGACGGACCCCCTCCCGCCCTCGGATTGGTCGCACGAACGCAGACTGGGCCCCCTCATTGGTGGGTGCCGCTGTCGGCCTTCCCGGCGCTCTCAGCCCGGAGCTTGCTGGGAGTTGTAGGAGGCGTTTTCCTGGTCACGGAGGCTTCTGGCGCTCCGGGGCGGTAGACGTTTCTCGTCAACGCCCGTGTGTCTGCGAGTTTCCCCCTTGGCCCCCCGAGCTTATTTTAGTTCACAAATCCCTCAGACCTAACGTGCCGGTTGCGAGAACCACCGCGGCTCGCTATCTTCTGATATTTTCCGGGGGTAAGGGCACCTCAGGCTCTGGTCCTGAGGACCAGTTAGGGAGACCATTGACCCGAGGTCTAGAGCTGAGGGCTTCGTTCGGCCTCCCCCGGGGAGCTAGACTTCAATTCCGGGGGCTTGAGAAGCCTTTGTTTCAGCCGTTCGGGACAGGGCAGATGACTGAAGGAGTTAAATAGTTGTCACCCAGAATTCTACAGTTATGTGTAACAACAGAAAAGAGCAGAGCGTGTTTGGCCCTCTGTTTGTATCAGTCAAGGAGGGCTCCTAACTGGTCACAATGGGACAGTGGAGGATGTCAGTGAGGGACAAGCCCTTTGTGGGCTCACAAGCGGATTGGGAGGGGGAACACTTCTGGCACTTTTACCTTTATAATTTTCTTTTCTGTTTCTTTAAGTGTCCTCACCAGGAGTCTCCTGATTCGGCCATATGGCAGCTTGTTGCACCTGAAATCTGGGACCTAGATCTCCAAAATTCCCAAT
This sequence comes from Daubentonia madagascariensis, assembly GCA_023783475.1. Taxonomy (NCBI): domain Eukaryota; kingdom Metazoa; phylum Chordata; class Mammalia; order Primates; family Daubentoniidae; genus Daubentonia; species Daubentonia madagascariensis. The sequence goes on along the minus strand of JAKFHU010000913.1, from coordinate 2,870,991 downwards.
GTGGTAACACGCTGGTTCCTTACCCTCCACCTGTTCACATTGTCTCCAGTCGCTTAAGCCTGTCTAGTTTGCCAGACTGGCTCACTACTTTCTTTGTTCCTGACCTTCCCTACTTGATTTGGACCCCATGGGCAGCTGTTTTTTTGACGTCTTTATTATCCATTTCACAGTACAGGCATAGTGCCTGGAGCCTAAACTTTTAAAAAAATCTGAAAAAAAAAATGACTTCAAAATATAAAAAGAAAACTGTAAAATGTAAAAATTGAAGTGTTTGGCCATTTCCAAAATATAACATGTCAATGGGTCAAATGCCACTTTTATATAAAAATTACACATACAGTTTCCAAATGGAAGCATGCCTATAAAAGTGTTAAAATAGTCCTTACCTAGATTTTTTTCAGCCTCTTGCTCTTCTGGCATCTACCCTCGTTCAGAGTATGCATTCTCTGCTATTGGAGTGAGTCACAAAAGCCGTGTGGACTTGGGTTTGCTATATATTCTTACTTTGAATTTCACCTTTACCCTCCCTGATGCTTGGCTATGCTTTGCTTCATCCCTTATTCATGATGTATCACATTTCCTGTGGTAGGTGTTCCAAATTTCTGTTGTTTAGGAAGTGCTTTATAATTTACATGTGCATTATCTCATTTAATCTTCTAACAATTTTGTGAAGAGACAGACTCAAAGAGGGGTGGCCAGCTCAAGTTAACGTATTGGGACTTGAACCCAGTCTTATGATGCCATGTCTAAGATTCTGCTGTAGCTACCCCCACCCTTTCCTTTCTCAGCTTTCTTCAGCATCAAATCCCTCACACACTCAGCAGCTAACTGCCTTCCTTGCATTAAGTGAGAAAAACAAGGCTGTCTCAAGAACTCCCTCACCTTTCTACTTAAAAATCTGTGATTCTTCACACCTCTTCTTATACCTCTACTGATTGCCTTTCTTCAATTCCAAGGTTAGTCCCTCAAGACTTTTGTTCTTTATCCCAACCTCTCCTACCTCCTCAAAACCTTGCTCCTCCCGTGTTTTCAGTTAGTCCTTTACTAATATGTTCTTTCTGCCAAGAATTGTGATCAAGTCCTGAAAAGGGAAACAAATTCTCCCTTGACCCAGATCCCTTTCAACTTATTAACTTTGGTGGCTCTCATCACTGCATTCCTTCATTTCTTTTCTTTCTTTTTAAAGCAATGGGGTCTTGCTCTGCCATCCTGGCTGGAATGCAGTGGCCCGATCATAACTCACTGTAACCTCAAACTCCTGTTTTTTATTTTATTTTTATTTTTTGTACAGACAGAGTCTTGCTGTGTTGCCCAGGCTGGTCTCAAACTCCTGGGCTCAAGCTGTCCTCCCTCCTTGGCCTCCCAGAGTGTTGGGATTACAGGCGTGAGCCACTGCACCCAGCCTACCACTACATTTGTTAAAACAGTACTCTCACTCTCTGCTTACGTCACCATCTTCTCATTATCACCATCACCACCCAATTATTCCTCCCTTCTTTCCTATTGACTTTCCTCTTGTAGATCTTGAGTGACCATATTGCTGGCCTTTTTTTAATACGCAATCTCTTTAGTGTTCACCATTGTTTTATAATTCTTTATCCATAAAACTTGCTTCCTCCTTGACTTGTGAAATCCTCTGCAAGTCAAGCATTCTCAACTCTTAGGCTGCTTCATATACATCCTGCCTCACTAGCTCCCCTTCCTCCATCTTATCCCCTACCTTTTCCCTCTACATTTCCTCTTGGGCAGATAATTCCCAGACCCACACTTCCAGTACTGACCTCTCCCCTGAGCTTTTGTCACAACTCTTTATTATAAATCTGCACCCAAATGTGTTTCCATCACCTTAAGCCCCACATATCTTAAACTTCATTCAACTTCTTTGCTCACTAAACTGTGCTGTCTGATTTTTCCTATTTCATTCTCTCCAGAGTATCATCCTTCTCCCTTCCCTCCAGCTTGAAACCTTATAGTACTCCTGGCCTCCTTTCTCTTTTTCCATATCTAGGCAGATACCAATTTCTTTCCATCCCCACTGCCAACACCTTACTGCACAGAATTTTTAAGGTAGTATAGGACTTTATTACCCTCAGTTATCACAATAGTCTTTAAATTATTCCTGCCCTGATTTTTTTTTCAATTGTTCTACACAGTTCTTCGAAATGAATTGTAAAAACATGGTATAAGTCAGTCTTCATTCTAAAACCTTCAGTACCTTCCCATCTCTGTAGGATAAATCTGGATTCCTTACAGCTGCGGTCTCCAACCCCCAGGCGGCAGCGCTGTACTGGTGGGTAACCTGTTTGAAAACCGGCCACGCATCACAGCCTGAGCTCCGCACCACCCCCCACGACACCCCACCCCCCTATCCCCAGTCTGTGGAAAAATTGTCTTCCATGAAACCAGTCCGTGGTGCCAAAAGGTTGGGGACCACTGCCTTAGGGGATTCATAAAACCGGCCTTTTAGTTGTTCCCTAAACATTGCCAGGCACATTTCTTGGTCTTTGCCAATTTGTCTGCAACATTCCCCTACCTTTGTTATTTAAACCTACCCTTCCTTCTATGTTAGGTCTGCTTCACACAGTCTCCTTGAAACTTTCCCTGTTATTTCAAGGCTCCAGATTTGAGCCTAATACTTCTTTTGACTATATCGTTCACTTTGCGGTTTGTTCTACCTTGTAGTATTGATCTCATTTGTTATGTATGTGTATGTGTATATATGCACGTATGTATATTTACATATATAATGTGTGTATATATACACACTATGTATACATATATATATAAAACACATATATATTCTCTGTCTCTCTGTTAAGATGGAAAAAACCTTGGCAACCAACTTAGTGCCTAGGCATTTAATGAAGACTTGTTATTGATGAGACAGAGAATAGTGATCTTAAATAATGGAAGAACAAGCAGGACCACATTCAGCCAAGAGTTTTATGGATAGTGCAGACCACTATCTGTTGTGGTATGGGATGAGAGAGGATTTGGTAAGAATGCTCCTTTCTCAGAATTAGTTCGGTGTCTTTCATGCTCACACACTGCTTCGTCTGTCTGGGAACCCTAGGCAGCAAATAGTTACAGGGAAGTACAAAAGTCATGGGATCAGAGGAACAGGACTGATGAAAGTAACCAGGGCCCATCGAGGTGTCTAAAGAGTTTCAGCCCACCACTGTTGCCCAAGACAGCGAAGGTACTGAAGGCAAGAAACCAGGAAGAGAATGACCCATCAAGAAATCAGGGAGGTCTGGATTGGACAGTTTGCTTGATCAGTACCGCCAGACATTGAGTGAATATATGGAAAGGGGACCAGAGAGCTCTGTCAGACTTATCTTTCACCATTACATCTGTCTCTATCCGTCACCATCCTTCTTCCTTCTTTACTTCAAGGAAGAATCCTTTTTCTGGAAACCTGTGCTCTGAAGTCCAGCCCTCCCTGCCTTCTCTCTCTCTCCTGTCTTCATTCTCTCTTTTCTTGTGGATCTTTAACTCTTACCTGTGTTTCATTCTCTCCTTCCACCCTATGCCCCTCCCTAACTCCCAGTTTCTCTCTTTATAGCCAAACCTCTTTAAAAATAGTCTACATTTGCTTCTCTAATTCTTCTCCTTGCATTTTACTCCTGAACACAGTGTAATGTGGCATTTGCTCTCACCAATAACTTCCTATTTGCTAAATACAGTGGATACTTTTCAGTTCTTGTCTGACTGAATTCAGTACAGCTTTGTTTTTCTTTTTTTATTATTTCAATGGATTTAGGGGTGCAAGTAGTTTTTGGTTACGTGGATGAGACTATAGCTTTTGACACTGACAGCTTTCTTCTTTTTGAAACTTTGTTCTCCCTTGGTTGCCATATACTATTCCTGACTTTTCTTCTACCTCCTAACATTTTGACCACTCCTCTTTTTCCCTGCTGGGCACTACTTCGTCCACTTTGCTCTTAAATACTGCTACTTCCCAGGGTCCTTGGCTCTCTCTCTTTTTTTTAACCTCTTCATTCTCTCTTGATTGATGTGATGTGGGATTTGGGGGTAATTTGTAAATAATCAGTCCACTTGTTACTTGGGGGCTCTTTTTACTGTTGTTATTACCTCCATCATATCTCTGAATTCACTTCCCCCTTTCCCTCCTCATTCTTTGCTTTAGTTCAAGTTCTTATCATACTTTGTCTGGGTTCCTAATTGGTGTCCCTATTTCCAATCCATTCTCTATAACCCTGTTAGTGATCTTTCTGAAATTCCAATTTGATCATGCTCTTTGGTAGCTCTTTAGTACCTTTGTTTATTCATCAAATATCCTTTAAGCACCTGAAATATGTTTTCCCCAAATGTCTTTATGGCTTGTTCCCCACTAAAACAGTAAGTTCTATGAGGTCAGGAACTTTTGATTATGTGCCAGGCACCAGAGAGACATTGTTAGAACAAGCAAAAAATCCCTGCTCTCATGGAACTTATCTTCTAGCAGGGGAAAGTAGCCAATAAACAATAAACAAACATAATAACTACCTAAACTATATAGTGTATTAGAAGGTGAGAGTGCCATGGAGAAAAATTAAGCAGAGTGAGGAGTAGCCAGAGTGCAGGGTGAGGGTGTTACAATTTAAATGGAGCAGTCAGGATAAGTATCATTGAGAAGGTGATATCTGAGCAAAGACTTAGGGGTGAAAGTGACCCATGCAGATGATTGGGGAAAAGGTAGTTCAGATAAGGGAAGTCAGGGCTTGCTGAGAGAGGAACATGCCTACCTGTATTTGGGCAACAGTGAGAAGGCAAGTGTGACAGTATAAGAATGAACTAGGGGGAGAGGAGTAGGAGGTACCTTCAGGATAAAACTCCACATGTCTTAGCTTCCCATGACCCTACCTCTGCCAGCCCAGCCAACCTCGTTTCTTATACTGCCCCATCCCAACCCCAGCATGCACACTGAGCTTTAGCCTTCTTTCACGATTGTACAAGCTACTTGCTCTGCTTAGTATACCCTGCCTACTCTTCTTTGCCTAATTAATTCCTACCCATTCTTCAAAGCTCAGTTTAGACATTAACTTCTCTAGGAATCCTCCATTCACCAAGTCTTCATTAGGCGCCACTGTATGAGCCCCATGGTACTCTGTGATGACCTCTATCAAGTCTTTAACATTCTGCATTTCAATTTTCTTTTCTTTTTTTCTTTTTTTTTTTTGCATTTCAAATTTTTACTTGCTCTGCCCTCACTATACCCCTCCCCTCCCACACTGGGAACTCTTAAGGACAAGGGACTGTGTCTTGTTTCTGCATCCCTAATACTGGGACAGTATCTGAAACATAATATGGTTTAATACATATTGAATGAATAAATGGTCGAGATTCATGTTTCATCTCTAAGAGACTGATCATAATAACAGGACAGATGACCAGAGAAATTTATTGTTGATTTCAGATAGATCATTTTTGCCTTCTGATTTTCTTTTTTAAAGGAGCCCAATTCCTAAAACACAGAATCTTTAGTGCCATCTAGTGGAGGTAGCTGCCATTAAAAAGCTATACTGCTATTAATAATAAAGCTTGGACAGTGTTCCCTTCTATTTTATTTAGTTTGAACTGAGACAGAGAAGGCAGGACTTGGTTGCGTAGGCTGCAGTGCACACTGCATTATGGGTGTTTTTATTCTTTTATCTAGAAATTCACTGTATTCTGAGATGATTCTACTTGTGAAATCTAACAAGTATAAATAATTCCTTATAATTGATATTTTGTGAAAATGGGCAACTCTTCAACTTTGAGAAGGTAAGGATGAAATAGCTAGATCCATATGAGCTTTGGAGCTCTTCTTGTGTAACTGGTTTTTAGGTCAGACTAGAACTACACAAGACATCACTTCCATTATTAATTGTTCACTGTTTTATCCAAGATACTTTAGCTCTTCTCACTGGACTCCTAGTCATCTGACAGATTGTCTGCCATGACCCCAAACATTCTACAGTTGATGTAGTCAGGAAGCTGCACCCAATCTTAGTTGGTTTAATATAAATATAAGTGGCTCTTAGACTATTTAAACTTACTGCACACTTTATTCACCTCTTTCTGTGAACTCCCTTTTTAGTTTATTACATAATAGAGCTCATTATTAACCTTTTTTGAAATGTTTACAAAAGCACCTGCTACATTATATTGATGTATTTTATTTTTTAAATGTGAATAAATGCTTTGTGATTATATTTTTACATAAATTTATTTTCTGCATAAAATATACATAATTAAAATGAGTAATAAGATAAAGAAAATGGCATATTTAGAGATTGGAGTCATGCTGCATATGGCAATAATGCTCATAATTAAAATTAGAGCAGCAGTTGTGGAGTGCTCCTACTGTTTTGTTACAGAATCGATCATAAAAGGCATGTTTTGTGCTCTTGATAGTATTGCATTATAGTTTAACATATACTTTTTTTTTCCTTTTAGGAGTCTTTCATTACTTGTATTTAATAAACATGTCAACTTTCCAGATTAAACATGAAAATTTTGGTTTAGAAGGGGCCCTTGGTTTGGAATACGTTTGCCCCAGATATCTTCATGGCTTGCTCCCTGTCAGAATGGTAAGTCAATGAGGGCAAAGACAATTATCTTTTGAGCTCTCTGTGTATCCCCAGTATCTAGATGCATGTCTGGCTCATAATTGGAGCTCAAAAAATATTTATTAAGTGAATATATGAGAAAACTGAGGCACAATGAGGTAGACATTGGCTTAAGTTCACATATGAAGTTGTTGGCAGAATTGGGGCAAGAATCCATGTCTTCCGACTCCTGCTCTCTTGAGTGGTTTAATATAACACCTTGTCTCAAATCAGTACTGCTTTTAGATCCAGACACCTGTGGTCCATGCCCTGGGCCCTTTGCTTTAAAAGAATCCACTTGGCCCTTCTTTAGCCACATCTCTTCCTATGGGCCAAGGAATTCCAAGGGTACATCTCTCCTCACACCATGCTACCCCCACACACTTCAGACTAGGTTCTTCCTACCTACAACCCCGAAATTCTCTGACAAATAGCCAGAAGCCCACTTCCAGGGCCTGTGCAGTTGTAGACTAAAGGATAAGTGTGTGCTTCAAGAGTGGTCAAAAGCCAGCTGCTGGGGGTGGTGGAACTTGATCATGTCTGTCAAGGTGTCCACACACATGTATGTGAGGCCCTCTGGTAGGGTACAAAAAGATGACAACAGGCCATGGGTTGGGTGCCTCTGTTTGTTCTCTTGCTCATAGCCCCTCAAATGTTAGGGGCAGGACTGCCTCCTATAATCTAGTTTACTCCACATTTTTTTTTTTTTGGACAGTCTTGCTCTGTCTCCTGGGCTAAAGTGCAGTGGCATCATCATAGCTCACTGTAACCTCAAACTCTTGGGCGCAAGCTATCCTCCTCCCTCAGCCTCTCAAGCAGCTGGGACTACAGGTGTGTGCCACCACGCCCATCTAATTTTTCTATTTTTTGTAGAGACAGGGTCTTGCTCTTGCTCTGGCTGGTCTTAACTCCTGGCCTCAAGCAATCCTCCCGCGTCCCAGAGTGCTAAGATTATGGGTGTGAGCCACCATGCCCAAGCTCCCCGCATATTTAATGTCATTTATACCAACACTAAGTGAATACCTATATTGTGCCATACACTGTGCTAGATATTTTCAAATGCACTGTCTCATTTAAATGTTATCCTTACATAAGAAGGCTTGGAAGTAACTTACCTAATGGCACACAACTGATAAGCTAAATGCATAACCAGTCCTTAGGAAGTAAATGCTCTACATGGATATGTGTGTGTATGTGTGTACATACATGTATGTGTCCATGTGGTATGTGTGTGTATACTTACATACATACACACATTTTTTAATTGAGAAAATAATGTGTTAAAAATGTTCAAGCAATTTAAAGGACTGTAAGTAAATAGTAACTCTCCCAAGCCAGGCCCCAAGTCAGAGTCAACAATTTTTTTTTTTAAATTAAAAATACCCATATGTTTTAAAACTTATTATCAACAATTTCTAAACTTTTTTATTTGGGAAACTTTAGATATATGATATATATAAGTATAGGGAAAAGTATAATTAACCCTTAAGGACCCATCACTCAGCTTCACCAGTTAACAGCATTCTGTCATTCTTGTTTAATATACTTCCCCAACTTTTACTTTGAACTATTTTTTTCTTTGCTGCTGCAGTATTTTAAAGCAAATCCAAGATATAATGTCATATTATTAAATTATATTAAGATTATATTAAGATATTATTTGTAAAGGTTTAGATGTAAAGATGGAAAATATTTTTGATTTTCAGTGAAGACCTCTTAATTTAAAATATGCCATGTACAGTTAAATACCAATTTTATTTATTTAATTTTTAAAATTTCCTCCTTCATTTCAAAGAGGACTCAGGTGAGAGTGAGGCATTTAATAATGATTTCTGTAACTACAAGTAAAACTTATATGTGTGCGTTCCACTTCATGTCATGCAGTTTTCTTTGTGGGTAAGTCAATAAGGGCAAGGACTATGCAGGATTCTGTGAGTCAGTGTCTCTTTTTATTTTACAGTCAGCTCACTTTCTGTTTTTTCCTTTCCCTTCTTTTGGAAGAGCTATTGAAAATGGTAAGAAAATAAATGCCTTTTTTCCCTACTTCTCTGAGTAATAAAACCTGAAAATGATAAATGTATAAGGGCAGGCTATGATTTAATATAGTACCTTTTCTAATTCAAATGACAGCTAACTTTTCTGAGCTGAAGTTCACCCACATCTTGGTAATAGCATTTAGAACATGAGTAGATTATAATATATCATGGCACGTAGAGGAGTCTATACATTAGTTCCAGGAATGTTGCTAGGAAATATAAAAAATAATGTTCCTAGTTGCAAGGAAATATAATCCCCACCAACTGAGGCAAAGCCTAGTTATTTATATCTATATTGACAGCAACTATTTTTTTCTGAAATACCTATTTTCTAGGTAGCATTTAAATCTGCATTGCATTTTAATAAATTTTTCCTTTTACTGCACAGTGTTTAGGACCTGAAAGCTCTTTTTCCTCTTATTAATGAGGGGTGCATGGTGTTTTTAGGAAGTTCTGGTGTGATAAAGCCCTTTCATTTTTCAGTGTTCCATGCCCTTCTTTTAGACAGAGTCACATCAAGAAGATCTTTGGAATGGTACTCTCCGGAGTGCTGGACTAGGGAGGGTGGGGTTCAGGGGCAATTCTCCTGAATATCCGAGGCGCTGACAGGCAGCAATCTGGGTAGAAAGAAAGTTCAAAGACTTGTTTGGAAGCTGCTTTTGCAGAGCAAAAGCACTTTTTCCTTAAATATGTATCCACTGTGGCTTGGAGCAATGTAGATAGAAATTATGAGGTAGGAAGAATACAGTGTGGGTGAAATTCCTCCCAAGCCACCTTTGACACTGCCACTGCTCTAGATCTGTGTTGTCCAACATGGGAGCCATTAGCCACATGTGGTTTTTGAGCACTTGAAATTTGGTTAATCCAAATTAAGGTAATGTTGTAAGTGGAAAGTATACACTGGTTTTAGAAGATTTATTATGGGAAAAGAGAATGTAAAATACTCAATAATGTTTTATATTAATTGCATGTGAAGTGATCATATGTTATATATTTTTATTTTTATAGTTTTTAAATTATAGACTATATTTTTCAAAGCAGTTTTAGGTTCATAGCAAAATTGAGCAGAAAGTGAAGAGTTCTCATATACCTCTTCTCTCTACCCAGGCACAGCCTCTCCCACTATCAGCATCCTGCACCAGGGTGGTACATTTGTTATAATCAGTCAACCAAAATTGGCATATCATTATCACCCAAAGTTCATAGTTTGCATTAGGGTTCACTCTTGATGTACATATCATGGGTTTTGACAAATATATGGCATGTAGTAACCATTATAGTATTATACAAAATAGTTTTACTGCCCTCAAAATCCCCTATGTTCTGTCTATTCATCTCTCCCTTCCCCTAATCCCTTCGCAACCACTGATCTTTTTACTGTCTCTATAGTTTTGCTTTTTCCAGAATATCATATAGTTGGAATTATGCAGTATGTAGCCTTTTCCGATTGCCTTTTTTCACTTAGTAATGTGCATTTTTCTCCATATCATTTTGTGGTTTGATATCTTATTTCTTTTTAGTACTGAATATTTACTTATCCGAATTTACTTATCCAAAAGGATAGTATTTTAATAAAAATCTAAATACAACCTATTATTAAATTTATTTCTACTTGTTCCTTTCTACTTTTAAAATTTGGCTACTAGTGTTACCAAAAGCTCAGCACTTGTTCCTGAGGTTGCATCAGAAGAACGAGGACAAGTGGTTTGAGGAGAAGAAAAGAGAGATTTATTAATTAGCCAATAAATGAGGAGGATGGAGACTCTTGTCTGAAATCCCATCATCCTCATCATAAGCAGAAATACAGAGCTTTCTAAAGGGAGGTTTTCAGCTTCAGGCAATTGCTGTTCCATCCCATCTCTGGGGAAGACAATCTGTGACCTCTGCCCACCAGGACCCTGGCTGGACAGTTCTGCTGAGACATCTCCTGTACCACAAAGAACAAAGGACATTCCTCTGCCCCTCCTGACCACCAGTCTGAGGCAGGGATGCAGGTTTTATTTCTCCAAAAGGGAGCGGGGAAGTTTTAAAGAGAAAACATTTTTGCCATTTTTTCAGGCCATTCCCTCTGTTACATATTCCCCACTGTCAATTTTACCCTTACATATCTATGGGAGGAGGGGTGACTACTCTGTGACATATCCCCACTGTCAATTTTGCCCTTCCATATCCATGGGAGGAGGGGTGATGTAGTCCTCGAGCTACTTCCTGCTGAATTGGGGCAATGTTTTAGATGGAAGATTTATACTTACATATGTGATTGCAAAGTTTTGGCAGTATATTTACAACAACAGATTATTAGGCAAAAAAAGTCATAAACAACAACTACAATAGTGAGGATTGACAAGGGAAGATGGACTGTCACCTTGTACACAGTGTCTGATACAGGGCTAGGTTAGAAAGAAACATGGGACCTCTGAGTACAGAACTATTTGTTGCACCCTGTAGGTGATCCAAGAGATTGCCTTCTGCAAATTCAGAAATCATATACAGAAATACTTGCACTGAACGAAGTCTAGGATGACAAACCCAGCAGTGAGACAGATCAGCAGAAGAGGTGACAGCCCAGGGAAATCCTCACTAAGGAGTTGTCCCTCCAGCCTATAGACAGAACAAATAACCAAAGAAAGATTAGTGAAAATATCAATGTTTTCATTTTTCCCTTTTCCTTAAATAGATACTTTAGATTGCCTAAAGGCTGGCCACTCCAGTGGAGGGTTGGGTCTTCTTCCATGGTACACCTCTTTACTCTGGTATGATGGATCCAAGGTTTCACTTCTGACAATTTCAATGCGGTGTGAGTTGTTAGAGGCACTTCATAGTGTTCCTTCCATTTCTCTGCTTCCAACTGGGGCAGGGACCTGAAAGAGGCAAACTCGTGCGTAATGGTTAGTATCTGACTTACTCATTTGACATACTGATTTTTACTTACTCATGGTTATATTACTATACTCACCTTGGGGTGCTAGGAAGGGTCTCTCATAAACTGTTTCTTAGGGGCTTAACTTAAGCCTGCTTCTGTGGACTACCCTTATCCGGAGGAGGGCAAGTGGTGACACCCTATCTCACTTTAGATGGGTTTCCTGTATCAGTTCCAAGATGCATATAATTTGCATTTCAGGTGTAGGGCTTTGCTTACTTGCTGGGTGGCCTCTGCTACAAGGGAGGGTCCATTATCACTCTTGCAAAATGCCCAGGGCTCCATGGATGCTCAGATGGACTTTAGTGTGCTTCTGGTTCCTGTTGGCAGTGGGGCCATCAGTCCAGAGACTAAGCCAACAGTTAGAAACCAGGGCAGCAACATGGAGTCTCAGGGCACAGACAGCTTGACCGTCCCTATCTGAGCCTTGTCTGCTTCCATCAGCTTCCAGGTCCCTTCTTGGCCCAAGATTTCTGCAGCCAGCCTGCCATTGAGGAAGGCCCTGGCTCCTCCAACAGCATGCCATTCTCCATCTCTGTGGCCTCTTTACCTGGACTGCTGTTGCCTATCATCACGCTGTCTTCTGAGGCCTGTTCCGTGCTGGCATATGAGCCCTGTCCCATGCCAGAAGCTCCTGGTAGGAGCCCATCTTGGAACTTCAAATGTTCTCTCCATTTGGGAATGACAAGCCTCTACCTAGCCTGAAAATGTATCTACTAATACAAGTTTTGGCATTTGAGTGATATTAACTTTTCCAATCATTGAAACCTCACATGTTGGGTTCCCTGTGCAGTAGGTCACCTCTCTGTCTTTGAATTGTTTCAAGCATACAAATGGTCCCCTGGAAATGAGGTCCTCCCAAATCCACTAAGGCATCATGCCCCTAATGTGTGCATTCATGCAGGTGCCCCACAAGAGGCCAAACCAAGGCCTCGGGCAGACCTCATTCCTTGTTTTTTATGAATGTATTTGTAAGTCAGGCATCCCCAAAACAGGGGCAGTCATAAGACTCTGCTTTAGTTTTTCAAAGGCATTTTGACAGTCTGTGATCCAGATCAGGGGTTCCACATCTGTCCTTTTAAGGGCCCCATAAAAGGGCTTTGCCATCAGTCCACAGTCTGGGATCCAGATACGACAGAACCCTGCCATTCCTAGGAACCTCAGATAAGTAACCTGCTCTTTGCAAATCTGTCCAGTTGTGGGTTCCACAAGTCCCCCGTTAAGCTCCCATCAAACAGGGCAGGAGAGCCCTTTTAAGGTCCCTAACACAGTCCAGCAGCACTGCAAGGCCACCCCAGTCCCAGGATCCTGCCACTCAAATGCAAGTGAGACAATATCATTAGTGGCACATCGATCCTGCATGTATCTATACTCACTGGTATGGGGAATTTAAATTCTCTCTGTACGTCCCAGGGTCTTATCAGCCTGTATGGCCTTACTCACTTTTGGTAGCTCTTTTCTTGCAAATGCTGTAACAATGTACAGGCCTGCTGAGGCCCAAACTTCTAAAGCACAATGGCAGTCTCCTGTATACTTCACCAGGCCCTGGTATTTATCTAGCAGGAGCTTGGTGGCACCCCTCCCACCCCCATGAAGGTGAGCTGCCGCTTCTGAAACAACTGCAGGTGCTCCTGCTGCTCACCCAGGTCTACCTCCTGGGTCTACTGTAATGAGTTCCTCAGCCACTGCTGCCTCACTACCACCTGGCCCTGCTTCTAGTGCCCCCTGCCCAGCTCACAGAGCATGAGGCGTGGCTGGTGCTGAGGGTCAGGGCAGCAGCTGGGGGAAGGGTTTCCCCAGGCTATTTCTGTACATGGTGGCTTGGCACCAATAAAATCCCCACTGTCAATTTTGTCTGGGGCTCCTTTGGGGAATATTTGGATTGGAGCTACTAGTGAGACAGGGGGCAGTGCCCCCCCACTTTGCCATCTAAGTCCTGGACTTTAAGAAAACATTTTCTCTCCTTGGGGTTTCTTGTTACCTGGAGTCCTTTGCAATTTTGGGCCATGTTTTTTCCAATGTCCTTCCTTTTTTTAAAAAAGCACACTGCACATAAATTGTCTTCCTCCAGGTATGGTTGCCTTCTGGCCAAATTGAGTTTGCTGCCAGGAGAGACCATGCCAAACCCCAAGTCATAACCTGGTGGGCATGGGGCTAAGGAATTATTTTTAGTCATGCCCTCTCCTGCCTCTCACACAGCAACAAGATGGCTGTGGGGCAATTGCCCCAGGCCAGGGTCTGTGCGAGTGGGGGACCCAGCCTGCTTGTGCACCTCTGGCAGGGGCCCATCAGCTTGAGCTCAAGCGGGGCTGAGCCCACATCTTCCTGTGGATTGCCACACCTGCAGCAGGCACTGGCAGGGTCATGTAGCATGCATGCCCAAGGGCAGGGGTGGTCGGGCAGCTGGCACTCCCTCCCCACCCACCGCCAGTAGAAGTCTCTCTTGTACCATTAACCTTATCCCAGGCCTTTAAGATTGTATTAGGTTATTAAATATGAAATGTCCAACCTCTAATCAAACTTAAGGAAATCAGACATTTCATACCCAATACATATGGAATTTTGTCCCATTTACCTGACCTTTGACAAAATAATTCCAGTTATAAGACAGTATAGTAATTCAAGGTTTCATTCAACAGCCACTTCTCCTCACACTCCAGCACGTACATTGAATTACAATAACACCGTTCTCTTTTAGATGTAGATTTACAGCCACAAGTTTGGCCATTCAGCCAAGATTTTCCCTAAGGGGCTTTTAGATGGAGCTTCCTTATGTTCTAACAAAACTCACAAATAACAAACAGACACCCCAAGGAATTCCCAACATAAAATGCCAGGGCCTATCAAACAAATGGGAATCCAAAGAGGACAAATGCCACCCCAAATGGCATCTCCAACAGCACCTCACAAATGCCCTGTTATAGGGCTCCAAATGAATACCCTGCCACAGGGCTAGAAGGTTAAAAACCCTCCCCAAATGGTGGCCTAATCCCCCTGTTCCCTGGGAACTGCAAATGAGCTCCAAATTCAAACCAGATTCCCTAGTTTCACTCAACCTCATGACTTCCATCCCCAAATGGTGCCTCCAAACAAACAACCAACAGGAAGATGTGAAAACCTCCCAAATGGGTGGAATCAGGGTCTCAGCACGCGTGCCAGGGAACTTACTAAACAAACAAATGGCCATGGCATCTGGACACTTCCCAAATCTATTTCCTTCCCCTCAACTCAATTCAGGTTGTGGGGAGCTACTTCTACTTTGGGGTTGGGGGGAGAGGTGGGTGTTCCCTGGAGCTAAAACGCTCCGGCAGCTGCTGGGACCATCCCATACACTCTCAACTAGAAAAGAAGCCTCTCCTTCCAGTGAAGACCCATGGCTTGCCCTGGAGCTGCTCCCCTGCTTGGGGGTGCCAACCCAAGGAAACCATGTTCTGTTACTGAAAGCTCAGCACTTGTCCCCGAGGCCACATCAGAAGAACAAGGACAAGTGGTTTGAGGAGAAGGAAAGAGATTTATTAATTTGCCAGCAAATGAGGAGGATGGAGACTCCTGTCTAAAATGCCATCGTTCTCATCATAAGCAGAAATACAGAAGTTTTTAAAGGGAGGTTTTCAGCTTCAGGCAGTTGCTGTTCTGTCCCATCTCCAGGGAAGACAATCTCATGATCTCTGTCTGCCTGGACCTGGCCAGACAGTTTGTTTACTATTTTTTCAGGCTATTTCCTCTCTTACAGTGTAATGGAAAAGAAGCCAAACTCTGTAAAACAAAGAGGTTTATTCTGTGCCAAATTTGAGGACCATGGCCTGGAGCCATGCCCAAGAAGCCTTGAACAAGTGGACTTGCTGTGGTTGGGTTACAGTTTGGTTTTATACATTTCAGGGAGACAGGAATTACACATAAAGTCATAATTCAATACATGGAAGGTGTACATTTTTTTGGCCTTAAAAGGTGGGACATCGCAAAGTGGGGGCTTACAGGTTCTAGGTGGGTTTAAAGACTCTTTGATTTGTAATTGGTTAAAGAAATGAAGCTTTGTCTAAAGGCTTGGAATGTTTTAAGATAAGGAAATCTGTTAATCAGAGACAAGCCACCCAGACATATCCAGACTCAAGTAATTTGTTATGTAAATTGAGGACCTGCAGCTTTGTCTTGCATAGCCTTAGGCCTGTTAATGAGTTACAAAGGATATGTACAAGAAGGGAGGGGGGCAAGATGAGGCATGTCTGACCTCCCTTCTCATGGCCAGTAACTCAGTTTTAGGGTATCCCATTGGCCAAGAGGGGGTCCATTCAGTCAGCTGGAGGGGGGTTTAAGATTTTTATTTTAGTTCACACTAGAATAAAATTATGTAAATTGCTCACAGTAAATTTGCTCTGCTTTAGACCTTGGCAAAACAGTGTTATCAGTAGAGTTTATCATCAGTACAACCTTCCCATTCCAACACCTGCCTAGTTTTTGTTGCCTCCTGCAAAGGGCATTCTTCTCTAGTGCTTGCCTAACTTAATTTGTTCCCTCTGCTGCCCCCAAGCTACTTGAGATTGCCATGCTCCTCCACCACCCCAGCTCTCACTCCCCAACTGAGACTTTAGTCATTTAAGTCATTTTTTCAGGACAATTGACTGATTTGGTCTTTTACCACTATACCAGGTTCTCTGGAGCATATAAAAATGTGCCCAGGTGGCTTGCTTACAATAAAAAAGTTTTTCTTAGAAGAGATGAAACAGAGCATTAGAAGTTAACTTTTTTTGTTAGAAAATTTAGAATTTATCTTACTTTACACTTATATAAGTGATTGATATATGAATACTGCTTCTAGAAACTAATTGTTCATTCTCTTATAATCCTCTCTTATAGGAGTTCATTCTCTTATAATCTGATTTATTCCTCTTTTGTGTTAGATCTGTTTACCTCATACATTCTCAATGGGAGCAAAATTTGGTTCTTGGGGTATGAAAAAAACCTTACACTTTCACTGTATAAAGCACAAATATATATACAGTAAAAAAGCATATATATAGTATATCTGTAGATTAAAGTTTCCTGAGGGGGGGATTAGGAAGAAAAAACTCTAAGAATGTTCCTTAGGGCATTGGTCATGAAAAGTTGACAAACACTGGTTTATCTGCCCTGCATTTTCCAACAATGGAACTTTTTAATGACCACTTAATCTCCAAAGTTTCCCAAGAAGGGAGAGGAGTATAAAATAGAGGAAAGATGGAGAAAGGTTTACATTTACAGGTTGGGGGAGAGGGAGCATCTGAGGAGTGTTAGAAATCTCTACCATCAATTGATCACCAATTATTAACATTTTGCCAAATCCTCTCTCTCTCTCTCTCTCTCTCTCAATCTGTGTGTGTGTGTGTGTGTGTGTGTGTGTGTGTGTACTATCTAGATGAACCATATATAGATGTTCATTGCACCATTTTTTCAAATGTTTTCTAGGTGGGAAAATTTTCAGAATAAAAGTTGGGATAAAATGCCATCTTTCCTTACACCCTGCCTCTACCCACCTTGTAATCCAGTATCATACTAGGGCCCTACTGAACCACAGTTTCTTGGTAACATGTTTTCTCTTACCTCTGGACTCCTGCATATATTGCTTCCTCTGTATGGAACATATTATCTGGCCTTCCCCTTCATCCTTCACACACAGCCGTTGCCTGGATAACTCCCAGAAGTCTTTGAAAGTTTCACTTCCTCCAGGAAGCCTTTCATGACCACCCAGCCCACTAAAGTCTGGGTTAAGACTCTCACGTGTATTCCCTTTATTGTAATTTTCCTTATTATTGCCCTTGTCATACAATATTATACTTGTACATTAAACTTGTCTGTCTTCACTGAACTATGAATTCCTTAAAGGCAAGGATTATGACTTATTTTATTCATCTCTTTGTCCTCTGCAGCTACTACAGAGCCTCTCACAATATTTATTAAATAAAGCAATAATTAATTTTTCTGTGAGATGCATAGTTGTTTTATATAATTCCATTCCAAAGGGAAAAACAAGAAAAAAAGAAAAAGTGAAAGAAAACCTTGATGTTTTCTTTGGCTTGTAAAGCTTTGCTGCTGATAAGAGCATAATTTCATTTTAGATTTTCATAAAATATTAAAAATAGCTCTCAGGTCTCCATTATTACCCCTGTAAAACTCTTGGTGAAATATTCCTGACAATCCCAGGAAAAATTGGTTGGTTGTTTCTTTTAGCTCCAACAGAGCTCTGTTTCTGCCTCTATATTATAGCACTCTCCAAGAGGGGGTGGGGAGAGTGGGTGGGAGGGGGGAGTGGGTGGAGTGGAGAGGATGCAAAGGTAAGAAGTAAGGGAATTGTTTTTCAGGAGTTTGGAGTTCAGTGAGAGATACAGACTCATGAGTAATACTAGCAGTTCCTCACATTTGTATCATGGGTTTTTTGTTTGTTTGTTTGTAGAGCACTTGCAATGCAGTTTTATATCATTTATTCCTCACAAAAGCCCTGAGAAGTAGGAATTATTAGCCCCATTTTAAGGACGATGTTAATACAAACCAGAATGTGCTATGAAAGTAAGAGATTCTCTTTTTTGTTTTATGGACTTCAGGCATTTCTCCCATATCTAGGTTCCACCAATTTTAAATCTACTGATCCTTACCAAATTTTACACCTTTCCTTTTGTATAAAATTGTTTTGGTACAACCTAGGCTGCAACTTCACCCTTTACCAGCAGGAACTACTGTCTAATGAATGATGTACTCCAGACTGAAAATTCCTCAAGGGAAATGCATGGGATTGAGTAAAGTCCACTGCTCTTCTAATTTAGCAAATCTTTAGGTACGTAATTCTATGTGTTTACTCAAGAGGAAGGCTATGATTGCAGCTATTCAAAATATGTGTGCAAATGGATAAAGATTGGAGCATGCACACACATGTAATTTTAATTAGGGAAGTGGATTTAGGAGTAATGTTTTTCTCTATAAATTAAAAATTGTGAATAATTTTTAGTGTATGTACATACCCAAGTTCTTTTGCACATTAATTAAGGAAAACTGAGAATCACCTATCTTGAGTCCTAATAGAGTCTTGCCTTATTTAACCCACTAGTTGAGTAGCCATTTCCCCTCTGTCTTCCCAGATGTTCTGTCAAGAACACCTTCCCATCTTCTCTCAAGAACAGGCATAGGACCCTGCCAGAATTTTTGGATCAAATCATACCACCATGCCACATTGATCTGGGAAAGACTTGTTCTTCTATTTCTCAACTTTATCACTCTTCTATTTTGAACCAGGCCTAATGAATGCTTATTTTCCCCCTCCTGAAGCACATTACTTGTATTTGTACCATCCTCAAAGAGGCGGTTCTTGGATCACAAATCAAAAGTTAAAATGAAACTGTAGGCAGGAAGACTAGCTGAGAGGCTGGAGCAATTGTTCATTTGAGTGCTAATGCAAATCTGAGTAGAGTCCAGCAGGCCTTTTCTTCCCACACTAGGCAGGGAGCTGACTACCCAGCATGTGTGGCCACACCCATGTGAGAGCTCTTAAAGAAACTTGGTCATCCTTTGTGCTGCCATTTCAAACTATCAATAGTCCAATGACATTTATATGTAGTGGGGATTGCCTGACCCTCCTGCAATGGCTGGCAGGAAAGTCTGATTATTCCTTTTTCTTGACTGAGCACATACATGTCTGAAAGGCCTTGGAAGCCCTTGACAGAAAAACAAACTTATAACAGTTTCTGAACTTTGGAGGCTTCCCTTTCTAACAGGCCATTTTTTCAACTGGGAGCTTCGGTAGCATCATAGTTGCCTACTCTTCTTTTCCTACAAATATAATATAGAGTATTTCTGAGGGGAAGGTCCCTCTCTACTGTAATGGGGTCGGGGAGACCACTCTACTGGAACACTTGACCCTGATGAGTCCAGTATAGCTATGACCAGCCTAAGCACTAACAAGAGCTCAGAGGATTGCCTTGCTCCTTCAAATCTGATTGTAAGTTTTTCCCCAAATAAACCTTCTTTTATGTTTACACTGTGTAGCACTAGAGGTTAAGTGTGTCTGTGTCCCTTTTGCATGAATTTGACCAGCACACAGGTGTTTTCAGTCTTCAAAGAGTGCAAAAAGTTAAGGGTTTTAGTGAGAAGGAAAGAAAAAAGAAAAAAGCCTCAGTTTCTATCCTGAGAGCCCAGGACAGAAAAGATTGTAATCTACCTCTAGCCCCAAAACAGCCCTAGTACTTGGCGATTTAGTTTAGACACATGGAGCCAAACTGCCCCCTTATCCCTCAGTTCTCCTCCTTTGAAGATTGGACACACACTGGTTTTATTTTTCATCTTTTCATGCACTATGGTCTTTTGTAACATTTAAAATAGTAACCTGTGGTTTGGGGAGGCCATTAGCCAATTCAGTTCCCTTAACGGCATCTACCTGCTGAGCCATTGTGCTCCAGTCTTCAAGTGTCCTCTGACCTGGTTTGCTATCAGTAGCTATTTGGACAGTGCTTTCTGTTGTGTCCCAGCTTTTCAAATATCAGACGTCTACTCTTGGTTAAATGGAGGAAAAAAGCAAATTTGTCCATCTCTTCCCTTCCATGGTTTCTGGATTTTCATTTGCTATGCCCAACACACGTGCTTAATAATAGCTAATTTTTATTAGTTCCTTCATATATGCCTTTGTTATGGACTGAATTGTGTCACCTCAAATTTATATGTTGAATTCCTGACTCCCAGTATACCTCAGATTGTGACTATATTTGGAGAGAAGGCCTTTAAAGAGGTAATGAAGTCAAGTAAGGTCACATGGGTGGTTCAAATCCAGTATGACAGGTGTCCTTATAAGAAAAGAGAGAGACCCCAGGGGTGCACACACACAGAGAAAAAGCCCTGTGAGGGCACAGCAAGAAGGTGGCTGTCTATGAGACAAAGAGAGAGAGGCCTCAGGAGAAACCAAAGCTGGACACCTTGATCTTGCATTTCCAGCCTCCAGAACTATGAGAAAATAAATTTCTATTGTTTAAGCCACTCAGTCTGTGGTATTTTGTTATGATAGCGTTAGCAAACTTACACAGCCAGGCAATGTAATAACTGCTCTTTATGAATTATCTCATTTAATTGACACAGTTACTAAATGAGGTGGGTACTATTTAGACAGAGACTCCCAATATAAATTTTGCCCACAGCAGCAACTCTGTTCGGAGTATGCTCAGGCTTGACCCTGGGAGTAGATAAGTAGAATACTCTGGTTCATAAATGGATGAGGTGGGGAGAGGAATTTAATGGAGCCAAGCATTTTCCTGACACATGTATATCTTTATCCAGATTGTATCTACCTCTGTTTACTCCTTGTTTGTTAAAGGAGAATGGTAATACCCTAATTTATACTAGGAAAAATTCTTAGAAGGGTTTATTTATTAAATTGATAATTCCTTTCTGACTATTCACTAATAATTTCTAATTTTTTCCTCTATTTTGTTCTCTTTCTTACCCATCTTCAAGAAATAGCTAGGTGAATATATTTGCATGTAACTTTTTCCTTTCCTATATATGCTGGCTAAAACTGTAGGTCTCCAAGGTTATCAAAAGTTCAGAAACAGATATAAGTATATGTAAGAATAAACAACATAATAAAATATTTTAAAAATTCAGTGGGGGGAAGGATGAATTAACTTACAAATAGTATTAGGGAATTACTTGAAAAAATAGTAGTTAACTCTCATACTGCACAGAATATACCAAAAATTAATTTCAGATGGATTAAAGATTTAAACGTTAAAAATAAAACATGGAAATACTAAAATGTAATGATTAAGTTTCTATATAATCTAGGGGTGCAGAGGCATATCTAACCATATATAAACATATGTACTAAAGGAAGAAACCAAAATTTTAAAAAATGATAGATTTGACTACATCAAAGCAGTGTGGTTGGTCATGGCAGAGTGGATAGGATCATATGTGATCTAGTTCTCGACATTAGTGAATTCAAGGAGGATTTTATGATAATTAAATCTGTTCTTTCTAAGTATAGTAGATGTGGAACAACAAGGAACATATAAACTGGAAACATTTTGTATCATCTGATAAAGACTTCTACCTCAGAATATTACAGATTACATCTGAAGTTTTAGAGACATTCCCCAAGGAACTGCTGGGAGCATAAGGTGGTGTCCTTAGAGCAAGTTAGGAGGAGGCTTGCAATTTCACTGCCAGCCCCTTTGTGCATCTGGGAAGGCCTGAGCATAATTGAGGAATCATTGCTGTCTCCTCCAGGGAGAGGAGCTGTCCTCCTCACAGATGGCTGAAGATCTTCATGAGCAATGAAGCTGAGAGCTCCCAATGAATCCTCGTATTTTAATACAAATAAGAGCATGACAGACAATATTTACATAATGTTTTAAATCTTTTGTAGCACTTTTATACATGCTCATACTCTTTAAAAAATAGTATGGGTTGTGATGATAGATTTGGGTTTGAATTCTGGTTAACCTGTTGGCTATGTGCCTCTGGGTGAGTTAGTTACCTTCTCAGGACCTGTTTTCTCCTTTATAAAATGGTGATGGTGATGTGGTAGGGTCCAAGTGATACCCACCTTATAGGATAAGGATTGAATGAGAGAAATATCTAGTATAATGTTTGACACATAGGAGGCACTCAATTCCCTTTCCTTCTATAAAAGTGGTTATTTGCATCAGTGAACCTCAGATTTCCACAATGGTTCCATGTTTATATAGGTAACATATTGTCTTCAGACATGTCTCATTTTACACAGTGATACTTAACTCCAGCAATGGGGTGTGGAGGTGGTAATGTCTGTATTGTTAAAAAGCACCCCTCTACCTCCTCACAGAGACTCACTAGTCTACACTGTGATACCCCAAGTATTTCTCAATAGTTTGATATTTTTGTGGTACCTTATCCTTCACTCTTAGTAGATTTATTTCAATGAAGTAAGGATTTGCCTCCATGGGAGGGCAATACTTTAAGCTAATGAAAAAGGTAGTTAATAAGCTATCTTCTCATGTGTAGCTAGATGCCAGGGAGCATTTTGGGGGGTGGGGTGGGCCTGGGAGAGTTTTGATAGAAATAATAGTAGAAAGATGGAGAGTACTCAAGGCCTAGAGGAGGGTTGATTGGGCCATACAGAAAAAATGGATAAAAGGGAAGGTGAGAGGAACTGAAGACAATTGTCATTTTTCTCATAGAGCCTCATTTAGCAGGTTGTGACTTGGCTGCTGCTGGGAGCACCTGTTGCCTCTCACTAGAAACTGCCATCTTTATGCTGAGACCCTGTCACACATCCAGTCCCACCCACCCTAGGTATGAGACCTGGACCCACCACTTGAGTCGTACATGGCTACCTGAACCATCTCATTGAAGTCAGATTAAGTACCATAAGGTCCTAGAGTTTTTTCTGTCAAAATCTAAATAATTCCTCTTACAATGATACATGAATGGTACAAATAAAGTTTGGTAACTGAAAATACGGAAGGCTAGAGAGAAAGGAAGTGGTCTCAGTCTGCCATGAACAGCTCATAGGCTAGATTAACTGAGCATCATTTTTTTCTTGTTCTAAGGAAAGGATATATAGGACCAAAGTGTCCATAAAGTTATTTTCTTTTTAGTTCTTTTTTAAAATTACATTTTATTTTTTAAATTCAAAATATTATGGAGTACAAATGTTTTAGGTTACATGTATCCATTTTGTAATGCTTGAGTCAGGGTTATAAGTGTGCCCATCACCCAGATAATGTTCATTGTACCCATTAGATAGGTTTTTGCTCATGCCCTCCTCCCCCCTCCCTCCTGCTTGATTTTCACTGAGTTTTACTTCCCTCTGTGCACATATGTGTTCATTGGTTAGTTCCAGTTTAATAATGAGTACATGTGGTGTTTGTTTTTCCATTCTTTAAGATACTTCACTTAGGATAATGGTCTCCAGTACCATCCAAATTGTTGCAAAAGGCCTTAATTTGTCCTTCTTCATAGCTGAGTAGTACTCCATAGTATACTTGTACTAAAATTGTACATGTATAATTGTGCTGCAATAAACATTCAAGTGCAGGTGTCTTTTTGATAAAATGACTTCTTTTCCTTTGGGTAAATATTCAGTAGTGGGATTGCTGGATTAAATGGTAGGTCTACTTTTAGTTCTTTGAGGAATCTCCATACCGTTTTCCATAGAGGTTGTACTAAGCCAAGTTCTTATTTAAAGTAATGTTTAGAGTTTGGGGTAAGGGAAGAATACCTCTTAGTCCAGGCAATTAGATTTGAATTGAAGAGATAAGATAAAGTCAAAAGTCAAAGTTACGGCTTTGAGAAAAGTTAGGCAATACCATCACTTGGGGGAGCTATGCCTTCTAGTAGACAGGGGCTCCTGGAGTGATAACTACAGATTCCCCTTTCCAGGCTGCAACTTAACTGCCTTGGCTCAGCAGACACCATCAGTAAACAAGCCTTCCTAGGGGATACCTACTTTACCCTCTTTCACAAAGCAAACTTCCAAGGGCTGCCTGGGTCCCCATCCTTATTTCATCATCATTTTTAAGGGAGTCCAAATGCACAGCGATGAAAAAAAAAATTGTGTGATTTTGTGCTAAGATGCATGTGTAGACTAAAGGAAAGAGTAAGATCATGGTGTATTGGACTGCTCAGGGAGAGCTTCATGGGGAAAGAAGAATTTTTGTTGGACCTTATTGGTGGGTGAAATTTAAAGAAAGATGGGAGAGAGCATAACTTAGCTTCTGTTTCTGTGACTCTATTTATTTTCACTGATGACTTCCATATTGAAACTCCTGGGAATGAATCATGTGAAAGAGGAAATAAGCCAAGATTGGAAGGAGCAAGCAGTTCAGGCACGTGGTTAAACAGTCTGAATTAGAGCAGCACAGTGGGTATGTGGAGACTTCACCAGCTGGAGGGAGATTGGACATTGCAAGTTTCATCAGTAGAAACAAAGCACACTACATATTCCATAGAGCAGAAGCCTTATTATTTAATAATGACTCCCAGCACAATCCTCTCCCCCAATTAACAACACACAGATTGAGATCACTTTGCCCTTAAAACAAGTCTTCATACAACCTGGGAATAGCTGGTAGCCCATACTTCACCCTCAAGTTTGACTTGTTTGTTCCATCAAATGTATTAATACCTCTGAATGCTTTAGCCTTTGGCATCTAAGTTTGAGCATCCCTAGATGTCTGTGGTATACATATTCTGGTCCTTATGACTGGGCTGATATGACACATCTGTTATCTAATGCATCTGCTGTGTGCTTATGGACAAGGCCAAAGAATCAACCTGAGCTGGGATTGTTTTTCCTTTCACAGTTTGCTTTCTCAATTTGATGCAGCATGGTTTCTTCTTGCAAAAGGCCTGTTGGGACCGAGCTGGAAAGGCAGCAGGGCAAGGTTGGTGTGAAAGTTCCTTGGGAATTTGTCCCTCAGCAATTACATTTTCTATATATGACATCCCTCCACCAATTACTAGTGTGGCTTTGGCAAGTCAAATAAGCTGAGGATAGCCAGTTACCCACACTTCACCCTGTGCCTCTGGGTCTATATCTGAAAAATTTAATGATTCCTTAGTAATGAAAGTCAGAAGTTTGTCCACATATATACATTCTCCCACATTCATCTACCTCAAGACCATTGCCACCACTATTTTCCCAGATGGAGACATGCCAGACTGGTATAAGCCTAGTGGAATTTCCTTAAGAAACTAGACCCAGCCACCCAGCCCATACTCACAGGCTCCCATCATTCCCTGCCATTCATTTATCCATTCACTCAACATTTATTGAAGGCCTGTTATGTGTTAGGTACTGATCTTTAGAACCTGCTCTATAGCAGTTTAATCCCTTTCACTTACTTTCTTTGACAAACCAGGCAGACAACAGTGTAGGAAATGGATATTTAATCATTCTCTTGAATGGGTAGAACTCTAAAATCAAGTTTTCTATAACAAAATGTAATACAGTCATGGTGGCTACAAAGTGCCAGGAAGGCAGCGGTCAACACATGAAAAGTGTGGGAAGAGGGCTGGAAACAGAACTTATCTATCAGAGCTTCATTCCTCAAGGCATCATTTCAAAGGGTCATTGTCCCTGCTTTCAAAAGTCTCTGTGTGTTTTAAGGAAAGAACATGTTTGTTGCCTTAATTTGAATTTGGGCCAGGCAGGGTCTGGAGATCTAAATTTAAAGTGAGAGAACTTGAGATGGAACTCAGATAGCTCTCTTGCAGAACTTGGTTTGTAGGGTAGAGTGAAGGGAAAGGAATTTAGAAGCTCAACAAGCTGCATGTAATCCCATCAGGAATTTCCCTCAGGACTTGTTAACTCTTTTCTCTGGAAGATGTTATTTGGTTGCGCTGAGGCAGCAGCCAAAGAGACAGAATGCCTATTTGCCAATGCCTATTTTTAGGAAGCAAACAGATTTGTTTGCTCCCCTCTTTTCTAGATCCCTTTCTACTCTAAATCAGGGTTTCTTAACCTTGGCACAGTTGATATTTGGGGCTGGATAATTCTTTGTTGTGGGGAGACATCCTGTACATTGTATGATGTTGAACAACATCCCTGGGCTCTATCCACTAGATGCACTGTCACCTGCCCACCCCATCCTTAATTTGCGACAACCAAAATTTTGTCCAGACATTGCCAAATGTCACCTGGGAGATGGGGAAGCAGAATCACCCCAGTTGAGTCCCACTGTTCTAGATGATGTTGAAAGCTGAGGTCATAGCTGTCCATGTAGGATAGAAAGTAGAAGCCTCAAACCTTGTGATGACATAATGCCACATAGTCGAGGTGAGAGATCCCTCCCCGGACCATTCATAGATGAACATCATTTGAGAAATAAAATGGCATTTATTGTTTGAAAAGAAGGTGCTAAGATTATTTATAAAATCATCGTCACCAACTACTTTGTTAATGTTAAAATTATGATCATTTTTCACGTCTTTGGCATTTTTCAGGTGGAAGGATATAAGCCAAGGTACTTTTGGAAGTATCATAATGAAAAGTGAATCAATCATTTGACCCATCACCAAAATGCAGCCACCCCTGAGTTGTGAAATGGCAACTGAATCAGCTTCTTATAGCATACACTACAGTTTAATTTGTGGAATATAAGATGTGGATATATTGAGACTGAAACTTTCCAAGAATTTCCTCAGAGCAACATTACAGAACATATAACTAAGGATTCAGAGACAAGGGATGTACAGTATCCCATCCTCTCGCTCCCCAGGAGGTAACAGGTAAGGGGAGGTCCCTGAGATCTGGGGATACACTTATCTCCACAGGCATTTTACTTAACAGTCTTAACATACTTCTCTAGTTCAGGTGAATTATTTTCCCAACTTTTAATATGTCTTTGAAGATAGATTTATCTTGTTCATACTGGAGTCTTTTGTGGTTGCTTTTGGCTTCTTTTTGTTCCTTGTTCTTGTTTGTACACTCCAGACTTCTAGGCATGAATTCATTTTCCCCCAGAAACATAAAACTAGGTCATATCTGGCGGTGAAATAGTTCTGTAGATTCCTGGGATTCTGAAAATAACAGCAATAAAAGATACCATTACAGCCATTCAGCAAACATTTATTGAGAACTGAGAATCTCCCTACCACTGTGTGAGTATATCTCTTATTTTAAAATGGGCTTATTTTTCTGTGTTTTGATGTTGGTCTATTGAGGCCATATGGTCCCATGGGTTGCTGGGGGAAGGGAAATGGCTTGAATCTCTCCTTAAAGGAGTTTCATCCAAGTGACAGTCTCAGGGAAGAAACAGGTCCTCAGAGCAAATGGGAACTGAGAGATGAAGTCTGGGCAGGCTCCTGAGTAGAGGTGGAAAGATGGCTTCTGCCTCAGTTCCCAACCATGGAGTGTGTTTGACCTAAAATGTCATGATTAGTTATAATGTATGTCACAAATAATGATCTATTCATTTGGTTTTAAAAATTTACTTGACTTAAGGTTATTGCTCTATGGTTCTAGGGAGAAAGAGGTGGAGCTGCAGTAACTAGGTAACTGCATAAGACCCTACGTGTACTGCATGTGAAGATCATCCATTACACATAAGTCATGGCTTTTAAAGAAAAGGCTGCAGATTATTACTCTAAGGGAATACAAGGTAAAGATGAATCAACTATACTATATAGGTCATATTATCTAGTTGCAGGCTGTTAAAAACTCATTTACAGTGTTGTGGGGGAGCAAGGAAAGAAGAAAATGTTCCTTCTTCTAGGAGTGAGATCACGAAGGGACAGTTTCCTTAGGGAAATCTCTCTCTACGGACAACTGTGGAGGATTGGAAATCATGGAAACCGGAGAGTTTCCTTACAAAGAATCTACTTTGTGCACTGCACTGTAGTAAAAGCTTGGAAAACAAGGAAAACAAAAGAAGCAGAAAAATAGATCTTTTTCTGCCCCTGAGGACTTATAAATCTAGGCAAGGAATATATATGCCTTAGAGAGTATAAGATATAAATTATACATGCATGCCAAGAGGATGTAAAATACAAAGACCCTCAGGAAAGGGGGCTATAAGCTAGGAAGCATTTTCCTGAAATGGATAAAGGAAGTAGTGGATATGAATTGCCATACAGTAGAGGAGATTTCCAGGAAGGGTCAGTGAGAGAGGGAACAAGGCCAGAGAGTTGTGGTAGGAAGCTGAGAGAAGGAGGAAGCCCAGGGAGAGAAACCGTGAGAAGGCAAGGACTTTAACTTTGATACAGTAGTGCCCAGAGAGTCACTTTAGGTTCCAGAGCAAAGGAATGCTGTGAACATAGTGTTTGAATACTTTGATTCTGGCACCATGTTTCCTATCAGCTGAAATAGGGAGAGGAAGGAGCAAGTACAAGGTTTTAGAACTAGTCTGGGTGTGAGATGATGAAGGCTGGATCAATCTGAGAGACAACACAGGGGAAAATGCTGCAGGGGTTGGTAACAAATTGACACAGAGGACAGAGGGGAGGCCAAAGTAGCTCTAAGGCTGTGAGCCTGGAGGCTTGGTGGGGATGTCACTGAGTAATGTGAGTGTTGACTGGATCTTCATGAGCTCAGCTTTATACACATTTCATATGCAGAAGAATATTCAGAAGCAAGTGTCCTAACAATAGTTGGAGCCAGAGGACTGAAGTGAGAAAGAGAAGTCTCAGCAGGAGGGCTAATTGATGAGTCATCTGCCAGCTCTCCTGTCAACAGGGGCCTTGTCGGAGGGGTGGGGGTGAGGCCATTTATGTGAGTGGTTATGTGCATGTCATTATACTTTAAAAATAACAGTGAAATCCAGGGTAACTCTTCAGGGCTAAGCCTCCTTTTTCTTCAATAAGATATTTTTGACTTCGTTGATGACTCAGTAAATTAAAAGGTATTTGAATTTACACGAATATTTGAATTGTACAGAGTTGTTTTTCCTACAAGTCTGTCAATGAGGTCTATGCTCTTTGTTAAGCTAACAAATGATTACCTTTCACAATTCTAGTGGAAATAGTGTTACAGCCTGGCATCATTAAATGCTTCTTTTTGTGGCTGATGCTGAAGGCTGCTTGACTCTTGTTAGGAACATAAGCACATACAGAACCAGTCTCCCGTACCATTTGTGATTCATCTCACCTGTTGGACCAATGACTTTGCATTTTTTTGTGTGACCAAGTCACATTATTTGAGCATCAGGTAAGGGGAGAGAGGCAGGAGTACCCAGCTGATGATGAAGAAAGAAGATGCACACACAGAAGTCTTCGAGTTCAGTAGCTGTAGGTGACTCCGCTTTTTGATCTCAGAGTCTGTAAAGGGAGAGAAAAAAGTTCAGGGTCATATAGGAGAAAATAGGTGTCTTCTTCATATGACTGGTTAGCAAAGAAAATTACCCAAAAAACAGAACAAGTTGTTCCTAATACAGGCAATTTTTTTACCCCTTTCTCCACCTTTCTGTAACTGTCTTAAAAGGAGAGCTTTCCCTTTTTTCAAAGGAAGTTCCATTCTGTGGTCCACTCCAGTGAGCACTCAGCCAAATGAAAAACTATACTAATAAAGAGATTGTTATTGGTCACCAAATAAAAAAATACGTTAAACAAACAGCCATGGCCAGTCCTTGGTTTCAGATATATTTTTCCTCTAGGCAGCCACCTTTACAGGATCTGTGTCATCAGCTTTCATCATACAACTATAAAGTGTCAAGGAAGTATTGTTCTCATTTACGAGTAGAGAAAGGTAGCAGTGAAGAAATGAAATTTCTTTTGGTTTATTTTCTCCCTAGACAATCCTATCTCATTTATTTCACTTCAGCTCTGTCACTTACTAGCTATGTGACTTTAGGCAAGTTACTCAATATGCTCCAGTTTCTTCACCTATAAAATAGGGCTAAAATGATAGTAAACTACTTCACAGGGTTCTTATGAGGATTAATGGGTTAATGCATGTAAAGCACTTAGAACAGTACCTGGCTCATAGCATGCACTCAATAAATATTAGTTATAGAAACAACGATAATAGTAACCCCCACTCAAGCCTAATAAGCATTACTGTCATGCTGATCATTTCTAAATCTACTTTCTTAACTTCAACTCTGTCCTGAGTTCCACATCTGGATTTCCAGTTGCTACTAGATATGTCAGTTAAAAACATTATTCAATAAATATTTCTGAGCACCTCCTGTTGGGGTTCAAAGGAGTCCAATAAAAAATACCCTCTTCCTTAGCTTGACTCTGAACCAATTAAAGAGAAGGACAAAAAGAGTAAGGCAATTGGAAGACCAAAATATCACCTTTATTGCTGAAAAGTGTGATAATAAGGAATGAGGCTTTGTAGACAGGCAAGTGGGCTGCAGCCTGGACTTCCCCAGGGACAGACGGAAGCAGACCAGGGCAGGCTTTCCCCTGCAAGGGCGGATTCCACCCCTGAAAAACTGATGGCTTGGAGGAGCAGAGCAGAATGTATATGTACTTCCTGAGAGTTAGCCAAAGAGAAAGGGAAAAAGGAGGAGCTGAGCTACTTATGTCTAGCTTCTCATAGTATACTCACCATTCAGATAAATTACTTCTCCTCTGGGGAAGAGTAAAAGGGGAAGAAAGAGAGAGGCTAAAAAGATTACACTGAAGGAAATATGTGGAGTAGAGCATTCTTCCCCAAACCTATTATGTGCTGGGCGCTGTGCTAAGCATTGGGCATCTCTATCTGTGTACTATGGCCATTTATTTTATATATTTTTGAGGTAAGGGTCTCACTATATTGCCCAGGCTGGTTTTGAACTCCTGGGCTCAAGCGATCCTCCTGCCTCATCCTCCCAAGTAGCTGGGATTACAGATGTGAGCCACCATGCTCAGCACCATGGGCATTTTAAACTTAATATCTCTGAAACCCTCATCTTCTCCCCATACATGTTGCTCCTACATTTTCATCGTTTTGCTAGTAACATTACCAATCTCCTAAGCATCCTGAGTAGAAATATCAAACCCATTCTGACTTGTCATTTCTCTTGACCTTCACATTTGCATCACCAAGGCTTGTACAGTATTTTGTTCAAGTAACTTTTGATTCTTCTCCCTTTTCTTTCCCATTCCCCCTGCTCAGTTAATACCTCTGTAATTTCTCCCCTGGACCACTGGCATAGGTCCAGTGGAGAAATTGGCTCCTGACTTCATGTCTTCCTATTCTATTAATATCAAAACTATTTTTTTTCCTCCTTTAAAACCCAGCTTGAACCCTGCCTCATCTACTAATCCACTACAGTCATAATTAGTAGCTCTTTCCCTTAAATAACAAATGTATACTGTGATTAACTTATGTTATGATACCTGTGCTGTTCATCTCAGTATCTCATGGGGTTTAAAAAAGAGCTCTGAACATACTTGGCACACAATAGATACTTGTTATGTGAATGACCTAAATTAGCAGAATAGTTAGAAAACACAGGATGTAAATCCCATGACCCCATTTAATCCTTTAAAAACATGTATGGAACACCTAATTTGTGCATGGCAAGAAGAAATTCTGTTATTTTTAAAATTTTGAGCAATTAAAAGTTGTATTTAGTCCTAATACTGACACTTGGAACACTTGTTTTGATGTATCCAATAAACATGGAAGGAAAAAGGATCTGCTCACTGAATAAAAGGTGCGCTCAAAGTCTGTTTTGTTCAGTTTTTACCTCTGCTACTAGAAGACATTAGTTATACAATTTGGAGCTTTTTATTGACATCTGAACTGAGATACTGTTGTAAACACCCATTGTTTTAAATGACCAATGCTTCATTCTCTGCTTCTCTTCGAGGAAGGCCTTCCATCAGATACTGTCTTGTGGGGCAGCTGACCCAAGCTGAGCCAGTCAAAGTCCTTCTTGGGAACGTAGAACGAGACTGATGGATCGAGGTTCAGTCTGGTCACTCTCTTGAGTGAAAGAGATTTTTAAATATGGGCGCTTTTGGCGACCACATTTTGCCATACAGACTAAAACAAGAGAGAGCCAAGAGAGAATAAAGTAGAAACGAGAGAAAAAGAATCCAATTAGAATGTAAGTTCCCGGTTCCAGCCGCTCCTCAAGTCAATTGTACTTCCCGTCTTTGGGTCCATGAGACATCTCATTACCCTTTTAATAAATCCCCCTTTTATCTTAGGTTTATTTGAGTGAGTTTTCTGTTACAGGCAACTAAGAGAGTCCTAACCAGGATAGTTGCCAATTTGTTCCTCAAGATGGTGGAAGAGCTCTCTCTCTCTCTCATATATATACTTTTTTTTATTAGATACTTAAAAAAATTATAGTTGAAAAACAGAAAAGTTACCATCTTAACCATTTTTAAGTGTACAGTTCAGTAGTGTTAAGTATATTCACATTGTTGTAGAACAGACCTCTAGGACTTTTTCATCTTACAAATCTGAACACCTACTAAGCAACAGCTTCTTTCTCCTCCATCTCTTCCACCCTGCTTCTGGGTACCTCTATTCTGTTTTCTGTTTCTGTGAATTTGACTACTTTAGATGCCTCACATAAATAGAATCATACAGTATTTGTCTTTTTGTGAATGGCTTATTTCACTTATCATAATGTCCTGAAAGTTCATCCATGTAGTATGTGATAGGATTTCCTTCCTTTTTCAGGCTGAATAACACTGTATGATATGTATATACCACATTTTGTTTATCAAGTCATCCACTGATGGACATTTTGGGTTGCTTCTACCTCCTGACTATTGTGAATAGTGCTGCTATGAATGTGGGTATGCAAATATCTCTTTTAGACTCCTCTTTGAATTCTTTTGGATATATCCCCAGAAGTGGGATTGCTAGATAATATGGTAGTTCTATTTTTAATTTTCAAGGACCCTTTATACTGTTTTCTATAGCAGTTGTACCATTTCGCAGTCCCACCAACAGTGCATGAGGGTCCCAATTTCTCTACATCCTCACCAACATTTGTGATTTTATTCTTTTTTTTTTATAGTAGCCATCCTAATGGGTGTTAGGTGATATCTCCTTATGGTTTTGATTTGCATTTCTCTGATGATCTTGAGCATCTTTTCATGTGCTTTTTGGCCATTTGTATATCTTCTTTGGATAAATCTCTATTCAAGTCCTTTGCCTTGTTTTAAGTCCTTTTTTAAGTTGGGTTATTTCATTTTTTTGTTGTTGAGTTGTAGGAATTCTTTATGTATTCTAGATATTAACCCCTTATTAGACATATGATTTGCAAATATTTTCTCCTATTCTATAGGTTACTTTAACATATGTACATAATTTTATTATTTTTAAAAATTGATATATCATAGTTGTACATATTTTGGGGGTTTATATATACAATTTTAAATTTAAAAATATAATCTAATAAGACTAGGATTCATTCAGTTAAATTCAGCAAACATTTATAGGGCACTTACAATGCCTAGTTCTAGGCTTTGTATGCCAATATTTTCTGCCTAGTTCTAGGCTTGGCATAGACAGCAATCTCCTAACATACTCCTTCACTACAGTTTGAATCCAATTTAGCACCAGGAGGGATGGTCTTAAAAGTCATAAATCGTTCTATGCATTTTCTTGTTACTAGCTCACTCCCAGGTTTTGTATTCACTAAAACACTGCAGGGACATTAGAGTGCTGGGCCTTTTCCACCAGTTCTCAGCTAGGGTGCTGAGAGGCCAGTTCAATCTAGAGGTTTCAGATTAATCCTGGGCCGACATTAGGTGGATCACGAGTCAGTGTCGTGAGGGATGAATAAGACTAAGTCAGAGTCCAGACCTTTAGTCTTCAGGTTCAAAGCCTTCTGAAAGGCAGGCTAGAACCAAACCAGTTTTGAGGCCTTAGGATATAGTACACTAGCTGAATATATCAAAAATGTCAAATAGTCATCACTTCCCCACTGCTAGACCAAAACAGTCCTACTGAGTTAGACAGAGCCTCAAAATCCTAAAGTCTGCTCTCCAGACAACCAGTCAATGAGAAGGCATACAAAATGAAGATTAACTGCCATCTTTGACCTATATGCCATACATATAGTTTTGTGTTAGGCTTTCTCTTATGTGATGCAGTCCCAACTGTAATTATGATCAGGGTCTTAGTGAAGAGGACTCTAGAGAGTTTTTGCCATGGTACATAATATATGTATTAAAGAAATTGGATTTTAATTTAGATTTTATTCTTTCCCCAATAAATCCATACAAAAAGTGTGGAGGAACCCACCTGTCACTTTGATATCCCCTGTGGCTTTGGCAATGTCATTTTCAATCATACAGGAGTATGTGTTGTTGATCGTGACATTGTAGAGCACGGACACAACCTTCATGGTCACATTCTCAGAGTTCAGCTCAAAGCTGGTGTTGCAGACTTCCAAGAAGTTGGCTCCCTGGTCAACTTGGGATGCCCAGACCACTGTGGGCTGGGGAAACCATCGGGGAGCCTCACACCGCAAGCTATCTGAACTGGCATTATAGTCCACATTCACCTCTGGCATGCTGAAGGCTGCAAGGTCAAACATCAAAAGGGGCAGATGAGATATCAAGGTCTGAAAAATGAGACAGTGCTTTTGAAGTGCTAGGTCTTAAAAACACAGTCATTTCTACCATTGAAGTAACTCAGTACTTCCCTAGGAGTCTGTCTATATATGACCCATAGTATTGTAGATGAAAATAATTATTTGCTCATAGTATTGCTACACATTATAACCCTTTAGCCAATATCATAAACCCCAAGGACCTAAGTTCTAGGTATATTATTGTTACAACAGATGATTTTCTCCAAGTAAGAGGGGCTCCAGTGATCATTAAAAAGCTTATGCCTTAGGGAAATTGGGCATTTTCCAGGGACCTGTGAAGCCTTCAGCATTTTATGTATTTTTCTGCCTAGAGGATAAAGTTAGGGAGTGGAAGGGAAGGGAGAAGGAAAAAACAAACAGCATTCACCTGTCACCCACAGAAACTCCACACACAAGCTTTGTCATGTGGGGACTTGGAGTTTACTTGGGTGGAAACTATCCAGCCCTGGTATCCAGGGATAGAAATAGGCATTTGTTTTCTTCTAAGATAATTCTCCTTCCTGGGGAGGTAAATGCATTTTGAAAGTAAGACTAGCTTCACCCTATACCCAGGCAGAGAGACGCTTGTGGACAAATGTTAAGACCTGGACTTTTTACTAGGCCATAATGGCAAAATACAATTTATTGATTTATTTAGCATATTCTTTTGCCCAATACTGGGCTGGTGGTGAGTGAGTGGTGAAAGGAAAGCCCTTGCCTTGCCCTTAATGAGTCTGTCATCTAGCAGGGGAGACAAGACCCATATGCTTGGAGTAGGCAGGGAATAAGCTCCTGGGAGATGATGTGGGAAGCTAAGGTTACATGACAATGAACCACCATTTACTGAGGGTGTACTCTGTGCCAGTACTGTATTCGAGACATTATTTCGTTTTATCCTCACAATAACCCTATGGACATTATTCCCGTTTTAAAAGATAAATTTTAATTTTGGAATAATTTCAGATGTACAGAAAAGTTGCAAAGATAGTACAGAGTTGTCATATACTCCTCACCCAGTTTCCCCTAGTGTTAACGTTTAACCATGGTGCATTGGTCAAGACTGAGAAACCATCATTGGCACATTACTGTTAACTGAACTCTGGACTTTATTAGGATTTCTCCAGTTTTTCCACTAATGATCTTTTTCTGTTCCAGGATCCCATGCAGGATACCACAATGCTTTTTTAGTCATCATATCTCCTTAAGTTCTTCTAGTCTGTGACATTTTCTCAATCTTTCCATGTTTATTATGCCCTTGACAGTATTGAGGAGTACTGGTCAGCTATTTTAAGGGATGCCCCTCTATTGGAATTTGTGTGATGTATTTCCTCATGATTAGACTGAGGTTATAGGTTTTGGAGAGGAAGACTACAGGAGGCAAAGCGCCCTTCTTATCACATCATAACAGAGGGTACATGCTATCAACATGACGTATCACTAATGATGTTAACCTTGGTCACCTGGCTGAAGTGGTGTTTGCCAGGTTTCTTTGGAAGCTGGACTTCATTAAGTCTAACACACCCAAATGGGGTGGGGAGGGTATTAAGCTGCACCTCCTGGAGGGGGAGAGATCTAAGTAAATTATTTGGAATTCATCTGTAAAGAAGATTTGTTTCATCTCCTTTATTTATTCATATAAGTATGGAGTCAGGTATTTCTTTATACTTTGAGTTTTAATTCAATACTATATGATTATTTTGTTGCTTACATTGTTCTAGCTTTGCCATTGGAAGCTCTTTCAGTTGGCTCCAGTGTCCCTTTGACCTGACCCCATTAATCCCCATTTTAAGATGAAGAAACTAAGGCTCAGAGATATTGCTTTGCTCAGGCCACTGTACTAACACAGGTCTGATTCTAGATCTCTGCTTTAGATAATTACATATACATTTTATGAGGTGTTCAAGAAAGGCCTGTGTAGACTAGGTTAGGCTAGGAGGGCTCAGTATACTTTCTGCCTATCCTTCAAATCTCTCTCAAATGCCATCTTCTCCATGGAGGCTTTTCTATCCCTTCCCTCCTGTGCATTTGCGTGTGATCTTTCTTTTCCTCTAAATCTCTGAGTCACTCTATTTATCTTTCTCTCAAAGCAATTAATATCATTTACCAATTATTGTAGTCATTTACATACTTTATCCCTGTACCGACCCTCAACTCTGTAAGATCTACACTGTGAGCTCTGCAAGAGTAGGGGCGCTCATCTTTATGTTCCTCACAGTATCTATCTGAGACCTTGTAAATTCAGAAAATACATGGTGAATTGGGTTGGCAAGGAAGGATGGATTTCATTGTGTGGGGGAATGAATGAGTTTTTAGGACAATATTGTTTTGGTTGGTTCCCTTTGAACTTCTCCTAAAATGGATCCACTGCCATGAGTCTCTAGAGAAATTGATTTCAGACTTGGGCCTGGGCCTACTTAGCATAGAAACATCCCAGGCCAGATTTTAGACTGCTTTTAGTAGCAGTATTAGGGGCTACCACAAAAGAAACTTCATTTATTTTAGGGAATATACCTGGAAATTCAGAAGCGGCAAGAACCCAGAACAAAAGATTTTAAGACCTATATTATAGTCAGCTACTTTTGGGGTTGGTGTGGATCTTGGGCAAAAAATGGCAAGGATGGCTGCTAGCAGAATTGAGAGGGTCTTTGTCTGACATTGGTCATTCATGAGCACAACATGATATTTCATCATAACCTTTATCATAACTTCATAAAGGTTATGAGATTAAACTCATAACCTTTAACTTCAAATATCTTTTGGTGCTTTCTTTCCCTCTCTCCAAAAGTAACTCACCTCCAGTTTTATACTCAAGGTTAGCATTCCCCTTGCCTTTAGAAGTGATGATGTAACATTTGTACGTGCCAGCATCTGCGAGTTTCACGTTTTTCAACCTCAGAGAGGCATTGCCAACTATCACTTGATCAGCAAACACTGCTGTCCGGCCTCTGAACAGTTCGTCCTGGTCTGACAGGTCATCTTTGCCTTCTTTAAACTCATGCACCAAGCCCATAACACCTTCCTTCAGCCATTGTATCACAATATCAGAAAGTTTGATGTCAGGTTCGAAAGTGCAGCTCAGGATTCCATCCTCCCCAATGTTCCCAGCTGAGGTGAGAGTGGTGACTGTGATGGAGTGTGTCCCTGCAATCCAGGAAGCAAGGATCAATGCCCAGGGAAGTGATGGAACTTTCACAACCAAATCCTTCATTACCAAAAGCCAAACAGAGACTTCCGTGATAAATTAGAAATACAGAAGAGCAGAAGAGGCGTATAAAAGGAAAAGAATTAAAAGAGCAGGAAGGCAATACTTTTGATATCTACAACAGATCTGCCATACACAACAGCTTGTGTAAGACCAAGTAACCAAAACCTTGAGGGGCAGCAAAAGGAGAAAACATTAGACTTGGGGTTTGAAGATGAGATTTCAAGTCTTGGCTTTGTCACTTAATAGCTGTGTGACCTTCAATAAGTCATGTAACCTTTCTGGATCTCAGAAAAATGGAGGTAACAAATATATATCTTACCTACCTTAAAGGGTTCTTGTGAGGATCAAATCAAGTGGATGTGAACTTGATTTGCAAACTGTAATTACACATATAAGGTGTTGTTATTCTTAGTTAACTGGACGTGTCAGAGAAGTGAAACCTCATGTCAACTAAATGTGGCTAGTCATTCTGAAGAACACTAAATTCTAAAGTGCTGTTACTTTTATCTCCATTTGAATGAGGAAGAAACTAAGGCATAGAAAAGATAAGTGACTTGGTCAAGGTTATAGTGCTAGCTATGGCATAATGAAGAATGGTACTTAATTCAGTTACTTTTGGTCTAAGATAAAAGCTGCCACCTCCTCTCTGAACATACTATCAGTAGAAATACTAATTATGGTGCCAGGTGTGTCCAATTGCCTCTTCCCCACTTGCCCAGCCCATAGCCCACCCAGTCAGGGAAGGATCAACCAGCTGTTCCTTGTGCACTGGAGGCTGCTGACTGAGGACACCTGTGGGGGTGATTTAATTAACTGAATCTTCTTGAGAGGCCCTTTCTATAGTTTGGATGTGCAACTAAGGAGAGGATGACTTGGAGCCGAAGAGGAGAGTAGAGTAGACACAAAGTGTAGGGGAGGGACCATGAGAGAGAGATGGAGCGAGTCCTCTATTCCAGAGCTGCCTTGGATCCTGAGGGTATTCAGGTCTAGTTCCTGTTCTAGTCTCTGCATATCCTATAAACAAACACCTTATATTAAAATGGCCTGCAAAAGCCTCTCTTCCTTACAGCCAAAAAAGCCCAACATGATGGGTCCTGAACACTTCTCAACTAGACTTTTCATCTTCCTTATTGGTGTTCCTGCCTTTCATCTTTGCCTCCATCCAATCCATTTTACGTGCATTAATCTTACAGGTAGGCCTTCTTAAAGTACAATCTGAACATGTCTGTTTTCTAATCACTAATCGTCCATGGCTCCTAAGGGCTGTGGAATGAATTTCAGATTTTCCAGCATGGTCTTCAAAGCCAATCCCTGCCTAGCACATAGTAAATGCTCTATAGATACTGGCTCTTACTGCCATCTTTGCAGCCTCCTCGCTACATCCTTTCATAGTCCATGCTGTCTGCCTGTATCAAATGATTTCTTATTTTCTGCTGTCAATAAAAAAATACATAAACAAAGCATACATGTGATTTTTCCCTCCAAATGTAGGAGGGAAACATTATGAACATAGGGGTATCCTTGGCTTTTCTCTTCTTCCAGCCCATCAGGGGTTGGAATTGTTTAATTCACTCCTAGGCCTTTATAAAGCAGATGAGGGTAATGAATAAGAGACAGAACTGGAGAAGCTAAGCTAGATGAATTTACAGTAGAAGGAACAGAGAGCTACTGACGGAAGAAAAAATATAGCTAGAAAAAGAGGCAGAGGAAACAAAAACAAGTACATAGCCTGGGTTGGGAGGATGTTTTGGAGGCCTGAGAGCACTGGAGAAGAGAGACTT
Source organism: Daubentonia madagascariensis (assembly GCA_023783475.1). Classification (NCBI taxonomy): domain Eukaryota; kingdom Metazoa; phylum Chordata; class Mammalia; order Primates; family Daubentoniidae; genus Daubentonia; species Daubentonia madagascariensis. The sequence goes on along the minus strand of JAKFHU010000913.1, from coordinate 2,831,489 downwards.
TGGGAGCAGCTGCCGTGCATGGCCATTCATGTGAGAGATTTGGAAGAAAAATTATGAAAGAGGATAATATGAAATTTTTCTGTGTAATATGAATGCAACGCACCTCCATACCCTGCCTTGGCATTTCCTTGAGCACTGCTTTAATGATTCAGTCTGCTTTTCAATTATTTTTACTTCATAGACTGATATCCAAGGCATCCCAGGCTAGCACAATTACACTATGCACCTTCACACCCTTGCTCATCTTGCACCTACAATTCATAGTTCCCACCTCTCCTTTGTCACCAGGTATCCAAATTCTACTTACATTCAAGTCTGTTCAGATGGCAGCCCTCCCATGAGACTTCCACGGGAGGTTTTTTGCCTTGGCAAAATTCGTACATTCTCTCTTTACTCTCCCTTAACATTTTCTTTTACCTTTCTTACAGCAGCTGTCTCCCTCTACCTGGTCTCTCATCTATCTCTGGCGCTAATTTGTAAGATTTTCAAGGGCAGAAACTGTCTTAATCATATCTGTAAGTTCCTATAGTACCTACTGCTATGTTTCTACAGAGAAAAATAATATTTACTGAGTGCATGATTAAATGAATGAATAAATGGAAATCAGTAGAAAGCAAAGCACAGTTTGAGATTACCTAAAATGATTGCAGGAGTAAGGGACATTTGGTGGGATTACTATACCTAAATTTTGGGGAAATGTGAGCCAGTGGGGGAAAAAAGGTAATAAAAACACACAGAGATTCTCAATAAAATCCCTGGATCTGTTAGAGCAAGGGTAAATTTGATGGTTGTTGATAAAGTACCATTAAAGTTGAATTGAAAAATTACTTTTCAGAAAAAATACATGATTAGCACAGTTTATGGAGAGACTGAAATGGTAATGACATATCTTAGTTCAGTAATTATATTACTGAATTAATTTAATGTGTTGGCCTTGAGCCCACAGGTAGGGAATCAGTTTAGATATTTCCTAGAGAACTTAATGATTAAAATTAGGCAGCTGTGGAATGCCCCAGGGACCTGCTGCAGGTTCTAGTCATTTAAGGTTGCATTAATGATGTGGCAGATGGAATGAATGTAATGTCAATTAAATCCCCCCCATATCAAATAAAGAGGAGGAATAAAAGCCAGTAAGAACTTTAAAAAACCACGACTACCTAGCCACTGCTCTGCACCCAGAAAGCAGTCAATAAATATTTGTTTGTTAAGTGAGCAAATGATAGTTAAAAGCGATAAAATAAAATTTAATTTGCAAGCAACAGCATGTAAATATTACTTCTCCTAAAAAGGAGTCTGTATTCAAACTTGCAAACAAACATTGGCTCAAGAAGCATTATGCAGTCTGACCTGACAAAACTCTCTAGGCCTATTGACCACCAGAGATTCTTGTGCTACTTGGTGGGCTAAAGGACAAAAGAGCCCCATGGAATGGGTCAGAGGCTACTTTCTATTGATGTAGAATTCTGTTCAACAGGCACAGATTTTAAGTATTTCACTGGCCTCTAAGATTTCATCAAACCCCTTTAAAATTGGAAGACCCAGCCACTTACTGAAAATGAATTATCCAGCTTGTGAGGGCTAATTACGACCACACCTCTGGTCCGCGTGAAGAAAGGGGGGCCATGAAAGGGCAGCAAACTGAAATCTGAGCAGGTCTGTTGTAGGAGCGAGAATATCTTGGAGAATGGGGATACAGACAACCCAAGGCAAGGATTCTTTATAGAAATTAGGATTCTGGGGCACCCTATAGCACTGGATTAAAAGCTGGAAAATGAATTGTCCTTTGACAAGAGTCAGTAAGACAAGTTCTGTACATTCTTACAGCGTAGAGAACATACTAGAAGTCTTCAGCAGATGGTCAGTCAGCATCTGCTGAAACCCAGCTGTCCAGATAGGCACCACAGCACATGGCTTAAAGGTGGAAATAAAAGACTTAAGCCTGCACCAGTAGAGCCTGGGGTCACACCTGTGAGTGCCACACTTGCCAAAGAAAAGTGCGGGGTAGGGAGTAGCAGCAGTACCTTCTGCGAGAAGAAGTCAGACAGGATACTAGACCAGGCCAGATAAGGGAAGCAGCAGAGCATGGCGTTTGAGAACACAGCACAGGTATCAGGCTGTCTGTGTTCAAGTTCCAGCTCTGCCACTTATTAGGTATGTGACCTTGGGCAAGTTTTCTAAACTTTTTATTCCATAATTTTTTTTATCTATAAAATGAGGATGCTCCCTCAGAGGGTCCCTAAAAAGACTAAATGACACAATGCAGATGAGGTGCTTAATATAGTATCTGACTTTCCACATGCTAAATCTTAAATTGACATCAATATGACTTAACTAAAATCATTTGAATAGATTGCAGATCAGGGTCCCAGGAGGTAGGAAAATAATATTTTACTAAGTGCTTTACTTACAGTGACTCATTTTAAGCCAAGAGAAGTAAGAATGACTATTGCACCCATTTTATGAATGAGGATATTGAGGCTCCATGAGGTTAAATGGCTTACCTAATGCTCTGGAACTTGCAAGTTGTGGAGCCAGGATCAAACCCACTTGTCTGGCACTAGGCCCATGCTCTTTCTACCACATTTTGCCGTTCATTTGTTCATTATACTCAGGGCCAGATTGAGACATGTAGAGAGCCAACTCACTAAACAAATATCCCTACTTCACTTAAAAATAAAAACAATAAAAACTATAAAATAAGTGTAAGAAATGCCAACAAATGTTTAATTATTTTTTCAGATGACTATAACTTTTTTTGAAATTGCAAATAGTTTCCAAACAATTTGTGCAATGCTCCTGTTTTGGTGCCAGAAACACATCCAGTTGGATGGGGCTTATCCAGTGTCTGAAGATGGGGCATTATTAGGAGGCAGTGTCCTCCTGGTAATTGGCTTCCTGCCCTGACCTCCCTAACTTCAAAGGAGGCCTGTCCTGGTATGAACAGGAAATTGTGCAGTTCCTAGGAGGTGCTATATGAATGCATTCATAATAGCAAATTTTTATTAATAGCATTGATGGTATCAATATAAGTAACAATGGCAGCCATTTATCACATACATGTGTCAGGCACTTTGCTCTCATTTAATTCTCACTATGACCCTACTTTACCAGTGAGGAAACTGAATCTGGAAAGTTAAGTTGCATCCCAGAGGACATACAGTTAGTGTCAGATCTGAGATTGGAACGTCTCTGATTCTTAAACTCTTCCACTACACAGAGCTGTTCAAAGTCACCCAATGAGTGAGTAATAGGACAGAGATTGGGCTAAGTATGTTCAGGTGCCTTTTCACTCTATCTCCTTCCTTCTCAAAGGCTCATCCACAAAGGCTTTCCTTTAAACAGGGGTTGATGGGATCCACCTCAGATGCACTTTATGTTTTCTGGGGCCCATATTTAGAATTTGTAAGGAGCAGGATGACTATGAGAAGGTGGCATATGTACAACATCAGGAGAGTTACAAAGAAATATAATTTTTTTCTGTATTTGGGAATATTTTGAAGTCTTTAAAAGTTGTGGTCTCAGGAATCATGCCTGCAAGGCAAACCAGAAAACACCCTTTTCCGCCACAACTCTGTGAATGTTATCATTGGTATAGGGTGGTGGGTAAGAGTGTGGGTTCTGGAAGCAAATTACCAGGGCTTAAAACACAGCCATGCCCACTTGCTAGCTGTGTGTGATCTTACACAAGTTTCTCATCTGAACATAGTAATACTATCTACCTCCTATTTGTTGTCAGTAGTAAATCAGGTAATATATGCAAAGTTATTTAGTACAGTAAGGTGCATGAAGAAATGATTCAAAAGATGTTATCATTGTCATTATCTACTTAATGCTATTTGCTTAATATCAATGTTCTGTGTATTAAACCAGCTAACATTTTATTAAATTCATTTAAAGTGTAATAACATGATACTCTCTGGTAAAAGTTATGGTCCTTTTAATAGTGGCAGTTGAAAAAAATCTAACTGAATAGTATTAAACTAATAAACTTCCCATTTTATCCAAAATAACCGGTTTTCACTCTATGAAATAGGAAGGAGGCAGAAAACCTTTTCATTGGCAGCAGTAGGGTTTTAATATTATTGGTGGTACATTACTGGATTGAGTAGACTATAACTTTTATCCATTTATTCACTCTTCCATGCATCCATCCAATTGTTCATTCAAAAAGCACTTTAGCTGCACCCTCTGCACATTCAAGGAACTGAGTTCAGTTCCCTGAGTTCAGTATAGTGACCTGAAGTCACTATAGCTATGCAGCAGGAAAAGGTGTAACTAGCAAAAATGTTGACTGACTAGGGAAGCTGTGACAATGTGAAAATTCTTGCTAGGTAGTCAAAGGCCACTAACAACCAAAAGATAAACAACTGTCTTAGAATTCTGATGCCAAGCCAGTTAGCCCTAGGCCCAAGAAAGTTTAGTCACTGAGATTTAGAGTGAAGGACAAATACTAGGGTTTTCAAGATCAGGAATAGGGAAAATTATAATTAAGGAAGAGTTAAGCCTTAGTGAGGAAGGTACCAAAATGTACCTTAGCATTAATATCTTTAAAAGTTATTCTAAAATATTTACTTAATTAGTCAATATTTTATTTCCTTATAAAGAATATATATGTGAATATACACACACAAAAATGTATATATACACACATGTATGTTTATAAATGTTTATGTGTAAGTCTATACTGAAGTATAGCATACATATATGAACATCTACACATCATAATTGTACAGCTTGGACAATTACCATAACTTTATCCGATGTAACAATCACCACACCGAGAAACAGAACTTTACTGCCCTCCCAGAAGGGCCCTCATGCCCTTCCTCATCACTACCCGCTTCCTTTTCCCCAAAGGTAAGAACTGCTGTTCTACCTTTTAACAGCAGAGATACATTTGCCTGTTTTTGAACTTTATATATACATGGAATCATACAGAACATACTCTTTTGTGCTCTTCTTTCACTCAACATTATGTTTTGCACATGAAAATGTACTCAGATCAAAACTACAATGAGATATCATCTCACACCAGTTAAAATGGCTTTTATCAAAAGACAGGCAATAATGAATGCTGGCGAGGATGTGGAGAAAGGGGAACCCTTGTACATGTTGGTAGGAATGTAAATTAGTGCAACCACTAAAGACAACAGTATGGAGGTTCCTCAAAGAACTAAAAATAGGACTATCTATGATCTAGTAATCCCACTGCTGGGTATATATCCAAAAGAAGTATATAAAAAAGGTATCTGCACTCCCATGTTTATTGTGGTACCGTTCACCATAGCTAAGATTTGGATTCAACCTACGTGTCCATCAATGGATGAATGGATAAAGAAAATGTGGTACATATACACCATGGAATATTATTCATCTAGAAAAAAGAATGAAATCCCATCATTTGCAACAACAGGGATGGAACTGGAGAACATTAAGTTAAGTGAAATAAGCCAAGCACAGAAAGACAAATCTCGCATGTTCTCACTCATATGTGGAGTTAAATATTAAAATAATTAATCTCATGGAGGAAAAAAAAAAAAGAAAATGTACTCAGTCTCTTCAGTCACCAGGAAATAGAAATTAAAACCACAAGATTCTATAATATCCAGTGTTGGTGAGGACATGGAGTACTGGATCTCTCATGCACTTCTGGTGAAGGGTGAATTGGTAAATCACTTTGGAAAACTGAATGGCAATATCTACTAAAAGCTATTTATTGGATTTTTGGACATATTCTTTTATAAAGTACTTGTTTTAAGATATTAGAAAAAAGAATTAAAAGATGGCCAAATAAAGCAGAAAGAGGAACATTAATAGATATAAAAGCCAAAATTAGTGAAAGAGGAAAACAAATCAGAAAGTATAAATAAACCTAAAGCTTGTTTTTTCAAAACTACTGTAAAGCTAGTAATACCTGTAACCTTGTAAACCTATTTTGATATATGAGAGAGAGAGACAGAGAGAAAGAGAGAGAATGAATATGACCAAGATTAGGAATAGGAAGAGAGATAAAATAACATAAAAATAAAGTGAATTATAAAAGAATATTGGAATGAAACAGACTAGTGAATTCAGAAACAGATCCCCACACATATGGATATTTGACTTATGACAATGATGGCACTGTAGAGAAAAGTGTGGGAAGGACAGTGTTTTCAATAAATCGTGCTGGGTTTACTGGATAGCCACATGGAATAAGGGAATTTTGACCCCTATATCTTGCACCATGCATACAATGAATGCTAGATGGCTTGCAGATATAAATATGAAAGATAAAACAATAAAGCTTCTACAAGATAACCTAAAAGAAAATCTTCACAACTCTAAGATAGACAGAGATTTCTTAAACAGGTTACAAAAAGCTCTAAGTATAAAGGAAAAAGATCAATGAATTGGACTAAATTACAATTAATAACTTCTGTTCATTGAAAGACATCATTAAGAGAGTGAAAAAGCAAGTCATGGAGTAGAAGAGATTCGACACTACATATAACCAATTTGTATTCAGAATATATAAAGAATCACCTACAAATCAAAAAGAAAAAGACATATAACCCAATAGAAAAGTGGACAAAAGACAAAATATATATGTTTGATGATAAGGAAAGTGGGGAAGGGTGTGAATGTCATTTCCAGGCAAACACACCTATAGCAAGTTTTCCCAGCTGAGGCCTTGTGACTCTGTTGAGTGGCAGCGCACCCACACTAGAGGGAGTGATGGAGAGGCAGCTGGAACTACAGAAACTAAAGCTATGAAGTGACAGCTTTGGTCACAAAGTTAAATGTATTGGCCTGAGACGAGTGGTTTATGGGAAATAAAGCAAACCGTTTGCCTCAGAGAAGACAGTTGCTGGCCTTAACTCACTCACTGTCATAATTAAAGTGGCATCCATAACAGATGCTTCAGAGGAATGACCCACACGGAAGAGGAAAGAGAAGGCTTTTCCTGAAACTGACACCCATTAGCTGCATTTGGAAACTAACCCTCCACACCCCAATGGCACCTGTTTCCTACATGGTACAGTAGTCATGACTAGTTTTCTCTTTATGTAAGACTCCTGTGTACAAAGACTTGATATTCTTTAACATTTCAGCTGAAGCTTCATTGCAAAAAAATCATCTGCACAGGTCAACCATCAATAGAATGGCTCAGATGCAGCACTCTTCCTATGATCCCAGAATGACATCTTCAGCACTGACTGGTAGACAAACTACTGATAAACATCTCATTTGATTGTCTCAATTAGCTTCTGAGGTGGACATTATTTCTCTACTCTAAGAACGAGGAAACTGAGGCCCAAGGAGTTACATGACTAATGTGAAGAGCACACAGTAAGTAGAAGAATGAGTGCTCTCCTCTGAAGTGTTCTGGGTTTCAAGCTCTGTGCTCTTTCCATGCTGCCACACTGAGTGATTGGGGGTTTAGTGGTGAGGGGTGAATGGATCGTAGTAATGCAAGAAATCACATACCTGAAATACCAAAGCCAATGAGGAGTACAATCGCTCCAGCCAAAGTAATGATGATGCTAATAATGCTACGGAAAGAGAGAGAGAGAAACAGGAAATTACTTCTTCATTCCATTTGACATGCTGCTCTGTGACCGGGGTACACATCTGTCATGGATAAGGTGTGCTACATAAGGCATCTTAACTTTTTCTTCCACATAAGCTCCTTCCTAGAAATAGGTACTTTAGAAAGGAATTTCAGCATTTCCATCCCCATCCCACTGGGACTCCAGGATCGATTAAAGGAGTGGCCCTTTGATCTGCCTGTGTCCTCTTACTTTCCTATTTCCAAGTCAGAGAAGACTGTTGGGGCAAGACTGATGAAAATATCTCTATAATGCCAGGTGCCACCTGGGGGGGACTGGTCCCATACTCAGCCTACCCTGAGCACCGCTGTCCACCCTTTTCTATCATTTGTCTACCTGTCTTGTCTCTTTCCACAGATTTTAAACTCCACTAAGGACAGTGGTCATGTCTTCTTCACTTTGTACCCACACACACCTAGTCCACTGCACCCATAGGTCCTCAGTGGGAGTTTTTGTCTTATTAAAAATAATACATACATACTGCAGAAAGTTTAGAAAATATAAAGAAGCAAAAACAGGACAATAAAATCACCTGTAATCCCATCATCCAAGCACAACCACTGTTAACTTTTTGATATATATCCTGCCAGTTTCTAATTAACAGATTAACAAATGACACTTCAGAAATAAAATAAACAAATAAGAAGCATTGCTTATATCTGCTAAGTGCTGGAATTATGTAGCAGACATGTTGTTCTAAGAAGCATTTGTGACTTATATCATTTATCCATTCATTAACCTTAGGAGAAGAACAAACTTATTATCTCCATTTTATAGATAAGGAAGTGAGATGGGGAGATTAAGCATCTTCCCTAAAGTCACACAGTTGGCAAATGGCAGAGCTGAGATTAGAATCTGGCTCTCGAATCTTCACTCAGCTACCTCCTATACTGCTTCCCAAGGGTAGGGCTCAAAGATGGGGCATGTGCCTCCTCTCTGCCTAGGGGAACCCATGCTTCATGAGGAGGCAGAGCAGAGACACAGGTCAAAGCAGTTCTTGGGAAGCCTGCCCATTGCCGCCTGCCCTGGTGCCTACATTTTCAGACAGCCATCCTCAGCCAGCCTCTCACGCTGCTGCCAGTTCACATGTCCCCACGCCCACGCTGATGTCACTCAATCGGTAGGACAAAGGAAAGACACAAGGAGGCAAAGAACGATGCTATAGAGAGAAAAAGGAAGCATAGGGCATTTCACTTTCTGCACTGAATGGGCTCATTGTACCCTGCTCCCCTTGGCCGGGTTGGGCCTGCCAGACAGAAACAACAGGCTTACAATAAACAACATAAGTAAACAGTTCCCCTGGAGGTCAAGCTCTCATGAGGTGCAGCCATGGGGACAGCAAGTGAAGCTTTTGAAAATGGGGCGTCTGCTAAACTGATTCCAAGAGAAGACCACAACCGACCACCTCCCCTTTCTGTGCAGGCTCAGTTCTTACTGGTCCAAGTGTGTGAGAACAGCTAGACAAACTCATAGCGACAGACACCATCTGGCTTTCTTTGACTACTAAGCCAGACAGCCAACTTGCATTTGTGACCCAGGGTTTTCACTTACTTTGGATAAATTACTTCATCTCTCTGAGACTCAGTTCCTTTATGTGTATAACGGGAATAAGAGTAATTCCTGCTTTGCCTACTAAAAGGTATTATGAGTTGTATGTGTCCCCCCCAAAAGTCACGTGTTGAAGTCCTAACCCCCAGTACTTCAGAATGTGACTTTACTAATAGAAACAGAGTCATTGCGATGTCATCAGTCAAGAAGAAGTCACACTGGAGTAGGGTGGGGCTGGGCCCCTGATCCAATATGACTGGTGTCCTTATAAAAAGGGGAAATTTGGACACACACACACACACACACACAGGGAGAATACCATGTGAAGATGAAAGCAGAGATCTACAAGCCAGGGAATGCCAAAGATTGCCAGCAAACCAGAAGTTAGGACAGAGGGATGGAACAGATTCTTTTTCACAGCTCTCAGAAGGAACCAACCCTGCAGACATGTTGATCTCGACATTCCAGCATCCAGAACTATGAGAAATAAATTTCCATTGTTTAAGCCACCCAGTTTGTGGTACTTTGTTACAACAGCCCTAGCAAACTAACACAAAAGTGTCATTTTAGAATCAAATTAGACAGTTAATGTGGCATAATTCATAAAGGGCTATTCATCTATTACTTTTTACTATAAATATATTTTACCTGTAAGCTATTTGCTGTGAGTTCGTTGCTAAAAGCTATAACTTTTAAGGAGTGGGGGTGCTGAACAGCAAGACACTGAACAGATACCTGGACACTCTCCAAGAGGAGGGGGACAATGGCGGTTGTGTGTTTCAGTCAAAGCAGCTGAGCCCCTCCATCACCCCCAGGCCCACATGTTGTGCTTGCTGTGAAAGCAGAACCTGCCATCTGTCACCAAGTTCCCTATCCAAGCAGGAATCACCTTGAGGTTTGCTCTGAACCAGTATTCCCCTGGGAAAAATCTCAACCTCCAGAGCTTTGGAAAGAGAAGCAGGAACTACAAGAGCAGCCAAATTAAATAATTCCTCTCCGTTGCTTATTAATTTTTTTAAAAAGATGAATAAAATATTTCACATAAGGTGTTCTTCTTACATTGCCTTCTGGTCTTTACTCCTGGAATAATTTCCAGTAACTATGCTACAGGCAATTTTTAATGCAAAACTATGTCCTCTAACCACTGCATTGGAATTCACAGTGCACATTTCTTACACACTCCTTACAAAAGGGCCCAAATAAAAATCAATGTTTTTGGAAGACTTGTTCATTTAGTAAATATTTATTACACATGTACTATGTGAAAGACATGGTGCTAGGCAATATGAAGGAAATGTAGAGATGAAGAAAACAAAGTCCCTGCCCTCAAGGAACTTATAGTTAAATAGAGGTCACACACACACACACACACACCTCCCTGTGTAACAATACAATGCAGAATGTGATTAGGGCTTCAATAAAGAGAGGAACAAATTCTCATAGGAATTCTAGGGCGGTAAGAAGTATTCAAACCTGGGGGAAACAGAGAATCTAAGTGCATGAAAAAATTTCAAAGAAAGTAAAGAGAAAGACTTTGTTCAGAAATATATTTAGCTAATCTATGTTGCCACACACTGTCTGTCAAGGCAGAAACACAAGGAAGAGATGTTATTTCTGTTGCACTGGGGGAGGACTGTGGAGGATCAGGGTCACACTTTAGTACTCTGGGCTGGGAGGTACTTCCAGAGGCTGCAGAACTCACAGCTTCCCAGGTGAGGGGCCAGCTTTGTGGCCCGGAATTCTGCCAAACACATCCACCCTACCTGAGGATGGCCATGTTCAGTTCCTTCACATGTCTTTGCTGCTGCTGTCTTCAGCAGCACTTGAAAGAAATATGGCATTTGTTAAAATATGATATGTGTGTTCCTGAAAAACCTCACATTCTGCATAATCGCACAATAAAGATAACAGGGCTTGTAGGGAAAAAATAGGGTTAAGGGCAGACCACTCAAAACCTATGCAACTTTGTAATTGGTCTACTAACAGACACAATAATTGGTACCTGGGGAGATAACTTGGATAGCCAAGGCAGGCAGCTCAGTAGGACCAGAAGCTGCTTCTGGGAATATGAAAAATGCACAAATATAATAAAATAAACATGCTGGCTTGTAGGTGCTGTGAGCCAGTGGGGTTGCTGTGAAGGTGGGCATAGGGGAAGTGCAACCTAGGACATGAAAGGCCAGGATGTGCTTCTATGGAGAGGGAGCCCCAAGTATAGGTGCTCATTCAGAAATTTTTTAAAAATGAAATAAAAATAGAGCTGAAAGCCATGCTGAGCCTTTACCACTGAAGTTGTCATTCTATTCTGCTATTTCAGCTCTACTTGCCTTGAAAAAAATGCATACATATGAACCAACACAACTTCCATGTTGTACTGCCATCATTCCTCTATTTTCCAACCACACATGAGCTAAGTGGTGCTACATATTGCAGCAGGTAGACTGTATTACACTAGTACACATCAAGAAATAAACTAGGATAGAGACACCTGTCTCTTAAGGACAAATTTTCATTGTGTCAGAGGTCCATGAGAGTGGTAAACAACAGCTAATGCTCATCAGGCATGTTCTGTGTGCCAATGTTCTACATACAGCATCTCGTTCAATCCTTACAACCACCCTATGAGGTAAGCACTACTACCATTGCCTTTTTATGTATGGGGAAAATGAGGCTTAGGTTAAGTAACAGATGAAGCTCTTACAGGTAGGAAGTGGGAAAGTCAGGTTTCAAACCCAGGGAGTATGACTTATGAACTTGAGCTCTTAGCTATGAGCCATACTTCTAGAAAAAGTCCCATATGGCAGTAGGCCACAAGTTTAGAAGCCTCCTCTCCCTGCCGACCCCTGCATATTTCCTCTAGCTCCTTTTCTGAAAACAAGAGCTTTCTGGATCTGCTATACAGTGTGTAGAGCCCACAGTCTGGAAAACATAAAATGTTCTTTGTTTTGTTCAAACATGAATGGTTTCTATGCTGTCAAGTTTCTGCCTCCTTCTCAAACACTGACAGAACTGAGAGATACCACATTCCTTATAGATTATTAGTTTAGCTCCACTTGTGTAATTGATAAATGTTTAAAACTCTGAAAACTAGATTAAGTTAGTGAATGTGTGGTTAATTTGAATATACCAAGTAGAATATTTGAGTAAATCAAGTTGCAGCAAACATATTACTTTGTTCATAAACTAACAAAGTGACTAGGTTTATAAAGAATGCTGAAATTGAAGACATTTATTTCAACATACCCAAAAAGTTTCTCTTTTCCCCCTCCATAAAAGGAGAAAAGGAATTATTTTAAACATTATGTGGAACAAAGCACTGGGCTTCAAGATAAAATTATTTAACTATTTCCTGGATATTGATAAGTATGGGTTTCAGTTTTCCGAGAAGCTTAGATTGTTGTCTACTCAAGTTTTTTGGGTTTTTCCCTGAAGAATCCAGGGTATGGAGTATGTTTTTGGGTCTATACCCCTCTCCCCTGTATCTCTTTAAGATGGTAAAGTTAAGCCAGCTTTGTTCCAGGGAACCGAGAGCAGGAGCATCAAGAGCGGTGGGTGGAGGCTTAAGAAGAACTTGGCAAAGAGGAGGAGCCATTACATGGGGTTGAGGCAAGAGAGAGGGCATCCTTTCTGGGCAGCCCTGCTCTGTCCTCAGGGCTTTAATGGCAGTGATGGCCAGGTTTTGTGTTTGGGAAAGGGATTTTAGGGAATTGCATATAAGAGACTTGGCTGCTGTTGAGGTACCCTCTGTTTCTTCTAGCTGCCTTCAAGAATCTCAACACAGTATTGTGGATTCCTCCAAAGCACAGGCCCTAGGATTACATCATGATTGGGTCCCAGCAGCACAAAACCAGGGAAATGTGGCCAGCAAATAGATTTCATCTTGCATGCCAACAATCATTTGATTGATTAGTAGTGGTGGCCTAGAATATTGTGTTGGAAAAGATTACAAGGTTGCCTCCAGGCTCACAGGGAGAAGTGCCACCACTGATTAGTGTTTTCCAAGTGAGCATGCAGACCCGGTGCATGCCATCCCTAGATTAGTAGCAACACATGAAAGGGGGATTTAACTGACTACTAACTACAGAACTACCAGTATCTTAGGCTAATTTAATCAAATGTAATGACAGTACAGTGGGGGTGTTAGCTGACACTCTTTTATGCACATTTTTGGCCCACACTTTAAGAATAACACTGATTAACATGTGTATTTAGGACAAGATTTCTCAACCTCAGCAGTACGAACTCCTTGGGCTGGATAATTCTTTGTTGTTGGGGGCTGTCCTGTGCGTTGTAGAATATTCAGCAGCATTCCTGGCCTCTACCTTCTAGATGCCAGGATCACTCCTACTGCTGTTGAGACAACCAAAAATGTTTCCAGACATGTCACCCCAGTTGAGAACCAATGATCTGGGAGAAGTGAGACCAGGGTGGTGGTGTGATTAGGAACCATATCTTTTAAAAATAGTTGAAGGAACTGGGGTGGTTTAATTTAAAGAAGAATAAATGTAATGATGTCATTTCAGTGCTTGAAAGGTGCTGTTTTCCATCACTCTGGAGGAAGAAACAAAGCCACTGAATGAAAGTTGTATGAGATTAGATTTAGATTCAATATATAGAGAAACTTTCCAACAGAGCTCTCTAGTACTGGCCCGATATTGCAGAATGCCCTGTCACTGGATGTACATGAACAAACAAGGGCTGAGTAACCACTTAGGGAGAGCAGTGGGTAGGGAAGAGTTTCTAGCACCAGATAAAGATTCAAACAATTTTGAAAGTCTCTTTCAATGAGTTACATGATTCTGTAATTGGGTATTCCCTGGGATTTGCTCTGGTCTTGCCCGCACCACAGTTGTGTATTCTGTGTACACCTCCTAAAACCTTTGCTAATAATATAACAATGATAGCTAATATTTACTTGAGTGCATTGCCTCATTTATCTCATTTGATCTCCACAACAGCTCTGTGAGATAGATACTATTATCTTTGTTTTACAGATGAGGAAGTTGAGTCCTAAGGTTAAGTAACTCCCCTGAGGACTCACCCCTGGGAAACTAGAGCAGGATTAGACTCAGGTCTGAGATGCCATCATCATTGGTCTTATTCATTATCCTGTAGTTTATTATCTATAAATCCAAAGTTTTATAAATCTCAGGGTTCAAATTAGTTGCCAGGCTTGTGTTTTGTGCAATTGTAACCTATGGAAGGACAGCATGCACAGTTTTACATAGATGGAAAAAATTCTTCTGCCCCTGGAGGCATCTTTTGTCTGAGGTTCTGGGAAGAAAACTGGAAGAGGAATATCAGCTGGAAAATTCCAGAATGTTGATAAATAAATACCTTCCCTTAAACAATATTTAAATCTGCAGCAAAGCCATTCTATCTTATTCTTAAGCCTGCTCTATTTATAACTGTCCCCCTGATTGCCGTGAAGCACACATTAGCATTTCATCATCCTTGCACACACTGTTTTCCACTGGCACAAGCAGAGTGAGACAAAAGTCAATACAAGGTTGATTACTAGTCCTTTTCCTGATCATACCTGTATTTCCCGTTCCTCCTTATTCTCACTACAGAGAAAAAAAAATTGCCAGAAGCTTCCTGGCAGCAGTATAACTGATCCCATTGTGTTTAATAACAAACACACTTCAAATCTTTTATGGTCCCTCCCACAAAGTGCCTGCACTGTTAGGAAGGCTGGGTATCCCATAAGCAGTCTGTGTGTTCTAAACTGAAACAGCTTGATTGTATGTCTTCCAAACAGGGGGTTAGGAGAGATTTCAGGCACTCATGTCACCAGCACCGGGTGAGGTCTGGCTGCTAAGGAACCCTTCCTTTTCCCTGCGATTGTGGTCCCGGCTGCTCTTCCATTCACCTGACTCCTCCCCACCTGGCTCCAGGTGTCACCTGGCTTTGCCTTCCTCTCCCACCCCTGCTCACCCCTCCTCCTCCAGCCCATGCATAAGGGCAGGAGCACTGCTGGGAGACAGCCTGGTCATCTGTGGAATGGATGAAACAAGGAGAAGGCACAGCTACCCCCATCCTATCAGCTCCACAGAGAACCTAGCAGCACTGCGCTCAGCCCACACCTGCCTCCAGAACCAACACTACTTTTCCACAGTGTGTTGTGAGGGCCCAGAGAAACAAACTATGCTTTGTAAAGTGCAAATATTAGCTGTTATTTTTAAACTCGAAACATTAATTTTTATTTTTACCCCTCCTCACTATCCCCAAATTTAAATGACTCGAGATTGCTTATAAAGTTCAAACTGAGCCTGGAATTTTAGGCCATCCTAAAATGCTCCAAGCTGTTTTTCTAACCCTTTTCCCCTTCTGAAGCCCCGTGTTCTCATCTGTTCATCGTCCCCTGTGGCCCTCTGCCTAGAACACCCTTTCACCTCCTCTTGGGTCATCCAAAGCCCAGCTCAGCTCTGTCACTGTCCCTGAAGGCCAGCCCAGAGTGTGCTCTCCTTTCCTTTCCTTAAAGGATTTAAGGGGGTGGGGCAGGAAGGTGAGCCACAGAAGGCTGGACCTGCAGGGGGTGAGGGGTGGGGGGAGAAAGAGAGAGAGAGAGGCAGAGGCAGAGGTGGGATAAGGCCTCCACTGGGGTTTAGGGTGGGAGCTGGGCCAGGGAAGCCAGGAAAGGTCTGAGGGAAGGACAGGGCAGGCTCCCTCTGGGGAGAGTGCATATCTATTTAGCCTGTCCTCCCATCAGTCACAGTGGTCATAAGTCACTGTGATCATAAGTCACCATGATCGGGGCCTCAGGCAGATGGATGGCCTGACAGAGCGAATGATCTATAATCTAGATTACCTTTGCAACACCCTAAAGCCACAGTGACTGTTCTGACTTTTCGTTCCTTTTCTTGCCTTCAGGAAACCTGTGCCTGTCACTGACGAGATTCAAAGAAGTGCTTGGGCTGGTCGCCTCTCAGAAAGCCTAGCCCTGGGATTAGTTTGTTGTTTATTCATTAATAAAGCTGAAAACAAGTACATCTATTACCCTCAGAGCTTTTCTCTACCAAAGCACGTGCACCTGTCTTAGGCAGCCTGATTCCTCTATGTTCTGAAACAGGGCACAATGTCATATTTGTAGACCCTAAGGCTTCTGTCATCCACAGTTTTTTCTTCTTTAGTAATGCCAGAGAGTCTTCCCAGTGAAAAGTGGACCGTGTATCCTGGAGATCATTAGGGGATATATTGTTCAGTCTTCCAAACCTCCTACGAGGAGTTCTTTGCCTACGAATCCTTGCCTGTTGGGACCAAACTCTCATATTTTAGACTTGGGCACGGTTCAGCACGTGTGACTATGTAAGGCAGATATGACTGTGTAAGGCTTGCGAGAACTGAGGTGTGAAAATCAGGCTGCCAGACCCATCCCTTAGGGCGTGGTTTGCCTGAGCCAATTCCCCAGCTGCAGACCCTGGGCTGCTCTGGACCATGACAGCCCTTGCCTGCCTAAACCAAAGATGGTTCTGAAACCCAAGATAGGGGAGACGCTCCCTGTCGTAGGATGGACGGCTGTCCTTGAGTTGAACCCTTCTGTGGGCCTGCCCATCTGTAACAGACACAAGGGAAGCCTCCCTGGCCTTCTAGCCTGGAATCTGTAGTCTTCTGTCCCCTGGAGGTGGCCTTCCACCCTGTACCTTGGGATTTCAGATTCTGCTACTTGGTCATTTCTTTCTGGTCCAGCCTGATTTCCAGGGCACTGACCTTATCTTTCTCACATAGATTTCAGCATTCCCCCTGATAGGGACTCCTAGCCTGATGCCATATGCAAGAAGGGCCTGCTGTGTCCTCCTGTACCTACCCCTACCTCTGGTTCCTGACCCTCATGGGCCACCCTGACCCACTGCAGCCCAGGGCCTGGCACTGATCCAGGGATGTGCTACAGGGTGCTTATGAATCAATAGACTTCTGTTTTATTTTCTGACTAAGGCTTCTATACATTCAGATATCTTTTTTTTTAAAAAAGGATAAGATTATAAAGTGTTGATTTAAGCATAGAAAGTAAAGAATTCATACTAATCCTACAAGTTTAAAAAGTTTGAACACAAATACAAGCTCAAGAAGAGTTTACATAAATTCGTGAATACTTTATCCTATTTCTTTTTCATTTCTGGCCCTCCACATTCATTATAGACTACTCTGGTCTCTAAATATGCCAAGCCAGTTCTTGCCTCTATGCCTTTGTTCATGCTCTTTTTCAAGTTCTTGGAACATGGTAGGAACTTGCTAAATGCTTGCTGAATAAATGCTCCACCTTACAGATTGCTCCTCTCAGAGTGTCTAGCACATAGTTGTTAAAATAGGTTGAATTAATGAATAGATAAATATCTGTACTGTGCTACCAAGGGAAACTAACACATTCTTAACTTTTGAGAAGCCACTTACGGGAGAAATTATTTATCTTCCTCTCTAAACAAAAACAATCTTTTAAAAAATTGTGGTATGTGAAATCTTGCTGATACTATGAATTATAACAAAATGCCTTGGATGGTTGGATGTGTAAGACCTGGTTAGCTGTAGTCAAGAAAGGAACCTGGACAAGGAATTAATTAATAATAACTACGCTTGATTACTTGTTAAACTTGAGTCCTCTTGGTCGTTTCTCTCCACAAATGAGGTACAAAATAGGAGGGTCCCTCTAAAAGAAAAAGGACTTTGTAGGAAATGAAGAGGTAAATTTCCAGCAATAATGCATACTAAATATCCATTTAAAAGGAACAACCTTACTAAGAAACACTAAAAATACTGAATTAAAAAAAAAACAGGACAAAACCACACATACATTTTTGAATATTTGGATTTGCTGGCAAGAAAAATAAGGGAAATTTGTAGAGGCTAAAAATGTCAAAACAAGAATCCAGACTGGTAAGAGAGTGCCGAACACACTGGCTGTGTATTCCAGTGACTAGAAGCTTTTGTCTTAAGTGCCATGCAGAATACCAGAGGCAAAGCTAGGGGCCATATAAGCCTGGGACTCATAAGCTAGGCCCCCCACCACCTCATCACCAAAAGGCCATGACCTCACTTGGTCTTGGCTCTGGGTGAAGAAAAAAACATTCCTTGAAATTGTGTATATATAAGCCAGTCACCACGCAGGTTTGAGGCCCGAATTCACAACACCTCCAGTCCCAAAGAACCTTAAACTAAGAATTAACTTAAAAGGGTTCCTAGTTGGTAAAGTTCCGATGCTTGATAGAAACAAAACTATTCTCTGAAGAAATGCACCCTTGACCCAGGCCTCAAAGAATTTTAACAGATAAAATCCCCCCAAATATGAGCTCATAATACAAAATCACAAAGTACACAAGGAAAAAGCTGCCATGAGCAGGAGTTGATAGAAACAAGGGGCATAAAAGACTTCAGATGTTGAAACCATTAGATACAGAATATAAAATAAGCCTTTTTAATATGTTGGAATACATAAACGAGGGAATGGAAAGCCTCCAAAAGGAACAAGAGGCTAAAAAACCTGACCAGATGGATTTGAAAAAGAACCAATCAGAACATCCAGGAATGAAAAATAAATACAGTTGAAATTAGAAACTCACTGGACAGGTTAAGGAGTCAATTGGATACAACCAGAAGAGAGAATTAGTTAAGCAGAGGTAAGAGTTGGAGGCATCACACACGAGGCAGTATAGAGAAACAGAGATTGGAAATGTGAGGGAGAGGGGAAGACACGTGAAGACCAAAAGTGAGAAATTTTAATTTCCATCTACTCAGAGGTCCAGAGAGAAAGAAGAGAGAATGAAAGAGAAGCAATTTCCAAAGAGAAAAAGACTGAGTCTATCCTAGTATTTCTGAAAGATCCCACTCTTCAGATTCAGGAAGCTCGATGAATCTCAAGTAGGATAAATAAAAAGAAAACTATAATAAGACACTTCATGGTGAAATTGGAGAAGAACAAAGACCAAAAAGATATTAAAAGCACTAAGAGAATAGACAGATTGCCTAAGGAGGAATGACAATCAGACTAATAGCTTACTTTCCAAAGTAATGAGAGAAGCCAGAAAAATGATGGAATTATATCTTCAAAATGCTGACAGAAAAGGAAATGTGAGATAGGATGTATACCTATAATATCCAGCAGGTATTACAGACACTAATATGACATGTGAAGAATCTGTGGCTGCCATTAATTAAGGCTTTATGTCGATTAGAGAGACTACTAGATGCCACTACCATAAAAGCAAGATTTATACCTTCACCAAACGATAGTCAGCCTTGATGACCATCTGAAGACTCTGTGTCAGGCATATTGAATAAGTTAGAGAAACAAGTCAAGGACAAAGCTTTTCTGTCCAGGGGTCCAAGTTATCAAAAACTTTAAGAAATGGACCAAAACAAGCATTTATTGGGCCAGCCTAGACTCACCTGAAGCCTACGCAGCACTGGGCTACCTGCTAGGCAGACTAAGCTTATCCTTCCAGCACTAGCAAAGCAGGGGTGGTAACCTGTCCCTCTCACCAAGGCCGACACACTCACAAAAGGGGGCCAGAGATAAAAGTTAAGGTTCAATGAACTTATGTAGAAATTGATAAGCAGGAAAACTAGAAGGAAGTGGTTTTTTTAAAAATTATAGCTTGTATGTACACTATTTGTTTTATAGTTCAGTATTCTTTATACTTTGAATTACCTGCTAGTTGGTAGGGGCATTGATGGGCACTCTTACCATCTTTTTAATACTTACAGTATATTTCTGAGCTTGAGGGGGAAATATTTAAGGTCCAGGGAGGGAACTACCTTCTTCACTTGGTGCCTTTCTTCATGACGTAAGCATGTAACATCTATAGAATAGTGCCTGGCATGTAGCAGATGCACTAAAAATGTTGGTTCCCTTTCCTACTACCAAGGGGCCAAGGCCCATAGCAAGAATCTGGGTGACTGTGGATACAAAGTGTATTGTATTTCAAGGCCAAAGGGGTAGACAGTAGAGTTTAGGGAGGAAGGTCTCAACCAGAGACACTTAGAGATTCTGTTAAGAATGGAGACTCCTGCTAGGCCTGGAAGCAATGCCAAACCCATTTTCCTTTGTTCTAGAAACTAACTGGCTTTGCCTCTCACTAACCCAGAGATGAGAAAAGGAACCAATGCTGGTTCTTTTAATGCTGTCACAGCTAAGTCAAATTTTGACTTAAATTTAAGAAGTTGGGATAAGAAACTAGCTCTGTTAGCTTTATATTTAAGAATGTTTCTTAGTTTCTTCCTCCTTTTAGGCATATCTTACTCAAACCAAAGACAGAAACAATTTTTCATATTTCAGTGAAATACAACAGTTCTGGTGGCACTGGAGCTGAAAAACCCAAGAAGGACCAGCAGGGTGGTGGCAGCATAGACTGGGGCCTGGAAGGAAAGAGCCAGAACTGACTGGGATGTTAGTCCTTTTCCATCTGGGCAATTTTCCTCCTACCTCATGGAAACCAACCACATTCTGCCAGAGGAAGTTTCCACGGGCTGCCATCAGAATCAGGATATAGCTAGGTTGGGGATGTCCTGATCATTGCCCAAGTGGCATTTCTTGCATGAAATTCTGCTTCATTGCTGTGAAATGTGGTTCCTCATTATGGGAGCTATCTTTTCCAAAAATTGGAAATGTGGTTCAACAGTGGTCATGAATGCTACTTCCAGATGCAAGAGGTCTGAAAGGCATAGTTTAGATTCACAACTATTTGAATTTTTGCAGTATTTCCATGGCTTGGAGGGATGGTAGGTAAAATAACTGAAATTAGAACAATCCTGTTAAATCTGAGGCACATAGCTAAGGTGTGGGTGGACCCTCCAGGAGGCATTTTTTTCTTAGTGTGTAAAGTGGATCACACCTGCTTAGAAAGCCAAATGAATGTCCTAAGGATTTTGGGACTCAGCAGCATGGACTTCAATCAAGACCCTGGTCACAGCTTCTTCCTTCCCGCCTCAGTAGTATGAGAGGCGCAAGCTTATTCTTAGGCTTTTTTAGTATTTTCTTTGCAATTTTATGATGCCATGTTTTATGTTAGGATTGAGGGCTGGGAACGTGAAACGAACTACTTATTGTAAAGGAAAATAAAGAATTGGATGGGATGAATGCAAGGAATGAGAAGGTGGGTGTAGTGGACGGGCCCCTTATTCTCCCTCCCCACTTCAAGCCCAGATGTCTCTGTACATTCACAGATGCCACGAAGCCGTGGGCACCATAGGGAGACACGTCTGAATTACCCAGGCCTCTGAACTGGCCCTGTTCTGGAATTCCTGAGGGCAGATTCCGAGAGGATTACTATTTTTACATTTGGCTGCTAACATTTCTGGACCTCTTTTCAAACCCTTAAAAAAGGATATTTTTACTATCCACTTAACCAATTAAACAATATTACCAAGAACCTATCATTTAATTGTTCCTTCAGGCACTTGAGTAACTGTGTGACAAATCAGTAGCACTTGTTCTGAAGCATGAAGTTCCCAACAATATACATATCCTTTCGGCTCACTTGTAAGCCACACAGACTCCTCATTCTTTAGTGTATGGCCTTCCTTCTAGATAATTTTTGAGGGAAACTCCTGGCAATGTTTATCAGAAACTGTCCCTGTGTTCTCATTGTACCTGGTACATTTCTCCATCATGAACTTTCACATTGTATTGAAATTATCTGGTTACACATTTTTGTCTCCTTTAGCCTCCTCTAAATTTCTCAAGAACAGGGATTATATCTTTTCATTTTTGTGTAATAGGATGTTAAATTTAAAGTTTAACTGAGGTTCCAAGATACAATAGATGCTGCATACCAAAGTGAGGTACCACATCACTATGCAGAGTTCAAGAAGGGAATCTTTGACAATAATTTCTATAATTCCTACCCACCTCACTCACTTTGACAATCATTTCCATAATTCTTAGCCACCTCACTCAGACAAAGGATATAAAAAGGGCCCAGAGTAGGAAGAGAAGATTTTTGAAGATATTTCTTTGGAGAAAAATTTTTTTTATGTGCTATGAGAACATATTCCTCCCCCTCCCAAACACACAAATACAAAGCTTAACTTGAAGAGCTTGTTATATGCTCCTGCTGGGGAAAGGTGGGGGACATCATGGATTAGAATCTGTATTATACTTGAGAAATTCAGTGGGGTCTAGAACAGATCAGAGAGAGAAAGAGAGAAACAGAGAGAGAGACAGAGAGACAGAGACAGAGAGACAGAGAAACAGAGAGGAAACACAGAGAGCTGCATTTGGGAAATCACTATTCTTTTATAAGGCAAGGAATGTGTGTTTTTCCAGCAGGGCGGATATCCTAGAGCCATGCTGAGTCCTCACCAATAGTAATACTGGGAGAGGGGACTTAAGCAGTGAGAGTCACGTGTGAAGTGGACTTTTGGAAAACCAGGGGCTAAAGCCACAGCAGGCAGTTGAAGGAGAAACCAAGTTTTCGTTAGAGGCTTCAGAAGTTTCATCCTGTATTCCCTACTGAATGCACTTTAAAAGATCAGAGGGAGATAAAAAGAAATTTTTGCTTTGATTATAACTACCGGTCATGCTGGATAAATTTATTAGTCACATTTATTTCACCAAGTGTCAGACATCATGCCTGACTCATCCTAGGCATTTGATAAATGCTAAACTGAGCTGACCTGATTTTGGAACACATTCTTTTTCTACTGTATCAAAATATGTCCATGAGACAGCCCAACTGAATGGCAGTCCATATTTTTATCTCAGGGTTATGGTTCCTTAAATTACAGTTTGGAGCAGGTTTTATGTGAATTAAAATTAATAACTAAATATAAGTACACATTTAGAAATCAGCGACGTGATCTTGTTATTATAAAACATATAGAGTCCAGATGTCTTGTGGTCCAGTTTTTGGCAATGTCACAGTAAAAGAAATATCAGTCCAGCAGAAAAGTTTAAGTGAAACCAATGAATATCTAGAAAAATATCAAAGGCAGTACATGGATAATACACAGCAGAACTTCCTTTTTAAAAAGTCCTTTTTCCCAACTTGTATCTTTCTTATTAACTCCCCAAACTTTTCCTTTCCTGGAATTTCCCCAAAACTCTCTCTGTAATCCACTCCTTAGTCTTTTCTCCCTCTTTGCCTTTCCTGCTGCCTGTTTTCTTCTCTCTCACCAACAGATCCACTATCTTCTGTCCTTTCTTTCATACCCTTTACAGTCTTCTCTGCATGGTTTACTCCAGTGAACTCATAATTATGAGTTGGAGAATGGGGAGACAAAATTTCAAGATTTTCATGAGATGTTGGGTAGAAAAAGAAGAGGCTGTGAATATTTAATTGTTTTTACCTGTCATGCCATAAAAGGGAGACTCAGCAAAGGGCAGTGTCAGGAGTGAGACACATAGATAACCTCTGTTTTACTAGCTCTGAGGCCCTGCAGAGGTGACCCTTTTCCACCCTGCAATAACTCTCATCTTTAGCTTGATAATAAATTTCTAAAATAAGAAATGCATTCCTTTGGTTTTGTTCCTGGTTAAAGTATTTAGTATAATTTTTTTAAATCTCATTAGTCATTGATAGCTGGGGAGATGAGTGTATTAGTTACCTTACTGAGAGTAGGGTTGGATGGCCAATTAAGGGGAAGAAGGATAAGAGGAGTGACATCAGCAGGATTGTGGAATAGGAGATCCCCCACTCGTATTCCCCAACAACAACAATAATTTGGCAGCCACTGATGGACAAACATGCCTTTACGGGAGCTTTGGGATCCAAGTAGGAGGTTGCAAAATCCCAGTGAAGCCCAAGACTGAGGAGGGCCAATCTGGGAAGGCAGGCTCATGCCTGATGGCAGGCTCATCAACCACAGTCCCAGCTATAGATCTGGAAACAGCCCCATCCCCTGTGGATTCAGCTACAACCCTGTTTGGCCTTGGTCTTAACACCAGCACCATCTGCCAAGGGACCCAGAAGAGTCACACACACTAGTGCCTCAGATAACAGGCCCACTGATCTTGGTCCCAGCTGTGGACCCTAAAGCAGCCTGTGATCCAGCTCCGGCCCTCTCAGCCATACTCAGGGAGCAGTCCTGTTCACCCAGGGACCTGGTGGGAGACACACCTGTCCACGAATCCAGATGTAGGCTTGCTGACCTCAGTCCAACTGCAGATCCTGAAGCAGACCTATAGCCTGGCTCCAGCACTTCTCAGCTGTGGCTTGGAGGCACATGGGCAGTACTGCCTACCCAGGAACCTGGCAGGAGGCATGCCCATCCATTCACCTGGAGGCAGTCCTGCAGACCTTGGTCTCATTGTGGATTGTGGAGTAGCTCTGTGACTTGGTTCCATTCCCTCTCAGCCACAGACAGGGGCCAGTCCTGCCAGCCTAGTAACCCTGCAGGGATCCTCCAGGAACACAGTAGGAGCCATAACCATTTGCTCACCTGGTAACAAGCCTGTCATCTGTGGAACTGACAGTAGACCCTGAAACAAGCCTTTGTTCTAGTGTCCACCCTACTGACCAAGGTGTAGGAGGAATCCAGTCCACCAGGGACCAGACAGGATCTATGACCACCTGAGCCACTGGTAATAGGCCCCTAAACATGCACTTGACTACAGACCCAGCTGCAGTTATATGACCTGGCTCCAACCCTGCTCAACTGCGAACCTGAGGGCAATCGTGTCAGCCCAGAGAACCAACAGGAGAATATCTTTACCTGCCAAAACCAATCTGTAAAGATTAAAAGGAGGTGTTTTGTCCTTTCAATGCACAAACACCAATGCAAGGCTACACAGATCACAATGAATCAGGCAAACATGATATCACCAAAGGAAACTAGTAAAGCTCCAGCAACCAACTCAAAAAATGAAAGCCTATGAATTTCTTGACAAAGAATTTAAAATAACCTTCTCAAAGAAGCTCAATGAGATGCAAGAGAACACAGATATAGAAAGCTAAACAAAAATCAGGAAAACAATGCATGAAAAAATGAGGAGTTTAACAAAGAAATAGAAACCATAAAAAAGAACCAAACAAATCCTGGAGCTGAAGAATAAATGGCAGAACTGAAACATTCAATAGAGAGCTTCAACAGCAGATCTGATCATGCAGAAAAAAGCATCAGCAAACTTGAAGACAGGTCATTTGCAATTAGCCAGTTAGATGAACAACAACAACAAGAAGATTAAAAAAGAGTGAAAAAAGCACATGGGACCCATGGGACACCATCAAGTGATCAAATATATGCATTATGGGGGGTCTTAGAATGAAAAGAGAAAGAGAGAGAAATTGGGGGAAAGTTTATTTAAAGAATAACAGCTGAAAAGTTCCCAAATTTTGGTAGATATGTGGACACCCAAATTCATGAAGCTCAAAGGATCCCAAGCAAGATCAACCCAAATAAGATTACTCCAAGACATGTTATAATCAAATTATCAAATGTCAAAGACAAAGAGAAAATTTTGAAAGCACAAGAACCAAGAGACATTTCACATACAAGCGAAACTTCAAAAGGTTATTGGTGGATTCTTCAGCAGAAATCTTACATGCCAGAGGAGAATGGGATGGTATATTAAAAGTGCTGAAAGAAAAAAAACCTGCCAACCCAAAATACTAAGCCCAGCAAAGCTGTCCTTCAGAAATGAAGGAGAGATAAAGGCATTCCCAGACAAACAAAAGCTGAGGAATTCATTACCACCAAACCTGCCTCACAAGAAATACAAGTGGTCTGTGGATTATGGACAAGACACATTCCTGAGAATGTCTTTGGTCAGATTTGTCTGTAACTCAGATCCCTGATGAACATGGCATATACAGTAACAACAACAACAACAACAACACTATAATGGTTCATATGTGATAATAATAATACAGTGTAATACTACAATAATAATAATAATGTCCTTGTAGTGTAATAAGTTACAAAAACTATGTGCTCTTTTGTTTAATTCAAACAAACAGAACATAAAAACAAACTCATACAAAAAGTTTAGAAAGGAGATAGGAGAAATTTCAAAAAAGAATATTAAATGTTAATACTCACCTAATTTTGCATCAACACTAGGCTAATAGGAATGTTATGCTTATTTTGATGTTCTAACCAAATCAGTAATAACATTTCCATTTCAGTACTTAATCCACTATGCTGCTTAGTAATAATTGATGTTTTCATTGGAGCTTTTCCTTTCACATGTTCCATTATTCTCACTTTATCCTTTATATTTGTTCCAATAGTTTAGTGACTGAAGCCTAATCTTTCCCAGTGAATGATGGCACCTGGCCTTTCTCCAAATGCTTAATTATTTCTACTTTCTTTTTCATTGTAATCACCTTTCTTTTCCCTGCAGGCTCACCTGGATTTGCAGTGGACTTTCGCTTTGGAGGCCCGGTCATAAAGGTAAACACAGACTCACAAAATCAAATTAAAAAGTTAAGACAAAAGTGATGCTGTTTGTAAGTGACTATGTAAACAATGAGACTAGATGCTAGCATAAAGTAAAGATCCTGCACCAATGAACTGCTTACACCATGTGAGTTTATTTACATGTGTGGAAGAAACTAGTTTCTGAATTATTAATTTAATTATTTAATTATAAATTATCCTTATGGGTAGTCTTGGGAGCCTATTCATGAGTGCAGAATGCCATAAGTCAGGTTGTCCATAACCCGGGGACTGCCACTACTAAAGAAAGTTCTTCAAGTTGAAATGAAATGATGCTAAGTAACAATGTGAAAGCATATAAAAAGACAAAAGTATTAAATATAATGATAGCTATAATAATTTGTTAATGGGTACACAATATAAAAAATTTAAAGTGTGATATTAATATCATAAAATGTGGGGGGTAAAAATATAGAGTTTTATATGCAATTGAAGTTGTTAGCTTAAAATAGACTGTTATGTTTTATGTAAGCCTTATGGTAACTCAAAATCATAAAACTCTAGTAGATACACAAAAGACAAAGAGAAAGGAATCAAAGACTACCACTACACAACAAAAAAAAGATCAAATCACAAAGGAGAACAGTAAGACAGGAAGAAAGAAGCTACCCAATAGACAGAAAACAATTAACAAAATGAAATAGTAAGTACAATCAGCCCTCTGTAGTCATAGGTTCCACATCCATGGATTTAACCAACCATGGGTCAAAAATATTAGGAAAAAAATAATAAAAATAACAATACAGCAATAAAAATAATGAAAACAATACTCTATAACAACTATTAATATGGCATTTACATTATATTAGGTATTATAAGTAACCTAGAGATGATTTAAAGTATACAAGGAAATGTGCATATGTTACATGATAATACTACATCATTTTATATAAGGGACTTGAACATCCATGGATTTTGGTATCTGTGGGGGGTCCTGGAACCAATCCCCACAGATACCAAGGGATGACTGTACTCAACTATCAATAATTACTTCAAATATAAATGGATTAAATTATCCAATCAAGAGACACAGAGTGACTGAATGGATAACACAACAAGATCCAATAATATGCTGCCTAGAAGACACTCATTTTAGCCTTAAGACACATACAGACTGAAAGTGAAGAGATAGAAAAATATTTCATGCAAAAATGATAACCAAAAGAGAACAGAAGTGGCTATACTTATAACAGACAAAATAGACTTTCAGTCAAAATCTGTCACAAAAGACAAGGAAGGTCAATAGATAATGACAAAGGGGTCAATTCTTCAAGAGGATATAACAATTGTAAATATGTTAATATATGCACCCATATGGAGCATCTAAATATATAAAGCAAATATTAACAGAACTGAAGGGAGAAAAGACAGCAATAAAATAATAATAGGGGACTTCAATACCCCACTTTCAATAATGGATAGGTTATTCAGACAGAAAATCAATAAAAAAACAGTAGACTTGAATAATGCTATAGACCAAATGACCTAACAAACATGGACAGAACATTCCACCCAATAGCAGCAGAATACACAATCTTCTCAAGGGTGCATAGAACATTCTCCAGGATAGATCATATTTTGGACCACAAAAGAAATCTTAACAAATTTAAGAAGATTGAAACAATATCAAGTATCTTTTCCAAACATAATGATATAAAATTAGAAATCCATAACAGGAGGAAATGGGAAAATTTACAAATATGTGGAAATTAAACAATACATTCCTAAACAACCAATGGATCAAAGAAGAAATCAAAAGGGAAATCAAAAATACCTTGAGACAAATGAAAATGAAAACACAATATAACAAAACTTATGGGATGCAGCAAAGCAGTTCTGAGGGAAGTTTATAGTAATAAATGCCTTCATTAAAAGAAAGAAAGATATCGAATAACGTAACTTTACACCTCAAGGAGCTAGAAAAAGAAGATGAACTAAGCCCAAATTTAGCAGAAAGAAGGAAATAACAAAGATTAGAGCAGAAATCAATGAGATAGAGACTAGAAAGAAAATGGACAAGATTAACAAAACTAAGAGTTGGTGTTTTGAAAAAATAAACAAAATTGACAACCCATTAGGTAGACCAACCAAAGGAAAAAAAGAAAAGATTCAAATAAATAAAGTATAAATGAAAGAGGAAATATTATAACTGATACAACAGAAATTCAAAGGACCATAAGAGACTCCTATGAACCAACAAATTGGATAACCTAGAAGGAATGGATAAATTACTAGAAATGTACAAACTACCAAGACTGAATCATGAAGAAATAGAAAATCTGAACAGATCAATAACAAGTATGGAGATTGAAGCAGTAATCGAAAATATCCCAATAAAGAAGATCAAATAGCTTCATAGGTGAATTCTACCAAGTATTTAAAGAAGAATTAATGCCAATACTTCTCAAACTCTTCTAAAAATTTGAAGATGAAGGAACACTTCCAAACAGCATTATTCTCATACCAAAGCCACATAAAGACAATACAAGAAAAAAAATTACAGGCCAATATCCCTGATGAATATAGATGCAAAAATCCTCAACAAAATTCTAGCAAACTAAATTCAACAGCACATTAAAATGATCATATACCATGATCAAGTGGGACTTATCCCTGGGATGCAAGGATGGTTCAATATGCCCAAACTACTAAATATGATATACTACATTAACAGAATAAAAAATAAAAATCATATAATCATCTCAATAGATATAGAAAAAGCACTTGACAAAATTTAACATCCTTTCATCATTAAAAATTCCCAACAAATTAGGTGTAGGAGGAATATCCCTCAATATAATAAAGACTATATATAACATGACCACAGCTAACATCATACTTTTCCTTTAAGTATGAAAGCTTTTCCTTTAAGATCAGAAATAAGATAAGGGTTATTCTTGTCTTATTCTCACCACTGCTACTTAAGAAAGCACTGGAAGTCCTAGTCAGAGCAATTAGGCAAGAAAAAGAAATAATAGGCATCTAAATTGGAAAGGAAGGAGTTAAAATGTCTCTGTGTTCAGATGACATGATAATGCATATTAACAACCCTAACAATTTCACCAAAAAACTGGTAGAACTAATAAACAAATTTAGTAAAGTTTCAGAATACAAAATCAACATATGAAAATTGGTTGCACTTTTATACACTAACAACCAATTATCTGAAAAGGAAATTAAGAAAAAATCCTATTTACAATAGTATCAAAAAGAATAAAATACTCAGGAATAAATTTCACCAAGGAGGTGAAAGAACCATACATTGAAAACTACATTTTTGTATAGTTTTGATGAAAGAAAATGATGAAAGAAATTGAAGAAGACACAAATAAATGAAAAGATATCTTATGTTCAAGGATTGGAAGAATTAATATTGTTAAAATTTCCATACTACCCAAAGCAATCTACAGATTCAATGCAATCCTCATCAAAATTCCAATGGCATTTTTTCATAGAAATAGAAAAACCATCCAGAAATTCATATGGAATCACTAAAGACCTTTAGTATCCAAGCAATTTTGAGCAAAAAGAACTAAGCTGGAGGCATCACATTTCCTAATTTTAAACTATATGACAAAGCTATAGTAATTAAAAGAGTATGGTATTGGCATAAAAACAGACCAATGAAATAGAATAGAGAGCCCAGAAATAAACCCATTTATATACAATCAACCAATCTTTGACAAGGGCACCAAGAATACACAATGGCGAAAAGATAGTCTCTTTAATAAATGGTACTGGGAAAAATGAATATCCACTTGCAAAAAATTAAATTGGACCCCTATCTTACGCCATATACAAAAATTAA
Organism: Daubentonia madagascariensis; assembly: GCA_023783475.1. NCBI lineage: Eukaryota > Metazoa > Chordata > Mammalia > Primates > Daubentoniidae > Daubentonia > Daubentonia madagascariensis. The sequence goes on along the minus strand of JAKFHU010000913.1, from coordinate 2,801,171 downwards.
CTCAAAATGAATTAAAGACTGAATGTAAGATCTGAAACCCTAAAAATCCTAGAAGAAAATGTAGAAAAAGCACTCCATGATGTTGATCTTGGCAATGATTTTTTGGATGTGACACCAAAAGCACAGGCAACAAAAGCAAAAATAAACAAGTAGGACTACCTCAAACTAAAAAGCTTCTGCACAGCAAAAAATAAATAAATAATAAATAAATAAATAAATAAACAAAATGAACAGGCAACCTACAGAATTGGAGGAAATATTTTTAAACCATATACCTGATAAAGGATTAATATCAAAATATATAAGAAACTTATTCAACTCAAATGGCAAAAGGCCAAATAACCCAATTTTTAAAAATGGGTAAAGACCTGAATAGACATTTTTCCAAAAGATACATACAAATGGCCAACAGGTATATGGAAAGGTGCCGAACATCACTAATCATCAAGGAAATACAAATCAAAACCACAATGAGATATCACCCCATGCCTGTTAGGATGGCCATTATGAAAAAGACAAGAGAGGCCGGGTGCGGTGGCTTACGCCTGTAATCCTAGCACTTTAGGGGGCCAAGACAGGGGTATCACTTGAGGCCAGGAGTTAGAGATGAGCCTGAGCAAGAGCGAGACCCCATCTCTACAAAAAATAGAAAAATTAGCTGGGCGTAGTGGCACATGCCTGTAGTCCCAGCTACTCGGGCGGCTGAGGCAGGAGGATCGCTTGAGCACAGGAGTTTGAGGTTGCAGTGAGCTATGAAGACGCCACTGCACTCCAGCCTGGGCGATAGAGCAAGACCCTGTCAAAAAAAAAAAAGAGAAAGAATGAAAGAAAGAAAGAAAATTTAAAAAGATAAGAGATAAGTGTTGGTGAGGGTGTAGGGAAAAAGGAACCCTTGTACATTGTTGGAGAAATGTACAGTCATTATGGAAAACAGTATGGAGACTGCTAAAAAATTAAAAATAGAACTACCATATGATCTAGCAATCCCACTTCTGGGTATATACCCCCCAAAAATGTAATCAATATCTGGAAGAGATGTCTGTACCCCATGTTCATCGCAGCATTATTCACAGGAGCCAAGATATGGCGACAACCTAAGTGTCCATCTATAGGTGAATGGATAAATTCTGGGGCATACATAGTATGAAATATTATCCTTAAAAAGGAAAGAAATCCTGCCGTTTGTGACAAGATGGGTGAACCTGGAGGACATCATGCTAAGTAATATAAGCCAGACACAGAAAGACAAATACTATATAATATCACTTATATGTGGAATCTAAAAAAGTTGAACTGATAGAAGCAGAAAGGAGAATGGTGGTTGCCAGGGATGGGGGTTGGAGGAAAGGGGGAGATGTTGGTCAGAGGGTACAAACTTACAGGTATAAGATGACTAAGTTCTGGGGATCTAATGTACAGCGTGGTGACTATAGTTAACAATATTGTATTGTGCACTTGAAATTTGCTGAAAGAGTAAATCTTAAGTGTTCCCACCACACATACACACACACACACACAAATAGTAACTGTGAGGTGATGGATGTGTTAATTGACTTGATTGTGGTAATTATTTTGCAATGTATATGTACATGAAATCAAGTTGTGCAACTTAAATATATAGAATTTTTATTTGTTAATTATACCTCAATAAAACTGTGGGGGAAAAAGAGAAAGGAGGCTAAGAAATGAAAAGGAAAACCTCAAGTATTGAAAAAGATGGGAACAATAAACAAAAAATTTGTTGCTTTCTTCAACATGTTGGCAGGGGTTAATACTGCTCCTGGAAAAATGTTTAAGTAGAAATTATTACCTTGGGGAGTCTAAATGGCTGGTAGGAGTGTGAGTTGGCGCAAACTTTAGGATGGAGAGCGGGGGCAATTTGGCCACGTGTATGAGAAGGCTTACAATATGCAAAGCCAATTTGATTTGGTAATTCCACTTCTAGGAATTCATTCTAAAGAACCAACAGGGACAGAGAAAAAAAAAATGGCGATCTGATAGAGTCCTCCCACTGCACCGCTCCCAGGGAAGGAGGTGAAAAACGCCAGCAGGTACATGTGAGCACGGACCGCTCACTCCGAAAACAGCATTGCGAATTACAGAGAAACAACGCGGAACGCCCAACCCAAGAAAACAGGTCCAAAATTTTCACAAAGATCAGAGGGCGCACGGAGCACAATAGAGCCCAGAGCGCGGGAAGGACGCGCTCACCAGGTCGGCGCAGGGCGACCTGCCCCCCAAGCGGTTACGCACCTCCCCATCCACTCAGTCAGGGACAAGCCCAGAGTTGGGGCAGGGCGGTTGCACAAGACAACAGACCCTGTGGAGTTGGAGTAATCACGAAAGCCAAACATAACCCTCAGCTGCAGTATACAGAGACCGCGCAGGACTGGGGATCACACTGGGCGGAGATACAGCTTCCCGGGCCAGTGCGCGGGAACCCGCAGGCCCGCACTGCACCACTGGAAGTCAGCGGGACTGGGCCCAGGAGTTTAACAGAGAGCGGGACACGCCCTTAGAGGCTGCTAGCAACTGCCGCCGCTGCGGCCAGCAGAGAAAAGCTGCGCTCCGGGTGCGATCAGAGCCTGGCTGTGCGCCAGGCTGGCAGCGGCCGCCATCTTTACAGCCGCCCGCCCGGAGCTGTGAGCCCGGCCCGGGGCTCTTCTGCTGGGGCGAGACAGGCTTTGCCTTTGGTGGCCAGGGTCAGCTGTATCCGTGGGTTCCAGGTGGGCCGAGATCCCGGAACTGTAGGGGCAGGACCTTTGGGTATTGGAAACAGCTTGCAGCTCCTCCATCTGGTCCTGCTATCCCGGCTTTGACCTCCGACAAGTCCGCTCCGTGCTGGTCCTAGTGCCCGCCCTTCAGGTCCCAGCCCTCCTGTATCCCAGAGATCGGTCATTTTGAAGGTTGCTGGCTATAGTGACTCATTTGGTATAACTGCTGGTTCTCATGACAACCAAATACCTCAAGAGCCACAGGTTGAACCAGAGCAGCTCCCCATAATCCTGCCCACTTCAATAGGGAATTACGCGCCATCCAAGAGCGCTTCCAGCGGCCACTACTCCCCCCTCCCCATGAGAACATCCCCCCGGTGGAGACTGCTGGGGATAGAGACGGCCACCCACCTCGCCTTGGGGTCTAGTGGTGGAAAAGGGGTGCACAATTGGAGATCCCCCTATCAACCAGTATCACACGGAGACGCACATCAGAAGGGCAGACCCACATGGCTAGATGAGCAACCTCTGAGCTGTGTAGAATTTTCCCAATTCAGCTCTCACACTGCAGCCAAAAGAAATTGTGTTTCTACCTGCACCTCAGGAGGAGCAGGGTCAAAGTAACCCCTAGGAGCTACAAGGCCCCTCCCAAAGCATGGGGCTTTCGCATACCCCAACTGGGGGATCAGAGTCTGCCACGGACATAACAGAATACCTAGCTAATAGGGAGCTGTGGACTCATATCCTCAAGTACAATTCATTAGCTCAGAGCCCAAGCTGGGAGGTCATTCTCACCACACTCCACTGGGAAGAGGAGAAGACCACAGGTCAGAGTTAACTCAAGATCCACCAAACTTGCTAAAATACACCTAAGGCAATACAGGCCACTACTTCTCTTCCTGGCTTTGCCAAGGAACAAAAATTGTGGGCCTGGTGACAGGGCCATAAACTAGCTCTAACACCCCCAGCTCTCGACCAAGAGGCCAGATGAGAAAAAACCAGCAAAAGAACTCAGGGAACATGAAAAATCAGAGTGAAAATTCACCCCCAAAAGAAACCATCAGTTCCTCGGCAATGGATACCAACCCAAATGAAATGGGTAGAATGACAGAAGAGGAATTTCGTTTATGGATTATAAGAAAGCTCAATGAAATTCAAGAGAAAATTGAATCCCAGCACAAAGAAACCACAAGAAAAATGCAAGAAATGAATGAAAAATTCTCCAAAGAAATAGAAATATTATGGAAAAATCAAATAGAAATCCTAGAAATGAAAGAAGCATTCAAGGATCTACAATACACAGTGAAAAGCTTTAAGAATAGGCTGGACCATGCAGAGGAAAGAATTTCAGAGCTAGAAGACAACTCCTATGCACTAAATAAATCAGCCAAAGAGAAAGAACACAAAAACAAGAGGCAGGAAAAAAGCATACAAGAAATGTGGGATTATGTAAAGAGGCCAAACATAAAGATCATAGGTATCCCTGAGGGAGAGGAAGAAAATTCGCATGGGCTGGAAAATTTATTTGAAGGAATAATAGAGGAAAATTTCCATGGCTTAGCCAGAAATCTCGATATCCACGTACAAGAAGCACACAGGACTCCTGGGAGAGTCAACGTGAAAGGCATTCACCACGCCACATAATTATTAGACTGACCAAAGTAAACACAAAACAGGCACTCCTCAGAGCTGTAAGATGAAAAGAGCAGGTAACCTACAAAGGGAAACCAATCAGATTAACTGCAGATTTCTCAGCTGAAACCTTACAAGCCAGAAGGGAATGGGGAGACATCATCAGTCTCCTAAAACAAAACAAAGGCTAACCCAGATTTCTGTATCCTGCCAAACTAAGCTTCTTATATGAGGGAGAAATAAAGACGTTTCCAGATAAGCAATCACTGATAGAATTTGCGAAATCCAGACTGGCCTTGCAAGAAATGCTTAGACCTGCATTATACACTAAACAGAGCAACAGACACCCACCTATGTAAAACTACGCAAAAGCTAAAACCCCAGAAACCAGATTCCACGATGACACAAGAGGTAAAACAAAAGACACCACCCAATAGAATAATCAGAAATTTACCCCAAATATCAATTCTCTCAATAAATGTAAATGGCTTGAACTGCCCATTGAAGAGACATAGGCTGGCTGAATGGATTAAAAAATACAAGCCAAGTATCTGTTGTCTTCAGGAAACACACCTTACACACAAAGACGCATTCAGACTCAAGGTGAAAGGATGGAATACAATTTTCCAGGCTAATGGAAACCAAAGGAAATCCAGAGTAGCCATCCTCATTTCAGATGACATAAACTTTAAAGCAACAAAAGTAAAGAAGGACAAAAATGGACACTATACAGTGGTGAAGGGAAAAATCTCACAAGAGGATTTAACAATCCTAAACATTTATGCACCCAACACAGGAGCACCCAGGTACATAAAGCAAATACTGCTAGATCTAGACAACATAATAAGCAGCAATGCCATAATAGCAGGGGACTTCAACACCCCACTGACGGAACTAGACAGATCCTCCAAACAAAAAACAAATAGAGAAATAAAAGACCTAAACAGGACTCTAGAACATTTGGGCCTAACAGATATCTACAGAACACTCCACCCAAATAACACTGAATATACATTCTTCTCATCAGCTCATGGAACTTTCTCTAAAATTGACCACATCCTAGGCCACAAAACAGATCTAAACAAATTCAAAAAAATAGCAATCATACCATGTATCTTTTCAGACCACAGCGGAATAAAATTAGAAATCAATTCCAACAGAAACTCACATCTTCCTCCAAAAACTTGGAAACTAAACAATCTATTGCTGAAAGACTATTGGGTCAAGGAGGAGATTCAAATGGAAATCAAAAGATTCTTCGAACTAAACGATAATGGGGACACAAGTTATCAAAATCTGTGGGATACAGCAAAAGCAGTCCTGAGAGGAAAACTTATTGCCTTAAATTCCCACATCCAAAATACAGAAAGGTCACAAATCAGTAAAGTAACGAATCATCTTAAGGAAATGGCAAAGGAAGAGCAAAGCAATCCTAAAGCCAGCAGAAGAAAAGAAATAACCAAAATCAGAGCAGAATTAAATGAAATAGAGAACAAAAGAACAATACAGAAGATTAATGAAACGAAAAGTTGGTTCTTTGAAAAGATAAACAAAATAGACAGGCCACTTGCCCGGTTGCCCAGAAGCAGAAAGGAAAGGACTCTAATAAGCTCAATTAGAAATGAAAAAGGAGAAGTCACAACTGATACCATGGAAATACAAAACATCATCTTCGAATACTACAAAAATCTCTATGCCCACAAACACGAAAACATGGAGGAAATGGACAAATTCTTAGAAACATACTACCTCCCTAGGCTCAACCAGGAAGAAACAGAATTTCTAAACAGACCAATATCAAGCACCGAAATTGAAACAGTAATAAAAAATCTACCCACAAAAAAAGTCCCGGACCAGATGGGTTCACACCTGAATTCTACCAAGCCTACAAAGAAGAACTGGTGCCTATACTGCAGAAATTATTTGAAAATATCCAGAAGGATGGAATCCTCCCAAACTCATTCTACGCAGCCAATATCACCTTGATACCAAAGCCAGGAAAGGACACAACAAAAAAAGAAAACTACAGACCAATATCCCTTATGAATATAGATGCAAAAATTCTCAATAAAATCCTTGCAAACCGAATTCAAATGTACATCAAAAAAGTAATCCAACACGATCAGGTGGGCTTTATTCCCGAGATGCAGGGATGGTTCAACATACGCAAATCTATAAATGTAATTCACCATATAAATAAAAGCAAGAACAAAGATTATATGATCCTTTCAATAGATGCAGAAAAGGCTTTTGACAAAATCCAGCATCCTTTTGTGATAAGAACTCTTAACAATGTAGGCATAGATGGCTCATTCCTAGAAACTATTAAAGCCATATACGATAAACCCATAGCCAATATCATACTGAATGGGGAAAAATTGAAGGCATTCCACCTTAAAACTGGCACCAGACAAGGGTGCCCACTATCTCCACTTCTTTTCAACATAGTGCTGCAAGTCCTGGCCACAGCAATTAGACAAGACAGAGGAATTAGGGGCGTCCAGATGGGGGCAGAATAGGTCAAACTTTCACTATTCGCAGACGATATGATATTATACATAGAAAACCCCAAAGATTCAACCAAGAGATTACTGGAATTGATAAATGAATTCAGCAAAGTCTCAGGATACAAAATTAATACACACAAATCCATAGCTTTCATATATGCTAATAACAATCGAGCCGAGAAACAAATTAAAGATGCAATACCTTTCACAATAGCAACAAAGAAAATTAAATATTTAGGAACATATCTAACTAAGGAGGTCAAAGACCTATATAGAGAGAATTATGAAACACTGAGAAAAGAAATTGCAGAGGATGTAAATAGATGGAAAGCCCTACCATGCTCTTGGATAGGCAGAGTCAACATAGTAAAAATGGCTTTGCTACCTAAATTAATTTACAGAATCAGTGCAATCCCTATCAAAATACCAACATCATTTTTTGCCGATCTAGAAAAAATAATTCTACACTTCGTGTGGAACCAGAGAAGACCCCGTCTAGCCAAAGCAATCTTAAGCACAAAGAACAAATTGGGAGGCATCTATCTACCAGACTTCAAACTATACTACAAGGCTATAGTAACCAAAACTGCAGGGTACTGGCACAAGAACAGACACGTAGACCAATGGAACAGGACTGAGAACCCAAATATAAAACCAACCTCATACAGTCACCTGATCTTTGACAAATTCCAGAAAAACGTACACTGGGGAAAAGATTCCCTATTCAACAAATGGTGCTGGGAAAACTGGATGGCCATATGTAGAAGACTGAAAGTGGACCCACACCTCTCACCTCTCACAAAAATCAATTCACAATGGATAACAGATCTAAACCTAAGACATGAAACCATAAGAATTCTCGAAGAAAACATTGGAAAAACTCTTATGGACATTGGCCTAGGCAAAGAATTTATGAAGAAGACCCCCAAAGCAATCACAGCAGCAACAAAAATAAATACATGGGACCTGATCAAATTAAAAAGCTTCTGCACAGCCAAGGAAACTATCACTAGAGTGAACAGACAACCTACAGAATGGGAGAAAATATTTGCATGCTACACCTCTGATAAAGGGCTGATAACCAGAGTCTATACAGAACTTAGGAAAATCAACAAGAAAAAATCAAACAACCCTATTAAAAAATGGGCAAAGGACATGAACAGAAACTTTTCCAAAGAAGACAGAATAATGGCCAGCAAATATATAAAAAAGTGCTCAACTTCTCTAATCATCAGGGAAATGCAAATCAAAACCACAATGAGATATCACTTAACTCCAGTGAGATTGGCTCATATCAAAAAATCCCCAAACAACAAATGTTGGTGGGGATGTGGACAGATAGGAACACTCATACACTGCTGGTGGGACTGCAAATTAGTACAACCTCTATGGAAAAGAATATGGAGATACCTCAAAGAATTAAAAGTAGAATTACCATTTGACCCAGCAATCCCACTACTGGGTATTTATCCAAAGGAAAAAAAGACATTTTATAATAAAGACATCTGTTCACGAATGTTCATAGCAGCACAATTCACAATTGCAAAGATGTGGAAACAACCCAGGTGCCCATCAATACACGAGTGGATCAATAAAATGTGGTATATGTATACCATGGAGTATTACTCAGCAATAAGGAACAACAGTGAATTAACACATCTGGTATTATCCTGGTTGGAGCTAGAACCCATTCTTCGAAGCGAAGTGTCACAGGATTGGAAAAACAAGCACCACTGGTACTCACCATCAAACTGGTACTAACTGATGAACACTTACATCACACAGGGCAATAACATTCATCTGAGGGCGGGCGGGCGGGAGCGGGGTGGAAGGGATGGGAAAAACTCTCACTGAATGGATGTGGGGAGCACAGTTTGGGGGATGACCACGATTGTGGCTCTGACACGAGCAGAACAGGGGCAATGTGTATGGCCAAAGTGTTGTACCCCCATGATATTCTGAAATTAAAAAAATTAAAAAAAAAAAAAATGAAGAAAACAGAAAAAAAAAAAAAGAACCAACAGGATGCATTTCCAAGCTTATCTATAGAGTTGATTAAAATTAATGCAATCGTTGTGGCACATAATTGCAGGCACTTAAGTATACAACCATAGGGAACTGAGTGAGTGAATTAAGGTTCATCATTAGTGGCAATACTAAGCATTTATAAAAAAAATTATATTATAGAAGAATATTTTATTGTGTGAGAAATGTTCATAAAATCAATGTGGGAATAAGTTTCTAAAATAATATATACAGTATTATACTATTTATTAACTACATAGATACACAAAAAAGACTGGAAGGACATATTAATTATCTTTTTTTAGTTTTAGTTGTATTCAAAAGCTTTCAAAGTTTTAGTCTCATCCTATGGCTTTGGAGGAACTCTTTAAGGGAAAAAAAGCCCTCTGGCTCCTCAAAAAGCCAAGATCTTGACTACTTTTTAATATTAATGGTCATTAACCCTGGGTTAGGAATGATACAGATTTTTTTTCCTTTGTGTTTTTCTGCATTTTCCAAATTTTCCACACTAATCCAATATTACTCTTGTAAAACAAACAAGGGAAACACATTTTAAAAAAACCACTGCTTTATTTTTCTCCAGCGTTTGACCTCTCTTTTAGATGATGGGCAAACAAGCATCTCTCAGTTTGATGCTCCTATAAAGCTGTTAACTTAGAATAGTTTCCTGGGTCAATGGTTTGCGTTTCCAGTACAGTTCCCATAGAAAGAGCCAGTACCCAAGCGAATATGTGCCAGAAATTACAGATAACTTGTTTTTCTTCATTTAAGTGAGCAAACATGTTCTTCATAACTCAATACACTGCTCACAAGCTGCCCCAGGCAATGATTAGAGAGCAGCCTCAGTTCCAGAGAGCCCAGGGGAGCAGCACCTGGAGCCCCTAGACTTTTCAGATAAACTGAACACTTCCTTCACAGTTTGATACCTTTGGGGAATGCTAATGAAAGCCACCATCTTGCAACTCACTTCTTTGCAACTGTGTTTGCCTTAAGGGTAAACTGTGAAGCTAGCAGGATCCTCTACACAAATTAAATAGATTGTCTTGTAGGTCCCATACTTTCTGCCTCAGAAAATCAGCATTTGCATTCAGACAACACGTTTATTAAGTAGAATATTAGTATTAGTGAAACTATAAGTGCTTATTTGCTAAGTCTATAAAAGCCAAGTGTTTCATTGATCTAGTAATTTATCTATTAGAAAATATCAACCTAGAAATACGAGAAAATATAGCCAGACTTATCTTTTTTTCAGTTTTAGTTGTATTTAAAAGCTTTCAAAGTTTTAGTCTTATTCTACAGTTTAAGCACAGAAGTTGTTTGGGAACTCTTTAAGGAAAAAAGTCCTTTGGCTCCTCAAAAGAGTCAAGATCTTGACAACTTTGTAATATCAAAACACCCGCTTTCTCATACTGATATTCCTCTCCACTAACACTTTAGAGTTTTACTTCTCAAGGCTTTTAAAGAAAGGCAGTGGAACATGGCATTTTGGGTTTTGGCATTGAGACTCCTGGGAAGCCAGTTTCCTGAGCTCTTGACAAAGTGTAGCTACCAAGCCCTTGGGCCTAAGGTGATTTGCCTCATAAAATCCACTTTTCCACCAGCCCAGGCACCCCACTTCCCCAGCTACTCCAAACAATCTTTATATTGAAAATAAAACAATTTTTCTTCTAAACTAGAAAATGATATAGATTTTGGAGGCAGATGGACTTGGACTTCATTTTCAGTTCCTTTTGAATAGATTGTGTTAAACTGTTGTGATGATGGATAGCAGTGAAATCGATGATTCCTGGGAGAAAATGGTCGGTAAGGGGCCCTGTGGGCTTAGCAGAGTCTGGCCACAAACCAGTGGCCTCCTGACCTCATCATCTTCCTTTGCTTATTTGACATTATTCTCTCAAAAGTAATTTGATTTCACCTGCTGGTTTTGCACACCTTCTGGTCATCATCCTGAACGTCATCCTTCACTTTCTCACATAGTCCTAAGCCTTAATTTACTCAACTGCAAAATCAGGAGGATGAAACCCACCTTACTCTGCTGTTGAGAAGATCAAATCTGGCTCATGCTAACGTCTCCAGCTACCACTTCTGGTCCCTGCCCTGCCTCCCTCTTCCTCCTCCCATTCCCACCCCACCCCATAGGCCTTTCCCTTTGCCTGGATGTTCTTCCCACTTCTCCTTGCTTGGCTAATTTCCACTCCGATTAGAAGCCACTGACCCCAGAAAGTCTCTCTAACCACACCCTACCACCATCACCACAACCAAGACTGGATTAGAAGTGATTCTGAACCTGGCCTGTGGTGGCACTTAGCATACTGTATTGTACCTGTGTGTTTATCTGTCTCCCCTTCTAGTCTGTCCTGTAAATGATGGCAGGCCCTATACCTCATTCATGATTGTCACCCTAGGATTTATAGTGCCAGGTACACAGTACATGTTCAATGAATATTTATCAAATAAATAAATAAATGAATAATATATACAACATTCCTAGAAGATGCTCAATAAAGATTTGTTAAATAAATTCATAATGTATGCAGAACTCCTAGAAGAGTGCTGGCACACAGGAGGAGCTCAACGTTGGAGGCTGTGATTATGAGGTTGCGAGACTGTGAGGCGACCCTGTAAGAAGTCTGACTCCAGAAGTGACATAAATTGTTAGCCAGAAGATCCAAAACACCAAGCTACATCCCTGATATACACAGACTCTCTGGAAGCTGAACTCAAAGAGAAATGAACAGTGGGGAATATTTGACCATTGCTTTTAAGCCTTCTGCCTATTTTAAAACCTCCGAAGTGTATGGGTCTCGGTTTTTTTGTTTGTTTGTTTGTTTGTTATCTTATTCCAGCAGGTAAGGCAGTTGTCAATTAAAGATGTATATGTGCCTGTTAATGTAAGAGAGCTATGTGCTCCATCAGTGTCATTGCCATGATCATCTTTGGCACTTTATCACCTTTGATCCTCTGGACAGTTCTAGAGGACCATTTATTGTCCTTACTTAACAAATGGAAAAACTGAGGCTCAGAGAAATTGACTGACGTAGGATTACACACAATAAATTTGGAAAGGGATGTCAAATAAGGCCCACTGATTACAAACCTCCTCCTCTTCCCATGCTCATCCCACCTGAAGGGAAGTGGAAGTGTCTGTGCCCTCCCTTTTCCATGGCTCTCAGAGCACGCGGGATACATTCCTAAGATCCTTTGGCTTTTATGGATGGAGAGCAAATGAGATGTGAGGCTGTGACAGGTGACGTGGCCTGTTCAAGGCTTACCGGTATCTGTCTCTCAGTGAGCCTAAGTCAAGGGCTTTATTTCCACTTACATCATGAGAAATCCAAACACTTGTTCTTACCCTTCCTGGTAACATGAGTTTGGAGCAATGCCCTTGAGAGTCCAAGAATTTCTTTCACAGGCACATTCACTTTGGGCAGTGCCTTCCCCACTGCAGGGGCACAAAACTGTCAGGGCCCCATTTAATGTCACTTCAACCTCACCCAGCTACAATTAACCACTTTAGTTAAATTAGCTCTGTGCTCTCGCTGGGAAGCCACACCCTGCCTTTCAACTCTCACCTTCTACTTTCCGGAAGTATCACAGTAATTCCTACCCATACCTAACAACTGCTAAATGACCAGATCCTCAGAGTGATGTCAAAATGCCTCCTCACTCCGCAGAGCTGGTCCTACTAACAACCACTAGGCAGCAAGTGAACAACAGACTTCCTGTTAAAGGCTGTCTCATGAAAAGAATTCCAGACAGTGGGACAGTGAAATGAAACAAGAAAAAAATGTGGAAGCACTGGGGATGCAGTCCTGGCCAAGCCACTGTCTCACTGTACTACGAGTCCACCCCCACCCAACATTTCCATTCCCTGTCTTGGACATTTGGCTCCAGTGGCTGCAGAAAAGTTAATTCACATTCTGGTTATCTGTGCCTTCCGTGTCCACCTTCTTTTTACAGAGGCACCGGCAACCATCGCTGCACCTCCTCCCTGCATCCAGATCGGCTTAACTCACCTTGTGGTTGTAAGCAAATTAAATGAACACCTATAAACCAAGATGATAATAATACCCTGAAAAGATAAACTAATTAATAATGATAACAATAAGAGGGCAGTCGAAATAATACCCCTGTTTATTTAGTGTATGCTATTTGGGAAATAGGAGGTGAGCCATTAATGCCACCCCATGAATCCTCCCTATATGTTTATGAGAAAAGAAAGAGTATAGGTTAGTTATGAAAAAGCCAAGTTGGGACAAGGTTAATCAAGGAAGAATTACTGGAGAAGGGAAGGTCTGAAAAATACTTTGGAGATCAAAGCTGGATGGGCATTCCTAGGTATCTTCTTGGCCAGCATCTATGTCCAGTTTAGATGGTTGAAACAGGCCTTGATGCTGCTCCTGGGCTCCTAGGTTAATGTGCTTTTTCCTACTCAGGACTTCTATTCTTTTGTAATTACCCCAGCTCCTAGTTTCCCAAAGGTGTCCTAATGTGTATTAATAACCATTATTTTTTAAAGGATTACATTTGTATAACACTCGGTCAATTACAATAAAACAGATTTCTTTAACTATATAGAACTTTTTCAAAGCCTTTAATATGCTAATATGCATAGTGAATGTCCCAGAGGAATATATATTAGGTTGAACCATTTGAAATTACCATTTTTATAGGTCAAAAATAATTGAGCATTGGCAATTCATCTGGTCCAACCTAATATTATTCAGCACTTCCAAATTTGTGTGACTATACAACTCCTCTGGGGAAAACATGGTTGCAGTATCAGTGTCTCAGAACTCACTTTGGGAGCTACTGTCTTAGGTAGTTAAATACAAAGCCTGTTAAGTGCTTGAGTCATGCATGTTGCTTGGACTTGATGCTCAGAGTGAATTGAATAATGGGTTAAACAGAATGGAAGGACCTCCAAAAGGCAGGTGGGGGAATCTTGCCAGGCCTTGGGGCAGGGTTTCCAGGAAGGGTGGCTCAATATGGTATTACCCAATCTAATAAAAGGGCCAAAATGCACATTACTATATAGAATTACAACTATTGCAGTATTAAGAAGCAAGGATTCTTTTAACTGTAAAGTTGCTTTAAAAATTTAGTTTCAGTACATGAAGTTTCAATGGAAAAAGCAGAGTATAAATAAACACACACTATATTAATGACCATGTAAAAATTATTTGCAATTGGGCTTGAAAGGGGAAAAACCAAAAAAGAAAGTAGTCATTTACAAGGATAGAAATATGGATGACTTTTGGTTTTCTCTTTCCAAAATTTCCTTAAATGTTGTTATTATACTGTTTCACACACACAAAAAAATCCTCCCAGTTACTCATTACAGTTTCAGTCTATACCAGAATGTCCTCTGAGAAAATCCCAGTGCACCCCTCCCCATTCTTTCCAGGTGGGAGGGTAGTGTCAAGGAGAAAATGACCTCCAGCCAGGACTTTGCTATTAATAAATTATGTCCCTCTGGCCTCCTCATTGAGCTGGATAGAGTCAAAGACCTAAGGGACAGATAAAGCGTTATCCTTTGAACAGCTGCTCTGCCTCCTCACCCAGGTGAAGCCCACCTACCTAGATCCCCAAACCTACAGGCATTTCCTACACCCAATGGCTCCTTTCTAAAGTTTGTGTTTAAGTTGGTTATTCGAAGTTTTGAATAGGCTCCTACAGCAACACTACTTATAAATGATGATTAGCTTTCTCAGCAGGCCTCAAACCTGTTGAAGTCCAATGTTTCAAAAATATTGTACATTTATAATGGGAAAGGAAAATAGTAGAAAACATTCCTATTATAAACAATTACAATTACAGTATGGAATGCACTTTTGTGGGCTAACTTGGGGCTCTAGCTCCCATTTATAAAGCTGTGTCCATGGGAAAATGTCTTCCTATTGTGGCTTAGGATACTGTCCCAACAGCCCCTCAGCAGCCTGCTGGTGGAGGGTAAGGTTGTCATTGTCCAAGAGAATTCCTTTGTCCAGGCCTTCAGGCAAAGACTGGCCTACAGGAGACACTCCCAATGCAGCAGCATCACAGAGCAGCTGACCGGAAAGGCAGGGTACCTGAGGAGCATCCCTTTCTCCCCAGGGCTTGCTGTGGAATCCCCCTGTGTAAGGGATATTCTGGAGTCCTGATCTCCCCCCTTTTCCTGCCCCCATCCCACTCCCAAATGCAGCCTTTTTCCTAGGCTGTGGGCCAGCAGATATTTGCAAGCCCACCCCCAACATTCCTTGCATACTGTCCTTCTGAAGGAGCTGGCATGAGTAAGTTCCCAAGAGACAGAGCTCCTTTACAGGGAAGCACCCACAGAGCTGGCCCCAAGGCAAAGGTAACCACAGCAGAGGACTTGAAAACTTGGCTGGCTTTTGCTAAATTGCCAAGACCCTATATTAAAGGTCATTCGACAAAGATGCCCTGATCTAAAGCTACTAGAATAACACCATGACTTTCTCATCAACTCTGGCTTCTTCTCTCTTAGCTGCAAAGAGAAACACCAAGACTTGGTTTCTCTTTTAAAAAGGAAGAAAGAAGGAAGCATGTTCTCTGGACAGGTAGAAGTGGAAATCAAAGATCAGCTTCTTGGCTGAAGCAACTCCTCAACTAATTCTTTCCTGTTGCAGGGCTTTCTGCCAAGACCTGTCTGGAAATGCCAAGCTTTAAGGGCATATGGTTGGGGTTCCTCTGGATTCTAAAAGAAGTTCTGTCCCACGCAGCACTTGCTATTACATGACTTACCCTATCATGCCTCGTAGGACTTTATGACGCTTATGCCCGCGGCTTTACAGACAATTGTCCCTATACTGTTA
The DNA here is from genome assembly GCA_023783475.1 of Daubentonia madagascariensis. Lineage (NCBI taxonomy): Eukaryota > Metazoa > Chordata > Mammalia > Primates > Daubentoniidae > Daubentonia > Daubentonia madagascariensis. Next base: position 2,785,478 of record JAKFHU010000913.1, on the reverse strand, counting down.
TATTCTGTTCTTGGACCCTGAGGTCTTTTCGCAAAGGGTAGAGTCAATCATCAAATATAGGAAGTGAATGAAAGGCTATGTCCTCGTACCAGAGGCAGGTCCCCTGGCTGCAGAGCCTGGTGGGGCAGCAGAGGGGGAAAGCTGCTGCAATCAGACCAGGGATAGAGAAGCAGAGGCCAACTCCAAGGGACTCGACCAGTGCACAGGGTGAGGGGGAGAAGCAGCAGTTCAGGAGAGCGTAGTGTCACGGAAACCAAGAGAAGAAAGTGTTTCAGGAAGGAGGTTGCCGGGACATCTGTGTTGAATGCTGTTGTGAAGACAAGTAAGATAAGAACAGAGAAGTAAACATTGAATTTGGCAAGGCAGAGGTGATGAGAGGCATTGATGAGCAATATCTTGATATAGTGGGAACAACATCCAACTGGAGGAAACTGAGGAGAGAAGAATAATAGAAGAACACGTGGTCTACAACAGGTGTCTGCTACGTGCTTCTATGTCTTAGCTCACATAATTCTCACAACAATCTTATGATGTAGGTTCTAATATTATTCCCATTTCATAGATGAGGAATCAGGCACAGAGAGGGTAAATAATCTGCCCAAAGCCACACAGCTAGAAAGTGGCCGAGCTGGGATTGGATGGATGCAGGCAGCCTGGCTCCGGTCTGCACTGGGAAGCACCACATCACACTCCCTCCACAACGCTGGGAAACCTACATGGTCACGCACTCTAGACGACCCTTGCAGCAAGTTTGCTGAGAGGGGGGAAAGAGCGATGGGGTGGGTAGCTGGAGAGGTTGTGAGGCTGAGAGAGGGTTTTTCTTTTAAGATAGAAAATCCTGACACACGAGTTGCATGCTGACTGGGGTAATAGATGTGGGAAGGAGAGATCGATGATGCCCGCGGGAGGAGGTGCTCAGGACCTGGGGGATGAGATGGATCCAGGGCACAGAGGGGTTGAGCTCTGACAGGAGCTGGGCAAATCCTCTGGTACCAGGAGGCGAGGCGAGGAAAAGGGCAGAGGACTGTAGCAGGTAGTTTTGAAAGTGAAAAGATGAAGCAGTAGCTGTCTGCTGGCTTCTGTTTTCTCAGTGAGGGATGAAGCAAGATAATCATCTGAGACGGGGGTGGGGAGATGGGGTGGGGGTTGTAGGAGGCTTGAGGAGAGAAGAGAGGTGTGAAATGGGGGTGGAGGTGCCAAGAAAACACAAGGAAGAGGCGAGATAGGAAACTAAAAGGGACAATTCAATACCCTTAAAATTTATGGATGCTCTCTTTGTCTCTCAAATCTTTCATGGTTTCTATTCTATGAAATTTTTCGTTATAAATCTGCAGAAAAAGAAAGGAAAAACTGTCTGCTCTTTTTCCCATTATTGCTGCACTGGCAGTGGGAGGAACATATTTGGAAGTGATGTGATAGTAAATCTGAAGCAGTCTAGGCAGATGGTTTGGGATTGTGGAAAGAGAAATATAACCTGGGTTTCTTACTGTAGAAACTTCATGGTTTTTCCTTTGTTTTCATCAAGACCCATCTGTTGCTCTTTAGCACATTTCTTACAGAGAAATGTGGAATGATCCATGATCCCAAGTGATATTTATAGCTACCCGAATTAAATCCTTACACTTTTCCTGAGGAAATGAGGAGCCCAGAGGGACAGTTAATACAGTGCTTCTTGAACTTCAGCATGGATCAGAATCACCTGGAGGGCTTGTTAAACCACAGATTGCTGGGCCCCACCCCCAAAGGTTCTGATTCAGTAGGTCTGGGGGCAGGGGTGAGAATTTGCATTTCTGACAGTTCCCAGGTGATGCTGAAGCTGCAGGTCAGGAAACCACACTTTGAGTACAGAGTTGGGACAGGGGAAGGCCTTAGTGTCAGGTGGCAGAGAGTTTGCCCACATCTCATAGAACGAGGACTAGAAAAAAGATATCTCAAGTCTACTGGAATCCTAGAAGATTCCAGACACAAAATTTCCTTAAACCCAGCTGCTATTGTTGGACTTATCATTCCTCTCCTTCCCCCCAAGTCATTTTGTTATTCTGTAAAAACTTTGGATGGAATAATTTATATGAGTAATTAACACATAAAGTGCTCTGAGACACCACTCTGAGCTCTTTACAGGTATTAACTCATTTCATCTTCACAACAGCCCTAGGAGCTAGGTACTATTATCAACACTCAAATAACTGATGAGGAAATGAAGACACAGAGAAGTTAAGTAACTTCTCTGAGGTCACTCAGCTAAGGAAGTGCAGAGCTGGAACACATACCCAGATCAGACTAACTCCAGTACCCATATTATTTCCACTTCTTCCTATGTCAAAGTTAAATATGGATGAAGTTCTGGTCTCTCAGGTTTGGGGATCCTTGATGCTTGGATAAAGCGTGGTCCGCTGGGGTTCAACAGTTTTTAACTAGGGTCCCTGTGCAATATAAGATCACTAACAAGCCCTGTTCTATTCCTTAACTGCATGACCCTCAGGCAAGCTGCATACTTTATTTTGATTATTCCACCAGTGAAATGATGGGTGTAGTGACTTTCTGAATTTGCAAGCTCTGAAAGCATGTAATTCTTACTGGGTTTCACCCTCCTCTTACTCCTGCATGCATTCATCTAGAACAGCTGCCTGAAACAACATAGACCAACGACCATGGGCTCCTTGGCCAGCTAAGACTCTTCTGCTGTGCCAGTCATGAGTCACTGAGGAAGTGAGTTTTTGCCAGTAATGAGGGGTTCTGCTTTAAGTGGCAGGAGAATAAGCAGAGTTGATTAGAAAGGTAATTTTCTAGTAACAGTATAGAGGACTAGGTAGTAGCTTCTTGGTTCCTACCATTGGCTGGCTGGGAGACATTGAGCAAGTTATCTTGCCTCAACATTTGCATCTATGAAATGGACATAATTAGGAATGTGAGGCAGTTTAGCTAATCAGCCATTACCAAGGGCTTGGTCATAGTTGCATAGCCCCAACTGCCCCTTGAGGCTGTTGTTTTGATGTCAGAAGTGCCTCATCAGAGATCTAGACATTGAGCTGGTCCAGACTCACCTCACCCACCTTGAAGCTCTTCATCACTACCTTTTAATGCTCCATACTGGCAGAGCCAGACATTTACTAAGCAGTCTAAACCCTAGCATCCTCAGGTTTAGGGAAGGATTGTGAAGGACAGTGTGTCAGACTCTTGACAACAAAAGGTGGGATGGACTTAATTTTTTTTTCAAAACAAGAATCTGGACAACTCTATGAATATTCTCCAGAGTTTTGTAAAAGTTAACTACCATTAAGAGACCCTAGGGGCAATTGATCCAAAGTATCCCCTCACTAGAGCATCTATTTCAGGGACAGAAGAGCAGTGGAATTGCAGAATTGAAGTTAACAAATTTTTATGGAGAGTCAACCATGTACTGGGCATCATAGAAGGGGTTGAAAATAATGACTATAGCAATAACTAACATTTATGGAGCTCTTAGGTTGTGCCAGGCACATAATTATCACATGTCATTCATGCAGCCCTGGGAGTTAGGTACTACTATCAGCCCCATGTATAGATAGGGAAAGTGTTCATGGTGGCACAGGACTTGAACCCAGGCAGTCTGACCCCAGAGCCCAGAAGCATAGCCAGAGTGCTTGCTGCGTTGCCTCCCTACAACAACGAGCAAGACCATGTCCAGACCCTCAAGAAGCTAACCCTGGGGAGGGACACAGATGGGCACCAGGAACAGATATTCATCAACACAGCTGGCTGTGAACATAAGAGGGGCAATTAATGGCAACTAGAAAGATCCAGTAATACTTCAAAATGGAAGTGGCATTTTGAGTACCATTGCAACAGGTGGAGATAGGGAAGCATCACACTCAGAAAATAATGCACCCCTGATGGAACACAGGTGCCACCTGGTTAAGTCTTTCTTCCAATGTACAATTTATTTCATTTTCCAGATTCTTGTTCTGTTCGTAGGATGGACCTGAAGGCTCTGAAGACTAAGATTTTACATGCTCAGGGAGGCTGAAAGTTTGGGCCCATCTTTTCTTATCTCAATGGGATTTGAAGTGTCAACGTGGCCTGGGCTGAGATCGCCTCAGTGCAGTCCCAGGTAAGATTTTCTCACCAGGCATGGTGTTGCCAAGCACTGTTTTCTGTGACCATCAAGCTCTGAGATATCTGAGCCAGGCACCAGCTTGAAAACTTAGGGGAAATGGGAAACCAAAATTCCAAAGCAACCTCCCTGAGCTTCCTTCATTTCAGTCTCCCTCATTCTCCAGTAGAAAGATTCCTGCTCCTCCTCTACCCAATAGCTTCCTTCCTATGACATGCCTTCATCAATCCTGTTGTCCTGGTGATTTCAGATGAATCAGAGCAGAGTTTCATGGAGCACTAGCCCTGGTGTTCCATGGAACTTTGTTCTGTTGATGTCTATAAATTTCTATTCTGGCCTCTTCCTATCCTCTGGCCATTTACCCCCAGCTCTTTCCTTAACCCCTCTTCCTCTGCCTGTGAATGTTGGTGTTCTTAGTGCTGGCCCTGGCCCATGCCCCTTTCCCTGCACATGCTCTCCTTAGAAGACACCCCATATGACCGTCTCTGCCTGTGAGCTGTTGATGCTCAGATTTATATCCCTAGCCCTGACCTCTTCTAGTCTTAGCCTCATGCCTTCTGCTGCCCCCTGAGCATCTCCATCTCAAGGTCCCAGGGGAATCCAAAGTTCAATACATCAATTAGCTCTCTTCTCTCTTCCCTCTCCCCCAAACCACTCCACCCAATCCAGAAACATGGAAGTCATTCCAGGCTCTGCCTTTACCTCATCTACCCCTGTTCTGTACCCCCCTACCTGCCCCTCCAATCACTTATCAAATATCACCAATTTTAAGTCCTTATTGTTTCTTGAACCCTTTTTCCTCCTCTGGATCTCTACTGTCACTCTCTATCTCAGGTCCTTATCATTCTTTATACTCTGACTACAACTGTTTCCCAGCTGTTCTCCTTGCCTCTAGTCTTGCTGCCCTTCTAAGGACGAAAACCACCAAGATTCCCCTGTTTGAGAGGCTTTATGGACTCCTCATCACCAGCAACAAATTGCTAGTTATGAGTCTGGCAAATAAGGCCTAGCATGGCCTGGTGTGACCTCCCAGCCTCATCTGCATTCCCTGCCTCAAATTTCATGTCGTGATTATAATACAGGGTATCTTGCAGTTTTCCAACACATCGTGCTGGTTCATGAGTTTTATTTAATTTAATTAATTTATTTATTTATTTTTTGAGACAGAGTCTTGCTCTGTCACCCTGGCTAGAGTACAGTGGCATCATCATAGCTCACTGCAACCTCAGACTCCTGTACTCAAGCAATTCTCTTGCCTCAGCCTTCTGAGTAGCTGGGACTACAGGCATGTGCCAACACACCTGGTTAATTTTTCTGTTTTTTGTAGAGATGGGGGTCTCACTCTTGCTCAGACTGGTCTCAAACTCCTGACCTCAAGTGATCCTCCCATCTCAGCCTCCCAGAGTGCTGGGATTATAGGCATGAGCCATTGTAGTGGGCCTATTTTATTTTATTTTATTCTGTTCCTTCTACCTAGACTGCCCTTTCCACCCTTCCTCACTGGGATCATACTAACTCATTTTTTCAAGATGCAGCCCAACCATCACCTGGCTCAGGAAACCTTCCCCAAAGCCTTGGGTGAAGGAGGTGCATCCTGTGCTTATTGTCTCATGACTTATGAATGGCATGTTGGAATCATCTGTTTGGGAGTCTTTTCCCCCCATTAGGCTCTGACCTTGACAGCAGCTTTGTCACCTTTTCCCAGTGTTTAGTGCAATATCCAGCACGTAGTAAGTGCTCAGTTAATATCGTTGACTGGGATTTAACCTCCTCAGAGCAAAGGTTTTCTACCCTTGGATTCCTAGCAGGCACTCGACAAATGTTTCATGGGTGAATGCTGCTGCCGTTGGCAGCTGTGATGGGAAGAGGGGAGGAGAGATCTGATCACACAGCTCCTACATGTGCCAAGGAGTCCAGGCATGGCAGAAACTACACACCAGCATTCCATCCCTGAGCAGCATGCACTCTGAGGGTGAGGTTTGAAGGAATTAAGCGCTCTGGTAATTATTTAAGAAAATAACTCGCTGGGTCTACAGAGGATGGCAGCCCCTCTCTTGAGCTTTCCCACAATCCCAGGATCCTGACTACCTCAATAAGAGGCATTTGTATGAATTAAGGAAATTATGGCAAAGGAAGAGGGTTTGTTAGGGCCAAGAGTTCCTCCACATGGACTCCACATGCATCCCTTGGACAAGCTTTCAAGATCCCGCTCCCCAGTAAAGCTGCTGGTTGGTCCCTTTGCACAAAGGATCTGCCACCTTTGTGACTAGTCACTGCTTTTGCAACTGCAGAGCATGAATAGCTAAGGAGGCATGCTGGGGCCAACAAGAGGAGCCTCTGTTGATTCCAATGGGTCTCTAAAGGGTGGGGGCTCTGAATTTTGAACACCCACCTCCTGCTAATCCTCCAGCAAAACCAGTCAGGCTGGTTGTAGTGTATTGTTAGAGAGCCCACATGCCCATCCTTGGAACAACAGAGCCACTTGTTACAAGAGGAGTGTTTCACATCCTTGGGACCAGGGCTGGAGGAATGGGGTGGGGGTGGGGAGCTGGGACCGGTGGGAGCAGGGCAACCGGGAGAGAGCTTGCGGTTTCCCAGCGAGATGGAGTGGGTTTACAGTGGCCCTGAGCCTTATGCATGGCCTTGAGCAAATGACTGAACTTCTCTGAGTTAATAATGAACCTTCACAAGGCGGTGGTGAGGATTAAAGGAGATGCTACTCTAAGTCACCTAGTGCACAAAACGCTAGCTCCTCTGACGCAGGAGCTTCTTGGGGACATTCTCTCAGGGCAGGAAAGTCTAGATGGAAGTCCCCCCCCATTGCTTCTCCAGGCATCTGAAGGAGCACAGTGTCCTGCCAGGCACAGGAAGGAGAGTGCTGCCCAGGCAGCCCCTGCGGCCCGCGGAGTCCCCCGATCCCTGCCACATGACTGCTGATTTCAGATGAACATGAGTGGGGGAGCTGACGTTTTGTTTCGAGGAAAAGAATTTTCTAGGTTGCCTCTGGGAAGTAATATTGTTCTCTCAGTCTCTTCACAAACTTTTCACTGTTAATCTGAGGTTTCCTTTCCCTGCCTTCCCTCCATCCCTCCCTTCTTTTCTTCCTCTCAATGGAAAAGATACATAGAAATTGGAGGATTGGCCCTTCGAATAACCTCTAGAACCAACAGGTATCAGTCTTCCTAAACACTGTCCTGAGTTGTGACTGACGTTGAATCACCACCTATTTCAAGACAACCCTTCACTTCCCATCTCTTTCCATCCAGGAAGGTAAATGCTGTTCTGAGGAAAAAATAGGCAACTAGAATGTAGCTCAGTGAGAGAAGCAAAAGGTAGGGGAGGGGACTTGCTTCTTTCTTCCTCTATGGGGAGTCAGGCAGCAGCAGCAGCAGCAAAGTCTCCTCTCCAAGGAGCTCCCAGGAAGACAAGGAACCCCATCCTTGAGCTGGGGGGCAGGGAGGGGCGTTGGTGTGAATTGCTCAGCGGTAGTGAGAAATCACACTCACACAGAAGAGTCAAAGCATGTTCCCCTCCTTCATCCTGGGGGCTGTGTAGAGGTGCCCCCACAGGGCTCAGAGCCTTGACACATCTCAGGAGAGCTCCCAGCCCGGCACACACTCCCCCCAGTCCAAGCTGCCCTGGCAGGTGCCTGCTCTGCATGGCAGGCCACCAACCAAACACCTCCCTAACCCTGAACAGGTGCCCCGAGTAGCTGGGGTGTGATGTTAACACCAGTCGAGTTAGGCTGTTGTCTGGCCAGGCTCCTGCTGGCTCAATGCTGAATCAGATAAGGGCACAGGCCAGGCCCTATGGGACAGCCCAGCAGTGCTCAGCACCCCCAAAAGACCTCACCACTGTTCCCTTCACCTGTAAGGGCAGAGAGATGTATACACTACCTCCAGAAGATGATCTGCCCCAGGGAAGCCATGGTGAGGGGAAGGCTCCTTCCCACGACGTGGCTGGGTGCTGGGTGCTGGGTGCTGGCTGAGAGGAGCTGCTGCTGCCCTCCTGGGTGCTGTGACTCACAGGGAGCTCCAGTGTGCTGGCCTTAAATAGTGCACTCAGGCCGGGAGTGGTGCGTGCACTGGGGATGGCTCAGGTATGAGGAAAGGAGCAGCCAGCCAGGCAGAATTCCCTGCGGGCACAGGGGTTGCCTGCTCCCAGCCAGCCAGTGAAGCCAGAGGCTTACAGCTACCTTTCCAAGCCTTGATCTCAGTGAGAAGGCAAGGAAGAAAAAGCTTCCCAGGCCCTGCTTCAGGGGTGGTATTCAGCACATTTTCCTCCTGACTGTGGAAGGGAACTCTAGAGAGGGAGATTTAATCTCAAAATAAGAAAGGACTGGAACAGCTCAAAGTGTCAGGCTGTACCAGTTCCCATCCCTGCTGGTAGATGGTGTGCAGACAGAGACTGGGCCACCACTGGTGGGGTCTCTCATGGAGGCGATTCATGCTGAGGGACCTCAGAAAGGCTATGATCTGAAGTGACAAGACTGCCGAGTTTGTCACTCAAGACTGAGCTTGCCTTGGGCCCCTGCAATGCTCAGCTGGGTGGCAAATCCCTTCTGGTTTTATTTCAGTAGGAGGGTGAGAGGGCCAGCCCTTCCCACCTTGCAATTTTTTTGAGACTCCAAAAACACACTGAATGTGCATTACATAGAAGCTATTGCTGTTGAAGCTGAGTGGGTTAGCAAAAATGTCTCTGACATTTCATCAAGCACTCAGATTGCCAACTGGACAGGACGCTTCTTAAGGCATAACCTTGTTCTCTTGCATTGTTTCCCCGAGGAGCACTTTGGAAATGGTCATGACTGGTTGCGGGGCTTCCTGGCTACTGCAGACAGACTATATTTACAGTAAATGTGCTCTGGGCCTTCAGCAGATCATTCTAGTGTTGGGGCATGGACGGTGGGAGCGACATGGAGTGAAACTGGAGAAGGAAGGGAGAACTGAGTGGCGGGGGCGGAGACAGCAGGGGAAGCATCTTTAGAGCCAAACAGAGCCATGTCCACACCCCGGTCCCTAGTTTCCAGGCCTCCTGATTCTTCCTTTTTGTATTAGTTTCCTAGGGCCGCCATAACAAAGTACCACAGACTGGGTGGCTCAACCAACAGAAATGCATTCTCTCACAGTTCTGGAGGCTACAAGTCTGAGATAAGATGGTGGCAGGGTTTGTTCCTCCTGAGGCCTCTCTCCTTGGCCTGCAGAAGCTGTCTTCTCCTGTGTCTTTACCTGGTCTTCCATCTCTGCGTGTCTGTCCTAATCTCCTCTGCCTTGAAGGACATCAGTCATATTGGATTAGGGTCCACCTTAATGACCCCATTTAACTTAATTACTTCTTTAAAGGCCCTGTCTCCAAATACAGTCATACTCTGAGGTACTAGGGGGTTAGGACTTCAACATATGAATTCTTTTGGAGAGACATAATTCAGCTCATAACATTCCTATGCGCCTCCCAAATTCATCCCTTCTCTCTGTCCCCAATACTATTGCCCAAATTCACTCCATCATCATTTTCCATTTGAATTAAATCACTAAACCGTCTCCTACTTCATTGTACTGTTCCCAGTCTGCCTCTATCTGTGCCAATCCACTCACTTCTGCTAGAATGCTCTTTCTAAAACGCAAATCTGATGAGGCCACTTGCCTGCTTTAAGTGACCAATGGTTCTCCAGGGCCCGTGATCTGGCTTCTGCCCACCTCTCTATATTTTTCACTCCTGTTCCCCCTTTTCACTCTATGGACCAGCCATGCTGAGCTGCTTTGGGTTTCTCTAAAATGCCAGAGTGCTCTCCCAAGCCACTCTGTCTTTAGATATACATGTTGCTCTTTCTGCCTGGAATCCATCCCTGCCCTTTTCTCATTTTATATAAAATCTATGGGAAATTTTCCCAGTGACTTCCATCTGGCAGGTGCCGTGCTCCAGGCTCCCACATGAACCTTGTGCTGACTTCTGTGTTCCTAAATTGAGATCCTTGACTTCTCTGTCTCCTTCACTAGACACACCTTATAAATAGAAAAGGTGTCTTATTCATCTTCGTATTTCACACTGGCATAAGGCACGCACAGAGTAAGCGATCATTAAACGTATGTTGAATAAATGCACATTTTTCTTACCCAGCACACGGTAACAGTACTATTTTCTGTTTATGCATCTGTCTCATTGCTAGTCTGTAAGCTCCTGGAAGGTAAAAACTATGCCTCATTCATCTTTTTTTGTCACCAGGTCTTAGCACCATGCCAAACATAAAAAACACTCAGTAGCATTTGATGGATGGGTGAGCAGGGATCAACCTGGGGTGTGATCAATCAAACATTTTCTGAAGGAGATGTCTTATGAGCTGGATCGACACTATTAGAGGCAGGAGAGAACGAGTCACAACTGAGATAGAGGAACAATTTAGGGTTAGGACAAAAGGTAGAGCAGATGAGTGAGACAAAAAAAAGTGTGTTTTCCCCTTGGTGAGCTTTGGAAAAGAGAGAGACTGAAACAGAGACTAACTTAATGTATCTGCAACAAAATGTCTTCTTATGAATATTTTTAAAATTGTTTAAACAGCCCAGTCACCTGGAGCTCTATTTTCTCATTGTGTATCTGCACATTCTCCCATGCAGCAGGCTTAAACTTCCTTAGAATCCCAGCACATCCTGGCTGTGATAGGAAGAGCACCCACTATGTGTGGGGCTTTACACTTTTCACAAAAGGCCCTAAGCTCATGTGATCCTTACCATAACCCCATGAAGTTTTACAAACGGGAAACTAAGTCTCAGAGATTAAGAGGTTTGTTCAAGGTCAATTAGCTTGAGTTTCCCCAGGCCTTACTTGCCTGTGTGTATAAATGGGGTCATATTAATGAAAATAACAATTTTACTAGCTCTTGAACTGAACTTCAGGTTTTGCCTTTGGGCATCTCAGGACATGGCACAGAGGTTGTCAGAAAAGTGAATTGTAGAAGATTCTTCCACTGAGGGCCCCCGCAGAATCTTGCCTTCGTGTATCTGTGCCTTGGTGCGATCCCCACCCACCCTGACTCTGGGTTTAGCCACTAGTCATTAGTGAACGTGATGCAAAGCAGATGCTTAAAAAGTGCTTGTGCATTTGGGCATGCCCTCTCTAGCTGCTGACAACCCTTCTGCCACCATGTGAAAAAGCCTGTGGAACAGAGATGAGCCATCTCAGCTTGAGATCCCTGAATCAACTGGCAGTTAGCCTACTGCAGCCACATGAATGCCCTCAGGTGAAGAGAAGAATCGCCTGGCTGAGCCCAGCCCAAATTACTGACCCACATAATCATGAACAAGTAAAATGGTTATTGTTTTAAGCCACTATGTTTTGGGGTGGTTTGTTACATAAGCAATAGATGACTAATACACTGTCCTTTCACCTTACTCTGCTCCATGTTTCTGTCTCATTGTCTCTGAAGCCACTTCAGATGACACCTTACCATCTACTGCTGGGGCCTGCTATGTCACCCTCAGTAAGCAAAAGTGCTCTCTTGCTTCCCAGTTGGAATGGCGTCCCATGGAGCACCCAATATGCTAAGACATGTTACACACACACACACACACACACACACCTGCACACACACTAATGCCTCAGAGTTTGAAAAAAAAACTTGTTGTTGAATCAGGCTGCAGGCAAGAAATAAAGAGAGACCCTCACTTACCAAAAGCAAATACCACCGACATCTCTGTACCTTTTCATCAATATTTCAGGCTTTCTTCTATACAAGAGAAAAAGCTAAGAACCTCCCTGAAAAACATGTTGTTGTTAGCAGGGATTTGGAATCCTGTGAAAGAAGAGATCTTATAATACTCTACAGAGCTGGGAAGAGCAGACTTTGTAGTCTTAATATAGCAAACTTCAAAAGGCCAATTGGAAGGGATACTGACATCTAGTAAAATATTAAGGAGCTATCATTTTGTCTGAGGCCTTGACATTCTTCTTCTAGTTACTAGTGCTCCTTTATTAGGCAAGGGTTGATTACTTCACTGCTGGCTAGGCTGGGGACCAAAGTCTGAGGCAGATGCCATGCCTCCCGTCCATGCCCCCTCCACCATGGCTGGGGGAGTGGCTGGAGCCACAGCTCTCAGGCATAGATTCCTGGCAGCCCTGCCCATTGGTTCACCAGTTCACAAATCTCTGTGGCCCCTATGGTCACCACTAGGTTAGTATGTCCTAGAGCCTGGGTGGAATTCAGTGCTGCTCCCCACCCTCTATTCATAGAAGACATTGCTAATTGATCATGGGTCTCTTTCCTACTAGTCTGGGTGTGGCTCCAGAAACCCTGTTTAAAGGAGCATTCAAGCAGCCCCTACCAAGCAATTGGAGATGGTCCCTGTATTATTAGTTTGCTAGGGCTTCTGTAACAAAGTACCACAAACTGGGGGGCTCAAATAGCAGACATTCATCAGTGCATGGTTCTGGAGACTAGAAGTCCAAAACCAAAGTGTTGGCAGGGTTGGTTCCTTCTGAGGGCTGTGAGGGCTAAATCTATTCCAGGCCTCTCTCCTTGGCTTGTAGATGGCCATCTTCTCCTTAAGTCTCTGCACATGATCTTCCTTCTACGCATGTCTGTCTCTGTGTCCAAGTTTTCCCTTTTCATAAGGACACCAGTCATATTGGATTAAGACCCACCCTAATGACCTCACTGTAATTTGATTACCTCTGTAAAGACCCTATCTCCAAACAAGGTCACCTTCTGAGTTACTGGTAGGGTTAGGACTCCAATATATCTTTTTGGGGGGTTGCAATGGACTGAATGCTAGGTGGCAGAGTCAGCTTCTGAACTTAGGTGTATCTGACCCTAAAGTTAGGAACTTGGGAATGTCAAGGCTTCTCTAAACTTCAGTTTTCCCAACTGTAAAATGAGAATCATAGTCACACCACCCCTGCCTACCCACAGGATTATTGAGAGGTTCTCTTATGAGTTAGTGTTTGCAAGAGTGCTTTGCAAACCAGGCAGGGCTCTACCCACGGAAGGTCAAGCAATTGCTGCATACTAAATGATATACAACCATTTTTTTGGTTTCACTATTGCCAGAACAAAGGGCTAGGTACTTTACATATATTATAATTTGATCTAATCCTCTTGTCAACTCTGGGGGTAAAGTATTTTATTCTCATTTTAGAGAAGAGGAAATGGAGACTCAGAGAGGTTTATTAATTTAGATAGTGTATGACACGTGGGATATGACTGCAAGTTTGTTTGACACTGAAGCAGTTACCTCTCAGTATTGGAGGGGATCATCCTTCCCAGTCCTCAGGAGTGGGTTCCTCAATGCCTGAAAGGCAGAGCTGGAATTCATTCCTGTTTGTAGATTTGCTCGTGTGATGCTCCTGTTGGATGGCTTCCTTTTCCTCTCTCTCCCTGCTCAAACATTCATTGCCCATCCTTGTAGGCCCATATTAAACCCAGCCTTCCATGTGCAGGCTTTCATGACTATATTCCTTAGCTGTGACCTTCTCTTTCTTTAAATTATCACTGCTTTTAATGTCCTGATTTTTAGATATACTTGAAATAATGCATTATCCTTTCGTTTGTATCTGCCTCATTTCTTTAAAAGATGTTTAGTTTTATTTATGGTCAGAAACTGTTTTATTTATCTTTGTAAAAGGCTAGTTCAGAGCTTGGCACATAGAAAACACTCAACAAATGGGGATTCTTTGGGTTTCCTTCTCAGCCCCTCACAGCAATGCCTTGTGTTTGGTACCTGCTCCACAAATAATTGCTGATTGAAAATGTAGCTGTCTTGAGGGACCATGGGACACGTAATAGGGAGGGAAAACTTACTGTGCGGAGGGAAACATCCAGGTAAGAGGCTGACAATTAGTTGGATTCAGAAGAGCTGGCACCGTGTAATCCGTCCCAGAGCTCATGGCCCTACCAGGAAACCAGGTTGCCCACTCTTCTGTGGCCTCCCACAACAAGCAGTGCACCCCGTTCTCAATGGGCAGTCTGCGGCACACATGCCTGAGTCCACATCCACCCAATTTGGATCACTGGTGACAGATGTGGCCCAGTGATTGTGGAAAGACCCCCATGAACATTGGTCTGGGTGAGGACTTCTTGAGTAATACCTGCAAAGCACAGGCAACCAAAGCAAAATTGGACAAATGGTATCACATCAAGCTAAAAAGCTTTTACACAGCAAAGCAAACAAAAAAGTGAAGAGACAACCCACAGAATGGGAGAAAATACTTGAAAACTACCCATCTGACAAGAGATTAATAACCAGAATAGGTAAGGACCTCCAACAACTCGATAGGAAAAAATCAAATAATCTGATTAAAAAATGGGCAAAAGATCTGAATGGACATTTCTCAAAAGAAGACACACAAATGGCCAACAGATACATGAAAAAATGCTCAACATCATTAGTCATCCGAGAAATGCAAATCAAAGCTACAATGAGATATGATCTCACCCCAGTTAAAATGGCTTTTATCAAAAAGACAGGCAATAACGAATGCTGATGAGGATGTGGAGAAAGGGGAACCCTCGTACATGTTGGAGGGAATGTAAGTTAGTGCAACCACTATGGAGAACAGTATGGAGGTTCCTCAAAAAACTGAAAATAGAACTACCATGTGACCCAGCAATCCCACTGCTGGGTATATATCCAAAGGATGGAATTCAGTGTATTGAAAAGATATCTGCACTCCCATGTTTATTGCAGCACTACTCACAATAACCAGGATATGGAATAAACCTGAGTGTCCATCAATGGATGAATATATAAAAAAATTGTGGTACATATACACAATGGAATATTATATGGCCATAAGAAAGAATGAAATCCTGCCATTCACAACAACATGGATGGAACTGGAGAACATTATGTTAAGTTAAATAAACCAGGCACAGAAAGACAAATCTTGCATGTTCTCTCACTCATAGATGGGAGCTAAATAGTAGAAACAATTGATCTCATGAAGACAGAGTAGAATGATGGTTACTAGAGGCTGGGAAGTGTAGTGGGGACAGGGAGGATAAAGTAGGGATGGTGCAAAAATATAGTTAGATAGACAGAATGAACAATATTTGATAGCACAACAAAATGACTATAATCAATGATAAGTTAGGGTATATTTTAAAATAGCTAAAAGACTGGGATAAGAATGTTCCTAATACAAAGAAATGTTACATACTTGAAGCGATGGATACCCCAATTACCCTGATTTGACTAATTCACATTGTATGCCTGTATCAAAATATCGCATGTACCCTATAAAGATATACAACTATTATGTACTCATAATAATTAAAACAAAAAATCTAAAAATAAAAAAAGAAAGATACCTATGAATTCAGAATCACAGACTTATTGAAGGAGACCTACTGTGTGTCAGAGATGCTCACCCATGCTATCTAATATAATCTTCCCAACAAGCCTTGAGGTCAGAATGATCATCCTCACCCTATAGATGAGAGACCTTAGCATCAATTAGGCAGCAACCAATCAATCATCTATGTACCACGTACCAAACTCCTCAGGGGGTCTCAGGAAGCTTCAGTGTAGTAGTGAAGTGACTTATACATGTAAAAAGAAAATAACTATCCTGAAATCAGCTACATTGCAGATCAAAAGCTTCCCAGCTTGGAAGGAAGGAAAGGAGAGAGAGGGAGACGGAGAGGGAGAGGGAGGAAGGAAGGAAGATAGGGAGGAACGAGGGATGGAAATGGTAGCTTGGCAGCCTTCTTCAATGAAGCAGAATCTGCCACCCTAAACATTTATGAGGGATTACAAACGTGGGACAAAACCCCAAACCCTCCTTATATTGTTTTTACAGCTGGATTGGTGGCATCATAAGATGTTTTGGTAAACTTGGGCACTTTCTGTGACTTTCTTTTTTTGATCCTTTCCTCTCTTTCACTGGTGGTCACAGCCAACTTGTCCTTCAATTTGTCTCCCGTCATGCCTCCTTCCTCATACTCTCACCCCCCACAACTTCCCCCTCGCCAAAACCCAAACCCAATAAAAGCAAGCTATCTAGCATCTCAGCCTCACGAGACATTCTTGGCTCGGGGGCTTGCTGAGGAGGAGTCATCAGTGTCCCAGGGCCTGGAAGGGAAGAGAGGTTGACAGCCTTTGGTCCTATTGGGTCTGCTTCCAACCACTACCCCCAGAGGGTGCTCGGAGGAAATGGGGGGAGGGGAAGTGGGAGAAGAACTGGCCTCTTGCTGTACCAGGCAGTGCCAGAGCTTCCTGCACCTGCTCTCAAGGAGGAGTGAGGATCAAGGATTAGCACTGGGCAACAGGAGGCTATGACGCTCTCCTGAAGTACGTCTCAGGCTCTCTGATGCCACTGTTGTCCCTGAGTCTGTCATTTGCCTGGCAGCAGCCACAGCAATCAAAAACAGAAAGCAGACCACATCACATCCCTGCTAACAACCCTTCCAGAGTTTCCCATTGCAGTTAGGCTACCCTGGCCTGTGAGTCTGCGTCCATCTGGTCCCTGCCTACCACATCATGCACTGCGTCCTCTCATTTCCTCATCTGTAAAATGGGAACAAACATGGTTACTTTTAGGATGAAGGAAGATGATATATGTCACACACAGACACACACACCATCACCGTCACCTCCAGGACACGTCTTGATTGAATCTGAATATTAAGAAATGATTAAATTGAGCAGGTTTACAGCCATGTGGAGAATGATAGGAATAGTACCTAGTACCTAAGAAAGGTCAAGTTACTGACCTGGTTAATCCACCTTTGAATAAGACAACTGAACAAAAGTTGGGCGTAAAGAAGCAAATGACAGACAGGATGGGACCTTGAAGGACTAACAAGTGACACAAACTCTAGTCTTCAAAGTGTGACCTGCAGGGAGTTGCTGGCTTAAGATTTTTAGGAAAGCAAAAACATTTTTACTAATTAGGCAACACTTAAGCTAATAGGCCACTAGCATCTGATAAGCTCCATCATACAACCACAGCAGCTGTGTAACTGTTTCAGCCTGGTCTAACACTAGTGGGCTTTTATCCATTAATAACGATATTTGAGACTGAATGTGATTCTATAAAGTTTCGTTCTATCCGAGTTTCATCTTTAAAGTAAGCATTATGGAGGATACTGACGAATAGAATAATTGGTATCCACAAAGTGTCTATATGCACTTGGTCCCTGCAAGAACTTGTAGGCCAGGGTTGGACCACTTGAATTCCCATAACTGTGAATAGAAGATTCATGTGGCCCACACCCAGGAATTTGTAGTCATGTACCCTGCTGTTGAGAAAAACTAAGTCCCTCTTCACTAGTTAAAAGCCATTGCATTTGGAATAAATAATAAACATTCATTCACCTGCTTCTAACTGTCTTGAGGCCTGAGATCACACTTTGTATGATTTCATACATGGGCTTGTTGTATCTTTCAGGCCCAATTTCTAATAGTGTCATTTCCCATCATGGTTCTGATTCCAGGCTGGTCAAACACTGCAGCAACCGCTGTTGGTGCCCAGTCCTCATCTTGGTCCCTGGTCTGGTCACAAGATACCCCACACATTCCAAGCTAAAGTCTGAGGTTGCTACTGCATAATCAAAGGGATCTAGTTCCTTAAGAAATGCTGGGTCCATTTCTAGTATAAGAGGTGGGGGACAGACTGTTTTAGAAGCGTATCAGGAAGTTGCTATTCAGTTTGATTAGGTTGAGCAAACAGAAATTAGTTAACTGGCGGGAAAACACGAAGCCAAGTTGGAACCTCAAGCTGAAACCATGGTTTCAAGTGAGTATTTCTCACTCTCGGAAATTGCAGCCTTAGAATCTTTTCTTTTTTTTTCCCATCAGAGCCAAGGTTGATGACCTCTGCCAGGGCCTTGTAAATCATTCTCTTACCCCAACAATAAAGCCCATGGTTTATTTCTGGGCTTGCCGTTCATGAGCTACGGGAAAAGAGACTCCAGGCTGACTCCACTGCTGTTAGTCCTCTTTGTAGTGGTTACAATTCCATGAGAGCTGCCACTTGACTTGGCAACTGAGTTGGCCAGTGGCTCCTGTTGCTATTCATTAGGGAAGGGGAAAAGCAGGCTTCATACAAAGCACCCAGGCCAAAGATTTAGGTGCTCATTTAAGGGACATAGGGACGGTGTGTTTATTGTTGGGTTCACCTCTGACCCAACAATGTCGTGTGGGACCTTGAGGAAGCCCTTCACTTTTCTGTGCCCCAATTTCTTCCTCTGTAAGGTCGCACTACTGATGAGCTCTATACCCGCTTACTTGATTCTTTTTTAAACCAGAGACTCAGGTAGTGTTTTAAAATGCTACCCCATGGGTTTCTCTTCAGAAAGATGTGGTCTTTTCCGTATGTACTACACTCTATTTCCCAAATACAATGGACTGTTTTATAGTTTGGATGATTGGATTTACTGGCTCATTACAGTTTTAAAAATAAAACAAGTCACATAGAACTCCTACAAATTACCCCCTGAGGCTGATAGAGTTGGCAGGCAAAGTGGCAGCACTTTCCTTTTCTAAAATTTGACTTAAAAGCAAAGGCTGTACGGCATTTGAGGAATTCACACGTAGTCAAGACTCCTCCAACCTGCAAGTATCACAGCCCAGAGAGGAGTGGCGTGGGATTGCCTGCATCTGAGCCTTTGCTCCACTGCCTCCTTGCCTGCTGGCTGCCTTCCCTCCCCCTTGCCCAGAAAAATCTTAGCTCCCTTTCAAGCCTTCGAGAGCCTCCCCGTGTTGCTTTCCCCATTCCTTCCCCCCAATCTCCTAGCTGGGAGGGTTTCCCTCCTCTTTCCTCTCTATAAGCATTCGTCTGTGTTACACACATAAGTCATAACACACTGCTTGGTACCATGGATGTTTGTGCCTATGTTTCATTCTTTCTTGAGGTCAGGGCACACTGTAACGTTATATCCCTTGTAGCACCCAGACAGGGCTTTGCCTACACCAGGAAAATGAATAAATGAGCAAATGGGGAGGACTTTGGGCTTGAGGATTCACTGACCTGGTTCTACTTTTCTCTCTCGTGCGCGCGTGTCATGAACCCTCACCCTATCTGTTCTGTTGTTAGATCTCAATAAGTTAATGTATTCAACCACCTTACTGGGTGCTTTGATGGGCACTGTGATGTGCCACCCAGATTCCCCTTCAGAAATGAAGGGATTATTTTCCCTGCTCCTGGGGGTGCTGCTGGCAAAAATCCCTCAGCTGTCAGTCCACTACATGATTGCCTATCTATCTAAAGAGAGTCCCTGCCCTCATGGAGCATTCAATCTGTTCAGAGGAGATAGACAATAAACAAATACATAATACGTTAAAAGAGGTTATGGTCAGAATAAGCAACCTGCATAAACGACTGATCTACGTGGGTTTATAAAGGCCCAGGCTTCTCACCCCAATTTGGTACAACTCTGAAGGGCCATGCCAACTTCAGAGCTTCCTGTGGGATTGGCTGGGCCTTCGTCAAGCCCTCTGCCCAATCCTGTTTCCTTCCTCCCTTTTATATAAACCTTTTGATCACAAGAGCACTGCCTAACAGAAGTCGTGCACATCAACATCTGTCTCAGAGTCTGCTTCCCAGGGAACCAACCTGCAGCAAGTGCCTACTACGTAGCAAGTACTATTCCAGCTTGTGGAGTTAGAGTGGTGAACAAGGCCAGGCCCCTGCCCCCATGGACCAATCAATCTACTGGGAAGACACAGACAATAAACAAATACTCACATAATAAGTTAAAGGGGGCTATGGTCAGAACAAGCGAGTTGGAAAGTGACTCAGGAACTTGGGAGGAATGTTATTCTTAATGAAGAGGCTGAGGAGGCTTCACTGATGAATAACAACTTTAATAAAATGAGGAAGAGAGACATGGAGATATCTCAGGAAAGAGTATTCTAGGCAGTTAGAATAGCAACTTCAAATACTTTAGGGCAAAGGAACAGCAAGGAGGGCAGTAGCAGATAAGGATCCAGTGAGTCAAATCCTGTAGGGCCTTGTGTCAATGTTCTATTTTCTGTATTGGAAAATAGGATTATAGGTATTTATTATATTACTTTTTAAAAATAAATAAAATCTTAAAAGAAGGCCAAGCGTTGACAAAAAATGAGTATGTCACCAATTCTATGCACTTGAAATTTACAAGAAGAGAGGGCGATATCTATTGAAAATCCAAGAGGAGATGTTGGATACATGAGTCTTGAATTCAGGGCCTGGATATACACTTGAGAGTCATCGGTATACAGACAGGATGTGAAGTGTTGGGGTGAATGTGACAGAAAAAAGATGTCTGAGGGCAGAAACTGGAAGATTCCAACGTTAACAAGTTGGAGAGCTGAGTGGGAACCAGCACGTGTGACTGATAAGGAGGGGCCAGTGAGGAAAAGGGAGGGAGGGAGTGATTCACTAGCTAAAGGGTGCTTGAAAGGTCAAGGAAGATGAGGCCTAAGCACTGGATTTGGCAAAATGGAGTTCGTCGGTGATCGCAAAGGAGCAGTGACAGTACAATGGTAGAGAAGAAAGTGCCCTTGAGTGAAATGAAGAGAGACTCAGAGAACAGGAGGAGGAGACACTGAGTATATAAGCAATGGTCTCGTGGATTTTGCCATGAAAGTGTGCAGAGAAATGGCAGTGGTAGCGGGAAAGGGTGTGGACTCAAGAGAGGGACGATTTAATATGGGAGATGACATTCATTCTTCGGTGAATCTTTACCAAGCACCTACTAATTGTCAGACATAAAATTACACACAGGGCCAAGTTCAGTAAACCCTTTCAGTGGGTGCTTTGGGTGCCTGCAGCCACCTAAAGGCAGCTCTGTGGACAGAGCTGTGCAGGTTTCCAGCACCCCACCTCAGACACATGCCAGAGCACCTCCCTGCTCTCCCACCTCAGGGCTTCCTCTAAAACCTGTCTGTATGCTGATGGGAATTATCCCATCGAGAAGAACAACTGACAAATGCAGAAGAGAGAAAAGTCAACAGGCAGGAGGGGTGGGAGCCAGGGCACGATGGGGAGGGTTGGCCTTAGATAGCAGCTGGGACGAGCTGTCCTTGTGATAAGTGGGAAGGCGCCAGTATGGGGAAGGTTGCAAGTGGGCTGGTTGACTTTGTCGTGGGAGTGTGTAGATGTTCTTTTCAGATTAATTCCATTTTTGCAGTGAAATAAGTAGCAAGGCTAACAGCTGAGTGTGAATTGTGGTGAAAAACTTTGAGGTCTGAGGAAAGAGGAGTATGAAGTAACTGTCCACAACGCTCACTGCACGCTGTGTGCCAGGCACTATTCTAGGCCCTTGGGATAGCACAGGGATCCCTGCCCACGCTGAGCTCACACTCCAGTGAAGCCACTAGAGAAATGTGCTCAGATGGCGAGGCCCACTCAGGGCCCACCTGAGGCCGGGATCAAGGCCATAAATGAGAGCAGTCCTTGTCGACTGAGTGCCGGTCAGCTGCTTGAGGTCCTTGTTGAATGCTCAACTAAAGAGCTTCTGATATTCCAGTGGAACAGAATATGAAGAGAAACAGATAAACTGAAAATAAAAGCCAACACTTACAGATATCCATCTGAAACTGAAGAAAACCTTTGTTTATTAAGCCACCTCCCACTCACACCCTTCTTTATACCCCTATTACTGCTGCTGCTCTAGTTCACGCTTGCTGTTCTCAGCAGAACTATCCCAATAGTCTCTTAACTTATTTCTCTTTCCCGTTATTTTCTCCCTTTAAGCCAGTCCATAAAACCTTGTTAGATTATCTTCCACAAATATAGCTGATAGTGTGTCACTCTCCCGCTCAGAAGCCCGAATGACTTCTCACTCCCTACAGGATAAAGTCTAAACTTATTTTTATTTTCAATGCTCTTTTCAATCTGATTCCCAATTTACCCGTGCCATTCTTGTGTCCACATATTTGAATACCTTGCTCCATTCGGACTAGTTTACTCAAAGGCCCTTAACCTTTGTGTGCTCTTGACAAACACCATGTTCTTCACTTGACACACTACAACCTCTCTGCCTGTCTTTTTCTTTTAATTTCAGAATATTATGGGGGTACAAACACTTTGGTTACATATATTGTGTATGCACTGCCCAAGTCAGGGCCACAATCGTGAATATCCCCCAGACAGTGCACCCTGCACCCATTAGGTGTGAGTTTTCCCATCCCCTCCACCCCTCCCATCTGCCCAACCCCTGATGAAAATTATTTCCATGTGTGCGCATAAGTATTGATCAGTTAGTACCAATCTGATGGTGAGTACCAGTGGTGCTTGTTTTTCTATTCTTGTGATACTTCGCTTCGAAGAATGGGCTCTAGCTCCATCCAGGATAATACCAGATGTGTTAATTCACTGTTGTTTTTTATTGCTGAGTAATACTCCATGGTATACATACACCACATTTTACTAATCCACTCATGTATTGATGGGCACCTGGGTTGTTTCCACATCTTTGCAATTGTGAATTGTGCTGCTATAAACATTCGCGTGCAGATGTCTTTATTATAGAATGTCTTTTTTTCCTTTGGGTGAATACCCAGTAGTGGGATTGCTGGATCAAATGGTAATTCTACTTTTAGTTCTTTGAGCTCTCTGCCTGTCTTAATGTAGTTCTCCACACTTCAAGGACCTGCTCAAGTAGCATCTCTCTTCCCACTCAAACCTGCAGTGAGCAATTCCCCCACCCTCCGTTCCACCTAATGCCGCCAATTATTTATATTATTCCTTTAGTTCTCTTACATGCTACCTAAATTTGTAATGGTCTTTTGTGTCTCTTTCTCACCTCCACAGCTAGATTATAAGCCCTTAGCAAGCAGAAGCAATGCCTTAACTTCTCTGGCTGACCCTCAGTGATTATGCACTTGGAAAGTCAACGCTTTTTCAGCATTCAATTTTGTATGCTGACTCAGAGGCAAAAGGGATTCCATCAGGGAGCCCTCACTCGGACACCTCAGATTGCTGAGCCCAATTACAGGAAGCTCACAAGAGAAGCCACTTCCCATTTGTTTTCACTCCATTAGTGAAATTCTTTGTGTTAATTCAACATTTTGTCCTATGACCCATTAAGTAAAGCTCTGTTGAAAGCAATTTAATTAAAACCCTTGTGATTTTGCAAGATTACCAAAAATTCTAGCCTCTCTAGGCAGAACTATGGCTCATAAAATGCAGCATTTTCAGATATCAACATAGCAGCCAAGAGCACAGCAATTCAGGCTTGTTCAAAGATGTAGTTCTGAGAAGTTCCTCCCACATTGGTTGAGGTCACTTGGCTGGTAGACAGATTTTGCAAATGTAGCTTACTGTCAAAAAGCTGTAGCATTCCAAATACAGCCTCCCTTTCCCCACACATATACACACATACGCCCTCTCTTTCTTGCCTAAATAAATATAATAGCAACCTTGGTGTGCCAGCATAGCCCCAGCGATTATAGTTAAAAACAGTAATTACCACTTCATAGCATCTCCAGTTCTTGGTTCCCCAAATGAAAAGTCACCCTGTTTGAAGCTGAGACTTTTTTGCACCCAGAGCAGTCTTTTTTGCCCAGCAAAGATTTATTGGGGGCTTACTGTTTACCAAAGATAAACAGAATTGGGATAAACAATGCAAAGAACAACAAGCCCTGGGTTCTGCTCTTAAGGTGTTTACAATTTAATGATCGGAGGCAGGTAATATATAGTTATTAAACTCAAGTTCAAGTGCTAGGAGAGTTGTACAGATTGGAAACAGTGGGAATACATGGAAGGGATAACTTGGGTGGAAACAGAAAGGACAGTTCAAAAAAGTCTTCAGAGAGGATGTCTTAAAAGATGCTCAATTGATTAACGGTTCCTCAATAAGTTAAGCATAAAATTCCCCTATGACCGAGCAATTCCACTTCTTTGTATATACCACCCAAAATTGAAAACAGGTACAAACAAAAACTTGTGTACATAAGGTCTTTAAAGACAGGTAGGGCACTAGTCTGATGTGATATTAGCTGTGGTGTTGTAAATTTGCATAGAATAGGCAGATTGAGCAATTAAAAGTTATTACTTTATTAAATATGGCAATTTGCTAAAATTCAGGAAATTATCTTAAAATGATAGTTTGTTGTGTCAAGACAAAAAATCTTTATGATATTTGTATTTAAAGACAATCTTATAACAAGACAGACTTGGAATATGGCCTTATTTTATGAGATACTTGAAACTAATTTAGTGGGCTACTCTGAAAAAGATGAAATGGTTATGTATATGAACTACTTCAAGATTTTATCTGTTAAGTGATGATAGATGCTATTGATTGAAATGAGGCAAGCCTTTTGCTACCATATTTTCTGATTAAAATAGTTCAAAGGGGGCACAGACAGAAGGAAACCCAAGGTTCACCTATGTTTAGAAACACTGCCACAAAAGGCAGTCCACCGGCCTACTGGTTAGAAAGTAGCCTCAGGCTCTTGAAACACACCTTATGACACCAGCTCAGCTTGGAAGCACAACATCCTCAGGCTTCATTAAAGTATGACATTGGTCAGAATTCCTTTATTCCTTTCGTGATTACCAGGATATTTAAATGAGAACCTCTTTCCAAGGGAGTATTCTAGTTCATTGATTGAAGGTCTTTAAAAACAGGCGGGAACATTGGTTCCTAGCGTGAGGCTGTAGAGCAGTGCTGGCCCACAGAAAAACAACGCAAGCCACACATGTGGTTTTAAATTATCTGGCAGCCACATTAAATAAGTAAAAAGCAACAAGTGAAATTAATTTTAGCAATATATTATTTAACCCAATACATCCTTCAACATGTAATCAATATGAAAATTACTGATGAAAAAAGAGGCAGGAAAGAATGTAGAGGAAGACATGAAAGAGAGAAGGAAAGAGAGTGGGCGGGAAGGATGGAAGAAAGGTGTTCAAGAAACTGCAATTGCTGGCACAAATATATATCCCCAGAGATAGAAACGCTCTTTCCTTTTAACAAACACCACTGTCACAACTCCAAACCCCCACAAATGCGTAAACACACTCATCCACACATACACACATGTCCCCACGAGAGAGCGTAAAGAATCTATTAGCACTTAATTACGACGCTTCTCCCAGGTGTCAGACATCATTCAGTTGTTCTAGGTTAACACCCTTGGCATAAACGCCTCCTTTCCTTCATCTGTATCAGCTCAGTCCTACCAAGGTCCTTTTGTATTGTTGACTTTCCTAATTGCCTCTATGCACTATTATCTTCTGGCTCCAAAACTGCAGCTTCCTTTATGTCCCTCATCTGATCAATAACACCACCATCCACCCTGTCTCCCAACAGCCTCGTAATCATACTGTCTAATGGCTTTCTCCACTCCTCACCTCCTTAGCTTTTCAGTAGCATTGAGTCATTCAATAATTCATTCAAAACATATTTGTTAAGAAATTGCTATGTGCCATCATGGTGTGAGGCATTAGGAATACCAAGACAAGTATTTTCCTTTGGTTTCCACCCCATTACATCATCTTTACCTCTTAAATGTTCAATCATTCCTTCTATCAAACCCCCCCGCAAAAAATCTAAAAATTCCCCATCAGCCAGTTGTGCCATTTGATGCCTTCAAAACTCACGTCAGGTTTGCCCAGCTCTCATCACCTCCCCTGCTTCCGTCCACGGCCCAACCACCATGACCTCTACCCGGGACCAGCTCGGTGGCCTGCTGGCTGGTCTCCTACTCCACGCTTGTTCTTTATGGTCCACAGCAGCAAAGTGGTCCTTTCAAGAGCAAAGTCAGATCATGTCATTCACCTCAGAGCCTCCAATGAGGTCCCTAACACACCTGAGAATAAACTCCTGGACCCTTGCCATGGCCTACACGCCTTTGGCCAAGAGGCCACCTTCCGTGCCCGGCTCCTGCTTGCTCCTCTGCCCTCCTGTCACGCTGCCCTCCCTAGCACTCGCTGTGCTCCAGCCCCAGACACCACAAGCTGTTTCTCACCTCAGAATCTTTACACATTTTGTTTCTCTGCCTGGAATACTCTTCCTCCGGATCTTCTTATGGCCGCCTTCTCTCAGGATTCTACTCAAATGCCACATTCTGAGAGGCTTCTCCTCATTCAATCAAAAGGTGCCCTTTCTCCCTACTCCCCTTGCCCCTCCCCCACCCCCACACCCCACCACTCTCTAGCCCTTATTCTGCTTTATTTTCTCCATGGCACTATGGAAAACCATGTTATTTATTTAGGTGTTTATTTGTGTGGATTATTTTGCACTAGAATGTAGGTCCCAAGAAGGCAAGGACTCTGTCTATCCCAGGACTTAGATAAGTGCCTGGCACATAGTAGGAGCTCCAGTGTGCCAATTCTCCTCTTCCCACCACCTGAGTGTAGTGGGTTCATAGTCATCCTCAGGATGACCTCTTGTTCTTCTACACTCTCTTGATAACCTCTGTTTCCACGGCAGTGTTTTTTCAAAGTGTGATCAGCATGCCACCTGTATCCAAATCTTCTAAGATGCTGCTTAAAAATATAGATTTCTGGGCCCAACACTGAATCTTTCTCTCCACAGAGTGGAGCCGGAAACTTGCACAAAGTTCTCGAGGTAATTCTTGTGCTTGATAAGCTTGAGAACCACTGTTCTTTTATTTCAATAATTATCTTTACTGATTGCCAAATCTGTGTTTCCACCTCTTGCTTCCAAAGGATCCCCAAGGTTTGTTGATCCTGCTTCCTGTGTGCTCTGTTAGCACTTGAGTCTCTTACCTGGCTCAGGCATCACAACTTTATTTGAATCACTGCAGTGATCACTGAGCTCGTATCTGTCTGCTTTCTAAACCACACAGCTCACCCATGTCACTTTCCTTTTTAAAACCATCAGTGGTTTCCATTCCCTCCTCTCTGGGTTCCCTTTCATCACCTTTTAGATCCTGCCTCTGCAAAAGGATCAGTTTATGTGCCAATTTCTCTAGAAACTTCTCTTATCTCTGCTGAACATGATGTGCACTACCCCCATGCCCAAAGAGCTCTGTCATCCGAAGGCATTTATTAATTTGCCTTTAGTAGAGTTATTTATTTATCCATCTTATTTCCTCAAATTCATAAGTTCCATGAGTTCAGAAAATGTGACTTATTCATCTTTGTATACTCCAAAGCACTTAGCCCAATGGTTGGTACTCAATAATGTTTGTTGAATGAATGATTGAGCTCATGTTTGGTTCAAAATATACTTTGTCATTCTGTTTTTTTCTCTTCCAGTAGTTAAGAAAGAAACCCACAAGATACTAATTAAAAAAATTTAGTTCATTCATTTCTGCTGAAGAAAAACACTGACAGCCAAGCACTGACACACGTTTGTGATAATGATCAATCTAGATATTATAACAAATTTCAAAAACAAATTTATAACCTTGATGGTTTGGGCAAATGCATTTTGGATTCCTACCAACAAACTTTTGAAACACCCTCTTTCTGGACATACTTAGCAACTGGAAAATGTCCTCTCCTTTCCTCACTTAGTCCTATTGACCTTGCAAACTGGCTGTTGGTCCTGTGGCTTTTGTCCTGGGAGTATGAAAGAGATCATAAGTAGACATACCATTTGCTGAACTACACTTGAAACCCCACTAAAGTGCCATTTCTTAGAAAGTAAGAAAAATAATACAAAAATGAAACTGTACATATAATAAAACATTTAAGATAATTTTTAAAATTTTCTTTCCGAGATTTGTTGCCATGTTCTGTTCATCTGTGCAAAGAACAGTTTATTTCTCACACAATTCACCCGAAACCTATGCTGTTGCTCTTATCTGCCCAGAAGTGATAAACTCACAACTTTGGAAGATGCCTTGTAGATCATCTGGTTCAACACCCTCATTTTGCCTACAAACATAATGAAATTGCTTCAGTTTTATCCTTGTCATAAATTCTATATGCCACAAATGTTCTGAATGCTTCCTATGGTTACAAATATAGTCTATTGGGCTCTATATTGAACAAGCTTTGTTTACTAAATCATAGGGAGAATAAGTACATGGTGTCCCTTTGGATAACACAAGACAGAAAACAATGTCAGAATCAATTCTATAAAGTGGTATTCTGGAAATAAAAAAGTACAGATTCAAAAATTTAAATTAAGACTGCATGCAGGAAGAATAAAAGGAGAAGCTCTTATTTAAATGCAGGTGGAATAAATGAGTTAACTGGTGGCTTAACTCCCAGACTCCTTGAATACTTTGGAGACACACTTATTCTTGCATCTAAGCTTGTTTTTTGGAAACTAGCTTAGTAACTTGAGCAAATAGAGGCCTCTTTATAAGAACTGCCTTTCTCTGTGGTTAGAGATCTCTTTGTCTAGAAACTTGTTTTGTGCTTTTTTCCATGATCGAGAATTTTTTATGACATAGGAAAGCTGTGAGCAGGGGCACACTCACTTCTGGCAGCACAGAAGAGTTATTTTGAGGATATCTTGTGATACAGGAGGGTAACAGATAATTCTAACTAGAAAGGGGTGAGTCGAGTTTTCATCAGGTGATAAAGATGGCGAAACAGAGGAAGGTGGCAGAAAAGGAAATCTCTTATACACGTGATGCAGATAGAAAGAAAACTATTGAAAAACAGAATGATAAAATAGCCTCTGGATCAAATGCATTACCTAACTCTTCAGCCAGATCAGTTGCACCTTTATCTAACTCAGGTATTGAGATTCCTTATAACATGTTGTTTTTAAAAAGAGTTGCACTAAGGGTATTCAAAAAGGCTTGAAAACCATTGATCTATTTCAAGTCCCTCTATTTAAATCAATTAAACAGACGTTAATTAAGCACCTGCTACATTTTTGTGAACTATGCTGGTTTCTATGGATATAAAGATGAATAAGACACACTTTCTGCTCTTCAGAAGTTTATCGTCTTGCGGGAAAGACAGACTCATTAATCACCACAACAGAGATGATAAGAGCTATGGGAACATGGATGAAGGAGCAATTAATTCAGCCTGAGAGAGCCAAATAAAGATATAAAAAGGCAACATCTAAGGGACCTTTAAATATGTTCGAAGTTCATCATGTGGACAAATAAGATAAGAGCTCTCAAGGGCAAATGTGTCAGGGTCGTGGGTCTGCTGGAAATACTCTGGAGGGGGACACTGGGGCCGGGCTGGGAGGCTGATTCAGTGAGCACCTCCTAAGGGGTCACCAGTTGTTGGTATTATTGTTTCAAGAAGGGGGATGACAGGATCGGATCTATGCTTTAAACATGTAACTTTGGAACAACATGGAGGGTAGAAGAGCGGGGACAGCCCAGTTGGGAGGCCTTAAAAGAGTCTAAGTGAAGGAAGATGGGAACCTGCATTCTCGGCATGTCTGGATGGGAGAGAACAAATGCAAGAAATATTTGGAGGCAGCATGGGTGGTACTCGGTGATAAACTGCGTGTGAGTGATAAGGAAGAAGAGGAACCAAACTGGACTCCTAGGGTTCTTTCTTGGGAAGAGTGTGGGTATGGTCCCATTACTCTATTTGCAAAGGACAGAAACCCAGCTTGGGCAAAAAGGTAAATATACTATCCTCAGAATCCACATTTGGGTTAAAAAGCCAAACTGGAGATGCAGCTAGGCATCTACAACTAGACAGCAAATGCAACTGAAATTCCTTTTTCCTCCTGCCTGCCCTCCCTCCTACACTCACACCCCTCACTTCTGCTTCTTTCTGTGTTAGTCCCCCTCATCTTGGCTTTTTTGAAAACGGCTTTGTTGTGGTATCATTGACGTGATAAAATGAACTGTGTATATTTAAAGTGTACAATTTGATAAGTTTTGAAACATGTACATACCCCAGAAACCATCACCACAATCAGAGCAGTGAACTCATCCATCACCCCCCAAATCTCCCCTATGCCTCTTTGTGCCTCCCCCAACCCCTGCCTCACCTCTGCTCCCCTCCCTTCCCAGCAGTGACTGATCTGATTTCTGTCACTATAAATCAGTTTGCATTTTCAAGAGTTTTATATAAATGGAATCATCCAGTATGTACTTATTTTTTTCTGGCTTCTTTCACTCAGATTGATTCATATTGTTGTGTGTATCTGTAGTTCATTCCTTTATTGCAGAGTAGTATTCCATCTCTGCTTTTTTGTCTGTGTTGTTTTATTCTTTCAGTACTGCCTGGCTATCTCATGCAGAAGGAAACCTGGCCCATGGAAGTCCTGACCAAGGTTTATGTGTTATGGTTGCCTCCACCAAAAACTGCCTGATTCTCTTTCTGGTCTCCAGCTCAGAAATTCCTGAGAAGGTCTTTGGTTAGCTCTGTATTGGGTCAGAATCTCACCCTGGGCCAGGGTTGGAGACGGTTGGATGGCAGGACCACACGGGGAACACAGCAAAGCCGTGAGAATCCTCTGGATGTTTGAGTCCAGCCTTCAGACCACGTGGGAATATCCTTCCGACCTCCTTCCTTGCCCCACTCCTCA
This sequence comes from Daubentonia madagascariensis, assembly GCA_023783475.1. Classification (NCBI taxonomy): domain Eukaryota; kingdom Metazoa; phylum Chordata; class Mammalia; order Primates; family Daubentoniidae; genus Daubentonia; species Daubentonia madagascariensis. The sequence continues at coordinate 2,755,029 of JAKFHU010000913.1, read as the reverse complement.
TACGCACACTTAAATTGTGAAAAGCAAGTATTCCTGTGGAAGGCCTCAGTTTGGTATCATTTTCATTTCCTAAATTTCTCTGCTCTTTAGGATAATTTCTGTTTTGGCTGATTTCAGCAATTTACACAGTTTTACATTTTCTGTTATTTGGCAGATCAACAGAACAGAATTAAGAATTCAGAAATAGGCTCAAATACATTCAGGAATTTATGATGGAGTTGCCCTCTCAAATCAGAGGGGAAAATAATAGACTCTCCCAAAAATAGTGTTGGAACAACTGTGGGTCCATTTGGAAAATAATAAGGTTGGATCCATGCCTCATGCATTACACTGGGATCCATTCCAAATGAATCAAATATTAAATGTAAGAAGTAAGTCTTAAAGGTAAGTTCCTGTATAAATTCGGAATGGGGAAGACCTTTCTGACTATGAGACAAAATCTAGAAGGCATAAAAGAAAAGATATAAAAATAAAAATTTTTGCTTAGCAAAAACTATTTGAGCAAAGTCCAGAGACAAATGACCAATTGGAAGCAAGTTATTTGCAACTCATTTCACAGGCCAGGCTTAACGTCCTTAATATTTTAAGAGCTCCTACAATAAGAAAAAGACCACCAGAATATATAAGGAGTTCAAACAACTTAATAGGAAAAAAATCAAATAATCCTTTTTAAAAAGGGCAAAAGATCTGAATAGACAATTCTTAAAAGGAGACATACAAATGGCCAATAGGTATACAAAAAAATGTTCAACATCACTAATCATCAGAGAAATGCAAATCAAAACCACAATGAGGTATCATGCCAGCCCAGTTAAAATGGCTTTTATCCAAAAGGCAGACAATAATGAATGCTGGTGAGGATGTGGAGAAAGGGGAACCTTGGTACACTGTTGATGGGAATGTAAATTAGTACAGCCACTGTGGGAAACAGCGTGGAGTTTCCTAAAAAAACTAAAAATAGATCTAGCATATGATCCAGTAATCCTGTGACTGGGAGTATACCCAAGAGAAAGGAAATCAATATATCTGCACTCCCATGTTCATTCAGCACTATTCACAATAACCAAGATATGGAATCAACCTAAGTGTCCATCAGTGGACGACTGGATAAGGAAAATGTGGTATATATACACAATAGACTATTAGCCATAAAAAATAATGAAATCCTGTCATTTGCAGCAACATGGATGGAACTGGAGGACATCATCTTCAGTGAAATAAGCAAAGCACAGAAAGACAAATATCACATGTTCTCATTTCTATGTGGGAGCTAAGAAATTGATCTCATAGAGGTAGAGTAGAATGATAGTTACCAGAGGCTGGGAAGAGTGGGGGAATGTGGGGGATAAGGAGGGGTTGGGTAATGGGTACAAAAATGCAGTTAGATAGTAGAGATAAGATCTAGTGCAGGGATGGGGACATTTTCATGTTGGAAGGCCGCATTAATTCAGCTGTAATCAAATAAGGCTGCATTCAAGAAACTTCAATTAGATATACTTAAAAATGTACATTATTTTGTTAAGATCTAACTACTATGTACTTAATAATTTCAAAAACTGAAAACTACTTGTTAATTTTAAAGTGTGGATTTGCTGTATCACTTTAAAGTGCATTGGCTGTCGCAGGGACAGGTATTAGCCAAAATTTTATCTCTGCGAGAACAGACAGTTAAATTTTACAAAGAACAGAATTAGCAATGTGAATTATTGAAAGAAGATTTCTATAGGAATGCAGCATTTCTGTGTGATATCATGTCAAATCAAAATGACTTGAATATTTCTTTGCAAGGTAAAACTAAGTCTATATATGATACATGGCAAAAAAAAAATCCAAGCATTTTGAAAAAAGCAGTCTTTTTTCACAACACTTCTTCTTCAAAAGGAAATTTCGGATGAACATTTTCTCCAGTTAGCAAAGGTCAATGATGAGCAGGATGATATATGTGAATCATTTGAAGAATACACAGCTATTATAGACCTATTAATTGGAGAATACAATGAAAGGTTCACTGACTTTGAGAATCATGGCATCAAACTCAAATTAGCATTTCAGCCTCACCTAGTTGAAATCACCAAGGCACCTAAAGAACTACAGATGGAATTGATTGCGCTTTCGGTAGATAACATTTTAAAGTCATCGTTTGATGCTAAGAAAGATCCAATTGAAATATGGAAAAATGCATAATACTCACACCTTTGGCAACGTGCCCAAAAAATGCTTTCTTGCTTTTCAACCATTTATTGCTGCAAATCTACATTCTCCTACCTAATCCAAATCAAGATGCCCTTAAGGTCACAAATGACTGATACCCATCTAGAGGATCAACTGAAACCATGTACCTCCATGCTGCAACCAAATGTTCAAATGCTTTCCAACAAAAAGCAGACACAACCAAGTCATTAATAGCTTAGTTAACTTTAAGATTAACCAGTTTTCATTTCTTGAAATTATTAAGTACATAGTAGTTAGACTTTTACAAAATAATGTACATTTTTAAGTATATCTAATTGAAGTTTCTTGAATGTGGCCTTATTTGATTACAGCTAAATTAATGCAGCCTTCAAATATGAAGTTTCCCCACCCCTGCTCTACATACACAAACTAGAAAATCTAGAGGAAATGGATAAATTTTTGGAAATACACGACCTCCAAAGCTTGAATCAGGAAGAAACAGAAATTCTGAATAAACCAATAATGAGTAGTGAGATTGAAACAGTAATCAAAAAAATTCCCAACAAAAATAATCCCTGGACCAGATGGATTCACAGCCTAATTCTACCGGACCTACAAAGAATAGGTACGTATTCTACTGAAACTGTTCCATAACATTGAGAAGGAGGGAATCCTTTCTAACTCATTCTATGAAGCCAGTATCACCCTGACACCAAAGCCAGGAAAGGATACAACAAAAAAAAACTATAGACCAATATCCCTTATGAACATAGATGCAAAAATCCTGAACAAAATACTAGCAAACCAAATTCAACAGCACATCAAAAAGATAATTCACCATGATCAAGTGGGTTTCATCCCAGGGATGCAAGGATGGTTCAATACATGTAAATCAATAAATGTGATTCACCACCAAAAATCAATAAATGTTTTTGAATCAGAAACAAAGATCATATGATCATCTCAATAGATGTAGGAAAAGCATTTGATAAAATCCAGCACCCTTCATGATAAAAACCCTCAACGAACTAGGCGTAGAAAGAACAAACCTCAAAATAGTAAAAGCCATAGATGACAAACCCACAGCTAACATCATACTGAATGGGGAAAAACTTGAAAGCATTCTCCCTAAGAACTGGAACAAGACAAGAATGCCCACTATCACCACTGCTATTCAACATAGTATTGGAAGTCTTAACCAGAGCAATCAGGCAAGAGAAAGAAATAAAGGGCATCTGAATTGGGAAAGAGAGGGTCAAACTGTCCCTGTTTGCTGACAATATGATCTTATAACTAGAAAACCCTAAAGACTCCACCAAAAGACTCTTAGAATTGATAAATAAATTCAGTAAAGTCTCAGGTTACAAAATTAATGTGCACAAATCAATAGCATTTGTATATACTAAGAACAGTCAACCTGAGAGTCAAATCAAGAACTTAATAACATTTACAATAGCTGCAAAGAAAATAAAATAGGAATATACTTAATCAAAGAGGTGAAAGATCTCTACAAGCAAAACTACAAAACACTGATGAAAGAAATCATAGATGATGGAAACAAATGGAAACCCATCCCATACTCATGGATTGGAAAAATCAGCATTGTTAACATGACCATACTGCCCAAAGTGATTTATAGATTCAATGCAATTCCCATAAAAATACCAATGTCATTTTTTATGGATCTAGAAAAAACAATCCTAAGCTTCATATTGAACCAAAAAAGAGCCTGAATAACCAAAACAATCTTAAGAAAAAAAAATCTGGAGGCATCACATTACTTGACTTCAAATTATACTACAAGGCCATAGTAACCAAAACAGCATGGTACTGGTATAAAGGTAGACACATAGACCAATGGAACAGAATACAGAACCAGAAATGAAACCATATAGCTATAACCAACTTATTTTTGACAAAGCAGACAAAAACATACACTGGGAAAAGGATGCCTTATTCAATAAATGATGTGGGGAAAACTGGATCACCACATGAAGAAGAATGAAACTGGATCCATATCTCTCACCATATACAAAAATTAACTCAAGATGGATTGAAGACTTAAATGTAAGACCTGAAACCATAAAAATTCTAGAAGAAAATATAGGAAAAATTCTTCTACACATTGGCCTAGCCAAAGAATTTATGAGTAAGACTCCAAAAACAAATACAGTAGCAACAAAAATAAATAAATAGGACTTAATTAAACTAAAAAGTTTCTTCACAGCAAAGAAAATAATTAATACAGTAAATAGACAACCTACAGAATGGGAGAAAATGTTTACAAACTATACATCCAACAAAGGGCTAATATCCAGAATCTACAAAGAATTCAAACAAATCAGCAAGAAAAAAACAAATAACCCCATCAAAAAATGGGCAAAAGACATGAACAGATTTTTCTCAAAATAAAATAGACAAATGGCCAACAAACATATGAAAAAATGCTCAACATCACTAATCATCAGGAAATGCAAATTTAAACCACAATGAGATACCATCTCACCCCTGTCAGAATGGCCATTACTAAAAAGTCAAAAAAATACTAGATGTTGGCACAGATGTGGTGGAAAAGGAATGCTTCTACACTGTTGGTGGGAATGTAAACAAGTACAACCACTACAGAAAACAGTATGGAGATTCCTCAAAGAACTCAAAGTAGACCTATCATTCAATCCAGCAATCCCACTACTGGGTATCTGCCCAAAGGAAAAAAAGCCATTACATTTAAAAGACACCTGTACCTGAATGTTTATTGCATCACAATTCACAGTTGCAAAGTTATGGAACCAACCTAAATGCCCACCAACTGATGAGTGGATAAAGAAAATGTGGTATACATATACCATGGAGTACTATTCAGCCATAAAAAGGGAAGAAATAATGTCTTTTAGAGCAACTGGGATGGAACTGGAGACCATTATCCTAAGTGAAGTATCTCAGGAATGGAAAAAAAAATACCACGTATTCTCACTTATAAGTGGGAGCTAAGCAAGGCATATATATGGTCATAAAGAGCTGTAATGGACATTGGAAACTAAGAAGTGGGGAGGATGGAAAGGGAGCGAGGGATAAAAATCTACCTAGTGGGTACAATGTACACTATTCTGGTGATTGGTACACTGAAAACCCTGGCTTCAGCATGATACAATTTATCCATGTAGCAAATAACACTTGTACCCCTTAACTTTTTTGAAATTAAAAAAAACCTCACAACTTAAAAGAAAATAAATAAATAATTAAAAAATTATTTGTGAGTTAATTTAACAAACATTTATTGAATGCTTACTAAGTGCCAAGATCAGTTCTAGGCCCTGGGGATATAACAGTGATCAAGTCAAGATTCTTTTCCTTAAGAAATTTCTAGTCAGTAGAGGAAAAAGATGAGTAAACAGGCACTCACCATTCAAGGGCAGATGGTACTCTGGGAAAAAGTATGAAGGGCTATGGAGCAGGGCAGCCACATATTATTGTGCAGGTCGTGCACTGCACCACACATAGTCTCTGATGTGAATGGTCTCCCCTAGAATGGTGTGGTATAAAACTGCTCAGCTGAAAATGACTGCTTCATTGGGAAGATACAAAAGGGACATTTAATTCATTCTTGAGGGTCAAGAAAAGTTTCCCAAGGGAAGTAGTATTTAAACTGATACCTGAAGGGTATGTAGAAGTTACCCAGATAAGGGAAGCTGAGGGGGCTTTGGGGAATTGGAAAGGAGAGTGATTAGAGAAAGAAAACATTGTATGCCAGACTGAGAGACAATGGGAGCATCCGTGAGGTCTGGACCCAGTCAAGGGCTCTATAGGAAAGAAGTTAACTGCCTGATTTGCCAATCAAACTCTATCATTAGGGTCCAAAGCCCTTCAGATAAGTTCCATTTTGTCCAAAGACTTTCTTTGGCTGCTCAAATATCCCCCAAAGTAATTAAAGTCTGCAGACCTTAGTTGTAAAACTGGCTGATACAATTTTCCTGTAATAGAACAATTTAGATGTCGTGCTTTAAGTGTGCAAGTTGATTGGCCAAATAACTCAACTTTTTTCTTTAGCCAGACTCCTCCTCTTTGCCTCCCCATGGAGGGTCAGTTGCTGGGGAGCCCGTATTAAAGCCAGCTTGTGTTTTCAATGTACCATATTCTCTTGTAAATCTGAGACTGTGCAAAGTCCGTTCGTGTAGAGAGAAAAAATCTGCTCAAGTTCTACCTTTGGAACTAAAAAATTAGTCTTCCCTTTGGGGCTGAGTGTGAATTTCTGACTGGAAAGTCCAAGCTGAGGGGCAGGAAGAAGGCTGGGAGCCTGGCAATAGCTTGGAGAAGGCAGCCACAGCTCAGCTGGGGCAGCCACGAGCACAGGCTGGCCAGGCTACTCCTGGTGGCACAGATTCCCTAGAAAGCATGTTGGACACTCCTCCAGCAGCACATAATAGCATTCAGGCTACCCTGAGCACTGGGGCTACAGGCTGGGGTGGGGGTGAGGGTGAGGGTGAGGGTGGAGGCTCAGGGGAGGCCCAAGAGGGCAGCACACACCTGGACAGCAAAGAAGTGGCTCACAGTCTGATTCCTTGTCTTGGGACTTGAGGGGTAAACTAAGGACTAGCTGTTTATTTCTAAGCTTCAGATTCCTTTTGGACCAACTGATGAAATTTCCTCCTAAAATCAGAAATTCCAGGAGTGGAAGAAAGCTAAAGTTCATCTTCTATAAGAACACCCCACTCCAGTTCCCTCCAGAGATTTCCTGCCCTGCAGCCCACCAGCACCTGGGCACCTTGGGAGCCCACTGTTGCTCCCTGCCTCCTGAGCACAGCTCTGCCTCTCAGAACTTTCCTTTGAGTGAAAATTGATGTTTCCACAGCTTTCTTTCATTACAGTTGTTTTCCCTTTCTTGGAGAGGTCCACCACAATCTCACTAGGTGAACTTTGGGCAACTCCTTTTCTCTTTCTATGCCCACATTTTCTCTGCCTATCTGATAGAATTTCTGGCAAGATCAAGTAAAATTACTATGTGAAGGCACTTTGAACAAGTAGATTGGACATGTGGGCCATGTTAGTTATTGATGCATTTGGTATTATCATGCTTTGGCTCTCTCTGACCATGGGCTTCCTGTGATCTGCCAGCTGCAGAGTTCCATACTTTGGACTCTGAGGAGAACAGCTTATATTCAGTGCCCAGATGTCCCTGGGTGAGCCACTCACTAATATGACTTTCCCAAAAGGGAGGGAGTAAAAACAAATTGAGGAACTTGAAACTTTTAGATCACACCCCAAAAAACAGCTCTAATAAATAACATTCATTCAAGTTTTCTGAAAGGATTGAATCTTGTCTATGTACTCCATCAGAACTAGCCCCAGGTACATCCAAGAGCTCTTCAATAGTGGTGTTTACAAACCTAAAATCAGCCATCAGAGCCACTTGAACTTCAGCTGGTGCCTGTGTCTTGGAGGAAAAAGACTTTTTTCCCACTCCCCTCTTAGGTTTGGTGCCTAAAACCCTATAAATTGAACTGACAAAAAACAGATTAATAAGAGAAGAGGGTTTATTTCATATGCATTTAGGGAGGCTCACAGAAATGAAATGAAAAATCCAAAGAGGTGTTCAGATCTGGAGGATTATATACCATTCTAACAAAAGAAAATAAATTTGTGGAAAAATGACAAGACAAGGAAAAGGGTTTTGAGTTGTTAGGGGAAGTACATTGTGGGAAGGTAAATATATGGAGGAACCTAATGGAAGTTAAGGGGTATTTTAGTAAGGATTTTTATGCAGATTCATCCCAGACTCCAGTGATTAAGAGCTAACCTCTCTGCTCTTCCTGATATGAGAGAGGGGAAGGGGAACATCTTCACAAAGAAAAATTTATACCCTACTTTTAGGCAAACAGGAGGAGGATAGAGAGCATTTTCCTCTTTTTTTTCTCAACTGCCATCAGCCCAGAATAATCCTTATTTTGAGGTGGCATATTCTGATCCCCTTCACTTGAATCATTGTAGCAACAGCATTTTCTGAACTATTTGTTCTTGTGTCGTTTCCCCTCATTGTCCCTGAGCCAATGATGCTGAAGCTGGAAATCATAAGAGAGTTCTACTGGACCCAGTGAAGTATCCCCTTCCCTCTAACCAAAGGGTCAAGACCCTTTGCCACCTGTCAAGATCCTACTCACGTGTGAAGGAATTACTGTAAAGGCAGTAAGTAGTTTAATGAGCACAGGATCATTGGCCTGGAACTATATGATGCCTAACCGTGAATGTGTAACAGAGGTAAAGATCTGAAAAGGGGCAATAAAATGTTTTATGAGTTGTCTCTTTAAAACCCCCCACCCCTTTTGGGAATTAAAACCTACATTTCTTCCCAAGGCCAGCAATCAAAAGGGAAGAAAAATGTTCTTTGCTGTTTGTTTTCTAGTATCTTAAACCACAGGAGATGGCTCAACAGAATTGTCCAGACAAGGGTCATGAGATCATCGTCACCAGAGACAAGGTCTACTGAAACCACCAATTGTAGTTAAACAATGATAGCCCAAAGCCACAACATGTGACACTGGTCACATAGACCCGAGCCCAACCACAGAAAACCCCCCTTTAAAAAGCCCTGTATTTCTGCTTAAAGACAGGATGGTGGTCTTTTGAGATGTTAGTCTATCGCCCTCCTAATTTGCCAGAAAATGAATAAACTTCTCCTTCCTTTTTTCTCAAACCACTTGTCCTTGTTCTTTGTTCTCACTGATTCAGTCTTGGGGACAAGTACCAAACTTTTGGTAACAGATTGACCCCCATCATTCAATATTTCCTGAATGCCTTCTAAAGCCCAGGCCCTGTTTGATATGCTAAGAAATAAAAGATAAATAAAGCACAATCCCTGCCCTCAGGGAACTTTCCTTGTTGGGGTCTCAGATATCTAAACCATAAGGGCTCTGAAAAGGTGTAGGTGCTGTGATAGACTGAAATGTAAGATATAATCAGGAGAGGGGGAGGGAGTGGAGAGTTCCATCTGAATGGGATGGGTGGGGCAAGGCGAATCAGAGAAATTGTCATAGACAAGTGCTGTTCAAAACTGAGTCTTGAAAGAATGGGTACTCAGTTGATGGTCAGGATTCTGAAGCACCCCTGAGAAACCCCTGTTTCTCTCTGGTTTGTACTATTTATCCAAGGCTTAGTCAATAGTCCCAAGTCAAGGTTGGTGCTCCTAGTGGGAGTAACCTCATTTCTCCATTCCTTAGTTCAGCAGGAGAACCCAAACCTCAGCTTGATGAGTTTTTGATGGCAGAATCTACCTTCTCAGTTTGAGGTTATTTTCTTTGTGTTCCTACACCACTTTCTGAATTCCTCTCTTACACGACTTGCCTAGTATTGTAACTGCTTATGTGCATATATCCCCACATCTCCAACTAGACTGTGAGTGTCTTGAGAGCAAGGACTAGATCTCTCTTGACTTTGTTTTCCCTTTATTCAACAAACATTTATTAGGTACCTACTAGTATGAAGTCTTATGCAAGCACTAAAGATACTGCATTGAACAAGACAAACATTGTTCCTGACCTCATGGAATTTCCCATGGAAATTCCTCATGGAATAAGCCCATGGAAGATGGTCACTGGGCCTATTCAGATGTTCCTTGACTTATGATGGGGTTATGTCTGGATAAAGCCATCATAAGTCGATGATAAGTAATGATATTTTCAACTTACAATGAATTTATCAGGAAATAACCATATTGTAGGTCAAGGATATACTGAATGCTTATTGCTTTTGAACTATTATGAAGTTGAAAACTTGTAAGTCAAACCATTGTAAGTCAGGGCCTGTCTAATAAATTATAAGGGTGATCAGAGGTTGGGAAGGAGAAGCCCAGTGGGTGTTATAAGGTAAAGTAGGGGAACTGACATAGTCTGAGGATTGCTGAGGATCACAAAAAGTGTCCCCAAAGGATGTTTAAGCTGGAAGACACTTGCCTCAACTCTTGCCTGGCTAGTTTTACCCCTTGGTATGTGACACTCCCATGTCTACCCTCCAGTCCCAAACCCTACAAAATATCCCTATATATAAACTCAGTATACCAGAGATCAAAAGCCCCAATATCTATCCACCCTCCTCTTCTCATCCTCATCCTCCTCCTTCTTCTTCCTCCTCTTCCTCTTGCTCTTCTCCTTCTTTTTTTAGGTAATAAAACAGTAATATTTAGCTGGGTGAATTGTCACCCAGGTAGCAACCACATTTCCTAGCCTCTCTTGCAGCTAGGAGAGGATATGACTGAATTCCTGACATTGAAGTGTGAGCAGAAGTGATGTGAGCAACATCAGGCCACATTCTTTACAGAGAAAAGGGCTTGTGCTCCACTGTCCATTTCCTACTGTGTTGGAAATGGCAGCAACTGCAGCAGCCACCTTAGACCCGGGGGGAGCCACCACTGAGGATGGAAGACTGCCCCAGTGCCTGTATCTTGGGATGACCTCAGGGAACACTGTCGTCTGTCTACTCTGGACTTCTAGGTTCTGTACAGACCCTTCCAAGAGGGAGAATTAAACTTCTATCTCATCTTGGGGTCTCTTTGCCAGGGCAACTAAGCCTGTACCCTGACTCACATATCTAGGCTCTGTTTTTGGCATGTCTTTAGCTCAGCTCAGGACCATAAAGGTATTTACCCAATTTGTCATAATCTGTGCATAGTTGCAGTATGAGGTTTCTCTTAAATGATTTTCCAGTTTAAATATTATCATGATCCCATCCGACTGTCATTCTTTTTAACTCTTCTTCCTGTCTTTTCCTGTTCACTTGCTCACTCATTTATTGTATAGGGCCTCTAAAATCGTGGAGTCATGGGATTTCTTGGCCAGGTGACAATGCCTTGGGGAGAGTAGGCTAGGAGAGAAAAGAGATATGAATGAGATTCTGACATGAAGACGGAAGCCTTAAGTACCTGGAACTTGGCTCATCACAGCTCTCCATTAATGTGAGTGTTTTCACCACACCTTGAGAAAGAAGAAAACCATAACCAAATAAGCTGTTATTAAAGATCCGTTAAACAAATCAATCTCCTAGGCCTGTGCCAGAGTTTCAGCCTAATTGGCTAACCTTCCATGGTGACATCCACAGTTCCATGTGATAAGATGAGAATTTGTCATCTGAGGCCGTCTTTTCAACACCAGAGACCCTGCTTTGTCAAAGCATTTTATTTCAGAGGGAAAATGGACTACAATATCTATTTTAAGAAACTTATCCAAGGAAATTCTATACAAATGTGCAAAGCTACATGCATATGGATGTTCATTGTGGTATGGATTGCATTGGCAAAATATGGAAAACAACCTAATGCCCATCAGTATGAGAAAGATTTTTTTTTCTTTTTGAGGCAAGGTTTCACTCTGTTGCCCAGGCTAGTGTGCAGTGGTGTCATCCTAGCTAACTGCAACCTCAAACTCCTGGGCTCAAACAATCCTCCTGCCTCAGCTTCCCAAGCAGCTGGGACCATGCCTAGCTAATTTTTCTATTTTTTGTAGAGATGGGGGGGGGGGTCTCCTTCTTGCTCAGGCTGGTCTCAAACTCCTGACCTTAAGAGATCCTCCTGCCTCAGCCTCCCAAAATGCTGGGATTACAGGCATGAGCCACCGCACCTGGCCAGTATGAGGAAGATTAACTAAAGCATGGTTTGTCTTACCATAGAAGGCAAACAAGGCTAGTTGTGGTGGCTCACACCTATAACGCCAGCACTTTGGGAGGCCAAGGCAGGAAGATTGCTTGAGGCCAGGAGTTCAAGATCAGCCTGTGCAACATAACAAGACCCCATCTCTACAAAAAATAAGAAAAATTAGCTGGGTATGGTGGCACAAACCCGTAGTCCTAGCTACTTGGAGGCTGAGGTGGGAGGATTGCTTGAGCCCAGGAGTTGGAGGCTGCGGTGAGCTATGATCACACCCTTGCCCTCCAGCCTGGGCAATAAAGTCAGACCTTGTCTCTAAAAAAACAAAAAGAAGGCAAAGCAGCCACTTCAAAGAAGATACATCTATATCAACTGACCTGCAAAACTGTCTAAGATTTATTGTTAGCAAAATGATTCTATTTTTGATAAAAATAAACAACATATATTTATATATACATTTTCATATGCCTAGAAAAATAGTCTGGAAGAACACCTCTGGGGGGGTAGAAGTAGGAGAGGTGGGGTAGACTTTCATATTTTACTCTATATAATTCTATATTGTTTGAATTTTTTAATAATGGTAGGAATTCAGGGTGAGGCAGGGATCATACTTTTCCTGCTTGCTGCCCTTTCAAGCATAGAACAGAGGAGGAGGCAATAATAATAATGGTAAGTTATGTGGCACCTGCCCTGTGCTGTCCTGTGGATTCTGTGTATGTTAATCTATCTGATTTTCATATATCTGCTACGAGATAAGTGCTATTGTTATGTCCGTCTTACAGATGAGGAGACAGAAGCACAGAAAGGGTAAACAGTGTGCCCAGGGTGAAACAGTGGTGGAGCTGGGATTGAATCCAGGCAGCTTGGCTCCAGCGACTCCTCTTAACCTCTGTCCTATGTTATATTGATTAATTGGTGGAATGTCCAAATGAATGAATGAATGCTAGAAAAAAATCAAGAATTTTCTGGCTAAGTCTCCAATAAGTAGAAGAATCAATAAGCCAGGAAAACTCATTCCCAGAGCATTCTGCTCAATCAAGGTTTTACAATTTATCTTTCATTGCAAGGTAATGGGCTGTTTATACTCAGAGCCTTCCAAATGAGGAAAAGACATTGATGTTAACAGTTGTTGATGGGTGACTGGGAAAGGCTGAATATTTTAATTTAAAGTAAGTGAAAGAATTAATTGCCAACAAATTAAAAGGCTTCATCTGCCATTCCTCTGCCTCCTCGATCTTCTGCCTTCCACCCGCAACAATAACAAGGGTGTTGTGAGCACTAGCATGATGGAGCAGCCTTTCCTTTCCAAGCTGCCTGGTTTTCCGGCTTCTGAAATTGTCTTCTCTGTGCTTATATCTGGTGACTTGGAAATGTAGGAAAGAATTCCGTAGTCCAGAAGCATCTCCACCTTAAGGGACCAATGGAACTCCTCTGTCAGGGAAAAAGGATGAAGAACAGACCTTACTCCTAGAGTGGAGGAATTAGATTTCATCCCATTGGTACCTGCAGCATCTGGCAGAATGCCTGGCACATAGTAGGGGCTTTACATAGGACAGGCCATCCTAATTGTCAGATCAGTAGAAATTTTGATGATAGAGAGGAAGTTTTAAGAAAAATAATAAGTAGTCCTTGATTTACATAGTGTTTTCTAAATCTAAAAATAACATTCATTCAGCAATTGGATACTAAGCACCTACTATGTGCAAAGCACTATGGGAGATACAGGTGAATACAAAATAGTCCCAGTCTTCAAGTAGCTTATAGTAGAGTCTGATATACACACACAGGTTGGCACTGTGAATTTAGAATAGGAGAATTTTGAAATTTGAAGTCAAGGAAAAGCAGTAGCTCTCTTTCTACTTTACTCTTAAAGTACAACTCGGGAGTAATTTTGTGGGCATGTGAAATTTGTATATGTGTCTAAAATGCATTTTTGTGGTGCATAGGGAAAAGTAGAATCACTTCCCTAGGATAACTGAAGGTGGCTTCCTGGCAGAGTGGGGGTTGGTTTATCTGTGCACAGTTGAGTTGAGAGTAGGTCTGCAGACAAGTGCCCCTCTGTGGGAAGTCAGAAGAAAATCCCACAGGAAAAAGCTATGTCAGCCTGTTTGATGGGATAAATGAACTTTTAGGGTAGGAAGAAAGGAGAAGAGTTCTTAAGTGAACAATTGTGCTGGCTACCTGATTCTTAGTGGTCTTCATAGAAAGGGCATAGAGCATTAAATAACTGAGACACAAAACTGCAGAAGCACTAAAATTCTGAGCTTTCACAAGAATGGGAATGTTGCAATTCTCAGTTTGTTTCCAATCACAAATATTGACACCTAATTATATACAGTTGTCGCTCAATACAAGCAAGGAATTGGCTCCGGGACGCCTGCATATACCGAAATCTGCACATACTCAAGTCCCACAATTGGCCCTGCAGAATTTGCATATTTAAAAATTTGGCCCTCTGTATACATGGGTTTCCCATCCTGGGAATACTGTATTTTCCATTCATGTTTAATTTTAAAAAGTCTGGATATAAGTGGACCCGGGCAGTTTCAAACCCTTGTTGTTCAAGGGTTAACTGTATTTTTAATGAATCTTTGAGTCTTTGAGAAGACAGCATAGTGTAGTATTGAGAAGAGCAGGTGTTGACGTCAGACTGCCAGGGTTCAAAACCTATCACCTGTGTTTCTCTGGGCAAGAAAACCTTATGTGGACAGTAACACAGACAAAGGGCTAATAAGATTAAATGAGACAATATGTGTAGAATACTTGGCACATCATAAGAACTCCACAACTGCTGGCTGAGAGCTGGTGAACCTGCGGCCTTAAGGACACACGTGGCTTTCTAGGTCCTGAAGTGAGGCCTTCTGACCGAATCCAAATTTTACAGAACAAATCCTTTCATTTTTATTAGTACATTTGTGTTTGCCTTTATATTTTTATTTTCTTTTTAAAATGAACATATTTAAAATATCAAAGGATAAAAGTTTCAATGAAATAATTCTCCCAGATTGACTGGCACAATTAGAACGTTAGTAACCATAAGGGCTAAATTGATGGCTGCTACACTTATGATTTAGTTCTAACTTCCCTCACCTGACTGGCACCACTACCGCACAAGGCTGGTTGGTGAGAGTTTATGGGGGTCAAGTACACCAGTCTGTTATCAGCTTTTGACAGTGGTGCACAGTGTTTCTGTTTGATGTGGAATTTGTGAATAGTTGCACAGCTCAACAGTATTTTTTAATTCTGTCTGCTTAACAGCCCATGATGTCAAAGAAGACCAAGAGAATGGTGAAGGAAGAAAACATTTTTTAATGAGGATTGGGAATTGAAGTATTATTTTGTTTCTGCTAAAGATAAGATGATTTGCTTGCTTTGCGATACTGCAATATTAACATTAAAGAAATTCAATGCTCATCAGCATTATAACACTCATAAGGACCACAAATATTTTAAATTAGAGGGAGAGACGCAAAAGGTTTTATTGCAGAAATTAAAAGATGAAAAGCAAGAGCAAAGATAATTCTTTCAAGCAGCAATAAGACCTAGAAATAATGCCACTGTAGCAACTCATAACGTAGCTTATATACTCAGGGAAAAAAGGGAAGCCATTCAGTGATGTAGAAATTTTGAAAGAATACATTGTTGAAGTTGTAAGATGCTTAGACCCTGATAACGTTTCAAAGTACAAACAATTGCCTCTTTCAAGGATAACCATAACGGATCAGCAGCATGAATTAGCCTTCAATTTAATGCAATACTTCAAAAGGAAAATATATATTATTCAATTGCTTTGGATGAATCAACCGATACTACTGACTTGGCACAGGTTTTATACTTCATCCGAATCATAACAGAAGATTTTCTTTGCTACGAGGAGTTACTCACTTTGAGCACTCTTGTGAACAGAACACGGGGAATAGGTAACTTCAACAACTTTCAGGTAAGTGTGAAGTTGGACTGAATTCGGTAAATATAGTGAGTGTATGTACAGACAGTGCACCTTACATGACAGGAAAACATGAAGGGTTTATTGCACAGATAAAAAAGGTTATAGCAGATCCAGATGCTCTCATTTCTTTTCATTGTATCTTGCATCAGCAAAATCTCTGTGCTAAAACTACTATTTTAAGTGACACTTTGCAACAAGTTATAAGTATTGTTAACTATATTTGTGCAAATGCAACACGGCATCCTCAGTTTCCAACATGCTAAAGTTGAAAAATGAGGTATTCAGTGTGGATTTGCTCTGTCATTCTCAAGTGCGTTGGCTATTGCAGGGACAGGTATTAGCCAAAACTTTATCTCTGTGAGAACAGATAGTTGAATTTTATGAAGAACAGAATTAGCAATGTAAATTATTGAAAGAAGATTTTCTATAGGAATGCAGCATTTCTGTGTGATATCATGTCAAATCAAAACAACCTGAATATTTCTTTGCAAGGTAAAACTAAGTCTATGTATGATATGTGGCAAACAATCCAAGCATTTTGAAAAAAGCTATCTTTTTTCAGAACACTTCTTCAAAAGGAAATTTCGGATGAATGTTTTCCCCAGTTAGCATGAGCAGGATGATATATGTGAATCATTTGAAGAATACACAGCTATTATAGACCTATTAATTACAGAATACAATGAAAGCTTCACTGACTTTGAGAATCATGACATCACACTCAAATTAGCATTTCAGCCTCACCTAGTTGAAATCACCAAGGCACCTAAAGAACTACAGATGGAATTGATTGCGCTTTCGGTAGATAACATTTTAAAGTCATCGTTTGATGCTAAGAAAGATCCAATTGAAATATGGAAAAATGCATAATACTCACACCTTTGGCAACGTGCCCAAAAAATGCTTTCTTGCTTTTCAACCATTTATTGCTGCAAATCTACATTCTCCTACCTAATCCAAATCAAGATGCCCTTAAGGTCACAAATGACTGATACCCATCTAGAGGATCAACTGAAACTGTGGACCTCCATGCTACAACCAAATACTCAAATGCTTTCCAACAAAAAGCAGACACAACAAAGTCATTAAAAGGTTAGTTAACTTTAAAATTAACAAGTAGTTTTCATTTTTTGAAATTATGAAGTATATAGTAGTTAGATTTTTACAAAATAATGTACATTTTTAAGTATATCTAATTGAAGTTTCTTGAATGAGGCCTTATTTGATTACAGCTAAATTAATGTGGCCTTCCAACATGAAAAGATTCCCCACCCCTGATCTAGCTAGTGGTCTATCCATATTGTTTATCTTTTCAAAGAACCAACCTTTTGTTTCATTGATCCTTTGTACTGTTTTTTTGATTTCCATTTCATTTGGTTCTGCTCTGAGATTTGTTATTTCTTTTCTTCTGTTAGCTTTGGGTTTACTTTATTCTTTTTCTGCTTCCTGGAGGTGTGACATTAGGTTGTTAATTTGTGATCTTTCTGTCTTTTTGATGTAAGCATTTGAGGCTATTAATTTCCCCCTTAATACTGCTTTTGTTGTATCCCATAGATTTTTAGATGCTCGTGTCATCTTTGTCATTCAGTTGAAAAACCTTTAATTTCCATCTTAATTTCATTATTGACCCAAAGATCATTCAGTAGCAGGTTGTTTAATTTCCATGACTTTGTGTCAGCTTGAGAGTTCCTCTTTGAATTTATCTCCAGTTTTATTTCACTGTGATCTGAGAAGATACATGGTATGAATTCAACTTTTCCAAATTTGTTGAGACTTATTTTGTGGGCTAACATGATCTATCTTGGAAAATGTCCCATGTGCTGATGAGAAGAATGTATATTGTGCAGTTTTGGGGTAGAATGTTCTATAAATGTCTGTTAGGTCCATTTGTTCTAGAGTCCCTTTTAAATCCATTGTTTCTTTTTTGATCTGTCTTGATGATCTATCTAGTTCTGTCGGTGGAGTGTTGAAGTCCCCGGCTATTATGATGCTATTCTTTCTTTCTTTCTTTTTTTTTCTTTCTTTCGAGACAGGGTCTTACTCTGTCACCTGGGCTAGAGTGCAGTGGCATCATCATAGCTCACTGCCACCTCAAACTCTTGGGCTCAAGCGATCCTCCTGCCTCAGCTTCCTGAATAGCTGGGACTTTAGGCACATGTCACCTCACTGAGCTAATTTTTGTATTTTTTGTAGAGATGGGGTCTTGCTATGTTGCTCAGGCTGGTCTAGAACTCCTGGCCTCTAGCAATCCTCCTGCCTTGGCCTCCCAAAGTGCTAGGATTACAGCTGTGAGCCACCACACCTGGCCTGCTGTGTATTTCTTAAATCATTAAGCCCACATATAGCTCAGACCAAATATCATCACTGCTTCTTACTTCCTATTTTACCTTCTTCCACTTCTTTCCCTACTTCCTGCTACCCATCAGTCAAACTCCTGTACCTGGGCCCTCTGGAGACCTGCTATTCTATCACAGAGCAGAGAAAGCCTTTAATGGTTGTATTAGTTTCCTAGGGCTTCCATAACAAAGTACCACAGATTGGGTGTCTTAAAATAACATAAATTTATTGACTCACAGTTCTGGAGGCTAAACGTTTGAAATCAAGGTGTTGGCAGGGCCATGCTCCCTCTGAAACATGTAGGTGAGAATCTTTCTTTGCCTATTCTAGCTTCTGGGTTTTTTTCTCAGCATCTTTGGCACTCCTTGATCTGTAAATGCATTGCTGCAGTCTCTGCCCTCTGTCGTCACATGGCCATCTTCTCCCTGTGTGTCTCTGTATCTTCACGTGGCCATCTTCTTATAAGGATGCCAGTCATATTGGGCTAGGCACATCCTAATGACTCAATCTTAACTTGATTAACTCTGCAAAGACCCTATTTCCAAATAAGGTCACATTCACAGGGACTGGATGTTAGAATTTCAACATATCTTTTGGGAAGGGACATAATTCAACTCATAACAATGATATAGACAGTGGTTCTTAAACTCTAGCATGCATCAGAATCACCTGGAAGGTTTGCTAAAATACAGAGTGCTGGCCATACATCCAAAGTTTCTAATTCAGTAGATCTGAGGTGGGGCTTAAGAATTTGCATTTCTAAGTTCCCAGGTGATGCTGTTGCTGTTGGCCCTGATAGCACACTTTGAGAACTAGTATAGGACCTTGAAACTCGAAATGCATGGGCCAGCAGCATTGGTCATTATTACCAGGGAGCCTGGTAGAAGTACAGATTTCTCCTGTCCCACACCCCAGACCTACTGAATCAGAATCTGCAATCTAACAGGTGATGTGTGTGTACATTAAAAAAAAAAAGAGTTGAGAAGCTTTGCCACTGCCCCAGCACAAGCTGAATATCCGCTAGCCCTGAATAGAGAGGTAAGGGTCGATAAAGTCAAGCCAGTAGGCTCAGTCCAGTAGAGCTGGCCTCCTCACAAAGACCTCTAAGAGCCTCAATTGGTATCTGGCTCTCAGAAGAGTCCAGGCCTCTCTTATAGGTTTCTACCAACACCCCTAAACCTGCCCAATCTTGGGAGATACCAGGAAGTCATGCCTAAGGTCAAGTTTTCAGAAAAGCAACTGAACATCAGGTTGCACACACTGCTTTTGCTAAAAACAAAATAAGTTTTATTCTAAGAAGCCAATGAAATATATACTCAGAGATGGTGACAGGCCAGGGGGAATTAGAAGACAAGACCCACAGATGTGCAAAAGAGCAGATAAGCAAAATGTATAATGAGAATTTTTTCTTGGACCTGTGTGTGATCTATTGACTTATTTTGATTTCTTTTAGTGCAGTCTTGTGGGTATCTATTTATTTTCATGACTGCTCTAATTGGAGAAACAGGTTTACTTTGTTGTGATAAATTTTGTGGTTTAAAAGGAAAAGTAGAAAATAATAGAGTTCCCTTGGGTTCCTCTGAATGCCCTGAAAGATTGTGAAATTCCCTCTAATTTAGTTCCCAGTGATATTGTTTGGGGTGAGGTGTTTGCTCTGGCAGATAATGTTTTCAGTAGTTCCTATTATGGTTTCTAAATAAAGAACCAAGCCCTGACCTGACCCCTGAACTAAAGTAAAGGAAAGCTCTGGCATCCAAAACAGCTGCAGTGACTCAGGCCACACCTCTCTTCACTGGGCTGGGTCTATCATCCAGCTGCTCCAAACTTGAGCCAGCCAGAGTCATTTGCTACTTACCTGTTCTTTTGCACCCATTGTCCACTTCCAGAAGATACACTCCCAAAGTCAGTCCCTCTTATGAAAATTTGACTTATAAGCAGTAGCATAGGAGAGTTTAAGAGCTGATACCCACCTTTTCACATCAACTCCAATTTCTCTCTTTTACAGGTGCAGAGAAGGAAAGTGACTCAACATAGTTCACACAGCCAGCCTGTGGCATAACCTGGAGTCAATCCCAGGTCTATAGTCACTTCCCAGCACTTTCCATGCCACCACTTTATCCTGCCATCTCCCTTAGAGATGATAACCATAAACTAATTACCTGCCACAAACCCTCAGCAGCTTATACTTGTGTTCTCTGTTCCTAACCAATCCAAGTATGGTGTTAGCCCAGAATTCTGTTTCTAGGGCCACACAAAGTCAGGGATACACCAGCACCCAACATTCATGGTATGGGGGCTGTATAGCAAGGCTGGGCAACTCAGGAGCAGGAGGAGTCATGCAGGTATATGAGCAGAACTAGCCTGCTGTACTGGGTCCCATGGGAAACTAGGAGCATATGCCCCATCTGACAGGGAAGCTAATACTTACCTCCAGTAGCCAGGAGCCTTTGGGATTGACTGTCCAATGTTGCCAGTCATATCAATTTTTAAGACATGGTTAGAATTTTGTGTGTGTTTATGTGTGAAATCACTTGCATTTTAAATGTTGGCTCATATTTTTAAATGTCTTTTAAAACACTGGCAGGCTAAACAAAATTCAACCCATGGGCTGCCAATGTAGTATCTGTAGCATAGCAACAGTGGAGGATGGCTGCTAAAGCCAGGCAAACCACTGTGAATCCTAGCTCAGCCCCTCTCTGAAGGCCCGGGCAAGGTCCTATCTCATATCATTCTTGGGAAGATTAAGTGAGATAATGTAGGTGAAGCATTTAGCGTGCTGCCAGTCACATCAGTACTGGTAGCACTGTCAGCATTGCTGTTATTATAACACTGAATCCTGAAGACCTGAATGTCCTTAGTCAAAGCACCACCCAGAAAGCTCTTTCAAGTGAAGCCAGCACTGCTCTGCTAAAAACTCACCATCCACCTCAGCCAGTTTCTAGACCAATGTCCTCCATGGCTCCATGATCCCTGCTGGACACTCAATGTTAAGGTAACACAGCACTCTGGCATGTACTTTCCTGTGGCCTATCTCTGTGGGCCTGGACTAATGGAAAGAATGGACATGGCGGGCAGCTCATACCACTCTGGAGAGCCCTGGAGGACATGGGGACATGGCTGGAGGCTGTGAGCATGCACAGAGGAAAGCGCAGCTTCAGCCAGAAAGCCCTGGGGTGTTTGTTCTAGGACACAAACACCCTTCCAGGAACAGCTCAGATCATCTGATATAGGAAAGTGGGCTCTAAGCCCAAGACAGTTTTTTCCTGTTCTTTCTCAGCCAATTAGGCTTAAGTGAAGTGTGTGGCTGAGATTGGGATCTGGCCTGGAGTGACTAATGGGGGACATGAGGGGTGAAATGTTGTTGAAAACCCTTTGGAATGCTGCCCAACTAGGACTTCGGGTGTTATCTAAATTCTCATCAAGGATAGACAAGAATTGAGCACCAGGGATGCTAAACTAACCATTGTGCTTTGGTATATGGGGTCTCACAGAAGTGCAGGCATATTTGCTTTCACTTACTGAAGGGTGAGAGATGGATTTCTCTAGTGGGTACAACAGCTACTGAAGCAAGCAGGGCTTTGAAGGACATAGCCCACAGTGGGCATGTTAGGCTGTAAGAATATGTGCAGGGCTACAAGGCAGGGGGTACTAAAACATTGAAAATGGCTTTGATCGTGTAAAACTTTCCTCTTGGCCCTCTGAAGTTTCACTCAACAATCAACTCACAAAAAGCAGATTAATTGAAGAAAAGGCATACAAATTTATTTGATTATAGTTTTATGTGGCACAGGAGCCTTCAGAATGAAGACCCAAGCCCCCAGTGGGGCACAGAAGCTTATATACCATCTTGACATTATAGAAAGAATGGGGGCTTGCATCCTGGCAAAACAGGTCACATGGGAGGAGAAGAAGAAGAATTCCGTTGAAGGGCAATAAATGATTGCTAGGGAGAATGCAATGGGCTTGAAGAATAGACAATGGCCTGGGACAAAGTCTGTTGAGCCCACAGAGCAGACAATGGTTTGTGACAAAAGTCTGTCTAGCTATGTTGACAGATTTTAGTCTTCCTTTTTGCAATATAAGTGAAATTAATGAAAACTCAGGGAAGGGACCAGAGGTCATTGTTTTCTTCTTTGGTAGGTCCAGACTTTAGGCAGATAAGGGAATTTTAGAGAACAACTTTATCTTATGCTTTGGGAGAGATGGTGGGGTCAGGGTCAGGGGGCCTAGTCAGAGAGACCCTGAGGCTCCTTTTTCAGCTCAGCATGTACAAAGCACCATATATTGGGGTATTGCTTTCTGACCCCAACAATGTAAGTACTTTTTTTTAAAGAGGTTTTTTAAAAAAAGATACACTAAAAGTTATTTTGCTTAACATTGTCTGCATAAACCAAAGAAGACATTGAAATTACAAATTGCCCTCTACCTCTTAGGCAATAGACAAGGCCTATTTTCCAGATGCATTTTTCTGTGAATCCTACTGTCCTGAATAATTTGCAAATTCCTGATGTATTTGAATATTGAGAAATGCCTCATAGTCTATTTCTAGTTCTTTTCATGGACATCGAAGAAAATAGAACAAGAGGAAGGGTTTAATATTTATGCTGCTACAAATGTTCTGTCAACTTAAAATCATGAGATCTATAAATTTGGAAAGAAGAGCTTTATTTGTTAAAGTGTTGCAGCCTGCAGGCTAGCCACCCTATAGGCTGGGAAGTGTAGCCTTTGCCAGAGACTGAAAGCAGGCACTTTGAAGGAGGAAGGGTGAGACAGGAATTTATGCTGAATGGGTTGGCTTAGTCTATGTATTCAACAGGTTATAAGAGGTGCTATGAATATTCATGAAGGGGGGCATGTGCATGTGTAGTAAGCAAACATCCATGTTACATATGTTCCATGTTCACTTTGGAGTGGAGACTTTACATTTAAATGCAGTAAAATTAGGCACTATACATCAAAAAGTAAGACAGAAGACACAGTGGTGGCCTGTGCTTAAACTCCTTGGATCACCCAGAACCATGGTCAGTTGTCTCTTATCAGGAAGGAGCTGGTCAGTTGTTGTGTTGAAACCACAGAAAGGGAGGAGAGTCAGGTTGCAGTGTCAGGCAGTTGATTGAAATCAGTGGTGATGCAAGTCTTTTGAAAGGACTGGTTTCTATCTAACTCTTAGGAAAGAAAGTCTAATGATAGTTAGTGAGGGAGGGGGCATAATGAGGCATGTCTGACCTCTCATCCCATCATGGCTGGGAATTCAGTTTTTAAGGTTTCTCTGGGGTCCTCTTGGCCAAGAGGGGGGTTCATTCCTTTGGTCAGGGGGCTCAGGATTTTATTTTTATTTCTTAGTCCTTTTTTTTCTAGAAAATATATTACATCACACCCCTCCCCTTCCCTTTTTGGCAAATCCAATTCTCTTCTCAGTGCTACAAAAGAACTCATTACTTACAGCAAAGGAAGCATGCTCTAGCATAGTAGCAAGAAACAGTTGTGTTGTTGTTAATTAGGCATTTTTTTTTTTAGTTAGACAGAATTGAGTTTCAAATCTCACACCACCACTTCCTAGATGTGAACTTGGGCAAAATACTTAACCTTTCTAAGATTAGTTTCTCACAGCTATAAAGGTAAGCTAATAATAGTGTCTGTCTGTGAAGATTGTTCTTAAAATCAAATGAGCTAATGGATATAAAACATTTATCAGGATCTGGCACATCTTAAGTGCTAAATTAATGGTAGCTATTGTTAAAATTTCACCCTAATTTAACTTTTTAAAAAATAATCTTCATTTTCCAAAGCTGTTTTCTTAAAGTGAAGTATACCTATACTCAGGATATGCTTAAATTTCTGGTGAAGGAACATTGAAGAAATAAATAATTCCCTAGTCTACATTGCTCATACTGCAATTGGGATCCAGGCTCAAAAGCAGTCTGGCTATACAGTCTCAATGACAGCTTTGTCAGACTCCAACAGGAGTCATGAACCTAGACTTCACAGTTTTCCTGAGTTGGAGCAAGATAAAAGGCAAATACAAATAAAAAATAAAAGGCTTAATTCTCCCTGGTGAAAATCCACCCTGGTGAAAATAAGGGAAGATATTTCTCCCCCATTTTCCTTTTATTTATCAGAGTCTCTTTCTCTATCCTTTACAAATGTATATAAATCTTTATAGGGGCTAAATAAGCCTCTTGCCAGTCTCAGAACTCAGAAATATTTCCTCAAGGACCTTGGAACCGTCTTTTGAAATGCAAACATCAAGGAAAATTGCTTCCCTATCTTCCAGTTCCTGTGAAAGAGTAAGAGTCTGATGTGGCTCAGGACACACCACTCCAAAATATGACTTTAGGAAACCAGAATATGTCACCCCAAAATATGCCTTTTTGGCATATTAATTATTTTGAACTGGTTATTTTGAGAAACTGCATACACAGAAGTAGCTCTGAGAAGTTTCCCTTTTGTAAGAGAAATTTATATTTATAAAGGAAGTCACCATTTGTAAGGGTCTTTTCATCTCTGCACCAGGAAGAGAAGGAAGACCAAATCACTAGAGACTCTTAAACAATGGAGAAGTCATCTACTTAAATCTGCATAACAAACCTTACTTTGTTTACAGTACTTATCCCGGCCATTTCATCTCCACCTGGCCCTTCCCCCACATCCTTCCTTCCAGGGAAACATGGTGTCTAAGCCTGAAGTTTAAATGTTTTCTTTGAGATATGCCCTAGAGATTTACTCATTTCTCTGGGTTTTCTCCCATGTATACATGAAGTATACATGTTAATAAACTTCTGTTTGTATTTCTGTTGTTGAACTGTCTTTTGTTACAGGGAGTCCCAGTTAAAAACTATCAAGAGTAAAGAAAATTATCTTTTTCTCCCCTTCTAGACTAAATTTAGTGAGCTCCTTGCTCCAATTTGCAAAAATACCTCCTGTCATAAAGATATGTGATATTTGTTTCTCTTCAGGATAAAGCCAACACGAGTGGTCTCTCCAATTACCATGATAAAGTTAGGATAAACTATGTGTGACAAAATGTGCTCAATTCCATTTACTTGAGGACTAGTTATTAATATTTATCTTGAAAACATATTCATAATGGGTTGGATCTGCTTGGATATTGCTATGGTTTGAATGTCCCCTCCAAAACTCATGTTGAAATTTAACTGCCATTATGATGTTATTAAGAGGTGGGGCTGAGCTGGACACAGTGGCTTCTGCTTATAATCCTGGCACTTTAGGAGGCAAAGCAGGAGGGTCACTTAAAGCCAGGAGTTCGAGACTACCTGAGAAACATAGCAAGACCTCGTCTCTACAAAAAATAGAAAAATAAGCCAGGCATGGTGGTGTGCACCTGTAGTCCCATCTACTTGGGAGGCTAAGGCAGGAGGATCATTTGAGCCCCGGAATTAGAGGGTGCAGTGAGATATGATGACACCACTGCACTGCAGCCTGAGTGACAAAGCAAGACCCTGTCTGAAAAAAAAAAAAAAGAAAAAGTAAAAAAAGAGGTAGGGCCTTTAAGAAGTGATTAGGTCACTAATCAGTGAATCGATTAATGCCATTATCTCAGGAGTGAGTTAGTTATCTTGGAGAGGGCTCCTAATAAAAAGATGAGTTTGGCCCATTTTTTCTGTCTCATGTGCTTGCTCACCATGTGATGTCTTCTGCCATGGGATGACCCTTGCCAGTTGCCACAGCTTTGCTCTTGGATTTTCCAGCCTCCAGAACCATGAGCCAAATAAACTTCTATTCTTTATAAATGACCCAGTTTGTGGTATTCTGTTATAGTAGCAGAAAACAGGCTAAGACAACTATATAAGGGGGTAAAATTCTGTAACAGAGGTAAAGGTCTGAAAAATGTTTTACGAGTTGTCACTTTAAAAACCCTCACCCTTTTTGGGAATTAAAACCTGCATTCCCTCCCGAGGCCAGTAATCAAAGGGGCAAGAAAATGTTCTTTGCCATTTGTTTTCTAGTATCTTAAACCACAGGAGATGGAGCAACAGAATTGTTACAAGGTCATAGTCAAAAAAGGTAAGATCTACCAAAACCACCAATTATAGTTAAAAAATAGCCTGAAGTCATGATATGTGACAATGGTCATGCAGACCCAAGCCCAACTACCAAAAACCCCTTTTAAAAGCCCTGTTTTTCTGCTTAAAGGCAGGATGGTGGTCTTTTGAGATGCTAGTCTGACTCTCTCCTCATTTGCCAGCAAATTAATAAACTTCTCTTTCTTTTTCGTCAAACCACTTGTCCCCGTTCTTTGTTCTCACTGATTCAGCCTCAGAGACAAGTACCCAACTTACAGTAACAATTCCTTTCTGCCTTTGCAATCTCTTAATGGATTTCCTGTGATGTGTATCACATTCTGGTTTAATGTTTATTCAATAATAAAACTGTATTTTCTTCCACTAACTTTGTGGAGAGGTTTTTGGGGCTGAGAGAAGATTTTGTTTTTGATTATATTTTTCCAGCACGGGCAAGGCCTTTAATCCCCCCTACCAATCAGTCACTATGTGTGGGCCACCTTGAGGAAGGGGGAACCCTGGGTGAGGAGGCACTCTGCAGTGGAAGCAGCTGAAGGTCATTTGCTAACAGCCCTCCCAGAAACAAGCCCTCTATTGAAGAGGCAGCTGGGTAGTGATCACAGTTTTCACTACAGTTCAGTTGTACTGTTTTGTTTTGTTTAACT
Organism: Daubentonia madagascariensis; assembly: GCA_023783475.1. Lineage (NCBI taxonomy): Eukaryota > Metazoa > Chordata > Mammalia > Primates > Daubentoniidae > Daubentonia > Daubentonia madagascariensis. Next base: position 2,728,257 of record JAKFHU010000913.1, on the reverse strand, counting down.
GTATTTTTCTTCCAAACAGCTCCCAACACTTCACAAACTAGCACATTTTTCTCATCCACTTGCAGAAGATTCTCGAGAAGTGAGGTGCTGTTTGCCCTGCTCTTGCCCATTTTTCACATAATGAAAAGTGACAAATGGCAAGTTTGTGACAGTGACAGAAAATCACACAGGTCTCTAGGTTTCTGTTGGATATTATCACTCACTTATTTTGCTGTGAAGCCAAATCTGAAAATTGTTTTTGGTTTTGTTTTATGGAGAATGACTTCCTAAGGCTTTGCCCCATCAAAAGAGCTTCATGAATTTTCTCAAGCATCCTTCACTCCCACACCCCAGTACCAGAGCTAGGATTAGGTAAGAGTGGATGAGAATGTTGTATTAGTCAATTCTCCAGAAAAACAGAACCAATAGGGTAGATACAGATATTCATAGGAAGAGATTTATTATGAGGGATTGGCTCACGTGATTATGGAGGCTAAGTCCCACAATCTGCTATCTGAAACTGGAGGCCCAGGAAAGCTGGTGGAATAGTTCCAGTCCAAGCCTTAAGGCCTGAGGACCAGGGGAGCAGATTGTGTAAGTCCCAGTCCAAGATTGAAGGCCCAAGAACCAGGAGTACTGATGTCTGAGGATAGGAGAAGATAGATGTCCCAGCTCAAGCAGAGAGAGCAAATTCATCCTTCCTGTTCCTTTTTTGTTCCACTCAGGCCCTCAACAGATTTGATGATGCCCACCATCATTGGTGAGGGTGAGTCTTCTTTACTCAGTCCACCTATTCAGATGCTAATCTCTTCTAGCAACACCTTCACAGACACACCCAGAAATAATGTTTTCACCATCTTTCTGGGCATCCCTTAGCCCAGTCAAGGTGACACATAAAATTAATCATTACAGGTGTCTGAAACCACTGTTAACCAACTCAAGTCAGAGAGCATCCAGGAAATAGAACTTCCAGCTGGCGCACCCAAGCCTTTCTACACATTGTCCCTTCTCCCTTAGCTGTGTTTAGGAACCTGCCTGGCTATCTCAAATCCTGGTCAGCACCAGGGACATCTTCTCAGAAGAGTCAAGTATACAGTCCAGGGTGAATCCCAACTGCAGCTACTTTGGAGAAAGTTTTGATGTCTGGACATTGTAGGATATTTCTAAGCTAGTTGGTGGGTATGTAATTTCTGGCTCTAGTAAAGTTGTTGTTTCAGCGCTCCTGGGGGATTCACCAATGGATCTCCTTTATTTCCTGCAAAAGAAGGCTTTGAAGCATAAAGTACATTAAATCCCTCTTCAGATTCAGCTGGTCCTCAGAGTATCATTGTATTCTTTTATGCACATCAAGAAAGGGGCTCCCAGAGCCAGCAGAGCTCTAGGCCAGAGGTTCCCAGACTGTCTCTTCAGACAAACACAAACAAAAAGAGACCTGGGTGGCTTATTTCAGACAAAAAGAGTTTATGACAAAAAGCATTAAATGGGTCAAAGAAAAACATTTTATACTGAACAAAGGTACAACCTACAATAAAGATCTAATCCAGAAACTTTACATGACAATAACAAAGTATGTTAGAAGCAAGAAAAAAATGCTCAAAACACAATATTTGTGGAAGACATTTAAACATATATCTCTGGTTCCATACAAAGCATAGAATTATTTTTTCTACATCTGTGAAAAATGCTGTTGGTATTTTGATAGGGATTGCATTGAATCTGTAGATCACTTTGGGTAGTATAGACATTTTAACAATGTTGATTCTACCAATCCATGAGCATGGTATAGTTTTCCATTTGTTTGCATCCTCTGCTATTTCCTTCTTCAGTGTTTCATAGTTCTTCCTATAGAGATCGTTCACCTCCTTAGTTAAATATATTCCTAGGTGTTTTATTTTCTTTGTTGCTATTGTGAAAGGTATTGAGTCTTTGATTTGGTTCTCAGTTTGACTATTGTTGGTGTATATGAATGCTACTGACTTGTGTGTGTTGATTTTGTATCCTGAGACTTTGCTGAACTTATTCATCAATTCCAGTAATCTAATGGTAGAATCTTTGGGGTTTTCTAGATATAAGATCATATCATCTGCAAAGAGTGATATTTTGATCTCTTCTGGTCCCATTTGGATGCCCCTGATTTCCTTCTCTTGTCTGATTGCTCTAGCTAGGACTTCCAGCACTATGTTGAATAGAAGCAGTGATAGAGGGCATCCTTGTCTGGTGCCAGCTCTAAGCGGGAATGCTTTCAATTTTTCCCCATTCAGTATGATGTTGGCTGTGGGTTTGTCGTATATGGCTTTTATCATTTTGAGGTAAGTCCCATCTATGCCTATTTTGTTAAGCATTCTTATCATAAAAGGATGCTGAATTTTGTCAAATGCTTTTTCTGCATCTATTGAGAGGATCATATGGTTTTTTGTTTTTACTTTTATTTATGTGATGGATTACATTTATAGATTTGCATATGTTGAACCATCCCTACATCTCTGGGATGAAGCCCACTTGGTTGTGATGGATTATTTTTTTGATCAGCTGCTGAATTCAATTTGTTAGTATTTTATTGAGAATTGTTGCATCTATATTCATAAGGGATATTGGTCTGTAGTTTTCTTTTCTTGTTGGGTCCTTACCTAGCTTTGGTATCAGGGTGATGTTGGCATCATAAAAAGGTATTGGGGAGGATTCCTTCCTTCTCAATGTCGTGGAATAATTTCTGCAGGGTAGGCACCAGCTCTTCTTTGTAGGTCTGGTAGAATTCTGGTGTGAATCCATCTGGTCTGGGGCTTTTTTTTTTTAGGAAGGTTTTTTACTACTGCTTCAATTTCAGTACTTGATATTGGTCTGTTCAGGAAATCTACATGTTATGGGTTGAGCCTAGGGAGGCTGTGTGTTTCTAAGAATTTGTCCATTTCCTCCACATTTTCAAGTTTGTGTGCATAGAGATTTTTATAGTATTCAGAGATGATATTTTGTATTTCTGTGGTATCAGTTATAATTTTTCCTTTATCATTCCTAATTGAGTTTATTAGAGTCCTTTCTCTTCTGTTTCTGGTTAATCTAGTGAGAGGAGTGTCAATTTTGTTTATCTTTTCAAAGAACCAGTTTTTTGTTTTATTTATCTTCCATATAGATCTTTTGCTATCAATTTCACTTAGTTATGCTCTGATCTTGGTTATTTATTTTCTCCTGCTGGGTTTTGGATTGGTTTACTCATCCTTTTCCAGGTCTTTGAGATGATTCATTAGGTTGTTGATTTGTTATCTTTCCATCTTTTGGATGTAGGTATTTATGGCTATGAATTTTCCCTGTATAGCCAAAGCAACCTTAAGCAAAAAGAACAAATTGGGAGGCATCAATCTACCAGACTACAAGCTATACTACAAGGCTATAGTAACCAAAACAGCATAGTACTGGCACAAGAACAGAGACATAGACCAATGGAACAGGACTCAGAACCCAGAGATAAAACCATCCTCATACAGCCATCTGATTTTTGACAAAGTAGACAAAAACATACACTGGGGGAAAGAATCCCTATTCAGTAAATGGTGCAGGGAAAATTGGATAGCCACATGTAGAAGACTGAAACAGGATCCGCACCTCTCACCTCTCACAAAAATCAGCTCACAATGGATAACAGACTTAAACCTAAGGCATGAAACCATAAGAATTCTAGAAGAAAATGTTGGAAAAACTCTTATAGATATTGGCCTAAGCAAAGAATTTATGAAGAAGACCCCAAAACCAATCACAGCAACAACAAAAATAAACAAATGGGACTTGATCAAATTAAGAAGCTTCTGAACAGCCAAAGAAGCTATTTCTAGAGCAAATAGACAACCTAAAGAATGGGAGAAAATATTTGCAAGCTATACATCCGATAAAGGGCTGATAATTAGAATCTACATAGAACTCAGGAAAATCAGTAACAAAAAATCAAACAACCCCATTAAGAAATGGGCAAAGGAAATGAACAGAAAATTTTCAAAAGATTAGAAAAATGGCCAAGAAATACATGAAAAAATGCTCCACATCTCTAATCATCAGGGAAATGCAAGTTAAAACCACAATGAGATATCATTTAACTCCAGTGAGAATAGCTTTTAACAAAAAGTCCCAACACAACAAATGCTGACATGGATGTGGAGAGATAAGAACACTCATACACTGCTGGTGGGACTGCAAACTAGTACAACCTCTATGGAAAATAGTATGAGATACCTCAAAGAACTAAAAGTAGAACTACCTTTTGATCCAGCAATCCCACTACTTGGTATCTACCCAAAGGAAAAAAGTCATCCTATAAGAAAGACATTTGCTCTGGAATGTTTATAGCAGCGCAATTCACAATTGCAAAGATGTAGAAACAACCCAAGTGCCCATCAATACATGAGTGGATTAAAAAAATATGGTATATGTATACCATGGAGTACTACTCAACCACAAAAAACAATGGTGAACTAACACTCTTATGTTATCCTGGATGGTGCTGGAGCCCATTCTTCTAGGTGAAGTATCTCAAGAATGGAAAAACAAGCACCACATGTACTCATTGATCAACACGCATTGATCAATCATTGGTACTGATTGACTAACACTTATGTGCACATATGCAAATAGCAATCATTGGGTGTTGGGCAGGAGGGAGCGGGGAAGAAAGGAAGGTAAATTCGCACCTAACAGGTGAGGTATGCATTGGTGGGGGATGAGCACATTTGTAGCTATGACTCAGTCAGTACACAGGCAATGTATGTAATCTCAACATTTGTACCCCATAATATTCTGGAATGAGAAAAAAACAAATAAAAAAATTTAAAAAACCCCATACATCTCACATTCACAGCTCAAATAAACAAAAAATTATTTAAAAAATAGAAAATCTAAATCATAAACAGAAATTTTCTTTATAGAGAGAAAATATGACATCTTTTTAAGCTTCTCTGGAACATTTTCAAAAAATGATCATAAATAGGACCCAAAGATAAACTCAATAAGTTTCAAAGCATAAAACTTACATAAGCCATTTTATCATATCACAAAGTAATAAAACTGGAAATTAAACAAACAAATGAACCATCCACTTTAAGGTGGAGAGCAAACTCCAAAATAGTTATTATGACAAAATAAAATAAAAATTACAGATACAGGCTATTTTTAAAATAATGAAAACGAGAACATTTTTATGCATTCATGTAATGAATACTATTAATCACCTACCAGATTCTATATACTGTTCTAAGAGCAGGATATACAGCACTGAAAAGACAAATTTTGTTCTCATGGGGTTTACATTCTGCCACTACCGTGGGGAAGACAGCTTATAAACAAGTGCATAAATAAACAAGAAAATATCAGGGGGTGACATTTGCTTTAATAAAAATAAAACACAGTGATGTGATGGAAAGCAACTGGCATCAGGGTGGTACTACTTTTGGTTGGGAAGGCCTCTCTGAGGCACGTAAGCCGAGATTTGATTATCAGGAAGAATTCACCCACAAGGATCTGGGAAAAGAAAATTCCAGCAGAGAGACAACCTACACTGGGTATCAAAATTAGAGAATTGGATGCAGCAAATGCAAAAATTGATAACTCTAAATTTCCTCACTATTAAAGAAAGAATGCAAATAATTGAATTATTCATTCAAGAAGTTAAAATAAGGATAAAAATTCTTTGAAAAGGAGAAAGAAAATAATAAAGATAACCACTAAAGTAAATTAATGCAAAAATAAACAAAAAGGATTGATAAACAAATCCAAGATTGAATTATTTTGGAGGAAAAGTATAAAAGATAAGCATCTAATCAAGAATTTTAAAAAACACATATAATACAAAAATAAATATAAAAAGCCACCCAATTTTTTAACAGAACTAAGATAACTCTAATATCAAATCTGACTCCCCCACAAAAAAAGAAAGAAAAAGAAAAACACATCAAATTTTAGATGCGTCTTATTTTTACATCTGGAATTATAAACCTACTAAATTGAATCATTAGCATGAATCACATGTTAAGTGACTCATGCTTCATAACCAAGAAATCTTTATTCTACATATGCAAGGATAACTTAGAATTAGAAAAAATATTAATACAATATAACATGATGTATCATGTTTTTTTCACTGTGGATAAGACCTATCTCATAATCACAATGGATGAATAAAAGCTTTTGATAAAATTCAACACTTTTTCTGATTAAGAGTGACTCTGGCAGCTTGGAAAAATAAGCTAACTTGCACCCCTTGCTTCACTCAATATGGAGAAATGGTAGATGATATATAATACACACAATTAAAAGAATGGCTAGGCTAAAGTAAGGAAGAAAAACAATAATACATAAACAACAAGGGAACTTAAAGCCAGAATTATGAGATGATATAGTGATGACTTTGGGAATAGAGGGTAAGGGTATCAAATCTAGATATTGGCTCTAATAGCCAAAAATAGGCTTTTTTTTTGGTCCATTAAGGGATAGGATATATATGGTTTGGGGCTTGCATAAGGTGGAATGCTACGACTAAGATCACTGCATAAAATGGGGACCCCGAGAGGTGCCCTCCAGTGAACTATGAACAAGAAACACTCATTACCTGGCTCAGAAAAGTGATAAGGAAATTAGAATCTCTCCAGAACTCTGATCAGAGGAAAAACTCTTCCTTGAGAAGGCAAAAACTCAAGCCTTGCTTTGCAAGAGTGTGGAGCCAAAAAAATGTACACTATCCAGGTGGTGTAGGCATCCTCAAATCAAGAAATTAGTGTAAAACTATTTGGGGCCAGCAAATCCACTCAGCAGATGGAGGTGCACATTTCCAACATCTAGAGCAGGGGTCAGCAAACTAAGCATGAACCAGCTACTGCCCATGGCCTGCTTTGTAAAACTTGTGTGTTAAGAGTGGTTTTTACATCTTTGAAGGGTTGTCAAAAGATAAAAAAAGGAGGAGGAAAAGGAAGAGGAGGAGAAGGAGGAAGTGGAGAAGGAGGAGGAGACAGAGACTGTATGTAGCCTGCAAAGCCTAAAATATTTACTTTTTGGCCCGTTATAGAAATAGCTTGCCACCCTCTGATTTAGAGCACAAAGAAAGCCCAAAGAGGGAAAATATCACCATTGAAGATTAGCTTGCAATATAAAACATTACCATGTAAAAACCATCCCCTCTTTAGGAAAGTCAATACATTCAACAACTAGTAGGGATAAGCAGCTTTGCAAATTTTGGACAATAGTACAATCTGAACAGACCATAAAAGAAGTATTTTAAAAATAATTAACCTGTAGTCCCAGCTACTCGTGAGGCTGAGGCAGGAGGATTGCTGGAGCCTGGGAGTTCAAGGCTGTAGCATGCCATGATTGTGCCTGTGAATAGCCAGTGCACTCCAGCCTGGACAATTTAGCAAGACTCCATCTCTAATAAATAACAATAGAATAATTAAGTGACAAAAGCAGATATATTTTTAAAAGAACTTTTATAAAAGAAAAATCTAGTAATTGGAATTAAAATTCAAAGGAAAAATTAAATAGCAGATGTAAACACAATTGAAGAAGCAATTAGTGGACTAGAAAGTAAATCTGAGAAAATTAAACAGAATATAACATAAAGTGATGAAGGAATAGATAATATGAAAAAGAAGTAAAGAGTTACTAGGCTAGACCAAAAAGGAGCACTTAGTTGTAGTTCCCAAAAGAAAGATTAGAGGAAATGAGAAAGAAGAAACATTTAAAGAGAAAATTATTGTGAATCATTTGGAAATGATAAAAATGTAATTTTTTATATTTTTATCATTTATCAGAGAAAAAATTTAAAGTAAGCAGAGAGAAAACACAAATTACCACTGTGGCAGAGGTTGCTATACAGCCACCTAATTATATTCCAAATCTTCTGGAAAAAGAGAGTTGTAGTTGGGCATATAGATCTTAATGTTAGTGTTCTATCAGTAAAACATGTCATATCTTTGATTTTAGAAACATGTAATATTTTACATAATTATGAAACAAATTTAAAGTTTAAAAGAAGCAATTCCTAAAAGTGGAAAATAAAGGAAACAATTCTAATTTATATGTAAATAGTGGCATAATCACATGGAAAGATACTAGTCAAAGTGACTTTCAGACATAGTAATTTGCCTATATATCTCCAGTGGTATATACTCTAAGGACAAAAAAAATTACACATAGCAATTTCAAAATATTTACAATAATCATATCGTTAGTGGTGGCAATGGTATTTTGAGTAATTATGGTACTGTGTTGGTCTGTTAGGGCTGCCATAACAAAATACCACAGACTGGGTGGCTTAAACAACAGAAATTTATTTTCTCACAGTCTTGGAGGCTGGGAGGTCAAGCTCAAGGTGTCATCAGAGTTGGTTTCTGGTGAGGCCTCTCTTCCTGGCTTGTAGACAGCCACCTTCTCACCGTGCCTTCACATGGCCTTTCCTCTATGCACACTAGGGGAGTTATATATATATGTAACACAAAGTGATAAAGGGATAGATAATATGAAAAAGAAGTAAAGAATTAGGAAGGATAGACTATATACATCCAGAGAGAGAGAGAGAGAATCTGTCTCTTCCTCTTCTTGTAAGGATATCAGTCCTATCAGATTAAGGCCTCACCCTTATGACCTCATTTAACATTAATTCCCTCCCTAAAGTTCTATTCTGTGAAATGGCCATATAGGCAAAGCATCTCCCAAATGCTAAAGGAGCCAAGAAACCAAAGAATGAGGCAGGCAAATCCAGTTTGTCGGTACAGGGTAATCCATTAGGGAACTTACAGACAGAAACATGGTCTTTAGCAGCTGCAAGACAGGTAGATCTCTGCGCCTGTTATTCCCCAGACCGAGGGCTTATATATACCATAGGGAAAGGGTGTACGTGCTCTATATAGAGACAAGTAAAGGCAAGAATGCTATATGCATCATAGCCTATAATTTGTTCAATAACATCAAGGTTGACATGTTCTTATGCTAGGGACAGTAAATAAAGTAGTAATCAGGAGACATTCATGGGACTGAAGTTAATCAGAAGTCAACATGGTGGATTGACATCCAAGATGGACTCACTTTTGTCTCCACAAGGCTGTAACTCCACATACAGTCATCACTTGGTATCCATGGTGGGTTCCAGGACCCCTCGCCATACCAAAATCTGTGGATGCTCAACTTCCTTAAATAAAATGTATTTTATATATAAGATAGTATTTGGATATAACCTACCCACATCTTCCAACATACTTTAAATCATCTCTAGATTACTTATAATACCTTACACAATTTAAATGCTATGTAAATAGTTGTTATACTGTATTGTTTTTTTAATTTGTGTTATTTTTTATTGTTGTACTGTTATTTTTCTTTCCTGAATCTTTCTGATCCTCAATCAGTTGAATCTGTGGATAAAAAATCCATAGATATGGGATCCAACTATGCAGGCACATTGGGGGTTAGAGCTTCAGCATACGAATTTTGGTAAACACGATTCAGCCCATAACAGGTATCATTGCAATGGAAATTTTTTGTATAGGAGAAAGGAAATGCAGATATAAGATCACTAAGGCTAAGTAAAATATCTATAGTCCTGAATTTGAGTAGAAACTGTCAGTATGAGCATGAGATATAGATAGATAGATATAAAAAATGAGCTCATACATATATATAAAATGTAACATAACATATTATATATAATATATACACTACATCTATTCATTGAAAAGGCCTGGAAACAATGACCAACTCAGTAGCAGTGAGACCATTACTGCCCAGATTATAGTATCTAAATACCATTCCCTATTCAAATGAGCCATAGATTCTTAGAAAAATGGCTGATTCTCAGACTGAGAAAGGAAATGTACAACTGAGCATAGAAAATCTTGTCATCTCAGGTAGCAATAAAGTTATCAAAATTACCATTTCAGTAAGCTTATGAGCTAACCTGAGTAGTCTTCCCCTAGCAAAAGATGGACAATTTGAGTTTTAGAATTGTTTTGACTACAGAGTATCTGAGCTTGATTGCCCATTCTGACTAGAATTGTATTAGTTACCTGATATTCTTTTAAATAAATTCCTCTTCTGCTTTAAGCAGGTTTTTGTTACTTGCAACTAAGAAACCATACAGATAACTTTGAGGAAACTTGCCTAGCACAATGTAAGGTATAATAGATGTTCAGTAAATTATGATTTCCTTCCTACCTAGGAGTCAAAAATCTATAGTGATAATTTCAGATATTAAAAATTGTATGGAAAATTTCCTCTCTATGAGAAATTTCCTCTTCCACGAGGGAGATTCTGCCTCTGTTCACATTCCCTATAGCTCCTCTACTTTCCTCTACTCAAGGGAAGAAAATCTGTAAGCCAACTGGTCACAGTTCAAGATTTTGACTGGGCCTCGGTTATCAGTGGGCAGGGTCACTGTGTTAAATGCCAGCACCCAGTCTCTGTTCTCTGGCACTTTCTGCTTCCTATCTCCCAGTGGTAAGCAGACATAAGATGAGATCATGTATCTCTGTCTTAACATGGTGCAAGAGGGTAAATGGATTTACTACTTCTCTTAGGGCCTAGATCTCTCTATCAACCAATATGCCTAAAATTTCAATTTGAAGAGAAGTAAAAAAATCCCAAGTAGACACTGAGGCTTAAGCCATGTGCTCAAGTCATCTTATACCAGAAAACCCTGCATTAGGAATGATCAGGTGCTGGCTCAGCTACCGGTAGTGTTTGCTGCTGTTCCTTGCCCTGCACAGAACTCCCCTGGGAAACTAATGGCAAGATGGGACATGGAAACTCAGATATTCCTGGGTTCCCTGCAGAAGTGAAGAGGGGTAACACCATCAATAACACCCAAGCCCCTCTCTCATCCTTACAGAACCACCAGGAGAGAGGAAGCAGAAAGGGCAAAAGAGTACAGCATGGGCACTGATATCTCAACACAGTGACTCTGAAGTTTACATTTCGGGGCTCTGACAGGTGGAAATAGGGTAGGAAGGAAGAGAGGCAGCAGTGGGGGGAGGGGAGCAGGAGGACAGCTCTGCTAGCCCCTCACCCCGCTCTCTTTGCCTCACTCCTCTGTCATCCGCTAACTCCCACCCGCACATCCAAGGAAGAAACATAAAAAGGCTAATGAGGGTGAGCCAAGTTCAAAGGTATTTTATTGGCTACATCATTTTCTTGGGTGCTCATGTCTTGGCAGTTTCTCTTTTGCACCTCTAGTGTGCTGAAAGCATGCTTATTCCACCCATGCTCCAGATTTTAAAGAGAGGCTCACTTTTCCCTCTTTCTGTTAGCGTGCTTTTCCATGGATTCATCTCTTCTGCTGTCAGAAAGTTAAGATATAGAAGTCCGAGAAAGAGGTATAACGTTAGGGGGGAAGATGCCAAGAAGGTCATTTGGGCCTATTTTTAATGTTGAATTTTGCCTTTAGATTAGGCAAAAACAATCCTTCAACAGTTATCTCCAGCTTCTCAATGGCCTAGAGTAGTGTTTGAGGCCAAAACATCATAATAAAGTGCATGCATTTGCCTGACCCTATCCTCTGAGCATGATGTCTCCCTTGTGGACCTCATGGGCAAGGGCCTAGCTCTGGCAAGACGGGATTTGGGTGTTCAGAGCTTTGGACCCAAGCCCAATATTTACATACTCCCCAATACCATGTCATTCAAAATAAGTAACATGGGTGATAACAGACCTGGCATGCTAAGACCACATTTGGCTAATGGCTTGGCGGGTGAATACTCTGCTCTGAGCCCATCTGAGCAGTGGCTGCTCATAGAGATCAGAGAGTGCACACACAGGTATGAGGAAGCCACAGCTCCTGGGAATTGTTGCTGTGATCTCCAGGTCTGCTCCTTTGCTGGCCTTGCTTCATTGTTTTCTGGTATCTCCATCAGACCCTTCCTGATGAATCTCCTGGTGCTCCCCAACTTTGAGGAAACCTGTTTCCTATGGAAGCTCTGGGAAATGCATAATGGTGTAAGGTAATGGCTTCAAACAATGGGCCCTCATGTTCTGAAGATGATGTGGTTGAAATGTGAATGGATCACTGTGCTTGGGAGAGGATCTTTCCAAGACAAGCTCCTGAACTTCTGCTTATCCTATCTTCTTAGGTGCTGCCTTATCTTCTTAGGTTTGTTCCCAAGTCACTGGGGCTTCAGATGCCATCTTAGGTCCTCTGCTTCCCTCTTCTGGTCAAGTGAAGGGAATCTTTATAGCCATTTAGAATTCAGGGGAAGGATTAATATGATAGTACCTAGTAATAGAACCAAATCATAATCTCCTAGCAATCACTTTTCAATTCACAAAAAGCTACACTCAGGAATCAGGGTAATTAAAGATAACATTATTACATTTTAAGTATGCTCACACTAAGGCAGTCATGACCTCTATTCTACTGTACAGACCTAGAGGGAAGATGTTAAACCAGCAGTTCCAAACCATATCAATGTGCGTTTTTGCAGAAAGGGTTCTGTGACCAAATATATCTGGAAGATCTTAGGGTAGAGTAAGTTACACAGGTTGATTAAAAATTGCTTAGGGCCTTTAAATTGCTAATGTGCACAGTGAATCCCCTAGGAAGATAGAGTATATAGCTTTTGATCAATGAATTATTTATTGGGGAGCAACCAAAGGACTAGCATTCTATCCTGCAGAATACTCTGGGGGAAATGAGATTCTAGAGATTGAAGAGGTCAACTAAAAAAGAAAGATCTCCACATTTTGAAATGACAGGCTAGCATCAGGCCCAGTGAAGCAAATGACCACCAATACCTCTTGAGCTGATATTAGACTCAGTTTTAATCACAAAGCTTAGAGTTGAAAAGGACCCTAAAGGCCCTAAAGGTCCCTTTCAGGCCAATCTCTCCATTTTGTAGGTAAGGCAACTGAGATTCAGAGAGCTATAAAGAAAGTATAGTCTCAAAACCCAATGAAGAAATATCACCTTAATATCTATTTATGGGAGTCCAGGACTCATGACCATTTTGCCCAGAGGAGCTATCTATTGCAACGAGTCCACATTTTGACACATTAGATGAACAGGTAAAACAAAACAAAACAAAAAACTTAGGTTAGAAGAGTATATATCAGGCCATCCACTTCACTGGAAAGATGTATGCAAGATGTTGCAGCATTTGACAAAAGAAGATCTGACTTATTCATTTATAAACCTACAGAAGGCACTTTTATAAAAGACATCACCCTTTTTCATGAATCAAATGGAAAGTCAGGAAATATAGCTTGTGTTAAACTCCAAAGCGCTCTGATGCTTTTTCATAAACGTTAGTACATTTGGGAGAGCACCACGACCTTCTGTGTTAGTGAAGACTATTCTGGTTGCTAGTGACAAGAACCCAGCTTGAATGAGCTTAGGCAGAATAAAAGGGCGGGGGGAGTAATTTATTGGAAGGCTCACATAACCAAAGGGAGATCTGGGAGGTGAGGAAGGAGCCACCCAGATTCTTACCCTCATCTCTTGTATGCTTCTCTTTGTGAGTCAGCTCCACTCTCTTCTACTGCAGATGGGACCTGCCACCCTATGGGGGTCATGGCTGTCATTGGCTTGTAGTCTCACATCTTCCCCACCAGAAAGGAATAGTCTGAAGTTCAAAGGTCCCAGAGAAAGGCTCTGATTGGCCTCAGTTGCTTGAGGTATTCCTTTCTGAGATAAGGGATATAGGATCTGAGGAGAGGCTCATAGCATGGTGGGTTCTGAAGTCAAACTGCTTGAGGTCAAATACTGACTCCTCTGCCTACCAGTTGCATGATCTTGGGCAAGTTACTTAAGCTCTTTACCTCCATTTTCCTTATCTGTAAAATGGAGACAATAATCGTATCTACTTTTTAAATGAGATAAAACATGTAAAGAATTTTATATAGTACCTGCCACAAGGTAAGCAATCAATAATCATTAGCTATTATCATTACTGGTTCAACTTGGAGGGTTCGGAGGCCATGCTTAGATCAATCACTGTGACAATTTAATGGAGAGATTAAGAGAATGAGCTCTATGATCCGATAATTTGGTTCCAAGTTCCAACTCCTGCACTTACTAGCCATACTTTATGCAAGTTAGTTAACTCTGCTGTGCCTTTGGTTTCTTCATCTACAAAATGGGGGTAATAATGGTTCCTACCTTGTAAGGTGATTGCACGGAATAAGTGAAATGATAATGTAAATCATGTAGCATCTTGCTAGCACATAACAAGCACGCAAAGTTATTATTATTATCACTAAGGTTGAACAGGTGGTCTACAAAAAGGTGATAGCTCCCACTTGAATCATGATAGTAGAAGTATTTTATTCGTTTGCTTATTCATTCAACAAATATTCATTGAGTATTACTGCTGTGCTAGGCAATGTGCTAAATGTGGAGAATACAGAGTGATGAAGAAGACAGACATGGCCTGGAGCTCATGAAGCATACATGCTAGTAAGGCTTTTAAAAGAAGGATATTGTTCTGGACAGAAAAAACAATAAATGTCCGCTACACTTACCAACTATTAGACCCTAACTCCTCTGTTAATAACCAGTCCTTCAGATTTCTTATCTTCTGCCTTCCCTCAAAAACATAGTCACATTCACCATCATGTCTATCTTTCTCCTTGTAAAGGAGTACTTGTTTTTATTCTTGATAGATAATTATGATTGTATGCATGTATATATGTACTGTATGTATAAATTGTATTATATCTATACATTCATTATAGTATTTTAAAGATCTGTTAGATCACTTCCTTGTAGAGATTTGGAAGACTTGCCACCTTGATTAACCTTAAATATAGGAGTAGGACCAAGAGTGCAGAAGCTCAACTTCACCAAAAGATAAGAGAATCCTTCAAAAATTTGTTAGTAAGCTCTTACCTCAATTATATACAAAAATCATTTCCAGGTGGATTATAGATCAAATGGGAAAAGTAAAACAATAAAGCTTCTGGCAGGATAATATATCTTTATGAATTCCAGATCAGAAAAGTTTTTTTTAAATAAGATCCCCAAAGCACTTGCCATTGAAAAAAAGTTTAAAGAAGTTGACTACATTAAAATTAAGAACTTCTGTTCATTAAAGTACACCAGTGAAAGGGAGAAAAAGCAAGCCTCAAAGTGGAACATTTTGTAATGTGTATAACCAACACATTACATATCCAGAATATATGGGTTCATATCCAGAATATATAAAGAATTTCTACAAATCTACAAATAAAATAGAAAACAAAAACAGACAACACAATAAAAATGGGCAGAACATTTGAACAGACACCCTACAAAAGAAAAACCCATATAAACAATGAGCATGAAAACATGCTCAAACTCATTAGTTAGCAGGGAAATGTACACCAAAACCACATTGATATACCACTATGCACTCACTAAAGTATCAAACCAAGGTTGCAAGGGTGTAGAACGTCAAGAACTCTGATATGCTGCTGGTGGAAGTGTAAATTGGCACAATTACTATGGAAAACAGATTAACATCATATAGTAAAATATAAGATATGCATAATTTATAACACAGAAGTTCATCTCCGCAGTATATACCCCCATAAAACATATACTTATGTGCACCAGTATACATATTTAAGAATTTTCATAGCAATATTGAATAATAGCACCAAACTGGAAACAACCTAAATGTCTATCAAGAGTGAAATAAATTTAAAAATATGATATATTTATACTATGAAATACAATACCACAAGAAATAGAGGGGAAAAGTGTAGCTACATGACACACAGAGTATGAATCTTAAAGAGATTCAAAATATTGAGTGAAAAGAGCCAAACAATACAGGACACACACTGTATGATGCAATTTACATTAATTTTTTTTAAAGGCAAAATTAAAAAAGTTTTAGAACTAAAACTCCAAAAAAAGAGTAAAGAAGTAAATACTGTAAAAATCAAGAGAGTATTTACCCCTAGGGAGAAGGAGGGGTGATGATCAGAAAAAGGTTTATAAGGGTGTTAGTAATGTTCTGTGTCTTGACACAGGTAGGTTACACAGGGGTTTGTTTTACAAATTGTGAAATCATGTATTTATGTTAAAACTTTTCTGTATGTCTGTTATGTTTCACACACATACATACACACTCACACACGGGAGTAAATATATTGCAGATACAATGGACAGAGGCAGAAATTAATACAGCCAGATAAAGGGTAGGATCACTCAAGTTCAAAGTCACAGAGCTCTCTATGGGGGGCTGAAGGTCACCAGCTTAATCGCCATCCTAGAGCAAGCACTGACTCAACTTACTGCTAAATGGGGCAAGTGGTGTCTTGTCCAACCATTACACATTCTACTGGCATAACTTGCAGAAAGAGATTTATTTATAAAGAAAATATATAACAAACATTAAATCCATAAGTTACAAATCATCAAGGCTGAAAGTCTCCCAGAACTCCCAACTTGGGGTGTATGTGCAACTCCACAAATTTATAGTTGTTGGAGGGGAGATGATGGATGGAAATATCTTATATTTTACTATATGATGTCAATCTGTTTTCCATAGTAATTGTGCCAATTTACACTTCCACCAGCAGCATATCAGAGTTCTTGATGTTCTACACCCTTGCAACCTTGGTTTGATACTTTAGTGAGTGCATAGTGGTATATGCAGTGATGGATGGAAAGTGCCAGTCATCAGAGTCTCTGCTGCCAGGACACCCCCTGTCCTAGCAGTCACCCTTTTTACTGAGTCTGGACACCTGACTGCTCCTTGATGCAATAGCTCCTCCAGCGGGAACTGCGATCATTTCAGTCCTGCACCATCACCCCCACACCCTGTGATGCTGCCCTTTTGCCTCCTCCCTATCTTCCCCACAACTTGCATGCTATGGAGGGGTTTTGTTTGTTGGTTGGTTGGTTTTGGCTAGTAAGAGAAAAATTCCTATCATACACAAGCACCTCACATTTTCTCCATGCTGTTTAGTTCACACATCCTTCTTATATTACTCTCATACCGCCCTTCATGACCTCCCAGTGCCGGAGATTCTCCAGTACAACATTCAACCTTTGTAACAACATATGAAATCGGTGCATTATTATCTTCACCTGGGCTTAGAGAGGTTAAGTACCTCATTTTCATATCTCTGCTTCCCTTCCCCTACCCATACATGTTCCATATATGTCTAATAATTTTTAAATTTTCTATTTTTAATTTTCTTTCTTTTTCTTTTTTTTTAGGAGACCATCTCTCTATGTTGCCCAGGCTAGTCTCAAACTCCTGGGCTCGAGTGATCCTCCAGTCACAGCCTCCTGAATAGCTAGGACTACAGGTGCACACTACCACGCCTGGCTATTTTTAATTTTCACTGAACTACTATCATAAAAATATTAAAGGTAATTTTGAAAGTAAATTTAATTTCTAATCTTACCATTCTAGCATGTTTTTTCATTTTTTCAAAGTATTGCTATGTATAGTATGATTAAGTTATAATCACAATATATGATTATATACACATTAGTGGTTTTTTTATGTAATATATCAGAAATATTTTTTGTGTGCTTAAATGACCTTCAAAATTCCCATTTTGGGATGCTGTTTAGTATTCCACGGAAAAGATAAATAATAATTTGCTTAACCATTTCCATATTATTGGGTCTTTAGGCTTTTTCAGTTTTAACTGATAAATACTGCGTGCAATAACCCATTTGTTAAAGCAAAATATTAAATTTTACATTTATCCCTGTTAATTTTAACTTCATTAGCTCTAGCCAATTATTACAACATATCAAGGACTTCTTGAGTTTTTATTTTGCCATCTCATGTACTTGTGTGATTCATGGATTTGATGAGTCATTCATTTAAACATTGAAAATGACAGACCCAAGGACAGAAGCTTGCAGAGGTGTATATGCCAAAAGGTATATGTTGGAATGTTCAAAATAGCATCCATGATATTTCCAAACTTACAACAGCCCAAATGTCCATCAGTTGTAGAATGGAAAAATAAATTATGGTATATTCACACAATGGACTACTATACAAGAATTAAAATGAATGAACTACAGTTAGAGCCATTGCTTGGATGAATCTCAAAAACATAATGTTAAGCAAAAGAAGCCAGACACAAAAGAATATTTAATCTGTGATACCATTTTTTTTTTTCCTGAGACAGTGTCTCACTCTGTCTCCTGGGCTAGAGTGCCATTGCATCAGCCTAGCTCACAGCAGCCTCAAACTCCTGGGCTCAAGCGATCCTCCTGCCTCAGCCTCCTGAGCAGCTGGGACTACAGGTGCGTACCACCATGCACGGCTAATTTTTCTATTTTTAGTAGAGACAGGGTCTTACTCTTGCTCAGGCTGGTCTCGAATTCCTGACCTCAGGTGATCCGCCCCCCCTCGGCCTCCCAGAGTGCTAGAATTACAGTCATGCTGGGATTACAGGCATGCTGGGATTACAGGCATGAGCCACTGAGCCAAGCCTATGATGCCATTTTTATAAAGTTAAAAAACAGACAAAACTAATTTATGATGTTAGGTATCAATATATTGCTTACCTTTAAGGAGGAGGGGGCAGTTAGTGATTGGAAATGCATGCAGGGGAGGCCTTTGAGATGCTGACGAATGTTCTGCCTCTAGACCTGGATGATCACATGGGTTATGTTCACCCGGTGATAATTCATCAAGCTGTGCATTTAGGATTTGGAAATTTTTCTATATTTTACACTTCAATAAAAAGTTTATTTTTAAAAATAACAATAATAACAGTGAATTCAAAGGTTCATAGTAAAGCTAATAATTATGCATAAATATATGAACATAAAAATAATAATAAAAACACAGGATTGGAGCTAGCTTGGGGTGATAGGTAGTAAGTTCAGTTTGAATATGTTGAAATTGAAGTGTTGGAAGAATATGCAGGTGAAAATGTTCAATAAATAGTTATAGATATAGGTCTAGGGCTCAAGAGAGAGAAATATTTAGGAAATCATCAGTGCATTGATATAATTATAATTGAACCACAGGAGTGGATGAGACCATCCACAGACAAGGAAAACACAATCTGAGAAGAGAACCTTGGGGGATTACCAAGACTTACAGAAAGAAAGCTCGTGAAAGAGGTGAAGAAGGAGCATCCAGGGAGAGAGATGACCTCATAGAGAGCAGTGGAAGCAGCTCTGTATGGCAGGACTGTAGAGCAGCACAGGCCTGAAAGCAGCATGGGGCACTGGAACAGAGCTGACTACCTATCTTCTAGCTCTTTGGTATATGGGACTCAAAAATTCTCAGCCTCTATTCAGAAGACTACAGAAGCCAGAGTGTATGTCAGGGGAGAGTTGGGCTTCACACCAGATCAGGAGTTGGAGTAAACATTCTGTGAAGTGGTTGAAGGAGTCTTTTTATCATGGGAAGTAATTATGCTTGAAACTGAAGAACAAACAATAGTCCTCCCTGCTTGGCTGCTTAAGCTTTAAAGTCTTGTAGTCGGAATGGTTATCTTTGTGTGACCAATTATTCTGTGTCCTCAGGTAACATATTTCCCTCCTCTCCCCCTCTGTTAACTGTCACTACCCCTAGTTATTCAGTAACTCTACATTCTTGTTAGTCCTAACCTTCTCCTGAATATAAATATTTTCTTCCTCCAGCCCCAAACTTCAGTTTCCTCCTGAATTTTTTGTTGTTGTTGCTGTTATCTATGAAAGTCAAAGCCAGGTCAACTCTTCTGGGTGGGAGACTAAGGTGTGTTCTGTTAACTTGTGAATATACCAGCTACACAGCAGAAGTCTGAAGATGCAGAAGCTGTCACAGACTGAAGGGAAAATTGGAATTCATGACTGGTCATTGAAGAGAAACCTGACTATCCAGGGCCTGATTTCAGACGTGCAGTGTATACCCATGACCATTATGCTGAGAGGTGACCATGGGACTAATTTTTCATGTAGACAGGATCTGATGGGTGGGTGAGCAGAAGGAATGTAAATAATGTTCTAGTACATTTCCCTATGGCTTCAATGTCATTCTCCACCTTCTGAGCAAAGAGAAAAACGACCCTGAACTACTTTCCCACCTTCCTCTTTTACTTGGTTACCTCATTCTCTTTCCGTTCCTCCTTTGGGGGTTTGCTCCAGTAGCACAGCTAGAGGGAGAACCCAGCGAGTCAGAGCGTGGGAAAAGCCTGCTACAGTGTCCAACATACAACACATGGTGGTTTCTTTGCTCCCAAAGTGGGAAATCTGGTGTGAGGTACCTGTCCAATGAGTTCACACAGGCTTATCTTTCGAACTTCTGGGGCTCATTCCAATAGTTTTGATTCAATTAAAGAAGGATTTATGAAGCATCTATTGTGCATACATAGCAATATGGGAAATACATAGAAGCATGTGTCATAGGCTGAATGATGTCCCCCAAAGAAATCAGGTCTTAATCCCTAGAACCTGTAATGTTAACATATTTGGAAAAAGGGTCTTTACGGATGTGATTAAATTAAGGATTTTGAAATGAGGGGATTATCTAGATTACCTGGATGGACCCAAATGCAATCTCATGTATCCTTATAAGAAGGAGTTAGAGGAAGACTAAATACACACACACACATACCCACACAGAGAGAAGGCAATGGAAAGACATAGCAGAGAGAGATTTGAAGATGCTGGCCTTGAAAACTGGCACAATGCAGCCACAAGCCAAGGAATGCTGGTAGCCACCAGAAGCTGGACTAGGCATGGCCCTGCTGACACCTTCATATTGGCCCAGTGGCACTGATTTCACACTTCTGGCCTCTAGATCTGTAAGAGAATAAATTGCTGTTGCTTTATATCACCAAATTTGTGGTTATTTGTTACAGCAGCCACAGGAGACTAATATAGCATCTAACAGTTTGGAAACAGCCCAACTGTCTAGAAAGGAGATAGGAATGGGTATGCTGACTTTCACACATACACACACACACACAGTGAAATAAAACAAATAACAGAGTTGAAGTGCATGCTATCCAGCAGCATTATTTTCTGGTGTCTTAGTTCATGCAGAATCGTTGGTGGTATTCGATGCCTCTCACTCAGCACTTCCATACAAGTCCACCTCATACACGACACTACCCATCACGAGGTCCTGCACAAGGACCAAGCAGAAACTCAAATTCAACAAACACAAGAATTGTGTTGGGACTCTAGGAAGAAAGCCATTCTCTGAAATCTTGCTGGGGCTGGAGCACTTGTCAGGAGTGAACAGAAAAGGAATAAAACTCACTTCTTTTTTGAGGAGCCCAGCTGGACAATGTGTAGACCCAATAGCCAAGACCTCCTCTATTTGCTGGCCTTGGGCAGAACTGGAGGTAACTCAGCAATGAAGAGACAAGGAGGGCTTCTGAATGCTGGAAGGTTGTAGACTCTGGGTGGTGGTTCTTTAGTTACCATTAAAGCCCCGAGGATTGAATGATGATTTATTGCATCTTTAAAAGGTAAATATTATTCAATCACAGAAAGTAAAGACTTCATGTAATTTCATTGAAGCAATCAGTAAGAACATAAGAAATGCCACAGTAGAGCATGACAATAAATTCCCCCAGCATCACATTCTGGCTAAGAGAGTTATCAATGGAGGTCTGTGGGTGGCCACTCTCAAAAGGTTAGTGATATGCACTTCTCCCCTGAACACCCCTAATCCCCCTAAAGTAGGACCCAGTAGCATCATTAGCATCTATTAGTCTTGTAATCCTTTGGTTTGAGGATTTAGGGCAAGGACTCTGGCCATTACAGTTTCTCCTTAGATGCTGGAAAAGGCAAGGCTTCCATTCATAATTCAGATTGGTCACTGGTACCTTCATAAAGTACTTACCAAGCAGTCCCAGATTAAGGTCCCTGTTAGCACAAGCCTTGTCCAGGTGACAGTTTGTTTTCTGTTGCCCTTCACTGTTGAGAAGAACAATGTGAGCTGTCCCAGTGACCAGTATATTATGCTACTTCTTATTGTGACTCCACAGCCTGAATTAACCTTCCTATGATTTAGAAGCAGATGGGTCTGAATTTCATTATAGATATGACTTCCACGCTCTTCTCCTTGGCTGGAGCACAGGGACTCTCTTGGAGGGGTATTGTCATTACTATGCAGATTGCTTTCCTATCATTTGATTGAACCTTCAGGAAGAAGGAAGGTCATTAATATAACTTCTTCCTCAATTTCTTATTTTAGGAAATCTGGAAGCAGAGCCACACATAATTCAGCATAACTCAGCCCGAGCTCTCCGGAGGATGTACAAATTGAGCACAGAAGCTCTGAAATGGATTGTAACCAGTGTCAGAGGAATTCTCAAAAGACCCATTCTCTTGGAAATAAGTTTGCCAAGTGGAGCTGGATCCACAGCTGCCACCCAAGGTCTGTATTCCCCAGAGTGTTGTCCAGGCAACTTTGTCTGCTTTGTCACCCATCCATTGGTGTGAAGCAGAGGGACGCCTTTCTCCAGCTCACAGCTGGGGTGTGTGGTGGGCACTACAGGGGCAGGGGTGACTTTGTGGGTCACTCTATGGCTCTCTTCAGAAAGGGAGTGGCAGAGTGTTTCAGACCCATAAGAAGCAAGATATGCATTCCCCAATGCACAGCCTGTCATTCTAGCCCCAGAGTGTTGGCACAGGCCAGCTACAATTGGGCAAGTTGTTGAAGGCATAGAAGGGTGGCCAAGTTTCCCACGATCTATAGCACAGTGACCTATTGACATGTACTTCCATTCATTTCCTTCACCACACAATATGAATGAAAGGAATAGATATTTGCAGTATCAGCAAAATAGGGGATCTAAGAATCAAAACCAAATACAAAAGACTGGTTAAATCCTGAGGACATCATATACAAAGATACCTGTATTAAAAAGAAAGATAGTAGGGACAATAAGATGTGTGAACATACTAAAAAGTTAGTGAAAGGGCAGGATCAGAAGTATGTAATAGGAACAAGGTAAAACAAAAAGATTTAAAATATACTACACATTTTATTAAAATATATTATATAGGAATTTATGCTAGAAAAGTTGTTTATAGAATATAGAAATGCAAAATGGATTCATTTGATGAAGACGGATTTGTTATTATTTATTATATATAATTTTATTAGCAAAATTTTTCTGTATTCAATTTACTTTGTGAAACAGTTTGTATTCCACAGTCCTCCCTGACCATCCCTCAGAGGATCTTTCCAGGCTCTTCCTCTTCACCCCAGGGCAAACTTCTAGGGTTAACAGGCTGCATTCTGAATACAAGCACCCAGCCCACAGAACAAAATCCAGTCTGAGGCATGCTTGCCTAGCTGTGAATCTTGCCCCTGGGCTGCATCCACCCAGAGACACATCTTTTTCTAATTTCCAAAATGCCACCCTATGGGCTGGTGGCAGCTCTGCATGGCTCTTAACTCTGCCGTTCACTACCGGTCACTCTTTATTTTCACCACAGTTTGATTTGGTTCTTGCTTCTCACCCTCTCCCTTCAACTTACCTCTTCAGACCGTCCCTAACATCCCACCTCCCTACCTGCTAGCCTAGGCCTCAGTCAAACTCCAGGCCCACCCACTGCCATGCCCAGCCCAGGCCTGAAGTCAAGAAGTCGATTCACCTGAAGTGAAGTCAGGCAACCACATTCATGTTGCCCCAACTTCTGTATGTGTGCGCGCCAACATCTATCATGCATAATTTATGGACAGGCAGCTCTTAATTATCCACACAAATGGCAGTGAGCATTGGCACATACCATTCAAAAGAGCACATGATCACAAAATTAGGGCTTTGGGTAGTTTGTTCTTGGAAACTAACTGGTGATTCCTTTTAATATAGATTTTTTTCCACCATAGATTTATTTACTTGAATGAAATTTAAATTGTATTCTCTGTTTCATATTTACTGAATGTAGGAGGACTGAAGGAAGGTGGAGAGAGTCCACCAGAGATTAAATCAACCAGAGAATTAAAGACTTGTTTTGGATAAGCTGCATAGAGGGGGCTGAGTTCAGTATATTTAAAATTATACTTAGGTTTCTAACATAGCAGACTTTCTGAAAAACTAAATATTCAACCTAAAGCCAAAATAGCCTTTCTTCAAACTTTTTTCTTTTCTTTAATAAAAGTTTTTTGTGTGTGTGGTATTAGTGAAATTGATTTTACAAAGCACTCGAAACCTTCTCTTGCTTAGTAGTGGCCACTTGAATCTCTAAGTCAGCTTTAATTCACTTTCTCTGGTCCAGTCTTCAGAGGAAAACATCAGCAAATTATTGATTTTTAGGTTGTTGGCACTAAACACCACTAATTAAGGCTTATTTCATTGTTACAACTACAAGCATAAGTGTAACTTCACATTTTGACTGTTGATTTATAGGCTTAGGATACAAGGAGGATGGGCTTTTCCAATATATTAATTATATGCAGTGTGTGTGTGTGTTTAATCATCTTTTGAAATGGCTATGCCTGATCTAGGATATTGGCACATTTTATCAGCATCATACAACACAGAGCAATGCTGCTCCTCACGTGCCAAAACTTTGTTCTCACATTGGGCTCCTCCTCTCAAAAGTAAAAAATAGATCATTTTGTTCTACAACTATGGGAACATTAAGAAGCAGTACATTTTCTTCTTTCTTTTTCTTTTTTTTTTTTTTTTTGTGAGGTTTCTACTGCCCCACCCCTAGCAGTCTATAGACTACATGTGATCCCAGAGTTTCTACCTGAGGAAGGAATAGGAGGCATCTACCTGGCCCATGACAAAGACATGTGACTCTAGCAGCAAACTGCAGCTTGTGGCTCACCAGATAAGTTTGTCAGTATGGAAATGTCAATTTGAGCAGATGTGTTTTATGTTCTTATAATACAATTTAGGGAGGTAGAATGGTTGTCATAGTGTAGGAGTTTTAGTGAGAGTTTTGAATTCAATAGAGAAGGAAGCAGGAGGTACATACAGAGCAAGAAATTGATGCTTCTCCTCATCCTTTACTGCAAAGATTTTTAAAGATCAGTGATGACAGCCCTGATTGCTAACAGTGATGCCACGCAAAGGTGACCAGAGTTGTTTTGTGAGTAGAGGAGCCTGGTTTGGAACCAGCTTGTTGCTTCATGCCTGAGAGCAAGAGTGGCTGAGTTAGACTTGTCTGGGGTGAGAGCCAGGATCTGCCAGTTACTAGCTATGTGACCTTGGACAAGAGGCCCACTTCCTTACCTATAAAATGGGGTTCATAACAGTGCCTATCTAATAATATCTAAATGGATTATGGATAATAATAACACAAGTAAAGGGTTTAGCACAGTACCTAGGACACAGTAAGTGCTCAATAAAAATTTACTTATCATTATGCACAAGTAATTGAAAGTGATTTACCTTCTTAAGTAGGCTAATCCACTTTGAATATTTTTCAACAAATGCTCTCTTCATGGAATATATACAAGTAAATTCCAATCAAGCCCAGGTGAAATTATTATAAATTCCACATTAGTGGTGGCCTAAATAAATGAGGTGTCACTGTTTTCCATTATTTGTGTTAATATTCCCCTCCATTTATATAGATAATTGAGAGCTGACTGTAGTCTAAATAAAATGTTAAAGTTGTAATGCCCAAGTGGAACTTACTTAAGGAGCGATTATGGCTAGAAAATGGTCTGTAAAAATAGCTCTCATCCTTACATCACATTACTTGTTCCCAGCAGTGCCTTCAAGCCTTCCTGACAAACAGGCCTGCCCTCCTGCAGACCCAGGATTCTATTCTGCCTCACACACCCCCAACAAAACTGCCAGCTGAGTTCTAATTGCAGAATCTTCATTACCAGGGATGATTGAAACTATAAAAAGAACCCAGCTGAATTTTTCACATCCTGCTGGGTGAGCACAAGGACCAGCTCTCCTGCTCCTGCCCCCTCCCCCTAGCAATTATCCTTGGTACATGTGTGGTCTGGCTTCTGCAGGAAGCTCTGAGCAATTGATAGATGTTATCTCCCTTCTCCTGCGAACCTCCCTCCCCAGGAGATGGGTTGATGACCATGACAAATATGCCTGGTCTTCCTCCACAGCTGCAGAGGCAGGACGTTCGTTTCTTAACCTCCCCACCTAAGTTTCTTGTCCAAAGTCGTCTAGAAGTGACCGACCAGAGAGAGATAATAGACATTTCTCCTAGCCCCCTAGGCCTTTGTGACAACCTATTGTAATCCTATCTGCAAATTAGCCTTTTTCAGTTACATCCTTTCTTATTTCAGCCCATCAATGAGCATTTATAAAGCACCTGCTGAGTGCTCAGTACTGAGTTAATTGCAGTGAAGGGGGATGTCCAGAAACAAGAGGCCACTAAGGAATTTAAAATCTAGTTGGAAGGCAAAAGACAGGACTGCTCCTGGCTCTGTAGCTAATAACTTTGAGAATCAAGGGAATGATTTATGCAAATTTTATATAAAATTTATGTAAAATTTTTTTTTCTATCAGAGAGAGAGAGAGTTTGGCAAGCATGCATATCTGTATACCTAGAAAAAAAAAGGAAAAAGAAATCTCTGGAAGGATGTTCATCAGAAAAGTTAACAGTAGCCATCTCTGAGACTCTGTATCAAAATGATTGAGAAGGTGGTCTCTGAAGACACGATGTCAGGATCTAGGTTTGAATCCCCATTTTGCCACTGACTATGTTGCCTTGTGCATGTTATATCTAACCTGTCTAAATTCCAGTTTTCTTGTCTATGAAATGGGATGGTAATTGTGTTATCTCACAGGGTTGTTGTGAGGAATAAACAGGATAATGTATGTAGAACATTTAGCAGTGCCTGGCATTTAAATACAAGTGCTCAATAAATGTAACTGTTTCCAGTAACGAGATTTTAGGGAGAGGCTGGGGAGGGAACATCTTACAGAAGACAAAACTTGAACTGATCACTAGTAAATGGTGAATGTTGGGACAGTCAGAGGGGGGAAGGCTAGGGGGCATTCTGGGTTAGGGAAACATCCTGAGTGAAGGCAGAGGCAGAAAGGAGTCTTGGCTGTTCTCTAAAAGAGAGAAGGCTGTGCATGAAGTGAGAAACAGGGTTGCGTAAGAAGGGGACATACAGTGGAGGGCCCCAGAGAGCTCAGTTGACTTCCCATATACCCCGCCCCCACACACACACATACACAGCCTCCCCCATTGTCAACATCCCTCATCAGAACAGTGCATTTGTACAACTGATGAGCCTACACGGACATATCATTATCAGAGTGTCCATAGTTTAAATTAGGGTTCACTGTCAGTGTTGTACATTCCATAGGTTTGGACAAATATCCAATAACATGTATTCAGATGGTGTAGTTTTTTAATCTCCCTGACTCTCCCTAACAAAAAGAGACACAGCAACTAAGATAGCAAAACAAACAAACAAAACCACCTTCAGATAACATCTTGAACAAAACCAGGTTTCAAGGTATCCCCATGAACCTCAAAATATCAAAGAGTGGGGCCAAACCACCAAGTAAAATGACCTTACTGGTGTCAACAACTGACTAGAAGGAAGCAGGAAAGACAAAGAATGTATGAGAGTTCTAAGAGCCAGGGAACTCAGAGATTACTAGTAAATACTCAGCCTCAAAAGGAGGGCATTCCACAAAGGTGATAAATTGAACAAACCCAGCTGAGACTGTAAGGGGTCTACTCAGGCTCCAAATTGTGGTTTATAGTTGGCATGTGGCCAACTCTGCTTGAGAGGGAGACTCAAGGCAGTGGAAAACTTTTTAAGCAATTGTGCTTGCCCAACATTATCAAGAGACAGGAAAACTGAATTCCAGGCCAGTAGGGGGACAGAGTATAAACCTGTGACTCTGGAAGTCTGCAGTAAGGAAGAGGGATGGACAGCAACAGAAAGGGATATGTCAGTGTCCCTTCCTCCTGCCTTCCTGTCAAGGGAGTAAAACACCAAAAAAAAAAAAAACTGACCAAAAAAACAAACCCACACCAGTGTCTAGGACAGAGATACGAGGACTTAGATTATGGGAACAGGGTTGCCTTATGAAGAGGCAGTAATCAGGGATGGTCAAAGCCAGACTCTGATACATTGAGTCTCTTCCCTGGGGTACCCTCCCCATCCTCCTTATAATTAGCAGGAATGACGCAAATGAGGGGCTGAGTTTAGGCTTCTCCCCACTAAGCCAAATATCCTGCCAATAGCTGACATCTATAAGGAAAAATGAAATTACAACAAAAAATGCCAGATAACCAAGGAATGCAACCACTAATTAAAGAAAGGATAGGATATTGTTAACATGAAGTGAATACAATCTTTTTTCAAAAAGGATCAAGTAAAAATACCAGGTAGAAAAAAATATAACAGTTTAATTAAGGAACTCAATTGAAGAGAGAAATAACAATGAATACAGAAAAATTTGAATTTATGAATTTGAATTCAGGACAAAGAAATAACAGTTTAATTAAGGAATTCAATTGAAGAGAGAAATAATAATGAATACAGAAACATTTGAATTTATGAACAAAAGCTTAGGTTGAAGAACTATCTCATAAGGCATCAGGAAGAAATACAGTGAAGAAAAATATATTATAGTAGAAATTTTAACATCTATGTAACAGAAGTCCCAGAAGTAAAGAAAAAAAAAAGCATAGGAAGATGTGGTAAATTATAACACTGTGCCCACGAGTGAATCACACCTCTCAAAATGCACAATCAGTACCATCTCACATTGATGGTGAGCTTGGTCATTTGCCTTACTTTGACCAATGGGATATCAATAAATGTGATGCAAACAGAAGGGTGATAAGTACATGTGCCTTGGGTTTTGGGTGGGACATGTGATCATGTGACCTAGTTTGACCAATGGGATGTCAGTAAATTTGAAGCAAACAGAGATTTAATAAGCACTTGTGCCAAAAGCTGCCCTGACCATGTAAGGAAGCCTACTATAGCCTTCTTGAGGATGAAGGAACACATGGAGAGAGAGGCCTAGCCATGCCAGCTGTCCAGATGAGCCCAGCCCCCTAGATTCTCTTCAGCTAAAAGAAACCACATGAGTATGCTCAGGTGAAATCAATAGAACCATCTAGCCAACTCACAGAATCATAAGAAATAATTATTCTTTTAAGCCACAAAGTTTTGGGTAATTTATTACCTATGCAGCAATAGATAATTGATATAAGAGATAATGTATGGATAAATAATGACCTAAAATTCCCAGAATAAAAGATTTTAAACTGAAATAAATATTTTAGATGGAAATACTAGTACAATGCCAAAAGAATAAGAAAAAGAAAAGGAAAAATAACGCCTCATTTTGGATTTATACTATAATGTAATTCCAAAAGGCAATTCTAAAATCATGCAAGACAGAGAATACATGATTTACAAAGTAACATGAATATGTTTGACATCAGATTTCTCAATTGTGATGCTGAAATTAAGAAGTCAATGGAGTATTATTTTCAAGGAGTAAAAATAAAAGGACTTCTAACCTAGAGTTAACCTATCCCATTTAAATATAAGATTCAATAAAGATATTCTTAGATAAACAAGACTACAGGAACTTTAACATGCAAGAGACACTCCTAGAAATACTTGACCAAAAACTAATGAATTAACTCATCAACTCAAAAAGTTAAATACAATAAAGAAGAAAAGCAAAACCAAAAGTTTTTTCTTCCAAAAAATTTACAAGGTAGACAAACCTCTGGCAAGAGTAATGGGGGGGGGAAGTAAGATGATATAAATAAATAAAATATAGAATAAAAAGATAGAAAAAATATTCTAAAATATAGAATAAAAAGATACAATATAGATCTTAAAAATAACATAGAAGAACTATATGCTAATAAACTTGATTACATAGATAAAATGGAGTGTGTGTGTATGTTAGCCTTTAATTTTCATTTGGTGAATTTCCTTCTCGTGGCATCCTACATCAGATTGGGAAAGTGAGCAAAGGGCAGGGCACAGGTACAGTTAATATGGATGGGGAGCTTTCTTGGGAAAAATTATTGAGGCAAGAAGAAATGGAAAATTTGAATCAACTAGAATAAATTAAAATAGCCATCAAGAACTCTCGACTTATACACACACCCATGTGCACATACACACACACCCATGTGTACCTGCACACACACATATGTCTCAAGTAAATTTTATCAAACTTTTAAGGAATGAATAATCTCTATCTTATCAAATATGTTGCAGAAAAATTTAAAGGACTGAAAGCTACCCAACTCACTTTACAAATCATATGTAAACCAGATTCCAAAATTGGAAGAATACAAGAAAGCATCCTCTATGCCAGCAAGAGCCAGCTGGGAAGTATAAAACAAGATGCTATTTATAATATCAACAAAGTAATAAAAGATCTAAGAATTAACCTAAGAAAAAAGAACTTCACAGGAAAAATTTTAAAACTCTATTTAAGGACATAAATGATTATGCACAAATTAAAAGATATACCATGTTCATGGATGGGAAAACTCAAAATTATAAAGAGGTATTTCTCCTCCAAATTAATCTGCCTAATGTAATTTCAATAATATTTTAAGATCTTAAAAATATATATATAGATGGATATATAGAATAAGGGTTCATAAATAGTAAGGCAATTTTGAAAATAATGAGTAAATGGCAAGAAGGAGAGATGAGAGAAGAGAAATAGGGCAGGGCGCACTGTGCCATATGTTAAGTATATAATATAAAGTTGTAATAATAAATATATTGATATACTAAAAAAACACATGAAGATGGACTGGAGACAATGAGATCAGCTGAAATCTTAGATGATTGCAATAGTGCAGGCTAGGAATGGTGAGGCTCAGCACTATCTTGGTAGAATAGTAGTGGGAACAGGACAGCAGGGGCAACTATTTCATTAAAAAGTCAGGAGAAATTTCTGACTGAATGAATATAGGGGTTAAGGAAAAGAAAAGATTGAGTTTCTTTTCTTTGCGTCTGCAATAGGAGGCGAGGCTGGCAAGCTGGATTAGGATAGACTGTGCAGGGCCTTCATATGAAGTTAATCTTACAAAGGTTAAGTGTAGGGGCAGTATAGAGAGTGAATCAGCCGAGAAAGAGACCAATTAAACTAATTGGAGAAACACCCATTGAACTATTACAATTGTCAAGCAGAGAATGAGGGACTGAACTAAGACTGTGGGAGCTGGGATGGGAAGAGAGAGGTAGAGATAGGAGATATTAAAAATGTTAAATCTGAATGACTTATTAGATTAATTAAAGTGGATGGTGGAAAAGGAGAAGGGTTTAAGAAAACTCTAAGTTTTCTAGTTTTGTTAGGAGGTAAGCAGTAGCAGCATTAACCAAGATAAAGAAAGTCAGGGGGCATGGTTTCAGCAAGAAATTAATTTAATTTTGAATACACAAGTTTGGATGCTTTCAATTTCACATGTCGAGTGGCTAATTGGAAATGAAGCTCTGGAACTTAAGAGAGAGGTTAGGGCTGAGGATATAGAATCAAGCATCTGACCAGAGTTTGGGAAAGTAATTGAAGCCATGGATTTGCCCAAGATTTCACAGAAAATGAATATAGAAAGTAAATGTCAGGTTCTCTAGGAGTCTGTGGTACAAAGGCAGAATCCAGCAACACCTTTGAGAGGCTCAGGGAATGCTGGGAAAAGTGAGAGCCACATTTGGCAACTGTCAGATCACATCTGCTTTCTGCGACATGGTTTCCTCACTGACTATCAGAATACATAATATATGTAACACATCAAACAGACAAATCCACTCTGCACAGATCTGCCTAAATATTTAGACAGAGCAAAGCAGTGATAGAAATGATTAAGAAATTGAAATTCCAATCACTAAAGGTGATCAGTGAAACAGAGAACAGCTCTCATTCCAACCTAGTTCTTATCATCAGACCCATGGTTGACTTGTCACTTCCAGAGTGAGGAAAGAACAGCTCAACAAAGGTGAGAGGTTCTCTATATGACAGAGTGTGTGTTGCTAGCCCTTAATTCTCCTTTGCTGAATTTCCTTCTTGTGGCACCCTACCATCAGATTGGGGAAGTAAGCAAAGGGCAGGGCACAGGTACAGTTAAAAGAATATTAAATTTGGTGTCGGAAGATTGAGTTCAAGTCCCAGCTCCACTGGTTACCTATTCTTATCTATAAAATAAAATTATTAATTCCTGACCTACCCACCTCACAGGACATGTGAGAGTCAAGAGCTAATGTGTGTCAGTGGTTTTTGAACCCTGTTCTTCAGGGTTCCAGGCTTCCTTGGTGGTCCCTCAGGAGCCACAGTTACAAGGGGGTGTGAGAGTAGGCGGTAACTCCAGAGGCAGGGCTCTGACTCCCCCATGTCTGGCTATCCCAGAGCAGCTTCACTTTTATCTGCTTTATATACTGGGATCCCAAAGGAGATTTTGTTTGAAACTATGTATCTGCTGCTAAACACATCCTTGAAAACCACAGACGTATATGAAAGGGCCACACACAAACATGAATTATTATCATTAGAGGGTAAATTCACTGCCCTGGATAAATGTTGGATGAAAAAGAACATGTATCTGAAATGAGTTTTTTGGATTATCTGTGCACTGCCATTTCTTGACCTTCATTATCAGATAATTAAGAATTCATTGTATGTGAATTTTTTATCATAATAATTATAACTTGTCTCCTAGTACTACCCCAAATTGCATCTCCTCTTATAAAACTACAGACTTACTTATCTTGATTACATCTATGGATTGGGTGCTGAGTAGCCAGGTGAGGACTGCCACCATCTTCCACTGCTCCTAGTTTAATTACCATTCCCCATTCCACAGCCCAGTAGAATTTCTGGGAAGAGGAAATGTCCCAGCTGTTCCCCACTGCAGAGACACCATTAAGGGGCCTGAAATCCCCCCTCAGCCCAGAGTTCCTGTGGAAGAACTCAATTTCCGTCAAAGTTTCAACACATTATTTCACACCATTAGACCAAACTCTATCACAAAAAGAGGGTGCCAGGGACAAGAAGCAGAGCTTAGGTTTTCTGCAGGCAGATCATTAATGACTTTGCTCTGGTGTGTCTTAATAGGGTTCCCAGGAGCTCAGGATGTGAATGGTCTGCAGTGCTAATCGGCCGAGTAATAGGAAACAGGTTGACAAAGGAAAAATTTCAGATCTGTTCTAGTTTTAAAAAGAGCTGCATAAATCCTGATCATAGCGACCACAGGAGCTGGAACCAGTTAATTATTATTTGTGTATAAGAATATCGTAAGTTACCCTACAAGTCCCTCCTTTCATCAATAACATGCAAGAAGTGCCAGTAAGAAATAAAGGGAACATTCAATTTAAGAAAGCTCTTAAATTCTTAATTATCTTAGCCTCTGAAGGCTGCAGGGCTTTCAATCAACATCTCTCCAGGCAGTAGCTTTTATAGTCAACTCACTGTTTCCGAGGTCTGTTTCTACCTCCTCAGGGATGTGTCACATAGGGTTTGTCTCTCCTCAAGTGTTGCTTCTCCAATGCCACCTGGTCATCCAGCCAGGACACGGGGAAGAAGGATTGCAGATCTTGTCATTTCTATTCAACCAGGGAAAAGGGAGGATTGAAATCATGTTTCCTAAAGTCACGTTCAGGGCCTCGTTAGCCTCTAACATTATAGGAAAATGAGAAAAATTTGGGGTCTCAAAATATGGTAAGCAACAACATCTTCTGTAGGAGCAAAAGGTAAATTCCAGAATCCTTCATTTGCCCCAAGTTGGAATAGGAAAGAGACACACAGCCGTGCTGGGACCTCGGAGAGCCCGAGCACCCCAGCTCTCATCAGCTTGTATCATGCAGGTTTGGAGTGAGGACAATGTGATACTGAAGAGTTGGGCCCGAAGAACAGGGTCCATACTGTCTGACCTCATTTGGGAACTTCCAGAAACTTACTCAGAGCTCTAGTTGATTCCTCAGATAGTTAAGAACACAAGAATTGCCACATGAGCTCAAAACATAGTTCGTCCAGGTGAAAAGTTGCTTTATCGTGAAAACTCCAGAGATGTGTTATGGGAAGGCATGCTGCTGCCAAAGCCTCAAACCCCAAATGTTCTTGTAGAGTATTTCTAAGAGCAAAATCTCCATAATTTGGAAGAGCCCTTCTGCCTTGTGGGCTGAGGAAAAGATGAGAAAGTGGGAAGAAAACCAGTATTTGTGGAAAATTTATTTGTTCAAGGCCCTAGGATAGGTGCTTTTACAATGAGCACTTTAAAAGCTCTAAAGAGTCCTATGAATTAGGCATTACTACTCCTCATTTTACAAATGCAGAAATGGGGAATTAGAAAGGTCTGGCATTGTACCCAAGGCCACATCACTAATAAGGGGCGGAACTGAGATTTTCTCTCAGACATTGCATGCAATTAACTAATTGCTAAATCCTATTGGTTCTGCCTCTTAAATAAGTCTCAATCAGTCACCTCTTTGCCAATTTTATTACCATGAGCCTTGTTCAGGCCTTCATCATTTTGTCTTGAGCACTGCAATGACCACTTAACTGGTCTTCCCAGTGTCTCAGTACCCATGCTTTTCCCTTTCCTCCCCACCCCACGCCAGCCCGCCAAATCATCCTCCACACTGGCCAAATTTTGCTCTTCCCACTGACTATAAACAGTCTTGGTAAAGTTTTTTTTCTCCTTTAAGTCCCAACTTAGAACATCACCTCCTCTGTGAAGCCTGCCCTGATATCACAGGCGGGCTTAGAAGCCCCTCTTGCAGTGTAGTACCTTGTACAGCAGTCCTTCATAACAGTGACTACACTGTATCATAACTGGCTCTTTAGGAGTGTGTCTGTGTCACCAAATCAAAGAAATGAATAAATGAAATTTTAAACAAGTTATCTCTGACTCGAAAGCTATAAATACAGAATCTTAAATCATTACTAGAATGTTAGATTTCTCTTGTAAATACAAAAGGAACAAGAAATGTAATTATAGAGCAAACTTGATATGTAAAATTTGAATTTAAAAGATAATATTATTACTTCCTTCGGCTGCAAAAAGTACATGCAGAACCTTGATAAATTATATTTGTATAACATTTCCTAGTTTTCAAAGGATGCTTATATACTCTTTTTCATTTGAACTTAACAGCAACCCATTAGGGTAAAGCAGAGGAGGTGTTTATTATCCCCATTTTTCAGATGAGGAAACTAAGGATCAGAGAGGTTAAAGTGACATACCCAAAGTCACACAGAGGCAGAGACAGAAGAGAGCCCAAGAATTCCGAGTGCAAGTTCAGTAGTCTTTCCTCTTTCTCAGGTGACCTCTGATAGCAGGCTTTGATCATTCAATTGACAGTGAAAGGGTTCTATGATTTTCTAGTTCACCATTCTCACAAACTTCTAAAATCCCTTCCTGACAATAGGCAAAAGAGTCCCAGGCATCTTAAAAGGCCAAAGACTCAAGGCAGGCAAACTCCTTCAGAGTCAAGACTCCATCCTCTTTGACATTTCTCAGTCTCTCTAGCAGACAGTTGACACTGTAATTGATTCAGCTGCTCCATTGTCTCAAGCTCTAGATTCACCTTTCTGAAGGTGGTGGCCACAGAGGGTGGGTAGGGCAAAGGCAAGGCAAGGGTGGGAACAGAGAGGTAGTGAGGGGAAATAGCAAGAGACAGACAGACCTAGGTTCAAATTTTAGTTCTACCTACTTACTTTTCCATATGGATATCCAGTTGTTCCAGCACCAGTTGTTGAAAACACTTTCCTTTTCCCATTGTATTGCCGCAGTGCCTTTGTTGAAAATCATTTGTCCGTATGTATTAATGGCCTATTCTTGGGCACTCTATTCTGTTCCAATGATTTATTTTATTTGTTTCTCCTGATGTCATACTGTCTTGATAGTGTAACTTTAAAGTAAGTCTTGAAGTCAGGTAATTTAAGTCCTTTGTTTGTTTTCTTCGGCATTTCTCTGGAACTTCTGGGTTCTTTGCATATAAATGTGAGAGTGAGTTTGAGAATTTCTACAAAAAAAGTCCTGTGGGATTATAATTGGAATTGCTTTGAATCTATACATCAGTATGGGAAGAATTGACATCTTAGCAATATTGAGTCTTCCAATCCATAAATGTGGTATATCTATCCATTTATTTAGGTCTTTTAAATGTTCTCTTAGCAATGTTTTGTAGTTTCCAGTGTAGAGATCTTGCACATCTTTTGTTAGGTTTATTCCTAAGTAGTGTATGTTTTTGCTGTTATTGAAAATGGAGTTATAGGTTTTAATTTTTTTATTTTCCAGTTCTGCTAATAGCAAGTGTGAATTTACCTTGGAATTAATAAGGCTTAAGGTTTAGAGTTCCCCCTTGCAAAGGCCCTTTGCAAAACCTTTAGAGGCAGCCTAGCAGTTCTGTAATTACAATTTTATATTATTTTTCTTAAACAGGGCTCCCCAAACTGTAAAACATCCAGACCACACAAAACTTAGATCTATCCTCTGGCTGATAGTAATGTTCTTGCTTAGAGCCTCAGTCTTATCTCTAAAGTTGGGATAATTATATCTAGCTCCTAGGGTTACTTTTTTTTAATGTGGTAACAAAATTTACTATTTTAACTATTTTAAAGTGCACAATTCAGTGACATTAAACATACGGTATTGTGCAACCATTACCACTATCTAGTTCCAGGACTTTTTCATCACCCCAAAAGGAAATCCTGTACCTATTAAGCAGCTACTCTCCATTCTCCCTTCCCCTCTCTCCCTGGCAACCATTAATCTGCTTTCTGACTCTGTGGATTTGCCTGCTCTGGATATTTCACATAAATGGAATCATACAATGTGTGTCCTTTTGTGTCTGGCTTCTTTCATTAGCTTAATATTTTCAAGATTCACCCATGTTGTAACATGTATAAGCATTTCATTTATGACTGAGTAATATTCTGTTGTAATATACCACATTTTGTTTAACCGTTCATCTGTTGATGTACATTTGGGTTGTTTCCATCTTTTGACTATTGTGAATAGTGTTGCTATGAACGTTGTGTACAAGTTTTTGTTAGAAACCTATTTCCAATTCTTTTGGGTATATACCCAGGAATGGAATTGCTGGGTCATATGGTAATTCTGTTTAACTTATTGAGGAAACACCAAACTATTTTTCCTCCTAGAGTTATTTTGGGGCTCAACAAGCAAAAACATTTGTAAAGCTTTTAGTATAATGCCTGGCATATAGCAGGAACTCAATAAATCATTGCTAAAAGATATAATGCAAATTACATACAAGTTATCAGCAATAGAGTACATCTGTTGTAAAATATGTCATATGTTGGAGGGAACAATTGGGTCCCTCTCCTCATCTTTTTGTGTGGAGGGACCTCCATTAGAGCAACATTCCAACCCTCTTGCTCCATCCGCTCTCGCTTCTTCCAAGAGAAGAGGAGTGACTTATGCTCTGGAAGACCACACTGGGCCTGCTCTTGTCAGCCCATTTCACTCTTCCCTTGGGAAGCCCATTTCACTCTTCCCTGCATGCCTGTAGGGAGCATGCATTCTAATCTCCTCTACTCTTCCAAGCCATAAAGTTTTAAGGGTCACACCCCATAGCAAAGGTCTGAGGTTGTTCAGCTCTAAGATTGGCATGGCAGAGGGGTGGGAAAATTTAATCTGGGACATAGTACTAGCAAGTATACTTGCAAACAGAGCCAAACAACCTTTTTCATGAGTAATGAAGATTATATTTCTGATTTTCATCTGTCTTAGCGCTGTGTGTCTTACACAATTGGTTCTGTCAATGGAAAGGAAGAGATATTACATATTGCTCCCCCCTCCAAAAAAAAAAAACTCAAGTATACCCAGAAAAATTAACAAGCCTGTTTTTCAATTCCCAAGTTCTTTTACTTCAAATCTAAGTAGGTTAAAAAACAAACTTTAAATTGAGATCAAATATAATGAGTGACTATTTGTCTTTTAAGAGTTTTTTATTCTTTGATCTTGGAAAAGTTGGAATTAAAATAGAAAGGCTTTGGGCTATGCTATGGTATTGTTATTGTAAACCTTCATTAGAAAATGCTTTGCAAGCAATTCTCCATTGTGGAGAGGTTTCATTTCAGGGCCCCCATCTACTTAAATTACCAACCTTGAGATGGTGTTTGCTTTCATTTTTGCACTTAATAGAGCATAATATCACATTCATTCTTTTCTCTCCTGGGGTGAAGGCAGAATTTATAAGTAGCAAATGTCTTCTTTTTAATTTAATTCAATAAACACTTATTGAGCACCTGCTATATGCCAGGCACTGTGCCAGGCATTTTGGTGGACATCAAAATGAATAACCTTCAGTTTCATATGTAAGGAGCTTTTAGTCTACTGGCAAATGAAGGAAGATAATTACATAAGTAAATACAAGGCAAATTTTAGCTGATCTGGCTTTAAATGAGTTTCGGCCATTTGGTTTAGATGATTAAAATCTAATACATCTCACCAAAGGAAACTGGATTCAGAATTTTTGTTTCTTTACTATTCCCATGCTAGTTATCCTCCCTTCTGTCAGGCTAAATTCCTCTCTTCCTTTGGAAAATGACATGTTTTCTATAGTTGCAAACATATTCCAACTTGTTCAACTAATTTATTAGTTGATTTCATCTTTATGAATCAATCCTTTAAGTAGCTTACTTGTTTAGTTTTTTGCTGCTATTTCTCAGATAGGTAGCGGGCAACATCAGGCTAGTGACCAAACAAATTAATGGATAAATAGAATTCTGGACTGAGACTCAGAAAATCTGAATTTTAATTTTATCTCAAATATATGTCTTAGAAATTTCTTTCCCCAAAGTCATTTCCCAGGGTTCTAGATCACACTGTCTGAATTTATGTGGCAGGTAGATTGAAAGAAGTAGAAAATATCATCTAGAGTAGACAGACACAGGTACATTCAAGGGCCACATGAGACGCAGCTGTAGCAAAATGATTTAAATGGGGCTATGAAGCCAGACTGCTCAGCCTTGAGTCCTGGCTCTTTCCCCTACTAGCTATGTGACCTTGGGTAAGTAAGGTGACTTGATTTCCTCATCTATAAAATGAAGATGAATCATAGTGTCTGCTTCATAGGTTTGTTGGGGGGAATAAAAGTGAGTTAATATTTACAATGTGCTTGGACCAGTGCCTAGCACATGGCAAGGACTTTGGCACATCAGTTGAAACATAGTCGTGAGTAAGGAACACAGAAGAAGGGGTAAAAAACAGAGCCCCCAAAAGACATGAAGAAGGCAGGATGAGATGCAATGGAGGGAAACGAAAGACTGGGCTGAATGAAGAGACAGTTATAAGAGAAAAGAACACAAAGCAAATGCCTGGTTCAGAGGGAGGTGCTGACCTCATTGCAGAGTATGGAAAGAACAGACCAAAGCCCTTCTGCTTCCTGTTCTGTGTGACCCTGTACAACTCACTTGACCTCCCTGTACTTCTGATTCCTCCCTTGCAAAACAGA
The DNA here is from genome assembly GCA_023783475.1 of Daubentonia madagascariensis. NCBI lineage: Eukaryota > Metazoa > Chordata > Mammalia > Primates > Daubentoniidae > Daubentonia > Daubentonia madagascariensis. The sequence continues at coordinate 2,688,988 of JAKFHU010000913.1, read as the reverse complement.
TGACTCAGTAAGGAGTAGTGGTTAATACCAGCATCGCCATTGACCAGCCATGTGACCTTGGGCAAGTTATTTAACCTCTCTGGGCCTTAACTGCAACTGTGCTGTAAGGATATTAATAGTTCCTAATGTTGGGGCTCAGAAAATGATACTCCAGAGTATGCTGCTTTGGCCTGCTGAGTACTTTGAACTGAAGGAGATTGGAAGGCCTCAGAAGCAGTCTCAGAACCAAGGTCTCTCACCTTCTCCTGCCCGGTTGTCTCTTTCCCCTTATTCTCCCTTAGAGCGAGTCATAGGAACCAGAATTTCTCTTCCTCAAGGTGGGTCATATGAACTAGAAATGCTCTCCCCTAAAGCCAGCCATAAAATCTAGACATATTACCATAACCTTCCCCTGCTTTTCTGTGTAGGAGCTGGTCATAAAGAAATTCTCTGACCTACCTTGTCTGATAGATCATAAGACTATCATTCCAGAGCCCTACCCTGTAGTCCTACCCTGGGAAGAAGGAATGCTGCACAGAGAGGCCACAAAGAATCTGAACAGACAGGCCTTGCTGGGTTCCCCCCTCAGTCTATTACCATTAGATCACACACTTTTGTCTAATCACGTTTCTACACGGCTGTCCATTCTTCATCAAACCTAAGCATAACAATGGACAGTTTTCCCTGGGTCTTTGGCGCTTCACTTCTGAAGGCTCCCGTGTCACATAAAACTTTGATTAAATAAATTTGTTATGCTTTGCTCTTGTTAACCTGTCTTTTGTTATAGAAGTGTCAGCCATGATCTTTGTGATGTGTGAGGAAAGATATCACACATTTCCTACCCCCACACTGGGGGTTTGGAAGTGTATGTTTAACTCAAGAGGACTCAGGATATCAGTTTTCATGTAAAATCATTTTATAAACTTCAAAACCACCCCCCAGTAAATATTTGGAATTATTATGTCCTTCAAATTTATTTACTGTTTTTCATTTAGATAATGACATGACCTAAACATTTTCTTTCTGTCTTCCTCCAACTGCTTTTTAAAACAAATTGAGAATCTCTGTCAGTAGTAAGATTTCATAGCTTCTATCTCTCCTTTCTGTGGGCTGACTTCCTAGCTAATTCTCTCCCTCTGGATAACTGTAAAAGCAAGAACTACTGCCAGGACAGCTCTTATCAAAATATTTTAGCACTTTTGCATCTGGTCCTGGCCATAAAATAGAAGTGAAGAAACACTTATGTAAAGCTTTCAAGAGCTGTGAAGGAAAAAGAGAGCTCTTATATTATTGGCTCTGGTTCATGTATCTCCAGGACAGCAAGGAAAAAATAACCAAGATTTAAACCAAAAAGGCATTCAGTGAAAGAAACTTAAAGATATGACATGAGCACCAGCAACTAAGATAAACAAGAGAGGAAAAAAGAGTGAACGTTGTTGAGTGAATTATCTTTCCCCTGAGCTCTGTTCAGCTCTGTATACCAAGTAAACTAATGAGCTGGGCCAGTGGGAGTACTCAATGATCCATATGCTAACAAATCAGCTCTCCACGCGATCCTGCCCACCCTTGTCTGATTGCTGTGCTGGCAGCCCACATTCATACCAGTGAGTTTCCCAGGTCCCAAACTTCTTCCTCCCATTTTCTTCTGCAGCCAATTTCTATCTGTCCCAACCCTTCTTGTGATCAAATAGGAAATGGATAACAAAGACAGCATTCATTTAATATTTACTGGTCATCTACCATTTTCCAGATATTGAACTAGGATATGGGATATGTAGATAAACAAGAGAAAAGCCCTGACTCAAGGAGTCTCTGAGTGACAAGAGAGACATCTGCAGTAAAATGTGGTAAGAACTAACAAATGCGGGGTGCCCTGGTTGCACGGATGAGAGGGTCACCTCTCTCTCTGAAGGAGGTGGGAAAGACAAAAGCCTTCATTTGGCATTTCTTATATCAATTGTCTCCTATAGTCATAAGAGTTCTCCTGGAGGAAGACACGATTTTTATTACTTTATAGATGAGGAACTGAGACAATGTTATTAAGTCATTTACTCTAGGTCATAAGAGGCTGGATCTAAATCTTATTCCAAAGCCTCTGCTCTTTCCAGTAACCTTGTTTTGCTGATATCAGACAGGATGATAATGCTGGTAGGATTCAGAGGAAAGGAGAAAGGGTAGGTAGGAAACCATAGGAGAAACCATGGGTGATTTCATGGCTGAGAGGGAGGGTAATTGGAAGAAACAGGGAGGAATGAGGACAGAGGTTATAGGAAGAAAATGAGAAGGAAGCAGTGGTATACTAAAGCCTGCCCTTACCAATTCACATTCAGGAATTTTGCTAACTGGTTGTTATACCCTTGGTAGCTTAATCCACAATGGCAGGAATATCTATAGGACAGAAACTGGCAAATGTTACAAATCAGTGTCTTTTTTTTCCCCCAGACAGCCAGTTAACCAGAACACCACTGATAGGAAGGCAGGGGAGAGAGCGTGGACAGTTGTTGAAGCATTTACAAATAGGAAATTATTGTTGGGGTGGTGGGGAACTAAAGTCTTAAGTCATACACATCCCACCAGTTCACATACCTCTATTTCTAGTGATAAAAGAAGTACGCTGAGAAAATTCATAGCCTCAAATGCCTATATCAAAAAGGCAGAAAGATCACAAATCAACAATCTAATGAATTGTCCCAAGGAACTAGAAAAGGAACAGCAAACCAAACCCAAATCCAGCAGAAGAAAAGAAATAGCTAAGGTCAGAATGGAACTAAATGAAATAAAAAACAAAAAAATAATCCAGAAGATTAATGAAACAAAAAGTTGGTTCTTTTAAAAGATAAACAAAATTGATAGACCTCTTGCCAGATTAACCAGAAATAGAAAATAAAGGACCCAAATAAGCTCAAACAGAAATGAAAACGGGGATATTACAACTGATACCACAGAAATACGAAATATCATCTGTGAATACTATAAAAATCCCTATGCACGTAAACTCAAAAACATCGAGGAAATGAACAAATTCCTGTAAACACACAACCTCCCAAGGATCAATCAGGAAGAAATAGAACTCCTGAACACAGCAATAACAAGCAACGAAATTGAAGCCGCAATAAAAAAATCTTCCAACCAAAAAAGTGCTGGACCAGATAGTTTCACAGCTGAATTTTATCAGACCTACAAAGAAGAATTTGTACCCATACTGCAGAAATTATTTCATAACATAGAGAAGGAAGGAATCCTCCCCAATTCATTCTATGAAGCCAGTATCACCTTGATACCAAAGCCAGGAAAGGACACAACAAAAAAGAAAACTACAGACCAATATCCCTTACGAATACAGATGCAAAAATTCTCAATAAAATTCTAACAAACCGAATTCAGCAGCACATCAAAAAAATAATCCACCAAGACCAAGTGGGCTTCACACCAGGGATGCAAGGATGGTTCAACATATGTAAATCAATAAATGTGATTTGCCACATAAACAGAAGCAAAAGCAAAGAGCATGTCATCATCTCAATAGATGCAGAAAAAGCATTCAACAAAATTCAGCACCCTTTTATGATAAAAATGCTTAACAAAATAGGCACTGATGGAACATCTCTCAAAATTATAAAAAGCCATATACAAAAAACCCATAGCCAACATACTGAATGGGGAAAAGTTGAAAGCATTCCTGCTTAGAACTGGAACAAGACAAGGAAGTGTTACAAAGTTCTATTTGTCACCATTTTTATTCAACATAGTGCTGGAAGTCCTAGCCAGAGCAATCAGGCAAGAGAAGGAAAGTAAGGGTAACCAAATGGGGAAAAAGGAGGTCAAACTATTGCTCTTTGCTGATGATATGCTCTTATATCTAGAAAACCCCAAGGATTCAAGAGACTCCTGAAATTGATAAATAAATTCATCAAAGTCTCAGGTTACAAAATCAATGTACACAAATCAGTAACATTCCTATACACCAACAGTCAAGCTGAGAATCAAATCAAAGACTCAATACCTTTCAAAATAGTTACAAAGAAAATAAAATACCTAGGAATACATTTAACCGAGGAAGTGAAAGTTAAGTACAAAGAGAACTAGGAATCACTGAGGAAGAAAATTGCAGATGATGTAAACAAATGCTCATGGATCTGCAAAATCAACATTGTTAACATGTCCATATCCAAAGTGATTTACAGATTCAATGCAATCCCAGTTAAAATACCAATGTCATTTTTCGAAGACCTAGAAAAAAATAATTCTACACTTCATTTGGAACCAGGAAAGAGCCTGAATAGCCAAAGCAACCTTAAACAAAAGGAATAAATCTGGAGGAATCACTTTACCTGACTTTAAGCTATACTACAAGTCTATAGTAACCAAAACAGCATGGTAGTGGCACAAAAATAAAGACATAGACCAATGGAACAGAACAGAGAACCCAGATATAAAACCATCCACATATTTCCATCTGATCTTTGACAAAGCAGACAAAAACATACACTGGGGAAAAGAATCCCTATTCAATAAATGATGCTGGGAAAATTGGGTGGCCACATGTAGAAAATTGAAACAGGATCCATATCTCTCAACACCCACTGAAATTAATTCAAGCTGGATAACAGACTTAAACCCAAGGCATGAAACCATAAGAATTCTCAAAGAAAATGTTGGAAAAACTCTTCTAGATATAGGCCTAGGCAAAGAATTTATGCAGAAGACCCCAAAGGCAATCACAGCAACAACAAAGATAAATAGGACTTGATTAAATTAAAAGGCTTCTGCACAGCCATGGAAACAATCAACAGAGTGAATACACAACCTACAGAATGAGAGAATATATTCACATGCTATACATCCGATAAAGGGCTAATAACTAGAATCTACAAAGAACTCAAGCAAATCAGCAAGAAAAAATCAAACAACCCCTTCAAAAAGTGGGCAAAAGACATGAACAGAAGCTTTGAAAAAGAAAATAGATGAATGGCCAATAAACATTTGAAAAAATGCTCAATGTTACTAATAATCAGGGAAATGCAAATCAAAACTACAATGAGATATCACCTAACCCCAGTGAGAATGGCTTTTATCAAAAAGTCCCAAAACAATAGATGCTGGCATGGATGTGGGGAGAAAGGAACACTTATACACTGTTGGTAGGACTGCAAACTAGTATGACCTCTATGGAAAATAGTATGGAGATTCCTCAAAGAACTAAAAGTATACCTACCATTTGATCGAGCAATCTCACTATTGGGTATTTACCAAAAGGAAAAAAGTAATTTTATTAACATTCACTTGCACTTGAATGTTTATTGCAGTACAATCCCCAATCATAAAGATGTGCAATCAATCCAAGTGCCCATCGATATATGAGTAGATTAATAAAATGTGGTATATGTATACTATGGAGTACTACGCAGCCACAAAAAATGAATTAATACCTTTTGTAACAACCTGGATGAAATTGGAAACCATTCTCCTAAGTGAAGTATTGCAAGAATGGAAAAACAAACACCACATGCACTCACTATTAAATTGGAACTAACCAAACAGCACTCATGTGCACAGATGGAAGTAAAACTCAACGGAAATCAAGCAGGTGGGAGGAGGGAAGAGGAGAAGGGTGAAACCATACCTAACGGGTATAATGTACACTCTTTAGGTGGTGGGCACACTTACAACTTTGACTCCAGCAGTACAAAAGCAATCCATGTAACCAAAACATTTACAAATGTTCTGAAATGAACAGAAAGATATTCTGAAATGAAAAGAAAGAAAGAAAGAAGTACCCTGAATGGAGACCCTGGTGTATAAATGTGAATTGACCTTCCTTTTCCCTCTTTCACATGCTGTAATAGTCAGGATTCTTTGAACTGCAAATAACAGAAATCAAACTCAACCTAGCTTGCCCAAGAAAGGGGGATTTATTTGCTCAGGCAGTCTAATCAGGAAGCCCAGGGAAGGAGTTGACCTCAAGGTTCCCTGAGTCAGAAAGTGCTGTCAGTTGTCAGCTCTAGACCTTTTCTCTTCCTCTCCATTTTTCACCTTTATTTCTGGGTATTTGCTTTGTTCTTTCCAAATGCATAGAAGCTTTCTATACTGAGGTGGTGAGGAGAAGAGAGTCCAGAGTGGGACAGGGATGAAGTGGCCCCAGACATTGCCAAGCTTGCATCAGGCCAGTTTGGTGATTCCAGTGGAAAGAGACAGCTTCTCCCTTCCAGCATCCAACCCTATCCTAGGGTACAACTGTGATGATCTTGGCTTAAGTGATGCACCATGTCTGGGCCAATCACTGTGTGCAGAGGAGTGAGACATCCTGATTGGCTACACCAAGGTGATACGCATGTACCTGAGGCCAGGGAAAGTGAGATTCTGTTTGGCAGACCCCCCCGCCTGGTTTGGGGTAGGTGAGGGGGCTACAATTACCAGAAGAAGTGGGGGAAAAGTAAGTTAAGGGGACCAAACCAAAAGATGTCCCTTATATCTGTTAATCTTATTTTCAGAAACATTCTCATTCTGGATCTTCAAGGTACTTTAAATGAGGCAAGAGCACAATGCAGCAAGAATACAATCATTTGACCTCAGGATTATTTCCCTATCAAAATTTATTTTTTTAAATAAAGTCCAAAATCCTTGTAAGGCCCTATAAGCCCTGGCACGTGCCACATCTACATCCTAGCCTCCTTCCCCACCGCTCCCAAGACACCCCAAGTCCCCTCCACTGACCCCACTCCAGTCACGCTGGCCTTCTTTCTGTTTCTCAAAGAGGCTGTTCATTCCATCTCCCAGCTTTTCAAGTGCTGTTCTCTCTGCCAGAAATGCTCATGCTCTAGACATTCCCATGGCTGGCTCCTTCTCATAATTCATCTCAAATGCCACTGTTCAGAAAGACTTTTCTTAGCTACCACATGTAAACTAGCTTCTGCCCAACTCTAAACAACTTCTGCCTCATCGTTCTGTGTTATTTCACTAGCATCTAGCACCACCTCACATTTCCTTTTTCATTGATTTGTTCCCTTGTTAATTGATTGTCTCCACTAGAAAGTAAGCTTAATCAGAGCAGGAACCATGTCTATCTTATTCTTTGACGTGTCCCCCTACCCTAGCACAGTGCTTCATGCATAATAGTGCCTAATAAACACCCATGGAATAAGTGAATGAACAGAATGGCATGTACAGTTGACCCTTGAATAACATGGGTTTGAATTGCATGGGTCCACTTATACTCAGATTTTCTTCCACTTCTGCCATTCCTGAGACAGCAAGACCAACTCCTTTTCCTCCTCCTCCTCAGCCTACTCAATGTGAAGATGATGAAGATAAAGACCTTTATGGTGACACACTTCTGCTTAAAGAATAGTAAATGTATTTTCTCTTCCTTATGATTTTCTTAATAACATTTTCTTTTATACAGGTTACTTTCTTGTAAGAATAGGTATACAATATAGGTATATAATACCTATAACATACAAAACATGTGTTAATTTGCTTATGTTACCAGTAAGGCTTCCAGTCAACAGTAGGTGATTAGTAATTAAGTTTTGGGGGAGTGAAAAGTTATACGAGGATTTTCAACTGCATGGGGGTCGGTGCCCCTAACCTCTGTGTTGTTCAAGGTCAATTGTATTATGCTACTATAAACAGCAGAATGGACTTGAGGTAAGAGAAGAGGTTCAGGCTTTATGTGCTATTAACTCAATTTCCTGGGTCCATTCTTCTATCTTCTATCCTCATTTCTGTTCCGCTTAAACTGCTGAAAAATAAATGACGATCACTTTCTGGCCAAATCTAATGATATCTCTGGTTCTTCTTACCTTGATGTTTCTGTTGCCTTTGGAACTATTGCCCAGCTACTCATTTGATTTTTCTCTTTCTAATTTCAAGTTCCACAATTCTATGGTATTTTCCTTCCCCTTCCTACCTCTTCTACCTTTCCTTATCTGTTCTTTGCTGGCTCCAAGTGTTCCCACTAATCCTGGGGCATCTATGAAGTCTCAGTCTGTTTTATTTGCATACTTATCATCATGTGAACACAGATCAGCCCAAAAGAAACTTCCAGAAGCCAAAAGATTTACAGGAACAAGAGCTCAGTAAACCAACCAAGAGAGGAACCAGAATTCACCAGTGCTATTGACATAAGCCTATAATTTCATTTATATACTAATGAGAATGGATTTAGGAGCATTCCCAAGTAATTTATCTATCTATTCACAAAATCTGGTATCAGAAGATATGACTTTAACGCAAAGGGAAAAAATCAGAGATGAGGACAAATATTTATGCCTAAAGTTCTTCCATATAGTCTTATTCATAATGAAAAAAAAAACACTGTGAGAAAAATCAGTGTTCAATAAGCAGAGAAGAAATAAGATGTCTTTAAAAATCATGATTGTTTAAAATCTTTAATGTGTGAGAAAATAATTATGCCATATTGCTCAGTAAAAAATAGAGGACACAAAAATATGTAGAGAGAGAGAAAAACAAAAGACAGACTTCTTTATAGGTGATATCTAGTATGTTATTAGAAATTTTTACACTTTTAAAATATTTTCTAAACTGTCTAAAATAAGCAAGTATGATTTTATGAAACCATAAATTTTTAAAAAGAACATATGACTTTGCTTTACTGTAAATATTTTCAATACATTTCTTTGCATGTATGGTATATTTCACAATGTAATTTTTAAAACATGACTGGATTATTTGCAAGAACTGTTTTTTTTTCTTTCTGTATTTTTTAAAAAGACAAGATACACATAAAGTTCTGCAGACCTATGCGCAACACAGAGGTCAGGGGTGTATCAGTCCTCACATAGACGGGGTGGAATAACTGTAACCACACTAAAGACTTGTCCGTCAACTGTCTAGGTGGAAGGAAGAAGGGGCAGTTTACAATCTGGAATCACCTCTTAAGTTTCTGTCAGTGAAACTTGGCTTTGTTTAATTAGTGAAGGAGATCATTCATCAATGGTAGTTTCCTGAGTTTTACAGGCAAGGCTCATGATGAGAAAACTGAAATTACAGATGATGGGATGGATATTTAATAGACAAGAAGAGCTGATATGTAGAAAGTGGGATGCTGATTCATAAGCTGAAATGCAATTTAATTATTAGAGATAATCAGTAAATCCTTACATCCACTAATGAAATAAAATACAAATTACATAGTCAGCACAATTCAGGGCTTACAAGCTATGAGGATAATGCAGAACAATAAAGAACAGCAGCTAAGTTAATTGACCATTTCCATTTTTATTAATTGGAGAACTATATGGCAATCATTTAAATTGAAAAGAACCATATTTTGTGGAAAATACTTATTAACCATTCCAAACACTTTCTTCAGTAAAATATTTTCATCCTGTTATTAGATTATTTTTATTATTGGTGCTTTTAATATTAAAAATATAGGCTGGGTGTGGTGGCACTCGCCTATAGTCCCAGCTACTTGGGAGGCTAAGCCCAGGAGTTTGAGGCTACAATGAGCTATGATCATGCCACTGTACTCTAGCCCTGGTGACAGAGTGAGACCCTGTCTCTAAATAAATAAATAATAAAAATATGTGGTATCTCTGGGCCTTAATTTTCTCATCTGTAAAATAAGGGTGTGGGAGCACTATTTTGAGTACTTCCTTCTATGGGAATGGTACTATAGGATTTTCATAAATATTTTATTCCATTTTATGGAAGTTGGTGTTCACATAAGACTGTGATTATCATCTATATTCCTGGATTCCAATTTTTGGAATCAATAAGCCATATTGATCTTATTGATAAGTTTTATAATAAGTAAGCATTATACATTGGAGCTTATGAAATAACTTTGTTCTGATGTTTCAAAATTGTTTAACTTATTGGGTAGAGTTTTACATAAGATTTTGTTGTGGGAAACATGGCTTTACTGTTTACACAACAACAACAAAGTTTGAATACTATTGAGCTAGAGGAGCTTCAAGGTTGGACTCTGATTATATATAAGCAGCATTCCCAAGTTTCTAGTTCCAAGAAGTATTAGAGCCAGACCTTGCCCTAACCTAGCTCATCACCTTGAAATAATACCCTTGAAGGACCAGGGACCATTCCCCCACACTATTTTTCACTTTTGAAAAATCACTCAAAGGATCTAATGGTTTGTTTGTTTGCACTTTTCAAACTGTCCCACAAGGGAAGAAGTTCAAACTATATTGTTAAATGAGAAAAACAGGCTACAAAGAAATATGAATACTTCTATCCCATTTTATAAAAATAAATGGCTGACTCTAGATAGAGAAATTCTAGAAAGATATAGATTATGTTACTTTTATAGATGCACCAGGTACTACTTGAAGCACTTTGTATACATTAACTCATGTTTTGCCCTCATTCACTCAATGAAGGAGGTAATATTATTCTTGTTTTCATTTTACAGATAAGGAAACTGATGCACAGCAATTAATTACAAAACCTTCCTGAATGGGTTACCTGAGGTTATACAAATGCATAGGAAAAATTTCTGGAAGTATTTGTTCTAAAAGCTATAAGATTATGGATGATGACTGCTCTTTGGCCTGTGTATAATTTCTAAAAAGAATTTGTATTACTTATGTAACAAAATGAAAGGGGAGACTTTCAGAGCTTCCATGGTCATGTTTCCACGCTCTCATTTGAAGTCCAAGTAGTGGGGAGCTCAGGATCATAGACCCAGCTCTGCTTGGGAATGGGACAATGACCCATTAGGATTTGCAGATGGTTCTTTGCTCTGTGTAATATGGGATGGAGCAATTTCTATTCAGTTGGCAGGAAGAAGTGATTATGATAAAATGTCCTTGGAAAGGATGCTTGCCCTTACAGGCTGCTTCCCTTTTACTAAGGGCACGTCTTCAACCTGACCTACAAGGCTAGGACCACTCTGTCACGGCCAAGCCCCAGATAAGCCAGGCTTGTGGATATTGTGTGTTCATCCACTTGGCTCCTTGGCTCCATGAGAACCAGGGATCTGACGCCAGCTCATGCTGGTATTCTATTGAACTGCTTATTTTTGGTTTGTGTTATTAATCTGCTTTAAGTCTCTGTGTTTGATTTCCTCAATGAGATTGTAAATTCCTGGATGGCAGTGATGCTCTGGGAAGCACTTCCTCATTTTTCCCAGAATGATTTAAACTTAGGAAGTATTTGATAATGGTAGTTGAATGGAATGTAATCAAATATAAATGTAATGGTAGATTTTGGCAATTTGGAGTATTTATTTTCTGTAATAAATAAATCAATAAACAAAGAATAAAAATGTCTTCCTTTCCCCTCCCCTTCCCTCTCCTCCCCTTCCCTGTCGTCCCCTTTCCTTCCATTACCTTCCTTTCCCTCACCTTCCTCTTCCTTTCCCATCCCCTTTCTGAACAATTCAGTCCTAAATCCATTATATGGAGCAGAGCAAGGCAGACATCCGTTCTGATGGGTGGCCTGGTGTGGGATATCAGAGGCCAAGCAGGATGGGAGCTCTATTCAGGGAAAGGGGCAGCAGTGGTGATGAGAGATTGGCTATATACAGAGGAATTGATCAAATAAATATTTAGGTCATTAAATATGAAATGTCCAATTTTGAATCAAAAGTTTAGTTTATTATATCTCAAACAAAAAGCAGTACAATTAATCAAAGTATATGCCTAAACTGTTGACACAGCTTTGCCATCTTAATGGTAGCTTGCTTATGCCAGCAGCAAAGAAGCCTGGAGAGCGAGTGGCGATGAAATCATGAAAGGCCTTTTCCACAGCTTGTTGAGAATTGAATATTTTTCCTTGCAAGAAGTGGTCCAAAGCCTGGAAGAAGTGGTAGTCAGTTGGTGCAAGGTCTGGTGAATACGGTGGATGACAGAGAGTTTCCAAGTCCAGCTGTTGTAGTTTGAGCAGCGTTGTTTTTTGTGACATGTAGTCTTGCAAGAAGATTGGCCTGTCTCTGCTGGCCAATCTTGGCTGCTTAATCACAAGCATCCTCATCATTTTGTCCAGTTGGTTACAGTAGACATCTGCTATAATGGATTGACCAGGTTTCATGAAGCTGTAGTGGATAATATGAGCGCTGGACCACCAAACACACACCATTAGCTTTTTTGATGAATATTTGGTTTTGGACTGTGTTTTGGCACTTCATCTGTATCCAGCCATTGTGCCAAATGCTTGTGATTGTCAAAAAGAATCCATTTTTCATCACACGTAACAATACGTTGTAGAAATGGTTTACTTTTATGTCGTGACAGCAATGAAAGGCAAGCTTTAAGGCGATTTCTCTTCTGATGCTCGTTTAATTCATGAGGTACCCATCTATCCAGCTTCTTTGCCTTGCCAATTTGTTTCAAATGGTCCAATATTGTTGGAATAGTAACATCAAACCTTGCTGCTAATTCACACGTAGGTTGAGATGGATTCACTTCCGCTACAGTTTTCAGCAAATCATCATACACCTGGTCTCAGATCGCCCACATGGCTCATTTTCAAGATTAATATCACCAGAATGGAACTTCTCAAACCATTAATGTATTGTGGATTCATTAGTCATATCCTTCCCAAACACTTCGTTGATATTTCAAGCTGTCTGCACTGCATTGGTTCCACGACGGAACTCATATTCAAAAATAACACAAATTTTTGACAAATCCATGGTTTCACAAAAATTGCTCTAAAAAAAAAACTTGAAAGATAATCACAAGCCAAAACATGCATTTGAAAGAATGAGGATGTACCTTCATGATAAAAAAAAAAAGTGTCAAAGTGAAATGTCAGAGATATCAACTGTCAAATTTAGTACTTAAGGAAATCGGACATTCCATACTTATAACCTAATAAATACATTAAAAATAATGGGAGCCAAGTATCTCACTGTTGTAGAAGAGAGTTAGAAATAAGGGAAGGGAGAAAACTAGAATGAACAGTGTGGTGTTAAATTGATATTGGAGATATCAGTTTGAACTCATGGATTTCAGTAAATATATATTGATATGGAAATAAATTTAGAAGTAAATGTGTTTATGTATATGTATGTATGTACATATGTATAATATTCCTTATCTAGATATTTTTCTGACTTTGTCATATTTTCAATTCCACATTTAATTCATCTGGGATTTATTTTTGTGGGCAGCATGAGATGGGGCACCACATTTTTTGACCAAACAGCCGGCCAATTTCACCAACATTGTTTGTTGAATAATTCATCTCTCCCCACTGATCTGAAATACTTCCATTTTTATATATGTGTATTATGTTGACCATAAATGTCTTTGAGAAGCAACCTTGATCGCCTCATTAACTGACACATCCCGTTTCTTCTGCTCTGACATCTTGGGTGTCAATGGCCTATTTCCAACTGAGTGTTCAAAAGACATCCTTAAGTTCAACACTTCCCAAACTAAACAGACACCACCTGTCCTCACGAATTCCTGCCACCAGAAAGCAACATCACCATCAGCCTAACAGCCCAGTGGTCTCTTGACTACTCTGACCCTGTGCCCCCCTCTCACTATTAAATCCCTTCCTTCTTTCCATAGTTTAGCATGTCATGACATTTCCCCTAAGCTATCACAACAGCTTTTAAACTCTTACCCCTTCTAATCTATCTTTTATACTGAGTCTTGAATAATAAATAAGTAAATATAATATAATAATATGGGCCTGTCCCTATGACTCTGCAACTCAGAAACCTTCAAGTCTGTGCATTGTCTTAAACACCACAGCTGAACGTTCAAGGCCACTGTGACTGGCCTTCTAGCCGCTCTTGTTTCCGTCTGACTTGCATGCTCATCATTTGTACTAAGCTCCAGTCCTGGAGCATGCCAAATATTTCCCCAATTTTGAACTATTTTGCCTGGCCTAGAAAGCTGCCCCTTTCCCCTTTATAAAAACAAAACAAAAAACCAAAAGGAAACAAAAAACTATTACCTTTTAAGGTTTAGCTTAAACACAGCCCTCTTCCATAAAGTGTTTTCCTAATCTTCCAGTTGGAATTCATTACTTGCCAGCTGTCTTCAAGGCACTTTGTTTGTACTGTGTGATACTACATATTTCATTATGCCTTGTATGTAAGTGCTATACACCTTGGTTTTCAGATCCAGATTTTAACCCCTGGAGGCACAACCGCATCTTTGTTACCTCTTACCTCTGCCTATAGCTAGCAGTTTTAGTCCACCTACTTTGGCACCCGGCTAAGCGCTCTTCCTTCCTTCCTTCCTTCCTCCTTCCCTTCCTCCCTTTCTTCCTCCCACACTGATTTAATGAGTGGCAATGTACACCAGGCACTATTCTAGCACTTGGGATACTCTACTTAACAAGACAAAGGTCGTGTCCTCATGTAGTTTATATTCCATAAGGATTCTTATTTAACCCTATCAAGAACCCTATGACATAGGGGCTTTTATTCACCCCGGTAAATTATTCCTCAAGAGTGGCCACACATTTGGTAAGTGGCAGAACTGGATTTCAAACTCCGGTCTCCGTGATACCACTTCTCCCTAGCACCATGCCTTGCTGAAATATTTGTGGAACTGAAAAGAAATTTGGTCCTTCAAGAGGATTAAATAGGGTACCTCTTTAGAGGCTGAACTGAGAGGAAAACAGTTATGTGTCACTGTTGAAAAAGCCATGACCCCCTTTGCTATCTCCATATGCTCTGGAAGTAAATATAGAAACCAAGTCTTACAGCCAAGTTTGATCTTTAATTCTGACTGAGGGCCCACATTTCTTTATTACAGAAAATTGGAAGGAAAGAGAAATTTACATTTTTTGAGGTAGATGTATCTACATACTTTATTTTTCAAAAATCTTCACAAAAACAATGTAAGGTAAATACTGCTGTCTTCATTTTTGCAGGTGAAGAAACAAACCCATAGGGCTTAAATAACTATCCACAATCACATAGCTATTTCTGGCATTATGTTTTAAATAGAAATTTTATAAATCATATATAGAACATGTATCAGTTGAATCATTTAAAATGTACATGGAGAAGTTGCTATTTAAAGGACTCCTATAAAAGGTAGATTAATTCAATAAATGGTAATGGCATTTACTGACTTGCCATTTTGGGATTAAAAAAAAAAGACAAGTAAAACTGGATCCTTATCTCACCTCTTATACCAAAATAAATTCCAGATGGATCAAGGATTTACATGTAAAACATGAAATCTTAGACATCCTAGAAGAACACATGGATACATATTTTTATAATCTTAGAATGGGCAAGACTTTAAAAAAATAAAACACAAAATCCAGAAGTTATAAAGGAAAAGGAAAAAGGAAAAAAAAAAAAAGAAGAAGAAGTTAGGGGAGAAATATTTTCTTTGTTTCCAGGCCTTAGGTAGATCTCACCAAAGGACGGCACCAGGATATGGAGCCAAATCCCTCCTAGTAATACAGGACTATGTGGCCTGGCTGTGTCTTCTATACTCGCATGACAAACTCAAATGACAGTAGACAGCCAATCAGAAACAGAATTGAGGATCAATATTCTATATCTTGGACTGTATGTTTCTGGCCAGTCGCAAATTACAACTAATTCACAAATACTACTTGGGGACTTAATGTAGGGAAATATGTGATATGCTGTCTGAGGCTTCAAAATTTGAAAGAATGGATGTGAACGTAAAGCATTTGGCCTGTTTGACAGTCAGTCCTGATTGGATGAATCTGAGCGACCAGATCCCTAGAGCTCCCTGTCGTTCCTTCTTGAAGCTGGGTTTCAGTCATAGAAGAGGGAAGAAAAGCAAGAATGAAAAGGCAGGTGAAATCTGTTTGATTGCTGGTGGAACTAGATTTTCTGCACAAAGTAGTACTTCGCTATTTTTAAAATATACTTGGTTGAAGGGAAGCTGTAACTGAATTTATGTGGCTTTTCTTAGCAAAATTATAGAACATATCAATTTAGAAAACATTAGGAACTGGGTTAGAGGTCTACAGGGGATTTGCCATGTATTTGTGTTACATTTATACTTGCAAAGTGAATATCCTTTATTAAGCTATTAAGCTATTTCTTAAGTTTGACAAATGTGAGCTTATTTGGGATGAGCAATAGATTTTTTTAATAGCTCTGCTTTTATTCTCCATAGTTCCACAGCCATATAAGTTATTTTCTATCCAGAGTCTGAATAATGCTGAAGCTTTACAGTAGGAAGATCGGTGTTTAGGGAAGGTCTTTGACCCACCCAGCCTAGTCAACTTTGCTTTGTGATAGAACCTCAGTGTTTGGGCTGTGTGCTTGTGTGTATGTGTGTGTGCACGCATGTGTAAGAATGAGAAAGATAGTTGAAAAGGCAGCACAAAGAGCCCTAATACTTTGGGGGTCCAGGCAGCTCTGGTGTGGGATATCCTTAATTGAGCATGACTCTGGTAATCTTTTCCTTTGCATTTCAAGAAAGATTACTGAGCTGTCACAGAACCCTGAGAATGAGACGTGAGACAAGGAGGAGACAGTGGAAACAAGGTGGATCATCACAACTAGAGCCTTGACTAAGAGGGCAAGGGAAAGAAATTCCCAAGCATACCTTATCAAGGTGGACAGTTTCTGAGTGCCAGCCTCATTAGCAAGCCAGAGAAGATGCATACAAACACTCACAGGAATTCATGGAAACAGTTAAAGAGTAGAACCCAGGAAAGATTAGTCCTATGGCAAATCAGCCAGGGGACAATGTGAGGGCAGAGTGTGCTCAGAGCCATTGCAATTTGGGTTTAATGGCCATGTGGCCTCACAGGCTAGTAAGTCTAAATATTGTTACATTTGGGGTTTCCTTCCAAGATTTCTTCAAATCCTAATACTGTACACATCTGTAGCAAGTACTAATTATTCCCCCTAAGAATTATGGCCAACTGGCATTTGGAAATGGCAGTGATATTGTGAGAGACCTAATGCATGAAGATGGGTGTGGATTCTCATATTATTTGTGACTTCCAGCAGACAGTGAAGGGCCTGACATGAATAACACCTGACAGACTACTTTAAAGACCCTGGAAAGGGATAAAGTACTTGACAAGTTTTTCAGAAAGAAAGAGAAAGCAAATGCAACCTTACTAGAGTTTAATTACTTTGCACCCCCTGGAGGAACATTGAGAACATATCTGGAAAGTAATCTTTCAGCCCTGTCCTCTCTACCTTGAATACTGAATTTGTTGTGTACAGACACAACTTATTCCTACATCAAGATAGTCAATGAATGCCAGGCATGACCAGGGTCCTTGGGTAATAGCCATGTGTCGTATACACATGAGCTCATGTTCTGGGACTGACATGGTGGACACTTTGGGTGTGTTCCCTAAGAGTCTCACCACTGCACTGGGGGAACAGATATTTAGATTCTGACTAGGGAAAACCACTGACACTGCAAAAATGGCAAGTACCAGAAGTGAGATAAGAACAGCCCCAAACACAATCCTAACAATATATAGCTCACATTTATTAATTGCTTACTAGGTTTCAGACACTCTGCAGAGCACTTTATAAGCATTATCTCATTTAGGAAATTGAAGGAGGTTGATGGAGAACACTAGAGGCTTGATATATAAGGCCGTATACATCCTAAGCTATGTGGTACTTCAGTAAAAGTGGCTCAGTGTTTGAGAACTCTTGAGCAAGTACTTGGTAGTGTTATCAACTATAGAGCTACATGGATAAAATTGCTAAATTATCAGTGAACAAATTTAAAAAAAGCTTACTTTCTAAAACTGGAGACCCTATGATGAAAGGTGGTCAAGAAGAAAGCATGGATTAGGCTCTCTGTGAACAAGCAATTATTGGGTTGCCTTGAACAGAGTACTTCAATCAAAGTTTCAGCTGCCAGTCCAAGGACAGGCTTCTAATTCCCTCCAGCTGCTAAGGCTAGGGACAAGGAGCAGGAAATGCCCTTCCAAATCAGGAAGGAGTCACCCAGACCAATTGGGACAGTCACTGAACTTCTAGGAAGGCAAAGGCCTGACTTCAGCCCTGGGGCTTCTGAGAAGGTCGGTAGGTGGCCTCTTGATAGCCAAAATGGTCAGTCAGCCAAGAAAAAAATGCCCATAAAACTGCCAAACAAAGCTGACCTTTGATGGACAGTGTAGGAAGCAAGGCTATATGCAAAAAAGACTGTGATCAGGAAAAAAACATCTTTACCATTCCCAAGGTAACTCAGCATTATAGAGAGTCAGATATGGCAATGTGGCCCAAGATACGAGTTGGCACTATCACAACAGCAGTCTCTAGGCATGCAGATATTTGAGGACATCAGTGTGGAGTTGGAAAGGAGCAAGGAGGATTTGGTGTTCAAGCAGTACAGGAGAGTGGATCACATGCAATTATTACCTCCCAGTCTCTCCATGACTCACCTGACCCACCTACCTTCACAAGAATTAGATGGATTAGGATTTTTGTGGGTTTTAGCATAAAGGTTACCCCTACCCACTTTGGAACTGTGGGTAGGGTTCCACAGTTCCAAAGGCCTGGGTTTTCTGAAGGAAGCTAAGAGGTGGATGTAGATGGCAGTGGCTGTGTGCTTGAAATGAGAAGGTAGGACCAAGGAGAAGCTGCATGGATAAGAACCTGCTCCAGTTTATTCCGAGTACTTCTTCCACACTGTGGGCAGCAGGGAACTGGACATTCTCCTCATCACCCCTGCAGACAGAAGACAGGCTTAGGAAGGAGCCAAAGGCATCTACTAGTATGTCCCAACTGGATCCCCAAAAATAAACTTAGAAATCTTAGAGATTTCCACTGCTGGGTGAAAAGAGAAGTTGAGAGTTGAGGAGATTGTAATTCCCTAAAAATAAATGTTCCCTTTCTGTGAATGGGACTAAGTAGTCTTCAGGGAAAACAGTGTGATAAAGAGCTGCACAACCCCTTTCCCTTTAGGGAAAAGTTTGCAAAGATTACATCGCTTGGAATTAACGAGATCACATTGAATAATTCCTAACTGATAAATGTCAAAGTTCTGAAGTCTCAAGGCCTATATGCTTTCTCATCATGGCAGTGGGGCAGGGGAGGGGAATGGGTAAAAAAAAAAATAGGTGTAGATTTTAGCACTCTGAATAAATGAATTAAACCAGATCACTATACACAATACTTGCCCCAGACTGCCTGCTGGAAGATCAGTGTTTATCAGTGTCTATTTGGGGAGAGGGTGTCAAAACCTGATGACTAAAGAGAACAAAAAAAAAGACAATGATGTAATCTGTGTATAATTTCAATTGAAGAAATTTGGAAGTGGAATGACTTATCTCTAGGCCTAGATGTTATTAACAAATATGCTTTTAAAATAGCATATGATGCTATAAAGCAATAGGAAAATAATAAAAGTTAATGGAATGATTGTAGGCTCATACTTCCCAAACTTCTGTCATTCTAGTACTACCAATTTCAACAATTTTTGCCATATTCTTGTACTTACTTAATGTTTTTCTTTAAATTGGAGTGCATTTTAAACTTACATATACCTTTTAAAGAAAAAAACTTTACATCATGACTGTAAAAAGAAAACCAATATCATTTGCCATAAATAGGAGGTAACAATAAAAACAAGTACTTACGTAATAAAAACCAAAACAGTGTTATAAAACTCTAGCTAGATACTACTACAAGCTGCAGGCTCTCAGCCTGAGGCCTGCTCTCCCTTTTAAAAAGGGAGATTAACAAGTGATAGGCATACAAGGACCACATGAAAACTTTCTCCTTGAAATAATGAGGAGCGTGCGAGAATTGGAAAGGGAATAACTCTCTATGCGATTCAATGCCATTTAATGTTGGTGTCTGGGTACCACTGATAATCGTCTCCAGTGTCACTTAGGCCCAAGTCATGATTTGTGTACTGTACACTGTGGGAAACACAGTTCTTGACCCTCCTAAGATGATGTAAACCTCATCTACCCTGAATGCGGCAGAAATAAAACGGGGAATCAGAGAAACGAGGC
Organism: Daubentonia madagascariensis; assembly: GCA_023783475.1. Lineage (NCBI taxonomy): Eukaryota > Metazoa > Chordata > Mammalia > Primates > Daubentoniidae > Daubentonia > Daubentonia madagascariensis. The sequence goes on along the minus strand of JAKFHU010000913.1, from coordinate 2,669,125 downwards.
ATAATAAAAAGTCTCAAAAACAGATTAGGAAAATTAAGAAGCAGACACAAAGCAGGAGCAAAAGACACACAAACATAAGGCAAAACATAAAAGAAGATGAGAGGATGAACTTAATGTTTGAAAGTAAGCGAAGACAGCTAGACAACTAACAAAAGGAAGAAGCAGAGCTATTTAAAGACTGAAAGTGGATAGGAAATGACATCACATCCAATCTAGATAAGCATGGACAGAAATGCAGAAAGTTATCCAAACAAGCACATGGGCTAAGTCTGTAGGCCACATCCACTGTTACTCATCGACCTCTGTTCTTAAGGGGAAACGGAGGGGGTATGAGAGAGATGGTTGACACGTCTGTGCACAATGAGATCATCACATGGCTGAACCAGCTGGCTGAAGAGACAGGACCAACTGGTAAGTCAGGTATTTCAACTACTTTAAAACAAACACATTCTTATTTTCCCAAGGGGGAAAAAATGGGAATTTGTCCAGCTGAGTTTCACTTCTCAGATAGCTGTTTTTCATGTAGAATTTGAATTGCCCATCACTTAATTTGTTTTTCTAGAAGGTAATAAAATGTAATTTATAACTGGTAGCTTCAGTGGCCAGAGAAAGTGATAAAATTCCAAACCCAAAGCATTGGTATTCAGCACCTTTAGCTATTTCACTATATAATCTAGTTTACAGCAAAGCAAAGATGGGTCACTTGGGGCTCCTATAGTTGCCATTTATGCCTCAGAAAATAATTTTTAATGATTGGGGCAGGGTAAATAAATAGAAGACCAATAAAGCTCAAGGTAAAAGCTATGTTTAGATCATACCAGATGCTACACATATGCTAACTAACATAAAACTATATTTCATTGCTTTAAAAATTCCACAATCTGGATTATAACAGGGACTCGGACATAATAAACATAAACATGCAATAATATACTTAATATATATAATATAAAAACATATAAATACATTTTTAAGCTTCAAAATGGTATTTCTCAAGTACTGTTCCAAATGTGGTTTTCTGAATTTTCAAAGTTCCTTTTAATTTTTGTTTGTTCTCACATTGACAATATGAAGTGGGAACCATATTTATGATGACTTCCTAGACTTTAATGTAAAAAAATTTTTAAATAATACTTTACATTTATATAGTATATTACAGTCTATGAGGTAGTTTCACATATAACTTACCCCCACTGATCTTCCCCATGACCCTGTGAGGCAGGTAGACTTTACAGAGGAGTTAACAGGCTCAGCAAGATTAAATGACTTGCTCAAGCCCACACCGCCAGTAAATGAAGTTGACATTTAAAATTGAGCATGTGTTGAAGCTGATATATTGCCAGAGGAGGAGAGGGTGGCTGTGTCCTCAGAAACCTCACAGGTGACCTTCATTGAGTCCCCAGGTTGTACAATCTGTCCCTAGCTTGTCAATGTCCCAGAATGTTGCTCTCAAAGTCAATTGAGCCACCCTGACTAAGGAGAATGAAGTCCAAATCAGAAGGCTGGTTTATTTATTGTGAGAAACACTACTGCCATGTGAACCAGACAGAATGCAGTTGCTGGTACAACCAGTGTACTCTGTCCCTGTAGGCAGAATCACATGGGATGACAGATCACAGTCTTGAGCTTGAAGGATGGGCAGGCGTGGAGGGAGGGTAGGAGGCAGATGTTGATGAGTGGGCAAGGAGAAAAATGACATGTACTGATACTTACAATGTGCCTATCATTATCATTATCAATTGCAGCGTTACCAGTACTTATTATCTTCATCTGTCCCATTCCAGAAAGGAGGAAATTTAGACATAAAGAGATTAATTAACTTGCCCAAGCATTTGTCTGATTTCATTTCTAGGTACTGCTTCTTGAGATTGTATTCTCACACTTGAGCCAGAAGCTACTTGCTTTAATTACAGCAGAAAAAAAGAGATAAAAAGATTCTCCTGTAGTAGGTTGGTGCATACAAGCTTGCAAGGAGTAGATCTGTCTATGGGTAAAAACTCCATGTTAAGACCCAGGTCGATTCACTTTGAGTCTTGGCTTCTTGACTGGCAGCATCAGTGAATTTATGTTATGAATTTATTTAAATGATACCCTCTGAAATGTAGTCCTCTTTATAGATGCTCTTACATAATGGAGCCAGACAGGAGGTGGTTCAGGACTTGAATTTAAATTTTTCAAAAAACTTTTTGAAATTCTTTATTAAAGAGTGACATAAATACCCTATTACTAATATTTAATTTGATGAGCAGTAATAGGGGACCCTTATCACTTCTCCTTTTGCAATTTTATAGCTTCTGCATTATTTTTTAGAGGTTTAAATATATCATCTCTTCACGACTCTGTAGGTTTTAATTATCAAAGCAGCTACATCAGTTTTTACCAAAAGCAGAGTGACCTTATTTTATAACTGAAACAAAGCCCAAAGCTTAGTCCCTGCAGCAGGCAGTTAATAGGTCATTCCATAAAGATTTATATATTCTTTGTGGACAGAGAAGAATTTCAAATAGGGTAAGTCAAACTTATGGACTCACTATCTTTCATGACTTTAGGAAAGTTAGGATTTACATCAATTAAAGGCTGTATTCTGGCTAAATGGGGTTTGTTTTTATGGAGACTCCAAAAAACACTGCCATTAAACAATTTAGAGAATAGTAAATTCAGCAACTAATCTTAATATACATGCAGAAGAAACAAACAGCAACCAAGTTTTCTTTTGTTTTAGCATGAAGGTAGGGTCACTGTGGGACTAGAGAAACCAACAGTGTTTTACAATTATATTTACACACCTGACATAAGGAAATATTCCTCCAAAGTGAAAGCAAAAACTAGGGCAGAAATAGCTGGGTGTTGGAGGGAGGTGGGTACGTGTGTAGGAGAGGGTGAGGGACAAGTTTCTGTTACTTCTTGGATTTAGCAAAATCAATATTAACTTATCTTCTAGCTCATTTTACTGCTGTGAAATTCTTTAGGAAAAAATGTCTGTGATCAAAATCCTCAACCTCTGCACCCCCATTCCCACACCCACCATCCTCTTCCCTAAAAAAATCTGTTGCCAATTCCTTCTCCGTGACCCTTTCCTGTGTAGGTTTTCTCCCTGGAATAGCAGCTAAATCAGAAAAAGGTCTTGGGCACAGCTCACTGGTTCAGTGACTACCTTGAGACCGGCTGGAGACTGACAGTCTCAGACCCCGACCAGTTGCCACAGATGCAATTGCTTTGAAAAGCAGATTCTCTTCTCTGCTAACCTCATGCAGAAAAATGAAAATGGGGAACGCAGTGATATTTTATTCAGTTTCCTCCTGCTCATTCTAGGAAATAGAACCAAGGGAACATATGATTGGAGTGAAACGTGGTTTTTCTTAGCAAATAAACATTCCACATGCAAAATCAGTACAAAATGTGATTTAGAGAGTATTCTAAACAACATTAAGTGGCCATTCTTCATCTTCCTATCAGTGAGAGACTGGGGTGGTGGCAGAGGGGGGTGTGAAGGGTAAATGGTTGACACTTAAAGAATAGGCTTCATTATGCTCATTTTTAAAACCAGCATTCAAACATGTATAAGCTTTATAAATTATAATTTTGTCACTACAGAGAGAAGCATGTTTTTGATGAGGTATGAAGAAATGTGACTGTTGTGATGTTTTGAGATCTCTTAATTAGGACTATTAGAATTTTCTGCAACAGAAGGTATCTTTTATCTGCACGCTAAAGCCCAGAGCACCTTCTCTCACAGGTGGGGAGATAGAGGGGGGCTGCATTTCAAAGTGAGAAAGATACAAGCACAAGTGGAATGGAAGTGGCAGTTTGCTACCAAACAGAATCCACATCATTTAGCCCTGACACAGTGAGTACATACCCCTCATAACCTGCCTTATTCCTGGCTCTCTTTCCCCCTATAAGCTTGCAGTGTCGGTTAGTAGTCTCTTGCATCTGCCTGAGTAGCTGTGACTCCTCAGTGGGGGAGCTCACTGGGGCCTGGGTGCCCAAATGAGCAGAGAGAGGAGATATCCTGTGTAATCTTGCCATGTCACCGTATTTTCTCCACTGTGGGAAGGGCAAGGGCCTGACTCCTGCAATCCAGATGTCATGTAAATCAGCAATAAATATCATCCAGATTAATCAGACTGAGAGAGATGTTGCTTAGCTCAGGGATTAGAAGGCTCAGTCTCAGGAAACCGGACTCCAGAATGGGAGTCAGAATGATGGGAAGTCAGGGTGGTGGCCAGACCTGCCCTGCCAGAGGGAGAAAAGGCTGGCATCTTGGGAGGAGAGCTCAGTGCAGTGGTGATGAGTCCAGGCTGTCTGGTCAGACAGTCTGGCTTCCTACTAACCAATTGATCTTGGGCATATTTCTACATCTGTACAGTTTCAGTGACAGCCCTGACTTTCTTTCTCTCTAAAACTGAAATTTCCTAGAATGGAAAGGGCTTAATGAAAAAAAATTGAAAAATTAAAAAAAATGGAAATAACTGTGTTCTGAAAATTATAAGAGATAAGTATGCAAATTGTCTGGCATGTAGTAAGTACTCAATAAATGTTAACTATTATCATCAAAAGCAAAAAGACATGAATTTATCAAATGGCATCTGGCGTGTGGCTGATGTTTCTTTTGTTCCTGAGCCCAGTTTCTTGGATGGGCAAGTAGAGAGGCATATTTAGGTGGGCTTCAAATTACGTCTTTCACTTCAGTTCTACAAATGTTGATTTTGTGTTGAGTTAATTTCTGTGCAGAGGAGCTGGCACGAAGGCAGGTTAAGCTCTCGGTTGGGCATTTTCCCTTTATGCTCTGCCTGGTCTGTATGAGTTGTCTAATGAATATTTATAAATCAGTATTGATAAATGTCTACCTTAGAGAATTGCAGAACAGTAACTTCTGACCTTTTACCCTGTCTGCCCTGTTTCTGGGGTTTTGATAGAGACAATTATGGTTGTACCATCCATTTTTATTAAACAAGGGAAGGGATAAAATTAGGAAAGTGAAAGGCTTGTGTGTGTTTGACTATGCTGCTTTTTTCAACGTGTATTAACTATTAATGTTAACTTTGTTCTGGTCACTCTGCTAGCTTGTTTTCCTCATGCTCTATCTTTTAGTCATCACAAAAACCTATGAGGAAGTTATTTTAGCTCTACTTTACTGGGGATCAGAGAAGTTAAGTAGCCTGCTCCAAGCTACACAGCTCCAAGTGGCAGAGTCCTAATCCATCAAGACTAGATAGATAGCTAGAGCTATCTATTCACTCCTCAAACATTTTTGGGATGCCTACGATGAGTTGTTCACCATGGTAGGTGCTGAGGGCATAATTGTGAGCAAGACAGACTCCATCCTAGTCCTCACAGAGCTGCTAACCTGGTGAGGAAGGCTGACAAGTAAATAGGCAATTGCACCTCTATCTCACAATGTAGAGGGTAGGGGGTAATACAGGCATCCCAGGCAGGAAGAGCAGCCTCTACAAAGGCCCAGGGGCAGAAAAGAGCAAGGCACCTTGGGGGAACTTCAAGGAGATTGCTACAGTGCCATATAATAAATAAAGGTATAGGGAGAGTGCTGTGGGCTCTCAGGGGAAGAAGCTACTATCTTTGTCTGGGGAGTGTTGGGTTGAGTTTGAGTTTATTTGGGAAATTGTGCTGTCAGACTCTGATGTTTTGCAAAGTAATAATATTAGGCTCTGGGGATGATGTTCATTTCTCTGATTAGAGTTTCCCAAAAAAGAATGGGACTCAAGGCTCTTCCAGGGTTGTTCCATGTTCCTATGCCCCAACATGAGCTGAGGGGCAGCCGCGACTGGGTCGTAGCACACCTAATGAGACGTGTGTGGAGGGGATGTGTTTGTGGGCTCCCTGTAAGATTCTGATGTCCCACAGGGACAAAACATCTATCCTAATAACATCAGTTGGCCCTGTACTCCTAACACTTTGTGCGAGGCTGTGTTCTTGAGCTGGTCAGGTACAGACTCACTGAATCTTCGTAATAACCCTATGAGGTAGGAGCAATTACTCCTAATGCTAACTGAGGCACAGAGAAGTTGTGTAAGATACTTCTGCTCACCCATCGAGTAGGTATGAGAGCCTGTTTTTAAACCCAGAGCAGTGTGGCCCCAGAGTGCATGCTCTTATTCATAGTCCTGTACCCGCTCCACCCTCTGTTGTTGAAAGCATAATAGAACTGTCAAAAGTTCATGAAGTCATTTATGCAAATTGTGAAAGATAAGCCACAGTTCTGTTCTTTGGCAATATGTGAACCAAAATCTACCACCACCCACACCTGCCCCCAGTGCTTTTGACTCATTACCTCTACACATTTGCTGAACAACCACATGTTGTAAAGCTGGTTACCTTTGGTGGGGCAGTAGGTAAAGGCACCCGCATCAAACCTTGTCATTGATTATGGAAATGGAGTCACTGCCTGTAGGTGGGTGGGTTTTTTCACCCAAGCCTGAACCCTGGCTCCTCCTCAGAGAGCTCCATAAAGGCTCAGCCTAAGGTGGACAGCATAGCAGTGATACTGTGGCAGTCCTTTGTTCCCAAAAAGCATCTGTGGGGTCATTATGTGACCAGGTTCTACCCCAGGAGATTCTAATTTAGTGGCTCAGGGAAGGGGCTGAGGCATGCATATTTAAAAACAAAACAAGGTGCCAGGTGTGGTGGCTTATGCCTGTAATCCTAGCATTTCAGGAAGCCTAGGCAGGAGGATTGCTTGAGCCCAGGAGTTGGAGGCTGCAGTGAGCTACGATGACACCACTGCACTCTAGCTGGGGCAACAGAGCAAGACTCTGTCTCAAAAGTAAATAAACAAACAAATAAAGTAAATACAATAAATAAAAACAAAACAAGCCCCATGGGTGAATATGACGTTTGGATAGAATTGAGAATCATGGGAATTGCTCAATTGGATGGAGGCCATTTATCTGTCTGGTTAACAGAGAAAGGTGAAGAAGGCCTGACATCAATATTGATGATGATGATGATAACAAATTAAATTAGTTGAATGAATGCTTCCATGAAGTCTTGGGACTTAAATGCTACCTATTGGTAATTCCATTAGAAATAAACCTATTTGGGGTCTATAGTTCCCAGCCTTTGCTGTGCCACAGTGCCATCAAGAGACCCATCTTTTATAGAAAGTTATGACCTGACTTTAGTTAGTTCCCTCTGTGTCCCTCACCCATAATTGACTCTCAGCTCTGTGCCCCTTGGTCCATGTTCCCCACAGGTTTTGTTCAGATTGTTCCCCAACATTCCTTTTTCTATATTTATGCAGTGCATGGTTTGATTGGTTACCTTGGGATCCCCAGCTCTGCTTTTATACATAGAGTGTAATTAATTTTTTCTTCTACTGTTACGTTAGCCTAAGTGAACCTGATGCCCAGGAACTGCTGTGACTACCATTTTCCCCATCGCCCGCAGGAATCACTGGTAGAGAAGTAAAGGCAGAAGAGAGGTTCAGTTTAGATGCAGAAAACAACTTTGCATGAAATAGTAAGACAGGCATTTTAGGAGTCTTCATTTCTCCCAAATTCATAGAAATAAGATAGTCATCATCTCGCGGGGACACTGTGGATATTTTGCCAAAAAATGGGAGAAAGCACTAAAAAACCTCCCCAGGTTCCTTGTTATTATGTTATTATAATGATTAACATTGCTTCTGAGAAAATGATACTAATTTTTTTTTTTTTCTGTTGGGTGCTGATTTTATCTTCAAATCTTGAATCTTTCTGGGTAGTGTGTGTAAGTCTTGTTCATCATTCACGTCTACTGGTACATCACTTTCTTCCTTCCTTCCTTTCCTGCATATACATTTCCAGGAAACACAAAGATTAGGAGGAAAAATTACCACCAACACAAAAACAAAAACAACAACTAACTTTAATACATTTCTGGCTCAACTGGAAATACAAAAATCTATCATTTTATTCTTGTGGCCTAATTTTTTCCATGCTGTTTAAAACCATTAAGTGATTATAATTTTGAATATAACAAAAAAGCATAGTGTATCCATTCTTTCAACTTACATTATAGGGAAAAAGAGCCCTACAACATCTTGATAGCAGGACTTCTGTGTTTCTCAATGCGTTAATGTTAAAAATCGGACACAAAAAAGGTTTTGTTTTTTCAAAACACATCTTTGCCGTCATTTAAGAGGCAATTCTAGAGTCAAACATCTCATTATGGCTCTATTATTACCAGGAAACTTCCAGTCTGCACACTTCCAAGCAAATTCCCTTTAATGGTTCCAAAATGTTTTGTGTGTGTTTGGGATTACAGGTTCACGCTTTACTCATTTTTTTAGCCTATTGGGTGAAATTGCACAGCACATGTGGAACTTTAAAATCTGTATCTCATTTGCATTTTGGAATTGCTATAAAATAAATACAAAACCTTAAAATTTATAATTGGAAATCTGTAAGTCCCTTAAACCTTCTTCATGCTTGAAGCCACTAAGTAAAGTGCCTTTGTAATAATAGCTCCTTAATTTCCAGATTTATAAGTAACCTCAGTTTGGTTATATAATAGGTACCCTCCCCACTAACTCCAGTCAATGCAAAATCATTGTTTTCTGAAGGATAAACACACATTGTAAACTCAAACATTAGTTTAAGGTAATTAATAACAACTAGGAAAAGGAAGGAAATGTATGTGCTATGAAATCTATGACTCTGTTCTTACAGGTCAACAGATTGGTTTTACTTGTTAATAACAGCTGTGCACTAAGGAAAGGCATGACTACTTTTATTACTTCAGTAGTTAGGCATATAGGTGTGTTTGAAAATCCATTATGTATAGAAAAGTATGAAAATCTGCAATAAAGATATAAGTAATCTTAAAGGACTGTCACTATTTTATGAAAAATTATTTAGAAGACACATACATTTTTCTGGCATTGTTAAGGTGTGATTTCTTCTACATTGTTGAAAAATCCCCTAAGCACCAGTAGTTTAAAATAGAGTGCTTTTTGATAGTTTTAAAAATTGATTTACATAGTCCTTGTGTATTGACTATAATTTAACTTTTTAATGAACCAGTTTGAATGTCAAAATTGAGGGGCTGGGAGTTGAGTGCTATAATCAGAAACAGGGAAACAATATCTTCCTCCACCCCCAATCTGCTTTTCTTCCACATTGCCAGGCATCAAGTTGTCTAGGGCCAGAATATAAATGTTATCTTTAATCCCCTACCCTGCCATCCAATCAACTATGTTATATGAATGCCTCTTTAAAAGCCTGCTCTCCTTCTTTGCCAATGATACTACTATAGTTCAGGCCATCCATATCCCCCTGCTAGATGGTAGGAAGAGTTTGCTAACTGGTCTCTCTGCCTTTATGTTGTCTGACCACCCAGAAGTCCATTTTCCATTTTATAACCAGAGTGATCCTTCTAAAAATGCATATCTAATATAATCATTCCTCTGCTTAAAACCCTTTAATGGCTTTCTACTACTCTCAGAATAAAACCCAACTAAAACTCAACATGGCCTCTTTATAGGCCTTTTATGATTCAGTCTCTATTACTTGCTTTTTGTCTGCTTGATCTAGCTGTTTCTGATTGGTAAAATCTCCCGTTCATATGGTGGGCTTGTCAATTTCTCTCTGTACCTCTGGTGGTTTTGCTTTCAATCATTGAAAGTTACATTGTTAGGTCATTAAACTTGGTAGTGACCCTCTTTATTTCTATTAATACATTTGGTTTGAAAGACTATTTTTGTCTGATATTAGTAATGTTTCATCAGCTTTCTTTTTGTTAGTATTTTGATAATTTATCTCTTTTTATCCCATTATATTCAGTCTTTCTGTGGTTTAGTTTTGTGTTGTTTTAAGCCAAGCTGATAATCCCTGTCTTTTAAAAAGTACTTTAAATGTTTTGCTATTGTGCTTGTTAATACACATTTGGACTTAATTCTACTATTTTGTGTGTGTGTTTTGCTTGCCATAACTTATTTTCTTTTTCTGCTTTCTGTTGAATTACCAAATTTCTATATCAAATCTCCCCAACCCTTGGCCACTCTTTTCTCTCTGCTGATTTAGAAGCTCTAGATGGATTCATAAATATAAAATATCTTAAATACAAAGTATACAGACAAAGTCATTACTTCTAGCCCTCTCCCAAATATGACAAAGGCCTGAGCTTGCTTTGCCCATTTTTACACTTTCTTCTTGTTTTTTTTTTAAACAAAAAGTGGTTATTATTTTTAATTCTATGACCCATTTTATTAATTTCTTCTCTCACCACTCTTGTATTGTATGCTTTCCCTCTGGGCTTATTTCTTTCTTTATAAGTTCTTTTGGTGTAGGTCTGTTGGTGGTAAACTCTCTTACTCTTTTATGATTGAAAATGTCTGTTCTGCCCTCCCCCTTAAATGATAGTTTATCTGGAAATCAATTTCTTGGTTGATAGTGTTCCACTCAGCACTTCTAAGATATCACTCAGTTGTTTTCTTATTTCTATTGCTGCATTTGAGGAATCTAGTTATAGTTCCTTTGTAGATGGTATTTTCCCTTTGGTAACTTGAGATTTTATCTTTACCCTTATTCTTCTGTAATTTCACTATAATGTGTCAAAAGTGTTGGTTTACCTTTATGTGCTCAGTACGCATGATGTTCTGATGTTTTCATGAGAAAAACCTTCAGCCATTTTTTTTGTATAAGTGTAGCTTCTCTACTCTTCCTTTTACTGTTTCCTTCTGGAGCTTCTGTGACATACATTGGAACCACTCAATCTAACTCCAGGAATCTGAACTTCTCTTTCACATTATAAAATCCCTTTATTTTTCTAAACTCTGTCCTGGATGAATTCTTCAGTATATTCCTCTAATTCACTACTTTTTCTCCTCAACTTTGGTTAGCTCTGGAGACCTTTTCATTTTAATGACCATATTTTTATTTTCTAAGATTTTCATTAGTTCTTTTTCATATTTACCTGTTCTTTATTCAGGCTGTATGTGTTCCCTAATTTCTTGTCCTTTTAAAATGAGTACTATGCATTCATTTTTCACTTTGATAATGCAAAAATATTTAATTTAAAAATCTTTGTCAGATAGTTCCATAGAATTAGTTTTGAAGTAAATTCATGTTCTGAGTGCTCATTTTGTTGGTTGTCTTTCTTAGTGTTAGCATTTTTATGTGTTTGAAACTTGGTGATCAGGCTCATGTTGAGGGGGAAGTTTTTATTTGCTTTTTTCTGTTTCATTTTTGTTTATTTTTTTCTCTTACTCCCTCTGCCCTCACCTCTCCATGTTTAGTGATTTTTGCCTCCACTTGCCTCCCTAGACCTCCATTCTAGAATTAGGTCTAAAGTTGACATTTTGATGCTCCTACCCCACAGTGATGTTGGGGATGCCACAGACCCACTCATGTGGCTAGCTGCTTGGCTTGGTTCCTGATTCTGAGACTGTGTCTTTGTCTTTCTACTTCCCTAGGCAGTAGGTTGGCAGCAGTTTATTTTCAGCCTCCTTTCATGAGCTCCTGGCTTCAAGCACTAAGTCTGGCTCCTGTCCTCCACCTTGTTTGAAGCATCTTTAGTTCCTGTTGCCTTGCAGGAGACAAAAATCTTGGCTTTTGAACCTGAGACCCCAGTGGGCCTATAGCTTCAGCTTTGCTAAATGCTTTCTGGTTTGATTTCACTTCTGGTCCATGAAAACATTTATTTTATTCCTGAGCCTGGTTACATCTTTTTGGTTTTCTCTTTCTATATTTTAGCCATCATTGCTATTTGTGTGGAGGAAAAGGAGTGGATCAAAGTATGACCTTACTGCACCAAGTTGAGCCAAAATATTTTTGGATACCTCTCCATCATTATCTCTCACTATCACTCCCTTACAGTCTTTGTTCTAGCCATAATGAACTACTTTTAGTTTCTAGAGGGTCAATAAATTGCATGCCCTTCCCCCAAACCCCCAGTTTGGATGAAATAAGACAATAGAAGACAGTCAAATGGAGATTTTTAAAAATGTCATCTTTAGTACAGATAAGCTAATAAAGAACTAGGTTCTAGATCTCTAACCCAAAAGGGCTTGCCAACATTCTCAGCTGACTCCCAACCCCCACAGTGTATGGCCTCAGAACAGCTCACTAAAGGGGCAGGTTGGGTCTGCAGAGCAAACACATTTACCCAAGATCATTGTTTGCACTGATCTGGGGCAGAAAGGAAAAAAAAGAATGAATCCTCACTAAGTAGGGTCTTTTACTAGATTAAAGAACTATGGGCTAATGAATGGAACAGTACTCACCATCGAGTAAGCCTTTCCTAAATGTGAAGAATAGTGGTAAAAGCCAGAAATGGTACTCTAGTAGAAATTCCCCTCTCCCCACAAGGGAATGTGGGGCCAAGTGAAAGGAGGTTCCCCTAACGGGCCCTGGGAGAGGTCCTAGCAGTGTTTACATTATCATATGTTTTTCTAAATTTTGCAAAAATAAAATAGTTAAATCACAATTAAGACCTTGATCTCTTCTCCATTCTGACTTCCTATCTGTCACACTCCTCCATGGGTCTCATGGGTCAGGCGGTGTTGGTGTGACCTCTGGCATTGTGAAGAAATATGTGCTTGTAATTGAATTCGATTTAAGCAAAATCCACTTTCGTAACTCATTTTGCATTTATGATTTTGTATTCTTTTTCTTAAAGAGGACTCACCAAGCTATGTATGTCTCAGGCCCCATAAAACCTAGATCCACCCCTAAGCCAAGGGCTCAAGTGATGCCATGTGGATACTTTCTCTCCCAGTGTCTCAGCTCTTTTCTTCTCTGTCTGCTTCATTAGCAGGCAAACTTTCTCATATGGTGGCAAAAAGGACCACTGGCAGCTCTAAGGTTACAGCATGCTCAGGTAATTCCAGGAAAAAGAAAGACCCCTTTTGCTGATGATGCCCGTAAATGACCTAAGAAGGATTCTGATTAGCTTGGTTAGAGTCATATGCCCTTCTCTGAACCAATCATTACAGCCAGGGAAATGTGGAACACTGATTAGTTAGATCTGAGTAGCATACACACCCCTGGATCCAACTGGTTGTGGGGAGCAAGTGCCATGGCAGGTGGTCAGGAGGTCATCCCAATCTAGACCAATAGACTAAGACTGGGGAAAAGATAGTTTTCCAAAGGGATGCTAGGCAAACTAAAATCTCATGCCTCCAAATCACACAAACACAATAGCAATCAGCAATCTATTATTTTGTATAGAACTAACAAGTTTTTAGAGCATTTTGGAAACAATAGTTCATTTAAAAATATTTTTAAATTTCAGAGTATTATGGGGGTACAAACATTTTGGTTACATGAATTACTTTTGTACATTTTGAGTCAAAGTTATAAGTGTATCCATCACCCAGATGATAGTGTGCATTGTACCAGTTAGGTGTGAATTTACCCATCCCCTCGTCCTACCTCCCACCTGCTTGATTTCGTTGAATTTTACCTACCGTATGTACACATGTGTTGATCAACAATAGGTCATTTGATCCCTAAACAATTCTATAAAATAGGCAAAGATTATTATATGTTCTATAAATAAGGATAGAGCTAGGTTTGAAATCCATGTCTTCTGACTCCTAGTTCAGTACTCTGTCCAAAATCCATGGTACCTCTTATATACATTTGAATAGCCCCATTTTATTAATGGATTTAAAGAGGTAAAACATTTGTGTGAAATAAGAGAGTACTGTGTGTGAAAGCAAGAATACCATCTAAGTCGTTTGAATACAGAAACATGTTTATGATACCCGCTAGTCATTTGAACCCATTTTGCTTGCAATGTAGTTAATAGCACTGCCCTACCATTTTCACTTTCCCAGTTCAAGAGTGTCAGGAGATTAGGGCCAGGCAAGCTATTTATTGGAAGAGTAAAGCAGAAAGAGTTCTGGGTAAGTGGCAGGAACAACCAGCTATCAGTGCCTGTGCATGTTCTGCTCCCTAGCTTGGAATATGACCCTTTTCTTCTCCTGGTTAATGGAAGGCTCAGCTCAGGTGACACTTGATCCAGGATGCCTCCCTGACACACTCCCAATCTACCTCCCCTCACTCTGTGCCCCTTCAGTGTTTCTATAAGCCGCTGGCACTTTATTCTAACAATATTCTTTTCACTGTCTTGTAATTGTCAGTGTTCATCTATTTCCCCACACCAGACTGCAAGCTCTTTGAGCATAAGGATTCCAATTTATTTCTCCAAATCTCTAGCACCTAGTAGAGGATTTGTCACACAGTAGTCCTTCAACAAATGCGTCTTTTATAAGCAAATGAGCCTCAAGTACTTTGGCTTTGTGAAGCAGCCTAAGCTTTTTTGGCTTTACTGACTTTCATGGAGCTAACTTGAGAGCTTCACAGCATTGAACTGCAGCTTATCTCTGACCTCTGAGGAAAATGCTTTGTAGAGGAAGGAGCAGGGCCAAAGCCTAGTTATTTCCCTACACATTTAGTGGTCATGTCTAGTAATTTCTCCTCTAACATGTTCATTAGACACTTGGGGAACCAGTTGAAACCAAGGAGGAACAGGTTATGTAAGTAAATCAAAAACCTCTTTTTGCATACCAGCTATATTTTTTCCCTCCTAGCATATGACTTCAGTTTCATTTAAAACAAGAGTTAGATGATATGTATGTGTGTGTGTGTGCATAATAGGTGTTACAATTGTTTTGATAATGGAAAAGTCAACATATGATTGAACAAATACAAGCAACTTTTACATTGCAATACCATCTCAGAAGTGGTCCTATAAATGTGAAATCTGTAGGACTAAATTTTGTTTTGTTAGTAATTTAATAATTCTAATTTTCTAAAATATTAACTAATTTATATGGATTTGTAAAAGGGAAAGCACCACTTTATCTGCCACTTTGGAATCTTTGATCAAAGCTTAATTACTCTTTGAAAATGAAATATTCTCTTTAGATTCTCTGGAATGAAATCCTTCTCTGTTGTATGTGTACACATATACACACATATATAAAATAGTTTGCATATTCTCTGCTTTCTAGTGATTGCTCTCAGATGGACTTGTCTATGTGTCCATCTTGATATGACTCAAGTCCACCTACTTGAAATCTGACATTAACTTTCTCAAGTACCATACTTTATAAAGAAATAAAAATTTCTTTATAAATTTTTAATTATAAATGTAACATAGAACACAATAGGGAAAAATCGTATGTAATACTAACAACACAACAGTTGTAATATTTTTCAAATATTCCCTTTGAGTCTTTTTATATGCATATTTTTATATACTTATAATCATAATTAATGTATAAATTTGCAACTTGCTTTTTTTAAAACAGTACAATTCTTTTAAAACTTGGAAAATCTCTAGAAGAGTATGTATATATATTATATAAATGCTTCTGATGCTTGTATAGGAATGTAATAAAATAACTGATGGCATCACCTATGGCTTTAAAATTGCAGACATCTGCTCATTTAAACATCTGCAATAACCACTAATTTATGTTTTTATTCTCATGAAATAAGAATGAATTTTGCAAAACAGGCAAGCAAAGAAAGAGAAAGAGAAAGATATAAGCCTTCCCCACCAGCTGTGAGGTTGAAGCTGCTTAAGTCCCACTTGTCAACTAGGTTATGGCAGGTTTTATATGATTAATATCTCTTGTGGTTAACAATTTGGTGTCAACCTAGGTAATATTTACTTTTCAAGATTTATATAACTTGCTATTTCATTCAGAGGTCGATATTTATTTTCCTTGAACTTTTCATGGAAAAAATAGTGACCTCAACAATAAGGAAACCAAAGTGTTTCTTTTCCTTTGGCTTAGAGAGAGTCTCAACATTAGAGATTTATTTGTAAAATTGGCACATGTTATAAAGACACATTGGGAAGGCAGAAAGTTTCTTACATCTACTCTTCACAAGTGTCTAACACAAATCTCCCTTTGGATTGGGCACTCTTTGCTGCCAGCCTGGCCCAGTGAACTCATCAGAGGCGGCCCTTAACATTTTTATGTCTTTGTTTTATTTGGTGAAGCAGGGTGACAATGGCTTCTTTTGTCATGTGGTAGGTAGTTAGATATGCAGAGCTTCTAGACATAGTGCAGACTGCATATTGGAATGTAGTTATGACTTGTGCCAATGAACATGAGGCTTTCTTTGCTTGATTTTTAATCTAAGGCTGACTTTTACTCCCCTGCCATTTAAGGGCCTCCTTTTCAATTCCCAGTCATGAGTAAGGATGGATAGAGGGAATGACAGTATTAGAATAAAAACAATCTGAAAGTAAATCGGATGCAAGAATATATACATGCTGCAAGTTAATTTTTTGGCTTAATCACAACATGGTTCTTCCCAATACTATGGATAACAGAATTGACTCCGATTGTTTTTCAAGTCAGAATTTAAACAATATTGTCTTTTTAGGCTTTAGCACGTCCTCGTTCACCCCTATTCTCTCTTTTATGGAGAGTTGGTGGAGAGGAATGGGAAGATGACAGGAGAACACGTTCCAGAAACTGAACCATGAGGAGGCTTCTGTCAAATAGGGGCACCTAGATTCCTCAGAAGGGAAATCTAATTGAAAGGGCAAGGTCGCTTTTTTATTTTTAACACAGATCCTGGCACATGGTCGGCGTCCTCTCTTTACCGAGCCTCGGGTGCCCAGCAACGTGCACATGGGCTGCATGGAAGTTTGAGACCCTGTTGTTGAACTCTCGGGACCGATGGTCTATAAGTGAAGACAGGACTTCCACAGAGCAAGACTAAACGTTAACCTCAGCCATCAGAATCCGTTAATGCCAGTAACCCTTAATTTCAGCGAAACCTTCGCGACCTGAGCCCTTGATCCCTCTCGCCCAAACGCCGGCTCAGCCCCATGAACGGCGGCAGTGGCAAAGCTCTGGGTATCGGTGAAGTTCTCAGTGCAGCGCAGATGGGCGACCTTCTCCCCTCGCACGCCCGGGCTCGGCGGCAGCAGGTCGCTTCCGGGCGGCTGGAGCCCGCGCGGCGCGAGGCCGGAGCGCGGGCCGGCCGGCCGGGCGGGGCGGGGGAGGGGCGGCGGCGAGGCCGGGAGCGTGCGCGCGCACCTCACACTCCGCCGCCCGGGGACGCCCACTCGCGAGTCGGGGCCGGTAGGCCGGCCCGCGCGCCATCGCCACCCCCTTCACGCTCCGGTCCCCCTCAGGCGTGCGCCCAACGGGTATCGGACCCGCGGCTGTTCCGCGCTCAGCCTCACCAGGCCTGGGGAGGCAGGGGACGAAGACCGGGCCGCAGCCCTGCGCCGCGTGGGCGCGCTGCCTCTCCGGCAGCCGCCGCCTGGGCGAGTAGCTGCGAGCCACCAGAGGCAGCGCGGAGAAGGCCCCCACGGCGGCCGCCCGCCAGGAAGGAGACGGAGCCGACCTCTGCCCGCCCGAGGCGCGGCTGCGCCCGCGCTCCCGGAGCCGCCCGCCGCCCTGAGGCTGAGCGAGGAATGAGCAGGCGCCTGCCTCGGGCTCTCGGAGCCAGGGCCACGGCTCGGCTTCTTCCCACGCTGCGGAGGCGCGGGGGCTCGATCACTGCGGCCGGGCGCGGCGGGGTCAGCGGCCGCCTCGCTCGGGGAGCAGGCGCCAGGGTTAACTGAGCCGGCCGCGGACGGGAGGAGGAGGAGCCGGCCGGGGGCGGCTGCCGCGCCTCCCCTCCCCCCGCACACGCCGGGGCTTCTCAGTGGCCGCCGGAGGAGGAAGTTCCGCTCGCTGACAGACCCGTGCGGTAGCAACAGCGGCGGCGGCCGCGGCGGCTTGCGGGGCTCGGGTATTTTGGACGCGACTGCCCTTGGCGCCAGCCGTCGAGTGGGCAGCATCGGAGCGCTCTGCCCCGAGCCTGCCAGGCAGCGTCGGGAGGCGCGGGCAGCCGAGAACTCCTTCCTGCTACTCACCCAGCGCCGCTGCTTCAGCTTCCCGGCGAGGTGGGAGACCTTCCTCCGTGTTTGCAGACTTCCGTGGAGACCTTTTTTCCCCCACCACTGAGGAAAAGAGATTCTGGAATAGAAGAGTCAGAGGAGATTAAGTGAACCATCTACAACTCCTTGGATCTCACCAGGCTCCCTTTTGGGGCGGAAGACCACATTTGAGCATCTCACTGAGAGGCAGGAATGGAAGAACCCACCTTGCAGCTTCTCTGCAATGTGGCTTGCCTAATTTACCCCTAGGAATGAAGAGGAGACTTGTAATAACCCGATGAGGCACTGAAAGCCAAATGGCAAAGAAGATATCACAGGACAGACCAGTGATCGTTTGGGAGCAACATACACGTTTCTGAATGTAACTGGACGAGCGTGGAAGAGGTGCCCTCTTAAAAAGCACAACAGTCCTTTAAGAGGAGAGAAATTGAGTTTCCATTTTTGCCAAGATTTTGAAGATAATTCAATGTATTGTACATTTGATGTAAGATGAGAACTTTATAAAGTGTTCTGTCCAAGAGCGTAAACGATGACTACCCCAGCCCTGCTGCCCCTCTCTGGACGTAGGATACCACCTCTGAACCTGGGGCCGCCCTCCTTCCCACATCACAGGGCTACCTTGAGACTTTCTGAGAAGTTTATCCTTCTCCTTATTCTTAGTGCCTTCATCACCCTGTGTTTTGGGGCATTCTTTTTCCTTCCAGACTCTTCAAAACACAAACGCTTTGATCTGGGTTTAGAAGATGTGTTAATTCCTCATGTAGATGCTAAAGGGGCTAAAAGCTCTGGGGTCTTCCTGATCCATGGACCGGATGAACACAGACACAGGTTTGTTTACTTCAGAAGTTCTGGTACTAATATTTGGCAGAACAAGGTGTAGTTACTGCATCAAATCTGTCTTTTTTTTTTTTTTTTTTTCCCAGTAACATGTAATTTTCTGAGTCGTGGTAGTAGTTGTAATTCAAAGCTGGCTGAATAGAACTATAGACTGGAAGGATTCCTAGAATCCCACCCAAAGTCCAGCTCATTCCTTTTATATAAGAGAATCATTTGTGTTCAGAGTTGTGTCTAATGTGGGCAACTGGAAATGGAGGTATGAAAACCTAAAGAAATAGTGACATATGTTTGCACCTGTATTTATTAAGAATGAGTTGCATTCAGTGTCGTGACACCATGTGAAATCAATACATTGGATCTTGACAGCTCCTTTGGGTTTGTTCTCCCAAAGGGCTCTCATTTTCTGGCTTGTAGTTGAAGCTTAGTGGTGAATCTTAGCTCTTTAGGATGACAAACGGGTGGCATATACCTGTCATTTCTTAACATGTGAAAATATCCTGGTTTTTGTTCTTTTCAGGGGATGTTGGTGCTCTATAGGGAATCGATTAAGTTAAAGATATCAAATCCTAAGTCATTTCACTTTGTAAGGCTATTAGACAAGATTTAGTTATTTTTTTGAAATTAAATTTTGCTTTTTTTTTAAATGTAAGAGATGCACTGTGTGAAGTAACTATTAGTATTTGGTCCATTAAGGGGTTCACATTCTTCTAGATCACCAAATCTGAAGTGAGCTCTTGGGAAAGTATAGCCAAATTAGTATAAAATGGGAGCACTAGTAACAATTCTTTTGAGTCATTTGTATATTTTGACTCAAAAGAAGAGTTTGGAGAAGTAGTTTACTTTAAACCTACCCTCTCTTCCCAATTTCTTAAAATAATTCTTGAGTATGTGAAAAAAAATCATATGCTTGATTTCAGTTTTCAACTGATGTTAATTTTAACTTTTTATCAAGCACAGGGTTTTTGAAAAAGCTTAGGTTCAAATGTGAGCCTAAGTTAAATACTTGGGAAAGTGCACTGTTTTGGTGAGGACTGGTTTTTCCTTTTTCTTAACCTAGTTAATTCATTACTTGCTTCGTTCTTTGACTTTTGGCTGAACCTTATGGAGTAGTTACTTCTAATATTGTTTCGTACTATTCTTTTGTAACTAAGTTAATTTGGAATTTTTGCCATTTTCAACTTCTGTACTCTTGGATTTCTTTTCTTTTGCTCTTTGCTTTTTGTGACTTCAAGAAAAATCTGATATGATCTGTGAAATATGTTACTGAAAAATTAACTCCGAAAGTACAGTTTTCCTTGAAAACCTTATTTCCCATGGTGTTTGTATAATTTATGATGAATATTTGAAAAAAAAATGTGTTATTTAAGACTGGCTTCAGAGCTCTTTGACACTAGCCACACATTAAACATTATTTAACTCTATTATTATAGTAATCTGTCCAGTTTTTAAAAAAATTTTGTGTGGACTAAAAGTTTAAAAAATATGGCCCCATTCTAGTTTAAAAACATTTACATAGAAAAATTTTGAATTAAGTGGAGTTAAAATATAAAATTTAAATGAAATAGAGATATGTGCATTTTAGTCACATTTTTAAAGTCTACTTAAATCATTTAAGAAAGAATTCTTAAATTTACATAGCCCACGAATATATGTGCATGTGTATTTAGCTATCTAAAACTACTGGGTTCCTGAATTTGGAGTAAGAGATTGGTTATTGAGTTCTTATAGCAAGTCTTGTAGGGGTGGTGAGTGAGCCAAATCCTGAGTTTTGGATAGTAAGAGCCTGGATAGCAAGTAATGCATGGTGATGCATGTGAGGATTTATTGGACTGTTTGATTCCTGAGTTTTGAAATCGAGAATTCAGATAGTGAGAGTTCAGTTAGTGAGGGATCTTTGTATTATCTCTGTATATTTCTGTGGTTATGTCAGTTAATTTTTATTTTTGCTTAAAATGTTATTTGTTGTTGCTTGTTATATGTGAAAACATAGTCTGCAATAATAAACATTTTTTTTACTTTGAGCAAGAAAATACAATATAAGTTTAAAATGTGAAAACACAAACATTAAATTAATGTGTAAACATTAAAGATAGCATTTTTATAGAATTAGTTGGTACTAAGATCATACCTACTTTGGGTGTGGGTCAAAAAGATCTTTCTTAATTTAGAAAATACAAATTGATGATTTATCTTAATTGTGTGTGTGTGTGTATTTAAGGGTACAGGATAGAGGGATGAGAAATGTTACTTTAAGTAATGGAAAATAAATTGTGGCCATTATTTCTTATTCACAGTACTTAAGAGATACTTGTTGAATTGGCTTTTTTTTTAAGATAGGCAATATGAATTTTATTTAATTTGAATAAAAAAAATCAGCCTTTTTCTCAGAAGCCAAATTTCTAATAAATTTATATTACTAGCAGAAACCTTACTCTCTGCTTACTCATTTTCACAAGTGTTTGTGGTATTTAGATCACAGTATTACAATTTAGGCAACCATACCAATGATTGTCACAATTTTTGCCTCTATTTATAGGATATATAAAATGAATTGGCATTTCTTTATTAATGGATTAGTTTAGTATAGTATTTTGGTATTTAAGCACTGGGGTCAGACTGCATGGATTCATACCTTAGTTTGCCACTGATTAGATGTGTGATCTTGAGCTTTTAAACTCTATGCCTAAATTGCTTCCTCTGTACAACAATGGTACCTACTTTATAGGTTGTTTGTATTGAATGAGATAATACATGCAAAGCACTATTTAGATCCTAGCATTTAGTAAATGCTCAATAAATGTTAGTAATTATTGGTAGTAGTAGTAATTAAAATTGTAACGGAATATTTTAATTCTGGATCTGCTTTGCTTTAAATACTGCGTATGTTTCTGAAAAGTTAGGTAAAGTTTGATTAATATTTTGAAAGTACACCAGAATCTTATTGTCTAAAGAAATGTGTTATAACCAAACCAGTTAGCAAGAAATATATATTGCATGCGTAGTGTATCAGGCCCTGATTTTATGGATCTTACCATCTACGAGGAGATGATGGGCATTAAATAAATAACTTTTTTGAGGTGTGATGAGTGTTATGAAGTTGTACTCAATACTGTCTGAGCACGTGAACGGGGTGACCTAGCCTATGGAGTAGAGGTGGAGGGAACAGTGGGAATACAGAATGCTTCATTGAGGAAGCATGGCTCAGAAACACAATGAGTAGGAGATCCCTAAGTGAAGGAGAGATTAGGGTTGGAGGGAGGGAGAAGCAGTCAAAGCAGAGGACACATGTGAGAGCCCTAAGGTAAAAAAGCATGGCATCATCGTGGAGGGTCTGAGAAATGTTCAGTATGGCTGATGTAGAGAGAAGCTCTGTGGGGTTATGGAATGAGACTAGATGAGAGGTCAGATTTGGCCTGCATACAGGTTTCTTTGGCCTCCTTACTGTTGTTAATAAAAGTTTGAGTTTGTCAGCATTCACAGATTAGGAGATTTTACATAAAAGTCTGGATTTCTGATTTCCCTTGAAAAATTAGAGAATATGGCAACACCCAAGTCTGTATTTTGGTCTTTATCCTAAATACTATGTGAAGACATTGAAGGGTTTTAATAAAAGCAGGGGAATGACATGATCATTTTAAACTTTTAAAAAATGTGAATAACACTTTGGTTGCAGTGATTATTTATTGAATGAAGAGGAGTAGGAGGGTAATAGGTTAGAAAGGTCTAGGTCACAGAGATATTGCTTAGATCACAGTGGTGATAGTGGAGGAGAGAAATGAGTGGAGAAGAGTGGTTGATTCAGGAGATGTTAAACTATTAAGCTTCACAGACAATGGTGGTTGGTTGAATATGGGGGTTAAGGTAGAAGGATGAGGGAGTCCGGGGTAATTTATAGGTTTCTGGGTTACATGGCCATGGATTACTAAGAAATATACACTAAATTTAATTTATGCTTTAATTTATATAATTGATATTACATGAATTTAATATATTTTCATGAGGAAACCAGTATGTTCCCTTCTATTAAGTAGTTTATAAATAATCCAGAGTTTTAAAACAATATCTATTTACATACACACACCTTCTAAATGATAATGACATAAAATGTGTAGTTTGGCATTGATTATGATAATGTTTTAGCATCTGTGACTTTTGAAGTATCCAAAACAGGAATTGATTATAATGTAAATGAATGTTACAACATACACTGATACACATAAAGTGTGTTCATAATTTGTGTATATAATAGACCTAGATAATTAAAAATTTACTTAATTTTTTTCATTTTTTTGAAACTGATATTTGTTTTATATAATGGCATTATATAAATGGGCTTTGTGGTTTTTTTTTTTTTAACATTTATTTGAACAGCTGTAGGTTTCATCCTCTGATCACGATTTTGTTAGTCTGAATTGAAATCATGAGGGTCAGTTACACGTTTACCTCTGATAGTTTCCTTAAAGGGATTGAATACAGACTTTGGAGTCAGAAGGACCTAAAGTTGTATCTTGGTTCTACTAACTAGTTGTGTGACATCGTACTAGATATAATCACTGTACACCCATGCTGGCCAATATGGTAGCCACTAGTTACGTATGACTGTTGCACTCTAAATGTGGCTAGTCCGGATTGAAATGTGCTTTAGTGAGAATTTCTCAACTTCTTCATGTCATGATTTGTGTTTTTTGTTTGATTCAGTTTTGCTTTTTATTATAAGAGTAGAGATTTTAAATCTCACTATAGCAAATTTAATTTTCTTGCCATTTTTCTTCATCTCATCCCTCTTTAATGCCTTTTTTTCCTATCCTGTTCTTTACTTAGGGCTTTCTGCTCCTGTTTGGGGGAGGTCACATTGTTTTATCCTCTAATACTGTGGTCCCCAACACGTTAGGAACCAGGCTGCCCATCACCACCTGAGCTCTGCCTCCCTCCCTCCCTCATCCACCATGGAAAAATTGTCTTCCATGAAACTTAGGAACTGGGGGGCCACACAGCAGGAAGTGAGCATGAGTGGAGGCAAGTGAAGCTTCATTCATCTGTTTTTACAGACCCTCTGCTCCCCATTGCTGGCATCACTGCCTGAGTTGTCCCCCACCCCCATCTGTGGAAATGTAACCGATCCCCCTGGTGCCAAAAAGGTTGGGGACTGCTGCTCTAATAAATTTGCTGGGTGTTCTGTTTCACTTATATTTCTCTCCATTGCCTCATGGTTATTCTTCCCACTTTCCTTTACTCAGTTGTGAATTATTATGTAAGGTCTGTTTATACTTGACATTTGCCAACAACAGACTGTGGTGTAAATACCTTTGCTGCGTTTTTTGGTCTACTTATGTATTGAGCGAATACCGTTTTTAGCTCTGTAGTTGATCTGTACAGCTTTCAGTCTAGTTTCCTCTGTTCTACTGATGATAGCATCTTTAGTAGTCTCAACTGTTTTGGTGGTGGAGTAGGTTTTTATGTAATTCCCAAATTCAGAGTACATTTGGCAGTACAGATAGTCACTAAGATTCTTTTTTGTCTTGTCCCTCACCACCCAGAATGAAGTGGTTCGTCCAGCTTGTCTTGTACAAATCCAAGAGTTGCTCTCTGACAAAATGTAGCTAGTTAGATAGTAAGGTAAGTAACTGTGGAAAGGGAAGTTGAACAGTGCTCTGACTGTGTGGAAGTCTTGGTCCCATTTTCTCATTGGGACAGATCATTGGATCTCTGAAATAAGGTACAGTTGGGGTAGGGTAGTAGTATGGGCATTTTTTGTTTCATGAAGTAAAGCTTGATTATGTAAAATCTAGATTATAAGTTAGTAAAGAGTTCTTTCAGATTCTGACATTAGCTTTGTGATGGCTCTTATTTTTTTGATAGCCTTGTGTTTTTATCACTTTTTCTGTGTTTCATAGGTATAGTAATTTAGAAGAGATTTTATTTGGGGCCTGCTCACCGGATGATATTTTGTGTACTCTTGTTTAAAGTCTAATTTTGATCCAAAGCAAAATAACAGTGACTTTGCTTTTATTAGTTAAGTGTTATACGATCACTCAATATAGTAGTATGTTTTTCATTCTTTTCAGAAATGAAGAGTATCAGTATGGCATGGTTAAAATGCAGAATGCCAGGGTGTTAAGTCCCGATTTTCATGTTGGTCAGTGAGTATTAGAGATTCGGGAGATGACACTGACACAGGAAAGTGACTCCCAACGCTGGTTTCAGTGTTGTCCTTGCTTGTTGAAGTGTATTTAGATAAGCTATTTAACTTCTCTGTGCCTTGATGTCCTTATTTATGGAATGGGGGAATTGATTGAATCTTTAAAGATTCCTTCTAGCTCATGAATATGAAATACAAGTAATTTTATGAAGTAGGGAACTAAAGAGTGTGCAGTAATTTAGTTTAGACATTACAAATACTGTGAAGGTGAAGTGTATTTTTCTAAATAGGAATTAGTATTTTTGTCTATAAAAATTAGGAGCTTAAATATTATTTTAGAAATGTCTAAAGTTTATTTGTATAATATTATATGATTATTTGTATAATGAAATCTATACCAATTTAAAAATAAAAAAAGAATGAAATGACTGTTTTATACACTCGTTTTTCATTCATTTAAAAGTATAATTTATTGAGCATTTTATATGCCAGTTTGAAGGTAATGGGTATATTTACGAAAGTGTTTTCAGGTGTTATTTGGGAGCTTAGTTAACAATCACACCTCTTCATTTGTTATCTAAGATTTTAGGGTAGATTTTGTGGAAAACAGAGTCCTTGAGTATTGAGGCCTCAGACCCTGTGAAGGCTCTTACTACTCTGAGGCACGATTCTCTTTAAGACTATAATTTCCTAACCTTAATATTGAGAGATGCCACTGAAAATGTCTGTTCTATTCTGTTCTCTATATCTTAACAAGAACTTCTAGGACAAATTATTCAAATAGTTTAAAAAAAAGGGAAATGAGGTAATCTGGAGACTATGAAGAACAATGAAGGCATTGTTTTTCCTTTTGACATTTTTTATATACATATTATATCATCAACCTCTCTTACGTAGATCTCTTGGCCTCTCCTTAGTGATATTGATATTACCGTTAAAAATATTGATCACATCCATTTATTCAAGTATTTTTGAGTATTTATTATGTATCAAGCATTATGCTAGTATTAGAGATTATTGGAGAATATTATAGAAGATTAATTTTGACTGTGGGCACTATTAAAAAATTCAAATCTTAGACTCAAATCTTAACATCTTTCTTAAAGCATAATTATCTTTGGAGCCAGATTCTAGGGATCTTAGAAATACCTTCCCATCTGTGAGGTTCTGATATAGGCATTTAGGTCATAGGCATTTCTTTGAGAGTTTAGATAAGTTATTGCTTATCTTTCCTCATTTTTGTTTTTTTTCTAATATGCAATTATATCATTAATTTTTGCATTTCTGGTATATAGACTGGGTTATCTGGAAATAAGAGGCAAATATTCTTAAGCTTTTTTGATCCAGACCAAGCCCTGGGATCTGAAAAAGTATGCCAAACATTGTGCTAAATTGAGATCTGGCACAATTGTATGTACAGTCAGCACTCTGTATCCATGGGTTCTGCATCTGTGTATTCAACCAACCACAGATTGAAAATATTCAGAAAGAGTAAAGGATAGTTACATCTGTACTGAACATGTACAGACAGACTTTTTTTCTTGTTATTATTCCCTAAACAATACAGTGTAACCACTATTTACATAGCATGTACATTGTATTAAGTATTATAAGCAATCTAGAGATGATTTAAAGTATAGGAGAGAATGTGTGTAGGTTATATGCAAATACTACACCATTTTATATAAGGGACTTGAGCATTTGTGGATTTTGGTATTTGTGGTATCTGTAGGGGGTCCTGGAACCAGTTCCCCATGGATACTGAGGGATGACTGTATTCATATATAGCTGTATATACATATACATATTTACATATAGCTGTATTTGGTTATATTATACATTTATAAAATCATATGTACATACATAACTTTATAAAATTACTTGGTAGTAAGGTGGCATCTGATATGAAGTTTATACGTGTTTGGTATGTATCTGTTATGTATATAATAATAAATGAATTATTTGCTATTAATTTGTGATACCATTAATAAACATTTTCCTTTGTATGACCTAAATATATTTCCTCCACTTAAAAAGATTGGTAACACCTAGGGTAAGGTGAACATCGAGCAGCTGGCTATTCTTGTGCACCGTTTGTGTAAATGTAAATAAATAGAATTTTCATGAAGAGCAGTTTAGTTATATCAACTAATTTAAAGTGCATATTCTTTGATTCAGCAGTTCTTCTAGGAACTTATCCTTGGGAAATCCTTGCATTAGTGCACAAAGAAATGTTCAAGAATATCTCCTGACACTATAAGCTTTAACATGATATACTATAAATTACCCAAATGTCTGTTGACAGGGGATTAGTTAAATGAATGATATATCCAAATATATACAGGGTTTTGGTTTTGTTTTTTAGCTCCTATGGATCTTTCTGGTTACTCACAAAAGCACCACACTATTTTAATTTCATAGTTTTATAATAGTGTGTTTTGATGTCTGGTAGGTTAAATCCTTTGTATCATTCTTGTTTTAAAAGTTATAAGCTTCTAAGCCACAGTAGAGTTCATTAAAAAAAGTTATAGGCATACATAAAAAGTCTTAACAGGTAATGTTGTAATGTTAGTGAATGTCAATGTACTTGTACTTTATCAAATCTTAACATTTTCTTATTTTAGCTGAAGATTACCATCTTCTTGAGGTAAACCTCTATCCTGAGTTGGACATTGTCATTCTCAGTACACAGTTGTATGTTTACATAATATATGTGTTCTGTTGATATAAATAATACATAGTTTTATATGTTTTTAAACATTATATATTTTTCTACAAGCTTTTTTTTCTCAATATTATTTTTATAATTTGTATATGTTGATGTTTTGGGCTCTGGTTCCATTATATTATCCACTTAGCATTGTGTGATTAAACCTCAAATTATTTATATATTCCCTTGCTGATAGATTTTTAGGTTAATTCCATTTTTTTTTTTTTTTGGCAAAAAAACATTCAGTACATGTGTTCTTGGGCACATGTGTTTTTCTTCAAGGTAAAAACTTTGAATTACCAGGTTATAGGATGTGTGCATCATTGACTCTAAATTTTGTTGCTAACAATCTCTGAAGTGGTTGTACCAGTTTATATTCCCACCTGCATCTTCATGAACCATGGTATTGTTAGACTTTTAAAACTCTGCCGACCGGATGCCAATTTCAGTGTGTATTTCCCTGATTACTAGTAAGGTGAAATATTTTTTTAAAAACATATTTATTGGTTGATTGGGTTTCCTAGTCTTTGAGTTGCTTGTTCACATTTTTTGCTAATTTGTGTTTTGGGTTGTTTGTCTTTTTCTTATTCATTTGTAGAAATTATTTACGTATTATGGATGAGTTCTTTGTTAGTTACATGCATTGGACATTTCTTCTTGCTGTGCATGCCTTATATTTTGTTTATGATGTCTTTGGTTTTACAGAAGTTTTAAATTTTAATGTAGTAGAAGTTGTCAGTATTTTCTTTTATGGTCTTGTTTTTTGGGTTTTGTGTAGGGAAAACTTTCCATCCTGAAGTTAGTTTTCTGTATTTTCAATTCTGGTAGTTTTAAAGTTTTGTTTTTCACATCTAGGGATTTAATCTACTTGGTATTGATTTTTGTGTATGATGAGGTAGGGACTGAATTTATGTTTTTCTATATGGGTGCCCAGTTGTCCCTGTATTATTTATTGAAGAGTCTTTCCTTTCCCATGGATTTGTAATGACATTTCTGCCATATACAATTTTTCATATATTCATAAATTTGTTTATGATTTCTCTCTTCTGTTCTCTTGGTTCTTTTGTGTATTTCTGTTGGAACAGCATGTGGTTCTGATAAGTGTAGCTTTAGATAAGTTTTGATATTAGGTAGTGTGGGTTCTTCTACATTCTTCAAAATTCTGTTTGCCCTTCTTGATTCTAAGCACTTCCATTAAGTATTAATTTTTTCATTCAGGTAAAATTTGCTTAACATAAAATTAACCATTTTAGACTGATCATTTAGTAGCATTTAGTACATTCACAATGTTGTCCAGCTATTACCTCTATCTAGTTTGAAAACATCTCCATTACCTCAAAAAGAAACCCCCATACCTATTAAGGAGTCATTCCCGGCTCTTTCTCCTTGCTTCCCTTGCCCCTCCCAAGCCACTGACAACCAACAATCTGCTTTCTGGCTCTATAGATTTACATGTTCTCCATATTTTACATAAATGGAATCATGCAATATGAGACCTTTTGTTTCTCGGTTATTTCACTTAGCATAATGTTTTTGAGGTTCATTCACATTGTAACATGCATTAATACTTCATTCCTTTTAATGGCTGAATAACATTCCTTTGTTTGGATTTATGTTATTTGTTTATGCATTTATCTGCTGATGGACATTTGAGTTGTTTCCACCTTTTGGGTATTGTGAATAGTGTTGCTGTGAATGTATGTACATATATTTGTTTGAGTACCTGTTTTCAGTTCTCTTTGGTATATGCCTAGGAATGGAATTGTTGGGTCTTTTGATAATTCTGTGTTTAACCTTTTGAGGAACTGCCAAACTGTTTTCCACAGCAGCTGAACCATTTTACATTTTCACCAGCAATGTATGAAGATTCTGATTTCTTTATATCCTCTATAACACCTGTTATTATTTTTAAAAAAATTCATTATATCCATCCTGGTAGGTATGAAGTGGTATCTCATTGTGGTTTTGATTTGCATTTTCCTAATAACTAGTGATGTTGAACATTTTTTCATGTGCTTGCTGGCCATTTGTATATCTTTTTTGGAGAAATGTCCATCCAGGTCCTTTGTCCATTTTTGAATGCATGTTTTGTGTTTCTTGTTCAGTCCCAAGAGTTCTTTATACCTTTTGGACACTAGACCCTTATCAGATACATGGTTTGCAAATATTTTCTTCCTTTCTCTGGGTTGTCTTTTCACTTTCTCTATAATGTCCTTTGTTTCACAAAAGTTTTTAATTTTGATGAAGTCCAATTTATTTGTTTTCTTTTGTTGCTTGTGCTTTTGGTGTCATATATAAGAATCCATTGCCGAATCCAAGGTCATGAAGATTCCCCCCCTCCTTTTTTTAAGAGTTATGATTTTGATTCTTATATTTAGGTTATTTATTCATGTTGAATTAATTTTTGTGTATGGAGCAAGATAGAGGTCCAACTTAATTATTTTGTATGTGGTTATGTGGTTGTCCCAGCGCTATTTGTTGAAGAGATTATTTTTCCCCCATTGAATGGTATTGGCACCTTTGTTAAAAATCAATTGGCTATAGATGTATGGGTTTATTTCTGTACTCTCAGTTCTATGCCATTCATCTGTATGTCTGTCCTGATGCAGTATCCACTATTTTGATTACTGTATCTTTGTAGTAAGTTTTAAATTTGGGAAGTGTAAGTATTCTGGCTTTGTTATTCTTTTTCAATATTGTTTTAGCTATTTGGGGGCCACTGGTGATTCCTTATGAATTTGAAGATCAGCTTTTCAATTTCTGTAAAAATGGCTTTTGGAATTTTGGCAGGGATTATGTTGAATCTGTAGATTGCTTTTGGTACTATTGTCTTCTTAACAATATTAAGTCTTCCAATCCATGACCAGGGGATATCTTTCTAGTTTTTAGGTCTTTTTAATTTCTTTCAGCAATGTTTGTAGTTTTCAGTGTACAAGTGTTTCACCTCTTTTGTTAAATTTATTCCTAGGTATTTTATTCTTTTGTGTGGTATTACAAAGATAATTGTTTTCTTAATTTTCTTTTTTGATTTTTTTATATCTGGTATGTCGAAACACAACTGGTGTTTGAGTGTTGATTCTGTATCCTGCAACTTTGCTGAATTCATTTATTGGCTCTAGTAGTCATTTTGTGGATTCTTTGGGATATTCCATATATATATAGGATTGTGTCATCTGTGAATAGAGATAGTTTTACTTCCTTCCAATTTGGATGCCTTTTATTTCTTTTTCTTGCATAATTGTTCTGGCTAGGACTTTCAGTGCAGTGTTGAATAGGAGTGGTGAAAGTGGGCATCTTTGCTTTATTACTGATCTTAGGGGGAAAGCTTTCAGTCTTTCGCCATTGAGTATGACATTAGCTGTTGGTTTTTCATAAATAACCTTCATTGTGTTGAGGAAATTCCTTCTATTCCTAGTTTGCATATATTTATCATGAGAGAGTATTGCATTTTGTCAAATGATTTTTTTTTGCATCAATTGGGATGATCATATGTCTTATTCCCTTCATTCTGTTAATGTGATGTATTACATTGATTGATTTTCTTATGTTGAACCATCCTGCATTTCTGGGATAAAGTCTACTTGCCCATGTATATATTCCTTTTACTACACTGTTAGACTCAGTTTGCTAGTACTTTTTCGAGGATTTTTTTTTTTTTTTTGAGACAGGGTCTCACGATGTTGCCCAGGCTAGTCTTAAACTCCTGTGCTCAAGTGATCCTCCCGCCTCAGCCTACTGGGTGGCTGGGAATTACAGGCATGCACCACTGCACCCAGCATTTTTAACCTTTTTTTTGTTTTTGTTTTTGTTGAGAATTTTGCATCCATATTTATAAGGGTATTGCTCCATAGTTTTCTTGCAATATTTTTGGGTGGCTTTGCTATCAAGGTAATAAAAGTCTCATTTAGAATGAGTTAGTGTTCCCTCCTCTTACTGTTTTAGAAGAGTTTGAGAGGGATTGGTGTTAATTCTTTCAATGTTTGGTAGAATTCACCAAGGAAGCCATTTGTTTCTGGGCTCTTCTCTTTTGTGAGGTTTTTGATTCTTGATTCAGTCTTCTTACCTGTCATAGGTTTATTCAGATTTTCTATTTTTTCTTGAGTCAGTTTTTGTAGTTTGTGTGTTTCTAGGAATTTCACTTCATCTAGATTATCTAATTTGTTGTACAGTTGTTCATAATACTGTTTTAATCCTTTTTATTTTCCAAAACATTGGCAGCAATGTCTCCACTTTCATTTCTGATTTTAGTGATTGGTGTCTTCTCTGTTTTTTTCTTTGTCATCTAGCTAAATGTTTATCAATTTTGTTGATGTTGTCCAAGAACCAACTTTTAGTTTCCTTGATTATCTCTATTGTTTTTTATTCTCTGTTTTGTTTATCACTACTCTAATTTTTATTGTTTTTTTTTCCTCTTCTGTAGGTTTTGGGTTTAGTTTGCTTTTTTTTCTAATTCCTTAAGTTGTAAAGTTACATTATGATGTGAGATTTTCTTTTATGTGGGCATTTACTACTATGAATTTCCCTCTGAGCACTGCTTTTGTTGTATCCCATAAGTTTGGGTTTGTTGTATTTTTGTTTTCATTCATCTATAAGTATTTTCTAATTTCTCATATGATTTCTTCTTTGACCTATCGGTTGTGTAAAGAGTGTGTTGTCTAATTTTCACATATTTAAGAGTTTTCATTTCCCTTCTAATATTGATTTCTAACTTCATTTCCTTGTGGGCAGAAAATGTACTTTATATGATTTAATCTCTTTAAGTTTATTGAGACTTATTTTGTGGCCTAAAATACGGTCTATTCTGGACAATGTTCCATGTGTGCTTAAGAAAAATATATGTATTCTTCTGTTTTTGGGTAGAGTGGTCTGCACATGTCTGTTAGGTCTAGTTGTTTTATAGTATTGTTTAAGTCTTCTCCTTTCTTATTGATCTTCTTTCTAGATGTTTTAGCCATTATTGAAAATAGGGTATTGAAATCTCTATTATTTTAAAATTGTCTATTTTTTCCTTTAGTTCCTGACAGTGCTTGCTTCATATATTTTGGGATTCTCTTGTTTGGTCTGTGTATGTTTGTAATTGTTATATCTTCTTGATGAATTGACTTCCATAGGTATTTTAGAATCAGATTATTAAGATACCATCCTTGTGCTTTCAAATCTCCCTTTAGTGCTTCCTATCGGTAGAAGCTAATAGGAAACCAGCTGAAAAATGGAAGATGTAATTTGCAGAGTCTAAGCCCCATCATCATGAAACATAGGGTATAGAGGAGTAGATTTGGAATTGTATAGAGGAGTGGATTTGAATTGTATAGAAGAGTGGATTTAGAATTGAGGATTTTGGTTTACTCACTGGTGATGTCTGGCTTCCTGGTTTTTGAGTGTGGAGACTTTGATTAGGTCTAGGTGAGCAGTCAAGTAGAACAGTCTATGAGGGGCCTCTTCCTTGTAGAATTGGAGTTGAATAGCCAGCGGCTCACCTCAGGCAAAATGGATGCCTATTGGAATGCCCTTTTCTCAGGAGAACCTTGCTGAATGTTATGACTTGTAGTGTCTTCAGGTAATAGTTTTCCCCCAGGTAGATGAGCAGCAGGAGGGCCCCTTTCAGGAGTGACTAAGGCAGGCCCTCTTAGCCTGTGCTGGAGGGTATACCAGTCCTTAACTCAGGCATGAGAATAGCCTTGCAGAAGAGCAGGTTATATAGGTGACTGCCTTGCTAGGTCCCAGGTCTCCTCCCAGATTCCTGAAAGTGCCTTCTATCTGAGTGTGTAATAATAAATAGTAATTATGGGCTGGTTGACTGCCTTCCTGCATTCTACCTTGTTCTCATCTACCCCAGATTTGGAGTAACTTGGAATTGTAAGCATGTAGGTGGGGTGCTTCTCTATTTTTCAGTGATGTTGGTGGGTCAAGGTTTTCCATTCTATGTTGTTTGAATTGCCCTATCAAGAACTGAGAGGGGGTGAGTTAAAGGCACATGCTTAGGTCTTATTCCCAGAATACTTTTCTGTTAGCATTATAAAGAATTGCTAGAGAGGGATCTTAGATACAGATAATAGAAACCAACTGTATAGCATGTGCAAAAAAGATATTTATGGGAAGGGTATTGGGTTGCTTTCAGAATTAAATTCTGGAGAACTAGGTTTAGAAAGTAGACAGGCATTAAATGAAGCCAGGTACACAGAACCACAGTGAAGATTAAGGAATGGTCACTGTCAGTGCTGCTGATCACTGAGCACTGCTTATGGCATTGCTACCTCTGGGCACTGGATGTTTCTGCTTCCAGAGTGATTTTTTACATTGAGTCCTTGTTTCTTTACATCAATTGCTTCAAGTGTATAGTTCCAGCCAGAGCATCTAATTGCCTGTGCATAGGTGATAGGCCCTTGCCCTTGCTGCTAGACGTTAGGAAGATTAAGTATCTTGAACTTTCTGACTTTGTGGGAAGAGAAGGGATTCTGCTACCAATATACTAATGAATTCCTGAATGTTTTGGCAGCTTAAGAAACATAAAGTAAACTGGAAAGAACCTTATGTTTTATTACAGTGACTTGTAATAAAACAAGGGGATGAAGTTCTTACTTGTGCTGTGCTATTTGGAAATATAGATATAAATAGACTTTCTAAACTCTACATTTTTAGCACTTTCTGTTCAGGAGTTTATAACAGGGGTCAGTACTGCCTCCCCCTTAGAAGGTGCTTGGAAACATGGGAGCATTTTTTGGTTGTCAGAATGATGGGGGTGAGGGCACTGTTGGCGGTTAGTGGATGGGGGCCAGGTATGCTAACCATCCCCTAGTCCCCTGGTGGTTTTGCACAACAAAGAATTGAATTATCCTCCTCATAATGCTAGTAGTGCATTTGAGAAACATTAGGTTATGTGAATCATCTTGATGAGGGACTACAAGTTATTACTGGCCTCCTTTGCTTCACTGTCTGCACCCTCTGGCTTGAGCATTATTTCTTACCTTGCTTTGCTGTTCCCTTTCCTTAGTTCCAGAGACTTGATTCCTTTTGAAGGTCAAAAGAAAATTTTTTTTAAAAGCCTGGCTCCAACACTGTATACAAAAATTAACTCAAAATGGGTCAGAGACCTAAATGAGCTAAAGGTATAAAACTCTTAGAAGAAAACATGGGGGAAAAGCTTCATGACACTGGATTTGTAATTTATTGGATATGACACCAAAACACAGACAACAAAAGAAAAAATAGATAAGTTGGATTTTATTAAAATTAGAATCTTTTATATATCAAAGGATACTATCAACAGAATGAAAAGGCAACCCATAGAATGGGAGAAATATTTGCAAACTTTATATTTAATAAAGTATTGATACCCAGAATATATAAAGAACTCCTATAACTCAACAAAAAGACACACGACCTGATTAAAAAGTGGGCAAAGGACTTGCAAAGATATTTCTCCGAAGAAGTTGTGTAAATGGCCAAATAAGCACATGAAAAGGTGCTCAGCATCACTAGTCATTAGGAAATGTAAATCAAAACCACAATAAGATACCACTTCACACCCATTAGAATGGCTGTTATCAAAAAAATAAAATAATAAGTGTTGGTGAGGTTGTGGAGAAATTGGAACTCTTGTGCATTGTGTACAAGTGTAAAATGGTGGTTTCTCAAAAAATTAAATACAGAATTATCATATGACCTAGCAATTCCCCTTCTGGGTATATACCCAAAAGGAGTGAAGGCAGGAAATCGAACAGATATTGTACACCCATATTCATAGCAGCATTCTTCATATAGCTAAAAGGTGGAAACAACTCGAGTGCCTATCAACAGATGAATGGATAAACAAAATATGGTATCTACGAACAATGTAATATTACTCAGTCTTAAAAAGGAAGGAAGTTTTAGTACATGGTACATCATGGTTGAACCTTGAAGACATTAATGCTAAGTGAAATAAACACTTGGAAACATGGGGGCATTTTCCCATAAACCGCCAGTGTTTATTTCACTTAGCATAATGTTTTTTACTTTTTATTTCACTTAGCATAATGTCTTTGCAAGTCCTTTGCCCACTTTTTAATCAGGTTGTTTGTCTTTTTGTTGTTTGTTTGTTGTTGTGGTTTTCATTTACATTTCCCTAATGACCAGTGATGTTGAGCATCTTTTCATGTGCTTATTGGACATTTGTACAACTTCTTTGGAGAAATATCTTTGTGGAGTTCCAATTTCTCCACATCCTCGCCAACATTTGTCTTATTTTTTTGATAATAGCCATTCTAATGGGTGTGAAGTGGTATCTTATTGGGGTTTTGATTTATATGTAATAAGATACCTTATTATTGTATAAGGTACCTAGAGTAGTCAAATTCATAGAGACACAAAGTAGAATGGTGGTTGCAAGGAGCTAGGGAGAAGGGGCAAATGGAGAGTTAGAGTTTAATGGGTACAGAGTTTCTGTTGTGGAAAATTAAAAAATTCTGGTGATGGATGGTGGTAATGGTTGCACAGCATTGTGAATGTAGTTAATGCTACAGAACTGTACACTTAAAAATGGTTAAAATGGTAAATTTTGTTATGTATATTTATCACAGTAATGATAAAAATCCAAATCCATGTTCTTTATTTCTTACTAGTCTTTCTTTAAAAAGACTTTTACAGAATAAAAATACTTCTCAATACTTGGGTGCTGGCTGATATCAGCAGTCTTTGTGTAGCCAATAGTTGTGGTTCTAATCAAAGTAGCAGTTGGTTTTAAGTGTGACTGGTATGGGGCATTATGATTTGAATCAGGTGGTGCTGGCAGTGTGTGGCTCTTGGTGTCTGTGGGGACAAATCCTATAGCTGCCTCATCCCTATCTTACATGAGTGGTGTGAATCATTCCACATCACTAGGTCTAGTAACTCAAATGGAGTGAATTTAAAACAATGTAAAAGGTAGTTTTAAATGCAAAAGTATACGTTTAGAAATGTGCTGTTAGTTTTTGGGCTGCAGGGCTTGAAGCTCAGGGTAGGGAGCTGTCTTAGTTTGCTTGGTCTGCCTTAACAAAATACCACAGACTGGGTGGTTTAAACAACAGACATTATTTCTCACAGTTCTGGAAGCTGGGAAGTCTGAGATCAAGGTGTGGCCAATTCGTTTCCTGGTGAGGGCTTTCTTCCAGGCTTGCAGACTGCCATCTTCTCACTGTGTCCCCACAGGGCCTTTCCTCAGTGCATGCATGTAGAGAGAGAGAGAAATCAGCTCTTCTCATAAGGCCCCACCCTCATGACCTAATCTAATCCTAATTACCTCCCAAAGTCCCCACCTCCAAATACCATCACTTGGGAGTTAGGGATCCAACATGAATTCTGGGGGGACACAAACATTCAGTCCATAAAAGGGGCAGTCTGAGAGATAATGTCTTAGGAACAATAGGACAAATCTAGGCGGATCACAGAAACAAGCTGTCAGTTTGTGGAGGCTAGACAGAGAAGGAGGATGTGAGCCAATAAGACAATTTAGAAAAACATGAAGAGAGGGAAGGTTCAAAGCCAGAGAATGGGATGGCAGAGCTTTGAGAAATTATCTGTAACGTGGCTACAATAATTTTGTTACTGAGTTCTTACTGCCTTATGTGTATGTAGGCAGGGAGGACTTGATAAAAATGCTGATAGTGCTAATAGCAGCTCTGGCCCTAAAGACTGAATGAGTAATGTTTTATTCCACAGGAACATAATAAATAACTTAATAAAACCTTTTAAAAAATAACATTTAAAATAAATTCTTTTCATATCTTGACAGGTGACCTATAATGACTTTTTATTGTGAACTGATGATGATTTCTTATAATCAACAACCTGGTATATCAGTGCTCTCTGTGGCATCTCTCGTTTATTTGTTTATTATTAATTAATTAATTAATTTAGAGGTGGGCTCTCTAAATGTTGCCTAGGCTGGTCTTGAACTCCTGGGCTCAAGTGATCTCCTTTTGTCTCAGCCTCCTAAGTAGCTGGGATAACAGTCATGAGCCACTGTGCCTCCTCTCCTTTAAGTGGTAACTTTCGATGAAAATATATGAATTTTTGGGAGAGGATCTTTACAATGATCAGAAATCCACTCCAATTTTTATCCTTTATACTTTAAGATGTCAATAAATAGGACCACTTATAATACCAAATCACCCTCTAAGATAAAAAATACAACAAAAGTTTCATAAGATATTGAAGCCAAAAGAAAGAAGAAGTGAGTTACTGTGTGCATGATAGTTTCTTCTTTTTCATTTGGGTTTTATACCTTTTTTAGTTTCTGATTCATTACAGGAGTGCTAGGCTTTGTTTTATTTAGAATCTGTATACTGGGGTAGTGATTTTTCGTATGTTTTTTATTATGTGTTTTTAAACTACAACAAAACAATTTAGAGGTCTTACAATGTTTGTTTTATAATGAGTTTTTATAAATATGGTTCAGCTGTTCCTGTGTCTGCATTGTCAGTGCTTAGATTGTAATCTCAGGCTATGGGGAAGTGTGGGGGAAGAGAAGTACATTGACAAAACATTGTTTTTCCCTTTCAAAATAATTGAAAAAAATTTGCTTGATTAAAAACAAGATACGAAAGAGAAACAACAATTAAAATGATCAGGAAGGAAACAAACTTACACAGCACTGTATATGTTGTAAGGGGGATGAAATGGTTTGGTCAACATAGGTGGCCAACCTATATTAATAGGGTCTGACATATGATGAGAATTAAAGTGGCTCTCCATGTGATCATTCATTCATTTATTCATTAAATAGTTGAGTACTGTGTTTCAAACAGTGGGGATGTAACAGAGTAAGATGTTGTTCTGAACTCAAAGAGCTGAAGGGCTCACAGAAAAATGATAAATATGAAAGTAAGATTTATAAATAATAAAGGGCTATGGGAAAATCTGGAGAATGTTGGATAGTGATAACATCTGGGTAGGGTTTTGAAGAATGAGCATAAACTCATCAGGGAAGGAGAGGAATAAAGGGGATTCCAGGGGAAGGGTTACTGTGTACATAGTCTGAAAGGTGTAAAATTGCAGAATATGTTTAGGGGATGGTCAGAAGCTGCCATATAGGGTATTTTTTGGGATGGCAGGAAATGAGGGCTAGTAAGGGAGCCTGGGTCCTTAGTTTAAATAGGGATTGCCTGACATACTAGGAATCTGGACTCTACTGTTTAGAGAAGAGAGGATAATATTTGTTTTTCCATTTTAACAGAAAAAGAGCGGACACAGCTTGATAAGAGAGTTGTAAAAGCAGTAAAGAACCAATATTACCAATCTTAATATATTTCTAGCCTAAAGAGGTAAGGAGGAGAACTGATATTGATCATTTCAGTAAACATTAATTGCTAGGTGCTAGAGGCTTAAAGATGATGAAGAATTGTCTTTGCCCCAGAGTGTAACTGTCTCATTAAATGCAAAATAGACACTCTTCAGAAGTCAAGGCATTTGACGTTCAATTTTATATAGTAGGTGTTAAATTTTACAGCTGAGGAGACTAGGGCATAGAATTTAACTTGTTCCAGATCACATAGCCTTCAAGTTTCTCTGACCATACAGACCATATAAGTAAAGTTGACTGATACTTATAAATTAGTCTGTAAGAATATAGCCTAAGTAAATATAAGACTTTCATTAGACTTTTGAAATATGCAAAATATATCAGGGATCTTCATTGTTACCATCAAGGCATCTTAAACCTCTGTGGATCCCAGAATGGAACAATTCTTTTTCAGTTGCTTTTTGTTTTTGAGGTCAGAATACAGTCTTTGAGAAGACAATTTCCATTGTCTTCTTAGTTCACACCTATGTGTGAATTGCACATAGTATTATATCCTGTGGATATTCAGTTGTCTCAATACCATTTGTGCAAAAGAAGACTACTTTTCCCATTGACTTTCCTTTGCATCTTTGTTAAAAATCAGGTGACCACATATGTATGAGTCTGTTCTGGTACTCTTTATTCTGTTGTTTAATTGTGCATTTTTATGCCAATACTACGCTGTCTTCATTACTGTAACTCTATAAAAAGTCTGGAAATCAGGTATCTTTCTCTAATTTTGTTTCTTTTTTTCAAAGTTGTTTGAATATTCTAGGTTTTTCACATTTCCATATAAATTTAAAATCAACTTTGTAATTTTTTTATAAAAGCCTGCAGAGAATTTTGTTGGGAATGCATTCAATCTATAGATCAATTTGGGGAGACTTGATATCTTAACAATATTGAGTCTTCTGAGTCAT
This sequence comes from Daubentonia madagascariensis, assembly GCA_023783475.1. NCBI lineage: Eukaryota > Metazoa > Chordata > Mammalia > Primates > Daubentoniidae > Daubentonia > Daubentonia madagascariensis. The sequence continues at coordinate 2,629,361 of JAKFHU010000913.1, read as the reverse complement.
GAACATGGTATATCTTTTCACTTATTTGGATTATTTATAATTTCTTTTACCAATGTTTTGTAGTTTTCACTGTACAGGTCTTGCATGTGTTTTTTCAAATTTCTTCCTAAAGTAATTCATTTTTTTATGTTATTATAAGCGGCATTTAAAAAATTTGCTTTTTGTTCTTTGTATATGGTTTGTGAATATTGACCTTATATTCAGCAATCTTTCAAAACTAAGAAATTTTGTGGCTTTTTTTTTTTTGTAGATTCCACAGGATTTTCACATAATTATGTTGTTTATGAATAAATACAGTTTTACTTCTTTCTGTCTAATCTGTCTGGCTTTTTTATTCTCTTGCCCTATTATGCTGGCTAGAACCTCTAACACATTGTTGAATAAAAGTGATGAGAGTGGGCATCTTTCCCTTGTTCTTGATCTTAGTGGGGAAGAATTCAGTCTTTCACCATTAAGCATGATATCAGCTGTAGGTTTTTAATAGATGCCTTTTATCAGATTAGGAAGTTCCCTTGCACTCCTAGTTTGCTGAGAGTTTTTATCAGGGATACTGGATTTTGTCAAATACTTTTTCTGCATCTATTGAAATGATTATGGTGTCATTCTTTTTAAGTCTGTTAATATAGTAAGCTATACTGTTTGATTTTTGGATGTTAAACATCACTTGGTCATTATATATTTTTCTTTTTTTAATCCTAGAAGCAGTTTTCTATGTTTGTGAGAGATATTAGTTTCTAATTTTATTTATTTAATTATTGTATTTGTCTGATTTTGGTATCAGGGTAATATTGGGCCTCATGAAATGAGTTTGGAAGTTTTTTTCCCTCAGTGTCTTGAAAGAATTTCGATAGAACTGGTACTAATTTTTACTTAAATGCTTGGTAGAATTCACCAGTGAAATCATCTGAACCTGAATTTTCTTTGTGGAAAGGTTTTTCACTACTTACTCAGCTTCTTTACTATAGATTATTAAGGTAATCTACTTCTTGAGTTCACTGGGGTAGTTTTTTTTTTTTTTTTAAACAAGAAATGTAAATTATTGAATTTATGATAAAAAGTTGTTAATAATAGTTCCTTGCTGTCATTTTAATATGTGTAGGATTGTAGTTATGCCACTTTTCCTATTCCTGATACCGGTAATTTGTGGCTTCTCTTTTTTCCCCCCACTTATCAATATTACCGGAAATTTATCAGTTTTATTGATCTCAAAGAACTAGCTTTTGGTTTAGTTGTTTTTTCTCTATTCATCTGTTTTGTATTTTATTTCTTTTTGCTTTTTATTATTTCCTTTCTTCTGCTAACTTTGGTTTTAATTTTATTTCTTTTTTCTATTTTCTAAGTTAGAACCTAAGGTTCTTGATATAAGATCTCCTCCCCCCCATATAGATACTTTTTTTCATATGGCATTTAGTGCTACGAATTTCTGTGTAAGGATTAATTTAGTTTCATCTGCAAATTTTGATGTTTCTATTTTCTTTTCAGTTCAAGGCTCTTTCTAGTTTCTCTTTTTAAGAACAGCTTCATTGAGATATAATTCACCTACCATCCAGTTCACCCATTTAAAGTGCAGAATTTAGTGGTTTTCAGTATATTCACAGTTATATGCAACCATCACCTAATTTTACTTTTGATTTCTTCTGTGACCCTGATTATTGAGAAGTGTGTTATTTAGTTTCCAAATATTTGGAGATTATATAGATATCTTTGTGTTACTGATTTCTACTTTAATCCCATTATAGCAAAGAACATACTTTTGTATGGTTTGAATCCTTTTAAATTTATTGAGACTTGTTTTATTGCCCAGAAAATGGTCTGTATTGGTACATGTTCCATTTGCATTTGAAAAGATGGTGTATTTTGCTGTTGTTGGGTAGAGTGTTTTATAAATATCAGTTCAAGTTGGTTGATAGTGTTGTTCAAGTCTTTTATGTCCTTACTAGTTTTCCTTCTACTTTTTTTTTTAACATCAATTATTGAGTGAAGGGTGTTAAAGTGTGAATTTATGTACTTCTTTCATTTCTATCAGTTTTGCTTCATATATTTTGAAATTCTGTTATTAGGTGTGCAATGTTTAGCATTGTTATATTCTCTTGATATAGTCTGTTGATGTACTGACCTCATTATTGTAAAATGATCCTCTTTATCCCTGCTATGAAAGCTACTGTCTGATATTAATATAGCTGCTCCCACTTAAAAATCTTTATCGAGGTATACTTTACATGCCATAAAATTTACCCATGTAAGTGTACAGTTAATTAGGTGGGAGCTTCAACTGGCCTCCTTTAGGCTGATGATTTCCAAATGTCTTCAGCTGAACCAATGTGCTTTGTTGGCTTTTTAAACTTAGCATGTCTAAAGTCATAATAATTCATCTCTTTCTCACTCTTGCCCTTTATCCCAAATCACCTTTTTTCCCTTCTTTATTTTCTGTCCGATTAATGGACAGTCAGTATAGTGAAAAAATCTATCATCATTAGATTTTCCCCTTTCCTGTTTAATCACTTACCTAAACTTATTGGTTCTACCTTTCTAAGGTCTGTTATATTTGGTTCCTCTTCTCCATATGTATGTTAGGTGCATTTTATTAGGCCGTTGTCATTTTTTGACTGGGGGCTGCTGTGACCTCCTCACTCCTTTTCCTACTTCCACCCTTGTATCATTTCCCTTCCTGCTCTTCCCTGCTCCCAAGTCAATCCTGAGGAGGTGTTCTTTCCAAGATTTAAGTACAGTTAATGGTACAAAAGTGCCATTTTTGAGTTGAAATGCTTTAGTGCTTGCTTTTGTCCTCAGGACAAAGCTCTGCTCATGATTGAGTTTTTGTCTTCTCTGGCTTCCTTGTTATGATCAGTCTATCCTACTGTATTGTACTCTCTCCCACACTGCACAAGGGTATGGCCCTTTAGTGGCCATACCAAATTACTTTTTAACTGTTAATAGTATGCTGTGTCACTACCTCTTTGTCTTTGTACACTATGCTTTCTATGTGTAGAATGCCCTAATCATCTTGGTCTGCCTGGCAAACTCCTATTCTTTTAATTTCTATTTGAAGATCATGTATTTCTTCTGCTATTTCCCTATATAAATCTGCCTTCAAGTCATACTTGTATGGTTAGCAATGACTATTCTTTTCTATTTATATCTTACCATTTCTATAACAGTCCCCGATATTTACTTCCTCTGTTGTGATTCACCCATTTTCTACTTACTTTATTTACGTATTAGATTGTGAACTCCTGTGGGCAAATAATGTATTCCCTGAGCCTAGTTCAGTGCCCCTCACATTTGGTAAATGTTGGTTGATTTTCATTGAGCATTAAGCTGAAAAATGACTGATAACCATTGATTTAACCTGAAATTACCATTAAGTCAAACAGAAATCCTATTACAACCCAAGTTAGAGTAATCTATAACAGCTCTATATGTAGACAAAAATCTTTTAATAGCCAAATAAATGACCTATACCTAACTAAACTTTAAGATAGAGACAGTGAGTTTGTGTTGATGGTCCATGGGCTGCATTGTTAAAATGGGAGTGCTAAAGCTTTTGGTATTTTTTTAGGAACCACATGACCAAAGTAGTTGGATTTGACATAAAATCTTGAGGTTCAATGGATTTCTCAGAGCTTGGCTTTGAATCTTTTTTAGCCTCTTTTATGTGGCTGACCAATTACTTGTATTGAGAAACAGTTGGGCTTCTCTTAACATATTGTCTCAAGAATGGGATTCACTCTTATGGAATGAATGGGGAGCTCAAATGTGATACAGTTTGTCCTGTTTGATTTTTAGCTACAATCAGTACACTGGAAAGTACATGATTTGGCTTAAAATGATAACATTCAGAAAGTTCTTTGTCATTTGTGTAACAGTGTTATTTTGTACAGAGTACATTCATTTGCTATTGTGAATCATCATAGACTGAATTTGTGAACAACTCCCTTATAATAGTTGGCACTATCTTACCTCTTACTTACCTCCAAGTTTAGAGAGTTCTTCCTTCAAGACCTTGAAGTTGTGGCATTTTTTTTTTTTTTGGAAGGTCTTAAATTTTTTTGGGCACTTGCCACTAAGCTGTGTAGAATGCTGTTGTTTCAGTATTTTCTGTACCAGTTGCTAACTATCCTACAGTCGTTTCCTAAAACCATTCTTGGCCTATGTTGTACAGAAGTAACTATTTACATAACTCTTTCAACTGTTTTTTTTTTGTGTGTGTGCTTTCTTGGATTCTCTGAAATTTCTTTTGAATATTATTAAAATACAGGATGTTTGAAAGGGTTATTTAATATCCAACTTTGTCATTAAAAAAACTTGATAATATAGGCCATTGTCATTTATCCTTTAAAAGATAGCATTGCATTGTTGATTCATTCGTCATGTTTTTTAGTCAGTAAATGGGGCAATGGTGAGTTATTCTTAGAATTTAGAGATTAGTTAGAGTCAATTTAGTAAAATTCACTTGTAATTGTTGAGAATAGTTATCTGCCAAAGTCTTTAAGGGCTGTCGTGTTTCTTGATTGTAAATCAGAAGAACATGGCCTGGAAATCTTAGCAAAGAAGTAATTGACGTGCATGAAAGCTGGCATAAACAATGGCATTACCACAGAAGAAAGAATGTATCTACAGAAGCTTGGTTGCATGGAGTCTAGAAAAATGGGGCCCAATAGATAGGAAGGGAAGGAAATTACCTTTACTGAGTACCTGCTGTCTGCTAGGTAGTTTCCTTCCCTTTCTTGCTACACCCTTATTTATAATAATTTGTAGATTCTTTTGCATTTTCTAAGTAGAAATCATAGTGCTTGTGAACAAAGACAGTTTTTTAAAACTTCCTTTTCCTTATATTTTATTCTTGTTTTCATTTTCTTATTTTGCTGACTAGGACTTTTAGTTCAATCATGTAGAAGTTGGGATAATGAGAATCTTTATTGTTTCCCTCATTTTGAAGGGAATCTCATCTTTAATTTCACTTCTAAGAGTGATATTTGCTGTAATTTTTGGAAGATATCTTTTATTAGGTTGAAGAAGTTCTCTTTCTCCTTTGATTTGAACTTTTAATATTAGGAATGAATTTTATCACTTTCTTTTTCTGTTTCTACTGACAGAGAGAGTAAGAGCAGAAGTGACCCAAAGAATGTAATACAACATTTTTTGGGTGCATTGAAGATGGTAAAGCCAATGATCAGAGGCCTATTGGAAAGGCAGGTTTGAGGAAGAGGGAGTTTCAAAGGAAGGGTAAACTTAGCTATCAGTCTTTAACGGTGGGGGATAGAAGAGTGATGTGAGTGTAGAAAGTGGAAACAGCAAGCGTAGTACTCTTTGAAAAAGTATAATGGTAAAAGGAAGGAAGAGGGACATCAATGAAGGTGGAGGTGGAGACAGTTTTGAGGGGATTATTTATTTATTTATTTTTAAAGGGTTGGTGAGACTTCATGTTTTTAGGTGAAGGGTAAGAGCTCTAGTAAAGAAGCAGAGAGTGAATATAAAGGGAAATATTTGTATCCACCTATATTTTTGCCATACAAGATTTCAATGTAATTTTGTGTATCTCTATGTAATTTAGGGTCATCCAGAGTGCTTCCAAACATGGCTTATTTAAGTATTCTAGTTGGAGAAGGAAATCTATTACTATTATTTATTTCTGTCAAATCAACACTCAGATACTGACAAGAGCCTCAGCTGGCTTAAGCAAGGTAGATGTTAATTTCTGATCATGCATATAAATTCTTCAGGGCAGTTTCAATAAGAGAGGCTGAGTAGTAGAGTTTTTATTTAGCAGAAGCATGTGCCCAGCTTAAAACTTGAGGGCTCTAAGACGAAGGAAAAAGAAAGAAAAGACACTGGGAGACAGTTATCAGTATCTACACAGTAAGTAAGAGACAAACTCTTAAATAAAATTCATCTCTTATGTGAACAGGCAGTATTTGCATAGTGTTTAAGAAGTCAAAATGCATTTGTTTGTAGCTAGGCTCTCTGCTTACTAGCCTATGACCCTGAACAAATTACTTAATTTTTCTCTTTGTGCCTTAGTGTTTTCGTAATAAGGTGGAGTAGTATGGTGTTTAATAGAGAGTACCTCATAAATTGGTAGGAGAATTAAATAACATAATCTACATAATTGACTAAACCATTGCCTGGTACATCTAAGCCACAATTACTAGTTTTATTGTCATTTGCCTTTGCTTTTCAAGGACCAGCCATGTGTCAAAGGACAAAATACAAAAACAAAAAAACAAAACAAGACAACAAAAAAAACCAACAAACAAAACCTTATGTTACTTATGGGATATCGAAAAGTGAGTTAAATATTAAAGATACAATTAAAAAGAGTAATTTTGAAATATCATGAGAATTTGTAGATTCAAGACTAGATTTTATTGGAAGCCTGGGAACGTATTCAGAGTCAGTGCAACTTCAAAAGTTGAGTGCATAGTCTTCCACAAGACCACTCTAACTTCTGACACCACCTGCAAATTCAGAGGGCTTCCAATAAATACTACCTTTAGGTTTGATAATTTGCTATGGGAGTCACAAAACTCACCGAAAACTATTAAACTCACGAAAGGATTACGGATTACAGGAATACAGATAACAAAGATACAGATTAAAATCAGCAAGGGAAGAATTGTATAGGGTGAAGTCCAGGGAAATTCCAGATGTGGAGCTTGTGGAGTCAGAACATGTTCTTCCAGCACCAATGTGTGAAACTACACATGGAGTATTGCCAACCTGGTAAACTCACCTGAGCTTCAGTGTCCAGAATTTTTATGGGGGCTTCATTATGTAGACATGATTGATTGATTGCTTGGTTGCCTATGTGGTTCAACTCAGTCTCCAAATGGACTGATACTGTGTGACTCAGAGCCCTCATCCTAAGTCATTGTTGGCCTTTCTGACATGGCCAACTTCCCTAACACTATTAGATATGGCCAACCCTACCCTGAAGATTTGGTGTGGCCAGCACCCCCCATAAACAAGGGCACTTCTCTCCAGTATGACAGATTACCTCCCAGAAGCTGAGGACAATGCCTAGACTTCTTGTTGGGCAAGGCCAAATTCTGTACTATACAGGAAGATATAAGCCACTGGTGAAAAGGAAAAGATTTTTACAGGTGGAAGCCCAACATGATTGTCTGTTGAAGATGTCAAAGTTAAAAAAAATCTTGAAAATATGTAAGTAAAAGAAAGATCATTCAAGTGAAAATAAAGCCCAAAGGAGGTGACTCAGCTGGTGTAATTTAAAATCTATAAATTTGGCTGCTAAAGCAAAATTCGAGAAGACGTTTGAATGGAAATGAAAATAAAAATAAAATTCTGAGTAATATAGGGAAGAAAACTAGCTAGGAAATTCAGTGTTACTAAATGATTGTGAAAAGATACTCTTAAGGAAGAAAGGAAATAATGTATATTCTTTGCTTTGGCAATTTGTGAGGATTGTTGCATTCATTTGTATTTTGGAACAGAGAGGTTAGAAGAATTGAAATAATGGTTTATGTGTGTATGGAACATTATAATTTACTAATGTTTATCAACACTTGGATAAACTAGTGGATCCAAGGTAAGTAAAAGTCCTTAGTAAAAAGTATTATAGTACTTTTAAACTGGTATAGTCAAGGTAGTATTACCTGTTTTCCTATCTCTGTTGATGAAGGTACCGATCTTGGAGGTTTTTTAGTGATTGTGCTAGGTTGCAGGGTGAGTCAGGGGCAGAGCTGGAACTAAAATCTTTGTCTCCTGACTTTTGGGTTAAGTACACTCCTCCCCCCCACCCCCCAGCTACAAAACAACGATTCCTCTTGGAACCCAGCTAACAGAAGGTCTAATTGAATTCCTGGGACTCTGGAATTTCTCTTAAGGACTAGACTAGTTGGTCTTTGAACTCTAGGTGATGTTGGTTATTCTGAAGTGCAAATAAATTTATAGATTATTTTGATTTAAAAATGTCTTTGAATAGGGCTCTTCGCAATATCACAACATTTTAGGTTCTCATGAGCAAGGTTTGACTGCCATAACAATAACTGAAGTGGGATAAGGTGACTGGGGCTTTCCTCTAGATCACTAAAATTTAGAGGGTTCAATTTTTTATTTTTAAAAATAATTATAAAATTGTGTAATATGTAAATTGTTTACACATACATGTTGCTATCAAATATACTTCTTCTCTTGTGGAGGAATAATTGATCCTAGCATTTAGTTAATAAGAATAGTAAATGAAAATAGAAAACTATCACATGGCAACGTTATTAATAACAGGGTGTCACTGTAATGCCATGTCATGAATTTTAGTATGGATTTTAATATTTAATATGCATTTATGGTTCTTAAACTGAAGTCAGAATTGCTGTTCATAGCTCTTTTGACTGTTTGTAGCCTCAAGATGGTCCATAGACTGTCTATATCATAATCACTTCAGATGGGGTCTTGGAATCCGTGTCTATATTTAAGTAATTTTGAGCACTTATTGTATGCCAGGTGTTATGCTAGGCATTGAGGGATATATTGGAACAGAAATCACATAGAGTCTCTGAACTTATGGAGCTTATGGTCTTATCAGGAGAGACAGACATTAATCAAAGAATCACATGTGATAAGTACTAAGGTATATGATGCCATGAGATTGTATATTAGGGAGATTTATCTAATCTGGGAGATACCTGAAGAAGTTATGATTGATCAATGACTTGAAGGTAAAGAAAGAGTTGTCAGAGTGTTTTAAGTAGAGGAAACATCATGCATGAGGGGCTATTGGTAGGGAAGAATATGGTGTGTAAAAGAACTGAAAGAAGTTATGTGGCTGTAGCACAGAGAGCTAGAGGAAGTATGTGTGAGATGAAGTTGGACAGATAGGTAGAAGGCACACCATACAGGATTTCTTAATAGGCCATAATAAAATTCCTTGGGATAAGGGAAGCCATGAAGTATTTCAGTGAGAGAGTGGGGTAGTCTGTATAATTTCAGAAAGCTCATTGGGTCTATAGTGTAGATGGAGAACAGCTTGCAGGGAGGCCAGAGTGAATGTGTGAAGACTACTGGAAGGCTATTATTGTACTAGTCCAGGTAAGGCATGATGGTAGACTGGTTCACAGTTGGTAATGTTGGAGACAGAGCAAAGTAGATAGCTGTGAGAAGTGTTTAGGGGGTAAAATGAGAGTAATTGCTATTGAATTTGATTTACAGGGTGAGAGAAAGAGAAGTAAGATTAGGGTTTTTATTTGAGAACCCTTGTAAATACTAATAAAGTTGCCATTTGGTGGGATGAAGACGACTGGCTGAAAAGTGGGTTTTAGCGACTAGAAGTAACTGTTCTATTTTAGATTTGTTAAGTGGAGCCCTCAGGTAAGGCAATTAGATACACCATTTTTGGAGCTTGGGTGAAAAGTTGGAATTTTCTTTTTTCTAAGTGAACAATGCTATTTTATTTTTGCGTATTACATTTGAGTCCTTTTTCACACATGGCATATTTAAAAAAATAACAGCTGTAGTCAAAAGAGACTGTGGTTCAGGAGTTTTACTTCCTATACTTTTGTGCTGTTGTTCAGGCCTTGCAAGAGGATTTTATAAAGGCCTGCTCAGGCTCTGCTCTAAGGGAGGCCATGTAGGCCGTGTGGTCAGGGCAGAGCCCTCCTGAGGCCACAGAGAAGCAGCTGAACTGGAGTGGGCTCTAGGTTGTAGGGCTCCCTGGGAGTTTGAAGTTGGTTAGCCTGTTTCCAGGGACTCTGAGCAGTTTTCAAGCCATCCAGAAACAAACACAAAGAGGGCCCTCTGAACAGATAGTCTCTCCTCATGTCCACTTTTCCAAAGACTAAGGCAGTGGTCTCCAACCTTTTTGGCACCAGGGACTGGTTTCATGGAAGACAGTTTTTCCACGGATGGGGCATGGGGGTGGTTTCGGAATGATTCAAGCACATTACATTTATTGTGCAGTGAAACCTCTCTGCTAATGATAATCTGTATTTGCAGCCGCTCCCCAGCACTAGCATCACCACCTCAGATCATCAGGCATTAGATTCTCATAAGGAGCGTGCAACCTAGATCCCTCACATGCACAATTTACAGTAGGGTTTGTGCTCCTATGAGAATCTAATGCCTCTGCTGATCTGACAGGAGGTGGAGCTTATGTGGTGATGTGAGGGATGGGGAGCGGCTGTAAATATAGATGAAGCTTCACTTGCTCGCCTGCCCACCTGCCGCGCAGCCCAGTTCCTAACAAGCCACTGACCAGTACGGGTCTGTGGCCCGGGGGTTGGGGACCTCAGGACTAAGGCTTATGCCCAATATAGGTATGTGGGCTGAGGGCTGCTGTTTGGGGTGACTTCCCAGGCTCTGAGTTTGGGTATCACATGAAGAGTTCAGGAGTTAGGGTCTTTAGGTTTGCCTTAGAAATTATAGGTGCACTGGATATGAGTGCTGTTCTGGTTATGTAGATAAAGGGCAGTGCTGGCAATGGAGTCAGAACGGTAGAGAGAGGGCACAGCTCTCTGCCAATTCTACCTGAAGAGAGGTAGGCCCCATCTTAAGAGGACTTGGTACTCTCTGAATCCTTGTAGGTTTGCCCATAAACTGCTTCTGTCACTCAGTTTAGGAAAGTCAAGAAGTTACAAGAGGTCACTGAGTATGGGTACTGGCCCCTGAGGACACTGATGTTAGCCTGAATCATTAAGTGGCTAAGTGTGTGTGTATATGGTGGTGGGGCATGGTGGTGATGAGGGTAGGTGGTAAGGGAAGGAAGGAAACTGAGTTAAGGACTTCTCTGGACTTTTCAACCCATGTGTCATCTCATCCAGTCCTCAGCACAATCTTGTGATGTTGATGGCGACTCTGTTTTTACAGATGAGAAAAGGGGGCTCAGAGAGGTGACATGTATCTAATGCACTTAGCAAAAAAGTGGCAGTGTTTTACCATGGGCTTGGCTGATGGCACAGAGGCGTTTCCTCATTGTGCTCCGTGGCATGTAAAAGGGGTATGTGGAAAAGGGGACTATGAATGACTAAGTAATTTTGGGAAGTATTGTGTTAGGCATCTCTATTGCAGAACTTCCCAGGGCATTTTATTAATAAAATGCCCATGTGCTTTGTGAAGCTCTGAGAGAGGGGATATAGTATGTGTTAATGGCCTGTATCCCTTGCCTACCTCAGGGTGGGCTATAGAAAGTGTTATGTGATACCCGCCTGTGGAGGTTCACCGGTGAGTCAAGCTGCCTTCTAGAGTCATGCCTGTGAGCCATTGCAAACGTGGTGGGGGGTTCCACATGCCATTCAGCAGTAACGGATTAACATGGTGCTTGGAGCAAGAAATGGAAAGCTTGGTTTTCTGTGGAGACCCCCCCCAACTTGTCATCAGGACAGAAACTGCCCTTGAAAGAACTAGTCTTCCTTGTATGATGTTGCTCTTCCTTGGGGCTCAGTCCCAGGCCCCCTGCTTTCTTCAGTCTTTGTTCATGCTTACACAGTAGGTAGGGAGTTGAGAAACTTCTCAGCTGGAAATGACAGAACACCCAACTTGACAGTTGTTCCATAGAATCCGAAATCTGGGACAGGCAGTTGAGGGCCCTGGCAGTACCTCAATGATAGCGGGCACTTTCCCTCTTTCTCTTCTTCTGTCCTGAACCATGTTGGCCATTTTTTCTCAGGCTTGTGGCATTTTGGTTGCAAGATGGCTATCATAGCTTTAGGCTTCACAAGTACATTTGAAGACAGGAGTAGGTGGTTGAGTAGGTTTGGACTTAGCAGCTAAAAGGCCTATTTCTCAAGTGGCTCTGTCCAATTTTTAATCCATAAAGGAAAATATTTCCTGGTAGTCCCCTTTTTTCTCTTTGGTTGAAATGGAGTTATATGGACACCCCTAGCTGCAAGGGCAGCTGGGAAAGACTTGATTGGCATAGGTGGATTATGATCTGTTCTCTGGGGCTAGGTGCAGTGTTTCTTTGCTGGTTAGAGGTGTGGCAGGGGGCGGGTCAGGGATTGGAAGGCTCTTGGGTTGTTTCTGCCTTGGTTATCTTAAATAAGACTTCATTCAACACTTGTGTGCTAATGATGTTCTTATCTGCCTGAGTCTTCTGAACAGGTCAGCTACATGTCAGTTCCTCTTGGATTCACTCAGGAGTCAGCCTTGGCTCTTCCCTGCTGTACTCCTCCCACATCCAATCTGCCTACAGGCCCCATGGATTCTTCTTCTCTACTGGATGATCTTGTGTGTTCCTGACTCTTTAGCCTTGCTGTGCCCCCTTTTCTCCCTTTTCTCTCTCCTGTTTTCTTTATCAGCACCTCTCACTGCTAGCAATCCAATTTTCTTTTTCTCTGAGCCTTTAACGTTTTATTTTAATATTATATTTTAAATTGATATTTTTCTCTTTTAGTGTACAGGTTTATGATTTAACTCATGTACACATTTGTGTAACTACCACCATAATTCTTTATGTAACAATTCTATCATCCAAATAATATCTATACATCATAATTTTATCATCCAAAAAATTCCCTTGTGTATTCCTTTATGGTTAACCCCTTCCCGTATCCATAACTCCTGGCTACCACTGATCTATTCACCATCCCTGTATTTTTGTCTTTTTTGAGAATGTCATGTAAATGGAATCACATAATATGCAACCTTTTGAGACTGGCTTCTTTCACTCACATAATAATGCCTTTGAGATTTATTTAAGTTGTGTGTATCAATAATTCACTTCTTTTTATTGTTGAATAGTATTCTATAGTGTGGATATACCACAGATTAACTCTTTACTTGTTGAAGGACATCTGGATTATTTCCACTTTTTGCCTACTGTAAATAAAGCTGCTATAACATTTGTGTATATGCTTCCCATTTTTTTATTGTGGTAAAATACAATTAATATAAAATTTGTCATCTTAATCATTTTAAAGTGTGCAGTTCAGTGATATTAAATACATTCATATTGTGCAGCTACCACCACCATTCATCTCTAGAATTCTTTCCATCTTGCAAATTTGAAACTCTGCCTATTAAACAGTAACTTCTCATTACCCCTACCCCAAGCCCCTGGCTACCACAATTTTACTTTCTGTCTCTAGGGTTTTGCCTTCTCTAAGTACCTTGTGTAAATAGAATCATATAGTATTTATCTTTTTGTGACTGGCTTATGTATAAGTTTTTGTGTGAACATAAGTCTCTTCATTTCTCCGAGATAAATGCCCAGGAGTGCAATTACTGGATTTTATGATAGTTGCATGTTTAGTTTTTTAAGAAAATACCTACTTTTCCAGAGTGGAAAAGTTTACATTATTTTACATTCTCATCAGCAATGTTATATCCAACCATCTGCAGATTTTGAATTAAATTTCTGGAAAGGTGACTCTGGTCACTGTTGAGTTAGGTGTTTACCCTTAGAGTAGTCATCATTGGCTGATTTGGGAAATAACGGTTGACAGTAAGCTATGCTATTTTCAAAATTTAAAGTTTTAAAAGCGTATACTTCACTACATAAAGAAAAAGTTCCCATCCTCTTATCTTTCCCTCTTAGCTTTTTCTTTGGCCCTATTTTTATATTTTCCCCCCCTTTCTGGTGCTTAATTCTGTTTTTTACTTTCTCTCCATTTAGTTTTTACTGGTCTCTATTTTTTGCGTGTGTCTATGGTAATTTACTCATTGCTCTTTTCTCTGTTCTTACTTAGCCCTGAAATTATAACTTTGTTTCTGGGTTTCCTCTTTCTCTACTGTGTAAAGTGTTTGCCCTTCAGCATCCTGGGTTCATTTTCTTTCTCACACCAAGTTATATTTATTCTGTTCTTTGGGCAGACCTAAGTCTCTCTCTCTGATAATTCTTACCTTTTAATGGCAAAAGAAGAAAACAACTATCAGGGTTTGATGGAGGAACCTTTAAGTTCCGTGTTTAAAGGCTGAAGTTCTTAAGAAGGCCCACTCTTACCAGTCTTTTTGTTTTCTCCTTTTCTCACAGGGAAGAAGAAGAACGTCTGAGAAATAAAATTCGAGCTGATCATGAGAAGGCCCTGGAAGAAGCAAAAGAAAAATTAAGAAAGTCAAGAGAGGAAATTCGAGCAGAAATTCAGACAGAGAAAAATAAGGTAGTCCAAGAAATGAAGATCAAAGAGAAAAAGCCACTGCCACCAGTCCCGATTCCAAACCTTGTAGGAATAAATGGTGGAGACCCAGAAGATAATGACATAAGAGAGAAAAGGGAAAAAATTAAAGAGGTAATAAGCTGAGATTTATGATACGGAGTGGTTTTGGATATGCATTTGATTGGAGAGATATATATACACAAACAGACACACACACACCCTACAATCTATGTTGTCACACTTTGATCTTGTGATCTTGTTTGTTCTTGGGTCATAGTTGTAGTTCACTTTCCAAGTTGGAAGTAAGGACTATAGAACTAAGTCTCTTTATTAATATTGATTATAATATAATTATTGGACACTTAAAATATTTGATATAATATTGTTGGATGGTTATGTTACTCACCTTGTGTTCAGAGATCTTTTGAAATTCAGCATTTTATAAATAATAGATCCATGTATAATTTCTCATTGAATAAGCAATTTCTTAAGTGTTCAGTTATAAAAGACTCTGCTAGATACTGTGAAAATCTCATAAACATGCTTCTAAAGAGTTAGTATTATATCTACAATCTTTTAGGGAACGTGTCATTATACCTACCCCTCAGACATACTGTAGATTAAAAGCATCTTCCTTCCAAAGAGTCTCCATGAATTGAAGAACAAGGAAGAATTGATCTCAAAATTTTTAGTGTATTTAGCCTGAGAAGTGTTTCAATTTGTTACTCTATAATTACTTAGAGAGAAAAATACCAGAGGGGGGAAAATCTAGTGAATATTTGAGTTAAACTTTGTTAATTAGAACTCATGATAATTCTGGGTGGAGTTTGCAATTATACTGCCTGCAAAGACAAAGGTTTTGTCAGAGTGCAATAGCATCGGTAATATTTCAGAAGGCTTGTTTATCATAAAATAAGGTTTGGTTCAAATAGTCAAATATCTATTTGGATATATTCTAGTAATGTAGACAGAAGGTTTAGCAGATATTTTAAGCTTGGCCCTATAAATTATTATAAAAACTTGATTGATGGAGTCAGTAGGAATACACTCTGATTTTACCTCACCTGTAGAGTTTTATGTTTTATATACAGACTGCTGAAGGCACTTTCTTTGGACAGTGTTGGGGAGACATTGATAGATTTTTTTTTTCAGATGCCTGACTTGCTTTATTGAGGTGTCATAATTTATTGAAATACTTTCTCATATACATAATGAATGATTCAGATGGTTAACCATGTGTGTTTACAGGACCTCAAGACAATCCTCATGCTCAGTAATTTGCTAGAAGTACTCACAGAACTCAGCATATAGAAATACATTTGATGCTACTTTATCAAACTTATATCTTCTTACTTTACTGAAGTCATTATTAATTCTGGTAGCTTTTTTGTAGAGTACTTGGGATTTTCTTTATACATAGTCATGTCCTCTCTGAATAGAGGTACTTTTCCTTTTTGATTTTTAAACCTTTTATTTTTTTTTCTTATCTTACTGCAGTGGCTAGGATTTCCGGTACATTGTTGAAAAAAGATATGAAAATGGACATACTAGATTTGTTCCTGACTTTACAGGTTAAGCATTTAGTCTTTTACCATTAAGTGTGATGTGTCAGGTATAGGTTTTTTGAAGATGCCCTTTATTAGGTTGAGGATATTTCCTTGTAATTACAGTTTACTGAGAGTTTTTATCATGAATGAGTGTTGAATTTTGTCAACTTCTTTGTCTTCATTTTTGTCTAAATTATTGTATGGTTTTCCCCTCTTATTCTGTTAACATGGAATTATATTGATTGGTTTTTGAATGTTAAATTAGTCTTATATTCCTGGGTTAAATGGTACTTGGTCATGGTATAGTAGTATCCTCCTTATATATTGCTAATTTTTATTAAGGAATTTTATATCTGTGTTCTTGAGATATATTGGTCTTGAGTTTTTGTAATGTCTTTGCCTAATTTTGGTATGTGAGTAATGCTGGCTTCGTAAAACAAGTTGGGAAATGTGTTTCAATGAATAGTATGCTGTTAAGTGAAAAGATTTTTGATACACGACAATCTACTATTATATAATTCAGCTGATATATAATTAAACACTCTGCTATTGTATAGCTCAGAACTCCTTGTATTGTAAGAGACTCAGCTCAAGCTAATTGATATAAAAATACTTGTTAGTTCAGTGGCTCTAAGCTAGGGCTTCAGGCTTGGTTGAATCCAAGTCTGTAGATGTTATTGTCAGTGATATACATCTGTCTCTGTCTCTGTCCTTTTGTTAGTTTCTCCATGTTGGAAGAGAGTCCTTATCAGCTCCAGTATTATATATTACATAGACCTTGAAATCACAAGATGAGAGAGTCCCTCTGTCTCCTAGTGCCTATAACAATATGTGTAAAAAGAACTTGATTGTCCCTACCTGAATCACATGCACGCGGTCACTGTCTAGGGCAGAAGTTGGCCAACTACAGCCTGTGGGCCAAATTCTGCCTGCTGCCTATTTTTTGAAAATAAAGTTTAATTTGAACATGGCCATGTACATTTACTTACATATTATCTAGGACTGCTTTTGTGCTACAACAGCGGAGTTAAAGTTTGCTGATCTCTGGTCTGAGGGTATAGCCAGGCTGAGTTAATTGGTGGTAGAAGCATGGCCCTTTGACTGACAGCTCTGTCATAATCATAGTGAGGTAAGGGGAGCTGTTCCCCAAAGGACTGACGGTTCTTAAAAGGGAAGAATACCAAACAGACATCTTCCTCCCAAAGAAAAAGAACGTGTCTGTTACACCCATTTTTTTTGTGTGTTGTGTAGGTTGAGATTAAACATCATTATGTGTGTTTTCACACTGATACAAATGTTAATTATACTAATGGAAGAGGTCTAGGAGAATGGGTAAGGGTATAGTAATAGAACTATAAATTACATGAAATATAAAAATAACAGTTTGTGAATAATTTAAATTGATGGATTATACTTTTTCTCTTAGATGATGAAACATGCCTGGGATAATTATAGGACATATGGGTGGGGACATAATGAACTCAGACCTATTGCAAGGAAAGGACACTCAACTAACATATTTGGTAAGTTTACTTTTTCTAATTACTGTTTCTGCCTCCATCTTTTAAAATAAGACCTAGCTTTTTAAAGTACTTTCTAAAATCTGAGTATTTCTGTGGAACTATAATTTGAAGAAATGTGTATGTTTTTTGCAAGTTTCGGTCAAGATTTAGTTTTAATTGCTTTGGAATACACAGATGTTGTAAATTTTCTGTTTACATATGGATGCTTTAGTCATTCATCTGAGTATTTTGAAGTTTTTTCCTACATTTTTTTTTTAATGTCAGGAAAGGTGGGCACCGATTTGTAACTTCTTCTTCGACACATTACCAATTATGATACATTATAGAGGAAGAGGGGAAGGATGGGAAATTCCAATAGTGCTGTGTACATTAAAAAAAAAAAAAAAAAGTAACATGCCCATGGTGATTTTGTTGGCAAATTGAGTGGGTTATGTTGTACATTCACAGTTCCTAAGGAAAAAATAGCAGTACACATGAGTGGAAATTTGGGGAAGAGCTGTGTTCATCTTGAGTTTGTTCTTTCTGCCTCTTTTGAACTTAGTCCACTTGTAAAATTCTCAGTTTAACTGACTCGAGGAGTAAGTTAACTTACTTAACTAGTTTAACTAACAACTTTTACTAAACCCAAAGATAAGTCGTGAGAATTGTCTAGCTACTTTTGTAGTCTTCACTCCTTTTAAATGCTTCTTGATGTAATAGTTGTCTTTTAAGTAACAATAGGTGAAGGCAAGAAATGATACATATACATAAATGATACATATAATTGTATGCAATACAATTTTCTTTATTACTTAAAGAACACCATCACAGTAATACAAATAGCAGCAATTATCTTTGTGACACTGTGGAAGAACTTTTCTATTGCTGTGGTTTCCCTTATAATTTGTTGTTGCTTATTTTCTGTCAAAAAAAGAAAATGTCTTAAAAATAATTTCTCCTGGGTTTGAGAGATATGGTGGAGGAGTAGAGGGAAAAAATTTCATTTAGGTAATCAATGACTACCAGACATCTCATAATATGACATTTAATTTATCAGCTATCACATAATGAAATAAAGCATATTTCCTCAGCGGAGATTACAGATTGGAAAGTTTCCATTGCTTTGTGGATGTTGCAATATGAGGCATTAGTGCACTTAAAGACATTATATTTAATAATTAATTAAAATTAGATCCCTCTTCAACTAAGTATCCCTTTGTATTAAACTCAATGATAAACTGTGAGCCCCTCTAAAGGATTCCAATATAAACATGTATTAAAAATAAGAACTGGATGTTAATTTTTTACTTTTTTCAAACCATATTTCTCAGAACACCTAATGTGTTAACATTTATCAAATAGATTCTAGTCCTGATACTGCTTTAGTAAACTTTAAAGAGAAAAAAATTTAATTTCATCACTTGAGAAACATTTATTGTGAGAAGAAAATTATAGTGAAGTGGTAGAAAAAGCAAAAGTTCAATGTGCAGAATTTTCAGTAGTCAGAATTAGGTGCTTATATTTTCACTGAATTTTTTGAGTGGTTACAGTTTTTTTCTAAAATTTAAGATTTTGTTTTCTACTTACTTTGTTTCTTTTGTGCATCTCATGTTCTTCCTAGTGAGTACAATTTGAATTTTTTAAAAAAACCTCTGTTTATCTTTTTTTTAAATAGAAAAGGTCAAAGAGAAGGGTAGTAGTTCTCAGTGTCTCGTTTGACATCCCAAATGCAGTATGCCTTTACAGAATCGGAATGTTAGAGTTAGAAGGAACTTTAAAAGTCCAGCCTCTCTATTACTGTAGGAACTGTACAGGTGAGTAATGAACTTTTATTTGCAACATTCTGGATTATCAAGAAAACATTAAGTTAAAACTTTTTCCTTTTTCTTAGCCTTGATTATTAAACAGTTCTTTTACTTGGTAACTGAAGTCAGAGTTCCTCTGACTTCTGTCTACTTAGTACTTGGCATCAGAGGACTCTTTATGTGCAGTTAACAGAAAATCCATTGCAAAATGTCTTAAACTAAAAAGGAAGTTTCATTAGCTCAATGAAGTCCTGGTGTAGATCTGATTCCAGCTGATCTTTTTCTTTCTCTCTCCTCTGTTTTCCTCTCTGTGTTGATACTGTCAAGCTGGCTTCTTAGCGGGATGGCTGTCGCAGTTTGAAGCTTCTTACCTTCATGCTGCTGTATCTGTAGAAAAGAGAACATTGTCAAGACGAGAGCACTTGGGTTTTTTAGGAATATCATTGAAAGGCTCATTGTTTCTTGTTGTCTCTGATTGGATTTTGTGCCCATGGTTGAACCAAATGCTACACCTAGAAGGATGGAACATGTTCATTTGGTTTTGCCTGGTTAGGGTCTGTCCCTGATGCTCGTGAGTGGGAAGAGGGAAATGCTACTGGACATAAGATAGCACTGATACTAATTATTCTAACAGTGATTAATAGAATGAATTCTTTTTATTTAGATATTCTAGAGAATGGATAGAGTTTTGTTGGGGATAGGTCTTTTTGCATTTTAAAGAAATTATTTTGATTTGACAAAGAGTATTCTTTGACTTTGCAATGCTTTTTGAAGGGTGCTTTTTATATTCTGTGTGTGTGTGGATAGATGGATGTTTGTGTGTATATGTGTGTGAGTATATGTATGTAAATAAATTCTTTTTGTTATTTCCACCTTAACTGTGATTTGATTTGCTAATATTTTGATGATTTTTGCTTTCATATTTATGAGGGATATTGTTCTGTACTTTTCTTTAACTGTCTTTGTCTTGTTTTGGTATGAGGGTAATGCTGGTCTCATAAAATGAGTTGGGAACTGTACTCTGTTCTGTGTTCTTCTGGAAGAGATTGTTTAAGATTGGTTTTATTTTTTCCTTAAATGTTTAGTATATTTCACTGGTGAAACCATCTGAATGGAAATTTTTTTTTCCTTGAAGGTCTTTAAATTACAAATTCAATGTATCTAATAGTAAGAACCATTCACTTTATTTGTTTCATCTTGGGTGAGTTTTGGTAGTTTTGTGGTTTTTGAGGAATTGGTCTATTTCATCTAAGTTACTGATTTTATGTGGGCAGAGTTGTTTGGAGTATTGCCTTGTCATTTGGATTTCTGTGGCAGCTGTCTAAATAATCCCCTTTCACTCCTAATATTAGTAATTTATATTTTCTTTTTCTTTGCCAGTCCTACTAGAAGTTTATTAATTTTATTGATCTTTTCACAGTTGCAGCTTTTAGTTTCAGTGATCTTTTTAATATTTTCTTTATGTTTTCATTTCTTTGGTTTCTGCTTTTTATTATTTTCTTCCTTTTGCATGATTTGGGTTGATTTTGCTCTTACTTTTCCAGTTTCTTGAAATAGAAACCTAGATTATTGATTTGAGATCCTTTTTTCTATTATATGTATTTAGTATTAGTACTATAAATTTCCTGCTAGATGCTGCTTTAGTTGCATCCCAGAGATTTTGATGTTATATTTTAATTTTCATTCAATTCAGTATGTTTAAAAATTTCCCTTGAGTAAATTGTTTAATTTTTGAGGATTTAGAGATTTGTTTTTACCCTGCTGTTTTTGATTTCTAGTTTTAATTCCATTATGATCAGAGAACATACTTTGTATGATTTCAGTTCTTTTAAATTGTTTTAGGTTTGCTTTATGACCCAGGATATGGTTTGTCTTGGTGAAATTTTCCACTTGTGCTTGGAAAGAATATGCTTATTCTGCTGTCATTGTGTGGAATGTTCTGTTGGTGTCAGTTAGATCCCATTGGTTAATAGGCTAGTTCAGGCTTTCTCCGTCCTAACTTGTTGTCTGTCTAGTTGTTCTGTCAGTTACTGAGAGAGGGCTGTTGAAATCCTCAACTCTCATTTTGGATTTGTCTCTTACTTTTTTTAGTTCTGTCAACTTTTGCTCCATGTATTTTGACGTACTCTTATTAGGTGTTTATACATTTAGGATTGTTATATGTGTTCTTGGTAGCATCACTAAAGTCCTAATACCAAAACCAAGCAAAGATATTACAAGGGAAAGAAACTGTAGACCAATAGACATAAAAATATTTGATCAAATCATAGTGAATCTAATTCAGCAACATAGACATAAAAATATTTAATCAAATCTCAATCTAATTCAGTAATATAGTCGTCCATCAATATCCATGGGGGTTGATTTCAGGAAACCCGAGAATACCATGATCTGTGATGCTCAAGTCTCTTACATAAAATGGCATAATATTTGCATATAACTTAAGCATTTCCTCCCATACACTTTAAATCATCTCTAGATTACTTAGAATATCTAATACCATGTAAATGCTATGCAAAGAGTTGTTATACTGTATTTTTTATTTGTGTTATACTTAATTTTTGTATTGTTATTTTTTATTTTTTCCCCAAATATTTTTGATCTGTGGTTGATTGGATCTGTGGATACAGAAACTGTGGAGATGGCAGCTTTCTCCATTTATTTACATCCTCTTAAATTTCTCTTGATAATGACTTAAAAGTTTTCAGTGTATAGGTTTTGCACATATTTTGTCAAGTTCGTCCACATATAGTTCATATTTTTTGATGCTATTATGAATGACATTTAAAAATTGTATTTATAACTTTATTGCTAATATATAGAAATATAATTGATTTTGTATATTGAACTTGTATCCTATGACCTTACTAAATTTGTTTATTCATCCTAGTACTTTTTTTGTTCCT
Organism: Daubentonia madagascariensis; assembly: GCA_023783475.1. Taxonomy (NCBI): domain Eukaryota; kingdom Metazoa; phylum Chordata; class Mammalia; order Primates; family Daubentoniidae; genus Daubentonia; species Daubentonia madagascariensis. The sequence goes on along the minus strand of JAKFHU010000913.1, from coordinate 2,607,553 downwards.
TTGGCAGAATCTTTAGAATTCTCTTCACAGACAATCATGTACTTAAAAAAGTGAAGACAATTTTACTTCTTCATTTCCAATCTTTATTTTTTTTTTCTTGCCGTGGTGCACTGGCTAGGACCTCTAGTACATTCTGCATAGAAGTGAGAGAGCAGACATCCTTGGCAAGCTTGCAAACTTAGGGGAAAGCATCTGGTCTTTCAACATTAAGTATAAGTTTTTTTGTTTTTTTTTTTTAATTTTTGTTTGTTTCTTTTGTGGTGGTGTTTTGAAATTCTGTTTATCAAGTGAAGAAATTTCCTTTCTGGTCTAGTGTACTGAGAGTTTTTATCACAGATGGATATTGAATGTTGTTAAATGCTTTTTCTGCATCTACTTAGATGATCATATGAATTTTCTTTTATTCCCTTAGTATGTTGAATTACATTAACCAGTTTTCCAAATGTTAAGCCAACCATGCATCCCTAGGATAAACCCCACTTAGTCATGATGTATTATTATTTTCATATAGTCTGTCCTACGTATCCACAGGTTCTGCATCCATGGATTCAAGAGAATTTCAAAACAACAGAGATAAAGATAATTTTTAAATATTTTAAATACTTTAAGTTATTATTCTAAAGAATTTCAAAACAGAGTTAAAGAGAATTCCAGTCTTCATAGATAAAATTTTATTGAAACACAGGCACAACTATTTGTTTATGTATTGTCTACGGTTTCTTTCATGCTACAACAGCATAGTTCAGTAGTTGTGAAAAGAGATCATATGGACTGCAAAGCCTAAAATGTTTACTGTCTGGCCCTTTACCAAAAAAGTTTGCCAACCCTTGATTTATTACTTTTTCAAGACAGGGTCTTGCTCTGTCATCCAGGCTGAAGTGGAGTGATGCAGTCATAGCTCACTGCAGCCTGAAACTCCTGGCCTCAAGGGATTCTCCTACCTCAGCCTTCCAAGATGCTGGGACTATAGGCATGCCCTACCATGCCTGGCTAATTTTTTTCTAATTTTTTTTATAGTGATGGGGTCTTGTTGTGTTGCCCAGGCTGGTCTTACCCCAAGCAATCCTCCGATCTTGGCCTCCTAAAGCACTGGAATTACAGGTGTGAGCCACTGTGCCAAAATGCAAAATGATTTTTAAAAAATCAAAACAAAAACAAAAACAAAGTTGAAGGATTTATACTACCTGATTTTAAGATTTACTGTAAAGCTACAATTGAGGACAGTATGCTTTCTGCATAAGAATAAACGTAGAGATCAGTGGAAAAGAATAGAAATAGAACTGCACATACATGGTTAATTGATTTCAACAAAGGTGCTGAGGTAATTCTATGAGTAAAGAGATAGTCTTTCCAACAAATGGTGCTGGATCTACTGGATATTTATATGGAAAAATGATGAACCTTGACTTTTCCTTAAAACATTGTATACAAAAATTAACTTGAAGTGGATCACAGATCTAAATAAACATAAAAGCTAAAAATATAAAACTTCTAGTAGAAAACATTTGAGAAAATTTTGTGATCTTGAGGTAAGCAAGGATTTTTTAGAATACAAAAGGTGTCAAGTATAAAAGAAAAAAATTGATAAATTGAACTTAATAAAAATGAAAAATTTCTTCTTTCCAAAAGACATCAAGAAAATGAAAAGGCAAGCCTCGGACTTGGAGAAAATGTTTACAATGCATACATATGGATGTATCCAGAACATACAAAGAATTCCCCACCAAAGAAAGTATATGAATAGCTAGTAAGCACATTAGTAATCATGGAAAGTAAAATTCAAACCACAGTGCAGTATCTCTACACACCCATTAAAATGTCTAAAATCTGGAAGACCGACAAATACCAAATATTGACAAGGATAGTAGAGCAACTGTATCTCTCCTATATTGTCATTGTCATCCTATTGGGAGTATAAAATGACATATTCTGGAAAGCAGTTTTTCGGTTTTTTATAAAGTTAAACATAAACTTACTGTACAGCCTAGTAATTCCATTCCTAAATGTTTCTGTGAGGCTCACAAATGAGATCAGATATAGTTGTATTTTCTTAGTAAGTTAGGTTTTTTCATCAATGGTATAAAGAATTTATAAATTGAATTTTAAGCTTTTTTATGTTCTGTAAAAGTTTATGTAGGAGTTATCTTTAAAATTAAAGTAGAATTCATTCTGTGAAACTTTCAAGGTATGATACTTTTATAGTGGGTAGCACTTTGAAAACTTCTCAGTTTGTTTCTTGGTCTGTTTAGATTTTCTGTTTCTTCTTTTATAAGGTAGAATAATACATATTTTATAAGAAAGATCATCAATTCCACTCATATTGTCAAATTTATTGTGAAAATATGCATGAAATAGGCTTTTTATAATTAAATTTCTCTGTATTGTTGCGTTTTTATTTCTTACTTTGTGTTTTTGTATTCTTTTGTCTACTTTTAAAAAATTAGGTTAGTGATAAATTCATTATATATTTCTTTTCATAGAACGATCTCTTGAATTTATTTTGACAGTTTTCTTCATTTCTAATTTGTTAATTTCTGCACTTAGCTTTTCTAATTCTTCCATTTTGTTCAAGTTTATTCTTTATCTTAGTAGAATGTTGAATTCAATTATTTTAATTTGTTCTTATTAAATAGTATAAATATTTTAAGTTACTAGTTTTTCTGCTTTAGTTGATTCCCATGTTCTCATACTAATTTTTTATTGATGTTTTATATATTCTACAATGTCATGTCTTGCTACTGTAATGCAAGGGTAGTATTAGGCCTTTTCGTTTTTTCTAGTTGAAATCTTGAGTTGTCTAGGTAAACAATCATAGTGATAGCCAGTAATTTCAATTTTGCCTTTCTCTTCCTTGAGCTTTTTTAGCTCATGGCACCTTGTGGAACTAACCAGGACTGATACAGAATAGGTGGGTCAGGTCTTTTTCCATTCCAGAGTAGTCAGTACCTTAGAGGAATATGCACTTATAGGACTAAATAACTAGATAACTGAGGGGCATAACTACTACAAAAGTTGAAATAAGAACAAAAACAATATTCTCAAGGATTTAAAGTAAGTTTGATAAATGTTTTGGATAAAATACTAACATAAAAAAATGCATATTCAAGCAATTATGCAAGAGATAGGGGTATATGGGTGATTAAATGGCTTGATAAAGTTTTTATCTTAATAAAAAGCTAAGTAACAAGAAAAGTGAAAGGAAAGTATGTAATAACCCAGAACTAACATCCTAGATAATATCAACATGATGGGAACTGATCAGAGAGAAGAACAAGGACTATATCAGAGTGTGTTGGAGTACTTGTTACTGGAAAGATGTATGTATTGTTAAGTTGAAGAAATTATTAGGAGCGCATGAACAGGGGAATAGCATGTAAGTGAAGGATAGCCATCATAAGAACGAATTTATATAGCTTTAAAACCACCAGAAGAAAAAAATTTTTACCCAGCAGAAAGAGGATGGAAGAAGAAAGAAAAGAAAAGAAAGAATAGTAGATGGAAAATGTGACCTAAGTAATGTTGAATGCTGCTCCTAAAATGCACCAAAAAACCCTGCTGATAAGACAGAGCTGTTAATGCTTAACGTTGTAAGGAGATCACTACTTCACCAGAGCCGTAGTAGCCTTTCAAAGGAGGAAGGACAAAGTTGAGATATTTATTGAGATTTTAAATCTGGTTTAAGATGAATCTTTCTGTTTGGGCTACAGATCATGGTTATGACTGGGTAAGGATCGGGATGTAATATTAGTAGTTTAGAATTGGTAAGGGGAAGATTTTGGCAAGGAGTTCAGAGTTGAGGTATAAATCATTGCTTGATATTTTCTGTTGAAGATTTGACAGGTCTTTCAGGAAGTTCCTGGAATGAACAATAAAATATTTTTTGTGACTTTTATCTTTCTGGGCAAGTCTCCTGGAACAGTAAACTCATATTGTTGAATAAAATGTTATAGTAAAGCCATGTTAATGTAAGCAGTAAGCTGTGTGGATGATTTCCATTCTCAGAGGATAGAAATAATAATTGCATTTGTGGGGTTGGGGAGAACCCATCTGCTGTGATTTATTCTTTTACTACACTACTAGATTTGTTTTGCTACTATTTTATTTAGGATTTTTGCAGTTATATTCGTTAGTAAGATTGGCCTGTTTTCTCATCCTGTGTTTTCATTATTTAGTTTTAGTATCAGGCTGGCTTTGAATTAATCCCTCCTTCCCTCCCTCCCTCCTTCCCTCCCTCTGTCCTTGGAACGTTTAAGATCAGGATTATCTCTTTCTTGAAGGTAGGTACATCTTATTATTTTGGTTTTTTCTACTTATATTTTGTTTTATGGTTTTCTTTTTTAGTATGATTTACCTGCTTTTTGATTGTTGTAGATTACCAAGTTTCTGTTCCACTATGGTTATACATTTATTATTGTTGTATATATTTTTAAAATATATTTGTGGTACATTTATTATTAATTTTTAAATATATTTTTTGTCCTTTTTATGAACTTGGATCAGAAGAGCATGGTTGTCTTACGATTTAGCTTGTCATCTTGAACAATCCTCCTCTTTTCTTGAATTAATCCTCTCTCACTCTTTTTTTCCCTATCTCAGTTAAGTAGGTAGATATCTCATACTCTGACTAGGCAGAAAACTAAGGAAAATTATTCTTTTAGTTTTCCTTTATCTTCCTATTAGTTATCAATGTGCTGTCTTCAGTAAAATTTATTAAACTCTGTATATTAGATATTCTAGTGGGAAAAGTGAACAATTTTGAGTATACTTTTTGGTTTTTATATTCTTACTTGAGTTTACTTTTATGTATACAAAAATTAAAATAGATCTTATATGAAGGAGATATCTTTAATGATAGTTTTTTTTCTTCCCAAACATAGGAAGTTCACAAATGGGTGCTACTATAGTAGATGCTTTGGATACCCTTTATATCATGGGACTTCATGCTGAATTTCTAGATGGGCAAAGATGGATTGAAGACAACCTTGATTTCAGTGTGGTGAGTATATGATTGATAATTAATCTCTTAGATTGACTATGAAAAGATACAGTGTCTAACTGCTATGGTCTGAATGTTTGTGTCCTGCCCAAATTCATATGTTGAAACCTAATCATTGGTGGATGCTATTAGAAGGTGGGGCCCTTGGGAGGTGATTATGTCATGAGGGCAGAGCACTTATGACTGGAATTAGTGTCCTTATAAAATATGCCCAGAGAGCTGCCTTGCCCGTTCCATCATGTGAGGACACAGAGAGAAGTGTGAACCAGAAAGTGTGCCCTTACCAGATACTGACTCTTCTGGTGCCTTTATCTTGGACTTTCCAGCCTCTTGAACTGTGAGAAATAAATTGCTGTTGTTTATAAGCTTTCCAGTTTATGGTATTTTGTTATAGCAGCCCGAATGGCCTAAGATACTAACCATAGTAGTTCTGAGCATTGTACTAGCTCAAAGTATTAGGATTTCCTAATATTAAAGAAATCCTAAGTCCTCTTTCTTCTTTTGAGATTATCAATTGTTATTTAATTTTTGCATAAAATATATACCCGTTCTCACCATCTTCCTTTTACTTATCATTTGAGGCAGTATATTAAATGTGTTAAGGCAATAGTTGTGGGGGGGAAAGCAATGAATTAGAAGTATTAGGAAACCATAATTACTTTATAAATAAGTGCTTTTTTTAAAAAAAAAGATTTAATGATTTAGTACAACTTTAATGAATCTTCCTCATTAGGCCTATGCCCATCCTTCCACCACTTTCACGTAATTGTTAAGAGGTACTGCTTAGGTTTGATGCCCAGCACAGCTGCACTCTGGCTGTGTGACTTGGGAAAGTTCCTTGTTCTTACTGAACTTGTCATAGAATTGCTATCCCATTGTAATATTGTGGTGATTATTTGAGATAATCTGGTACATATCAAGTGCTTAGTAAATGGTAGCAATTATTTTCATTGTTACTAGTGTTCACCCAAAAGATGTGTGGACTGTTTTGTCATATTTATTATTATCTTTCATGATATTTGTGCTTACTGTTCTTTTTGGCTGTAGTATCCTTCACTCATTCTTTATGTGCTTTTCTCTTTGGCAAACTCTTCATTATTTAAATTATGAATTAAATCCATAATTATTTCTTCTCTGATGCCTTCCTTGGTACTAACTAGACAAAAAATGTTTCCTTTCCTTTATATTATTCTAGCATTTTGGACTTAGAACAATTTTTATTATTAGTTAAATTTAGATTTGGCTATGAGTGGCAGAAAACCTAATGTAAAATAGCTTAAACAAGACAGATATTTATTTCTCTTTCATGTAAATCAAGTACAGAGATAAGCAGTTCAGGGCTGGTTTGGGTAGCTCCTTGATCAGCAAGGACCTAGGATCCTTTGTCTTCTTGTTCTGTCAACTTCAGTGCATATCTTTGACCTTGTGGTACAAGATGGTTCCTCAAGATCCAGGCATCTTGTCTACCTTCCATTTGACAGAAAGGAGGAAGAGACAGAAGAAAGATATGTGACTGTTCTTTAAGAACACTTCTCAGGAGTTGGTCACCCCATTTTTGCTTGTAGACTTTACTAATATGGCCCTACCTAACTGTAAAGGAAAGCTGAGAAATGTAGTCTCTTTTTTCTTTGTAGCTATGTAGCCCTTATAGATTGTGCTTTTTGTATCTTGTTTAAGAAATTCCTACTTTTAGGTCATGAAAATATATTCTTATATTTTATTTTAAATGTTTTAAAGTTTTGCTTTTGCATTTAGTTTTTAACCCAGATGGAGTTGATTTTTGTATGTAGGGTAAAATAGGAAATTATCAATTGATCCTAGCACTATTTATTTCCCTGCTATTTTTACATGCCACATTAGCCATATGTTAGTCATATTAGTTTATTCTTTTCCATTGGCTTTTTTCTTTATCCCTATATCAATACTAAACTGTCTTAACTACCATGTTTTTATAAGAAACTTGATATCTATACCTGAATCTTGATATCTGATCTTGTTCTATAGGGAAATTATCTTAATTCTCAGCCCTTCTTTCGAGTTCTGAAAAACCATGTTGAAATTCTGGTGAGGATTGCATTTAATTTACAGATTAATTTGAAAACAATTAGCATCTGTGCAATCTCAAATACTCCCATTCATTAACATGGCAGCTTTATTATGGCTATTAATTCCTTTGTATAACATTGCATCAGTGAGAGCTCAGTCAGGAACCAGAACTATACCACTTATTTTAACTAGAAGATTTAATGTTTAGAATTGTTAACCAAGTAAAGAGGAACCAAAAAGGCAAACAGCATTGTGGTATCACCAGCGGTAGTAAGTACAACAGGAAACAGCTACCGTCCATGGGGCTGTGAGAACAATGGAAAGTGATTGGGATCATTAAAATTTAGTAGCGTGGGCTCTGTAGAACTAGTACCCCTGTGCCAAGGTGTTGCTGGTACCTTAGGAGTTCTTAGAAGGGCTGTCTCAGAGCTGGAATGCAGACCCCTGAGGAGAGGGCACCTAATTAACTGTTTAATATCTCTAAGGGGCACAGCAAGGCTGGTTTGGGGATTCTGTGTGTGTGTGACAGGGGATCTGTGTCCTGGAACCAGCTACCACTGCCAGGGTGAAGAATCCTGGCTGGCGTGACACTGTCAGAAACTAGAAGTAAAGAGGAAGAAGTAAGTCACTTCTTCTTCTAGTCTTGTACTGTCTTTTTAGAACCTCCTATTGGTAGGGCCTAAAAGGGAGCCAGCTAGTAAGTGAAATATATTTGTAGAGTTCCAACTCCGGTATACCAAAGTAGAGTATAGAAGAATGGATTTGAACCTGAGGAAAATAGTTTAATAATCAGCACAGTCATTTTCATCTTTTTACTTTAAACCTTTCTGTGTCATTATGTTTTAGTTATGTATTTTGCATATACAAAATTGTGTATTTGAGTTTTGCTTTTTATACCCAGTCTTAGAGTCTTTTTATTTTAACTGTTAAGTTTAAAATATTTACATTTGCTGTGATAACATATATTTGGAGTTAGGTCTTCCATCTTTGTTTTGCTGCCCATATTGTTGTAGTTTTCATTTGCTTTCTTTTCTGTTTGACTTCTTTATTTTGGATTAAATCATGTCTCTTTTTTCTTCTTCTAGTTTGACATATATACTTTCTATTCATTTTGGAGTTACTCTTAAAGTTTTACTATATATACATTCATGAAAGTTTAAAATTAATCAATGTCTTTATCTTCCTTCTGAAGCACATAAGGATCTTAGAATACTGTAACTTAACTCATCTCCCTCTTGTCCTATGTGTAATTGTTATCTAGTTAGTCTCAATTTATATTTGAAACTTCTGAGTTAAGTAACAGCTAAATAAATACATTTATTGAGTGCTTCCTCTGTAACTCTTTTCTGGATTCTGTGTATATAGTAATGAGCAAAACAGAGTCTTCTCTCTTTCTTGATTTTATACTCTAGTGTTGAGAGAAAAACAATCAACAAATATCCAAGTTATATACAGTATGTCAGGTGATGATAAGTGCTATGAAGAGTGATAAAGAAGAGTAAGTAGGATTGGAATAAGTGGTGGTGGCGTATGTACATGGGTGGCTTTTGAAGGACTCTTGGTTAAGTTGACATTTTTGAGAAGACACCCAAGGGAAGCCATGTGGATATATGGCTCTCTCTTAGTAGATATTATAGCTGAGAATAGAATTAGAGGTTGATGATTAGTTTCTCTCAGCCTTTTCAAGGTACAGTTCCATTGTCTTTCCTGCTTCTTTTATGCTGTTGAAAAGTGTGTTATCAGTCTAATTTTTAAAAGGTCTTCTATCTTTTTTCCTCTTGTTTTAGTATTTTTTTTTCACTTTGTTGTTCTATAATCCATTACCACATGTCTATGTGTGGGTTATTCTTTAAAGGACTCATACTGTTTCATCCATTTGAGGACTTACATTTTCATCAATTTTGGAAGATTCTCAGTCATTACTCCTAACAGTAATGCCTCTCCCCCATTTCTCCCTTCTTGCCCTCTAGAACTTCTCACATCTTCTGTCTTTCTAGTGAAGGAAGATATGAATTTTACAAATAAAAATATATTATTACTATATGATTATATAGTAATCAGATAAGTAATTATTGTTAATTGGGGAAATAATGCAAGGAAGGGGTATTAGTTATGGAGGATTACTATTTTACATTGGGTGCTCAGAAAAAATTTCTGATAAGGTGACATTTGTTCAGAGACCTACAGGAAGTAGTAGAGTGATTCATTCAGCTATGTGAGGGGAAGGCATCCAGACAAGGGGATAACAAGTGTAAAGGCTGACACAGGAGTCTCAAGTTTGGCAATTCTGGGGACAGCAAGTGGGCCCATATATTAATAGTTAAGTGAGTCAAAGGGATATTAGTAGGAGAGATGTCAAAGAGGTGGTACGGGATCTGAGCATATTGGGTTATTTTACTTGAGTGTAATGGGAAGCCATTGTAAGAGTTTGCACAGATTAGTGACCTAAACTGACATAAGATTTAAAAGGCTCACTCTAACTGTAGGGTACTGAGTGGAGTGTAGGGAGCAGGGTAAGGATAAAAGCAGGGAAACTAGTTAGAAGGTTATTGTTGCAATTCTGGTGAGTGGTAGAGGACTCCCTCCCTCTTTCCCTTCCTTCCCATATTAATTCAATGTCTATTATATGCCCTGCAGTATGTTATATGTTGGGAATATATGAAATAATATTAAGCACTTTGTTTCGAGGGATGGGGTGGGATAACAGTCATGTTATGAAAAAATTACATTATATTGTGAAAGTTCTGTAATGAAGAAATATACTTATGTTAGCAAATGATGTGTTCTGCCTGTGAATGCTGGAAAGACTTTAAAGTAATGCATTTTTTCTTTTAATTTTTATTAAAAAATTAATTATAAATATTATTTTTATATTAGTCAATTGTATATATTCTGTGGATTCTTTGGTCGTGTTCTCTGCCACTTCTACTTTCCATGTATTAGAATTTTTCTAGCAATATCTATATCTATGTGTAAATATAATCATATAAACTCTTTGTAGTAAGATTATTAATATTGCTATATTTGTGCCAAATTTTCTTCTGTTTGCCTTTTATTTTGTTTATGACTTTTTTCTTACAGTTAATTTGCATTTTAGGAAAATTTCAAGTCTATCATCAATTTGTTATCAAAACTATTGACTTTATGCTTACAAAAGTACCTGCTTTCTCAAGGAAGTTTATATATTGTCACATTTTTTTCCATTTATTTCTAAATAATTTAGATTTCATTTTGGTATATGAAATGACTATCCACATTAATTTCTTACCTAGAAGCCAGTTTTCTCAACATTATTAATTTAATAATCCATCATTATGCCATGTTTTTGGTGCCTCCTTTAACGGTTGTTATTATGTATACTTGGAAAAATATTTAAAATTCATGAGGAGAGATAAAAGTAAAAATTATGCTGTAGTGATTAGAACAGAAGGAAAGGAGCCATCAGTAGAGAGGGTGCTATTCCAGAATTCAGGAAGTGAAGGCTTTTGTGAGGAAGGGACAATAGTCAACAGTATTAAATCTCTTGGTAATTTCACAGTACTGTGTAAGGTACATGAAAATGGCTCATTGGTTTTGGCAGTTAGGAAGCTGTGGTGACAGTAATAGAGGAGTTTCAGTGATGTTAACAAACAGGAGGTGAGATAGCAGTTGCATGAGAAATGAGGATGCAGACAATGGAAAAGCATTTTCCACAGAGTGTTTGTGAGAAACAAATGAAGTATTGAAAATATTTTGAAAACTATAAAGCATTATGTATATTCAATTTTTTCACAGAATTCAGAGGTGTCTGTGTTTGAAGTCAACATTCGATTTATTGGAGGCCTGCTTGCAGCATATTACCTTTCAGGAGAGGAGGTGAGCAAAATCAAGTAACATGTTTGTTTTGGGAGGAGGGGTTATGAATGGAATTTAATAAAATGAAAGATTTCCCTAGCAGCATATTATGTTTCAAAATTGAGTAATATTGAACTAATCTAAAGGTTTGATGAAAGAACTGGATGCTTTAGGCAGAACTGTTCCTTGGGAATAATGATTTTTCCATTTCGAGAATCTCAATAAAACATAAATTCATCACAGCTTTATATACACTATGTCTCCTTTGCAAGAGTGAGTTTTTGCCAGGATTTTGCCACTGCAATTAATTGCATGGTCCAAACAAAGGTTCAAATAAGACCAAAATTAAAGAATGAGTAGGAAGAATTAATACAGATCCTCCTAGACCAAAAATTTGTTATTAAAACCTTCTGTTTAGAAATTAGATGCAGTTTATTGCTATAAGTAATAATAATAAAAAAATAACAACTCTGAATTCTCCTCTCTGGGAGTCTTGGTACAGTATACACGGATCCACTTGAGACCTAGAGTGATGGGGAAATTTCTTTTTACTTCTCAGATGGGTTAAAGGATGGGGTTGAAGAATGGGAGAAAGAGAAACTAAGGGAAGAGATTATAAGTAATTTCTATTTCATTTTTTGAGGAATTACTTCACCTATATGTATATATTTCTCTTTAGAGAGAGAGTCTTGCTCTGTTGCCTAGGCTGGAGTGCAGTGGCATGATTATATCTCACTGCGACCTCGAACTCTTGGGCTTAAATGATCCTCCAGCCTCAGCCCCCCTAGTAGCTGGGACTACAGGCATGTGCCACCACACCTGGCTAATTTTTTAATTTTTTTTTTGTAGAGGCAGGGTCTTGCTATATTGCCCAGGGTGGTCTCAAACTTCTGGCCTCAAGTGATTCTCCTCCCTTGGCCTCCCAAAGTGCTGGGATTACAGATGTGAGCCACCATCCCTGGCTATTTGCCCATATTTTTAAATTGGCTTTTTGGTCTAAATTATTTATAAGAGCTCTTGGTAGATTTAATGAAATTCATCCTTTTGTTATATGTGCTGAAATAATGTATTTTTATATTGTCTTTATTTTGTTTTGTTCTTTTTTTGTAGTTAATGTTAAAGTAGTCATTTTTAGGATTTTTTTTCCACCATTATGGCTTCTAGGTTTTGGTCCTTATAAAGCCTTACCTATGTCTGTGTTATTACTAAACAAAAATTCCCCTTTTTTTCTGGGTTTGTATGACTTTATATACTTACATTTAATTATTTTATCGATCTTTGTATACTTCTGAGAATAGAGAATGGCCTATCCATGTACTGTTTTTTTAAGAAGAAATATTATTGAAGATGCTGGTTTTTAATATATAATATTAGATAACATTTATCTTATTAATATATAGTTTTACTGTCAAATTTTATTATGTAACTTGGTTATACCTCCAACCTGTGTTTCTATAGTCAGAACATTTCAGTTCACATTTAATAAAATAGAAAAAAATGATTTATACTCTGGCCAGGAGGTTTTCAAACTTCAGTGTGTATCAGAATCACATAGGGTGTTTTTCAAAAATGAATATTTTAAGCCCTATCCACAAGACTCTGATTCAGTTGGTTTAGTGTGGAGAACAGTATTCTACATTTTTTGTCAAGTACTCCTTGTTAAAGGTGATTTTGGAAATGGTGATTCTATATTTTGAGAAACTCTGACCTAGCTCATAGGATAAAATCATTGTAAATTGATTAGTAGGATTTTTTTTAGTCAGGTTTATTGAGGTGGTATTTACATAGAGTAAAATTCACCCATTTTCGTATATAGTTCTATGAGTTTTGACAGTATTCTTGATAGTCTTGTAAACACCAGCACAATCAAGATATAGAAGAATTTTATCATCCTAGAAAATTTTCCTTTACCATTTTATAATCACCCTACCCCCTATTGCCTGCCCCTAATAACTACTGATCTGTTTTCTGTTTCTACAATTAGGAATACTAGCTTCTTTAACTTAGCATACTGCACTTGAGATTTAGCAATGCATTAGTAAGGTTATTCCTTTTACTGTTGTGGAGTATTACAACATGCAGATGTAACACATTTTATCCATTTACCAGTAAGGTTGTTTCCAGTTTTGGAGATTATGAATAAATCTGCTGTAAGCATTTGCTTATAAATTTCTATGGGAAAATAAATTTTCGTTTCTCTTGGGTAGATACATAGGAGAGGTATTGCTGGGTCAAAGGTAAAATGTATGTTTGGAAGACACTGCCAGACTTTTTTCCAACACTTGCCTCCCATGGTGACTGGTTCTTGGTATTATGAGTTTATTATTTTTAACCATTCTAATAGACATGTAGTATCTCATTGTGGTTTTATCTTGCATTTCCCTAGTGACAGATGATGTTGAGTACCTTTTTATGTGCTTATTTGTCATCTGTATATCTTTTTTGGTGAATTGTTTGTTCAGCTCTTTTACACATTTAAAAAATATTTGTTTTCTTATTATTAAATTTTTATAGTTGTTTGTATATTTTGGGCATAAGTGTTTTATAACCTGTGTGTTTGCAAATATTTTCTTTCTGTCTGGCTTGCCTTTTCAGTGACTTAGTATCTTTTGAAGAACTGAAGTTGTTTACATCTTGAAGAAGTATAATTTATTAGTTTTATCTTTTATGGTTCATACTTTTGGTATTATATTTGAGAAATATTTGCCTAATCCATGGTCACAAAGATTATCTCTTATGTTTTCTTCCAAAAGTTTTATAGTTTTACTTTACTTTTACTTTTAAGTCTATAATCTATTTTTAGTTAAATTCTGTATATGCTGTGAGGTATAAGTTGAGGTTCATTTCTTTCCAGACTATTCTTTCTTTGACTTTGCACCTTTGTTGAAAATCAGTTGATTATATATGTGTGGGTCTACTACTAGACACTCTGTTTTGTTCTCTTGATTTATGTGTTTGTCTTTTTGCCACTGCCACATCGTGTTCATTTTTATGGCTTTATGGAAAGTCTTGAAATCAGATTGTGTGACTCCTCTAACTTTGTTCCTTTTCAAAATTATTTTGGCTGTTTCAGTTAACTTTTCCTGTTTGTTTAAATTTTAGAATCAGCTTGCTTATTTCTATAAAATAATCTGGAATTTTGATTGGGATTATAAATTTAGAGAGAATTGGCATATTAACAATATTGAGTGTTCTAATCCATGAAAATGGTATATATCTCCATTTATTTAGTTTTTATTTAATTTTTTTCATTGGTGTTTTTATATTTCAGCATACAGATCTTGCACATATTTTGATAGATTTATACCTATTTCATGTTTTTGGTAGTTCTGTATTTTTTATCTTAATTTCTGATTGTTCATTGCCAGTATATGTAAATACAATTGATTTTTTAAAAAACTTTCAATAAGGCAGTATGGTGGCTCACGCCTATAATCCTAGCACTGAGGCTGAGGCAGGAGGATCGCTTGAGGCCTGGAGTTTGAGGTTGCAGTGAGCTATGACAACTCCACTGCACTCTATCCCAGGCAACAGAGCAAGACCCTGTCTCAAAAAACAAACAACAATAAAAATCTTTTAATAAAGACTTAAATTCTAAGCTGGCTCAGCACATTTTGTTTCTCTCTAGATAACTTCCTGATATTATCATTTAAAAAATTATAGTAAAATGTACATAGCAAAATTTACCATTTTAACCATTTTAAATGTACAGTTCAGTGGCATTAAAAACATTTACATTGTTGTAATTGATTTTTATATTGACTTTCTACCTTGAGATTTTCCTAACTTCATTAATTGATTCTAGTAGATTTTAATAAATTTTAATTTTAATAAATTCTTTGGGATTTTCTTCATAAACAATCATGTCATTAGTAAATAGAGTTTTATTTTTTTGTATAGAGAAGAATTTCATTTGTGTAGTTCTTTTATTTCTTTTTCTTGCCTTACTGCATTGCCTAGGACTTTGACTACGCAGTTGAATAGGAGCGGGGAGAGTGGGCATTCTTGCCTGGTTTCTGGTCTTAGGGGAAAAGCACTTCAGTCTTTCACTATTAAGCATAATGTTAGCTATAAGTTTTTTTGTAGATGCCCTTTATCATCTTGAGGAAGTTCCCTTCTGTTTCTAGTTTGCTGAGAGTTTCTATCATGAATGGATATTCAATGTTGTCGTATGTTTTTGTGGCATGTAATAAGGTGATAATATGATGTTTCTTCTTTAGTCTGTTGATATAGTGAATTATATTGATTGATTTTTGAATATCAAACCAGCTTTGCATTCTTGGGGAGACACCCTACTTCATCATGCTGTATTATCTTTCTTATATATTGCTGGATTTGATTTGATAACATATTGTTGAGAATTTTTTGCATCTATGTTCATTTGTGATACTGATCTATAGTTTTGTTTTAATACCTTTGTGTGTGTGTGTGTGTGTGTGTGTGTGGTGTATGTATGTGTGTGTTTTGCAGAGAGTAATGCTTGACTTCATAAAATGAGCTGGAAAATGTTTTCTCTTCTTTTTCTTCTGGAGAAGTTTGTGTATAATTGATACTATTTCTTCCTTAAATTTTTGGTAGAATTCCCCAGTGAAGCAGCTTGGGTTTGGAATTTTGCTTTGTTTTTTCTTTTCAAGTTTTAAAACCATGCATTCAATTTCTGTGGTAGATATAGTGCTATTCAGGTTATTTCTTCTTTCTTCTGGTTTTTTTTTTTTTGAAAATGAAACCTGTTTATTCCTCTTTGCACAGAGCACTATATGAAGGTGATTATCTCCTGACTCCATCCATCTGTTACATAAAGATGCCCTCTCAGATTTGCTTGGTTACCCCATTTCAGTGTTGGAGAATTGGCAGTTGGTGAAGCAGCTCGGGAAGGTTTTTTAAGACATTTTTCTGGGGTGGAAGTTTTGGGTTAAGTGGAAAGATGAGACCCAAGAGTGGGTGTTCCATCTTCCTAGGGAAATCTAAATCCTAAAGGTTTTATGAAGAAAGGCACCTCTCTCAGTGACCTTAGGAGGAGAATAGCCTGGACTTACTGCTTGGATATAAAGCTGTGGCAGAGAGAGGATAGGGTTAAGCACCCAAGGCAGAGGAGTGAAATGTTATGTGGGAGGGCTGAGGGGACTGAAAAAGCCTGGAGGCCCAAGTCATAAATTCCATCCCTTCCCCAGATATGAGCAGAAGCTCTTCCTCCCAAGACTAGAATGGAATTGTAGTTACAGGGACTAGCTTTGCTCTAGGGCACAGAGAGGACAAAGGAGGCAGAGATCCCATGGGTAGTAAAGGTGGAGAGTTAAAGTAGCAGACCAAGAGATGGGTACTCCCATAATGAACACTCATAGACCACCGCAGTTTTGAAGCTATATGCCAGTATCACGGCAGAGAATGAAGCTGTAACTGAAATACAGAATTTTGTTATGTCTTATTGAATAAAATTTAAATCACTGTTTCTTCTACTTTTTCCCCTCCGTATGAGCTGTTCCTAGTCTCTTTTCTAAGATGGAGGACAGGGCAGTAAGATGGAATGGGAGAAAACGCTGAGGCCAGTAAGTGGGCTTGCAGCTGAGATTGGATATATCCCTACCCACCCCCACCCCCACCCCCACAATTCTATAGAAAAGAATTCTCTCATTCCCTTCCTCTCCTTGCTGTACATATGGGCTGTTGGGTTGAAGGCTGGGAAGGGGCAAAGGGAGGAAAACACTCAGCACATTCTTTCTCCTGCTTTTATTTGAAGTGTAGCTATAGCAAAGGGAGAAAATATGGAGGTAGGAGAGCATGGGAGCATAATTCAGTCTACAAGAGAAGAGGGTGCTTCACTTGCCCTGTGAGCTTTATTCCCAGAACTGCAAAAAGAGTGAGAAGGAATGGGAAGCATGTAGGGGAGATAAGGGGGTGAGGGGCAACCACAGCCGTGGTGGAGCTTTAAGGATTTCCTGTGGTTTCCAAGAGCATCGTTTGAGGGACTCGAGAAGTGACAGCAGATTTTTTGGAGGGCATGAGGAACAGTGGGATCTTCACCGAAGGAGAGACTGCTTGATCTGCTCTTTGCAGCACCTGAGACACAGTCTACTCTGTAAGGAAGACATCTTCACCCCTCAGTGCCATCCACTGTACCACTTGCCTGGCGATTGCTCTCTGGGATCACCCTTCCATCTATGATGTCATCCGTAGCCAAGAAGAGTCCCTCTGTGTTCTCTAGCAGAGCTTGCTTTTCTGTGTTTTCTGTCAGCATATGGATCCATGAGTTGAAAAGGCAGTTCAGAATGCTGTAAGAATCTGCCAATCACATAGAAATAGAGATCTATACTGCTTTTGTATGCCATTGTCAGGCCTTCCAAGAGGGCAATTTCACTGGTCAGTCTTATAGGCCTTTTTGAAAATGTTCTGCTCAAAGGCCTTTTGCTCCCTGACAGTGGGGTAGTTGTCATCATGGTACCTGGCAAAAATGTTGAGCTCCATCATTTTCAGAATCAGGGTGGTTTTGACAGTATACAACGTGGGTTCCAAAATCAGCATCTCCATCGTGCCTTGCAGCTGGTGCTGACACGAAGCCAGGTTATTTCTTCTCAGGTGACTTTTGTAGTTCGTGTTGTCAGGAAATTTGTCTGTTTCTTCTCAGTTATCTATCTGTGGACTTAAATGTGTATGTAATGTTGCCATATTATTCTTTTCACATCTATAGGATCTTTAGTGATGTCTCCTATTTCATTTTCCTTTTTTTGTCAGTCTGGCTATAGGTGCGTTAATATCATTGATCTTTTCAAATAAATTGTTTATGGTTTTATTGATTCTTATTTTTCATTCAGTTAATGTTATTAATTTCTGCTTTTATCTTTATTCACTTTCTTCTTGCTTTAGGGGTTAATTTGCTCTTCTTTTTCTAGCTTCTTAAAGTTGGAGCTTAGATCGTTAATATGACACCCTTCTTTTTTTCTTCTATAGGTATTAATACTATAAATTTGCTTCTTAGCCCTTCTTTAGGTACATCCCATGAATTTTCATGTATCGTGTCTTCATTTTTCTTTAATTCACATATTTTCTCATTTCTCTTCTTACTTCCTCTTTGATTCCTGGGTTATTTAGAAGTGTGTTGTTTAATTTCCAAATACTTGAGAATTTTCCAGATATCTTTCTATTATTGATTTCTAGTTTAATTGTTTTATGGATAAGGAATAGGGAACACATCTATTGGATTTGTTGACGTTTGTTTCCTGGACCAGAATATGGTCTATCTTAAAAATAATGTATGCTTGAAAAGAACATGTTTTTTGTTGTGGTTGGGTTTAAATATCAATTAGGTAAAGCTGTTTAATAGTGTTATTCAGATCTTCTGTAACTTTACTAATTTTCTGTGAAATACTGAATGAGGAGTCTTGAAAACTCCAGCTATAATTATGAGTTTGTCTGTTTCTCCTGTCAATTTATGCTTCATGCATTTTAGAGCTCTGTTCTTAGGTGGGTACGCATTTAGGATTGTTTTATCTTCCTGGTGAATTAACCTTTTTATTGTTTTTTAGTTTTTCTCTTTGTCACTGGTCATATTCTCTGTTCTCAAGTTTAGTTTGGTACTAATATAGTTCTGGCTTTCTTTTAACCCGTATATTTTTATATTTAAAGTTTCCTGTAGACAGATTTGATAGTCTTAGATAATCTGTGATTTCATAGATCTTCTATTTGTCCCATCTGGCTCATCATTCTGTTTTTCTTTCTTTTCCTAACTATTTTTGTATTATTTTTTGTGATGCTATTTTATCTCTATAATTGACTTACTTATATTAATACTTAAATATTTTTAATGGTTGTCCTTTATTCACTATCTACAGCTTTAATTAATTCTGGTCTACTGTCAATCAATATTATACCACTTCACTTTTAAGAACTGTATAACAGTATGCTCCCAATTCTTTTTTCTCTTCTTTCATATTATTATAGATTTCCATTTTATGCTACAAATCCATGATACATTGCTACTACTTTTTACTTTATATGATCAATTATCATTTAGAGCTATTAAAAATAAGAAAAAATGCCTTTTTGTTTTTCTTCATTTTAGTCATTTCCATTGGTCTTTTTTTCTTTTTGCAGGTTTAGGATTCTGTCTAGTATTTTATTCTTTCTGTGCAAAGAGCTTAACATTTTTAATAGTATAAGTCTGTTGCTAGTGAGTTTTTTCTGTTTTTGTTAGTCTGAAAGTCTTTATTTCTTCTTCGTTTTGAAAGATATTTTTGGGGGGAGTAAAATTTAGGTTAACAATTTTTCCTTTCAACACTTTAAAAATGTCACTGCATATCTTATAGCTTGCATAGAATGATGAGAAATCTGCTTTAATTCTTTGTTCCTCTGTACGTAATATATGTTTTTTTCCTTTGGCTGCCTTTAAAATTTTTTGTTCATATTTTGTTTTGTATGAAGAGTCTGAGTGGTTTTACTTTTCTTTTTTGTGGTGGAGGTAGGATGTATTTATCTTGCTTGAGGTTCTCTGAGCTTCTTGGATCTGTGGGTTGATATGTTTAATTACTTAAAAAACTTCTCATTGTCTTTTTAAATACAGTTGCTCCTTGACTTATGATGGGGTTACAGCCTGATAAACCCATTGTAAGTTGAAAATATCGTTGAGTTGAAAATGCGTTTATAATACCTAACCTACTGAAGATTATATTACTAGCTTAGCCTAGCATACCTTCAGTGTGCTCAGAACACTTATATTAGCCTATAATTGGGCAAAATCATCTAATACAAGGCCTATTTTGTAATAAAATGTTGAATAGCTTGGTACTGTCTTGGAAGTGAAAACAGAATGATTGTATAGGTACTTGAAGTACAGTTACTACCAAACGTGTATCGCGTTTGCATCATTGTAAAAGTTGAAAAATCATTAAGTCAAACTATCTTAAGTCAAAGACCATCTGTATTTTTTTCTGCCCTCTCCCCTTCTAGATTCCAATTACTCAATACTGGGCTGTTTGATGTTGTCTCATAGCTCTTGGACTCACTGTTCTTTTTTATCCTACCCACTGTTTTTTTTTTTTTTTTTAAAGATCTTATTTTTTAGAGCAATTTTGGGTTCACAGCAAAATTGAGAGGAAAGTACAAAGATTACCCATATACCCCACCCACACACAGGCATAGCCTCTCCCTTTTTCAACATCCTCCACCAGAGTGGGACATTTGTTACAACTGGTGAATCTACATTGACACATCTTTATCACCTAGAGTCTATAATTTACATTATGATTCATTCTTAGTGTTGTATATTCTGTGGGTTTGGACAAATTCATAATGACATGTATTCACCATTATCGTACAGAGTAGTTTCACTGACCTAAGAATCCTCTGCTGTGTGCCTGTTCATCCCTTTTCCCCTCCAACCTCTGGCAGCCAATTTTTTAATTGTCTCAATAGCTTAACCTTTTCCTGAATGTCCTATATTTGGAACCGTACAATATGTAGCCTTTTCAGATTGGCTTCTTTCACTTAATAATATGCATATAAGTCCATGTATTTTCATGGATTGATAGCTCATTTCTTTTTAGCATTGAATAATACTCATTTGTGTGGACATACCACAGTTCATTTATCCATTCACCTACTGAAAGACATCTTAGTTGCTTTCAAGTTTTGGCAGTTATGAGTAAAGTTTCTATAAATATCTGTGTGCGGGTTATATCCAAGTTGTGTGGACGTAAGTTTTTAACTTCTTTGGGTAAATACAAAGGAGCCCAGTTGCTGGATTGTAAGGTAAGAGTATGTTTAGTTTTGTGAGAAAGTGCCAAACTGTCCTTCAAAGTGGCTGATCCATTTTGCATTTCCACTAGCAGTGAACAAGAGTTCCTGTTGCTCCACATCTTTACCAAACCATTTGGTCAGTGTTTTGGATTTTGGCCATTCTAATAGGTGTGTAGTGGTATCTCATTGTTGTTTTAATTTGCATTTCCCTGGTAACATGACGTGGAATATCTTTTCATACCCTCATTTGCCATCTGTATACCTCTTTTGGTGAGATATTGTAAGGTCTTTGGCCCATTTTTTTGATTGGGTTGTTTGTATTCCTGAGTTTTAAGAGTTCTTTGTATATTTTAGATAACAGTTCTTTACTAGATACGTCTTTTGCAACCATTTTCTCCTAGTCTCTGTCTTGTCTTTTCATTCTCTTGACTGTGTCTTTCAAGGAACAGACATTTTAATTTAATAAAGTACAGCTTATCAGTTCATTCTTTCATGGATCATGTCTTTGCTATTGTATCTAAAAAATCATTGCCAAACCAAAGTCATCAAAATTTTCTCCTATGTTCTAGAAATTTTATAGTTTTGTATTTTACATTTAGGTCTGTGATCCATTTTGAGTTAATTTTTATGAAGGTTGTAAGTTCTTTGTCTAAATTCATTTTTTTGCATGTATAATAGATGTCCAGTTGTACCAGCACTATTTGTTGAAAAGACAATCCTCTCTCCAGTGAATTGCCTTTCCCTCTTTGTCAAGGAGCAATTGACTATATTTATGTGAGTCTAATTCTGGGTTCTCTTTCTGTTCCATTGGTGTATTTGTCTATTCTTTGACCAATACTATACTGTCTTAATTCCTGTAGTTTTATAGTAAGTCTTGAAGTCTTCTCCTTCAATATTGTATTGGCTATTCTGAGTCTTTTGCTTTCCATATAAACTTTCAAATCAGTTTGTTGATATCCACAAAATGACTTGCTGAGATTTTGATTGGGATTGCATTGAATCTGTATATCAAGTTGGGAAGAACTGATATCTTGACAATGTTGTCTTTCTATTAATGAGCATGTAATACCTGTCCATTTATTTACTACTTCTTTGATATCTTTCATTGGAGTTTTGTAGTTTTCCTCATATTGATCTTGTTCATATTTTGTTAGATTTATACCTAAGTATTTCATTTCTGGTGGTGCTAAAGTGAGTGGTATTGTGTTTTTAATTTCATATTCCACTTGGTCATTTGCTGTTATCTAGGATTTTTTTTTTTTTTTTAAAGACAGGATCTCTCTGTCACCTAGGCTGGAGTGCAGTGGCACTATCATAGCTTACTGTAACCATGGACTCCTGGGCTCAAGCGATCCTCCTTCCTGAACCTCCTGAGTAGCTAGGACTACAAGTGCCTGCCACCATGCCTGGATAATTTTTAAAAATTTTGTAGAGATGGGATCTTGCTATGTTGCCCAGGCTCGTCTCAAACTCCTGGCCTCAAGTGATCCTCCAGCCTTGGCCTTCCAAAGCTGTGGGATTACTGGTGTGAGCCACTGTGCCTGGCCTGACTTTTGTCTATTAACCATGTATCCTGCAACCCTGCTATTAGTCCTAGGTATTTTTATTTGGTTGATTCATTTGGATTTTCTACACAGACGATCATATCACCTGTGAACAAAGACAGTTTTATTTCCTTTTCTTGTTTCATTGCATTAGTTAGGACTTCCAGTAAGATGTTGAAAAGGAGCGGTAAGAGGTGACATTGTTGCCTCATTCCTGATCTTAGTGGGAAAGCTTCTAGTTTTTCATCATTGAGTATGATGTTAGCTATATAGGGTTTTTTTGGGTTTTTTTTAGATACTCTTTATCAAGTTGAGGAAGTTATCCTCTATTCCTAGGTTACTGAGAGCTTTTTTAAATCATGAATGAATGTTGGATTTTCTTGAATGCTTTTTCTGCATTTATTGATATGATCATGTGATTTTCTTTCTTTAGTCTGTTGATGTAATAGATTTTAGCCTGTTGGTGTAATGGATTATATTATTTGATTTTTGAATGTTGAACCAACCAGCCTTGTATACCCGGGATAAATCCTACCTGATTGTGGAATATAATTCTTTTTATACTGTGTTGGATTTAATTTGCTAATATTTTGTTGAGGATTTTTTCATGTGTATTTATGAGAGATATTGGTCTTTAGCTTTCTTTTCTTGTAATGTCTTTATCTGGTTTTGGTATTAGGGTGATGCTGACCTCAAAATAAGTTAGGAAGTATTTCCTCTGTTTCTGTCTTCTGAAAGAGATTATAGAGAATTGGTCCCTTAAATGTTTGGTAGAATTCACCAGTGAACCCATTTGTGCCTGGTGCTTTCTGATTCAGTTTTTAAATATTGATTTAATTTCTTTAATAGATATAGGCTGCTATGGCCTGAGAGTTAGTGTCCCTCCAAAATTCATATGATATTAAGAGATGAACCCTTGTTGAGGTGCTTAGGTTATGAGGGCTCTACCCTCATGGATGGGATTAGTGCCCTTATAAAAGTGCTTGAGGGAATGAGTTTACCCCCTTCCTTCCATCCCTTCTGCCATGTGAGGACATAGTGTTAGCTCGCCCTTTCCACCATGCAAAGACACAGCAAGAGGCACCATCTATGAAGCAGAGAACGAACCTTCACCATACACCAAATATGCTGGTGCCTTGATCTTGGACTTCCAGCCTCCAGAAGTGATAAATTTCTATTATTTATAAATTACCCAGTCTAAGGTATTTTGTTACAACAGCCTGAATGGACTAAGACATAGGCCTATTCAGATTGTTTATTTCTTCTTGTGTGTTTTGGCAGATTGTGTCTTTTTAGGAATTGGTCCATTTCATCTAGATGATCAAATTTATGGGCACAGAGTTGTTCATAATATTTCTTGATTATCCTTTTACTGTCCCATGTGATCTGTAGTGATGTCCCTTCTTTCATTTGTGAAATTAGTAATTTGTGTCCTCTCTTCTTTTTTCTTAGCCTGGCTAAAGTCTTTTCAATATTATTGATCTTTTCAAAGAACCAGCTTTAGTTTTCATTGGTTTTCTCAATTTTCTCTTGTCATTTCATTTATTTCTGCTCTAATTTTTTATTATTTCTTCTGCGTAGTTTGGGTTTAATTTGCTCCTTTCCAGTTTTCTAAGGTGGACACCTAGATGATTGATTTTTAGATCTTTCTTTTTTTATTGATGCATAATATTTTACATGTTTATGGGGTATATGTGATATTTTGTTACATGCATAGAATGTGTAGTGATAAAGTCAGGGTATTTATCATTTCTACATGTTGGGAACAATTTAAGTCTTCTAGCTGCTTTGTAATATACAATACGTTGTTGTTAACTATAGTCACCCTACTCTGCTGTCAAAACATTAGAACTTACACCTTTTATCTAACTGTATGTTTGTACGCATTAACCAATGTCTCTTTATCCTCCCTCCCCCCCACACCCATCCTAGTCTCTGGTGTCTGTCATTCTACTCTCTACCTCTATGAGAGGTATTTCTTATTTTCTGGTATATACATTTGATGCTATAAATTTTCCTCTAGGCACTGCTTTCTCTGCGTGTCATGAATTTTGATAAGTTGTGTTTTCATTTTAATTTAGTTAAAAATATTTTAAAATTTCTCTTGGGATCTTTTTTCCCTTGACCCATGTGTTATTTACAAATGTGTTATTTAATCTTCATGTATTTTGTGATTTTCCAGCTATCTTTCTGTTACTGATTTCTAGTTTAATTCCATTGTGGCCTGAGAATAGGTATTTTATGATTTGTATTCCTTTAAATTTGTTGAGGTGTGTTTTATGGCCCATAATATGGTCTGGCATGGTGAATGTTCTTTGTGAACTTGAGAAGAATGTATACAATGTGTTGTTGGATGAAGTAGTCTATAGATGTCCGTTATGTCCAGTTGAGTAATGGTGCTGTTGAGTTCAGCTATGTCCTTACTGATTTTCTGCCTGCTGGATCTGTCCATTTCTGCTAAAGGGGTATCAAACTCTCTAAGTATAGTAGTAGATCATCTGTTTCTCCTTGAAGTTCTGTCAGTTTTTTCTTCACTTATTTTGGCACTATTGTTAGGTACATACACATTAGGAATTGTTGTCTTCTTGGAGAATTGACTCCTTTATCATTTTGTAATGCCCCCCTTTATCCTTGATAGCTTTACTTGCTCTGAAGCCTCCTCTGAAATTAGTATAGCTACTCCTGCTTTCTTTTGATTAGTGTTAGCATGGTATACTTTTTTCTCTGTTCATTTACTTTTAATCTATATGTGTGTTCATATTTGATGTTGGTTTCTTGTAGACAACATATAGTTGGGTCTTGTTTTTTTGATCCACTCTTACAATGTGTCTTTTAGTTGATGCGTTTAGACCACTGACATTTAGAGTGATTATTGATATATCTGGATTAATGTCTACCATATTTGTTACTGTTTTCTATTTGTTGCCCTTGTTGTTTAGCTCCCATTTTTGTCTTCTACTGTTTTTCTGCCTTTTGTGTTTTTAGTGAAGCATTTATGTGATTCTGTTTTCTCATCTCTTAGTCTATGAGTTGTACCTCTGATTTTTTTTTTAACTTTTTTTAGTGGTTGCCACAGAATTTTCAATATGCATTTATGACTCATTCAAGTTCACTTTCAAATAACACTACATTGCTTCACAGGTAGTGCGAGTTCCTTAAAATAACAAAATAATCTTCTCAATACCTGTCTTTTGCCACTTGTATTAATGTTGTCATTCATTTTGCTAATATATAAGCATATATAAGTGTGTGTATGTATGCATATACATCTGTATATAATTGAATACATTGTTGCTTTTATTATTTTGAACTATTATCTATTAGATCAATTAAGAATAGGAAAAATAGGTGAGGCGCAGTGGCTCACACCTGTAATCTTAGCACTTTGGGTAGCTGAGGTGGGAGGATTGCTTAAGGCCAGGAATTGGAGACCAGCCTGGGCAATAGTGAGACCCTGTCACTACAAAAAATAAAAAAATTAGCCAAACATGGTGGCATATGCCTGTAGTCCCAGCTACTTGGGAGGCTGAGGCAGGAGGATCTCTCAAGCCCAGGAGTTTGAGGTTACAATGGGCTATAGTGATGCCAGGCACTGCACTAAGTTTTAATTTTCCCTTTATTTATTCATTCTCTGATGCTCTTCTTTTCTTTAAGTAGATCAGAGTTTCTGACTATATTATTTTCCTTCTCTCTGAAAACTTTCTTTTAACAATTCTTACAAGGCAGGCCTCCTGGCAACAAATTCCCTCAATTTTTGTTTGTCTAAGAAAGTCTTTATTTCTCCTTCACTTTTGATGGATAATTTCACAGGGTACAGAATTCTAGGTGTTTTTTTAAATTTCTCGCAACACTTTAAATATTTTACCCCATTATCTTTTTGTTTGCATGGTTTCTGAGAAGATGGCTGTAATTCTTATCTTTGCTTCTCTATAGTTAGGGTGTTTTTTTCCTCTGGCTTCTTTTGGTATTTTTTCTTTATTTTAGATTTTCCACATGTTGAATATGATAGGCCTAGGTATCGTTTTTATGGCATTTATCCTGCTTTTTGTTCTCTTCCTGGATCTGTGGTTTGATGTCTGACATAAATTTGGGAATATTCTCAGTTATTATTGTTTCAAATATTTCTTTTGTTTCTCTTTTCTCTCCCTCTAGTTTACTTATTACATGTACTTTCAACTTTTGTAATTGTCCCACATTTCTTGGATATTTCATTATTTTTTCTCTGTTTGCTTTTTGGTTTTGGAGGTTTCTGTTAAGAAATTCTCAAGTTTAGAGATTCTTTTTTCAGCCATGTCCGGTCTACTTAGCTCATCAAAGACATTCTCCATTTTATTACAGTGTTTTTGATCTCTAGCTTTTGGTTCTTAGAATTTCCATCTCTCTGCTACATTGACCATCTGTTTTTGCACACTGTCTACTTTATCCTCTGGAGCCCTTAGCATATTAATCATAGTTGTTTTAAATTACCAGTCTGATAATTGCAACATTCTTGGCATATCTGAGTCTGGTTCTGATGCTTGTTCTGGCACTTCAAACTGTGTTTTTTGTCTTTTAATATGTCTTGTAATTTTTTCTCAATAGCTGGACATGATGTACAGGGTAAAAAGAACTATGCCTTTAGTAATGTAATAGGGTTTGGGGAACCTTTCTGTAGTCCTATGATTAGGTCTCAGTCTTTTAGTTAGCCTGTGCCCCTGGGCTATGAACTTCACGGGTTTCTTAGTATCTCCCAACCCCCTTATAGGTGGGACAGTGTGGCTAAAGTTGGCTGGAGTTGGGCATTTCCCTTGTCCCACGTGGAAGGTTGAGGGAGCAAGAGTTTGGCTTTTCCCTTTCCCCAGGTCAGTTAGGCTCTGATAAAATGCCAACAGTTAGGCTCTGGCTAACTAGTTTCTTCCCCTCTGTCTCTCTAGTTTTGGGGGCAGCTGTTTGCCCTGTGACCTCATTTCTCTTATCAATTTAAGAAGAGTTGCTCTTTTAGTTTGTTCAGCTTTTTATTTGTTAGGATGGCATGGCAATTTCCAGGATTCTTACATGTTGGACCAGAAACCAGAAGTGCTCAGTCCTTTTTTTTTTTTCTCTTTTTTTTTTCTTTTTGTTTTAGTGTGCACAGTGCACCACACTTTATTTTTTTCTTTATTTTTGTTTTTTAATTATATTTCATTTCAGAATATTATGGGGGTACAACACTTTGGTTATATGTATTGCCCATGCACTGCCCATGTCAGAGCTACAATCGTGGACATCCCCCAAACTGTGTGCCCCGCATCTATTCAGTGAGAGTTTTCCCATCCGCTCCACCCCCCCTCCCGCCTGCCCACCCCTTGGTGAATATTATTGCCGTGTGTGACACAAGTTTTGATCAGTTAGTACCAATTTGATAGTGAGTACCAGTGGTGCTTGTTTTTCCATTCTTGTGATACTTCACTTCGAAGAATGGGCTCTAGCTCCATCCGGGATAATACCAGATGTGTTAATTCACTGTTGTTTTTTATTGCTGAGTAATATTCCATGGTATACATATACCACATTTTACTAATCCACTCGTGTATTGATGGGCACCTGGGTTGTTTCCACATATTTGCAATTGTGAATTGTGCTGCTATAAACATTCATGTGCAGATGTCCTTATTATAGAATGTCTTTTTTTCCTTTGGGTAAATACCCAGTAGTGGGATTGCTGGATCAAATGGTAGTTCTACTTTTGTTTCTTTGAGATATCTCCATATTACTTTCCATAGAGGTTGTACTAATTTGCAGTCCCACCAGCAGTGTATGAGTGTTCCTATCTGTCCGCATCCCCACCAACATTTGTTGTTTTGGGACTTTTTGATGTGAGCCAATCTCACTGGAGTTAAGTGATATCTCATTGTAGTTTTGATTTGCATTTCCCTGATGATTAGAGAAGTTGTGCTTTTTTTTTAATATGTTTGCTGGCCATTGTTTTCTCTTATTCTGAGAAGTTTCTGTTCATGTCCTTTGCCCATTTTTTAATGGGGTTTGATTTTTTCTCGCTGATTTTCCTGAGTTCTGTATAGATTCTGGTTATCAGCTGTTTATCAGATGTGTAGCATGCAAATATTTTCTCCCATTCTATAGGTTGTCTGTTCACCCTACTGACAGTTTCCTTGGCTTTGTAGAAGGTTTTTAATTTGATCAGATCCCATTTATTTATTTTTGATGCTGCTGTGATAGCTTTGGGGGTCTTCTTCATAAATTTTTTGCCTAGGCCAATGTCCATGAGAGTTTTTCCAACGTTTTCTTCTAGAATTCTTATGGTTTCACGTCTTAGGTTTAAATCTGATATCCATCATAAATTAATTTTTGTGAGAGGTGAGAGGTATGGATCTAGTTTCAGTCTTGTACATGTGGCCATCCAGTTTTCCCAGCACCATTTATTGAATAGGGAATCTTTTCCCCAGTGTATGTTTTTGTGAAATTTGTCAAAGATCAGATGACAGTATGAGGATGGTTTTATATTTGGGTTCTCAGTCCTGTTCCATTGGTCTATGTCTCTCTTCTTGTGCCAGTAGCATGCTGTTTTGGTTACTGTAGCCTTGTAGTATAGTTTGAAGTCTGGTAGATTGATCCCTCCCAATTTATTCTTTTTGTTTAAGATTGCTTTGGCTAGACAGGGTCTTCTCTGGTTCCACACGCAGCATAGAATAATTTTTTCTAGGTCAGCAAAGAATGATGTTGGTATTTTGATAGGGACTGCATTGATTCTGTAAATCACTTTAGGTAGCAAAGACATTTTTACAATGTTGATTCTACCTATCCAAGAGCATGGTAGGGTTTTCCATCTGTTTACATCCTCTGCAATTTCTTCTCAGTGTTTTGTAATTCTCTCTATATAGGTCTTTCACCTCCTTAGTTAGATATGTTCCTAAATATTTAATTTTCTTTGGTGCTATTATGAAAGGTATTGCATCTTTAATTTCTTTCTCGGCTTGACTTTTATTGGCATATATAAAGGTTATTGATTTGTGTGGATTGATTTTGTATCCTGAGACTTTGCTGAATTCATTTATCAATTCCAATAATCTCTTGGTTGAATCTTTGGGGTTTTCTAGATATACTGCCATATCATCTGCGAGTAGTGAAAGTTTGACCTCTTCTACCCCCATTTGGACACCCCTGATTCCTCTCTCTTGTCTAATTGTTCTGGCAAGGACTTCCAGCACTATGTTGAATAGAAATGGAGATAGTGGGCAACCTTGTCTGGTGCCCGTTTTAAGGGGGAATACTTTCAACTTTTCCCCGTTCAGTATGATATTGGCTGTGGGTTTATCGTATATGGCTTTAATAGTTTTGAGGTATGAGCCATCTATGCCTATATTATTAAGAGTTCTTATCATAAAAGGGTGCTGGATTTTGTCAAAAGCCTTTTCTGCATCTATTGAAAGGATCATATAATCTTTGTTCTTGTTTTTATTTATGTGGTGAATTACATTTATAGATTTGCGTATGTTGAACCATCCCTGCCTCTCAGGAATGAAGCCCACCTGATTGTGATGGATTATTTTTTTGATGTACATTTGAATTCAGTTTGCTCGGATTTTATTGAGAATTTTTGCATCTATATTCATAAGGGATATTGGTCTGTAGTTTTCTTTTCTTGTGTGTCCTTTCCTGGCTTTGGTATCAAGGTGATATTGGCTTTGTAGAATGAGTTTGGGAGGATTCCATCCTTCTGGATGTTTTCAAATAATTTCTGCAGTATAGGCACCAGTTCTTCTTTGTAGGCTTGGTAGAATTCAGGTGTGAACCCATGTGGTCCAGGACTTTTTTTGTTGGAAAATTTTTTATTACTGCTTCCATTTCGGTGCTTGATATTGGTCTGTTTAGGAATTCTGTCTCTTCCTGGTTGAGCCTAGGGAGGTAGTGTGTTTCTAAGAATTTGTCCATTTCCTCCACGTTTTCATGTCTTTGGGCATAGAGATTTTTGTAGTATTCAAAGATGATATTTTGTATTTCCATGATATCAGTTGTGACCTCTCCTTTTTCATTTCTAATTGAGCTTATTAGAGTCCTTTCCTTTCTGCTTCTGGTCAACCTGGCAAGTGGCCTATTTTGTTTGTCTTTTCAAAGAACCAACTTTTTGTTTTGTTAATCTTCTGTATAATTCTTTCATTCTCAATTTCATTTAATTCAGCTCTGATCTTGGTTATTTCTTTTCTTCTGCTGGCTTTAGGGTTGCTTTGCTCTTCCTTTTCCATTTCCTTAAGATGATTCATTAGTTTACCGACTTGTGACTTTTCTGTCTTTTGGATGTGAGCATTTAAGGTGGTAAGTTTTCCTCTCAGGACTGCTTTTGATGTATCCCACAGATTTTGATAACTTGTGTCCCCATTATCATTTAGTTCGAAGACTCTTTTGGTTTCCATCTGAATCTCCTCCTTGACCCATTAGTCATTCAGCAACAGATTGTTTAATTTCCATGTTTTTGGGTGAATATGTGGGTTTCTGTTGGAATTGATTTCTAATTTTATTCCGTTGTGATCTGAAAAGATACATGGTATGATTTCTGTCTTTTTAAATTTGTTGAGATCTGTTTTGTGGTCCAGGATGTGATCAATTTTAGAGAAAGTTCCATGAGCTGATGAGAAGAATGTATATTCAGTGTTGTTTGGGTGGAGTGTTCTATAGATGTCTGTTAGGCCCAAATGTTCTAGAGTCCTGTTTAGGTCCATTGTTTCTTTGCTTATTTTCTGTTTGGAGGAACTGTCCAGTTCTGTCAGTGGGTTTTGATGTTCCCAGCTATTATGGCCTTGCTATTTATTATGTTGTCTAGATCAAGCAGTATTTACCTTATATATCTGGGTGCTCCTGTGTTGGGTGCATAAATATTTATGATTGTTAAATCTTCTTGTAAGATTTTTCCCTTCACCACTATATAGTGCCTATCTTTGTCCTTCTTTACTTTTGTTGCTTTAAAGTTTATATCATCTGAAGTAAGGATGGCTACTCCAGATTTCTTTTGGTTTCCATTATCCTGGCAAATTGTACTCCATCCTTTCACCTTAAGTCTGAATGAGTCCTAGTGTGTAAGATGTGTTTCCTGGAGACAGCAGATAGTTGGCTTGTATTTTTTAATCCATCAGCCAGCCTTTGTCTCTTCAATGGGCAATTCAAGCCATTTACATTTATCGAGAGAATTGATATTTGGGGTAGATTTCTGTTTATTCTCTTAGGTAGTCTCTTGTTCAGTTTTACCTCTTGAGTTATTGTGAAATCTGGGTTCTGGAGTTTTAGCTTTTGGGTAGTTTTACATTGGTGGGTGTCTGTTGTGCTGGTTGGTGTACAATGCAGGTCTGAGCACTTCTTGCAGGGCCGGTCTGGACTTCGCAAATTCTATCAGTGATTGCTTATCCGGAAAAGTCTTTATTTGTCCCTCATTTAAGAAGCTTAGTTTGGTGGGACAAAGAATTCTAGGTTGGCCTTTATTTTGTTTTAGAAGACTGAGAATGGGTCCCCGTTCCCTTCTGGCTTGTAAGGTTTCAGCTGAGAAATCTGCAGTTAATCTGATTGGTTTCCCTTTGTAGGTTACCTGCTGTTTTCGCCTTACATCTCTGAGTAGTGCCTCTTTTGTGTTTACTTTGGTCAGTCTAATAATTATGTGGCGTGGTGAGTGCCTTTTCATGTTGAGTCTTCCCAGGAGTCCTGTGTGCTTCTTGGACTTGGATATCGAGATTTCTGGCTAGGCCATGGAAATTTTCCTCTATTATTCCTTCAAATAGATTTTCTAGCCCATGCGAATTTTCTTCCTCTCCCTCAGGAATGTCTATAATCCCACATTTCTTGTATGCTTTGCTCATGCCTCTTGTTTTTGTGTTCTTTCTCTTCGACTGATTTATTTAGCATGTAGGAGTTATCTTCCAGCTCTGAGATTCTTTCCTCTGCGTGATCCAGCCTGTTCTTAAGGCTTTCCACTGTGTTTTGTAGATCCTTGAATGCTTCTTTCATTTCTAGAATTTCTATTTGATTTTTCCATAATACTTCTATTTCTTTAGAAAATTTTTCATTCATTTGTTGCATTTTTCTTGTGGTTTCTTTGTGCTGGGATTCAATTTTGTCTTGAATTTCATTGAGCTTTCTTATAATCCGTAAACGAAATTCCTCTTCTGTCATTCTACCCATTTCATTTGAATTGGTATCCATTGCTGAGGAACTAATGATTTCTTTTGGGGGTGACTTTTCACTCTGATTTTTCATGTTTCCTGAGTTCTTTTGCTGATTTTTCCTCATCTTGTCATCTTGGTCGAGAGCTGGGGGTGTTACGGCTAGTTTATAGCCCTATCTCCAAGCCCCCAAAGTTAGTTCCTTGGCAGAGCTGGGGAGAGGAGTACTTGTCTGTATTGCCTTAGGTGTATTTTAGCACGTTTGGTGGATCTCTTGGCTTACCTCTGACCTGTTGTCTTCTTTTCTCAGTGGAATGTAGTAAGATTGTCCTCCCAGCTTGAGCCCTAAGCTGGTGGGTTGTACTTGAGGGTATGAATCCACAGTTTCCTAATAGGTAGGTATTCTGTTGTGTCTGTGGCAGACTCTGATCTCTCAGGTGGGGTATACAAAAGCCCCAAGCTTTGGGAGGGGCCTTGTTGCTCCTAGGCGTTATTTTGACCCTGTTCCTCTGGAGGTGCGGGTAGAAGCATAGTTGCTTTTGGCTGCAGCCTGAGGGCTGAATTGGGAAAATCCTACACAGCTCAGAGGTTGCTTATCCAGCCTCGTGTGCCTGGTCCTCTGATGTGGAGACCCACGTGACACTGGCTGATAGGGGGATCTCCAATTGTGCACCCCTTTTCCACCCCTAGACCCTAAGGTGAGGCAGGTGGGTGTCTCTATCCCAGAAATCTCCACCAGGGGGACGTTCCCACCGGGGGGATTAGTGGCCACTGGAGGCACTCTTGGATCGAGCGAAATTCCCTTATGAAGTGGGCAGAGTTAGGGGGAGCAGCTCTGGTTCATCCTGTGGCTCTTGTGGCATTCGGTTGCCATGAGAACCGGTACTTATACAAAGTAAGTCACTATAACTAGCAACCTTTGAAATGACCGATCTCTTGGGTAAAGGCGGGCTGGGACCTGAAGAGCGGGCCCTGGGACCAGCACGTAGCGGACTCGTATGAGGCCAGAGCCAGGGTAGCAGGACCGGATGGACAGGCTGCAAACTGTTTCCAATACACAAAGGTTCTGCCCCTACAGTTCTGGGATCTCATCCCACCTGGGACCCGTGGATGCAGCTGTCCCTGGCCACCAGGGGTGATGCCTTTTGTGCCCCCGTCGAAGAGCCCCCGGGCCAGGGGT
Organism: Daubentonia madagascariensis; assembly: GCA_023783475.1. NCBI lineage: Eukaryota > Metazoa > Chordata > Mammalia > Primates > Daubentoniidae > Daubentonia > Daubentonia madagascariensis. The sequence goes on along the minus strand of JAKFHU010000913.1, from coordinate 2,574,103 downwards.
GGTGTGGAGCTAGAGACCTGGCTCACAACGCCAGGCAGGAGACTTTAAAGATGGCTGCCGGCTCCCAATCTGGCGCACAGCAGGGCTCAGATCATCCCCGTGAGCACAGCTTTTCTCAACTGGCCTGGGTCCCGCGGAGGCAATTGCCGGCAGCCCCTAAGGGCGTGTCCCGCTCTCCGTGTAACTCCTGTGCCCAGGTCCCTCTGACTTCCAGTGGCGAGGTGCTGGTCTGCAGATTCCCACGCACTGTCCCGGGAAGCTGTATCTCAGCCCAGTCCCTACCCAGCCCTGAGCAGTCCCTGTATAGCATAGCTGAGAGTTCCGTATGGCTCCCGCAATTGTTTCCTCTCCGCAGAGCCTGCTGCCTTGAGCAGCTGGCGGCTGCTCTAGGTGGGGCCCACTGCTCCCTGGCGTGCAAGCTCTTGGGCCGGGAATGGGGTGGAGACTGAAACCAAGTCTCCAAACAGGATCTCCTAGCAAAACGTTCCGAAGATGGCGGCCTCCGAAGAGCAGACTGCCCAAATCAAAAATGGCAGCTGCCGGAGGGCAGAGAGCCCGAATCAAAAATGGCGGCTGGTGGATGATAGCAAACAGCCCAAGTCAAAGATTGCAGCTGCTAGCGAGTCGACTGCCCAAGTCAAAGGTGGCGACCCTGGCTAGCAAACAGCCTAAATCAAAGATGGCGGCTGCCAGAGGGCAATCGGCCCGAATCAGTAGACTGTAATCCACCTCTTAGGTGCTGGCGGATCGGGGAGAAAATGCGGCTTTCCCAGCCTACTGCAGAGCCAGTGGGACCGGGAGCTGGCAGCTGTTCATGGCAGGACCTGCCATTCTTCTGTCAACTCCCCTGTGCCCTGATTTCTAGGGGGAAAATGCCCGGCTCCAAGTTCCAACGTTTGGCCACAGGAACTTGCAACTCAGATTAGACCTTCCCCATCCCGGCGCGACTCAGTGCGCTGGAGAGTTTAGGCTGTCTCCTGTAATCTTCTCTCCACAGAGCCTGTTGCCCTGTGCAATGGCTTTGCACAGACTCCAGGCGTGTCCCTATCTGTGTAGGCAAGTTATCTGTGAGGGTGGCAGGCGTCTTTCCACAGTTCAGATTGCCCCGCGCCCTGAGTGCGGCCCTCTTGCGCTCTGTTTTCCACTGATTTCCTCACACTCTCCGATGCTTGCAGGAATAACTCCCCTTCACCTTATTTTCTCCTGCGCTGAATGTCCCAGGCTGGTTCTCTGCTAATTCATAATCCTGCCCCTGGGGTTAGAGATCCACATGCAGGCAGCCCTCCACGCTTTCCACCTTCTTCTCTGGGAGCAGTGAACTGGGATACCCCCACTAGTCGGCCATCTTTCACCTCCTCCTTTTTTCCTTCTTTATGTTTTAGTTCAGATAGTTTGTATACACCTATCTTTAAGTTCATTGATTTTTTTCCCCCTCAGCTGTGTTTATTGTAACTATGACCCTGTTGAAGGCATTCTTCATCTCTGTTATCTTGCTTAGCTTAGTTTTGTTTTAGTTTCTAGAACTTCATTTGACTCTTACGGTTTCCATTTCTTTGCTAAAATTCCTCACGTCTACATGGGTCTTTTCCACCTTATCCACTAGGTCTTTTAATATATTTATCATAGTCACTTTAAATTCTCTGTCTGGTTGTTTGAACCTTTTTTAGTCTCGTTTTGTCACTTTCTTTGTCTCTAGACAGTGGATAGTTTTTCTTTCTTATATATTTCATAATTTTTGATTGAATGCCAGGTATCATTTATGGAACAGTAAAGGGTGAAGTTAATAATATTTTATGCCTGGAATGGCATTTCTCTACTGTTAGTGTTGGGGGTTGAGTCAATTTAGTCAGGAGTTGAGTTGGACTTGAGTTTTTCATTGCCAAGATTGTCTTCAGAGGCTTCAGATTCCTCTAACATTACCTTGTAATTAGAGTGGGCCTGCCTACACTTGCCTACACAGATAGGGACACGCCTGGAGTCTGTGCAAAGCCATTGCACAGGGCAACAGACTCTGTGGAGAGGAGAAGATTACAGGAGACAGCCTAAACTCTTCAGCGCACTGACTCGCGTGGGGATGGGGAGGGTCTAATCTGAGTTGCAAGTTCCTGTGGCCAAACGTTGGAACTTGGAGCCGGGCATTTTCCCCCTAGAAATCAGGGCACAGGGGAGTTGACAGAAGAACGGCGGGTCCTGCCCTGAACAGCCGCCAGCCCCCGGTCCCACTGGCTCTGCAGTAGGCTGGGAAAGCTGCGTTTTCTCCCCAATCCGCCAGCACCTAAGAGGTGGATTACAGTCTACTGATTTGGGCCGATTGCCCTCTGGCAGCCGCCATCTTTGATTTAGGCTGTTTGCTAGCCAGGGTCGCCACCTTTGACTATGAGCAGCTTATGAAAGAGAAGCTTCAGCCTTGGCTGTTTTACATTAGGCTTCCTAGCTGAAGGTTGAAATAAAATGTTGAAATTTTGGATGCAGTTGTCACAGATAAAACTAAAATGCTGAAAAACTGCACGATGTTATCAAGTATTTACATTTTTGCAATTTTTTTATGCCTCAGACTTCAAGAAGGAACATTTTGAGGTAGAGGGAAGCACATGTTTTTTGGGGTTTGAGGTTTGATTCCCTACTCTGTGTGTCCCCACCCCTTCTTTATAATGATATTGAGCAAGTTCTTTACTTCTATAACTTCAGTTTCTTCATCTATGAAAATGTGAGAAAATTCACTTGAGAGTTGTGAGGATTAAATTATGTGAAAGTGGCTAACATAATGCCTGATTCAGTAAGTGTTACTTTACTTTTCTTCCTCCTTTGGCCTTTCCCATGTGATAAATATTCTACATTTGTAACAGGTAAAGAATCCTTTTACTAATTTTAAAATAGATAACATAAATTCATTTACAATACAGTCTATTTTACTAAAAAGTAAAGAGAACATGATTTTCTTTTCTGACTTCCTTATATGATAGAATTTTACTGATCAATTTACTTTTCTACATGATCATTTTATTTCAAAAGCTCTGATCCATACCTTCTTTTTTTTTTGAAATCTAACAATGAATCCCTGAGATGTGCTAGAAATAAATAAAACAGAAAAATAATTAGAATATAACATTATTCTGATACTGGATTTGCAATAAATTCCTCTATCTCGTATAAGCCAGAAAATTAAATATAATTTATAATATGACAAAGTGCCTTTATTGTGTTAATATGTAACTAGAATAAAGAACATTTTACATGCATCCTATTTTTTGGTATAGGGAACCAAATGAGGGTTATATGCCATCCTGACAAATTATTCCTTTCTCCTTTTGATTTATTAATATTATAAATGTGAACTTTTATCATTTTATTTCCACAGAACAAGGCTATTTATATTAAATATTCACAAGTTAAAAAATCTTGATGATTTATTTTGTTTACTTGATGCTAGCCTCAAATATATGGCATTTCTTTTACAAGATTATCTCTTTTCATTTTTTTAATGGTTATCAAAGTGGCATTCTTTCCTGAGTGAGATTGTAATATAATTTATGTGGATAACAGCACCTGAAAACTGTCAGATAAAATAGAGAAATGATAATGTGGAGTTTAATACATATTCACAGATAATAAAAACAAAATAAAATTTTTAAAAAGCAGCAAATTTTTTTTTTTTCACCAAAATACAAATGTACTCTATTGCCTATAGGTAAGAAATTCCTGAATAAGTTCAGGGATATTTTATAAGACAAATAGAGAAGCCTTATTGAACCTAAAGTTCTTTAAGTAAAGTTATAAATAATAAAAAAAGAAATGTTAGAGTGTTATTTTTTCCTGGTTTAAATATCAGACATTATTGTACTTATTGTGTTAATTCTTACTTTATTTTTGGAAAACCTGTTTGCTCTAGAAATTGCTACTGTTTCCTTTGAAAATTTGACCTCTTTGTTGTCTATAGATGTGCTGGTAATTGGGCAAAACATTCCACTAAGCTTTGCTGATACAGAAATATTTTTAAGTACACTCTCCAACATTTTCCTCTTAAATGTGGAATATATATACACATTTGTACATTGATATATGTTTAAAATCACAATGCTAATAAATTACAATTCATAGTTGACGCTTATGGTTATGATTACTGATTTGATGAATCAGATGATGAGTTTGGAGCTACCACAGGAGCTAGGAATTTAGGAGTAAAATCTAGGACAAGAGGGAGCTACAGAGGAGAAGCCCTCAATTCTGTGTATAACTCTGCCCATTTCTCTGACTGAGCCTTGAACTGTGCATGAGTAGGGCAAACACCAAGCAAGCTGTTCCTGAAGGAACTGAACAGCTATTCCAGCTGCTGCCTACTAAAGGGGGAGACAGAGTTGAATTTTGAGTTTAGCCAAGCTAAGTGCTTTTTAAAACAAAAAACAAGTACCCCTCAGAGAATATAGCAGAATCAGTAAGCTTCAAACATACCATTAACAGTGACCAGAATACAATTCAAAATTATTCAGTGTATGAAAAAACAGGGAAAATGTGATCCATACATTTAAAAAAAGTAATCAGTTGGTGAATGTTCTGAGCTAACTCAGATATTGGAATTAGTTGACAAGGATTTCAAAGCAGCTGTTACAACTATGCCCAGTGACATAAAGGAAATTATTTCTGAAATGACCTAATAGATGAAAATCTTAGCAGAAATGAAATCTATGAAAAAAACAACATGGAAATTCTAGAATGAAAAATATGTAGGAGTCATAGATAGGGGAGCCTTCCCCCTTAGAAGAAAAATACAGTGTCTGTAGTAAAAAATGCATTGTGTTGACCGTTGTCATTGGAAATAATGAGTCAGTAAACTTGAAAATTAACTAAATTATCCAGTGTGAAGAAAAGAGAATAAAATATTTAAACAAATATGAATAGAGCTTCAGACACTTGTGGGACAGTATTTAAAAAGTTTAACATGCATATAGTTATAGTCCCAGATGGAGAGAGCAAATAGAAAAAAATATTTTAAGAAATAATAGCCATAACCACCAATAAATTGGAATTCTAGAAAATATTTAAATGAAACAAAAAACAGGAAGGAAGGAGTAGAGGAATAACACCAACAAAAAACAACAAAGGTGACAAACAAAACAAAAAGTGTCATATCTATATACAATAATATCATTAAATTTGTTGGTCTGGTTTTTTTTTTTTGGGTTCTTTCGCCCAGGCTAGACTGCAGTGGCCTCATCATAGCTTGCTGCAACCTCAAACTCCTGGGCTCAAGTGATCCTCCTTCCTCAGCCTCCCGAGTAGCTGGGATTACAGGTGCACAGCGCTACGCCCAACTAATTTTTAATATTTTTTTAGAGACAAGGTCTCACTCTTGCTCAGGCTGGACTCGAACTCCTACCCTCAATTGATCCTCCTGCCTCGGCCTCCAAAAGCACTGGGATTACAGGTGTGAGCCACCACACCCAGCCAATATCATTAAATTTTAATGGGACTAAACACTCTAAGTCAAAAGCAAAGACAGTCAAAATGAGCATAAAAAGGAAGACCTAGCTGTGCACTAGGAGACCCACTTTATATAGAGAGGTTGAAAGTAAATGGATGGAGTAAAAGATACATAATATATAAACAGTAAGCATGCAAAGGCTGGAATGACTACATTAATATCAGATAAAGCAAACTTCAGGATAAAAAAGTTACCGGAGATAAGAGGAACATTTCATAATGATAATAAGATCAATTCAGTAGGAAGACATACAGTCATAACATTAAAACATAAATATAAATGTGTACCACCCAATAACAGAGTTTTGAAATGTATGAATCAAAAATGGACAGAATTAAAAGGATATTTCTTTTTTAAATTTTGAATTAAAAAGGCAATTCCACAAAGATTGTTGGATCCTTCAATATTGCTCTCTTAGTAAATTGATGGAATAAGTAGGCAAAAATCAGTACTGATGTAGAAGTCCTGAATGGCACTATCAACTCTCTTAAATGGATTGGTATTAATAGAATAATCTACTCAACAACTACAGAATACACATTCTTTTACACAGTACACATGATATGCTTACAAAGATAAGCCATATACTGGACCATAAAACAAGTTTCATTCAATTTAAAAAGTTAGAAATAATACAAAGTATGTTCTTTGACCACAATGGAATTAAATGAGAAATCAATAATAGACATCAAGAAAAAATTTGAATATTTGAAAATTTAACAGCACACTTCTAAAAGAAAGACATATTAAGTAAGCAATTGCAAAGGAAATTGAAAATATTACAAAGTCTGTTCTTTGAAAATATCAACAAAATTGATAAATGCTTTTAGCTAAATTGATATGAAAGAGGAAGGGGAAGACAGATTATCAATATCAAGAACAAATGATATTACAATTATCAGGCTATCACTGCAGATTCCACATACATTAGAAGCATAATAATGGAATATTATGCTTCTAGTATTATTATGAGCAAATTTTTACAAACAAATTCAACAACTTAGACCACATAGACCAATTTTCTGAAAAATAATCTTATCAAAACTGACTCATGATAAAGCAAAAAGTATGAATAGTGCCATTTGTAGTATTAATTGAATTCATAATAAAAATTTGTACCACAAAATTAACTCCAAGTTAAGTGGTTTTTTTGGTGAATTCTATCAAATAAGGATGAAATACCATCCGTCTTCCACAAACTCTTTAAGTGAACAAAGGAATACTTTCCAGTTCTTCTGAGGTGAGCATAACACTAACATCATAGCCTGAAAAGACAATACAAAAAGAGAAAATTACAGACCAGTGTACCTTGTGAACACATTAGCAAAAATCCTGAACAAACTATTAGTAAAGCATAGCCAGTAAGAATATAAAAATCAATAGTATATCATGAAAAAGTTGGTTTTATACCAGGAGAGCAAAGTTGCTTTAACATTTGAAAAAGCAATTAATGTAATTTATCCAATTAATTAACAGAATAAAGAAGAAAAATCATATAATCATTGCAATTAATTCAGTAAAAGCATTTGACAAGATGCAGCAACACCCATTAGTGATTAAAATCTCTCAGCAAACTAGTACAGATTGAATATCCCCAATCCAAAAATCCAGAATTTGAAGCTTTTTTAGCCCTGACATGGTGCTCAAAGGAAATGCTCATTGGAGCATTTTGGATTTTGGATCAGGGATGTTTAACCAGTATAATGCAAATATTCCAAAATTCAAAAAAAATCCCAAATCCAAAACACTTCTTGTCCCAAGCATTTTGGATAAGGGATACTCAACCTATACTAGAAGGTAATTATTTTTCATTTTGATAAGGGACACCTACAAAAACTCTACAGAAAACCATATGTTGATAAAATATTAAAATGTTTTTTACTCAGGGATCAGTAATAAAGGAAGGAGGTCCATTCTCACTTACATTTAACATTGTACTGAAGGTCCTAGCATTGTAATAAAGCAAGGAAAAGACCTTGTATTAGCTTATATAGCGTGGGTTTTTTTTTTTTTTTGGTAGATTCCTTAGGATTTTAAAGATATACAATCATGTTGTCTGGAAATAAAGGTAGTTTTTCTTCTTTTCCTTCCTTTTAAACTTTGCATAGCCAGGAACACCATCACAGTACTGATCCATTGTAGTCATCACTGTACATACATTGCAGTTTGCACTGTGGCCCCACCCATATTGGATTCTGTCCTTAAAAATTTCTGGGAACTTTTCATAAAGCTTCAAAACACAAACATTACATGTTTTCTTTGGCTATATATTTATGTAAAGGAAGTAGGGACTGGAGGGCTGCACATCAAAGTCATGATAGTGTTGCTTCTAGGATGAACAAAGTGGACTTCAACTTTTATCAGTTATGTTTTATTTGGAGAACAAAAGATCTGAAGTAAATAGAACATGTTAATTTGAGGCAGAAGATATGTGGGTGTTGATTATATTATTCTCTGTATTTTACTGAAATTTTAAAATCTTTCTAAATTAAAAAATAACAGGATTATTTAGGAGGTGGGATAAAATGATAAATTACAAAAAAAAGATTTCTGGGAACTAGATGAACTTGACACCACCTTTGGTTGAATGGACAAATGGATTCTTCACCAACTCTGGTCCCTAACTTTACCCCTTTTAGCCCAGTTTGGACACCCCTGAGTAGCAAAACTAAGGTTATATTGCTTACTACCTTAGTTGCAGAGGAGGCTTAGAAAAGTGATTATCTGGCATTTGCAGCTTCTTTAAGGTGAATGATGGAATGAGGTTTCTACAGTCAGACAGATAGAATGACAGTTTTCATAAAAAGTAGAGAGAGTACTTTCTGAAGAGGTCAAAAGCTGTAAAAGAGGTGATCTGAGGAATCTACTCACTGTATCCTAAGATTCTCCAGACTTTACACTTACATTACACCATACTACTGTGAAACTATTAATTTACACCACATTGTTTTATTTTCTATATGTTTATAAAACCGTACCATCATTTTCTACCAGAAATAGGCTGTCACCCTGAAATAGGCTCTCACCCTTCTGCATTCTGTGCCTGATAAAGACTTTCAAAGGCCCTATTGAGGTTAATTTACATACAATAAAAATGCACCCACTTTAAATGGATAGTGTGTAATTAAATGCATAGCTTGAATTTTAACAACTGTGTGAAAAGCTGTTGGAACACAAATGATACAACGTTTTTGAAAAATAATTTGGCAATGTCCAATAAACATTTAAAATTTAAAATACTCTGACCTAGTAACCCACTTCTAGGAATCTGTTATCTAGAAGTAACAGAATGGGGATGGGTATACTTAGATGTACTTAGAAGGATGTTTCATTGCAGTACTGTTTGTAGTAGCAAATATTTGAACAAAGACCTGGTTATTCATTCATAGGGGAATTACTGAATAAATTGATACACCTATTAATATAGAATACTGTGCAACTATAAAATTGAGTTGATATATTTTAACCAGGAAGAATATGCTTGATATATTAAGTGACAAAAACAAGTTATGGACCAGTAGTTATAACTTGGGGGGGTGTGTGTGTGTGTATTCATTCAGTCAGATAGCCATTGCGGTATTTGGGCCAAGAAATATTGGCAACTTGGACTAAGGTGAGGTTGTAGAGATGAGAGATATAAATGATTTCAAGGGATTTGGGAGATAAATTCAAAAGGATTGGGTGATATTTTGGAGGGGGAAATGAGACAGAAGTAGTTGATCCTATCTCCCAGGTTTCTGGTTTTTGGTACTAGACTGATGGTGGGACAGTTACTAGATAGTGAACATTTTAAGAATACTGGATTGGAGGAGGAAGATCATGAGTTCATTTTAAGTATTTTGAGTTTGAGAGGACTTTGTTGTATTTAAGTGAAAATAGGTAGTAGAAAGATATAATGAGTCTGATGCTCAGTGGAGAAGTATTGACTAGATGTGTAAGTTTGATATCAGTGGCAGTGTAGCTGATAATTGAAATCAAACGCATGTGAAATTGCCCAGGGAGCAATTTATCCTAAATTATCCTCAATTTATCCTAATTTATTCTAAATTGTCTCCCTGGGCAATTTCACAATAAGAAGAGAATAGAGCCTAGAATCAAGTCTCAAGAAATAACAACATTAAAGGCCAGCTAGAGAAGGATGAGCCAGTGAAGGGGAAGTAGGAATATTGTAGGATTATTGAACACAAGGGATTTTAAGGAGGAACCTATCAATAATTATTGAAAATGTTATTGCTCAAATGTGCAGCTAATCTTTAGCAAGATCCATTTCAGTGAAATGAAGGGACCAGAAACCATGTTGGAATAGGTTGAGGAGTGAATGGAAAGAGAGGAAATAGATATGGTAAATTAGACAATTCTGTAAAAATTGAAAATGTTACTTGTGTTACTATATTAGCAGCAGCAAAAGACAGAATAAAAATCCAGCTATTTAGTTGTATGTATGTATAGAAAAAAGGGGATGAAAATATATAAAAGTATTAACAGTATTTGGTTCAAGATAGAGAAACTGTTTATGATTTCAACACTTTTTTTAGGGTGGAAAGCCTGGTAGGTGCTCACGGCATGGGTGGAGAAGGATTTTTCACACAGAGATTAAGATATAAAAGTAAAAAAGTTAATTTTATCCTTTAGAAGGACAGAGAGAATGAGAGAGAAAGAGAGAGAGAGAAAGAAAGGGGGGGAAGAGAGCAGGGAGACAGCAGCCTGGCATCCCAAAGAAAGAGAAGGGGGAGATGCCAGCAGCAAGGCCAAGTGGCTTGCTGCTTTTATGGGGGATGAAGAGAAAAAAAATAGTTATTGCAGTCAGTTGATGACAAAAGCAGCAGCAGGATGTCAAAATCCAAGAGTTGGTTTCCTGCCTTTCTTTGGAGAAGGGATTATCACAGGAGATGTGACTCTGTCCTCTGGTTGAGGCTGTAGCTCCGTTCTCCTGTTTACTCAGGAACTCTGTGAAACAGATTCTCAAAAAACAATTTTGAAAGAGAGAGATTTATGTCTCTTTTCCATCCATTCAGCTCTTTTCAGAAGTTGTGCAAAACAGAACTCCTGCAGGGTACCTGTTAGTGAGAGAACTCATAGGATTGATCTTTAACTGTTACTGGGGAAATTGTGGGATTAGGCATTTTCCTGTTATTTTTGCAAGGCCACCCCTTTCACATTTTTTTCCTTTATTTTTCATTTTCCTATTTTTTAAAATAAGGACATATTTACAATAGGTAATAACAAAATACACATTATTTATCAGAGGTCTAGTCAAGAGACAGAAACCATCCAGTTATTTGAACAAAGGGAATTTAATATAAAGAGTTATAAACTAGGCATAAAGTTGTTAACTAGGTAAGTGCTAAAAAGAGTACTCTAAAGGTATCATGGAGGTGGCTCTTACAGGAAGCAGCCAGGGCTGAGGGAATATGGTTTTAATTACTAAAACTTAGAAACTTTAAGAGGATGGGGGCATGCAGAGCTGAAACTCAGACCTCTGATGAGGTGTGCTGGCAGGTTAATGCTGGTGCTGATGTCTTTGGGGTAGGGTCTGGGGGTGATGAAGCTGGTTCTGCAAGTATTGGAAAAACTGCAAAATGGACTCAGCTGCTGCTAGAGGAAGGAACTGCTGTTGCATGAAGGGTTAGGAAAACAATCCAGTATGGGGCTTGATTGTCCCTGCACACTTTTGCTGGATGTACCAAGAATGCAGGTCCTTAATTGCTCTTTACGCAGGTCATCAGAGTTGTGCTTGTGGAATAAGGTAATGTCTTACCCTGGACAAATAGGCTTGTTTTTGCTTACTGTAAAAGAAATTTCCCAAGCGCAGTGTTCTTCTCCTATAATGCAACCCACTGTGTGTACAGGCATCCATCATGGGCCTTGTGCATCATCACTGTGGGACTGGCGTGGAGGGAGCGCATGTACAATCAATGCAAATGAATTTTGGCTTCTACTTTGCCATGAATAATAAAGCCTTTTTATCTCTGACCCAGTAATCTTGTGTCTTCTATCAACGCTTATGAAACTGTGGCAGGCTGACTTACCTTACAAGTAGAATAAGATCTTAGATTTCATTATGAGTTTTATAATTATTATTTGAAGGCTCATTTTGAGTGGGAGGTGTGTGTGCAGGTATTTCTGCCTCTCTATGTTAACTGTTCGTTTTGCAGGGACCTTCACTTGGTCCTACAGAACAGCCTGTCTAGCCTTTAAGGATTCTCCTGCTCATGGTGATACTGAAAAACTCATCCAGAATACACTACAGAGAGTCAAAGAGGGAAAATAAGAAAAAGAATTGAGAGATAGAAAATAGATTGAGAGGTTTCAAAGAATATTTAGTACAAGTCTCAGATGGGTTTAATGGAATAAATAATAATCGATATTTGAAAAGATATCAAGAATAACAAAGAAATATTAAAAGCTACCAAAGAGAAAGGGCTAATTGCCTGCAAAAGAATGACTGCTGACAGCAGAGTTCTCAGCAGCAATAGACGCCAAAAGATATTAGACAGTCTTTTTAAATTGCTGAGATAAAATAGCTGCCGACCCAGAATTTTATATTAGCCTGTCATTCAAGAGGGAGGATGTAAGATACAGGGCAAAGAGGTATACACATAAATTAATAAAATATTTTGAGGAATTTAATTATTGGCTATACAAATTAAGATTAGATAATGTAAGATGTAGGAGTGTGTGTGTGTATGTGGTCAAGAGCATGGACTTTGGAGTTGGACTGCCTGGGTTTAAATTCAGACTAACTGCTTACTAGCTGTATGACCTTGGGAAATATTTTACTAATCCGTTTTAACCTCAGTTTCCTACTCTGTAAAATGGGGGTTACGATAATACCTATCTCACTGGGTTGTTGCGAGGATTAAATGAATTAATATATGCGTTTGTCATTATCATCATCATCATTATCCCAACATATTTGTAGAACGTGTTAAAAAGTCTTTTAAACTCTTATATGTCAGTATCACGTATTTCAAGGAGATAGGGTTGGTGTGGAAGAGGGAAGAGATAATTAACTTTATTATAAATCTCTCTACCCTTTGTCTTATCAATTCATTCAATACGTGTTGAACACCTACTATATGCTAGGCACTCTTCTAAGCACGGAGAATATAACATCAATAAAACAAACAAATTCCTGTCCCTCTATGGCTTATGTTTTACTTTGGGGGAAATAGGCAATAAACGTGATAGATACATGAGAAAGTGTGTGTGTATATACACATACATAGTTATGTGCCACGTAATGACGTTTTGGTCAACAAAGGACCACATATATGATAGTGGTTCCGTAAGATTATGATGGAGCTAAAAATTCCTGTTGCCTAGTGACTTCTTGATGATCCTGACCCTGTGTAGGCCTAGGCTAATGTGCGTGTTTGTGTCTTAGTTTTTAACAAAAAGGTTTAAAAATAAAAAAATTTTTAAATTGAAAAAAGCTTATAAAATAAGGATATAAAGAAAATACTTTTGTAAAGCTATACAATGTGTTTGTGTTTTAAGCTATGTGTTATTACAAAAGAGTCAAAAAGTTAGAAAACATTTTGTAAAGTAACAAAGTTACAGTCAGCTAAGAAATCTTCTAAAAAAAAATTTAGTGTAGCCTAAGAGTACAGTGTTTATAAAGTCTACAGTAATGTCCTAGGCCTTCACGTTCACTCACTGACATATCCAGAGCAACTTCCAGTCCTGCAAGCTCCATTCATGGTAAGTGCCCTATACAGGTGTACCATTTTTTATCTTTCATACTGTATTTTTACTGTACATTTTCTATGTTTAGATATGTGTAGATGCACAAATACCACTGCATTACAGTTGCCTACAGGATTCAGTAACATACTGTACGGTTTTGTAGCTTAAGAGCAGTAGGCTATACCATATAGCCTAAGTGTGTAGTAGGCTATATCATGTAGGTTTGTGAAAGTGCGCTCTGTGATGTTCACACAGTGACGAAATAGCTTAACGCATTTCTCAGAACACATCCCTGTCATCATTACACATGACTGTATGTACACTGTTAGTGATAAGCTCCAAGGAGAAAAATAAAGCAGAAAAGAGGGATAAGGGGTTTTAAATTTCATATAGGACGGTCAGGGAGTCTGTACAGAGGTAACATTTGTGTAGAGACCTGAAGGAGGTAAGAGAGGATATCTTCTACAAGAACATTTAGTCAAAAGGAATAGCAAATGAAAAGACAGTGGAGAAGAACATAACCGGTATTCTCATAGGACAACAAAAGAGGCTGGTGAGTGCATGAGGGACAGAGTGCATGAAGAGGGGGGTGAAGCCATAGAGGTAATGGGGATCCATATCTTATAAAGATTTTTTAAGCCCCCTTTTAAGGACTGTGGCTTTTACTCTGTGTGAGATAGGGAGCCATTTGAGGGTTCTAACCTCTTGACTTCTATTTAACATTCTCACATTGACTGCTAGGTTGAGAAAAGGTTGGAAAAGTATTAGTATTAATAATTTAAATAATCTAATAAAACAATTAAAAGCATACATAGATTCTAATATCCTTTCCCTCCTCAAGAATCTACACTAGTTCTCTGTTGCCCATTATGTTACCTTAGGTTTCATTACTTACGCTTTAAAGCTCTTCATAATCTTGCTACGATTGTATCTGTTTAATTCCATTTCTTCCAGTTCTTCCAGACCTACGATCAGTTTCTTCCCTAATTCTTCTAAGCGTAGGACCAGTTTTAGCCTAGTTCCATTACCTATAATTTTTTCTGATAAAAATAACTGGGAGATTTTACTTGATGGACACTGAATACATGAAAGTTTTTTTCTATAAATAAATGAAATGTTTTTAAAGTCTTCATTTAAATATTGTTGAGACTCTTAAACATGTGAATAATTGATTCACTTTCATCATTTTATCCGTCAAAGGTCCTAATTGCAGAAAACAGCATCCATTTTAGCTAAGGATTTATTATTAGAGGCTACTGACTAACAGAATCTTTGGGAGGGCTAGGGAATTGAGGTACTTTCGTTACACAGGTTGGAACCATGCAGCCAGGAGAAATGTCCAAGCATACCACATAGCTGACTCAGTACCGACTCCATTGCCTTCATTGCCTGCCTGGTATCTATGAAGCCAGAGACCAATCACTAGAACTTCTGTTAGAGCTACCACAGAAAAATCAGATACCTCCACCACAGTGCTTATAAGACAAGCAGACTTCCATCATGTGACCACTGCCTCGGCTCGCTCACTTTTCTTCCAAAGATCTCATATTTGTTTATACTTGGTAGTGCCTTGGTCATATCTAGACCCTTAGCTGGAGTGGTGTCTGGGAGATGTTATATATAGTTTTCTGTTCTCTGTAATAAATGAGAGTATGTTCAAAGGGAAGTTGAATGGTTTTTGAGTATCTGCCACATTCATAATAAAAGAATGAAAATAAAAGTATCAATGGAGTATCTTTTTTCAAATATCAGATTGGTAGCAATCAAAAGTTTGATAACTGTCGTGTTAACAAAGATACTGGGAAACAGCCACTTGTAAATTGCTGGTAGGAGTATAAATTAGTAAAATGTGAGGATGACAAATTATCAGTAACTCATCAAAATTACAAATGCATATAATGATTGATCCCACTTTTGGAATTTACCTTACATAGCCACATAGTGTGGAAACAAATGTTCATCAATAGGGGACTGACTAAATAAATTACAGTATATCCATAGAAGAGGAAATTCTGCAGCCTCCAAAGAGAGTAAGATGGTGGCCCTTTATGAATTGATTTGGAAAGATCTCTAAGGTGCAACAGTAGGTGAAAGAATCATGGTTCTGTGTTAGAGACAGAGACTGTGTGTATGTAAACTGCAATAGAATTTCTATTTCTGGGAGGACTTGGAAATAAGGATTTGATATGATAATTAGGAACCATGCATACCATGGTACTGATTTAGCACAAAATGTTTACTAGATACTGAAAAACCTGATAGTTGGTTGCATTATAGAAGGAATTGTGTGGTTGAGGAACAAACTGGAAAAGAGACTTATTTTTTACTCTGATATTTTCTGGATTTTGTATTATTTGCCTACATTGCATACTAAAAACTAATTTGTTTTAAATAAGCTGTTGCTGTTGTCTACCAAAATATGTGTCTGCAAATAGGGAATATAAGTCTATAATACATTTAAAGAGTTTGTATACTTGTGAATAAATTAAGATACAATTACCATGTAAGGAAATTTTTCTCAATGACATTAGGATGTTGTTTCTTTTTGACCTGTTTACTATAACTAGTTATTATGTATGTTAATTTTTATTAATGACACAAGGTAGTTAATTGAAAATTAGACTATATTACTGGTTAATTCTGGAAGTGAAATGAGAATGCTTTCTATTTAGAAAAAGTTTATGTTTTTAGGTCATTTTACCATTTTTAATGTTTTATGTGTAGAAAAGATGTGATAATATTTTATGTGTACAAAAATACATGATTAACATATGCATAGTATTAATATTAGTTCTGAGAAAAGAAATTTGGTCCCTTTGTCCTCATTGTAAACAGAAGCAATAATGTTTACTATGTAATGTAACTTGTTTTTACTAACATGTAAATGTTAATACAGAGGGAATTGATTTTACATTTGTTTTTCTGAATTAATGAGATGAATATGAATAAATTATGAAAACATTTACCCTAAATTGTTATATTTTTCTTTGGGGTTTTTATGTTAAAGGAGGAATTGAAGGAAATGGTAAATTGTAGATGCATGAGTATATCTAAATAAAAGTTCTGCTAAGTAGCTTTTGCCTCATTTAAGGAAACTTGGAACATCTTAATGTCATATTTGTTTACTTGCACATATTCCTCTCTAATATTTTCTACCCCCAATAATGTTGGTATGCTTTGTTTAATATAATCTCAACTCAAAACTTTGATCTGTTCCCGACCTTCAACTAATATTTATTAGCGGAATCTAATAATATTTTATCAAACGTAGAACTTAAATAACCAATCAATTTGGAATCCACTTGAGAGGGGATAGGCTTGAGGCATATAGGAAAGCATGCAGCTTTTCCTAATAGAACGTTTTGACCCAGTCTCAGTTTATAGTCTGTAAGTCAGGGGACTCCAAAGTGGAGTACGCAAACCAATCTATTGGGATATGCTAAGAAAATAGTAGAAATTTTACTATCTACATCTTTATAATAGTACATGATTTTAAAAGTTGGGAAACCACTGATATTTAGGCAATTTATTGTTTGGATACCAAAAAAGCAATTGGGACTGAGAGTTGAAACATTTATAACTCTCGAAGTAAACTTGGAATATGAACTCAAATATTTCCTTTTCTTTTTGTAATGTGGTTAAACCTTTATGGAAAATGTTGAGACATAGCATGTTTACAGTGATTCAGGGGCATTTATCCAAATTGGGTTACATATTTCTTTTGTTTTAATATTTGAACTAAACTTGAATATCTTGGATGAAAATTTGATAGCCTAATGTATTCTCTTAGATTTTTTGCCAGCTGAAAATACAGGCAATATCAGCACTGAGACCATGTCCTTTCTTTTCAATTAATTGTAGTTTCAGGCCTTTGCAGGTTGGCTAGCTTTCCTCAGTATCCGGTTTGCAAACATTTTCTCTGATTGTTGTATGCTCCGTGGTACCAATGAGATGCTTCCCCCTAGCTGCGTTTCCAGGTACCCAGTATATTGTGATATGCATACTATGAGAGATAGCAATAAGTAAATCCTATTGATGGCTATAATTTATGAATATTCATGTTTTTATCTCAGATATTCAAGATTAAAGCAGTGCAATTGGCTGAGAAACTCCTTCCTGCCTTTAACACACCTACTGGTATTCCCTGGGCAATGGTGAATCTGAAAAGGTAAATTCTATTTTATGTGAAGAAATAAATTTACTGGTTTTTTTGACCTTTTTAGTCTTAGAAATTGCTAATGATTCACTCTCACCATACTTTTTAAGACTTAAATTGGTTTTCTCTGTATTTATATAGAAGCATGTTTCTTTAAAACATTTTCTGATTTTTAAAATATGCCCTTTACTTTGAAACCGATCACCTGCCTTAACTTCATTACAATTTCTACTGCTTGTTTCTTTAAGTGTGGATTTCTCTTCCTTACCTGTATAGTTATACAATATTTATTTCTTTTATTTGCTTATTCATGTCTGTTTAGTGCTATAATGAATTCAGAGTACTTTCCCTCTCTTTTTATATCTTCTAAGTGAAAATGGAAAACAATATGACTAAAAATTAGGGCTTCCTATTGCTGAATGTCTCATAATAATAAGGGAAGACATAATTCATGATGTTGACTATAGGGTTTTTATTACAGTATCTACACTTTTGAAGTTCAGAGTGAACTCTGAGGTATCATTCTTTGCAGTCTGTTTTATTCTAATAGAAAACATTTGTTTTTACTTAGAAACAGATGAAATATTAGGTCATTAAATATGAAATGTCCAATTTCAAATCAAAAGTTTAGTTTATTGTATCTCAAACAAGCAGCGGTACAATTATTCAAAGTATGCGCTTGAACTGTCAACACAGTTTTGCCACTTTAACGGTAGCGGTTTATGCCAACAGTGAAGAAGCCTGGAGAGCGAGTGGTGATGAAATTGCAAAAGGCCTTTTCCACAGCTTGTTGAGAATTGAATATTTTTCCTTGCAAGAAGTGGTCCAAAGCCTGGAAGAAGTGGTAGTCAGTTGGTGCAAGGTCTGGTGAATACGGTGGATGACAGAGAGTTTCCAAGTCCGGCTGTTGTAGTTTGAGCAACGCTGTTTTCTGTGACAGGTGGTCTTGCAAGAGGATTGGCCTGTCTCTATTGACCAATCTTGGCTGCTTAATTGCAAGCATCCTCATCATTCTCATCATTTCGTCCAGTTGGTTGCAGTAGATGTCCACTATAATGGATTGACCAGGTTTCATGAAGCTGTAGTGGATAATATGAGTGCTGGACCACCAGACACCATTAGCTTTTTCTGATGAATATTTGGTTTTGGACTGTGTTTCGGCACTTCATCTTTATCCAACCATTGTGCCGAACGCTTGCGATTATCAAAAAGAATCCATTTTTCATCACACATAACAATATGGTGTAGAAATGGTTCGCCTTTATATCGTGACAACAAAGAAAGGCAAGCTTTGAGATGATTTCTTTTCTGATGCTTGTTTAATTCACATGGTATCCATCTATTCAGCTTCTTTACCTTGCCAATTTGTTTCAAATGGTCCAATATTGTTGGAATAGTAACATCGAACCTTGTTGCTAATTTGCGTGTAGGTTGAGGAGGATTCACTTCCACTACAGCTTCCAGCTCATCATTATCCATCTTGCTCTCAGGTCGCCCACGTGGCTCCTTTTCAAGATTAAAATCACCAGAGTGGAACTTCTCAAGCCATCGACGTACTGTGCATTCATTATCCACATCCTTCCCAAATACTTCGTTGATATTTCGAGTTGTCTGCGCAGCATTTGTTCCATGACAGAACTCATATCGAAAATAACAGTTTTTTTACTTATCTATGGTTTCACAAAAATTGCTTAAAAAAAATTTTAAAGATAATCACAAGCCAAATCACGTGTTTGAAAGAGTGAGGATGTACCTTCACAATAAACATAAAACAAGAAGTGTCAAAGTGAAATGTCAGGGATAACAACTGTCAAACTTAGTACTTAAGGAAATTGAACATTTCATACTTAATAACATAATATTTTCTTTGGACAACTTTATAAATCATGCATATATATGCAATTAAAATTTGAATAATGTCAAAATATTTTAATTTGCATTTAAATATGCTGAATGAAATTTTTGTTCTTTTTTTCTTTTAGTAAAATTTGTTATTCATCAATGTTGGAGTTTGGAAATTAGATGGAAATTTGACTGTTGATCTCCTTGAACCTAGACCCTTTAGAATAAAAGTTAGGAGCATTTATTTTTCTAGAGGTGTGAATCTGTGACAACTTTATTTGAGAAAATTAATTTTTTAGTCATTTCTTTTTTTTCTTTTTTAAAATTTGAAAATATTAAGGGGCTACAAATGTTTTTGTTACAAGGATACCTTGTATAATGGCCTAAGTCAGGGCTTTTAGTGTGTCACCACAATAGTATACATTGTACCCAGTAGGTAAGTTTTTACCCCTTCCCCCTTCTTGGTTTCCAGTGACCTTTACATCTCTTTGTGCCCATGTGTACCCATTGTTTAGCTCCCGTTATTAGTGAGTAAATGTGGTTCTTTCTAAGAAGAACTTCATGGAGTTTAGATTTATACTGAAAAGTCACCATTTAATACTGAACTTTAAATCTAACTTTACTATTCTCTTATTTCATGCACTATGTATAATGCAGATTACCTCTTTTGTGAGGAAAAAACCGGCTTAAGTTCCAGAGCAACCTCCGCTGAAGGATATGGCCAAGTGATGTTGTGTACATACTTGTTCTCTTTTCTTAATTTCATGACAGATTTTCTGATATTTCCTTCAGTATCATTGTGAGAGTTATATGGCCTTCTTAGGAAATAATGAAAACTTAATTCTGATAAGAAGAAAGACTAGAGGTCTTTTTGTTTGTTTGTTTACATAGGGAAAAAACTAAAAAATCAAGCTTAAATTGCGAAACTTCAAATTTAAGATTAAGATTAAAGTAGAAAGGGTTTTAAGTACCACGTCTTGAACATTTTATAAGTTTAATTTTCATTTAGTTCCTGTGTATATTTTTACACAAATACCTGATTTTACTTGAGTTTTTATACCATAAATGTAATCATTTACCTATTTTTTAAAGGCTTTTTCCTTTTTTGGCTACAGTCTACATGTTTCCCACATACAGACCTTCCCCCAATCCTGCTGCCTGAAAGCCAGCACATTTTAGCGATCTAGCATATTTATCTTCTACGGTATGATATAGCATGCAGAAACAAAAGCATTATATACCTGGCAGAGCTTCTTGTAATGGTTTATTTGGTTTACTGGATTAATGGCTTGCTTTTCTGCTTCTTATCTTTCTCACTCAGTAATACCTCATGGAAATACTATTCCTGGCCATCCAATAATTTTCTTTATCAATCTTTGTGATGATTACATGGTGAGATATGGGGTAGTTATACCATAATTTATTCATTCATTTTCATATCAATGGTATTTGTTTATTTCCATTATTTTCCCACCACAAACATTGCTACAGTAGCAATCCTGTTATATATGTCCTTGTGTAGTAGGATTTTATTTCTCTGGAAATGATTCTTAAGAATATGATTTGCTAGATCAAGGAGCATATGCCTTTTTTATTTCTGTAGGACAGATTCCCAGGTGTGGATGGGATTGCTGGATCAAAGGGATATATATTTTTAAATTTAATAGATACTGCCAAAATATGTTCCGAAAAGTCTATAGGAAATCACATTTCCACCAATAATGTATAAGAGTACTTAACTGTCTGCAGGTATAAGTTCTTTTTAATTTTTGACAGACTGGTGGCTATAAAGTGTTACACATTGTTATTTTAATTTATATTTTCTGACTAGTGAATTTGAGCATCCTTTTCATAAATTTATTGGACATTTAGATTTGCTTTTTTGTGAATTGTCTATTCCTAAATGTTGCTTCAGTTCTTTGTTTTTTTTCTAATTAATTTGTAAAGTGCTTTCTAGATTATAGAATTAATTCTTCTCTCCCAGTCCTACTAGTGGTCTGTTGTCTTTTTTATAATAATTTGTCGTTCATAAGTATTAAACTCTTATATATTCAAATACATCTTTATAACTTTTGGGTTATAGTCTTGGTTTAAAAAATTGTCTTCACCTATTTTTTTAATATTCTATATTTACATAAAAGCTTTTTAAATACTGCTTTTAAAAAAAATTTCAAGTATGGTGTTAGTTGTAGAGTTTTCATCAATTGCCTTTATCAGATTGAGGAAATTCTCTTCCTATTTTACTGAGAGTTGATTTCTTTTTTTTTAAATCATGAATGGGTGTTGAATGTTGCCAGATACTTTTTCTTCATCTATGGAGGTAATCATAAGGTTTTTCACTTTTATTCTATTAATATGGTAAATTACTTGTAAGATTTTCAAACGTTAAATCAACTTTGTATTCCTTGGCTATAATGTATTACCCTCCTTGTATTTTGCTGTATTTGATTTCCTAATACCTTTTGAAACCATGTTTATTGTGAATATTGGTAAGAACTTTTTTTCTTTTTTGGTAATGCCTTTGGCAGGTTTTGGTATGAGTTATCTGGTCTCATAAAATGAGGTTATTATTAATTATTATTGAAATTATTATTTTGTGAAATAATTTGTGTAATACTATTGTTACTTATTCCTTAAATGTTTGATAGATTCACCTATACAACTATCTGGGCCAGAAATTTTCTTTGTATTTTTTCTAATATGTATATATATAGGACTATTCAGATTTTATTTTCATTTGTGTCCGTTTTAGTTAATTGTACTTTTAAGAAATTTCTCCATTTCACCTAAATTATCAAATTTGGTGTAAAGTTGTACATGTTACTTTCTTATACTGTTCATGTTTCTAAATTCTGTAGAATTTAGATTCTGTGAATTCTGTAATAACCCCTCTTTCGTTCCTGATACTGGTAATTTGTGTTTTCTGTCTCTTTCTCTTTCTTCTTGTCAGTCTAACTAGGCATTTATCAATTTCGTTAATGTGTTCAAAAAGCAATTTTTGTCTTTGTTAATTTTCATCATTTGTTTTTGTTTTGTTGATTTCTCCTTTTTTTAAAAAATTACTTTATTCCCTTTCCTTACTTGGAGTTACTTTGCTCTTTTTCTAGCTTCTTACATTGGAACCTTCTTACATAGGTCAATGATTTTAGACCTTTCTCTCTTTTTTTTCCTGTACACTATTGTTTTTCTATAAAGTCATAAATTTCTCTCTAAGGACTGTTTTAGCTGCATCCTAGAAATTTTGTTTTTTTCATTATCATTTAGTTCAAAATATTTTCTCATTTCTCTTAGGATTTCATCTTTGACACATTAGTTATTTATAATTATGTTTTTCGATTGCCAAATTTTAGGAGGTTTCTTAGGTATCTTATTTGTTCTGATTTCTAGTTTAATTTCATTGTGTTTATAGAAAATACTCTTCATAATTGGAATTTTTAAAAATGTATTACAACTTTTTTATGGCTCAGCATATAGTCTTTGTTGGTAAATACACTTGAAAAGATTGTATATTCTGCAGGTGTCAGGTGTAATGGTCTATATATATCAGTTAGGTTAAGGTGGTTGGTGGTGTTATTCAGATCATCTATGTCTTCCTCATTTTTTTTGTATGATTGTTTTATGAGTTGCTGAGATGAGGTGTTAAAATATGCCAAGCATAATTGTGGAATTGTCTATTCTCTCTTATTTCTGTCAATTTTTTGTTTTATGCATTTTGAAGCTTTATTCTTAGATACTTACACATTTATGATTTGTCTTTCTGATGACTTGACCCTTTTATCTTTCTGATGTGTCTCTCTTCATTTCTGGTGATATTTTTGTCTGGAAATTTATCAGATATTAATGTAGCTTCACCCTTCTTATGCTTACTATTTTCATGGTTTGTCTTTTTTTATCCATTTATTTCCAATCTCACTGTATTGCTTTAATTATAGTGCTTCTTTTGCAGACAGCATACAGTTGGATTTTGCTTTTGTCATTCAGTCTGACATTATCTACCTTTAGTTGGAAAGTTTAGTCAATTAACATTAAGGTAATTACTGGTACAGTTTGATTCAGGTTTTTTCTTCCTTCTCTTTTTCTGAGTTCTTTTGAATTGATGAATATATTTTAGAATTCTATTTTAGTTTATTAGCTTTTTAATTTAATTTATTTATTTGCTTTTTTTTTAGTGGTTGCTATAGGAATGACCTTATACATAATTAACTTTTTCAGTCAACTAAGCATTAGTATTGTACCACTTCACATAAAGTATAGCAACATTGCAACCATACCTGCCTGTGTACACCCTCCCTCCCATCCCTTAAATGGTATAGTTGTCAATTGAATTATATCTAATATGCTATAAATCTCCAAATACATTTTAAAGTACTTGCTTTAAACAGTCCTATGTATGTGAATGAAATTAAGAGGGGGAACTAGTAATTTAATATATATTTACCCAAGTGTTTACTGTTTTCAGTGCCCTTCATTCCTCTTTGAAGATCTGAGTTTTAGTATGTTATCACGTCACTTCAGCCTGAAGAACTTTATCTTTTCGTATAGTGTTAGCCTGTAGAGATGGATTCTTATAGTTCTCCTTTGTTTGAAAAGGTCTTTATTTTGCATTCATTCTTTATATTAAAAAAAATTTAATTATCATGGGTACGTAATGGTTGTATATCTTTATAGGTTACATGTGATGTTTTGATACAGGCATACAATGTGAATTAATCAAATCAGGGTAATTGGGGTATCCATCACCTCAGGCATTTATCACTTCTTTGTGTTAGGAACATTTGAATTCTAATCTTTTAGTTATTTTAAAGTATACCCTAACTTATTGATTATAGTCACTTTGTTGTGCTATCAAATATTGTTCATTTTATCTAACTATACTTGTGCACCCATTAACCATCCTCACTTTATCTCCCCTTTCCCGTTACCTTTCCTAGCCTCTGGTAACCATTATTCTACTCTCTGTCTCCATGAGATCATCTGTTTTTAATATTTAGCTCCCACATATGAGTGAGAACATGTGAGATTTGTCTTTCTGTGCTTGGCTTATTTCACTTAACATAATGTTCTCCAGTTCTATCCCTGTTGTTGCAAATGCCAGGATTTCATTCTTTTTGTGGCTATATAATATTCCATTGTGTATATGTACCACAATTTCTTTATCCATTCATCCATCGATGGACACTTAGGTTGATTCCAAATCTTGGCTATTGTGAATAGTGCTGTGATCAACATGAGATTGCAGATACCTTTTCGATATACTGATTCCCTTACTTTGAATATATACCAAGCATGGGATTGCTGGGTCATATAGTAGTTCTATTTTTAGTTTTTTGAGGAACCGCCATACTGTTCTCCATAGTGGTTGCACTAATTTACATTCCCGCCAACAGTGTACGAAGGTTCCCCTTTCTCCACATCCTCACCAGCATTCATCATTGCCTGCAATGAAAGCCATTTTAACTGGGGTGAGATGATAGCTCATTGTAGTTTGATTTGCATTTCTCTGATGATTAATGATGTTGAGCATTTTTTCATATACCTGTTGGCCATTTGTGTGTCTTCTTTTGTGAAATGTCTATTCAGATCCTTTGCCCATTTTTAAATTGGATTATTTTATTTTTTCCTATTGAGTTGTTGGAGCTCCTTTTATATTTTAGTTATTAATCCCTTGTCAGATGGGTAGTTTGCAAATATTCTCTCCCATTCTGTGGGTTTTCTCTTCCCTTTGTTGATTATTTCCCCTGCTGTACAGAAGCTTTTTAGCTTGATGTGATCTCATTTGTCCAATTTTGCTTTGGTTGCCTGTGTGTTGGGGGTATTACTTGAGAAATCAATCAAAAGTGTATATTTGTATCCATTAATCAACCTGTCTTCACCCCACTCCTCTGTACCCTTCATGGTTCATTTCATTTTATTCAGTGGATAGCCTTTATATGTCCTTTTCTGTTTTATATTAGATATTTTAAAAATCAACCCTTAAGATCTTTTTTGTATGTTAGCTAGATTAGTACTTTGTCATATACATTGCAAGTGTTTTTTTGCTATTATTATGGGAATTTTTTCTTCAAAAATTTTCATCTTTTTTAGTACAATAATGGTTTTATTTTTTTCTTTTATATCTTCTATCCACCTGGAATTTATTGTGATATAAGAAAGAAGATAGAAGTTGAGCATTGTTTTTTGTAGGTATTTAGATTATTGCTCTGACATTACTTACTAAGTAATCCCTCTATCCCCACTGAAGTAATAATTTTATAATAAAATATACTAAAGTATGAGAAGAATTTCCATATATATGTGACTCTGTTTTCCATACTATCTTCTGTTACATTCATCAGGTGTTCATTCTAGTTTTGGATTACTGATTTGATTATTACAATGTAGTTGCTTTACTTTCTGGTAGTACTAGTTCTTTCAGTATCCATTTTTCAGAATTTTATTAGCCATTCTCACATGTTTGTTTGTTATCTTCTATACTTTTAGTTGGGTTTGCATTAAATTTAGAAATTAATTTAGGGAAAATGTGTACATTCAATCTCACTTTCTTATAATAAATTATGTATTTTTATTTATGTAAATCTTATGTCAGTACAGTTATAAGGTTTCTCTTATATAGATTCTGAACATTTCTTAGGTTCACTTCAAAAATGTTTAACCTTTTAAATTTGTATTGATATTTTTATTTCACTTAAAATATTAGAGGAAAAAATGACAATGCTTTTATAGATTGAGTATTCCATATCCAAAATGTTTTGGACCAGAAGTGTTTTGGATTTTGGATTTTTTGAATTTTGGAATATTTGCATATACATTATGAGATATCTTGGGGACTGGACCCAAGTGTAAATGTTATATTTACTTATGTTTCATCTGCACTTTATACACATAGCCTGAAGATAGCTATACAATATTTTTAATAATTTTGTGCCTGAAACAAAATTTTGAGTTTTGACTGTGACCAATCACATGAGGTCAGGTGTGGAATTTTCCCCTTGTGGTGTAATGTTGGTGCTCAGAAAGTTTTGGATATTGGAGCATTTTGGATTTTGGATTGCCAGATTAGGGATGCTCAACCTGTGTTTATCTAATCTAGGAGTCAAAGGCTTTCCAAACGTGATACAAAACCTACAAGTTGTACAGACTTTGTTAAGCAAAAGATTTAATGAAATGTTAGAGACATGTCATTAAAATGAAGAATGAGACACTGTTTAACTTTCTCTGGAGATCTTAAGAGTAAAAAAAAAAATAGGAAAAAGGAATAAAATAAAGATAATGGATTGGAGACAAAATTATTATTATTAATTACAGATTATATAATTCCTTTCCTGGAATAAAAAAGATGATCAACTTAACAACCTATGAGAATAATAATAGAGTTGAATAAAATGGCCAGATAAAAAGTAAAAAAATCTTCGTGAACACCTGAGACATTGGATTGAAACTCCAGAAGGGCCATGCCTTAGTAAAGAGCTAAATTAGTCAAAGACAACTGTAAGCCTTTCATAGCAAAGCCTAAAAAACAATTCTTAAAAACATTAAGCTGTCCACAAATTAACTGGCTCTCAAAAGAAAATTGAACATGTTTTAAAGGAAAAAAATGAAATTCAGATATTCAGTTACATACTTTAATAATATTCATAATCTAATAAAAAATTACTAGGCATGCAAAGAAGCAGCAGAGTGTAGCCTATAATGAGGAGAAAAATCTGTCAATAAAAACAGACACAGACATAAAGGTGATAGAGATTACCAGTGAAGGACTTTAAATTAACTATTGTAAATATGCTCAAGGATGTATAAAGGGAAATGTGAACAATAAGAACAGAGATTTTAAAAGGGACCAAAATGGAACTTCTAGAGCTGAGAAATACATTAAAAAAAAATTTACTTGACAAACTAAAAGGCAAATATGACACTGCATCAAAAAAGATCAGTGAGCTTGAAGACAGAACAATAGAAACTACCTAAATTAAAGCACAGAAAGAAAAATAAAAAGCCAGGGTATGGGAAGAACACATCCAGTGACCTATGGAGCAATATCGGGTGGTTTAACATACGTATAATGGAGTGGTAGTGGTGGGGAATTTTGGAGTGGTAGTGTTGGGGAATTTAGGAGTGGTAGAAGTGGCAGAAGAAATATAGGTATAGCTTGTGATATTGTACTTCTCTTTATTGCGCTTTTGCTTTACAGATAATTGCCTTTTTTTTTTTTTTTTAAAGCAAATTAAAGGTTTGTGGCAACCCTGCATTGTTCAGGTTTATTGGTGCCATTTTTCCAAGATCATGTCTTCACTTCATGTCTCTATGTCACATTTTGGTAATGCTCACACTATTTTAAACTTTTTCATTATTATTATATCTGTTACAGTGATCTGTGATCAGTGATCTTTGATGTTACTATTGTAATTGTTTTGGGGCACCACAAACTGCATGCATATAAGATAGCAAACTTAATTGATAAATGTTAGTGTGTTCTGACTGTTCCACTGATGGCCATTCCCCCATCTGTCTCTCTACTTGGGCCTTTCTATGCCCTGAGACACAACAATATTGAAATTAGGCCAGTTAATAACACTGTAATGACCCAGAAGTGTTCAAGGGACAGGAGGAGTTACATGTCTCTCATTTTATTTATTTTTCCCCCCTTTTTAAAAAAATTTCAAAGTATTATGGGGATACAAATGTTTTTGGTTGCATGTATTGATTTTGTTATGCTTGAGTCAGGGTTATAAGTGTGCCCATTGCCCAGATAGTGTTCATTGTACCAATTAGGTAGGTTTTTGCCCATCCTCTCCCCCTCCCCCTTGCTTGGTTTTCACTGAGTTTTACTCCCCTCTGTGCACATGTGTGCTCATTGTTTAGTTCCAGTTTCATAATGAGTACATGTGGTGCTTGTTTTTCCATTCTGTAGATACTTCACTTAGTATAATGGCCTCCAATTCCATCCAAATTGTTGTAAAAGGCCTTAATTCATCCTTCCTCATGACTGAGTAGTATTCCGTAGTGTACATATGCCACATTTTGTTAATCCACTCATGAATTGATGGGCATTTGGGTTGATTCCACATCTTTGCAATTGTGAATTGTGCTGCAATAAACATTTGAGTGCAGGTGTCTTTTTGATAAAATGACTTCTTTTCCTTTGGGTAAATACCCAGTGGTAGGATTGCTGGATCAACTGGTAGGTCTACTTTCACATCTTTGAGGAATCTCCAAACTGTTTTCCATAGAAGTTGTACTAATTTGCAATCCCATGAACAGTGTATAAGCATTCCTTTCTCTCTGCATCTGTGCCAGGATCTGTTGTTTTTGGACTTTTTTAATAAAAGCCATTCTCACTGGGGTTAGGTGATATCTCATTGTGGTTTTAATTTGCATTTCTCTGATAATTAGTGATGTTGAGCATTTTTTCATATGTTTATTGGCCATTTTTCTATCTTCTTTTGAAAAGCTTCTGTTCGTGTCTTTTGCCCACTTTTTAATGGGGTTGTTTGATTTTTTTTCTTGCTAATTTGCTTGAGTTCTTTGTAGATTCTGGTTATTAGCCCTTTATCAGATGTATAGCTTGTGAATATTTTCTCCCATTCTGTAGGTTGTGTATTTTCTCTTTGATTATTTCCTTAGTTGTGCAGAAGCTTTTTAATTTAATCAAGTCCCATCCATTTATTTTTGTTGTTGCTGTAATTGCCATTGGGGTCTTCATAAATTCTTT
This sequence comes from Daubentonia madagascariensis, assembly GCA_023783475.1. Classification (NCBI taxonomy): domain Eukaryota; kingdom Metazoa; phylum Chordata; class Mammalia; order Primates; family Daubentoniidae; genus Daubentonia; species Daubentonia madagascariensis. The sequence goes on along the minus strand of JAKFHU010000913.1, from coordinate 2,545,228 downwards.
GCCTAGGCCAAAATCTAGAAGAGTTTTTCAAACATTTCCTTCTAGAATTATTATGGTCTAGAAGATGGCTTTACATTTAAGTCTTTTATCCATCTTGAATTAATTTTTGTGAGTGGTGAGAGATATGGATCCTGTTTCATTCTTCGGCATGTGGCTATCCAGTTTTCCCAGCACCATTTATTGAATAGGGCTTCTTTTCCCCAGTATATTTTGTTGTCTGCTTTGTCAAACATCAGTTGGCTGTATGTGGATGGTTTTATATCTGAGTTGTCTGTTCTGTTCCGTTGATCTATGTCTTTATTTTTGTGCCAATACCATGTTGTTTAGGTTATTATAACATTATAGTATAGTTTGAAGTCTGGTAATGTGATGCTTCCCAGTTTGTTCCTTTTGCTTAAGGTTGCTTTGGCTTTCTGGTTCCAAATGAAGTGCAGAATTATTTTTTCTAGATCTGTGAAATATGACATTGGTTTTGATGGAGATTGCATTGAAACTGTGAATCACTTTGGGTAGTATGGACATTTTAACAATGTTGATTCTACTGATTCCATGAGCATGATATGTTTTTCCATTAGTTTGTGTCATCTGCAGTTTCTTTCCTCAGTGTTTTGCATTTCTCTTTCTAGAGATCTTTCACCTCCTTGGTTAAGTATATTCCTAGGTATTTTATCTTCTTTGTAGCTATTGTGAATGGCATTGAGTCTTTGATTTGATTCTCAGTTTGACTGTTATTCATGTCTAAGAATGCAACTGATTGGTGTACATTGATTTTGTAGCTTGAGACTTTACTGAATTTATTTCAATTCCAGGAGTCTCTTGGTGGAGTCTTTGGGATTTTCTAGGTACGAGATCATATCATCAGCAAAAAGTAATAGTTTGACCTCCTCTTTCCTGATTTGGATACCCTTTATTTCTTTCCTTTGCCTGATTGCTCTGGCTAGGACCTTCAGCACCATGTTGAATAGAAGTGGTGACAGTGGGCACCATTGTCTTGTTCCAGTTCTTAGTGGGAATGGTTTCTACTTTTCCCCATTCAATACGATGTTGGCTGTGGTTTTGTCATGTATGGCTTTTATAATCTTGAGATATGTTCCTTCTGTGTCTAGATTCCTGAGGGTTTTTATCATGAAAGGGTGCTGAATTTTGTTGAATGCTTTTTCTACATCAATTGAGATGATCATATGGTCTTTGTTTTTGCTTTCGTTTATGTGGGGAATCACATTTATTGATTCATGTATGTTGAACCGTCGTTGCATCCCTGAGATGAAGCCCACTTGTTCATGGTAGATTATTTTGTTGATGTGCTGTAGAATTCAGTTTGCTAGTATTTTATTGAGGATTTTTGCGTGTATATTTGTAAAGGATATTGATCTGTAGTTTTCTTTTTTTTGTTGTGTCTTTTCCTGGCTTTGGTGTCAAGGTGATACTGGCTTTGTAGAATGAGGTGGGGAGGATTCCCTCCTTCTTGAAGTTATGAAATAATTTCCATAGGATAGGTACAAGTTCTTCTTTGTAGGTCTGGTATAATTTGGCTGTGGATCTATCTGGTCTGGCACTTTTATTTTTTTTTTCTGTGGAAGATTTTTTATTCCTGCTTCAATCCTGTTGCTCATTATTGGTCTGTTCAGGAGTTCTATTTCTTCTTGATTGAGTGTTGGAAGGTTGTGTTTTTCCAGGAAATTGCCCATTTCCTCTACATTTTTAAGTTTGTGTGTGTAGAGATTTTCATAGTATTCACAGATGATATTTTGTATTTCTGCAGTATAAGTTGTAATATTTCCTTTTTCATTTCTGATTGAGCTTTTGTGGGTCCTTTCTCTTCTGTTCCTGGTTAATCTACAAAGAGGTCTGTCAATTTTGTTTACCTTTTCAAAGAACCAACTTTATGTTTCATTGATCCTTTGTTTTTGTGTGTGTGTGTTCCATTTCTTTTAGTTCTGCTCTGATGTTAATTACTTCTTTTCTTCTGCTGGCTGTGGGATTGGTTTGCACTTCCTTTTCTTGCTCCTTGAGATGTGTCATTAGATTATTAATTTGTGATCTTTCTGTCTTTTTGATGTAGGCATTTAAGGCTACGAATTTTCCCCTTAGGACTGTGTTTGCTGACTCCCATAGATTTTGGTAGCTTGTGTCCTCTTTCTCGTTCAGTTAGAGGAATCTTTTGATTTCCATCTTAATTTCATTATTGACCCAGTAATCGTTCAGCAACAGGTTGTTTAATTTCCATGACTTTGTATAGAATTGAGTATTTCTCTTGGAGTTGATTTCTAGTTTTATTCCACTGTGGTATGAGAAGATACATGGTATGATTTCTATTTTATGAATTTGTTTCAACATGTTTTGTGGCCTAAGATATGATCAATCTTGGAGAATGTTCCATGTCTCGCTGAAAAGAATGTATATTTAATAGTTTTGGAGTAAAATGTTCTATAAATGTCTGATATGCCCATTTATTCTATAGTCCCGTTTACATCCAGTTTTTGTTTATTTTCTGCTTGGGTAATCTGTCCAGTTCTGTCAGTGGGGTGTTGAAGTCCTTGGCAATTGCAATGGTGCTGTTCATCTCTTTGCTTGGATGTAGTAGGGTTTGCTCTATGAATCTGGGCGCTCCTGTATTAGATGCATAAATATTTAGGATTGTTATGTGTTCTTGTTGAATTGCTCCCTTTGTCATTATGTAACGACCATCTTTGTCTTTCTTTACTATTGTTGACTTAAAATCAGTTTTATCTGATATGAAATTGCTACACCAGCTTTCTTTTGGTTTCCTTTTGCATGAAATATTATTTTCCATCCCTTCACTTTGAGTGTTTATGAGTCCATGTGGATTAGATGTGTTTCCTGGAGACAGCTGATATTTGGGTTGTATTTTTTCATCCATTCATCCAGCCCATCTCTCTTGAGTGGGGCATTCAGACCATTCACATTGATTGATAGAATTGATATGTGGAATGCTGTTCTGTTCATCCTGTTGGGTAGTACCTTATTGCTTAGTTTTATTTCTTGTGCTATTGTTTTTTGTTTTTTTTTTTTAATTTCAGAATATTATGGGGGTACAACACTTTGGGTATATATATGGCCCATTCACTGCCTGTGTCAGAGCTACAATCGTGGACATCCCCAAAACTGTGCTCCCCGCATCCATTCAGTGAATTTTCCCATCCCCTCCACCCTCCTCCCGCCTGTCTGCCCCCTGATGAATATTATTGCCATGTGTGATGTAAGTGTTGGCCAGTTAGTACCAATTTCATGGTGAGTACCAGTGGTGCTTGTTTTTCCATTCCTGTGATACTTCACTTCAAAGAATGGGCTCTAGCTCCATCCAGGATAATACCAGATGTGTTAATTCACCGTTGTTTTTTATTGCTGAGTAATACTCCATGGTATACATATACCACATTTTATTAATCCACTCGTGTATTGATGGGCACCTGGGTTGTTACCACATCTTTCCAATTGTGAATTGTGCTGCTACAAACATTTGCGTGCAGATGTTCTATTATAGAATGTCTTTTTTTCTTTGGGTAAATACCCAGTAGTGGGATTGCTGGATCAAATGGTAGTTCTACTTTTGTTTCTTTGAGGTATCTCCATATTACTTTCCATAGAGGTTGTACTAATTTGCAGTCCCACCAGCAGTGTATGAGTGTTCTTATCTGTCCGCATCCCCGCCAACATTTGTTGTTTTGGGATTTTTTGATGTGAGCCAATCTCACTGGAGTTAAGAGATATCTCATTGTGGTTTTGATTTGCATTTCCCTGATGATTAGAGAAGTTGAGCAATTTTTTTATATGTTTGCTGCCCGTTATTCTGTCTTCTTTTGAAAAGTTTCTGTTCATGTCCTTTGTCCACTTTTTAATGCGGTTGTTTGATTTTTTCTTGTTGATTTTTCCTAAGTTCTGTATAGATTCTGGTTATCAGCCCTTTATCAGATGTGTAGCATGCAAATATTTTCTCCTATTCTGTAGATTGTCTGTTCACTCTAGTGATAGTTTCCTTGGCTGTGCAGAAGCTTTTTAATTTGATCAGGTCCCATGTATTTATTTTTGTTGCTGCTGTGATTGCTTTGGGGGTCTTCTTCATAAATTCTTTGCCTAGGCCAATGTCCATTAGAGTTTTTCCAACGTATTCTTCAAGAACTCTTATGGTTTCACGTCTTAGGTTTAAATCTGTTATCCATTGTGAGTTGATTTTGGTGACAGGTGAGAGGTGTGGGTCTAGTTTCAGTCTGCTACATATGGCCATCCAGTTTTCCCAGCACCATTTATTGAATAGGGAATCTTTTCCCAGTGTATGTTTTTCTGGAATTTGTCAAAGATCAGATGACCGTATGAGGTTGGTTTTATATTTGGGTTCTCAGTCCTGTTCCATTGGTCTACGTCTCTATTCTCGTGTCAGTACCATGCTGTTTTGGTTACTATAGCCTTGTAGTATAGTTTGAAGTCTGGTAGATAGATGCCTCCCAATTTGTTCTTTTTGCTTAGGATTGCTTTGGCTAGACGGGGTCTTCTCTGGTTCCACACAAAGTGTAGAATTATTTTTTCTAGATCAGCAAAAAATGATGTTGGTATTTTGACAGGGACTGCATTGATTCTGTAAATCACTTTAGGTAGCAAAGACATTTTTACAATGTTGATTCTGCCTATCCAAGAACATGGTAGGGCTTTCCATCTATTTACATCCTCTGCAATTTCTTTTCTCAGTGTTTTGTAATTCTGTCTATGTAGATCTTTGATCTCCTTAGTTAGATATGTTCCTAAATATTTAATTTTCTTTGGTGCTATTGTGAAAGGTATTGTGTCTTTAATTTGTTTCTCAGCTTGATTGTTATTAGCATATATGAAGGCTATGGATTTCTGTGGATTGATTTTGTATCCTGAGACTTTACTGAATTCATTGATCAATTCCAGTAGTATCTTGGTTGAATCTTTGGGGTTTTCTAGATATAATATCATATCATCTATGAATAGTGAAAGTTTGACCTCTTCTGCCCCCATTTGGACACCCCTGATTCCTCTCTCTTGTCTAATTGCTCTGGCCAGGACTTCCAGCACTATGTTGAATAGAAGTGGAGATAGTGGGCAACCTTATCTGGTTCCAGTTTTAAGGGGGAATGCTTTCAATTTTTCCCCGTTCAGTATGATATTGGCTGTGGGTTTATCATATATGGCTTTAATAGTTTTGAGGTATGAGCCATCTTTGCCTATATTGTTAAGAGTTCTTATCATAAAAGGATGCTGGATTTTGTCAAAAGCCTTTTCTGCATCTATTGAAAGGATCATATAATCTTTGTTCTTGCTTTTATTTATGTGGTGAATTACATTTATAGATTTGCATATGTTGAACCATCCCTGCATCTCGGGAATGAAGCCCACCTTATCGTGATGAATTATTTTTTTCATGTACATTTGAATTGAGTTTGCAAGGATTTTATTGAGAATTTTTGCATCTATATTCATAAGGGATATTGCTGTGTAGTTTTCTTTTCTTGTGTGTCCTTTCCTGGCTTTGGTATCAAGGTGATATTGGCTTCATAGAATGAGTTTGGGAGGATTCCATCCTTCTGGATGTTTTCAAATAATTTCTGCAGTATAGGCACCAGTTCTTCTTTGTAGGTATGGTAGAATTCAGGTGTGAACCCATCTGGTCCAGGACTTTTTTTTGTTGGAAGATTTTTTATTACCACTTCAATTTCGGTGCTTGATATTGGTCTGTTTAGAAATTCTGTTTCTTCTTGGCTGAGCCTAGGGAGGTAGTATGTTTCTAAGAATTTGTCCATTTTCTCCACATTTTCGTGTTTTTGGCCATAGAGATTTTTGTAGTATTTGCAGATCATGTTCTGTATTACCATGATATCAGTTGTGACCTCTCCTTTTTCATTTCTATTTGAGCTTATTAGAGTCCTTTCCTTTCTGCTTCTGGGCAACCTGGCAAGTGGCCTGTCTATTTTGTTTATCTTTTCAAAGAACCAACTTTTCGTTTTATTAATCTTCTGTATTGTTCTTTTGTTCTCAATTTCATTTAATTCAGCTCTGATCTTGGTTATTTCTTTTCTTCTGCTGGCTTTAGGATTGCTTTGTTCTTGCTTTTCCATTTCCTTAGTATGATTCATTAGTTTACTGAGTTGTGACTTTTCTGTCTTTTGGATGTGGGCGTTTAAGGTGATAAGTTTTCCTCTCAAGACTGCTTTTGCTGTATCCCACAGATTTTGATAACTTGTGTCCCCATTATCATTTAGTTTGAAGACTCTTTTGATTTCTATTTGATTCTCCTCCTTGACCCAATAGTCATTCAGCAACAGATTGGTTAATTTCCATGTTTTTGGATGAAGATGTGAGTTTCTGTGGGAATTGATTTCTAATTTTATTCCGCTGAGGTCTGAAAAGATACATGGCATGATTTCTATTTTTTTGAATTTGTTGAGATCTGTTTTTTGGCCTAGGGTGTGGTCAATTTTAGAGAAAGTTTCATGAGCTGATGAGAAGAATGTATATTCAGTGTTATTTGGGTGGAGTGTTTTGTAGATATCTGTTAGGCTCAAATGTTCTAGAGTCCTGTTTAGGTTTTTTGTTTCTTTGCTTATTTTCTGTTTGGAGGATCTGTCCAGTTCCGTCAGTGGGGTGTTGAAGTCCCCTGCTATTATGGCATTGCTATTTAATATGTTGTCTAGATCAAGCAGTATTTGCTTTACGTGTCTGGGTGCCTCTGTGTTGGGTGCACAAATGTTTAGGATTGTTAAATCTTGTCAGATTTTTCACTTTACCACTGTGTAGTGTCCATTTTTGTCCTTCTGTACTTTTGTTGCTTTAAAGTTTATATCATCTGAAATAAGGATGGCTACTCCAGATTTCTTTTGGTTTCCATTAGCCTGGAAAATTGTATTCCATCCTTTCACCTTGAGTGTGATTGGGTCCTTGTGTGTAAGGTGTGTGTCCTGGAGACAACAGAGACTTGGCTTGTATTTTTTAATCCATTCAGCCAGCCTATGTCTCTTCAATGGGCAATTCAAGCCATGCACATTTATTGAGAGAATTGATATTTGGGGTAAATTTCTATTTATTCTATTGGGTGGTGTCTTTTGTTTTACCTCTTGCGTCATTGTGAAATCTGGGTTCTGGAGTTTTAGCTTTTGGGTAGTTTTACATTGGTGGGCTTCTGTTGTGCTGGTTAGTGTACAATGCAGGTCTAAGCTCTTCTTGCAAGGCCAGTCTGGACTTCACATATTCTATCAGTGATTGTTTGTCTGGAAAAGTCTTTTTTTCTCCCTCACACAAGAAGTTTAGTTTGGCAGGGTACAGAATCCTGGGTTGGCCATTGTTTTGTTTTAGGAGACTGATGATGGCTCCCCATTCCCTTCTGGCTTTTAAGGTTTCAGCCGAGAAATCTGCAGTTAATCTGATAGGTTTCCCTTTGTAGGTTACCTGCTCTTTTCGTCTTACAGCTCTGAGGAGTGCCTATTTTATGTTTACTTTGGTCAGTCTAATAATTATGTGGCATGGTGAATGCCTTTTCATGTTGAGTCTCCCAGGAGTCCTGTGTGCTTCTTGTACTTGGATATCGAGATTTCTGGCTAGGCCATGGAAATTTTCCTTTATTATTCCTTCAAATAGGTTTTCTAGCCCATGCGAATTTTCTTCTTCTCCCTCAGGGATGCCTATGATCCTTATGTTTGGCCTCTTTACATAAACCCACATTTCTTGTATGCTTTGTTCATGCCTCTTGTTTTTGTGTGTTCTTTCTCTTCGACTGATTTATTTAGCACATAGGAGCTGTCGTCTAGCTCTGAAATTCTTTCCTCTGTGTGGTCCAGCCTATTCTTAAGGCTTTCCACTGTGTTTTGTAGATCCTTGAATGCTTCTTTCATTTCTAGAATTTCTATTTGATTTTTCCATAATACTTCTATTTCTTTGGAGAATTTTTATTCATTTCTTGCATTTTTCTTGTGGTTTCTTTGTGCTGGGATTCAATTTTGTCTCGAATTTTATTGAGCTTTCTTGTAATCCATAAATGAAATTCCTCTTCTGTCATTCTACCCACTTCATTTGAGTTGGTATCCATTGCTGAGGAACTGATGATTTCTTTTGGGGGTGACTTTTCACTCTGATTTTCCATGTTTCCTGAGTTCTTCCGCTGGTTTTTTCTCTGGCCTCTTGGTGGAGAGCTGGGGGTGTTAGGGCTAGTTTATGACCCTGCCTCCAAGCCCTCGAGGTTCGTTCCTTGGCCGAGCCAGGGAGAGGAGTAGTGGCCTGTATTGCCTTAGGTGTATTTTAGCAAGTTTGGTGGATCTTTGGTTATTTCTGACCTATTGTCTTCTCCTCTTGGAGAGTAGTGAGATTGTAGTGAGATTGTCCTCCCCGCTTGAGCTCTAAGCTGGTGGGTTGTACTTGAGGGTATGAATCCATAGCTCCCTAATAGCTAGGTATTTTGTTATGTCCGTGGCAGACTCTGATCCCCCAGTTGGGGTATGCGAAAGCCCCGAGCTTTGGGAGGGGCCTTGCAGCTCCTAGGGGTTACTTTGACCCTGCTCTTCCTGAGGTGCGGGTAGAAACACAATTTCTTTTGGCTGCAGCGTGAGAGCTGAATTGGAAAAATTCTAGACAGTTCAGAGGTTGCTTATCTAGCCGCATGTGTCTGTCCTTCTGATATGCATCTCCGCGTGATACTGGCTGATAGGGGGATCTCCAATTGTGCACCCCTTTTCCACCACTAGACCCCAAGGTGAGGCGGGTGGGCGTCTCTATCCCCAGAAGTCTCTGCCAGGGGGATGTTCTCACGGTGGGGGGGACTAGTGGCCACCAGAAGCACTCTTGGATGGTGCGAAATTCTCTAATGAAGTTGGCAGGGTTACGGGGAGCTGCTCTGTTTCAGTTGTGGCTTTTGAGGTATTCGGTTGTCATGAGAACCGGCAGTTATACAAAATGAGTCACTATACCTAGCAACCTTCGATATGACCGATCTCTGGGGTACAGGAGGGCTGGGACCTGAAGAGGGGGCACTAGGACCAGCACGTAGCGGACTCATCGGAGGCCAGAGCCAGGGTAGCAGGACCAGATGGACGAGCTGCAAACTGTTTCCAATGCACAAAGGTCCTGCCACTACAGTTGCGGGATCTCATGCCACCTGGAACCCACAGATGCAGCTGTCCCTGGCCACCAAGGGCAAAGCCTGTGTCGCTCCAGCGGATGAGCCCCCTGGCCGGGGCGGGGCGGAGCTAGAGACCAGGCTCACAGCTCCGGGTGGGAGGCTTTAAAGGTGGCTGCTGCCGCCAGCGTGGCGCACGGCAGGGCTCTAATTGCAACCGGGAACGCAGCTTGTCTCAACCGGCCTGTGTCCCGCAGAGGCAATTGCCAGCAGCCCCTAAGGGCGTGCCCAATCTCCATTAAACTCCTAGGCCCAGTCCTGCTGACCTCTAGTCGTGGGGTGCCCACCTGTGGATTCCTGCACACCGTCCTGGGAAGCTGTATCTCTACCCAGTCCCTACCTGGCCCTGAGCGGTTTCTGTGTATTGTAGCTGAGAGTTCCGTTTGGCTCTTGCAATTGCTTCCTCTCCACAGAGCCTGCTGTCTCCAGCAACAGCTTTGCTCCAACTCTAGGCTTGTCCCTGACTGAGTGGATGGGGAGGTGCGTAACCGCTTGGGGGTCAGGTTGTGCTGCGCTGACGTGGTGAGCACGTCCTTCCTGCACTCTGGGCTCTATTGCACTGCCTGCGCTCTTCAGTCTTTGTGAAAATTTTGTACCTGTTTTCTTGGGCTGGGTGTCCCACATTGTTTCTCTGTAATTCACAATGCTGTTTTCGGAGTGAGTGGTCCATGTGCGCAGGCAGCCGATGGCGTTTTTCACCACCTTCCCTGGGAGCAGTGAGGTGGGAGGACTCTATCAGACCGCCATTTTCGGATCTCTCGTGCTGTTGTTTTATATTAGCTCTGAGCTTTAGCTTTTGGGTGGTTTTACTCTGGAGGATAACCATTGTGTTAATCCATGTGTAAAGTGGTTCTGAGTATTTCCTGCAGGGCAGGTCTGGTCTTGACAAATTCCCTTAGTGTTTGCTTATCTGGAAGAGTCTTTATTTCTCTTTCATGTATGAAACTTAGTTTTGCAGGATACAAAATTCCAGTCTGGCAGTTGTTCTGCTTAAGAAGACTGAAGATGGGCCCCTGATCCCTTCTGGCTTTTAAGGTTTCCATTGAGAATCTGCAGTTATCCTGATGGATTTTCCTTTGTAAGTTACTTGATGTTTTTGCCTCATGGCTCACAGGAGTTTCTCCTTCGTGTTGACTTTGGCCAGTCTGATGAATATGTGTTTTGGTGAATTCCTCTTTACAATGAATCTCCGAGGTGTTTGTTGAGTTTCTTGTACCTGGATATCTAAATGTCTAGCAAGACCAGGGAAGTTTATTATTCCCTCAAATAGTTTTGCAGCCCTTGTGCGTTTTCTTCTTCACCCTCAGGGATGCTTATGATTCTTATATTTGGCCATTTTACATAACCCCTATTTCTTGTACGCTTTGTTCATTCCTCTTAATTCTCTGTTTTTTTCTTTTTGATTGAGTGAGTTAATTTGGAAGAGTTGTCTTTAACCTCTGAGATTCTTCCTTCTGCCTGGTCTATTCTTAAAATTTTTCACTGCATTTTGTATTTCCTTAAATGAATTTTTCATTTCCAGAAGTTCTATTTGTTTTTTTTTAACATGTCAATCTCTTTAGTGAGTTTTTCATTCATTTCCTGAATTATTTTTCTGGTTTCTTTGAGTTGGTTTTCCATTATCTCTTGGATTTCATTGAGCTTCCTTACAATCCATATTTGGAATTCTTTATCTGTCATTTCAATATTTTCATTTTGGTTGGTATGTATTACTAGAGCGCTGGTGTTACCTTTTGGGGCTGTCCTTTCGCTCTGATTTTTCATACTTCTGGAGTTCTTTTGCTGATTCCTTCTCACCTGGGACAGCTGTCACTTCTTATTTTTCGATTTTCTTTTGTTTCAATGTTTTTTTTTTTCTTGCCCTCTTACTGGTGAGGTGTAGTGTCTGTAACATGTGTTAGTTAAGAACCTTTGGTTTTGCTTGTGGTGCTTTGATGGGGGTCTAGGTTCTGGATGGATGCCTTGGTTGTAGATATCCTTAGTGTGGTGGTTTTCTCAGTTGCTCATTGTTTGTAGGCTGTAGCAGTATTGAGCTGTGTGTGGCAGAGTTTCCCTATCTCTCTTTGATGAGGGAGGATGGAGTCTTTGAAATCCTTTCTCTTTCCCCAGCCCCTTGGTCTTCTTAACAGTGTGAATTCCATCAGCATGCCCACCTAATCTTGGAGACAGTAGGTGGTGTTTGTGGGTAAGAATCAACCACACCCTGCATGATTGAGTCAGTAAATGCTGTAAAGGGCTGTGAAAATTGACCTCCCTCTCAGTAGGTGGTGTTGCCAGTCTCCATTTTTGATCCTAGCATAATAAAGGTAGGTTGCACATTCAAGGTTTGAGACATCTCAGAATGCTTTCACACATTTTCCTATGCCTCTGGGGTACAGTATTCCAATTAGGAGTCATTAATATTATGGAATTCTCTGCACCTATAATAAAAGCAAAGTGAGAAAACTGAACTGATACGGAAGAACTGTTAAGGTGCATTTTAAGAGTAAAATGGAAAGTACAGAGCAGTAAGTATAGTTTGCTATGTGTTTATTTAAAAAAGGAGGAAAATAAGAATATATATTTGTATTGCTTATGTATGCATAAAAATTCTGTAGTAATATGTAAGAAACTAATGAAAGTGATTATCTGGGGCCTGGTTGGGCGAAGGGAGATGAGTATGGGTGAAATACATTTACTGTATGATTTTTAAATATTGTTTTGCTTTTTAGAACATGGCTGTATTACTCAAATTCTTAAATAATAAAATAAATTTTTAGGTACAAATAAGTTATGGTTAGATATAATAATTTTAAAGAGATTTATTTAAAATTTACATATTCATTAAAAACTGTTTTGGTCTTCTCCCAATCCTGTCTCATTTTACCTTCCCTTTCATTCAGTGGAGTAGGCCGAAACTGGGGCTGGGCATCTGCAGGTAGCAGCATTCTGGCTGAATTTGGTACACTGCATATGGAGTTTGTCCACCTCAGCTACTTGACTGGGGACCTCATTTACTACAAAAAGGTTAGTTTTCTTGGCTTCTTTTCTTTGTTGTTATAAAAGAGTCCTTTAAGATTTGCCCGAAGCCTTGATTAATGCTTAAAATGTTTGCCTTTCTAGATATATATATTTATCAGAGCTCTGGCCTTTATTTTTTTCTTTTTAAATTATCCAAAGAAATGTCCTTTCTGTTTAGAACATATTTAAAATAGATATTGTTATTTGAGAAGTTGTAACCACTATTAGGTTTTTAAATAATTGCATTGCCATTTCTATACAGCATTGTATGCAGTTCTCGTCAGCAGGGTTAAGACAAGAAGAACAAAATAAACAAAGGTTTAAGAATTGAACTGGAAAGTTGGGCGCAGTGGGTTACGCCTGTGATTCTAGCACTTTGGTATGCAGGGGTGGAAAGGATTGCTTGAGGCCAGGAGTTCAAAATCAGCCTGAGCAAAAGGGAGACCCACCTCTACAAAAAATAGAAAAATTAGCTGGGCATGGTGGCTCACACCTGTAGTCCCAACTACTTGGGAGACTGAGGCAGGAGGATTGCTTGAGCCAGGGGTTAGAGGTTGCAGTGAGCTATGATGGGGCCACTGCACTACAGCCTGGGCAATAGAGTGAGACCCTGTCTGAAAAAAGAAAAAAATTGAAAAGGAAGAAAGAAAATAGTAATTATTGACAGATTACACGATTATCTACCTAATATGTTAAGACAGTCTATGTTTAAATTACTAGAAAGAGTTTAATATGTTTTTTGAATCAATAATTAATGTAGATATTAAAAATTAGTACCATTTCTCTACACCAGCTACAAGGCAAGAAGTTATCATTTTATAGAAAGATGCCATATGTGATAGGAAAAAAAGGAAAAATTTTTCCTTTTTGGAAAAAAACAATTTCCTATAAATAAATCTAACAAAAGATAAAGTTCAAAACTTTTTTCAGCCACAGAAAAAGAATGAAATCCTGTTATTTGCAGCAACATGAATGGAACTGGAAGACATATGTTAAGTGAAATAAGCCAGGCACAGAAAGACAAATATCACATGTTCTTACTCATATGCGGGAGCTAAAAAAAATTGAACTCATAGAGGTAGTGAATACAATGGTGGTTACCAGGGGCAGTGGGGTAGGATGAAAAGGGGTTGGTTAATGGGTGCAAAAATACAGTTAGATAGGAGTAAGATCTAGTGTTTGATAGCACAGTAGGGTGACTATAGTTAACCATAATTTGTTGTATATTTCAAAAGAGCTAGAGGAGAAGATTTGGAATGTTTCCAGTACAAAGAAATGATAAATGTTTGAGGTGATGGATATTCCAGTTACGCAGATTTGATCATTATACATTATATGCTTGTATCAAAATATCACATGTACCACATAAAATATGTTCAGCTATTATGTGTCCATGAAAATTAAAAATTAAAAAATTTAAAAAAACTTTATTAAGTGACATTGAAGAGGGCCTAAATAAATGGAGAGATGTATCATATTCATGGATAAGTAAACAATATCATAAAAATTTCAGTCATCTTCAGATTGATCCGTAGCATCAATTCAGTGCCAATCAAATATACAATGATTTTTTTTTTTTTTTTAATGAAACTTGACTTTTAGAATTTATATAGCAGAGAAACATTCAAGACATGATGGAAGAAAAACATGCTGGGTAGATTTGCATTACCCAATCAATCAACATTGACAGTGTAATATTTGTACAAACAGACTGATGAACAGAATGTAGCCCTTAAACAAACCCACATATATGTGTAAACTAGTTAGGACAAATGTAGCATTGTGGATTATAACTATTAATTCCAGGGAGCATTAAAGGCTTAACTTTAAAAGATAAAACTTTGGCACTTTTAGAATAAAAAATATATGCCCTTGGGGGTAAAGAAGGATTTTTAAAACAGGAAATAAAAACCATTAACTAGTAAATATACATAACCTTATAACCCAGCAATTCCATTATTTGGTATGTACATTTAATTTACATCATATACATAGAAGCATTGTTTGTATTTATGTAATAAAATAGAGCACAGCAGTGGAAATACAAAATATAGTTATATTCATCAATTAAAAGAGAATGATACAACTTTTATAAAGGTCAAAACAGAGCTGAATAGTATATTGTTTAGGGATTCAAAAGGGGTTTTAATAAAGTTGTCGAAGTCCAAATAATATATAGAGATCCATCTCTAAATTAGAAGTTTTATTTGGGAATCATAAAATTACAATTTGGGGCATGCACACAGACCTGGATGGTCTTCAATATGTCTAAAGAACAGAGAGAAGGTTGGAAGTTTTATTAGAAAGAGAAATGTTATGTATCATTTTGAAAGAAAACTCACTGGCACTAGTAAAGCTTTTGGGAGCCGTCAGGCTCTGATTGGTGAGTGGTGGTGGTAGATAAAACTAGTCTTAGAGTCATAGCAGGTTGTTTCAGCAGTTACTAGGTAAGATTGATCTTAGGGTTACAGTAGCTGGGCTTATGGAAAATTTAGTTTTGGGAGCTGGTGCTATGCGCCCTGAGTGCTTTTTCCCCCGGCCATTGTCTGGTTTAATTGGGTATGATAAGAATGACCTAGTTCATATAATCAACTTTCACAAAGTCAAAATAATGAAGAATGTGAAATTCAGGACTATAAATATATCTGGGATATAGGGAGTGATATGTGAATGGGTAGTGGTAAACCATCAATTTGAGATATGAGTAGAATCTATATATATTCCTTTCTGTGTATGAAATATTTCATCAACTGAGTAAAATTTTCAGATAAAGATAGCAAAATGGAACCAGATCACAGAATATTTCCTGTCCTGTCTAAATGAATAAAAACAACAAAAAATAGTGAAGACCAACAAAAATTCATCAACAGCAATAAAAGATAGAAAGGTGTAACTTCATGTCATAAACATGTAGCAGCCAGGAAAAAGAAAAAAGCAAAAAATTTCTGGCAGAGTACTTAAGTCTGCTTCCCACCCTGTACTGAATCCTTACTGGGAAAAGAAAATGACTGAACAAATTCCTGGTATTTCCTATCAATCTTGCAAAGGAGACCAGGGCCTAGGGTATCAATTATGACATTGTCCACATCTCCAACAGAGTTCTCACCTTTTATCCTCCTTGAATACATAGGCTTCAGGAGGTCAGATAGTACATTAGTACTCCACATCTCAAATTATATCCAGGAGGGGAGGAAAACACACACACACGCACACACTGTCATGCATGCACACACACACAGTAGGAAGGAAGTCAAGGAGAATTCAACTAAGTTCAGGTCAGAGCTGACCATGTTAAATGTGAGCAAGATGAAAAGAGAAAGCATGGCAGTTGTATAAACACACAGCAGAAAACAAAAGCAGTGTGGTACATATGCATGTAAAAGACTGATAAAGAACTCAGTTTCAAATTTTAAAAACAGTCAAAGAAAAAAATCACCATGAGTAATTCATGCTATAATAGAAATTGAATTCAGGCTGGGCATGGTGGCTACCTGTAATTCTAGCATTTTGGCAGGCTGAGGCGGGAGGATAGCTTAAGGCCAGGAGTTCCAGACCAGCCTGGACAAGAGCAAGACCCCATCTCTACAAAAAAATAGAAAAATTAGCCGGGCATGGTAGCACGTGCCTGTAGTCCCAGCTACTTGGGAGGTTGAGGCAGGAGGATTGCTTGAGCCCAGGAGTTGCAGTGAGCTATAATGAGGCTACTGCACTCTAGCCCAGGAAACAGCAAGACCCTGTCTCAAAAAAAAAAAAAAGGCGATAAAATCAGAACTCAAAAACAAAACAGTAAAATAACACAAAAAGATTGTAGAGCTAAAGAAACAAATTGAGACCTAAGACATTATATTTCTATAGGTAATAAAATGAAAAACAACAAAAAACTGTATATAGTTGAGAACTGAATTACTGACATGGAAGAAAAGCAGGAGATACTCATAGTAAAAATGAAAAGCACAAAGAGATTTAAAAGATAATAAATTTGTGGGGGAAAAAAAAAGGTAATCTAAATTGGTATTTCTGAAGCAGAGGACCTAACACATAGGAATTATCTAAAAGCAGCAAGAAGAAACAGAACTGCCAATTCCATTTTTAACAAAATTAAGAGATACTTAATGCTTCATGTCACAAAATAGGAAGAAAGGTTGGCATAAACAGTAAAGATCAGAGAGAGGTTTGGTAAACTGAAGAGAGGATGTTTGTGGTTGATTTAAAAAATACAAAGCCAGTAGAGCACAGTTCTCTAAATTAAGTGGTATATCTCAAGGCACAAAACCAAAATCCTCATTAGCAACGTGAGAACAGGATCACAAGCTGATGGTGACTACTTTGGACCCCACTAGACATAATGTGTTGAGAAGCTAGAAAAACAGTATTGAGTGAGGAATCTCACAATCTATATTTGTGTCTCCAAACTTTGATGAAGTAAGGGAATGAATAACGGATTCATTATTATGAGCAGTGCTGCATTGCCAGTCTGAGTAGGCTGGGGAGAAGCAAAGGCTAAAAAACCATAATTTTATCTGAACCCTACCTGGTCTTTTATGTCAAAACTTTCTTATGAATAGGTGGTTCAAGAAAAATAGTAATGATTTATCAAAAAAGAACAGGTATGGAATTTATACAAAGATATTATCAGAAAAAAAGAAGGGAAAGAATATGAAAAATAAATAGTGGCCAAAAGATACTTAACAGAAAATAACAATTGAAAATCCTGACCAAACATCACCATGAGAGAAAACACAATAATGCACTTATCTCTGTAAAACAAATGTGTAAACAGAGATTCAAGTGCTCAGAGACAATATGATGTGGTATCAGTAACAAAGTATAAGAAAAGATAATGTTATCACCTAAATGAAGGCCAGAATGGCAGCAATACTAAGAGTGTTCAAAATATAGTAAGACTTAGAAGACAAAATTGAGAAAAGCTAATAAATGTATGGAAATCAAAAAAGAGATAAGAGAAAGGAAATGAAAGAGATGGAAGAAAGGCAGAGAGAATTCAATATTATGCATAATTTTTAGATGACAAAAGCATGCTAATTTTCTTATCTTTTAAAAACATCATTTAAAACTGTCTAAAATTGGTTCATGGAATTATTCAGATTGAGATTGTTATACATAGTGTTGGTCGCAAACATGAAAGAACACAGGGCATATAGATAACATCCCTGAGCCTATTCCTAAACTAATTGGTGACAAAATCTAGCCGAATGAAAGGTGATAGGAGACCTTGTAGTAAAAGGATTAGTGTTGTGCTCAAGTCCAGGAAAGTGAAGTATATATAAAGTCCTCTGAAAAAGAAAGTGTTTTCCCAAGTCATTTTTGGATATCCATCAAATGTAAAGACAACATACCAAACAAATAAGCATACAAGGAATATAGCACCTTTGTGCCAACCTCCAACCCTCTTTCAAAAAGCACTTAACAAAATCCAGCCAATCTACAGATGAATCAACATAAATCCCTGGAAAAGTCTCCAGCCTCTTAATATATTTCATGATTCCCCACCCTCAACCTAAGGGAGGTCTTTTAGCAATTGGATTCTAGGAACTTAGGGATATCTATTTTGGGAACATATTTAAAGTTTAGCAATTTGTTTTACATCATTTTTTTTTTATCTATTAAATCTGTATTAATTTAATACTTTTTAAAATACAGATGTCATGTTATAATTCCATTTCTGTAAAATTATTTCTGTTTTTATATTTGAAATATGTACATATTGAATATATCTGAAATGATATTTATCATTGAGGTGTCTGATGGCTATTTCTGGATTGTGGAGTGTTGGGATTTAAAATGGTTTCTGTCTGTGCTCTTTTCTTTGTATTTCTTTTACTATTGCTTGATTTTTAAGTAATGATCACATATTATTTTATAAAAATAATGAGTCATTTAAAAAATAAAAGGCTTTTCTGACCACCACAAAAAAGAAGTCTGACACTGGTCCTGATAGCAAAAAAAAAAAAAAAAAAAAGCAGGGAGTGAGTGTAGGTTCTGAGTAAGGAAAACACACAAAGCCTAGATTAATACCAAGCCTTGATGACATTTATTTTTGTTAATTGCATTCTTAATTTTATTTTTTTGTTTAGGTTATGCACATTCGGAAACTACTTCAGAAAATGGATCGTCCAAATGGTCTTTATCCAAATTATTTGAATCCAAGAACAGGGCGCTGGGGTCAGTGTAAGTATTTCTAGTACCACTGATGCTTTGTTAAAAGATTATTTATCTGAAAATTCTATGCTTGATGTGGTGAAAAGTACACTATGTGGAGTTAGAAATCCTCGGTTAGTGTCTAACCCTTTGATCTACTAGTGCTGTTTACCTTTGACACGTTTCTAATCTCTTATAGCTTTAGTTTTCCTACTTGTAAAATGGAAACATCCTGTCCACAAGAGTATTTTATTTCATGTATTTAAGTACTTTGCTAAAATACTGTGTGTCAGTTTGAAGGGTTATACTTTAAACTCTCAATAAAAAATATCTTCGTGTAAATAAGAGCACTGCTTAGGAGAGGTATTTATAGGCGTATGAAAGACAAATGAGTATATGAAATGACTAGAAGGGGGCGCAGTTGTTCATGGTCAAGATATGTATAGTCATTCATTTTAGAAGAAGGTATCATGGTGTCCATTATCTAGCAGGTTCTATGCCAAATTTTTAGATTAGGCTGGAGATGGGGAAGAAACACATAGGCCTTGGCCTGAATTCAGGGAGCTCACAGGCTAGCAGGATAGGCAGACACACTTAGAAGTAGTTGGAATAAAATGTGATAAGTGTACGTAGTAGGAGAAAGTACCAACTGTTACGTGAAACCATGGTGGAAGTGATTCCCTCTGCCTGAGGGGAAAGTGTCTTGTTTGGGGAAGGAGTAATTTTTCTTATTAGAGCTTTAGAATTTATCTTTGATTTTTAAAAATAGTAATAAGTGTTCATATGGAAATGTGAAACTTACAGAATTTTAGTAATTATGGGTTTATTAATACTATTTTCTTCTAAAAGGTAGGAAAATTAGAACAAATAACAAGTTGTATTTTTGCCCCTAATAAAACATGATTGGGTTATTTTTGAGGCTAATAAAATCATAATGAAGTAGTAAATAAGAGGCAAAAGTAACAGTCATTTCATTTTATGTATTGAAAACGCTGCTGAATCTGCCAGTGAGAAAATATGCTGGTGTGAGTACCAAGAGTAGGAAAAACTTTTGCCACAAATTATCTTTTATGTTCCTTTCCAGGAAATTATCCTTTATTTTATGAAAGGAAAGTAGATTGATCAATGCAGTTGTGTCTTTCATGGATCTGGAGTAGGATCTCAATCTTTTGGCTCTTTTGATTGGATGTGTACTCAGTAATTTGAGGGAATTCAGTTGTAAATTTTTACCCCTTAGAGTTGTATTAAGATTTGGAAATGTTATGATGATAATAATAATATAATAATAATACATTAAAATTACGTTCAGTTTCTGCCTTGTATGGTATAACTATTTAAAAGTAAAAGAAGAAGTCATAAATGTACTAAAAAATTATTGAATATATAATTGGGAAAGCCTTTTCTAAGCATGTCACATAAAGTAGAAACCATAAAGAAAAAAAGGTGTCAGTTAATACTATATATAAACATTAACCTTCTCCATTTCAAAATAATTAAAAAGCAAGTTACAAACGTAGGAAATATATTTGATATACAAAGTTTTCATATCCTTTCTATATCAAGACCTCTGTAAGATCATAAGAAAAAATGGTCACCCCAACAGAAAAATGGGCTAAGAAAAGTTAGTTCATGAAAAAACAAAACAAAAATGGACAAAAAGCAGATATTCATGTTTATCCCTAAAATTGGTGTTCATTATCTTGGAGACAATGTAATGTGACAACATCTCTTTCTATATAGACCAGGAGTGGGAAACCTTTTCATGTTGAAAGGCCATATTAATTTAGCTGTAATCAAATAAGGCCACGTTCAAGAAACTTCAATTGGATATACTTAAAAATGTACATCATTTTGTAAAAATCTAACTACTGTGTACTTCATAATTTCAAAAAATGAAAACTATTTGTTAATTTTAAAGTTAACTAACCTTTTAATGACTTTGTCGTGTCTGCTTTTTGTTGGAAAGCATTTGAATATTTGGTTGTAGCATGGAGGTCCGCAGTTGCAATTGGTCCTCTAGATGGGTACCAGTCATTTGTGACCTTAAGGGTGTCTCGATTTGGGTTAGGTAGGAGAATGTAGATTTGCAGCAATAAGTGGTTGAAAAGTAAGAAAGCATTTTTCAGGCATGTTGCCAAAGATGTGTGTATTCTACTGCATTTTTCCATATTTCAATTGCATCTTTCTTAGCATCAAACAATGACTTCAAAATGTCATCTACTGAGAGCTCAAATCCTTCTGTAGTTCTTTGGGTGCCTTGGTGATATCAGCTAGGTGACGCTGCAATGCTATTAATAATTTGAGTTTGATGTCATGATTCTCGAAGTCAGTGAACCTTTCATTGTATTCTCCAATTAATAGGTCTATAACATCTGCATATTCTTCAGATGAGTCACATATATCCTCCTGCTCATCAGTGACCTTTGCTAACTGGGGAAGATGTTCATCCAGAATTTCCTTTTGAAGAAGTAGTGTTTTGAAAAATGATAGCTTTTTAAAAAATGCTTGTATTTTTGGCCACATATCATATATATATTTAGTTTTACCTTGCAAAGAAGTATTCAGGTCATTTTGATTTGACATGATATCACACAGAAATGCCGCGTTCCTACAGAAATCTTTCAATAATTCTCATTGCCAATTTTGTTCTTCATAAAATTTAACTATCTGTTCTCACAGACATAAAATTTTGGCTAACACCTGTCTCCACGATAGCCAACACACTTTAGAACGATAGGGCAAATCCACACTGAATACCTCATCTTTCAGCTATAGCATGTTGCGAAACTGAGGATGCTGTATTGCATTTGCACGAATATAGTTAACAATACTTATAACTTGTTGCAAAGTGTCACTTAAAATATTACATAGTAGCTTTAGCACAGAGATTTTGCTTATGCAAGATACAATGAAAAGAAATGAGAGCATCTGGATCTGTTAATACCTTTTTTTATCTGTGCAATAAACCCTTCATGTTTTCCTGTCATGGAAGGTGCACCGTCTGTACATACACTCAGTAAATTTACCAAATTCAGTCCAACTTCATGACATTTATCTTGAAAGTTGATGAAGATACCTCTTCCCCATGTTCTGTTCACAAGAGTGCCCAAAGCAAGTAACTTCATAGCAAGGAAAATCTTCTGTTATGACCCAAATGAAGTATAAAACCTGCACCGAGTCAGTAGTATTAGTTGATTCATCCAAAGCAATTGAATAATATATATTTTCCTTTTGAATTATTGCATGAAGTTGTTCTGTTAATTTGAAGACAAATTCATGCTGCTGATCAGTTATGGTTTTCCTTGAAAAGAGGTAGTCATTTGTACTTTGAAACAATATCAGGGTCTAAGCATCCTACAACTTCGACAATGCATTCTTTCACAATTTCTACATCACTGAATGGCTTCCCTTTTTTCCCGAGTATATAAGCTATTAATACTTTATAAGTTGCTTCAGTGACATTATTTCCAGGTCTTATTGCTGCTTGAAAGAATTATCTTTGCTCTTACTTTTCATCTTTTAATTTCTGCGATAACAACCTTTCACATCTCTCCCTCTAATTTAAAATATTTGTGGTCCTTATGAGTGTTATAATGCTGATGAACATCAAATTTCTTTAATGTTGATATTTCAGTATCACAAAGCAAGCAAATCCTCTTTAGCAGAAACAAGATAATACTGCAATTCCCAATCCTCATTAAAAAATCTGTTTTCTTCCTTCAGTATTCTCTTGGTCTTCTTTGACATCATGGGCTGTTAAGCAGAATTAAAAAATACTGTTGAGCTGCGCAACTATTCAAAAATTCCACTTCAAACAGAAATACCGTGTACTGCTGTCAAAAGCTGATAACAGACTGACATACTCTACCCCCATAAACTCTCACCAACCAGCCTTGTGTGGTAGTGGTGCCAGCCAGGTGGGGGAAATTAAACTAAGTCATGAGTGTAGCAGGTGTCAGTTTAGCCCTTATGGCTTACTAATGTTCTAATTGTGCCAGTTCATCTGGGAGGATTATTTCGTTGAAACTTATTTTATTCTTTGGTATTTTAAATGTGTTCATTTTAAAAATGAAATAAAAATATAAAAGACGAACAAAAATGCATTAATAAAAATAAAGAGATTTGTTCTGTAAAACTTGGATTCAATCAAAAGGCTGCACTTAAGGACCTAGCAGGCCACATGTGGCCTTAGGGCCACAGGTTCCCCACCCCTAGTATAGACTGCTTCTACTACACTAGTATTTACAAAGACTAATGTATTTCTAGTATCTCTGTAGACTGGTCACCAGAGACTTTGTCTCTTTCTTTCCCACTTTTCCATACCCCTAATCAAATCAATGCAAGTTTTAAACAGAGACACTATTCTTTGACTATTATGTTGACAAGGTGTGCTTGCTTTGGCAGCACATCTACTAAATTGACAAAAGAAATTGACAATTTCCCTGTACTCAGTGCTTCAAAGAGTGTGAATATTTATATGCCCTTTGAGCTAGCAACTCATTTCCAGCAATTTATTCCAAAGAAATTTTCAGAGCTATATATTAAACTTTATTTACAGCAACTTATAGTTATTTATAATAGAGATAATTTGGAAACATTCTAAAGCAGTCCTGTCCAACACAACTTTCTGTGATGAGGAAAATATTCTTTATCTGTACTGTCCAATACAGTAGATACTAGCCACATGTGGTTATTAAACACTTGAAATGTTGCTAGTATGATTGTGGAATTACATTTTAAATTTTATTTACTTTCAATTAATTTAAATTTAAATAGTTACTTGTGGCTAGTCCCTGCCACATTGGATAGTGCAGTTTTTAAACATCTTATAATAGGGATTTGGTTAAATAAATTATTGTCCCTCAGATATGGTATACTATGCAGCCATTAAAAGTTACATTATAGAATACTTGACATAGATAAATATGACATATTTAGAAAGATATTTAGAAAGAGAGAGGAAGCAAACACTGTAAGAATAGAAATGAAAGTGTTATCTGTGATTTTCTCTGAACACTTTTATTTTTCCATTTTGTTTACCTTTATTATCCAAAGTTGATAATGAATTTCTATTACATTTGAAGTTAGATTTAAAACATTTTTAAGTAAAAAAGAGGATGCCTTCTTCCACACTAAAATCTTCGGATGCTGGGGGAAAAAAAAATCACAATTTGATAATCGCCAGCCTTGAAATGACCAACAGTATAGCATTGATGACAATTATAAAAAAAATACCTCTATTCAAGTGGTATTGAGAAAACTGGATAGCCACATGAAAAAGAAGGAAGTTGGACCCTTACCTTATACCATTTATAAAAATTAACCTAAAATAGATAAAGGACCTTAAATTTAAGAGCCAAAACTATGAAACTCTTAAAAGAATACATAGGAGCAAATCTTCATGACTTTGGATTTGGCAGTGGATTCTTCAGTATGACACCAAAGGCACAGGTAACAATAGAAAAAAAATAGGTAAGTTGGATTTGATTAGAATTAAAAACTTTCATACATCAAAGGATACCATCATGAGATTGAAAAGATAATCCTCAGAATGAGAGAAAATATTTGTAAATCACATATCTGATAAGAGTATATGTCCCGAATATATAAAGAATTCCTACAACTCAACAACAAAAAGACAACCCAATTACAAAGCTGGCAAAGGACTTGAATAGTCATTTCTCCAAAGAAGATATGAAAATGGGAAATAAGTACATGAAGAACATGCTTACCATCATTAGTCATTAGGGAAATGCAAATCAAGACCACAGTGAAATACCACCTCACAGCTACCAGGATGGCTATAATCAAATGGACGAAAAATAAGCCTTGGCAAGGATGTGGAGAAATTGGAACACTATACATTGCTGATAAAAAGGTAAAATGGTGTAGCCACTGTGAAAAACCATTTGACGGTTCCTCAAAAAGTTAAACATAGAATTACCATGTGACCCATATATTCAACTCCTATATACCCAAAAGATTTGAAAATAGGGACTCAAACATATACTCTTATACCAGTGTTCACAGCAATATTATTCACTATAGCCTAAAGGTGGAAACAACCCAAGTGTCTATCAGATGAATGGGTAAACAAAATGTGATATGAACATACAATGGAATGTTATTTAGCCATAAAAAGAAATGAAGTTCTGATACATAGATGAACCTTGAAAACATTATGCTAAGTGAAAAAAGCTAGTCACAAAATGACAAATATTGTATGATTCCACTTATATTAAATAGCTAGAGTTATCAAGTTCATAAGAGACAGAAAGTAGATTAGGTTACCAGAGGCTTGGGTGAGAGGGGAATGGAGAGGAGAATGGGGACTTACTGTTACAAAGTTTCTGTTTGCAATGATAAAGTTTGGAAATAGGTAGTGGTGATGGTTATACAGGACTGTGAATGTAATAAATGCCACTGAATGGCACAGTTGCAAAACAGTTAAAATGACAACTTTTATATTATGTATATTTCACCACAATAAAAAATTATAACCAAAAAAAGATAACTCGTTTATTCTTTCCTGGTTTTCCCCACAAAATAAATTCAAATTACCTTATAATATATTCACTCTCAGTTATTAATTTTGAAAATGTTATAGCAAGAGTTACTCACTGGTTATTTTGGCAAGAGGTCTTCAAAATCCTAGGGAGCTGCCCTGATGTCTCTTTAGCAGCTGCAATCGTTACTAAATTGTCCAATTTGTTCCTTTTAATGTTTTTGTATATTTTAGATCAGCTTCTGAAACGTATATCAAATTCCATTATCTTTGAGCCGTATACATCTGTCATATCTATAAATAGTGTGCAAAACAAACATTTAATTGAACTGAAATTTAACAATTCAGCTTTGGCTAACTGTATTATAATTAGAGTAATGATGATGTCTGTGACATGCACACAGCAATCACAGAGAATAATCACTGGTAATTACCTTCAGGAAAAGTACTTGGCAACAGATATAAAAAAATATAGTAAGTAACCCAGATTTAAAGACAAATCATTAGTATTTTTTTTAAACTTTACTTTTTTACTAGTTTTTTAAAGATTTAGCCTATGACATTTAATGATTAAAGTAAAGAAAATATAGGAAATCAGTCATTACTGATTCATAAAATTTTATACTACTAAATTTAAAATTGTGGGAAAAACGAGAATGGATGTACTGTTTGGAGTTAGAAGACTAATTCTGGCTTTCCTGCTTAATGATATAGGTAACTTATTTAACTTCTCTATGCCTCTGTTTCTTCATCTGTTCTAATTGTACTTATTTAATAGGATGATCATGTGGGTCATATTTATGAGATAATGTATTTGCAAATGCCTTGTATTACCTTTTATTCTGGAGTTTTCTATAAGAACACTTCAAAAAATACCTTCTGTTAGAAACCTGCCGTTAACTGCATGAGATGCTGAGATAGATTGTACAAATCATTGATATTTAGGAGTGCTTTATAATGCATTATCAATTTCCGAATATCAAAAGGACCTTGGAGTGACATGGTTCATCAAATTTGACATGTAGGCAGGCATGGGTCAGTGGTTCAAGTAAGAAAGTCAGACTACTGGATGATAAATTCCATAATTACCATGGATCTCAGGTTTCTGCTGTGTATTCATGTATTAAGTACATAATCTTCCACTGGACCAACCACCTAGAAGAGCTGGAAATTAGGCAGGAGTGGGACTAAGTCATATAACCTCAGTAACCTATGACTAAGTCTGTAAACCCTAGCAATAATTCCCAGATAAAAAAACATTTCCCTAAACCATGATGCCAAAGACTTTGCCTCTTCCTGCTTTTTTCACTTTTATTTCATTTCCTTTAATTCTATTTTTTTAAATTGTTTCTTTCCTACTCATTTGTTAATTCTTTTGTTAGATCTACAATATATCCAGAAATAGATGCATTAGGCTGATATGCAAAATAGAAAAAATGCCCTTATGGTATTTTAATGACTCTTACTTGTATATGTGTTATGCTGAGGCTTCCTGTATATGTGTTATGCTAGAACCTTCAGTCCAGGTCGAAGAAAAGTGATAAAAGTGAGCATCCTAGTCTTGTTCCTGATCTCAGGAAGAAAGTATTCAGTCTTTCACCATTAAGTATGAAGCTAGGTGTAGGTTTTTTGTAGGTGCTCTTTATGAGGTTGAGGGAGTTTGTTTTTCTGGTTTGCTGAACGTTTTTATTAGGAGCGGATGTCAAATTTTGTCAAATGCTTTTTCTGTATCTATTTTCTTTGTTAGTTTGATAATATAGTGAATTACATTGACTGATTTTAGAATGTTAAACCTGCCCTGTATTCCTAGGGTAAATCATACTTGTTTATGATGTGTTATTCTCTTAAAAATATTTTGTTGGATTTGATTTTGTTAAATGAGAGATATTGTTCTGTAGCTTTCTTTTTTATCTTTGTCTGGTTTTGGTATCATTGTAATGATGTCCTCATAGAATTAGTTATGAAGTGTTCTCTTGTCTGCAATTTTTTGGTAAGAGTTTGTACAAAGTTGGTATTGTTTCATCCTTAAATGTTCGGTGGAAGTTACCAGTATAACCATCTGGGCCTGAAGTTGTATTTTGGAAAAGTTTTTAACTATAGTTTCAATTTCTTTGACAGGTTAAAGGGTTGTTCAGGTTATCTATTTATTCTTAAGTGAGTTTTAATAATTTCTGTTTTTCAGAGGATTTGTCCATTTCATCTCATTGACCTAAGT
Source organism: Daubentonia madagascariensis (assembly GCA_023783475.1). Lineage (NCBI taxonomy): Eukaryota > Metazoa > Chordata > Mammalia > Primates > Daubentoniidae > Daubentonia > Daubentonia madagascariensis. The sequence continues at coordinate 2,518,207 of JAKFHU010000913.1, read as the reverse complement.
TATCAGCATAAAGTTGTTTATAATATTCCCTTATTGTCTATTTGATATCTGTGGACTCTATTTCAGTAATTTTTGCCCTAACCTTTATCGTTTGCTTTCTTTTTCTTTGGGTTTAATTTGCTCTTCCTTTCCTAGTTTCTTAAGGTTGAATTTAAGGTTCTTGATATGAGAACTTTTTTCTTTTCTGATAGAGTTTCATGCTATTGATTTCCCCCTTAGTACTGCTTTAGTGGCATCCCACAAATTCTAACATATTGTGTTTTCATTTTCTTGTGAGTTTGTAATTATCGTCCAATTTGGAAAGTTTTTGGCCATTATTTCTTCAAATGATTTTAGTCTTCCCTCTCCTTCAGAGGCTCCACTTAGCTCGCTGATGCTTTTTGTTCCTTTCTAGTTTTTAAAATAGTTTCTACTGCAGTGCCTTCAAATTTACTAATCTTTTCTTATGCATTGTCCAATCTACTATTAATCACATGCAGTATATTTTTTTATCTCTGAAATAATTTTTATCTTTAGAAGTTCAGTTTGGCTCCTTTTTATAACTTTCTTGTCTCTGCTTAACTTTTGGAACATGTATAATACAGTGATGACTGTTTTAATGTTCTTCTCTGGTAATTCTACCATCTGTGTCAGTTCTGGATCAGTTTTTACTGTATCCTTATTCTCCTCACTGTACGTGGTTTTTCTTGACTCTTTGCATGCCTGGTAATCTTTGACTAGATATTACATGTGAATTTTACCTTGCTAGGTGCTGGCTATTTTTGTATCCCTATAAATTTTGAGTTTTGTTTAAGGATGCAGTTCAGTTACTTGGAAGCAATTTGTCCTTTTTCCTGTCTTGCTTTTATGATTTTTAGACAAATCTGGTGCATTGCTCAGTCTAGGGCTAAATTTTCCTTCTACTGAGGGAAGATCTCCCTGAATACTAAATGTCCTATGAGTTACGAGTTTTTCTAATGTGGCTAGTAAGAATGGGCACTATTGCCAGTAGGCTCCTTACGAGCATCAGGCAGTGTTCTCGCCAATCCTTTCATGTGGTTCTTTCCCCAGTCTTAGGGAGTTTCTTCACATGAATGTGCTGTTTGGTACTCTGCTGAATACTCGAGACGGTTCTCTCTGTGAAGATCTGTCCTCTCTGGTACACTGTCCTGTGAACTGTAGCTGCCTTGGTCTTCCTGGAATCTCAGCTTCATTTTTTTTCAACTCAGAAAGTCTGTAAATCTGTGCCTCAATTCTCCATCCCTATGCCTCTGCCTAAATATTTTCTTGAGGCAATAATTGAAGGTTTGAGGAAGAAGAAAAAAAATTGTGTGTGTGTGTGTGTGTGTATATTTATTTCCATCTTTTCCTAATGGTTGCCCTTGAGTTTTAACTTACATCCTGATCGTTTATATTTTTCTAACAACATCTAGAATTAATCATTACTGTATCTTCTGTCTGAATAACATGAAAACTTTAGTGTACTTCTGTTCCATAGCCTCATCATGAACTTCTAGTCCAAACTGTTAATTTCTCTGTTCATTATTGCTTCTTGCATGTCTTATTCTGTTCTCCTGGTTTTTAAAAAATTATTCCTAGAACATCTCCTCTAATAGTTTTTAAGGTTAGTCACCATACCCCTTTCCCTCACCCCTACTCAGATGACCTTGCTTCCTAAATCAGGGCAGGGAATCTCTTTACCTATGAACTCATTTACTTACTCACTTGGTTTTACTTTTATTTTTCCAGTCTCAGAGAATGCAGTGTCCATTATCCTGTCTCTACTGTTTATCCATTGACCTGTGTTCTAGATCTTCTTTCAACTCTTGAACTTTTTTTTTTTTTGGTGTTCCCGTTTAATTATGCTATATATTAGACTTCCTGACTTCCTAGTTCCTTTCACACAGCCAGTAAATCCCTCTCTCTGTTTCCTTCAACTCTTTTTCAATGCCATAGCCCTCTTCTGACAAATACTCCATATCTCTTCTCTCTGCCATGATAAAGCCTTTTGAAGGAATAGTTTATATTTATTGATTTTTCTTGTTTGCCTTCTGTTCATTTCTCAATACATTGCATTCTGGGCTCTGCTCCCCACCACTCCACTAAAAGTAATTTCTTTTATGGTTCAGTGCCTGTCCTATAGACTAGTCCAAAAAAGACAATGTATTAGTTAGCTATTGCTGTATAACAAACCACTCTAAAATGTAGTGGCTTAGAACAAATTATTATTTCTCTGGAATTTACAGGTTGCCTGAGTGGTTCTTCTGATCTGGCTTGGACTCTACCGATCTTATCTGGACTTGTTCCTGTGTCTTCTGTTAGCTGACAGGTTGGCTAGAGGTTGGGTAAGCTAGCTTGGCCCCATTTGGGATGACTCAGCTCTGCTTCATCTTCTATCAAGATATACCATGCTGCTTTACATGGTAACATCAGAGTTCCATAAAAAGAAGTGGAGCATGCAAGTTCTATTGAGGCTTAGGCTTGAAAATGACACAGTTACTTTTTACCACATTCAGTTAGGCAAAGCAAGACAAAAAGCCAGTCCACTTTCAAGGGATGGGAATTTGTTTCATATTCTTCACGCAACTTCTTAAATGTTCATATTCCTAGGGATTCTTACTTCTTACTCTTTCCATTTTGCCTCAACAACCTCATCTCTTTTTATATGATGAATTATATCCTCTATATTGGTGAGAACCAAATGAGCAATCAGCAAACTATGGCAGACAAACCTGTGGCCTGTTTCTGTATGGCCCACTAGCTTAGAATGGTTTTTACATATTCAAAGGGTTGTTTAAACAAACAACATCATCATCGACAACAACAGCAAAATAGAGGAATATGCAGCAGAGACTGTAGGCTATTTGGTCCTTTACAAAAAAATTTGCACCTCTTCCCATGGAAATCAATATCTCAATACTGACCTTTCTTAGGCTTCAGCTTCTATCTACACATGTACAGGAATATTTGTGCCTGAATATTTCGTAGGTACCTTAAACTTCATATGTACAGAATGGAGCTCAATATCTTCACTTTAAAACTTTCTCTTCCTCTTGATTTCTTATTTCACCCATATCCTACATGGTCTGGCCTGTGCCAGGAACCTGACACTCTGAACACATACCAGTCCTATTGTTTCTACTTTCTTAGTCACATGCAAATCTATTTCTTCATTTCTTGTACCCTCAGGTAATTTAGGCCCTCAGTTCAATGTCACCCCTTATCAATTCAACCTCCAGAATGCTTCTTGTGTGATTTACTCATCTTATTCCCATGCTTAAAATTTATTTGATGTGTTTGGACTGAGAAATGACTATTAAATTGTACAGAGCCATTTTGGTTTGGTTATGTGGTATAGGCTGAAGCTAGAATGTAGAGGATTAAGGAGCAAGTAGATAATGAGAAAGCAGCAGCAGTAGGTTCAGACTCTTTTGAGAGAAGAGAGGGATGGAATTGTGTGTTTGAGTATTTTAACAAAATACATTCTTATTACAGTCACCTGAATACTTAGAAATATTTTATGTGGACGTTGGGCTATAAGAAAATTTAAAAGCTCTAGGCACAAAGGATATGTTTACAAAAGATTAAAAAACTCTGAAAGGGGCTGTGTTTGGTGGCTCACAATAAACCTATTCCTGATTTTTGAAGCAAAGCCTTCCACTTAGCCCACCCTTCCTCAACTTTGCCTGCACAAAAAGCATCCAGTCAGAATTCCCACTCAAGGGAGAGACTTAGTGGTAAATAGGTCTACTCAGCAGGAGGAATACCTACTGTTCAGTGGAGGAAACCTACACTAGCAACCCAGAACTTCATTTTTAAACATGAATAAATAAATAATGATTGATTAATACAGTGGGATATCATACAGAAATGCAAATAAATGATACACAGCTATACTTAATATGGTTGAATCTTACTAAATTTTGAGCTGTAGAAGCTAGACATGAGAAGATGATTATATTTAATTAGCATATTAAATATACCAATAGGCAAAACAAACCATAGTAGTTGGGAGAGGATATCAGATGGTAATGTATAAAAAAGTCAAAGAAATGATTACTTCAAAAGTTAAGATAATGGTTACTTTTTGAGGAGGTCAGAATTATGATTAGGAAGGGATACATGGAAGGTTTTGGTGGGGGATACTGGCATTGTTCTGGATTGCAGGTTACACATATGTTCTCTATAATAAGGAGAACATTTATGTTTTATGTGCCTTTCTGTATGCATGTTAAACTTCACAGAAAAAGTATTTAAAGTCAAAAAAGGGATCCCAGAGGAGACTGAGACAATTCTATAAATAAACATTTAAAATTCTCAGTTTTATTCAAAGAACTCTGACAATATATTCTGTTCATCAAATAAGAATAGGATGCTGTGAAAAAGAAGCAATTTAGAGAATCAGATTAAAAGTATGATTGCTGACATTAAAACTTCCGTGAAAAGACTAAAGATAAAATTGACTGGAAAAAAGTTTCCAGAATGTAGAGGAAGAAGACTAAGAGACTAAAATTTGAGAAAAGAAGAATAGAGAATCAATCCAGGAGGTCCAATTTCTAATTAATGACAGTTTCAGAAGAAAGAAAAGAGAAAGTGGAATGGAAAAAATAATCAAAGAAATAATAGAAAAGAATTTTCTTAGAGCTGAAAGGTACTAATTTTAGTTTGAAAAGCACTTAGCACCATGAATGTAGGAATAAAAAAAGACTACACCTAAATTTCAACAATGTTAAAATGAAGATTCTAAACCTTGGAAAAGAGTTGAGTGTGAGAAGGGGGATTGGAAACACATTGAGCCTATTATAGAATAACGTTGGATTTCTTGTCAGTGATACTGGATGTTAGAAGGTATTGGAGCAGTACTTTCCAGAAGCTCTGAGGGAAAATTATTTCAAACCTTGAATTTGATACTTATATAAAATAAAATTAAGAGGGAGAGCATAAAAAAGAATTTCACACAGCAAGGTTTATATCTCAGTCTTTTTTGGGAAATTATTTAAGAATGTGCTTCAGTAAAACAGATGTAGACCAAGACATAGGATTAAGGAAACGATGGATCTAACTCTGGAAAGCAAGAAAATAGAAGTGTCTAGATGACAGCTGTGGAGTATGCCTAGAGAATAACTAGATTGAGAGGAAGGTCTCTAGGGGAATATGGAGAGAGGGGTGACTCAATGTAAGTATAAGTAACATGATTGAGAGGCTAGGAAACAATAAATGATTAAAGAAAATGCTGGGAGACAGAAGAAAGGCAGCTAGAAAATCTGGGGAAGACTAACAGCCAAACAAGAAACTCAGTTAAAATATGAGGACAGCTAAAATTCAGCATGATTTTAAGCAGTTGATGAAATCTAAGGAAAGACTGAGCAGGTGGTAAAATGGTGATGTCGCTGAATGAATCAAGACATTTTGACTTAACCACGAAAATGAGGTTGCAATATTGATGGGAATATTTTGTCATAGTGGTTTTGATACATCTGTTTTAAAATAGTTTTTCTCGAAATGTAAAATCACTGCTTTTCTTGTTCATTACCGAATAATGTGCCCAAAAGGTAATACTAACCTTTACCCTATCACAAATGCCCATTAAGTGTGAGGGACTATTCCCTGTCTATTCTATTCACTTTTGTATTGTTTTAGTATTTACAAGTATGTGTTAACTTTTATCTTTTATGATTTTTTTGTGAATATAAAATGTTTCAATCTGTTAGAATTAATTTAGCTTCTAAGTGCAACTTATCCTGTAAACCCATCAACATATATTGCCACCATTATAAAATTGTTTAGTATGATGAGTGTTGAAAGGTATTGGAAATTTAATTGTGGATTTCTTATGTAGTCTGAAATTTAGAGTAAGTTATGCTGTAGTCTGTCTTTTATAATATTCCTCCAAGTGTCTTCTGTAGGCTGAGGAAACTAACAAATCTTAGTTTAAAGTACATGGCCATTTGATATGAAGTTCAAAACGTGGCGAAACAAATCTATGGTGATAGAAGTTGGGTATTGACTGAAGACCACATGAGAAAGATTTTTAGGATTCTGGAAATGTTCTATATTTTTATCTTGGTGGTGGTTTTGTTGGTGTATACATATGTAAAAATTCATCAAAATGTTTACTTATGATTGAAGAAAAAAAGTGAGAATTAGAAGCATTTGAGATGCAGCCTATTTAAAGTACAAGTGAATTATTCAAATATTAGCAGACATGTTGCTTAAGGTGAATGATAGACCTTTTCCCCCATTTATTACTTTCTACAGCAAAAGATGATTTCTAATTACGTAGTTACATGTATTCAGATAATACATAAGTATATAAAGTTAAAATTAAAGGGCTCCTTGCTTAACAGTTGTCTTTTCAAATCCTATGTGTACCTAACGTTCTTTAAACATACAAATTTTTGGTACTACCAAGCTATGTATATTATTCTGAAACTTGCTCTCTTTTCTTCCCCCTACTCAACAACATGTAATAGCTGTCCTTCAGCATCAGATTACAGATCCATGGAAATCTCTTTAATGATTGTGTAGTTCTACATAGTATGTTTACACTGTAATTTATTTAGCCACTTCCCTAAACATTTCAAGTCATCTTTAGTTTTTTACTAATGGAAATAATTCTGTGATGAACTTTTTTCTACATCTATATTTGTGTATTTCTGCAAGTATTGGTATGGGATAATTCCCTAGAATTTCTATGTAAAATTTTGATAGCTACTACAAAATTGACCTTCAGTTCCAGGAACCATGAATCATAGTCTTGTCAATATTGTCTGTTATCAATCTTTTAAAAATGTTCCCTGATCTAATAGACAAAAATTAAATCTTATTGTTTTAATTTGGTTTGCTCTGATCACTAGTGGACTTGAGCATCCTTTCTTGTGTTGATTATCATTTTATTATTCCCTTTTTGTTAATTGTGTATGCCCTATTTTAATTTTAATTATTTGGCAGAGGTCTTTGTTTAGGACATTAACCCTTTTCCTGTTATGTATGTTACAAATATCTTCTTTAATTCAGTTTTTGTCTTTTAGATTTATGTGTTTTTTAGCTTGTACCATATGAAGCTATAAATTTTTTCTTTATGACTGCTTCGTTTTATAGTTTGCTTAAGATCATTTACTTTCAAATACTAGACATGTTCTTATATTTTCTTCTGGTATACTTATAGTTTTGTGTTTTACTTTTAAATAATTAATTGTCCACACATTTATTTTATGAGCTAAAGATATACATATTAATATGCATTTTTCCCCAAATGTATTGCCAGTTTTCCCCATAAACTACTGAATACTCCATCCTTTCCTCACCAGTTTTAAAAACCAGTGATACTACTATATGAATGATTGAAGGGTTATAAGAAATGTGCTATTTTTCTTTTCATGCAGGGAAGATGTGAGTATTGAAACAAATTTCAAGAATATAAGGTAGGGTTTGTAGAAAGGGATAAAAGAATGTGGTTGCCTTGGGAGCTAAATAGTACTAAATTGGATAGGTTGAAAAGTATAGATGGGATGGTGTAAGAATATACCTAGGACAAATAAATACAGGCATACTGTTTTATTGTGATTTACAGATACTGCGTTTTTTACAAAATGAAGGTTCATGGAAACCCTGCGTTGAGCAGTTCTATCACCACCATTTTTCCAAAAGCATGGGCTCACTTCATAATCTCTGTGTCACATTTTGGTCATTCTTGTAATATTTCACACTTTTTCATTATTATTATTTCTGTTATAGTGATCTGTGATCAGTGATCTTTGATGTTACTATTATAATTATTTTGGGGCACCACAAAATATATGCTGCCCATATAAGACAGCAAACTTAATTGATAAATGTTATGTGTGTTCTGACTGCTCCACCAACCAGCTGTTCCCCCATTTCTGTCTCTCTGCTTGGGCCTTTCTATTCCCTAAGACACAACAATCTTGAAATTAGGCCAATTAATAACCCTATAAGGACCTGGAAGTGTTCAAGTGACAGGAGGAGTCACATGTGTCTCACTTTAAATCAAAAACTAGACATGATTAAGCTTAGTGAGGAAAGCATGTTGAAAGCTGAGATAGGCCAAAAGCTAGGCCTCTTGTGCCAAACATTTAGCCAAGTTGTGAATACAAATGAGACATTCTTGAATGAAATTAAAAGTACTACTCCAGTGAACACATGAATGATAAGGAAGCAAAACAGCTTTATTGCAGATATGAAGAAAGTTTCAGTGGTCTGGATAGAAGATCTAACCAGCCACGACATTCCCTTAAGCCAAAGCATAATCCACAGCAAGGCCCTAACTCTCTTCAATTCTATGAAGGCTTAGAGAGGTGAGGAAGCTGCAGAAGAAAAGCTTGAAGCTAGCAGAGGTCAGTTCTTGAGACCTAAGAAGCTATCTCCATAAGATAAAAGTGCAATGTGAAACAGCAAGCGCTGATGTAGAAACTGCAACAAGTGATCCAGATGATCTAGCTAAGATAATTGATGAAGGTAGCTACACTAACCCACAGATTTTCAAGGTAGATGAAACAGCCTTCTATTGGAAGAAGATGTCATCTAGGACTTTCATAGCTAGAGAAGAGAAGTCAATGTGTGGCTTCAAAGATTCAAAGGATGGGCTGACTCTCTTGTTAGGGGTTAATGCTCCTGATGACGTTAAGTTGAAGCCAATGCTTGTTTACCATTCTGAAAATCCTAGGGCCCTTAAGAATTATGCTAAATGTAGTCTGCCTGTGCTCTGTAAATGGAACAACAAAGCCCGGGTGACAGTACATCTGTTTACAGCATGGTTTACTGAATGTTTTAAGCCCACTTTTGAGACCTACTGCTCAGAGAAAAAGGTTTCTTTCAAAATACGACTGCTCATTGACAATGTACCTGGTCACCCAAGAGCTCTGATGGAGATGTACGAGGAGATAAATGTTGTTTTCATGCCTGCTGACACCATGTCCATTCTGTAGCCTGTGGATCAAGGAGCCATTTCGACTTTCAAGTCTTATTATTTAAGAAATACATTTTGTAAGGCTATAGCTGCCATAGATGATGGATCTGGGCAAAGTAAATTGAAAACCTTTTGGAAAGGGTTCACCATTCTAGATGCCATTAAGAACATTCATGATTCGTGGCAGGTGGTCACAATATCAACATTAACAGGAATTTGGAAGGAGTGAATTCCAGCCCTCATGGATGACATTGAGGGGTTCAAGACTTCCGTGGAGGAAGTAATTGCAGATTGTGGTGAAATAGCAAGAGAACTGGAATTAGAAGTGGAGCCTGAAGATGTGACTGAATTGCTGCAATCTCGTGCTCAAACTTGAACAGATGAGGAGTTTATGGGTGAGCAAAGAAAGTGGTTTTTTGAGATGTAACCTACTCCTGGTGAAGATGCTGTGAACATTGTTGAAATGACAAGGATTTATACTATTATATAAACTTAGTTGATAAAGTAGTGGCAGAATTTGAGAGGATGGACTCCAATTTTGAAAGAAGTTCTACTGTAGGTAAAATGCTATCAAACAGCATCACATGCTATGGAGACATCTTTCATGAGAGGAAGAGTCATTTGATGTGGCAGACTTCACTGTTGTCTCATTTTAAGAAATTGCCACAGCCACCTTAGCCTTCAGCAACCACCACCCTGATCAGTCAGTAACCATTGTCATTGAGGCAAGACCCTCCATTAGCAGAAGGATTACTGCTCGCTGAAGGCTCAGATGGTTGTCAGCATTTTTTATCAATAAAGTATTTTTTAAATTAAGGTATGTATGTTTTTTAAGACATAATGCTATTGCACACTTAATAGACGACAGTATAGTATGAGCATAATTTTTATATGCACTGGGAAACCAGAAAGTTCATATGACTTGCTTTATTTTACAGTGGTCTAGAACTGAACCTGCTATATCTCTGAGGTATACTTGTATATACTAATAGTTGTATAAATAGTAATCAAGGGCAGGAATTCAACTGCTAATTATATTATGCAAAGTGGTATTACAAAGGAATTCTTGGGCTTTTTTTTCTTTGTAGATTTATTTTAATTTATTGCCCATGGCACATGAATCGTCATTAACCATTGTGGAGAAAAATATTTCAGAGTGAGACCTTTTTGGTTAACATCAAATTTAAGTATATCTCACATATTTAATCATAGCTCATATATTTAAAAGCCATTAATATGTGAAAGGTAATTAATTTCAATTTTGGAACAATTTGGATGTATGATAATTTTGTACAAACTATGTGATTCAAGAAAAAGACTATTTAATATGTAGAGTACCACATCCAGAGGAAAAAGATTTTCTAGAAAATTGGTACATGTGTACAGTTGAATGATTATAGTGTACTCTTACTGTACTAAATTTGAAGTGTGTTGGAAATAGGGCTGTCAGTATAATTTAAAATTATTGACCTGTAATATAGTCATTATAATGGAAAGATATTACTTTATTTGTCATATGTCTTCTCTTTTCTCAACCCCTGTCCTTCTCTGTTCTCTTTTGTTACAGATCATACATCAGTTGGTGGTCTGGGAGACAGTTTTTATGAGTACTTACTGAAAGCATGGTTGATGTCAGATAAAACAGACCATGAGGCGAGAAGGATGTATGATGATGCTGTTGAGGTGATTATTGTCCAAGCATTTTCCTCCTTAATGATTGAATATGCAGTGTATTTGATAGTGCCTAGATGAGTATCTTATAACCATTATATTATATGCATACTGGAAATGCATATAGTACATATAAGCATTTTATTATATGCATTCACTGTACAGTTTGTTAGTATTTTAATAGAAAATCCTTATGTCAAGTCTTCTTTTATTTGTGGCATTTAAAGAAATTGTTAAAGAATTTAGTGTATTTATGAAAAGTATATTTTAATTATTAATACTTTTAGTTAATGTCTACATAGACTGAAACAACTTCTGACTCCACATATATTTTCATAAACATTTCTTCTTTCAAATGACCCCTTTAACCTACACATTGAGAGCCTTATGGGTAAATAATTATAATAATGGCAAAACACTTACCATAGTACTTTCTACGTGCCAGGCACTGTTCTAACCCTTTTTACATATATGAGATCATTTAGTCATTATCATCATTTTACACATGAGGACCTTAAGGCACAATGAGGTTAAGTAACTTGGTGAAGGTCTCATAGCTGGTAAGTGATGGAGCCTAGAATTGAACAGTGTGGCTGCAGAGCCTTTACTTTTAACCACTGTGTTATATTGTTTCATATTTATATAACCTTATACCACGATATTGTGACAGTTTAAATATGCTTGTAGGAAGCATTTTTATGTGATATTTCTAAGCAAAAACTGTGAAATAGAAAAGTATGTTAAGTAAGTTAAAAGTGTGTTTAGTAAGTTGTTGGCTTTCTGATTCATTATAAACTCATATCCCCTTAATTATTTAATTTACTTTTTAAACATTGTATTTGTATATAACAACACTATTCTGATGTAGTCAGAGGTCTGTTTGCACAGTTACGGGGGAGTTTCTCTCCCCCCACCGCCAATTAAACCAGGGATCTTATTACCCATTTTATATCCTTACTTTTTAGGGACCTAATTCCAATTCCCTTAGTTGTTTTCAAAAATGCACAGGAGTTGAACTTAATTTGTGGCTTGCAGTGTTTTGTCCATTGTAGGCATTTAATAAATGTTTGTTGAGGGATTGGGTTAGCTAATAAATTGAACTAAATTAAGGTGCAATCAAGAATATAAATTTTAATATGTGACTTCTAAAATTCTTTATGAAGTCTTAAATTTTGAAAAGTTGGACAGTTTTATTCTCTGTTAATAAAATTTAAACCTAGAACTTTTTATGGTCCAAGAAAAGTCCTAATCTAGGAAGAATTTAATTTCCTTAGAACCACAGTGTTGAAAATAGCCCTCAGTCATTCCCACTATACTGTGGGCTCCTTTGAGGGCAGGCTCTAATTTGTTTGTCATTATCTTGTCATGTAGCACAATATCTGAAACATAATAGGTATTCAGTAAGTATTTGGTAAATGAATGAATGTATTTGATATTTTTATTTTGGAGAAAGTGTGACATGTTATATACCATGTAATCATTTCTTCTTCTTAATTTTATGTTTTCTTGTAATAGTCTTAATCTAAAACCATTTTTTCTTTTCTTTGCTTAATTTTTGCCATAGGAAAAAATTATTTCACATTTTCATTGCTTTTTAAATTATATATATTTTGAAAGGCATGATACGGTCATGAAAGTTAACCTTAAAAATTACTTTTCATGAGTCATCTGCTATGTAAGTTATGCATCCTATAACTATTTCTTTGTTTTCTTTGTTTTGTTTTTACTAGTTCTTAAGTCCAGAATGGGCACCTACTAAGTGTTTTTTAATAACAGTTGGTTAGCTTTCATTTTGAGGATGATCTCAAGTATGCAGTTTTTGCAGTGTTAGTTTAATTATCTTCAGTAATTATTCTGTATAAATTGTAATAAAACAACATATGGAATGTGTGGAAGAGATAGGAATGAACACTTATTTTAAGATTCATTCTAATTTGAAATAAATCATTTTTAAATTTGCCTTTCTGCACTTACAGATACCCATATCCCTGGTTCCTACATCTTAGCTTTCCTTTTTAAAGGTTATGTGTAATTATAGGTTTTATGTTCTGGTCAAGTTTATGTTTAATTTTTCTCTTTTAAAGTAGTGAACAAAAACATACCTTTTAAAGGTCCTTTTGAAGCAATAAAGTAATGCTAGTATTAGTGAAGATTTGGTTAATACCTTTTAATAGAAGAGTAATAATATTGTTCTTAACTGCCATTCAACAGTTTGGTATTTTATATAACTTGAATTCTTAGCCATTTGTCATATTTTTAGAGAGAAGAGAGCCATATAAACAATTTTAGGGGTCCATGAGTAAATTACTGGTAAGAAGCCTTATCTTTACCTAACTTTTGCTTTAGTCCTGGTGAGTCCATGGGGATATGCTTGGATATATTTTAATTATAACATGGTTTAAGGTTTATGTTATAATGAACAGAAATGACAAAAATATTATATAAAAATTTAGAACCATAACTATGGATATCATTCTTTAGGCATTTATGGAGTACCTTACATGTGGAAAACATGGTAGTATTAGGAGGTCCACAAAAATGAAAAACAATTGCCTCTGTACTCAAAAAACAAATATTTTCATTTGTGGTCCAGAGTATTACAGTTAAAAGAAAACAACAACAAAAACTGTAATATAATGGTAGTCCCTTATCATTCTGGTTGTCAACCACCTCTCATTCCCCTGACAGGTCAAATACAATTATCTAAGAGCACCCAGTCGTTTATAAAATTACTTACTAATTAAACATTTATTGAATGCATTCTGCATTATAGGCCTTTTGGTGTATAAGATGATGTATAAGGCCTAGTCCCTCCAGTTCTGTAAAACATATATGATTATAACAGAGAATATAGGATACATTTTTCCAAAGCGGATTGTTACTGAGCTTGTCAAAGAATGACTCACAGTAAAAATGTGGATTAATTCTTGTATGACATATTCCTTTTTATTGTCAGAAAGAAAAGTATAGTCACTGATCGTATGCAATAATTTCTACCGAAGAAAACTTACTTAATATAATTTCTTATCTTTTTCCATAGAAATACCTCTAAAGCTAGAGAATTAATCCATAGCCCCTTGTCAGCAAAGTCTGAGAACATAGTCCAAAGGAGCAGAGCTCTTAAAAATCTCATTTTTAAAATGAAATGTGATTATTATACTCTATCTTATATTGAAGTTCAATGTAGAATATTTCCCTCACTATCCCCACATCTTTAGAGTAAAATTGACATTTCAGGAAGATGGACTGTGTTTATCATGTGGCCTCTCTTACTTATGGCACACCATCCAAAACAAGTGCCTAAGTTTGAGAAGTAAGGGACTAAGGACTTAAGGGATAAGTATTTAAACTTTCAACTAGTTTTGAAAGGTTTGTAATGTATAAGGTTGCTCACCTAATGGTACCTTTATAAAGTACTTTGCCAAGTGCTGTAGTTTCGTGGAAATGAGAAACTTTTAACTAAGTATTAAAATCATATTTTCTTATTAACTTGAGTATTCTTCCTGTTCAGTTTTTTTTTTGTATGAAATAGAAAATAAATTGATAAAGCCTTTTGGGTTATAGCATCATCATGATCTCAATTGACTGATTATTATGAATTTCATTTAGCTCAAGAAAATAAAGCCTGTAATGGGTAGTGTTATGTAGAAAGGTAATCTTTAGACCAAATCTCTCCTTTCCTACTCATTAGGGTATTTGTTTCACATTTTATGCAATTTGATCACTCACTTCAAAACTTACTTATTATAAATTAAGTCTCCCAATTTGGGAAAGTTAGTACTTTATAGAATATCATATTATCAAGGTTTTATGATAGCCAGAAGGATGTAGTAAGTTTTAACACTAACTAATGGTTTGCTTCTAAAATTTTGAGTATCTTCTTTTTCCTGTAGGCTATAGAAAAACATCTTATTAAGAAGTCCCGTGGAGGTCTTGTCTTTATTGGAGAATGGAAGAATGGGCACTTGGAAAAGAAGATGGGGCATTTGGCCTGCTTTGCTGGGGGAATGTTCGCACTAGGAGCAGATGGTTCCAGAATGGATAAAGCTGGTCATTATTTAGAGCTAGGGGCAGAAATTGCACGTACATGTCATGAGTCATATGACAGAACTGGTAAGAATATTAATAAGGCTAATTACTTAGTCTAAAATAACCTCTAAGTTAAAAATGTGTCCAGGAATTAGAAGAATACATAGGCACTTTTCACTTCCAAATTGTTTAACACAGTAAATCATTTTCTTAAGAACCTGAATTTGTAATTACAGAAATGTGATTCTGCATCATTTTTTAAAATTTTTGCATTCTGCTACTGTTTTTGTTAAAGATTTTGAAGAAATTTTAAAGATGAGAGGTAGGATATTTGGGATATGTGTAATAACATTATTTATTTTAATATAGTAAGAATCCATTTTAGCTATTCATTTCAACTTCTGTAAAACCAGTTACTTAAAAGAACACAAAATTGACTGATTTAGGTTATATTGCCTTGCCTACCCTCTTGTGAAAATTAGAATAACCAAAAGATAATTGTAGTTATCTTGCATGTATAATTGGTATCTATCTAGCTAAGTAGTCATTTGTCTCTTAGTTCACCAGTATTTTTTGGAGTTTTTTGTACCTTTAACTAAAAAGATCCTCTAACATTGCTTTGGGCAATTATGTAATATTTCTGAACTTCAGTGTCCTTACCTGGAAAATGAGATGATTCTTAATGGTAACAAGAATTGGTTTTTGGGGGGGTTGTGAAAAAAAAATCTGACTCTTTTTATGTATAAAGCATAGATATATATATACAGTCATAAATAGATATACAGTATATATTTGAAATTAAAATTTCATAGAGGAAGAAGGCAATTATGTTTTAAAAAGAGCCTGAAAAGGCTCCTGAGGGGTTCCATGATGAAAAAAGGGTTGAGAAACACTAAACTAGGCCTTCCAAGGTTTTCTCTGGCTTTAAAAATGTGTGTTTCTGCCAGACATGTCTGTAGTCCCAGCTACTCTAGAGGCTGAAGTGAGAAGATTGCTTGAGGCTAGGAGTTTCAGGTTGTTGCGCCTTGTGATCACTTTTGTGAATAGCCATTGCACTCCAGCCTGGGCAACATGGTGAGACCCTGTCTCTTAAAAAAATAATAATAAAATAAAATTTAAAAAAAATGTGTGTTTCTGTATGAAATAATGGATAATAAGTTCCCTGAAAGCCTAGAAACTAGTAATTTGTGATTTCAGAAGTTGAATTGTTGCTGTTATTAAATAACTGAATTTCTGTTTCAGGGTTAATTTATCATCAGGTGCCATGACACAAAAATGATTGCCTTAAAATTTATCCTAGTGCAAAGATATGTCAAGTTATTTTTATATAATGAATTGAACTTATAGTGAGATTGACCCTTCATTTTCTCATTAATTAAACTGAGGGTTCCGTTTCTTGAAAAATTGTAACTAAGTCAAAGGGACATTGAAGTAGTGTTATTTTAGGGTGGTTTAAGTGTTGGTAACAAATATAAGTCAGTGATCTGAGTTACAAATAGAAGCTAAATTAAATTATCACATTGATGATATAGGGTATCAATTATATACTTAAAATATAGCTAAAATTAGTAAAACATTGAGGACCAGAATGGATATTCTGTGTTTATGTTAAGATCCATGATAATAAGGATTATTGTTATGTAGATTTGACCATAAATCAAATGATAGTTCTAAAACAGTAGGATTTCATATGATAGACATACTAAAAATATGATATAGCATGGTTATCATAATTATTTATTTACTCCATTAAACATGAAGCACCCATTATATGCCAGGTATTATGCTGAATCCTTGCAGGTTAAAGTATGAGTAAGATGTATTCCCTGCATTTTAGAAATTCATAGAATACCAGAGTTATGAAAGACTTTCCTTATATTTTTGACTTTCACATTTCAAAATGACATTGCTGAAGTTATATTAATATCTACATGAGGTTGATTCTCATTCTGATTGTCATTTTCACATTGCAAGTGGATGAACCTGTGACCCTCTTTGTCATGGTATACCCAAAAAATATTACTGTTTGATTTGTGTCCTGTATTTTCTAGTCTTTACCTATTTTTACTGGTCTTTAATTTCAACTTAGCTCCTTTAATTAGAAAGTACAATCCTAGTTTTGCTAACTTCCCACCAAGTTATTACATCCTCTCCTGTGTTTTCTTGTGGCTGTGCTATAATTTTTGTCCATTATGTTTAAAAACATCCATCCACTTCTCCTTAGTAGTTTTTCCAACTATATTCATACTATACTTATTGCCTTGGAATTTCACTTTCATTTGCTGTTGGAATTAGAATTACCATTAATTCAAAATTTGGCAATCTTAATATATTCTACCACATTGGTGATTGTGGCCCATTTTAATGTTTAGCTGGGTTTGTAGGAAATGTTACTGAATCTGTTCGTGAAACTGAGCAGTAACTCATTAGTAGTTTTAAATATTATTATGTCTACATGAGAAGCTAGATTGATGACTGATGTATCATTTCAGTTTATTTTGAGGAATAATGCAGAATTGGTGCCAAAGCTGATCTTAGATTTTCAAAATATAGTCCTTTCTTTTTGGGGGGTTTATAGATTTCTTTTTTTAAAAATTGCTGAACATTATTAAAATATTGAATATTATGAGATTTAATTTACTTTATACTGAAATTTGGTGAACTGCCTTCCCATGACCATGTGCTGTCACATTTCAGGGAAGAAATTTAATCTGTTAGATGCATATAACATATCTAATGGATAAAAGATCCATTGGATGTAGAGCATTAGACATATTTGAAGAGTTTCTACAACTGTTTTTTCCTTAAAGGCAGTTAATAGGAGGGAAGGGTACAGGGAAATAGTTCTTCCCTTACTATATTAGTCCATTCCAAGTGTAGTCAGATTGCTTGTCTCAGAATATTCCTTATGCTTTTTTCTTTTGTTGAATTTCTTTTGTTGATTTGAGTGTGCTTATTTTTCCATATCTGCAGATTCTACCCATCTTGGAGAATTCATGCGAATTACATTTTTCCATGACTTAACAAACTAACCTATCTGTGCCTTCTTTGAACTTCTCTTTTATTGTCTTATTACTGACCTTTATCACATTTGCTATTTTGCTGTAATTTTTTATTTGTACCTCTCCTTTTTTTTAACCTACGTTATGATTTTTTTTTTTACTCTGTAGGGTTCTTTTCACAAGCACTAATTTATTTATTGTTGTGACTCAATTTTTATTTTTGGATTAGTTATTTTCATTTTAAAAGTAAAATATCAAATGTTAAGGGGTAACTTAAGAGAGGAAATGAAATTAAGTGCAAGGTAAAATGTTATAATTTTGTTTTTTTACAATATTTCTTAAATAAAAAAGTAGCTAAGAAATAATGCCCTCAGAAATATGAAACCCATGATTTGGCCAAAATAATGGATGTGAGATATACACACACACACACACACATATGTATATATATAAAATTTAGACTTGCACATTTTTACTCACCAACTCTTTACAGGACAAATATGTTATCTTTTTGGTATGTTCTATTTGTGAAGTTATGAATGACCAATAAGCCAAATAGTCTTTGAAGAAGGACGAACATAAGAAATCCAGGCAAAATGACCTACCTTTTCTATTAGATTAGTATTATCTTAATGCTTATGATGTTTGACTTTTTAAAATTTATTTTTAATTGTATATATTTAAGGTATACAACATGTGTTGAATATGTATACACATAGTAAAATAATTACTACAATCAAGCAAGTTACCATATCTATTACCTTACAAGTTACTTTTTTTGTGTTTATATGTGGTAAGAGCATCTAAAATCTATCCTTTTAGCACATTTTCAGCATTCAATACAATATTATTAACTGTAGTCCTTTTTTCTCTAGATTTGTTCATCCTGCATAACTGCAAGTTTGTACCCTTTGACCTACATTTCCCCATTTCCTTCTCCTCCCCACCCTTGGTAACCACTATTCTTCTCTCTGTTTCTATGTATTTGACTTTTTGTAGATTGTACACATAAGTTAGATCATGCATTATTTTTCTGTCTGACTTATTTCATTTAGCATAATGTTCTCCGTGTTCACCTGTGTTGTCGCAAATGGCAGTATCTCCTTTTTTAAGGTTGAATAGTATTTCATTGTTTGTGTATATATATCACAATTGCTTTATCCATTCATCAATGGACATTTAGGTTATTTCTATATCTTGACTAGTGTGAATAATGCTGCAGTGAACATGAGAGTGAAGATATCTCTACAAGGTACCAATTTCATTTCCTATGGGTATATACCCAACAGAGGTATTGCTGGGTCATGTGGTAGTTCTATTTTTAATTTTTTGAAGAACATACTGTTTTCCATAATGGCGATACCAATTTACATTCCCGCCAACTATACACATCCTTGCCAACACTTGTTATCTCTTGTCTTATTGGTATTAGCCCTCCTAACAGGTGTGAGATGATACCTCATTGTGGTTTGGATGTGGATTTCCCTGATGATTAGTGATGTTGAGCATTTTGTCATGTACCTATTGGCCATTTTTATATCTTTTTTGGAAACATGTCTATTCAGATCCTTTTTCCTTTTTTAAATTGGGTTATTTGTTTTTTGCTGTTGAGTTATGTGAGTTTCATGTATATTTTGAATATTAAGCTATTATCAGATACATGGTTTGCAAAATAATTTTTCCTAATCTGTAGGCTGCCTTTTCCTTTGCTGTGCAGAAGTGTCTTAGTTTGATGTAGTCCCACTTGTCTGTTTTAGCTTGTGTTGCCTGAGGTTTTGATGTGATATCCAAAATATCATTTCCAAAGCCAGTATCAGGGAGCTTTCCCCCTATAATTTTTTCTAGGAATGTTACAGAGTTTCAAGTCTTTGCTTGGGTCTTTAATCCAGTTTGAGTTGATTTTTGTGTATGTTGTAAGATAAGGATTGAGCTTTATTCTTTTGTGTGTGGATATCCAGTTTTCCCAGCACATTTATTGAAGAGACTACCCTTTCCTTATTGTGTCTTCTTGGTGGATTGTTGAAAAATGTACTTGAGTTTATTTATGGGCTGTCTGTTCTGTTCCATTGGTCTGTGTGTTTTTATGCCAGTATCTCATTAGATGCAGGAAAAACATTTGACAAAGTTCAACATCTTTTCATAATAAAAATTCTCAACAAAACTAGTATAGAAGGAAATTTCCTCAACATAATAAAGGCCATATATAAAGCGCCCACAACTAACATCATAATCAATGGGAAAAAAACTGAAAATTTTTTCTCTATGATCTGGTAGTCAAGGATGCCTACTCTTGCCACTTCTATTCAACATAGTACTGAAAGTACTAGCAACAACAGTCATACAAGAAAAAGAAATAAAAGGCATCCAAATAACAAAGGAAGATGTAAAATTATCTCTATTTGCAGATGACATGGCCTTATATGTAGAAAACCCTAAAGACTCCACAAAAAATCTGTTAGAACTAATAAATGAATTCATTAAGGTAGCATAACACAAAATTGATATACAAAAATTAATTGCAGTTTTTATAGCAATTAACAATCTATCCAAAAAATAAACCAAGAAAACAATCCCATTTATGATAGCATCAAAAAGAATAAAATACTTAGGAATCAATTTAACTAAAAAAGTGAAAGATCTGTACACTGAAAACTACAAAACATTGGTGAAAGAAATTGAAGATGATGCAAACAAATGGAAAGATATCTCGTGTTTATGGATTGGAAGAATTAATATTGTTAAAATGTCCATGCTACCCAAAGTGATCTACAGGTTCAGTCCAATCCCTATCAAAATTTCCATGGCATTTTTCACAAAAATAAAAAAAAAAATTTAAAATTCATATGGAACCATAAAAGACCATGAATAACCACAGCAGTCTTGAGAAAGAAGAAGTTGGAGGCATCACACTTCTTGATTTCAAATTATATTACAAAACTATAGTAATCAAAACAGTAAGATAGTAGCATAGAAACAAACACGAAGACTTCTATAGTTATTTTAAAAGTGTTTATTAAATACCAAATTATATTTTCATACTATGCCAGACCTTGTCATTAAGCCGGATGGACATTTTCTTACAAAATATTGGTAATTTGCTGTTTATTCCTAACCTCAGATCCCTTTGAGGAGTGGTCAAAGCTTTATACACAAAGTTTTGCATACAATTTTAGAGGCTCCTTAGATACAGCACTATCTCCCTCTTTCAAGGCCTACCGTAGAGTTGATGACTCTCAGGTTAAGAACCCCTGCTTGAGTTCTGCTCTAGTTATCTAAGACTTAGAAGTAAACAGACTGTGGTTATTAATTCTTCTGGATCACATGTTTTGCTCTTAATAGAACTATCTGCTATTACTACAGTGTTTTTGGTTTTCTGTTTTTTTGTGGGGATGGGTAAGTAAGAAAGGGTCTATTTTCACTTCCTTTGAATTCTGATTCTTTGGAGCTTACGTTGCCACCCCTGTAATGCTGAAATTTGGCCACAGCTATGGTATGATTTTATTTATGCTCCACTACCATTATAGTTCTTGTGCTATACTTTCTCTACTGAAAAAAAAAATGTTCATCATTTCTCAAAAGAGGTGAGAGACCTTGAAACTTTTAACTTTTGCTACCAGTACAACCTAACAACAAGAAAGAAAGGTGGCAGCTGAGAGTTGTAATTGTGTGTGACCCCAACATCCCAATGGAAGATGACCTTATATTGCCCAGGTTTAGGGTACTCAGTGTGATTGGAAAGAGGTCTGTCTTAGTCCATATTGTTCTGCTATAACAGAATACTTGAGATTTGGTAATTTCTAAAGGACAGAAGTTTATTTCTCACAATTTTGGAGTCTGGAAGTCCAAGATCAAGGTACCAGCATTTAGTTTATGGTGAGGGCGTTCTTCCTGTGTCCTCATATGGCAGAAGGCAGAAGGGCAAGCTAACCAAATGCTGCATGAAGCCTCTTTTAAAAGGGCCATAATCCTATTAATGAGGGAGGCTTCATGGCTTAATTGCCTCTTAAAGGCCATACCTCTTGATACTATCACATTGATAACACCTGAATTTTGGAGGGGACACATTCAAACCACGGCAAAGTCCTTAAAAAGCCTTTTATGTAGTGTTATATTCTAGTTTGAATGGAGAGCATATCATTCAAGGAATAGTATATAATGTTGAAATAGATGTTTCATGGCCATGTTTTACTCAAATGGATAAATGGGCAAGTTACTAATGAAATTCTTGGTGATTGGAAATTTGAACCTCTTCTTTGCTGTATATACAGGGGCTGTAGGTGAAGAATTTTTTAAAAAACTGGTTTAAGTTTTAAAAATCTTGTTTTATAAATTATAGTTTGCTTTAAAAGTATATAGTATACAACTAAATTTAATTCAAGATCTAAGCTTTAAAAATTTTTTTAATATGTATGTATTATAGCAAAAGGTCTTTAAAATTGTCTTGACTTCTTGAAAAAAATTTTCTGCACAGTATAATTATCTGTATCATTTCATTTTGGACCACAACAGACTATGTAATGTGCTTATGTCTAGCTCTGCATTTGTCTCCCAAGGATTCCTAGGACTCTTGTCCTAGGAATCTTGTAGAGTTAGATTTAGAATATGTTGATATACATTTTTCCGAGAAATAATTCATGTCAGAATAATAGGAATATTTATAAGTCTATTTTAAGAAAACCAAATGTGGATCTTTTAAAGTGACTTATTTTACACTGAGTGCAAACAGCAACAATAAAAATAAATAACAAAAATTACTTCATACTCTTTTCTTTCAAGGGAGAAAAAAGCTGTTGCAAACAAACACAAATCATTTATTTTGCTCATTTATTCCTTTTGTCATGTTACAGCATTAAAACTAGGTCCTGAATCATTCAAGTTTGATGGTGCAGTGGAGGCTGTGGCTGTCCGGCAGGCTGAAAAGTATTACATTCTCCGTCCAGAAGTAATTGAAACCTATTGGTACCTATGGCGATTCACTCATGATCCAAGATACAGGCAGTGGGGCTGGGAAGCAGCATTGGTAAATAAGCCAATATTTCATTTTATCTGCAAGAGTGTTAAATCAAGCCATCCTTTAGTGCCGTGTATCCTCATCCATGTTACCTCATCTTCAGTAACTATAGAGCAATTTTCATTTATCTGATGAAATAGTCAAATTTCTTCAGCAGTAGAAATAAACATTAGGATCCAGTTTTGTTCTCTATTAGGACTACTTTGCTACTAGTATTCACTTATTATTCTTATTGATTAACTATAAGGAGTTATTTAAAAGGTGATCTTTCAGTACAATTGTAAAATAAGTATTTTAATTCTCTGTACTGTCCTCTTAATGCTTAACCACTGAAAAAAAATCATTGTAAAATTGCCCAGGTTCACAGCCTGGGTTGATGACCCCGTATTCACTTCACCTTATGTTCTAAGTAATTCCTTAGTGGATCACCATGAAGGATCAGTAAATTATTAAAATTTTCCTAGATCAAAAGATAAAATGTATATATGTATTTGAAATGAGGAACTTTTAATGGTTAGCAAGTAAAGGAAGCAAATGGTTTACTCTTAAGTTATTCTTAAAATATTAATCTTCAGGGAGCCCCATGGCTATCAGTACCTGCAGAGGAAAAAACCATTAGTCTTTAAAGTATAGCTTATTCCTGAGGATGAAGGATGTTTTTGTTCTTTGAGATTTACTAATTATGATAAATACTACTAATTATGATAAATATTCATATCCAAATTGTTTAACTTAAGCTTTCAGTCTAGATAGAATGTCTGAGGACATCCCAAATGAGGTAAGTAGTGCCAGTAAATTACCCAGACAAAAATATGGAAGATAAGTTTTAGGGCAGGATGTATACCAATTTATGTAAAAAGAATGTTTCACAGCAGCAAAGGGGGAGAGAAGGTTGGAGCCATTGTGTAGACAGCCTTACATGTCCAATCAAGAGTACTTTACTTAGTCGCTTGGGAAATAAGACATGCATACATGTGCAAACACACCCCCTGACACCCACATTTAGTAACTTCTGTCAATTACTGCATAATTGTTCTCATATGGGAAGTGGTGATAGGAAGTCCTTAGCTTATCTACAAATCCCTTTGGATCTTCTTCTTTTTTCCTTACCATCTCCTACCCATGAAAGCTCCCTAACTTTGAGAATCTGTTACGGAACTACTGAAAGTTTTTCAAGGGGGAAGCAACTATTGAAGGCTTTTTTTCAGTGTGAAGTAACAAAACAAAGGGATCTAATTGTAATCCACAAATTGGTGGGTTTTGGGGATTACTGGAATAATCTAGGAATAGTGTGATATCTTGAACTAAGGTGAGGACACTTATGTGTCATTTGTCATTCAGGCCTAGGTAGTCCATATGGACTTTAACAATAAGACAATATTAATGGAAGCAAGGTGGTTACACAGGGCAGGAACAGATGCAGCATTTATTGATGCTGCTTTTCCCTGGCCCTTTGGGTCCAGAATTTGGAGCACAGCTGCTAGTGAAACTGTGCAGGAGGGTCCTGCCACAGTTGAGAAGACAGCCAAACTTGCCACAGTGGTTTGGAAATAGGACACACACACACACTTCTCTTGTTAATAGTGGCTTACTAATGCTTGTGTAAATCAAGCAATATTTTTTGTGAGGGAAATAGATAGGTGAAATAGTCCTGTTATGAATCTGTTTGACTTGAATGTCCCCTGATATTTAATGGTTCTTATTTATAGCAATCAGGGAGATGTATCTGAATCATGTGGGGTGGGGAGTAGAAGGTGGTGGCAGTAGAACTTCCTGTCATTGAGAAACATTATAGGATAATTTGTCCTTATCCTCAAGTCCTTTTTTCCTATGTGTTTTCTTGAAGTATGGCCCCACTCTTACCTGCTAAGAAGAAGTTTGACAAACTCAAACTTTAGCCCATACTGTCCAAATTTGAATTATAGGAGTTAGAATTTTGCTTTCATACCCTGTATGGACGTGCACAAACTCAAAATAATCTTTCAGGAACAATAATTAGAAGAGTTATGCTCTAAATTCAAGTTTCAAAAGTGTGCCATGATGAAAAGAGGGGGAATGGAGACAAAAGAAGTGGCTTCATATCATAAATAGAATTTGCTTGCACATCACCATTGGCCTCTTCTGTTGGGTGTGAAGAAAGTGAAGGGAAGGCAGGGAGAGACAGAATGGCGGTATACTGTGTCTTCTGCAGCCTTAGCTATTCCATTTACGTATTCAGACTTCCAAACTTGAGTATATTATGCTTGAAAACTTACTCTCAAGAAATGACTCTAAATGTCTTAAAGATTAGTCATTGCCTCCTGTTACTTTTTTCAGTATTCTTTGAACTGTTGTGATAGTTCAGATGATGGTAAAGACACATGATCCTTGTGAAGAACAGTACTTAAAAACTCTTGTATTCAAAATACATTTAAAATCTTAGATAGAGAAAAGCACCAAACTCTTTGGTAAGAAGATTTTAAAACCCAGCTATAATCAAAATGGAGCTATGAAATGAACAGTTTAGTTAAATAAACACTTTTTAGTGTTAATTAGCTTTTCATTAGAGAGGAAGAAGACCAGAGAGTAAGAAAAGCAGCAAGACTAGAAACAATAAGCCATGGCAGGCAGCAGTGATTAGTAAAGTAATCATACCTTCATTGGACAATATCTCAGGGTTAGGTAGAGAAAGAAAAGAACCACATGTACTTTCAACTTTTCATGAATAGCTTAATTCTGGAATGTGATATATCTGCATAAGCAGGATATTTGGTTGCTTTGAATTAAAAATAAGGTTGTAAACAGATTCCATTTGATTCAGTATATTTCATTTAGGCATGTTCAAAAATGCAAAAAGAGATAGAAATTAAGAATTTTAACTGCCAATCAAGCAGTAAAGCACAGTAGTTAATAGTGTGGAACAAATTACTCTGTGCCTCAGTTTTCCTTTCTGAAAAGTACAGCCATTAACTTGATAGGGTGTGAAATTTAAATGTTATTGTACGTAAAGTTCATAGAACAGCCTTCAGCATGTAGTAAATACTTCATAATTGTTAGCTCTTAATGTTGTAATTGTTATTATATTGGATGTGTGGGTGGGCTCTTCCTGCCAGCTGGTACCACCTATAATGCCTAATTTATGGGATTATGATAGTACAATGTCTGGCATATAGGTAAGTTTGCAGTAAATATTTTCTCTTATTGCTGTTACTGTAGAGCTGTGGTCCCAACCCCCAGGCTGCAGAGCTCTCTCCACCACCCCATTCGTGAAAAAATTGTCTTCCATGAAACCGGTCCCTGGTGCCAAAAAGGTTGGGGACCACTGCATAGAGAGCTCCTAGGTAATACCGTTTTAGCATGTTGTGGATTATTGTTTGTCCTTGAAAGTGACAAAATTACAGTTCAAGTTTTTAATTCAAACTGACCTCCATCTTGATTTGTCAGAATTAATGAGACTTTATGGTGCCAAACAGTCCTCTAATTTAGAAAGAATAGCCTAAATTTGACTTCTAAGTTAGGAAAATATGAGATGTCTTAAGAAGATTAAAGAGTTTTGGAGAGGGAGAAATTCCATAGGAAACAGTCTGTTTCTGGTATGAATTAATTTTCCCAGAATGAGAATATTTCCTTTTGATAATATGTTATTCTTAAACCATCAAATTTTCATACAGATCTCCATGAATTTTTTTACTGTTGTCCTTCAAAGTTTCATTGTCTTTTAAAACTTGAAATTATGTGAAATTGATTCTTTTGTCTAATCTTTTTCATAGGCCATTGAAAAGTATTGCCGAGTCAGTGGTGGATTTTCTGGGGTCAAGGATGTATATTCCTCTATTCCTACACATGATGATGTACAGCAAAGCTTCTTTCTTGCTGAAACATTAAAGTAAGTAGATAACTTTAAAAAATTCTTTCATTGTAGCTTGGTTTTTCTATATGATCATTAGAGGATGAATTATGACTTTGTGATATGTTACACATATTACATTTATTTTATTACAAATATCTTTTTATGTAATTGGGTCTGTAAGTTTTTAGCTG
This sequence comes from Daubentonia madagascariensis, assembly GCA_023783475.1. Lineage (NCBI taxonomy): Eukaryota > Metazoa > Chordata > Mammalia > Primates > Daubentoniidae > Daubentonia > Daubentonia madagascariensis. The sequence continues at coordinate 2,491,566 of JAKFHU010000913.1, read as the reverse complement.
CAGAAGAGTGATTCAAGGTAGATAGTTTTAAGTGTTTAGTACCTTTAAAATCACCTGGAAAGCTTCTTAAAACACAGATAACTGGGCCCACACCCACAGAGCTTCAGTAGATCTGGGGTGGGTCCTAAGAATTTGCATTTCTGACAAGCTACCAGGTGATACACCTGAGCTCCCTGTTCTAGCTAAGGAAATCTGTTAAGAATAATCATGGAGTTTTGATGGTCCTAAATTATATATGTCCATAGCCATCCATCTTCCAAATGAGGTTTCCCATAAAGATACATACACATAAAGGGAATGATGGAAAAGAACATAGACAACTTTGTTGTTTGGGATTATACTCAAAACCCCAGGTAAAGCTCTCCGTAAACTGACCTGGAAGAAGGTGGAGACCATAAACGTGTCCGCTTCCCTGAAGACCTACAAAGTAAATATCTCTTCGTACTGTCTCTTAAATTTCTTATTACTGTTTCTTGTGTATCTGTGGCTGAATGCCTCATAAACACTTCATTTGTTCAACAAATATTTATTACCAGGCACTGTTCAAGTCACTTGGATATATTAGTAGATAAAAAGGACAAAAATTCCTACCCTTCTGGGTTTTACATTCTGGTATACATGTAGTTTATATTCTGGTATATTACAATTGAAACGTACATGTCTCAAACTAAGTTTATTATCCTAAATGTCCAGTTTATTCCAATTTTTCCTTATTATCCCTAGTACTGTTACTTTCCCGTCTTTTCAGCTTTATACATTAGTCATTTCTATCTCCTCCTTCTAATATGTCACTAAGTCTTTATGCTGCTTTCTGTTATATTACTTTTTTGTATTGCTCCCTCCTTTCCATATCTACAGTTGACCCTAATCCAGACCCTCATAACTGCTGAGATGGTTTAGAATATCTACCTGGTACTCAGTTTCCTACCTCCAGGCATTCTGTGTTCTCATTTATCCTGTGTAATTAGGCTTGAGACTGTAGATAGTTGAAAGAGCACTGGACTAGAAGATAAATCAACAGGAACTTCAGTTATACACTTGCTACATTCTAGCTGAATGAACATGTCAAAATAAAATTTCTTAGCTTTCAGTTTACATATCTGTAATCTGTGGAATTTGACCCCGATTATGTGGGATCTCTCTTCTTTTTTAAATTTCAAGACTTCAGAAATACTGGAAGGTAGTACAATGAATATTTGTGTGTTCTTCACCTAGTTTTGCCACATTCTCTTCTTCTCTCTGTCTCTCTCCATACACAAACACATGTATATAGTTTTACTTATTTAAAAAAATTTTTTTTGGTGGACAATTTGAGAGTTAGTCACCAACATTATGATGTTTCTGCAATAGTTTTCAAGAAAAGGGTATTATCTTACATAATCTCAATTCACTTATCACACTTGGGAACCTTAATATTCATATAATATTGTTGTCTAATATACAGTCCCATTTTCAAATTTCTCCAATTGTTCCAATAATGTACTTTATACATATTTTTTCCATTCCAATCCATGATCCAGTATGGGATCATTTGTTGTATTTGGTTGTCATGCTCTTTAGTTTCCTTCAATCTAGAACAAAGTTTCCCTACTCTTCTTTTGTCTTTTATGAAATTGACATTTTTTGAAGTATTCTGGCTAGTTGCTTTGAAGAATGTTCTTCAATTTAGATTTTTCTGATTGTTTTCTCATAATCAGATTTAGGTTAAACATTTTTGGTATGAACGATATGTCTTTATCCTTGCATCCTATAAAGAGGCACATGATAACAGTTTAGCCCATTAATGGTGATTTTAAGTTTGATCCTAGGTTAGATTTGATAAATCTGTTTATTGTGAAGTAAACAATCTTTTTCCTTTTTGTAATTAATAAGTTATCTGTGAAGTGATAACTGAGACTGTGTGAATATCCTTTTTCTTTTTCTTGTAGATTCTACCCTTAAACCAAACTAATCTGCATTCCAATATTTTCATATATATATAAAGTTTGTTCTTTTGCATTTAATTGTCTATGTTCTTTTTTTCTTTACCCTTTCTATCAATTAATGCTGCTCTCTCATTTCTAAATTCAGTTTAAATCTCACCTCTTGCCAACTGGCTTTCACAATTAATTCTCAAATGCCTCATCACTGTAGACTTTGAGCACTTTAGTACCTGGCATGGGCCTGGAAATAGATGGTATGCTGCCTAGTCCCCTTCCAGTGTCTATATGGAATACCACCAGTTAGTTAATCTTGGTACTTTTCCCTGCCAAATTCAGGTAGAATCCTTCTCAAGGCAGCAGTACACTAGGTAATTAGTTGTTTACAAATATATATGCATATATAAATATATATATATGTTTGCTACAATATTCTCTTTCAGAAAAACATAAACATTTGAATCAATAAAAATGAGAAAGATCAAACAAGAAGAAACATACAGATAATTATAACAACACCAAGGCTAAGAAAATTAATCACAGTTAAGCAGTACATTCCGTATTGAGCTTCCTGGCAGCTAAAGCAAAAAGGAATTATTCTGTACAATGTCATTGTCATCTTTGAGAGTTGGGGGAGCATATTACTTTGACCAATGAGACAAAATTTTTCATACTGCTAAATTACAAGATGACTTAAATTATGATTCATTATTAAAAATATTGACCTATTAGGTGAACCATATGAAATTGCCCTTTTAAAAAGTTGAAAACATTGGAATATTGACAATTTCATATAGTTCAACCTAATACATAATAGTAATGGTGAATGTTTTCTAACAGTGATGGTACAGAAGATGCAAAAACACTCTTAGTATGATTTAATCTGTATAAAAAACTGATGGCATAATATTAAAGTGCAATTGACTAAAGTCATTCCTGTAAAGATCTAAGTTAATATAGGTATAGGTTTATAGTTTTCTTATTTAAAGATAGACTTAAAACTTTATGGAAGAACGAAGCTTAGTATGACCCCTTAAATTTTTCTCAAATGTCAGTTAATTCAAAGAGGCTTTTCTCATAAGCTAACTGTTAATTTGTATATTCTGTCAAGTGGTTGAAATTTATTGTGAATTCATTAAAGGGCAGTAATCCATGTTTTTGGTTACCAGAGATGGAACCAACTGGCAAGTCAGTGGTAACGTTAATTGAAAAAGCCTGTATTCTTGACCTAAATAGAAGGCCATTTTACCTTTTACATGTTGTCATGGCTGCTATACTGTAGATTAGCTATAGCTATAGATACACTTTTTCCCCAGAAGAAAAGGGGCTATGTCCTCTGTTTCTTTTGTTTCCCTCAACAGTTCCTAATTTGTTTATTCATTTAGCATATATACTGATGGCATAACAAAAACTGTGTAGTGAGAAAGGTCAAAGATAGATTCCTTCAAAGCCTCTTTCCTTAAAACATTATTATACTCTAGTATAGGAAATAAAACACATGCAATATAGACGATAAATTTTAAATATATTAAGTGCATGAGAGAAATGTTAACAAAATGCAGAAGTCTTTTAGAGAAGGAGTTTGCTTAACCTGGAAAACATAAAGGAATACTTCATGGAAGTGGTGGCATTTAAACCAGACTTAAAAGCAGAATGGGCAAAATAGGATGAATTGGTATTCAGGGCAGTAGCTATACGGCAATATTCTTAATGGGATATTAAGAATGAGATAAGAGAGCTCTAAAGGTGGAATTGACAAGCCTTAATATCTTATTAGATACAGGGAGATTCAGTAAGAAGGAAGAATCAGAGATAATATTAAAGTTTCCAGTACCAACCTAACTACAGTTTCTAATCAGCATTTTAGTGCCTTACTTTTAAATATTAATAAGCAGTATTGACTTAGAAATGTTTATCAAACTATAGATAAGATTTGTGCATGTTTGTAATGTTATACATTTATTTTTTAACTTTATTTTTAAAATAATATATGAATTAAAAGATAATTTAAAAAAACATCCCAGAGCCAAAGGACATGAGTTTCCAGCTTGAAAGAAACCATCAAGATCCCAGCACAGTGGATGAAAATAGACCCACACCCAGGCACAACAAGATGGAATTTCTGAACCCCTGGGATAAAGAAAAGATCTAACAGCTTTTAAAAAGAGGGAGAATAAAAGTCTTGTAGATCTGGATTCAGAGTGGCTTCAGACATCTCAAGTATTGTCATTTAAGCTGGAAGCAGTGGAGCTGTTCATTCAAAATTATGAGAGAAAATTAATTCCAACCTAGAATCCTAAGTTTTTAGCCATGCAAGATCTCAAAAATCAACTTTCACATCCTCTTTCTCAGTAAGTTTTTGGAGTATATGCTCCATCAAAACTGGATATAAACCCAAAGGGAACACATGAATACAGGGAACAAGTGAAAGGAAGATTAAGAAGATAATCCATCAACACTAAACAGGACAGAGACTCTGGGAGAGATTTCTTCAAGGTTAAATTTATAGAATGTTTATATCTAAATATTTTGAGAGGAAATTAGACAGTTGGTAAAGATTTTAGGTGCACTACTAGTGATAAATACAGTCAGCCTGCTTTTCAGTTGAGGGGAGGAATTATGCAAGAAAGAAAAAGCCATGAATAGCTTTCAGTTGACATATGAAATTGCTTAAAGACACTTGTTTGGAGTCTTGATTATTTTGTAAGAATGGGCAAATGATATCACTCTGCCACATTTCTCCAATAGTGAGAAAGAGAAATATGTTCTTTGGTAATGGCTTTGCTTCCTCCAAGAATTGTCTGTTCATTGGTTTTACTGAAATCGCAGTTGATCAAAAGTCCCTTAGGCTAAAAGAATTCCAAGGAACATAGCAGATAGAACACCAAGACTCCTAGGAGCAGCTGTCTAGTAGCAGCCCTTGAATTGTTTAAGGGATATCTCCCATTTGGATTCTCTATAGTTCTGTCACTTTGTACCATTTGCTATCATAAATCAATTCCTCTTAACAAAAACTTTGAAGGAGGGCTGTAATATTTTATATCTGTACCTCAGTGTCTACAGCCATTCACCTAGATCTTTCATTGAATTAGACTTTCAATGAATCTTAGCTCAATTCTGTTGCATATTTATTTGACTATCTGATAAATTTAGAAAAGTGTTGAGGATGCATTTCAACCAGTTTTTCTGAGTTTGTATATATCAGGCATTAGACAGCCAAGAGAAATCACAGGTTAATTAGAAACATAGTCTTCTTAATAAATTTGTTATTAAAGGAAAGAGAAATAGCATAAAATTAAGATAGAGTTTACCACCACAGTGTGTCTGCTTTCATTGATATCAAAGTCTCTGTGGCAGTAATTATGTCTGTATGCCTATGTGTCTTGCTTTTGTGCTTTTTCCTCCCTACCTTTTAAAATTCAAACTTTGAATGTAAAGGCAAAATTCTGGAAAGCTATATAAGAATATGACAATAACCTTAAATAATCAGAGCTATGGAAAAGGATTTATGTACAAAGATGTTTATTGCTGTTAATAAAATTAGAGTTATCTGTTCAGTAATAGTTGAATGGTTAAATAAATTATAGCACATCCACAATAGATATTACGAAGCCAATAGCAAGTGTGTTTTTATAGACTCTTCATAGTATAATATTAAGGAGGCTATGAAGTGTACATGTGCATATATAACACATAAATGAACATGTTTCAATTATTAAACAATTCTTGCTGTGTCCTTTTGGAAGTTTTCTAGGTATATGCAAACATGAAATACATATTTATAATGCATATTCATTTAATAGCCTTTTATTTTTTCTCGATGGGTAGGATTATATATACCTATTGTTCTGAAATTTGAATTTTTCATCTTTTTATCTAGAAAAGTTTTCCTTATTGGCACATATAAATCCACTGAGGAATGTATCATAATTTGTTAAATCAGTACCCTATATATGAGCTGGTTCTAGTTTTTTGCTCTTATGAACAATGTTGTGGTGAGTGTCCTTTTACATATACCTCTGTTCCCTGGGCGGATATAAATATTGATTAGATTTCTAGAAGTAAAATAGATGGCTGGGTCAAAGGGCATGTGCATTTGAATTATGACAATTTTAATTAAGCAAAATAAGCCAAGAGAGCTAACTCTTCACAAAACTTCTCCCAGATAGAAAACTTTGGAAGTTCAGGAAAGAAAAAATGTGTTTTAGAAAATTAATTCATCGGCCGGGTGCTGTGGCTCGTGCCTGTAATACTAGCACTCTGAGAGGCCAAGGCGGGAGGATCACTTGAGGTCAGGAGTTTGAGACCAGCCAGAGCAAGAGCGAGACTCCGTCTCTACTAAAAATAGAAAAAATTAGCCAGGTGTGGTGGTGCGTGCCTATAGTCCCAGTTACTTGGGAGACTGAGGCAAGAGAATTGCTTGAGCCCGGGAGTTTGAGGTTCCAGTCAGCTATAATGGCACCACTATACTCTACCCAGGATGACAGAATAATACTCTGTCTCAAAAAAATAATAATAATAATAATAATGATGATTCATTAAAAATGGTTTGAATCAAGGAGGGTATCCTGAGAAGCACAGAAACTTTTAGGTAGTACCTGATAACGTGAAGTAAAGTTTGAATGAACAGGCTTTTTTTTTTTTAATCAATCTTGAACTAAGTGATTTGGAGTAAACTCAGACAATGGAATAAATCATTTAAAAACTTTTTTCTATACGTTAAGAACATAGATAAAGTCAAACAATCAGAGGTTCTTGGGAAATTAATGAGGATAAAAGTTTGAGCATTTGCTCATCCTTTTAAACTATTACTTTTTAGGATCCTTAATTCCACCTTTTTGCTCTTAACTTGGATCTGAGCTCTTTACTAAGTAAATGATGATCAAAATATGGAGATGATACGTATAATATATGAAACAATGTATCCAACAAATGTTTATTAAGTGCCTGGTATGTACCAGCTATTTTTCATGTGCTAGGGATATAGCAGTGAATATAACAGAGAACAATCCTAACATCAAGAAACTTACATCCTAAAAATCTTATTTGCCCTCTCCCTAACTTATAACTGCTATGTGTTTTGAGTGCCTGCCTGTGAAAATACACCCTTGTGTATCATCTGTACCCTTCATTATTCTCTCCCTTTGTCCTGCTTTATTTTTCTTCATAGCACTATCACCAGCTGACATAGGTGTGTGTTTTTATGACTTCTCTGAGTAGAATGTAAGCTTCGTAACTGTAGGGACTTTTCCTTTTTCTACTCTGACCTCCCCGGCACCTAGTATATGAGGCACTCAGTAAGTATGTGTTGGATTTGTTGAATAAATCTTTAGTCTTTATTATGTAAGAAAAAAAATGTTGGCTATTTGCAGCTCTACTCTGATTGCTCTTAAGTAATAGTTTTAAATTATATCATTTATCATTTTTAATCATTCTATATAAAATTTCAAAGTATACTCACTCATTTTTCCCTACTTTACTTTTCCCCATAGCACCTGTCTTCTAACATAGCATGTAATTTCCTTAAGCATTCACCAATCAGAATATAAACTCCATGAAGAGTTTACAATATTTTTGAATATTTTGGTTATTATTGTATCCCCAGCATCTACAGTGGAGCCACACATAAAATACATGTTTCAGTATTAAATATTTGTTGAATAAAGGATTGAATCATTTTGTTCTAAGAGAGACAGCTAAAAAATCAGCAATTTTACAAGATCTTATAAAAACAGAAGTAGGAAGAAGAAGAAAATAATAGACCTACTTTAGTTCCTAGTTGGGGCCCAGGGATTGATCTCAGAATTCAGTTAGTACTAGGAAGTAGCTAACAATGAGTCAAGGAGTTGTTAAAGCAAGAAGAAAGGGCCCAAAGAAGAGTGTGAAAACTGGGCAAGTCAGAGACATAGATCTGTTTTCAGTGGCGTCAAAGGTTCAGATGCCCACATGAAGGAGAAAAGCAGAAATGGTACCAACTAACTTGTACTTCTTATTAGAAGTTACACAAAGTTGGTGACATAGAGATGTGGTTCTCAAACTTAAGCATGCATCAGAGTCACCTGAAGACTTAAAACGGAATGCTGGGCTCTATGGCCAGAGTTTCTGATTAATAGGTCTAGAGTGAGGCCAGGAATTTGCATTTCTAACAAGTTCCCAGGTGATGTTAATGCTGCTGGTCTGGGGGAAGCACATTTTGAGAACCACTGACATCTGTGACTCAGTAAAACATTTATGGAAGCAATTAGGGATCAAGAAATGAACTAAACTGACAAGCTAGCACACCATGAAGTTAGGTGGCAGATCATTGCTTAACTGCTGTATTTATGTAGTCTAGTCTCTTCAGATAGGTATACTGGAGGACCAGAACTATGGTCACTGCATTTTTTAATCCCTCTTAGGACCTGTCATAGTGCAGGCACTGGGAAACACAGTGAATTTCACTTGTACTATTTAATATAAGCATTTTTGTAGTTTCAAAATGGTGTACTTTGAAATATCCTTGCCAATTTCTTTTGCTACAGTAGAGGGAGCTATAACCCAAATTGTATTTGTATAGCAATAACACACAGTAAGGTTATTTTATGTTTCCATCCTTGTCCATTAGTCTTTTTTGTTTTTTAACTTTTAAAATCATCTTTATTGAAGTATTTTAAGTGTACAGTTCATTGCGTTTTGGCAAATGTGTAGGCTTGGCTAACTATCACTGTAGTTTATGTATGGAACATTTCCATCCTAGTTTTGCAGTCAGTTCCACCCCATCCCAAACTTCTATCTGCTTTCTGTCACTATAGAACTCTAAAACTGCCTGTTCTAGATTTTTATATAATTTGAATCTTACAGTATTGGGGAAGGGGAAAAGCAGAGTTGTTGTTTAAAGGGTACAGAGTTTCAGTTTTGCAAGATGAACAAGGTGAATATACTTAAAACCAATAAACTGTACACTTAAAAATGGTTAAGCTGGGTGTGGTAGCATGTGCCTGTAGTCCCAGCTACTCAAGAGGCTGAGGCTAGAGGATTACTTGAGCCCATGAGTTTGAGACCAGCCTGGGCAATATAGCAAGACCTTGTCTCTTTAAAAAAATGGTAAATTATGTTATGTGTTCTTTACCACAATAAATTTTATTTTTTGTCTGGCTTCTTTACCAGCATAATATTTTTTAGGTTAATTCATGTTGCATTTATCAGGTGTTCATTCCTTTCTATTGATGAGCAATATTCCACTGTTTGGGTATACCCATTTTATTTGTCCGTTTACTTTTTGATGGTCCATTAATCATGTTTTCTAAAGGAATCAGAAAAATAAAAGGAATTGTTTGTTTACCATTCAACTACACTTAAGTATCTTGCTCTTAATTTTTTCTTTCTAGTAATTTTTAAAATTCTTCCCTTAAAAGTAATTTCATCTAATTTTCTATTATAAATAATTATTATCAAATAATTTGCTATTATTAAATAAAATTCTAAATATTTTTAATATAGTGTTTCTTAAAAAAGCAGAAATGTAGAAGCTAAAAGTTGTGGCAACAGGCAACAGTCTTCTTCTCAAAACTCAAGTAAATATTGTTGCCTGCAGTTTATTGTCCTTTGTCCTCGTTTTTAAAAAATTCCATTGAGACTTCTAGTTCTCCTTTTGCAAACAATATTACTAAGCAAGTTTTTCTTGCTATTTAGCTTGGTTTGCTAATTAGCTACTTTTTAAAGGGAGAATATTTTCATGTTATAAAGAAAGCTAGTAATACATGAGTAGAGTAATAGATTTGTGATACACAAATATACCAACTTGTAGCATCTAGGAGGTAAATATATGTGAGTTTCACTGTAAAATTCTTTTAACGTTTCTGTTTGAAGGTTTTGTAATAAAATATTGGGGAGAAAGAGGGGAAAATGCTAGTAAATTAGTATACAAGGTAGGTGTTGTTATCATATCCTCTAATAGTTGTAGTTCTCTTTTTTGCTGCTGCTGTTGTCTTCATTTGCCTGTGACGTTATTCTCAGTATAAGCAAACAACTGCACAGTTAGCTAGCTATCAGACTGTTAAAGCTAATTCCCTAGCGAACAAGGTTTTGAAGTAAGTTAAAGACAGTTCTGATAGTGGTTTTGTCAACAAAGCATCAAAAGTAGTATGACTTTTAGGTTTGTAAGCAAAAGTGTCTAAGTGATATATTTGAGAGGGAGAGGGGACTCAAATGGGATCACTGGGGATAAGGATTCTTAGATAAGGGAAAAATTGGTAAACGGGAAGACTGAAAAAACAAAGCCACTATTCCCTTTAGTTTATCTTTTATCATGAAGTTAACCTCCTACCATGAGAGAGGACTGTTTTCCCAACTGGCTAAGAAAAGCAGCATCAAGACCCCTGTTCTCTGTTATTCTCTGCTCACTTACCCCTGGAGACAAACTAAGTCAAATCAATAAGTATTTATTAAGCACCTGCTTTCTCAGAATTGTGCTATTTGAGAATTAAAGTGTATGAAACTTATATACTACCCATGAGGAGCTTGCAATCTAGTTAAGAAATCTAGGCATGGACAAATTCAATAAAAGTACAAAGTATGTGTACCGTTGGCCCTCCATATCCATGGGTTCCTCATCTGTGGATTCAACCAACTGTGGATTGAAAATATTAAAAAAAAAATGCCTCTGTACTGAACATGTACATACCTTTTTCTTGTCATTATTCCCTAAATAATACAGTAGAACAATTTCCATAGCATTTACATTGTATTAGGTATTATGAGTAATTTAGAGATGATTCAAAGTATATGGGAAGATGTGCATTAGTTTATGCAAATACTATGCCATTTTATATCAGGGACTTGAGCATATAAGAATTTTGGTATCTATAAGAGGTCCTGGAACCAATCCTCCACGGGTACTGAGAGAAAACTGTACTCAGTGCTAAATAGAATATAAATGTTTTGAGAATTCAGAGAAGGGAACATTGGTGAGGGATGAAGAAAGTGTGGATGCTTTGCACTTTATTTTATGATTCCCTTTTTAGCATGTATTGCTTCCCTAATTTTTTCTATTGTGAAGAAAGACTGAAATGATGCTAAATGGTATGTAAGATGTTAATAGGTGAGGTAAAACAGAAAGTCATTTTGTGAAAAGAGGGATCCAACTTGAGAAGATACCTTTAAAAAAAAATAAGAAAACTAGACTGACTCAAGTGTATTTACTAGAAGAAGTAGTAGAAAATAGAATTCTAGAATCAAAATCAGGGAAGCAATAACATGGATGATCCTTAAGGACATAAAGGTAAGTGAAATAAGCCTGTCACAAAAGGAAAAATACTGTATGACTCCACTTACATGAGGTATCTAAAATGGTCAGATTTATAGAAACAGAAAGTAGAATGGCAGCTACTAGGAACTTGGAGCACAGGGAGGAAAACTGTTGTTTAAAGGGTGTAGAGTATCAGTTTTGTAAGATGAACAGTGTGAATATACTTAACACTACTGAACCTCACACTTAAAAATGGTAAAGGTGGTAAATTTTGTGTTATGTGTTTTTTACCACAATAAAAAAAATTAGGGAAGCAGTGCATGCTAAAAAGGGAATCATAAAATAAAGTGCAAAGCATCCACACTTTAATTGCAACCTCATCTCCTTCACCTCCTTCCCAATCCAACTTTTCCCTTCTTTAAAATTATTTTTCTTATTTTGCTGTGTTTCTTTCTGCCCATCATTCCTAAAATATTAATATTGATTGCAAAATCACATTTGTAGCAGAAGCTTGATATAAGAACTAATGATCATGAAGAGTCAGAAAGGATTTCTAAGAACACATTCTTGCTGGACCAACTCCAGTGTTCTTTTTGGATTGGGTTAATAATAGACATGAGGGTAGGGGATTCCATGAGCATATTTACATGGCATTCAACAAATTGTTTGACAAAGTCTCTCAAATTGGACAAGTAGAACTTCTGCTTACTCCCAAGATGGAACCAGATTTACCCTTCCACTTGAATTTAACAGATAAAATATATATATATTAAAAAAACAATGGTTTTCAAAATACCAGGTAAGAGGCAATGAAGGACAGTGATCCCTGAGAGATGGGAAACAAATGAGGTGAGCCCCGTGATTGCCCCAGCTGACTGTCTCATAGGGTTTCCAGGACATGACACAGGGAAAGGGACCTGAAACAAAGCCTAACAGACTCCCTGAGGAGATAGAGCTGTGAGTATGGGGACACTAAGATAGCTAGAGTTTCCAGGACAGTACCAGACAGGAGAGAACTGCACAGAGACAGAACCCAGGGGAACCTACCTGAGGTCAGGGAGAGAATCATCCAAGAGGATTAAAGGGAAGTTTTTGGCATTCATATAGGGCCAGGAACAGTGCCTGGTACTAGAAACCTGACTGGAAAAATTCGTAATTCAGGGGGCACTGGGTAGAGTACTCAGGAATGTCCTGCCTCAGTATTGGGGAATAATCTGCTTTTGGATCTATGTAATAATGAAAACAAGACTTGAAAGGATCAAACTGTTTCTAAGTAATCCAACTACATCCCTGAACAAAACTCAAGATTTATAGGAATATAAAAATATTCAGTACCCAACAAGGTAAAATTCAGGCATCCAGTTAAATGTCTGGCATCCAGTTAAAGATTACCATGTATGCAAAGAGCTCATAAATTATAATCAATAATGAGAAGAATCAGTTGAAACCAACTTACAACTAATACAGATATTATAATTAGCGGACAATGGCATAACTATGTTCTATATATTCAAAAAGTTAAGTAGAGACATGGAAGATATAAAAACCCAAATCAGATTTCTTGAACAACTATAATGTCTGAGTTGAAAAAATAGACCTGATGAGATTACTAGCACATTAGACATTGCAGAAGTAAAAATTAGTGAACTTGAAGACTTACAATAGAAACTACCCAAAACAAAATAAGCAAAAAAATAAAATAAAATAAAAAGAACATCAGTGAGCTGTGTGACAACTTAAGATGGCTTAAAATATGTGAAATTGAAATCTCCAAAGAAGAGGACAGAGGGTGGACAAAAAAATATTTGAAGAAATAATGGCCACAATCTTTCCAAACTTGGTGTAAACTATACACCTACAGATCCAAGAAGTTTAAGAAACTCCAAGCACAAGAAACATGAAAACGTCACCAAGGTACATTATAATCAAATTGCTCAAAACCAGTGATAAAGGAAAAAAAATCTTAAAAGCTATTAGAGGAAAAAGACAAGTTAGGTAAAAAGGAGCAAATATAAGAATGACAGCAGGGTAATAACTATGGAATTTTAAAACTCTCTCCTGATGCAGGAAATTGAAGGGCTTAAAGTAATTTTACAAAGGATCTTTATGTCATGGCATCTCATGAATTTGGTAAAAACAAAAATATTTGCCACCTAGGATTGACTCAGAATGCTGAAGAATCAAGAATTTATTATAAAACAACAACAAAAAACTTTTATAAAGAAGCTCATCAGATTGCCCAATGAAAATGCATAATTTGAGAAAACCCCAAAAAGGTGTCAACATGAACTGCCTGAAAGTGAAAGAAAACCTTATTATTTACCAGCAAATATCCTTTGGCAATGAGTACTGGAGAAAAGATAAAACTGTTTGTACTTTTCACATTGTTCTTGGAAAATCACTATTCAAATCACTTTTACAAGTATATATTCACTAATAAAAACATGTTACTGAAGAGGATGAAGGATATTGTAAATTGTGTGTGTTCTTATGTGATGAAATGTAGCAGCTGGCCCACATTTTCTATGAGGTGAAACCACTCTGTAAAAAGTAAAAATATTAGCACAAGAAAGCAAAGTTGGTTAAAGAAAAAAAAAAACAGTTCTTATCGGAAACAAGACCAGTATCACTCATGAACATAAGTATAACTAAACAAGATTTTGGTAAATCAAATTCAACAACATATTAAATTGATAATACATCATGTCCAAGTGGATTTATCCCAGGTGTGGAGGATTGATTTAACATTTGAAATTCAATGAATGAACAAATCAATCAGTCAATCAATGAACAAAGAAAAACCATATGACCATCTCAATAGATGTAGAAAAATCCTTTGGCAAAATCTAACGTCCATTTCTGATAAAAATTTTCAGCAAACTAGAAATAGAAGGAAACTCCCTTAACCTGATAAAGGGCATATATGAAAAACCTACAGTTAACATCATGTTGAAAAACTGAATGTGTTTCCCCTAAGATCAGCAACAAGAGAGGGATGTCTGCTCTCTTCACTTCTATTTAACATTATACTAGAGGTTCTAGCCAGTGCAGTCAGACAAGAAAAAGAAAGAAAAAGACTTCCAGACTAGAAAGGAAGAAGTAAAACTGTCTTTTTCCATAGAGAATATGATCATCTATGTAGAAAATCCCATGGAATTTACCAAAAGTTACTAGAACTAACAAATGAATTTAGCAGAGTTACAGATACCAGATTAATGTCTTAAAATCAATTGTATATTCGAGCAATGAACAATCAGAAACTGAAACTAAAACAAAATCACAATAACATAGAGATATGGAATATTTAGGGGTAAATCTTGACAAAACATGTGAAATGCCTGTACACTGAAAACTAAAATCACTGCTGAGAGAGTTTAAAGAAGACCTAAATAAATGGAGAAGTACACTTTGTTCATGGTTGTAAAGACTTGATGATTTTAAGTCTCTCCAAGTTGATATATAGATTCTGTGTGATCTCAATCAAAATCCCAGCAACAATTTTTTTGGTAGAAATTGGCAAGCTGTTTATAAATTTTATATAGAAATGCAAAGGACCTAGAATAACCAAGACAAGTTTGAAAAAGAACAAAGTTGGAAGCTTAATACGGATTTGAAAACTTACAATAAAACTGGAGTTATCAAAACAGTGTGATTATGGTGTGATAGACATATATATCAATGGAACAGAATAGAGAGTCAATTCCGGGGGGACCCATACCTATATGGATAACTAATTTTTGACAAAGGTACAAAGGCAATGCAGTGAGAAAGGATAGGCTTTTAAAAGAAGGTGCTGAAACAATTGGGTTTCTATATTAATATACAAACATCAACTCAAGTGAGTCATAGACTAGATTTAAAACCTAAAAAATACAACTTTTAGAAGAAAACATAAGAGGAAATCTTTGTGACCTTAAGCTAGGCAAAGATTTCTTAGATATGACGCCAAAAGCATAATCCGTAAAAGAACAAATCAGTCAATGGGTCTCAAAATTAAAAACAGTTCTTTGAAAGACATTGCTAAGAGAATGAAAAGACAAGCCATGGACTGGGATAAAATCTTTGCAAAGCATTTGTCTGATAAAGGACTTGTGTCTAGAATATATAAATAATTCTCAAAACTCAACAATAAGATAACATGCAGTCCAACTAAAAACCAGGCAAAAGATCTGAACAGATACTTCACCAAAGATGATATAAGGGTGACAAATAAGCACATGAAAAAATGGTCAACATCAGAAGTGCAAGTTAAAACTACACACCTATTAGAATGTCAAAATAGTCCCACACCTGAAGTGAAGTCACCTTTTCCTTTCTGATGTTGAGCTTGTGTGGAGATGTAAGGCATGGAATATCTTATAAACAAACCTGAAGAGAAAGCCAAGGAAATCATGGAGATCCTAATTACTGGGTATTATGGTTTGTATGTGTCCCTTCCAAAATTCAGGTGTTGCCAGTGTGATAGTATTAGCAAGTGGGACCTTTAAGAGGTAATTAGGCCATGAGGGCTTCTCACTTATGAATGGGATTAGTCACTCTTATTAAAGGGTTTGATGGAGGGAGTTCGTCCTGCTTGCCCTTCCATCTTCCACCGTATGAGGACCTAGTGTTCCTTCCCTCTGGACGATGCAGCCCTCACCAGACAACCAAACCTGCCTACGTCTTGATCGTGGACATCCCAGCTCCCATAACTGTGAGAAACAAATTCCTGTTCTTTATAAATTGCCTATTCTCAGGTGTTTTGTTACAGCAACACAAAACAGACTAAGATACTGGGGGAGAAAAATAAAAACAAACTCTCCTGCCATTCTAGAAAACTCTGTCCACAAATGTAGCAGAGAAAGGAAACAGTTTTATCATGAATGAACATTAAACCAGACCACAATCCACATTACAAGCAATCCACTAATGAGATTGCAAAGACAGAAAGAAGTCTCACCTTTCTATATAATCAGACAGGTACAATCCATTGTGTACATGTTCCGAAGATAAATGATAACATGTTCTTTTATAAGAGTACTTGACAGCACCATTTGTTATACATAGTTCATTCTGAATTCGCATGGTAATTGGGGTGGCTGTTTATCCAAAGAAAAAAATAAAACTTCTGTCTTTATGACAAGAAGGTAGTTACAACTTGGAGAAGGGTACTAAGATAACATTCCACAGTGACTGGGAGATAGGGATGCTATCTTCTTGCTATTTATATTTCAAAGACATGGCTTCTGGACCTTTAAGAAAAACATAACCTGAGTTGTAAAGCTGGCTAGAGTCTTATTTAGGTTTTTAAAAGATTTACATACGTATCAAGGAGGCAATTACAAGTTTTCTCAAAGCAAGATCCAAGAAAAGGGAGAGAGGGAACGATTTCCTTTTGGCACCCAGAAAAAATTATTATTAATTTTATATAACATTACGAAACCCAGAGCTGAATTAACCAACCATTGTTATGATCTGCATCTGGGCTTTTTGTTATGCGAGATAACCCCAGTTGTTTATGTAATTTAGGTATTCTGTATCCTATAGGCAAAATCATCCTAACTTACTTAACTGCTAAAGGCAGAGGAAAATGAATTCTCTCTACCTCCCTTAGATCTGAAGACAAAGCCTAAACCACTGTGGTGTATCAGAAATGTCTGCTTCCTCCAGTTTATCATAAAAATGATGTAGGTTTTCCATTTGAATCCATTATATACCCACATTTGTTTCAATTTTTTTTTTCTTATCCCTTACCCCCAAGACACAAATTAAAGATTTGAGAAAGACGTCAGGAAGAGCAGAGAAGGACACATCTTTTGGAGAGGTTAATAATTGTATGTTTTATTGTATAGTCTTTTAGAATATAATTTCCACTGAGTATCTTCAGTTTAATTCGATAGCTTTTTAAATCAGTCCATTCCAAAAGACACTATTTAGGAGTTAGAACTATAAATGAAAGGGAAGATTTAAGTAAATTACTTTTCAAACAATGTGAATTTTTCTTATGAATTACATGTAGTCCTAATGCAAGCCTTTTTAGAGTTTTAACGTCTATCTATAACACACTGAACATTGCCATTGCATTGGTATTTGTGAAAAAGAATAAAAAAGTGCTCGAGGCTATTAAAGGACTAAGTAAGAGCATCTTGGTGGGTAGTTCTTGTCGTTTTACCATTTCTCTATAGGCCCTCATGTTTCTCCTTAGATTTTGTTGATTTTTCTTTCTGTAAAACTTTCCTATTTTTGGTGATAACCAAAACTTACATTGAGATAACTTCTGATACCACCACCTCCTCTGAATGTCTTGGTGTTTAGATAAGAGAAAGATAAAATATGCTTGTGAACAGCATTTAAAAATAGCTCTAAAGAGTAAGCAAGGACTAAAAACATCTGGTAAAACTGAGGTACTTGAAAGCACCTTTTTATATACCTACAGGCTTTTGTCAATGTCATTTGTCATCTATTATCTAACTTTGAACTATAGTTACAAAAATATCCTTCCTAGAGGAAAAAAACTAGTAGTCTGATAATGTAGACTTTTCCCAACTTTCATAGCAAAGATCATGCTTCTTTAATTGTTTTATTTTTAAAATGCAGGTCAAATATCTTAAATTTAAATTAATAATAGTATACTATGTCATAGAATGTGTAATTCAAGGTTAAAAAGAGTTGTTTAGCTATATTACTTTAGTTTCAAACATTGATTTTGTCATGAATTTTTACATTCATAACAAAACGTACATATTTAGACATATAAAGTCTAGTGTCAGCCCCTGTTTTCTAGGGATTATTTGATTCTCCAAGAAGTGACCAGTCTTGTTCCAAACCCTCAGGACAAAGAAGCAATGCTTAATGGCCAGGGGTATTCTAGAGGGTAGGAATGGAAGTTGTATTAGTTTCCTAAGGCTGCCATAGCAAATTACCACCAACTTGGTGGCTTAAAATTACAGAAATTTATTCTCTCAGGGTTCTGGAAACCAGAATTCCAAAATCAGGTCCTTCCAAAGACATTCCTTGGCTTGTAGCAGCATAACATTAACCTTTGCCTCCGTCTTCACATGGCCACCTTCCCTGTGTGTCTCTAGGTCCGAATCTCCTCCTTTCTCTTACAAAGACAACAGTTGTTGGATTTAGGGTCCACCTTAAATCTAGGATAATTTTACCTCGAGATCCTTAACTAAATACGACTGCAAAGACCCTATTTCCAAATAAGGTCACATTCTGAAATTCCAGGTGGACATGAATTTGGGATGGGGGTTCTATTTAACCCACTATAGTATTATTTAAGATTCTTTTATTTAAGAAGTGATTTTAAAATAATGATGATATCCCTTTCTGTTATCTAAAACTTTCACATTTATTATCTTACTGATTTTCTTAATATTTGTTTACATGAGGTCCTTCCATAGCCTCCCCAATGGAAAGGAATCATATTGTAGGAAACTCTTGCATATTTTGTCTCTAATCCTTCACTCACTTCTCCCACAAGTGATGATATTAGGACATATCTGACATCCTTTAGCCCACATTTAACCGGGAGACAGGGAAACTGCATAGAGTTGCACAGAACATAGCTTTCCTGGACATGTATGCACCCAGGACACCAAGTACCTGTGATTCTGGTCTCCATATGGTAAGCAGACCAAGCATAGTCTCTTGCTGTGTCCAACCAAGTTTGTGCTTTTTGTTCCAACTTTCTGCCTGCAAGCTGGTGAATAAATCAGAGTTAAGCAGGTCTCAAGGTCTAGGGTTGAAGAGTGAGGTAGGAAGCCCTAATACTCTCCATTCCAGCTTTACTAGCATAAAGTTGATATGTAATTTCCATTTACCTCAGTGCTATATGTTTTCACTTTCTCATCCAGAACTATAAAAGTAATCAGAAAAGATATTAATATGCCTATTTTAAAAATAAATTCTTCACTGAGGATATGTAAGGCCCAGCTAGTTATTACTAAGATCAAGAGTTAGAACCCAGATTGTCTGACTCTATATAGTTGGTTTTTTATGTTCACTTTGATGACCCCCTGATAGAATGCAGGTTGGGATTTTTCCTACCTTATAGGTAAGAATCATTGTGTGTATTGACTCAATCATTTTTTAATTTCCAAGTGACTACTGTGGCTTGCAGTGCTTGTGGAGAGGTTAGGATCCTTGCCTTCATATGAACAGTTCTGTTACCTGTTAAGAGTGATTAATAAATTATTAAAACTTCTGTAAATTTATAATGTTTCTGAAACCTTTATTTAACAGCTTGCCACACCTACTCCAAGGACTGAAAAACTACAACTACTAATGTGTTAAGAGGTGTAATGTAAAAGTCTTTGCTGTGTCCAAATAATATACTTTACTCATTTCCTTCATTTTTTATTATAATAAATATGAATTAATTTCTAATTCTATTATGAGCTCTATAAGTTGCTAGAACATGTGATTAGTATTATATGTGATTTTTAAAAGAATGTCTTTGAAAAATTATGAAATGGTTTGTTTTATGCCATTTTGCAGCATTGTTTTTTGTGCTTTAGAAAAAAATTATGTGGAATTTTTTTAGAAAACTATTTTATTTCATCAGGTCTAGTTGTTCATCTTACTGAATATTCTTATGCACTATTCTGGAACATACTGTCTTTGTGTTTTAGATCATTTGGGTGACTGAGGTTCGTTCCTGTGATGTTTTTCATCAAAGCTGCTCAAAATAGGTTATTGATTTTCTGTCATTATAATTGAGCTCACTTGATCTCTTTGTTTAGTTCTAACTGAAACTCATTTCTCCCCTTTTTGTTTTCAGATATTTGTATCTGCTGTTCTCTGGTGATGACCTTTTACCTTTAGACCACTGGGTGTTTAATACAGAGGCTCACCCTCTGCCTGTGTTACATTTAGCCAACACCACACTTTCAGGTAATCCTGCTGTTCGATGAAAGCAGCTCCAGAAGGACGATTCTCACCTGTGTTTTGTTTACATGGACCACTATAGAAATTAGTCTGGAGAGGCAGCTTTTGAAAACCTGGACCTCTAAGTCAACATGGCAGGGTGAAACTATTCCCCAAAAGACTTTTCAACTTGTAGATATATCAACTTTGAAACTATTCCATTTTATACCTGACCAAAACATGTTCTGGTATGTGCTTTGATTCTTAATGAGGTGGTCACATGAGAAGTGATTCCTATTACAACTGTATTGTTTTTAGAGTCCTGGAGGCTAGACTTCCTAAGAACAAGCCAAGAATATAGAGCACCTTGCAGGAATTAAAGATGGCCTTTGGAACCAGTTACATATTTGTTTCCTCCTACAGTGGAGCAGCTTTCAAATCAAATATTTACACATTGTTTATCCCTTTTTTCTTCATTTTAATAATGGAATGAACTAAGATAAATAACAAAAGAATAGTATAACTGCATCAGTGACAAGAAGACTTGAAAAAAGAACAGAAGTACCTGTCCCTGTCTGAATTTTCACATTCCCCATTGGATGACCAGACTGGCAACCATTTCAAAACCCAACGTATTTCACTGAAATTTCTTGGTTAAATTTAATTTTCTCTGGGGGCATGATCTCACAAAGAATACTCTTTGTCTTTGTCTCCATATGGAATCATTAAAACTGCTATTTATCATAACCACTACTTATGACCTGGGTTTGGGATATTGTGCATGTAGTTCAGTCTCGTGTTGGTAGCATGACAAAAAGTGGGGGAAAATACCACAGTTTGTTGCCTTGAAACCTGTTCTAAAAGAAATCCTTGGTTTTGTTGGTAGATTATTTTTCTGAACCAACAAATCTACCAAGTAAAGTTCATCCACTTAAATGTCATAATAAAGTTAGTAGAGTCATTCAACTTACAACTTTATTTATGTGGCTTGGCAAAACTATACTATTATGTAGTTCTGAATTTGCCTTGATAAGCTAAATTACTTTAACAACTTATTAAAGCAAAAACAAAACAGTGAAACTTCCTTACATATTCTATCTGGAATGGGGATAGGTGATTCTTTATTATCTCATCAGATGAGTGAGCTATTCACAAGTATTTTGTGTTTTTTATTTTCTCCAGGGACATTTGTAGAAATTCAAAGAATTAATGAGAATAGCTTCAAAATAATTTTTAGTGATCAAAGTGTGGTATAATTATGTACACCAAAATTGGATGTATTTAAGGGACTTTCTCTTACCATCAGTAGGTTTTGCATTCATATTTCTTTTTAAAGAAATAATAGTTCTTTATATTTTGGCAGGAAGAACTTAAATTTTATCAAGAACTATAATGTAAGATAAATATCTAGTGCATATAAATTTTTTGTCCCTTGAATTTATGTGACAGTGCAAGACACTTTTGTCTATGTTCATTTAATATAGACAACTTCCGTTGACATTAATAAAAGTTAAAAATAGTATAATTAGTCTCATATTTACTCTGAATTTGAAAATTTCATGAAACAAAGTTTGTACAAGAAGCCCACCTTAGAATTTTGAAAGCCTATTTCCTTGTTTGCTAGCTGTTCTTTTTAACCCTCTATTAGCTTGTAGATTTAAGTTGGGAAAAGATTTAATAAGTTAATATAATTAAATACTTTCTAAAATTGGTCATCTTATACCACAAATGATCAAACAGTCCTTATAGTTCAGCCAATGATCTATAAATTAAAGCCACCCCCAAAATAAGTCTTTAAGAGAATTAAATTTTATCACATTTTTAAATTATAATATCTTTTACTACTTAAACATTTAAAATTTTTAAATGCAGATGGTAGATGACTATAACTTTAGAAAAGGGAAAGTATTTGGTTCTCAAAAAAAAGTTAGCCTTCTACCTAAAAATAGCACAAGCCCACTTATGAATCACCAAGAAAAAAGCCAAAAACTTGAGTTGGCAAAGACCCAGGGCAGCTGTGTAGATGGCAGTGAACTCTCTCTCACTTTGTTTAGAAGAATGCAGAATAAAGGGACCTGGGTTCCCCAGAAACTTCTCAAGGGATGAGGAGAACAGAACCCCTACCCCCAATTGCTCTGTTTGTGTTACTCAGATGACCAGAGCTTCAGAGAAGGCAAAGTATGCAAGCAGGTCAGTTCTGTTACAGGCAAAGAATTTGAGAGCGACAGTGGAAGTCTTCTTCATGACCCCACCTTCTTTGTGATGATAAAACTAGAGCTTATAACAATGGTTCCATTTTTTTCTTCTCTGAATACCAAAGGCAGTTGAAGTCAGCTACAAATGACTTGCCAGTGTCGTTTTATTTTTGTTACAGATTTTTAAATTATTTCCTCCAAGATCAATCCTTATCCCATACTCTGCTTAGTTGCCAAGAGTATTATTTACTTTCTTCTGTCCTTTACAGCCCTTTGCATTCTGTAGACCTTATTTCTCAGGTTAAATACTCATTGCATTTATAAGATCTTCTGCAAGGAGCCCAGAAATGCTCCTTTCCAGGTGCCTCCTTAAAGAGTTGACACCTCATCTTGTGCCTTTGGCACAAATGTGCAGAATAGATGGATCAGTTGGTACATAAAAGAAAAAAAATAGGAATGTTGAATACCCCTCTACCTTCTACATTTATTTCTCATCAATTTAGAATCACACTTTTTGGTTCAAACCAGATTTTTTGTTTTTGATTTAACCAGTATAAAGTTGTTAAAACCAAGAGAATGGGGCCCTAACCAAAAAGAATCTCATGGCAGAAAAAGAAGTCCCCAGTCAAGAGGTTCTTTCTTTCTGGTAGGTTGCACATTTTATGTCTCTCTAACACCAACTTATTCCTGCCTTTGAGCAGATGTTTATATGTAAAAGTAAAATGTGGATATTGAAGGAATATATTCTTTTTGTGGAATAGTGACCCTGATTCTCTATACTGTCATCTAGGGCAACCCAGGGCTTCACTTGGTAGATTTTAGCCAAGCAGTTTGAAATTTTGATCATCATACTCTCATCTTCTCCACTCTCCATTGCCAAAGTCTTTGTCAGACCTCCAGATCTGCTGATGAAAATTGTGCTTGCCATTCCCACTAAATGCAGTTTCTCTTTAAGCCTGGATTTCTTTGAATGAGTGCGTGAGTAAATGAGGGAATGAGGGAGCAAACGTTTGTGGAGTGCCTAATACATGCCAAGCTTGTGCCTGGCACTTGCAAGCGTGAGAACCTTTTATGTGATTCCAATGGCATTTTCTGTATGAGAGTAGTTCCTATCACTTTAAATGTTGTCCAATATGAATTATGTTATAAAATCCTTAATTTTATATTTCTTATAAATTAAAGAGGAAAAGGTTTATAATATATTTTAAACAATGTGTTACTATATAATACTACTATAATTGTAGTTAATAACTGAAGTCTCTTGGAAAATGTCAAAGAAATATTTGATTGCTGATGCAACTTTGACTAAAATATTTACTTTAGAAATAAAAACATTCTTATTTTGCTATATCACTTGAATTACATAATTAAAATTCAGTGTTTTATAGAAGTACTGGTTATTTTATATTCAAAAAGTTTTTATCATGTAATTCATGGGTAAAACTTGTAGTTGTAAATTGTCTTTGCTCTGGTATGGGTCCTACTGATGGTCCCATGCTGTTAAGTATAAAGAAAAATATACTAAGATATTTCTAAGTTCCAAATAACAGTTCCTAGTAATAATATTTTTAGTTATTTTCTTTTAGGTTTCTTACACTCAAATTGGCTAGCCCATATCTTATCCACTCTTTATGTAGATATATACATAAATACAATTATACATAGATTTTTAATACTGTTTATTAATTAATAAACACAGTTGGTAACTGGTTTGGGCTTCACAAATTATAAGCAGAATATTTGAGCAATCGCATATGATATGGAGATATTTTAATCCACTTATTTTGGTTCAAGAACACTGGTGAAGATGATTTTTTATTCAGCTCATTCAGATCATTATGGAGATGCTCTTTTTGATCTATAATCAGTCAGCAAGCTTTTCTGAAAAGGGCAAGACAATAAATATTTCAGGCTATGCGAGCTATACAGCTCTCTTATTACTCAGTTCTGCTGTTGGAGCGTGAAAGCAGCTATTGATAATATGTAAATGAAGGGGTATAGCTGTGGTCCAGTAAAACTTTATATATAAAAACAGATGGAGGATTGAATTTGTCCCACAGGTCATAGTTGCTGACCCTAATCCCAAGTTTAATTTGTATAAGACCCTCTAACGTTTGATCTGTATCTTTTCTGTTTTTTTGATTGACATAATTCATTTTTAAAGCAAAAAGATGTTCATATGTATGATTGTATGTATTTGTATAACCTAAAGCTATATATTTTGTTGTCCTGAAAGAAAGTAGATATACTCTTCCTGGAGTCTGTTCAGGTTTCAGGATGATATGGCTATTATGAAAGAGGCAGAAAGTGTGTGTTGGGGGAAGGTGGGTGTGCTATTAGCCATCATCCTCACCTTGTCATTTGATGCCATAATTCCAGATTCCCCATGTAAAAGGAAGGTCTGTGTGGTGTCAAATATCATATTCTCTCCACATTCTGCCTGCTCATTGACCCTTGTACTAGGACTCTGGATTGCTGGAGCTGCAGAAATTCATCCACTTGGGTACTTTTAGAGCTCTACGACAAGAATAGGATAGAATTTCTGATCTTTGTGCCGCAGAAGCCAGTCTTCTGAAAAATTCTAAGCAAAAGAAAGTGGATTATGTGCTTCATTTGCCATTTGGCAGCCACTATTCCTTTTTTAGACTGTAGAAGGGTACTGTCCCTATTACCTCTAGAACATGCTAAGGCTGAAGAGTGCAGACAAAAGATATGTCCAAAAGGAGAGTTCCCTTTCTCTTCTCTTGCATAACTCTCTTCAATTCCTTTAAAAGTCAATAGCATTATTTCAGAATGTCAGTATGCATCATTTTTCAATTAAAGCATACCTCAACCTTACACTTGCACTATTTAACAACTAATTCATTTCAAACTTGGTTTGAGCCCAGCAATTGCAGAACTCATAAAATTGCCCGTGAAATTATGTAACACCATATTACTAGCATATACATTGCAATGCACCAGTCATTCTGACAGATAATAGATTTTTCACTAAGAAGTTTATCAAATATTTCACTATTTTTGGAAATTCTAGAGGAGGGGAAGCCTATATTCAGAATGATAGAGGAAACAGAGATTAATTGTCTCTTCCACATTATGATATATGAGCTGTCTTTCTAGGTCCAATATACTATAAGGTTGCTTCAGCTCAGTGTGAGTATAAGTGTGGGTACTCAAACACATATACCCACATACATACGTATTAATGTGCAGAAGATTGTAAACATAATTACAAATGTCTTGCAGCTATTTGAATGCTACAGAATTCTACTGCAAGTTGCATACCAGAAAACCTCATGAAGATAAGCTCAGCTCTTTGTTGGGAAAAATTATTTTCTTAGAAAATTTAGAATTTTTTGCTGAATTAAGTAAAGTATCCCCAATTTTAATTACTGGATTTGGAAGTTGAAATGCCATTCCTCAATCTCACTGGTCTCAAATTCACTGATAAAAATTTTTCCCTAAACTAGTAAGTGGGGTAAAGTATAACCTCCTAAATTGGTACCCACTGGCTGCTCCTGAACTGGTTTCTAGTAATGTCCTCCATTATGTGATTTTTACAAATTAAAGGTAATATTGTATATTAAAGATCAAATAAAGATGTTCTTTAAGTGAAATATCTTTGTTTATCCTTCATTTTTACCCACTGATGTCAAACAGTTCAATCTCTCCTTATTTACAAAAGAGCAACTTTGGCTTTTACAGTAACTGGTAGTCTTCATTCTCACATTCAGAGTTTTTCTTTTGGGATCAACTAATCTCTACATTTCTTGATGTTGTAAAAATTGAAGAGCATGCTTAGAGGGTAATTTTTATTGCGACTGATCTTAAACTGTAGACTTATGTGCATGTTATGTCTAAGATCTGGTCTAGGTCCTGCCTCTGAGATGATCAAGCTTAAAAATTGCCTCAATCACTGGACCTCATTCTGTCACATTAAAATCTGACCTGATCCTTCTTAAATGATTCTTGGGCAAATACAGGCCTAAAGGGCTTGAGCAATAGGATCAGCTGGACTATAGATAGTGGTTTGCTCCATCAGTACTGTAAAAGCACAGGATATTTAAAACCCTGTACCTCTGGAGCATCTAATAAGGTAGTAGTAAAGCCTTCTGAAATAACAGCCAATTTACATCCTTGAGGTCTAATTCTTCCTGGCACAGTGGATTTCAACTTGATCAAAATTTTATTCATTTATTTAATTATTTATTTAGAGACAGGAAGTGTAGTGGCACGATCATAGCTCACTGTAACCTCAAACTCCTGGGCTTAAGCGATCCTCCTGCCTCAGTCTCCCAAGTAGCTAGGACTACAGGTGTGCACCATGTCTGGCTAGTTTTTTAATTTTTTGTAGAGACGAGGTCTCACTGTGTTGCCTAGGCTGGTCTCAAACTCCGGGCCTCAAGCGATCCTCCCACCTAAGCCTCCCAAATTGCTGAGGTATTACAAGCGTGAGCCACCACACCAAGCCATCAAAATTTTAGACGGAGAAATTACATTGTGGATGTATCAAAATTAATTTTGTACTTACATTTTTAGAAGCAACTAAAGCAGGACCAGATAAAATTAAAAGAATGAGGAGCTTCGAGTGACTTAATTTGATAAAATCTGGGCCTCTCTTTGTCTGCCAGATATCTGAAATTTCCATCATTATTTCACTGGGTTGCAAAGGAACTGACAGTATGCAAATAGGAATGTTAAGAATGGGTTCAGATAGTGAGTGAGCCTGCACCTTTACTACTTGGTTGACCTAACTCAAATTTTAATTTTTTTATTGTGGTAAAATATGTATAACATAAAAATTGCTATTTTAACCATTTTTAAGTGTACAACTCAGTAGTGTTAATAATTACATTAACAATGATGTGCAAGTATCGCCCCTGTCTATTTCCAACACTTTTTCATCATTCTAAACAAAAACTCTGTAACCATTAAGCAATAACTCCTCATTGCTCTCCTTCCTCCCCTAACCCCTGGTAACCTCTAATCTACTTTCTAAGACAAATTTCTTAATTCTACTAAATCTCAATTTTCTTGCCTCTAAAAGGGGGATAATACAGGATTTTTAGGAGAATTAAATGAGAAAAATCCACATACCTAACCCGAATTAAGCTTACAACTTTAGTTTTTTTGTTAGCAACAGCAGATTGGAGTAATTATTTCTAAACACATAGAAAAAAATAAAGAGGGGAAGGGCAATTAGAACAGGGCAGTGAAAAGTCAAGAAAACCATCGATTTCTACCTCCTTATATACATAAGGAAACTGAAACCCAAAGGGGAATAAAATGAAGACATCAGATGATCTTTAAGATGGTCTTCTGGTGTTATTCATGATTCTGTGAAATAAGACTTATGTAGTTTTTGTGGTTATAAAAAAAAAGTTTAATGACATGCAAATACATTGATAATGCATATGAACCAAGCAGTTTAAAAACTATTAATATATAGCAGAAGTTACTTTTTGTTAGATATACAGCAAAAATGTATACTAAAAGTTAATAGCAGTTATCTTTGTGTGGTAAGGATATAAGAGAATTTTTTGCTATTTCCTTGTTTAACTTTTCTAAAAAAAATTAAGCTGTATGGAGGTAAAATTTACATAAAATATTCCCATTGTAAATGTGTAATTCAATGATTTTTAGTAAATTTATAAAGCTCTACAGCCATCCCACAATCCACAAAGATCCCACATAATCCATTTGCAGTCAATCTCCCATTTCTATCCCAGCCCCTGGCAACCACTGCTCTGCTTTCTGTTATGCATTTGCCTTTTCTGTACATTTCATATTAATGGAATCATACAGTGCCTGGTCTTTTGCATCTGGCTTCTTTAACCTAGTGTAACATTTAATTTTCAAAACATTTCTTTTTATTGCTGAAAATATTTCATTGTATAGATACACTGTATTTTGTTTACACATTCACCAGTTGATAGACATTTGGATTGTTTCCACTTTTTGGCTATTATGAATAATGCTATTATGAATATTTGCATACAACTCTTTAAGTGGACATATAGTTTCATTTCTCTTCAGTATATACCTAGGAGTAGAATTGCTGGGTCACATGGTAAACTTATATATAACTTTTTAAGAAATTACCACACTTTCTTCCTGAGCGACTGTTTTTACATTCCCACTAGTAGGGGATGAGGGTAAGGATACCAGTTTCTCCACATCCCCACCAACACTTGTTATTGTCTTTTTATTGTCTGCCTTTTTTATTGCCGTTTTAATGGTTGTGAAGTTGTATTTCATTGTGGTTTTAATTTGCATTTCTCTCCTGACTACTGATGTTGACCATTATGCTATTAGCCATGCATGTCTTTGCTAAAATGTCTATTCTAATATTTTGCCCATTTTAAAAGTTAGACTGATTGCCTTACTGAGTTGTAAGAATTCTTTATATAGCCTGTATTTATTTTTTCTAAGATTGTGGTTTGTCTTTTCAGTTTTTTATTGGTATCTATTGAAGTGCAAAGGATTTTAACGTTGATGGAAGTGCAATTTATCTATGTTTTCTTTTATGGATTGTGCTTTCTTGCCTAATCCAAGGTCATCAAGAGTTTAGACCTATGTTTTCTTCTAAAAGTTTTATAGTTTTAGCTCTTACATTTAGGTCTGTGATCTATCTTGAGTTAATTTCTTACGTATGTGAAGGGTTTAGCAACATTTTTGTGTGTAAAGATCCAGTTATCTCAGTATTATTTGTTGAAAAGATTATTCTTTCCCTATTAAATTGTTTTGGCACCTTTGTGAAATATCAATTGCTCATTAATGTAAGATTTTAATTTCTGGACTCTTAATTTTGTTCCATTGATGTATGTCTTTGCTTATTCCAGCACCATACTATGTTAATAACTGTAGCTTTAGAGCACTGATTCTCGACCAAGGGTTGATTTTGCCCTTTCTCCTCCAAGGACATTTGGCAGTGTCTGGAGACATTTTTGATCGTCCTGACTGGAGATAGGAGGGGTTGTTTCTGGCATCTAGTGGGGTAGAAGTCAGGGACTTTTTTTTTCCTGAAAATAGCCCGCTTTTTCCTGTTTCTTTGCATATCTTACAATTTTTTGTTGAAAACTGGACATTTTAGATAACATTATTGTAGCACCTCTGGATCCTGATCTGATGTCTGTGGCCCAGGGAGGTGGTAGTTGTCAGTACTGCTGTTCTGTCTGTTGTTGTTTGTTCAGTGATTTGCCAATTCTGCAGAGACTGGCTTCCCCCGTGGTGTGCAGCCACTTTTTAAGCCTGGCTTTCTAGGAGTCAGTCCTGAGTCGGCAAAGCTTATTGGTTAGCCAACGATTTGTCAGAGGTTATACTCAAATTTCTTCAGCCAGTAAGGGCTTCTACCCCTTGCTAGTGGATCTGTGCACAGGTTGGAGAACATATTCAAAGTTTAGGCAGTTTATAAGTCTTCCCCAGGTTTTACTTTGCCTGAGGCCCTGTTTTCTGCCTGTCCAAGGCCTCACGCTCAATCAGTAATATATATGTAAGTAGCTAGGGCTTTCTCTGGTCTCTCTTGAATGTGTGCTCAACCTTGCACTTGTGTGCAACCTTCCAAGCCACCAGAGATATGTGGCAAGGTACACTATGGCTGTCTCATTCCAGAGATCTCCCTGTTAAATTGCTGGCTTATCTGCCAATCTGTTGCTTGCCTCAACCAGAACCAAAACCTCAAGCTAGCTGCATTGGCCTTTCCCATTCATTTGCTACTGAGATTGCATCTGTTTCTAACAATGCCCAGGGAATCAGGTAATCCCTTCACAGCTTGTCCTGCCCTGATAGAAGTGCCATGCTGATGGAGCTGGAAGGGGATGGGAACAGCCCTGGGCTAAAATGCCACAGACATATTCTTCTCACCCGAGGTTCAGGAGTTTTTCTTGACTAAATACTTCTCAATTTGTTGTATGCCTTTAATCCATTTCTACAATCCTGAATTTTTTTTTTAAATTGTGTCTATTTTATTCCTTTGGGGGAAAGGATTTGCTGAGCTCCTCACTTTGCCATTTACCATTCCAGGAATGAATAAATAGGTAAGGATAGGTATGTAGGTAGAATAGATAAACAGGTAGGTAGATAAATAGATAGATGTATATATAGATACCTTTATTGATATTCCTTATAAAATTCCTCTGCAAATTTCAGCCGCCTTAAAGCTTTTCTGTCCACATCTGAAAGGCCTTTATTCACTTCCATCAAATTCCTACTCATCTTTCCTGTTCTTACACAACTAAAACTTTCACAGAACCTTCCCTGATTTCCCTTTCAGTGATTCTTCCACATTTGTACGTCCATAGTACTTGTTCAAGACTCTTACAACTCATCACATTCTGCCATACATGACATTCATTTGTGGATATGCCTTTCCCTCCTAGATTGTCAGCTGCTTAAGTACATAGACAGTATCCTAGTGATCTTTTTATTCCTCTTAACAACTTATATATTTGTTGAATAAACACCCCAGTTCTCAGAAGCCAGTACTCAGACCAGAAGCCAGCCACCAGACCAGACTGCCCCATTGAAGGGTGATTATAGTCCATTTCCCTTGATTCTGAGTTTTCTATCAGTAAAAACTTTATCAAAGCCATAAACACGAAGAAAAGTCTACTAAACATTATAAAAGAGATATGGCATGTATTGAGTCCTTTTTCTACAAATGTAGAAAATACACAGTGCTGTTAGTGCACAGAATGGCAGGTAGTCCTAGTGGAATAAACAGGGATCCTTCATTAGCCAGGAGTCCAAAATTATAGTCCCTTGATCTTCCCCTGACCGATTGATTGTAAGGCCTTAGGCAAGTTGTTCAGCTTCTCTGGACTTCAGTTTATTTTCTCTAAAAGAGGACTGGACTAGAAAATTTGTGATTCATGCGATCATTAATATGATGATTATATTTCACACGTTTTTTGAACTTTGACCTACTGTTTGCTAGAAACCCTAATATGCCTCAAGTTTACAGAAATCAAAATAAATCCTCTACCCTCAAACATGGACTGGCATGCTTCATATTGTGGCAAATGCTATAATAGAGGTATGCTTTCAATATTATAGGGGTACAGTAGGATCCTAATCAAGCTTAGTCAAGATTTGGGAGGGGAGAGGATAATCAGGAAAGATTCTTGAAGTAACTGACACTGGAACTGAATTTTTAAGAGGTAACCAAGTTTAAAGACAAAGGGAAAGGGAGCTACTCAATAAGGCAAAGACCAAAGCACAGGTAGGGAGACTGGCCTTGAAGTTGAGAAGGGACCTGCATTTCACTGAGAGCCATAAAACAGTCCTCTCATGCAGTCCTTTTCAGACCCTGAGACTGCATTGTCCTTGACCAAGGGGGTGCCAATAAGGGCACCCACAAAGATCCCCAGGAGTGGTTCTCCCTTCTGAAAGTCTGGGTTTAATCCTCCTCCAATACCAAAGAGTCCATGACAGATTAAAAAATGAATGTTATTTAAGAAGAGGTTAAGGGACTCCCCTGGGAATAGCTTTCAAAAATACCCAACACTTTAGATGAATCCAAAATGGGTTAGCACAGGCACAGTATGCACACAGATCAGCAGTAAAGTCCAGAAATTTATGCCACCAGAGGGCGGTAATCTCTCTCTTTTTTTTTTTTTTTCTTTCTCCTTCAAATCTTCAGCTGGTTGAAGCCTAGGAGGCTGGAGATGCAGCAAAACGCCTTGCCTACATCTTTCAGTGCGTGGTGGTGTTGGCTGACAGGAGGATACCTTGGCTCTGGGTGCTCAGGCAAGCCTGTTGCACCACGGGCTTGCTGGGGCCTCAGCAGCCTCCTGCTGCCCCTGGGCTCATGCTCCACTGAACCAAGTCAGTGATGAGATGCTTTCCAAACAGGAAAAATACTGCGTAAAAAGATTGTCCCCTTTCCTTCAAAATGTGACTGCTATTCCTTTTTAAAGGCTTTGAGCTAATAGGTAAGAGTGATTAGAAGATGAAAAATATCATCTGATATCCGAAGATAGGCCTAGAAAAATTCTAATTTGAACCCTACAAATGATTTTAGCTCATGTAGAACAATTGCTATGTTGTGGAATTGTGTATTTAATGACATAAATTGTAATTGCTCGTAGTTATTGTTGTTTATACAACTTTGCTTAAGTCCTTTTGGAATTATTTTTCTTTAAAAGTTTATTGAATATCCGCTGTGTGCCAAGTATGCAAGGCACTGGAGATACAGAGCCAACCATGACACCTAACTTGTGGAGCTTCTGGGCTAGAAGAGGACAAATGAGCAAGCCAAAAATATGTTTTGCTAGTAAAGGTGTGTACCAAATGCTACTAGAGTGGGGGAAGATTAAGATTGAGGAGTGGTACAATGAGGGATTTATTCTTGAACATGTTAATTTTTAAATTCCTGTTAGACATCTACCTGGACACTGAGAGTAAGTAGTTAACCATGTGGACCTGGAGTTCAGGAGAGGTCTGGCCTGGAGAGAGAAATTTGGCCAGTCATCAAGGTGCAGCCTGTAGACCTGTTAAGCTGCCTTAGGGAGTTAGGCCACTTAGTGGAGAGAGTGAAAAGAAGTCACTCAGGGGCTGAGCCCCGAGGCCCTCCAACTTTTTTAGAGGTCTGCGGGATGAGAAGGAAGGGGAGGGGTTGGAACCAAGGAGGAGGAAGTTTGGGAGTTTCCCCCATTGTACCAGCAGGGAAGCGAGCCCTCGGGAAGAAGGGCAGGTAAGGGTAGTGGGAAGGGGAACATGAGGGAGTTCTCTTCGGATTGCTTCTGTCTTCTCAGTGAGAGAGGAAGTAAGATTATTAAGAGTGGGAATGGGGAAGGAGGTGTCAGGACTTAGGGAAGAAGAAGATGAGAAAAAGGATGAATAGTTTCATAGGAAAGTTGGAGTCTGAAGGACTAAGGACACTGCCTCAGTTTTATCACCTGTCAAACTGGACTAGTAATGTTACCTACAGACTATCTACCAACCCTCTCACTAAGGACAACTTAAAAGACCAAAAGAAATTTTAAAAAGAAAAAAATCTTTTAAAAAGCATTGAAGAATTAAAAGTTAGTGAAGGATCATCAGAGCAAAATCTAGGACGCATGAACCCAAAGTAGTAGACTTGCCCAGCATTCCAGACTACTTTTGACCCCAGGGCATTTGCTAATAAGGAAGAAACATCTGGGACACTGAGTTCCTAAGCTGTGCCTGGAGGGGAGCATCAAAGTCAGTCACCCACCTGGATTCCCAGTCCTTTGGGCTCACCTTCAACTCTGCCTATGTTTATGAGACATTGTGGGGAGACGAACAAGGCCTTATTCTTGCCTTATACTCTGGTGGGCTTGAGGAAGGGGAGTCCAGGCAACTGTCCCTGAAGGCCCAAGTGTAAATGTATATGTGACCTGGAGATTGGAGGATTTGTTCCATCTCATCTGCCTTGGGAAACAGAAGGTGGTGTAGCAAAGGGAGAGTACCCCAGATGAAGAAGGAAAAGAAGAGGATAGGCTCAGGGTGGGATGCAGCGTGCAGGCCTGAGCCCACAGCACGGCCATGCTCACCTCGGAGCAGGGAGCTGCAGAGCACAGCGGCCCCTCCCAGCACTGCAGGATCTTGTATCTGACACTACTTCAGAGGCTGTCCTCACAGGACGGTGCCTGGCCTTCAGCACAGCACACCAGCCCCTCTGTGCTCTGGCCAAGTCTGCTCATTTCTCTAGCCTTATCACCCACCATTCACTGCCTCACAGCTCACACTGTACCAGCACCAAAAGGGGTGACTCAGTTGGCTGACGGGGAAGGGAGATAAACCGCGTCACAGGAGCTAGCAGGACAAAGAATGTACGCGTGCAGGGCGCACATGCAGGGTTCACACGCGGGATGGGGGGAATGTTGTGAAGCAGGTATTACATGTGTGTAGGAGTGTGTGGGTATCTATGGGTGCATGTTTCACTCTGTGTGACCAGGGATGTGGTTATATGTGATCAGCTGGATGTGCAGGGGTGGCCCCAACACTTTCTCCTGGAGTCCCACCCTGCTTGACTGTGCAGCCGGGCTCAGCTGATGGGGGCCAGCAGAAACTCCTATACTCCTGGGCTTAGCGAAAGGCATTTTAAGCCAGAGGGGCAATGCCAAAGGTGGCCACCTGACCCCTGGCCTGCAGCAGGGCCCAAAGCAACACCTCCCTCCTTTTCCCAGTCCAGATACGCAGCATCACTGAGGAGGCAGCCAGATTGCTTTGGCCTGTGTCTGTCAGTGTTCTTCAGTGCAAGGAGCAGGAGTCACCTCTGGCTACTTAAGCAAAAGGGATTTATGAGAAGGATATATGGGGGCTCAGACAATCTGCAGAAAATTGAAGGCCTAGGCTTGGAGAATGGATAGGCACCAGGGGTTCAGGAGGCCAGGCCACAGAAACCCCTGGGCAGGGCAGACCAGGCTAAGCAGACATCTCCAGACACGGCCTCCATGGTTGGACCCACCCCAGACCCGTTCTTAGTGTCCCCTTGCTCTGTAGCCTCGTGCAAAGTTTGAAGTTTGTGTTTTAGGCGAACAGTGGGGAAGGGTCCAATTGCTCACTCTTGCCGCCCGGGAGAGGGAGCTTTCTGCCCATTGAGACTCACAAAGTAAGCAGATTCCCTAAAACTTGTGCTAGCAAACAACAACAAAAAAGACAAATATTCCCTACAAAGTCAAACGCAAGGGGTTCAAATCCCAGGTCTGTTGCATAGTCACTGTGTGATCTTGAGCCACAAATATAACATCTCTCCCTAAGCCTCAATTTTTTCCATATGAAAGATGGGATAATACTATACCTTTTACAGGGCAGTTGTGATGATTAAAAAGATTGTCCCACATGGCATAACTAGGCTGGACTGGCTGAGGCTCAGACCGTCCTTCCTTCCTTAACAGCCGTCTTGTTGGCCGGGAGTCCGGGGCAGAGGCTCTGGGACTTCACGCACAGACTCAGCACTCAGCCTGGCCTTGCTCGGCACTTCCCAGTCCAGCGTGGCTTTTAGAGGTGGAGGGTAGTTGCCGCATGTCCTGTGAAGACTATAAATCCCTCTACAACCCAGGCTCTTGTAATTCAGCTTAACAACGATACCCTTGTATTCCAACACTCTGCCAATCCCACTACAAACATCGTCTCGTAATCCTCACAACAAACCGTGAGGTGGGTACTAGCATGGCTCCCATTTTCAGATGAGGAAACTGAGCCTCAGAGAAGCTAAGCAGCTTCCCCACCGTTATTTGAAACAAGAGTATACGCTCCTAACCGCTAGGCAATGCTACCTCTAACAATGGCTGGTTCAGTCTGCTGTGGGCCCAGCCCTGGTCACTTTAGCTTACAACCTGAAGCCAACCTTCCCTGAGCCAGTGCCCACTGGAAAGTTACAGGGGTCCTGTACTTCCTTTCAGGGCTGGGTGGGCCTCTTCTTCCGTAGCTTGGTCCCAGCGTGCTGCCAGGTCTAGGTAGGTCTAGCTGGAGCTCTGGGCTGCCCGCAGGGGTCTGTGGCTAACCGGGATCTCAGAAGCCTGGCCAGCTGCCTCTGCCCTGGCTCACAGGTGCAATCAAGGAAGTCATGCCCTGAAGTTACTCTTCCTGGGGTGGGGGACAAGGGCTGGGCTGCAGCTTCCAACAGCCGTGCAGGACGGGGGCTCTTGTCAGTGCCGTCCACAGAGCGGTTCCTGAAGACCTCAGGACTGAGAAGAGGACTAGAGACTGCTGGAAGCCTCCCAGGGCACGTCAGGGATATTCTCTTGAAAAGGGCACCAGTGTGACGCAATTGTGTTCAGTTCCTCCGGGCACTCAGGGTCTCAGCTCTCTTCAGCCAAATGCTGGGAAATGGCAGCCCTGTTTGTGAGGACAGAAGGAAGCAGCTCACACCTGACTCCAGCGGAGATGGCACATTTCATTTGACCCCTTTGATGAAACGTTTCTAAGAAACACAAAATGCAACACTCTGAGGGTTTGGTACTTTTCCGCTTGGCAAACATCTGTGATTTCTAGGGTGCGCGGTACTCCTCACTTACTGTATCCCTGTGCTGTTCCCTCCACCTGCATTCTGTCAGCCCAGCTGGGCAGAGGGCCCAGGAGGCCAGCTGTGCACACTTGCTCACAGGGCTTTCCCTCGTGGTGGGAAGCCCGAGGCAGGCGGCCTGGAGAGTGCAGCACCCTCACTCACCCAGAGCCCACAGCCTGCTGCTCGTGGGCCTGCAACGTTTCTTGAAAAGTAAGATCAGGGAGCAGGGTACTCCTTGGCCTCTCCAAGAGCCAGAGCATGCCAGAAGAGACCTAGGTTGACAATGGTTCCTGGTTTCCTGGCAATATTGCAAGGTCAAAGGATGCAGAGGGCACAGCCACTGGCACACCTTAGCCACAGAGTGAGTCTTCCCAGAACTCGCACCTTCTTGGACTGAGGAACCGCAAGCCTCCTCCTAAAGGAAACTAGGAATGTTGAATCATCTAGCTTGAAGGGGGTCCTAGAGAACATCTTTGGGGGCAATTTGCAAATTAGAAAACCAAAAAGGGGCATCTTTTTTTAAAAGTTCATGCAATAATTATTTACTTATAAAGCACATGGGTAATCATTAGTGCTGAGTTACTGGAGGGTTTACAAAGATTCATTATATTTTGTCCCTTCCATCAAGGAGCTATCAGTATATTGTCATTTCTACTTTTCTTTCATGCTGCTTTGAATCAGAAAAATTGTCCTGGAAAGGGCTTCATCCCATTTAGTCTTTTTGCCAATAATTTAGAAATCTAGTTTGTGCTGGTGACAGTGACTAACAGTTGAGTCACTGGAGTTAGTGTAGCCAGTACGGGTTTAATTCAACTCAACAAGCATTGATTGAGTATCTGTGCTTTGGCGAGGACTGGGACAGGCACCAGGGGTACACAGGTGAATGAGAGATGGTCCCTGTTCTCAAGAAGACCCAAAATACCAGGTGGACTCTGTGCCATACAAAAGGCCTACCATGCTGTGCCAGAGAGTTGGGAATTAGGAAACCTTCATGGAGAAGGTGGCATCAGAGAGTTAAAACAGCCCCCCAAACTCTGTAACCCCTTCTATCTATATGTCCTTGCCTTTTTCCCTTCTGAACCTAGTCTGTTGATTCATGTAATCATGAATCAGACATTCATGTAATCATGTAATTCAGACATTCACCAAATATTCACTAAGCCCCATAATGTCCCAGCACAGTTTTAGCCATGGTGAGTGGTGAGTTAATAGGGTAGTTAGTAGGGTGGGGATGGATGACAGATGCCAACAAATGAATAAACTAATATATGACAATATCAATGATAACAAGTGTTGTAAATAAAAGTAAAATAGGGTAAAGGGGACAAAGAATGAGTGCGGATGGGGAAGGCACGTGTGCCCTGCTTAAATACATACCGTGTTGAGGAAGGCCTCACTAAGGTGGAATGACAGAGTGAGCCCTGGGAGCTGTGGCCAAGAGTCCTCTCAGCAGAGAGGATGGCCTTCCTCTGTGTGGCCACAAAGGCTCAGGGGCAGAAGCGTGTTTGATGGCCATGGTGGGGAGGGTGCTGGAAGAGCAGAAGAATGTGAGCGGGCTAAGTCGTGAAGGGTCCAGGTAAGGAGTTTGGGTTTTTGGGTTTTTTCCTAAGGGTGGTAGGAAGCCAGTGGAGGCTTTGAGCGGGAGTCACGTGATCTGATTTGTGTTTTTGGAAGATTATCGTGGCTTTGGGGTTTAGAATAAACTTTAAGAGGTCAAGAAGAGAAGCAAAGAGAATTTGTGGAATATTTTCCATTTGAGAAATGAGAAACAGAGTCGACCTTTCTGATATAGGGAAAATAGCCAGAGGATTAAGTTTGGGGAAGGGGGACTTCAGGAGTTCAACTTTGGACATGACAAGTTTAAAATGCTCATTAGATATCCGAGTGGATATTTTGAGCAGGCAGTTGGGATATTTGAATCTGAAGCTCAGGGAGTAGTCAAAAATACCCCCACTGCCACCAGAAGGCAAATTAGATGAGGACTAACAAGAGTTTTTTAAGGTTCAATACACAGGATATTATTAGAACATCCTTTGACAGAGTAACATCAGTAGAATGATGAGGGTAACAGCCACATGGTGGGGGTGAAGACAGTGAGTATAGATTATTCTTTCAAAAGAACCAACTTTCAGCTTTGCTAATTCTCTTTTCTTTGTTTTCTATTTCATTAATTTCTACCCTTACCCCTGTTATTTACTTCCTTGTATTTTCTTTGAGGTTTCTGTTCTTTTTCTAACTTAGGATAGAGACTTACCTAATTAATTTTCGGCTTTCCTTCTTTTCTAATACAAGTACTTAAGGCTTGTAAAAATTTGTTTGAAATGTTTTCTTTCAAATGTTTGTTTCAAATGTTGAATTTGTTTCAAATATTTGAAAAAAAAATTCAAACATCACATACGCTGCATCCCACAAGCTTTGA
The DNA here is from genome assembly GCA_023783475.1 of Daubentonia madagascariensis. Lineage (NCBI taxonomy): Eukaryota > Metazoa > Chordata > Mammalia > Primates > Daubentoniidae > Daubentonia > Daubentonia madagascariensis. The sequence goes on along the minus strand of JAKFHU010000913.1, from coordinate 2,452,979 downwards.
TATGTGGTGATTTCACTGTCATTTGGTTCTAAGTATTTTTAAATTTTCATTATGAATTCTTTGACCCTGCCTCCTGTCTTATCCTAAATAAGGATGCCATTACAAAGTTGAGTTTACTGCAGAAAACCATAAAAAATGACAGACAGATTTGAATAACAAACAAATGGAAATTCTAGGAATGAAAAATATAACCACTGAAATGAAAAATGTGGTCAAGGGATTAAACAAAAGATTAGACACATTGAAAGAGAATTTGTTCAGACTGCAGGAAAGAAATATAAGAATAAAGAAAAAAATGAAAGAGAAGTTAAGAGATAGCAAAGATATTAAAAAGTCAGAACTAAAATATTCTAAATATTATCATGAGTTGGGGGCGGGGGAGGCCTGGAGCTAAATTCTAGGACAGGAATGGAGATATAGTTTAGCTTTAAGACTTTAGGGTAAATATGTATGATAAGCTTTGGGGTAACCACTAAAAGAATAGAAATAGCATGCAAACATTCCAAATCTGTAGAAAGAAAACAATGAAGTGAAGGAAATAACTTGGTAATTTTCATAAAAGGCAAGAATGAGGACAGACAGGAATTTTCAGGTTAAGATAAAACAGTGATGTGCTATTTATGCAAGGTATAACTAAATGACAAGAACATGGAAAAGTTAAGCCCCCGCCCCCTGCACACACACACACACACACACACACATTGAGTGGTCTGACGTTGAGAGAGATGTCATCAGACTTGTGCTTTAGAAAAATGAGGCTGTGACATGGGGTGTGGCTGTAGGAGAATGACACGGAGGCAAGTGTAAGACACAGGGAGCTTTGCCAGAGCTTGGCCTTCACTGAGGCTGTAGCAGGGACAGTGGGGACAGGCAGGGTGGTCTGGGGAGATGACGAGGCTTTCCTGGTTATACCAAGATAAAGGTAACGGCTGTGCTCTTAAAGATAAAATGACAGCCATGTACCTCTGGTCTCAAACAGGGAAATGGAAGCTCTTGTGCCCAAACCCAGGTCTGAATTGTGATCCAATTCAGACGGCCAACATCAAGGGCTTGGGAAGTGTCTGAGTCTGACCTCTGTCCACTTCCAAGTGTCGTCATCAGTGATTGAGGTATCTGAGCCTTCTTAGCCTGCTGTTGAGGGAGGTGGTAGTCATGTTGGAAACTTGTCTCTGGAATTGTCATTGGAGGCTCTGCTCCCTCAAAAAGGAAAGGGAGAAGAGAAACACACACAATATCCGAAAACTACCAACCCTTGTGCTATAGCAATAAAAATAATATCTCCCTCTCAAATAAAGCTTGGTTTCAAATGCTTGCTCTCACAAGTTCACACCTCACCATATGAGGAAATGTTATTATTTTATTAGGCTGCACAGGTATTATTTTTCACATTTCTTATTACTGATGAGTAAATAGGAACCCAGAGAGTTGATGTGGCTTGCCCAAGATCACTCAACAGTAATAGGCAAACCTGAGAATGGAAATCAGGTAGTCTGGCGTGGGCCTAGCTTCTCTTTGTGCCGTCAGGTGTGAACTTGTCTTGGTAACATGAAGGAGTCAGCAGGATAGAAACTGGCCAACTCTAGCCCATATTTCCATTCTCCCCCACCCACTAGTCTTCCTTCTTCTTTATGTAAAGAGGTTTGGTTTTTCTAACAAATAAGAAAAATGTTGAGATAAATAGAAAACCCTGCATTTAGATTTGAACATAAGTTTCTCAAATTCAAGCTGGAGGAGGCAGTTCCTGAGCAAAAGACCAACATCCAAATAATAGTAGTTCCTGAAAGAGAAAATAGAAGCAGAAAAGAAATCAAAGAAACAAAATTTCCCAGGACTAAAAAAACATGAAGTTACACATTGAAAGGACTCTCTGAGTACCCATCACAAAAGGTGAAAATAGACTACATATCTGAAACTGTGATGTTTCTGAGCACTGTGAACAAAGAAAAAAATCTGAAATGCATGTAGGGAGGGTCAGGGGGGAAAAATGTTGTATAAAAAAGATCAGGCATCAATATGGATTTGGATTTCTCAAAAGTAACCCTGGAAGCAAGAACATATGGACCACTGCTTTCAATATTCTGTTGGAAAATCCTTTCCAACTTAGAATTTTGTATTCATCCAAATTATTAAGCATGAAGTTAACATAAAGACACTTTCAGACAAGCAAGGTCTTTAAATTTTGCCACCTAATGACAGATGGCCAAGTTAAAATCAGTATTTGGCTGAAGCCAAAAGTCACCATTGAATGAAGGAATGAAACTGGATGAAAATCTGAGACACATGACCAAACCAGAAATTTTATTTTTAAAGCTTACTTATTAATATAATGTTATTAGTAAGTTTTACAGGTCAATTTTTTAAATTTGGTATTATAATGCAGGAATAATAATTCGTCAGCACTTCAATCTGCTGAATTACTTCTATGGTCATTATATTTGTTATATAAATAGAATCTCACTTTCAACTGGGGTTGGTGAAGGAATAAGCTATATTTTGTGGTGTCTCCTTGCCAGTACAGGGCACCACTGATGGTGATGTTGCTCCCAAGTAATTAATCTTTTCTTTTCTCTATAGTAACTAAGGTAATGCTTATGTCCTTTTCAGCTCCTACTTGAAGATCTGATTGCTGGTGAAGATGCTGTTTGGTTAAAGCAGACTCCCAAATTGAAGTGTTGTACTGTCTGAATATTTCAAAAGGAGACTTCAGATTTTTGTTCTCCTGTAAATTGTGCATTTCTTTAAACCTTGGATAGACAGGCATGTAAATACCGTAATATAACTAGAGTTCAGAATAACAAAAGTCTATAAATTTCCATCTATATTTGAGATGTCATTGCATGCACACCAATGTAAGCATCTTTCCTAAAGTAGAATGAAGGGAGGGTCTTTTCAATATACACAATTCAAGAAAAAATTGTCCTCTCAGGGTCCATCCTTTTGGTTGCTTCTCCAGCAGATTCCAGCAAATGAATTAATTTATTTGCAATCAACTTTTGGGTGTTAGCAGATTCTGCTAACTTGGTATATTACCAGAAACATAAAACATTAAAGCATTTTTTTATCAAGTCATTTTTTAATATGTGATGGCTGCTGTGCCATCCTGCTTGGCCAAGTAAATGACAAAACAGTTCCAAAGTCATGTAGTTTCTCTTTGACTGAAGAAGAATGATGATAACGGTTCACTATCTTCTTGCTTTGGTCTGTAATTCTGTTAAAATATACTGTTATAATTACATTTGTAATACACGACTTAAGGATGTGTACAAAATGTTTTGTTTGTGATTTCCAAATCGCCCATTACCTCCACCATGTTTATTCCATCGTCAATCTAAAGATCTGCTTTCTGTTCTACGAATATGTCTACCAGGTTCACCATTCTCTTGGTGAAACTGCCTTCCCCTGCTCCCCCACCTCATCCCTTTGCAAGCATGCATCATTAATCCATTGTAGTGACAATCTTTAAAACACGAAATCTTCTGTCTGTTTCTGCACATCCAAGTGATGGATGTACCACATTGAATGACATTATTAAAGTTTATACTTCCAGTAATGATGGGCTGACTTATTGCAGACAAGAAACCAAGAAAAGTAGCAAGAGTAAGACAAAATACAAAAATAAATTTGTTTGAAGACATTAGACACCTAGATACAGAGTCAGAGTTAGGTGGCTGCACTTGAGGGCCAGAATATCAAAGGAATATGTATTGAGATGAACCCAGAATTCTGCAGTGCTTTTCCCTCGAGGCATTTGCCAATTTAGAAGCAGGACAGGGCTGAGAGGCTAGGCAGCAACAGAGGCTTAAAGGCTAGAAAGCTGAGCAGAGCTTTGACCAGTCTAATAAGGTTAAGGAAACAAAAATTTGAGTTCAGGATTCACCAAGAAGAGGCCCTAGTAAACACCCTAGATTTCCCATTAGGATTCCTGAAAGCTATATTCTAGGAGTCAGGGTAAGCCAAAAATTGGTGGTGTTCAAAAAAGACTGAAACCTAGTCTTGAACCAGTGCAATCCCAACCTAGATTAATTTGATCTGCTCCTTCTCTAACTCTACCGGAAAGCAAAAGTAACTCCTCTCTGAAGGAATATAGTGTCAACCAGAGATTCTAACCCTTTCTAAAATTTTTTTACATACAATAGCCAGCATTCAATACCAGAGAAAATAGAAAATAGAACCAAATAACTAAAGGTTAAGAGAAAAAACTTACAATATAAACAGTCTCTCTGATGATCTAGATATTAGTATTACCTGAAATAATTTTTAAAATAATTGTGTTTATTATTTCTAAGAAAAGATGACAAGAGGAAGAGTTTCAGCAAAGAATTGGAGTCTATTAACACAAGTCCAGTGGAAAGTATAGAACTGAAAAAATAAAATAACTAAAATTAAGGATTACATAGATGGCTATAACTGTAGATTATACACAGCAGAAGAGAGAATTCACCACCAGGAGGAGAGACTAATTGAAAATATCTATCCTGAAGTACAGAGAGGGGGGAAAAAAGATGGAAAATACAGAAAAGCACATAAGACATAGTGAGTGATACAGTGATGAGGTCTAATATATAACAGAATGTAATTAGAGTCTCAGAGGGAAAAATAAAGAAAGGGAATAGGACAGAAGCAACATTTTAAGAGCTACTAGCCAAGAATTTTCCAAAACTGTGAAAAAAAATTCAGACAATAGATTAAAAAGTTCTATGAAACCCAAGTATCATAAATTCAGAGAAAATCACAATTTAGCACATCAGCACGAGAATGCTGAAAATCAAAGACGAAGAGGAAATCCTAAAGGCAGTCAGAGAAAAAAGATGTCTTCAAGGAGCAAGGATAAGACTAACAGTGGGCTTTACAACAAAAGCAATGGAAGAGAGAAGATGATGGCATGAAGTCTATGAAATGCTACATGAAAAATCTGATTTCTGAAAATCTAAATTATCCATTAAAAATGACTATGAAATAAAAGATTTTCCAGGGGAAAAAACTGAGTGAACTTGTTACTAGCACTAAAATAAATACTTGTTTAGGAAGAAAAATGATCTCAAATGGAAGCCTGGGAACGGAGGAGGAGTGGAGAGCAATGGGCAGGGTAAATATGTGGGTGAACTGAACCCTGTGGCTACTGACACATCAAACAGTTTCCCATAGGGTTGAAAAGATACGAAGAGTTAAAATACATGACCAAGATAGCACAAAAAGCAGGACAGGGTAAAGGGAATGAAAGTCTTAAAGGTCCTTACCCTATCTGGGACATAGTAAAAGTACTAATTTATGGTAGATTTTAATAAGTCCAGGACACGTACTGTAAATTCTAAGGGTAATCATTAAAAGAAAAGTAAAAGTTAATGAACGGGGGGAAGAAATGATTTTTAAAAGCTTACTTGAATAGAAGATAAGAAAGAATATGTCTCACTCATATATCAGTGAGACAGGTAAAATAGTGAGCTGACAGACTTGAATCCAAATACCTCAGCAATTACGTGAAACATAAGTGAACTAAAAACTACAATTAAAAAAAGCAAAGCTTGTCAGCCAGGATTGAAAAATAGAAAACTCAGCTATATGCTGCTCACAAGAGATTCAGCTGAAATATAAGGATCAGAAAGGTTAAAAGTAATAAGATGGAATTAGGTACACCATGGAAATCCTGATCAAAGGAAAGCTGGTATAACTTTATTAATATCAGAAGCATTACTATAATATTACCTTTATTACATAGCAGAATATAATCAGGTGTATGTTTTTTAATACCCTTTTTTTAAACCTGGAATTCATAGCTTGAACAAATCTCAACAATCATATTTAATTACTGAAAATTGATCACAGTCTATTGCAATTCTTCCAGTAAATTGATTGTTTACATTTTTAACTTCTAAGGACTCAAAACTGTAAGAAATTACTTTAAAGCACTCTTGTGATGTCTGTTACTTTGATATTTGATCAGTAAGAAGAAAATGTGTCTTGCTTACTTCATTTTTTCTGTAAATTTTTTAACGTATTACTTGTATCTTTATCATATCTAGGTTGAAGATGATTTACCATGGAGAATGTTGTACATGGTTTTGGAGTTTTTTCCCTTCTCATGAAATGTTGAGAGGACAAAGTATATCCTCACAAGCCATGACAAATTGTCTTGAAATACTTTTGGCCTAAAGGTAAATAAATAACAAAAAGTTAAATTTAGTTCTTAAAGTTTATTTTGTTAGTGTTATGAGAGCTAGTGCATCAAACATTTCTATAATGATTTGAATTATGATATAATCTAATCTCTATTATTCTTTCTTGTATCATTTAGTTTTTGATTAGCATTTTGACTCAAAAAGTGTATGAAGTTCCTCCTATATTTATCTAACTCATTCTTTCTTAAACTTCGTATCAACTGACAATCTATTTCCTATACATTCAGCTATTTAGATGTTTTTAATAATTGTTTTCATATGTAAAATTACTCATTAATTATTGTAGCATTTTAATTATTCAATAATACAAATATATTTATATTCACTGATTGATAGACTTAAAACAGACTAAGAACACAAGGAGATTCTCACTCCAAAATACATCTAAAATAATTACTTACATTGGAAGGTAAATATTCTAATATTAGCAATAATTTGAATGACATGGCTTATTCACATTACTGACATATTAACACTAATTAGATGAGATGGTAACCCTCAAGGTCACATTATTATTGATTATCACAAATTCATGGCAATTATGTTGAAATATGCATTTAGCTCTTTGGACTTTTTAAGGCTGAGGCTTAATACTAACGCCAAAATTGAACTTTATTGCACCTTATGCATAGCATGCACCATTTCTCAGAAGGGCTTCTACAAAACAAAAGTATAAACCAGGAAAGAAAAAAATATAGAATTCAGGAAACAGTTTCAACTTGAAAGGGAGGAAGAAAATCTCCAAATGACAGTGAAAGGAGATTTTAGGAAGACTTCTATGCACCAGGTGTAGATGCCAACCAGTCCAGAGTGGAGCAGATCAAATGGATCCAGAGATAGAGCTGCAGGATGCTGAGAATGATGGAATACCCCATGTATTTGAATGATTGACAGGAGTTTTAGATGGATATATCGGGTTGTATAAGTGATAAGCACATGGAAAATTATATCAGACACAAATTCTCTAAGCCTCTTCTAGCTATTTCTGCAGCTGGGCCAACCAGCCATTCCCCCAGCGTTTGTCTCCTCCCACCACTTCCAGTGTTGGATAAAACATTGCACTTCAGGGTGGGAGATCTATTATAGTATCCCAAGTGAGCAGCTCATGAAGGGACTGGATAGTGCAATCTGGAAGTGCAAGGGAATAAATTCAATGAGATGAATTGTGCCAAATAAGAAACTGGAGACCAGAGGAGCCAGGCAGATAAATCACTTTTCTTCTATGGAGGACACTGAGGCATGATTTATCCCTTCAGTCCATCTGGAGAAGTCTCAGGTGCTAAATGAACACACCTGCTGAGCAACCTGCTGTGTCACTTAGTTGCTCTTTATGAAGCAGTAGCCAAGTGCGGTAACACATCATTTTTCTTGCTTCACATCATTCCCTGCCTCCCTTCCTTTCTCCTTATCCTCATTGCTCTGGATTTGCATCTCCCAAATGGAATATAAGCACTTTAATTTTTGCTTCAGATTCTACTTTTTAGAGGATCTCAGCTAAGGTTAAAACTAAAGCAAATAGATAAACAAGAGGCTTCAAGGAAAACCAAAAGAAGTGCAAGAAAGAAAAAATAGTAATAGTGTGGTACTGAGCCACGGCTCAGTCCTTAATAGCATTTAGTAATAATGTTATAAATACTTAATATCCAACAACGATGAGATATAGCTCCACCAGAAGGGTGGGATGGGGGAAGAGATACTGGTAGTGCAGTAGTGGTAGTTAAAGAGAACTAAATCCCCACCTTTCCTAGAAAAGTCAATTAGACTGAAAAATCTGAAAAAGCGAAAATAAGAAAAGAAAAGAAAAGAAAACTAATGGAACTGAAATGATTAGCCTCTTGGGAAAGAGAGATAGGGAGTTGAAGACAACTTCTCTTTTTCAAGTCTTGTGAATTAATTAAGTCTTCAATCATATACATTTATAACATTGATTTTTAAAAAGCACATTTCAAATGCCAGTTACTGATGAAAGCATGTGGTTTTATTCTTGTAAGCTATATAATCAAATCAAGGTAAATGTTTAACTTTTGAAGAAACTTCAGTTTTCTGAACTGATTGCACCATTTTACGCTCCCTCTAGCAACATATGAGAGTTCTAGTTGCTCCATGTTCTCTCCAACATTTGATTTTGTCAGTCTCTTCTTTTAGCATGTGGTACTGTCTTTTTCATTTTTGTCATGCCTGCTGATGTGTAGTGGTATCTCACTGTGGTTTTAATTTGCATTTTGCCTGATGACTAATAAGGTTGAGCACTTTGTCATGGGCTTCATGGGCTTATTGGTCATTTGTCCATCTTCTTTTGTGTTCTTTTTCATTTGTTTGTTTGTTTGTTTTATTATTTAGTTGTAGGAATTTTTATGTATGCTTGGTACAAGTCCTTTTGTCAATTTTATGTGTTGCAAATATTTTCTCCCAGCCTGTGACTTAAGTATTTATTTTTTCAGTGGTGTCTTTTATTTAGCAAAAGTTTTTTAAATTTTGCTGAAATCCAATTTATAAATTTTTTTCTTTTATGGTTGATATTTTGTGAATCCTCTCAGAGAAAACTTTTCTTATTCCAAGGTCATAAAGATACTCTTCAATGCTTTTTTCTAGTAACTTTCTAGCTTTCCCATTTAAGTCTATGATCCTTTTGTTGAGGTGATTTTCCTTTCCTCATGTATCAGTATTCTATGCTGCGTAACAACTCACCACAAACATAGCAACTTAAAACAACATACATTAACTATCTCACAGTTTCTGTGGGCCAGGAGTCCCGGCACATGTTGGCTGGGACCTCCACTCAGGATCTCACAAGAATGGAATCAAAGTGTCATCTGGGCTTTGTTCCTTTCCGGAGCTTGTGGTCACCCTCCAAGCTCACGTGGTTGTTGGAAGAATTCAGTTGTGGTTGTAAAGCTGAGGTCCTACTTCCTTGCTGACTGTCAGCTGGGGCCTGCCCTCAGCTTCTAGTGGGCCCCATAGCTCCTTGCCACATGGCCGTCTCTCAGGACCCTCATAACATGGCAGCTTCCTTCTCTAAACCCAGACAGGAGCTCTCACTCCATCTGCTAAGATGCAGTCTTACACAATGTAACATAATCAGAGAGGTGATGTCCATCACCCTTGCCATACTCTGTTGGTTAGAAGTAAGTCATAGATCCTGCCCACACTCAGGAGGTGAGGATTACACAGCACGTAGGACCAGGAGGTAGAGATCATGAGGGCCATTTAGAATTCTGTGTGCCGTACCCTGTTGCATTGCCCTATGACCCATCAATTCCCCTTCTAGGTATTTACCCAGGAGAAATGAAGACATATGTCCACAAAAGACCTGCATGCAAATGGCCATGGATGCTTTGTTCAAAATAGCCAAAAACTATTAACAGCCTGGATGTCCATCAATAGGAGAATAGAAAACCAAATTGTGACATATTCATGCAATGAAATACTACTAAAAGGGAGTGAACTGCTGATACATACTTCAATATGGATGAATCTCAAAGATCACTGAGAGAAAGAAGCTGGCCACAAAAAAGTATCCAGTATATGATCTCAATTATATAAAGTTTGAGAAGAGGTAAAACTAGCCTATGGTGATAGAAATCAGATTAATGGTGCTTTGGAGGTGGAATTGACTAGGAAGGCATGTGAGGCAACGTTGTGGAGTGATGGAAATATTCCGTGTCTTGATATCCAGTCATTAAAACTGGTAAGTTTGAGATTCACGGTATGTAAGTTATACCTCAATTAAAACAAACTCAAGTTATTTCAGAGCAAGCATGTATTAAACATGGGATTTTGGTAGGGGTCCTTAAACTTCAATGTATATAGGAATCATTTGGGGTGCTTGTTAAAAGTGCATATCCCTAGACCTCACCTGGAAGATTCTGATACAGGTCATCTGCAGTGGTACCAGGGACCTGCATTTTTAATAAACAACTCAGGTGATTCTGATATTGTTGGCCCCTGGCCCCAGCTTGAAGGAGCGCTGTTTAAGACAATTGCTTTCACTACCTGGCTTGCTCCCTCCCTCATTCTCGTTCTGAGCATGGGCTCCTCGTGGCTATCATGCCATGGCAGGGGGACCTCAGGACAAATTGCTCGAATCCAGCAGAGAGAGAAGGGACAGCATGTTGTGCCTCTGCCTGGACCCTGGTAGGCCCAAGTCCCCCTCACCCCTGGACTTTGTATGTATTAGAGAGGGAAACTCTCTCACCTGAAGCCTCCTGGGTGCCAGTGAAGAAAGCTCTGGCGTATGCCACCTGGGCAGAGCCACAGACAGGCTGGAGAAGGAGCAGCCGCCTCCTCCCCATTTGCTCATGACCACCCCAGCCCTGAGCCTGGGGGTGCAGGCTCTGTGAGCATCAGCTCAACTGCAGCTGGGCCCTGGAGCCCAGCAGGCCTCAGAATGGGGTGCTCTCAGAGTGCCATCTGGGGAGCCCTGCAGCTTCCAGGGGCTCTGTGTCTACACTTTTAGTTTGGCCCCAGATAAGTTTTTACTGTTGCTCCATACTACACATGAAACTTTTCCTGATGATACCTCCTCAAAGGTATAGCCACCTTTTCAGAAACTCATGGCAAACAGCAGTGGGTGGACGGGGTTGTGGGACCCTGTGCCCGTCTGCAATGATTGCAAGGCTGGAAGTGTTTATGAACCCAGGCAGGTCTGTGGGAGTCAGACTCAGTGTGCACCCCTCGCCCCAAGGCCACTGTTTGCATCATATGCAAGGCTTCCACCTGCCCCACGGGGATGGCTCTGCCTGCACCCTGCAGGTATTAAGCTCTTGCCAACTCTGGAAGCCAAGCCAATTCAGAAGCCAAAGGTGGGGGATGGAGTACCATGAAAACAGTCTCTATTGTGGGAGCTTCTCATGTGTCAGCAAAGAAGCGTCATGGTTTCTTGGGCCCAGGCTGGTGTCCATGATGGTATTGCCCAGTGCACAGACCCATGTGTGAAGGGAGAGGATTATGTTAGACTTGAAGGTGCCAACCACAGAATAGGAGAATGAACACTTGTGACACACCTACTAAGTGCTAGATGCCCTGCTGGGTGCTTTGTGTATATTATATCTAAACCCTACAACAACTCTGCAGGGTAGGCCTTGTTGTTCCATCTTGCAGATGAGATCTGAGGTTCAGAGAGGTTAAGTAACTGTTTGAAAGGCACACAGCACTAGGTGGGGGATGAAGGATCCACCTATCTTCAGAGCCCCATATTTACCCACTAACATTCTCCTGGCCCCTCACCAGAAAGAGGCCTAAGATGGGCAGCTGCTGGAGGTTGAGCACCAGTGGTCGGTGCAGAGGTTTCCAGGGAGAAATGTCCAAGAATCTGTGTGCTTTCAGATCACTACCACACAACTGGGCTAGAGGATACTCAGTGAACAGCAACACCTGGAAAGCTTTGGCAAGTGGCTTTCACCTTCGTCGTCGTCATCATTGTCATTGTTGCTATGCTGCACAGCTTGACAACTGATGAAACCCTTGCACATCCCCTCTTTTATTTGAATTTACAACACTCTGGGAAGTAGGTGTTACTGCTCTGTCCATTTTCCAGAAGAACAGAATGAAACTCAGAGCAATCCTGTCCTCGTGGACCCTCCCTTTCTAGTGAGCTACTCTTGGGCCACAGAGTTCTCAGGGCCCCTCTCAGGTGGGTGGGAGGGTGTGGAGCAGGCTCCCATCCCGGTCAGTGAGGGCCCTGCCACATATTTGTGGGTGAGTCCTCACCCAGGTGAGGGAGGAAGAGGCCAGGCCGAGTGGATTACTGAGCATTTGAACTCAGCCTCAGAACAGCAAATATTGATTCAAGAAGCTGCCCAAAGGAGCTGACATTTTTATAGTCAACAAATAAAGCCAGCTCCTCCCAGCCCCCCTTAGTCAAAGGCCCTTTCTCTCTGCAGCTGCCAGGGTACAGTTCTGTCATCCATGCCTGAGAAGAGGAGGAAGAGCTGATGGGAAATGTCCACAGGGGCCTGGCTGACGTCACTACTTCACCTTTAGAGAGAACTGGGAGCCCCAGGCCCCAGGGGTGCAACCTCGGGAAACAGCCAGCCAGCCGACAAGTGCCAGAGTCCCTTGGGGCAGAGCAGAACCTGGCACCTGAGCCCCCAAAGACAAAAGACACACCTCCCACACACAGCTTCCTCCCGCGGTGGCTCTTGGCTACCTACGCAGCTGGCTCCCTCATTCCTGGATGAGGGCCCGAGGCCCAAAGAGAGAGATGACTGTCCAAGGTCAACAGCCAGAGAACAGTGGGGCTGGCCCTGCTCTTCTGTTTCAAGGCAAAGGGAGGGTCGGCCTTCACTAAGCTACTCAGCTGGTAACCAGACATCATCATCTGCCAGACAGCTGTTCCTGCCCCTGGGCTCAGCCTGTGTGACCACAGCATGGCGTTCCCGTGCCTGCCTTCACACTCTGCTCCAGCAAGTCCCTTCACCTGGAATCCCTACCTAAGCAATTTTGGAACACTAACTGTCCACCACCTTGCTCATCTGTCACCTCTTCAGGAACTCTTCCTCCCCTTCATCTCCACCTCTGGGCAAGCAGAAACCACTGCTCCTTCCCTGGTGCTCTCCAAGCACAGGCTTGCTACCTGTCTGTGGCACTTAGGCTGTTTTGCCTTGGGTGGGTCATTCCCTGGGTACTTGTCTCTCAGTCCTTCTAGGCCAAAAGCTCCAGCAAGAGGTTGATTCATTTCTGTTGCCCCAAAGAGCATAGAAAAGTGCCCAGCACTTGGCAGGTGCTCAGTCAATTCAGTGCTTGCATAATGGAATAAGAACAATCCAATACATGTGGCTAAGAAACCAGAGTTTCAAATTCAGCTGCATCTAGCCCAGGGAAGGCAGCCGGCCACACCCCAGGCAGGCCCTCCCTCAGGAGAGAGACTTGTGCAGTCCCCAGGAACTCTGCTGTTAGTTCCTGTACTCATCCACCCAACTTTCTATTCCTTCATCTATCTATCACCTGGGGTTGAGCTTCAACTCTTACTGGTCCTGGGTGGGTGCTGGGAGGGCAGAGGCAAGGGGCACGCAGTCCTGAACCCTGTCTGGAGCTTTTGGGACATGCCAGGGTATGTGGGGAGGGGACCTACCTTTTTGCTTCAGACTGGTCTGGGGGCCAGCCACTGTGTGCCATGGCTCTAGGGACTGTGGCTTTTGCCCTTCATGCAGTAGAGAGCAACTCTTCTCAGGATTGGCCCCAGGCAGAACTGTGAAGTAAGCTATAGTATCATTACCACTACTCACCAAAGGCTCTTCACCTTCTAGCCACACGGCAGGATTAGATTTCCTGGCCCCTTGTGGTTGGGTGCGTCCACGGAGCCAGCTCAGGGCAGAAGTGGCACAGATCCCTTCTGAGCTGCATATACAATTGGTAAAGGATGCTTTTCTCCTGAGTAGGCAACTCTGCACCATGAGATCGTTCAGGGACTAACAGGACACAGCCCTGCTGCCCTCCACAGGAGGCCTCTGTGTCTGGGTGTGTCCAAGGCAGCTCCCCATGTGGCATCATTTCTCAGACAGCAGGAAGGGGAGCGAGGGCTTGCAGACCAGCAGCTTGTCTTTAGGATGGTGACCCAGAGGTGTTTGTGTCCACGTCTTTTAGCCTAAACTTTGTTACATGGTCACATCTACCCCACAGAAGCCTGGGAAATGTAATTTCTAGTAGGGTAGGCGTGTGCCAGGCTTAAACTCAGCCAAGTTTATTATTAAAATGAAACAAGTGAGCATGGATGCTGGGAACAATGAGTGGTCTTCAACTTCCCCCCTCACTGGTCTCACTGTAAACAAGTGCCTGATTCTCCTGCACAGGCCTTGCTGCCCACAGCCCTTTGCCCAGGCCGGCTGGAGCTGCGGGCCTTCTCTGTCCTCGCACACCAGCTTCCGGCTCCAAAAGCCCTTGGCAAAACACTGCTCTTCCCTGGGCTTCCTTTTCCTCATCTGTCAAAGAAGGGGTTAGACAAGTTGATCACCAAAATTCCTTCCAGCACTGACCTTTGATGGCTGTGGTATGGGCAAGTCATTTAACCTCTCTGGGTTTCAATTTCTTTATGTTGAAAATAGAGATAAAAATATTGCTTACCTCAGAAGGTTGTTGTGAAATCATCCAGGGTTATGCCAGACATATAAGAAATAATCAGTAAATGTTTGCTATAATGAATATTATATGAATATTATATGAATATAATATGAGTACCATTTGTCACTTCCTTAGAAAGAATCTGACGTACTCATTCATACGAAGGCTAAGGCTCATTCAGCAAGTATTTGGCCCCAGCGCGGCCATAATCCTCCTTTCTGTAGCAGATGTCACCATCAGGATCGTTTCCTTCTCAACACAGAGCTCAGCGGCCCTCCTCTAGGAAGCCCTCTGGGCTCACCCCCAGACATGTGGAAAAAAGGCAGCCTACACATACCCCTATCATGGCTCTTGTTGTGTTATATAATTTTCTTTTTACTTGGCGGTACCCCAGCTAGACTGTGGGTTCCATGAAACAAGGACTATGATCAGTTTTTTATGGCCTAGCTCATTCACCCAACATTGTACGTGTTCAAAAAGTGAATTCTAGATCCCATGGCTGGAAAGTAAGGGAGATATTTGGGGGTAGGGCAGTGGCCTGTGGGACCACCTAATGGAAGACCATGTTCCCTGCCTCTGGAAGCTGCTGCAGGAGCTATAGGGTGGGGGCAGACCTCCCTGGCCACATTTCCCCTGCAAGAGAATTGCAGGGCTGACTGGGCACCTGGAAGTGAGCTGGGGCAGCCAGCACGTGTGGGGAGGGAACAAGGCCAGCAAGCATGGAGGCCCAAGACCATGGGAGCTGCCCTTTCTTCCATATATCTGCCTGCACCTTAAGCTCCAGGCTGCAGGGCAGCTTCCAACTTAGCAAACTAATGGACCTGGGAGAGCTCAGGCACCTGCTTTCTGCTCTTGCAGACCCATGCTCAGCATCACCTTGGTGACAGAGTGGAAACTGGGGTTGGGTTGGGGAGCTGCCATCTGCCTGCTCAGCCCAGAGAGGTGCTCACTGCTGGGCTCAGGCAGGCCACAGAGGGGGGCAGGGCAGTAGCTACACTGTCTTTGGGGGATCCTGTGGAGCTGTAGGGAGTGCTCATAGATACAGGAGAGTCATGGCAGCTTAAGATCCTGTTTCCAGCATCCTGGCTCATGGCCTGGGTCAGATGTGACCCAGGGACACCATGTGATATGAGAGCACTGGGAAAGCCTGTGGGTGCCACATGTCTGTCCTCTGGCCTGTCACAGGCCCTGAAATGCCAGAATCAGGACAAAGCCAGGAGGGTCACCTTGCTAAGAATACCTCCTGGCTACCCAATCTATTATCGTGGCCATTTTCTAGATGAGGAACCTGAGACTCAGGGAAGATCAAGTGACTTCCAAAGGTCACAGAGCTTGGAAACCAGGCTATGTGCCTCTAAGCATAGGGCTTACCTCACTGTCCTGCAGGCCTCCACAGGGATCCTCCATTCTTCTGAGAACTACTTCCTGCCATTCTCCTGCAGCAGACATAGAATCTGATGGGCAAGGGTCATTTGAGAATAACTAAAATTTTTTAAATATTAAAATTTTTCTGTCCATGAGCTCAGGTGATCCGAATAGTACCCCTAGATCAGGTACTGGGGATTAAGACAGGAGCAAGCCATGGACCCTGACCTCCAGGACCAGGAGGGGCTGGAGATGGACTCAAAACTATTGATGGTGGCACCTAAAAGAATTCAGTGAGGGGTTGGTGGCATCTCCCCTGGCATCTTTAGATAAATAATAATAATAGTAATAATTAATAATAATATAGCATGCACCTGTTATGTAGGGAGAGTATGTACTTAACTACATTGTGGGCTTTCCCTTCACCCTCACCCCTTCCATGTCTGCCGCCAACTTTCTCCAGGTTCAGACAGAGTCATCCAGTGCTTTGGGGAGCATTGGGATGTTCCAGCAGGAACACAAAGGAAAGAAAATCATTGTGCAGATTTTTGACTTCCAAAAGAGGTTTTTAAGGCCCCTTTCAGGGGCAATATTTCTAAAAATCATTGCTTTTGATTTACAAAATCAAGGCATATTGAAAGGAAAGTAGATTTTTTGCAAATCCAAATTGATCACACTCATTTATTCAACAAGTATTTATTGAGAACCTATTTTGTGTCCCACACTGTTCTGGGTACTAGGGCTGTTGTTTATTCATATACATAGTGGGAAAAGAGAACAGATAAGGAATTAGCTTGCCTCCAGGAGGTATTGGCATTACCCAGCCTTGTGGGTTTGGGGGTGAGGGTAAAGCTAAGGTGGGGTGTGTGGAAGGAAAAGGTGGAGTCCAGTGGGGCCTCCTGGACCAAGGGTCTCCAGGAGAAGAGGGGGTCAGCGTGGGGGACACTGCCCAGCTCTGCCCAAGCACCTACAGGCTCCCTTGGGTGTGACATTGCCCATGGAGTGTCTCCATAGTGCCTGGTGTCTGTGCTAAGAACTGGAGCAGCCCCTGGAGAGCCCACTGAGTCCCAGGCCACCAGGAAGAGGGGTGCCCCTCCATGCCTCCAAACTTGGCTCAGGCCCTTTGACCCTACATGGCAATGCTTCCTCTGCAATGACTGAGGACATTAATAAGCCACCACCTCTCCCACCCCCTGAGGATGGGGCCCAGGATGGCCAGAGGGGCCATACCTGGGTGGAATTGAGAAGTAGTACAAATTTCCCTCTCAGCCAGGGCAATGGGGATCACATGTTCAGATTGGGACTGTCCAACTTACACCTATTACACTACCCTCTCCCAGGTGACCTGCTCATGGTGTTACTTACTTTTGTGACCTAGGTACTGCCATTATTCCCATTACAGACCGAAAATTTAAACTCCAAGTGTTTGGCTCTTTTACCCAAGGTCATATGTTACCAAGCATCGAAGCTGGGATTCAGCCTCACATCTGATTCCAGAGCTCAGAATTCCTGGCGTCACACCACATGAGCTCCTCAGAAAATTCCTCATCAATGTACTAATGAACTGTAGTGGAAGAGGAGGACATTCACTGATGGCAGAGTCAGGGTCTAAAACATTCTTTTCTGGCCAGAGCCATAGTAACTCTATCAAGATGATATTTAACAGGGATAAATGTGAAATTAAGGTTTGGGTCCAACAAATCCCAACTACAGAAAAAGCACAGTGCCAGAGGCGTGGCTGAGTAGCAGCAGGCAGCCAGCATGCCCAGGGTGTTCCTTTGGCAGCCATGCAGCGCATGAGGGCCCAATGGGACGTGAAGCCAAAATGGCATGTCTGATCCTTGGCCACACTGAAGCCTAGACGAGAGAGAAAGAAGTCACTGTTGCCCTGCATTCATCAGTCTACCTGGGGAAGGTAGAAAAATTGGAGCCTATTCAGGGAAATAAAGTGTAGAAAGGACCTGAGCTCAGGCAGGCCTGGGTTTCCACATCCCTCCACCATACACGTGCATGTGACCTTTGGCACATCACTGGTCTCCCTGAGCTCTAGTTTTCTTGCCTTGTGAAAATAGGGTTAGGATTCTACTTTACCTGGTTGTAGGGATTAGAGTTAAATTATATGTAGAAGAAATGGTCTGTGTAAATGGTATTATTCAAAGGAAAGTGATCAAAATGTTGAAAGCTGACTTGTTGAAAATCAGTCACCATGAAAAGGAATTAAGCTTGTTCCATATAGAGCTAGGACCAAAGAATGGTTAGAAGTAATGAAGAAGTAGGTATTGGTTGGACTTAAGGGAGCAATTCCTGGCAGGCAGAGCTATCTGCAAGGGGCCTGGGCTGCATCAGAAACAGGGAAGCAGGCGTGACCTGACAGCTGCTTGACCCTTATAGGAATCTGGAGGATCAAAGGTGATGTTGGACCAGAGCACCTGACAGCTCCTTCTCTTGAGGAACTCAACATAAGCTAGTCTGGAAAGGAAATTAATCTAAAAATACTTTTTCTTTGTGTTCAAATCCAAGAGAAGATGCTTGCACATAAATCTCTGTCCTCAGAGTGTGGTAATAGAAATGGAAGCCCTGGATCAAAGGGCACCAGCACTTTCAATACTTGTGCTACATATTGCCAAATGGTTTTCCAGAGAGATTGTACCCATTGAAAATTCTGCCAGCAGTGGGCAAAGCACCCTGTCCCCTGTATCCTCAACATGGAGAGTTAGCTTTACAATTTGTGGGGTAAAAAGGCACAACATTATGGAGATTAAATTTGTATTGGTTTAAGCACAAGTTCTGGGGGCTGACTGGTGGGTACATCATGGCTCTGCCCCTACAGGCTGTGTGACCTAGCACATGCCCCTTGGCTTCAGTTTCTTCATCTGTAGGATGAGGACACATATGTCATGGAATTGTTGTGAAGCTTAAATTAAGATAATGTAAGCTATGCATAGCATAGTCAGTGCTTAATAAATACATTATTTGCATTTCTTTAGTTAATAGTAAAGTTGAACTTTTTTTTATATTTCTTGTCTAGGAAAGGTAAACTCCAACAAATAATGTGTTTATTTTTTGCTCACTTTTCTGTTGGAATAAAGGACCTTTTCTTACTGATCTTTTAATAAGTATTTATCTGTTAATTATATAATATTATGTCTTCTAATTTTTAACACTAGTACACATTAGAATCACCTGGGAGATTTTAAAAATTTAAAAAATAAATTAAATCAGCTCCAGTGCCTCCTGCCACTGTCTGGGTAGCATAGCTGCCACCACCGCTGCCTGAGTAGTGCCGCTACCAATAGACCTGGGCAGGGAGACAGACACAGGAGAGCAGCAGTGTCATAGGCCCACAGTGCATTCACCCCTCTCCTGCCTGGTCAATCTTCCAGAGCAGGACTCAAGCACACCATCCAGGGACCTCTCCCTCTCTTCACTGAGCAACAGAGTTCCCAGCAGAGGAGAACAGGTGTACCACAAAGCTATCTGTTTAGAGCTGAGAGAATAGATTTCAGAAGAGAAGGAACCATCATAAGAACTCTGTAAATATGAAAAAACAGGCTGTTTTGACACCACCAAAGGATCACACTAGCTCTCTAGCAATGGACTCCAACCAAAAGGAAGTTGTTAAAATGTCAGATATGGAATTCAGAATATGGCTCACATGATCAATGGGATTGATGAGAAAGTTGAAAACCAACACAAAGAAACAAAAAAAAGTTCAGGACATGAATGAAAAATTCACTCAAGAGATAGATAATCTAAGAACAAATACAACAGAACTTCTGGAAATGAAAGAGTCATTTAGGGAATTTCAATATACAGCAGAAAGCTTCAACAGCAGATTAGGCCAAGCAGAAGAAAGAATTTCAGAGCTTAAAGACAAGGATTTTGAATTAACTCAGTCAGTCAAAAATTAAGAAAAGGAATGAAGAAGAATAAACAATCTCTCTGATAAATATGGGACTATGCAAAGTGAACAAATATAAGAATCATAGGTATCCCTGAGGGAGAAGAAGAAAAAGCAAAAAGCATAGAAAACCTATTTGAGGGAATAATTGAGGAAAACTTCCCTGGTATTGCTAGAGGTTTAGACATCCAGATACCAGAAGGTCATAGAACACCTGGAAGATTCATGGCAAATAGGACATCACCAAGGCACAAAGTCATCAGTCTGGCCAAAGTCAAAGTGAAGGAGAAAATTCTACAAGCTACAAGACAAAAGCATTAAGTTACTTAACAAGGGAAACCTATCAGACTTCTCAGCAGAAACCTTACAAGCCAGAAGGGATTGGGGTCCCATTTTTATTTTTTAATTTTTTTCCAAGTTCAATACCTTAATAACCTAAAGAGTAGGTAGCTCAATCTTTGAGAGTATTTGAGAGGAATCATTGTGGGGTCCCATTTTTCATCTTCTTAAATAGAATAACTGCCAGCCAAGAATTTTGTATCCTGCAAAACTAAGTTTCATAAATGAAGGAGAAAGAAAGTCTTTCCCAGAGAAGCAAACACTAAGGGAATTTGTCACTACTAGACCAGCCCTACGAGAAATGCTTAAAAAGTGTGCTATACATTGAACAGAACAATTGCTATCCACCAGTGTAAAAACATGTGAAAGTTAAAACTCACAGTTCTTATAAAATAGTAACACAATGGAGAAAGCAAAACAACTGTTTAGCAATCAACATGATGACCAGAACAATATCTCACATATCAATACTAACATTGAATGTAAATGGTCTAACTACCCCACTTAAAAGATAGATTGGCTAAATGGATTAAAAAACCCACAACCCAAATATATGCTGTCTCCAAGAAATCCATTTAACTTGCAAAGATTCTCATTTACTCAAGGTAAAGGGGTGGAAAAATGCATTCAACGCAAATGGAAACCAAAAGTGAGCAAGAGTATATCAGATAAAATAGACTTTAAACCAAGAATGGTAAAATTAAAAAGACAAAGATGGTCACTATATTATATTAATACAATGATAAAGGGATAAATCACAATCCTAAATATATATGCACCTCAGACAGGAGCTCCCAGATTCATAAAACAAATTCTATTAGATCTAGGGAAAGAAATAAACAGTAACATCATAATAGCTGGGGGACTTCAAAAGTCCACTGACAGAACTAGACAGATCATCAAAGCAGAAAATCAAGAAAGAAACACTGGACTTAAACAGGACTCTAGAACAAATAGAGCTAACAGACATTTACAGAACATTCTACCCCAAAACTGCAGAATACACATTCTTCTCATCAGCATGTGGGACATTTTCCAAGAAACATTGTATGTTAAACCACAAAAAAAGTCTCAGCAAATTTAGAAAAATCAAAATCATGTCATGTATCTTTTCAGACCACAGTGGAATAAAACTAGGAGTCAGTTCCAGGAGGAACTCTTAAAACTACACAAATACATGGAATTAAACAACCTGCTGCTGAATGATCCTTGGGCCAATGATGAAATCAAGATAGAAATAAAAAAAAATTTCAAAGTGAACAATCAATGTGACACAAACTTCTAAAAATACAGTGAGAGCAGTTCTAAGAGGGAAATTCATAGCACTAAATGCCTATATCAAAAAGACAGATCACAAATTAACAACCTAATGTTACACCTCCAGGAACTAGAAAAAGAAGAACAAACAAAAACCCAGAGCTAGCAGAAGCAAACAAAATGAAAACAAACAAAAAAATACAAAGATCAATGAAACAAAAAGTTGGCTCTTTGAAGCGATAAACAAAATCAATAAACCACTAGCTAGATTAACTAGAAATAGAAGAGAAAGTAACCTCAATCAGAAATGAAAAAGGAGACATTACAACTGATAACACAGAAGTACAAAATGTCATCTGGGACTACTATGAAAACCTCTATGCACACAAACTAGAAAATCTAGAGGAAATGGATAAATTTTTGGAAACATACAACCTTCCAAGCTTGAATCAGGAAGAAGTAGAAATCCTGAACTGACCAATAATAAGTAGCGAGATTGAAACAGTAATATAAAATCTCTCAACAACAACAAAAAATCCCAAACCGGACAGATCCACAGCCAAATTCTACTAGACCTACAAAGAACTAGCACCTATACTACTGAAACTGTTCTATAACATCGAGGAGGAGGGAATCCTCCCTAACTCATTCTACAAAGCCAGTATAAGCCTGACACCAAAGCCAAGAAAGGACACAAGAAAAAAGAAAACTACAGACTGATATCCCTCATGAACATAAATGCAAAAATCCTCAACAAAATTCTATCAAACAGAATCCAACAGCACTTCAAAAAGATAATTCACCATGATCAAGTGGGTTTCATCCCAGGGGTGCAAGGATGGTTTATGCAAACCAATAAATGTGATTCACCACATAAACAGAAGTAAAAACAAAAACATGATCATCTCAATAAATTTGATAATAAATTTATCAAAATTTATTTGATAAATAAATCATTTGATAAAATCCAGCACCCCTTCATGATAAAAACCTTCAACAAACTAAGCATACAAGGAACATACCTCAAAATGATACAAGCCATATATGACACTCCCACAGCCAATATCATACTGAATGGGGGAAAGTTGAAATCATTCCCCCTAAGAACTGGAACAAGACAAGGGCGCCCACTGCACCACTTCTATTCAGCATGGTACACGAAATCTTAACCAGAGCAATCAGGCAAGAGAAAGAAATAAAGGGCATCCAAATTAGGAAAGAGGAGGTCAAACTATCCCTGTTCGCCAACAATATGATCTTATATCTAGAAAACCCTAAGGACTCCACCAAAAGACTCCTAGAATTGATAAATAAATTCAGTAAAGGTTCAGGTTACAAAATCAATGTACACAAATCAGTAGCATTTCTATATACTAATAACAGTCAAGCTGAGAGTCAAATCAAGGATTCAATACTATTTACAATACTATAAGTGCAAAGAAAATAAAATACCTAGGAATATACTTAACCAAGGAGGTGAAAGATTGCTACAAGGAGAACTACAAAACATTGATAAAAGAAATCATAGATGACACAAACAAATGGACAAGCATCCTGTGCTCATGGATTGAAAGAATCAACATTGTTAAAAATGTCCATACTGCCCAAAGTGATTTACATAGTCAATGCAATTCCCATCAAAATACCAATGTCGTTTTTCACAGATCTAGGAAAAACAATCCTAAACTTCATATGGAACCAAAAAAGAGCCTGAATAGCCAAAGCAATCCTAAGCAAAACAAAAAACAAACAAACAAAAAAACAAATCTGGAGGTATCATACTTACTGGGTATCTACCCAAAGGAAAATGTCATTATATCAAAGACACCTGCACCTGAATGTTTACCACAGCACAAATCACAATTGCAAAGAATCAACCTAACTGCCCATCAACTGAGGAGTGGATAAAGAAAATGTGGTGTGTGTGTATATATATGTCATAAAGTGGTGGAATGGACATTGAAAACTAAGAAGGGGGGAGAGTGGAAGGCGTGAGGGATTAAAATCTACTTCTTGGGTACAATGGACACTATTCTGGTGATGGGAAAAACCTGAAAACCCTGACTTCAGCATTATACAATTCATCCATGTAACAAAAAATACTCGTATACTCTAAATCTATTGAAATAAACAAACAAACAGAAAACCAAAGCTCTAATGCTAGAGTCAGGCTCACCATTGTGTGACTCCTCAACCTTCCTCTTACTAGATATAGGGTCCTGGGCAAGCAACCACATCTCTGTAATCTTCTGTCTATTCTTTTGCTAAATGGTGGTAAAAATAGTACCAGTCTCATAGGCCCATGTGAGGAGCAACTGAGACCACAGATGTGAAGTGCTCATCACACTTACAGCCTTTATTCATCTTTAAAATGTCCCTCCTCCCCCTTGGTCAGCACTTGATCAACGCTTAGTAGATGGCAGTGACTACTAGTATTAGCAGCAGAAGTGCAGGCCTGATCTCTAGCTTTCTTCTATGCAGCTTTACCTGCCAGCGTGAAGTCAGAACTAAAGAAGATGCCATGAATGTGGTAAAATTGTCTTTCCCTAATAGGGAGAAAATAGGTAGGGACCTTGTGGCAAAAGTGGCCAGAACTACAGTGTTGGAAGGTGGGGAAGAAGCTGGTGACGGAACTGGTGTGTCCAGGGTCCCATGTAGACAGCGTGATTTGTCAACCCTTCCACGTGCACAAAGTTAAAAATGCAAACAGGACAAAAGGCATAAGATGAGAAAAAATGTTTCCTTTCCCTTCTGATGCCTCATTCTTGTGTGTCCATCCGGAAATTCTTCTATGCATATATTAGCCTAACTTGGTCTCTGTGCCTTTTCCATCCCTATACCTGTGTCTATACCTCTTACTCTTTATTTATACAGAGGGATTATGCTATATGTGATCTTTCTCACCTTTTTTTCCTGCTAAATATGTCTTAGAGCTCTTTCCACATGTGCAGTTGTAGATCTGCCTCATACTCTGTAGTGATTTGCAGATATTCCATTGCATGAATGTACTTGAATTTTTTAGCCTGACTTCTATCAGTGGACATTTAACTTTTTCCCAGAATTTTATAACAATGCTTCAATATGTATCTTTGTGTAATACATATAAAATAAATAAATAAAATCAATCTCTGTGGGTGAGGCCTGGGCATCAGAATTAGCACTCCTTGGGGCTATTCTTCCATGTAGCCAGGGTTAAGATAGGTGGTCTCTTTTAACATTGTCATTTGCTTGCTAATTTTGTTTTTATATAGCTTGAGGTTCAGAAGTTTAAATGTTTATGTGTGTGGCCATATTTGTCTTCCTTTTTCTTTGATTTTTTTCAGTATCCTTCATGTTTTGGAAGTTCTTTCCCATTCAAATAGTCACATGTTTCTTCTGGTTTCCCATGACAGCTTCACCTCTCATTTGCTTGTGTGATCTTAGGAGGTTGCTGAACCCTTCTGAGTTTCTGTTTCACCAAAAGGTGGTGGTAGGGGATGGGCTAAATCAGACTTTCCCAAAGTCTTCCAAGATTATTTTTGGAAAAAGAGTCTCCTGGCCAAATTGGTTTGGAAAATGCACATTAATAAGTCAAAAGTTTGGAGAAATAGTACAGTAAAGAAAGGTTACCCAGCAATTCCACTCCTGGGTATATGCTCAAGAAAATTGAAAACATATATTCACACAAAACTTGTATATGAATGTTCATACAGCATTATTCATAATAGTCAAGAGGTAGATGCAACCCAAATGTCCATCAACTGATGAATAGATAAAACAAAATATAAATACAATGGACTACTAGCCATAAAAAGGAATAAAGGCACTGGTTTATGCTAAACCTTGAAATCAAATGAAAGAAGCCAGTCATATAGGATCACATAACATAATCCCATTTATATGAAATGTCCAGATTAGGTAAATCTATAGAGACAGAAAGTAGATTAGTGGCTGCCTGGGGCAGAGGGAATTAAGAGGAATGACTGCTGATGTACACAGAGTTTCTTTTTGTGGTGGTAAAGATGTTCTATAATTAGATTATGTTGGTGGTTGCACAACTCTGTGAATATACTAAAACCACTGAACTGTGCATTTTAAGAGGGTGAATTTTATGATGTCAACTATCTCTTATAAAGCTATTTCAAAAAGAAAAGAAAAGTTAAGTTAGAACTTTGGAAGAGCTGAGTGCTCTAACTTTGTCTCTGGCTAACTCCCGGGACCTTGAACAAGATTTTTTTTTAACATGTTCAAGCCTTAGCTTCCTCACCTGAAAATCATGGCCCATAACACCACTTTGCATTGTGCAGTTGAAGGACACTTTCCTATATTCTCCTTGGAGTATCTCCAAGAAGAGGTTAAAGCATAAATGAAATCTGAGGCGCCGCGACGGTGACTCGCCTTGGTTCGCACAGTGGTGTTGTGTGGATGTGAATCTGTTTCTGTGGGGCTGGCACTTTGAATAATGTCTGCCCAGCCTGGGTCACTGGGTGGCTGAGAGGTTTGCGGCAATTCTGCCTGAGCACCTGCTCAGAGAACCGGAAAGTGCTTTGCCAATGTGATGTATCATTCTAGCCAGGGACGATGGGTGAGGTATGATCCAGGAGAGTCACATCCACATCCACTTCCTCTGAGGCTGGAACAGCATTTTTGTTTCAGCCTGTGGCCCCTGACCAGCTACCTAACCTCTCTGAGTTTTATGCTCCTTTTTAAAATGGAAAGGCTCATTCCTATTTCACGGGAGCTGTTGGGAGCTAGTAATGGCAGCCCCTTTGCTGAAAGCTTGCCAGGTGGCCTGCCTCCCCTGGACACAGGATCTGTGGTGCCGCATTTAAGGCTCACAGCAATCCTCTGAGTAAGGTGTGGTCACCCCCTTTCACAAAGGAGCAAACGGAGGACCAGGAGCTAGCAGGTTGATTGCCTGATTTTTTTCTGGTTAACTTTATGTCCATTGTTAGTCTTTGAAGAGATTATTAAAGGCTATGTAATACTCTTTCATAGGCACGTACCCCCTTTCTCCATTTCCCTAGTGTTTGACATTTGTTCCTATTTTATTTGAAAACTCAAACAATGCTATAGTGGACAAACTCACATAAAATTCTGTGCACCTCTCTGCTTATTTCCTTGAGGCAGATTCCTGGAAGTGGAATCACTAGGTCAGAGGATATAAACTCGTGTCTGCTCCTCCTATGTTTTGCTAAATGGCTTCCCAGAAAAGAAAGGCTGAGCCATCTATACTCCTGTGAGCAATGTCGGAGGTGCTGGAGGAAGAGGATGGGTAATCAGGTTTGGCTTCTGTTCTCTCTCTCATCCATTCTGATGATCCCCTGAAGACTAACCTTACCCAATCTCACACTTGTTAAAACTTGTGGTAACTAGTAACTTGAAATAGTCAATTCCATGGGCCTATTCTGTGGGTCTGTGGATGTCTCCAGCGCCTTCCCACAGAACCCTCACTGGCAAGGTAGATAACATGTCAAGGGGAGTTAGTGGTCCTGGAGGTCTCAGGCCAGAGACTTTGTGCTGAGACCTAAGGCATCATTTGCCACATGAGAATGCCAATCCTGTATGCAAGAAATACAGCCAGTAGTAATAAATCCTGACATTGATTGAATATTTACTCAATAAATTATGTGTATTAATTAATATAATCCTGATAATAATCCTATGAGGTGGATTTTATTAATATTCCCATTTTAATAGTGGGAATGAGGAAACCAAGGCACAGAAAGGTTAAATAGCATGTCTGAGGTCACACCGTTAGTAAGCAGGTAGTGAATTTGAACTGTTTCCCGTCAGTCTGGGCCACACACTCGCCCACCACACCATGCTGCTATGCTGTCTGGCCGATGGGTAATAGGTGCTCTTGGTCAACCAGTCTGGAGTTTCTGGTAAATTCTTGTGAGCACAGCACTCAACAAAAGCTTTGGCAACGGGGCAACCTAAGGAGGTGCTGTTGTTCACCAGATGAGTCAAAGTATAAAAAACAGATGGCAAATGGTTTTCATCCGCTTTCCTTTGCATTCAGTAAAGGGTGACATCTCCTTGTACCTCCTCCCTGTGCTACCAAGAGTGCCCAGAACTAAGAATCAATGTGGCCACCAAGATCCTCTGAGTCCTGTTCAGTTACGCCCCTCCTACTCTCTCCTCCCTCCTCTGCAAGGCTGTGAGGAGCGTGGTGCGCGCATCTTGTTCACTTCCCGGGTTGCTGGGCAGCAAGGCGCAGTGCTGAGTCCTGGGCCCTGCGTGGCGGGGAGCACTGTGCTAGCCCGGTGTGGTGGGCGCTCAGCACGTGCTTCAAGAGAAGGATGAAGAGAGGAAGGGCCAGATGTGTGTGTGGATAGAGAAGTGAATGGGTGTTCAGCGCCATGAAGGGCCCAGCACCATTTTCCCACTAGCCCCCACTAGACTGTAAGTGCCATGAGAGTTGGGGCCCTGCTACTCTGTTCACTTCAGTGTCCCCAGAGCCCAACGTTACGTGACATGTGGTTGGTAGTGGACAAATGTTAGATGAATGAATGGCGGCAGGTGCCATAGGGTTGTCAAACGTATGAATAAGGCATTCTTTTTTGGAGTTAGGAAAATAGACATAAAGTCTGAGGAAGGGAAAGTCAGATGTAGAAGGAAACAGCACTGAAAGGAAGTGAGGTGAGATGCTCAGTGTGGGGACCAGGGGCGACAGAGGGAAGCCTAGAGATGCCAGCATCTGCCTATTGGAGAGATGACAAGAGGACATGCCAGCTGAAGGAAGAGTGTGGGCAGAGGAGGGGGAAGGTGTGCCGGGTGTGGGCTGGTGGTGGTAGGGCGCATCAGAGTCACCCGGAGGTCTTGTTGAAATGCAGACCCTTAGGCCCACCCCTGGAGTCTGTGGTTGAGTAGAACCTGCGTTTCTAACCGGTCCTACAGACCCGCACTGCTTTGAGCTCAGCCTTCCTGCCTGCCCTGGGCGCCCCACCCTTCATCCTGGGCTGAGCCCCGGGGCCCCAGGGCATCAGAGCTGGGCTTACCCTGTCGGTACAGGAGGCTGCCTTTTGTGGTGGGGACTGGTGAGGCCTGAGGCTGCCCTGTGGTTTCCTGCCCACATGCCGGTCCCATCTGTTTGGCCAGCTCACTGAAACAGGGGCTCTCCTCCCGCTCAGGTGCCGCAGTGGGCCAGGCTGTGGCAGGGCCGGGAGGAGGCTTTGGGGATGGAGACGCCCTCCAGGAGCAAGCTCCTGAGAGGTGCTGGACAGAACGTGCGCATCCACGTGCTGGGGATGAGAGAACAAGACAACTGCTGAGCCCTGCGAGGCCAGGTCTGCCCTAACTTCTTGTTTTGCCACGCAGTGGGAAGTTCCTCACCCAGCTGTGGGGTTGGGGAGCAGGTGACCTCACACCAAAGACCTCGGGAATCCTGGCTGAGCCCAGGAGGAGGAGTGCACCTGGAGAATGGGCGGGGCAGCCAGGCTCAGGAGTGGTGGGTACAATTCCGCCTCCCTTTGCAGCTTAGGAGCCAGGGGCCTCGTGCCCCAGTCGAGTTACTAACTCCCGGAAACTGTTACTGCATCTATAAAACCAGGACACTAAAATTTCCAATTCTACAGGGTTGATGTGTGGATAAAAGGGAATAAAATGTTTATGCCCCAACAGGTGCCATTTCAGGGCCCAGGGATGTCCCTGTGTGTGGCTATGCCCCAGCCCAGGCCAGCTCCTGGGCCACAGGCCTAGGGAGAGGCTGATGCCACTGCTCCTGCCAGCCAGGCCCAGGAAGCCAGGCCACAGACCGCACAGAGCAGGAGGGTAGCTCACAGGGCTGCCTTTGATCTGTGGGGTTTCCCTTCCAGGGAGGGCCTGACCCACAGACTCTCACCACTCCGGCCTCCTGTACCCCTGAGTGAAGAGGCCCGGTGTTCTCAGCTCCTCTTGGTCTGGCTCTCCGCAGAAACTCAACCCTGCAGGCCCTGCCTGCCCTAACCCCAGCCCTGCTTAGGATGCTGGAGGGTGTAGGTGTCAAGTCAGGGATTCCATTAGGCTGGTGCTTCTCAAACTTGAGTATGTATTGGAATCATCTGCAGGTCTTGTTAAAAACACAGATTTTGGGGCCCTTCCCCCAGAGTTTCTGATTCAGCAGGTCTGAGGTGGGGCCCAGAAATCTGCATTTCTAACCAGTTCCTGGGTGAGTCATATTTTGAGAACCAACTGTGTTAGGCTCAGCTCTGCCGGGCATTCTCCCAATTCCTTGACAAAAGGGTGCCGAGGGCTGATGTCACCAGTGAGGGTCCCTAGGAGCCTCTGCTGGCTGGTGACCGTGTGTAGCTCCACGTGTGGACCCTCAACACCTGCTATCACTGCAGCAGCTGGTTTGGGTCGTAGTTCTGTCCCATGGGTCCTTTCTCTTCTGACATTCCTCCTCAAACCACTTCTGCTTCCTTAGGCCTCTACTTGGGAGAGGTGCCCAACCCTGGACTGAGTGTGGGGCTCCGTGCCTGATGGAGAGGAAGAACCATTCACTTTCTCTCCTCCCTTAGCCTTTGCTCGGACGCAGCTCCATCAGTCTCCCAGGTCTCTGCAGAGCTTCCTGCTTTGGCCAGGCCCACCAGGCCCCCCAGCATTGCCTCCTTCTCACAGGCCTCTTGTTCACAAGGTCCCCCCTTTCAAAAGTGTCTCTGAGCTCCATCCACCTGCAACTTCCTTGTCTGTCCCTCCCCTCCCCCACACACCAGGCTCTCAGGAGCCTGGGCCTTTGTCTTGCTGGGCTCCGTGTGTGTGTGTGTGTGTGTGTGTGTGTGTGTGTGTGTGTGTGTGTGTGTGTGTGTGAAGGGCACCTTATTTGGAGCTTTCCTCCAGTCCTGCGAAGGGGACAGTAAGTCAAGGGACAGGGCCGAAGGCTCAGGAATGTGCTGGTCCTGGTGGGAATGCTTGCCTCCTGCAGATCAAGCTGAAAAGTACACATGAAGCACTTATTTAACAAAGGAAAAGGCAATAAAGGAGTGCAACAAATATTTGTTGAATAAGGGAAGAAAAAAGCTACTTTCCATGATGCACACTCAAAAACACTTCTGAGGAAAAAGCACTTTGATTCTGCAAGAGCCTTGCAGGTACACGTGGAAAACCCTTGATCATCTGACCCAAAGTGGGGGAATGGGAATCCCCTAAGTAGGAAATTTCTAGGTAGGAAATTTCTGTGGCACAGTGATTTCCAGTGAATTCCATGGCAGCTAATGTGCCAGGCTCACAGGTGCTGCACATGCAAAAAGGATCCTGTGGATAATACTTTTGGGAGGCATTGGAGTAAATAATAAAGCCGGTCCCTGCACTGGGGGGACTTCTCTGAGCCTGACGTGGGCAGGGTTGCCTCAGGCCCTTCCCAGGTTCTTAGACCCTGCCCCAAGGCTTGTGTCTGAGAACCAGGGGAAGGGGAAGACTAGGGGGCCCAGGATGGGAATGAAGGCAGTTGTAAATTCTCACTGAGCCCCTCTCAGCCCAGAGGCTCCAGAATTTGTGCCCAGGAATGACAAGATTTCCTCTCCTTTCAGGCGTCCATCAGCAAGGCCATAACGAGGTGCCCCCTTCCCTAGACTCCCACAGAGATGCTGGGGCCTTGGGGGTACCTACCAAGGACACCAAGTAGCCTGATGACCCAGGGCCAGAGGTCTCCTTGTACACACACACACACACACACACACATGCACACACACACCCCCCGTACGGGTGTGTGAGCCTTGCAGCTTCAGGCCACTCGAAATGCAGCCGTGATCACCCACCTAGGAACCCTTGAGCAAGAAGAAGAGGGGGAGTATGGGCAAGCAGGCGGACGAGAGTTTGACGGGGCATTCCCAATACCATCCACTCCCGCTTTCCTTTCGCCTGGACACAGGACCAGCTGTGTGAGGTCAGGAGCACAGAGCACAGCGGGAGTCAACAATTAGAGGGTGAGCGGAAGCCAGCACTCCGGGGAAGGCAGCGCTGCCCAAGCCCTCCCCTCCCTAGTTTCCTGGCAGCCAGTTAGCTTTGCCCTGTCTGAGGACCTACATCCCCCAGGGACTCGGTCAGGGGTGGAGTGGGTGGCACCCCTCAAAGGAAGGGCTGCACTCAACTGGGTCCTCACGTGGGAGGGGAGCAGCCAGGGTAGGTCTGGCATATGCCACTGTGGCTTCTGGTCCTACCAGCTCAGGTTCCTCTTCTAGAGAAAGGTTTTCTGTGGAGCTCTGGGAACAGAAATTTTCTGGGACACTTGCTGGGTGTTATGTCTCCCTTTTAAGGTCAAAGACTGCAGGAGGAAGGGGTCTCCATCAAGTCTCCCTGGCCTCTTGCCCGATGGGAGACACCCAGGGGACAGTACCCAGCTCTGCTCCAGTGGAGCTGCAGGGGGCGGAAGAGGAGGGGGTGATTTCAGACTTGGGTTCCCTTGACTCCAGAATAAGCAGGTTCAATTTGAGGCTGGGGTGGGGGTTGAGTCAGGTAGGAGGTGGGGTGAGAGGGGATGGTCCTAATTGCTCTGCAGAGGAGCCCAGCTAGGGGAGAGGGGAGGGAACAGAGCAGAGACAGGGCTGAACTGGAGTCCCCTGAGTCCCCTGATAATGGTTCATGCTGGCCCAGGAACCCAAACACCTTGGTCAATAGTTGACCAATGGGAGCCTTTGGCCTGGAATGGCGCTCTTCCCCCAAGTGGTCAGTGGGCGTATGGCTGTGGGCCTCTCTCTATGTCCTCCTGGGCCATCGTCCACGGGTCTATCGTAGCAGCCCCATCCTGGAGACCGCTGGTGCTCTGGCCCTCTTTGACCCATATGCCTGGCCAGGCCCTGCCCCCATGTGTTCTCCTGTCTGCCTCTGTGGCCCTCGCCCTTCCTACACCCATCCCAGTGCCTTCACCTCCTCTCTTCCTCCTCCATCCCGGCTTGCTCCCATGTTTACAGTCTTGGCGGGCAGCCTTTATGCTTCCAGAAACCAGTGGGATGTCAAGGAAAGGTTGGTGCTGGTGGGGGTGGAAGGTATGTCTCATGTCCACTGGGTTGGAGTCCCCAGGCCTTTGCTGGGAGACGCAGACACCTCGTTAGACAGGCATGGATGGGGTTGGTTATTCAGGGACGCCTTACCTTCCGCCATGGCAGTGCTGGCATGGAGGACCTCATTTGTCTGATAACAACCATAGTTCCATTTGCCTTGGCCTGCCACCTCAGGAAGACCATTTCAGGCCACGCTTCAATTCTTGGTGGCCCTTGCTTCAGCTTGTGGCCTCCCTGAGCCACAGCCTCCCTGGCAGTCAGTGGTAAAATGCCTACAAACCCTGGAGCCCGCAAGAAGGGTTGCTATGTAGAGAAACTGTCCCTGGAGTCTTATAGTCAGACAACCCATCTGCTAGGTAATTGGAGCACAGGTACTGTCCTGGCATGGCAGGCTCCTGGGATGGTCCGGGTCCCCCAATCTGATGTTGGTCCTGGTTTCTAGGTTTCCATAAAGCTGTTCAGGTCAAATTATTGTGCAGAATAGAGGGGAGAGTATAATTCCTGCTAGGAACCTGGGGCTACCTTTAACCCCACCCTCCTCTCCAACAGGGCAGTGTCCTACAAGGGTGATGGGCAAGAGGGGGAAGTACCCGTTGTCCAAAGCCCTCCCTTGTGGCCTGTGGAGTCTGGGATTTGGGGCTCTGAGCCTGAGGTCCTGAGCAGTGCTCGGTGAAATCTCTAGTGCCTCAGTTCTCCCCTCTGAATTGGGGGCAGTGATAGGTCCTGCCTACCCTCTTCAGAGTTGCTGGGAGGCCAACATGGGTCACAGGATCCTGGGCACTCCAGCATCACAGAGATGCTATGGGAAGGTTTCAAACTATAAAATCTGAGGGCTAGTGCTTCAAGAGATTAATGGATTCCTAGCTCAGCCAGATAACCAGGCCAGGACTGGGAGGGCCACAGCAAGAGAGATGGGAAAGCACCTTGGCCAAACCCCTCACCTAGGATTCTGGTTCCTTTTTCCAGGTTCTTGGAATTTTCTGGGGCCCCAGTTCACCTGCACATGCAGGGAAGTCCCCACGCCCTGCAAGTCCCATTCACCCAGAGTGATTGCAGATAGGCGATACGCGTGTAGTGAGGCCCCTTCAGTCCCAGGGTTTGAGGAGCTGGGCAGCAGGATACCAAGCCGTGTGTGGGAATCGGGTAAGTGGTGCCAGCTTCTCAGCAGCTGAACAGGGAGGCACTGAGACAGCACGGAGCCAGCTGACTCTCAGCACCCAGACACCCAGGGGCGGGACCTCTCGGCAATGTAAGCCTAACCTCCTCACCCTCTGCTCAAAGCCCTCAAAAATCTTCCTCCTGTTGTTCTGAGAAGAGCAAGGCCAAGGTCCTGCCTGGTCTAGCCTCTTGGTCTCCAGCTCGGTACTCCTCACTCCTTCCCACTTGCTCAGCCCAGCCATACTACATTCCTCTCCTCTTCTCACTAACTTGCTTCCCTGAATGGGCCGCAAAGCTTCATGACAACCTGGTTTTTGCCCCTCAGAGTATCCCCAGTGCCAAACGCTAAGCAAGGCTCAGTAAACATTTGTTGGATGGATGGATAGAAGGAAGGATGGATGGGTGGATGAGTGCATGGTTTTCACTCTGCATGTTTACCATTCCCAGTGCTAAAATGAAATACAGCCCCCAAACCAAATGAACATTGACTGAACTCAGGACCATTTGCATTGGCAAACTCAGCCCTGAGCCTTAGGGAGCACAGGTGGAGAGGGCTGATATTACTCCTCCAAAGGCTGGGATCCTGGCCTCCTTGGCCTGGTTTATCCCTCCCGCCTTCCATCCAGGGTGATCCAGCCTAGTAATTCAGGCTTTTGGAGGCAAACAGATCATTTATACAAGCAGGCAAGGGAGTGGATAGGGCCTTTTGATGGACCTGCTTGGGCCTTGAGTTTGCCATTTTCTTGCTGTGGGAACTTGGGCAATCACTTGACTTTCCCCAAGCTTAGTTCCCTCATCTGCCCTCATGCCCTGCCAAGGCGGGTATTGCAGTGGAATGTGGTCACGTGTGGGCGCTTGGAGGTGGTGAGGAAGCAGCGCACACCGCACAGCCAGAAGGGCTGCGACCGTGCTCATGCCGCTGAGGGAGTGCAGGTGTGGGGCTCACCATGCCCGGGCCGAAAGTGAAGTCTCCCTGCTCCTGTCTGTTCTATGCTCTCTTCCAGCCCCTGGCTCGAACTCTCTCTTGGGACAACTAGCCTTTCTTTGGGCTGACCCTACTTCGTCCCTAGGCCCTGCCAAGCTTACTGACCCTGGGCCTGGGGAAAACATAGCCTTCTCTGCCTGGAGCCCTAAACCCATCCCTTGGCTCCTGGGCCAAATGGCCCTTTTGCAGCCACTGTGGCACACTCACCCCATTCCCTCCGGGGAGTGTCTTTCCTCTCAGCGGCCGCTCCTTCCTTTGCCTCTGCTCTGAGGTGGTGCTGACTATGGGTCAGAAGAGCCTTGGTCTGGACCGTGGTTCTGCACACTAGCTGTGGGCAGTGACTCAACCTGCCGTGACTCAGAGGACACAGGACCCCTTGCAGGTTACTGTGAAGATACAGCGATGACATATGTGAAGGGCTGTTCAGTGCCTAAAACATGACACTTACTCAAGAAATGTGGGTTTTCGTCTCCTCTGAAAGCCCACCTTTTCCTCACAGCTTTGCTCTCCAGAATTTCCAAAGTTGTGGAGCCTCTAGCTCCAGTGACAGGCACAGATACAGGCATCTGAGGCCTCTGCCAGTCAACCTCGTGTAATCTCCTCTGAGCCGCCCGGTAGTCTTTTCCTATCCTATTTCCTTGCCCTTGAAGACAGAAGAGGCAGACAGGGCCCAGGCTTAGGGCCACCAGGCACAGGCCAGGCTGGAGCCTGCAGTGTGAGGGGAGCGGGGAGCCCAGCATCCTCGCGGGTGTGGAACTGGACACAACTAGCATGTAAGGTGGGTCTGGGGTCGCCAACAGTGTCTGCCTCGACTGTCCCTCCTTACATACCACCCAAGAACATGTGAGCCCCAGAGACAGGGTGATCACAGCCTAAAGCCTCAGCACGTGTTGCCGGCCCCACTCCTCTAGCTTGGGGGACAGGTGCTGCCACAGACTGCCTCAAATCCCTTCAGACTGATTTAGTTTGAATCCACACCACTTAATTTCACCCACCATGTACCAGGCACTGAGGGAGGCCCTGGGGATGCAGAAATGAGGGAAGCACAATCCCCGCCCTCCATGGGCTTCCAGCATGGTTGGGGAGCCAGATGCCAACAAGCTCCGCCTATGCCAGTGGGGCTCAACCCGGTGGAAGTTTGTAAGAAGATTGATGCCTGGGCCCACCCAGAACATGGAACTGGAATCTGTGAGCCCCCTATGATCTGCATGCACACGCACACGCACACACATGCACACATATGCATCTGCTCTGCCCTCTCTGCAGTGGCCGGCTTGCAGCACCTTGAGCCTTGCATAAACCCACAGGCACACTCCTGCCTCCACGTTTCTGTTGTCTGGGGCACTCTTTGAAGAAGTCAGGTGTATCGAGGTATTATTGTTTATACATGTAAAATTCACTATTTTAAGTGTAACAGTTTGATGAGTTTGGACAAATGTATATAATCGGTTAACTGCCACCACAGTCGAGATGCAGAATGTTTCTGCTACCCAAGCAGTCCCCTCAGCTGTCCACACCCGGGCTCCTCATCTCATCAGGTGTCTTTAAATCACCATGGGCATTTGCACCCCTCTGCCCTACCACCACCCAGGACGTGAACCCTGGCAGGCAGCGAGTTTTGTGTGTTTTTTCACTGTGACATCCCTGGTGCTCGGTGGTGGAGCTCAGAATTCCAAGTCTGAGAGAGATAACAGATGGGGAAGACAGGAGGACAGGGCTATGGGAACACTGTGACGGCGCAGGAGCTTCTCTCCATGTTGGGGGACAGACATGGGGGACAATGAGTGGAGGCTGGGGAAAGGAGGTCATCGGAGAACCAGAGGCCACCTGTCAGGTGGGGAGTGAGCGCAGGGGGTGCTGAGAAGTGGCTGGAGAGGCCGGCAGGGGTGGATCAGGCCTGCTGGGCTGGGAGTTTCCTGTGCCTTTATTCCCCAAAGCTGACTGTCTGGGTGCATCCTGGGGTGGGAAGGGGAGGGGAGGCTTGACAACAGACAGCTCCAGAGGCAGCCACCAGGTGGGAGGCGATGACGGCTGTGCCTGGAGCGGTGGCTGGGAGAGGAGGGCACTCAGTGAGGGCAGACAGTTGGTGGCAGCAGCAGGGGGAGAACGCATGTGGTGGGTAGTTGTGCTGAGGTGGGTGGGGGAGGCCAGTGCTGCCATGGCAGGAGGGTCCTGCTGTGGTCAGGCCTGGGATTGGAGGGGCAGTGTGGGGGTTCTTTGGAGAGGGAGTTTCAGTCCTGGTGAGATTCCTAGCTTGAAAGCTACCTTACTGGGCTCTTCTTCCACCCAGAGACCCACAGGGTAGGTAGGGGTCGTGCCTGGCTCAGTTTCTCCTCCAGGGCCACTCCTCCAGCAGCTCCCAGCCTGCAAGTGCCAACCTCTTGGCTCCAGCCACACTCTGCTTCTTCACCCTTTATACAGCTAGTGCTCCTTATCTCCACTCTGCTGGGATGCCTCTCACTCAGGAGCGCCTGTGGGTGACTTCTGAGCCCCCATGGAACCTTCCCTCTGACTCACCTCTTCCCGAGGGTGAGCATGTCATGGTGCCGTCATGATGCCATGTGGTGTTTGGAACCTTGTCTTGGTGTCCATCTTATACGTCCAGCCTAAAACAGAGGGCTTGGGCTGGGAGATTACATTGCTTTGCCAGGAGACCATGAAGGATTAGTGACAAGATGTTGTCCTCCATTTCAGCATATTTTAGCCAAGACTTCACCCAGTGCCAAGCTCTGTGATAGGAGCTGGGGATGTGGAAATGGATAAGACACACTCCCTGCCCTGAGTAGAGCAAGGGAAGATGGCATATGGGCCAATAAAGCACAACATGGAGAGATATGTAAATGCAGTGGGCACCGTGGACACCACAAGAAGGTGTGGCTGACTGTGGTAGGGAGTGTTCAGGGAAAGCCTCCTGGAGGAGGTGACATTTAGGCTGGGTGTTGAAGAATAAGTTGGAGTTCACTCACGGTGCTTAGTAGGGAAGGTTGGTGGGCATTTCCAGCACAAAGAGTAGCTTCCGCGTGATCTGGAAGGACTGCAGGAGCATGATGGGTTCAGCGCTGTGATCACTAATAATGGCCTTGCTGGACTGCTGGAGTGACCAAGAACAGCTCCGGAGAGCAGGGCGTTCATCTTGGAGAACAGTTTGGGCAACTCTGCACTGATTGCTTTGCAGGCTCAAACCATGTCTCATGAGCATTCCCTGGAGTTTTGCTTCGCGCTGTCCTTTCCCCATGTCCTTCTCTTTTCCTTGAACTCCCCTGCCTTTCTCTGGGTCTGAACCTTCTGTGATAGTCTGGTACTGGGTGCAAGGCACTAGGGGACTTTCTCAGCTACCCAGCAGGGCCTGAAGAGGTGAGGTGCAGGGCCGGGATCCCAGGAGGTAGTCAATGCTCAGGGGACCGGTGGGGACCTGTCTGTGGGTGGCAGGTCCCCAGCCATAAAGATAGGCTGAGGGAAGGAGGGCAAGTGCCCTCCCTGCTCACTGATCAACAAGTGGGGCTTAGAGCAGGGCTCCACTTGAGAGGGCACCTGGGGAACCAGGAGAGTGAATTTGTCAGAACTAGGAACAGGAACCAGGGCAGATCCAGTGGGACAAGCCTGGGGTGGGGTGAAGGCGTCAGTTCAGGATGCCTGGCCCTGGGGCGCAGCAAGGGGCTCAGAGTGCAGTGTGGGTGCTGGGAGCCCCACGGGGGAACTAAGCCTGTTGCAGGGTGTCGTTCCTCTCACATAGCTGGCTGAGACCTTGGTAAGGTTGGAGCCCGCAGGTAGGAGGGAAAACAAGCTCAATCACCTCAGGGAGGGGAGTGTATCACACTTTGGGTTGTTGATGACTTGGCAGGTGCGCCCAGACTAATGTTTCACATTAATACCAAATATTTATTTGGAGTTTTCTCTGTGCCAGGCACTGTGCTATGTGTTTTGAAAACCTTGTCTCACTTAATCTTCACACCAACTCTGCGTGGGAGGTGATGTTATCATCTCTATTTTAGAGACAAGAAAGCAAGGCGTGGGGAACTTTCAGAACACGGCCAAGGCCAAGCAGCTGTAAGTGTGGAGCAACTAGGGCTGCGCCCCTCACCACTGCACAGCACGGCTGCCCGTCCCCAGGGCTCCTTCTCCCTCCCTCTGCTCTCCACTTCACTGTGGCAGTTTGGTGACAGGGGTGGGGGCACTGAGTCATTGTTGTGGATGGGTGGGGAAGACGGGGCTGCTCAGGGCTGAGCTGGCCTGTTCTGCTCTCTCCTCACCCCCAGCTAAGCAGAGCCCGGGGCCCAGTGTCTATAAATTGGGTTGGCCCTCCTGGGGCTGAGAAGCCACCGGAGCTGAGTCACAGAGGATTTCCTTGGGATTAACAATCCTCTGAGGTCCATGGTACCTGGTTGTGGTTGAGGCAGTCAGCTCTTCCAGCCAGGCATTAATCCTAGTGAAATACTTGGTATTTCCAGTCATTCCGGCTGGAATTAAACTTAAATCAAGTCCAAAAATCAAAGCCAGGAGAATGTGAGCAAACCCGCCAAAGAAACCAGGCATCCGGCCTGCTCTGGCTCCACAGACGCTGGCCTCAGGAGCTGCAGGCAGGAGGTGGGCAGAGCACCCTACCACACCCCCAGGCTTCCTGCCACCCCCAGCCCTCCAGATAATAGGCATCTCGGCCAGGTGAGTTGGCAAAGCGAGGTGGCCCAGGGACAGGCGGTCTGGAATGGAATCCTCACTCTGCTGCTTTAAGTCCCTCTGTCCTGGTCACACGTCATATTTGGTGGCAGAGAAGGAGCCCCACTTAGCAGGTAGGATCACAGGCACTACATCCAGTGTGCTTAAACCTGACCCCACCACCCGCTGTGTGATCACTAACCAGTGACCCCTCTGGGCCTCAGCTTCCTCCTTTGAAAAACAAGGACAGTAACAGGTACCTCATTGGTGGTGGTAAGTATTAAATGGGTTAATACATATAAAGAGCTCATAACTGGGCCTGGCATGTCGTGGGCACTGTGTGTTGGCCATTATTATTCTCTGGGTCTCAGGGTCCTCACCTGCAAGACCACCCAGGGCTTTCTTCACGTCAGTGTCCTCTGGCTGTGGGTGCAGCATGAGGCTCCACAGTGAACAAGGCCCTGCCCTAAGGAAGGCACTTGCCCTCCAGGGGAGGCACTGGCTGGACAGCCGGCATTACAGGTCCCACAAGCCACACCCCACCCAGTGGCTGTGCACGTAATGAGTGTGTGTGTATTTGTGCATATGTGTGTGTATATGTGTGTGTGTTTCTGGGTGTGTGTGCGTATATGCATGAGTATGTGTTTGTATATGTACACAGTTGACCCTTGAACAACACAGGGGTTGGAGTGCTAACCCCGTGTGAAGTCAAAAATCCCTGTATAGCTTTTGACTCCCCCTAAACTTAATTACTAATAGCATACTGTTGAACAGAAGCCTTACCAATAACAAACAGTTGATTGACACATATTTTGTATATGTCTTATATACTGTATTCTTACAATAAAGTAAACTAGAGAAAAGAGAATTTTCAGAAAATCATAAGGAAGAGAAAAAATATTTACTATTCATTAAGTGGAAGTGGATAATCATAAAGGTCTCCATCCTCATTGTCTTCATGTTGAGTAGGCTGAGGAGGAGGAGGAGGAGAGGTTGGTCTTGCTGTCTCAGGGGTGGCGGAGATGGAAGAAAATTCTAGTATAAGTGGACCCATGTAATTCAAACCTATGTTCAAAGGTCAACTATATTTGCGTTTGTGCATATGTGTATGTACATGTGCCTATACGTGTGTTTGTATGTCTGCCAGTGTGCATATGTATACACACATGTATATGCATGTATTGGTGTGTCTTGTGTACATGTATATGTATGCATGTGCATATGCATTTGTGTGTGCTGCATGTGTGTCCAGGTATGTGTGTTTGTGTTCATGCATGCATGTATATATACATGTGTGTGAATGTGTGTGTTTGTGTCTACCTATGTCTGTGTATACATATGCATGTGTGTATGCGTGTGAGTTTACCTGGCTGTATGTTTTACATTTGTGTGTGTGTATGTATGTGTGTTTGTGTGTGTACACATGTATGACTATGTACACTTGTGTGTGTGTGTAGGAGTGTGTACACATGTGGGTCTGTGTCTGTGTGCCCATTCGGGTTCTCTGTTGGAATGCAGGCAGGAATGTGCCCCCCCCATCTCCCGCCTTGGCGTGCACCTGTCTCAGTGGACAGTGGAAGTAACCCAAACCCAAGAAGGAGGGATGGGGAAGATGGGGGTGGCACATCAGGAAAGGCACAAAATTGTTTGGGCCAAAGAAATCCAGCAGGATTTGGAGTGGAGGAACTGAAGAATGAAAAGAAGGCCAGTTGCTCTACAGTGGATACTGTACTCTAAGCTCTGGGGCTCTTATGTCACAGACAAAGAAAGAAAAGCTCAGAGAGGTCAAGGAACCTGCCTCAAGTTGTAAGTGGTCAAGCCAGGATTCAAGCACTTGTCTGTCTGACCCACAGGCCTGGGCTCCTCCACCATCCCAGGCTGCCTCTTGGGGGAAGGGAGACAGATGGGGAGAGGGACAGTCACCGGGCCCTCACTCTGCACAGCTCCACGTGTGGGAGGTGCATCCGTGTCCCATGTTGGGGAAGGCACCCGGCTCCAGAGTGAGGAGTTGTCAGTGTCAGGCGCCAAAGAGGGAGACTCCAAAGTGCTGGAGGACAGAGCCCCAGGCCTGGGGTAGGGGAGGAAGTGCTGAGCAGAAGAGAGGCCTGAGGACTCTGGAAGCCAGGCAGGCAGGCAGGCAGGCTCCAGGAGGGCAGTGGGTGGAAGAAAACGGCCTTGGCCTAGACACCGGGGCATTTATATTTTAGCTCTGTTCCAAGATGTATATTTTTGGGCACGTCAAGTCACCTTTCTGAGCCTCAATTTGCACGTCTGCCAAATGTGGCCACTATCCCTACCCAGGCCCAATCCTACCTCATGATAAGAAACAGTTTAGTGTTGGGGTTCAGAGTGAAACCTTTGGTGCCTCTGGAGCGAGCCCCAGCCCCGACCCTCAGCAGCTGTGTGACCTCAGTTTTCTCGTATGTGAAATGGGGTTAACAGTAGTTTGTACCTCATAGGGTCACTGTGAGGGTTGACTCAAATAATGCCTGTGAAACACTCAGAAAAAAGACCTGGAACAAAGAAAGGGGCTAGTAAATATTGGTTCCTATTGATATTGCTATTATTTCATAAGACTGTTGTAAAAATAAAATGAGCTTGCACAGAGGAGACTGCTGAACTGTAGAAAGGTCTGTTGGAAGGGAGGTAGACTGCATCACAGTTTGCAGTGACTCACGCCCTCCTTCCCTTTGAGAGTGACATACATCCTCACCCCACTGACTTTGGGCTTGACCACGTGACATGATTCAGCACACAGAATGTGAAAGGATATGACATGTGCCAGGTCTCAGCAGAAGCTTTCACACCACCACGCTTGCTTTGTCCTCTGTGACAGAATGGTCTGAACAAGATGGGGCAGCTCCTACAGCCTGGGTCTTGGAAAGAGAAGTCAAGGGGCAGAGCCACAGGAGCCACAGCTGATAGCCTCAGTGAGAAATAAATGTTTGCTGTTGGAAGCCACTGAGACTTTGGGGCTGCTTGTTACCACAGCTAGACTGACATATGCAGACAGTATGAAGAAGAAAGGTCTCCAAGGAGGTGTCCTATGACCTACTAGTGAGGAGTGGAGCCATGTCTTGGCAGCTGAAGTCCAGGAGAGGACTGGAGTGGACAAAACACACACCCCCTACACACACAGAAGCCCTTGACATTGTCTGCCGTTTATTTCCATAAGTCACTGTGATGTTCAGCAGGTCCCTGGAGCCAGCTCGGGTTCCCACAGGGTCTCCACTTCCCCACCTCTACCCCAGGAGCTCTTCCCCTGCTCCTGGCCCTAATTCCCGGGTCCTTCCCATTGAGAAAGGCCAAGAAGCCCTTTGCATTGGCTTCTGTTCTGTTTGCTCTCACTTGTGCCATCCTGCTGTGGACAAGAAGGAAGCACGCCAACATCAGCCCCCACCACAGACCAAGGGAAACATTTCCTGGCCTCCGGTTGGCTGTGGTTCCCTTCCCGTGGGTCTTCTTTCCAGAGCCAGGTCTGTAAACTTGGGGAGCAAATGGTTTGTTTCATACTCTGTCCAGCCCAGAAGAGGTTTTCATCAGAGGGCACCCAAGAGGAAGGATCCGAGGACTGTGCCGTGGCCCTGCCCCCGGCCCGTGGTCCTCACAAGTGGTCACAGAGGCTCTGGCTGGCAGACGCGCCATCTTCCTCTTTGGAAGAGGGCTGGGAAAGTTTGCACTTGGAGTGCTCTCCCTCCAGGAGGCAAAGCACACATCTGGCCGCACAGCTCCCTTTCCCCTGCCAGCCATCCCACGTGGGGACTCCAGGCATTTGTTCCATCGTTTCCCCATTTTCTTTCCACCCCATCTAGCTGAGCCTTGGCTGCCGCGCTCATCCCTCCCATCCAGGGAGCCATTCACAGCCTCTTTCTCTTCGTGTCTGCTCCTGGCGCTGACAGGAATTTTCCTGTGGCTTTCTGTGGTCTCCAGTCCTGTAATTTACCACCCAGTGCTCACTGCACTGGAGACTTTCCGGGCAAATTTTGGTCCGTGTGGTGGCTCTGGTAATTGTCACAGAAAGCCTTGGAGAAGCCGCCTCTGCAGCCCTCAGCGACCGACCCCACCCTGCTCGTGGCAGCATGCGCGTTGTCACCGTGCTCGGTGCTTTCAGGGTGCAGGGACCAGAGGCACACTCGGCTCGGCTCGGGGGCTGCCGACAGGACATGTGGAGCGGGGGCTGAGCGCAGGCTGCCTTAATGGGACTGCAGCCCTCGGCATCGGGCACCCTGCCGCCCCTGCTCTCCTGGTGTCTTCATCATCCTGTCACTGGGCTTCTCTCTGGCCCTGCCTCTGCGGTTGCCCCCATCTGTCTCTCTTCCCTCTTCTCTCTGTTTCCTTTGTTTCCTTTTGCTTGTGACGCCCAGCGCTTTGTGGCTTCTGCTGATCGTGGTCTCTAGTGGGCTGGCTCAGCCCTGCTCCCCTCACCCCACTGGAGCCCTCTCGGTGTGGCTGCCTAGAGACTCTCTGGGGGGATGCGGTTGGGCAGTTGCTTCTCTCTGGCACCTAGC
This sequence comes from Daubentonia madagascariensis, assembly GCA_023783475.1. Classification (NCBI taxonomy): domain Eukaryota; kingdom Metazoa; phylum Chordata; class Mammalia; order Primates; family Daubentoniidae; genus Daubentonia; species Daubentonia madagascariensis. The sequence continues at coordinate 2,409,618 of JAKFHU010000913.1, read as the reverse complement.
CCTGGCTGGACAGAGTCCTGTGTCAGGCCACCCCGCAGCTCTCTGGCATCCTCATGACTAGCCCATAGACGGCTCTCTTTGAGTCAGGTGCTGAGGTGCAGACCAGCTGGTTATTTATGGCCCAAGTCACAGGGTCACATGACTCCAGCATGGGGGATAAGGAACTGCCTGTGACTGCTTTGCTTGGAATGGGGTGTGGGTGGGTGGGCACCTATGGTCTCTCCAGCCATCTAATAGCGCTCCACTACATCAGGCCCCGGTCCCCAGCTTGCAAGTCAAGCGTGCCTTTATCTGCCCCACTTAAGACTGGCCCCCTTTCTCCTGTTGTTCAACACACACCACCCCTCCCATAGCCTCTCATGGGTACCCTGGCACCCCCTTTGCAGAATCCATCCACCTTCTACTCAGGCATTCCAGCTGCTCCTCAAAGTTTCCTTCAATCATGCTTCCCTTCCCGGGTGCCTGTTGTTCCTGCCACGGCCATCCTTGCACGTGGCTTGTCCTGCGCCATTTTCCATGTGTCATCCCCACACCATTCCTCAGTGGGGCTGAACCTGGTAAGGGCCACTGTAGGGTGTCGATCCAGCTTCTACAGACACAGAGAGGAGCAAGACAGCAGCTCTGCTTCTGGTGCAGAGATCAGACAGGAACCCAGGAACGGTTCAAGAGTAACAGCAGTATTTGTGAAATCGGATTATGTCACGTCTATGCTTGCATCTACCAGTGATTTCTATTTGTACCAGGAGTCATGCTGAGGCCTCTGTGTGACTGGCAAGCGCCCGCATGGCCCAGCCCTGCTGACTCCTTCAACCTTCTCTCAGGCACACTCCCGGCCCACCCCACTCCATGCCCCTGGCATTTAGTTCCTCAAAAACACCAAACTCTGCCTCTTCAGCTAATGAATAAGTTCCATCCAACAGAGATTGGGCTTTTTGGTTTCTGTGATGCCTGAAATGATGCTTAGGACATGTCCATGTTCAATTAATATTTTTAGATAGATCAGGGACATCTATCTTCTCTGCCCTCAGACATCAGAGCCCCTGGTTCTCGGGCCTTCAGACTCAGCCTGAATTACACCACTGCTTTCCTGGGGCTCCAGCTTGCAGATGGCATATCGTGGGACTTCTTGACCTCCATGACCACGTGAGCCAATTCCTATAATGAATAAATACATGTATCACTTATTGGTTCTGTTTCTCTGGAGAACCCAGACAAATACAGCATCTATCCAAGGGTGCCACACTCTGGTCTTTAGGAGGCAGAAGAACGGCAAGACCCTGGGGCCTGGGCAGGACCTGGAACAGGGGCAGATTATCAGACCAGGGACACAGGATGGTGGCCGTGTCTGTGTGGTGTGGGCTTTACTGTCCAACAGCCCCGGCTCACTTCCCAGCTCTGTCACTTACTAGCTGGCTGAACTTGACTGATCACTTAACATCTCTGCACCCCAGTTTCCTTATCTGTCATATGGAATAATAATGGTCTTACTTGTGATGATTCCCTAAGATAATGCAAGTAGAAGGCACAGCACAATGCCTTCTACAGTAAGTCCTCTGTTAAATATTAACAACTGTTTTGCAATTAATATTGTTAATAAAATAATAATATGTTACACAAACTGGAGGCCTAGAAGGACTCATGCTTGGAGGTTTAGAAACAAGAGCTCAATTGCAGAAAGCGGGTTCCCAAGAGTATGAGCTGGGGCTTGGGCACACGTGGCCTGTGTCTGGGCTCCTTGGTGGCGGCTAAGGCAGGTGAAGTTGTGGCTGAAGAGCTGGGTGGACTAAGCCCACACGTGGTGATCTCGACTCAGCTGTGAGGAGCGGGAGTATCGAGGAGACAATCAGGGCAGGCCGCTGCTGCCAGGGCCCATGATCCGATTCAATGTCTCCACAATCCTTGGTGATGCTTCGGACAGAACATGTGAAGGGAGGCAGCAGGTGAAGCCACTGCCTGCAGCGTGCCTCAGGTTTGGCTGAAGATTCTAGTCACCCTGGTGCTCCCTGTCTGCAGGCTGGGACACATGCAGGGAAACAGTGCATTGAATGACTAAGGTGGCAGTTTTTATCAGTGGGAGATGTTTTCCAGGGTCTCCTATCCCCAGGACAGTTCTTATGCCTCTGCCGAGCGTCCCTGCTTTGTCTGCTTTCTAGAACGGAGGGCTCACCTCGCGGTGGGTACCGGATCACCATGGTGTTGCACTTGTATGAGGTCAGCAGTTGGAAAGGGAATTAACAGTTCTGACTCAGACAAAGCCAAGAGCAAGCCTGGGCCCTACCTGCTTCTAAGCAGTGGGTTCTTGGGCCATTTCTGAGCTTCCCTGGGCTGTTTGTGTGTCTGAAAAATGGCGATAATTCTTGTTAAGTCCTTGGTTTGAAAGTTCAGTAAATGTTAGCTAGTTATTTAAATTCACGAGAAAGCTGTTGCATAGGTGATCACATTTCACCCTCGCAGTAAACCTGTAATACGGACGAGGCAGTCTTTACTACCTTCGTTTTTCAGAGGGAGTGAGGGTTCAGAGAGGTCATGTGGTGGGCTGCGTGGCACACCGCCCAGGTCTTCCCACCCAGAAGCTTGTGCTCCGTTCCCTCTGCCAGGGACTCCCAAAGAATCCCGCTGACTGCTTAAGATTCTAGTTCAGAAGGTGTGAGGTGGTTCAAGAAGTGATCTTTTTAACAGTCACCCCAGCCGGCAACCTAGGAGCATTCCTAGAGCTGGTGCTGGATGGGCAGAGGCTCTGCCCACCTCCTGTGGCTCCCAGCCAAGGCTGTTACACCCAAGTCCCTCAGGCAAAAAGGAACAAAACAGGTGGCACTGTGTAAACAGTAGAAACTTCTCGAAGAAGGGGTCTGCTTCCCTCCAGGCCTCCACATTAAGCTCCAAGAAAGTAGGGGGAAAGGGAGTGCCAGGGGATGTCCCCACCCTTGAAAAGGTGCTAGTCTTCAAGAGTGGCAGTTCTGGAGCCACACGGCCTGGGCTGGAGTCCTGGGTCTCCGGCTTACTAGCCCTGTGGCTCCAATAAGTCATGTAATCTTGCTCCCCTCGCTTTTCCCAGATGAAACAGTAGATCCTACCTTCAGGAAATAGCCCTTGGTACACCTCCCAGATACAGCAACCACTTAATAATTGTCAGCTGTTGTTATGAATGTCACTACCTGAGTAGCAACCACTCCTCGTTTTCAGCTGCCACTTCTCCCGTCTGTGGCCAGATTCAGCCAGGAGGAAACAGGCACAAGGACGAGTGTGGAGAGGAGGCAAACCCAACAGAAAATTTGGGTCAGCTTTGCTCAAAAGGCCCTGTCATCCCCCACACCCAAAGCCTGTCCTCAAACCAGTATGACGAGGGGCCCACTGAGGCAGGCCAGATGAAGGGACAAGCTGCCTTCCCAGGTCAGGCCCTTAACCTCTGGCTGACATTGACACGTGCCACCATGGAAATGACGGCCACTAAGAAGCCAGCCCTGCTCTCCTGGACAAGAACATGCACTGCAGGGTGGGGCGTGGTGTGTGGTGCAGACACGTGGCTGCTTGGCCTCCTTAGAGCTGTGTCTCCCGCACAAGATGCCAAAGAAGCTGGGACTCTGTCAGTGCAGTGGCAAAAGGCACAGGTCAGGTCACTGTTTGGCGGCTTGTAACCAAACAAATGGGTGCCCGGAGGAGCTGTCCATTTTCCCCCTTACTATCCTGGTGTCAGGAAGACTTGGATAATGTTTTTGGTGCTGGAAACTATGTCCTCATTTTGGGCTTTCTCCATTACCACCAACCCTGCTCCTCTTGGATAGCTGCCCTGGGGAATTTGTTCAGCACAAAACAAATAAAAATGTATTTCATATTGGATCATTGGCAGCAAGGATGGGTTCTAACTGCCCTCTAGCCTGTTAAACTAGAACCAAGACCAAGCATCATTCCATGGAACCCCCCACCCAAACATACAAACCATAGGCCGGAAGGGCCACGGGACTGAGGGATAACCCCTCGCTGTGTGATGGGAACTTCAAAACTCAGAGAGGAGAAGCAACTTGCCCAAGGTCACACAGCATATTAGAGAGAGCCAAGACTGGCACTCACATCTCTGAATCTTTTTCTACTTGAGTCCCTCAGCTAGTTTTGTGTGGGATGGATATAATTCTTGGATGTTTTCCAGAGCTTTAAGCTTAATGAGGCAGAAGCTAGTTTACCTTGAATTCTAATTATTAGAAATACCCGTTTAGGGATTTTCAGATACAAAGATAATCATTATTCATAATAAAGACAACAGAGCTTTGTAAAATTTTAGAGTAATTTTCTAATCTCCAAAGATTAAATTATGTTTAGTGAAGTTTGGGAATTGCCAGATGCTCAGTACAAAGTAGCCATCTTCAAACATTAATGTGCATAAAATCAGCTAAGCAACTAATTTGTACCATTTCTCAGTGAGCCTGGATATTTGACCACATAGAATATCCTATTTCTCCAATGGCTGGATGTCAGTTCTTGGAATACTACTAGAAAAACCAGAAGTCTAAGACCTAAAAGTACCCATGTCAGCTGCATGAGTTGTGTGTACAGCTGGGATGTCAGTGCGGGGGACATGCTCCAGGCTGTTCTGTTTGGAGGTGAACAGGCGTGGACAGGGCAGACAGGCCCAGGGAGCACAGGCAGAGGGCTCCAGGGAGAGGGCTTGTCCAGTTGAAAGAGAAAGAAGGAGGCTGTGAGTATGCCTGGGGTGGGGGCACGTAGGGTTATCTTGTTTATCGATGAAGATTCTAAATGGAACAGCCTAAGCTGGCATTTCTTTAGGACATTAGAATTAACGTTCATCCCTGCAAAAGGTGTCCCTTGACCAGTATAGTCCTGCAAGTGAGTTTTCATACTTTATCATTCATGGCACCCTTTCCAGGTTGTAATAATCATAACACCACTAGTTATCACCATGCACTGAGAGCAGCACCTCATATCACTTATTCTTCCCAGTGGCTCAATGAGGTTGATATTCTTATTCCCATTTCTCAAAAGAGGAAACTAAGGCATAGGGAGATTAAAGAACTTGCCAAAGGCTACACAGCCGGCAAGTGGCAGAGCTGGGCTGTGAAGCCATACCTGCCTGACACCAAAACCTTCATCTTAGACTAAGTTCTTAAAGTGTGGTCCTTGGTCACGTGGGTAGGAACGACCAGGTGTGCTTGTCAAAATCAAAGACCCCTGGGTCCCACCCCAGAACTACAGAATAGGAGCCTCTGGGGTTGGGACATGGGAATGTGCCTCTAGAACAAGTGCCCCAGGTGGTTCCAATGGTCTCAAAGTCTGAAGAACAATGTCTTAAATGAAGGAATAAACTTAATGCCCATGGATGGGAGCCTTCTCTTGGCCCTTCAGGTCAAGACCCAGGGGAAGGGCTTCCTCCCTGGGAACCCAGTGCTGTTTCCAATCTGGGAGACACATCTCTTCCCGGGGTGACACCAGGACTGATCCAACCTTGGGTACGACACCCTCCCCCATTCCTGGGCAGCCTCTTCCCCATTGTAGGTCTTCAGTTTAGATACGGTGCAATGATCACAGCCTCTTATCTCACGCTCTTAAGGTGGGGCATCCCCTGACTGCTGTGACTTCTAGCTATCCGTGCTGTCTTGCCCTCCACCCATCTCCCCCAATTAGAAAGAACAAGGGGGAGGTGTCACCTCACCCAGGTTTACCTGACAGCTCAGAAACAGGTTTTCTAAACACTGAGCAGGAAATTTACACCCCCAGAGGCCAGGCCACAACAGGCAGCTTACCCTCTGCTTTAGCTAATTTGGCCCAAATTAGGGCCAAAGTGCTTGCAAAACCTTCCCTGTACAGTCTGCAAGCACCAGGCCTGTGATTATTTTAGACTCTTTCATACAAAAACAAACCCTTTGGGAGACAGGCTATGACAGCTCACAGATTCTAATAGCACAATAGTCCCTTTTGCTTTGGGAACCTCACCAGCTTGATGGGAGAGGATCTTTGGCCTGGGATGGCTCTGCCCAAAATAAGACAATGAGAAAGGAGGGAGGGAGAAGCCCTTAGCAAGAAGCTCAAGCCTAGTTATAGCTGTGTCACACTGCTGCTTGTAGATAAAGATGTGGCACTTCTGCCTTCTGTCCCTGTAGCTGATGGCTCAATCCATCTGTGAGCCCAGGCTCTTGGCTTCCCTTCTGCTGAGGGAAGAGTCCCTGGGCTATAACTCGAGCACCTGTGCCTTAGTCTGCACCCTTTGATCCCACCCCTATGCCTCAACTGAGCACATCTGGCCCAGGGACAGTCAACCTAGAAGTTTCCTGAGAGAAGCTGCATGCTCAAATAATGTTGCTGGTACCAACTTCCCCACTGGATTCTCTCTAGGAGTTTGAATTTTAGATAGCAAAGAAGTTGAAAATTTGTAGTGGGAGAAGACTTTAGAAAGAGAGTAGTCAAGTCTCATTAATTATCAGAAATCATTAATCTGCTCCTGAGACAGCAATGAGAAAAATGGTTTCCTAGAGCTACACAAGACATTTTAGTCACCAAGTTAGGTCCTGGGCACTGTGCCGTCAGCTTTCCCTTGACTTTGCCCGGGGTCCCCGTGAGACTCCTGTCTCCTCGTTACCCCAACAACTTTCAGAAACATCTTTATTACCCGAAGCCAACGGCAAGAGCTTATTTTGTCTCAACCTGAGGTAGAGCTCTTTCCAGCTCTGTTCCTCATTGCAGTGGTGGCTGGTGGCCTCAGGTCCCCAAAAGAGGAAGAAAACAGAGATTCACGAGGCACTGTGATGGGGCAGACACTTTCATATGTCACATGGATTATTTTATGTAACCCTCATGGTCATTCCGAGAGTCAGGGAGGGTGATCCCTACTTTAGGGATGAGGAACCTGAGGTCCCACAGAACGACACTGTATCTTAGACTCTCAGATGCATTCTCAGCCCAGCTCTTGGTGTGTAGTGTAGACGATGATCAGCGCGGACTTGCCCTGTGTTTCTCTGATGCAATTTCTATACTGAAAACAAAAACAAAAAAGAAACAAAATCAACATCAATGTCTTCCCTGCAGGCCCTGGAGGCCACCTGGCAGACAGCCCCTGTGACCTTCCTGCGGGCAGAGCAGCCTTGACTGTGAGGGAGTGAGCAATAGCTAGTCAGAGCCCCTCACTTCTCAATGTGAGGGTCTCTGAATAGCCTCCTACCTCAGCTCCATTCTCTGCCAAGAGCTGCACATCAGGCTGGAAGGGGCCCTGAAGATCTTCTGGAACGTTCCCTCCTTTTTCAGGAGAGGAAACTAAGTCCCAGGGAAGGAAGTCTCTTGGATAATACTAGCGGACATTTTTTGAAAACTTCGTGTTTGCCTTACACCCACAGTACACGAATTAACTCACTTAATCCTCACAATATCCTGATGAGAGAGGTACCCTCATTATCACCATTTTATTATCTTGAGATAAGGAAGTTGAGGCTTATCAAGGCCAAATAACTTGCCCAGAGGGACAGGCAGAATTGGGACTTGAACCCAGCAAGTCTGACCTTCCTACCACCATGGGACCTGCTGCATTTGCTCTCCTTGAGACCTGGAACATGTGGCGGCATAAATGACTATCACAGTGCATGTGGGGCTGCTCTTTTAGGCCTCCGTTTTCCTCGACACTTGAGAAACTTCAAATGTTGAAGCTAAAGTTTCTATTGCTTGGTTACCACACAGTGAAACAGGGAGGAAAGGTTTATTTGGAAAGAGAAATAAAACCATTATAGGAAATACCTATATGGAAGGTAGAGTAGGGGGACTTTGGGTCAAGGAAGACTTTCTTGGAAGTTCGGCTTCAGTGTGGATGACGTAAAATCAGGGTTGTCCTTAAATTGTCAGATGTGATGCTTTGTGTTGAGTCAACATGACAGTTCTGTTTTTTCTCTATGTGACAGTATTTAAATTGGAAAAAAGTTATTTAATTATATCAGATGCTCTTGGTTGCTAAGTATGAGGAAATATAATTAAACTGGCTAAAACACTTATGGGAAGCTGGGCTGTGAGCTCCTGAAAGAGAAGAGTCTGGGGAAGTGTGGTCATCTGGCTTCGTTGTTGTCCTTGAGTCTTTAGCTCTGCCCTTGCCAGTGTGTAGACGTCATCATACACTGGCTTCTCTCACAGCGGCAAGACAACAGCAGTCATGCCAGGACTACCTCTCTATACCATCCTGTCCAGACAAAGATGAACGCTCTTTGCTTCTCTTCCTCCAACCTACAGGTGTGAGGTGCCTGCTCACCCCTGAATGATCACAGGGCAAGGGGATGGAATTACACTGATGGGCTTAGGCCAGTGGGGACCTGGCCCCAGGGCTGGGGGTGTCAATCCTACTCATGCAGTATGGTGGCTCCCCAGTTAGGGAAGGAGAAATAAATGCACGGCACCAGCCTGGAATGCCTACTACATGCATTTTCCTATTTCCTTTTCACTTTTAAATAAGAAGCACCAATTATTTTATACCATACCTAGTGCTAGATTCCAGCCTGTCTCCATGAGTGGCTAAAATGCATTTGCTACAATTCCCAACATCTATTAACTACAAAGCAATTACTGTTACTTATTCCCCATTTCACAGACTGAAAAAACTAGGGCATATGGTGAGCATGTTTTATAATTCTTGACAAATAGTTAAAATTATACTCTTCTACTGAAAAGTGGAAAACCTTAAACTTTCACTCTCTCTCACAAATGAAATGATAAATATTACTGTTGCAGTCTTCAAACTGGCAAACTAGATACTCTCAATTCCCCTGGAGAATTTCAAACCCTAACCTGATGTGCACTTGGCCCAGGGGTCTTGGACCAGCAGGGCCATCCTGGCCATCAGTGAGCCCATGAGGCGGCCAGGGGCAGGCTTGCCCACAGCCCACCTGGAGCCACCCTCCCTAAAGCCAAGAGAATGAGCCAGATGACCTCTCTGGGTTGTTTTGAGCTCTGTGATTTTCTAGTGTAGAATCTGCTTTATATTCTCCCATGATTTAGGCAAGGAAACTAGCCATAAACAATTTGATCCCATAATCAAATGGGATACCCGTGCTCTGAACCGCCCCAGGAAAGGAGTAGTACAGTGGTTCTCAGACTTTTTGGTCTTTGGACCCCTTTATACATTTACAAATTATTTAGAATACAAAGAGTTTTTTTAATGTAAGTTATATCCATGGTTATTTACTGTGTTGGAAACTCATAAGAAGTGCACTGGGACAACCTTCTGACTCTGCTGGGTCTCAGGAGGCTGACTCCGAGGGTCTGCACCAACCTGACTTCTGGTTGGGTTCCACCAATGGGAGACACAGGCAGGAGATCAGAGGCCAAGAAGGGCAAGAAGAGCAAGAATTCAGGTGTTGTTCCTCTGGCTCCCTCCCTGCTGGGAGCAGATTAATGGTGGCCACATTCTTCAACCAAAGGCCGCAGCTCAGCCCTCTCTTAGCTATAGCAACTTTCTTCAGGTTCTGGTAACTTCCTTCTTCTCATCCCTTCTGGCCTAGGGTGGAAGTGGCTCCCCACTTGTTGCCAACCCTATGGGGCTTCCCCATCCCTTGTTAAGATTTCCCTGAACATTAACCCTCACTAAGCTCTTCTCAATAACCCTGTTCCAGTGTGCCATCCATTTCCCTGGAGACCCTGACTGAGACAGGAATAGAGTATGTACGTGTGAGTGTGTCCATACACACACATACAGGAATGTGGAATGGTAAACACCAACATATTAATAGGATTGGTGCTGTGGGATTAGTCAGGATTTATTTCTTCCTTTTGCTTCCCTGCATTTTCTGATTTTTTTTTGCAATGCAATATGTATTTATGTAAAAATTGTTTAAGAAATAAGTAAAGGTTCACAGATTTTAAAAACGCATTGTTTGAATATTAATGAGATTTAAGCTCGTTGCAATATAGAAGGCTCAGGCAGATCCTTTAGGGACAGATTGGCTTTGACGTACTTGGGTGGTGGATGACTAATGAAGGACATGACCCCCCCGATGTCATGAGCATTAATGAGATAAACACCTGCAGCTAGGAATTCTTAACATGGTTAAAAAGAAAATGGGAAGCCCATTATTGTTCCTTAGCTTTGGAAAGTCCCTTTCACCTTGGCTGCCCTGAATCTTGCTGCCGGCCTGACTATGCTATAACCACACCAGGTGCAGAATAGAAGCAAGAGGGCAAGTCTACCACAAGACAGGAGGGTGGCTCAGCCTGGTGGTTTTCAAGTTTCAGTGTGGATAGAATCATTTGAGGGTGTGTAAGTGCAGATTCCAAGGCAGATTCCCAAATGTTCTGATTCAGTAGGGCAGAGATGGGGCCCAGGAATCTGCATTTTAAAGAAGCTGGTCCTCCTTGCTCCCCACACACATACACATCATGAGGGATATAGGGGCAACAGAATTTTGGGTGCAAGTCCTGTCTTCCCTTTCTCCCTGGATCATCCAGTGAAGGAGTGAGGCGAGGAGGAGAGACGGAGGGGGTGAGGAGCAGGAGCGGCCTAAGGCAACGGCATCGCCAGAGCAAACCCACACCAGGACATGAAACCCGACTGGAAGTGACTCGAACCCTGGGTGATCGCACTGGCTTGTAACTCATGCCCTGTTGCTTTTATTGATTCTCGTTTACATTGCCTTCTTTCTGATTATTGTATCAGTATTTGATGACTTGTGACGCTGAGCAATTTCGGCTGCTGAGCAAACAGTCGTTCCCTCTCGGTAAATCCGCCTGTTACACAAGCGCCAGCTCTGGGACACTGTCATTATATGCAGCCAACCCCAGGAGGGCGCGCCGCACACTACCCGCCCACTTAGCTCCTGGAGCACTGAGCTGCCAGGAAGGTCTTTTTTCTTTACAGGATGGGATTTACTTTGCCAGAGGGAAGAAGCAACAGCGAAGTGATGACATACATCAACGAACCAGGAATGGAACCTGGGACTGGAGGGAGGGCTGGTTATCCAAGGCCTCTTTCTTTTTCTTTTTCTGTTTCTTTTCCATCAAACATTCACTGAGTGCCTATTCTAAAAATTTGGAAGAGGAAAAGTGTCACCTGGCCAAGAGCAGAAAGTATTGGCGGGGCGAGGCCAGCTAGATGGTCTCCATCCTAGAAAACTTCTCAAGAATCCATTTTCCTGGCCTTCAGATTCATAGGCTTCAGAACCTTGTCTGCATCAGTGTCCCAGAGCTAGTTGGATTAAAGGATGCTGATTCGTTCAAGTGATGGTTGCAGGAGACTGATGTGTAAGGCTGGAAGGGAGATGTACGTGTTCTGGCTGTCCAGCATGTGAACTGCCTTCCTCTGTTTGGAGAATCCTCTACCTTAAGAGGTAGTGCCTACTTCCCAGAGTTAACACTGAAAATATCAGATAATCTGTCTCCCAGGCTTTGTTGCAGCCAAGGCTTGGCCACACCATCTGGGCTCTGCTGATTAGATGTACCCACCCGCTTGTGATTTCAAATCAGAAACTAGTGGTGGGTAGAAGCAGAGACACAGCAACACAAAGACTCCCATTATCTATGGGTGGCAGCAGTGGTGGTAGAGACGATTATATCTACTTTCAAGAGGCAGCAGCGTCAATATTTGCTGCCTATGTCTATGGTGACTTCGTGGTGTCTTCCCTGGACCAGTTCTGCAATATGATTTTTAGGCCTTGTTCCTGCTAGCAGAGCCAATTGGCTAAATTCTCCAGCTACTCTGTTGACCCTGTGGACTCCCCAGTATCTTTTAAATAAGTTCCCTTTTGCTTAAATCAACTGGAGTCATTTTTGATTGCTTAGAAGTAAGAATCCAGACAATACAAGGACTGGAAGACCAATGTATGAACACTGAGAACTACACCTGTTAGGGGAGTTGGATGTTCCTGGCAGTCGGGCATCCTCTTCCTCTGGCAAGCCATATGGGAACAGCAGGAGTCTCTTCCCCAACAGGAATGGACTCTCGTGTTGGGAGCTTCAGGCATTGTAGCAGGCTGGTGAGAGTGACATACTGGGCCTAAATATAAGGCAGGTTCAGAGTGGACCCAGTGGTTGGCCATGAGATATGAAATGATCAATTAACAATTTACACTTTCATGGAATCCCTTTTCCCAGAAGGGAGATTTGGAAAACATTAATCCTCAGATAAGAAATCTGGGGCCCTAGAAGTGAAGGTAGCCACCACAAGGTGTGGAGAATTTACCCTCCTTTGCTCTCATCCGACTCGCTAGCCAAGCCATCCTGACAGTAAAATGAGAAAAGGGGACATGGTTGGCAAAGAGATGCACCTTGTGAATGGGGCAACTGCTTTCACACGTATACCCTGCTTCATTTGATCTGCACACAACTCTGTGAAGCAGGTAGACTCATTGCTATTATCATTTCCATTTTTGGATTAGGAAGCTGAGACTCAGAGAGGTTGAGTCATTTGTCCAAGGTTATGCTTGGGCAGGGGATATATCCTTGACAGGGATATAGACATCTGACTCAACCCTATATCCTTTCTCCAGGGACTGTCAGGGAGGTGGGCAGGAAAGGAGTCTAGAGATACCTGGGATGGAGGGATGAAGTCAGCACTGCTTATCTTTGGCATCCTCTTTTCTCTGGCACTACCACCATCACCCCCTTCCTCTTTCTAGACCCCATCCCACCCCCTTCACGCTGCCCTGGCAGTGGTGCCTCACTGCCATGCTAGGTTTGAGCCCGCTGCCATAGCCGTACCCAAAGATGCAGCCCCTTTCCCCCTTCCTGTTCCATCAAATTGGACCAGTCCTAGGTTCTGTTAATTCTGGACTTTGCTCCAAACAAAACTTATACCATCTCATTCCAAACCTAGTTCTCTCTATGCAACACCCAAGAAAAACATTGGCCTGAAGAAGCCAGAGAGGAGAGAGGGATTTACTGGTAAGAGTCCTAGGTGGGAACTAGAAAGGCAAGTCATGTCTTTCCAGAGACTCACTAGGATGTAGACAAGGGCACTGTGGTGGTTTTAAAATATGCCCACCGATGCTTTGATGTCCCTTTGTTTCTTGATCTGTATGCTAGTGACACGGGTTTGTTCAGTTTGTGAAATTCATTGAGCTGTGCATTTCTCTCTATATATGTTATTTATATATATCCATAAAAATTTTACTTAAAAATCATTTTAAGAAAGATGAGAAACTCTCACTGAATGGATGCGGGGGAGCACAGTTTGGGAGATGTCCACGATTGTAGCTCTGACACGGGCAGTGCATGGGCAATATATATAGCCAAAGTGTTGTACCCCCATAATATTCTGAAATAAAAAAATAAATAAAAAAAAAGAAAGATGAGATATTTACAGGAGGGCATTTGAGTAAACATTTATAATGGTGATCCACCTTAAGATAAAGTAATATAAAAATTCAAGACTTGAGAAACCACTCAAAGAAACTGATAAATCAGGGGATAACTAGGCATTATACACAGGGTCTTTCTTGCTTTACAAAAGGACTGTGGTAGAACTTCTCTGTTTCTCTGGAGTCCTTAAAATAAGATTCTATTGAGACATAAAACTTTTTCAGAATCATTGCTACAAGTGAGGCACACCTGCATTCGTCTGTCTTTTTTCCCTCTCTCAGTTTTCCTAGGTATAAATCAGTGAATCACTCAGAGTGCAAAGGTGTTTAAACCATTTTGATTGGATGTGCTCCAGCAGGGGCTGGATTTGGCAAAAAGGAGGTCCAATCATCTGGAAGAACAGTTTCAATATCTGGTTATATGTGCAATGGGTAGGACCTGGTGACTTCCTAAGACTTCTTCCAGCTCCAGGATGCCAGTTTTATGAGGTAGAAAGAACACAGTGTATTAAAAAAAAAAAAAAAAGAAAAAGCTGAAACAAAATTCTAGAAAAGTCAATTAATGCCCCAGGAACAAAAAAAAAGGGCCCAAGGAAAAATGTATGCACATGAATGAATAATGAATTTCTTTTCTGGCTCTTAGCTCTCCTCTCTTCCCCACCATAGAATTGCCTAATTTTGTTTAGAAGTTGAACATAATTTTACCTAAGAAGAGTGGAACTAAACCATGCTACATAAATCAAATTCTGTGTTATGAATTTTTGCCCTGTGTTCTACCTTGAGGCTACCTGTGCTAATGTATCCATGAGGCAATGAAAAAGTAGAAAGGGTCCAAAGGCCAATTAGTTTTATTGTGATTGGAGGTTTACCGGAGGATGGTTAAGTTACTTGCCCAAGGCCTAACAGATAGTGAAAGCCAAAACAATCAAGTTCTTAGAAGAAAACAAAGGAGATCATCTTTATGGCTTTAGGATAGGCAGAGATTTCTTAAACAGGACATAAAAAACACTAGTCATAAAAGATAAGATTAAAGCATTGGACTTCCTTAAAATTAAGAAATTTCTGTTCATTGAAAGATAACATGAAAACAATAAAAAGTAAGTCACAGATTGGGAAAAGATATTTGTAATAGCTATATTGGAAAAGGACTCATATCCAGAGCATGTAAAAAAACTCTCATAGATCATTTAAGACAGATAACTCCCCACAAATGGGCGAAAGACTTGAACAAACTCTTCACTAAAAGGATATCAAAATGGATGATAAGCATCTGAAAGTTGCTCTACATCACTGATTATCAGAGAAATACAAATTTAAATCACAACAAAAGTCACACTCTTTTTTAAATTAAAAAGACTGGCAATAGTGGCAAAGATGTAGAGCTACCAGAAATCTCCTATTACTGCTTGGAAAATAAATTGTTATACTACTTTGGAAAACTCTTAGGCAGTGTATTTAAAGCTTAATATGTGTATACTCTATGAGCCAGGAATTCCAATCTTGGGTATATACATAAATGAATGCTATGCCCACCAAAAGACATGTTTGCAGCAGTTCATTCATGAAAGGCAAAAGCTTGAAGCAACTCAAATATCCACCAACTGTAAAATGAGTACAGAAGTTGTTGAATATTTATATAATGAAGTAATACACAGTAGTGAAAAAAGAATGAACCATTGTTACACACAATGTGGCTGAATCTCATAGACATACTGTTGAGAGAAGCCAGACACAAAAATAGTACACATACCATGTATTTCATCCTTATCAAGTTCAAACATTGGCAAAACTAATCTACGGTGACAGCGGTCAGAAGAGTGGTTACCCTTGTGGGATATTGAACGGAAAGGGACATGAACAAGATGGAAAGGTTCTATATTTTGATCTGGCAGCAGTTACAAGGTGTGTGCATATGTAAAAATTTATCATTTTTCACACTTTAGATCTGTGCACTTTACTGAATGTTATACTTCAAAAAGAAAAAAAAAAATTAGACCATTTGTCCTGATTTTGTGTCCCACAATTGAGTCACTGTGGCTTTCCCTATAAGCGCTCATACTGATGTCCTATCCCATTAAAGTTCCTGGAGACTCCCCTCCCCCTCATCAGGAAGGACATATATTTGAGAACTCTTTACTGCCCAGCAGACACTAAGAACCACACTTATTTCAATACTGCATCTGGGAAGTACCCTTTTCTCCAGCACCTAATAGAGAACCAATACAAGTTCAATAAATGTTTATTGATAAATAACAATGGCTACCATTAGATACAAATAGCATTTGCCACACACTTTATAACAGGTACTACACTAATTAATTACTTTCCATGTATTTTCTTAATAGTTATATAACCCTACACCGGAGGTTTATGGAGGGCTGGTTAAGTTATTGGCCCAAAGCCGTAGAGTTTAAGTGGTGAATGGAGATCTCAATTCTGGTTAGTATGAATTCAGAACCTGGGCTGTAAACCACTTGCTATGGAACGAATGGATGGTGTCCAAACCCCGACTGCATGTTATATAACATACTCGACTAAGTCCTGTGGCATTCTGAGTAGGGATGAAGCTGTGATGGTTGCCAACATCGGTGATGGACTCCCCGCGGCCCTTAGTCTCACTAACTGCACACAGGTGGTCCCTGGGGCCAGCGAACCAACTGCGCTCTTTCCCCAAAGACCACGCCTTAACCTCCAGCTAATTTGCTTGGGGAATCAGAAAGGTTCCCAGGACCCAGAAACCATAGTTTTTTCCGACTTCAAAAAAACACGCCGGAGGTAGGCATGGGCCTTTCACTCCCCATTCCTGGAGAGAGGAAGAACCAGCGCGAAAATCCCCGGAGAAGCAGAAGAAAAACAGGCCTGCGAGGGAGCAGGTTAGAGACGGGGAAAGCTTGGAGGGGTGGAGTTATGCGATAGGAGTGGCAGAAAAGCTTGTAAAGTATAAAGGTGTGTCCCAGTAACTCCGAAGTTAAGTGGGTGTCGATGCAGCCCTCTCTATTGCGCTTGCGCAATACTACCTCCTTGTGCACGCCCGCCCCTTCCCGCGCTGAAGATTTACTCGTCTCTCGGCAACCATTCACCCGAAGAGCCAATCAGAGTGCACCTTTCGCCCCCGCCCCCCGCCGTCAGCGCCGGGGCGGAAGGATCCCGTGGGGACTGGCTCCGCCCCACCCCGCCCCTGGCTCCCCCGGGAGGGCAGGCTTTGGGGCGGGGACGGGGGGGCGGGGACGGGGCGGGGGCGTGGTCCTGCCGTATAAGAACGGAGGGGGCGGCGGCGGGACGGCTCACTTGGTGCCGCTGTCTGGGGGCTGTAGTGACCGAGCCGCTCCTCCTGGGGGCTGCCCACGCCAAGGACCTCCCTCTGTCACCTCCTCTTCCACCGCCCAGGTGAGTTCACAATCCCCTCCTCTAAAGGTGTGAGGATGCGGCGGCGGCGGCCCCAGTGAGCCGCGCGCTCTGCCCTCGAGGGTCTGTCCCCGCCGAGCGGTGCTCAAGTCTTTGCGGAGCCTGGTCTGGGGAACGAGGCCCGGAGGGGAGGTGCGGACAGGTGCCAGGACGCAGTGCTCCTTTCCCCTCCTGCTCCCGCGACGACCCCCGCCCTTTACACACGCGCCCCCGAGGGCCAGAAGAGACGCTCCAAGAGGGAGCTACAACTTTCCAGAGTCTTGGGCCCGGGCTTGGCAAACTTCAGCGAGTTCCTGCTCTGCGCCTCCAGCGGGGCTGCGCGCTGGCCGGGCGCAGGCGTGGCGTCCGAAGAGTGTGATGGGCGCCTTCAGCTCCTTGCCTGGATCAGACGGCGCCCCCCGCCGCCCCTTCCGTGCTTGCAGTCTCTTCGGCTCGCGGGCGCGCGCGCCTCCGCCAGCCGACCGAGTGCGGATTCGAATTCGGCGGTTTCACAAGGCGCAGTTGGAGGCGCAGGGGTCAGGGGCTTGTATCTGGCCGGGGAGGGGAGGGGCGCTTCCAAGGCTCATTGCCTAGGCCTGGGTTTTAAGGAGAAAGGCGGAGATCCTTAAATTTTCGTGCACTCACACTCGACTGAGGACACCCTGAGCAGCACAGTGATCCAAGAGAGTGACTTGTGCGCTGAGCGTCTCGGAAACTTCTCGGGAATCCGGAGTCTGTGAAACCTGGTTCCTCCCCTATTTGGAATGGAACTTGCTTACCGCGTAGGTTAAAAGCCATGACCGGTCAGTTGACTCGGATAGCGGTGCGGCTGGTGGCTGAGAGGCGCGGCTGCCCCAGGAGGTGTCCCAGTCCGGGGACTCCTTTCGCACTGGTCACGAGGCAGGAGGGAGCGGGGTGGGAGTGGAGTCGGAGGAGGGTGACGAACCTTAAGAGTACCTGTTGGTAGCCTGCACATCTAAACGCCGGAACACCGGCGGACGAGAAAACCAAACAGCGCTACCTCCAAGTAAGGGGGTAGGACTGGAAAAATGCCCGGCGAGTTTCTCTGAAGAACCCAAGTCCTCAGGGAAACTGATTGTTAGGGCTGGACCCCGCGGGAGGGATCATCTCAGCCCCCGCTCCCTCCCCTTTTTGTCCGGAGCCGGGCTTCTGCAGGGCTCTGACCAGTTGCTTGTCTTAAGTAGGAACCTGCTTCCTTTTTAACGTTTTCTGTTTTTTTTTATGGAGGTATAACGTGCACACAATGAAATGCTTAAAGTGCACTTATAGTAAGTAAAAGACTGTGTAGGTAGTCGTTTGTATTGTGACAACTTGTTCTTCGGGATACTTGGTGGGTGGGTAGGGAGACTGCACCAGCCCAGGAAATAAAGTTAAGGTGATTAAATCCTCCTAAAGTAGACTCCTGGCTGGCCCAGCTGCCCTCCAGCGGGATGAGGGTGGCCATTGTTGGCTCCACCAACCTTTCAATCTGAGTACCGTGGCCAGGAAACGAGTCAGGCAGCTGGGAGGGTGGCAGGAGAGCATACTGAGGTAGTAGACCTGCCCCATTGGACCCTACGGTTGAAGGGGGTGGGGCGGGGACTAAAGAACCCTGACTTTTCTCTTGGCTTTCAGGGAAGTGGTCTGAGCTGCACCAGCAGTGGTTCTGTCCTTTGGCATTCTTGTTTGTGAAGATGGGAAACTTAATATCTCTGGAGTCAAGCTTAGTTGACTTCAGATGCCTGAAACCATGTCTCTTAAGGTATACCCATAGCTTTAGAGTACATATATTCTCAATAAAGAGTTTTTAGAGGATTTTGGTATATTGTATAAAATTGTTCAGGTAGTTATGGGTTTTTTTTTTTAAATTTCTCTGCCAGGAGGCCTCTAAGTTGTTAACAAAACAAAGGTCCCTAATTTCTTAACTTTAGTGAGTGTACCTAGAACTAATAGCTACACTCTTTATGCTGAGTTTCTTCTGCAATACTTACTTTGTATCAAGAGATTAAATCCTCTGAAGGAAAGGATTTTGCTCTTAGCGTGTTTGTGAGAATGAATGTGACTTAGTCGAGCACCAGTGGCTGTCCCTACTTAGTTCTGTAGTTCTGTGAGTACAAGTAGTCACTTGAATCTCATCCCGGGTTCCAGAAGCCCTCTCCCACCCACCTCTGTCTCCCAGTACTGCACACGCTTAGGCTTCATCCCCCAGCGTTCAAGGCTGGGGCAGATTATGCACATCTTTGCAGTACCCATCAGAGAACAGAGAATTCCTCGTACTTCTAAAAGTCCAAGGAACAGTGGGGCAATAAAGATAACTTAAAAGTGGACTGTAGTGCCCTTGTTCTCACAGTACCATTAACCAGACACATTTGATACAAAACTAGAAAACTACCTTAACATTTTTTTTTTTTTTTTTTACTGCTCAAGTAAGTAAAATAGTACCTTGTCTTCATGTTTCATCTATGCTGTGTTGTGTTCATGGAGTCACCCAAGGGCTCTGAGTGGATACGTTAAACCTTTTCTGCATAACCAAGAGAAGTTGCGGAAGCCCAAGACTAGTTTCATGAGTTAAGTTAAACTTGTTGTGTTTGTGTTTCTTGGTCTCACACCTGACTCTGGGCTATATGTTATTTTGTGTGCATGTGCGTTTAGGGGTTAAGAGAGAGCAATGCAGTCTGAGGTTACTTGGGATAAAACATTACTCTGGTTAGATACAGTCCATTGCTTTTTTTGTGTTGTCACTGAGGTAAACAAGGCAATATAGAAAAATGCTTTCTGCCATCTTGTTTTGACTGTAGTACACTAAATTGACATAAATTTGTATGATGAAGCAGATACCTCTGTGTTTTAAGAAATGTTCATGTATTTAAAGCAGCTTGGGCATATCAGTAGTGCTGATCTCTCGTGATGTTTTCAGGACATAAAGTCTCAAACTTTTTTTACCCTTTCACTACATGCATTATTAGGAAGGTTATGTTTAGAATTTAAATGGTTTAGAGGAAACATCTTTATATAAGCCAACTATGTAAGGAAGCCTTATATATTGTTTAGAATTAATAGATTTTGTACAGCTGGCCTCTCTAGCTTGTTCTAGAACTATTTGAGAACCTCTTGGAACAACAGGAAAAAACCAATATGAAAAAATAACCACTAATGTTAAGCAACTCTCCATGTAGGATGTTTTTTAGTCTCAGAGCCTGAAACTAACGTCTTGGAGTCTTGGTCACTAAACTGCGTAGAGTGTTGTTTATTTCTTGGATAACAGTGATTGAGTCAGTAAGTAGTTAAGTGCTTCCTGGGCAGTAGTTTGTGCCAGGTGCTGAGGAGGCCAAGGGAATGGTATTCCAAAGGCCTCTGGAAGCGCTGTGGATGGAGAGGAGCTGGGTTGGCTTCACTGTGCACTCCGTTTCCTCTGGTTTCTCTCAGCCGCCGGCATGTGAGCCCCAGAAAAGTGGGATCTGCTCATTGCTGACTCCTCAGCACCTGCTTCTAGAGCTGGCCTGGTACACAGAAGGTCTTCCTATCATTTGGATACATATTCAGCTGGCGATGGACTGCCATTCCTTGCAAGGAGGGAGGTGTACTTTAAGTGGGCGATCTCCTGGTAGGCCAAGGCAAGCAGGGTGGTTTCTGGGTCTTCTTTTAAGAGGAGGCCTGAGGAGAATAGGTTTGGAGCTACAGGGCAGTGACTGCTAATTGAGCAGCAGCTGAAACTCCTCAAGCTGAGCTCCAGGCTGGCTCCCTTAAGCACTGCCCATCCTTCCCACCCTCCCTGATACCAGCCTCACATGGCTCACTCAGCCTTTCTCTCTCCATGTTCATTCAGTTGCTAGTTCTGCTGATTCTTTCTTTTTTTTATTTTTTGCTTCTCACTGTCATCACTGACCTGGTTTAGGGGCCTGTAGACAGCAACTTGATGAGAGCGGTAACGGAGCATACCTCCCTGCCTCTGGCCAATTCTATGGCCCCAAGCACCTCAAACACCATCACCAGAGCTCAAGGAACTGCCTATTCCTCTTGAAGCTGAGCCTCCTTTTCAAGACTTGTTACCTTTCTGACTCTTTATTTTTGACCTCCCTTGCAAAGTCTTCCTAACTGCCCTACCTTGCCTCACAGAACACATCTCAAATATTTGAACAAATGAATGGGAGAATGGGAGAAGAGGTAATCCGTCTTGCCTGCCTACCTTCCCCTTACCCCCAGACACACTCTTGGTCCCTGCCCTCTGCTTGTCATAGTTAGAGATGGGCGTTAGGACTCCCGCAGCTGTGCGGTCTTGGGCGGTTCTGTCATTCACATGGGACAACTGCATGGTGGTTGCAATAGGAAGCGTGCTGGTCCAGAAGTAGAGATGAAGTGGACACTAATTGGGCATCTGACCCGTGTCCAGTTGCTTGCCCAGGGTTGCTCAACTAGGAACAAGCACTGCTGCTGTCTTCTGTGCCCAGGCCCTTGTCATCTTTGTCTTTACCTCCTTTCTGCTTGTCAGGCTACCTTTAGTTGTGGGGAGACCAGAGTTCTGGTCCTGGTGGAGCCTGCCTTTACCTCTTCGGGCTTCAGTTTCGTCATTCTAGTAAGGACAATAGACCAGTGCTGTCCAACAGAAATATGAAAGGCACGATTAACTTTCTAGTAGTCATATTGAAGAGTAAAAATAGGTGAAATTCATTTTAATAATCCTGTTTAATCTACCATATCAAATGTCATTTCAGTATGTAATCAATATACAAAATCTAAATGAGATAGTTTATATTCCTTTTTTCACACTGAGTCCTTGAAGTCCAGTGTGTGTGTGTTTTGCACTTACAGCCCATCTCAGTTTAGACCTACCATATTGGGCAGCACAGGTCTAGACCATCTGCAAAAATATTTCACCCTCAAATTCTAATTTTACATGTGTGGGCTGCAAGAGCTAATGACCCAAAGTTATGGAAGAAGAGTGTGAACCAGGATATATGCTCTAAAGGGCAGGGCTCTTTGTTTCTTGCTTTCCAATATATCGTAAGCTCCTAGAACAGTGCTCAGAACATAGTAGGCACTCAGGTATTTGAAAGAGTGAAAGGAAAGTCAGTCATGGCTAACTTACTGATAATCATTCACCCCGTGAGTCAGGCTTGACACTAAAACACGTGATGTTTGATTCCTAGTCCAGTGCTCGTTCTTTTGTTTTCTTAAGTTTCTTAGATAATAATCATAAGGTAATAGAATTTCAAAGAACTGCTGATAAAATCTTCTGGCAGGGGACCAAGACTCAATCAACGATTAAATTTTATCAACAATTAAAATTTGACAATGTAAGAAGTAACTTTCAAGTGAAAGGTGTTTATGAGATATCTGATGACAACAATGCATTAATTATTTGATAATTCTAAATTTGGGCTGCTGCCATGCTCAGTCCCTGGAGGTCAGGTACCTGCTACATGAATGCTAACTCCTTGGGGAAGGATCTATGCAAACAAAAGCCTGGATGGAACTGTATGTGTAATTAGCGTCCCTGCTGAAATGGAGGTCAGCTCACACATAGGCACTTGTGAATGGGCGTGTATATGTGTCTAACCTGTGATACGTGCTGCATTTGGGGAACTGAGAGTTGCTTGTCCTTTTCCTGGTAAGGCCCAGGGATGCTGCTAGTGACTAGAGAGGACTTTTCTGTTCAGAGCTCTAAGCTGGAAAGTTAGATAGTAAAGTAGCCTTTGATAAAACCTGCAGGCTGTCAGCTCTTAAACCATGTGGATTGTATGTGAACTCAGTCAGCCTTACAGTAAGCAGTCTCCTCTCTAGAATTATCCTATTTTCCCCAGTCTCGTCAATCTCTAAAACAGAAGGGCCAGCTCTGTTTGGGGAGCTCTTCAAATGAATTCAGACCAGTAACACCTCTGATTTAGAATGAAGCATTTGATGGTGTGGGAGGGAGTTACCACGTAGCAACAAAGATTATTTCCAGTTCAAGTTGTGTGTGTAGCACTCGATGTTTTTCCAAGCTGTCAGCATTAAGGCTTTTATGTCTAACTTCCATTTAGAGATGTCTATGTTCTGACCTTGTTAATATTTCCATTTGCGGTGACTTTAGAGTATTCCCCTCAGCACTTGAACTTCTGTGGCATCCCTGTTGTAATATCTGGGCCAGTGTTTTGATTCTGCTTGCTGTTTTGCAGCCACAGCGTTATCTGTCTGCCCGCACTTGCTTAAGCATCCTGTTTTCAGAAGTGGGAAAGAGTGTTCTGTTGGAGTTGTCCTGGGCAGAGCCCAGTGAGTGCTGACCATTCAGGCTGTGTGTCGGCGTCACTGCTAAGTGAGGACTTGTGAAGGCCCCTCAGACTCTTTGGGACTCTGCTTTCCACAGCTCATGCTGTGTCCCAGCTGCCGTGGGAATCTAACCGAATTTTTTGACTCTAGTAAACATCACTGTTAATGGCTGGGAGGTTGCTGATAACCCTGAGAAAACAGACTGAGACCTCTTGAGAAAAGACCAACTGTGGGATTTGTTGTGCCACTGACTTAGAAACGGTTTCTCTGGGCAGTTATTTCTTTGAACTGAGGTAGAATGTGTTGCAGGTATTTGAATGGGCAACTGTAACAAAAACTTCTTGGAAAAAAGTTCACATAGAATGTATTTTGTTGTCCTTTAAAAAAAAAAACAAACCAGCATTATTTTATCTGGTTCTGTTGCTTTGGGCCATCTGCTAATCTAAACTCTTATTCCATGTTCATGAAACCATGGTGTGTGCCTCTGTTATCTGTAACTTTTTAATATGTTTGGAGCCGTGGAGGAGTGTCCAGGATGTGGCCCTTGCTGGTGGTGGGGCCCAGCCCTGGTGAGGAGCTCGCAGATGAGAGGCTTCCTTGGGCCTGCCTCCCACTTCCTAGATAACTTCTGGCCTTCACTCCCAAGGAATTCAAGGAGTGAGGGAGGATTTCTCTTCAGAAGGCCAGATCCACATTGACCCTGGTTTTTCTCCTTTCTGCCCACTTATCTGCTGCTGTATATAGCAAGCAGCATGACCGATATGCGTGGTCATTCAATGTGCCTGGCTGTCTTGTGGGTGAAAGAATCTCAAGGGCCAAACTGTACACAGGTGGGGAAAGGGACAGGTGTTCAGTCTCAACTTCAGCATTCGTGGGGTCTTCCGGTTTTCAGTTTTGTTCTAGCCCTCGTTCCTGGGCTAGCCTGTGGGGTCCTGGTCACTCCCTGCACATTTACCAACTGTTTCTTTGTAGCTCCAGTTGGGTTATCAGTTTCTTTGATTTTGAGAAGGTTGTCCTCTTGTCTGTAGGGAGTGTCCTGTTCTGTTGCTTTATCAGCGGATCAACACTCCTGATCTCCCAGCCATCAGAGCGAATCCCAATAGTTCCTGTATTTTATGAGCAAAGCAGTGTGCCTTAGTTTTCTGGATCAAGATTGGCCCATTCCTAAAAACCTCTCTCTTTGTGCCATTATTTTTTCCTCTTAGTGCTTGTCTGGCAAACTGACTGTCCCGGCTCCTGTCACTTCTGGGTTCTCTCTCCTGGACTTGGTTTCTCTAAAATCACCACTGCTCTGCAACACAGCCAGCATCTGGGAGCTCCCTCAGAAAGTTAGGATCCTAGGTGGTCATCTCTCAGCCAATGTTCCTTTAAAGCAAATTTTAGCATAACTATTAGCACTTCTTAATTACATTCAGTTCTGGTGTCCCCTGCCAGGCTTGGATACACCCCCCCAAACCCAGAATGATTTTGAGGGAGGGAGTTTCTGTACTGGCAGTTGTTAGATACTTTGGTTCTGAATAGTTTGGCCTTGCTTTCAGAACTAGCCATCTGGTTTTACCCTGCATAACTGGCCTGAGCACTTTTTGCCAAACTTCTTTCCATAAAAACCATCTCATTAAAAAAAAAGTCTTCATACCTTCTTTCCTTTTCCTTCTACTTGTGGCCATCTTCCTGTGACTACCTGAGTGACTAGCTCTTCTTCAAGCGCCCTCTCCCTGAAAGCTATCCACCTCCTAGGAAGCCTCTTAAATCTCATTTCTGCCACTTCAGGCGTCCTTGAACAGTTTACAATTTCTGTGTCTTCTTTGTTTCCCCTTTCCTCATCTGTAGGGGGGAGGATGTTATCTCCCTTACAGAGTTGTTGTAGGAATCAAATAGGTTGATCCAGATAGAGCCCTGAAAGCACTGTCTTGCTGCCTGTTTGGGACATTGTCAAATAGTTTGGTGGCACCTGGCTAAATAGCTAGTCACATTTGGTGTCTCCTGGCCATGGCTGTGGCTGCTGCTATACAAAAAGCCCCTGGAGAGTTATGTACACATTAGTAACTGGCTGGAGCTTCTGAGGAAGTAGTAAAATTAACCCTGTGGGAAAAGGATTCAGGCAGGCGTAGATGATGTTTATGTTATGAAACAACTGATGTATATCCTGTTGAGAAGTAGGACTTCCCACACACCGTGGCCAATAAATTATCTTCCTGGGTGTCTTTCTGAGGAGCACTGCTAAGTTACCTTGGTGTCTTTTGTTTTGCTGGAATCTGCACAAAAGCAGACAGTAAAGGGTGACTGATTCCAGCTTTGCTGTCTTTGGTGTGTATGGTGGGGGCAGGGGGTGGTGGAAAGATTATAACCGTGGTTATATACTTAATGCAAGGTGGGTGGCTCCTTTTTTTTTTTTTTTTTTTTTAATTAGAACCAACAAAATCTGTGTTTTAGAAAAGATTTTAGTAGCAGCAAGAACTGTTGGTCCCAGTGCACTTGTGGTTTGTGACATGTGCTTACTACCTTCTCCCCACCCACTATGGCAGACTTGGTGGGGAGTTACCAGTTCCAAGAGTTAGGGCACTAGCGGTGGAGTTGAGGACCTGTGGTTGATTTACTTAATCTTTTCTGAACCTCACTACTTAATTTGTGGAAAAGGGACAGTTGTAGCTTCCTCAGAAGCTTGTGAGGATTAAACGGCAATTGATGTGAAGTGGCTCATACTAAGCATTATTTCATTTGCTTTTACGCACACCTCTACACCGTTCATTTTTGTAAGTGAATAAGAAATAGGCCAGGGCCTGTGATTCTCATTCACTCAGCTTGCTAAGGGAAGAGGCAGGGTAAGATATTACAAAGTGTATTGCCACCCACTTTTACTTCTGCTTAAATTCTCTAGGTTTTTACATGCAACAAAATAGTCTTTTTGCCTAAAGTGTCCTGCATTGTACATGAGGGAGAAGAGTGTGTGTGGAAGATGTGTGGGAAGACTCACAGGTGCATGGGTCGCCTCTTGGCCGGGAGCCAGGGACAACAGGTGTCTTTGTTCCATGTGCACACTTCTCTGAGTCTGTCACCAGGCTTGGTCCATTGCCCACGGGTGGTTCTCTTTCCCTGAGCTGGAAAGTTTTACTAGGAAGAGCCACACTTTTGAGATGGCATCCAGAAACAGTGAAAGGGAATTCTTGTCATCAAAGGAATGCTGCAATGTGTTGGCGTTTCTTTTGTATTCTTAAACCCATAGTAGGGTCAGAAGAAGGTGGTGTTCAGTTGCCTCTGGACTGATGAGAAGATTCAGTAGCTGAGAGAACCTCAGTTGAAGCCTCAGCATTTTCCTGAAAGCTTCTAGACAGTCACCTCGATAGCTTTCATGTTAAATATCACAGACCTAGACTTATATATACAGTCCTTACCTTCATGGATGTATACCAAACCAAGAACTCTGGACAATTTCTATGTCTAACGTCAGGCACAAAATAGGAATCTACATTGATTTGATCTAAGACCTATATGAAAGTGTTAACTGCTTAGTTCTCTTATCTCCAACTCTTGCCTCTGCCTCTCCCGCTTGCCCACCTTGAGTCCCTCATGCTTTCGTTGTGTCTGTCACCCTTGCTTCTGGAGTTCCTTGGCTAGTCCAGGGGTCTAGATAAGCCTTGAAGCAAGACTAGAAATAGCTATTTTTTTTTTTTCCTAGAGCTCAAACATAGGTTTTCAGATCAACCTGTCTTGAGCCAGCAGGAAATGATAAGGTAAGTTAGACATCAACCCTTTCCTCAGGGAGCTTGGTCTACTCTTCTGGCCTAATTTTTCTTTCTTTTCCCTTTTTACTGCCATCTCTGCAAACCTGTTTCCACCCCGCCCCCAGTGTGTGTATTCTACTTTCTGCTGCAGTCAGATGACAGAAGAAAAGGGAATTCAAGGATCCCTGGGATAGTTGTTCATCAGGAGTCAAACCTTTTAGAAGATTAAGTAGTTTGGACTGAGTAGCAGTTGGTCAATCTTGACTTGTAAAAAGGTGCCTGAATTTTCGAGTCAATGGAAAATTATGGTTCCCACCTTTCCCTCTTTCTATTTTGCAAAATACAATGAATCTGCTTCTCAAACAGTAAAAGGGAAATCAAACACTTATGTTTGAATTTACTAGACTTCAAATTAATGTGTTTTCTAGCCACTATTTTGTTAATTCTGCTAACTAGGATTTGCCTTTAACCAGGGCCTTTCATGAATTGGGAATGTGTGTTCCACGTGATTCTTTTATATGGGGATTATATCAGTGTTGATTTAACGTGGTTAATTAAAACTAAAACTGTTGCTCTAAGCACTGGTGTGTTATCTAAGCACTGAGGGTCTATGACTTGAATTTATTCTAGTAATACCAATGCTTGTCTAAGTAACTTGAAAATGTGCTTTTGGTATTTAAGGTTGTTTGGATGAGTGAGGGAAAATGAGGAATTCCTTTCTAATAGGCACAAATGACTTATTTTAAGCTCTTCTAATGAACTAAACATTTAATACGTACCTAGTGTAAATTTGTGCCTTTAGTGGGTTGAGCTCCTTTCCACCTAAATCATGGTAAATTGAGAGAATTAAAAACTATAGCATGGACTTGGCATTTGCCATTTCCCACACTGTACTTTTACATAGACTACTATTTTCCAAAACTTAACTCCATTATTCATGTGTAAGAAGTTGTCAAAGAGGCATACCATAGGCATCTTGGATTCCTGAAAAAGTGTTTA
Organism: Daubentonia madagascariensis; assembly: GCA_023783475.1. Taxonomy (NCBI): domain Eukaryota; kingdom Metazoa; phylum Chordata; class Mammalia; order Primates; family Daubentoniidae; genus Daubentonia; species Daubentonia madagascariensis. The sequence goes on along the minus strand of JAKFHU010000913.1, from coordinate 2,381,999 downwards.
TTGTATTTATTAAAGTTCTTGCAACTGTAGCCATAGGGGGCAGGGGAAGGAGTATCACACATAGTATCACAAGGGTAGCTATATGTTTGAAATGAGAAATAGCAATTCTGTGAAACTGCAAAAAACATTTTTGGATGACAAACATAGAATGGGACAAGATGAGATGGCTTTTCACTATTTTGAGAGTTTGGGTTTTTTTAAAAATATAAATAAACAATGACATCTCTTAAAGAATACATAAGTAGAAACTTGACTAAAAGGCATTTTACGGGAAAAATAGTCCCTCCTCCCCTGCCCATCCCTGTAGAAATCAACATTTAAGGCTTGGAGGGGAAGCTTCCAAGTGTATTTGATTTTTGGCACATGGATATGCGGGGGTGGTGGTGAGAAAGGAATTCAAGAAATTAAGGTAGCAGATGAATGGGAAGGCTCATAAGGGAGAGATTTTAGAACATGGATCATAAGATTTTAATTTTTCAATTAATACGTGTATAGGTTCCAAATTCAAAGGGCACAAAATAAGTTTTCTTCTTCCTCTGCCCCCTAAACTAGAGGTGGTATTTGAACTACTTAGGTATCTTCTACATAGAATTTATATGCTTGTATAAGAATAGATATTTACAGTTTTAACTTGCTTTTCTATTAATGACTCTTGGTGAACATTTCACATTCATACAGAAAGAGTAGACACCATTCTTTTGAACAACTGCATGACTTTGTATGTTGTTGTGTACACGTATCAAATCATTTAACCATCTTCTACTGATGAATACTTACAGCTTTATAAATAATTCTGCATTGACTATCTTGGTACATACTTGCAAGTATACCTGTAGGACAAAATTCAAAGTAGACTTACTAGAAGTGGAATTGCTACGTCAAAGGGTATGTCCACTTAAAATTAAGAATCTTTCGTTGTTCTCCAGAGAGCCCGTGGGCAGTGTACCAGAGGTGTCTGCTTCCCACATGTGGGACTTACTATCTTTGCCAATTTGATAGGTAAAAACAATACATTGAGGTTTTAATTTGCCCATCCCTTAAGTAAGGTCAAATGTTATGTGTCTATGTCCTTTGACCCTTCTTTGTTGGGGTCCTGGTATTTTTGATTTGTAGAAGCTCCTTATACATTAAGGAAAAGAATACTTTGCCCAATGATACAAATATTTTTCTTGTTTTGTCTTCTTACTTCTTTATGGTGTTTTACCATGTAGATACTTCTATTTTTATATATTCAAATATATCAATTTTGTGGCTTTTAAGTTTTGTGTGATTTATAAAGGACAACTCTGTAAGTATATATAACTGCTGACCTTTTCTCCTAGTACTGTTAGAGTTTCATCCTTTTACACTTAAGTCTTTGACCCATCCATCTAGATCTTAGTTTGGTATGAGATAGCAAGCCACCTTTTTTTTTCTTTTTTTAAACCTCGAACACTATCCAGATGTCTTTTTTCCCCTTTACTATTCTGAAATGCCTCCTTTATTATATACTAAATCCCTTTTTGCATTTGATTTTATTTTTAGATTTTAAATATTTTGTTCCATCAATTTGCTTTTTATGCCAATAACATGCTGTTTCAATTATTGTGACTTTGTGATATCTCTTACAGTCTAGTATATATCATTTCTATTTTTTCATAGCTTTTTTCCTGGCTATTCCTGCCCTTCCTCCCATATGAACCTTACAAGCCGTTAATCTAAAACAAATTCTAACTTTGAATTTACTACAAGTTCACAGATTTTAAATTATATGAAAATTCTCACTTATATATACTTTTTCCCTCCCAAAGGAAAGGGTTATAGCTTCCAGATTCTCACTGGTCTTAGATGCCCCTCCTCTAATGTTCTAGAGTAGTAGTCCTGACTTTAACCCCATAGGGACCCCTCTTGGAATAACTCCTTTAAAAAAAAAAAAAAAAGACTTGAGTCAAAATTAATTCCTATAGTTATTCTCCTCTGTAACATTATTGAGGTTCTTTCTGGAGATTTTCTTAAAATTGTTACTTGAATCCCAGGTACTGATTGCATTGTGGCTTTTCCATTGCTGTGTGACTTCTCACACTTGTATTATAAACATGATCCTGAAAGCACAACAGGTGATACGGTGGAAAGCAAGTTGTATCTCTATAGGTAGGCCAACATGCCTGAAATCTATGAAATCAGCTGTGTCTCAAAACAAAGCCAGAGTCATACCTTTCTATAATCATTTGAACTTAGTTATATAGCACTCTATACAATAAACACAAATGTACTGTGTGCTAATCATAAAAGGGGCCACAGAGAACTATTATTATAAGTGTATCGAGAGCACAATAAAAAGAACTCTGTTGCAAATCTGACTTGAAACCAAATGCCAGCTACAATAAACATTAAGTATTTTCATCACAGATTTTGCTTGATATCTGTAACTTAGGAGTGTCTCTGTAGGATGGTCTAGATAGCCTAGGACTTTTTAATGCTGTCCAAAGAGGTTTGAAGGTAAACTTTTTTTCTTCCTGTTGGCAAGTATTCTGCAGTGAGCAGTGGGGGGCTTGTCCTCAGGTTGGTCTTTCTAGAGCCTGCTTTGATCACGTGATCAACCTGCTTTCTGCCTCTCAGCCTAGCCAAGAACTCATGTTGCCTTTCTGTTGGCTTCTGTCCCCTCCCCATAAGTGAACTTATCTGTGGCCTTCCTGTTCAAGGGACACCTTTTCTTCTGCCTTCATATTACATTTTGTTTCTGCTACTAGCACTGTCTACACCACACACTGCCTTGTATTGATACCTCGTATTCTCACCCTCCTTCTTGATAGGGAGCTCCTAGAAAGCTCACCTCCATCTCCGTGCGCCCAGCAGTACCCTGACCTTGAGTAACAACCATGGGGAATCCCTGGCACCAGTGCAAGGCCAGAAATCCATGTTGGAACCCCCGGAGAATGCATGCCGATGTGTATTCAAACGCAGCAGCTTCCAAACAATGAAACTGCAGAAGTCATTAGGATGGATTTTGTGTGTGTCTAGCAAGTCAGAAAGGCCGAGGGGGTGGGAAAACTTTTCACAGTGTAACCTGAGGACAGCACCTTAACCCTTTGTTTTGGCTTTTATGTCCATCCAGCTAATATTTGACCTATGTGGGTCCACAGGCACCTTGACTTTTTAATATATCAGTATTTGTTTTTATATATTAGGATTTCCAGAAATCCATTACATTTCACTTTTTGTGAAGAACAATGTAGTTGAAAATTACTTTGGAAACTTTGTGGTCCTAGCAAGCAGGTGAAGTGTAAGAAGTGGTATTTTTCTCCTAGTACTCAGTGCTATCTTTATTCTCCTTAGGTAGCTTCAGTGTACTATTTTTCAAAATACAGTTGAAAGATCACACTGCCCTGAAGAAGTTGGCCATGTCCTGTGAAGGGCATCTTTGCTGGGAAGAATGGTTCCACTACCTAGAAGACTTTTGTTGACCAGAAATCTAGTTATATAAACAACTCCTTCGGTTTTATCTTGGATGACAGAAGCATTTGTTATAGGGCAGACTACCCCCATAAGTGAAAGGGACATGGGAATCTTGATAAGGGAACATGCTTTATTCTAGCAGGAGTGGCTGCGCTCCCACTTCTTGGTGAGGTCATAACCCAGAGTTGAGAATCCGTCTGTTCATGGAGTGGAAAAAGTCGTGTGTGTGTGTGTGTGTGTGTGTGTGTGTGAGTGATGTGTTCTGTGTGTGGGTGTTGTCGCCTAGGTATCAACTAGTTCAAAATGTAGTTAGGGAGCCAAAGGCAGAAGTAACTTCCAGAGAAAACAGAACATTAGCAAGCCATACAGGCCCATTACTGAAGAATATGGTGTTTAGGTGATTTGGTTCCCTTGACACACACCAGCACACTCCACCCCCGCCCCCACACAGTTAACACAAGGAAAACAACCCACACAAAACAATGACGTCGTCTGAATTGGTATAGAAGTTTGTGTATTTATGTCCTTACTCTGTGTAGGCACTTTTCTTTACGTACTTAACTCATTTAATCCTCACAGCAACACTGAGCAGTAGGTGCTATTGTTCCCCATTTTACAGGAAAATGTTCAGAGATAAATCAATATCTGAGTTCCTTGAGCTGCTTTGCCATGCAGAAGTGAGTCTTAACTCTGTTTCTCACCTCTCACTTTCAGTTTCCTCAGCCAGAACATCCCCCAAGATGGCAGAGGAGAGCAGCAGCACCAGGGACTGCGTGTCCTTCAGTGTGCTCAACTGGGATCAGGTTAGCCGGCTGCATGAGGTCCTGACCGAGGTCGTACCCATCCATGGACGAGGCAACTTTCCAACCTTGGAGATAACTCTGAAGGACATCGTCCAGACTGTCCGCAGCCGGCTGGAGGAGGCAGGCATCAAAGTGCAGGATGTCCGGCTGAATGGCTCTGCAGCTGGCCACGTTTTGGTCAAAGACAACGGCTTGGGTTGCAAAGACCTAGACCTGATCTTTCACGTGGCTCTTCCAACAGAGGCAGAATTTCAGCTGGTCAGAGATGTGGTTCTGTGTTCCCTTCTGAACTTCCTGCCAGAGGGCGTGAACAAGCTCAAAATCAGTCCAGTCACTCTGAAGGAGGCGTATGTGCAGAAGCTGGTGAAGGTCTGCACGGACACTGACCGCTGGAGCCTGATTTCCCTCTCCAACAAGAACGGGAGGAACGTGGAGCTGAAATTTGTCGACTCCATCCGGCGTCAGTTTGAGTTTAGCGTGGACTCTTTCCAAATTATCCTGGATTCTTTGCTTTTTTTCTATGACTGCTCCAGTAACCCCATCTCTGAGCACTTCCACCCCACAGTGATCGGGGAGAGCATGTACGGGGACTTTGAGGAAGCCTTTGATCACCTGCAGAACAGACTGATCGCCACCAAGAACCCCGAAGAAATCAGAGGCGGGGGACTTCTCAAGTACAGCAACCTTCTCGTGCGGGACTTCAGGCCCACAGACCAGGAAGAAATCAAAACTCTAGAGCGTTACATGTGCTCCAGGTTTTTCATTGACTTCCCGGACATCCTCGAACAGCAAAGGAAGTTGGAGACCTACCTGCAAAACCACTTTGCTGAAGAAGAGAGAAGCAAATATGACTACCTCATGATCCTTCGCAGGGTAGTGAATGAGAGCACCGTGTGCCTCATGGGGCACGAACGCAGGCAGACCCTGAACCTCATCTCCCTCCTGGCCTTGCGCGTGCTGGCAGAGCAAAACATCATCCCCAATGCCACCAACGTCACCTGTTACTACCAGCCAGCTCCTTATGTCAGTGATGGCAACTTCAACAACTACTACGTTGCCCATCCTCCAGTTACCTACAGCCAGCCTTACCCTACCTGGCTGCCCTGTAACTAACCTTGAGACCTGAGGGTTTCCATAGTGGGAGCCCCAATAGAGCCAGGGCTCTCAGGTAGGGGAGCCTCCTTCTAGATGTAGGTGTTTGGCTTTTAAAGGGGAACTCAGCTCTGATTCTGCTTTTTTTTTTTTTCTTTGTGTACCCATTGGAATGGGTCTACAGTAACCATGAGCCAACCCTAAAAGGACTCATAGTAAGTGCCACTTTGGAAAATGCTGTAGGAAGTGTGAACTATCCACATTTTTCCAAGATAGACACTAACGTGTCACGTCCCAAGCATTAGCACATGGGGGTTTGAGCTCTGCAATAGTTGAGGTTGGGAGAGCTTGGACAGCATATGAGAAGTGTTAAGCTACTTTTCTTCTCACTTGAGCCTCGAGTAGGCTGCGTTGGCCCTCACTGGGGATTTTCAGCAGTTACATGGAAGTTGTGCTGATAATCTCTTTTCTTGTATCAATGTTAGTCAGGCAGAAAATGGTGAACATGAGGGTGCTCTTGTGACCTAATTTTTGTTAAAGGGACTAAATTGCTTATGTTTATCCCTGTCAGCAGAGCTGAGAATTTCTTTCATCAATAAACCAAAGCCAATAGCTGGAGAATTGAGATCTGGTTGGAAGTGGTTTATGGTTTAGATGCTGTGTTATCTTGAGGAATTGTGAGATATTGCTGAAAAAAAAAATAACCTTTTCTTGAAATGTAACTTGAAAACAAAATAAAATGTGGAACATAATGTTAAAGTAGAATTGTGGTGGTGGTGGGAGGGGATGATTGTAAATAGGAAACATTGAATGTTCATTCTTTTTTTCTGTAAGGAATTCTTATTGAATGACACTTTTTTTTCCCTTCTTCATCAACTTTTTCATGGCTGACTTTTGTTTTGCTCTTCCTAAGGTAGGATTGTGCCGGGTCTAGAGTCCTCATGGTAACTGACATGAGGGTCTTCCCATGTTTTAATTGGAAACCCATTTTGGTCACATTCCAAGTATGACAAGCTTTTTTTCTGGAGTACTTCAGCTATTTTTGGGTTTTTTGTTCTTTTTGTTTTTTCAAAAATAGTAATTTCCTTCTCCAGGTGTTTTTGACAGCAGATGAATTCGGGAATTTCGGTAGAACTGAGTGAGCTGTGGAATTGCTTTAGAATCTAACCTGCTGTCTCTGTGCTGCGCATGAAGGTGTGGGGTTAGTGTTAAGCCTGGCCTTGTGTGCCTCGGAGCTGCCGAGGCACTTTGAAGTCATTCCAGTGTGTTTGGAAAGAATTGAGTGAATGAGAACCATTCTGGTAAATGTGACCATACTTGTCTGTATTCTGCACTTTAGAAGGAAAACAGTGTTAATCTGTAGTCAAAAGCAAACTTAGTAAATGGAAAACTTCTAGCTACTGTTTCTCAGTAGATTTAGATAAAAGATTTTGTGTTTGGCAACTTTTTGTGGGATCTCTTAGAAAGCATCACTTCAGGGTATCAAGGGCAAAGACAGTCAATATTGCCAGCCAGGTTGGTTTCTAAAGTGAATTAATGAAATACATGCTCCTGATTCTTATTTTCTCCTGTGGCCGTAACAACCCAAATCCCTAAGTGATTGCTTTCTCCTCGCTTTAAGCAATGAAGTTATCTTAATGCAGAAATGCTTGGTAGAAAATGAGTGGTTTACCTTTTTCTAAAAATATTTTCAGGTGATGTTTTGGTCCTCTTAAACAAAAGCAGATCAGGTATGACTGAAACCTGAGGTATTTGTGTTGTGCTACATGAGGAGACTAGAAGCCGCTTCTTAATGTAACCAGCTCCTGTTTCCCTGTGAGCCCTAGTTATATTTGAATTCACTGGCTTTGAGTCAAGGCTGGTCTACATTGAGGAAACCCAGGGTGCTTCAGTGTTTAAAGGGGGGTGATGAAGAGTGAATCCCAATGAAGAGTGATCCCAACTTTGAAAACTGGTTATCCATGACCCTAAAAAGCTGCCATTGTGGTCAAATGGCAACATATTTGCACAAAAATGACACATTTGTTTAACCAAAGCTTTGAAATGTGATGAAGCCACCAACATAGGCACTCACTAACACAAATCAGTATTGCTTCTACTTAGAAGGCTTGGGGACCAGGGTAATGAGGCACCAGATGAAGATAGGATCTGCATCAAGTAATTAAACTTCCAGTTTGTTCTTGGAGTTCTTTCTGCTTATATTTGTTTCCTACCTGGTAATAGTCCTCCTATAAGGATGAAGGGAGGTACAGAGTTGCAAGAAATTCCCAGCCCCCAGTCTTTACCATTGCATGATGACCGTCTCAGTGGAGTGTCTTCACCTGACCTCTTTAGTCAGTCCAGCTCTTTTTGTCATTTGAGAATAGACATGTGTTCTAAAACTATCAGGGTAAAAAGTTGCACTGACCAAAGCTGCACTTTTAAAACACAACCCCTGGACTAATGGTGTCTCCACCTCTAGGAGCCTTTTGCCAGCCTCAGAATAAATAGGCTGGGTAACCTTGAATTTCAGGTATCTGGAAATTCTAGCTGAAACCTGCCTTTCATACTGCTCATACAAGCACCAGGTACCCTGAACTTGTACTTAGTCCAGTGGTTCCTATTTTTTGTGTGTTGAGTAACATGAAACTTGGCAGTGGCAGAGGGCACTAAAGTTCAAGTGCAAGTTCTAATCTAAATTTAAGCAGTCTCATACTTGTTTCATGACTTTGAACTGTTTTCTGATGCTTTCTGCAAGTAGGCAGCCTGTTCTCCCAGCCTGCTTCTTGGAGTCAGGTTGAGCAGCAGCAAGATGAAAACAGTACCTCTTCCCTTGTGTTGGCAGAAGAACACACACTAGATTCCTGGCCTTGAGCTTCAGTTTGACCTTTAGATCTTACCTTGGCAGTAAGACGCTATTCCTCACTCAATAACTTCAGTGCTGAAACTAAACTGTATATCCCTAACACCTTCAAATCAGAGTTCCTGATGACCACATGTAGGATATGGCATGGCCCGTACCAGGGGGACCTGACAGATGGGGTGAGTTGGGCAGGGAAGATGATGCTTAGCTCCTGTATACGGTACAGATGAGGTTTGGCATTCAAGTTTGTTTGTTTTCAGTTTGACTTTCACTGGGGATTGAGCCACAGAGAGCTGTGTGTGCACCTGTGTTTTGTGGTGATACATTAATAATTAAATTGCTGAAGCCCTGAATCTGCTTATCCTTCAGCCTCACTTCTAGCACTAACCCCTTATCTTCGTGGTTGGTTAGGATTTTAACTAGTACTGCTTTGTTAACTTTGGGAAATGGTGCCACTCAAAAGCAACTTCCTAACTTTAGGAATCATTCCTTTCTAGTTAACTTTCTGGTACTGGTGCCTTGTATTAGGATACAGCTTTATTCTTGGCTCAAACGTCCTCTTCCAGAGAGTGGATTAAAGTATAGTTATCCAGTGGTGAGAAGAGAACCTGATGCTTACCGGGGCCGTTAATTCCTGGGTATCTGACTGGGGCTCTACACTAGGGAGAGCCCTTTGGGTGGATTCTTTAAGTTGAAAGAACTTCCAGTTGCCAAGGTTAGATTCACATCCTTAATCTGGCAGAGACCAGAATTTCACAGCTGACCTTGGAACATTCCAATTCAACCAGTTAAATTCAGAGGACCAAGGGAGATGTGTAGAGAAGAGGTATTTAAAAAGATTTGGCAACTTTTCAGGATTATTTTTGGAGATCTCTAAGGATCTGGAAAGAAAAGACTTTTTGTGAGTTCAAGTGCCTAAATCTTGTTTACCTATCACTTTTTAAAAAATAGTTGAAGTGTGTAAGCTAAAGAAAATGCATGGAGTTTTGCCTGGGCTAGTGAGAGCTAGTGCAAATTCTTGTGTGTGTTTGCATAAGAAGGTGAGATGACCATCCACTAAAGAGGAAGTAGTTAAATAATATGGATCGAAGGGTGTTCTTTAAAAATCAAGCTATCTGGTCTTTTTTTTTTAATGGATAAAAACTTAATTTTCTTAAAACAATTTATTTCCAAATTAATATAGATGAAAATTAAGATACACATTAGACTAAATTGGAAGCTTTTCTGTTCTATATTCGCATAGCCTTTGAAATATTTTTTAGCAGTGCCTAGGATGTATGGGGTTTCCTCTTTGGTAATGGTCACTAACCTTCTTACTTGATGCAGATGGAATCACTTGTCAATGCAAAATGTGTTAGAACTTGATGAATTAAAGCTTTGAGTTTGAGAAATAAAGGTATATTTAAAATTAAAAACTTGTCAGTTATGCTCATTGCTTTTTTTTCCTCAATGGCAAACTTATTTTAGGTTTCAGGAAACATACTGACTGGAGATGGGCAGTTATCAACATTAGCAGCCTGGGATACTCCTTTGAAAGATGGTGCTTTCTCTGGGAGGAGGGGTGTGGTTACCATGGAGGTCTTAAATCCCTTAACATTTGGAATCTTTTTCAAGGTGCCCGAGTAATTCAGACTGAACTTTATTGCTGTCTGAAGCCTCTCAGCTAGTACCTATGGGTAGGTATAGTCTTGAAATCTGCCTTTGCTGGCACCTTGTTTGATCCAGTGCCTATGGCTCCCAGCCCATTTCAATAAGAAAATCAAAATAACTTCAGTCATACTATAGATAACTACAACCATAGTTTCTTCACATTTTTAAAGAAGTATAGAAGTGAACAAGTGATATTTGAGGAGTTGGTGAATGTTTGAAGGGTACAAAGAGATACTGTAGACCTTGCATGACCAACATCCGTCTTCCTGATTCCTTTGCTGTGGTTCACAACACCTCCTCTCCTCCCCCAGCCCTGCCCCCTTCCACGACCTCCCTTCTATGCTGAATTTCTTTAACTCCTGCTGTGTCCTCTGTTGCTGTCATCAAGAAAGTCATGTCTTTAACTGTGTAAAATCCTTCACCCCCTTGCCTTCAGCCTATCACTGTTTCTCTTCAAACCTTTCAGTCCAAGAATGAGAATTCTCCAGAGTCTAGTGGGTGTGGAGTCCTTGGTGTGTTTATTCAGTAGCCCTTTCTCCTCTGACGCCCTGACTGCCAGCCCACACCATGCACGTTGCCTCTCCAGTCCTCCCTTCCTCTTGTCCCAGCAACATCCATGTCTGGGGCCTGTTTAGCCTTGCAGTTGACTAACTCTGTTCTAGCTGTCCACTCGCATTGGCTTATTTTGTGTGGATGTAGAACTGCTCATGAAGGTTGGGGTGACTTTCTCCCTTCTACCTCCACAATCACAAGAATTGGGATCAATCAAAGAGCAATTTTCTGACCTTATTATGTTTGCCTATACGCTGTCTCCAGGATCCTCTTCCTCCTTGTTTGTACTGTGTATACCTTCTGAAAGGTTCCTTGACTCTGCCCTCTTGGTTGCCGTCAGCTCTTGCGTGGATTACTTCATGAGTCTTGTCACTTGTCTCTTTTCCTTGACTCCTCCAAGGGCTCTTGCTAAAACTGATGTGCCTGTGCCCCTCCCATACATTAAAACCTGCTTAAGACCCTACTGTGCAAGAGCAGATGTCAGACTCAAAGGTGATGTTGGGAGTCCTTTACAGCTAGCTAGCCCCCGGGCTACCTTCCTATCCTTGGGTCTACTCTACTAAGCTGGCCTACTTCCAGTTCTAGAGCATACTGCTCCTTCCATGCACCCCACCCTGCAGCAGGTTTCTAGAAACTGAGCCAAATGTCACCCCTCCTCCCACCTTCTCTGGCTTACCGGGCCCTGTCCCTGCTACCACCTACTTCCTGTTTCTATTAGTGTACTCGCTGGGTTGCATCAGGTCTTCCATATTGTGAACACCTGTATCTCGTTCTCCTCTGCCTGCTTCCCACACAACCAGCATAGATTTGGTGCTTCAAATGTTGAACTCAGTGTTTTTGTCCATAGAGGACCTGTCCTTGGCCCACTAGCAATGAGGAGGCTGAATCCTGTATATTTACCTGGATGTGTTGTAATGCCTCATTCTGGTGCCAGAAAACATTTTAGTCCCAGGCATTGTCCAGACCAGTATTTACATGCAGAACAACTTGTGTGGGAAGTGGTAGTGTGCAGTTCCCCGGAATGAGAAGTCATGTCCTGGATGCTGTAACACTATTGATTGTGAGCTCTTGACCTCCTGAGTCAAGGTCAGTACTTAGGGTTAAATCTTCACATTCTGCCATATTCTACCTAACTCCCTACCCACCAATCTTCCCAACAGACCTACCCTTCTGGTGTTTTAGTGGAACTCCGCTCGTGCTGCCTCCAAGTGTTAGCTCCTCAGCACTGGATTGAAGCCCTCGTTGCCACCTGCTATCTCTGAGATTCTAGTACACTTCTAAACTAGTGGGGATTTTTTTCTCCTTCATTGTTCAACTTGTCACCCAGGTGGGATAGTAACAAACTTGGTTGTAATTTGGGATTGATATCTATTGGAAGATGCTGAGAGCATTAACATGACCTGAGAGTGTTTACCACATAACCTCTGAGAAGCAAAGGCCAAAGCCTCAGTATGATGGTGCCACTGTACTAACTTACTTTGGTGTGGGACTTTGTCCTTTCCAGCTCCTTATGCACCTCGTGGTGCGTTAGTCAGAGGTAAGTCTAGGGTGGTGCCCAGACCAGAAGGTGGGATGTAGTAAGAAGCCAGATAGCACCATGATGAGTGGTCTGCCCCCTCCTCTGCCTAAAAGCAGAGGGGGAGTTGGTAAAATGAAGCGACTTCTCGCCCCAAGTAACAGCAATGGAGCTGGGGCCACAGTGCCGGTTTCTTGCCTTTGGCCCATGCTTTCTCCTGTGCCCTCCTGGAAGTTTAAGTGCCGTGTAGAAGAATGTGCTGCCCTGCCAGGTGGACCACAGTCCTCTCAGCCTCTGACTGGCATCCCTCACTTAAGCAGAATTCTGTCAGTGCTGCCCAAATCCAAGGAAGCTGGAGCAGGTCGGGAGGCTTGGTCTCATACCATTCCTTACCTAGCTCAGAGCAGTCCAGCCACCTGCCCTGGGCACAACTAGATCACAGGTCTCTCAAGTCCAGGGCATTTTCATCAGAGCAGGCCAGCCCCGCCTGCCTTTTGCTGTAGGAAGTTTCTGGGAAAGGGAAATGTTCCTACCAGAAAGGCGTGAGAAGCAAGAGTCACTGCCTTTCTTTCAGATGCTTCCTAGGAAGGAGGTATTCAAGGCTGGTGTGTGTGAGGGGGGAGGTGCAGATGGCAGCAGACAGCAGCCTTGGCCAGACTGTTCTGAACAAATTTACCCCATCCCTTCAGTGTGGGGAGTGTGTGAGGTTCTGCTCCAGAGATCTGTTGGAAACTAAAGCCATGAGAAAATGCAATGACAATTCCTCGTATATGACTAAGGCTCTAGGGTTTACTGAGTACACATTGCATACATGTTAGCATGTGGGCCTCCAACACCTGTGAGAAAGGTGGCAGTATTCCCACTGCAGACAGGGAGCCAGAAGCTCAGACTGTTTCTGAGTCACCCAAGGTTACATATCTTGTAAGGGGCAGAGCCTGTGTGCAAAGATCTGACTGCAAAGCCCCTTCTCCCTACTGTTACAACCCTGAAGGCACTCTGTAAGCCATAAATTACCCTGCAAATGTTAATTGTTATGTCAGCCCCCTCTCAAGGGCCTAAGAAGTGTTGAGTTGCTTGGTAATAGATCCGTTTCCACTTATCCAGGACAGGAATTCCTTGGACAGACCAGCGGCTTTTCTCAGACAACCCTCCCTTTGTGAACCAGGTGTAGGGGGACATACTGCGGGCTCGCTGACATGTTTGGGGAATACTCACTGAGCACCATGTCCTTTGCTAAGCATCAGCATTGAATCTCCCAACAACTCTGAGATAGGACGATTAAATTTACCAATGAGGAAACGAAAATGTCATACAGCTGGCACGCCAACACCTGGCTGTGGGGTGTCTGACTCCGGGGCTCAAGCTGTTAGTCCCGCTACAGTGTGCTATTTTGTCTTCATCCTGTATTTTATAGCGTGGTGTGTGGAAGAGGCACAGGAGAGCAAATATCCTGCTTTCCAAGAGGAGCCTTTGAAGAGGAATGAGGAGAAGGCCAAAGCAACTGATTAGTTAAAAAATTGAGCCAACTAAGTTAAAATAGGGGGCCTATTGTGGTTGGCAGAAAGTTTTAAATTAGAATTGAAATTGAAACAGCATTCTTTTTTTTTCTTTTCCTTAACCAAAAAGCCATATAATATAGGGATATTTAAACTACCTCCAGGCTGGAGAGGAGGGGAGGCGAGTGCCCCAGGGCTTTTGCAGAAGTCAGGAAACCGGCTCACCTGTGGCTCTGGAACAATGAAACCAAGAAGGGAGGGACTCAAAGCTAATAGCAAAACCCCAAGCAGTTCCTGGAGTCAAACACCTGTGGATTTTCATGCACTAAATATAGTGGAAGTTGGGTCATCTTATCCTTAAATAAACACTACAGCTAGCAAAGATTTTTATGAAAAGAGTCTTTACACTGGCTCAGGTAAGCAGAGGCTGGAGAAGCAGCAACCCGGTGGCTGTGGCTGGCCCTTGCGCCTCGCCACCCCCACTTCGGTTTCCTATGCAAAACGTTCCTCTGTGGTTTTCCCTGCTCTTAGGTCAGCTCCATGTGCCTTATTGTCCCTGTGCCCTTCATCCCCTTCCCCCAACATGAGGGATCAGTTTCCTTGGCCTTCATATGATCTGACCCGGACAGCAGGAGAGGCTTCCCCTCTCTCTCCAGTTCTGGCAGCACAGGCAGCTAGCTTTTCATCAGGCTTATTTTCCATCCTACTTTAGATATTACTGAAAGGAAAATGACTCTTTCTTTGACTTTGCCTTTTGAATTTTGCATGCTGCTGAATGGGGCACAGCCCCTATTTCAGGAAATGTTGCATTAGAGACTCGTTGCCGGGTTCTTGGCTCTGAGGCCCCACGGGTCATGCTTCCAGTCTCCTGTCTGAGTGCCAGTTGGGTGCCTAGGTGGGTGCAAGGACGCCAAGGTGAGGAGCCCTTCGGAGAGAGGAAGTGGGGCAGTGAGGCTGTGAGAAGAGCTGGAGATTCCAGCCCAACGTGCCCCTCTTCTCCCCCATGATCTGCAAGCCCAGCTGTCCTCGTGGGTACCATCATGTGCCAACTTTGGGGTTGCTAAGAATTAGAGAAACAAGGTATTTTATATAAAGCTCCAAGCCCAGTGTCAGGAGCCCATAGATAGTATCTATTACTTGATATCCTTTGCCCTCCAGGAGTTTACAGTCTGCTGGGGGAGTTAAGGGAAATTCCTAAGTGGTATTAAAAGCACTAACATGTGTGCCACAGATTCCTTGGCTCTATGGGACATCAGAAAGTAAATAATAACACTAGCTACAATTTATTGAGACCTGTGAAGGACAGTTAAGGGTATCACCTGTGCTATTGCTGATGCCAGGTAAGGGTGGTAGTCTTTCCCCCAACTCTACCCCACCCTGCACGTAACAGATGAGGAACCAAGGCCCAGAAAGGTTGAGCAACATGCCATGGCCTGCACAGCTGCCTGGGCTGGCAGTTTCACACCCAGTGCCAAGATGGTGTGTACCATGCCCAGCTGCTGGGCTGAGAGCCTGGGGCGCCCGCCAGTGCTCTTGCCCTGGCAGCCCGCCCCATTGCCCAGTGGCCCGTGGGTTGCAATATCATCATAATTCCCACTAAACAACCAATTAGCCTCACTCCTGAGGTACTGCCAAGTCAATAGAATTCCCCAGAACTTCAGATCAACTTCCCCCACCCCTGTGCTGGGGGTAAGCAGAGAATAAAAGATACTGTTCCGGAGGACTACGGCAAACTCACTATACAATGAAGTCATTTTGTTCTTTCACTGAACAACTTCCCTGTACCAGGAATTAGAATGTACATGTTGAAAAAGCCCAGAACCCTCCTGCTCCAGTGTGGCAGGCACTTTTGTAAATGTGTGACCCGCTGGTTTTGCTGGGATGTGCACATTTCTAATAATGGTGATGATAAACAAAGAGGACTTTGCATGGCAGGGGTGAGTCCTCTCTCCAAAGCTGCTGTTTCAGATGTTCCTCCACCGCCCGGAGCCCTGGAGCCTGCCCTGCAGGCCCCCACCGGGGCCTAACTCCCCGGGGACCTGGGACACACTCACATTCCCTAATGATTGTGTTTTCCTGGGAGACAAGTGCCTCGTCCACCCCAAGGGCATGTAGTGACTTCAAATAGGGTCAGCAGCCCAGGACCTGTGGGAAAGGGCAGGTAGAGAGATGCTACAGAGCCATGAGGGATGGGATCAGCTTGGGTGGGTTTCTGACCCTACCACCATGGAAACCAATTAGTTAAATTATTGAGGACATTGTGAGGGTTTTTCTAGATCAAGGCTCAGCTATCTTTTTCTGTAGAGGTCCAAATGGTCACTATTTTAGGCTTTGTGGGCTGTATGGTCTCTGTCACAACTATTCTTGTATCATGAAACCAGCCATAGATAACACATAAATAAATGAACATGACCGTGCTCCAGTAAAACTTAATTATGGACACTGAAATTTGAATTTCATATAACTTTCATGTATCATAAAACATTATTCTTTTTCCCAACCATGTAAAATTCATTCATTCTTTCTTGCAGGCTGTTTGAAAACAGGCAGCAGGACAGATTGGTCCGCTGGCTATAGTTTGCCAGCTGCTGGTCTAGGTGACAGGCTGCTTCACAACAAGACCCTCCCCCTGGTTTTTTGTCTCACCCCCATCCCCAGCCCCACCATGTTCCTCAGCAAGGTGGAACTACAGACTCCATCCCTGTTTCCCGTGCATCATCTGCCTCCTGGCTGGCTCCGCTCCACCTCCGCAGGGGCTGGCTGTGGTTACCCATTGCACCTGCTGGCATGAGTTGCTGTCACCTCAACTCTGAAGTCTTGAGGGTCCAGCCACGTCGGCATCACTGTCCTCTGGCCCCAGATGATCCTCTTGGCCCAACTTCTGCCATACCCCTCACTCATCAGGGGAAGCCCCCTCCCCATCAGGGTCCCCATTTTTTCTATGTTCCCAGCAACGGTAGACTCCCTCCCTCGGTTCTTCATAGAGCTCCCGAATATTACAATGCCTACTAGGCAGGGGTGGTACCACTCCTTACCTCCTTTCCGAGAACTTGGGATGATTTGCTTAGGAATTTAAAGTTGTACCCCACGTTGTTGAGTCAATGTATCCTTCCTGCCTGCAGTGCCCCAGGTCCCAAGGTGCTCCCCCAAGGCTAAGGCAAGCCCTTTGTTCTGGCATCCCAGGAGCTGACTCAGACTGCAGAGCCCTTTACCACTTCTCTCAGGGGCCCTAGGACTGTTTGAAAGTGCAGCAGCTGACTGGACCCCCAGGCTTGGCATGTCCAGCACAGTCTGCCCCTCCTGGCTCAAACCTCCCTGCCCCAGGAGCTTAGCCTCTGCGTTTGCGGCAGGCACGCAGGCTGTCCGAGGGCTGGAGAAATGACGACCAGGCCTACCAAACGCCCATGTGGCGTGGAGGTTCCAAACTGAAAACTAGCCATTCAGACTCACCCTAATGAGTCTAAAAGGGGGTAGGGAGGGCTTTAACAAAGTCATTGTGACTCTACAGGCTGTTCAGGTTTGCAAGGGACAAGATGAAGAAGGGGCTATAATGAGAAAGGCTCCGCTCTGCCAAGAATAAGAACGCTCAAGCTGTGAAGGAAGGTATCTGAAGAATATTTAGCCTAAATAAGAAGAACATGGAAGGGCCAGCCCCACTGCCTGGGGAGGGACAGAGGGAAGCGCACGACGCCGTGCAGCCAGCCTACTCTGCTCACTTCCTCCTGGGTTTCCCTCCTTTCCATGCAAGAGGAAACAGGTAGCGAGAGTGGGACGTGAGTGGGTGCTGGGGGGTCGGATGGACTTTGCCCTGCCGTTTCCTAACTCTGTTACCTTTGGTAAGTTATTCCTCTGTTTCCTCGGCTATAAAATTGGGGATGCTTACCTGCTACAGTTAGCATAAGGATTAGAGGAGATACAGTGAGTGAGGACCCTAGCGCTAAGTAGATGGTTAATAAATGACAGCCTCTGTGTGTGTGTGTGTGTGTGTGTGTTTAAACAAGGCAGTTCATCAGTAAAGTAGTGACCTTTACTTTAGTCCTCAGAATGCCTGATTAAAATACCTGGGGTGCTAGTTAAAAATGCATATTCCCAGGATCCCACCCCCAGTTTCTGATTTAGTAAGTCTGGACTAAGGCCAGGAAATCATGCCCAGATAGTTCTCAGGTGCCCTGAGTTTGGAAACCACAGCTATAAGGGTTGAGGAGGCCCACGACAAGAACGGGGTCAACCAGAGAGCCCTTAGGAGCTGGAACACAGGTGCCCAGCCTCGGAAGGTAACATCCCAGGGACAGAGAACACTTGAACGCACATCACAGATCTTGACAAGGAAAAAAGGCAACCAGAAATATCAGATCAGTAAGCTAGATGTCTACACTTAGGATTGGTTTGCAATTTTAAGAGGTTACTCACATGGATTTAATAAGAGAGACCGATTTTCCTGTCATTTTTTTAGCCTATTATTAGATCAGGGTTCGGAGAGACAGTTTTGTTTTGTGTTTTTAGTTGACTATTGTTAGTACAGTGCATTTTTACTTCAGATTTTGAAAAAAAAATCATTGTGCCTAAGTGGTGATAAAATCAAGGGGATTTGTGGTTTGGAGAACAAAACTGAGTCCAAGAATGGATGTCTGCTCATCGGGTAGTGGTAAAAGATGATTCGCTTCCCTGAACAAATCCCCAGTCTTAGAGGTTTCACTCTGGAAGGAGAATCTTCCAGTGGGAAGGGCAGGTGGCCACGCCGCTCTTCCCTCTGGAGCCCTCACTTTAGTGGCCTGTTCCCTCCACTGCCCCCCGAAGCTGCCCCTCCTTTGTAGACTGCCCCTACACGGGCACCGCCAACACCTCAGTTCCCTGGAGCCAGCTGAGATGAGCCGGCTTCAACAAGACATATTACTAAATTTTAAAGGAGAACAAAAGCAAAATCAATCTAGAGGAATGAGAATTATAAACGCAGGACAATGTAGAAGTACCGGCTCCAGATGCTCTCCTAGGTAACCAGGTCCTCTGGGCTCCAGTCACATCTGCCCCACTGCCCAGCTCTGCGCTCAAGCTCCCAGGGGCTGGCTCCCATCTCAGCCTCCACTGGGAGACCCACAGTTACTATCACCATGACTCTTCCTCGACCTTGACCTCTTGACCTCCCTGGGTTCAGATCCCAGAATCCTGCTGCTCTTTATCCAGGATCTTGCCTATCAATTTTTATGTCTGCCGGCAAAGACCTCACTGTTCGGGCAAGACACACTCTGCTTCTGCCCCGTGTACTACTAGCCGTGGCATTCACAAACCGAGGACAGCTCACTGACGGTGGCCTGGCATCATTCCCTCACAGATGCCTAGGGGCCTGCATACCCCATTTATCCTTTCTGTGGTCAGAAGCCCTGCTGCAGTCAAGTCACTCTGCTTTCCATGTCCTGGACTGATTCAACCAAGTCTGCAGATCACTGGGGGAAACATCAGCCCATGGCCTGTTAGGAACCAGGTCGCCCAGCAGGAGGTGAGCTGTGGGCAAGCAAGCGAAGCTTCAGCTGTATTGACAGCCGCTCTCCATTGCTCGCATCACCGCCTGAGCTCCACCTCTCCTCACACACCCACCCCCGCAGCCCCGTCCGTGGAAAAATTGTCTTCCATGAAACCGATCCCTGGTGCCAAAAAGGTTGGGGACTGCTGTTTTAAAGCTTGTATCTCTTATTTTATTGTAGACTTAAAAATTCATGGAATTACTCTAGGGACACAGAAGACTTCACGGAACAGATTTAGGTAAAGAGAAAAATGCTCTCCCCCAAAATAAGGTATTAGCTAGATACCAGGGAGATTTGATCCTAGTTGGCAAATACTGGGAGCCATTAATTATATATACTTGTTTTATTCATAATTTGTAATGTTCTGGGATACCAAAAGTAATTCTAATGGTAGCCAAATTTGACAAAAGTTTTTTAACCTCATCTTAAAACATCCACTGATCCATCACATTCAATGGCAATATTCAATGTTTAAAGGAACATAAAAACAAACATGCAAATAATTGCAGTTTCCATAAAGATCTATTTCATTATTGGCAGGTAGCACATTTAACAGTTAAATACATTTAAATAATATATAGATGACTGTGTGACTGCAGCATTGCTAACTAGATAGACAACCAATTCAACTAGAAACCAGATAACAAGTAACTGTCTAAATATTTAAAATACAGCTCTTGTTTAGATTCTCCTTTGTTTTGATCACCTTTTTTGGCGGGGGGGAAGCTTGCCGGTCACAATGGAAATATATTAAGGCCCAATCTTTTGCTATCCATTCACAGAGGTTTCTTTCAGTGATTAAGCCTCCAACTCCAGGGCAAGCCCAAGTTCATGGCCCTCAGCATCAATGCTCTTCCCATCCACCAGTGCAGACAGTGTAAGCTTTACACAGGCCTCAGGGTCTGAGTATAGCCACTCCAATTACACCAGAGTCGTGGACTGTGGCAGAAATGGAGGCAGTGAGATGCAACTGGTGTTTAGCTGCAATGCCCACACGAGTGCAGTAGGAACCTGATGTCCAGACAAGGTTTACTGCAGTATCGGGATCTTGATGTACTTTCTGATAAATTGATCCTCCAAATTCTGTCCCATTATTGACATTAGTGTGCAGCTGGAAGTCCCCAGTCCTATAGCCTACTGCGAAGTTACCCTTGTCAGCTGTGATTTGGCACTGTCGACAGTCATCTGGTAACTAGCAAGCCAGCCCTCATGACCAAAGACAGCAGGTTGCAAGTCCAGCAAAATCAAAGTCAGCATCACAACCTAGGTGTATACACTCCTTTTTGTAAGAGGACTTGATTTTACCACTTTTCTTTCCTGTGTTTGGTGAGAAGGCAGTATCATACGCCAGTTTCAAACTGTGACAAATCTGGTCTTCAATTGCAATTTCTGTTCCCAGGGTGTTATCCATGTTCCATTTTTCTGTGAAAGTCAGACCATACTCACACCATTTATATTTGGTCTCCAAGCTCCCAGTAACTTTGCCAGTTAAAGTTAGATGTATTAGATGAACCAGATGTTGAGAATTCCATGCCCCTGCATGACTTTTTTTCACATTATTTCACCAACCTAAAACCAAATCCTTTGTTGAAAATATCTGGCAGCTTTGCCAAGGTCAGCGTATGATGGAGGAATACACGTTGGCTGCGTGCAGGTCTGTCTATAGGTCGCCATGTCCTGGCCATGGGAAGAGGTGACCTGGTGGTCTCCTGAGAGGACCGCCACCATTTCTCCACTTGCAGTTGAGGCAGCGTGGCTAACTCAAGGTAGGACTGCAGCTGCTGCGGCTAGAGGACATAGTGAAAGGACTTCATTGTTTTTTGAATTCTAGTATTGCCGATGAGAAGTCTGACGCCATCCTGACTATTTATCCTTTGTACATGACCTATCCCCCTATCCCCAGCTCTTTTAGGGTCTTTTCTTTACTTCTGGTATTCTGAAATTCCATGATAAAGTGCCTTTGTGTGTGTCTGTGTGAGTGTGTACGTGCATGTGTATGTATCTCTGTGTGTGTGCATGTGTGTATGTGTATGTGTGTCTGTGTGGGTATTTGGACGTGTATTTACAATCACTGTGCTGGGCACTCTATGGGTGATTTTTATCTGAAAGTTATATCATTCAGTTATGGGAAGTTTTTCCTTTATTATTTCTTTAAAAATATTTTCTTCCTTTTCCCTTTCTGGATTTTGATTATTCAGATGTTGG
This sequence comes from Daubentonia madagascariensis, assembly GCA_023783475.1. Taxonomy (NCBI): domain Eukaryota; kingdom Metazoa; phylum Chordata; class Mammalia; order Primates; family Daubentoniidae; genus Daubentonia; species Daubentonia madagascariensis. The sequence goes on along the minus strand of JAKFHU010000913.1, from coordinate 2,360,889 downwards.
ACCTCTGGGTTAATCCTCTGGTGTTACTGTTTCTCTCTGGTTTTCAATCAGAAGTCCAAGGATTTCTTTTGAATTAAACCAACTCATCAATAAAAACAAATCTTTATTCCTGCAGTGTTCAGAATAAGTAGGCTGTGGTCATGACAGAAATAAAATCTAGCAAGCACAGCCCTTCAGTTTGTGGTTGGGGTCTGCTTTGGTGGAGCCACCAGGAGGCCCACATTATCTAGCCATCCCCTCCCTGAGACTGGGACCTGCAGTGGTGGGAGCCAGTGGATTCATAGCAGAGGCTGGATCTGATTTCCCGGAGGCCAGAGGCCTGTCTTTGGGAAGTGGAGCAAGGGAGGTGGGGAATGAAACCATCGGAAAAGTGATCATAATATCAATGCTGTTTTTCTTATTAAAAATCTCTTTAAGACCCTGGAAGAAGGAGTATTGCTAAATAGGGGATCTATTTTGGCAACTTAAGAAAGACCAGCTCACTGGAAGGCTCCCTGGCCCTTTATCTCTTATCTCCCATGGCCTTCTGGTGCTGTACTGCGGACTTATCCTGCAGCTCAGGGGCTGGTGTCGCTAGGCCAGCTTGTTTCTCAAATACCCAAAGATGAGCCCTTTGAACACAAGCACTTCAAAAATTTTACCTTCATGATAGAATTCTTTGCATACTTTCCTGCCTTAGTAAGAATAATAAAATGGCAATACTACTGCTAATAATAATGAACACTTACTGAGTTTGGCACTGTTTTAAGTCCTTTGCATGTGATCATTAATTTAATCCTCACAACAACGCTGTGAAGTAGGTAGTAGTGTTATCAGCATTTTGTAGATGAGCAAACATGCGCAGGGAGATTAAGAATTTGTCCAAGGCATACAGATGACACAGCATAATTTTATCTATTCTTGGCCACTCAGAGATATCATGAAGATCATCAAATATTGGACTGCAACCATGAGTGCAGACACACATATGGAGGGCCCTAGGAGTTTGAGAACTGCACTGATGCCCCTCACAGTTAGGTTCTTTAGCAGCCCATTGAGGACCTTGTGTTGGCAGCCCTTATTCTGCATGCAACCCTACCGAGAAACAAGCCCTGGAGGTGTCCCCTAGAAGAGGGAGGTTGGGGAGATCGGTGAGGACAGGGAAGAGCAGAGAACTGGAAGCAACGTGGCTGGGGGAAGGTGTGGTGGGGTGGAGGGCACCGAGGTGCATGGCCGGCGGCCACTGTGGGCTGCCCCCATCGTGCAGTGGCACGATTGCTGTTGTTACTTCGGAGAATTGGGTGGGCCAGTTAGGCTCGGGCTCACCTGTATAGACAGTGATCCTGATGGTTACCTGACAGCACCATGTGTTAACTAACACATCGATAAAATGGGGAAAATAATTCTTAAACTTTAAGTATGATCAACTTGGATTGACTCAGATACATATATAAAGTGCTTAGCAGAGTGTCTGGAATGTAATAATAACTCAGTAAATGGTCTTAGCCATTTCAAATAATGAAGCTCTGGAGTGAGGCCAAGAGGAACAGTTGCCTTTGGTTACATAATCCGTTCTGTTCATGGCTTTGAATTTAGTCTCAGAGTCACAATGCAAGTTTCTCTGGAGGGAGCTTGTTCTCTGAGAGGTGAGTAGCTGGGCTAGTAAGCTTCGCCCCATATTCCCCCCCAACACACACACACTGGGCAGCCTTCCTGAGCACAGCCCCTTCCCTCTGGCTCCCAGGGCCTTGGCTTGTGGAACCTGGCTCCGGGCAGTCAGATGGCCGGTCCTCACTGCACCCAGCTCACTCTGTCAGGGACCAGACAGCCTTCATGTTGAAGGACTCCTATGTCAGCAGCTCTGGAAGCAGGTCTGAGGGGAGACCAGAGACCTCGAGCTGGAGACTCCCAGAGGCCCAGCAGAAGACTAGTCTGGAACAGGGACATTAGCCCTGGCAGCACATGGCTCAGCCCTGTGGAATCCAGACTGTAGTGGCTGCAGCCGCTACACCCCAGCTTCTTTCTCCTCTGGCCCAGCTACAGACCCTGCCCTGTACAGACAGGAGGACTCCACCTCCTAGAAGCCACACCCCCTAAAGAGGACCACCAGGTGAGCCAGCATTGCTGGAATTGGCCCACATGCCCCAAGGAGGCAGCCTCTTCCTCAGCACAGAAGTGGGGGTGGGTGTAGCTGGAAGGGATGGGGGTAGGGAACGCAGATCCAGAGGGAGGCCTGAAGGAACTTATCTTAATTAATAGTCTGGAATAGAACTTTTTTTTAAGAAGAAAAGTAATTTTAGTATTTTCAAATATTGTATCTATTATTTAAGGTAAAACTGATGACCTAGGAATTTCCTACGTCTTTCTTTTCACATCAAAACCCATTCTTTAAATGGCATCTCTTTTGAATGCCTACTATGCAAGGCAGGCTGGAGCATTGCAGCTGTGCCATGGCTGGCTGGGGCCTGGGGGCCTGCCCTGCCATACATCACTCCCTCAGGAAGCCCTTGACCCACCTCCACAGAACCATGGATCGTGCTTTGAAACCCCTATATGATAAGAGGAAGGTAAACCAAGGCACTGCCACAAGAAGCAGGGCCCCTAGTAATAGCCCATGTCCCACTGTGCCTTGTGGGCAGAAGCTCCTCCCATCCCACAGTTTAAAGGTTCAATTCATGCTCCATCTCTGAAATCCCACTGACTCTGGACTGCTGGATCCAAATAAATGAGCATTTAAAAAATGTAATTTCTGAGTTAATGAGATGAGAAAATTTATACTTCATTTTTTCCTTATTTGTGTAATTACCACCCAGTTTCACAAACAAAACATTGCCAGTGCCTTAGAAGTCTCAAGAACCCCCCTAGCACATCAGTCTCCCTACTCCCCATGGGGTACTGCTACCCTGACTTTGTGATACTTTTTTCTTTTCCTATAGTTTTATCGCCTGTGTATGTATCTCTAAGCACTGTAGTTTAGTTTTGCCTGTTTTTGAGGTTTATAGAAATGAAATCATAATTTCATTCCTGTATAATTTGCTTCTTTCATTCAGCAGAATGTTTGTAAGATCCAATCATGTTATTGAAGGAAATATTTCTATTTGCAGTAGGTTTTGAATATGTCATTTCTGTGTTCTTGGGCAAGTCAGTTAAGTTTTTTGAGCCTCGGTTGCCTCATCAGAAACTTTGGCTCAGAGATGGTTCTAGAGCCTCCTCCAATTTCCTGTTTTATTGGAGAAGAGATGAGATAAATATAACAAAGGAGTCACAAATCACTACTGGGGACAGAAGAAAAGAGAAGTAAACAATTTTCTATGAATACTAACTCCCTTTTCCCTGAACTCAGAGAAATGAACATATCTCTGGGAGCAAGAGGGGGCTGGGCACCACACAGTGCAGGCTCTCTCTGCACCGATTGATTGAATTAAGCAATTAGACAAATATTAACCAAGCATTACTACTGTGCTAGATGTTGTGCTAGGCAGTAGAGATATAAAGATGAACAAGACATAATCCCTCAAGGAGCTCCAATTTCAAAGAGAGAGAGAGGGAGAGAGACAGTAAGCAAACGGCCACAACTCAGTACAAAAAGGGCAGTAATGTAGGTTTACACAAACTGCCTAATTAACCCAGGGGGAAAAAATGGCTGACTGGGCCTTGAACACTGTACAAGGTGATGCAGAGGGGGTGGCGTTTGCATGGGCCTTTGAAGGATGAGGGAAGAAGGTGGAAAAGGGAGCTATTTAAGTCCAGGAAAGAGCATGTTCGTGTTAGTAATCTATTACAGTGTAACAAATTACCCCACACTTTTGTGGGCCAGGCATTTGGAAGCAGCTTAGCTGGTGGACCTGGCCCAGAGGCCCCCCTGAGGTTGCTGTTGAGAAGTTGTCCGGGTCTGCAGTCATCTGAAGGCTTGACTGGGGTTGGAGGATCTGTTTCCAAGTATTCTCGCTGGGCAGTTGGCAGAAGCCTTTGTTCCTTGACTGCTGTTGGCTAGAGGCCTTGGCTCCTCACCACGTGGGCCTTCTTATAGGCTTTTGGAGTGTCCAAATGATGTGTCAGCTGGCTTTTCACAGAGTGATTTGCCAGAGAGAGAGAGAAATAAGCAGCCACAGTGCCTTTTATGACTTAGTCTTTGAAGCTGCACACTGTCATTTCTGTGTTATTCTTTTTGTTAGAAGGGAGGCCCAAGGTCAGCCCACACTCAAAGGAAAGGGAATCGGGCTCCACCTCTTGAAAGGAGGAGTACAGTACTAAAGAATTTGTGATCACATCTTAAATCTGTGACACTACACAGAGGCATGAGGTATGGGTATTGCTGGTGTGTGTAGAAAAGAGTGAGATGCCCCGCGATGGGTAGCGTGGATTAGCGTGGAAAGGTGGAGCGAGAGAGTGCCTGCAGATGAGATGTGAACTTGAGGCTGGGCTCTCGGGGCATAGCCCAGGTGTCAGCTGGGCTCTCTCTCCCTTGAGTTATAGGTAAGATTGTCTAAATAAGGTTGTTCCAAGCTCTCACTCTTGCCTTTGGAAAATTCCAAGCCCTTCCTAAGATTTCTCCATTGTGGTTACCATTGTGGTCAAATCTGGCTCTAAACTCCTGATTCCATGGAATTAGTTCAGTTTATGGATTATCCTGAATCCCCTGTGCTGTTCCTGTTCTGTGTTCCTATGGTCCCAGAGCCCCAGTTCAGCCTGTTACATAATTCCACAAAACATCCTAAATTGTACAAGGCACAGTGTTAATTAGATACTTGACTGAAAATCTATAGGAGGAGACATTTATGTCATAGCATTTAGGGTTGCCGGATAATATCCAGGATACCCAGTTAAATTTGAATTTCAGACAAACAATGAATAATTTTTTTCATGGTATGCCCCACCCCACACACAATTTTTCCTAAATCTGGCCACTCTAACAACAATACCAACAACTTCAACCTGCACACTAGACACCTTTGGTCCTCGGCCTCCCTGCCACTGGGGCTTTCTAGTGGTTCATGTCTCCTCTGGGGCCCCCAGCACCCACCGTCTCATTGGTTCTCTGCTCTCTCTCTCTACTGTTTCCCTCCTTTCCTTCCCTCCTTTGTCCTACTGCACATTAGCTCACATATCCAAAACCATCTGGCTCTGAGCACAACAAAAAGGCCTTTTATTCACTCAGATCTGCTCTCTTTCCAAGGTAGTTCCCCCACTTATATAAATATCCTATGACAGCACTCTTAATGTGAGCCGCTATGGTGATGGCAAGGCCTTGTCTTCTACTCAAGACAGCTACATAGATCCCTTGCTGGCTGTGGTGTTTCTGGTGGAGGAAGTGTGTTAGGCTGAACCATTCATACATTCAGCACACATTTATTGTGTTCCTATGACTTAATAGGCCCTGGGTATAAAATGAACAAGACGACATGTGGGGCACTGAGTGGTGAGCAAGACCTTAGGGCAGGCAGCCACTGGACCTTGTAGTTGGTGCCGGGTAGAGGGATAGCTAGTGAGCCATGAAATCCCAGAGAAGAGGTCAATCTCAGAGGGCTTTCTGGAGGAGATGTCATTTCAGCTGGTCCAGAATGGATAAAAGGGACTTCACAGGCCAAGAAAAGGGGACAGATATCTTAAGCAGAGAATATAAAGGCACAAGGAATGATAGAAAAGTTGGTTCCAAAAGTTGGTTTGGAAGAAGATGTGCATGAGAGGCCAGTAAGACGGTCTGGAGGGTTTGTGCCGAGTTTGATGTGCCTGCTTACAGCAGCAGACAGAGCCCACTTCCATTTGTTCAAACAGGAGAAGGAACAGAAAGTGTATTCATTTCTCATTGCCATGTAACAAATTAGCAAAAGCTTAGCACCTTAAAACAACACACATTTATCCTCTGCTCTGCTTCAGGGTATCTTACAAGGCTACACAGTCAAGGTGTTGACTGGGACTGGGCTCTCATCTGAGGCTCAACTGCGGAAGAATCCACTTACAAGCTTACGTGGTTGCTGGTGGAATTCAGGTCCTTGCAGGTTGTTGGACTGATGGCCAACGCTGTCTGTCAACTGGAGACCACCCTCCATACTTTGTACATGGAGCCCCCTAAAGTGGCACTTGCTTCTTTGAAGCATGCAAGCTAGGAAGCCGATAGAAAGAGTCTTCTAGCAAGGTTGAAGTTATAAGTTTATGTAATCTAATTGTGGAAATGACATCCCACCACCTTTGCAGTGTTCTGTTGGTTAGAAGCAAGTCATAGGCCCCGCCCACACTCAAGAGGGTAGGTTACACAAGGGTGTAAATGCCAGGAGGTGGGGGTGTTAGGAGCTGTCTCAAGATCCGTCCACCATGTTAAGCAACAGTAAGTTGTGTGTATATGTGGTGGGGGATGGGTGGGCAGTGAGCAGTCCTTTGGGGAAGAGAAGTGACTTATTGGGAGAGAGGGGCAGGGAGACCTCCCCAGGAAAGACTTCGCACATGCTGTGGTGCATGCAGGTTAGGGAGGGCTGGCCTCCTTCTGTCCACCCTGCACTGGCATCCCATCTCTGGAAGGGGCCGCATGCCTCTGAGCTAGGCTGACGCTCGCTGTTACAATGGGCCATGATGAATGAGCAGAGGTCTTTTCACCCTAGTTTCACCCTGGGGCCTGGTACACCTTGCCAAGGGGGTTGATGAGGACATGCATTAGGGTAGGGGCCGTAGGGATGGGAAAGAAAGATTGGGAAAAGATTTGGAAGGTAATATTGGGGGACTCGTGACTGATTGGATGTGGGAGCAATAGTATGTGGGGAGGTATGGGGATAAGTTCCACAGTGGGAAATTGGGCAGACAGTGCTGTCATTAACCAACAGAAGAAAGCATGGGTAGCAGGTTTGGGGGCTTTGGTCATGCTAATTTTTGAGAAGACATTGTTGATAATTTCCTGTATAGTTTCAGGGCTCAAGAGCAGGATACAGGCTAGGGATGGACAATTGGGAATCACAGTGAGGAGGTGGTAACTGGAGCCTCCACTGTGGGTCAAGGCACCCAAGCAAACAAGTTGACCCAGGACAGAGTCCTTGGGGAGTATCCACCCAGAGAGAATCCTCTGAGATTGACCCCTCCTCTGGGATTTCATGGCTCACTAGGCATCCTTCCACCCTGTACCAACTACAAGGCCCAGTGGCTGCATGCCCTGATGTCTCGCTCACCACTTAATGCCCCACACCTCATCCTGTTCATCATTTTATACCCAGGGCCTATTAAGTCATAGGGATGCAATAAATGTGTGCTGAATGTATGAAAGGAGGAAGAGCCAGGGAGGGCTGAGAAGGAGCGGCCAGAGAGGCAGGTGGAGAACAAGGATGGCATGATGTCCTAGGAGCCAAGGGAGAAGTGGTCGGCAGCGTCAGAGTTGCATAGACAGGAGAATGATGTCGCATATCACTGTGATTTTGTAGAGTCGGGTGCAGGACCAGAGAGGGACAAAGACCTATTGCAAGAGGCTGAACAGGAAATGCGAGGTGATGAGCACCAAGTGCAGATGATTTTTTAAAAGAAAGGGCACTAAGGCTTAGTGGGCATGGGCTTGGAGCGCTGGCTCTGCCTCTAGGCAAGCCCTGACCTCTCAGAGGAGTAGGGAGCAGAGCACCCCTTCTAGGGTTGTTGTGAGGTGTAATGAGGTGGTGCTTGTCACAGCACGGGAGAGGCCACTCAGAACTCAGCCCTCTACTTGTGCTTCTGCTCCTCCCAGTCTCTTCTCCAAAAATGGCCTTTTAAAACCATTGCACTCCCTAACTTAAATGTACCCTCCCACATGCAGCACAACAGTCACAATCTCTGCATGAGCTGGCTTCCGCTTATTTCCCCATCCCTACACCCTTCTCCCATCACCCTTAAACATGTGAAGCTCTTCCAAACTTTAGAGCCCATCCATATGGAGTTTCCCCTGCTTGGACCACTCTTCTGACTTACCTGTTGTCAGTCACCCATCAGGGAAGTGATGGCTTGAATGTCACTTCCTAAAGAAATCTTCCCTGGCCCCTGACATAAGTCAGGCTCCCTGGTATCCTCTCCAATGCCTGGCACAGTTCCAGGCACATAACAGGAATGCAACTCATGTTTGTCCATGAATAAATGAGAAATGAATATCAACAACTGGCTGTGTGACCTTGGATGAGTCACTTCACCTCTCTGGGATCCACAGCTTCCTCCTCTGTAGTAGGAAGGAAGATTATGTATCTCTAAGATCTTTCAGCCCTGGCAATCTTGGCCTCTTTAGCTCCAGTGTCTGTCCAGGTTTTTCATAAGGAGTCATTGAATAATGCACGTGGGAGGGCTTGGGGAGTTACAGGGGAGGGGTGGGAGGCTGGGAAGCTTGGCACAGGTGTGGAGTCCCTACAGCGAGGCCCACTCACCCATGCTCTTCCCAGCCACCCACAGGGCCTGCAGCCCCTATTTGTGCCTTATGGGCAGGGGCTGGGGGACAGTCAGAATTGAAACCGCAGCCTCCCATTTTTAGTGCTTGGGCTTCATCTCAATGAGCTAGGAAGTCTAACACTAGCATCCATCTACTCCTAGAGAATAAGTACTCTGCATGGCCTTGTAAACCCAGACAGTGTGTGCACATGCCACACACACACACACAAAATGCACATTTGCAATTATATACAAAGGAACGTACAGATGTACACAGAGGTACACGGGCACACAGTCAATGCCTGGGGGAGTCCCTCTGCATCCTTCTGAGCCCAGGAGAGCTGTGTTACCCTTGAGTCTCTAGGTCATTCTTTGCCCTCATCCTCTGGGTCTTCCCTGTCTCAACAGACCACGTGGCTGTGCACTCAGGCCCTGGGGATTGCCTTCACTGATAAAGTCCAAAACAGGCAGGAAGGGAGAATAACTTACAGGACTCTCCAGATGTTGCAGTATTTGCATCTCCACAGTCTAAAGGGCTGAGAAAACCAGGTTTAGTCACTAGAAACTTGGTGGTGTGCAGGTGCAGCTTTCAAGAGTACTGGGAAATAGTGCTGTAGAGGGCAATGGCATGTGAGCTGAGCGAGTTTCACTACAACACAGCCACCCCACCCCATGATCTCTTTGAACTCTCAGAAGGATCCTATGTGACCCTCGGTGTTTAGAGATGACGAAACTGAGATTTGGACATGTCAATGACTTGCCCAAGGCATGCAATTTGTAATTGGCAGATCTGGGACTCAGACTTGGGCCTCTGAGAAGGCTTCTGATTCCAAAGCCATGTTCTCCTGCCACCCCCACCCGCTCTGCCTCGTGCCTCTGGTGTTTGGCCCCTGCCTATGGGCCCCACTTTCAGGCTGCTGGTGCTCATCTGCCACACAAGCAGCCTTCTGAAGCCCTGGCCTGTGCTGAGAGGGGCTGGGAACATGGTTAGTTTTCTAGAAACCTATGAAAGCACAGCCTGAGAAAACGGCTGCCTGGGACACTCCAGCTGAGGGCCCTGGCCCAGTGCTCTTTTGGAAGGTACAGGGATTTCTGGAGAGAAGCAAACATGAGTCAGAAGAGAGACGAACAGGCCATACCTGCAAATTGGCTGACAGCAAGATGGTCATGCGGTGGCAGGCTGACAGCCTCAAATCTTTTTGAAACAAAATGCTCAGTTGACAGTTACATCAGCCTGGAGACACACCTTCTCTCTCTCTCTCTGCATACACACTCACGCACACACGCACGTCATGGGTTGTGGGACTGGAAAATGCAGGATTTTTAACAGCTCTAAAGGACCTTAAAGCTCGTTGGGTCCAGTGTTTCCCAAACTACCCCAATGTCAAAAATCTCGTGAAGTACTCATTCAAAAGACAAATCCCAACCTGGGCCCTATTCTGGAACCAGTATCTCTAAGGGAGGGGTCAGGGAAGGTGGATGTTTTACCAGGTTCCCAAGAGATTCTTACCACCAGCACAGTTTGGAAACACTGAACCTAGACCAACCCCTTCATTTTATTAGCAATGTTTTAGTGATCTGGAGAGGGTGTGTGGGCTGCCCAAAGTCACACAGCGAATTGGTGGCAAGGCAGGCATGTGGATTCCCAGCGCTGGGTCCCCGATTCTTGTGACCATGTAGAGAAGGAAGGATGGAAGGGGGTCACAGTCACTGAGCACCTACCACGGATTGGGGTCTGCTTGACAATTCAGTAGGAAGAGCTGAAGGAACCCCGTGGGAGTCACAGGTGGTGCTGGGCGCTTTTCCTGCTCATGCCCTTTAATCCTCGCAGCAGCGCCTTGGCTGGGAACAGGCACGGGGCTGAGTCCTTCCCAGGGCCCCAGAGGTCCGAGAGGCAGAGGCAGAATTTGAACCTGGATCTGTGAGAACTCAGCTGGAAGGAACCTTGCAAGCCCAGGCTCTCCAGCATTGTCCGCCATATTAGCTCTCAGAGAGTCGCTTTATGTGGCTTATTCCATCAAGTGCTCACAGAAACCTCAAGATGTAGGCAGTTTCTCTTTTAAAGTTGAAGAAGCTCAGGGTGGCGAGGAAACCCACCTAGTATCATGCAGCCAGCAAACCATGAATGTGGGATCCAGCCCAGGCCTGTCGTGTGCCAAACCCACACACTTCTCAGCACACAGGAGGTTTTGGAGGCTCCCTCCTGGGGCCCAGACCGCCTCTCCTGACAGTCCCAGTGCCACTGTCCCAGCTCAAGCCTTTGCTCCACCCAGCAGTCTGCATCTTGGGGCTCCTCTGCCACCCTGGCCCTGCCTGTCTCTGTTTCTATTTGTCCCTGAGTGCTATTCTGACTCTAAACTTCTTTGAAGTTCTAAAGCCAGGCTCGGTACACTTTTGGAAAAGGGCCAGATAGGTAAATAGTCCAGGATGTAGGGGCCAGACCATCTCTGTTGCAGCTCCTCAACTCCACCCATGCAGTGTGCATGGTGTCAGCCATGTGTGATGGACGAGTGTGGCTCAGTGCAACTGTGTTTCATGGCCTGTAGTTTGCCCATAACTGTTCTAAAAGAATTCCAGGGATTGCTTATTTGAGCAGATTTTCATTTGCTTCTGCTCTTTATGGGAGAGAAAATGTGTCTGTGTGGGAAGGCATGTGTTTGAGAAGAGCCCCAATGTGCCTGGCCACTGAGACCCTAGTGCCTAAAAAGCTAGAGAGGACTGCCTAGGCCTCAGGGACTGTCTGTTCATCCATTCATTCATTCTAGAATATTCTCAAACACCTGTCATGTGGTAGGTGCTGTGCTGAGCCTTGGTGAGACAGGAGAGAAGCCCCTGTCCTTGCAGAGCTTGTAGCTCATTTATACCTGGGGTTACCAGTGCGATGAGTGCTAACTAGTAGTGGAAAGCAGGGACGCAACTTAGCTGGGACCAGGGTAGACTTCTCTGAAGAAGTAATGTTTAAGCTGATTCCCTTGACTGGGAATTATCCAAGTGAGGGTGCAACGTAATCAGGGAAAGAAACCTCAAGTGGCAGGTTTTCACATGCTATTTTTAGGGAATATGTGTGCTGCTGCATTGACCCTTTCGGGAGGATATGATTCTTTTACATAACAGGAACATCTGATTTTCCCACTGGCAGATGGATGTGGCTGTTGAGCCGGTTCCATGATCCAAATGGCCCGATCTCCACCCTGGGAGAAGGGGAAGGTGTAGCTGATGTTTTGCGTGAGGTGGTGAGTTGACACACGTGTGGACAAAACCATGCAAAATTTCCATTTGTTTCTTCAGGCTTACCCCCAAGCTGAGTCTCTCAGATTATTCAAAAATATCTAGATTGCAAACTCTGACAGATAGAATGTTATTTTTAAGAAAATCTTTAAAATTCGGCATTGTAATATAATCTTTATTTAAAACATAAAATGATTTACTGCCTTTTTTCTTAAAAAAAAAAAGGAAAAATCTTAATTAATTCCTTGCTCCTTGGGCCCAAAAGACTCAATTTTAGTTTTTCAAGGAAAATATAAGAAACATCAACTACATAAGTGAATTAAACTGACATTTGATTCAAATACTAATTTTAAATTTTTATTATTTTTAAAATTTTTTTCACAAAATCACTCACTCATTTTATAAACATTTTTGAGATCACACCATGTGCTAGGCATTGGGCTACAAAGACGAAAAAGACATAGATCTTAAGCTCTATTTTTCTTTTTTAATATGCTTCCCAGAATTTGTATAGTCTTAGGAGTGTCTGTGCTGTTGATTTAGTTCAGGGCACAGGTGCTGTTGGATTGTGTTTAGCACTTTGCGTGCATAGTCTTGCCTCTTCCCCAGTGGGACTGTCAAGGCTGCCTGTACAGAAGCTGTGTGCGCCAGGCTAGCCCATGGGCTGCACTGACTGGAGGCTTTGTGCGTGTTTGGGGATGATGACCAAGGTAATAAAGAGTCGGGAGGAGCAGTGGTGACAGCGTGGCATAAATGGAGACAGCACATTCTGGTCTCCTCCTTGCACCGTGCTCCTGGCTCTCTGCTGGTAATGCAAGATCCCCTGGATGGATGTTCTTGGCAAATGTCTTCCAGGCTTCTGGCTGTTCACATTGCTCTGTTGCTCTGAAATATACACTCCAGGGCTTGAAGGCACTGCTGGAGGCTTTGTGTTCCCAGCACGGACACATTCTCTGGGGGAAGCTGAGCTCTAGTGATGAGAGGAATGGCTGGAAATAAGTCCCTGGCGCAGCTTGGTGTGGAGTTTCCAAACCATTTCACATCCAGCAGCTTTCAGGAAGGGCAAGAGGCCACCCAAGCAGGTCACTGAAACGAGGCCATTTCTTGAATGAGGTTGCAAGAGAGCGGGCACTGAGAAGGGGCTGCCACGTGTGTGTTTGTGGCTGTGGGGGAGGCAGAGGGTGGGGGAGGTGCACTAGCCTACAGTCTAGAGTGACAGGAACCTCAGAGAAGGGACTCAGGGTCCTGATGTGGAAAGAAGGGGAGCTGGCCTTAAAGGAGGCTAATCGTGGCGTGGAGGAGACCTTGCACTGGAGCCTCAGCAGGAGTGACTGGGATTTCTGGGTTTCCTGAGCTGAAAAGAATCCTGCTCACAACACCAGTGCACCAGGTGGCCCATGTCAGCAAGGAAGGAAGGAAGCGGCCCATCGTCCTGCCAGGTGTTTGTCTTACCCCCATTACCATTTCCAGAGCTGCCTTGTTTGCTGAACTTAGCACAGAAGCCCAGCCTGTGCACATACCCACTCTCAAGATGGCAAGTAGATTTCACCCAGAGTGCCAATTCTGCTCTACATTGGGGCCCCCAGAAGGACTTTGCTGAGACAGAGTTCTAAGGCCACCTCTGGTCCTGAAGGAAAGAGGCTATGATCAATTATTGATGACTGTCAGGGATGTGCCACCAATTTATAATCTCTACAGCTCAGTTGTATATCAGTTGTGTATCCCTGCTACCTAGACTGACATGTGCTGTGTTGTGGGTACTCGGTAAGTATCTACTGAATGAAATTTAATGCACCTAGAATGCCTCCCCTTTTAAGCATCCAGTAGATTCTGTATGTCCTTGGGCGGCTCAGCAGGTGAAAAGTGGCAATTGCCTTTTGAATTATTCCAGGAAATCTGTCACCAGAGCAGGAAGGAGGGGTAGACGCCTTCATTCATTCAACAGGTGTTTGTTGAGTGTCTACTGTGGGCTGAGCCATGGGCTGGGTGCTTGGGACACAGCGTGGAGCTGGGGACAGACTAGAGGCCCCCCTCTGCTGAGGTAGATGGCAGTGAAGATACCTCCCTCCTCTGGGAAGTCAGAGACATCCTGCTGCAGGTCTGAAGTGTGTTTCAGAGCTGCAGAGGGGCTGGGTGAAGAAATTCTCCATGGGAGGCCTGGCTCAGCCCTCTGCAGAAATCTTTGCCTCAGGCCTGACCGGTGGCCCTTTTCGCCACTGCGCTTCAGGGCTCGAAGCTTCCATTGGGCCAGTAAGCTCTTCTGTCTCTTCAAGCTTGTGCACACTGCTGGAGGACTTGAAGCGCTTTCTAAATATAAGCTGGCTGCCCTGCGCCCTCTAAGTTCTGGCAGTTGTGGAAAAAGCAGATAAAGAATGCAGAAGGTCTTCTGGCCTCCAACCTACCAGGTTGTCTCCCCTCCCTTCAACCAGCCCCTCCCAAAGCCCACTGGGCAGGTCTGGTTTCTCATTCCCAACACATGCAATCCCGAGATAAGAATGTTCCAAGAACCTGACTAGCAAGAGTTTAGTTACCGCTCATTTGCGTAAGTCCTGATGTGTGTGTCCTTCTGATCCGGTCCTAAAAACTCAGAATTTGCCACTTCATGCCCTTCAGATGGCTAAAGAAATGTTTTGAAAACACAGAAGTTATTATAATATTACAAGTCATAAAATAAATAAAGATCTTTGAAGACTATCCTGTAAATGAAAGCAGGAGCTTTCTTGGTTTTGTTTTCTGTGCGTTGGAAAATGAAATAAATTAAATTTTTACCTGTGGAAACACACTTTCATGGTCATGCACATTCATACCCTTGTGTGTGTAAGGAGCCACATCACACATGCTTATGCAGATGTCCATGTGTGAGTGTACACACATACACATACACACGTACAACCACATGTTCACACCCTAGCCTTTTGTTCTAGTTTCTGATCTGCCATGGTTAGTTTGTAAAGATTTGTATATTCCACAACAAGGGGCTTGGAAATGCCCAAGTGTTAGCTGCTACTTGTCATTAACGTGTTTTTGTTTTCCCAGTCTTCTTCCCATTACCCCAGATATTTTTTGTGAATACACTCAATTACAAATTCACGGGGATCCAAAAGCCTCCCCAGGTGTGCATCCTCCTTCCTCCTCCTGGAGGCAGTGTGGTGTGGTAGGAGGGGCAGGGCCTTTGAAGTCAAAGTGACTCATGTCACTCACTGGATATGAGTGATCAGCTGCGTGACCTTGGGCAGAGACGTAATCACTGGAGCCTCGGTTTCCTGATTAGTAAAAACAGTACATATGATGATGCTGCCTCACAAGGTTGTGGTTAGGATTAAATAAGATGACTTACAGAAAACCACTGCTTCCCACCTGCCACATGGGAGATGCTTAGTAAAGGTTAGCTTCTTTCCCACTGTGACTAATAGAAGAATTTCGTCCACCGTGGAGGGGAGCCTTAGGAGTCATGGCTATTGCCCCGGTCTGGGCTTCTCCAGTCCTCTTAGGACCCACACTCAGAATCAGAGCCACGTCTCAGCCAGCAGCAGGCCCCCAGAGAAGGGTCGCAACCCCTTGGATTGAAACCCCTGGATGTACAGCCCAGGCTTGGCCAGCTCTAAGGGGCTAGGGAGGAACTTACTTCTACAGGAGGGAGCCCATTTCACTGTCAGACATGTCAAGGACTTAGAAAGTACTTCTTGAAGAGACTGGGCAAGAACTGCCCAGGAACAGGTTGGGGGTGCTGGTGGTTGTTTTTTGGGAGGGAAATGACCTGTAGAACACTGTCGATGCCTTGTTTGTCCCCAGGAACAGGAAGAGAGCATGATCCTTCCACTGAGATCCTTCACGTGCTGCTGCATGTTGCCAACAACCTTGCTTGCAAGTACAAACTGAGGGCACGGAATGTATTTTCTTTTCCCTCTGATGATAATATTAACTGGGCACTACCATGGATCAAAGCCACAGTCATGACCTCATCATGTTGCTTCTGGGTAACAACTAAACAAATTCAAATGCGAATTTAAAGCACACACATTTCTAGAAGTCAGAAGCCTTAAATCTCAACTATTTACCTGAGTAGGCACCAACTGTCTGTGATGACTTTTGTCACTGTTTAGTTACTCTCTAATGGCTTACTGGAAACCCCATTCTATGTAGGAGAAGAAAGAAGAAGTGACACCTTGGTGTTGTCTCAGAAACTGTGGCTGGGACTTCCCTCCTGTAAGAACGCACATAATTAGTCATCTCAGAGACTCTGTTTTAGTACAAGGTAGTCTAGGGAGGCCATGTGATTCAGGAAAGTTATGAGGCTTTGGTCCTAATCCCAGTTCACCTTCAAAATGGCTGTGGGATCTTAGGAAAATCACCCTCTCTGAATGCTAGTTCTCTCCTATGTAATAGAGGGGGTAGATAGAATGCTGTCCAAGGTTTTATTCCTGCTCTGACAGTTTGTGATTTTAGCATAGCCACCAAACTCACAGATCTGCAGAACTTTAGTCCAGATCCTCATCACTTTCCTATAGAGCCGTGAGGAGATTCTGCTAACAGAACTCAATGTCTCTTCCTAGGCCAGCCCTTCCTCAGTGGTCCTTAGGCCTCTGGACTCCTGAATGGCCCTTCTCAAATAGACAACTAAGGCCTTTCCCCCCTTTTAAAAATTTCCATTAGGAACTATTTGCTACTTTTTTTTTCTTGACTGTGGGTTGCATTTTTCTTTTTCTTCACATGTCTAGTAATTTTTTATTGTGTGCTAGACTTTATGGATAATATTTTATAGGGAGCCTAGATTTTCTTGTCTTCCTTTGAAGTGTGGTGAGTTTTATTTTGGCAGACAGTTAAATTACTAGCATATCTTTTTGGTCTTGTCAGGCTTGGTTTTATTCTTTGTTAGGACATATCTATTTCTGTTTTTGACTTAGTCCTAGGGGCATGCCTCTTTTCCTACAGTGTGTTCCCTACTCTAAAGTATGGTCTTTCTAGTATCACTACTGAAAGCCTGAGGTGCTCAGTGAGGTCTTCCACTCCGACTGGAACCCCAGTGTCTCTAATATTGCACAATCTCTAGTATTACTGTCTGCTCTCAGCTCCACAACAGGTGATCTTTGCTAGGCAATGCAGAGTCTCACCCAGTGCATATACACCCTAGCCCTTGACCAAGACCCATGGGTGATGCTTGCCCAGATTTCTGCCCCACCCCCCAATACACACACACCATGCATAGCTTCCTCTCCTCCCTTGCCCTGCCCCACACATCCCAGCTGCTTCAACAGCCCGGAACTCCTCCTTGGCCACCTCAGGGCAGCTTGAGCTCTACTTCCTTGTGCTGTGGAAGGAAAATCTCCCAAGGCAGAAAGCCAGGCTGACCATGGGCCTTCACTTGTATGTTTCTCTTCTCTCAAGGATCACAGTCCTGCACTGCCTGTTAATCATTGCTTGAAAACAATCGCCTCATATATTTTGTCCAATTTTGTGATTGTTTTTGACAGAAGGGCAAGTCTAGTACTAGTTAGTTAGTCTGTCCTCCATTGGAAACTAAATCCCTGTATTTCACAGCAAGAAGTCTATAGATAACGTCTAAAGCAGAGGAATTAAGAAACAACCTTGTAGGCACATTTTCAGGATATGAAAGCAATCTGCAGAAGATCCAAAGACAGAGGTGGTTAAAAGTAATTTCCTCTACTCTGGGATTGGGGCTGGCTGTGGTGAGGGATGGGGCTGGGTTCAATTGCTTTTTTAAGAAAAAGTCCTTCTGTACAATTTGATTTTTTTAAAACCACATCTAGGTGTTATTGGCTCTTGTTTATCTCTGTGTAAAGCCCAACCGATCTCTCTTGTTGAGCATACAAGGCCCTTTACCCACTTCCCCCATGCACTTCAAATGGTTCAACAATGAACTTCTCACCATTTCCTTTATGTGCCATGCTCACAGCAGGATGTTTTGGCCCCACTTAGATGACCGTACACATTTTATCTCATCATTTGGATCCTGAGGCCCTACTCCCCGTCATGCTTTGGCCTTTGGGGGTGGTGGGATTCCCTGTGTTTGTGTTTGGCAGGCAGTGTGCCAGAGTGCTATAGCCTTTGCTGGTCTCTCTTAGTCTCGCCTCTTGTGCATTTTCTCTCCATCTGTCTGTCTCACTGTTTCTCACAAATTCACCCAGTTTTCTCATGGATAACCTAAGAAACAAACACAAATGCTCAGTAGTTTACCCAATTCATAATGAATATTGCTGGTGGAATAATCAAAGTGAAATAAAAGTGACAGTGGCAAAAATTGTACTTGGTAAAATTGTTTTTTAGCCAAAAAATTAACAAAATAATAAAATACCCTAGACCATATTGATTCATATAAAATTTGACCCAGGAAAGTCAAAGTTGGTAGAGCTAAAGTCATATGTATCTCCACCACAGTGATAAAAGCTCTGTTTGATGTGAACAAAACAAACAGATCAATGAATGAAACTGGTACTATATAATGCCAAAGAAAAAATAGATGGCAAGAATAATTATGGTAACATAAAAGTAAAAGTGGAAAAAATAGGAAGCTATTTAACCATCTTGTATTAGAAAATTGATGAAGGAAACAAATTGGCTCAATAGTTATGCCGGAAAATATTTTTTTTTAACGAAAGTTCATTAATGCTGATGTAATTCTGATAAAAAATATTTCTATTTAAAATATCCCCAGGATGAAAATGATAGGTTCCAAACGCCCACTGTGTTCTTCCGTTTCTCCACATTTTTGTCCAAGGCCATCCTTTTGTCTAGAAGATGCTCTTCTGACTTGGCCCCTGCCCAACTTCTACTCACCCCTCAGCAAGCCCAAGTGTCACCTCCTCTGTGAAACCTTCCCTGCAACTGGAGGCACAGCTGGCTCTTCCTTCTGTGTGCACCCAGCATTCTCTGTCCATCCCTTTATGTGGCTCAACTGTGTTGTATGAAGCACACATCTGTCTATAGGCTGTGAGCTCTTTGAAGGTAAGTGTTCTTCCAGGCACCCAGACATTTTTGGTTTTGGATCTCCAGTGTCCAGCAGAGTTTTTGGTTCAATACCTATTTGTGGAATACATGAGTTAGTTCTGTATGCAGCCCTTGCCTGAGCACTAGAAGAGAAGAGGGGGAGATACATCGAGGTGACTGAGACACAGTCCCTGCCTTCAGGGAGTGCACCATCTGGCAGGCAGATGGCTAAGGGAAGTTTAAAAAATGACCATGGTGGGAGGCCACGAGAGGCACTGCACCCAGGGAGGGTGAGCTCAGAGCTTGCTGAGGGAATCCAGGATTTCTTTCTTAAAAATACAGTGGGTATTTCTATTGCATTATAGCTTTTTTAAAAATGAAAAAATATAGAAAAAAAGAGAATCACCCATATTTCTATCACATGAGATAGCCATTTTATTTTTTTTCAGGTTTTTTTCTCTCTGTGTAAGTTTTGAGGCTTTAAGAAAAACCTTTTATTTTTAAATAATTGTAAATTCACAGAAAGTTGCCAGAACAGAACAGAGAGGTCCCATGTGCCCTTCAGCCAGTTCCCCCCAGTGGTGACATCTTACATAAATACAATACAATCTCAAAACCAGGAAAATGACGTTGGTGCAATTCCCAGACCTTATTCAGATTTTACCAGTTTTATACTCTATGGCTTTTTGTTAGCATAGTTTTAACAGGCTGTGTGTGTGGTCTCTATCTTATTTCCTCAATTAACTTTATCTCATACAGATTTTCCAGTATTTTTTCATAGTCTTCATAACCATCGTTATAATGGCTCTATAATGAACATCCACCCACCACAAGTAGCGGGTGGCCAAATTGCTCCCCCTCTTTTGAAGTTTATGTTGTCTCCGGTTTCACTGTGAGGAACAGCACTTCTATATTTTACATTCTTCTTATATATATAGATACACACAGACACACTTCGATATTTGTATTCTTATGTACACACTTCTTTATTCTATATTCTTCTTATGTTATATACATACTTCTATATTTTATATTCTTCCTGTAGACACACTTCTGTATTTTGTATTCTTTTATATTAGGATAAATTATCTGAAGAATGGGGGAAGGAGATATAGGGGGAGAAATGCTTAAGGGGATGCACAATACTTCTTTCTTAAGATAGGAAAGATTTAAACATACTTGGGGCCGGGGTCTGACCAAGTAGAGAGGGAGCAGTTGAAGATGCAAGGGAGAGGGGCTGCTGACCGGGTGCAGCCCAGGAGGAGCTGGGGACGTGGGAGGCTGGGGGCATTCAAGGCCCCAACTCTTTACCCATCCCTGCATCTAAGCTCTTTGCCATGTAACTTTGGAGTTCCTGCCCTAAAAGCAGTGTTTAGGGGCTTGCTAAAGCCTACAGAACGAGGCAGAGGGTCAGTGTGCTGGTTCTGAGCCCGGGCCTCAAGGGGCCTTGAGTATTTCTAGTACTGTCCCTTGGGCTTCTGCCACAGATGTGCAAACACACCCGGGCTGGTGCGCTGAAGGGCGGGAGGCACGTGGCGCAGCACAGGGTCTCCCCAGCTGCCTCGGCCAAGCCCGGCCTACATGCCTAACAGCCCGCAGCCCCCCACACGTGGGGCGCCCAGCCCAGATCAGCAAAACTGCCTGAAGGCCCCAAAAGACATGAGCAATAAAGCCTATTATTGTACGTTATTGAGGTTTTGTGGTTGTTTGTTACCCAGCAATTTTGCAGCAAAAGCTAATTGGTACGCGGTGCCCAGCCTAGAGGTAGAGGGAAAGAAGGGAAAGAGGTTTCAGATCTAGGTGAGTCCAGGCATTGCAGAAAGAGCTGCTTTTCTATGGGAATGTGTGTTGCCCTTTGCAAACACCATTCCTCTTCTGCCTCAGATGCTGGGTGGGCAGAAGATGACCACACATCTCAAACGAACCACTTGACTTTTTATAAGGAATTAAACTATTAAAGGTTCCTGGCTCAGGTACCAGGGCCAAGAAGTCATAAAGAAAAGAGAAGTTAAATTTTTGTTTAAAGAAAGCACAAGATGGGCCACTTTAAGAACCAGACTTCCATGTACAGTTATTTAGGCTGTGCCCTGCACGAGGGCGTTTGGCCAGGGGCAGTGTGAGAGGCATCGAGTACAGTGAAGCATGGATACAAATATAGAAAAGTGAAGACCTCCTTTCCCTGCTTATTAAACTCAAAAACATACCTGCAGGATCAGAGTGCAGGCTTATACCTTGAGAACCAAAAAGACCTTCTGTGATAAGAATGAGGGGGAACTAACATCCAGGATGAGATAAAGAATTTCCTCAGTATCCAAAAACTAAGTTGTTTCTTTGCTGAAGCCCTTGATATGCAATAAAAACTAATTTTTTGCCCCACTGATAAAGTTCGTTTAATTTTGTTTGGCTTGGCGCCACAAAGAGCTATGTGTTCCCTTATTGAAATGGTGAGAGAAAGTAAAAAGTAAGGAGTTTCTCCTTACAGCATGGTTTTTCTGCTCAGTAAAGTGGGGATCATTCTTCAGCTCCACACTCAAGGGGCAAAGATTCCTGTGGTTAAAAACTCTGAGATCAGTGCCACAGAGGGAAACCACTCAAGGAGAGAGTCCTGGGTTGGCGGGCAGGGGGCAGGACTTTCTCGAGTTCCTATGAGTCAGAAAGTCTCGGGACTGGAACGATCTGAGCAGTCATCCAGAACACCCTTTCATTTAACAAACGAGAAAAAGGAGGCCCAGAGAGGTGAAGGGACTGGCCCAACGTTGCACAGCTCATGAACAGCACAGCTAGGACGAAAACCCAGTGATTTTTGTTTTCCTTCCTTTGCTCTTTTTGTTCCATTCTCATCAAAGCCCAGGAGCAGGGATGGATGGTGATTATAATATTGGGCCAGGATGAGGGATTTGAAATCAGCGTCCAGAACAAAGTCCCTTTCAGAAAGCTCTGCTGATGTGAGTGGCCTTCCTCAGCATTCTACCACCACGGTACTGCACCAGGCTGACTTGTCACGTAGCACCTCGGTGTGCCCTAGTTGTATCTCGGGTCTCCCCAACTGGAGCGTGCCCTTGGAATAGTCAGAGCCCGGTCACACCCCGGGTCAAAGGTCCTGGGCCCATGACGAAGATTCAGTAGATGCTCCTTTGACAGAATTGCATGTTGAAATCTCCTAGAAGCAGCTGAACTCTGGGTTCTGACTCATGACTGGATCAGGACCAAGTGGGTTTAGATTTCTGGAATGCCATCTGAAATGCTACTTTTCCATCAGTGACAGAGAGCAGGGTGAGCAGTGAGGACGCCAGAGGGAGGGAAGACTGTGGTCCCCAGACACCTGGATGGCCAGCCCAAACACACAGCAGAGCATGGACCCAGCGGATCCCAGTCCTGCCCTGTCTAACCTGCTGTACAGCTTTGGGCAGGTCCCCTTCCCCCTCCAGGCTGTGGTCTCCCTATCTGTGACATGAAGCGGTGGGATGGATGGTCACTGAGGCCCCTCCCATCTCAGCCATATGTCTGGCCTTAGATCATGTGCAGACTTAAAGCAATTAGCCAAGAGAAGCCGTCTCCAGACACTTCCTCTTGGTCCACCCTGTCCCTGTGTCCGGTTCCTCTCTTGGCATTTTCTATTTTCTGCTGTCTGGACAGAAGGCTTGCTTGGCTCTGTCTCCCAACCTTCCCTAGGAAACTGTCTTTGCTTGGTGCCCCCTGCCGCTCAGCTCTGTGCCGTGGTCTCCTGGGGGACACAGAACAACAGGGGTGAAGGAGGAGACTTTGAGTCAAAATCTTGGGCAACTGCCAGGCAGAAGGGAAGAGCAGAGGCCAGCCTGCCCAGGGCCGCAGGGCTGTGGCCTTCTCCCTCTGCGCTGTGCTCCTCTGCCAGGCCTGGGTGCGTAGGAGAAGGCCCTGGATGCCACTGCCATGGAGGAGAGGAGGCAGGGACAATCCCAGAAAGGGGAAAAGTAGCTCTTCATGGGTGAAGTCTGGAGACCGGAGCAGGAAACCCCTAGGATAGAGAGACCACGGGCAAGATGGTTGGCAGGCTGGTGGGCAGCTCTGCTGAGATTCCTCCCCGAGAGCAGGGTGGTCTCAAACCCTGGGGATGGAGGGCCTACTCTGGAGTGGCCTGGCCCAAACAGAAAATTGTTGTGAACTCCCATATTTCATCTTAAAAATCCAGTGCCTGGCACATGATAGATGCTCAGTAAATGTCTACTGAGTTAATGTGAATGCTGTGTTCTACTGTAGCATCTGTATAGTGCTGAATTTTTGAGCCCTCCAGGACTTCTAGTATCCCCTGCTCACTGCCTCCTGCCCTCTGAGAGGCAGTGCTGGGGTGGAAAGAGCTCTGCACACGTTGTCAGGCACCCTGAGCTATCACTGGGACAAGCGCTGTGCCTGCCTGGGCCTCAGTTTCCCCATGTGAGACAGGGTAAAGAGGCAGGACTTCAAGGTCTCAGCCAGCTCGGGGATCTCAGCTGCTGGCACTCTAGCGTCCATCCAGAGCACCTGAGAGAGCTCAGCAAACTGAGCATAGGGGGAATGTTTGGAGGGAAACTAAACCTCACCAGGGACAAAGCTCATTATGCCAAAGCAGCAGGAACAAAAGAGGGTTCAATACTCTGTGCCACCTCTGACTATGTCTCGAATATTCCATGCTTTTAGGTTTCTGGCCATGACCAGAAGCTTGGGAAATGAGTTTCTTTGCATTGTGTCCCACACATATATCTGTGTAGAAAACAATAATGCCGAAGTCTGCATCGTGCTTCAGATTTATCAATTCATTTGTTTATTCATTCAAAAACATCCATTGAGCACCACAACTTAGCAAGTAGTAGGGTCCCTATTAGGAGGAGAGACCCCATGAAATAAACAGTGGCACTCCCACAGGAGCCCTACTTTTCCACACCACAAAGCTCCTCTGACCAGGTTCTGGATCCCCAGGTTTGGGTTCCCTCCACTTTGAGGGGCTCAGTCCAATTGGAGTCAAGAGGAAGCAGCCTGGTCACCGACTTGACGAGGCCCCCCACACCTGAAGGTTCTCTGGAGGGAAGCATCTCCAGCTGCTCTGTGGGTGTCCCGCCCACAGGCCGCCCCAGCCCGTGGGGACCAATTCTGCTTTTTGGAGACTTGCCGGCTACCTCCAGGTGGCCAGCGAGGGTGTGGCAACTTCACAAATAAGGAAAACCAGGATAAGAGGCAATGTTTGCCGCTATGAAACAAGTTTGTGATAGTTTTTTGATAACCCTGATTAGGCCGCTCCAAAACCATTATTTGACCTGCAGCAGCTCGCCTCCATTTTATTTTAGAAATCAAAGGCCATGACTGTTCACCTTCCCTTTGAAGTATTATGTCTATTTGCTTATTTGATTCAGACAGGTTGAGAACCATATGCCTCTGCTTTTCATGTCAAATTTTCCTTCTCTAAACCACAGATCCATAAGAAATAAATGTCTGTGGAATAAAAAAAAAGAGTGTACTATACCATGAATATTCACTAAATAGAAAATATGGGTTTGAATTTGAAGGCAAGATACGTAAGCTGTATCAGTAATCATTGACTATAAGCCAACAGTCAACATGACCTGAGGTGGTAAATGCTTGATCAATACTCAGATTGTGTCTACAAATTCCAACGTTAGATCTTCTAGGACAGTGGCGTTTTCTGTGTGGTATAACCTTTCTTAAAAATATTTAACTTATAAATACCTGCATAAACACAGTTAATGTTTTTCTTACATATATTGCAAGAATAATTTTGGGAGAAAATCCGTAAGCATGTCACATAATATTAAACAGAATACAGTTGAGAAAAGTTGCTTATAAGAGTTAAAAACAAAGACAGATTTTGTGGTTTCCAGGTAACAAGGCATAGATCCAGCCCAGTTAGGTCAGTGGGAGAAAGCCAGGAATGTTCAGACCCCTGCCAAACTCCTGAAGACTTGAGCTCTGAGGTTCTACAAACCTGTCGAAGATGTCCTCTTCCATCGAGAGGCATGATAAAGGCCAACGACCATTTCTTCCCATAGTTCAGACCACGGGAGAGGTACAGCTCAACCTTTTCTCTTTCCTCACTCTGCCCTCATCTGAGAGGGCATCAGAAGCCACAGCTTCCTTCAGTTAGTCCAGTGTAGAGCTGGACCAGACCCCAGAGGCCAGCGGGCTATCTTGCACCCCAACACCATGGACAGACACTGATAGAATACTTCAGTGACAAGGAATCAGTGATTTGGGCAACGGTCTGTTCTATTTTCACATCACTCCAAGGTTTATATTAAGCTGAAATTGGCCTCCCTGAAATTTTATCCATTGATTCCAGTTCCTCCCTGGGAAGCCATGCAGAATAGAGTGTATGCCTTCTTTCACACAACTTTCCTTCAAATAGAAGAGAACAAGTCTCCAGCCAAAGCATTCCAGTTCCTTCAATTCGGGGGAATGGTGTTTCTTAATAAATTAGAGGCTTTGGACCCTACTCCAGAACCCCATGAAAGCTGTGGATCATCTCCCCAGAAAAATGTACACGCATGAGTCTGCATACACCCCCATCTGCAGACACCCTCTCCCTTCTGAGCCAACCCATGGATCCCTTTAAGAGCCAATGGAGCCCAGGGAGGGATCTCGCATTAGAACTCTAAAACCAGACGCCAGCCGCGGAAGGGAGCTTAAAGACCCACTCTCCTCATAGCACAGATAAGGACACTTTGCTCCTGGCTTGCCAGCCTAGGCATCGGGGGGACTCAGCTGCAGTCTGTTTGGATGGTGCAAAGCCATCAGTAGTGCTGGTTAACAAAGGAAGTTTGAGAGCAGTTTTGGTGTTTCCTCCCCGGGGGGTGGGGGGATCAATTAGCTCTGGCCTCCCTCTGTGTCTCATCACTGATCCTCCCCAGGACAGGAAGAGTGACCTGACCTGCTTGCTGAATTTGGGCTGAATAAACGGGGCTTGCGGGACTGCTCTCCACCTGTCTCCTTGGGAGCAAGACTCCCTCCCCACTGGCCACAAAACTCCTCTCTTCCTCTCATTCCTAAGTCTTACCTAGATGGAGCCCTCTGACCGAGCTTTCATCCCTAAAAATGCTGGTATTTTGGCTTCCATCAGCTGCTCCTTGGTTTTACTTCTCAATTTCTTTCTGAACTCAGTCAGAAAAGAGGTGCCCGCCTCATCAATCTCATCTTACAAATATGGAATTGTACGGGACATACTGTTTTGTAAGCTGCCTTTTACGTTTTCTTTTTGCTTAGCAATATACTGTGATGCTTCTCCATGTATTCTGAATTTTGCAGGAGATTCTAGAGAGGAAAAGAGGCACAGAGACACAGGCAGACTGGGAGAGAGAGAGAAAGGAAGGAAGTGAGGGAGGGAGGGGAAGAATGTCAGGTCTGAGAGAAGCTGAATCATTAATAAGAGGGGTGGGGCAAGGATCAGAGTAGGAGTCACCCTTTGGTCACTGGGTAGCTCAGGGATCTTTTGCTTCCCCTTCCATACAATGACAATTACTACACTTGGTGGGTTTCCTGAGGGCCATCTTGAGGGGCTTCTCAGTGTCTGATGAGCCCAGAGGTGATGTGACTCCCCAGGGAGTAGCACACATTGATAAAATTTGGCAAGGAAGCCAGATATGGCCAGTACCCCACTGCCTCTCTGCATGTGACAGGGCTTCTTGACCCTTTAGCACCCTGGTTGCCCTCCAGGGATGAGAACCATTTTGGCAGTGACCTTATAGAATGTGATTTTATCTTTAGGCATTCATAGATTTTTCTACTTAAACTTTGTCATTTTTGTTTTACAAAAGTGTTCTGCAAGTTGCCCTGGCAACACCTCTTCTTGAGCCGCTTTCCCGTCCCAGGCCCCTCAGCGCCAGCCTGGGGCGACTCTCTTTTCTGCCCCATAGCACCCAGGCTGCCTCTGTCACAGCCCTTATCACACGGCTTTGAAATGATCTGAAGCTCATTGCTGGCAGGGACTGGGTGCTATTCATCTCTGTCTCCCTAAAGCCCATCTGGCAAATGACCTGGTCAGATGATTCTCAAACTGTGTCCAGTTGAGCCCCTGCAGTTCCAAGGAGATGTCATAAGGAGCCCTGGCAAGAAGGGGGTGGTTTAGGGCACTGTGGATGGGACCCCAGACACCCCATCCTCTGCCTTTTACCACAGCATCTCTGCTTTTTCCTGCTTATGTATTAGGTTTCCAAGGGAGATTTCACTTTAAAAAGAGGTTTCTTTGCTTTAAAACAAAAGTTCAAGAATCACCAATCTAGTCTGGTTCCTTGGGTTATACGTATTTCACACATTCATGAGAACCACAAAGGAGATAAAGTTTAATATCTGAGCACCAACCTGCTTCCTTCTTCCTTCTCTAGTCCCATCTTATGCTTAACATTCCCGCCTCCAACCCTTCCCTCTCACTGGGAGAAGGATCAGAACAGGATCAAATACCTGCTGTAGCATGAAAATATTCATTCTCTATTCAAAGAATTTCATCAGTGAAAAGCAAGAGGAGGATGTTTCTAAGGAACAGGAAATCTTTATGGCCGAATCACTCCAACTTTGTCCTCTAAAATCAAAATGACAAACATTTATGTGGAAGTGCTTTAGGTGACACCAAGGTGAACACTATAACCCCCATCCTGGTACCTTATAGGTAAGGTGGGAAGTTAAGACTTAGTACGTGAACAACTGGGACTGTTAGTGCTCCTAAAGCAGGACACAGCTGCAAGATTTCCCTGCATACTATGCAAGTAAAAACAGAACTGTGTGGTGGGAAGAACAAGGTTATAGGTCCAACTGTCTGAGTTCTGGTCTTTGGGCTTCAATTTATAACTGTTCTCAGACCTTTTATGAACCTCTGAGCCTCAGGTTCCTTCTCAAAGAGTTCTTTATTCTTATGATCAAATCAGATAGTATATGTGAACATCTTTTGTGAACTATAAAGACCTATTTACAAATGATGATTATTGATGTTGATGATAAACCTGAATTTGAAGACAGGGGTGGGCGATGGGGGTGAGTGGGACCATCCCATCTTACCAGCAGCAGAGGGCACCTTGTCCAGGAGAAATGAGGTCTAAGGGATTTCAGAAATCTCCTTTTTCAGGTGGCTTGGGCCTATTCCTACACCTGAAAAGAAGTAGTTCTTTTCTTTATAACCCCGGGTCCGTGGAATCTCTGGTCTGGTGGATCTATGTAAACAGGGCATGATGATGAGGAAAGAAGACAAGTAAGCGGGGACCAGCTTGACCTCTTTCCACTGAGGGCCTGCCATGGCTGGTGCTTAATTGCCCTGATTCTTATTAATGGACTCACTGGAGAGTGCCCGATGGCTTAACTGGAGGAGGGGGCTGGAGGCCAGGAGGCAGCCAGACACCTTGGGCGGGACTGTGAGGGCCAAGGCTGTTTCCTGATCGTAGCACCCTCCCATCCCCCATCAGCCCCTGACCCCTGCAGCTTGGGGAGCAGCTAAACGCAGTGCTGGCAAGGATGACAGCAAGCTCACCAAGCAGTTTGCATTCGAACTGTAGAAGCAGAAGCAAACATGCAAAGGAAGCTATGGCCCAGAGAAGCAAAGTGGCAGCTACATAGTAGCCACACCCAGACTAGACCCATTCCCTCCAATTCCAAGTCCAGAGTTCTTCCTGTGGCATACTTTGCCTCTGCCTCTTGGAAGGGGAGAACCCTAGCCTTCCTGCTCCTTCGTTCCTTTCTCTAAATGCTGTGGATGCCTTACACAGGCTTAAATTTGATCACATCTGTAATGTAAATTACAAGAAAAAAATGCTCACAGGCCACCAGTGTTGCCTTAAGTTATTTCTATAATGTTACTTACGTATGTACATATATAAAACTAGGCATAAACTCCTAAATCATATGATACTAAGACTAAAGTAAATATACAGATTAAATATCATCAAAAGACCAAAACAATAAAGTTCAAAGCGTCTTTAACGTAATCAAGGAGGTAGTATTGCAGAAAGTCGATTTCCTCTCATAAAATGACAGCCGCAGTTCAGGGTCTTCTGCATCTGGCTTGCCCTGTACCACACACCAGTCAACTCCATTGGAATAACTGCAAAATCTTGGTGCAATAAGATCATGTGGACTTCACGCAGAACAAACACATTATTTCCATATTGCATCTGCCTCTGTTCTTTACCCATTTGTTTATGTCAGTTACAGTGCTGCTACTTACTGCCAAATGCTGAGGACAGGTTTGAAGGGCAGTCCTCTGTTGTAAGATGTCATCCGGATGATTCAGGTAATGTTTATACTTTCATTTATCATAGAAATGAAAATAACGAATATTAAGGCTCTCCATGCAAAGCTCATGGATCCCCTAGAATATATTCACTGGTGACTGGTTTTTTTAAAATTGAGGTAAAATATACATATATAATTTACCATCTTTACCATTTTTGAGTGTACAGATTAGTGGTAATAAATACATTTATATTTTTTTATGACCTTCCTCTCCCCCTCCCCACTTCCCTTCCTAGCCTCTGGTAACCACCAATCTAGTCTCCATTGCTGTGAGATCCACTTTTTTTAGCTCCTGCATATGAGTGAGAACATGAGATTTTTGTCTTTCTGTGCCTGGCTTATTTCACTTAACATAATGGTCGGCAGTTCCATCCATGTTGCGGCAAATGATAGGATTTCATTCTTTTTATGGCTGAATAATATTCTATTGTGCATATATACCACATTCTCTTTATGCTGGTGGCTATTTTGTCCTAGGGTAAGGGAGAGAAAAAAGCTCTTGGTGAGATGGCAGGTGGGGATTTTGCTCCACACTGCCCCGTCGTGGTGGCCTCCTTGACCACACCTTCCCAGCATAGTTCTAGAGATGAGTGTCTGGGAGAGCGGAGGGGTTAGAGGGCAGCCACAGTGAGACAGGGAATGTCGGCATATTGTTTGGGCTAAGGGTCTTGGCAACAGATGGGAATGGGGGCTGGGATAACCTAGGTCATGGTTAGGTCTGAGTTCTTTCTCCCACATGGTCCCCTCCCTTGCTTCCCACCACCGCTCCGACAGGTACCATGGCTACTGCTGGAAAGTGGCACAGTGTCTGTCCTTGAGAAAGGGTCTCACACCCTGAGAGGGGGGATGTGGTACCCCCTGGAGTCAGCGATTGAGACTCCAAAGGCAGAAGCAGCAAGTAGTGTGTGCCCAATGGGAGGTGGCTGCCCCTGGCTCCCTTCAGGACCCTGCCTCTCTGCACCTCCCACCTGCCCAGGAAGCTGGAAGCGGGGTGCTGGCTCCAGGAGCAGCATTGGGACTAGAAGGCCATCCGGACAGCTCAGGATTCTCCAGCCGGGTCTCTGCCCAGGCTGGTGATGTTGTCAGCATTCCCAGAGGGCTTTAGGAGACCACTCGGGAATACCTGAGGGCTGGACCCATGGTCTCTTCCCTGCTGTGTCCTCTCTCAAGAATCCTACCCATTTGTGAAGGCCCAGCTAAAATGCAATTTGGATTCATCCAGGCCAGAATTCAAGTCCCAGGCCTACCACTTACTCATTGAGCCAAATTTCTAAATGCCTGTGAGCCTCAGCTCTCTCCCCTATGAAATGGGAGTTACAGTGCCTTTTGCTCAGACTTCTGATGAGAACTAAACAGGATAAGATCTTTAAGATGCATGGCCCAGTGCCTAGTGCACAGAGCACTCAGTGATTATAAGACTCCTGTGCCCTCTGTAGTCCCTGCCAGGGCAGGTCACATCCTTGCTGAGTTGAATACTTTTGAATCCCTTCTGAACACTTAGAAGCTTCCAATCCAGGGCTCTTCAGGGCTAACCATACCCAGCTATGGCCACACTGGTGGCCCCATGACTTCAGCCCACACTGGTCACCATCCATTGGCTGTACTGCCAGAGCCTCTGAAGATGTGACCACTCTTCTCCAAACAAGGGCATTCTTGGTTTCATATTGAGATTTTCATTTTTCTACCCAGAAAACTTTCCCATGCCCCGAGCTGCCTGACCAAGCTGTGTATTTGGCCCCTCTTGGGTGTGTGTTCTGCTCTAGTCTGGAATTGTGGTGAAGCCAAAAGCTATTTTGAGACCTTCTTTCAGCTATTTCAGGCTCTAGCTTAGACATGGACAGAGAATCTAGCACTCTCTGGCCATGTCTCAGCCACAACTTCCAAGACTGGTCCTTTTATGCTCCTCACACCCTCAGAGCCAAAATATTCCTGACCTGGAGGTGGTGGCTGGAACCAGCTTAGAAGGAGCAGAGATGTGCACGTGCCACCCAGCCTGCAGCTGGGCTAGAGGGAGTTATGGAAGAGTTAGATCTGGTGGGTGAGATGACCTACAGAGAGGCAGCTGGGGTGACACCCCCACCCCAAGAGCTGGCAGGCTTTGTGGGCTGGGGGCTGTTCCACGTGGAGCAGCAGAAGCTTCCAGTCCTGGCCAGATAAAGAAGCAGCTCATTTTCTGCCTGCTGTGTTCTCAGTTTGTAACCTCTTTCTGGGCTAGCGTTCTTTCATCCATTCCACAAATATTTCTGAGTGCCTACTATATGCCAGTCACTGTCCTAGGCTCTAGGGTTATAACTGTGGCCAAATCAGACAAAAATCCCTGCTCTCATGGAGGTTACACATGACCAAAACCATAATATCTAAGTTACGCTGAGCTTTATAGCTTACAAAGCACTTTTCCATACCATTTCTTAATTGATCATCCAACTGAATACTTTGTGCTAACACGATGTGTGGAGCTCTCTGCTTGCCTGTCCTCATTCCATCCTTCCAGTAATCCTCTGGGTTAGATACTATTTCGTTTTACTGACAAGGGAACAAAGACTCCACAAGAGTCAGTCAATTGTGTGAGGTCTACACAGTCAGTAAGTGCCAGAGCAGAAATCCGAACCCAGGTATGTCTGGCTCGAGGGCCCAAGCAAGATCTTAACTACTGCACAGAGAATCTGATGCCATCCACTTACAGATTCAGAGGCTCAGTGACGTGCAGAGTGTGGTGAAGGCAAGTTCTGTTCCATGGAATGCCATGACTTCACAGACAGAAGGAACGCAACTTTGAGGTGGCCCAATGCACGACTCTTTCTACCTGAGCCCAGGTGGATGGAGAACTGGACTCTGTTCAGTTGCTTTTGGGCTCTAGGGCACTTCCTGCACTGTGTGGCAACCCACACCAGGGCTTGACACTGTGACAGTTTGATAATCCTTCCAGTTTTTGTGAGGGACTGTCTGCCCCTACCTGTCCCCCAGCAGCCCCACTGGGGAATCCCTTCCTCAACACAACCTTACCAACTCAGCTCCAATTTGCTTCTTTCTCCCCCCAGTAAGCCACATACCCCAGACACGGTGCAGCTGCCTGCTCTGTGTTCTCACAGCTCTCAGCCCACATGTCTGACACATTGTCCATCTCACTTTTGGGAACATCCCTGCTCCATGCCTGTCTGTGCCCTTCACAGCACAGTGCTGGCACACACCAAGCACTCAGATGATGGCTGTGAGTGGCTGCTAAAGGACAGATGGCTTCTATCCATTTCCAGTTGCATGGAGAGATTGGGCCAGTTCTTATTTGGCTGCAGCTGCCTTACAAAAGAGAAAAGGTCCTCTTTAATCTTTCCTACAGTCTGGGTCATGATATTAGTGTGGCCTATGGCTTTCAACAAATATTTGTGGCTTCTGAGTCTCATCGTTTGAAAGCATTTCTGAAGGCTTCGGCTGGCATTGCAGTTCCTGCATTGGACACCCCGGCTGGCCACAACTGGTGTGAGGTGGCTGGGGTCTGAAGCAAGCTGGGATGTCTTACTGTCTTAACCGCAAACTGCCCAACCACTGAAGAAACAGACCACTTCTGGGAGGTCTAGGAGGACACAGAGTAAGGTCCCCTAATGCCATGGATGATGACAAGACAATGCACATGTCCATGGCTCTGTGGCTTGGTCTTTCCTCTGTGAAGCTGTTGCTGTCCCAGGAGGTCACCTGTGGCAGTCCATGGCCTGCCTGTCATTTGGATGGCCCCTGAGATCAGCTATCTAGGAAGGTTCTGCCATGTTTTTTAACAGTTTCTGTTGCTAAATGATCCAGAGGGTCCCACAAGATTGCTGCTGAAACAGCTCTCCCCAGACCCTTCCTCAGCATGAACCATCCTGCTAAAGGGCAAACCACCAAGCAAACAACACCTGCAGCTTTCTTCACACCGTGGGAGGTTTGGTTGGGTCATCTTTCTTTAAATTCTTATTCCCTCCCAACCATTGGGAGGGAATAAAAGCCTATTTTTGTCCACAATGCCCACTTTAGGCTAGTCCTCATTTAAATTGTGGCCTGCGGGCTAAATAAGGCAAATGGGCTTTTTTGTTGTTGCTGTTGTTCAGAACAGGATTTTTAAAAAACAAATGTTTTTAGGCAGGGTGAGCATTTTCCAGTTGTCACAGTTCCTACCAGCTTCTGTCACATTGTACAGAGAGTGTTAGAAACAGTGCAGTGACTGGGAGTGTGGTGTGAGGCCAGGCAGCCTGGGTCTGAGTTCTGGATCCACCTCTCACTAGCTGTGCAACTTGACCTTTGACCTGTCCGTACCCCAGCCTCTTCTCCTATATAGTGGGCATCGTCATCATCATCATAAATGGTACCTATTGCACAGATTTGTTGTGAGGATTAAATGAGTTAATGCATGCAAGTGTGTAGGGTAGACAATGAATACTTATTGGGCACCTACTATGGGCCAGGCTGTATTAAGGACAGGGGATATATCAGGGAAAAACAAATCTCTGCCCTTATGGCCCCTATAGCCTAGTGGGGACAGGGGAGGTCAGACTGTATAGTAAGCATAGTGATGAATGCTACCGGGAAAGGTGAAGCAGGGAGGAGGGCGGGGAGCCTCTCTGAGAAGGAAAGACTTGAGGGAGGGGAAGAGCAAACCATGTAAAGATCTTGGTGTGGGGGAAAGAGTGTTGAGCCAGAAGGAACAGCAGCCACAAAAGTTTTGAGTTTGATAAAATGTTGGCTATTTTTATTACTACCTGCCTGGTCCCCAAAGGCATTTGAGTTTGCAACACTGCCATCAGTGGTGAAAGTGGCTATGGAAACTGGTCCTGTGACTCTGGTCTTCATTGGGAAAAGGCAGAGGGAATGGAGGGAGAGCACCAGCAGTGCGAGGGAGACAGTGGAGAGGCAGGTATCTCTTCTTGAGGGCAGAGACTGTGGCCCGCAGCCTAGGCTCGGTGGGTACCACCTGTAACTGTCAGTGCACGCGTGTGTGTGTGCGTGAGGGCAGTCTTGTCCTGGACAGCAGGGGCTGGAGCAGAGGAAGGAATAGTGATGGAAAAGGCTAGGGTGGAAATGAACCAAAGACAGGAGGAAGCTTGGCTTTGGGGCCCCATGTTTCCAGCAAGCTGATAATTCTAGTCCAAAGCCTGGTAGCTTTAAAGGGAGTTTTGTTTCCAGCTCATTAGAAACAGTCAGTTGGTTCAACTGCACAGCTAGCTCCTAATTAGATGCACATCTGAGCAGATTGGAGACATTTTTGCCAGAGTTGCTATTTTAGCAGGCAACAATTTGTGTGCCCACCAGGAAACCAGGTTGGGTATGAAAATAGAGACTTCCCTGGCACTTGCATTCAGGAGGCAGCAGTAGCTGGCTTTCTAATCGTGCTGCCTCTTATGTGGAAAACAAGGCCAAAAAACGGGCGGGACGGGGAGAGAACAGTAGCTGCCACGGATGTGTGCTATTTGCAGACACGAGGAGGGAAGGAGGAATAGTGCTCTGGAACACACTCCCTCATGTAAAATGAGGATAACAATACCGGCCTCACGTGGTTAGTGTCAGGACTACACAGGATGTCCCACATGGGAGTGCCCGGCACACCATAGATGTAGGTGAATAGCAGTTCCCTTCTTTCTCTCCTCTGGACCCCAGAAGACAGCTCCCTGGAGACTGATCTCCCTCCCACCAGATCAGAGTAGAGAAGAGAGTTTCTTCCCTGTGAAAGGTAAGCCCTGGTGGGTAGAGGATGGAGAGAAAACATCCAACAGGGAACAACAATGGGGTATGTGGGATCCTCAAACAGGCAGGGCCAGTCCGCTGGACCTCACTCCAGGAATGAGACTCTCCACTGGGAGCTGCAGCTGGGCACAGCCGACCTCACCTACCCTGGGGGTGCTCCCTGCCCATTGCTGGCCGGCCTCCTCAGTGCGGGTAGCACAGTGAAACCTGACAAAGCACAGTCTCAAAAGCTCAGGTGTGCAACTGCCAGGTGTGAAAATCACAAGTCACAGCTGGTAGGCAGATTGGCATGAGGGGCTGCTCGCGTTTTCTGACCTCTCAATTTTGTTCTTGTTTTCAGAAAATAACCAGACTGTGTACTTTTGATTGCAAATGTCAGGACCTCACCTCAATTAGCAGAAAGGGGAATTTATTCCTCCAAGAATCCTAAGACGTGTAGAACAACCAAACCTTGAGGATGTGGCTAGAACATGAGATGCAAATGCCACCTGTTATTTTGTTCCCTATTTATCTCTACCTACCTCTTTTTGACTGCAATCCAGCTTTCTGGAAGCATGACTGGCCATAACTTCCCCCATGGGAGGGAGTCTGACCTTGACTTTCTCAATGCCCAGTTGAAGATTCCTAGGGAAGAAGTTCATTGGTTCACCGTGAGTCAGAGACCATCCCTGGGTCAGTCAGCTGTGGCCAACGGGATGGGGACACACAAGAATCAGGATGCTCTTGCCTTACTAGGGGGGCTGACAGCAGGCCAGGTAGACAGTTCCATGGATGTCCACAGCTCATATCTAATGTGTAATACTGGCGACATTAGATGTTTTGCAAGTCTTAGTGGCCACCTAGGGGCTAATGTCACTATCACCTCGTCAGCAGGGCAAGACCCACATCCTCAGATAGCTGGCAAAAGGGTCTGGGCTGGGAAGCTTCCCCAGGGAGAAAGAAGGCATGGAGGTCCCAGTGCTCAGGTGGCCTCCTCCTCAGGTGTCTCCCTACTCCTGTCCCTCTCTCCCACCCCACTCGCACACCCCTACTCTGTGGTGGCAGGTGTCTCTGCAGGTCAGCATAGGTGGGAGGTGTGTTTCAGATGCTTTGGCTGACACAGTTCCCTCTGTGCTATTCCGTTCCTGTCCCTCTCTCCCTCCTTGTGGAAAAACAGCTCTCTCTGTAGCAAAAACTAATCCCGGCCTTAAAGTGTGGAAGGGAGGTTCATTGGAATTATTTTGGGGTATCTCACACAATCCAAGAGGGCTGTGGGAAGGGCAGAGCAGCAGCTCTAGGGCCTCCATGGCCGAAATTCATGGACTGTCTGTGGTGTTGCCGATAACATGACTCCGCTTTGACATCTCTGAGTCCCCATGCTGCTCGGGGCCAGGGGAATTGAGGGGGCCCAGTTTGGGTCAGTCATGTGCCCTGGGTCAGCCAGCTAGTGACATGCCTGGCATATCCATCTGGAGTGGATCACTTTCAATAATAATCGTGAAATACAGTTAATAATATAAATGATGAAACCAGGAAAGAAACACAAACCGTGAAAAAAATATTTCTTAAACTGTATATGTATAGTCATATGGTAAAAAATAAAGAGTAAGATACAAAATAAAAAAAAAATAAAAACCTTTTATTAATGTATTGGAAAAAATGAAAATAAATTTGTATATTGGTCTGTCACAGTAATAAATAACACCATGACAATTTTTGTTTTCAGGTTGTAACTTTTGCAAACTTGTAAATAATTTTATCAGTATTAATCTTTGCATATTTATGTTCAATAAGCAATATAATAAGTTATGTCCATCTATCTTTGCTCATATTTTTTATTAATTTTAATTTTAAAATTTTTCTTTCATATAAAGTAGCATATAAATAAATAGAAAAAGTCTTAAACATAAAGATAAGTTTAGCAGAGATTCACAAAAATCCTATTTCACAACAACATCTAGGAATTACAATACTATCCATGTCTGCATATCTCAGGGATTGATTCTAGTAGCTTTCAAATGTTGACACCATTGAAAAATTTCTAGGAAAATAGAAAATTCATCATACATTTTTATTATTTTTGGTTAAAACTTCCAATGTTTTTGTTCTACAAAAATCAGAGTTACAAACAACTCAATAGCCAAAAAAAAAAAACAGTCCATTCAAAAGTGGGCAAAGAATCTGAATAGACATTTCTCAAAAGAAGACATACAAATGGCCAACAGGTGTTTGAAAAAATGCTCCATATCACTGATCATCAGGGAAATGCAAATCAAAAGCACAATGAGACATTATCTCGCCCCAGTCAGAATAGCTATTATCAAAAAGATAAAAAATAAATGCTGGCGAGGATGCAGAGAGAAAGGAATTCATACACTGTTGGTAAGAATGTAAATTAGTACAGCCACTATGGAAAACAGTATGGAGGTTTCTCAAAAAACTACAAATAGAACTACCGTATGATCCAGCAATCCCACTACTGGGTGTACATCCAAAGGAAAGGAAATCAGTATAGCAAACTGATACCTGCACCCACATGTTTCTTGCAGCACCATTCACAACAGCCAAGATATGGGGTCAACCTAAGTGTTTGTTGATGGATGAATGGATAGAGAAAATGTGGTACATACACACAATGAAATACTATTCAGCCGCAGGAAAGAATGAATCCTGTCATTTGCAGCAACATGGATGGAACTGGTGGTCATTATGTTAAGTGAAATAAGCTAGGCACAGAAAGATGAGTACTGCATGTTCTCACTGATATGTGGGAGCTAAAAACGTCGATCTCATGGAGGTAGAGAGTAGAATAATGGTTACCAGAGGCTGAGAAGGATGGGGGGGATGAAGAGAGACTGGTTAATGGGTACAAACATACAATTAGATAGAAGGAATAAGGTCTAGTGTTCCATAGCACAGTAGAGTGCATATAGTTAACAATAATTTACTGTATATTTCAAATAGCTAGGAGAGTTGAAATGTTCCCAACAAAGAAATGATAAATGTTGGAAGTGGTGGATATCCTAAATACCCTGATTGGATCATTATACATTGTATGTTATTGAAATACCACACATACCCCATAAATATGTGTAATTATTACATATCAATAAAAAATCAGGGTTAATGTCTGAATAATAGCAAACATTAACACTATTTGACCCACTGCTTTATATCAAGTGTTCAAGTTCATTCAAACATTGCCCTTTTGATTTATTCTGGCAGTGTAACACCAGCATCTTTTGTCATTTCTCCTGGCATTCACAGAATGATGTAATTAAAGTAACTTCATTTCTGTTTCTTCATTTTTGTAATCACTGTGCTATTATTGCTTATTTTGAATCTCCTGTTTAGATGCAGGAGTTTGTGGTACCCTGGGGTTGGGCACATGACGTGAGTTTGAATGATTTCATATTGTCAAGAACTTACTCGAAACAAACTTTTGTGTCTGAGTTCATGCATATTGAGGAGTGACTATATAAGTGGGAGCTTGAATTAGCTTCCAAATAGATTGCAAGTTATAAAAAATAAGTAATAAAAATATGCTAATTTGAAGCTTCCATGCATATTATTAAAACTCAACAGTAATGCAGCAATTGTTTAGAACTTAGACCAACAAAAGACTTTTTGAGGAAGGAGGACTTTCTCACTGACATTGTTTGGAATTGCCAGCACATGGTGATAATAAAAAGCAGACTGACTTCTAGTTGGCCTCATTATTGTTCTTAAATTCTCTACAGCCTTCCTTATTACCTGCACCTGGGGCAGACT
The DNA here is from genome assembly GCA_023783475.1 of Daubentonia madagascariensis. Classification (NCBI taxonomy): domain Eukaryota; kingdom Metazoa; phylum Chordata; class Mammalia; order Primates; family Daubentoniidae; genus Daubentonia; species Daubentonia madagascariensis. The sequence goes on along the minus strand of JAKFHU010000913.1, from coordinate 2,322,678 downwards.
GCTCCCTTTGCCCAGCCTTCGGTACACCACTGCATCCAGCTACTGTGCTCGTTGGAGCAAGGGGTGGAAGGTGTTGTGAGGTCATGTAATATAGAGAGAGACTTCCTGGGCCCACACTGAGTTTCAGAAGCTGTACTCAGAGGAGAAGGCACCAGGCGGGCTCCATGCGGTGACTGTTACATTCTCCTTCTTAGCTGCTTAACATAAAACACGAACACACACAATACACTTCATCCCAGATGTCCCAAGATGCTCTTGCCCAACTAATCTGACATGCCCACATACAACCACAAATGCAATGGGTTCTAATTCAAAGTCACATCGACTACTACATCCAAGTTTATAGCAGAAAGCCATTGTTCTCTAAGTCTTGATAGCCAGGTAATCTCCATTAATTGTATAGTCATATTGAGATGCCATCTGATACTCATTAGACGAGTACTTGGATTACTTAGCAAATGAAACCACTAATAACACACCCTATCCTCAAAGTCTATACCAACGCAATTTCCCCGGTCTTAATGACACTCCTTAGCTATGCCCTGCATATAACTTCTTTCTTCTCTACATTGATTCTGCATAACCTCCTCCAGTCCATGTAGAGTTCAAATGCTGGCCATAGAGTAGAGCCCAGTAGAGTGGGTTGTTAGTTTCTCCTAGTCAGCAGGAGCAGGGATGCAGTGGGGAACATTTCAGAAGGGCTTGAAGCCTTAGGTCCCCCAATTCCTCTGGCCCCTCCCCTGTATCCCAATTTCCATTGGCAGGATTCCACTCTTTCTTGATCATGCTGTATCTGCATATGAAACATAGTGAATTTTCACATACAAGTGGAGGTATAATTCAATAGCTTGAAATATCCATTTCTGAACTTGGCTTTTAGTGATTTCAGGCCAGTAGCTAGTGGGATCATATTAGGACCTTGACTTTAGGAGAGATTTCTGGGACTGAGTTTGCTCTTCTCTTACATGAGATTATCCCGATGCACTCAGAAGCAACCACCTGACCCTGTGGTCTCCACTTTTTTCATCTCTTTTGAACTGCTTTATGGTGGCAGCTATTGGGTTCCCCAAAACCTTGCCCCCAATGTGTCCATGGTCCCATATGACCATGAGAAATATGTGTATTGCTGTTTTGCTACTTTTTAGCAAGCACTGTTAATCTCCTATTTCTAAAAATAGGGTAGAACCTTATTGCCTTCACTGCCATGCCACCTCACTAAAATGACCTACTATGTTTTTCTTGAAGACCTGAAATTCGCAGTACAGTTTCTAGAACCAATTTATTAATTATTTAATCTTCTTTTTGTTTGAAAATATTAGATACTGACTCTAGTTGATTTTAGCAAAAAATAATTGGGGGAGGACATATCTATAGAGGGCAAATTGTTGAATAAACAACTAAACTTTGGGAAGGGCAGAAACTAGGGCCTTGCCTCTGGCGTCAGCAGCAAGAGTTCGTGCCTCTTCTGTCTAGAACTTTCTTATTAATGTGAATCAGCCTCAGTGAAAACCAGGCTTAGTGTTTCTCAGGAGAGAATTTGAAATTGGCCCAGCTTAGAACTGGTGTCTGACTATGGCCAGGGAAGGCTTATGCAGCATGGACGATGTCTCCCAGTGGGTGGAGGGTGGGGGGTGAAGGGGTGGTTTTTGTGAGTCAGGCAGCCTCCCCAACAAGAGCCCACTTCTGTGTGGGGCATGGAAGTTGTTTCTTCTGGTTCCTTCATTACCCTTTGCCTTGCCTTGGTCCCCACTCTCTGTACATACTAGGCATCAACTGACTGATTAAAACATGTCAGTAGCTAAAAACAGGGGATTATAGAATAGATTCAAGACCAATTCGGCCTCTGGATAGGAAGGTAATGGTGATTTGGTAAGGGAGAAAAGAAAACAAGGAGATGATTCTAAGATCCAGAAGGGAGAATTCAAAAGAAAATCATTAATTTGGGTGCCTCTGAGGCATGTCCTGGCATCCTTCACTCCCAAAGAGCCCTCTCTTCTCTGAACTTCAGCTCTTCTTGTCTGTATTGCCCATGCCCTCTGAGCAGGCTTATCTGCTTACTCTGGACATTCCCACATGTAAGCGCCATCTCCCAAACCATACTTCAGGATCCCCAAGGGATAGAATCCGTGTCTCCTTACAGTTTATTTTTCTGAAATTCTCAATATATTTTAATATCGGTTATGGCAAGTTTTGGATTGCCCAACCCTCTTGATTCTCCATTTGCACATACTTATTTTCACAGATGAGTTTTAGACTCACTTCATCATATTATTATATTCTTACATTTTTTTGTATCTCCAGTATTGTTACCAGCTGCACCCTGAATCCCTCGTTCTTGTCTTCTTGCAAGCAACGAATGAAAGCGAGAGACAAAGAACGTGTTGCAAGCAGGGAGAGAAAGCTTACTGAAAGCACACTCTTGAGGGTTAAGAGCAGGCACAAGTCCCAGCGGATCATTGCACCTGGGGTTTTGTGTCATCCCTTTTTCTCCCGTCTGGCCTCTCCTCCTTTGTGATGTTGTCTCTTCCCTTTTTTTCTTAACCAGTGGGGATGTTTCCTCCCTGCCATCGGTTGGGGGAGTTTTTCACCTTGTCCATAAGTTAGGCTGGGATGTGTCCTGGCAGCTAAAGTCCCGGGGCTGGGGGAGGGCAAATAGCAGCATTGTATAATGTGTCCTGTGTTGTTTCTATTATGTTTCTTGTGACACTTGCAGTTGGTTACCTTTATCTTGTTATTGTTACAGTATGTTCTCTTACTTTGCATCCCGTTTGTTCATGCTGTTTTTGTATTTCTTCTACTCATGTCTCACTTTTCTACCTACACTAACCTTCTGTGACACTTGCGGTTACCCTTATCTTGTGTTGTGCTTTCTGTGTATCCTGTTTGTTTACGTGGCCCGTTCCATACTTCCTCTGCTCATGTCTTATTTTCCTACCTACCTAACAAGTATCAAGCCTGTTGTCCCCTCATACACTAAACATGCAAGGACTATATTTTGATAATGACAATTATGATACGCAGTGCAGAGAGGTTTGTCATAGGCATGAATGGGAGAGAGAATTGAATAAGTTTTCTTATTTATACCTTTATTTTTTAAAAACCCATTAACTTAGCATAGCAATGACTGTATAAAATGAATATTCTGTTCAGAAGAAGATTTAAATAATTACGTAAGTAGAGTCTGGTCCATTTTTCATTCATTATTAATATATGCTTAATCAATTGTTGTTTCTCTTTCAAGCTCAAGCAGATTATACATTTCTAACTCTAAATGAGGTAATGTCTATAAGAGATCTAGCAAGCTGCTGTGTACAGAGTAGGCACTCAATAAATAGTAACTAAAATATAGTGATTATAAAAACAACTCACCTTGAATCATTTTTAGGCTAAACCTTCCCTCTAAGTCCCTTTGGAACTTCCCGAAACCCTTATAAGAAACTTTTCTTTAGCCTAGTGGACCTCAAAGGGTTGGGGTAGAGGGACCCGCAATCGGAATCCCCTCCATGGAGGTGTTTTTTCTGACCCCTGTCCTCACCTCTTCCTTTCGCTCTTTTGCAAATCAACAGGAATTGCCCTCTTTCTCAGCTGCTCCATGGTGGAAAAATGTACTGAAATAACTTAGTTTTGTCTTTTTATTCTTTTCTTTTCTTCTTTTCTTTTTCTAAACAAGAAACATTTGAAACTGTGTGTTTGTGATTTACCTGAGAAAAGGCTGTCCTTTTTTTTTTTTTTTTTTTTTTGCCTTTTTCTTGCTGTCAAATAAAAGCATAACTGGAGAGGAAAATCACATTGCAGGGCAACAATGTCAAAATAGTTCCATAGTTGTGTCACTAGCCCAGCTCCAAGTCTCTCTTTCCCCTAGATTTTTCCTTAAACTTGCTCTTCTCAGAATAGCATTGGCAGATTTAGAGCAGTTTACAGCTTGCCTTTTTATAAGGACAGCCCATTTTCAAAAGGAAGAATAAGGAAGCAGGCTCTGGAGGTAGTGTCTGGGCTCAAATCTCACCTTACTATTAATACTTCCTAGCTGTATGTTCTCTCTGTGCCTCAGTTTTCTGTCTGTAAATGGTAATAATAACAGCTCCCATCTTACAAGTTATTAAGAATTAAAAAAGCACCTGACACACAATAAGTACTCAATAAATAGTAACTCTCATTATTTTTAATAGGCATCTAGTTTTTAGGTAGTTGCTATGTGTCAGCCACTCTGTATGTATGTGTGTGTGTGTGTGTGTGTACACAGAAACCCACATACGATGTAATATATATTTATTTATTTTGGGTCTGTCCCAATCTTCATTGAGAAAGGTACTTAGTCTGTTTTATTCACCGCTAGGTTCTTGTACCTGGAACAATGCCTGGGACATAGTAGGCATCCCAAAATATTATTTGAATAAATGACTGTTTAGGGAAATCCCTACATATATATACACACACACACACACACATATATACACACACACACCCATATTCACACACATACAATTTTTTATATATATATACACACACACACATCTATATATATACCCATACGATTACACACACACACACAAAATTAGAAATATGTTTTCTTGCCAGGAATCTTGATATTAGACTAGAGTATGATTAGCTAGCAAAGAGCAGATTGCGAGTGATTTGGTTAGTACAATCCAATTTCAGGAAATATTTTAGTATATAAATTCTGAGGTTTTTAGGAAGGTAGAGAAGAGGTTAACACAGCAACTCTGAAGGAATCAGAGAGGAAGAAGTGAGAAGTTGTCCCCAGTGAGGAGATAATGCAGAGAGAGGGAGGAGGAGGAGATAATGCAGAGAGAGGAGGAGAGAGAGAGAAAGCACCAGGCTAGAGCTGGAGAATCTGGATGTTAGAGCCTTGGAGCTGATTGGATGATTGTCTGGAGGTCACACCCACCTCTGACTCCTCCTCCCCAGGGAGGCTGCAGTGGGTTCCCACAGGGTTTGCTCCTGGCGGGGGAGGGGGGCGGGGGGAGGTTTGCAACCTTTGCCCATCATTTCCAGGGCTTCCTCTGGACCATGCATCTGGTGAAGCCCTAGTTGCTTCTCTCTAGCCATCCAAAAGTTGCTTTTCTATTTAGGTCAGTTTGTTCAGTTTCCCAGAGGGGGATTGCTTTAAATGACAATTCCTGGACATTTTAAGTCCTTTGCTGAGTCACCGCTTAAGAATTTCCCTGCAAAGGAGACAGACTCCACTGCCTAAGGCAACAGGCTGCATGCAGCACTACAGCCCTAGCATCAGGCCCAAACTAAACAGAAATTGATTTTGAGGCTGCTGGGTGCTTAACGTGGGTGGAGAGAATTCCAGGTATCCCTGACAGATGAGCCACCTACTCTCTATCTTTTCTCTATGTGTTTTTCTCCTGGAGTCACAGGCTGCAGGGACCTCCAGCTGGAGGACTCCCCTGATCTGCTGAGCTTCTCCTGGGGCTTTCAGGAAGGCAGAACCCCCATTTCCCTTCCCATCCACTTCTCCATCCTGGTGTGTCCCTGGAGACAATCTAAGCATTAGTGCTCAAACCAAAGAATGCGAGGGGCTGGCATGGATCACTTCACATGCTGTCTGCTTTCTGGAGAAACAGCAGGGATCCACATAAAATGTAGCTTAGCAATCACATACTAAGCCTGTAGATCCCTAATAATGTTAGTCCTCATCATTTGGGAATTTTTGAGGCTTAGGGATACTCAGCATAATTCCATTAGTTTAGCAATTGATGATGTAGGAAGAGAGCTCTTTATCCACTTAAACAGTAAACTACTTTAGCAGCAAGCTTTCACACTACAATTATAAGCAAATCACAAATGGTTTTATCCAGTTAGCAATGGCAGGCCTTCAAAATGAGCTCATTCATTTAAGCATTCATTCATCAAAAACATGGTAGGAGCTTGCTATGTGGAAGGCTGTTAGGCAGGTGAAGGATGCTCATATAAATTAGGAGGATTGAATATTTATTTTGCTGCACATTATGTTGGGTGCTTTCTCGATCTTTGCATTTAATCTTTGCAACAACTTTGTAAGGCAGGTGTGGCAAAGACTGGCACTTGTTCCCATATATCCATTCTTAGCCTTCTTTTATTTTTATTTTATATTATTTTTAGAGACAGGGTCTCACTTTGTCACTCAGGCTGGAGCACAATGGCATGATTATAGCTCCCTGCAACCTTGAACTCCTGGGCTCAAGTGATCCTCCCACCTCAGCCTCCCAAGTAACTAGAACTATAGGCACTTGCCACCATGACTGATTTTTTTTTTAACTTTTATCATTTGTAGAGACAAGGGTCTCATTATGTTGCCCAGACTGGTCTCAAACTCCTGGCCTCAAGCAATTTTCCCACCTCAGCCTCCCAAAGAGCTGGTATTACAGGTGTGAGCCACCATACCCAGCACCTCTTAGCCTTCTTTTGGTAACAGAACCTTCTTTACTCTGAGTTTTAGCAGTGTGAGGCTGCCCAGCTATTTCTGAATAAGATGACTGAAGAATCAGAGGCTCAGGGTTGCTAAACATTTCCTGCCTCTCTTGCAGCTAGGTGTAGTCACATAGTTCTAGACAATAGGATTTGAATAAAAGTGATGTGTCAGAGTGACATAATGGACATTGGAGACTCTGAAGGGGAAGGGTGGGAGGGAGTGTGAGGGATGAAAAGTTACCTGTTGGGTACAACGTACACTATTCGGGTAATGAGTACACTAAAAGCCCAGACTTCACTATACAATTCATCCATGTAACAAAAAAACCATTTGTATCCCCCAAATCTATTGAAATTAAAAAAAAATGACATCCTTACAAATGGATGGCCCTTTCCATGAAGTCCTTACAAGTGGAGCTATTCTCTGCTCCCCCTTTCTGGGAACTGGAAAGAGATATGTTTGTGGGGCTGGTGAGTAAGCGTTAGTTCATCTGGGCAATGGCAAAGCAATGAGACAAAAAGAACCTGGGTCCCTGGGTGGCTTTAGAGAACAGAGTCTCCTACCTGTCCTCATCTGCCTGTGTCATTATGTGAAAGAAAACAAACGAGTCTTTCTCTTCTGGGGTCTCATTGTTTTATAAGCCTGATTTCTACAGTTCTAATAGTAATATAATGGATATGAAACTTACCCTAATGATGAAAAAATGAAGTTGTTATGCAAATTTTCTAAAATCATTAAGGTACTATATGGCAGAATCCAGATTCAGGCTCAGGTCTGTTGTGTCCTGATACATCATGCCCTCTTCCTTAAAATAAGCCAACAGACACAACTGTGAAACCCCTTCACTTCTCAAGAAAAGGAGTGGCTACCATGAATTTTAGTGGTTCACCTTACAAAAATCTTGACGGAAAGGAGGAGACTAACATTTACTGAATACCTCCTGTGTGCCAGGCATCCTGGTGTACACTATACATATGATATTGCATTGAATATGCTGCTCTCAAACTATGCACAATCTAAGATGACTTGTACTTAGATGATATTTCAGAGAGAGAGAGAGGGAGGGAGGGAGGAAGGGGAAGTGCAGAAGAGTGCTAAGTGAATGCAGAGGAAGGAAAGAGTGTACATGGCTATGTGGGATCTGAACAGCTTTAAGAAGGAGGTGGCACTAGGCATGGGTCTTGCAGAACAAGTAGTATTTGGGGGACAGGGCATTGCAAGCAGAGAGAACAGCTTGAGTAAAGGACAAGGAACAGGAGAGCACAAAAAGCAGCTCATCAGCATGGCTGGAATGTAAGCTCCATGATGACATCATGTGGGTGACAAGGACAAGTGGGTGTCAAGGACAACAAGAGCAGGAGGGTGACAAGGACAGGTGGGCTGGCGAGATTAGGGAGGGTCTGGAGTGGCAGGCTAAAGAATTCAGACTTTATGTGTGGGGTTGAGGGATGCCTGTAGAGTTATGAATAAGATGGTGGAAAAACCAGAGCTTCAGAGTTGGTGAGCATTTCTAAACCATGACTGTGCCCCACGCACTGGACAAAGATGAATCTATCAGTAACATGGACGACAGAGTGAAGGAGGACAGACAGGAAACCAGAAGGCCAGCAAGGAGGCTAACTAGAGAAGCAGCAGCAGGAGACAGGGGTGGGGACGACTTGAGGGCTGTTGTGAGGGCAGGCCCGACAGCACTTGGCCGGCTGGGTGGCGGAGGCAAGGGAGAGAGAGGGACCCAAGATAACGCGGAGGTTTGTTTTCAACTAGAAACTTGAAGGGAAGAAAATTACTTAAAGATACTCTGACTAGCTTTTTTCTTAGTTAACACAGGGAATGAAACATCTACAGTAAGCTAAAAAGGCCTCCATTTTCTAAGGAATAGTTTACAATGAGCTGTGTCAAAGAGGCCTGGTCACAGTGCATTCTGTTTCTCTGGAGATGAAAGTGCTGGCAGAAAATTAGGATTAATGGTCCTCCAGCTCTACACTTCTGAAGACCAGAATTCACACTTTATCTCAAAGTTGTCATGGCTGAGAAGACCATGAGCAATGTTATCAAAGGCCTGGTGTGTGGCTCTGGTGGTTGTGTTTTTTTAACTGTCAGATAACTTTTTAATTTGTAAATATATCTAAAGTTTGAAAATACCTTGGGGAATGTTAGGAATCTCAGAAATTGGTGAATGGGTTATCTACATATCCATAACATACACATCCACTCAGAAGGCCTCATGCACATCTACTTCGAAGGCTTCTCAAAACGGGAGTGACGTGAGAAGGTGTTAACAATGGCTCTTGTGCCTGGCTTCCCCTTCCTTTGCCTTTCTCCCTCATATCTTCAAGCACCTTTTTTCACAGGACACATATAAGTCTGTGGGAAGTGTTAACTATGACAGGAAAACAAAACCAGAGTTAAAGGCAAACGTTTAACCAAACTTGTTCAAACACAAGCTAGTAGATGAAGAATTTTAGGCTCAGAGAGTCAAATACTCTGCATTCCTGAGAAATCTCAGTTTCTCATTCTGGTAAATATTTTCATGTTGCACTTTGCTGCCACAAGCCAAGTGGGTATACCTTTTTGAGTATTTAGTGATAAATCAACACTAAAAGATTTAAATTAGGAAACTGAAAGAAAATGTTTTTTATCTATGTATTTTTTAAAAATCCGTCTGTAAAAAGGGCATCAAGTGTCCATTTCTGATGGGGAGGAAGTTCTCATGGAAGTGATGTAAGGCTAAGTTCATCCACTTCATTTCTTACTTTTTAATACATTCTGTGCTGCCACTGTTGTCTTGTTCAGGTTCAGAAAACTCATTCAGTGGTGCTGCAACATCCTCATGAGGCAGCTTGTCTTACAGCCAAGCATTGTCAATCAAACCCAAGCTCCTCTGTCCCTCTGTACCTAACTGTCCATTCTCCTGCAGCTTTGATCTTGTCAGATTGGCACCTGGCCCACCCCAGCACTTCCTTCCAACCAGCTGATTTTGGTTGATTTTTGTCCCTGTCACTCTTCCTCCACTGTCCTACATCCTGACCCCTCCATCTAAGCTGTGGTCAGACCAGAGCTGGGACCTCATCCATCCTTTGCGAGGACTAGCAGAGCTGTCAGCTCCTGTAGGGGTCAGGATGTGGTGGGTGATGGGAGTGGGAGGCAATTGGCTTCTTTTTTGGGCCTCACTATTCATCCAATAAGAATTATTTTACATCAATTGTTTAATAAGCACTGCCCTTGGGGGAACAAAGATAAATTCAAAATAGACTTACCCTCAAAGATCTCATAGTCTATGAGGGAGAAAGACAGAAACATAATTATAACCCAGTGTAATTGGAGGAGTAGCAATGGAGGTTGGCCCAGGGAATGAAAGGAGCAGTGACAAGGGGCAGCTGACCCCTTATGGCAAATGGAAAGGGCCACCATGACTTCTTCCAGATCACACACAATGGTATTTCCAAATCTTCATTCTCTTCACAGTGTTCAAAACTATTGATGACCCCTCTTCTATTTTCAATTAATTTTGTTTCAATGAAAATATTTAAATTATGAAGCATTTCAAGCATGCATCAAAATACTGAGAATAATATAATAGCTGGCCCCTCAAGTGGTGGTTTTGTGTGACAGTTAAGAGCACACACCACACTCTAGAACTGAACTGACTGGGTCCAAATGTCAACACTCCCTCCCACCACTGTTATTGTAGCACTCTGCATCGCAATGTCCTCCTCTGCCAAACAGGGACAATGACACTCATTTGGGAGGTTGCGGTGAGGATGCAGGGGGTTAACGTCCATAGCGCCTTCAGAGCAGGGCCGGGCACACTGTCAGCACATAGAAGCATTCTGCTGTCTGGCAGGCATCATAGCACAGCTTTGTAGTCCAGCTGCTAGCATATGAGTCCTATGCAGCACCACCACCTGCTAACCGTGTAATCTCGAGCAAGTTATTTAATCTTTCTGTGCTTCAACTCCCTTATCTATAAGAATATAGATTATATCAGAACAACCTCATAGGTTGAGTGAGTTCATATCTGTAAAGCTCCTACAACAGTTCTGGCACACAGTAAGCTCCCAACAAATATTAGCCATTATTATGAAATAGAAACTCTCTACCTTCACTCAGTCTTAACAGGTGAGAACATTTTGTCATATTTGCTTCAGATCCTTTTTTCAATTGAATAAAATGTTACAACTAACACGGGACCTGCATCTCCCCTCCTCATCCCCTCTGCTCATCACCAGAGCTATCCACTCTCTGACAACGGTGTTTCTCCTTCCTGTCCACACTTTGCTTTTTTCCCATTATCTTGCTCTATGATATATAAGTATTTTATGTTAAAATAGGTAGATACACATCCACAAGCAATGCATAGATCTGTTCCTATGTTTTCAGCTTTTCATAAGTGATATCATACTCTATATATTCATCTGCAACTTGGCTTCACCCCTCGCCCAACTTTGTTTCTGAGATTTATCTATGTTCTTCTTCATTCTTCTTCACTGCTGTATTGTACTCCATTGCATGAATAAACCAGAGTTCGTTAATTCATTCTCACAGGGCGGACCGTTGTTTCTACTCTCTGCTATACTGTATGGCAAACAACGCTGCACCGAGCATCTCTGTGGGCACGCCCTCTGTGAAGCATCTGATTCTGAGGCTTCCATAATTTTCTAACTATTCTTTACCTATTTTGCTCTATGAGTCAGGCAATTGTCTGTGATCTTTGATCCTCTCAGTGATTTCATAAAGTAGGTGGCAGAACAGGATGATTAAGAGCAGGGATTCTGGTGCCAAATACCTGGATTCAAATTCCAGCTTCTCCATTCACCAGCTGTAGGCTTCGAGGAAATCACTGAACATCTTGGTGCCTCAGGTTCCTTCTCTATAAAATAGAGTGATAATTGTATCTCTTTGTAGGGTTATGAGGAGGGTTGAGTGAGTTATTGTATGTAAAACACTCAGAACAGTGCCTGGCACATAATGAATGCTATGTAGATGTTATAATTAGTTTTAACTCTCTTTTCACGGAAAGGGAAACAGAGGCTCAGAGAAGCCAAGGACACTCAGCTAAGTCAACCCCCCTGAGGCAGGGACTGGAAGCCAGGCACACCTGACATGCGAGTTTCCAAACCCGTGCTCTCCCACACGCTGCCTCCTCCCTACACGGAGCTGAGCGTTCACGCAATAGCTGTCTCCTCAGTGTGAGACTCTGCCTAGGAGACCAGCAGCCAAGACCAAGTTTCCTTGTGCACCATCCTACTCTCTGAAGCGCCACCACGTGCCTCCAGCGGGATCAGGAGCCTCTCACAGGACCGTCGGGCTGTCCTCCTGACTAGCTCTGTCCTTCCACTCATGGCAGCCAGCATAATCTGTTCAAAGGTAATGCATTTCCTGTCACACTTCTGCTTGAAGCCCTCCCTGGTTTCCCATCACACTTAAAATGAAACCCAAATTCCAGACCCTGAGATGCAAGGTCTTCAGGACATGCTCCCTGGCTTCCTGTCAACCCTACCTCCTCCCTTTGCTTTTGCCATACATGCCTTTTCGTGTCCTTGAACTTGGCACCTGATCCCACTCCAGGGCCTTTCGAATCTGCTGTTCCTTCTGCCTGGAATCCTCTTGCTTTGGATCTTCACATGTCACGCCCTCATTTCACTCAGGGCTCTGCTCCGATGTTACATTCTGCAAGAGATCTTCCCGAAACATAAGAAGGGATCTCTCACCTTTGCTTCCCAAGCAATCAGAGTTGATACTGCCCATGGCTCTAGAACAGGCCTTTTAGTTGTTTGATCTTTGGGAGATCCTAGAGACCTGGGAAGGGGTCTGGGGTGGCCAAGATTGGGGTGTGGGGAAACAATGGAGGACTTAGGGTCATAGCTATTTACCATCTGGTAGGGATGACTTTCAGTATTTTAACTAAAATGGCTGCATTAGTACATACCACTGTATCACTAGGTCTAGAACTGTGCCAGGCAAATAGTAGGCACTTAACAAATATTTGTTCAATTAACTAAATAAAGAAAAAAAAAATGGATAACAAAAGCAGCATTTCAAGGTAAGGAAGTCCAAACAGGTAGCATGAGGTATGAGGGAGAAAGTTAGAGAGTGGTTCTGGCTGTGGGGGCTTGAGGTAGGAAGCTGGGGGAGTGGAGAAGGACGTCTCCCCCTCTTCAGGGTCACTTTCTCTTATGTACCTCAGGAAAAAGAGGTCTGCCCTTGCATCACCCACTGGAAGTTGCTCTTCTGTGGCTGCCATTGACTTTGCTGTTGGGGTTGGCCTGCTCCTCCCAGGGTCTGGTTCAGCTCTATAATACTCTGCTTCCTCCATGTGGGAGGTTGGCAGCAGAGGGAAAATGTGGGGTGGCCTGCCCTCCCCACTCCACCACGCAAGGCTGGCTGCGGGAGCATGCCACCTGAGCAGTCACACAGGGCCCCACATTCAGAAGGGCCCTGCGCTTGGTTTAATACTTTGCTGTTGCTGTCTTGAAATCCTTAATAATTTTTGAACAAGGGCCCTGAATTTTCATTTTGCACTGGGCCCTGCACATTACGTAGCTGAACCTCGGTGTACCATTCCACAACACAAGAAAACCTCCTGTCCAAGTTCAACACTAGCCTACAAACAGACTAAGATTTCTCATTATCATGGGAAAAAGCTGAGCCCTGGGCCTGCCTGTGCAGCCAAGTGGGGCCCATTACTCAGCCTAAGACCCCCTGGTGGCCACACAACATTAGTCAAAAGCTTTAAAAAGGCTGCTTTTCTGTATCTCAGGCTGGGCTCCTCATTTTTTTTTTTTCTCCCAGAGCAGAAAGGAAGGAGGATTTATGATTCTCCAGTGTAAAGAGCAACCTCCAGAGGCCCAGGTGGGTGGCACGCATGGGGTGGGGGTGGGGGTATGGTGCACGTGTGCACAAATGCATACACACCTCAGGTATTTAAAAAAATTTTTTTTTAATTTTTGATTTTTCATTTATTTTTATTGAGGTAAACTATACATACTTATAATTTATCATCTTTACCGTGTTTAAGTGCATGGTTCAGTGGTAACAAATACATTTATATTCTTTTTTTTTCTCTTCATCCCCCTATGTTTCCTGGCCTCTAGTAACCACCATTCTACTCTCTATCTTCACAAGATCCACTTTTTTAGTGCCCACATGTTACTGAGAAAGTGTGATAATTTGTCTTTCTGTGTTTGGCTTATTTCACTTGACATAATGGCTTCCAGTTCCATCCATGTTGCTGCAAAATACATGATTTCACTCTTTTTTTGTGACCGAATAATATTCCATTGTGTATATGTTCCACATTTTCTTTATCCATTTATCCACCTATGGACACTTAGGTTGATCCCATATCTTGGCTATTGTGAATAGTGCTGCAATAAACATGGAAGTGAAGATATCTCTTTTATATACTGATTTCCTTTGTTTTGGATTTATACCCAGCAGTGGGATTGCTGGGTCACATGGTAGTTCTATTTTCAGTTTTTCGAGGAGCCTCCATACTGTTCTCCATACTGATTGCACTAATTTACATTCCCGCCAACAGTGTTCCCCTTTCTCCACATCCTTCTCGGCATCTATTATTGCCTGTCTTTTGGATACAAGCCATTTTAACTGGGGTGATAGTGCAATGTGGTTTTGATTTGCATTTCTCTGGTGATTAATGATATGGAGTATTTTTTCACATACCTGTTGGCCATTTATATGTCTTTTTTGCAGAAATGTCTGTTCAGACCTTTGGCACCCTCCCCTCCTTTTTTTAAAAATAGAGACAGAATCTCACTATGTTGCCCAGGCTGGTCTGGAACTCCTGGGCTCAAGCAATCCTCTGGCCTCCCTGCCCCAAAGTGATGGGATTGCCACCATCAGCCGTTTCACCCGGCCTGGCCCATTTTTAAAAATCAGATTATTTGTTTTTGGTATTGAGCTGTTTGAGCTCCTTATATATTCCAGTTATTAATCCCTTGGTGGATGAGTAATTTGCAAATATTTTCTCCCATTCTGTGGGGGTTGTCTCTTCACTTTGTTGTTTCCTGCGGATTTGATTCTCCAGTATAAAGAGCCACCTCCAGAGGCCTAGATGGGTAGGATGCATGGTGGAGGGGTGGGGGATTGGTCTGTGCACATGTGCACACATGCAGACAAGCCTCAGGTTTGTTTTTTCCCCAATTTGTTGGTTTGTTGCGGATTGACTAGAGACATCTTGACAACTGAATTCTGGGAGTTTCCTCACAGACAACGGATTTTGCCTTCCAAGACACCTTGTGGGTGAGGTGGGAGAGAGAGCGATGGATGAGTTTAAGGCTGAGGCTGAGTGCAGTTGCAGTACCTGCAAATTCTTGTATTTTTCCCGGGTGTATGAAGCCCCACGGGCAAGGTCTGTCTTTCAATTTTCTCACATACCTAGCACCAAGCATAGTGCATGAAATCACCCCTATTGAGAACTTTTGCTGTAAAGTGCTGACTTCCCTCCCAAATAAGGCAACATACTGCTCCTTTTGCCCTTGTTCCTAGTTAACTCTTCTTGGCCTCAGTATGTCCACTCCATCATGGCTTCCACAAGGGAAGCTTCTCTGACACCCTGCCTCCATGGTCCCCTATTACAAGCTCTCCTAATGTTGGGTACTCCTCCTGTGTGGTACTTACTACATGCTAATCAAAACAAATGATTACCTATATAGTTGTAATTTTGTTTTGTCTTGTGTGATTATTTGATTAACATCTGTCACACCCAAAAGACTGTAGACTCCTTGAGGGCAGGGACTGGATTTGTTTCCATCATCATTGTATCTGCAGGATGCAATGTGTGTCTCCTTGTACCTGACACACAGCAATCAATCAATCAATATTTGTTGAACTGATAAATACATGAAGATACAGCCCCCTCCCTCATGTTGTTGCTTTCTAGGGGAGGAGATAGGTAAGTAAACAAGCAATAACACAAACTTCTCTGATGAAGTAATTATACATTGGGAGCACACAGAGTACCTAACCCAGGCTTGCAGAGGTCAGGGTGCCCCTGGAGGTGGTGGTATTCCAGTTTCTGTCAGGAGATCTGAGGGGTATTTAAGAACGAAGTGAGTGAGGGATAGAGGAAGAAACTAGGGAGAGTGGGGGGCTCCAGCTAGAAGGACCAGCTTGGGCAAAGACTTAGAGGTGAGATCGCATAGTCCTCCAAGCCCTTCTTCTATAACTCTTCTGCCTTCTTCTTCCCCATTCCTGCCTGTCCCAGGCTAAGGCCTTGCTTAAGTGCTTAAGTCAGGAGGAGGAAGGAATAGAGGCAGGGAGGGAGCCCCTGCTGGCTCATGCACGGGGTGACTAGCCATCCCAGTCTGCCTGGGACTGTCCTGGCTTTAGTGCTGAAAGTCCCATGTCCTGGAAACCCCTTGGTCCCTGTTGGTCACCCTGCTGAATGGGTTTGTGCATGGTCATCCAGTCACCTGGAAGGAGCTCTAGGACTGCCTTGGAATGATCCCTGAACTGGGGCCAGGATGCCCGGGTTTGAGTCCCAGTTCTGTTCCTCACCAGACCTGTAACTCTGGGGAATTTATATCTCTAGCCTCTCTGTATTGACCATATTTTATTTTCTATATTCTTGATGTTCTGGCATTTGGGCCTTGATCCTAGAGATACTGCTCCTCCTAGGGCTAGCCAATTCCTAGAGACAGCAAATGACTCTCCTCTGCAAACCAACCCATCCAGAGCCCACACCCCCAGCCACCTCCTTTGTCAAACTCTCACATACCAAGCCAATATTCTCCCTGCCCTAATCCACCCAAGAGCCAGGCACTGGACAACTAGGGGCCACCCCTATAGCCCAGAGCCTGCCAAAATGATTCAACTACCCAATCCTAAACTTACTCAGCACACCCGCCTCACCCATTCTTTCCTGCAAGAACCCCAGTAAAGGCTCTGGGCCATGCTCTCCTCTCCCCCACTTTTGCCTCCTGACTGGCACTGGCACGTCCACATGGGGCCCTGCATGGCACACTGTATACCCTGTTTCTAGGGATCTGTAAGTTTCTTCCTTCATAACAGTGATTTCCATGTCTTCCCATGCCTGATTAAAACAAATCCTGTGTACATTTTAACACACTCTTTCCTTCCCTTAACAGACCTCCCTGCCTCACGTGGTTGTTGCAAGGGCCTAATAAGATAATGTCTATAAAAATGTTTTATAAACTTTGAAGTGTAAGGTATTTTTATTATCATTCCTTTCTGGATCATTTAGGTGTGGAAATACTGCAAATCCCCACAAGACCCTGTAGAGAATGCAGGGAGGCCGTCCTAGGAGGCTGCTCCAGGTCATTGCCATGGCCTCTCTCTGCTGGGAGTGATCTGTCCGCCAGGCAGCAGCAGCCAAGGCCCATTTGGACAGCGGCCTCCTGGACTCCTGGTCTGGCTGTCTCCTCCTCAGCTCGCACCTCCTTTTCCTTTCACTGGGGGAACAAACACATTTGGAGTTTAGAGGAATGAAACCACTCTATAAAATGCTTGTCTGAGGGAGAAAAGCTTCCCATTCCTCTAGAGAGCATGCGTGCCCCAGAGCAGGGCTCCCCAATGTGTTCCTCCAAGAAAAACACATGGGAGCTGTTAAAGCCAAGAGGCGAGCACGTTGGGCGGGACCCTCCTCATAAAAGCAGGAGCCTTGCATCCTCTCTTCTAAATCTCTTCCTGGAAACTGTCCTTTTCTCTTCCAGCCCAGGGCTGTTTACTCTGGTTTACCTCCCAGCTGGGTGGTTCATATCCACACAGCCAACACAAAGGCCACGTGTGACCCGTGACTACCTCTTGGGCACCTAAGCTGTGCAATAAAATCCTGAGCAGCTGGGGGCAGTTATGTGGTTCTGTGGCTTCAGTGAGTGCTGAGTGGGCGTGATAGTAGCTCTTAGGGCCTTAGGGTAGGGTTGCCAGAGAAAACACAGGATGCTCAAATAGTGCACGGGACAAACTTATATGAAAAAAGTTTATTTGTTATTTATCTGAAATTCAAATTTAACTGGGCATCCTGCATTTTTATGTGCTAAATCTGGCAACCCTAACTTGGGAGTCCATTTCTCAATTTTTTTTTTTTCTTTCTGAATGGAATAGGCCCATGTGCCTCATTTCCTGTGGAGATTTCTTGGGTCCAGCCTTGTGTTCCTGTGCCCTGCTGCATGGGTCAATAGGTTCCCAGGCATTCTCTGGTGGGCTCCAGAAGTAACTAGCTCCAAGGTCTAGAACTAATTAGGTCTATACTTAACAAGCAGATGAGAGAGCTAAATGTGGGGTTGGAAGATGATACAACTGGTGAATTTTGCAAGGTTTTGAAGAGAATACTTATAGACACAGAAAACAAGATTGTGGCTCCAAGGGCATTTGGCTAGGCAGTGCCTGCTGTGGTGGTGTTGAAGGGGGAATGGTAGACATTACCCTTCTGCCATGTATCTTTGGCAGTGGGGTCTTGGCTAGTAGCCACGGTGGAGCCTCATGTATCTTTTCGTATCCAGGAATTTGCAAGGGCCCTGGGAGAAAAGGTGTTGGGGTTACAACCTCTTGTCCTAGACTTTCAAAATAAGGCTTATGTGGTGAACTAGGTGGGCTTGGCTGAGGCCAGATAGCAGAAAAGGCAATGGGGGACC
This sequence comes from Daubentonia madagascariensis, assembly GCA_023783475.1. NCBI lineage: Eukaryota > Metazoa > Chordata > Mammalia > Primates > Daubentoniidae > Daubentonia > Daubentonia madagascariensis. The sequence goes on along the minus strand of JAKFHU010000913.1, from coordinate 2,304,642 downwards.
CCAAGAGGAAACACTCCACAAAGAAGGAGATGGGAAGAAGCAGGGCTCAGGAAGGAGAGTGCCCCTCCTAGACACAGTGTGCAGCTGACATGGGGAACACTGGGCCATGGCCCAACTGGGGCATCTTAGGGGTGGAGGGAGAAAGGCCACATGTGTGAATAAAAAGAGCTGTGCCATTAAGAGTGGACACTTAGGGTCCAAAGGCCTTTCTACAAGGCAGCCTCATTGTGGGATATCTTCTCTCATTACTTGAGGAACACCAAGACTGGGGGAGCAAATGAGCATAATCTGTACAGGCAGGTGTGGGGGAGCAAGCTGGGCCCTGGGATCCGCTGGAGTGGTGGCTCAGTCAGCCCTTCTCTCTGGAGATTGGCCAAGACCTTGGCACACTCAGCCATTCCTGCAGGTTGGAAGCAGCCGAGATGGAGACGGGGGTCGGGGCTCAGTGGTCAGCCGACTCCCTGATGTCTGAGTTCCTTCTCTTCCAGCAGATGGCAGCAGCAGAGCAAAGAGAAGGACTGAGTTGGGGCTAAGGGGCACAGATGGGGGCGTGTATGTGTGTGAGTATATGCGCCATTTTTATACAACACTTGGGGAGGACAATCTGGGCAAATGACTGAACTCCAATTTGGCAGGTGGAGGCTCAGAGTTATAATTTGGTTACTAGAAGAAATGAGACTTTATTTTGTAGTGGAGTGTTGGTGAGACCGAGACTTTTGGGAGATGCACATGTGGAAGGAACTGTCCATTTGGATACAAGTTGACACCAGATTGAACTTCTTTTGATTCAACTTCTTTCAACACCAGATTAAACTTCTTCCAAATGGAAAATCTTACTCCATTTTGTCAGTTCTTATCTTTCATGACTGTTCAATTCATAAAGAGGTAGGGAAGAGGGTGAGGTCAGGAGCTACTTCTAAAAGGCACTCCTTTCCCTAAGTGGGTGTAGCCCTATCCCAGATTTGGGGAGTGGAGAACAGCTGGATTTCGGCCCATTGCCTCCTCAGACATGTACTCCAGGACAACCTCACATCTTTAAAAAGAATGTTCTAGAGCACGGATGCCATTGTCCTATTATGACATTGTTATAGTAACAGAATTGATGAGCAGTTGCTGTATACCAGGCACAAATCTAAGCACTTTACGTATGTCTCATTTGATCCTCACAACAGCTCTTTACAGGGGAGGAAACACAGCAACTTGCCAAGGTTAGCACAGTAATGGTGGAGCTGAGTATGTTCTCTTAACCACCTGCTGTCCTGCAAGACATGGAAAGATTCACTGCAGCAGAGCAGAGCAAATGGGTCAAATGAAGGCCAAAAATGAGAAATGAAAGATTTTTAAGAAAATTCACACAAGGCAAGGAGAAAACAAGAGGAGGAAAGTAAAGTAGAGCCGCAAGTGATACTGGTAACAGAATGCTTGCCATGAAGTCCTATATACCACGGATAAGCCACATGCATAGTTAGTTCTGAGCTTTTTTGTAGTCTGCAGGAGGAGGGAAATAACAACCACTTTTAAGATTTCCAGTGTCCGTAAGGTATAAAGTTCAAGGATCTGGAGAGAAGCATAATTATTTGTGGAATGAAGATAAAAAAGAATTGCCTCTAGTTAGTCTCCAAGAGCCACTTGTCCAAGGTCCCACAGCTGCTCAGCCAGAATTTAAACCCCAGCCACATGGCTCCAGAGCCCACATTCTCAGACACAGCCTCCCCCACTGCCTCTGGGCTGGAGCTGGTGCTCTTGATAACTGTTTGTTGAATGGATAAGTGATTGACATGGAATGGGAACAGGAGTTCAGAAGTTTCTAGAGCAATGGTACTACAGCTAGATGTTGTGACATTCATTCTTATGTAGAGGGTGTTTATAAATTACATGTTGGGGCTGGCCTGAATTAAGCTTATCATACTCCCAAACTCCAAAGCAAACTCATTTCCAGATGCGTTCGCTCAGAGAAGCGGCACAAATGGCTGTTGTGTGTCACCCTTTTCTTCTGCAGAACCTGAGAATATGCTCAACCTGATATGAATGGAATTTCTCACTTACTCACAGGAGTTCCACCAAGATTCAATCAGTCTTCCCTCTCTTTCCTTCTCTCGCTCTCTCTCTCTCTGTCCCTCTCCAAGACTTAGATGAACACAAGGCTTGAAGTCAGATATTGGGCTGCTCTTCCTGACATAGAGAGGGAATATTATTATAAGCATAAAACTGCTTATAAAATTCTTACAGTAATTGGAAAGAAATTGGAAACATTAACAGCTAAATCCCAGTTCAGCTCACACTTCATTAAATAAAAAATCCTTCAAACATGATAATCATTCAAAGACGACCTTAGTCAGCATAGTTGAGTAGAACCAAACTGAAGGCCAGTGGGAAGGAAGCAGATGGCCTCAAATCCATAAAAGTCCCCAAAGCTCCATAATCAGGCTTGTATTTTCACCAAACGGTATCCAAACTCCACGTAGCACCTCTTAAACTGAATGCCTGAAACTAATACGCGTCGGGAGTCTGCTGCAGTCTAGCAGCATTTTGGGTTCTTTCACACACATTCCATCCTCTGGGACCCACAACAACCCTGGGAGTTATGTTGGCAGATATAATTATCCCTGTTTTATAGTTAAGAACACAGACTTAGAGAGATTAAAAAAAAAACTTGCCAGAGGTTGTAAGTGAGTGGGGACCCTCTTGAGAACAAAAGGGACCCAGAACTCAAACCTGGGTCTTCCAAGCTCTGGTATTCCGACCTCTCACTTCTGACCTCCACTGAAGCTGTGCCCTCCAGCCTACACTCCCACCCACTAGAAGGTTGGAAGACTGTGACGGCAAAGGTGATGCCAGGTGCCAGTTGAGCCCAGCTCCACAGCATCCTATAAACCTGCATTCCTGGCTGGTGAGGATAAGGAAAGTTAAGATCTTGCCACGTCAAGCCTTTGCCCTCTACTGTACGAAGCACCACTCATAGCATCCATGTATGAGGCTTCCCAGGCCACGTTTTTCAGCTCTTTCTTCCTCTTGCTGTCAAAGCATTGATGCATCCAGGGGGCCTCATGCCCATGCTGCAGGCATGGGAGACTGCGAGGCAGAGGCAGCAACCTAGAGGCACATCCGTGCTCTGCCACCGGCTGACTGTGCGCTTGTAGAAGCGTCCCTAACTCTCCTGGAGCTGCTGTGAGGACCGAAAAGGGAGCAAATGTCTGAACGGCACCCAGCACTCTTCCTAGCATGAAAAGCTTTAGTGGTCCTTCCCCTTTCATTCATTTGTTCAGTCATCCATTCATTTGGCAATTTTTCTTGAGAGTCCGCTATGTGGCAAGCATTATTCTGGGGTAGTGGGGATATAGCAGTGGACAAAAATGACAAAAATCTTTACCCTTAAGAAGCTTACATTCTGGGGCAGGAATAGATAATTTAAAATAAAACAAATAAAAAATAATTGTAGTGTGTAATAAATATAACGAAGAAAAATTAGGTGATGTGATAGAGAATGGCAGATCCTGGAAGACCTCTCTGAAGAGGTGACTTTTCAACTGAATTCTGGCGGATGAGTGGGGCCAGCTCCGCAACGAGACTGGACAAGAGCTTGCCAGGCATAGAGAGCTTCAAGTGCTGGGGCCTGGGTTGGGGAGGATCTTAGACTCTTCGGGAGCTGTCGAAAGGTCAGCGTGGCTGGAGTGGAGTGAGGATGCAAGTGTCAGGAGACAGGGTTGGAGCCAAAAGCAGAAGCCAGAGGGTGTGAGCCTCAGAGGCCATGCGTGGTAAAGCACTTCAGCAGCCTGCAGGAAGGGAGGGAGCCCCCATGCGGATATCTCTGGAAAGAGTGGGCCAGAGGAGGGGCATAGAGTAGGAGGCCCTAAGGGAGGGTGTGGGGGTGTGTGTGTGTGTGTGAGAGAGAGAGAAACACCAAAAAAAAAAAGAAAAAAACCCAAACCAAAACCCTCAAAATACAAAAAACAACAGCTACCTGAACTGCAGGGAGAAATGGATAAGCCAACAATTGTAGACGGAGATTTTAACACATCCCTCTCAGAAACTGATAGAGCAAACAGATAAAAATTGTAAAATATACAGAGATATAGAAGATGTGAAAATATAATAAATAGGCATACATATATATTTTTAAATATATATATTGTTTCGAGTACACATGGAACATTTACGGAACTGCCTGTGTACCAAGTCACTAAGGAAGCCTCAATAGATCAAATGAATCAAGATCGTTTAGACTAAGTTCTCTAACATATGAAAGAAAATTAGAAATAAGTAACAAAAAGATTTCATTTTAAAAAAACTATATGTCTGAAACTAAATAGCATCACTTGAGTTAAAAACTAACTCATATGAGAAATTACAAAATAATTAGAACCAGATGACAATGAAAACGTTATGGACCTTAAAGGAAAGTGTGTAGTTTAAAATACATTTATCAGGATACAAGAAAGATTGAAAACAAGTGAGCTATGCCACCAAACTCAAAAATTTAGAAAAGAAGCAACAGAGAAAACTTCAAAGAAATGAGACAGTACGACATAACAAAAAGCAGGGAAGAAATCAGACAAATAGAGAGTGACAATTACAACAACAAAAAAGATTAGTAAAACCAAAACCTGGTTCTTTCAAAAGATTAAGAAGATAGGTCTCTGTCAAGACAGATCAAGAAAAAAGATAACACACAAATAAACACCACACAGAAAAGTAAATACAGATGTAACAGAAATTTTAAGATACATTATGAAAACTCTATGATGATAAATTTGAAAATCTAGATTAAATGAAAACATTTCTGAAAAAATATAAAACACAAAGATTGATAAAGGAGAAATTGAAATTTGAATAGACCAAGAAGCACTAAATAAAATAAAATGGTAATCAAAGATCTCTCCTTCTAAAAATCCCTGGGCCCAACTGGTTTTCTATATGAATTTTACCAAATTCCCAGAGAGCAGAAAACTCCTACCTTAGATGAGTTCCAGAAAATAGAAGAAGAATGAAAATTGTTTTATCATGAGGATTATGTACTCTTGTTCCCACAACTGGATAAGAAAGTTCAGAAAAATAAAAATATATATAGGGCTATTTCACCTTGATTATAGATGTGTAATCCTAAATAAAATATTAGTTAGACAAATCCAGTAATGTATTAGGAAAAAAGTACATCATAATCACCAAATATGATTTATCTTAGGAACGCAAGAAAGTTTCAATGTTAGAAAACTCTATCAGTGTAATTTTCCATATTATAAAAGGAGAAAATCATCTGACTGTCTCAATGATGCAGAAAAAACATTTGATAAAACTCATCAATTGTTTGTTAAAAACTCTTAGAAGGTAGGAAGAGAAGAGAATTTCCTCAACTTGGTGAAATTTATGTAACAAACCTTAATATTATATACACCAAAGTATACTATATAGTATATTAGTATAAAATATTAATATTATACTTAATTGGGAAACCGCAGCTGCATTTCCTTCAAGATCAGGAATAAGACAAACGCTGACCATTAACCACTGTTTGACACAGAACCGGAGGCCTTGCCAACGCTTTAAAGAAGGAAAAGAAATAACAGACAGAGATTCAAAGGGAAGCAATGAAACTGCTGCTCTTTGCAGATGACTTGATTTCCTACCGAGAAGACCTAACGGAATCAACAAACATTGAAACTTATGAGAGTTCAGCCAGGTGTCAGATACAAGATCACCTTATAAAGATCAGTAGCATTTTTGGTCCCGAGAAAAAGAAGAAAAAATAGCAAGGTGGCCTTGTGGTCTGAGAGCAGGGAAGTGCCTTGCTCAAACCTGCGATTATAGGGTGACCTGAAATGAAGACTAGGATTAACTCCACCCTCTGATCCTGTGGTCAAACCAACCAACAGAAAAAGAAGGATGGTCGTACGGGGGACAGGGAGACAGAGTAGTAGCTGGAGGGAACTGTGGGACTGGGGGAGGATTTTAGGATAGGAGAGCTACAGGAGGGCAGGTTATAGTGATGGGGATGGTCCAGTAGAGAGGGGGAGATTAATGATGGGGAAGGGAGAGGAAGGGTATATCTAAGGGCCAAGATGAGAGGGGGGATCCACAGCCCACGTGGGAAGACTGGTCACATATGTGAAGAGACACATCTTCAGTTCTAACAGGTGGAGGAGGGAGAAGGTGCTGACACAAGAATAGCAAAACCTCAGACGTGGAGAGAGGAGGGCTGAGTTTGGTGCTAGAGACTTCCATCTGTTCAATAAAATATGAGGTAGGGTCACCAGCTGAGAGTGGGGATGAGGGAGCACTGGGGAGAAGGTGTCGGAGTTCTGAGGCCAGGAAATAAGGCATGAAATAGCCTTCAGTGATCTAATACAAAACTCAGAATAGTTTTGTGAACACAGAGCCTAGTCCCAGCAAGTGCTCAGTGAGTGCTTGTTGAGTGACTGGCAAAGTGGGGAATAGACAGCCGTGGGGGACTGGGCAGAGGCTTGGGCCTGGATGACGGAATCCAAAGAGCACTAGATTTGGTCAACTAGATCAAGAATTAAAAAAAAAAAAAAAGAAAGAAAGAAAGAAAAAGAAAATTAAAAAAAAAAAGCACTAGGTTAGGGAACCAGGGACTTGGTTTATAAATCTGGCTCCACCGTGTCCCTCCTGCAGGTTCCTGTGAACTCCTTTCTGGTATAAAAGTTGATCATAAGAATTGGATCATTCTTGTCATACCCAACTGAAGCAGAGTTGAAGAACCAGTGCAGAAAAGCACGCAGGGTACAAAACATGGCTCCAGGAACATATGAATAATTCTCTGCAGGCCTGACCACTGAAACTGCTTGCTGTAACCTGAAACCAGTTTTATCTGTAGGTTCTGACATAATTTGCTGCAACTCCAGGACTAATTTTGTCCACCGCAGTGGCTCACCCATCAGAGCTTGCCAGCGCCCCAGACCCATACTAGTGCCAAGGAGCTTTCTCAGAGCGATGGTAACAGTTCTCCTGTTTACAAAACCTCTGACCTTCCCTTTGTTCTTTGGACGTAGTGAAGACCATCCAGTCTGCGTGTATGTACTGAATCGTAATTCTTTCTTCCCAAATAAAACATTAAATTTAGAGATTCGTCTTTATATTCTTATTTTGACTTTGACCCTGGGCTTCAGTTTTTCTCATCTGGAAAATGGGAATGCTGGTGCCTACTGCCTTCACCTCACAGGGCTGACACGAGGATTGTGCGGGTTATTTTCCCCTTTCTCACCCTTTCCTGTCCTGCTGTGTGCCCCAGGAGGCTGATCTCTGTGGGCTGCAGTTCCTGGGTCCCTTTGCCCTCTGGCTTCCTGTTGGGTTCAGCCAGTCGGGGGCATCAGCAGCAGGTGGGGGGGGCAGAAGAGGACAGAGCATTCAATGTCCCACTTCTGCCCAGCCTTGCTACAATTCTGGCAGTGCCATGTTCCTGCATGGCCACAGCCCCTGTTGGACAGCCCCTTTCCCATGGCTGGGCTCAGAGAACACCCTTCTCTCCTTTTGAGTCTTCAAGCCTAAGGGTGGTAACGGCCTCTCCTGCTGCTTGTCCCTGGGTATTTCCTGTGACCCTGCCCAGACCTCTGTAAACAGTCCCTTGATTAAACTCTCATCAGTCTCCTCTGAGGTTCCCATCCATTCCTGCCAGGCCTTGAGTACAAGGGCCAAGGACAGAAAAGTAATCCAGGTGCTGAGCAAAGGTGAGCTACATGGGGGCAGGGAGAGAGGGTACAGAGAGCTGTTGAATCTGCCGAGCTCTGACCTGAGAAGGAAGATTCCGCTGCTTCTCTGTGGCCTTGGTGTCTTCTCACTGTGAACTGGGGAGAATGTTCTGTTCTCTGGAGGCAGAGAAGGCTCAAGTTCATGCTGAGGTGTAAGGAGGTTGCAGAAACCATGTCTCCATAGTCCCACCCAACAGAGGGCCCAGCGGGCAGGTAAAGGCAGGCCCTGCTCTTGGGCTCAGAGTGTTCTTGGAAGCCACAAACCTATGTCAGAGTTGTTCAAGTTCCCTGCCAGAAAAAATAGGCTTCACATCCTTGCCAAGGGCAGGGCAACAGACAAACCATTGATAAAGGCAAGAAAAATCATTGATGAGCCTTGCTATTCAGTAGGTAAGTAGTAAGTACGTAAGTAGTAAGCCCCCCCGTATGATGCTTTTAGCAATAGCAGTCCCGTCTATTCATTCGCTGTGCCCTTTTAGGCTGTGTGCCAGGTGGGGGTGAGGACCCCAAGTTCAGGGTCCCAGGCCGGTCACGTGTCAGGCAAGGTCTCTTCATCTCTGCTGATCCTCACTCCTTCTTTTGCCAAGTCAGGAGCTAGCAGGCCATTAGGTCAACATCACCCTGCTTGCTCTGGTTCTTTTCCCAGCTTCCTCCAAATGAACCTCCTGGGCCTGTCACTGGGTCAGGCCCGACAGCATCTGGGTTTATGGTCGTGGTCTCCTCATTGTCACCATTATGTCTGCCACTTTTACATCTAGGGGGGCCAGCAGACCCCAGGGGCTCTCCCAGGGGCTCTGACATGAGCACTGGACCCCTTTATCTCTCTGCCTTTCCCCCTTTATAGCCAGGCAGACCTCAAACTTGTGCTCCTGGAGCAAGGCCTATGTACTGGAATCGGGTAGACCTGAAGTATTCAAAGTTAACTCCTCAAACTCAACAGAGGTGTCACTGAGAGGAATACGAAGTGACTTCCAGGGAGATGCACAAGCTGCGAGATAGACAAGCGTCTGGCGGCTGGGCCATCTGTTTAAAGAAAAACAGGAAGCCTGTTGACTGCCCCTCTGGCCTCCCTAGACCCAGCCTTTGTCTTTATGACTTAAACTCTGACCCTCAGTCTCCTGATCTATAAAGCAGAGGCCCTAATAACTGCCCCCACGCTTGCTCTGGAGTGTCTAGCAAGATGTCTAGCATCCAGAAGATAGCCGATGCAGGAGAGTACCTCCCTTCTTTCACCATAGGGTTCTACTGCAACTTGGAGGCCTGAATGCTAGACCTTTCCCCTGAATGAATATGCTGATACAGACCCCTGCTGGAGACAGCACAGGGCATAGTGCCCTCACTGGACACTGCCTCTCCCTCAGAGGATGACCACTGTACCTAGGCTGGGCTCCTACTCCACCCTGGCTCAAGTGTCCTTCTTCCTGTCCCATCCTGCTTTCAGCCTAAGCTTGTTAGAGTAACAATATCTTTGAGCTCCAAAATTCCATATTTCTTTGTCTGTATGAGATGATGCAACTCTGCTTTGCGACCTATAAAATGAGTACAAATATTCTGTATTCATTAATGGCAGAGGGTGGGATGCTTGAGATCCTATAAAATTATATATATGGCATTTAAAGGTGCAGTTTCATTCTGCATACAATTGACCTAAAATTAATATCCTAGCTATAATAATCTTTATTTCAGTGTCTAAAAAACAATTATTTTTACTAGACTATTTAGAGCATTAAAAGATGTTTGGATAAAATTTGGATGGCTCAGGTCTCTTTAAAAAGCTCTCTAAGGATGTTTGAACTGTTTGCATTTGGTAAAATTTCTTAGTAGTAAATAGAGGCATAAAGAATCATACACAGCCCGACGTCAGAATTAGCTCATTGTGACTGCCTTTGAGGAGAGGGATTAGGAGGGAGGGGCACGTGTGAGCAGGAGCCTTCTACTTGTCCTGCTTTCACTTTCCCTTCCCTGCTGTTTGCATGATCTAGCCTTACATTTGTACTACTCTTCCTTATAAAAGTTAGTGTCAACAGAGGCTCGGAGTTTGTCAGTGATATTTTTGTCTCTTCTTTGTTTCCTGTATTTAAAAACATTATGAATCCTATGTATTTTCAGTAGTTTGCTAAGGTATAATAAACAATAAGATGTACATATTTGATGAGTTTTAACATGCAGACACACCCATGAAACCATCACCACAATCAAAGTAATGAACACAGCCATCTCGCCCACGGGTCTCCCTGTTCCCCTTTGTCATCTCTCCCCTCACCTGCCCTCACCCTCACGGTCCAAACAACCAGTGATCTGCTTTCTGTTACTATAGATTAGTTTGCATTTTCTAGAATTTTATATGAATGGAATCACACAGTATGTACTCTTTTCTGTCTGGCTTCTTTCACTCAGCATAATTATTTTAAGATTTATCCATGTTGTTGAATGTATCAATGGTTCATTCCTTTTTATTGCTGAAGACTATTCCATCTTAGGAATATACCATATTTGTTTCCAGTTTGGGGTTATTAAAGGTTATTACAAATAAAGCTGCTATTAATATCTGTCCACAAGTCTTTGTGTGGGCTGTCTCTAGGGTAAATACCTAGGAATGGAATAGGTAGAACATATGATAGGTATATGTTTAACTCCTTAAATTGCCAAGTGTTTTCCAAAGTGCTTGTACCATTTCCATGCCACCAGCAATGTATGAGAATCCCGGTTCTTCCATGTCCTCACCAACACGTGGTACGGTCAGTCTTTTCAATTTTAGACATTTTAATAGGTACATAGTGGTATCTCTGTGGTTTTAATTTGCTTTTATCTCATGACTAGTACTGTTGAGTATCTTTCTATATGTTTATTTACTATCCCTATATACTTTTTGATGAAGTGTCTGTTCAAGCCTTTTGCCCATTTTTTAAAAATTAGGTTGTTTGTTTTCTTATTTCTGAGTTTTAAAGTTTCTTATATGTCTAGATACTAGTCTTTTATCAGATATATGATTTCCAAATATTTTCTCCTACTCTGTGGCTTATATTTTTATTCTTTTATTTATTTGGTTTTTTTTTAGAGACAGGGTCTCACTCTGTTGCCCAGGCTGTGGTGCAGTGGCACAACCATAGCTCCCTGTAGCCTTGAACTACTGGGCTCAAGTAGTTGGAAATACAGGCACACACCACCATGCTGGCTAATTTTTAAATTTTTGTAGAGATAGGGTTTCGCTATGTTGCCCAGGCTCCTGGTCTCAAGTGATCCTCTCGCGCTGGCTGGGGTTATAGGCGTAAGCCAATGTTCCCAGCCTTTTTTTTTTTAGTAGTGTTTTTTGAAGAGCAAAACTTCTCAATTTTGACAAAGTCAGTTTACCAATTGTATTTACTTTGGTGCTGTAGCTAAGAAATCTAGGTCTAATCAATGTCACAAAGATTTTCTCTTATGTTTTCTTCTGGGAGTTTCATACTTTTAGGTTTAACTTTAGATATTTTGGATTACTTAAATTTATGCCATTTAGATATTTTAGATTTGTACTTTTTAGATTTAGATAATTTAGATTTTGAGTTAATTTTTGAAATAATTCTGAATATGACGTGAGGTGTGGATGGAAGACCTTTGTTATTACTGTTATATAGATATCCAATTGTTTCAGCACCATTTGTTGAAGAAATATCCTTTCTCCACTGAATTGTCTTTGCATTTCTGTTGAAAGTCAATTAACCATATCTATTTGGATCTATTTCTGGACTCTATATGGGATTCCATTGATTTATTTGTATATCTGGATATCAATACCGCATTATCTTGATGACCATAGCTTTATAATAAACCTTGAAGTCAGGAATGTAAGCTCTCCAACTTTGTCCTCATCTTCTCCAGATTGTTTTGGTTATCCTAGGTGTTTGGTATTTTCAAAGAAATTTTATAATCAGCTTGTTAATTTTTACAAAAAAGCCTAATGGCATTTTGATTGGGATTATGTTAAATATATAGATCAATTTGGGGAAAACTGACATCTTAAGAGTATTGAATCTTTCAATCCAAGAGCCTGGTGTATCTCTCCATTTATTTAGATCTTCTTTAATTTCTCCTTTCAACATTTTGTAGTTTTCAGAGTACATACATTGTTAACCTGTTCCCAAGCATTTCATAGTTTTATGCTACTGTAAATTGTATTTTTTTAAATTTCCATTTTCAATGGCTTGTTTTTAATACCTAGAATTGTAATTGATTTTTATATATTGCCATTATATTCTGCAACCTTGCTAGGCTTATTATTTATAGTAGCATTTTTGTAGATTCCTTAGGACTTCCAACATAGACAATTTCCAATGTAAATGATTATGTTGTCTGTGGATAAATCTGGCTTTACTTATTCTCCAATCTGCATGCCTTTCATTTCTTTTTCTTGCCTTATTGCACTGGCTGGGACCTCCAATATCATGTTGAATAGAAGTGGTGGGAATGGACATCCTTGCCTTTTTCACCATCTTAGGAAAAAATTGTTCAGTTTTTATACATGAAATATGATATGAGCTATAGGATTTTTTTCCCATAGATGCCATTTATCAGGTTTAGTACATCCCTTTATATGTCTAGATTATTGAGAATTTTTATCCTGAATGGGTATTGATTTTTGTCTAATGCTTTTTCTACGTCTGTTGAAATGATCATATGGTTTTTATTTTTTAATTTGTATAATATGGTCAGTTCCATTGATTGGTTTTTGAATGCTAAGCTAACTTTGCACTCTTAGGATTGAACCCTACTTGGTCATAATGCATTATCTTTTTTATATATTGTTGAGTTTGATTTGCTCAAATTTTATTTAGAAATTTTGCATCTATGTTTATGAGAGATACTGTTCTGTAGTTTTCTTTTCTTGTTGTATTAACTTATTTTTAGGCAGATTTAATACAATTAGTGTTTTGTCCATTTACTCTTTATGGGTGAAGGCAAAGAGAAAGACTTAGAATCTCTGAAAGGTTTGAGTGTGTCAGTAACATTCATAAAATTTTAGAACCCAGAATGTTCATACCAATGTTTTATATAATTTTGTACATAAAATTACACAGATAAAGAAAAAATAGGATGGAAATTTACCAAATTTTAATAGTGGTTTCTCATGAGTAGAATTGAGGATCTCTAGACACTTGAGGAAAGCCTCCAATAAGAAAGAGAGACATAAAAATAAACCAATTGTGAACAGGGCTTCTAGAGAAAATAGTTGGAGAAAAGAACACACTTTTAAGAAGTTCTGATTATTATTCTCATAGTGATTTGAGAATATACCACAGCCAGCAGACAAGGTCAGAATCAAATGAAAAAGGCACAATCGTGGAACAGAAAAAAAGTCATGGAAAATAAAAATATCATTATTATAATGCAAATAAATAATCCTGATCCTACAAAGTGGGTATATTAGTCAGTTAGGGCTGCCATAACAAATACTACAAACTGGGTCACTTAGAAAACAGAAATTTATTTTCCACAGTTCTGGAGGTTGGAACTGACATGATCAAAGTGTTCGCAGGCTTGGTTTCTCCTGAAGCCCTCTCCTTGGCTTGCAGATGGCTGTCTTTGTACCATGTCTTCATATGGCTGTTCTTCTGTGCATGCACATCCCTGGTGTCTCTTCCTCTTCTTATAAGGACACCAGTCCTATTGGATTAGGTTCCCACCCTTATGATCTCATTTACCCTAATTACCTCCTTAAGGGCCCTATCTCCAAATATAGTCACAGCAGGTTAGGGCTTCAACGTATGAATTTGGAGAGAACACAATTCAGTCCATAACAGTGGGGAATTGAAAAATACTGTCTATGGTGAATGGAGTAGAAATAAAATCATGAATATTTGTCTAAGGAATTTAATTGAAGAACTTAAGATAGTGACTTAACTATGTTGGAGGACCTGGATTGGCAAAGATGGAGCTAGAGACTTAAATCTCATCTAGAAAGTAGAAAGTCAATGGGTACTATTCCAAATTGATAAATTAAGAAATAGTGATAGAAGTAGATCAGATATTCAGAATAAATAGCTAAAATAGTCAACAATGGGTGTCCCTAGGAAGGATCAATAGGGGTGGGAAGTATGTTGCTTTTCATTATGAACCTCTCCTTACCATTTTAGCCATGTCCATGTATTTGATAAAAATTTAGCAGAAAGCACTACTACCAAAATAAAACAAAACTGTGGCCTCTCAGTCTGCTGTGTTCTTTTCCTTCTATTTAGGCCCTTCTTCAATATTTCTAAATATAGGGGCCACTTTTGAAGCCCAGGACTGGCAGTTACAAGCTCAGCTCACGTTCAGCATTCCCACTTTCCTCTCTATCCCTTTCTGGTTTTATTTTTGTGCACATTTATTTCCCCACCAAATTGTAGGTCCCCTTGAGGAATTATCCATGGCTCACCTCCAATGCCGTGAACAATAACCTGGCACATGTAGATGCTCAGAGAATATTTGCTTTTAAAACACAAATCACATTATTCCCCAAGAGAGCAGTTCTGTTCAGTATCACATCATCAGTTTTGTCCCAGCCCTTGGAACCAGTGCAGAGAGAGACTCATCAGGATCATTTTAAGACAAATGCTTAAATCCCCTTTATACATTTAAGAATATGGTGCCAGCAAATGCTATTGGTGATGACTGAGAGAACCCTTTCTCCCTTCACCGAAACATGAGGTTTTTAACCTTATATACACCTCATTCATCTAGCAGTTTGTCCTTAATAGGCCCTGTTATGTGTCAAGCTCTATGTAAATGCATACTTTTGAAAATTATGTTCCTGTCCTCAAGGAGATTATAAACTGTCCTCAAATGTGGAAGGCAAGGTTGTTACATAAATACAGAATTTATACTACAAAAACTCTAGAGAATATATGGGTTTCTTTGCCTTGATAAAATTCATGGATTTGCTGAAAACTAAGCCAGAAATTAATATTTTTGTCAAATAAATCATACTCCCTCATTGCTTAATATTGCTATCTCAGAGATTCCTTTCCTGCATTTCTGATTTATTCTGACTCGATGGCAGTTCTTGGGATTCTAGTTCTAAGTGTTCTACCAGCCCAACATTTCCTTCAATCTACAAACAATGCCTGGTCACTTCTTTTGGGGGGAATCCTCTGTGGAGGCTGCAGAGCCTTTGAGGAAGAAAATGGTCATTCTATGTACAGTCTGTTTGGTATAAAAGAGGCACTGAAGTGCCTGGCCAGAGGCTTTGGAGCAGGCTATCCTGTGACTTCTCCCCCCTGAGAGTGCTCCTACACCTGGGTTTCCAACATCCAGACACCCAGGTCCTCAAGTTATTTCCAGAGACTCCCAGGGGCCAGATGAGGATGGTGGGGGAAAACAGGCAGAGAGTACAGGATCTGCTCAGGATCCTCCCCACGGGCCTCGGCTAATTCTAAGTGCTCTATTATTCAAAAGATATTTATTGAGAATTTATGCAGGCCTTTTGGAAACTCCATAGCTGACTTTCTTTTCTGGTTATTTCCCAAGACATGAACTTTACTGGTGAAATTCTAGCTTCAGGCAGACATATGAACACATATTTAGAATACACTGTGTCCCAAGCAATAATAGAAGTAAGCATAAGATTCAGAAGCAGCTCATTAGAGAGAATGAGTGATTCCATTTGTATAGGCTGAAAAAAGCATGGGAGATCAGGTCTGCTTAGGGTTTTGAAGGAGGAAAAGAAGTTTGTCAAGTAGATAAGGTGGAAGAAAACTCTAGATAGTGGGTACAGCCTGTAAAAATGAAGATGGTTGTGACCACATGAAGTTTTAAGAAATATCTATTGTCTGTCACCATATTTACATACCTGCATCTGCATCCATTTTATTTTATTTTCTAATCTTCTTTTAAGATGGAGCAAGTATGCCTTAGGGAAAGCAACATCTCTCTGATATTGAGTTTTTTATCATTAACATGGTATATCTATCCACTCACTTGGATCTTCTTTATTGTCTTTTAGTAAATTTTTGTGGTTTTTCCCACAAAGATCTTACACATGTTTGGGTACCTTCTGGTTTTGGTTGTTGTGGTTGTTGCCATTATAGATATTAAGTTTTAAAGAATTATTATTCTATTTGGATTGAGTAGAAAAATGCAATAGGCTTTTGTATATTGTTCATATATCCAGCCACCTTACTAAATTTTCTTATCCCAGTAAGTAGTAAATTACTTTCAATTTTACATGTAGACATCATATCATCTGCAATTAATGACCAATTTGTTTATTCCTTTAAAATTCTTATACCTTTAATTTATTTTTCATGTATTGTTTCACTGATTATGATCTCCAATACAATAGTGATTTGATGTAGTATTAGCAGTCATCTTTGTCTTATTCCTGATTTTAAAGAGTCCCCATTCATTCTCTGCCACCTCCACATCTCACTCCCCTAAAACTGCTCTTGCTAAGGCCATTAATTACCTCTATGCTGCTAAATTCAATAGACATTTTTAAATGATAGTTTTGTTTGACCTCAGTTGCATTTGACATCATTGATCATCTCTATTCTTGAAACATTCCCCTCTTTTGGCTTCCCAGTACCACACTCTTCCTTATTGTCTGACTGTTCCTTCTCTGCTCCTTTTCCTTAGCATTGATCTGTTCTCTAAATGATGAAGCTCCCCAGGCTTCCATCCTGGGCCTCTTCTTTTACTCTATACTCTTCATGATTGAAATTATCCATTCCATGTCTGTATATGACATCTGTTTGATAACACACACACACACACCTGCCAACTTGACATTTTGCTTAGATAACTCAAAATTAACATGTTCAAGACTAAACTCTTCATCTTCACTCCTCAAATTTAATCCTCCTATAGTCTCCCCATCTCCGTAAATGGAGGCTTCAATCACTCCAGTTACTCAAACCACAAATCTGGGAATAATCTTATCTCTTTCTTCTCTTTCATCTTTCACATCCAATCTATTACAAAGTTTTTTTATTCAAACTCCAAGATATATTACATATTCACTTTCCTCTTAATGTCTTTTAAGTTTAAACCACCATTCTTTCTTGCCTGCCCTAGAGCAAGAGCCTTCTCACCAGTGTCCTTCAACTTTTATTTCCTCACAATCCCTTTGACAAAGCAGTTAAAGTGATAGTTTAGAAATATAAACCAGATCACATTGCTCCTCAGTGTAAGACCCTTCCATGACCTCTCATTGCACTAGGAGTAAAATCCCAAACCACTGCATGGCCCACAAAGACCTGCATGCTATGATGTCTTCCTTCCCCTCTAGCTTTACTTTGGGCCACTCATCTCCCCTTTCACTGTCCTCTAGCCACTTGGACCTTCTTGTAGTCCTCCGAGAGGCCCAGTTTTGGCTGCCTAAGATTTTTGCCCTTGTAAACTACAAGAGGGCAGGGACTGTGTCTTTCTCATTCCTAGTTATATACCCAGGTCCAGATATAGATAAGTAGCCAGTAAGTATCTGCCATATAAATGAATCAATGAATGATGTTTTCTCTATTTAGAATGCTCTTCCTCCGCTTATTACCTGGATAAATATTATTTATCTTTTAGGTCTCATGTCATTTTATTTATTTGTTTTTCTTTTTAAAAATCAACTTTATTAAGATATAATTTATATACAATAAAATATGCCTGTTTCAAGTGTGCAGTTCATTACCTCATGTCATTTTAAATGTAGCTTCCTCAAAGAAGTCTTCTGCCACCCCCATCTCACCCCACCCTTCCTTCTTTAGGCCACCTCCCATCCTGGCTTGAGGGGTAGGCACTGGCCCAGGCTGGGCCAGCTTCACAGTGTCCCATTCCTCCAACCATCTAAGTCCTCTCCTCAGATTTTCCTGTGAGGAAGTGGCAAGACCCTCTTGACCTTAGCCAGAGAGATACTCAGCTGTCAATCATGTTCATGACACGTGTGGAGAAAGCTTGTCTGGAGTAGGAGAGAACGGGGCCAACTTAGAGAAAGATGAAGGGGAGAAACAAAGAGAGATGTCTGATGGTGTGTCAGTCTCTGGCTCTCGCTGTCCACTCTTGAGGCCTTCTCAAAGCCTGGACTGTCACCTCTTCCTTGCTTCTATGAGCTACACCAATATCTTTTCAATAAATTCCTCCTTTTTACTTAAACTTGTTTAGATTGGGCTTATATTATTTGTAATCAAAATATTTCCTGACTAATATACATTCTTTGACCACCCAATTTAAATTAGGTCATCTTGTCATAGTCCTTAAAACATGCTATGCTTTTCCTTCATAACACTTATCAGAATTTATAAGTATGTATTCATTTGTATATTTACTTATTTAATGTCTGTCTCCGCACAGATGATAGAGACCATGTTTATTTTGTTCACTACTTTTTATCCAGCCCACAGTGCTTTACCCATAGCAAGCACTCAATATATATTTATTAAATTAATGAGTTTGTGGTTGACTAGATATGAAGGGGGGACCAGAAAGGGAGGAGGTTTAAAATGACTCCACATTTTCTGGCTTTGCCAAGGGAGTGGAGGATGAAATCATTGATTTGTACTGGGAACATATGAAGAGGAAACCCTGTGGGAGAGGAAGAACATGAGTTAAGTTTTGGACATGAGTTTGGGGTGCTCATGGTATAGAGAATGGATTTTCCAGCAAATAGGAGTCTGTCTGTGTCCAGCATAGAAGAGAGGACTGAGTTGGAAATCTGATTTGGAAAGCCTTAGATTATAGAGAGTGTTGGAAGCCCTGGGGTCAGATGAGATCCTCCCAGGAACATGAGATGTGGGAGAGAGCTGATGACTGAAGAGGGCCCTGAGGGAAAACACCTCAGGTTGGTGTACGTTCAGAGCTGTCCAGTGGTCCTCAGGGTCTGCTTAATTCCTGTCTTCCAACTGGGCCTGAAAAGCTACTGGCCAAGATGTCTAGTTCTTGGTCTAGAAGAGTCTGGGAAGAAGGCAGTTTAAGGCTGAGTCCAGTCTCCTTGACCTTTATGCCATCTAGAACAAGGCAGAGCTTCCCATCTAGACACAGCCTCTGTCTATCTGCTTAGAACTGTGCATCCTCCACCTGGGGACTGTCTTAGGGCATCTAATATGTGCCAGGAACTTTTAAAAACTTTCCCATATATGATCTCACTTAATCTTTAATCTTTGTATAAGTTACTATTATGCCCATTTTACAGAAGAAGGATCAGAGACTTGGGAAGGTAAATAACTTGCCTTGGATCTGACATCTGGGAGGTAACCAGGCCAGGACTCCAGTGCCATGATGTTTCCACTACAGACTTTCTCTTCATCACAGATTTGTGCCTTATGGAGAGGGAGAGTAGATCTGTTACACGGGAGCCATAGGAACAAAGGGTCCCAGAGGGCAAAGTCAGCAGCCTGAACATTAACTAATTGCCAACTCTTGCTTGAAGTCAAGGCCTGCAAATCCACCTCATGCTGGAATCTCTCCCTTTGGTGCTACCAGCTAGATCTGTATGATAACACCCAGTGGCCCTTGTTCGGGGCTGGTCCCCTGATGAGGTCTACCTTCTCTGTAGCTTTCCAGGGCTTCTGTCTTCCTCCTGGCCGAGCTGATCCTCAACGAGTCTCCTTGGTTTCCCCCTGGAAGATCATAGAAAACAGAGATCTAGCACTCTAGGCTGAATTGCACTTGGCATTCTTTTCCTAATTCTGGGAGTAGAATCATTCATCAGGACAAGTAATGTTTCTGGAAATTTAAAAGCAACAGACAGAAAAAAAATCCTTTTAAGAAAAAACAAATTTTTTGAAAACTGAGCATGACTTCAAGTACTTTTTGGATGCCATTGCTGATCTAAAGCCATTTTACTAGTTTAGAGCCATAAAACACATTATGACTCAGTTTGCTTCAAAAATTATCACATTTGGCATGTTTGGAGACAAGCAGACTTGGGGGGAAAACTGAATAAAATACAGGAAAGAAAAGGGGATTCCCATATTTCCCCTTGAGTTTTCTAAAAAGCCAAAACTCATTCTCAGAAAAAAAATTCCCCCGACCCCCAGATTTTTTCCAATTCTTATTGTGACCCAGAAAAATATGCTCACAAAAGCCATCTCTCCTGGTCAATACCTACCACATATTTCCACACTGGAGGGAATAGTATATTATCCATGTCCACCCCCCACCCCAAGACCAGGACTTACCAGGCTAAGAGGAACCTCACTGTTTGTCTAGAGCAGTCACCCCCAAACCAGTGCCTCCTCTAGAAGTGAAGAGGACATGTGTTCTGGAGAGGAGCCATAATCTAAGTTTCTAGCTAAGACGCTAGATAAGTGTCCTGGGGAAATTCTTATCCCCGTTTTACAGATTCATGATTCAACAAATATTTCCTGGGTTTCTTCCACTCTAGGAGTCAAACTAAGGAATGGAGCTATAAAGATGAATATGTTACAGTGTTTTCCCTGAAGGATCTCGTAGCTTAATGGGAGAAATCAACAAGCGAACAATCAGTTCTGGCACAGTGTGGGGAGTACAATGATAGAGGTGTGCACAGGAAGCTTCACCTGCATGGGAACCTGGCTGGGGGGTGGGGGCAGAGTCAGGGAAGACTTCCGGGAGAAGGGTCTACCTGAGTTGTATCCTGTTGGACCAAAAGGAATTAGCCAAGCAGAGTGGGGAGGAGGGCATTCCAGGTAGAGGGAGTAGCATGTGAAAAAAAGTACAAAGGAGGGCATTTGGCACTTTTCAGGAGCTCTAAATAGATCAGTGTGCCCTGAGCCATCAGAGTGAGGAGGGGAGGCTGGAGAGGAGGGCAGTCAGCTCACAAGGAAGGATTAGACTGTTGGATATTATTTGGAGTCAGTAAATATTTTCTGTAAAGGGGCAAATAATACATATTTTAGATTTCTTGAGTCATACAGTCTCTGTTGCAACTACTCAATTCTACTAGAGTACAAATGTAACCGTAGCCAATATATAAATCAATGAGCATGGCTATGTTCTAATAAAACTTTATTTACAAAAACAGGTGGTGAGCCAGATTGGCCTGTGGGCTGTAGTCTGGGGGGGTGGGGGAAGAGTCAGGGAAGACTTCAGCTGACCCCTGCTGTAAACCACAATCACCCAGAAAGAGGCTGACCATTTTTGGGTTTGCTCAGGACTTCTCCAATTTTAGCACTGAAAGCCCCAAGTCCTAGAAACCCCTCAGTCCCAGGTAAACCAGGACAGTTGGTCACCTAGCAAGCTTGTTAAAAATACAGACTCCTGATTCAGCTCCTGACTCAAGGAACAAAGAATCTGCTGGGGTTGGGAGAGCTACAGGTGATGAGGCGCCATCTACAGGCAAGAGAGTGCTAAAGTCAGATTTGTATGTCAGATGGTTTGCTCTCAAGGCAGGAAGAAATATGTACCCAAATACCCCACTGTGCATGGCACGAGAACATGGCCAATGTGGCCATTTAAGAGGATAGATTCAGCTGAGCAGTAGCACCTGGGCTGAGGCTGGACATTAACTGGTTTATGCAAATGGTTTTTCTCTAAGTAATCACTGTCCACTAGGTAATAGAGGAGGGTCCACAGAATCCAATTGTCAAGGCCCTTGGACAGATGATAGGAGACGATGGGCCAGAGGAGCCTCTCCACTTCTTTATCCCCCTAGAGACCAGGGCCCACCAGGCCATGGGGAGGCTCACTCTTTGTCTAGAGCAGCCACACCCAAAGCAGTGCCCCTTCCAGAAAGAGGGGAGTGAGTCCTGGACTGGAGTTGCAAGCTACATTTCCAGCTGAGGCACATGGACAGACAAAGAAAATAAGCAGAGGGGAAGGTAACCTTTGGGCCCAGATGTCAATTTTTGGAAGCTTTTCATGGTCAGCCCTTATCAGTAATGGCTCTAAAAAGCCAGGTCTGAAATTTTCCTTTCTGAAGCAACAGGTGTTTCACTTCTGTTCAGGAATGGCAACTGTTTGGCTTGGACAAACAAAGAGTTTGCACTAGAAGGACTAATAGTACTCTCTTTACTTTCCTTAATCAGTCCCTTTTTAATTTAGCTTCACAGCCATGGGGGGAATTTTCCACTTAATTACAAATAGTGCTTCCTATCTTCTGTACTACTCCTTTCTAAAACAGGTGGCTCTTATTCTAAGAATGTCAATATATAAAAACCCATGCTGGCAGTACAGATAATTTGAATTATATAAAATTCTTAACATCTAAAATAGGTTCTCCCTTGTACATTGCAGAGTTTGTTTATGAACCATTAAGCCCATTAACCATTTGGCCAGCATTCTTTAGCTATCGCCAAACGAAGAGCAATCAGAAAGGAAGACAAAATATATTTCAGGTCAATGGGAAAATAAGTAGCCTTGTAATAGGCAGCAGAGCTTGGTGGTTAAATGAAATGGCTCTTGAGTTAAACTGCCTTTGCAGGAATCCTTCATTTACTTCCCACTTGATGTGTGACTTTGGGCACATTAATTCATTTCCTTAAGCTTCATGTTCCTCACCTGTGAAGCAGGAATGCTAATACTTCCACCATAGGGCTGTCATGAGGATTAAATAAGGTAATATATGTAAAGTGTGTAGCATAGAAAGCACACAATAAATGTTAGCTGTTCATATTACTCGTATTAGGCAAATCATTTTATTGCTGTGGGCCTATGTTTTCTAATTAGTGAAACGAAGAAGTTGACCTATAAAGTCTCTCTGTTAGTTATCAATTCTCCATGTAGAAAAATGTAGAACGTAGGGCAGGGTTGTGTGGATACAAAAACATCACTCCCCCAGCAGCCCTCTGTAAAGTAGCCATGTGTTAGGAGGGTACTGACATAGGGATGGAACGCTTACTTATTTGATAATAAGGGGAGGGAGAAACAGGAGTGATATTGTGGGAATATTCTCCATACTGCCTAGCCAGAAGATGGACCTAGATGGCATTTTCCTAGTTAACATATAGAGGCTAAGACATTAGATATGATTGGGAGGTATGTGCTCTAAACTCTTTACTGGATATCTCATTTTGCTAAAAGGAGAGCATCTGATAAATTTAACTTACTTCCCTGGCATTCTTATTGTATAGAATGTGAATGTATTAGCAAAGTTAAGAATACACTGGACTTCATTTTTACCACCAAAGAAGGACAAGTTGGTGTAAAAATGAGAGGAACTTTGGGAGAAAATGGCTATGTCATCCCCCAAGTTATAATCACAAAAGAGGAATGCTGTGTATATCAGTCAGTACTCCAAATAGTGGTGATCTTCAAAATGAAATTCTACAATCACAAATTATATCCATAAAGAAGAAAACAGTAGGAGTGTTGTTGATCATATTCATTTACTCCAGGTATTATTGAGCACTTACTACTTTCCATGCTCTATGCTATATATTAATACATGGGAAACAGAAATTTTTATAAAAAGGCTCTTGTCCTAAAGGACCCCCTAAGCTCACAGAGCATAGTTTAGGGGATGACCGTCAAGTATGCAATTTCAATGTAGTTTCATTACTGCTAAGACAAAAGTGTGCTCAGGTTGCTATGGAGGACCTGTGAGAGGCACTTAGCCAGATTGGGAAGGGTCAGAGGAAGCTCCCAGTGGAGGTGAGAGCTGAGCTGAGTTTTGAAGACTGCATGCGTGGAAGTTACCAGGTAAGAAGGAGATTCCATTCTGAAGAAATAGAATGTCTGGAAGATATCATAGTGGAATCTTGAGATAATTTAATATTTCCCTAAAACTGAATTCAAATTAAGGAATGAAGAAGGAGGCTGCAGAGGTAGGGAGGGGGCCAGGTGTTGGGGGGACTTGTATGAGTAGAGTCTTGTATGAGGGCTATGCTCATGAGCTTGGGTATTATTCTGCAGTCAGTGGGTGCCATAGAAAAGTCTGAATCAGGGGAATGCCATGGTCTGATTTATATTTTAGATCTGTGACATTGTGTGGGGTGAATTTTATAGGATTGTAACTGTAAGCAGAGAGACCAGTGGTGAAGGGGTAGCAGAAATCTAACAGACGTGAGATGTAAACTAGGGAGCAGCAAGAGGATGGAGAAGAGGAAGCGGGCTTGGGTGATTTTAGGAGGTGGAATTGACATGATTTTGCTATGGATTGGATACAAGAGATAAGCGAAAAGGCCTGATGCTAATGATAACATAAAGGATAATGTTAGTAATCGAAGACTAAAAGTAGAGAGATGGCCCGGGGAGAATAGGTGGGGTAATATGAAAAGAAGATGGAGGGTTGGCTGAAGATCAAACCAAGAAGGGAGTTGAGAAGAAGTAGCCAAAGAAAGAAGAGGCAAACCAGTAGAGAACTCTCATGAAAAATCAAGAAAAGCAAGACTTTCAAGTAAGAAGCCAACAGTGTCTAAATACCGGACTTCACAATACAGAGGCAGTTTTGATCCAGTCAAGAGCATGTCAATGGAGTGGCAAGGACATGAGCCAGACTGCAGTGGGCTCAGGGGGGTGGGTGGGGAGGACGTGGAGACAGAACATAGGCTGCTTTCTCAAGAGGCTTGGCTGTGAAGGAGAGGACAGATTTAAGGAGATGTCAGGTTGAGGGAGGGATTTTTTTAAGGACATTGAGAGACCTGAGCAGATTTATATGAAGAAAGGAAGAGCCATCAGAGAAGGAGAGGTTGAAGATAGAGGCTGGATGTAAGGGAGCCTGTCTGGCAGCAGCCACACTGCCCCTCACAGGAGTGAGCTCTCAGGGATGCTGGAGGAAGACTCTTCCTTTGATCAGCCTAGCTGAGCCCAACGGCACCTTCTAATTCTAGGATTCTTCAACGTGACAGTGATGTATTGATCTTTCAGTATTTGTAGTGCTGTGCGCTAACCCAGTGGGACATTCAGATAAATTGAAGCAACAGGATGGATTGAATCATCCAGCTCTGAAGCAGGGGCTATTGACCACTGGACCACCCCCAACCCCCTCTGATTCAGAGACCACAGTGACTTAACTAAGGGGTCCTTCAGGATAGAGGTGATTGTCAGGACAGCCATCTCCTTAGCCACCTTCCTACATGTCCTCGGGGGAATGCCGGGAAAAGCCACTTCTCTCCAATTTCTAAAGCAACATTTGGCTTCAAACTCTGTCATTTTAATTCAACTCAACTCAATTCAATGAATGAAACATCCATTGAGTTCGTGCAGTGTACCGGCTGTGTAATGATAGGAACACACTTTCTGCCCCTAAGAAACCCAGTCTTTCCCCAGTCATTCACCTTTTCTGGGAACTGGAGATAAACAGAAGATGAATTGATGTAACAACCAAGGGAGCATTTTTAGAACTGTTTACAGAGCCCTTGGGTTCTAAGGAGGTGTGTTCCCTGACCAAGGAACGGGTGGAGGTAGGAGAAGGACAGACTCCAGGCCTCCCCACCCAGCTTCAACTCAAGTGGCTCTACTTTCATTTGCTTTATGTATTTGGGTTGTCATAGATTTTTGTTTGAACCAAGAGTCCCACTGCTAAGAGAGGCTTAAAACCTCACCAAAGTAATGTTTGCTGATCAAAATCAGGAAAGGCATAACTCTTAATACTGAATTACCAAAAAAGCAGATCAAAAAAAATCATTGAATAAAGGGGTTAATTTGGTCTTCCCAAACTCTTTTCATGAATTAATTCATCCGAAAACCAAATACATAGCAGCAGGTATTGTGCCAGTCCCGTGTTGGGGAAACAGAGATGAAGAAAACTTGGTCTTTGCTCTCAAGGACCTCCCAGGGAGACAGACAGGGGAATGATTACTCTCCGGGTTGTAAGGGTCCCAATCAAGGTGTGGACTGAGGAGGGTGGAAAGACAAAGGTGACAAGGATCAACCTTGTCTGAGAAATGTGGGAGAGAGGATTTCTCAGGGAAAGCATCACAAAAGACCCGTTTGAGCTGAGTCCTACAGACTGTGTCGGGGTTAGCCAGGAGAAGGAGGACATTCCTACTGCTGTAGCAGGGGGTGGGGAGGGAAGGGCTGGAGAGGACGTGTGTGGACAAGCTGAGTGAGCAAAGAGATGCCCAGGTTCAGTCTGAAGCCAAAGTACTTCAGAGCCCTTTGTGTCGTCAGGGGCTCCAGCACCGTGTCCTTCTGAGTACTGCCACCTAGTGGCATTGTTCAATTCCCACATTTCGCTGGGGAGCCTGGGGTCTTCTGTTTTCCCACTGATAGTTGGGGAAACAATGTACACATGCAGTGGACAAGTGACTTCTCCAGTAGCACACAGTTTGTGAGGCTGGGGCTAGAACAGAACCTAGCTCTTGTGACTCCAGGACTAGGTCTGGTATGATCTGATTTGTCCTCGGCCACACTCTGGCTCTGGCAGGCTGATGTTGAAGTGAGACTCAACTTGGTGAATGCCTCTGGAGTGTGCTTCAAATCCCCATCCTTTAGAGGGGTTAGGACAGTTAGGAGAGAAGGAACGTGGGAGTAAGTGGCTGACCCAGAGAGAAACGAAGAGGATGTATATTCTTCCCACCTCACTTCCCCCTGGTCCAGCCCTCAAATCCATCTCTCAGCAATGGGAAAAGGTGGCTAATGATGTTCTGGGGATGGATAAACTCTGTCCACTTCAGGTGTTGGTCAGCTGCCATGTCGAGAGGAGGGGAGGGGGCTACAGCCTTTCTGAGAAATGGCTGGGGGTGGGCGAGTCTCGCAGCCAGCCACAGGTGAAGGAGAATAAGAGCTGAGTGCCAGGGACAGGGCTAGAGGCTTCTCAAAAACACCTGTTAGTTGCTGAATATAGAACAAAAAGTGCATTCAGATATGATTCTCTGTTCAAGGTGACAATCTACATGCAACATGTTTCAGTGTTTTGTAACACCACCATCTGGTGTTACAAAATCCACTGCGGCTTCAACCTGTCCTTGCAATCAATCATCCCAGCTAAACTTCGTACATACACGATGTGTATATGTGGGCATACCGCATGGTGCTTGCATATGTCATATACTTTGCAAATATATTATACACACACACTATTGTTTTATACCTAGCAGCTAATGCAGAATGGATTTTAAAGACTTTACAATAAAAATCATAGAAACAATAAGACTAATAGGATTGACACAGTCACAAAAATAAAAAAAAAACAGGAACTACTAGATAGTAAAATGGGTGGTAGAAAATCTATATATTAAACAACACAACTTTGGGCAGAGGAGGACTATGACGTTGAGCCTAATATTTTGTCTTAGCATTTCATTGTCTTAGGAAAGAAAAAACTGCCACTTGTTGAACCCTGAATAAGCACCAGGTATTTCATATGTTATTGCATAACTTTCTATCAGGTAGGTATTATCTTTATTTTGTAGAGGAGGAAACTAAGGCTTATGGGGTTATTTGACTTTCCCGAGGTCATGCAGCCATTATACGATAGAAGCACTCTATGAAATGGTAGAATCCTAAATTATTTCATTGGCACCCTGATATGTTTGCCTCCCCAACCCCAAGCGGTCCCTATTCCCTGTTGCTTTTTTTCAAGCATCCCCAGCATGAAGTTTTCTGGCACAAAGAAAAAAAGTTTTCTGGCTGGATGTAGGGAGGGCTGGGCTAGCCCAAAGTTCATGGTGGGGCCCTGGCCAAGGTGGGCTGACACGGGAACTTCCCTTTCCACCTCCCAATCAAAAATTTCCCTGAGATGTTTCTGAATATCCCATACTTGAGGCTGGGCAGTGTGGCTAGGGATCAAAGTCCTGGAGCCTCTCCTTGAACCCGTTAAGCTGAATTTACAGAGGGAGGGAGAGAAGAAGGGAAGAGAGGCTGGGGGCTGCTTCTGATTAGCCTGCATCCTCTGCCAAAGTGAGATGTCCTCTCTGTGTGGACAATTAAATGGTTCTCACGAACCCACCATCTGGGCTGAGCAAAGTGTGGAGTGGCTGCTCTGTCTCCACCCTACCCCACCCTTGGCTCAGGGAACAAGCCAGCAAGATTCAGAAAATCTAGTCCTTCCCCCCTCACCCTTCTTCCCTTCCTGGGAAGGGATGCTGCAAACCCAGTCCTTGAGTCCTCCAGCTCTCAGCAGATAAAGCCAGCCCTGAGGCATGGCCCTCTCAGTGGTCCTGAAAAGACCAGGGGCCACCACTGTCACTGTGCTGGGCCTTGAAGCAGAAACTGCTGGCCCCAAAAAGGAAAGCAACATCAACTTTCCCAGTGACTTCCAAGGAAGAAGTTATTGGAGAAGAGAAGCCCAAACTCATTTACAGTTTGCAGAACAGATTCTTGTCTTGCTGTTGCTGTTGTTGTGTTTTTAAGTGGATTGTCACATGGGTAGAGGCCAGCAGTGGGAGGTGCCAGCAATGCCAGGCTCAGACAAATCATCAACTGGGGAAGAAATGTGTGACTTCCTCATCCTGTTTTCTCAGGCCTCATCTTCCTCACCTGTAGCCTTCAGGTCCATCCAGTAGCAAAACTTCACTTTGTTTACCTACTGTATGCCAGGCACTGTGCTAGACACCAACCCTGGCCTGGCCCATCTTGTGGCCTTTGGCAGTGAGAGGACCTGTTTAGACTCATAGAGGGGTGCTATGAGGATGCAGAGGGGAGGTGTGAGAAAGACCTCTGGGCCAGGTCTTGCAGGGTGCGCAGGATTTTTCTGGCTCAGCAGGGGAGAGAGAAATGCAAGAAAATAAAAAAATAGCTAACTGTTTATGTTTTTGTTTTATATAATGCTTTCTCTTAAATAATCTCATTTGATCCTCGAAACAACTCTCTTAAGTAGGGAAGGAAGGAAGATATTATAGTCCTGGCCCATAGTAGATACCTCATAAAAGTTTGTATTTTGAAATGATTAATATAATCAAGCTAATTCACATTTCTGTCACCTCACAGAGTTACCTTTCTTTTGTGTGTGTGGTAAGAACACTTAAGATCTACTATCAGCAAATTTTACATATACAATACAGTATTATTAACTATAATCACCATGCAGTACACTAGATCTGCAGAACTTACTCATCCTGTATAGCTGAACCTTTGTACCCTTTGACTAACATCTACCTAATTCCTCCATTTCCTACTCTTGGCAGCTACCATTCTGGTCTCTGCTGTGAGTTCAACTTTTTAGATTCCAAATATAAGTAATATCATGCAGTATGTGTCTTTCTGTGTCTGGCTTATTTCATTTAGCATAATTTCCTCTAGGACATTATTGCAAATAGCAGGATTTCCTTTCTTTTTAAGGCTGAATAATATTCCTCTGTGTGTGTGTGTGTGTGTGTGTGTGTGTGTGTATCACATTTTATCCAGTCATCCATCAATGGACACTTAAGTTGTTTCATATCTTGGCTTTTGTGAATAAAGCTGCAAAGAACATGGGAGTACAGATATCTCTTCAAAATATTCATGTCATTTCCTGTGGCTATATACCCAGAAATGGGATTGCTAGATCATACGGTAGTTCTATTTTTAATTTTTTGAGGATCCTCCATACTGTTTTCCATAATGGCTGTGCCAATTTACATTCCCACCAACACTGTACAAGGGTTCCCTTTTTTCCATACCCTCACAAACATCTAGCTTTTGTTTTTTTGATAATAGCCATTATAACAAGTTCAGGTGATATCTCATTGTGGTATGATTTGTAGTTCCTGATTAGTGATACTGAGCATTTTTTCATACACTTTTTAGCCATTTGTATGTCTTCTTTTGAAAAATGTCTATTCGGATCCCTTGTTCGTTTTTATTTGTTTTGCTTTTTTTTTTTTTTTTTTGCTATTGAGTTGTTTGAGTTCCTTATATACTTTGGATATTAGCCCCTTATCAGATGTATGGTTTGCAAATATTTTCTCCCATTCTGTCACTTTTTCCTTCACTCTTTTGATTGTTTCCTTTGCTGTCAAGAAGCTTTTTAGCTTGATGTAATCCCACTTGTTTATTTTTGCTTTTATTGCTTGTGTTTTGGGAGTCATATCTAAAAAAATCATTGCCTAGACCAAATCAAGAAGTTTTTTCCCTATGTTTTCTCCTAGTAGTTTTTATAGTTTTGGGTCTTAAATTTAAGTTTTTAATACATTTTCAGTTGATTTTAGTAAATGGTCTGAGATAAGGGTCCAGTTTCATCCTACTGTACATAGATACCCAATTTTCTCAAGACCATTTATCAGAGACCATTCTTTTTCCATTGTGTGTTCTTGCTGCCCTTGTCAAAGATCAGTTGACCACTAACATATGGATTTATTTTGGAGCTCTCTATTCTATCCATTAGTCTATACGCCTGTTTTTATGCCAGAGCTGTACTATTTTGATTACTGCAGCTTTGTAATATATTTTAAATCATAATAGGTAATGCCTCCAACTTTGCTGTTCTTGTTCAAGATCGCTTTGGCTATTTGAGTTTTTCTGTGGTTCCATATGAATTTTAGGATTGTTTTTTCTATTTTTGTGGAAAATTCCATTGGAATTTTGGTAAAGCTTGCAATGAATCTGTAGATTGCTCTGGGTAGTTTGTACATTTTAACAATGTAATTCTTCCAATCCATAAGCATGGGATATATCTCCATTTATTTGTCTCTTTTTCACAGTTTCTTCCATCAATATTTTTCAGTTTTCAGTGTATAGATCTTTAATTTTTTTGATTACATTTATTCCTAAGTATTTTATTATTTTTGATGGTATTGTAAATGGGATTGTTTTCCTGATTTCTTTTTCAGATAGTTCATTATTAGTGTATGGAAATGCAACCAATTTTTGTATGTTGATTTCATATCCTGCAACTTTACTGAATTCATTTATTAGTTCGGACAGTTTTTTTGTTGCATCTTTAGGGTTTTCTATGTATAGAATTTTGTCATCTGCAGGAACATTTTATCTCTTCATTTCTGATTTGGATGCTTTTTATTTCTTTGTCTTACCTAAATTCTCTGGCTATGATTTCCAGTACTATGTTGTATAGAAGTGGCAAGAGTAGGCATCCTTGTCTATTTCCTGATCTTAGAGGAAAAGCTTTTGACTTTTCATTGTTGAGTATGATATTCACTGTGGGCTTGTCATATCTAGCCTTTATTATGTTGAGTTACATTCTTCTACACCTAATTTGTTGAGAGTTTTTATCATGAAAGGATGCTGAATTTTGTCAAATGCTTTTTGTGTACCTATTGAGATGGTCATATGATTTTCGTCTTTCATTCTGTTAATGTGGTGTATCACATTTATTGATTTGTATATGTTGAATAATCCTTGCATCCCAGGAATAAATACCACTTGATCATGGTGTATGATCCCTTTAATATGCTGTAGAATTCAGTTTGCTAGTATTTTGTTGAGGATTTTTGCATCTATGTTCATCAGAGATATTGGCCTCTAACTTTCATTTCTTGTATTGTCCTTGTCTAGCTTTGGTATCAGGGTGATGCTGGCCTTGTAATTTGTGAATTTTTCAGTTTTCCTTCTGTTATTCATTTCTAGTTCCATACCACTGTGGTTGGAAAAGATACTTGATATAATTTTTGTTAAGACTTAGTTTTGTGGCCTAACATATGATCTATGCTGAAGAATATTTTGTGTGGGCTGTAATCCTAGCACTCTGGGAAGCTGAGGCAGGTGGGAGGATCGATTGAGGCCAGGAGTTCAAGAGTATCCTGAGCAAAAGCAAGACCCTGTCTCTACAAAAAATAGAAAAATCAACCGGGCATGGTGGTGCACACCTGTAGTACTAGCTACTCAGGAGGCTGAGGCAGCAGGATCATTTAAGCCCAGGAGTTTGAGGTTACAGTGAGTTATGATGATGCCACTGCACTCTAGCCCAGGCAACAGAGTGAGACCCTGTATCAAAACAAAAAAAAAAAGATAGAGAATGTCATGTGTGCACTTGAGAAGAATGTGTATTCTGCTGCTGTTGGATGAAATTTTCTGTATATGTTTGTTAGGTTCATTTGTTCTAAAGTGTTGTTTAAGTTTGCTAT
Source organism: Daubentonia madagascariensis (assembly GCA_023783475.1). Taxonomy (NCBI): domain Eukaryota; kingdom Metazoa; phylum Chordata; class Mammalia; order Primates; family Daubentoniidae; genus Daubentonia; species Daubentonia madagascariensis. Next base: position 2,273,141 of record JAKFHU010000913.1, on the reverse strand, counting down.
TTTCTTATTGATTTTCTGCCTGGATGATCTACACATTGTTGACAGTGGGGTATTGAACTTTCCCACTATTTTTGTATTGCCATCTATTTCTCCCTTCCTTTATGTTAATATTTGCTTTATATGTTTAGGTGTTCCGATGTTGGATGCATATATATTTATGATTGTTATATCCTCCTGATGAATTGATGCCTTTATCATTATATAATAACTTTCTTTGTTTCTTGTGACAGTTTTTTACTTAAAGTCTACTTTGCCTAATATAAGTTTTTTTCCTGTTACCATTTCCATGGAATATCTTTCTCCAACCCTTCACTTTCAGCCTAGGTATGTTCTTAAATCCAGGGTGAATCTCTTGTAAACAGTATATAGTTGGACCTTGTTCTTTTATCTATTCGACCACTCTATATTTTTGAGTGGAGAATTTAATCCACTTACTTTTAAAGTAATCATTGATAGGTAAGGACTTACAATTGCCATTTTGTTAATTGTTTTCTGACAGTTTTGTAGTTCTTTTGTTCCTTCTGCTCTTGAGGTCTTCTGTTGTGATTTGATCATATTTTGTATTGGTGTGCTTTGATTCTTTTCTCTTGATCTTTTGTGTATCAACTACAGATTTGTTTCCTTGTGATTACTGTGAGGCTTACATAAAATGTCTTATATTAGTACATTTTAAGCTGATAACAACTTAACTTCAATTGCATGCAAAAACTCTACACTTTTACTCCCCCTGAAACATTTTATGTTATTGATGTCACAATTTACATCTTTTTACATTGTGTATCCATTAACAAATGATTGTAGATATAGTTATTTTTAATATTTTTGTCATTTAACTTTTATACTCAAGTTAAAATTGATTTATGCACCATCGTTATAGTATTAGAGTATTCTGAATTTGATTATATACTTACCTTTACCAGTGAATTGTATACTTTCATGTTGATAATTAGTATCCTTTCATTTCAACGTGAAGAACTCCTATTAGCATTTCTTGTAAGGCAGGTCTAGTGGTGATGAACCCCCTCAGCTTTTGTTTGTCTGGGAAAGTCTTTATCTCTCTTTCATTTCTGAAGGATAGCTTTGCTGGGTATAGTATTCTTAGTTGGTAGTTTTTGTTTTTCTTTTAGCACTTTGAGTATAGCATCACACTCACTCCTGGCCTGCAAGATTTCTGCTAAGAAATGTGCTGATAGTCTTATAGTGATTCCCTTGTATCTGATGAGTCCTTTTTCTCTTGCTGCTTTCAAAATTCTTTCTTTGTTTTTGACTTTGGGCAGTTTGATTATAATCAGTGAAGATCTCTTGGTGTTCAGTTTATTTGGGGTTCTCTGGGCATCATGGATCTGGATATTCATTTCCCTCCCCAGATATGGAAAGTTTTCTGTCATTATTTCCTTAAATAATCTTTCTGCCACTTTCTCCTTCTCTGATCCTTCTGCGACTCACATAATATATATATTGGTTTGCTTGATGATGTCCCATAAGTCACATAGGCTTTCTTCACTCTTTTTAATTCTTTTCTCTTTTTGTTTCTCTAATTGGATAATTTCAAATGACCTGTCTTTGAGTTCATTGATTCTTTCTTCTGCATGATAGTCTGCTGTTGAAGCTCTCTACTGAATTTTTTAGTTAGTCATTTTATTCTTCAGCTCCAGGATTTCTGTTTGGTTCTTTTTTATGGTTTCTATTTCTTTGTTAAGCTTCTAATTTTATTCATGTATTGTTTTCCTGATTTTTGTTTAGTTGTCTATCTGTGCTCTCTTTCAGCTCATTCAGCTCTTTAAAATGATTATTTTGAATTCTTTTTCAAAAAGTTCATGGATCTTTATTTCTTTAAGGTTTGTTAATGGAGCTTTATTAGTTTTCTTTGCTGGTGTCATTTTTGCCTGATTCTTCATGATCTGTGTAGACTTACATTGGTGTCTGTGCATTTGAAGGAGCAGATATTTCCTCCTGTCTTTATAGATTGGTTGTAGTAGGTAAAGATCTTTTCCTGCCAGGTCCCTTGACTTATGGACTGCCCCTGGGATCATGTTTGGGTGGGCCTGGAGCCAAGTCTCCTGGCTGTTGCCAGGTTCACAGTCAGGTCTGTGGATGGCAGGCCTGTTACCAGGGGCATGGTGAGGTGTGGCTCATGTAGGTCCCTAAGTGTGCTCCTGTTGGGTAGCTGGACTGGTTTCTGGGTGGGAAAAACTGCCTTTGGACTGCAGTAAAGTGGGGTTGTATTCAGGTCACAGGACTGCTTAGGTGACCACAGTTGGATCCAAGGTTGGCAGGTCTGTTGCCTGGGGTACCTTTGGGTGTGGCTTCCATCAGTTCCCTGGGCAGGTTCCAGAGTGGGCAAGACTGCCTTGGACCATAATAGAGTGGAGCTGAATCCAGATCTTGGGACTGATTCAGGGACCACAGTCTGCTCCAAGGATGGCAGGCCTGTTATGGGGAGCATGAATGAGTGTGGCTTTTCCTCAGTCCCTTGGTGGAAGGGGCTGGAAGAAGGAATATGAAAAAATGCAACTGGAGCTGAGTCCACAGGGAGATGGGGCTGCTTTGGTCCACAGCTAGGACCATGGTCAGTGGGACTGCCACTGATGTACAGGCCTGACTTCTCAAAGCAGCCTTCCTCAGCCTTCAGCTCCACCAGGGTTTTGCAGCCTCCAACCTGAATTCCTTAACTCCATCAAAGGCACTTTTGTCCATGGATGGCTGCCAAATATTTAATCGTGTGTGTATGAAGAGTGGTGCAGGATGGACACCTCCTATTTTGCCATTTTGCTGGTATCATCTAGTATATTTTAAGATTACTCTGGCTGCCATGTGGAAAATGAATTAGGAGCAGTGAGAAAAAACTGGAAGTGAGAAGGTTGGTTAGGAAGCTATCATAAGGATCCAGGCAAAATGGATTTACCATCATGCTCATGAAGCTTATTTTTAGGACCCTTTACTAGCACAAATCCATTATATGCCCTGAGAGGGAGCCTAATAATGTGTTATCATGCTCAACTGTTTTTGCAGAATTTGTGAGAGTAAGATGAAACTTAAATCTCTTTCCCCTGTAATTCATCCTCCATCACACTTGCCCTCATGACAGATGACACTGGCATGACCATGAGGATTTGGGGGTTCAGCTAAGTGGAAGTTGAATGGGGAAAACATTTAATGTGGGTTTGATGGGATACATTTATGTGGTTCTGTGAAGTTCTGCTAGAAAGGGTGTAAGCTATGAGAGAGCCTTTAAGCCTTCTTCTTTCTTGTTTTTACCTTCACTCTATACTTAATGAATATCCCACCACTATTTCTGTGATCCAGGCCTGACTCATATCAATATCCTCCTAAATAATCTTCCTTTTCCAGTCCTGGCCCCTTTCAGCCCATCCTCCACATTGTCTCCTGAGAAGAATTTCTGAAAAAATAGATTGGATATCATTCACCCTTCTGATTAAAAACAACTGCTTATTACCCACAGGGTGAAGTTTGGTTTCTATAACTTATTTTTATTCCTTTTCCATCTCTTCTTGGCCCCCAGTGTTAAGAATTTCCCACTATTTCCCACTTAAAACCTGTAGTCTTATAAAATAATAGGTTATAAAAATTATAACCAAGGACAATGTTGACTCCTCTTCCATCTATCCACTTCTGGGCCTGGAATTCTTGCTTCTCTGTGGCTACAGCTCCAAGAAATGTTTTTCTACACCTCACACCCCATTAACTTACAGTGGCTTTGGTTAAGTAGGAGTAAGAGGTGACATTGACTTGTGAGGGCAGAACCATAACACGTTCTTTTTAACTACCACTATTCTAGGGAGCAAGGCTACTTAATGGGTTTAACAGAGGGTTATCACTGAAAGAGTCTGTGAAGGTTTTGCTAAAAAGGGGCATGAAACCTGTCTGAATTGCTGCACCTGCCTTTGGGCAAGGAGTGGGGGACTGGATCAGGGTTGGCTGGGAAAGGCTGGGAAAGTCATGACCGTGAAAAAGTGGCCAATTTAGTCTGATTGGTACACAAACAGGTTTGAAGCTTTCTGTTTGTTTGTTTAAAAAAAATGTTGACATTGCCCATAGCACCTAAGTCTAAGAAAGAAAACTACTCAATAAAAGTGATAAAATTCTAGCTAGACTGATCAGGAAATTGAGAAGACACAAATTACCAATATCAGAAATGAGAAAGGGTATATCACTATCAATTCTACAGATATTAAAAAGATAATAAGAAAGTATTTTGAACAATTTTATGCCAAGAAATTTTACAACTTAGATGAAATGAATTCCTTGAAGCACACAAACTACCAAAGCTTACTCAAGAAGAAATTGTTAACTTGAATAGTCCAATATCTGTTGAAGAAATTGAATTTGTAGTTAAAAATTTTTCCACAAAGAAAATTCAAGGCCAAGATGACTTCACAGGGGGAAGTCTATTAAATATTTAAGGAGGAAGTAGTACCAATTCCATGCAAACTTTTCCAGAAAGTTGAAGTTAAGGGAATACTTCCCAAATTATTCTATGACCCAGCATTACCTTGATACCTAAGCCAGACAAAGATATTACTAGAAAATAAAATTATAGACTGATATTGCTCATAGACATAAATGCAAAAATTCCTAATAAATTTTTTAGCAAAGTGAATCCAACAATACATAAAGAGGATAATACAACAAAACAAAGTAGGGTTTATTCCAGGAATGCAGGGTTGGTTTAACATTTGAATATCAATCAATGTAATTTACCACACTAACAGACTAAAAAAGAAAATCCATAGGATTATCTCAACAGATAAAGAGGAAGCATTTGACAAAATCCAACATCTATTCCTGACAAGTCTCAGAAACACCGAACAAAGGAGCACTTCTCCAACCTGACAGGGAACATCTATGATAACTCAATAGCTAACATCATACTTAATATGATTGGTGGAAGACCTAATGCTTTCCCTTTAAAATCAGGAACCAGACAAAGATTGTCTACTTTCATTGCTCTTACTCAACATTGTATTGGAAGTTCTAATCAGTGTGATAAGGTAAGAAAAAGACATAAAAGACACTCAGATTGGAAAGGAAAAAAAGTAAAACTGTCTTTATTTGCTGATGGCATGATTGTGTAGAATATCTGGTAGAATTCACAAAACAGCTACTAGAATTCATCAGTGAGTTTATCAAGGATGCAGGATACAAGATCAATATAAATATCAATTGTATTTATGTACACCAGCAATAAACAACTAAAACTGAAATTTTAAAATTACCATTTATAATAAAAGAAATATTAAATATTTAGAGACAAATCTGACAAGACCTATACACTGAAAACTAAAAATCATTGCTGACAGAAATTAAGAAGATCTAAATAAATGCAAAGAAATGTTGAATTTATGGATCAGAAGATTCAATATTGTTAGGATGTGAATTTTTCCTAAATTAATCTATAGAATCAATGCAAACTCAATCAAAATTCCAGCAGGCTTTTTTTTTTTGGTAGAAATTGGCAAGGGGATTATAAAATTTATTTGGAAATGCAAAGTATATGGAATAGCTAAAACATCTTTGTAAAAGAAGAACAAAGTCAGAGGACCAGCACAACCTGACTTTCAGACTTCTTATAAAGCTTATATTAATCAAGATAGTATGATATTGGTGTCAAGATAGACAGATCAATGGAAAAAATAGCATCTAGAAATAGACCCACTGCATTTGTCAATTGAGTTTCAACAAAGATGGAAAGGAATTTAGTGGATGGGAAAAGGATAGTCTTTTCAACAGATGAAATTGGAATAGTTGGATATCTATATGCCAAAAAAAGACCATTGATTCATACCTAATACTGTATGCAAAAATTAAGAAAACATAGGGGAAAGTCTTTGTGATCTTGGATCTAAAGATTTCTTAGATAAAACACTAAAAGAAAAGAAATAACTGATTAATTGGGCTTCATCAAAATTAAAAATTTGCTCTTCAAAAGCCACTTTTAAGAAAATGAAAAGACAAGTTATAGACTGGGATAAAATATCTGCAAATCTCATATCTGAAAAAATACTTGATCCAGAATATAATGAAGCACTCTCAAAACTCAATAATAACAAGAAAAAATAAGAAAAAATGAGCAAAATTTTGACCAGATACTTTATTGAAGAAGATATTCAGATGGCAAATAAGTATATGAAAATATGTGTAATATCACTAATCATCAGGAAATGAAATTAAAACTACAATGAGATACCATTACTCTATTAGAATGGCTAAAATTTTTTTTTAATTTGGAAAGAGAGCTTTATTTCTCATAAAGCGTTGCAGCTTGCAAGCTGGCCATCTTGCAGACTGGGAACATAGTCTCTGGCATAGACCAGAGACAGGCACTTCAAAGGAGGGACAAAGGGAACAGGAATTTATGCTGAGTGGGGTATTAGGTACATATTTACGGTTATAGGAGACTCGATAGCAAAGGTGTACACACATGAGTAGTAGGCTAACATGTATGCAGCATGTATCCCATGTTCACTATGAGCTGGAGACTAAACATTTAAATGTATTACAATTAGGCCCTATCCATCAAAAGATGAAGCAGAGGACATGAAAGCCCTCCGGGGGCAGCCTCTGTAGACTGGCCAGAACCATTCTGTGGTTGGTGGTCTCTTATCGGGAAGGAATGCTGGTCAGTTGTGTTAAAACCACAAAAAGGGAGAGGCAGTCATGAAGTTGGTTGAAAACAGCAGTGGAGCAAGTCCTTCCAAAACGCTGGTTCCTGTTTAACTCTTAGGAATGAAAGCCTAATGGCAATTAGCAAGATAGCGGGTATAACAAGGTATGTCTGACCTCTTGTCCTGTCATAGCCAGGAACTCAACTCTCTGGGGTCCCCTTGGCCATGAGGAAGTCTGTTCAGGCAAATGGGGGGCTTAGGATTTTGTTTTTGTTTTTATTTCTCATTTCTGCTTTTTGGCTGAGATTTGCCAGAGGCAGCATTGACTGGCCAAACTTTTATTTGGTCCCATATCATTGCCAGGGTGGCTACCTGCCCTCGATCCACCCAGGCCCTTGGTGGGACCCTCATGGCCAAAGGACTTAGAGTCAAAAGACTTAGAACCAATTAAACGCTTTAGGCCAGAAGAGAATGGGGATGGATAGGCACTCATCAACGCTTAAAACCTTTAAGCAACACAAGAGCCAAAAAAACCAAAAGCCAAAAAGCAAGGCTACAAAATTGACTTATCTATAAGTGTTGAGCTACTGTAACCTTGCTTTTAGTTGCACACTTGTAGCAATTAGCTATATAAAACATAAGTATTTTGTTAAAACCACTTTGAGCTAAGAAATTTAGAGACTCCCATTGCGTCACACTGCTTTTTTGCAGTCTCTTTAGTAATTTGTCCTAAGGTAGGAAATGGCTAAAATTTGTAAGTTGAACCATACCAAGTGTTGGTGAGAAGGTGGAGGAACTGAAACTCTCATATATTGCTGGCTAGAATGTAAAATGGTATAATAACTTTGGCGAACATTTTGGTAGTTTATTTATTTATTTTTTTGAGACAAGGTCTCACTCTGTCCCACAGGAGGTTGGAGTGTACTTGTGGGGGTGAGCTGAGACTTCCCCTTTCCCCTGGAAATTTGCTGAAAGATCAACTCACGATTAAGGCAGATAAATAAAAGGAAGAGGTTTATTTACCATGTGCATGGGGAGAATCACAGAGTGATTACCCAATATCCCAGTGAGATCCAGGTATTTTTGTACCTCCTTTTAGAGGGAGATGAGGAATATAGGTAATTCTATTTAGGGGCAATAAATGGTTGCTAGGGAGGATGAATGGGTGGGGGAAATGGATTGACTTATAAATGATTCTCTTCGCAAATTAAATTAACCTTGAGAGACAGGTATCATATTTAAAATTATTTGGGCCAGGTTTGGTTGTGTTCCTTATTTTCTTTCCTGCAATATAGTAAGATAACAGGGAAGGGAGGGGAAGTTGATCGTTGTTTTGAGGGATCCTCCTGGTTATGCACCAGGAGGTGCATAGATAGAAGGAAAGCTTATTGATGTCTAAGGGACTTTAATTCAAAATACTCTTTATACCAAGGAATCATATTTTGGGGTAAAATTTCCTGAGCTTCTTCACAGTGGCACAATCACAGCTCACTGCAACCTTGAACGACTGGTCTCAAGCAATCCTCCCACCTCAGCCTCCAAAGTAGTTGGGACTAAAGGTGCATGCCACCATACCTGGTTAATTTTTTAAAAATTTTTTTGTAGAGATGAGGTCTTGGTATGCTTCCCAGGCTGGTCTCAAACTCCTGGCCTCAAGCAATCCTCCCGCCTCGCCTCCCAAAGTGCTGGGATTACAGGTGTAAGCCACCATGCCCAGACATTGGCAGTTTCTTAAAGATTTAAATACTTGCCTGCAGAGCATCCAGCCATTCCACTCCTAGGTATTTAGCCAAGAGAAATAAAAGCATATATCCATACAAAAACTTGTACATGAATGTCTATAACAGCATTATTGGTAATAGCCAAAAACTGGAAACAACTAAAATGTCCATTAACAGGTGAATGGTTAAACAAATTGTGGTATTCTATTCAGCAATAAAAAGGCACGAACTATTGATATATGCAAAAATATGTATGAATTTTAAAATAATTATGCTGAGTAAAAGAAGCCAGGCAAATAAAATAATGCATACTCTATGATTCCATTTATATAAAATTCTAGGAAATGCAAACTAATGTATTATAACAGAAGGCACAGCAGTTGTTGTCTGTCGATGGATGAGGGGTAGGGAAAGGCAGAAAGAAGGGATGACAAAGGGGTGCAAGGCAACTTTTGGGGGTAATGGATATGTTGGTTATCTTGATTGTAGCAATTGTGCTGACTGAAAAAACTTTAAATATATGCAGCTGATTGTATGTCAATTATAACTCCATAAAACTATTTAGCAAAATTCAAAGGTAGCAAATCTTTGAATTTTCCTTTTAAATGTCTTTTCTTCTTTCTTTTAAGTGGAGTACAATTTTATAATAAATAGTAACCATCATATAAATTAAACACTTATTTCCAGTCAAACTGGTCGGTTGGATGTGCAGTGTTATATAGCCCAGATGATTGCAGGATTGATGTTTTGTTGGGGGAAGGAACTGTATGACCTGGTGTTCTCCAGACCAGTGCTTCTCAAAATTTAACATGCATGTGCTGCTGTATAACCGTGATAATACGGTAGCCACTAGCCATGTGTGGTTATTTACATTTAAGTTAATTAAAATTAAATAAAATTTAAAAGTTAGTTTTCAAAGTCATGCTAGTATTCAATAGTCACATATGGCTAGTGGCTACTGTATTGGACAGTGCAGATAAAGGACATTTTTATCTCTGCAGGAAGTTCTACTGAGCACTACTGCTCTGGAGCTTTGCTTTTTAAATGTGTGGTCCCTGTACCAACATTGACATTACCTGGGAACTTGTCAGAAATGTAGAGCCTCCCCTCCCAGGGGAGTTTATACTCATTAAAGTTTGAGAACCCCTAGTCTAGATGGTCTTAGAGACACAATAGATTTTAAGGTATGGGAGGATTGAGTTTTGCATTTGGTGACAGCAGGACGAGGGTCTTGGGCCTTTCCTCTGAGCTGCCAACTCAGAATTAGGGAAAACAAAGACAGAACTCATGAATCCAGGCTGGGTCCTGGATAGAGTGGGAACACTGTGGGGGCAGGTATAGAACACAAGAAAGTGATGTTTTGTCATAGGCGACTAGTCACTTAGGCAAGGCCAGGAGCACAGGAGGCAGAAACAGAGGGGTAGTGAATGTACCATAATTCCATTTTCACAGGCAGGGATGGGACAGAAGCTGGGACAGTGTCACTGATTGCTTAAACACCCAGTGGCTCCTGGTTCTTATTCTTCCAATCACAAAGTCCCCAAATCTCAAGGCTAGAGGGGCCCTCAGCTACAACCCTTACTCCATTTTCACTCAGTGATCACAGATACAGTTCCTGCATTTGTCCCACAATCACCGAGCACTTATGCTGTTCCAGGTACTGTGCTAGGCGATGGGAGTTCAAACATTCTAGAAGTCTGACCCAGAAGTGCACAGATATGCACCCTTAGGACTTGAATGTTCTGGATAAATATCTAAAGTGCAATCTGCATACTTCCACCTTCTAACACTGAATGAATGGGTCAGTTATCATTTCACATTTATTGAACCACAGCTACACATTTACAGAACCGGACCTCTGTTCTGCTGGGCTTCCTCATTACCACGCCAGGCTGTAATAAACATGATTTGTCCCCTGGTGCTGCTTTTGGCACCTTTATTTCCTACTCTTCCCCTCCAACTACCACCTCTTCCCCACCCAACCTCAAAGAGTCACTGGTTTTTATTTATGATCATGTCTTTGTTTGCTTTCTACTGCTATAACAGAATACCACAGACTGGGTAATTTATAAAGAAAGAGATTGATTTGGCTCACAGTTCTGGAGGCTGGGAAGTCCATGATGGAGGGGCTGTATCTGGTGAGGGCCTCCTCACTGTTTTGTAACATGGTGGAAGGCCCCACATCGTGGGGGGTGTGCGCAAAAGACAGATAGAGGAAAAGGGGCTGAACTCTCGCGATAACAAACCCACTCACACAATAACGCATTAATCCATTCATGAGGGAAAAGCCCTCATGACCTAATGACCTCTTAAAACTCCCACCTCTTAATACAGTCACAGTGGCAATTAAATTTCAACTTGAGTTTTGGAGGAACATTCAAATCATAGCAGATTATTTTCCTGGCTGCTTTGACTGAAGTTATTTCCAGCTCCCTTTCATAATTGTCTCAGCCCTCTTGGGTAACCTTCCTTGTTGATGTGTGTTCCTTGTCTCTAGTTGATTTGATTTGTGCATTTTCTTGACATTTGTTTGTTCTCGCTTTCAAATCATTAGCAAAGATGTTAAATAAAACCAGACATGCTCTCTGGGGAGGTGCCCTCAGTCCCCTACTCCCCTTACTGGAGCTGTTTCTGGGTACTTATATTATTATCCTTTATTTATGATCTCCTAGCCAGTTGTTGAGTCCATGTGACCACCTTCTCATCCAAGGCAATCTAAGCTGGCCTTAGAGTAGAAATGACGTGGCAGGTTGAGCAAAATCCTTTACCCAAGTTCCAAATCATTTACTAAAGACCTGGCCTCACTCTGTTTTTCTCCTCTGCTGAGTCCCTTGAACTCACTTCTTTCCATAAATCCTTTGTGACTTTATCCTTTCCAGATGTTGATAGATTTTCACTGTTAACATCTGTTTTATTACTATAACTATCCGATTTACTGGCCAGTAATTTCCACAATTAGCTTTCTTTTGCTTTCCTTTTTTAACATTAACACTGTATTTATGGTATCTTTTCACTCTCTGCCCTTGATTTTCAACTCCCTTTTAAATTCTCCTATAAGTTTTCAAATTTTTTATACTTTACCCCAGGATGGTAATGCTCCAGGCTCCACCTTCTTGGTGGCAGATCTGGGTATCAACGGAGGGGCAGCTTAACCTGAATTTGGAGCTATTGTTGCTTAAATCTACACCAGTTAATTATCCAGGTTTTTTTGAATTTTTTTTTTTTTACCTCACTCAGATAAAAAGAGAAAGGATAATTGTAATGATGATATTAATAGTAATTCTACTTATCTAGAAGACATTTATCTAGTCACTCAGGTATCTAGAATATAGTAAAAAACAAAGGAAAAAAACCACTACAAAAACAAAAAAAATAGAAATAAGAAGAAAAGTCATAGCTAGGTCAAAAAAGAAGTCCACATATTGCATGACAACAATCTTCCATACTATCTGAGTTCCTGGTGTTATCTCAGTAGTTTTCCTGTGCCCTCCATGGAGAACAAGATGAGGGTTATCTCTCGTTTTCAGAGATGTTTCCTCTAGTGGCACTCTGGTAACCAGCTAAGTACTTTGGTGTTTCTCCCGCCTAACACGAGGACCTGTGATCGGAAGGTTCAGGACCACAAGATTTTGAGTCAGAGAGAAGTAAATCTGGTTCTATACTCAGCCCAATCCACTCCAGTAAAACCATAGCCCACATAGTTGGTAGCATTTTCTTTTTTAAATTCCTGGAATTCTCTTCTTCCCATATCTACTCAACGAACCCTATTTATCATCTGAAATCATTTAACTTTCAAGTCACATCAGAACAAAAGGAGCAAATCAGAAGTGGGGTAGTGGTTGCTATTAGCAGTCACTCTGATAACCATAAAAAGTGATAGCTGCCAGGGAAGAGATAGAAAACCTAAAAAGTAAACAAAAACAAAACTAAAGAGTAAAAGCAAAACAAAACTCCCAAACCTCTGGGGGCTTAACAGTTTTGGAGCTATTTCATGTAGGGCCAAATAACTCTGCATAACTTTAATATCCTTTGTTGGAATCATGCTACTTAGAAGCAAGACAATAATATTTATAATGATGACCTTGATTCAGAAAGAAAAGTTGGGTTTAGCAACTATATTTAAGGAAGTAAGGAAGTATGCCATTAATTTTAAATTAATATACAATAGATGTGCATGGTCCAAAATTCACAAGTACAAAAGGGCAGGTAGTGAAAAGTCAGCTTTCTCCTACCTCTATTCCCTAATCTCTGAGTTATCTTCCTTGAGTACAACCACTGTAACCAATCTCTTTTGGACTTTTCCAGAGATATTCTAAGTGCCTTTAGAAAAGTGTGTTTTGTAAATCATTTAAACATTTTAAAATTCTAATAAGTAAGCTCCAGTGATCTGGAAAATTCACTTAGGTGGAGCTGCTTTATTTCCCAACAATTCAGAGTGAATTAGTCATCACTTAGAGTGAGTTTAATTTTTCTATTTTTTTTAGATTATTGGGACAGAAAGGCCTCAGAGAGACTGTGGAAGAGATCTGGTCTTGTCCTTTGCAGGAGTAGGAAGGTTCTGACTGTTACCCCTGGTAGCTGTAAGGACTGTTTTCTCACCTCTATTCCCCCAAGCTTTTCTTATCCTACCCTGTGCAAATGCAGGGCAGACGAGGGAAAATTCAGGGTTTTAGGGGCAAGATGAGATGTAAAGAAGAATAAGATATGATTCCTGTCCATAGGTACTTGGAATCTAATATTTTTACAGACAAGAAAAAAGATGAAGTATACACAAATTGCTATAATAAAAGGTATAATATTTGCTATAAGAGAATTTAGAACGCAAGGAGAAGACAGATTACTTGAGCTAAAGGAATCAAGGAAAGCGTCATGGAAAAAGTAGCACTTGAGATAATATTGGAAGGAAAAGTAGGAATTCAACAGGAGAGAAGGCAGAGAACATCCCAGGAAGAAGAAAAAGCACAAACAAAAATATGGAGGCTACAAAAAAGCACTGTGGGCAAAACTGTCAATGGGGTAATTATTTGGTGTCCCTCTCTTCCTTTTCTGAAACACTTCAAGTCTGTTCCCAGAGTCTGATATTAGAGCTGCGACTGGACATTGGCCCACAGACCAAGGAGTGTCTTTGGGAAGAAGCAGTGGGGACCATGTCCAATGAAGGCAGGGAGAATCAAACTGATTAGATTGCAGGAAAAGCCAACTGTCTCCTCCATCCTGACTCCAGCAAGTATGCTCTTGGGGATAGATGCCTCTTCGCTGGCCTAGTGTGTCTAAGCCATGGGTTTAGGAACAACTCCTTGTTTTCCTGGAACTTTCCCTCATTTCTGTGGTAGTTTTTGGAGAAGTATTCCTAGAATGTTCCCAGAATGCCAGGCCATCTGCTCACTCTAGCTTGGGTTGGCTCACAGCTGCCTTACTTTCCCAAAGCAGAGAGTCCCTGAAGCAGAGCCAGAGGAAGGGGACAATGCCAAAAGGTGAACTTTCCTGGAAATGGGTTTGCATTTTCTGACATAGTCCCTTCCAAGCTTTCCTGGGAGTAAGAATGGCCTGAGAGCATGTGTTTGACATTTCCCTCTGGCAGAGGCCCACAAGAGCTCTTATGAACAAGATGGATTTGATTAATGAGAGAGGTAGGCAATTCTTTTGTTTCAGGCTGGAGGGGTACTTTTATATGTGTTGATGTTCTTTATTATTTTTCACTCAGTCTACCATTGCCAAGCCCCAGATACAGAGGGCACAAAAGGAGTATTTGCCTTATTAGAAGACAAAGGGGTTTTTGTTTGTTTGTTTGTTTTTCTGGAATCAGATTTATAGACCCCCAAAAGAGAGCTCTTGGGTCACCTAGTCCAAATCTCTACTCTGTGCAGAAATCCCCAGTATCCTGAATATGCTACTAGATCTCAAGACTCATGAGGACAGAGACTATATCCTCCTTATTTATTGCTGTATTCTCAGTGTCTGGTTCATGGTATGTGTTCTGTAAATTCGTGTTGAATGAAGATAGACCAGTCTCTCTTGAATGCTTCCAGGGACTAGAGTTCAATCTCTTCCTAGGCAGGGAATTCTATTATTATGTTTTTATACATTCTTTTTCATAGTGAACATATCTCGAAACTGATAAACCGATGCTTTTTCATTTCTAATCACACACAATAATGTTTCTCTGCAACCACCATTATGTTCTAGGGAAACAAGGAGGCCAAATCCTACCTTCTGAAGGAGGATAACATGATGCAGTTGGTCTTCCTGTTATACAGAAGTGAAAATGGAAGGAAAATATAAAAACAGCAACAAAATTTGTGGTTCAAGTTAGGAGTGGGGATATGGAGGAGAAAAATACTGCAAATCAATTTTTGAATCAGTTTGTCAATTTCTACAAGTCCTGCTAAGGTTTAGTTTGTGATGGTGTTGAATCTTACAAATCAGTTTGGGGAGAATTGACATTGACATCTTCAGAATATTGAGCCTTCCAGTTCCTGAGCATGGTGTGTCTCTTCATTTATTTAGGTCTTTAATTTTGCTCAGCAATTTTTTATATTTTTAAGTGTTTAGATCTGTACATCTCTTGTCAGATTTATTCCTAAGTATTTCACGGTTTTGATGCTATTGCAAATGGCAATAATGGATTGAAATATTTGAATATTGAATTCAAATGGATTGAAATATTTGAATATTGAAAATTATATTTTAATTTCTGGTTTTTGTGTGTAGTATACGGAAATAAAACTGATTTTTGTAAATTAACTTTGTATCCTGCAAACTAGCCAAACTCACGTATTCCAGTAGCTTTTCTTTCTTTTTGTAGACTCTTTAGGGTTTTATACATGGATGATCATGTACTTTGTTAATAAAGACCATTTTACATTTTTATTTCCACTTCTATGTCTTTTAATTCTTTTTCTTCTCTTATAAGAACTGGCTAGCTCGTCCACTACAATGTTGAAGTGAAGAGGTGAGAGTGGACATTCTTACCTTTTTAGGAGAGAGGCATTCGATCTTTCATCAAGTGTGATGTTTTGCTGCAGAATTTTGTAGATGCCCCTTATCAGGATGAGAAAGTTCTCTTTTATTTCTAGTTTTCTATAGTTTTCATCATAGATGGATGTTATATAGTTTTCTTATAATGTATTTTACTGGTTTTTATCAGGGCAATGCCTTCTAATATGAGTTGGGGTGTATTATTTCCTCCTTGTCTATTTTCTGGAAAAGTTTGCATAGAATTGGTATTATTTGTCCCTTAATTGTTTGGTAGAATTCACCAGTAGAGCCATCTGAGCCTGTAATATGTGTGTGTGTGTCTTCTGGCCTCATTTCTCTCTGGAATTTAATTAATTTGGATTTCTTTGCACCCACAGCTCTTCAATGGCTTTAAATAAAAGTATGATCTTTTCCCGTTTATCTGGTACTTTCTCTAGTTACAGCAGGAGTGATGCCACCATCCTCATCCCAACAGTAAGTGGAACTCTGCTCTTGCATTTTTTATTTCCTTACGTCTATCCTTTATTTTAACCAACGCTCTTCCGGTCTCCTCCTTCATTTTAGCCTAGTTTTCTTTTGGTTTTCTGGTTTGTTGCTTATAGAAGCCACATCCTCTTATGCCTTTTGGAGGACTTCAGAATTTTTTTTTTCTGAGAGAAATAATCTTCCTCTGAGCCTTCATGACTATGGTCTATTTTCCCTTATGACAGAGTAACTTTTCATAAGGTAACACGTATTTTGTTTTCCTCACTGTCTGCTTGGTAGCCAGCAGCTCTCCTCTTTCAAATTTAAACCTGAAAGTCAGGTTGATATTCTTAGTGCCCAGCTCAGTTTGCACTGCTGAGTGGTAATTCATCCAGTGAGGTCGCAGGACTGAAGGGAGATCTCCTCCGGTTCCCACTCTCTTAGTTTTGGGCTAGAGTGTCAGATGCAGTTTGCAGTTGGAACGACTATAGAATGCATGGTCCAGTTCACAGAATATTTTTTAGTGACTTTGTATGCCAAACAACTATTCAGCCTCTGCTCGTCTCTCTTTCCTTATTGCCATGTTGTATGCCAGGAGTGGGTTGAAGATAACATGGGTTGAAGGCTGAGTGGGATGTGGAGAAAGAAGAATGCAGCCAAGATGCTGACTATGATCCAAGGAGGACACAGGGGTAGAGTTTACAGCCTGATGTGTCTCTTGCCAACTTCCTATTGAAATACAACCATGAAGAAACACCAAAGGCAAAAACAATAAGTGAACATTGTCAAAAATGACAATAAGTGAACATAGACAGGAGAAGGCTGTCTACACAATGTCTAGGAAAGTTTCTTTTAGTCGAATTAACAATGGGGAAGAGGTAAGGAGAACAAGGCCCAAAGAAAGCAGTAAAGATTCACCTCTGCCATAGACACCTAGTTTATGTCCTGCCCTGTTCCTAGACTGAAACCACTCTTCCCAGTACTACCGCTGACCACTTGCTCATCGACTTCAGAGGGCACCTTGAAGTTCCCACCTTATTTGACTCTTAATGCTCTTAGGTATTGTTGCCCACTCCCTCCTAGTTGAAATTCTTTTCTTTCTTGGCTGCTAGGACAAACACTCTGTGACCAATTCTTGCCACTCTTACCTTTGGGGCTTCTCTTCCTGCAACAATCTTTAACTATTTCTTTTCTTGCTCTTCACACTCACTCTGCACAGTCTCACCCACGTGCATGGCATAGATGACTTGTTATGTTCTGCTCCCCAAACTCCTACCTCCAGATCCGCTGCTCCCCCAGATAGCAGATCCACATTTCCAGGTAACCATTGATTGTGTCAAGCAGGGTTCTCACTGCTACTTCAAACTGTACATGTCCCAGATTGAATTCATATGTTCCACTCTTCCAAAGCAACTTCTCTCTTCCCCCCACCCCCTTTTTGTGAGTAGTATCACGACCCACTTAGATTGCTGGGATCTTAAAAGTCTCCCTCTTCATCATCTCAAAAACCCAAGCAAGTCTGATCAAGTCCATTTTCCAAATGTTTCTCAAATATATCCTTTCTCTTCATTCTCTTCTACTGATTTATTTCTGGTCCTCATCAGCCATCCCTAAACCATGACAACAATCTCCGAATTGATTTCTCTGTCTCAGGGATTTTTCTCCTGTAAGCTATCCTCCCCACAACTATCAGAATACTTTTTTTTTTTTTTTAATGCTATTTGACCTCAGATGCCTGTAGAATAAAGTATACAGTCCTTGTGTGACTTACAGGGCCCTTCATTGTCTGGCTTCTGCCTTCCTCTCCAGCCTTCTCTCCTACTATTTCCCCTGTCCTTCTGCTCCCAACTAGCCCTGTACTCTAGCTACCTTGAATAACATGCAATGCTAAAACATGCCACACTGATTCACATCTTAATCCTTTGCATAAAATGAATAAAATTCTACCTGCTTCTTGTCTGGCTAGAGTATTCCTTCAAAATCTTTACATTGACCTAACTAACACTCCTCCCAATCCCCTAACCCCTCTGGTCTTACTTCCTATTAATCTTTCACTCATTCACTCTGCTTCAACCACACTGGCTTGTTTGCATTCCTCACATATACCAGGCGTGCTTCTGCCTCAGGGCCTTTGCACTTGCTGTTCCCATTGCCTAGAACACTTTCCTTCTTCAGATACCCATGTGACTCATCTCCTTACCTCCTTCAAGTCTTTGCTCATATTTCTTCTTGCAGTGAGGCCTTCTCTAGCCATCTTATCTACAATTTTAACACACACACACACACACACATCCAATATCCCCCCACTGTACTTTCCTGCTTTACTTTCCTCCTTATCAGTCATCATCATCTAATGTATAATGTATGTTACTTATTTATCTTATTTAGTGTCTATCTCCCACCACTGGAATATAAGCTCCATGAGAGCAAACTGTGGGGTGAGGGATTGAAGTATGGATAATCACACATTTATTTCAGTAAGTGCTCAATAAAATTATTTTCCAGATATGAAAATGAATTGATTCCCTGTAGAATTTTTTTTGTGCTAAAATATACACAACATGAAATTTATCATTTTTACCATTTTAATAATTTTTAAGTGTACAGTTTAGTGACATTAAGTACCTTCACATTGTTGTGCAAATATAATAGTCATTCATCTCCAGAAATCTTTTTTTATCTTGTAAAACTGAAACTCTATACCCATTAAACAATAACTCTCCATTCTCCCCTCCCAGTAGCCCCTGGAAAGCACCATTCTACTTTCTGTCTCTATGAATTTGACTACTCTAAGTACCTCACAAGTTGAGTCATATTAATACAATATTTGTCCTTTTGTTTGTCTGGCTTACGGTCACTTAGCATATGGTCTTCAAGATTTATTCATGTTGTAGCATGTTTCAGAATTTCTATCTTTTTAAAGGCTGAATAATATTCCACTGCATGTATATAGCACATTTTGTTTATCCATTCATCCATCAATGGACACTTGGTTGCTTCCAGTTTTTGGCATTGTGTATAATGCTGCTATGAACACTGATATAAAAATATCTGTTTTTGAGTTTTTGCTTTCAATTCTTTTGAGTATATACCCACAAGTGGAACTACTGGATTATTTGATAATTCTATGTTTAATTTTTTGAGGAACCACCATACCGAGCTCCATGGCAGCTGCACCATTTTATATTCCATATGTACTAGCAAAGCACAAGGCTTCCAATTTCTTCACATCTTCACCAACACCTGTTATTTTATTTATTTTTTAAAATACTGGGCATCCTACTGAGTGTGAAGCGCTGTCTGGTGGTGGTTTTGATTTGCATTTCCCTAATGATTAGAGATGTTGAGCATCTTTTCATGTGCTTATTGGTCATCTGTATATGTTCTTTGGAGAAATCTCTATTCACATCTTTGATATATTGATCCCTGCTCAAGTCAAGGTGATCTATCATTGTTTAACAAAAACTCAATTATTAGAAAACAACAATAGAGTTCTCTCTGTGGCTTGAGTGTGAATGAGGGATTCAAGTGCATCAGGAATTGAGGGGCCAATAGAGCTCCCAAAAGTCCATCCATCTGGTACTGTGTGCTTGCTGGCACATTCCTGGTAGCCAGTATAGGCAGCTGTAAGAGGGTACCAACAGGTGGGTCTAATAATTACACCCCTTTCTTCCTCTGAATAAGACACACTTATGCATCTGCTCACTGACAGGGGCAGGAGCTTGCTGCAAAGGAACAGAGAACATCAGAATGTTATCTTTTTGCCAGTCTGCAGATCTGAAGAGGGGTCTTAGAAGAGGCAGAATCACCCACACTCAGGACCATTTTTCAAATTTATCTACAAGATGAGTCAATTCTCCTCCCTAGGGTGAAGGTCAAGAGTGTTACCTTAATGGAAATCATAAGAACTTGAGGAGTGGGGAACTAATATTTCCCCCTAACAAGGGCAAACCAGTAAAATATTTAATAAATGCATTATAATGGAATAATAACTTCAGAAGTCCCAATTTGAACAGGCAAAGCAGAGCCTGGAAATCTAATGAAAGCATAACAATGTGGGAGTGGATTGTTGCCCTATTAATGGTGTTTACCAATCTGAGGTAATAAAGGTTACCAGAAGGAGTCTAGTGAAGGAGCTCAGGAAATTTCACCCCAAAATATGATGCCTTGGTATTTTGAATTAAGGCCCTTAGAGATTAACAGGCCCTTGGAAAAGGAAATTGACTTCCCTTCCTCTCCCTGTCATCTCACTATATTGCAGGAAGAAAAATCAAGAATGCAACCAGACCTGGCCCAAATCATTTAAAATGTAATACCTGTCTCTCAGGTTAATTTACAAGTCATTCTGTTTCCCCCATCTATTCATACTCCCTAGCAACCATTTATTGCCCCTAAACAGAATTACCTATACTCCTCATCTCCCCCTCCCCTTCAAAAAGACAGATTTAAAAAAATCTGGATCCCACTGGGATACTGAGTAATCACTCTGTGATTCTCCCCATGTGCATGGTAAATAAACCTTTCTCTTATTAATCTGCCTTAATTGTGAGTTGATCTTTCAGCGTGCTTTCAGGACAAAGGACAAGTTTCCCCTGACCCCTTCACTACAGAAAGCACAGAATCTAGAGAAAGAGAAGACAGGAGCTGCGTCTGCCATGGCAAATCTCCAGTACTTAGTCTCCTGGGGCAACAGAAATGGATGCAGCAAGCATTAGGATCTCAGCCCACTCCCTGGCTCAGCTTCCATGCTCATCAAGTTACTCTCTGATAATAATTTGGCTTTCCCTGTAGACTTTTCAACGGTGGAGAGATTGTGCTGGCCAGCTAACATGGATATTTTGATTTTCTCACAGAAACTTCATGCACTGGGATCTGGTTTCTTTTGAGTTGTTGATATACTCAGTCCTTCTGAGCCCAATCACCTCTGTGTGAACGAAAAACCGTGAGTTTTGGACGTTGTAAAGCTGAGGACCAGACCTAGACTGTGGTTCCCACAACAAGATGGCAGGATTCCTCCATGAAATTTTGGGTCTTCACTCTAAATTGAACATCCATGTTAGCCCTAGTCCATGCAGAGATTCAATAATTGATGAGTTTGTGCCAAGTCTTTGTATTAAATTTGATTACATCATAGTAAATTGTGAAAATTAATGACCTGGTAATGATATTTTCTATGGTGGGGCACCTAGAACCAAGTAATTATTACATACAAATGAAATAAAAGCCAGCAGCAGCTAGAATTTTCAGTTAGTACTTCTATATTTCTAGGTCATTCTAAGCTCATGAAAGCAGCTTCCCTCTCCCTTTCCTTAGTCTTCCTGCTTCTGGTCTTTTCTCTCGGTTGCAGTGAACCCTTCCACAACATTAAATGCCTTTAAACTCTTCAACATAAGAGATTAGATTTGGCTCTGAGGAGTTAAGCCAAAGTGCAAGCCATGGATGTCCTAACAGTATCTTAGCTGATGTCCTCAAACATACCACACTCAAAAAGCATTGCAAATATTTCATAGACTGAAATGCAATTGCTGAATGTGGCAATAATTCTTCATGCAGGAGTAGAAAGACAGAAATTTATAAATGAAACTGCACATTTCTAACCATAGAAACTTAAAAAAAAAAGTTGTTTAATTCAGCATATGTTGAGAAACTTGCTTCAGGATCTGATTCCAGGTCAGGGGCTACAGCTTGTTCATAACTCTTCTGTGAGAGGGACTCTTCACCCTCCACCATGAGCCTGACTAGTGCTCTGTGATCATGATCAATTAATTGTCCTAGCAGAGTTGGTGCATGGAAAAGGCTTTCTTGGCCTTATCAGAAGCTCAGCCTGGGAGGCTGGCCTGGGGGCTGACCGAGCACAAAATAGAAAAGCCACTAATAAGATCCAGCTGAAACAAATAGCCTCTATTTATTTTAGGAAACGAATGATATGTCATCATGACACATATCTAACCTTAGTGTTTCCAACTGGACAGGCCAGATATATAAGCTATAATTCAAACCGCAGCTATGGCTCTTCTGCTGGAAGAAGGATTCATCTGATTTCATGGTCTCGCTTTTCAGGTGTTCCTTGCATTAAGTGACTGCATTATCCAGAACTTCAAATTTCAAGCAATGAAAATTTAGGGAGGTGATTATTTTACATTAAAAAAAAATCATAATCAAAGGAATTTTTCAGACGTGACAAATGATGAGTTTTATGGCAGTAGTATCTACTGACGTTGTTTTCCCTTGTGCTTTTAGAAACTGTATTAATTATTCATCCTAAGAAGGGAAGGATCAATATTTCAGAAGAGAAGAATCGGGTACAATCTGGGCAAGTAAGGCATTTCTATGGTCTTGGTGTGGGAAAACATGACAGAAAGAAAGAGATGGGCTGGGAGACTATGGTTCAAAGCAGAGGCTGCTGAAGGAGAAGCGTGCTGCGGAGTGTCATGAAACCAACCAACTTGTGAGGCGGGCGTGATTCCCGGCATTGCAGAAGAGCTACTTCTGCCCAGCCACAACCATCAGGGTAACTGGCCACTACATTACCCTCCCACACCTCGAGGGTGGATGCACAGCTCGTGCAGAGCTAGTAAGCTTGGGGCCTGCAGGCCAAAAGTGGCCCGAAGATGTGTCCTTTTTGGCCCATGCAGTGATTTTAAAAATTGAGCCATGCTAAAACAACAGGAGATTTCACACACACCACATACACACACACACACACACACACACACACAAATTCAGATTTTTAGTTTCTCTTAAAAGAAAAACAAAGAATGAGCAGGTAAAACTGAACACAAATTCCACGTGGCGCCAGCTGGCCAGAGTTCAGTTGCTGCTGCTCCTTTACAGAGCAAAAGTGATGCTTCTGTGCAGGAGTGTGGGGCTGGGAAAGCAGGATCCTGCAGCCAACTCTACCCTGTACTAGCTGTGTGATTTGGGGCCCTTTACTTAATGGTTCTGTGCCTCAGTTTACTCTTTGGTAAAATGCAGCTCACAATTGTGCTTATCTCATAGGTTGTTGTAAAGATCAAATAAATTAACAAGGGCACTGTGCTTCGACTAGTGCTGGGTAAATACAGTAGTCAGTAAATAGTAGCAAATTGTGTACTTAGGTGATTGATTAAATTGCACTTTTATTTGTTGTCATATAAATGACATGTTTCCTACGGATGAACCAATTAACACTTGGAGAACAACTGTTCAAAACAATGATTCTAAATTTAAAATAGTTGTTATTTTTTTGTAACAGTTAGATAGAAGGCCAAATTGTCTGAAGAGGCCAGTATATAGGAGAACACATATCCATGAACTCTCTACAGCAGACAGCCTGCATCAAGGTCATCCTAAAGCTGCTTTAAATAATTGCAGTCTGTCAGGACTTTCATTGTAATTGACAGAAAAGCAACTCACACTAGCTTAAGCAAGACAGGAAAAACATTATAAAAGTCATTCTGACCACATTAGGTCTAGAAAATGAGTATGTTTTGACATATACAATAAACAAGAGATAATTTTATATGGGTCAATGAGACCTAGTCGGAAGAATGTTTGCGATTACTAAGTCTGATGTTCTAACATTTGAGCCAATCCTAATTAGACCCCTACTGGCTTGGCTGGATCTTAGGAGGAAATAAGCCAGTAAGAGATAAAACATACTTGTGAGGTGATAGCCTTAGCAGAGAAGATCCAGGAGAGACTTAGTTCTGCTGGAGGACAGTAGAAACAGGAAGAGGGCACATAATGCAAGTCTGAGGCCTGGTTACCCACCAGGCTCTCGCTGGTTGGTGTAAATCCATCCTGTTTGGATTATGCCCTGACTCAACCCCACTCCTTTAAATCTCCTAAGATGGACATGTGGGGGCCCTGCTGCTGGTCCATCGTCCAGGAGCAGCACAGTTCATCTGGATGGAAAGAATGCTCAGACTTTGAAAGCATTCCACCCTGGCACTGTGGGGGAGGCAAGAGAGTGCCAAGGAGTATACTACCTTCTTTCCTTGGATTATTACCGCCAATAAGTAAACTCCCACCTCCCTTTCTAATGTGTGTGGCCTAAAGAGTGTTTAATTCACTTGAAACTTGTGCATAGGCCAAGAGATATTTAGCTAAGCTGGTCCAATTGCTCTTCTGCAACCTCATGTTAAGGAGTTTGGACTCTATCCCGAGGGCAGTGGGAAACAATGAATGGTTTTAAGAAGAGGAATGACATAATCAGACTCAAGTTTCAGAAAAATCAACTCTGGTTGTTGTGTGAAAATTAGAATTATTGTAGTGTTCAAGGCAATAGTTGATGGTGGCCTGTAAACAGTCTTATATTACAGGCATACCTTGGAGGTATTGTGGGTTTTGTTCCAGACCACTGCAATAAAGCTAATACTGCAATAATGAGAGTCATACGAATTTTTTGGTTTCCCAGTGAATATAAAAGTTATGTTTACATTATACTCTAGTCTATTAGGTGTGCAATAGCATTATGTTTAAAAACCTAATGTACATGCCTTAATTAAAAAATACTTTACTGCTAAAAAATGCTAATGATCATCTAAGCCTTCAGTAAGTTATAATATTTTTGCTTGTGGAGAGTCTTGCCTCAGTGTTGATGGCTGCTGACTGATCAGGGTAGGGGTTCCTGAAGGCTGGGGTGGCTGAGGTAATTTCTTAAAATATGACAACAATGAAGTTTGACACATGAATTGACTCTTCCTTTCATGAAATATTTTTCTGTAGCATGGGATGCTGTTTGATAGCATTTTACCCACGTAGAACTTTATTTAAAATTGGATTCTATCCTCTCAAACCCCTGCTGCTTTACCAACTAAGTTTATGTAATAGTCTAAATCTTCCATTGTCATTTCAATAATGTCCACAGCATCTTCACCAGGAGTAGATTCCATCTCAAGAAACTACTTTCTTTGCTCGTCCATAAAAAGCAACTCCTCATCCATTCAAGTTTTATCATGAGATTGCAGCAATTCAGTCACATGTTCAGGCTCCCCTTATAATTCTAGTTCTCTTACTATTTCCACCACATCTGCAATTATTTACTCCACTAAAGTCTTGAACCCCTAAAAGTCATCCATGAGGGTTGGAATCCACTTCTTCCAAACTCCTTTTAATGTTGATATTTTGACATCCTCCCATGAATCACGAATGTTCTTAATAGCATCTAAAATGGTGAAGCCTTTCCAGAAGGTTTTCAATTTATTTTGCCCAGATCCATCAGAGGAATCACTATCTATACCAGCTATAACCTTCCAAGATGTATTTCTTAAATAATACGACTTGAAAGTTGAAATCACTCCTTGATCCATGGGCTGCAGAGTAGACGTTGTGTCAGCAGGCATGAAAACAACATTCATCTCCTTGTATATCTCCATTAGAGTGCTTGGGTGACCAGATGCATTGTCAATAAACCATAATATTTTGAAAAACATCTTTTTTTCTGAGCAGTAGGTCTCAATAGTGGGCTGAAAATACTCAGTAAACAATGCTGTAAACAGATATACTGTCATCTGGGCTTTGTTCTTCCATATCTAGAGCACAAGCAGAGTAGAGTTAGCATAATTTTTAAGGGCCCTAGGATTTTTGAAATGGTAAATATGCATCAGCTTCAACTTAAAGTCACCAACTGCATTAGCCTCTAACAAGAATGTCAGTTTGTTCTTTGAAGCTTTGAAGCCAGGCATTGACTTCTCCTCTCTAGCTATGGAAATCCTAGATGGCATCTCCTTCCAATAGAAGGCTGTTCATCTACATTGGAAATCTGCTGTTTAGTGTAGCCACCTTCATCAATTATCTTACCTAGATCATCTGGATCACATACTATAGCTTCTACACCAGTCTTTGCTGCTTCACCTTGCAATTTTATGTTATGGAGATGGCTTCTTTCCTTAAACTTCAAGAACCAACCTCTGCTTGTTTCAAACTGTTTTTCCACAGCTTTTCCATCTCTCTCAGCCTTCATAGAATTGAGGAGAGTTAGGGCCTTGCCCTGGCTTAGGCTTTGGCTTAAGGAAATGTTGTGGCTGGTTTGATCTTCTATCCAGACCACTAAAACTTTTTCCATATCCACAATAAGACTGTTTTGCTTTCTTATCCTTCATGTGTTCACTGGAGTAGCACTTTCAATTTCCTTCAAGAACTTTTCCTTTGCATTTACA
The DNA here is from genome assembly GCA_023783475.1 of Daubentonia madagascariensis. Lineage (NCBI taxonomy): Eukaryota > Metazoa > Chordata > Mammalia > Primates > Daubentoniidae > Daubentonia > Daubentonia madagascariensis. Next base: position 2,247,209 of record JAKFHU010000913.1, on the reverse strand, counting down.
ACTTGGCTAACTCTTTGGCATAAAAGCCCTAGCTTTCAGGATGTATTGGCTTTTGACATACCTTCCTCACTAAGCTTAATCATTTCTAGTTTTTGATTTAAAGTGAGAGATGTGCGACTCTTCCTTTCACTTGAACACATAGAGGCCATTGCAGGGGTGTTAACTGGCCTAATTTCAATATTAATGTGTCTCAGAAAATAGGAAGGCCTGAGGAAAGGAAGAAAGAAGGGAGAACAGCCAGTCAGTGGAGCAGTCAGAACACACACAATATTTACCTATTAGGTTTGCCACCGTATATGGGCACAGTTCGTGGTGCCCAAAACAATTACAATAGTAACATCAAAGATCACTGATCACAGACTACCATAACAGATATAATACTAATGAAAAAGTTTGAAATATTATGAGAATTACCAAAATGTGACACAGAAACACAAAATGAGCACATGCTATTGTAAAAATGATACTGATAGACTTGCTCAACACAGCGTTGCCACAAACCTTCAATTTGTGGAAAAATATCCTTGAGGCACAATAAAGTGAAGCACAATAAAAAGAAGTACGCCTGCATTCTTAACAGATTCTGCTCCTCTGGTAAAATATCAGATTGATAAATCAAGACCTACAATTTGTTACAGTAAACTTGCATGAGCTTTAGTTGAAATATCAGAGAAGCTAATGATCCACAGTAGAAAACTGCCAATTTTTTAAAAGTATGATAGATTATGCCTTTGTCCCATAGAGTTGGATTCAAATTTGTGGAGTTAATTAAACTAAATGGCAAAAATCAGAGCCCACCAGTTAATACAAACTTCGGGTAGTGCTACTGGAAAAATATGTTCTGATCAAACTTATCTAGGTAGAGTTTTTTGTTGGTTTGTTTTTCCTCTGGTTTCCTAATGTTCTTGTCAGATCAGGGACTGGGAGATTAAGACACCCTCGCCCAAGAGTGGCACAGACAAGGCTGGAACCAGTTTATCAATAGATCCTTTGTAAGAGGAAAAAGAGAATGATTCTCTCCTGAGGAGAGAGAGTGAAAATCAAATGATTAAGCAGCGTGGAAGACCATGGTATACCTACAAATACTGAAAATGACATTACAATGGTATATGTGTAGGGAGTTTTTATGTCTTTAGGATGAGACTGTGTTGCCTGCGACATCAAAACCAGCTGCAACGGTGGGCAAAGCAGCTTCACTGCATTCTTTGTATGTCAGATCCCTCTTGGGTTGAGGTCTTGGCCCCAATCAAATAAGTTCTGAGCTTTTCAAAGGTTTCTCAATCAAGTCCTTCAGAAATCTTGCAGTAAAATTTCATTCTTTTTGCTCTCGCCTCTTGATGGTCGCTTCAGGCGTTTCCAGACCTTCCTGTTCAGCTGAGTCCTCTTGAGGAGATTTTACAATTCTTCCTTTTGTTTCCAATAGAAATTTATGAAAAGTCCTTGCTTCCTCCAGGACATCTGTGTCCCCTCTCTACCCTAGAAGGAAACTCTTGCCATCCACCCACACTCAGGGCTGAAAGCGATAGGGCTCACAGCAGGACAGTTGGTTGATTAGTCATGTAATTCAAAATTACTAGGTACTCAAAACTTAGACCAGTGAAATACAAAATGTGCTCTCGTGTTTGGCATTATATAAGCTTCTATTATCATAGAATTTAGATTCTTGTAGAATGGCATAAGCCACAAAGAAGTGGCGGACTTAAAAATCAAAACCAGGCCAGGCACAGTGGCTGATTTCTGTAATCCTAGCACTCTGGGAGGCCGAGGTGGGAGGATCGCTTGAGCTCAGGAGTTCGAGATCAGCCTGAACAAGAAGGAGACTCCATCTCTACTGTTATAAAACAGAAAAAATTAGCCAGGTGTGGTGGTGTGTGCCTGTAGTCCCAGCTACTCGGGAGGCTGAGGCAGGAGGATTGCTTGAGCCCAGGAGTTTGAGGTTGCTGTGAGCTAGGCTGACGCCACTGCACTCTACCCAGAGTGACAGAGTGAGACTCTGTTTCAAAAATTAAAAAATGAAAAATAAAAACCAGATTTTCCTGTTTGAGGTGATCATGTAACACTTACAAGGTCCACCAGTCCAGAGAGGAGTGGCTAGCAGTGTTCTGCAGAGATGAGCTCATATACAGTCTCACCTAGTGTTATGCAAATACTGTTCACCCGGATGCTAAACTGGATGTACATTTATTTCAAAGCTAAGAGCCCTCAAATAGACCATCCACATGGCAAGCCTGTAATTTCCTGTCCTGGAGTATGAAGTGGCTTCTTTTCAAACATTTATGAGCAACATAAAATTTTAGCTTGCTTTCTCATGTGAATCATAGTGACTCTGAATGGCAAGGATTCATCCAGAGACATAAAAGCATCCCCAGTCACTATTAATTAAAAGGAAATCTACTAAGATGTTTATCACTTTGGCTAGAAAGAAATAGCATTCCTATTCTATCACAGGCCTTGCCAAGTCTCAGTGGAAGAGGGGATTAATTTGACCCAGAAAGGCCTAATCAGAGAGATGTCCACCAGTCCTGAGCTATTGTCAGACTTCAAAAAACAATGTGGAAGAGCAAGAGTTAAGATGAGAATGAGCTCAGAGAGGTTTCCTGAAGCCAGCATTATCATGCTGACGATGGTGAGATTCATGGTGAGATTCATCGGTGACAGAATTCAACATTGTTGAGGATTGACACACCCAGAAGACTTAGCAGTGACACAGTAAGCAGGCAGTAGGAGAGGAACACAATATTTTGGTCAATTTTTATGAAGGGTCTGTTGGATGATATGTGCTATGTCTTATTGATAAAGGTCAGGCTAGACTAAGGAATAGTGCAAATATGTGCTAACTCAAACCCTCTTCAGAAGGTGGAAGCAACCCAAGTGTCCACTGACAGATAAAGGAATAAACAAAATGTGGTATACACACAAAATGGAATATTATTCAGCCTTAATAGGGAAGGAAATTCTGACACATGCTACAAAATGGATGACCCTTGAAGATATTACACTAAGGAAATGAGCCAGTCCCCAAAAGACAAATACTGTATGATTCCACTTATATAAGGTATCTAGAGTAGTCAAATTTATAGAAACAGAAAGTAGAAAGGTGGTTACCAGGGTCTAGGGGAGGGAGAAATAGGGAGTTGTTGTTTGGTGGGTATAGAGTTTAAGTTTTATCAAAAGAAAGAGCTCTGGAGATTGGTTGCACAGCAATGCAAATATACTTAGCACTATTGAACTATACATTTCAAAATTGTTAAGATGGTAAATTTTATGTTATGTGCATTTTACCACACACATTTTTTTTAAAAAGTTATAAAATTGTACACTATATATATGTGTAGTTTATTATATGTTGGTTATACCTCAATAAAATTATCTTTAAAGAATCAAACAAAAGATAAAACAACTCCAGATGGCCCAGATGAGGTCAACAGGGATGAGCTCATTTTGTCTGCATAACTGGAGAAGGCTGTAGTGCAGCTCCACCTGGGCTGCCTATATTATCTCGGTGTGACTGGACTAATGAGGTTGACTCTGTGAAGAATTTAAAACTAATAATTCTGATTTCCTGAGTTCATGTCCTCATTTTCTCTTACCTATATTTTTTCAATAGCTTCCTAAATTGCTTCCCTAAGTATGCATGCCAATGGATTTGGTGGATAGGAGCCTTCGAAAGAGCAATTTCAGTAGAGGAGGTACAATATAGATTTCAAGACATAATAATAATCATCATCACTTGAATTTATTGAGCTATATTTTTACTTGTCTCTTTTCACCTAACCCTCACAAGAATTCTATAAAATTACATACATTTTACAGATTAAGTCTAGTGGTCAGAGTAGTTAAGTAACTCATCCAAGGTCCCCAGCTATTGTGTCAGATGGGGTCTTGCAGGAGGCAGAATTTCACTCAGATGTTCAAATGAAAGAAATTTTTAATGAATTGGCCACTGCCAGAGGTGTGACACAGTAAGAAAACCAAGAAGGAATGTCAAGACACCCAGAGTCTAATACAAATGAGAAGCCATTATTATTCCTGTATGTGAAGAGGCAAGGGGAGGTCAAAGTCAGATAGCTGTAAAATTAAGACCACATGAGAATGTTTGTAAACTGAGGGAAGAAAGTATTAATATTAGAAAGAGAGGAGTTAAAGAGGGGATAAATAAGGGGGCATATGCTGGAGAAAACAGGCATGGGTGAGATCAACAATGCAATGAAAGAGCATTGGAAAAGGGAAAGAACACATCTTCCTGTGAGTCAAGCAAGAGGACTGGGAGAGGGACGCGGGGAACATTGCTGTTTGTAAAGTTGAAGTTCTCTGTCACCTGAGAGAAAGGAGCCTGGGTTGGTATAGGGACCAGAGAAGAGTTAATACAAGAGCTGTTTTGGTAATTTGAGAGGAACTCAACTGGGGAGGGAAAAATAATCGGGGCCTGGTACTGTGGTCCACACAAACACCCTGGTAACCCAAATCTGCAACATAGTCAGTATTGCTACGAGCAAACACAACCAATCAACTCTTTCATTGATTTCATGCTTTCCTTAAGACAACGTTCTAAGTAACGGGGTTGAAATGCTTAAGAAGCCATTTAAGACACTTTTAGTTCTGGATTTATGACTACTAGTATTCTGAGATACTCTTTCCCCAGAATAACTAGATCCTGAATAGAATGCATTCTTAGCGATATTGCTGATCTCTCCGGAAAGAAAGGAGGTCCTCCAAGCGTCCTCCATTAATTAAAAAAAATTTTTTTCTTTATCCATTCATTTGTTGATGGACACTTAAGTTGATTCCAGATCTTGGCTATTGCAAATAGTGCTGCAGTAAACATGGGAGTGCAGGTGTCTCTGATATACTGATTTCCTTTCTTTTGAATATATATCCAGTAGTGGGATTGCTGGATCATATTATGGTTCTATTTTTAGTGTTTTGAGGAAACTCCATACTGTTCTTCACAGTGGTTGTACTAATTTACGTTCCTACCAACAGTGTCTGAGGGTCCCCTTTCTCCACATCTTTGCCAGCATCTATAATTGCCTGTCTTTTTAATATAAGCCATTTTAACTGGGGTCAGATGATATTGAAATGCAGTTTTGATTTGCATTTCTCTGATGATTAGTGATGTTGAGTATTTTTATATATACCTATTGGCCATTGGTATGAATTCCTTTAAGAAATGTCTATTCAGATATTTTGCCCACTTGTAAATTGGATTATTTGAGGGTTTTGTCTATTGAGTTGTTTGAGTTCCTTATGTATTCTAATTACTAATCCCTTGTCAGATGGATAGTTTGCAAATATTTTCTCTCATTCTGTGAGTTGTCTTCTCACTTTACTGATTGTTTCCTTTGCTGTGCAGAAGCTTTTTAGCTTGATGTGACCCCATTTATCCATTTTTGCTTTGGTTTCCTAGGCTTTTGGAAATGTGGTACATATACATAATGGAATATTATTCAGCCATAAAAAGAATGAAATCCTGTCATTTGCAACAACATGGATGGAAATGGAGGACATTAAGTTAAGTGAAATAAGCCAGGAACAGAAATACAAATATTTACAAATATTTCATATTCTCACCCTCATGTGGGAGCTCAAAAAAAAAAACCTGAACTCATGGACATAGAGAGTAGAATGATGGTTACCAGAGGCTGGGAAGGGTCATAGGTAGGAGATAAATAGGGGATGGTTATTCAGTACAAAAATATAGTTAAATAGAAGGAATAAAATCTAGTGTTCAGTAGCACAATAGGGTGACTACAGTTAACAATAATTTATAGTGTATTTCAAAATAATTAAAGGAGTGAAATTGGAGTGTTCCTAACACAAAGAAATGATAAATACTTGAGGTTATGGATATCCCAATTACTCTGATTTGATTATTACACATTGTATGCTTGTATCAAAATATCACATGCACCCCACAAATGTATACAACTACTATGTATCCATAATAATTAAAAATAAAAAAAATTTAAAAAGTGAGCTATAGCTTTGGCAGCCAGGCAGGATAGGGTTTTCCTGAGGACAAATGACAATAGCCTCACTGATATTGAGCTCAAGATATTGAGCTTGGACTGATGGTAAAACAAAGGAGGCATATAAAGCAATATATAAAATAAAGATTGATAAAATTTAAAGATGAAATTGACAAATATTCCATTAGGTAGATTTTAATACATCTCTCTCAAGTATTATAGGTCACAGATGCCAAAAGAGCATAGTAATGTAGATGATTTGAACACAATTAATGAACTTGATATAATATGTAGATCATACATAGAACTCTGCTCCTCAAGACTAGAGAATCACCTTCTTCTCAACATTCACAAAAATTGATCATAATCTTGTAAAGCAAGCTGCAACAAATTTAAAACTTGGTAATAAAGATCACATTCTCTGACAAGAGTGCCGTTAGGTAAAAGTCAATAATAAAATGATGAAAAATCATCATACTTCTGAAAATTTTAAAACACCCTTCTAAATAAGTTACAGGTCAAAGAACAAATCATATTGGATATTAAATTACTTAGAGCAGAATAATAATGAAAACAATACATATCAAAACTTGTGCAGGCAGCTAAAGCAGAACTGGCAGAGTGATTTATAGCCGTAAGTGTTTATTTTGGAAAAGAAGAAGCCTTAAATGTAATGAGCTTAAGAAATTAGAAACAGAACAAGAGAATACACACAAAGAAAGGAAAGAGATAATGAAGGTAAGAGTAGAAATCAATTAAACAGAAAACAAAGATACAAGAGCGAGGATCAAGAAAGACATAAGTTAAATCTTTGAAAAGGCTAATAAAATTGCTAAATGTCTGGCAATCTTGATAAGGGATAAAAAAGAAATTGCACAATTAAAAAATATTCCATATGGCAGTGATTAAAAAGAAAAGATAACATGAAAATTTTATGCCAACAAATTTGAAAATGGAGATAAAATGGATAAATTCATGGAACTTAAAACTGACTCTAGAAGAAACAGAAAGCATTAATAGTCCTAACCTTGTAAAATAAGTTGAAGCAATATTTAAAACTTTTCCCATAAAGAAAGCAGCATAGCCTACAGTAGTACAGATGAATTCCACCAAATTTTCAAGAAACAGGTCATTCCAATCTTATAGAAGCTCTTCTACAAAATAGAATAAGAAGGAATATTCCCCAATGTATACTATGTGGCCAGGATAATCTTAATACCAAAACCAGACAATGACAATATAAGAAGTAAAACTACAGAAGAAAACCATTTGTGAATGTACACACAAAAATTTTAAATAAAATATTAACAAATTAAATCTTTCATTTTTTAAAAAAAGAGAATACAAGGGGCTTGACTGCAAAGAGGCATGAGGGAATTTTTAGGGTGATAGAAATGATCTATGTATTGTTTGTACATAGAATGCACATATTTGTCAAAATTCATCAAAATGTATACTATAAAACATGAATTTTATTGTTTGTAATTTTTTTTGAGACAGAATCTTGCTCTGTTGCCCAGGCTAGAGTGCAGTGGCCTTATTATAGCTCACTGTAAGCTCAAACTCCTGGGCTCAAGCCATCCTCCTGTCTCAGCCTCCCGAGTAGCTGGGACTACAGGTTATGCACCACCATGCCCAGCTAATTTTTCAATTTTTTATATAGATGGGGTCTCACTCTTGCTCAGGCTAGTCTCAAACTCCTGACCTCAAGCAATCCTCCCATCTTGGTCTCCCAAAGTGCTAGGATTACAGGTATGGGCCACTGCACCCAACCTGTATGTAAATTATTAAATATATCTCAATAAACCTGACTCTTTTTAAAAAGAGACTTTATAGAATTCCACACTCATTTCATGATAAAAATTCTTGGTAAATTATATGGACAAAAGGAAATATTCTTGCCCTAATAAAGACTATCTACCAAAAATTTACATCAAACATCATTCTTAATGAGGAATGTTAGATGCATTACCTTTACAATTAGAATACAAAGATGTCCACTGCTATGGCTTTTATTCAACATCATACTGAAGATTCTAGCTGCGTGGTAAGATAACAAAAAGCAATGAGAAGCATAAGAATAGGAAAAAAAAAGAAACAAAATTGATAATTTCAGATAATAGATTTGTCTATACTCAAAATTCCAAACAATAGAAATAGTAGAATTTTAAAAGGTGACTGGCTGAAAAAGCAAGATAAAAGATATATTTGTATGTCTTTGTGCTGGCAAGAAACACAACAATTTTTAAAGAGGAAATAATTTGTAATGGCAATAAAAAGAGGTGCTTAAGAATAAATATAACAAAAGATGTACAAGACTTGTATGTAGAAATTTTAAAAATTATATTGGAAGAAAGGAGACAAATAAATGGAGAGATTTTCTTAGTTCGTGAATAGAAGTATTCAGTATCATAAATATGTCAAGTATAAGATTTATTTAGAGTAGCTCCAGTGGGCCTAACTTGGTTAGGTAAAAGGAATCTTCAGCAATGCAGATTTTCTTTCAGAGAAAAGAGAACTTTCTAACTATCAAAACCATCCAAAGGCTTAATAGCCTGTTTCTCGCAGAAGTGAGTTCCCATAACTGGAAGTGACCAAGCAGTTCTGGGTATTGTAGGGAGAATTCCAGCACTGGGTGGAAGGCTTCACTAGACGACCACAGATCTTTACCAGCTGTTAAGGTTCAGGGATTCTACACCTACCCCTTACAAAACTCTCAGCCACACTACTGAGGCTACTGTGACATTTAGAAATACATTATTTGTATATCAGATGACTCCAGGAGTTCATCTTTAAGAGCACACTTTCTTCTGGGAGTAGCGAGCTTTCGGCAATTAGCACATAACCCTGACCTAATTTATCAAAGATTGGCAATATACTAGACTTAAAAATCTGGAAGGAAAGAGAAACAAATAAAAACAATGTTACTTTTATTAAAAAAATATGATCATAATAACTATAAAAGAATTTTTATGGCAGGAAAAGTCACCCTTACCCTATTGTCTTAAAACTGGTTTCACTTTGACATAATCCTTTCCTGCATTTGTCCCTCTGCACGCTGGGGCTTTTTGATTTTTTAATATAATGATAATCAGAAATATTTTGATTGGAAGAGGCTGGGGGAATAGGTTTAGGGCCAGCAGGCCTGGCTTTGAGTGTGGGTGGACTATGGCTGAGGGATGTTTGGGCAGAAGAGTCCTAAAAGCCTAGAAGTGAAAGGTGCGGAGGCTGCAGGAGGAAAGGGACTGGCTGGGTTAAGGCACAGAACCCTGCAAAGTACCTGTTTTGAGGTGGTAGAGCTCTACCTCCTGGGTCCTGCCTTAAATAAACAAGCAGATAAAATGGCTGCTCCCTCCTGAGGCACTTTCTGCCTCCTGCCCACTTGCTGCCTCTGATGCCCTTGCACCCTCTCTCCTGCTCTACCTCCTGGAGCTCTCCCTGGAGGGCACCCAGCCAAGTGAACCTCCTTTTATTGCAGTATGCCCAGGCACAATCTCAGTTCCCGATGTTGCTGGCATCAGTTGAACAAACCTCATGAAAATCATAAAGACAAGCACAAACCCTAGATTAACTGTTTTAGATGTTTTCTCTTTCTGAGAACTGGGGCAATCTTCTTCATGCCTCTCTCAGTTAAAGCTATGTGGGGACAAGCAAAAGTCACAGTTTTCAACCTGTTGTTCATCATGATTGTGTAAGAATAGCGTAGGGCCCAGTAGGATCTAGCGAACGTTACCAAGGGTCCAGACACGGTGCTGGGGGAACTGGTCCATTGCTGTTTGGTACAGTGAGGTGGCGGTGTAATCTGCTTAGAGGCCACAGAGTGTCTAGAAAGGCAACAGAAGGGAATTTTGAGACTTGTTTCCTTACCTGAAGATAATGAAACTCATCAGTGTGGTATAGACAGATGCCTCTCACGGACTGGAAGGCCAACCCAGGCCAGGGTTAGATGACCCACAGCCCATGTCAAGGGCATTAGGAAGAGGAAGGAATGGTGCCATAGTGGTGCAACACCAGGAATGCACCTTCCCAGGCAGATTCTGAGTTCTCATGGAGGGCAGCTATCACCTGTGATGCTAGGCTTCTGATAGGGCCTGGAGCCTTGGGCACTGTAGATACCTTGGCATGGCCCACAAGGAAGACAGAGACATACTTTTTTTAAAACCTGTAACTCTCTTTTCAGCATCTGGGCCAATGTATACACTGCTCCTCTGCTTAGAACTCCATCCCTATCCTAGATCCCTTTGCCAGGCTCTGACTCATCTTAAAATGCATCTCAATGTTACTTCTCTAGGAAGCCTTCATGAACCATCAGTCCCCAGTTCGCACAACACCCTGTGCTCTATGACTGTGTCATGTGTTTTTGTCTCTCTCCTACTTAGCCTGAAGGCTCCTTTGAAGTCAGACTGTCTCTTGTTTACTCTGTCCACATAGGAGCTGCCCAACATGCTCTTTAATAAATGAATAAATGAGTGGCATCCTGGGATTCTGAGGAGCAGCAGCAGTCGTAGCAGAGATGTTCTGAAGACAGTACGTCATCAGAAGGGAGCAATGAGACTTCTCCTAGAGACCCCTAGACCAACAGTTCCCACCCAGGTCAAGGATGAGCAAGAGAGTGGGGCCCCAGGATGGCTCAGAGCCCACCATGGTGTTAAAATGTGTACATAGAGCAGTGTAGTAATTCAGAGGCAGCTTCCAGAGCAACGATGATGAAGATCATGTTTTAAGTTATGATGTGGCCTCCACACAGCATTGGGAGGGCCCCCCCAAGGACATCTGAACGCTACAGTGCCTCAGAGATGCTCCTGCAGCAGGACCGGTAGGAGCCCCAGTGGACCTGTATTCTGTTGCCAGATTCAGGGCAGCATCCAAGCAGCCACAGGGATAGTCACTGTGGTGGGGGTGGGGGTGGGCCTTGAAGTAAAGAAGCAATGGGCAGAATCTGGCACATAATTTCGGCAGAGTAAGGAATATATTGTGTTTCAATATATGAGAGACTAGTAGTAGTAGATATTACATCATTATTAATATTATTATTAAACTCCAAATTAAAATGATCCTATCACTACATTTCTGATCTGTATCTTTTATAAAATACAATAAAAATAAATTACTAAAAAATGAAATGAAAAGACAAAATATGACCCCACTTATTATGCAATTGGATATATGGCAATTTCAAATTGCTATAGAAGTTTCTAAATACACTCAATTCCCTTACTTACCTTGTGTGAATTGACAACATATCAGACTAGACACATACAAGGACTACACTTTGAATAGCACTGATATAATCAAACCAATCATCTTCCTGTTTAAGGTATTAAATGCGAACATAGTCAGGTAGAATTAATTGGTATAAACTTTGTAGAGAAAGAACCTACGAATCCAACTTTGAAAAAGGCAATGGACCTTGATTAGTGGAGAAGGAATGACAAGGCATCTTAGCATAATACTTGTCACTTCAAAAACACTCAATAAAGTGAGCTGGATTTGAATCAAGCAGGGAAAAGCAGGCTTTGTTGGTTAAGAAGATAGAGGAGTGTGTTTGCCACTATAAATAGGGCAGTGTTATTGGACTCCCAAGGGAAAGCACATTGAGGGGCTTTGAAATCAGAAAAGATTTGAAACCTGGCCTAGCCACTTAGCAGCTGAGTTGGAGCAATTGTTAACTATTCTGAGCCTCCGTGACTTCATTTATGAAGTCAAAGATAATGCCAACTTTGTAGGATTGTTGTGGGAACTTGAGTCATAGAGGCAAAGTCCCTAGCTCAGTACCTGGCACTCAACAAATGACAGTGATTGTTATGAGAGAGCAGAAAGGGGCAGTGGACAGAATGCCAACCAGCCTAGTGACCAGGCAGACTTGGGTGCCAATTCAGGCTCCACCACTTGTGCGGTATCAGGCTATTTAACCTTGGTGAATCTCAGTTTCTTCACCTATAAAACAGAGACATTAATGTCTATCTTTCAGGTTAAAGCAAGGATTAGAGATTATCAAAATATGTTAAGTGTCTGGCACAAAACAAGTGCTCAAGAAATGGTAGCTATTTTTTCTCATATAGTTTTTTGTATTGATATATAATTCACGTATCATAAAATTCACCCTTTTAAAATGTACAAGTTAGTAGTTCTTAGTCACAAAGTTGTTTGACCATCACCATTATCTAATTTCGGAATAGCTATTGATTTTAACCCATTTAACTCAAAGCCCTAAGGTTGGCCTCTGCCCTCCCATACCCCAAAATCTTCACTGAAGTTTGACAAGGGAGAAATCACACCATACAACACTTTGCAATATTTCTTAACAGTCTCTTTCCAAAGTCTCACACCTTACAGCAGCTGCTCGGATCCGTTCTCTCTCCTCCAGAACTCCAAGTGGGTGGCTCTCCTATTCGCCACCCCAGCTGCTCTGAGAGCTTTTGCAACTCCAGCTTCCTTGTAGTTCCATGTCTTTTCTCACACCAAGTACTGTGTCCCATTGCCTCAGTGTCTTTGGTTTGTTGCTGGCAGTCGTCGCTTCTCTGCGTCGGAGACAGCAAGCTGTTTTTCTGAGATCTGTGCTCCATTCTCATAATAAGAAGGCCTTGCAAGAGCACATTCTTGGCTAGGAGCTAGGAGCTACACTTCCCAACTCCTCTTGCGTCTGGGCAACACCACATGGACTAAGTGGACTAGTCCCCACCACAGGGAAGTGAGCAGAAGTGACGAGTGTCACTTCCAGGCCAAAGTGATTGAGAGGTGACTTTGTCTCCTCTACCTTCACTTTTCTTGTCTGCCAGCCAAAGGCAAAGGACTTGGACAGTCAAGGAAATAGCTGAGCCTCCCAGCGGAAGGAGCTTGGGCCCATGGTCCCTGGGTCATCACGTGGGAGGCCACCCCTGAAGTACCTGGCTGGGATTAATGTGTGCAAGAAACAAAACTACTTTGGAGGATTTGTTTGTTATTGAAGCAAGTTTTGCTTTAACTAGTATGCCTGATTAGCCCACAGAAAACAAAGCCTCTTTTATCCGCAGAAGTCTGCACAGGGAGAATGGTTGTAAATAATTATCCTTTAAATAGATTTTTCTGTCACATTTTTATTACCCTGATTATACATCCCCATTCCATGTAAGACTGGGATTTGCTGGGATGATAGGAAGATGTCTCTGTTGACTACAGATGATACTGAGTTGCTTCTCCAAGCTAGGGGAGTGCTTCTGGGGCAGCTGGTGAGAATCCTTTGCCAGCTGGGCCCATGAATCTGGAAGTCAGAGCAGCTGGCTGGCATGTACCTTCCAGGGAGAAGACATGGGACCTCATGTGGAGAAGACAACAGGAGGCAGGAGCTGCCTCCAGGTAGAAAGGCCTTCACACTGACTCAAGGAGTAACCAAGGCTGCTGAAAGCCAGGAGGGTGGCCTAGAAACTAGCACTGTTGTCTCTGCCTCAGGCTTGAAAAGGCCTCACATTGAGCGTTGGATGGTTACCTGGGCAGTGACTCAGAGAGACAGACAGCGGATGGGGCAGGAGAGAAATGGGGCCCTGACAGGTAAATCTCTGAAAGACCAGCACCTCAAAGGCTATCCATGAAAATCTTGTTCACGTCCACACTCCTGAGGGACATAGCAGCATGGTGGGAATGGGGCACAGCCTCCTCTTCCCTACATACACCCACCATGGCGTGCCTTTTATGACATCTTTTCACCCTCTGAGGCTGCCCTCATGCCCTCTTCATACTTATTTCATCGTAATGTTGGGTGGTAGAAAGGGATATATTGTGTGAGTGGGCAGAGGATTTGCTGAGTTGAGGCTGTTGAGATCTCATCTCCCAATTCTACTCTAGGATTGGATGCTCTAGCTCAGCACCTTGACTTGATTGGTTGGTGGCATCAGGGCTTCCATAAATCTTCATAAACACATTTATTCACTTGTGCATGCACTTGCTCCTTTACCAGACATTTCCTGACGCCTTACTTTGTAAACATCACTGTGCTTGGTGCCCTGGGGCATGGAGGCATGAAGAAGTCATGATCCCTGACCTTGAAGAGGAGAACACAGAGAAAGAGATGAGAGCAACAGCTTGTGATGAAGTCAGTGTCAGAGTCAGTGGCAACAACCCTCTGACATTGTGTCAGGGAGGCCAGGGATATGGTGGGGCCTAAGAGCTGGGGGCCCTTGGATGCTATGGGGACTGTGGTTAAGAAAGACAAAGTCTTTGGCAGTGGCTGCTCTGTCTCCCAGCAGGGCTGGGGTGGAGCTGATTGGCAAAGTATTAAAGTACAATGAGAAGGGGATGCCAGAGTTCAGTTGGCTGCTCCAAAGCACTAGGGAGTGGGCTCTGGCTGACTCCCAACAGAGACAACACCTCTCTCCTTAAACTTGGCTGGGACAGTCCCAGAAAACAGTAGAAAAGCTTCCTTGAAGACAGGCACTTAGGCTCAATTTCAGTAGTCAGGTCTGGCTCTCTCCCCTTTCTGCTGCTTTTGCCCTCAGCTCAGTGGCTTTGGTCCAGCAGGGCAGGTGGAACACTGGTCAGACATGCCCAGACCTCTTCTGTCAGAGAAACCTCCATGGTGTCACATGAGAGGAGGCCGCACACCTTTCTCTGGTGTTAGAGCACGCACCTGTTGTGTATGTGTTGGGTACAGTGGGGAGTTCTGCCAATAAGCGGGAATCCTCTGGCAGAGGTGATGGGTTTTCAGGCCACTACTACCTTTTCCCTTTTTCCTCAGAAAGGAGATCAAGAGGACCATGTTTCCCATAGCCCAGTGGGAAGGCAGAACCAGTCTGAAACCCACCCGAGATCTAATCCTGGGGCAGCTGTGGGGTCAGATAGTCCCAAGGTTAGGGTAAAGCTCACAGCCACACAGGGGAAACATCTAGTGTTTCTTCCCTACACAGAAAGGGAGACTGGGAAGATGGAGTGGAGGAGCAAAATCCCAAATCCATGTAGTCTCCCCAGGTGGTCTTGCACGCAGGCTTGAAGTACCCTGGTCTCTTGCCCTGACATGTTCCAAACCTTTGAGACAGGCTATGTGGGGAGCAGCCTTTGTCCCACACCTTAGATTAAGACAGGTATTTTTCCCATCTCAACTGACCCTCTGAGCATGGTTCTAGTGTTTCCCTTAGTCTGCCCCCAAGACCAGAGATTACAGAGCATGCCACCTAAATATTTGTGCCACAGGGACTCAGATATTCCAACAGGGAGCCAAGAACCTAAGGCTCACTGACAAGATGTCTGTGATCAAACTCCTTTTCATCCTGCCCAGGTCTAAACAGACAGAGTTTTTATGTGCCCTGTGACAAAACAATTCTTCCCCAGTGTCTAGTCTCTGCTGTGTGAGATATTTCCTTAGGGTACTTATTAAATGATGCTGTTGGGAGACAGAATTGCCTGGGTCTCCATTCCGGGCCATCCAGGGATTGGCTCTCAGTTTTGCTGGGTTGGGAACTTAATTCCACGAGTTCCTCAGAGATAAGCAGGCTATAGGGAGCTGATTCTCTAAATAAGAGCCTGATTGACAACTGAATACAGACTTATCAACGCAGAGTATCAGGTGGAATGATCGGTGCCTGGCCTTTCCTCGGAGCGCTCCTGAGGATAATCCTCCTTGGGATGCTGAAAGGTGAAGGAGATATGCTTGAAACAAACAAGAGTAGAGCAAAGCTTTAAGAATGTTCTTGTTCTTAAGGCTGTTTCATCATTTTAGAGTACCTGGATGAACAACTGCCCTTCTGCACTCTGGAGATGTTTCTGGATAAAATGTTCTGGTTCTCAGAATTTGAGGACTCCCACCCTGGCCCAGTACTTGAGGAGCACAACCAGTTTTGTGTAAGTTCATGCAGACCATCTCCATCTGTGATGCCAGCATTGCCTCAGACACAACAGGGTACAACTAGGAGCATGACAGCTTCCTTTATAAGCTAGGGCTTCCCAAGTTTTTGTACGTCATGCACTCATACCGCAGCAATATTTGTATGAACTGATAAAGGTACTCCAGCCGGTCTAGGCCCTGTTCTGCCACCCTGAAGTCTGAGGGAAAAATCCCCACACATCTGTGACTCATTGTGGCCCATCAGTGGGCCTTGGCACATCTGTTGGAAAGCTCTGGCACGTACCATGATCTTCTGCACTAGATTTGGAAGTATTTAGTAGAGATGGTAAGTACTCTAGTCTCATCAGCAACACACCTTCTTTTAGGATCTGGTTCTTTTGATGTTGCATCTTGGAATTTTTTTGTCTTCACTTTCAGCAGGTGAAGTTTTCTGACCCTGCCCCCCAAATCTGGAATGCTTTCTTTAGAGAATACTTTCATATTCTGTCCAGATCCCAACTGCAGGGCTGATGCACCCAGCCCCCCACTGCTGATGGCTCACAGCTGTGTCCCTTCCTAGGCAGTGCCCTTGGCAGGGAACTGCCTGGCCCTAGATTAAGGCCCCTCCCAGGGCTGGCTCATAGTCAATGACTGGCTAATGTAGGGACACAAAAGTCAGCCCCCTTTGATTTAGTTGGAGATAATGCTAAAGGCTCATCTCAGCTTCAGTGCTCCCTGTAGAATTGGCTGAGGCTTCAGTTATAACATATCAAGGGTAACTTTCTCCCTCTCACCAGGCCTTATAGGTGTACCTCTGGAAGCTTACCCAACAAACCTCCTGCATGCAATTCTCTGTCCCAAACCTGCTTCTAGGGAACCCAACCCAAGCCACACCTTCTTCGAGGTCTTTTGAGCATTTTATACACTTAGTGTCATATACATCTAATGGTATAAAATGACCAGATTTATATAAACACAGAGTCAACTATTAAGAGTTAATGGGATAGTGAACAGCTAGAACTTCTGGGAAAGACAATAATTCAAAAGAAAAATCTGAGTTTTCCTGTGGGAGGGAGGAAGAACCCAGAGAGAAGAAAATGTTACCTGTCCTCTATGTTTTCTAGGGCAAGTCACTTTCTCTCTCTGGCCTTTACTTTCCTCATCCATCATATGATCAGGTGGATACCTAATTCCTCTACTCAGACTTTCTGTGGTTCCACATTTCTTTTTCTCTAAGGCAATGGTTCTCAAAGTTGAGTGTGCATCAAAACCTCTTTAACAGCTTTTTAAAGCACGTATTTTTGGGCCCCACCCCCAGAGCTTCTCATTTAGTAGGTCAGGGGTGGGGCCCTAGAATTTGCATCTTTAACAGGTTCTAGGTGATGCAGACGGCAATGCTGTTGGTCTTGAGGTCCACACTTTGAGAACCATAGTTCTAATGGTATCTAAGGATTGTTTGTTCTCTCTAATGGAAGAAGGACCATTTCAGGAATTATAACAGCTGTGGTATTATTACTCAGGTGACTTTAAAGAGTTAATTCAGCTTCTTTATTTGCTTAGTGAGAAACTCCCTGTTAAGGAAAGTGTTCCCAGCCCAGTTGAGGCCTATCTAAAGCTAAATCTTATGTGAAAAAAGGTCACTTTTTCCAGAGGAGGCTGTAAAGATCATAAACCAAATAGATTTTAATTCATGACAAGCTCCTCAAAGCAGAAGAAGGGAGGGAGGGAAGAAACTTTCTTTTGGAGAGAGTCCTTCTTGAAGACTTCTGCCACCTGAACATGATCTGGGGTGCTGACAGTGCCTGATACTGGGCCTCACTTATATGCAAGATCCAGCTGCCAGCCCCCAGGGATTCAGGGGAAAATGCTATAGCCTTCCGAGGCATGCTCATTGCCAGCAAGAGTCATCCGCCCACGTAGGGCTGCGCTGCTGGAAGCACTCTCCCTTCTCTGGCCTGGGGCCTCGCCACCCAGTGTGTTTTTACTGGACATTGCTGAGGTCTTGAGAGCCCAGGCGTCGGGGCACTCCTTCTTAAGAGTGTAGTGTCTGGGATGCTGAACCCAGGCCTGCCAGTTCCCATGCTCGCCTCCAGCCCATGACGTAGCCCTGCTGGTTTTGCCTATTCTCACCAAGTGTAGGGTTGAATAATGCTCTGGACTGTCCTCTGGAAACACTTGGGCACTCCATGGGATGAGGAAAACCTCCATTAAATCTTCCCCTTTGTCCCAAAGGCGGTTTACCCATCTTTAAAGCATCAGAGGAACTCAGGACTCGAGAGACCTTGAAAGACCATCCAGTACAGCTATTTCTCTTTAATAATCATAAAGTCCTATTCATAATAATGATGTTAACATTTTATAGTTTGTGAAGTTTATGAAGTGCTTTCATATATATTACATTTTCCCTCACATGCTACATTGAATCTGTTAGAAAGCTCTGTTAACTCTTCCTCAGAAATATGTCCTGGTGCTCTGTCCACTTCTCATCTTTTCTGCTACAACCCTAGCCACCATCATCTCTTACTTGGACACAGCTCCAGCCTCCAAACATACTTCTTGTTTTGTACTCTGGCTTCCCCATTCTTAGTCCACTCAGGCTTCCATAACAAAATACCATACTCTGCTGGCTTATAAACAACAGAAATTTGTTTCTCACAGTTCTGGAGGCTGGAAAGTCCAAGATCAAGGCACCAGCAGAAACAGTGTCTCATTTCCTGGTTCATAGATGGCACCTTCTCTCTGTGTCCTCACATGGTAGAAGAGCAAGGCAGCTCTCTGAGACCTCTTTTATAACGGTTTTTTGTTTTGTTTTTTTGTCTTCATTTTCAGCAGGTGAATTTTTCTGACCCTGCCCCCTCAAATCTGGAATGCTTTCTGTAGAGAATACTTTCATATTCTGTCCAGATCCCCATGGCAGGGCTGATGTACCCATGCCCCTGCTGCTGATGGCTCACAGCTATGTCCCTTCCTAGGCAGTACCCTTGGCAGAGAACTGCCTGGCCCCTCCCATGGTTGGCTCACAGCCAACTGGCTAATGTAGGGACACAATGGTTGGCCCCTTAGCTCTAGTCAGAGGTAATGCTGAAGGCTTGTTTCAGCCCCAGCTCCAGTAGTGCCCTTGGCTTAAGACCTCCTAAAGGCCCCACCTCCTAATACCATCACACTGGGGGTTCGGGTTTCCATATGAGTTTTGAGGGGACACAGACATTCAGGCCATAATACCCCATTTTTCATACGGCAACCAGAAAGATCTTTTAAAAATATAAATCAGTGGTGATTGCAAAACATTGTGAATGTACTAAATGTCCCTGAAATGTTTAGTTTAAAATGGTTAATTTCATGTTATGTGAATTTCACCTCAATTTAAAATGTCTATATCTATTTATCTACCTGGAGAAGGAGAGGGAGAGAGAGACAGAGACCCCATGTCATGTCCTTACACAAAACCCTTCAATGGTTTCCCATTGCACTTAGAATAAAATCCGAATTCTTTACCATGAGAATACTAGGCCTATCTGATGTAGCCCTTGCAACTTACCTACCTCATCTCCTATCGCTCTTTATCTCACCTGCTCTGTTTGCAGGCACACTGACTCCCTCTCTGCCCAGGCACACTGAGCTCATTCCCAACTAAGAACCTTTACATTCCCTGTCTGTAATATGCTTCATCCAGATCCACACAATTCAAAGAAGCTCCCACCCAGCCACCATCAGTACCCCATTCTATTTTATTCACATCATTACCTAATATTGCCTGCTTTCTCTACTTATTGTCTGACTCCCTCCCCTTAAGAATATTTGTTCCCTAACAGACCTCCTCTGTCTCTTTTGAGGCATCCCCAGGGCCTAGAACAGTGCCTGACTCACAGTAGGTGTATTAAGTTTTCCTAGAAGAAGAGAACAGAAAGGATGTGTGAATATATAGCTGTCCCTCAGTATCCATGGGGGATTGGTTCCAGGACCTCCCTCAGAAACCAAAACCCATGGATGCTCAAGTCCCTAACATAAAATAGCATAGTATCTACATATAACCTACACACATTCTCCCATATATTTTAAATCATCCTTAGATTACTTATAATACCTAATACAATGTAAATGGTATGTAAATAGTCATTATACTGTATTGTTTAGGGGATAATGACAAGGAAAAAAAGTCAGTACATGTTCAGTAGAGATGAAACTTTTTTGAATATTTTTGATATTTTGATCTATAGTTGTTTTAATGCACAGATGTGGAACCCATGCATACTAACAGCTGACTGTACATAGAAAGAGATTTATTATAAGGAATTGGCTCATGAAATGTGGCTGGAAAGTCCAAAATCTGCAATGTGGGCTGGCATGCTGGAGACCCAGGAGAATCGATGGTGTATTCTAGTCTGAAGGCCAGCAGGCAGAGACCAGGGAGCTGATGACAGTCTGCTGAATAATTCCCTCTTGCTTGAGAGGCTGGTCTTTTTGGTTCTATTCAGGCCTTCTACTGACTGGATGAGACTCACCACATTATAGAGGGCAATCTGCTTACTCAGAGTTTATTGATTTAAATGTTAATTTCATCCAAAAATGCCCTTTCATCCAAAAATTTTAAGTTGACACATAAAATTAACCATCGTAGTAGGCATTCTATAATTGTTTGTTAATTGAATTATCTAATTTAATACTTGGAAATCCCATGAAGTAGGGATTACTAGCCCAACTTTGCAGGTGTCTCTGGAGCAAGGAAGTGAGCTGATTCATTTAAGAATATACAGCTGGAAAGTGGCAAAGGCGATGTCAAACCCAGAGCTTGCTTTCACCGTCTGCAGTATACTTTGTACACACACCACCTCATCTGCTATGCCAAGGAGGACCGCATCCTGAGCAATCGGGCTCTTTGGAGAGCAAAATCCTCTCAACTCTGCTCTGGAAGTTCTTCCTTACACCCACAAAAACCTTCCTGCTAGGTCAGTGGGCAAGAAAAGTTAAGAGTCTGAGGGAACAGTTGTGATGCTCTTCCTTAGGACTCTAAGCCTTTTTGGGTTTTTTTGTATGTCTTTTGTCCCATACTCTCTGCTTCAACCAAGTCAATCAACAACACATGCAAGAAAAAACCAACCACATTTTCACTCTAGTTCACTATTTGTTAAAATAGCTACCATTTATCAGACACTTACTATATGTCAGGTACCTCCTAAAGAGTAGATATTATTAACTCCATTTTGCAGTTGAGAAAATGGAAGTTAAGTGGGTATGTATTATAATTTTCCAAGGTCACAATTTGTAAGTAGCAAGGCAGGTTCAAATCTAGTCTGACTCCAAAATTATAGTCTTTATACTTTACTACAGGTCCTCTTAACAGAAGTCAAATCTGTGACTCTGTAGTATATCTATTCATTCTACCCAAACTGCCTCCCCATTCCTTTCCATTTCTTTGCCAAAATGAAGCAGTATAATGTAGCGGATAGACCATAGGTCCTGGATAGAAAAGCCCAGCGCCCTTCCAGACTGTTTGAACAAGTCATTTGGTCTATTCTTCCACAGTTTATTCACTAAGAAAAAAGTATCATCACTCAGATTAAAAGAGAAGATGTCTGTGGATGCTCTCTGAGGACTTGAAAGCACAGTATCTGTTAGCTGACATTATTATAACTTTCTAAATCTGAAGTAAAAACTTGCAGCAATCCTTTTCTGATTAATAAATAAACCCATTAAATTACTCACTTACTTTATTTGCCTTGAGCATTAGCAGGTAATTATGCATTCATTTTCAAATAAATTTGGTGTTTGCTCTATCTCCTCAAATGGACTGTTCAGCAAGGCAGGGATTGAATGTTCCATTTCTTTTGTATACTCTTATCATGCCCAATGCAGGATCTTTATTTAACAGGAGGTCAGTAAGTCCAGGTTGAAGGACTGACTCAAGAATAAGAAATTGTGGGAAAAGTCAAGAAGTCGTTTTGCTCATGGGGTATAAGACATTTTATGAAGATAAGTCTGGTGAATCCAGAAAGAGTAAATTAAGTTGGGAAGGGAGCTATGTCCCTAAGTGGATTAGCAAGGAAAAATGGGGATGTTGAGAGGGGTAAAGTCCTTTAATCCCACTACTTACACACTTTGAGAGGATGGGTATTGGGCTCTTTCTGTTTTAGAGCTGGCAAGATGCAGGATAAAAATTACTAAACCAGGAGTCAAAATCTTGGGCTGCATTCTAACATTTGCAAGTCATTTAACATCCTTAAGTCAGTTTTAAAATTTGGAACATGATAGTGCTGCATTAGATTGTTGTAAAGTTATTAGTTCCAGCTCAAAAATGTTGTGATATGTCAGACAAGAGGCTAACTTCTTAACCTAAAAAGACCTCATACAAATCAACAAAGTAACTCAACAGAGAGGGTGAAGGATATAAGCAGACAGTTTATAGAAATGAAAATATGGACAACTTTTAAACACAAAGAGTAATGCAAATTAAAACTACAAAGAAATTCAATGTTTTCAACTATCAGACTGGAAACGATCAAAGATTTCCATAATACATTGTGTAGCTGAGAGTCTGAAGAAGCCAGCACTCTCAAAAATTAGTGGAAGTGTCAAGCCAGCAATGCTTTATTAAAAAAAAAAGATAGTGGAAGCATATATTGGACTATCCTCTTGGGGAAACAATTGGTGATTACTATTAAAATTAAAAGTTCAGGATCAGGACAAAAATGGCTGACTAGACACAGGTAGTATGTACCCCCAGGCATCCAAATTATCCCTGAAAGAAGAAGTCAAATTATCCCTGTTTGCTGATGATATAATCTTATATCTAGAAAACCCTAAAGACTATACCTCAAAAGTCTTAGATTTGATAAATGAACTCATTAAAGTTGCAGGATACAAAATCAACATACAGAAATCAGTAGCATTTGTATACACTAATAATGGTCTAGCTGAGAACCAAATCAAGAGGGCAATCCCATTTACAATAGCTGCAAACAAAACACAACAAAACTCTAGGAATGTATTTAACCAAGGAGGTGAAAGATCTCTACAAGGAAAACTACAAAACACTGATGAAAGAAACTGTAGATAACACAAACAAACAGAAAAATATTCCATGCTCATGGGTTGGAAGAATTAATATCATTAAAATGACCATATTACCTAAAGCAATTTACAGGTTCAATGCAATCCGTATCAAAATACCAGTGTTATTTTTCACAGAATTAGAAAAAACAATTCTAACATTCATATGGAACCAAAAAAGAGCCTGAATAGCCAAAGCAATCTTGAGCAAAAAGAACGAAGCTGGAGGTATCACATTGCCTGACTTCAAATTATGCTACAAGGGTATAGTAACCAAAACAGCACATACTGGCATAAAAAGAGAGACAAAGATCAATGGAACAGAATAGAGAACCCAGAAATAAAGCCACATACTTACAGCCAACTGATCTTTGGCAAAGTGACAAGAACATACACTGGGGAAAGGGTACCCTTCTCAGTAAATGGTGCTGGGGAAATTGGATTGCTATATGCAGAAGAATGAAACTGGATCCCTATCTCACACCATACACAAAAACCAACTCAAGATGGATTAAAGACTTGAATGTAAGACTTAAACTATAAAAATACTAGAAGAAAACCTAGGGAAAACTCTTCTAGACATTAATCTGAGCAAAGAATTCATGACTAAGACCTTAAAAGCATAGGCAACAAAAACAAAAATAGACAAATGGGATGTAATTAAACTACACAGCTTCTGTACAGCAAAAGAAATAATCAATAGAGTGAACAGACAACCTGCAGAATGGGAGAAAATATTTGCAAAACATAAATCTGACAGGGGACTAATATCCAGATTTTACAAGGAACTCAAAAAACTCAACAACAACAAAACACCCAAATAACCCCATTAAAAAGTGGGCTAAGGACATGACATTTTTCAAAAGAGGACAAATGGCCAATAAGCATATGAAAAAATGTTCTACATTACTAATCATCACAGAAATACAAATTAAAGCCACAATGAGATATCATCTTACACCACTCAGAATGGCTATTACTAAAAAGACAAAAAATAACAGATGTTGGTAAAGACACAGAGAAAAGGAACTCTTATACACTGTTGGTGGGAATGTAAATTAGTACAACCTCTATGGAAAACAGTATGGAAATTTCTCAAAGAACTAAAAATAGAACTATCACATGATCCAGAAATCCCATTATTGGGTATCTACCCAAAGGAAAAGAAATCAATATATAAAAGATACCTGCACGCATATGTTTACTGTAGCACTATTCACAATAGCAAAGTTATGGAAGCAACTTAACTGTCCATCAATGGATGATTGGATAAAGAAAATGTGGTATATATACACAATTCAGCCACAAAAAATAATGAAATCATGTTTTTTGCAGCAACATGGATGGAACTGGAGGCCTTTATCTTAAGTGAAACAACTCAGACATAGAAAGAAAAATACCACATGTTCTCACTTTTAATTGTGAGTTAAATAATATGAATGCATGGAAGCAGAGTGTGGAACGATGAACAATGTAGACTCAGAGGTGTGTGGGGGGTGGGAGGAGGGTGGATCACTCGAGATTGCTTGGTGAGTACAATGTGCATTGCTCCAGTGATGGATGCACCAAAGGCCCTGGCTTCACCACAATGCAATATATCAATGCAGCAAAATTGCACTTGTACCTCATGAATATATACAAACAAAAATTAAATGGAAAAAAATTAAAAGTTCACACACCCTTTGATGTGGCATCTGCACTCCCAGGTATTGATCCTACAGGTATACTCACACACGAGAAACAACCTATGTGAAAGGGCATTTACTGCAGTACTGTTTATAGTATCAAGAGATTTAAAGTAACCTAAATATCCATTGATACATTGTTGTTTAAATAAATTATGATACACCATATTTCCATGCAATGCAATGATAGCAATCTTTAAAAAGAATGAGACATCTCTGTATGTTCTAATGGACAGATCTTCCAGATATATTATTTAATGAAAAAAGCAAGGGCAGGACAGTGTGTATAGTTAGTATCATTTGAGTCACTAAACACAAAGTATATGTATACATGTATATTATTTAACGTGCTTGTTACTTTTTACTTAGAAATGCTTTAAAACTTATAAAAAATTGTAAAAATAAAAACAGTATAAAGAACACCTATATACTTCTTGCCCAGATTCACCCATTATTATCACTTTACCCCATTTGCTTAATCATTTGAATAAATATAATTTCAATCTCTCTGGAAGCTACCACAAGAAACTTGTAACAACCGCTGCCTCCAGAGAGAGAACTGAGTGACTGGAGGCAGAGGAGAAGACTTACTTTTTACTTTATGCCCTCCTAAACCTTTTGAATTTTGTATTATTTACAAAATAAAATAAATTAATTAAAAATTATATATGCATCTCTGCAAAAATTCTAGGATCTGTACCTTTAGAGAAAAGATCACTATTCTAGTGAAGGAAGTTAGGTATAAAGAAAGTAAGGACAAAAAAGAAAGTCAAGAGATAGCCAAGATTGACCAAATAGTGATGAGAGATAGTTTCTCTTTATAGAAGTGTTCCAGCTCATAAAGAAAGAATGACATTAGTTTTTCAGCGTTTGCAGCTCCTAATGTATCAAAGGATCTAGGAAACTGTCAATAATAGCTGTTAATACCAAAAAAGACATTTATATTTACATGGCCCCTGATGGAAGTATATACCACTGCCTGTGAAGGATTCATGCCAAAATAACCGACCCTGAGTTGGATCAGCTTCTAGACCTATTTATTAATTAAAGAATATACAAGGGTCAGAGGAACATGTTAAATAGCATTGCCTATCCATAGGCAATTGTCACAAATGTAGAAAAGTATCTAAGCTCAAGCACACGCGAAATTAGAATTAGAAGGGGCTTTAACTGTAAATATGGATGAGATTTTAATTGATAAAATATAATACATGATTTTATGCTAATAATTTAAAAAACCTCAGTAAAATAGATGATTTCCTTGGGAAATATAGATAACCAAAATTCACCCAAGAATTATAGAAAAACTGATGACTAACTCTAAAAACAGTGTCTGGGCTCTGGTAGGGTGCCAACCCTGGCCCTTCTGCCCCCAGATCATTCTGTACCTCTCTCCTGCTAGGCATTATTCTTGGGACTCTGGCCTTTGCAGGCTGTGCTTCCCAGGCTCCTGCATCAGCTTCTGGTAGAGTCAGGCAGTGGGAGGTACCAGTAGGAGGCTGGAGATTGAGGGAGGGGAGAAGCTGTGTTTTTTGCCCCATTCTATTTTGCCTCTGGCCGGTCTCCCACACGCGTCACCTCTCTTTGTAGTTTCAGCTTCTAGTCACACCAACATGGTTAATGACTTTGACTTTGGACTCCAGTAACACGGCCACCTCCCCTTGTTCCTTTCAGGTTAGGAGTGGGAGTTGTTTTTTGCTATTGTATATTTCTTTTGGTTGGCTTTTCAGTTCCTTCCATCACCTGTGTAATTAATTCCCTACATTAAATTCCATCTTTTAAAATACTCTGAGTGGTTTCTGTTTTCTTGATTGGACACTGACTGATAAAGATGGCTTTGCAGGTTAAGTATTTCAAACTTCTAAAGAATATATAATTTCCCAGGTTCATACTTTTCAAAGCATAGAAAAGAGACTCTCTGGTCTCTACTTATGAGATTAGCATAATTTGATATAAACCTGTAAACATGGCAAAAGAAAACTATAAATGAGGCATAAGAATGGTTTTCATTTGGTCACCTGATTTTTGACAAAGGTGCCACTGCAATTCAGTGCAAGAAAGGCTGGTCTTTCCAATAGATGGTGTTGGGTCAATTGGAGTCCATTGAAATGAAAAGGAATATTGATTCTCTACTTCATACCATACAAAAAAAATTATGATAATTTAGATTTGAAAATTAAAGCAATAAAGCTTCTAGAAAAAAACACATAGCAAAATATCTTCATGATTTTAGGTAGATTAAAAAATTTTAAACAAAATATAAAAAGCACTAAATAAGAGAAAAGCTTAATAAATTGGACTTCATTAAAATTAAGAACTATTCAACAAAAGACAATGAAATGAAAAGGCAAGCCACAGACTGGGAGAAGATTTTTAGAAGATATGTAGTTTGTACAAAAAAGGACTCAAATTCAGAATATATAAAGATCTACATGTCAAAAAGAATTCAATCAAAAAGGGAAAAGACTTGAAATAGGCACTGAACAAAAGAGTATATTCAAATGACTGATAAGCATACGAAAAGGTAGTTAATATGATTAGACATCAGAAAAATACAAATGAAAATCACAATGTGACACCATTGCACTACAACCAAATGGTTAAAATTAAAGGCACTAAGACCAATTGTTGTTAAATATATGGTACACAATTAGAATTCTCACATATTGCTGATAGGGGTGTAAAATGGTTCAACCACTTTAGAAAATTGTACAGTAGGTTTTTAATTTTTAACAGCTTTGAGGTTAAAATTGCACATTTTTAGTGTATACAATTTGATAAGTTTTAATGTATGTATACACCCATGAAACCATTACCATGCCAAGAAAATGAACATGTCCACTATTCCCAGGTGTTTCCTCATGCCTTTTGGAATCCATCCTTTCATCTCTATTCCCCACCACCCCATCCCCAGGCAACCAGTAATCTACTTTCTACAACTATGGGTTAGTTTGCATTTTCTAGAATTTTGTATATGTGGAATCACATAGTATGTACTCCTTTTTGTCTAGCTTCTTTTACTCAAACAATTATTTTGAGACTCACCCATTTGTGGACATCAGTAGTTTGTTTTTATTTTTATTTTGCTGATTAGTATTCCATTGTATGGGTATACATTAATTTGTTTATCCATTTACTGATAAACATTTGAGTTGTTCCAAGTTCTTTGCTATTACAAATAAAGCTGCTACGAACATCAGTGTACAAGTCTTTGTGCAGACACATGCTTTATTTTCTCTTGGGTAAATACCTGGAATGGACTGGCTGAGTCAAAGGTAGGTATATGTGTAACTTTTGAAGAAATGTGTGGCAATTTTCAATAAAGCTAAACATACTTATGCTTTATGACCCAGCAAGTCTACCCTTGGGTATATTCCCAAGAGAAAGGAATACATATGTCCACTGAAAGACATGTATGAGAATGTTCATAGTAGCTTTATTCATAATAGCCAAAAATTGAACACATGTCCAAATGTCCATCAATGGTAGCCAGGGATCCCCCACCACTGTGGTGTTCCTGAGTTGCCTCAGGCCAGCAGGGGGTACTCCGTTGTTCAGAAAATCTGACCATTGTAATCACTCCATTACATATATCAATTGCCTGAACTCTCTCTCCTTTCATTGTCCTTGCCTGTCAAACCCCAATAGTCATAAATCCATATTTTGCCTACTCCCTGCCAACACCTGAGCAGCCAAATGTGAGTGAAGAAAATTATGCAACCTTGTGACTGGTCTCCCTGTGGTTCTCAATCAGGAATGGTTCAGTTCCCTAGGAGATGTTTGCAAATGGGGCAGAGAACATTTCTGATCAACACAATGACTGAGGGGTACCACCAAGGGTCAGGGATGCTAAATGACAAA
This sequence comes from Daubentonia madagascariensis, assembly GCA_023783475.1. NCBI lineage: Eukaryota > Metazoa > Chordata > Mammalia > Primates > Daubentoniidae > Daubentonia > Daubentonia madagascariensis. The sequence continues at coordinate 2,218,854 of JAKFHU010000913.1, read as the reverse complement.
AACATGCTTGCCCAAAACCCCAATAGCATCGCCACTAAAAAACACTACTTGACCACAAACCTCAGGTGATCAGTGCTGTCCATAATCATATTATCGTTCCCTTGTCAATTCCCTTTCCCATTGTCCTATACAAATTTTATCTCTTTTCTCTTCACACCTCCAATGCCTTTTCCTCCTCCTCATTTTCATCTGTAAACCATATTTCTTATTCAATAGAAAAAAAGGGAAAGATGAGAAGAAAAATTCCACATGCTCCTGGTATCTACAAATCTACCTACATCTATACCCATATACTCAGTATCCCTTACTGTCACCGTGGGTAAACTGTCCAGGCTATTTTCTAAGTTTTCTATTTGTATACCGGAGTCCGTCCCCCATCACCTACTCAATAACTTCCCTCCTACAATCACTGCATCATCAATTTCCCCCTCTGCTCTATTATTTCCATCAGGAGATAGGCAAAAATACTCCCATAAGCCCCAAATACTCTCCCCTGATGTTTCCCTCCACATTCTAGAAGGTGGTAATTTGTAGGAAGTCAGATGACCTGGCTCTGCCACCATCTCACCAATGACCTTGGATGGATGGCCTCTGTACATCTCAGTTTTCACATGTATAAAATAAAAAGATGATACTAATTTTTCAGGTCCCTTCTATGATTAACTTTTGACATCTAGACACGTTGCTTCACAATGTACATATCTGGCAAGGCATAGAGCAAAGCTAGGTGGTGTCAGAAAGATGTCAGGCTAAGCACCACAGGGAGTGCAGGAATGCTTAAGGCACATAGTTCCCCACCTGCGGGAACATCCAGGTCCAAGACAGGAACAAAGTGACTCTTTCACAAGGAAGGTCTAGGATAAGGGCCTTAAATAGGGATCATGTTCAGAGCAGAGGGAGATCAATGGGGTTAGAAAAATGGGGACGGCTTCATGGAGGATAGTATTTATGATAGGACTTAAAGGATATTCAAAAGAACAGTATAAATTCAAAGAAACGGAGACGGTCTGGTAAGATTCAGACTGATTTGTTTTGAGGTAAAGGAAAGGAGAGCAGTGTGGGAAGGATGTAAGGCTGCAAAATTAGGCTGGGGTCATATTGTTGACACCTCCAAGGTCAGGATAAAAAGCTTGTTTTCTTTACCCGTAATGTGAAAATTAGCACTGGGCAAACTAAAGCTGATGGAAACAAATATGTGTTGCAATACATCTTTAGTCCCATAGTCCTACATTCAATACAAAATTGTGTAATTAAGGGTTTCCTGTCTCTAATAGAGTGAATGAGGATGAAATAAACAGAAAATCATCTCTCTGATTTACCTGGTCAAAATGCATCTGGATTCACAAGCAAATGAGGCATATGGAAAAAAAATGCATCTGGAAATTATCAAAAGAGAATAAATAACCTTAAAGTATTATTGTACTATATATATATATTTTTTTTTTTTTCTCTGACTGTAACACATTAAATTCTGAAACCTACTCTGAATTCTGAAACCATATCAAGTAAATTCTTTTCCAGGTTACCAGAGTAAAATGTCTATTTCTTATTTCATCTTGATGCAGGTATTTGAGTGGTGGCCAACACAAGTCCTGTCATAGGAGGGACAAGTGTTAATGATAGGAAAAACGCTCAGTTCTAAGATCAAGTATACATTCCCATGTAATTAGTAGCACATTCTAAAGCCCAACTTTAAACACTTCAATGCCTAAAAACCAATGGGCCCTTTAACATTGGTACTAGTTGTGTGGGAGCCTGAAAGCCTGAATTTCCACTGATCCCACAACAAATTCACAGGGTATCCCTCACTATGAATTGGCAAATTGGAGGCCTGGAGACTTCCTTGCCAAGTTTAAATCCTAACCCTGCCACTGTGTGACCCTGGGCCTTAATTCTCTCTGTGCCTCAATGTCCTCATCTGTAAAGTGGAGATAATAAAAGTTCTAGTCTCACAGGATTGTTGTGAGAATCAAATGTGTTCATACATTTAGAGTGATGCCTGGCGCATGGGTAGGGATTATAAGTACTGGCTATGACTCTTCACCTGACCACACTTGACAGCCTCTCTTTGAGGTTATTACTGCTGACTGATGATTTGAAAGACAAAAGGTGGGAATACAGTTTCAGTAAATTCAAAGGATTGTCAAGCAGAATTTAAGATGCTCAGAAATGTGACCTTATACCTCTACTACTTCTCCCAGACTCACTGGTGTTTATCTGATGATCCCAGACCCCTGGGAAGGAAGAGAGTTCTGTCAGAATTTCTTCTCTGCGGTGGTCTTTGTCACCCTCTGATACAACATGTTCTTCAGGAAAACTCCCCCCATCACCCGCCACGTAATCTGTTTCTATCTGCCTTCTTCAGTTTCTTGTTAGTTCCTTTTCCCCTTCTGTTTTCTTTGGTTGGCTCATTGACACCTTTTTTTTTTCTTCATTCCTTTGTAGTCCATTTTTCAAGTGTTCTTATTTGTATAAGGACGACAGGTCAAACGTGCCAAAGGTCAAAGCCTGAGAACTAGGGTTAGAACATCAGTTTCTCTTGTAAGAAGTTGAGAAAAGAGTATAGAGCCTCTTGGTTTACCCAGCAGGAGAAAGTGCTGTTGGGAACCATGTAGTGGGGTGGCCTCAGGAGATTTCTGTCAGCAGAATTTCCTGTAGAAAATATGGTGAACATTCATTTCCTGTTATTGTGTGCCTTCCTCACACATGGAGTTAAGATAGTTAAAAATCTAACTATAGTGTGACATAGGAATGCTCTTAGATATGTTAAAAAATTTACTCAAGTGCAACATACTTCCAAATATGATTCCTTCTGGAAAATCTTTGCAAGATCACACCTCACTAGAACCATGACCAAAGGCATCCTATGTACAGTGATTACCATGTAGCCTCCCTGGAATAGCCTCCAATGCAAATAAAGTTCTAGCCTCCTCAAATGCTCACTTGGAACTGTCATACCACCTATGCAAAATTCTTATTTGAAAAGTATTCTAACTATAAGACAAAAAAGTACAGTATAACATTTCTGTCTGTAGGTCACCCAGAATATTATGCACTGAGCAAAGGTCAGGACTAACTATTCTCTGCTGCAATGTGTTTGTTTTCAACTCTTCACAGCAAAATGAGATTCTTCAAATAAGACAGCAATTATCCGGTATGGAGATGGTCAAATCTCCTGGCCTTTATCTCTGAACACAATGTCCTAGTCTACTACAACTCATTCCATGACATATCTGTTTGAGGAATCCTGACGTTTCTGACACTTCTCTTCCATCTCCCACCTCCAGGATGGTTGCCAACTTGTGTTAACATTGCATGCAACAGGATGTAATCACTGACCAAGAGTCACAGGACTGTGTGAACTGCTTCTGTAGCACTGTGTTCTTTTCAGGAATTTGCCTTGGCAAAGTCCTTGCACTTATGTTAGATTTGGGCTGAGAGAGGCCATTTATAAAAGATATAATTCTGGTAAATCCATAAAATATCCAGGGTTATTTGGTCTTGATTTACAAAGGATGTGATGATGATGATAACTTTACTAGTCAGATATAGTGCTTTATAGCTTACAACTCACCTTCAACTGCATTTTGAGGGGATAAAATACAAGAAAAGAATAAAACCCAGAGATAAAGGTCACATAGGTAAGAAAACTGAGAAGCTGGGGTCTTCTGATTTTAGAGCCCATGTTCTTTCTGTAACACTCTACAAAGGTCAATGCGATAAACAAGAAATCCAAGTAGTAGAAGAAAAAGAATCTTCAACCCTTCAAACATAGCACAATATTAAGGCATTCTTTCTAAATCGGGACAGACACTTTCACTCATCAAAGAATGCATTTTTAGTGAAAATATATCCACCCTTTATATCTTCTTTACAAATAACTCACTCAATACCACAGGACATATTAACTCCTCTCCTGACGAGGGCAAGACAAGGGCGAGATACTGATTTTCTGGCCTTCTCTTCTTCCTACCTTCCCCACCTCCCAGTTGTAAGAAATATCTTTGTAATGCATGGCTTGTTTTTCATGAGAAAATTGATAATTTTCAATATTACATTATAAGGTATACAGTATTAAGTCAAGAAAAACATAAAAATGGGTGTTAAACAGTTAAATGCTACCCATTCCCCCAGCAATAAATAGGCCATTTAAAAAAAGTAATGTAGTCAAGTAATACATATTTATAATGTCATATCAGACATAACTGTAAAGGGCAGGGCTTCCAATTAATGTGAAAATCTAAGGTGGTACTTAGCCTATCAGTGAAAAAAATATGCATTAAGTGCCAGTGTTGTGTCAGCACTGTGGATATGGCAGTTTTCAAAACAGACACTACATAGTTTGCCGTACTAAAGTGCACAATCTAGGTGGGAAGTTGTTGTCTTTCACCAAAACCCACCTGGAAGATTAATAAAACTTCTCTTATTACTGAAGCAATGCAAAAACAGTATTTTGTAGCATAACTCAAGAGCCTATTTCCAGATTTGGAGAAGACTGGCAAGTCTTGCTGCAAGGATTGCCCAAATAGCACATAGGTAGAGAAGTGCTGCAGCAACAGAAAAACAGCTGCTAAAGACTCTGTACTTTGAAGCCTAAACTTGAAGCAACTGCCCACGGGGACAAATAACTCTCTGAAATCAGTTTCTGTGTCACAGGGAGGTCACTGGTCTCTAGCAGACCAGAGAGGTCCCACATCAACCAGGATCACACAGCAGAGGGATGATACAGTCCAGCATGATGAAAGGGAGCAGATCTAAGTAAAATCAAGGCTTGTGTAAACCACATATTAGCCTCCCGATTATAATGTTCTGTGGAAGAGGGAGGGGTGAGCAGAAACAGATCATCATAAATGCAAGTGTGGAGTTGGTGGCTCCCCTTCTGAGCATGAGTATGTGGTCCCAAAACAAGTTCAAAGGGCAGATGTTAGTATTAGGATTACAGAGTACAATATGGGAAATTCTAGACAAGGATGATTCTCAGAATCATATGGAAAGGCAGTTAAATACACAGCAAGAAAGTCTAGAATTGTGGTCTATCCTTGATTAAGCAGCAAGGCTGTATCATCATGCTGTATGTGCACCAATGACTCTTATCTGCTTCCAGACATTGAAATAGCAGATATGGGGAAGCCATAGAGAATTAGATAAACACATGGCATATAAACTGTTACTATTAGATTTCATACTTTTTCCTGCTCAATCCATGATGGTCTGATCGTCATTCTCATCAGAGTGATACAAGCATCTATGATCAAAGTTAGCATCCAAAACAACCTCTTTGCAACACCTGGACTAGGCTTTTTCCAGACTTCTCTTATGAGTGGGGAAGGACTTATTATTATGCTGCCTATCAAGATTCTCATTGGATGGAGGACCAAGTGAAGAGGAGCTTTCAGGTGGCTGATTACATTTTAGTGCAGAAGTTTAGTGCAAGACATTTAAAAAATTTAATATCTCCATCAGGTTATAAGATGCATGAAGCTAAGGACTGTGATCATCTTGTGCAAGACTGTATCCCTAGAGTGCAGTGCATAGTATCTGCTTAAGAAGTATTTTTTGAGCAAACCTGCTCTTCAGTCAGGCAAACACAGTAGTCTGTGTTCAGTTGCTCACAACTACAGTTGACTGTTACTATTTGCAACAGTAATATTCTATAAAGTCACCACAAACACTAAATTAGTAAATACTGAAACATTGCTCCTAGAGGAAATACAGAGTGAGGTTCCTGCAAGCCTCTGGTCATACATTTTCATCCATGGATCAATACATAACCTTATTTTATGTGTGTTTCTGTTTAAAGACACCTTATGTGGCCAGGTGTGGTGGCTCGCACCTATAATCCCAGCACTTTGGGAGGCCGAGGCAGGAGGATCACTTGAGGCCAGGAGTTTGAAACCAGCCTGGGCAACATAGCGAGACCCTGTCTCTTCAAAAAAATTAAAAAAAATTTGCCTGGCGTGGTGGCACGTGACTGTAGTTGCAACTACTTAGGAGGCTTGAGCCCAGGAGTTGTTGGCTGCAGTGAGCTATGATCACGCCACTGCCTTCCAGCCCAGGCAACAGAGACCCTCTCTCTTAAACAAACAAATAAGCAAACATACCTTATTTAACATATATTGTTGATTCATTAACATGGAACTCAACAGCACTATAACTCATACCTGAACAAAGTTTATCTAACACATGTATTTTCTCCGTAAGGCACATCACAGCCTTCTTACACTTAGGAACACCAAACAGCACTTCAACACTATGCTTGGGACCATTTTAAATGGCCAAATCACCAAAAAGAGAACAAAAATGCAAAAAGCATAGCACTAAATAGACCATGAAAAGGAAACTTGTTTACAGTATGAGAGATGAAACAAGAAGGCAGAGCATCACGTTGTTCTACCTCAGTTATTTTGCTGTCCTAAGAAAGACAAAACAGAAACTCTTTGATGTGATTAAGTGGAGTAACGGACCCAAAAGGTAGTTTATGGTTACTTACCATCCACATGCCCAGCAGTTCCCCAAGAAAATGGGGCTTGATCAGGAGCTATTTTTACCTTTGGATGCTTACATAAAGACAGGAGACATTAGGAAGATGACTGTGGAACTAAATAATCAGTAAACTGTAAAATGCTATGTTTGGCAGGTACTACTTGAACCTTACAAAAGGCAAATTTAGAACAAATAGATTATATAAGAAAGAGTAAAAATAAGGAAGAGATGTAACAGGCTATAAATAGCGTCAGAAGTAGTTCAGGGATACTCATAGGTGGCTATTAAGGAAAGGCAGGCAATGTTAGAAAGATTCTTAATAATGTGCCCCCTGAATTTTTTGGATTCTGCTAAGGTGATGTAAAATGCATGTTTCTTCTCTGTTTCCTAGCATGGGAACGGAGAAACGCTGACGATAGTGACCAGGTTTGTGTAGATGAGCTTTACCTGAAGGTAGCTCGGTGGGTTGATAGTAAGCACTGATTGGTGCTCACTCTTTATCCTGTGTGTGTGCAAAGGCCAGGCTGTCAGAAAGGACAGTAACAGCTCTGGCCCCTTAGGCTCCATGGCGCATCTTACTTATTCTGGGTGATTCAGTCTCCACCATTACAAAACTGCACAAAACTCCTCAGCAAGACTGCCTCATCACCTCACAGCCTTCCCACAGGCTTCCCTGCCTTGTTGGCTTAAAGTGTAAGATGACTAGTATCTATCTCCAGGTCTAGTATTTGGTCATTAATGAGGCAATTTGGGACCTGAAACCCAATATTGGCATATATTTACCTTGCCTGGAAAAAACAAAGTATTAAAGGTTGAAACTATGAAGGAAGGTTGCTAACTGAAGGAAAGAGTGCTTGGCTGTCCACAAAAAGGTATTATAACTTAATTCATATGTCTTCTTTGCTCTTATGACTCATCAAGCGTATTCCCAAATCCTGCATGATCAAGTGGTTCTCCTGCTTTAGCTCTCACCTTTTTAGTACCATATGCATAAACACACTTCATTTATTATTTTAACAATTATTTGAGAGACATCGGGGACTGTTCATTGGGTATAATGAAATGAACAAAATAGGAAAGTCTATGTCCTTAGTCATTCATATATACTTACGGTGGTAGATAGGTGTGATACCTAAACTGGTATGGCACTGGCACTGACCAATCAGAAGAGACGATGGCCATAGTCTTGGAGTGGGGTCCTGAAGGGACAGGAGATGTTAACCCTTTAGCTGCTGGATTGTGGGGAGATCCAAGGAATCTGGCAGAAGGAGGGTGGCAAAGGGCACTCAGAGGGCTCACGACACCAGCCACTTATCAACTCACATGGAAGCATTTCAGTATTTTAACAACTGATGTGGCTGAAAATGAGCCCAGTAATAAATGCCATGGAGAAAAATTAAATCACATGACAAGACCAAAGTTTGATAGAGTGACTAGACCCAGAGACACTGAAAGAAAATACTCAGGTTTTAGAATAGAACTTTTTTTGGGGGGGTTACAGTAAAAGAAGGAAAGGGGGCATAGAGTAGTACCTTAATGTTTTCTAAGCAACAGATTTTGTTTTTACACCATATGTGAAAACAAAACCTCCTTAATCTTATTATTTACTTGGACTGAGTCATGATCTCAAGGTCCTGATGTAAGTGACAAGGGCATGAAAACAACAGATGATTTATAGGAGAAAAGAATAAAAATCAGTAACATCTGTATAGTGATCACCCTTTCTCATTGATTTTTACAGGAGGCAATGGGGTAGAAAGTAAAGTTGTAAGCATATGACAAGAAGCAGAGGCAGCAGGAGGTCTCTTCTGAGTAACACACTAGATTCAGACTTGGTTGGCCTTCAGGCAATGAAGAGTGGATGTTTCCTTCACAGCTGTTATTTCTGGAGATAAAAAATTGCATGTTAGTCTTAATAGGCTATGGCTTCTCACTTTCCGTTTTGAAGCAGCTTGGATCCAATCAGAGTCATTTTTTAAGAAATAATTTTTGAGAAGTCGACTTTTAAGGGAATCAAGAGTTTTAAAATGAACTATGAGCAGACTGTAGAGGAAACCTCCCCAACATTTTAGGCCTTGTTTAATGCCCTCAATATGAATATAAGAAAAGGAAAGAAGCAAGACATCTAAATATTCTGTTTCCATGCCTACAAAAAGAATTCTAATCCATATTATTCAGAGTGTGGTGAATAGCATCTTCTTTCAATAGTCTGCAAATCCTTAATGCAGGGTTTCTCAGTTTGAGATTTGACTTATCTGGAGAGACGGTCCATAACTTTAAAATGTTTCTCAAAGCCATCCCTGACCTAAGAAAGGATTAACAATCATTGGCATAAATGAATGCATTCATTCATTTATTCAACAAGTATTTACTGAGTGCTTACTAGATGACTGGTAGTTGTCTGAGCACTGGGGATATAGTATAGAGTGATGAGTCCAATGAGGTCTCTACTCTCGTGGAGCTTGCATTCAATTGAGAAAGTTGGGAAAGTTTTGGTATTGCAAAGTGGAGCAGGTTTTTTGCCTCCCTGAATCTCCACTTCTTCATCTGTAAAGTGGGAATAGGAGGATTAGAACTAAAATGATTCAAATATCTAGCACAGGGATAGAAATTCAGTGAGTAACAATTATTATTAAACTCCCTTCACCAGGAAGAAGTAGCTATGGGTCAGAGATATATCATTACTCCATTTTTATGGATAAAAGGGTTAAGCTGAAAGGGGTTGCATGAATTGTGTTAGGCAAGGGAGTGATTAACATAGCTGTGCTCTGGGCTAACTAGTTGACAGATTGACTGGCTCTTGATTTCTTTCCTTCACAATGCTTTTCCCTAATTAGGGCTCTGCTGCATTTATGAGCTTTAAAGAATCACTGAATTATTTAAAACATGGGTTGGCAAACTATGGCCCACTGCTTGTTTTTGTATGGCCCTAGAGCTAAGTGTGGTTTTTACATTTTTAAATGGTTGAAAACAAGCAAAGAAAAATAGCATCTTGTTATACTTGAAAATTACTTGAAATTTAAATTCCAGTGTCCATAAATAAAATTTTATTGGAATACAGGTACAATTATTTGTTTATGTATTGTTTATGGTTTCTTTCATGCTACAATAGCATAGTTGAGCAGTTGTGACAAGAGACTGTATGGCCTGCAAGTCATTCGATCCTCACAACAACTCTAAGAAACAAGTACTTTTTACATGGGAAAAAAGTGAAATTCAAAGAGGTTGGGAAATGTGTCTGAAGTCACAAGGCTAGTGAATAGCTGGGCTGCAATTTGAATTGAAGCCTATGCTTCTATCTACTAGACTAATGTTACTAACGGGTAGCCCAGTAGTAAGAAGCTTTGTATAGGTAGGTTTACCCAATCTTCTCTGCCTTTCCAAAATCTATTTCCTGATGTTACCTTATGGCTAGTTTCTTTACTTCTCAAAGATTCTCTTTATTTTCTTCTGTAAAATGGAAAAAATACCTTGCTTGCAAGGTTATTATAAGGACTAGAGATAATATATTTACAATGCCCTACATGTATCAAAATATCACATGTACCCTCAAAATATCACATGTACCCTCAAAATATGTATAACTATTATGTATCAATGAAAATGACCATATATTAGGTCACATAAAACCTCAATAAACTATAAAATATATATATATAAAAATATATTCACATATATATATACACATACACATATTTATAATGCCTGGCATCCTGTAAATGATAGCTACTACTATTTCATGACTATTGTGTAGGAGACGTTTTCCTAAGATGCACGCATAGCAAATCTGCCAAACCAATTCTGGAGGCAGAGGGAGGTGGTAGCTATAAGAGTTGCCAAGACAGTTAAATATGTTCCCTAGCCCCTGAAAGAAGGCCAAGTGAACAGACTGCCAGTTGCTTGTTAGGCAGCTTATAATCCTGGAGAAGGTTTCTGCACCCATGGTGAAGGAAAGGAGCAGCAAATGTTGCTGAAGTTGGGCTAAGGGGTTGACAATCCATCTTAGGAAGTCAGTTCTTAACAGGTGATGGACAGTGCTTGCCTATAGAGAGAGTGTGGGCTCTACAGGAAGAATCAACATCAGCGTGTGGAGAAGAAATGGCTGGCATACAGAAATGGGAGAGGCAGCAGTTGTGAGCTAAGGTAAGTCCAGTAATTGCAAGTTGTACTCTAGAATTCTTTTTTGAGGAAGAAAACTAGAGATTTGAGGTACAGAAAAGTGCTATAACATTACTGTGAATCCACAGGCTGAAGACCAGGGGAAATATCTGCCACCAGGCTAGAAACTGGAGAAATCTTGTAGCAGGTATTTCCCCTGGTCACCAACCTAGGGGTTTCTCTTACATAGGTGAACAAATATTAATTACCTTCCTAGTGTGGGCCAGGCACTGTGCCAAGTGCTGTGAGCATATCTTCTCAACTAATTCTCACAACTACCCTATGAGGTGGATGTTGATATCTACATTTTACAGATATAAAAACAGACTCAGAAAGGTTAAGTCACTCTTAACCTGGAAAAACATTGCTAGTAAGCATCAGAGTTGGGATTTGAATCAAGTTTTCTGACACCTATTCCACTGCCCTTTCAAATACTGCCTAGTTGCCAGCCATGGCTAGTGGCCTATGTGGATATTGATTCATTCAACAAATATTTATGAGACACATCATGAAGAAGGGTCTCAGATTGAGCACTCACTGCAGTAAAACCCAGACAAGGGAGGGAGATGGAGGACCAGAGGGACTGGGGAATGACTGCTAATGAGTATGGGGTTTCCTTTTAGGATATTGAAACTGTTCTAAAAATAGATTGTGGTGCTGGTTATACAACTCTTTGTGTATACTAAAAACCACTAAACTGTACACTTTAAGTGGATGAGTTTTAAGATATGTGAATTATACTCAATAGAACTGCTAAAAAAGGAAAGAGAAAATCAAAATGAATATACCAAAAAAGGATACACTCCATAAGATTAGAATAGAAATAGGCACATGTCATATGAGTCTTTATATTAAAAGAGAATACTGTGAAGGATTATGGCATTATATTACAATTTGATTTTGGTACATGCCACAATAAATTATAAACATAAAAACAAAACAATCAAAAACCCCAGATGCAAAGTGGTCTTACACACCTGAGAACTAAAATCTTGGATTCTTACTTCTTCCCCATTTTCTGTGTAGCTCCCATGGGGGTTATGTTAGGCTCAAAATTAGGTTTGCTAGGACACCTTTTTCCATACTAATAAGATTGATTCAACAAGAAAACGTTGAGCACCTCTTTGTTCTGGTCTTGTACTAAGTGCTATACACTTAGTATAACCATGCAGCATGCCCATGTTTCCTTTTCAAACTTTAAGTTGATTTCTCTATAGATTAAGAAGCGGGGTCTGAATGCATAGGAGTATATACAAAATTTTCACTTAGATGGGAACAGAAAAGAGTTCCCTCTTAATTTGAAAAGTTCCCACTGATTCATATTCCAACCAGCCAATGATATCATTCAACAATTAAGGTTAAATTTAGTGCCTTATTTCTATTTGAACTCAAATGTAAATGGCACAGGATTTACTCTTTTCCTTGAGTAAAAGCTATAAGAATTAAGGTCTTTCAATTTCTTTCTCAGTTTTACAGAATTTGATGAGTCTAAAGGAAACCACCCCAAAACATCAGTAAACACACTTTAATTAAACTGGAATTTTAAAATTATACTTTCAGAGAAAGAGGCAACAGTCAAGTAAGTTGATACTTATTTTAAAGACGCTCTGGGGGAAAAAAAAATAGGTCACGGAATTAGAGAAAAAAAAAAAAAGACACTCCAGAAGTCCCAGATTGTATTTTTAGGGCAGTAGAGATTCAGCCTTATCTCTGATAACCTTCTACACTGACCACATAGGATGCGGAGAAACAGTATGAAAAGGATGAGCCTGAGGCACTGAAAGATCTCGATGTGCTTTGTAAATTCATTATATAAAACAAACACTAATCATAACATACATATATTACACTTACTAAATGAGGCACAAAGATGATACTAAAACACATTTCTAAGAAGGTTGAAAACTAGGTTATTTTCTGGTTACACAAAATTATTTGATATATAAATATCCTGTTTTAACCATTTCAGTTAATCTAGGGTTACAAGGTACGTTATGACTAAAGTCCATCGAGCAGTTGGTGTCTCTCAAGGTTCAGCAAACTAGTAGATTGCTTCTCAGTACATTTTTAAGTTTATAATTTGAAAATTAATTGACTGAAGTTATGGCTGCTGTCTATATTAGGGCTTATTAGGACAAACACCATTTGCTAACTTTGGAAACGTTTATTTTTCCTGTGCTTACTCATCTTTTAGGAAAAAAGAATAAACCATATGAATAAAAATCCTCCCCACCATTTCAACAGGCTAAAAATCCTTAATACGACAAAAATAAGGGTAAGGGTTGAAAGAGGATGAGTTCAAATAGTTATAGTTCAAAAGTTGTATCCTCTTATAGTTATTTTTAAAAGTACTTGGCATGTGAAGATAGTCAACGCTTACTGTGTCAAGTGTTGTTTCACATTTGTGTACATTTTCTCTAGAGAGATACCCCAATATCCAATTACATGTGTCCCCACTCCCTGCACTCCACCCTCATTTTATACATGAAAAAGTGGAGACAGATTAAGCAATCTGACTAACATCACACTGCTAATAAATGCCAGAGCCAAGATTACAAAGACTCAGACCTTGATCTGGATGCAAACTCCCTGTAGCACCTTGATAAAATGCAAAGTCTGATTCTGTAGTTATGGGGTCTGAGACTGCATTCCTATCAGTCAGTGTTCCTGATCCCCAGACCTTACTTTAACTAGCAAGATGTTCCAAGATTTAATGAAGAATGACCCTCCATCCACTTGGGTTTAGAGTATAGGCATGCAGTTTAATTGTGCTTCACTTTATTGCACTTAGCAAACTACTGTGCTTTTTACAAACTGAAGGTATGTGACGACCCTGAGTCAAGCAAGTCTATTGGTGCCATTTTTCTAACAGCATGTGCTCACTTTATGTCTCTGTGTCACATTTTGGTGATTCTCATATTTCAAACTTTTTCATTATAACTGTTATTGTGACCTATGATCAGTGATCTTTGATGTTACTATTGTAATTGTCTTGGGTGCCACAAACTGTGCCAAAAATAAGATGGTGAACTTAATCAATAAATGTTATGTGCTGTGACTACTCCGCTGACGGGTTGTTCCCCCTTCTCTCTGTCTCTTTTTAAGCTTCCCTATTCCCTGAGACACAACAATATTGAAATTAGGCCAATTAATAACCCCACAATTGGCCTTGAAGTGTTCAACTGAAAGGAAGAGTCATACATCTTTCACTTTAAATCAAAAGCTAGAAATGATTACGCTTAGGGAGGAAGGCATATGGAAAGCCAATATAAGCTAAAAGCTAGGCCTCTTGCCCCCAACAGTTAGCTAGGTTGTGAATGCAAAGGAAATTAAAAGTGCTACTCCAGTGAACTCACCAATGATTAGAAAGTGAAACAGTCTTACTGCAGATATGGAGAAAGTTTTAGCGGTCTGAATAGAAGATTAAACCAGTTACAACATTCTCTTAAGCCAAAGCCTAATCCAGAGCAAGGCCCTAACTCTCTTCAATTCTCTGGAGGCTGAGAGAGGTGAGAAAGCTGCAGAAGAAAAGCTTGAAGCTAGCATGACATTTAAGATTCATGAGATTTAAGGAGAGAGGCCATCTCCATAACATAAAATAAAAGGTGAAGCACCAAGTGCTGACGTAGAAGCTGCATCCAGAAGCTTCTGCATCACGTAGAAGTGATCCAGAAGATCTAGCTAAGATATGTGGCTACACTAAACAACAGATTTTTCAATGTAGATGAAATACTAGAATTAGAAGTGCAGCCTGAAGATGTGCCTGAACTGTTGCAATCTTATGACAAAACTTTTAACGCATGAGGAGCTGCTTCTGATGGATGAGCAAAGAAAGTGGTTTCTGGAGATGGAATCTACTGGTGAAGATGCTCTGAACATTGTTGAAATGACAACAAAGGACTTAGAATATTACATAAACTTAGTTGATAAAGCATAGGCAGGGTTTGAGGACAGATTCCAGTTCTGAAAGAAGTTCTACTGTGAGTAAAATGCCATTAAACAGCATCACATGCTACAGAGAAATCTTTCATGAAAAAAAGGGTCAATTGATGTGGCAAACTTCATTGTCTTATTTTAAGAAATTACCTTAGCCACCCCAACCTTCAGCAACTGCCACCCTGATCAGTCAGCAGCCATCAACATTGAGGCAAGACCCTCCACCAGCAAAAAGATTATAACTAGCTGAAGGCTCAGATGATCGTTAGCATTTTTTAGCAGTAAAGGATTTTTAAATTAAGGTATGTAAATTGTTTTTGAGGCATAATGCTATTGTATACTTAATAGACTACAGTAGAAATGTAACTTTTATATGCACTGGGAAACCAAAAAATTCCTGTGACATGCTTTATTACGGAGGTCTGAAACAGAACCTACAATATATCCAAGCTATGCCTATATATACACATTCAGTGGTAGGGATTCAGGATACTAGGGGCATCGGTTTACACATATGTCCCAAGCTATGCCATGGGATTTTGTTCCAGGCAAAGCTGTGATCATGTGCCATTGACCTTCTCTGTGAAGTGACGTTTGATATATTTCTATTAATAGGTTGGCATTTCTTTCATTACCATTGTAATTTATTTCCACTCAGCTAGAATATCTTTTATAACTCCTATTCTCTTCTCCTGTGCCCACAGACTACATTCTCTAGCCTCCTAGCTTTGCAGTTAGGTGTACCTAAGTGACTGAGTTCTACATAATGGCATATGGATACAAGTCTGCTGTATAAAAACCTTGTGTATAAAAACCTCGTGTGTAAGTCGTCCATGCTCTTTCCCCATCTGCTAGCTTGAAGCAGAAAAGCATGGATCCTTTGGTAGCCACGTGTTGAAGATGGCAGAGCCACAATATTGAAGGAGCTTATACCTCTAAATGAGGACTTGAAGAAGAGCTGCTTGCTCATCAGGAACGTCTCTGTTAGGCTTTATGTGAGAAATACATTTCTATTGTGTTTAAGCCATTATGCATTTCAGATTATTTGTTACAGCAGCTAGCATTACTTTAACTAATATATAGATACTTAGTAGCAATTTGGTGAATGAGTGGAAGTAGAGATTCTCTGTATTGTGATCTTGCTCATTTGATCTAGGAACAAGTTAGAATTTCTGTACTATAAAACTAAATGTCAGAAAAATGGTAAGAATTTACCATTTAGAGAATTTAGTTTCTCCTGCAAGAGCCACCATAATTTTAGTATAAAGCCTATCTTGGCATACTTTTGGCATTTGATAGGGTATTACTGCCAAAGTCTGTGCAGTTTTCTAGGTGGCATAAATTCAGCACGTTAAGATTAGCATTTTCTTAGTGTTATCTGATTGCCAAAGAGGTGGTTTTCAATGCTGCCTTATCGTTCAACTTTGCTGAAAGTAGGAATTTTTATTTAAGGGGCGAGACAGTAAATGGATGTTTGTGTAAAAAAAAATCCCAAATGTTTAAATTAAACTTAATGCTAACCCCCACCCCAAAATATTTTCACAGTCCCTGAATGATGATTGCTAACCTCTGCTGCTAGGTCCTGACCTCTGTTCTTCCCCTGGAACTTGGCTAAGCAAGTGCTACTTAAATAAGAAGTAAATAATAAATTTTTAAGAAGCTCCTTCTTTAGAGGACATAAGAGGGAATGTTAAAGTCAAACAGCTGTGCAAACATAGTTATCAACCAAAGAGCTCAAGCCATAGGTGGCAAGGTCATCCTGAAGGTACCTAGACTCTATTTGGCTATTAGTCCAACCTGCCCTAACCCGCCTGAGCTGCCATTTCTTTACCTGTAAAATAAGAGGGTTTAGTGATTCTCTACTGTTTGAGAATGAATGTCCCCTTTATAATAAATTTTAACACTTACTTTACTATTAGCAATAAAATTCATAGGTGATATAACCCACCTACACACATTTCAAAAAAATCAATGTCATAATTTATAATAAGCATTTCAAAATGTAAATGTCAGACATATCTAAACTAGAAGACAAAATGGTCAAATGCTTTATATACCTACTAACAAAGAGTAAGTTTGGATTTTAAAGAAGCAAAATACCAGAGTCCATTCCATTCAAGTAGTAAAGTTATAAAAAGCAGTCTTATTTGTATTCAGTAAGAGAAAGAGGAAAATAACTTTAACTGAGGTAGGCTCACAATTCAAGTCAAGTAACATACTGCTGAAATGAAGAAAATCAGGAAGACTGGCCCTATCTGCAAATGCGATTCCAGAACAGTTTTCTTGTGCTATGATAATGGGATGAAACAGTCATGAAATATCACAGAAAACATACTGTCTATCTTGATAACCCACACATATGGACAGGCACATATTTACCGAACTTGAAGACCCTGCAGATGCAGAAAAGAGGCTGGATTGGACAAAGAATCAATTTCTACAACATAGACTATTATTATCATGTTACTGTCTAGGATGCGATAAGGGATATATTTTTAAAAATCATCTTAATTAACAAAATTCAGTGACAGTCTCATATTTCATGTGTCTCCACACTTTAATAATTTGTGCAAATATGTTTAAGTAGAGAAAAAATTTAAATTTGATACATACCATCTTGTGTAAATAAATAAATAAATAATTGAATTCCTTTTGCAATTCTCTCCTGGTATTTTCTCCCATCACTCAATTAGAGAAAAAAGCAAAGCAAACAAAAATCCAGCCTACAGTATGCTTATTCATTTTTCAGAACTACAGAATTCATCCTAGAAAACTAGGAAAAAATAGAAAACTGTCTAGAAACTATTTTAAAGGACAATTAGACCAAATTTTTTTAGCTGTTTCACAGATGAAAATAAGAAGTTCGCATTCTATTTCAAAGAACTGACATGGAATAACAGAATAATACTCGTGGGAGAAAAATGCTTCTTCTGTAAAAAAGGTATATTGCAATTCAATGAGAATTTCATGTTATCATTAATTACTGATCATAAATGTGCAAGAGAGTAATAGTGCACAAGTTGAGCTTAACGGTCCTAATAGCCCTTTACTGTACCCACAACCTAGCATGACAGACTTTGAATAAAATTTATATTTATTTTTGACAATTTTAATATCAGCACATCACATAATCATTAAAAGGAAATTCAGCTATTTCCCCCTCTAGAGAAACATCATTAATTTTATAATAAATATTTTTGAGAAAATATAAGATTAAAAAGTTTTTTAAATAAGCAACTTACATTAATGTTCTATTTTGAATTATTTCTTATAAGAGCATGAGCTTTGGAGTCAGACTTGGATTTGAAACCTGAGTCTACCACTCAATATATAATAAAGAATTTAGCAAAGTTCAAGGCACACAGTAAATCCTTAAATGTTTGCTGTTATTTCTAATCAAAGCAGGGGTGGTTGCCATTTATAGACACTTACTATGCATGCTTTATGAATATTATTGCATTTATTCCTCCTAATCATTCAATGAGAATTATTACCCCTATTTAATATATGGAAACACTGAGGTTCAGAAAAGGTTTAGAAACACGCCCAAGGTCTCAACCCAAGGTGCTTTTGTGTCAGAAGCCAAAGCATCAATGCTACTAACTACTCAATTGCTGCTTCTTAAACTGGGGTCCATTAACAATCCTTGTTGAATATGTATGTGTGTTGGAGATAGGATGTGCCTATGAGCTTACTTTAAGAATTAAATGTTTTTCATGTTGATGAAAATTTTAAAATAATTAATATTTGTGTTCTGAATCATCTGGATAACTGCCTTAAAACCAAACATGGCCAGCACATTTCAATGCTAAGGTTTGCGTTTGTATTTATTTCCACATTAACGTCCAGTTCCACTTTAGTTGTGGAAGGTGTGTGGAGAACAGTGCCTGACTTAATAGGGAAATGATGTACTCAGGCTAGATGAAGATCAAGTAACATCATTATGTGCTGAACAAATGAAAGCAATAGTATGAACAGAGAGAAATGGGGGGCGGGAACTGAGTCACCACCTAGCATATGGTAGTGGCGTGTGCACGTTCAACTTAAAAGAACTGTACTACAGCACTCAGTACCATTATCACATTACAAGTGATAATTTCATTTTGGCAAAACACCATCCATATTTAATAAACATTTTAAATTTTATTAGTTTTATAGTTTTGCTTGTATCTAATCCGTAAACTTGTTTTGGTTTTATACTTGTGCAACAGCTATAAGCATAAGGCATTTACACTCAGTTTTATGTTTATCTACATTTAGATAACATTATAAGTAAAAACAGAGGTGCTAAGAGATGTTTCCTTATTAAAAGGGGATGTACATTATTCAGGTTTGAGAAGAACTGGTCTACACTGTCCTACTTAATCTTCGTTACTACCTAGCTCACAGGACTTGGAGGAGGATTAAAAAAGCTAATGAATGTGAGAGTGCCTGGCCCACAGAAGAAATGGCAATGATAGTTCTGTCTCCTTTCCTTGAAACAGAGAAAATCTGGATGCTAAAATATAGTCTAGGCTCTTTTACTCTTCTGGAGACCAGGAATATTGATATCACTTAAGAGCTTTTTAGAAATTGAGAATCCCAGGCACCATTCCAGACCTACTGAATCAGAATCTGCATTTTAACAACATCCCCACTGATATGCACATTAAAGTTTGAGAAGCATTAGTCTAGGTCTCCATAGATAATGTCAACAGTAAAATTCACAACTTTTTTACTACTCTTTAGGTTAACTTTGGTGACTAGAGAAAGGCCTGGTATAAATGGACAAAAAAGAATGTCCCACCCTTGGAGTCTATATAAATATTATCCTTTTATTACTGGTTCTTCATAGGCTGTATTTCCACAGAGTGAGGCCCTCTTTAAAATGGATCTACCTTCTAATTCAGAAAAGCAGAAAATATTTTAAAATGCAAAGTTTTCATAAAAGGTCTCTGAATTTTGAGTAAACGAATTTTAAGATCTGTCAATTAAAACATTTTCAGGTCTCCTTTGCCCAGTAGCAATTAAAATCATTTATATATGCTAAACTCTTAAATATTTTAGCTAACAAGATCTGGTCTAACAAAGTCCTGGCTTAGTTTATGATGATTGTGTGCCTACACTAACAAAACACATTACAAAAAAAAGTGATTGTGTGTACAAAATGTATTAGTTTTACTGTTCAACAAAAATATCAGAGCACATTCAGCAGTTATGATTTTGTTAGTGTAATTCACCTAGAGAATATCTACACTTTTCTTCCTGAAAAATGTATAGAGGCCCTATACATTTAAGGCATGCTATACTTAAAAAGATTTAAAGACGCTATTCTTAGAAGTGTAGAAAATAAAGTTAACAACTAATATTCAAAAAAGATACTAATATCTAAGATGATCTTGATACCATCTAAGGGCTAGTTCAGTAATAATTAAAGCTTAAAGTATGTTATTTATTGCTATATGTTCTTTACATATGGACCAAAGAAGTCACACAAAGAATGTAAAGCAAAGCAGATTACATATGTATGTGTGTATGTATGTATATATGGCTAGGCCTACTAGACAATTCTTACCATTTCTGGGCTTATAAAATGACCTAGATCATAGATTGCTATGGACTGAATGTTTGTGTTCCTTTCCCGCCCAAATCCTTATGTTGAAGCCCTAATTCCCAAAGTAATAGTATTTGGAGGTGGGGCCTTTCAGTGGTAAATATATCATGAGTGTGGAGCCCTCATGAATGGGATTAGTGCCTTTATAAGAAGAGACACGAGAGTGATGATCTCGCTTTGCCAAGTGAGGATACAGTAAGAGGGAAGCCATCTGTAAACCGGGAAGAGGGCCCTCACCAGGAACCGAATTGGCTGGCACCTTGATCTCGGGACTTAGCCTCCAAAACTGTGAGAAACGTCTGTTGTTTAAACCACCCAGTTTACAGTATTTACCCAAAACAACTAAGGCAAAGTAGAACCATCCTTTATGCTTCATGGTCTCAGGCAAGTGCAAACCAAGAGTCAATCATGTGCCATGAGGCTACATTAGTGCCTATACAGCTAAAACACTGGGCTTATAATATGACCTAGGTCATAGATATGCTATGGACTGAATGTTTATGTTCCTTTCCCACCTAGTGTACGTTATGATGATTATAACTTAAGAAAACTACAATCGGAACCTTATCTAACTCTTTTTCCAGGTGTTTACAGGTTATCTTGTACTTCTTTCAGTCCTTAATACAATCAATCCATTGTCCCTGAGACCATATAGTTCTTCTCTATCAAGTACTTTAAATTCTAATAATTCTGTTTATATATTAAGCAATTTAAACTCTATATACATACATAGACAATGTGTCAGGGGAAACACAAAGAGTGATTTTTAGCTCATGCTGAATCCTTCATTTTATCACTTTTCTATTAACTATCACAAAGAAAAGACTAAACCGTTGCCTACAGTTTGAATTGATTAAACAACATCCAAGAAAATAGAAAACAGGAAGAAAATGGCAAGCCATGTTTTTCTACTAGAGTAACTATACTTATCCCTCTTTTAAAAAAAGACATTTTATTCCTTTTAAGACTTCAGAAATTTGATCAAAAATCTACATTCATTTTTTCCTACCAAAAATACTTTAAAAATCCTCTGCTAATTACTCTCAAAATATTATAGATGGATTCCTTTGAAAAGGGAAATGTAAAGCATTAGCCAATGAAATAAAATATATATTAAAAGAAAGAAAGTCTTTAAAATATGAACCACTTGTCCTTAAGAGTCTAATAAAAACTGAGCTTTTTTCAAGAGGTAATTTTTACTATCAAGAAACTTGGATACAGATGAATTAAGAAGACCCCAAATACATGCTGAAGCAAGGAATGTCCTTGTTTTAAAAAATCATATTATGCCTTCCATGAATTAAACAATGAATTAATATTTTGTAACTTATGTCTTCAGCAATTCAAATAGCATTTGGCATGACCAAAGTAGAATTAAGTTAAGGACTCTGTGGTGCTTTGGATTAACATCAGATGCTAGTGGTCATCTCCGCCCAGGCACCCCTGCATCCACCAATATGTCCTTGAAAATGGCATGTATTATTCAGGCTACCCAACCTTTTCACAAAGGCAGATATATACTAATGTTACTTAATCATTTCAATATCACGGTCACTATGTTTCCCCTCTAGGATTTAGTATACTAAAACAACTTCATTACATAACATTTCATAACAGACCATAAAAGCATGGTCTTGGCCCCATACCATTTTTTTTTTTTTTTAAAAACAGGGTCTCTCTCTGTCACCTGGGCTAGAGTGCAGTGGCATCATCATAGCTCACTGTAACCTCAAACTCCTGGGCTCAAGTGATCCTCTTGCCTCAGCCTCCCAAGTAGCGATGACTACAGGTGCGTGCCACCACGCTTGGCTAATTTTGTTTTTTTGTAGAGATGGGGTCTCACTCTTGCTCAGGCTAGTCTTGAAGTCCTAACCTCAAGCAATCCTCCTGCCTCAGCCTACCAAAGTGCTAGGATTACAGGCGTGAGCCACCGTACCCAGTTCCACACCAAATTTAGTTTCACTGAGAAGAGTAGTACCTTTTGTTAGTCACCATTATAGTATAAAATTCAGTTGATTTGTACATAGTTCCATACTGCCTTTATAATCTAGGACATTAATTGTACTAGAATCTCAGCATATGTAGAATCCTGCTTGTGTTACTAAACGTTACTATACTGATATGAATATAGCAAAGGAACATCTTGTCAAAATTATTGCCTATAAGACATTGTATATATAAATTTGTTTCCTTTCAAACGGCAAAGTAGCTTATAGCCTCTATTATCTATACAGGAAAAGGTTCAGGCCAGATGCCAATTCGAGGTAACCACGTCCAGCTTTAACAAAGAAAAGTTGGCTTATTTTTATGGCTGCACCTAGTGAAGAAGATATCTCAAATATGATCTGATGATTGATTGTAGAATATGAAGTTAAAGTTTCAGATTTTTAAGGCTCAAAACTCAAAGGCTTAAAGGAGTACTGTTCGAGAAGAAGCTTAACACCTGACATGTGACTGGCTGCCTGGACCTGATGACCTAGGGAATATAACAGGAAGTCCTTACATGGAAGCATATATTAATATAAAGAATAAGTGGCTTGATGTCTGACACAAAGCAAATGTGTCCAATACATGCAAAAGAACAGAACACTTATCTAAGAAATGTAAAGCCCCTTCTTGCTTATATGGGAAAATACAG
The DNA here is from genome assembly GCA_023783475.1 of Daubentonia madagascariensis. Classification (NCBI taxonomy): domain Eukaryota; kingdom Metazoa; phylum Chordata; class Mammalia; order Primates; family Daubentoniidae; genus Daubentonia; species Daubentonia madagascariensis. The sequence continues at coordinate 2,196,046 of JAKFHU010000913.1, read as the reverse complement.
GACAGGGTTAACACAACCATAGAAGGATTTCCCTATCATAAATGAAGAGCAGTACGTTTCTTTTATATCTAATGAAAAGTTAGTTTGGGCAAAGGGGAATGGGACCCTTGGAATCACTGATCCTGAGCACATTAGAACAGAAGGGTTCTCCTTTTTTTTCTCTGAATTGCCAATGTACATGATGGGGTGAGGAAGACTGGGGGGAGGGTGTAGAATTAAAAGGAATATGAAGACCCCAGATGGAAATGATAATGGCTTGACCTTAATTCCAAGAAGAAATGTTTAAAATGACTAACAGATGCCTTTTGTTAAAGTGTAGGGGTGGGGAAGGGAGGAGCAGGCCAGAAGAAATTGTGGACAAAGCAGGAAGGAGGTCATCAGGGTTGGGATTTTGCACTAACAGCTATTGTCCCCCCAAAAGAAAAATCACTCAAAAGGTGTCAAGGACAAGAGGAGTACCTTGTAGCATTCCCTCATATATATTTATTCTCATTTAAAATCTGAAGACACCCCACCACACAAACTCCTTCAGCATTTTTCAATCGAAGATGTCAAAGCCCTTTCTAAACACTATCCTCATAGTACCTCTGTGAGGTAGGTAGCATAATTCTAATTTTTAATCATAAGCAAGCTAAGGCACAAATAGAGCCTGAGTGGCAAAAGTGGTCTTTTGCCAATTACCAGGTCCCTGGATTTGTTTACTGTAACACACTTCTTCCATATTGATGTAGGCAACTCAAGAGATACTGCTATGAAATGTCCTTTGGGTGGTAGTCCTAAGAGCCAAACAAAATCATTCATGCCTCTGGGAAGACAACACACTCTCTAAAGGCTCACTGATGGAGTCTTGGGAGATGCTCTACACTTAAGGTACGTGCTTGAATAAGGAGACCAAATCACCCATGATTATAGGAAAGAGGCTGAAGATACAGTCTTGTTTCTCCACACTTTTAAGGTTAGAATAGCGGTAATCTTAACAAATTATATAATCCAAGGAACCTTAGTCCTTAAACCTTAGTCTTAACTTGTACATCAAAATTCCAAGTCCTATATTTTACTAATGATTTTGATGTTTTTTATCAGATACATCTCCACATTCTTGGTCCCAGACAATTCTCTTTTATCATAACCAAACTATCTGTATAAAATGTAAATGGTATTAACACCAGAATCTGAAGCAAGCAATGCATCCGGTCAGCATACATTGGTTCTATATATTTTAAGAAACACTTAAGTACACAAAGGCAGCGTGCAATGTTAAAGACATGATGTGAACAATACTGGTGGCTTGTCTGATGGAGAATTCAGTGTCCTTCAGGAAACTGAAGATACTCAAAAGTTGCTCCCCAATTTCTATTAACAATCTAAAAATGAACATTTCCATTTGATACAAATATACAAATTTAAAATGTGTGCAGTTTAGAATGGCCTACCATTTTTAGATTGCTTAAGTGCCAGAAAATATACAGTCAATAAAAAAATACCAGAGAGGTAGGGACAAAAGTCTCTCTGGATCTGTACAGCAAAAATGAATATCACTTCAACAGGTAGCAATTCATGGAAGAAGTGGCATCCTTGGAATCAAGAAGCACTGAAAGATGGCAGGTCACAAATCTGGTGATGGGGGATATGATGTATAGTAAGGCCCATTTTCCTGGGGAAAGAAAAGAAGATAAGAACATTAAGTAATAGGACCAATTTAACTGGGAATGTGAAAGAAGGGGATGTATAGTCAACGGGGTAGCCTGTATGAAATGTCTAGCACTGAGTAGGCCACCGGGTAGTTCCACTGGTGTCAGTGAGACTTGGGGTAAAGTAGGCAGAAGCAACTGGCTGATAATTTTTTTTTAAGAACAATACCACTTATTGAATATTCTATATGACCAACACTGTATAGGCACTTTTTTTCATTATCCCTTTAAATCCTTACATAATGTCATGAAGTAGGTAACATGCTCACTTCACAAAAGAGGAAAATGAGGATCACACAGATTGCAAAATTCACCTAAGGTCACCTACTTAGTAACCAGCAGAGCCTGAGTTTAAAACCAAATCTATCCGAATCTAATGCCCAGATTCTTCTTTGTTAGAATGTGTTGTCTTACTTTGTGCCAAATCTTTATATAGAGCTATGAAACAAAAAAATTATCACCAGGAATTTAATAACTATAACTATTTTGGCAGAAATGAGTATTCTTCATGACATGCCTAAGTGGCAAGCCTTGTCACAATTATAGTTCTCAGGGAATTCAGTTCAAGATCAAGATGGAGAATTAAATGCCAGAACTTAAATGTCAAATGTAAAAAGCAACAAATCAGGCAAATTTTTTGGCCCTCACTTTAGCTAATTTTATCTTAATAAACACAAAAATCAAGACAGTTAACTTTATAGTAGAAAGATACTAGATTAGAATTATGTGACTTAAGATTGAGTTCTCATTTTTAAGGAAAGTATTTCTTTGACAAAGAACTTGTTTTTCAGTAAATCATGAACAGAGAAGGCTTAGCATTAGTGTAATACAATAGTTACAAATGAAGAATGAGAAGTTGGATGAAAATAGCATTGCTTCATGGTATATTTACATTACAGTTATTACATTTAACCTACCCAGTCTTGAACACAGCAGGCAGTTAAATGTTATTTGAGAGACTAAATGAATCAGACGCTCTGCCATTCTCCAGAGCAGAGGCTCCAGAGCAGGAACTGATCCTGGGGCCACAACCAGGGAAACCAGAAGACATCTAGGAAAACTTGCTTTCTGATTATAAAGTTGACCAGGTATCAAAAAATTTAAAAGAAAAATACTTAGGTAGAAACAAATCCTAGGATTGGCTACATTTCTGAAAACTTGAAAAAAATTAATAAAAACTTTTATTTCCTTTTGTATTTTAGAAATCCTTACCAAAATCTGTTTCACTAACCAATCCTGCATCTTCAATATGCATGGAAGCTATGCTTAGAAAAACATGTGCGAAGAGATAAATCTATCCTGAAGTTCATCTGAAAAGTAGTTCACTCTCAAAGAGTTCTATATTCTATTCTACTACCAAATTTTTCTAGGTTTCTCACATCTACATTAAATTGTGATAAACTAAGAGCAAGTCTAATACTCACTGCCATGAAATAGAGCTTCATATATTATTCTCACATTATCCAAGAGACGGTTGAGCAATCAAATATTTTCTCTATTTCTGGAACAATCATAGAAATTTAAAGAACTGTTGCCAGATTAAATTGTATACTCTCTGCTTTGACTATATTTATAAGAATGCTGACTAGCCCCTTTCTGAAATGGTCTCAATATCATTTTTACCTAGATAGATAAAAATTACCTTATAATTAGCTCCAAAGGTCCCTTTTAATCCTATAAAATTTATGTTGCTATTCCAAGTCTTATAAATCCCAGAAAAATAGCTCACTGAAACTTGCTATTACCCAATACCACTTCACTCCTTCACCAAACAAAGAACCTACTATGTGCAAGGCACAATTGAACATGATAATAAACTTAGCCAACTCTACATTCATTTCTTTTCTCCAGTCATATTTTTGATCCTTCCTAACAAAGGAAAATGTTTCCTTACAAGGTAACATACAACCACCTACTGGTATCTCCACCTCAATCCTAATGTGTCACAAAGTGAACACACTCCCTGTCCTTTCCCCCCAATCCCTCAATCCTTTTCCTCCAAATTGTTTCTCTAAGGTAGTGGCAACACCATCCACTAAGTCTCCCGAAGCAGAAACTTTCTTTCTGCTTCATCCCTAGTGGCTACTCAGTCACCAAATGCTGTAGATTTTATTTCCCAACACGTCTATTTCTAAATATCTCTAAAATCTTCAAATCCTTGCCATTATCACTACCACTGCCCTAGCTCTAGTCTCATTTCTCCTCTGGACTTTACTAATTGACTCTTGTCTCCTTCCCTTTAGACTTATTCCTCTCCAGTCATTCTAACAGGAATGCAAGGGCGGTTCTCCCTTGCAGAATGCTCTCCACTGGCTAAAAAGCCAAAGTCCTACAGCATAATTTGTAAAGTTCAATAGCTAGTGATCTGCCCTCTGCCTGCCCCTTCCACATCATCTCCCAATACCTTCTTTAGTTTCTTCCTCATTCTTATACCTCTCTTTGGCTATCTCTTTGGTCTAATATCTCAATTTTAGAAAGCTCTAGTATAGGTACAGAGAAATGATCCAATAAGCCAAGGATTAGACTATAAATTATTCTTTTTTCTTAAGATTGCTTTGCCTATTCGGGCTTTTTTTTGGTTCCAAATGAAGCTTAGAATTATTTTTTCTAAATCTATGAAGTATGATTTTGGTATTGTGATGAGGATTGCATTGCATCTGTAGGTCACTTTGGGCAGTATGGACATTTCAACAATGTTGATTCTACCAATCCATGAGCAAGGGATGTTTTTCCATTTGTTTGTGTCATCTGTGATTTCTTTCATAGTGTTTAGCTCTCCTGTAAGATCTTTTGCTTCTGGTAAGTATATTCGTATTTATTTCTTGCGCTATGTAATGAATGACCATGATTGACTCTTAGCTTGACTGTTATGTGTATAGAATGTTAATGATTTGCGTACATCTTTTGCAACTGAGACTTTGTGAATTTATTTATCAATTCTGGGAGTCTTTTGGTGGAGTCTTTAGGGTTTTCTAGATACAAGATCATATTGTTAGCAAACAGGGATAGTTTGACCTCCTCTTTCTCAATTTGGATACCTTTTATTTCTTTCTCTTGTCTGATTGCTGTGGCTAGGACTTCCAGTACTATGTTGAATAGAAGTGGTGACAGTGGGCACCCTTGTCTTGTTGCAGTTCTTAGGGGGAACTGCAACAATAATTATATTCAGTATGATGCTGGCTGTGGGTCTGTCAGATACACTTTTATAATATTGAGGTATATTCCTCCTATGCCTAGTTTGTTGAGAGCTTTTATCGTAAAAGGGTGCTAGATTTTATCGAATGCTTTTTCTACATCTATTGAGTTGATCACATGCTCTTTGTTTTTGCTTCTGTTTATGTGGTGAATCATGTTTATTGATTTGCATATGTTGAACCATTTTTGCATCCCTGGGATGAAACCCACTTGATCATGGTGAATTATCTTTTTGATATGCTGTTGAATTTGGTTTGTTAGTATTTTTTTCAAGATTATTGCATCTATGTTCATAAGGGAAATTGGTCTGTAGATTTTGTTGTTGTTGTTGTTGTTGTTGTTGTGTCCTTTCCTGGCTTTGGTATCAAGGTGATACTGGCTTTACAGAATGAGTTAGGGAGAATTTCCTCCTTCTCGATGTTACGGAATAATTTCTGTAGGATAGGTACCAGTTCTTCTTTGTAGGTCTGGTAGAATTTGGCTGTGAATTCGTCTGGTCCAGGACTTTTTTTTTGTTGGGAGATTTTTTATTACTGCTTCAATCTCACTGCTTGTTCTTGGTCTGTTCAGGAATGAAATAATGTCTTTTGCAGCAACTGGGATGGAACTGGAGACCATTATCCTAAGCATCTCAGCAATGGAAACACAAGCACCATATGTTCTCAGTAATAAGTGAAAGCTAAATGATGGGTAGGCACAAAGAGATGTAAAGGACATTGGAAACCCAAGATGCGGGGGAGGGATAAAATCTTACCTATTGGGTACAATGAACACTATTCTAGTGACGGGCACACTAAAAGCCCTCACTTAAGCATTACACAAGCTATCCATGTAACAAAAACATTTGTACGCCTTTAATATTATGAAATAAAAAAATAAATTATTCTACTTAATTTTGATTAATCACATTATTATGCCTGTATTTATATAGAAATGTAAGAGAAAGCTAAAATGTCAAAACAAAATCAAGCTTGAATGCAATGGAGTTATAGTTGATATTTAATGAAAGCCTGCTTCATAGGCCCTTAAGTATATACAATATGCTTTGGCTTAAAAACCAATTCTTTGGGTTTTCTAGCAAACACCCAAATTGTATATTTCTACCCCAGAAAATAAATTATAAATCCAGACACTAGCTTTGAATTGTCAATCCAAATTTTTGGCATCAAAATGTTTTTTAATGCCTTTCATATTTCCTGCTATCCTTTTTTTAAGCATTAAAAAGAATGATGTATAGTTCAAAGGAATAACAATGAGGCCATTTTCTACTCCAGCAATCTGCAGTAAATACAAACTAATGTTCTTTTTTCTTTCCCTTATATTTAACAATTTCTGTATCTATGATCCAGGTGCTCCAATTACAAATCCTCTCCACGCAACAGCCAAATATGAAATTTTATTAGCCATTAGATCACATTATACACTTTGTTCTTTTTTAATTTCAAAATTTTATGGGGGCACAAATGTTTAGGTTACATATGTTGCCTTTGCACTGCCCGAGTCAGAGTTACAAGCGTGCCCATCCCAGACAATGTGCACTGTAGACTTTGTTCTTCATATAAGAGGAAAAGAAATCATAGCTAGAAGTGTTAGAGAGGAAATGTGTTGCAGGATTTTTATTTTACTATATATATGTTGTACAATAATTAGGGAAGAATAATTCATTTCAAATTTAATATAACTTTCAAATATATTCCTTGGTTCATGCATAAAGATACATAATTGCAACAGTTAAACAATGAGCTTGATGAGCTTTTGGCTAAGTATGCTACTTTAAAAAAAAAAATTGAGGTGATACTATGAATAAACACAATGGAACAGAATTTTGGTGAAATTCAAGAGTAGTCCTTTGATTAGTGCTTAATAGGTCCATAAATGTATTCACATATAATAAATATACTAATATTATTAGTTGATGCTCTTAAAAACATTATATAAACTTATAGAAAAATGAAACTTTCAGCAGGGTGAAGACTACTAAGATAGGCTACCTGATTTATAATTAATGCTGAAAGTGGACACCAATAGATTCTTCTGGTTTTATTTATGCAGAAGAGTTATGTAACATTCAATCTTAAGAAAATCAGGCAGAGGTATCTGTCTCAAGTGTGGTAGAAAACTCTGACAACACAACAAAGGACTGGCTTCAAACTCACAGCATGAAAATCTCCCAGTGAAACATTTATCTGGAGAAAACACCTTTCTTGGGATAAATCCTTTCCTAAAGTTATTGTAGAAAAACAATGTTAAATGATATTATTAAGTTTACTAGAACACACTAATTTACATTAATAATATCTTGTAATGACAGGATCTTGTGCTCACAAGCACTGCTCTATAGAACAGTTAATATACTACACCAGGTAAGTGAGAACTTCTGATACTTCTTACCCTGGCATCATATTCAAGGACAAAAGGAGGAAAGTCGATCTGTTCTGGTGATATGGCAGAAAATAGCTGGTGGAGGCTGTCCACATGGTGGATTTTGTCCTTCAGTCCTGAGACAGAAAAGGTGGTGAAAAACCATGTTGACACCTGATTAACAGAAGAGAAAAATGATTTAAGCCACTCACCACAGTTAGAAATACAAAAACAATTTTGAAAATTTTTATTAGATTAAAAACTATATTTCAAAATCTTAAAACAACCAGTGTTTTTCAAAGTGCAATTTATAGTTCATCAGTGAGTTGTGCAATTGGTTTAACTGAGTATGAACAACATTAAAAGAAAAAGAAGGAAAAAACCAGGATAACAATTACTAGGGGCTGTAATAAGGATGAGTTTTGTTTCATAAAGCTTTTGTTTCCACTATATGCACATTTGCTCCTACGTGTGTAGTGTGTTGTGATATGTTATATGCCTCTTACTATGGATTGTAGTCAAAACCACTGCATTATTTGGCAGAATAATTGGTGCTCTGGTACACTGAAAATGGTTAATATTTCCAAATTTCACAAACTCAGTTTTTCAAATGAGACTGAAAAGAAAATTTTGCCAATAATTGGGACTTAGATATTTTCAGTTGACATTTGGCATGCAGTCTCTTTCTTGAAGTCAGTCAAAGTGAATCACCTGTAGATGTGGAGACACCTTTGCTCATTTTACTGTATAGTATACAATCCCTCTATAAAAGCTAGTCTGTAAAATTCGTTGTTTCCCCAAAAGGAGAAAATCCTTGATAGCAAACAATACTGACATAAAGTAGGGAAACTTACAAATTATTGCTTATCTATCTAAATTGGCAATCATAAATTAGTCCACATTTATCGACAGCTTATACAACAGTCCTGTGAGGTAGGTATGATACTGTTGCTATTCCCATTTACAGAAGAAGATAACCTATGCATATGAACTTTCAGTGCACTGGCATAATATACTCCAAATGGGTACAAACTGGGGACAGTATAAATACATGCCACTTTGGGTGCCTACTACTGGTATCAATCATTTTGTTAATTTCTCTTTGACACCCTATCATGTTCTTCAGTGGCTGTTCCAAACGTTTAAAATATCCTAGGCCCCTAATACGACATACTTTCCCCATACTTACTTGTGAGAAAAGACAGAACAGAGACAACACTGAACTAAGTTATCTCTATCAAAATCCTATTCAAACTTCCAGACCCAGTACAAGTGTCATTTCTACCTATTTCTCCCTTACAGCTCCAAACAGACTACCCCCTCTATTGAATTCTTATAACCTTACGTTTAAATCTCATTTATAGCACTTATTTCTACTTCCTAGTATTTCAGTTACTTATATTCATTTCTATAATCTCTCTAGTACTTAGCAGATAAATAATCATAGAGTTGTCAAGTATTTGTTAAAGAATGAATGAATGAAGATAAGGCCTATTTTATTCCTGTGGTAAATTTAAACTTAAAAAAAAAAAGAGATAAGGCCTATTTTACAATGACTTTTATGGCTCAGGTCATAGCTTCTGTCAGCTACACTACATGACTGATATAAGGCCTCAAATATTAACATTACCCTCTACACCTCCCCCCTCCCCTTTTACCAAGTTCATTGGGGGTGGGGGAGGCATTTGGCCTTGCTAGAACCAAGTGGGTTAATTTAAATGATCCCTGAATTACATACCAAAATCAGTTTGTTTGTTAAGCAAAATAATAACTACCTAAGGCAAAACATGTTAAATGCAATGAATGGCTCAAAGGAAACATGTGAATACCTATTATATACAATGAGCTGTGCTACTTGGAAAAGTTATAAAATTATGGAGCAAAAAGAGACTATGTAGGGAATTTTTGTGCCACTGTCTCTTACCTCAGGACCTTTCCATGTGCTGCTCTTTTAGCTCTGACACCCCTTCCCTCAATTCTTTGCCTGGCTAATTGTCCTTCAGAAATCAGATCAGAATTTGCCTCATTGAAGAAGCTGTCTTTGACTACCCTCCACCCAAAGCTGGAAAAGGAACTTCCTTCTAAGTGTCCCAACAACACGGTGTTTACTGAAATGACTGAATGATAATTAACATTCTGTATTGTATTATCTCATTCTCTAAATAAAATATAAACTCCCCAATGTAGAGACTGTCTTATTCAATGTCATATTCTTAGGGTCTAACTCAGGGATGGGGAACCTGCGGCCTTAAGGCCACATGTGGCCTTCCAGATCCTTAAGTGTGGCCTTTTGACTGACTCCAAATCTTACAGAACAAATCGTTTTATTTTTATTAATACATTTTTGTTCGTCTTTTGTATTTTTATTTTATTTTTAAAATGAACATATTTTAAATCCCAAAGAATAAAATAAGTTTCAACGAAATAATCCTCCCAGATGGACTGGCACAATTAGAATATTAGTAAGCCGTAGGGCTAAACTGATGGCTGCTATGCTCATGATTTAGTTCAAACTTCCCCCACCTGACTGGCACCACCACCGCATGAGGCTGGTTGGAGAGAGTTTATGGGGGTTGAGTACGCCAGTCTGTTATCAGCTTTTGACAAAGGTGCACTGTTTCTCTCTGAAATGGAATTTGTGAACAGTTGAACAGCTCGACAGTATTTTTTAATTCTGTCTGCTTAACAGCCCATCATGTCAAAGAAAACCAAGAGAATGCTTAAGGAAGAAAACAGATTTTTTAATGAGGATTGGGAATTGCAGTATTATCTTGTTTCTGCGAAAGATAAGATGATTTGCTTGCTATGTGATACTGAAATACCAACATTAAAGAAATTCAATGCTCATCAGCATTATAACACTCATGGGGACCACAAATATTTTAAATTAGAGGGAGAGGTGCAAAAGGTTGTATTGCAGAAATTAAAAGATGAAAAGCAAAAGCAAAGGCAGTTCTTTCCAGCAGCAATAAGACCTGGAAATAATGCCACTGAAGCAACTTATAAAGTAGCTTACCTACTCGGGGAAAAAAGGAAAGCCATTCAGTGACACAGAAATTGTGAAAGAACACATTGTCAAAGTTATAGGATGCTTAGACTCTGATAATGTTTCAAAGTACAAACAACTGCCTCTTTCAAAGAGAACCATAACTGATTAGCAGAATAAATTAGCCTTCAATTTAACAGAACAACTTAATGCAATACTTCAAAAGGAAAATACATATTATTCAATCACTTTGGATAAATCAACTGGTACTACTGACTCAACACAGGTTTTATACTTCATTTGGGTCATAACAGAAGATTTTCTTTGCTACAAAGAGTCACGCACTTTGGGTACTCTTGCAAACAGAACACAGGGAATAGATATCTTCAACAACTTTTAAGACAAATGTTGGGAAGTTGGACTGAATTTGGTAAATTTAGGAAGTATATGTACAAATGGTGCACCTTCCATGACAGGAAAACATGAAGGGTTTATTGCACAGATAAAAAAATTATTAACAGATCCAGATGCTCTCATATCTTTTCATTGTACCTTGCATCAGCAAAATCTCTGTGCTAAAGCTACTATTTTAAGTGACACTTTGCAACAAGTTGTAAGTATTGTTAACTATATTCATGAAAATGCAACACAGCACCCAGTTTTGTAACATGCTAAAGTTGGATGATGAGGTATTCAGTGTGGATTTGCCATATCATTCTAAAGTGCATTGGCTATCGTAGGGACAGTTGTTAGTCAAAATTTTATCTCTGTGAGAACAGATAGTTAAACTCTGTGAAGAATAGAATCAGCAATGTGAATAATTCAAAGAAGATTTGTATAGGAATGCAGCATGTCTACGTGACATGCCAAATCAAAACGACTTGAACATTTCTTTGCAAGGTAAAACTAAGTCTATACATGATATGTGGCAAAAAATCCAAGCATTTAAAAAAAAGCTATCTTTTTTCAAAACACCTCTTCAAAAGGAAATTTTGGATGAACATTTTACCCAATTAGCAAAGGTCGCTGATGAGCAGGATGATGTATGTGAATCACTTGCAGAATACACAGCTACTAAACACCTATTAATTGGAGAATACAATGAAAGGTTCACTGACACTGAGAATCACATCACTCTCAAATTAGCATTTCAGCCTCACCTAGTTGATACCACCAAGCACCTAAAGAACTTCAGATGGAATTGATTGAGCTCTCAGTAGATGATATTTTGAAGTCATTATCTGATGCTAAGAAAGATCCAATTGAAATATGGAAAAATAAAGCAGAATATCTGTGCCTTCAGCAACATGACCGAAAAATGCTTTCTTGCTTTTCCAACCACTTATTGCTGCTAATCTACATTCTCCTACCTAACCCAAATCAAGATGCCCTTAAGGTCACAAATGATTGATACCCATCCAGAGGATGAACTGAAACTGTGGACCTCCATGCTGGAACCAAATAATCAAATGCTTTCCAACAAAAAGCAGACACAACAAAATCATGAAAAGGTTAGTTAAGATTAACAAATAGTTTTCCTTTTTTGAAATTATTAAGTACACAGTAGTTAGATTTTTACAAAATAATGTACATTTTTAAGTTTATCTAATTGAAGTTTCTTGAATGCAGACTTATTTGATTACAGCTAAATTAATGCAGCCTTCCAACATGAAAAGGTTCCCCACTCCTGATCTAACTGATGCTCAACATAAACTAAGGAACTGAGTGTTTGTGGAAAGAATTAATGAATGGATGAATAGGAGTCTGTGGACTTACTTTAACACTATTTAGGGATGGTCTAATATTCCTTCATTCTACAATAAAAATAAATTGTACTTCATTCTGGGCCTCAGTTTCTCTATCTATAAAATGAAGAAGTTAAATGATTTTTAAGGTCCCTCTCAATGAAACAATTCTATGACAGGACTCTTGAATGTGCTGCACCCTACTGACATGGGATGGTGGTGGTAAAGAAAGAAGGCTGAGTTAAGGAAGAAAAGGCAATGATTTTAGGCATACAAGCTTTGAAAGAGAAACAATTTTCTGTTGCATTTTCTCCCATTACATCTTCTACATCTTCCAAAAGTTATCAATAGAAAATTACTTAAAGTAAATAAAAGTGGACACGAGTTTTCTGTTCAGGGAGACCCAAGAGCACTTTCTTCACTTTTTAAAATTTTTTGAATTTCAGTTTTATATAGCTTAACTTTAAATTTTCAATTGTTTATAGGTAAAAAAATACCTTAATTTAGGTAAACTTGTATTACTTAGTATCTATTATATTAAAAAACTGAAGAAAATTAAAGATTTGAAAAAGGATTATTGAGATATTTTGTGAATGCTTGAGATTCTTTCATCCAATTATTCACAAATGCAAAGCCAAGAACACAGGACCACAAAACAATATAAATTAGGAAAACACTGTTTACATACATCACTCAGGTAATCTGCTACAGCCAGAATCTAACAGTGGGTTTAAATTCTACTAGTTTGCATTCTATTAGTAAGCTTCAAAGAAGAAAAAGAAAAAAGAAAAAGAACGGTGATTTATACAAGTAGTCAATTTATTACGATTTTGGGTGGAGTGGCCTAGAAAAGATCTGAGAGGTACGGAAATCAGAAAAGTGTGATTTGATTGTTTTATTTGTGATCTCTTGATTTCATCTCATTATATTGTAATTACAAACACCTGTTTATAGTTTTGATTCAGTATAAATAATGAATTTTATTACACTTGGGTTTTATTCTCTCAGTCCTCTCTCATTTTCCCCATCCCAAAAAATTATGGAGAGGTACTATAATGGCTCTTACACACCTGGTCTTCAGCCTCTGCCCCAATTCCACATTTGCAATGACTCCTAGCTGAAGCAATTCTAGTGGTGTGACAGCCAAGGCCAGTGGCTCTAACTCTGAAATTTCTGGTAATGTCTACCCACCGATGTCACAGAAAGGATAGCTATTTATTGACTTTCTAGTGTGAAGATGGAGGGGCTGAAGTTAGATATTAGCAAATAGTGGCCACATATTTTTGTAAGTCTGGCACACTCTTCCCACAAGTTTGACCTTGTGACAGGGTAAAAAAAAAAATTAGTTTTTTCCATGTTTAAGAAAAAACCATTTTGTTATGAAAATGTTCAAACATTTATTAAAGTTGAAAGAATTTAACAGTGAACACTAGCATAGTCACCACTCAATCATTAACATTGGCCTTACATTTTTTTTATCATATATCTATCCATCCCTCTATCTACCCATCAATCTATCTTACTTTTCTGCTGCATTTCAAAGTAAATTACAGATACCAGTAAACTTTTCCCAAATATAGCATTCATATCTTTAACTAAAATTCAATATTTGTTTAGTTTCTTTGCTATAAAATTTATATTCAATGAAATGCACAGATTTTAAGTGTATACTTGCTGATTAGACAAATGCACACATCTGTATAAGCAAAAACTCCTATTAAAGTAAAAAATATTTTCATCATCCCAGAAAGTTCCCACATATCCCTTTTCCCTCATGCTCCACTTCCAAGAAGCAAACACTGTTTTGAATTTTTTTTCCTACTATGGATTAGTTTACCTGTTCTAGAACCTCGTATAAATGGAATCATACAGTATGACTCTTTTATGTAAGGCTTCTTTCACTCAGCACAATGTTTTTAAGATTCATCCGTGCTGTTATGTGTTATCAGTAGTATATTCCTTTTTACTGTTAAGTAACATTCCATTACAAGAATATACCAGAGTTTAACTATTCATAAACCAATTGACAGACACCTGGGCTGTTTCTAGTCTTTGATTATTATGAATAAAGTGGCTATGAACATTCTTGTGTAAGTCTTTTTGTGTACACATGTTTTCATTTAACTTGGGTAAATACTTAGCAGTGGAATTGTTGGGTCATAAACTAAGGTATATGTTTAGTTTACAAGAAATTGCCGTAACTTTTTGCAAAGTGGTTGTGCAATTTCTCATTTCCACTTACAATGTAGAAGAATTCCAGTTGCTCCATAATGTAGGCATTATTTGTCATTGTCAGTCTTTTTAATTTTAGCCATGTTGGTGGCAGTATAGTAGTATCTCACTGTAGTTTTTCCTTTTTAAGTTTTATTGAGGTATAATTGACATACAATAAACTGCACGTATTTAAAATATACACTTTAAGTTTTGATATATGTATACACCCATAAAACCATCACCACAATCATGAAAATGAACATACCCATCACTCTCAAAGTTTCTCGGGGTCCTCTGTAACCTCTCCTTTCTACCTCTGCTCCCTGTGTACAGGCAACCACTGGTCTGCTTTCTGTAATTATCCATTAGTTTGTATGCCTTAGAATTTTATATAAATGAAATCACATGGTACGTACTTTTTTTGTCTAGTTTCTTTTATTCAGCATAATTATTTTGAGATTCATCATGTTGTTGTATATACCAATAGTTCATTTCTTTTCACTGCTGAGTAGTGTTTTATTGTATGGCTATACTACATACAGTTTGGTTATCAATCCTCCCAGTGATGGGCATTTTGGGTGTTCCTAGTTGTTTGGTATCACAAATAAAGCTGCTGTGAGCATTTGTGTACAAGTCTTTACATGGATATGTTTTGTCTTGGGTAAATACCTAGGAGTGAAATGGTTGTATCACACAGTAGGTATAGGTTTAACTCTTTAAATAAATTGCCAAATTGTTTTCCAAAGTTGCCGTAACGTTTTATATTCTGATCAGCACTATGTGAGAGCTATAGTTCTTCCACATTTTCACCAACATTTGGTATGGTCAGCCTTTTAAATTTTAGACATTCTAATAGGAGTGTAATGATATATCATTATAGTCTAATTTGCATTTTCATAATGACTAATTGGATGTTGAAACTCTTTTCATGTGCTTATTTGACATCTGCATATCTTCTTTGGTGAAATATCTGTGTAACTCTTTTCCTGATTTCTAAATTGAGTTGTTTCCTGGTTACTGATTTTTGAGGTTTCTTTATATGTTCTAGATAACAAGTCCTTTATCAAGACATAGTTAGCACTCAGTAAATGCCAACTAGTAATATCATATTAGTATTGTTGTTATTAGCAATGGTGGTATTGCCTTAGCTGTGTCGACATTTGGAGGGAGGTAGTTACACCCTATCATGTTGTAACTGAGAACATGGGCTCCGGAGACAGTCTGTTGGGTTTCAGACTGAACTCTACTAATTATTGCCCTAACTTTTGCCTTATAATGATTTTTCTCTCAGGTAGCAGCTTGTCTTTTCATTATCTTAACAGTATCTTTTGAAGGGCATAAGTTTTTAATTTTCATAAAGTCCAATTTCTTTTATGGATTGTGCTTTTGGTGTTGTTTCTATGAAATCTTTGCCTAACTCAAGGTCACAAAGATTTTTCTACTATATTTCCTTCTATAAATTTAACAGTTTTAAGTTTTACATTTAGGTCTAATCCATTTTCAGTTAATTTTTGTATATGATGCAAGAAATGAATTAAAGTTTTTTTTTAAATTTTGCATGTGGATATCATTGTTCCAGTATCATTTGTTGAACAGACTATCCTTTTCCACTGAGCTGACTTTGTACCTTTGTCAAAAATCAGTTATTCATATGCAGGAGTCTATTTCTGGATTCTCTATTCTGTTCCAATGATCTGTTTGTCTACCTTTATGCCAATATCTCACTGTCTCCAGTCCTACAGCTTTAGAATAAGCTTTCAAAGCAGGTAGTGTTGGTCGTCCAACTTTGTTCTTTACAAAGTTGTTTGACTATTTTAGATTCCTTATATTTTCATATGGATTCTATAATCTATTAATCAATTTCTACAAAAAAAGCTTGCCAAAATTTTGGTTGGGATTTGAGTTGAATCTATAGATTTAGCAAGAATTGACAACAATATTAAGTCTTCCAACCCACAAAGACAGCATATGTCTCTATTTACTTAGGTCTTCTTTAATTTCTCTCATCAATGCTTTGCAGTATACAAAATTGCAAACTGTACAAGTCTTTCATATCTTTTGTCAGATTTATCCCTAAGTACTTAATATTTGATGTTAGTGTAAATGATATTGCTTTTTAAATTTCAATTTGATTGTCTGTTGATAATATATTTATTCATATTTGAATTTTTTTATAACCTGAAACCTTGATAAAACTCGTTCATTAGTTCTATTAGCTTTTCTGTGGCTACCATATAGGGTTTTCTAAATAGATGATCATGTTATCTGTGAATAAAATTTTTTTATTTACTCCTTCCTAATCTAGATGCCTTTTGTTTCTTTTTCTTGCCGTATCACACTGGCTAGAATTTCCAATGTAATGTTGAACAGAAGTAGTGAGAGAAGATGTCCTTGCAAAGACATACTAAAGACCAAGCTAATCCTTCTGCTTGTCTCCATCAAAGAGAAAGTTCAGTAGCTACTGGATGTACAAAAGATAAACGGATGACGAGATCTGGAGAAAGAGTCAAGCACTATTTCCTTACGTGCTATAAAAAAATTAGTTACCTACTGAGTATAACACAATGGTGGGAAAGTTAATAATATACATTATCTGAGAAGAGCATGTAATCAGAACTTAACTGAACCAAGAGCAGAGAAAGCCCTTTACTTAACAGGCTGTTCATACACTATACTCTTTTTTTTAGCCTGGCTGAGCAGTGTTCCCATACACATTTACTTAGCACTTACTGTGTTATTCCAACACTAAGGGACAAAAGGAAATTTGCAATTTTAAAAGAATTACTTCAAATACTTCATGCAAATTTTAAAGCTGGTATTTGGATGAGAAACTCAGTAATTCTGTAAATAATAAGAAATCCCACAGTGGAAACCATTTTCTCACTGAAGTCTTCATTCATCTCTTAATTATGAAATATAATGAGGAACTTTCAGTATGTATCATACTTAATTTCTACACAGTGCTTTAAAATAATGATTATTCCTATGTCTTTGATGCTTTCCCCTCCACTGGCTCCTACAGCATTAGTCTATCTTGGTTATCCTATGAATTTTTAGATTTCTTCTTCTTGGTCCCCTTCCCTGATCACAGGGATCTGTCTTTAGTTGTCCTTTTTACTCTAAGTCTCAGTGATTTTCTTCATTAATACATTTAAAGAGTCAAAGCTCTATTAACTTGATGGTGACTCTCAAATTTATATCCAATCCATGACCCTTACACCTGACGACACCTGGGAGCACTGGATGACACAGTCTTTCTTCTCACACTTACTCATCTAATACATCACTAAATCTCAGGTTTTTACACCCGAAAAAGTCATCTTTTCTCCAAACCAACTCATATATTCAGATTCTTTTTTGGTTTGTTTTGTTGTTGCCTAGGCCAGTAGTCAGCAAACTTTTGCAAAGGACCATTATACTAAATACTGTAGGCTTCTTATGATAACATTGTAAGAAATTTCACAAGGCACTTGGAGCAGTGCAATATTGGAGGCAGGACAACATGAAAACTAATTAGGTAAAAGATGATGGTAGGACGAACTAAAGTAGAGGCAGAAGGAATAAAGATATAGGCACAGATTTGAGCAATAGTAAGCACACAAAATTGACCCACTGTGGTGAGAGGTGAGGTAGAGAAAGTACTCAAGAACATACCTCTGGTTTCTGCCTTAGGCACTGGGTAGGCAGTGGTCCCATTTACTAAGACAGGGAATACAAAAGCAATTAAGGAATAGATGGGAGTGGGGTGTGGAGGACATGAGCAGTTCTGTTTTAAAATGTTGAACTTTAGGGGCCTGTAAGACAACTACGTGAAGATATCTAATCAGCAGTTCAATATGCAGGCCTAGAGTCTATGAATAGTAATGATGATGATGATGACAGCTAACATTTACTGAGTGCTTGTTATATGTCAGGTAATATTTTATGCATTTTACATACATTAATTCATTTCATCCTTCCAATAATCCTAAAAGGTAGATACTATGATCATTCCCATTTCATAGAGGATGAAATTAAAGCACAGGGAAATTACACAACTTGCCTGAGATGATAAATTGGTGATTGGTAGAGCTCGGATTAGAATCTAGGTCAGGTGAATCTCAAAACCATACTTCTAAATATTAGGCTCCATTGCCTCCACAGACATATATCTGGGGACTACATATATTTTGGAGAGTCGTTGAAGACATGGGAATGAAAAAGGTACAGAACTAAAGATGAGGGCAGAGGGCATGGACACTAACACTCCAAGGATGAGCAGAGAATGAGGGGCCCACATTGGAGACTGAGAAGGAACAGTTAGACAAAGCGTATCAAGGAAGAAGTGACTGACTGTGTTTAAGGATGTAAAGAAAGCAGGTAACATAAAGACAGAAAAGTGTCTACTAGATTTAGTAACAGAGATTAACGGTGATTATGGTGTGAACAGTTTCAGCTGGCATAGCAGGATCAAAACCAGATTGGAGTAATTTAAATTGTACGAGAAATGGAGATGGTCAGCACAGAATATAGATTACACTAAATAATTTTTGGAGGAGAAAGAAGCGGATGGCTTAGCATGTTTAAAAGTTGATATTTAGATCCAGCAAAGTGAGAGAGGAGAAAGGTGCCAACTACTGAAGAGAGGTTCCTGAACAAATGGAAATACACTCTGTAGTTAAGAGTGTAGACTGTGGGATTACAATGCCTAGATTCATGTCCAGCCTTTGCTACTTACTGCTGGTTACCTTGGGAAAGCTCCTTAATATCTCTAAGGATCTATTTCCTTACCTGTAAAATGGAAACAATACTACTATCTACTTCACAGGTATACTGTATGGCTTAAACAAGATAACGCATGGGAATAACTGGCACATAGTAAGTGCTCCAAAAATGTCAGCCAATGTTATTATTATGGGATCCAGAGCACATGTGAGGGACTGCCCTTCACTAAGAAGGAATACATTCTTTATAATAGAGAAAGAGGAGGCAATAATAGATAGCAGTTAGGTTTGGGGTGGGAGCGGGGAAGACAGAGAGCTCTTTACTGATGGTTTCTATTAGAATGTTCTTGGCTGAGAATGAGGCAAGGCCATTTGTTAGAATGAGAAGGAGCTGGTAGGATGGGGCTTGTGAAGAGTGGACAGCCATGCTGGGACACCATCCAGTGAAACATCAAAGGACCTCTTGCAGTGAAAGCCCCATGAGTCTGCTGAAGACTCCAAATTCTTATGGCTCTATGATTTCTCCATCAGTGCTCAGCAATCCAGTTACAGGAGTGAAGAAAACAGAATGATGGATTATCTCAAGTTTAGGTTTTGATAGGCAAGTGTGATGAAAGAGTAAGAGGTCACAGGTTAATTTAAGCATTGACTAGAGTGGCTGAAGTGATAGAATGTGGGTTTTGGGCTGGATAGGGAAGAAAATAAAGGCAAGAAAGATGATATTTTCAGAAAGAGTAAAAGGACCAAGGGACTTGATGTCCTGATAAAGTCAAGATGTAGGATTAGGTACTAGGGATATAATTGTGAGTAAGACAGCTATATTCTAGCCCTCACGGATCTTGTAGGCTAACATATAAGGCAAAAAATTAAACAAGCAATTAGAATAAAAGCATAACAATCATAAAAGACATAGACTCTTAATGGGTACAATGGAGAAGTACCTAGTAGCTGCAGGAATGGTCAGGGAAGGTTTTCTATGGAAAGTAATCATTGAGCTGAGATCTCAAGAACAAACAGGAGTTAGCCATGAGCAGAGGAGGGAAAGTGTATTCTGTACCAACAATATGAGTAAGGCCCAAATGAAGAAAAAGCACAAAGAGGCAAGGACTGAGAGGTTAATGTACAACCAAAACATTAGGACCACAACTTGGGATCACTTAAAAAGGAAGAGCAAACGAAGAAATTAGCAGTCATAATGGCAATAACAAAAATTAGGATGGTCAAATATATCTTAATATTCTGGGTATGAAGCATACTTAAATTCAAGATTTAGCCAAAAGAGAAAAATACTGTACCTTTGAACGAAATGTTGGATGAACAAAATAAACAGCCTTCAAATTCCTTTTGTACCTGATTCAAAAACAAACAAAAAAGGTCAGTATAAGTCATACCTAAAGCCAGTCATCATTATAGACTCTTTGCTTGAATATATAACTATAGTCATAAAGGAAAAAATTTTTTAAAAGCAGCTCTAATTTACATATTGAATTTTAGGTGTCATTTCAAAAACATTTCAGAGAATATTTCATTAAAGTATCTGTTTTATAGGAGATATTAAGTGCTTCTTTTGGCTATGTATAGATCCACCTATAAGTAGAACAAAGTTGACTAAATCTACATTTAACAAACAAAGTTGTTGTGTGTCATTTCTTATATGGTGCTAGAATCTCTGGGATCAGATGTAAGAATTAAACAGTAAAACCATTTAAAATTATGGCAAAAATTAGAAACTAAAGGTTTCAATAGTCATATTTCAACAAATAAATAAAATTTACTATGTCCCAGAAATTGTACAAAGGCTTTCTACTTAAATTCTCATAACAATTCTAAACTGCATACTATTATTGCCTTTATTTAACCCTCACAAAATCACTGAGCTATCAAGTGGTAGAGACAGAAATTAAACCCAGGCAACATGGCTCCAAAAAATACTCTTATCCACTACTCTATTTAGCCTCTTTAGGTGTGCCTGAGATTCTTTTTTAACAGTCCAGTAATCACCATTGGGTCACATGAGGTTAATTGGAAAGGACTTCAGAGAAATAGTACAAACTCTTCATTTCACAGTTGAGGCCTATACCAAGTAAAGAACTGGTTAGTGGTAGAAGCAGAACTACAGTGGAGTAAAGCTACCTTACATATATACAACCTACATTCAGAGCAAGGTAAAAGGTGTCTATTGGGTAATGAAAGCTTTAATATTCCCAATTATGATAAGATTTTATGGGAGGAGTAAGATAGTTAGAAATTTATGGTAATTTTCCTTCTTTGTACCCTAATTGTAGAACGGGCTTTTCAATGTAATCCACACTGTGAAGTTACAAATAACAAAATAGCTAACACAAGGGTAGAGTCCCTTTTTTATTTAGGAAATACATTAATGAGAAAAAGTTTAAAGCATTACATTTGATCTTTGCTACAGCCCAGTATCATATATTTTCTGGTTAAAATTTCTATTATCACTTCAAGGGAAAAATGGTTTAATGAAAAGAATTTTCTAGCTCCAAGCCTGTAGTCTGGGTTCAAGTCCAAATTCTGCATTTACTGTTGTGAGACTTTGGGCAACATACTTCACCTTTCAGAATGTCAATATTCTTCTATCTTTCAAATGTAGATAATATCTCTTCTAACAAACACCATATAAATAGGAGGTAGTATTTTTGTTATTTTATACACAACAATTGGTAATGACCTTAAACCTTTTCCAAGGTGTTTAAAAGTGGGGGAAAGTTTTCATAAGAATTTATATTAATGCAAAGTAAGTATGAGTCAAGGAGGGCTTTTATGATCAAAATATCTAATCTATATATGATAAAAATCTTTGTTATTTGAAATATTCTTTCACAGAATACACAGCAATGGTTTCTATTGCTTAATCTTAAAAAAGAAGTTATTTCCCTTTCATAATTTGCAAAAATAACTAACTTGACATCAACAACATCGTAGAGTTTCTTCAGGAATTCAGAGTCCAGGTGATTATATTCACTGGTCAGTGTGTGAAAATATACTAATACATATTCCTTCACAGCAATATGATCCATTACATGGATAAAATATAAGAGAGCCTAAAAAAAAAAAAAGAGGAGTAAAGATAAAGATCATTTTGCACGGTAGTCTATTTTACAGAGGCCAAGAGAAAGAAAACCCAGAAGAGTAATCTAATCTATGCCCCAGTCATTACAGATGGACATCTCAGACTGATAAGTATCAATTCTCTTTGAAAAGATCTTCAGGAAAGTGAATCATCCCAGTGTTTAATAATTCTCATAAATGCCACAGTACAATTCCTTTCTGTCTTGTTCTAAGTGATGGAGGAGAACAATCAGTCTCTATTCTCTAAAATAACTCTTCATATACTGGAAAGAGTTCTTGGATCAACTACCAGGTTTCCCCTCTCTAGGATAATGATATCAAAATTGTTAAAAGTAAAATTTCTAGACTTAATCATTCTTGAAGTTTCTGCTTGAATTAGACCAAAGTCTTTGTAGTCTCTACTCAGATATAGACTCATGGCTTTCACATAAACAAGAATTACTATAAAAGGATACAATGAGTGGTCCCTTACATGGCTCACTTTGAGGGCTTTCTTGGATCTTTAGAGCTGATCTGAATGAGGATACTGAGAACAGGTTTAGTCAGTAGATGGCAATAGGCCGGGCAGCATTTCTAGGGCTCTGAAAGACTCATATTTAACGTGACCCAGATTGGTTAGAAAAATATTCTATTACAAAATGTTCGAAATTTAAGAGAAACACTAAAAACAAAACAGAGATACAGTATGGGCAGGGCCAGCATGACCCAGGGGTTTAGCTGTAAACAATTAAAAAGAGGTAACAACTGAAGGATTACTATAAAACAGGCTGTTTTCCAATTCCTCCTTAGGTGAGTCCTTGGCATTAACATGACTGGATTAACATGGATTAGGATCCAGCTGCTACCAGAACAGACAGATGAGGACATTAAGAAAAGACATGATCTTTCCACTTGTTACCTGGTTTGGTAACAATAATTACTATTATCTAGCTCAATATTTTATATGAAATGATATATCATGAATATCTAGAACCCCATGCAAGTACACACCAAAATCAAATGCAAGGATTTATGTTTTTATTGGTATAAATCACATTATTTATGATGAGAATGAATGTCACACTGGTTATTAAGAACACAAAACAAATGATTACAAATAAAAACCTACTAATGGTATAATTTTCATCAGTTGAATTTTTCCTCTGTGTGTGTGTATTTTTATTATTTTTTATTATTCTTATCTCTCCTCTTACCAGATTGCTTTTTCATCCTCTTTCTGTCCACTCCTCACTCCCACCCTAGGGTAATTAGCATATTCCTTTTTGGCTTCAAATTCCCCATCTTAACTTAGATTTTTTTCATTATAAAAAGGTACAGTCACATGACAGAAAAATGTGGAAGACAAATTCTCCCCAAAACCATGAAACCATTTTGAAATATTTATTCCATTTTTGTGCTTACAAACAAAACCAACAACAAAAAAATTATAGCCAGTGTAGATACAGTTTAACGCATCACTTTTTCTCCTATTGATATTATTATATTATAAATAATTCTCTATAGTACTCTCCTCTATAACCATAATTTTTAAGGGTCACAGAACATTCTATTTGTTAATATACCATAATTATCTGTTAGGAATTTAAGTTATAACTTATTGCTACAAATGACCCTGTGAGTAACACGCCAGGTTCAGTGTTTTCACAATTTTTTTACTCAAATTCCAGTGACCAAGAATCTGAGAGCTTAGCTGGAAGCAATTATCAGCTTTTGCACAACTATATTTTATCTTATAATTTTATGTAATTTTGCATTTTTAAGTACATTTTTTAGTATGGTTAATAATTATTGATCAGTTATTCTTCTCCTTTGTAGTCAGTTTCTAATAAAACTAATGTTCTAGGAAGATCTGTATATTTATTTTGTGGATTCAATTGTCCCTGGGATGAGTATTTTACTTTGAACAGTTTCAGGGCCTATAGCTATTTCCAAACGTTGGATTATATTCCATATTATAAATTCTTAGGAATGAAATTGCTGGGTCAATGGTTGTGATCACTTTTATAATTTCAATTCATGTTTGATGACAATGATTATTATTTAAAAGTTCAGGCTAATTTTGGTGGTGAAAAAAGATATCTCATTTTAACTGACTTTTTTTGACTGTTAACCAGGTTGAACATTTCTTATTTTTATTTACCAGTTGTAACCATTTTTTCTTTTAAGAATCATCTATTTCTGTTCTTTGCCTCCAAGTGAAGGGATTATGGAATTATGCTATCTTTGGTAAATTACATCTCTGGCTTCTTCTCTCCCTGATAGATACTCAAGCATTAATTTTTCTTTTTTCAAAAAAGAATCTGATTGTACAATTATAATAGAGAATGATTCCAACCAAACACTTGCCAGTTACATCATATCCAAAACAAGCAGCTGTGTTTTTGGAGATCATATTACAGCATTCCAGTATTTTTGTTTCTCTGACAGAGAAAAACCAAACCCCTAACTCAACTGAATATGATACATGCTGCCTCATGGAACCAGGGCTGCTACTCTGCCAGCAATACACAATTCTGCCTTACCTCATATTGTAAGCCCTGATCGCAAATTCATATTCTACCTAGTTTTTAAATCAACATTATTTGGAAAACACAGAGCCTTTTTATGGCTTACCTTGTCCATATCTATTAATGTTACAGGAATGTTTCTTCCAACTACCACCATCACTGTTCGACCACAGTTATCAACACCTACAAACAGGAAATGTAGTCAGCACCCAGAAACTTTATTTCAAGAGTATTATTTTTCCTGGCTCTGACTTTATAAAACTATTCTACACAGTCTTCCATCTTGTATGGTTCCACTAAAAAAAAAATTCTACACAAATTTAAAAGACTGAAAACCAGGAAGTTTCTCAAATTTCACCTTCAGATTTTTATTTATTTGTTTATTTATTTTACTGTGTAGGAAACAATGCTTTTTTTAAAGTTTCATAAGGTTTTGATCTTTGCTCTGACTTTTAAGATAAGACCTCTTCAAGATTTTAAATTGGGAATAGCCAAAGGTAAATCAGGGACAGCCAAAGATCTTTTTATAAATAGCTTCCTGTTTAAGCTCGCTACAACTTTTAACAACATTAGTGTTCCAGGAAAAAATAAATAACACTCAAATCTGAAAATTACTGAAAAGTACAAAAGAGTACTGTCTGAAAAAGAAATAGAATGGAGAGAGAGTGGGAATCTGGGAATTTTTGTTGTCTCCATTATGTATTTAGGTAAGGTTTGAATTTTGTAGTAGCAAACACATGGTACTTTTAAAAGCAGACTTTTTTTAAAAAAAGAAAAAGGACACTAGGAAGAAATGAAGTTGGCCAATGTAGACTGTAAGTTGAAAATTTTATAGGTTGCGTTTTTTTAAGATCTTGATGATGCAAAAAATACCTGCATTAGCAGACATTTTATTCATAGATAGAATGGATGAAACCAGAGAAAAATGAAGTCTCAAACAGCTTGCTGGGTAAGGTCCTTAATTAGTAAAAGAATAAGTTACCATACCCTTAAGCTCACCTGTTTGGTATAAAGCTTTTAGAGAAGCAATATCAGACAGATCCTCAGATCTTGCTTGACATAACCAGCGGTTATAACTGGAGAAATAAAGGACATAATCATTATAGTAAGCCCTTGTAAAGTGAGTTTACAAATCGGTCTGGTTTTTAAGATCTTTCCCTAACCCTAAAGAACTGATGTTTCTATATAACAAAGAAGTTAAAGAGGCATCATACCATGCAGAATCTCTACTACATGTATTAATAATTAATAAAATAAGTGCAAATGAGTTACCAAGGAAGGTGTTCATGACTTAAAAAATCCTTATGATCAAATGAAGACTATACAGATACGCAGCTAAGATACCAAGTACTCAAACTAACATTGTTTTAAAATATTATTATTTTTCTTTACTAAAAAAATGCAAATAAAGAAAGCCTAAAGCAACGACAGATCTCCAAAACAGATGTTCACTCATTCAACAAAGATTTATTGAGTGCTTATTCTATAATAGGTACTGAGAATATTATAATGAATAGACATGGTTGCTGCCCTCAAGGAGTTCACTTTTCAGAGGAAAAACAGGTAAGTGCTGTACATGTTATGTGGGACCACAAAGGAGCTAAGCAATTTTATCTGTGAAGTCCTGCTATATTTAATGATTGGTTAATTGAACTAGTTGTACTGATACTCCATATACCAGATCATATGGACTGCAGTTTGGCTTTGGCTAAGGGGATGTTAAAGCTGGAGGAGACATTAAAGATCTCACAGAGGGGAAATGACCTGCAAAAGAGGGTCAAGTTAATCTTAGCACTACCAGCCAATTAACGGTAGATGAATTCGAAGTTACACTCAGGTCTCCAGATTTCTGGAAAGGTCAGTAATTTTTTTCTACTATATTATACTGCTTTCTCAAAATTCAAAGTGCCACTTACTTGACTGTGAAAAGGCTTTCAAGGTACCTAAACGTATGAAAAGCAACTTTGAAGCGTCTAGGTCACATATGGCAACAGCGCATAACAACAACAAAAAAGCTAAACTAGGAGAGGGGAGACGAGTTCTCATCCTATTCTTTTCAGTGCAACCTTACTGAAGTCGTTTTACCTTTATGGACCTCAATTTGCTCATCTGCAGAATGGTGTTTATGTAGGACATCTTTCAGCTATAAAGTACAATCACACAACTGAGGATATTCAGTGGTAGTCTATTATATACAAATTGTAATTAACAAGTGATAAGCCTGCTAGTTTTACACAAATTATTGCTTGTGAAAACACTTGGTACTGCATTACTTCTATAGATTGCCTTCTTAAATTTGGTAACTTGCCAATCTATGCATATTGAAAAGTCAAAGACAATAGCTTTTAATTTTGGTTTAAAACATAATTTGAAAGTCAAGAAAAGACCTATGTTTATTGTAGTTCTCCCTGATTCATATGCACTGTTCTATATTTTCACACAGTCATTTCCTAGATTATTTACACTAAATCCATAATTCTGTTTTTTTCCTTTTTTAAAAAAATATTTTCTTTAACTGACACATAATGTACAAGATGTTTTGATATGTGTATACATTGTGGAATGACTAAATCAAGCTGAATAAAATATCCATTACCTCACATACTTACCATTTTTTCTGTGGTGAGAACACAAAATCTACTCTTAGCAATTTTCAAGTATACAATACATTGTTATTAACTATAGTCACCTTGCTGTACAATAGATCTCTTCAACTTATTCCCCCTGCCTAACTGAAATTTTGTATTCTTTGACCACCATCTCCCCAATCCCACCCCCTTACCCCCAACCCCTGGTAACCACCATTCTAGTCTTCGCTTCTATGGGTTCAACTTTTTAAGATTCCATACACAGTATTTGTCTTTCTGTGCCTGGCTTATTTCACTTAACATATGCCTTATATCTTTAGTATGAAGGTTGAAAGACTTAACTACTAAAAATAATAATAGCTACAATAATTTGTTAAGGGATACACAATATAAAAAGATGTAAATTATGACATCAAAAACAAAATGGGGGGGAAGTGTAGAGTTTGTTTTGTTTTTGTTTTTACAATTCTACTGTTTTCTATTGTTTTATGATTAAGTCATCTCCACAAGATTAAATAGCAAAATATTAATATATCTTAAATATCTAATGAGCATCATAGGTCCTAGCACAAAGCATATAACAGGAATTTGATAAAGACCTATTAATTTTTACACTCTGTTTATGCATCCATTAGCTCATTTTTCAAAGATTTACTGAATAAATCCAATGCTTACATCATAGTAGGGACTCAAATCTTCACCTAATGAAATAACAAACATGAGTATTATGCAAAGTATTTTTGGGGCCTGATATGATACCTGAGATGGTACCCTTAGCTTCAAAGAGTTTAAAGTTATATGAGACAGACATGTTACAGTACAGAGATAATTTATGAAACATGCAACCCAACAGAAGTCTAAATACTCTATCAATCAAGTATGTATGCTGAGAATGGGACTGCTAAGGGGTTGTAGATGGGGTAAGGGGAACAGAGTCAAGGCAAGATCCAGACATGTGGTAGAAACAACTGCTCCCTTCTTTGTGCCCCAAAGACTTCTACTATGGTCAGTACAATGTCTGCTTCCATTCCATCAGACCACAAGATAGGGAATATGTCATATTTGTCTCTATATTTCCAGCCAATCTCTAGGGTAGTTACTGACACTCAATAACTATGTATTCAATGAACTCTGAAAAAAAAAATCTTTTTAAACTGGAACTCAGGTGCACAAAATAGAATTAATAATCATCCTTGGTTTAAAATGCTCTAATCACTGGTACATGCACGGTCCACTTTAAAAGACTGGTTATACAACTAGTTATTTCTAATGAAGTACTAAGCACCCCAAAACCTACCATCCACAACAAAAATTACTACCTTCACAATAACCCAAATCTAATCACATTACTTCCTTCCAATTCTAACTCCCTACCTCTCGCCACAATTATCTGGAATCCCAGGTTCATCATTTTCTTGATTTTCTTTTTATATTGTTTTAATTCATCTATATGTATTCAACATAAGCAGTTATTTTTTGGTTGTTTTCAACTATTAAAAAAAGTTTATCATGCTGTATGTAATCTTTTGGGTCTTACTTTTTTGACTTATTATAATTTATTGCTAAGATTCATCCATATTGTTGGGTTTTAATGTTGCTCATTCATTTTGACAATTACAGGTTGAGCATCCAAAATCTGAAATGCTCCAAAATCCAAAACTTTTTAAGACCAACATGATGCTCAAAGGAAATGCTCACTGGAGCACCTTGGGTTTTCAGATTTGGGATGCTCAACTGGTAAGTGTAATAAAAAATCTTAAAATCCAAAAAAATCCAAAACCTGAAACACTTCTGGTCCCAAGCATTTTGGATAAGGGATACTCAACCTAAATATATAATGTATTCACACTATATGAAAATACAGTTTTTTTTTAATCCACTCTCTCACTGATGGGCACTTGGGCTGTTTCCAGGTTTTTGCTATTGTGAACCATGCTACAATAACCTTGTTTCACATGTCTCCTGGTATACATGTGCACGATCTCTCTTGTGTAGATAACTAGGAGTGGAGGTGCTAAGTTATAGGGAATGTCTGATTTCAGCAGATAAAGATAAACTTCTGTTCCAAAGCACTGCACCAATTTATACTCCTATAAGCAGTGAATGAGATCCTGGGAATCCATATCCTCTTCAACACTTGGTATTACCAGATGTTTTAACATTTGCCAGTTGGTTAGGTTTGAAATGATACCTCATTCCTCTGGTCACTAATGAGGTTGAGATCCTTGACATGTTCATGTTTTCCTCTTCTGTGAGATGCCTGCTCATATCATTTCCCCATTCTTCTATTAGTTTGTTCTTTTCTCACTGACTTGTAGTTCTTTACATATTCCTGATACTAATCATTTCCTAGTTGTGTGTATTGTGAATATCTGCTCCCATTCTGTAACTTGCTTTTCACTTTCTTTAAGCTTCTTGGCTCTAATTCTTAAGTTCTTAATTTTAATATAGTCAAAACTATTTTTTCCTTCATAGTCAATGTTTTTTATGTCTTGTTTAAAAAAAATCTTTCCTTTCTCTAAGGTATGAGAGATACTAATCTATAACTTCTTCCATGAGTTTTAAATTTTTTAAAAATTTAAGTCATTAATTAATCTAAAATCAATGTCCGTGGTGTAAACCCTGAAATAGTATAAACTCTAATTTAGTTTTAACTGTTGGTGATTAACACCTTGACATCTAAGGATAGATTCTGGTTGGCAAAATATATAAACATGTTTATGGGAAGAAGGTTTATAGCTTACATCAGATTCTGAAAGGGTTCACGATTTTAAAAAGGTTAGGATCATTGCTGAGACACTGGTGCTGTTCTGGATTCTAAAGACCTTGAGGTGAATCTCAAAGCAACAACTCATGACTGCAATTTTCATCAGATGTCTTCTTATTCTAGTCAAGTCTCTTCCATTCCCACCACAGACTGTATAAGTTTGATTATCTAGTGATATGTTTTTCTTTTAAATCAGTAGTTGGGAGGAGAGAGTAAAAACAGAAGATGTTATTCTTCTCTTCTCACTCAATAGGGAGACAATGCTTTCCTTGTTTTCCTCTAAACCTCACTATTCTAAGAATATTTTATATTTTCCATTACATCTCTTATAAAGTGCACCTCATTTTTGTTGTAGTTTTTTGTGTTTTATTTCAATAAAGATAAGAAATCCTGTGTTCCAATCCAAAAATCAAAACAAAGTTAAAAAAAGAAAATATAAACTCAAAATGCCTTCTGGTTTTGCTATATCTCATTCTGAATAAACAAATTTCTATTATTTGATGGGTAAAATATAATAATCATTAATAAACAAGCATACAAAATATGTCAAAATGGCAGAAAAAGTAGCCACTACAGGCTTCTATAGGCAGAAATAATGAATAGTTTCCCAATGAATTACAATCAACTGAGGTTGGATGTTGTCCTCATAAGCTGACATAAGCCAACTTCTTCCAGTTAATCAATTACCACCCACCTGCACAGCCACCAGCTGAATGATGAAGGAAATTTAAACTTAATTACTCTTAAAAGACCAATAACTAACCCATTTGTGTAAAACCAATAGTCCAGGGAAAATTTTGTCTATGGAATTAACAGAAGCTTTTCCAGACCTCATGCAACTGCCCCACCTTAGACTTGGTTAAGACCCTTGTTATATGCCCTTATTGCATGCTACACTTGTAATTCAAACAATTATTTGTATACTAGTTGGTTTAACATTTTTCTCTTCTACAAGATCCTACTCTCCATGAGGGTGGGGGTTGATTCTGTCTTGCTTGTCACTCTACTACCTGTAGTATATAACACAACACTTGGAACATTAGTAAAGGCCTAATAAATATTTAATAATGAACAAGATCATGTTTTTACTATAAAAACTGACATAAGAGTCACAGGCAATTAGATCTTAAGCCAAACATTAATGAAAAGAAAATGTTCCTATAAAATAATTTTAAGAGTTTCAAAAGCAGTATTTTTGAAAAAGTATACCCAGTTTGCTTTCTAATTTTTGTAAGTAAATCAACTTCTATCTTTTTATACACCCAAATCAGAGTCACAACTAGACAGAAAACCTGGATTAGAAAACATGACTAATTTTTCCAGATACTAAAAAGAATTACTGCAAAGAGCTACTGATGTGGCAAGGCAGTGCTATCAAAGGAATGGATGTAAAACTACTGCCAATCCATGTGACCTTCAGTTTTGCCACCGATGGAAGAACTGAAGGCTTTCAAAAGGATGTTACTAACTAAAAACCTATTTATTTCTCAGAGAAAAAAATTTAACATTTCTTCAACCTGATTAATCAACATAATCAACAGAAACTGGACTCAATATATCAAAATAAAAGCCTGATTTAGAAAGAGCAAGAGAAACAAATTTTAAAAACTACAACCTACAATCTCAAATATGGAAGAGTATTCAAATAGATGACTTACAGATCAGTTGCATCACCAATCCTGAATAAATAGTCATCAATTCCAAAACATTTTGGTGTCAGGACCCTTTTATGTTTTTTAAAATTATTGAGGTCAGATACACAGGAGGAACAAGATAAAAATAATTTTAAAAAATTAAAAATAATAAAAATTATTTCTTTCATCAGTGTTTTGTAGTTCACCTTGTAGAGGCCTTTAACCTCCTTTGTTAAGTATATTCCTAGGTATTTTATTTTCTTTGTAGCTATTGTGAATGGTACTGAGTCCTTGATTTGACTCTCAGCTTGACTGTCAGTATGTAGAAATGCTGATTTGTGTGCATTGATTTTGTAGCCTGAGACTTTGCTGAATTTATTTACCAATTCTAGGAGTCTTCTGGTGGAGTCTTTAGGGTTTTCTAGATATAAGATCATATCATCTGTAAAAACTGATAGTTTGACCTCCTCTTTCCCGATTTGGATACCCGTAATTTCTTTCTCTTGCCTGAGTGCTCTGGCTAGGACTTCCAACACTATGTTGAATAGAAGTGGTGGCAGTGGGCACCCTTGTCTTGTTCCAGTTCTTAGGGAGAAGACTTTCAACTTTTCCTCGTTCAGTATGAGGTTGGCTGTGGGTTTGTCATATGTGGCTTTTACAATTTTGAGGTGTGTTCCTTCTATGCCTAGTTTGTTGAGGGTTTTTATCATGAAAGTGTGCTGGATTTTATTGAATGCTTTTTCTATATCTATTGAAATAATCATGTGGTCTTTGTTTTTGTTTCTGTTTATGTGGTGAATCATATTTACTGATTTGTGTATATTAAACTATCCTTGCATCCCTGGGATGAAACCCATTTGATCATGGTAGATTATCTTTTTGATGTGCTGTTGAATTTGGTTTGCTAGTATTTTGCTGAGGATTTTTGCATCTATGTTCATAAGGGATATTGGTCTGTAGTTTTCTTTTTTTGTTGCGTCCTTTCCTGGGTTCGGTATCAGGGTGATACTGGCTTCATAGAACGAGTTAGGGAGGATTCCCTCCTTCTTGATGTTATGGAATAATTTCTGTAGACAAGCAACCAGTTCTTCTTTGTAAGCCTGCTAGAATTTGGCTGTGAATCTGTCTGGTTCGGGGCTTTATTCACTGGGAGATTTTTTATTATTACTTCAATCTCGCTGCTCATTACTAGCCTATTCAGGGGTTCTATTTCTTCCTGATTCAGCCTTGGGAGGTTGTGTGTTTCCAAGAATTTATCCATTTCCTCTAGGTTTTCTAGTTTGTTTGAACAGAGGTTTTCACAGTATTCACGGGTTATAGTTTGTATTTCTGCTGTATCAGTTGGAATGTCTCCTTTTTCATTTCTGACTGAGGTTATTTGACTCCTTTCTCTTCTATTTCTGGTCAATCTGGCTAGTGGTCTATTGATTTTGTTTATCTTTTCAAAGAACTAACTTTTTGTTTCATAAATTGCAGATGACACAAACAAATAGAAAGATATCTCCTGCTTATGGCTTGATAGAATTAACATCGTTAAAATGTCCACACTACCTAAAGTGGTTTACAGATTCAATGTAATCCCCAGTGTTACATTTCACAGATCTAGAAATATGCCTTACGTGTATAAATGCCAGTGTTATATTTCACAGATCTAGAAAAAATATTCCTAAGCTTCATTTGGAACCAAAAAAAGAGCCCGAATAGCCAAAGCAATCTTAAGCAAAAAGAACAAATCTGGAGGCATCACATTGCCTGACTTCAAATTATACTACAAGGGTACAGTAACCAAAACAGCATGGTACTTGCATAAAAGTAGAGATATAGACCAATGGAATAAGAGTAGAAAACCCAGAGATAAAACCATCTACCTATAACCAACTGATCTTTGACAAAGCATACAACAATATACACTGGGGAAAGAAGTCCTATTCAATTAATGGTGCTGGGAAAATTGGATAGCCACATACAAAAGAATGAAACAGGATCCCTATCTCTTGCCATATACAAAAATTAATTCAAGATGGGTTAAAGACTTACACGTAAGGCATGAAATCATAAAAATTCTAGAAGATGTAGGAAAACTCTTTTAGACATTGGCCTAGGCAAAGAATTTATGACTAAGACCCCAAAGGCAAACAAAGCAGCAACAAAAATAAATAAATGGGACTTAATTAAAGTAAAAAGCTTCTGCACAGCAAAGGAAATAATCAAGAGTGAATAGAAAACCTACAGAATGGAAGAAAATATTTGCAAACTGTACATCTAACAAAGGACTGATATCCAGAATCTATGAAGAACTCAAACAAATCAGCAAGAAAAAAACAAATAACCCCATCAAAAAGTGGGCAAAAGACATGAACAGAAGTTTTTCAGAAGATAGACAAAAACAGTCAACAAACATGAAAAAATGCTCAACATCACTAATCATCAGTGAAATACAAATTAAAACTACAATAAGATACCAACTTACCTCTATCAGAATGGCCACTATTAAAAAGTCAAAAAACAACAGATGCTGGCATAGATACAGAGAGAAAGGAATGCTTATACACTGTTGGTGGGACTACAAATTAGTACAACCTCTATGGAAAACAGTATGGAGATTCCTCAAAGAAATATTAATAAATGTAGACCTATCATTTGATCCAGCAATCCCACTGCTGGGTATCTACCCAAAGGAAATGAAGTCAATTATCAAAAAGACACCTGCACTTGAATGTTTATTGTAGCACAATTCACAATTGCAAAGATGTGGAATCAACCTAAATGCCCTTCAATTCATGAGTGGATAAAGAAAATGTGGTGTGTGTGTACATATACATACATACCATGGAGTACTACTCAGTCATAAAAAGGAATGAAATATAATGTCTTTTGCAGCAACATGGATGGAACTGGAGACCATTATCCTAAGTGAAGTATCTTAGGAATGGAAAACCAAACACCATATGTCCTCACTAATAAGTGGGAGCTAATAGATGGGTATGCACAGGCACAAACTGATATAAAGGACATGAGGAACCAAGAAGGATGGAGGGTGGGAGGGTGGGTGTGGGATAAAAACTTAACTGTTGGGTACAATGAACACTATTCTGGTGATGGGCATACCAAAAGCCCTGACTTAATCATTATACAAGACATCCATGTAATAAAAATGCTTATACCCCCTTAATTTTTTAAAATAAAATAATAAAAAATAAAAATTATTGAGGACCCTAAACACCTTTTGCTTATGTCAGTTATGTCTACCAAAACTTACCATATTAGAAATAAAAACAGAAATTTTAAAAATATTCATTAATTTGAAAACAATAAAACACCTATTATGTGAACATAACTTTTTTTTAAATAAAAAAAGGTGTATTTAGGGAGAAGAGTTGTACTCTTTTAGTTTTTGCAAAACTCTTTAATTTCTGCTAGATTCTCATATTTGCATCTGTGTTTAACTTACTGTAATATCACATAATAAGTAGCCTCCAGAAAGCTCCATTGAACACTGTGAGAGAATGTGAATAAAAAGGAAAAATAAATCTTAGCAACATTATGAAAACAGTTTGACCTCACAGGCCTCCTGAAAGGGTATCAGGTTCCTTGGACCATACTTGACCATACTTTTAAGAAGTGCTGTTATTACTGTTAAAGCAAAATAAGCAGGAGGCTATTAGCCTGGGTTTTTTTCTGTACCAGGAATTCTTACACAACCATAATAAAACTTACGAGGAATTCCTTGTAACTGATTAATTTTAGAAAAAACAAACAACTAAACTGAGTTTTAGCCAATCACAATCAATTAGCTGGATCATACCCAAATAAGGCAAATATCTAGCTAGTCAATCAAGTAATTTTTTTACTTTGCTCCCTCAGTCCTATAAAAGCCTGCTGCTTATGCTGCTAGAATAGAGTTCTCTGAACCTCTTCTGGCTTTGAGTGTTGCCTGATGCATGAATCCTTCTTTGCTCAAAAAAACTGTTAAGTTTATTTTGTCTAACGTTTTTAACATCACTCTGAATGAAGTATTGTGTGTTATAGATCTAAGACAAGACCTCATCTTTAATTGTCACAGACACTGGGTGCATAAATAGGAAATTGGAAAATCTTTTGGTTCAGATACAGCTTATCACTCAAAGGAACAGCTTTGGGAGCCACAGGCTGTGCTCTTCTCCAAGCCTGCAACTGTGTTGAATGGACATGCACGACAACCTGCATGCTATTCAGAACTTCTACCTCAATGTGCTTCAATGTCTCTGACATCTGAAGGTGGTGTGGCTCACTCGTGAATTCCCAGAAGATGGGAACTACTTTATCTCTGTATACCTGTATACAGAATATTACCTTATAGAATAAGCATCCAATGTTTCCTGAAACAAATGGAAAAAAGCCAACTCTGTAACAAATTTGACTGTCAAGATCAAGGCCCTCCACCAATACAAAGGACAATGATTTACATACTGTATTCACATTCCTTCCTAGAACCTACCTCTTTGCTGGGGACTCCTTTCTAGAAAGTATGGACTTAGTGAATACATATTCATTTTAATACTGAACTAGTAGTTATTAGAATAGAATTCTCTGAACTCTAGTTATTAAGTGAAACAAATTGAACTAGTAGTTATTAAGTGAAACAAATCAATTAATTTGAAAAGAGAGAGAGAGAGAGCATCTTGCCCAAAGACAAACTTAAAAACTCCAGATTATCTGTATCATTTCATGGAGAAATGAAAAAGGGGTGTGTGTGTGTGTGTGTGTGTGTGTGTGTGTGTGTGTGAGAGAGAGAGAGAGAGAGAGAGAGACAGAGAACAGGTTGACCGATTTGAGAAAGGTGATAACTACACAGTTCCTTGTATATGAATATAAAAAATCTCTAGTCCTTTCCCAACTTCTCTGAAGTTGGTTTCTGTAAGTGGGTTGAAGATGGTGGTAGAGGAGGGAGATATGCTGCAGAGGATACTCTGAAAGCTCTTCCTCAATTAGCTGTAACTGTGGGTAAGTCACTATGTGGGATCAATTTACTTCATGTAAAGGAAAGGGGTCACATTAGAGCACATAAGAATCACCTAAGAAAATTGAGAAGGAAGACGCCTGAATCCTTCCCATAGAGGTTCTGATTCAGGAAGTTTGGTGTGGGGCCCGCACATTTTTAACAAGCACCCTTGGTTATTCTAATGCTGACAGTCTGTGAACTTCACTTTGGAAAACTGTACAGATGATCACCAAAATTCCTTCCAACTACAAAGTACTGGTGAGAGACCATAGACCAGTGGTCCTCAAAGTGTGGTTTGCAGACCCCTGAAGAAGTCCTGAGACACCTTCAGGGGGTTTGCAAGGTCAAAACTATTTCTGTAATAACACTAAGACATTATTTGCCTTTTCACTGTGTTGACATTTTCCCTGATGATACAAAGTAACTGTTGGGTAAAAGTGGCTGGTAACAGCCTTAGCACAAACTGAGGCAGTAGCACCATAGGCACCAAACTGTAGTCATTGGATTCTTCACTGCCAAATACTTGCAAAAACAAAATAAGCCAGCTTCATTTAAGAATGTTTTTGATAAAGTTAAAATTATTAATTTTATTAAATCAACCTCTGAGAACACATCTTTTTAATATTAATGTGTGACAAAATGGGAAGAACACATAAAGTGCTTCTGCATATGAAAGTATGAGGTTGCCTTGAAGAAAAGTGCTATGTGATTATTTCAGTTGTGAGCTGAACTAGTTGCTTTTTTCATGTGATACCATTTTTACTTCAAAGAATGACAAACTAGTTATTCAACATGAATATTTGACAGATGTTTTCTTAAAAATAAATAAATTGACCCTGTCATTTCAAGAAAAACAATCAACAGTATTTGTTGCCAGTGATAAAACTAGAGCTTTAAAAATATACATATAATTTTGGGAAATTTGTATTATCATCAGAAACTTGATAGTTTCTAATATTTAAAGAGTTTTCTAATGAGATTGATGGTGATACTAACAAATACAATTTTTTGATATTGTGTAATGAAATGTGTCAACATTTGGAAGATCTGAATAATTCAGTGAATCAATATTTTCCAAAAGACCAATGCATCACATTATAAAGTCTGTTTTATAATAGGAATTTTTTAAAAGTACAGGATAGAACAACAAATTTTAATATAACAGAATACAAAAACTCACGGATATGGCTTGAGATTCCACATTACAACGAAACTTTAAGACACTACCATGTATCAAATTCTGGTATAACATCAAAGAATATCCTCGATTATTTAAAAAGGCTATTAAAATACTCCTCCCTTTTCCAATTATATATCTGAATGAGGTCAGATTTTCTTCAAACTACTTATTGCAGCAGTTTGAATGCTGATATGAGAATCCAGCTGTCTTTTATTAAGCCAAACACTGAAAGATTTGCAAGATTTTTAAAAATACTAAGCACTGCTATTCTTCTTACTATATTGACAAAAAATAGTTATTTTTCAAAAACAGAAACATGATGACCAGCTACTTGTGAGGCGGAGGAAGGAGGATCGCTTGAGCCCAGGAGTTAAGAACAGCCTGAGCAACACACTGCGACCTATCTCTAAAAAGAAAAAAAACCCAAAAAAACCAAAGATGGGTTGTTTTAAAATTAATTACTAAATAATTTCTCATATGATAAATACTGATGGATATAAGCCATGTAAACAAAAGTTCTCTGGGGTCCTCAACAATTTTTAAGAGTGCAAAGGAGACCTGAGACCAAAGAGTTCCCAGGTTCCAGGTTCTAGTCATGTGAATTTGAGGAGCCCAGTCACTATATTTAATTTATTTTTATTTATTTATTCATTCATTCATTCATTTATTTTTGTAGAGACGAGGTCTCACTTCATTCATTCATTCATCATTCGTTTGTTTATTTTTGTGGAGACGGGGTCCCACTATTGCCCAGGCTGGTCTTGAACTCCTGGCCTCAAGTGAACCTCCTGCCTTGGCCTCCCAAAGTGCTGGGATTACAGGCGTGAGCCACCGCGCCTGGCCATTCACTGTATTTAAAGAAAAATGTCTGCCAGATGATTATTACGCATGGCCAGGTTTAGAAACCACGGAAACCATCATTTGCTTGTGACTGTATTCTTTGGAAAAGCTGTTCATTGGTGCCCCCTAGTGGCTAATTTGCTTCTGTTCTTAAAAATAAAATCAGAATAAAGTGAAGACCTGTGACTGAGGAGACACAAAATTTTAATTCCGTAAGGCACTCCCGGGATCATGTAGTCCAAATCCCACTTTATCAATGCAGACTGACAGCATTCAGACATAGTTACAGCACAGCATGATAAATGCTATATTGGGCTTTGGGTAAGTGCAGGGTGTGAAAAAAGCATACAGGAGGCAGCATCTATTCCAAATTCAGGAGATACATTTCCAGAGTCAATTGCTTCTGAGCTGAAACCTGGACAGGAACTGAAGGATGAGAGTAGTCCAGCCAAAAGGAATGGCAAGTACCAAAACTCAAAGGTAAAACTGACCATGATTTGCTCAATGTTGAAGAGAATGGCAGTGACCAATTTTAAGAGCTTGACAATTATCAGGTACTGTGCTAAGCTTAGTACATTATCTCATTTAATGCTCAAAACAACCCTATCAGATGTTACCCTTCAACCAACCCTACAAAGGTGATGGAGAACAGCCATTTATAATTTATATTGTTTTCCTTTTCTTCAAAATTTTTGAAAAGCAGCTGGCTTTACAAGGACTATTAATCTGGAAAAGCTTACCCAAAAGTACAAAAGCTGCTTCTGTGTTTTTAAAAGGATTTATTCAGAATTGCTTTAGAAAACACCGGGAAGAAATGGAATGGGTCAGGTGCATTGTAAGGTCCGGGAGAAATAATACACTTAAATTTTATAAAACTATAGGTTATGCTTTAATTATAATATAGTAAAGTAAAAGCTTTGTAACTGCTTTTCTCTTTTCCCAGTTTCTACTTTTAGAATGTAACCTTACATGTAGGTGAACTGCAATTATAGTAGACAGGAGCTCTGAAATCAGACATGCATCTGAACACTGGCTATATCACAAATTAACCATGATCACTGATAACTTTCTTAACTTTGAGTTTTTGTATCTACAAAATGAGGACAATATCTTCCTCACTGGATTATCATGAAAAATAAATTAGAACACAGCATATATACATGTAGATCACTCAACAGATGTAAGGTTCCTTTCTTGTTTCTCATGTCCTTATGTGTCTAACAGTCCAAAGGGGTTTGCCTTACTTTCTTTGATGCTGCTTCTGCAGGGCTGCCTCTGATAATTGCCCCTGAAGGATCAGTTTTCTTTGTTTATCGATATCTCCTTCCATTCGAGCAAAAGCATGAGAGCCAATGAAAGAGAGATCAACTCCCAAGCCTTCATCCTCTTCTTCCTGGTTGTCTGTAACAGGAAAACTACTATCAATAGAGAGCTTATGACAAAGCTACACAGTAAATGAAACAGACTGTGAATGCTGCAGTAGGGATGATCGTGAGGTAACTCAAAAACTAGGGTTAATGTTATTTTTTGAGAATGACACTGAAATCAGACTTAGGCATTTGTGGAACTGAAATAATGAAAGAAACTGCCTTTCATGTGTGACAGAAGTTTTAGGAATATGTGAAATCAAATAACCCTAGAAAGAAAAGAGTAGAATTCGTGATCACATGCAAATTGACAAAGTAATTAGATTGTATTTGGGTTTAAAGATGGCTCATCACACAGCATCTAACAAAAGAGAATCATAAAGAACAAGCACTTGGGAGCACTTACACATCACAGCTTAAGGGGAGTGTTTGACTGATTCGCACATAAACTCCAGCCCCTTTTGTCAGGTAATGCTCCAAAGAAGAGGAATGTACCAGGATTGCAAGGTACATCCACAGTCACTAAGAAATATTTCAATTATAATTTAGTATCCTGGTTTTCTACACTGGTCATACTAACACAATCATTTTGTTCTATGGGAGTTACAGTTCTCACTATAAGTTAATAAGTAAACTTTCTGATCTATCCATACGATCATTGTGAGTTTGGCTAGTGGAAGCCAGTCTCTTATGAATAGGTCATCTCTTAGTGTGGTGGCTACTGCCTTACTAGACCTGTGGGAAAAAAACTGCCAAAAAACAAACCTTGTACCATGGGGAGCTTCCCAAGGCAATGCTAACATTTGAATCCCAGCCTAGTGGACCATCAGCTGGGACTTCCCACATCTACTTTACGGCTCTTCAAACTATGACAGGCCAACAGCTCAGAAAGACCTGCTTTCACTAAAAATACCCACGAATAAATCTTCCTTCAATCCCTCAAGTAAAGCAGATTTTATATATAAACAGATTTAACACTCTAATTGAAAATATTTAAGAATACTAAGGCCTGTATCTGTAAGGTAACAATATTTTCTGAGATATAACTGCAAATCAAACACTCTTTGAGAATGGTGGATAGAAGAGAACCTTTTGGCTAGTGAGTTAGTCTCATCTACTATCCAGCACTGACATCTGAAATTGGGTTTGCTGTTTACTACTCCTTATCACATTAAATGCATTTTATGGAGGAAAAATGGTGGTAACCATTTGGTGGTTATAAGCATGAGGATTTCCACATAACTCCAGGTGTTATTTCAAGGTTCCATTCTATTGGAGGCTCACCTAAGGCGCATGGTGAGCCTCTAGCAAAGCTTGGTTCACAGACATTTCCTGATGTTAGATCACTTGACATAAGTCTAGTTGAGTATCTTTCTACAGATTTCAACTTGATGCTAATTTTTAAAAGAAGTCTTCAGTAGGAATCTCATAGTAATTTCCTAAACTGCTGGATTTCAAGATTAAGTCTTAGCATTGAAGCTTGTGAGGCATGTTTCCATAGAAGAGCCTTATGACCTTAAACATGTACATGTGAAAGTCAATACAAGATGTCACACAGGACAGATTCAGAGGGCCTTCCATCCCAATATGCTCTACCTACTACTTCAACTTACATGAGTATGTAACCTAAAGAAACAAAATGAATGGCTACAGTATTCTTGTCTTAGTATTTAATATTAAGTATGGCTTTTAGAGGACAATGTTAAAGCTGTTTAAAATTTTAGATGATAATGTACTTGACTATTATCTCCACAGTATCCTGCATGAGACTATAAGCTTTGTTAGGGTGAGATTGTTGTTACATCCACCTCTGAATCCCCATTGCCTAACACAGACTTGACAAAATATCTATTTACCTACCTACCTGTCTATAGATATAATTTTTTTTAAATTTAAAGAATAAATTTCAACAAGAATAGGACTCTGAAAACTTCTAAGCTGGTCTTGATCTTAGCGCCATGCTAATAGAGAGCTTTCCAAAGGTCAAGCTAAACTTCTTACTTCTTTGGTGGTTAGTGTCTTATTTTGTTTCCTTAAGAAGGA
This sequence comes from Daubentonia madagascariensis, assembly GCA_023783475.1. Lineage (NCBI taxonomy): Eukaryota > Metazoa > Chordata > Mammalia > Primates > Daubentoniidae > Daubentonia > Daubentonia madagascariensis. The sequence goes on along the minus strand of JAKFHU010000913.1, from coordinate 2,154,151 downwards.
AATTAAGAAAGAGAGAACTCTAGAACTCACCCTCAGGAGCACCAGGTTTTTCACTTATTCTAATCTGCCGTTCAGGTACCACAGGCTCCCCTTCTGCATTTCCAATATCTGCAGGTAGGTATGGCAATGACCTACTCTCCTCCTTTAATGACCTTGGGAAGTACAGAGGTAGCAGCTTTTGGTAAGTAGCCTGTGTCAGAAAAGCAGGATGTTCTGTGAACAATAATGAAGTAAAGAAGCGGACCTCAGCAGTACTTAGTGCTGTCCATACACTATGAAGACAGCCTCCATCAAGAATAAAGAGTTTTCCATCTCTGAGCTCAGACTAGATGCTGTCTGGGACCCTCACTCAGTTCTTGTGTTAAAGATTGGAATATCATTAGCCAGTCAAGTTAAACGCGATGCCCATCCTGGACATTCCAGATCACCGAACCTGGAATGCATAATCCCACCACTCCTGTTGCCATCCCTACCTGCACTTACTGATGATATCTATCATGCAAGACTCAGCGCAGATGCTACCTCCTTAACCCTCAGTGTGCCATCAGGGTCCATTTGACTCAGGTTTAGTTTTTAAGGTTTTTTTTTTAGTTGTTAACATTTCTAACTACTTGTGAAGGACTGCTATTTCATGACTTTTATTCTTTCTTAAAGATTTTTCAAAGAACACAGATAAATTTAATTTTTTAAAAAGAAACAGAATAAAACTCATCCTACCTTATAATTTCCATATAGGTAGGTCCACTGGATTCATTTACAAATCCACAATATATTACAGGCATTTAGGGCTCTTATTTTTCCTATATCTTGAAACATTTTGCTTTTTCATTATCTTAGAAATTATTTTATCATTACTCAGCATTACTCATCAATTATTACAAACTATACTAAACAAGACTAAATTAAAATAATAAGAAAAAAAAAGACTGATGGAATCGCCTGGAAGGACAATAAAATTCATTACCCTTCAGTTTTCTTATTGTGTTGCCCACAGTATCGCATCATCTTTTAAGTAGGTATATAAGAAGACCAGAGATACCATCTTTATAGCCTTTTTTAAAAAACTGAGATATAATTCACTCACCATAAAGTTTACCATTTTAAAGTATACAATTTAGTGGTTTTTAATATCTAGTATTCATAAAGTGCACAATCATCACCAATATCTAATTCCAGATAATTTTCATCACCCCAAAAAGAAACCCCAAACCTATTAGCAATCATTCCCCATTCCTCCCTCCCCTGGCAACTACTAATCTTTTGTCTTTATGAATTTGCCTCTTTTGGATATTTCATAAAAATGGAATATAATATGTGGCCTTTGTGTCTTAGCATGTTTTCAAGGTTCATCCATGTTGTAACATGTACCAGTACTTCATTCCTTTTGTACGGCTGAATAATATTCTATTATTCATACATATACACACCACATTTGGTTCATCAGTTGATGACATTTGGGTTGTTTATACTTTTTGGCTATTATGAATGAAGCTGCTATGAATATTTGTGTGCAAGTTTTTGTGTGGAAATACGTTTTCATTTCTCCTTTGTATATACCTCAGAGTGAAACTGTTGCATTATGTGGTACCTCTAACTTTTTGAGGAAATGTCAGACTGGTTTTCAAAGCAGCTGCACCACTTTTACATTCCCACAAGCTATGTATGAGAGTTCCAACTTCTCTACATCCTTGCCAACACCTCTTATTGTCTGTCTTCATAATTATAGTCGTATTAGTGTTTATGAAGTAGTATCTCATTGTGGTTTTTGCATTTCTCTAATGGTCAATGGTGTGGTACACCTTTTTAGCACTTACTGGTCATTTGTATATCTTCTTCAAAGAAATGTGTATTAACCATGTTTTTTATTTTTAAATTTTCTGTATTGTAAGATGTTTTCACAATTTAAAAAGATTGCTGGCTGGGGAAGCCTACCCCTCTCAGGGCTAGCCAATTGCTGAAGATAGTAAAAAACTTATTTGGGAGCATAGCTTGTATATGCAAACCAAGCAATCCTGAATCTGCAGCCCCAACTATCTCCTTATTTAACTCATAAACCAAGCAAATATTTTCCCCTGGCCTAAATCATCCCAGGCTAGGTACCAGGCAACTAGAGACTACTCCTATAGCCCAAAGTCTGCTGGAAATATTCAAACTAGCCAATGCTAAACCGTTTACCCTGCCCTGCCTTGCCTTTCCCAAGGAAAACCCAGTAAGGGCTCTGGCTCCTGACCAAAACCTAGTGTTCCTCCTGTGGCCCTGTGTGGCACGCCATGCCTCTCTTTTCTAGGGGAACTGTGAGTAATATTAAACTTTTCTTTCAACAGCATTGACCTCCCCATGTCATCACTCAGTCACCTTTATAAATTAAAAACTAGGCATGAAACAAAATGTTTATTCAAAACTTTTGCTCATTTTTAATTCAGTTGTCTTTTTATTGTTAAATTGTAAGAGTGCCCAATTTATCTATTTTTATTTTGGCTGCTTGTGCTTTTGGTGTCACACCCAAAAAACCACTGTGTAATCCATGGTCATAAAGATTAATACTTATATTTTCTTCTACGAGTTTTATAATTTTAGTCTTACATTTAGGTCCTAGATCCCTTTTGAGCTAATTTTTTGTGTAGGGTATGAGGAGGGGTCCAACTTAATTCTTTTGCATGTGGATATTCAGTTGTCCCAAAACCATTTGTTGAAAAAGACTATTCTTACCCCCACTGACTTGTCTTCGATCCTTGTCAAAAATTTTATTCCATTGATCTACATGTTTATCCTCATGCCAATGCTATAGTCTTGACTACGAGAGCTTTGCAGTAAATTTTGAAATTGGTAAGTATGAGTCCTCCAATTTTGTTCTTTTTTTCCAAGATTGTTTTGACTGTTCTGGGTCCCTTGCATATCCATATAAAATTTAGGATCAACTTGTCAATTTCTGCAAAAAGCACATCGGGATTTTGATAAGGATTATGTTAAATATGTAGACCAGTTTGGGGAGTACTGTCATCCTAACAACATTAAGTCTTTCAATCTATGAACATATATGTCTTTCCATTCATTTAAGTCTTTTAAAATTTCTTTCAAAGACGTTTTGCAGTTTTCAGTGTACAAATCTTACCATTCTCTTATTTAGTTCTAAATATTTAATTCCTTTTTGATGCTACTGTAAATAGAATTCTTTTCTTAATTTCAGTTTTTGCATTGTTCATTGCCAGCGTGTAGAAATACAATTTATTTTTATATATTGGCGTTATGTCCTGTAACCCCAACTGAACTCTATTAGTTCTAGAGTTTTTTTTTTTTCGGTGGACTCTTTAGGATTTTCTATAAGATCATGTCATCTACAAATACAGATAGTTTTACTTCTTTCTTTCCAATCTGGGTGCTTTTTATCTATTTTTCCTACCTAAATGTCCTGGCTAGAAATTCCAATACATTGTTGAATAGATTTGGTGATAGTGAACATCCTTGTCTTGTTCCTGATTGTAGGTGGAAAGCTGTCAGTATTTCACCATTAAGTATAATGTTAGCTTTAGGTTTCTCACAAATGCCCTTTTTCAGGTTGAAGAAGTTCCCTTCTATTCCTAGTTTGTTGAGTGTTTTCATCATGAAAGAGTGTGTTGGATGTTTTTCTGCATCTATTGAGATGATCTTGTGGTTTTATCCTTTATCCTATTAATATAATGTATTACATTGATTGATTTTTGTATTTTGAACCAACCTTGCATTCCTGGGATAAATCCTACTTAGTAATGGTCTATAATTCTTTTGCACATTGGTGGATTTGGTTTCATAAAATTTTGTTAAGGATTTTTGCATCTCTATTCCTAAGGGATTTTGGTCTATAGTTTTATTTTCTTGTGCCTAGTCTATTTTTAAATTTTATTGGACAGAGTTGAGAATTTAGAATTTTTCATTTTCAGCCCATAATAATAGTAAAGAGAAGACACTAAATGAGGAATATATTTTGGAATCATTAAATGAATCAAAGATGAATGCAAAGAGATAGATAGCAGCACTCTAATGATGACAAGATTTATCATGAAAGGTGAAATCTTGGACTCTGAGTCTTCAAATGACAATATTCTAGTTCAATTTTCTCAAATTCAATAATCTATGTGTTAACAATATATTTCTAAGGACAAAGAGGAAACATGGTATTCTCATCCACTTAGTTATTCAACAGAAGAACTTCAGTACATGATAATATTTTGTGATAGGAACCTGGACCATCCCATTTTACTAAAAGGATGTGTGACAGTGTTTTTTCATCTTTTATGATGTTTGTGCAACAAAATTTACTTGATACAAAGGGTCTGTTATGTTTAAATTCTTACTGAAATGTCCAATAAGATTGTTTCTCAGTATCCCTTTATTCTTCAATGAGTTACTCGTAAATGACTTTAAAAAAAGATGGTAAATGTTGATGACTATTTTTCTGGGTATACTGAAGGTAAAGACCTTTTCTCTGTTCCTCTGTGTCTGCAATAGGTGCCCCGATAAGCTGCCATAGCATTGTGGTGCATACCTTAGCACAGCGTTTGCCACACTGTAGGGTGATCTTTGTTCACCCAGCTGTCTCATCATTAGCCTGCAAACTCCTTAAGAGAAGAGCTATATCTTACTTAGTACTTGGTAACTTATTCTATGAAAATGGCCAAGTCTCTAGCCTAGACTTCCACCTTCAACTTCAAACTGATAAGCACAATGGTTTGCTGATTATCTGCCCCTGATGCTCCACTGATCTCCTAAGATTCAACATGTTCAGAAAATAACTTGTCTTCATCCCCTGTCCAAAACTTTCTCCTCTATTTGTGATCTCACTTGTAGCATCATCATCTAGTCATCCAAACCAGAAACCTAGGAACCATGCTTAATTCCTTTTCCTTTTTCTCCTACATATTTTAATCAATTCCTAATTCCAGCTGGATTTATTTACTAAATATTTTAAATTTCACCACCACCAGTGCCCTTGTTCTGGCCTGATCATTTCTCATTTGGAGTCCTGCAACTACCTGTTATCTCTTCTTGCCATCAGTCTTTCTCCTTCCAAATCATCCTTCACACAGCTAACGCAGAATTGAGATCACATCATTTGTTTGCTTAAAACTCTCCTGTTTCCACATTGCATAACTGATAAAGTCTAAATTCCACAGCATGCGACACAAACCCTTGAGTGATCTTGCCCCTACTTAACTTTCATTTTTGCCAGCCTAAGCCTCACATTTTATGCAACAGCAACACTAAGAAATAACACTCAATTTTATTTTTCTTACTTACATGTCTTTGCCTAGGCTTGTATGACTATTGTCACTTGCCTCTCCCTTGGCAAATCTTATTTATCTTTTAAAATGATTTAAACTTATGTATCACTTCCTATGGGAAGCATTTCCTAACCCCATGCCAGGCTGGACTTATGTCCTATCCTTCCCATACCTCCATTAATGCACTTATTACAATTATCCTAATCTATCTGAATTGTCTGTCTCCACAATAGGAAATGGGCTCCTTGAGGAAACAATCATGACTTGTTCACTGGTATATTCCCAAAACCTAATATAGTAAACCTGATATATGCTAGACACTCAAAAAAAGGTCACTGGAAGGATGAATGTAGAGATAAACCAAGTAAAACAAGAGATAGCAAACAAAGTAAATGTGCCTTTTTTCAAATTCAAAAGTACTTTTATGTCATGTATGTAGCTATATAAACTTTGAATAGATATTTCACATGTATTAACTCATTTAATTATCACAAAAATGCTGTGTTAGGTACTATTAGTATTCCTATTTTCCCAAAGCACAGAGAGGTTAAGTAACTTGCCCAAGGATATAAAACTGGGAAATATGAGAAGCTGAACTGGATAAAGCACTCTAAACCTAAATAAAACTTAAGAAGATAAAAATAAAGAACTGATTTTCTAAAATGGCTTGAAATTAAATTGAAACATCATAAACCTAACTACATACAATAAAACATATAACCCTCATAACTTACTCAGTGACATCCACTAGGTGTGGCTGTCATCTGTTTCCAGGTCAGGTACACACCAAAGCTTTTCTAGCACAGTAGTAGTTTTCCAGTTATGCTGCCCAGACACCCAATGCTTAGGTTATAAGGTGATGCTCTGAGAGCTAACACAGGGAGCAAAGCAGAACAACTCCACTTGTATAAGATTTCACTTACAGTGACAACAGTTTAGCAGCAAAAAATATACCAAAATTCTCCTTCTTGACTTGTTTTTAGTTTCCAATAAAGTCTTTTTCAATGAATGATGTAAGTCCTACTGCCAAATATATACATACATAATTAGGATTTGTTTGCTGGAAATTCAGCAAATTTATCATGATGAGACAAAGGCAAACACTTAAAAGTAAAAATAAGATTTGAACAATGTAACAATTAGTAAAATACCTCTTCAAGATCAGAAACAGCAAATACTACTTTTTCAATGGTTTCCCCATGAATCTCTAGGAATCTCCTTACAGTGCCTAAGGAAAAGAATAGAAAGATTATTCAATAAATAAAAATTACTTATACATAAAGAAAAATCAAACTCCTCAGAGTTCTTTCTTTTAATTTCAGAATATTACGGGGGTATAAACGTTTTGGTTACACAGATTGCTTCTGTTACAGTTTGAGTCTGTACAGTTTGAGTCAAAGTTATTAGTGTACCCATCACCCAGATAGTGTGCAGTGTACCTGTTAGGTGTGAATTTACCCATCCCCCCTCCAACCTGCTTGATTTCCGTCGAGCTTTACTTCTCTATGTGCACATAAGTTTTCCTTTGGGTAAATACCCAGTAGTGGGATTGCTGGATCAAATGGTAGGTCTACTTTTAGTTCTTTGAGGTATCTCCATAATACTTTCCATAGAGTCTGTACTAGTTTGCAGTCCCACCAATGGTGTATAAGTGTTCCTTTCTCTCCGCACCTATGCCAGCATCTGTTGGTTTGGGCAGAGTTTTATTTTTATAATGGATCATTTCATTCAGGTCTCTGCTCAGTGATACCTGATCAGTAAGGCCTGCCCAGAATATCTATAAAAAACCCTTCCCTGATTTGCTTTCCTCCAGAGCAACAGTTACAGACATTTTATGGAGTTACTTGTTTATTGTATATCCTCTCTGCCCTGTCCTCCTCATCCTCTAGAATGAAAGCTCTACAACAGAAGGACCTTTATTTTATTTCTCTTTTATCCAGCACATTCTTCTTATTCCCTGGGGCCCCTCTCTTTGACCAGAATGATCTAGCACGAGTGTCTTTCCACTTGTTCAGTTACAGTATTAGTTGTCCTACTCAGTCCTTCATCCCCTGACAAAACCCTGCAAAACCAAAGCAGAATCATTTTTTTCTTAATTTCTGTGGGTTATACTGATTCTTCTCTATCAACTTCCTAATAAGAAGACCTATTGGCCTTTTCTCAGTTCTTAACTTACTGGATCTCTCCCCAGCTTTGGTCCTTAACACCCATTCCATCACCTTTTTAAAATGTTGTCCTCCAGGATTCTGTCCTCTACATTTTTTATTTTCTTGATATACATATTCCCCTTAGCTCAGTAATTTGCTGGTTATGTATTAACTCAAATGCTGCTGATGGCTGCCAAATTTTTATATTGTTTTCTGAACGAAAGACCTGAATTCCCTACTGCCCTACTGGGCATATCTGCCCAGATAACCCCCAGAGACCTCAAATTGAACGTGTCCAAACCTGACCCTAACAGGGCCAAATTCTGACTTCTATCTTCCCTCCCTGAAACCTGCTCCTTTTCCTGTATTCCTTATCTCAATTACATACCAACATCCAACCAATCACCCAAGCTAGAATCCTGAGTTTCTCTGACACTTCCTTTACCTCTTTCTTCATCCTGTATTTTCAAACGGCTCCCGTAACTTTTATTTCCATTGCTAGTATTTCCTCCTTCTCTCTTCCAGCTGCTTTCAGGTTCTCAATACTCACATAGACTTTGGCAAGAAACTCTTAACTGCTCTCCTTGTTTCTTATTTTCCCCCAAGTCTACATATTCACTGTTGCCTGAGTTATCTTATGTTATCCTCCTTACTAAACACTTACGATAGCTTTATACCATTTATAGGTTAAGATTTAAAGTCCCTAGCATGATTCTCCATACTCTGACCCCAACTACCTTCCCCCACTCTGCTCCTCAGTCCCATTTCTAATTATTCCTCCCATATATCTTATGCTTTAGCTAAATCTGCTTCTTTGCTGTACTCAAAATATGCCACTTACTTTTATGCTGCCCTACCTCTACTTGCATGATTACCTTTGACTAGAATACCATTCATCCATCATTCCCTTCTCTTAGTGAATTCCTACTCAATTTTTAAGACCCAGCCAAGAGCCATCTTCTTTGCACATAACTCCACTCTTCCTTGTGTGCCTCCTATAATCTTTTGAACATCCTTCTATTTATGAACTTCTTATAGCATTTAATAGCTAGACTAAGCTTTTTGAAGACCAAGTACATTTTACACTACTATTAATTTAATTAAGGGCTAGCACACCTTATGGATGTGACCTGCAATAATTCAAAAGTAGTAACTGCATAACAATTTATGACTCCGGTTATAAACATATTGCCTGCCTTGTTCAATATTGTATCTCAAGAGACTAATTTGCTGAAGGACGGAACAAACATTCACAACTCTCCCTCTGTTAGGTAACAAATTTATTTTTCATTTCTCCCTCTATTCTGCTTTAATATTTTATCAAAAATGAACTTTCAAAAACAGATTTTGTTTTCCTATTTACTTTGACATCAAGTTTTAACGTCCACACGTAACAGTTTCTCAGAATATAACTGTAGTTTCCTTTGGAAGACAAAATACGATGCCAAATACTAACCAAATTGAATTCCCTTGGCAGAGTTCATTTAGAAAAGTAATTCTGCAAAAAGGAGGAAAAAAGAATGATGTCATGACTCTAAGGTTTTAGCACTAACTGCCAGTTCACATTGTTCCTTTCAAAGTTTTATCTGTGCACTATTCTCTGCAACCAACCAGAATGTCATGTGCTTAACATCTAGCAATGGTGAGAATGACATCTGGAACATTAAAAATTCCTAACCTGGAAACACAAGAACAAACACCTTCATCTTTTTTCTCACTACTGTATCCTCTTGTATACAGAACAGAGCCTAGCACATAGTAGTCACTCAAATTTTTGTTGAATGAATAAATAGCCTGATAAATTTATTTTAACGTGGATGTTTCTTTAGTATTTTCTTGGAGAAGAACTGCACATGAACTAAGAAAAGAAGGTGTCTTGATATATCTATCAAGAAGATATTACTTAGCTTTCAAATAAAATAAATTTTGATAATCATTTAATAAGAAAGCTTTTGATACTAAGGACTTAAAATTGTATCATTAGATTTTTCTTGGCCCATATATGCTACAAAAGTGTACAAGCCATTTGTTTTCCAAATGCTTGAGAATGTATTCAAGCAAAGGGCATCATTGTCTCTGTATATGTGTGCTTGAATAAGACGCCAGTTTTGCTACTAGATTTAAGGTGTAATAAGTCAAATGGGCCCTATACAACATACGTTAACTTGCCCACTTGAAGAATTAGTTCCTTTTTGCTAATTCCTAGAAATGGCATCATCAAAGTCCCTTATTCCCACTATTGATCTTTATCTGCTGCTACCAATTATTCTCAAAATTGACTTCTCTTATGGTACTGTACCAAGTGATTTATCTGGGACCACAGAGCTAGAGCTGGACTGGTAGAATTGGAACTAAAAACCAGTCTTCCTGACACACTATTCAGAGTCTTCTACAAAATGATGCTGCCTCTTTAAATTCTAATCCTTATGATTACTTTAATAAGAAATAGAGATATAAAAGCAGCTCTGAGATGACAAGGCAAGGACTAAGTGAAATCAAAGAATGTCAAGACTAGCCAAAAGCCTTGCCACAAGGAATAATATCAAGGCAGGAACTTTGCTTTGCTAAGGCACCATTTAGAAGACACACGGGTTATAATATAGTAGTCTCCCACTGAAGCAGTTCCAACTCAAGCACAAAGAATTATCTAATATAACAGACAGGTTATTAGACTTGGGAGTCAGAAGGTGTGAGTATATGTTCTAAGTCTGTGTATCCCTGAAAACATGATTTCTGAGTCTCTTTATTTGTACAATGGACACCATACTACCTAAAACACAGGATTGTTTACAGAAATTAAATGGAATTTATTTGTCCCTTTTTAAAATATGTATTTCTTGAGCAAGTACCATATGTCAAGCATTCTTGACATATAGAAACACTGGAAATACCAAGCTGAAAAGATAAATCTGTGCCCCTCAAGCTCAGTCTAATATAATGTATATAAACTATAACTATAAAATACATAAATTTTACTATAAAATCCTTGAGCAGTAAGGATATTAGTTTTCATTTATTTTTTGAGACAGTCTCGCTCTGTTGCCCCGGCTAGAGTGCAGTGGTGTCATCATAGCTCACTGCAACTTCAAACTCCTGGGCTCAAGCAATCCTCTTGCCTCAGCCTCCTGAGTACCTGGGACTATAGGTGCACGCCACCATGCCCAGTTATTTTTTTCTATATTTGGTAAAGATGGGGTCTCACTCTTGCTCAGGATGTTTTTGAACTCCTGACCTCAAGCGATCCTCCCGCCTCCACCTCCTAGACTGCTAGGATTACAGTTGTGAGCCACCATGCCTGGCCTGAGAAATGTTTTCTATAATATCTGCAACAGACGGTCATGTAGCCCCCTGCATGAATATTCCCAGTGACAAGAAGTTCACTAAAATACTTTTCTGCCACAGATAGTTTTATCTCAAATGGGTCTGAAATCTTCTTCCTTATAACTTGGTCTTAGACCTTGTCTTGTACAGTTATAGTTCTTATCTATAATTATGACGAGAAACTGTGAACATCCTGAAAAAACTCGCAAGTTCTGTATTTATTAACATTTTTCTCAAGAAGGGGTCCACAGTGTTCTTTTACCAGATGCTCAATGTGGTTTATGATGATTGCCCCAAGAACTGTTGCTCAAAAATGCAGCACAAATAAGTCCACAATGAGAATACCACTAATGTTTCAAACTGTTTGTCCTCCAATTTGTCAGTGTCTCATGCAATGACAGCCAGAACTTTACACAAAACTCGAGATGTGGTCTGAACCTGCATATATACAGTGAGATCATGAACTCTCTTGAACTGAACACCATATTTTTATATCACATACATGACATTTTGGCTCATATTGGTTGAGCCCAGTCTTTTTCTAAAACCTAAATGCAGGGTTTTATATTCAAATAGCACAAGTGAAAGATGGCTATTTAAATTGCAAAGTGGTATATAATTATGATGTTATGAAATCTGTTTTGATTGCATTTGTTGCAGCCTGTTAAGATTATTCTGAATTCTGATTCAAACACCTAATGCACTGGCCATACTTCCTAGCCTTGGTATCACTTTCAAATTCAATAGGCAAGCCGCTTTGAACCTATTCTGGTTCTGGGGGCTGCCTGATTTGTGAATCATTTTTTGCTCAATTAAACTCTGTTAAATGTAATAAAAACTTAATAGGCAAGTCTTCTAAGCCTTTATTCAAACAGATAAAAATGTCAACCTAAGAAACTAAACTGAGAGCTCTGCAACTTGTCAATAGAAATTTCCCTCCAGGGTGCCATGATCAGTTAATCAATGAATCTTCTTTGGCTGCAACCATTTAACTAATGATAAAAAAATTTTTTAAGATTCAATTTATGTACAGCATCTCCAGTATGACTTACGAAGTGCTATGTGTGTTGCATCCTCTAAAGGATAACCTCGTTTTGCAGAATTAATGACACAGAATCCAACAGAAGACATTGACTGCTCTCTGTAATCAAACAGAAAACATAAAAATTGCACTACAAATATTTGTAATACAAACATAACAATACACAACTAATTTCTAAATGCAGCTTAACTTCTCTTTCCCTACTTCTTTAACAAATCTACTATAATAGCTAACCCAATTGCACTGTTTAATAATTATACTAATATATAATTTAATTGCAAATTGCACTCTTTGGGGTATATATTTCAAATAAAAACTGAATAAAATGGGAATAGGTTAAATTTTCAAGTCACCCAAATCTATCCCATTTATCCTGGTAAGTGTGAAAAGATAATCAATTCTATCTTCAGGGTCTACCTAAATTATCTAAGTCCCTCAAAATTTGACTTCCTTAACTAGGTTTTATCTTTATAACCGGGGTCTTTAACAATGCATGACATGTTATGTCTGTAAAACGAGCAGACCATACTTTGCCAGCTGAAGTACATTTCTGTAGCAGCTGTACAGGGAACTCTCAGCTGCTGTGCGATAGCGGCTCTTATATTTAGGTCCCACTGTGTGAATGATGAACCGGGCAGCTAGATTAAATCCTTTTGTCAATTTTGCTTCACCTGTTCGGCAACCTGGGAGCAACGGAAACATACATAAGTCTGGAGGTATTAGGAAAAAACCAACAAACCAAACCATAAAACAAAGAAAGTATTAAGAATTTTGAGAAATTTCAGTTTAAAGTATGGATTGAACACAAGCATTTATCTCTGTTCCTTCTGTTCCCAAAATGACAGAGAAGCAATATAATAGGTATAAGCACAAGAGACAAAGAATGATAGAGAATATGAAGCAGATATGCATAATCAAAATTTTGGAAGGTAGCAAGTCAATGGACTAATAATAACTGACTTAGAGTAGAGAAACCTAACTGCTTGCAGAAATGGCATAACCAACATGAAGCAAGCTGATCTGAAAAGCAGTGTTGGATTCAAGACAGACTGCTTCGATTCAAATCCTGCATCTACCACATTCTTATTGTGACACTCTGGGAAGGTGCTTGGCCTCATTATGCCTTTATTTCTTCATTTAAGGGGGATACTACTAGTACTTACTTCACAGGATTAGGTGAGTTAATATATGAAAAGTGCACACATGCATTAGCTATAACTGTTGTTATTACTGGAAAACACTAGAACGGCTCAGAAATTAGAGCCCTAAGTACTTCTAAAGGCTATGCTGTGAAGTGGGACTAAAAAGAGGAGGCCAGGTTAAGAGTTTGTATAAAAACAATCAAGTCCGCAACAACCACTCCCCCAGCCAGCACAGCAAGGTGATAAATTCTTTACTAGCATAGCAGCAGGTAGGAAGTTTATGCTCTGGAGATGCTGAACTAGACAGTTTCTGGACTCTAGAACCTCAGGTACAGCTGAAAAGGGGGGATTTAGTTAAAGTGTTATACTTAACAGTGAAGGGTCTAGCCCTCTGCCTCTAAATGGCTTCCAGAACAGACATGCAGGCTTACACCCCTGGAGGCTTCCTCTCCAAGAAATTAAGAGGCCCAAACCAAAGGATCTATAGATTCTGATACCTGAAGGAAGTTCCCCAATAAAACAACAGGGTTCCTGCTCTTTTGCCTGCTTCAAGACCCACCAAGCAATAACCTTTGTCCACTGAGTGCTTGTATCCCTTCCAAATTCATGTTGAAACCCTGTCCAACAATGTGATGGTTTTAGGAGGCAGGGTCTTTGGGAGGAAATTAGAATTAGATAATGTCATGAGGGTGGAGCCCACATGAAACGGATTAGTATCTTTATAAGAGTCTCCAGAGAGCCTGCTTTCTCTCTCTGCCATGTGAAGACACAATGAGAAGTCAGCAGCTGTCTGCAACCCTGAAGTGAGCCCTCACCACAAACTGACCGTGGTGGCACCCTGATCTCAGACCTCCAGCTTCTAGAACTGTGAGAAATAAACTTCCGTTCTTTATAAGCCACCCAGTCTATGGTACTTTGTTATAGCAGCCTGAACTGACTAAGACACCCATACAAAGCTTCCCATCAGCTTGTCAGTTCCTCCCTCTTAAATCCAGCTAATAAGTGAGGAAAGCCTCTAACAAAAAACAAAAGGGGGACAAAGCAAACAAATACTCAAGAGATAGACTACACAGGGAAGAGAACTGGAAAAAAAAACAACCCAAATCTCAACACTGTAATGACTACTATCAGAGAGGTAAGAGAAGATACACTACTTTTGAAACAAAACCAGTCATTAAAAAAAAAAGTCATTAGAAAAACAAAAAGACTATTCAGAGAACGGGGAACTAGTACTTATATAACTGTAACAGCCAAGCAAAAAATATGACAGAAGAAATGAAAAGTTCAATGGAAGGGTTAAAACTAAAGTTGAGGGAATCTTCCAGAAAAATAAAATAAAAAGAAAAGGAAAATAAGAGATAGGAGATAAGAAAATCGAAGAATTAAACACAAAAGTACAACATCCAATAGGATTCCTTCAGAAAGAACAGAAAATACAGAACGAAGAAAATTATTAAAGAAATAAAACATTGCTTGACACTCTGTGCTAAAAGAAAGAAAGAAAGAAACAAACAAAAGAAATCAAACAAGAAATTTCCCAGAACTAAAAGACATGAGTTTCTAGGCTCAAAAAGCCCACAGAATACCCAAACCACATGAAGGTTCATCACTGTGAAATTTCAGAACACCAGAAACAAAGATGAGATTACAAAGCTTCCAAGAAGAAACTGGTAATATACAAAGAATCAGTAATAAGAATAGCATCACATTTCTCAACAGCACTAATCAAAATCGAAACCATGAAGCAATACCGTCAAAATTCTGGAAAATGATTTCTAAACTAGAATTTTCCAAGCAAATTAACAATTAAATATGAAGATAGAAGTAAGATCTCAGTAATTTTGCCCTGTTGTACTCTTCTCAGAAATCTCCTGGTAGATTTACTCACAAAAACGAAGGCATGCATCAAAGAAGAGAAGTGCATGAGATCTAGGAAACTGAGGATCCAATCTATCAAACAGAAAAAAGTATTTCCCAGGATGATGTTAAAATAAGTTCCAATTCCAGGACAGTAACTGTGCAGCAGGCATAGAAACAGTCTAGAGAGAAGGAGAGGATGGAAGCTTCCAGGAGGGACCTTGTCAAGAAAAAAATGGAACTGAAAGATAAACTAAAGTGTTTCACTTTATTGAGAAGAGGTTTATAGTGGTATTTAAAAGTTCGGGGTTAAGGCTAGACGCAGTGGCTCCAGCCTGTAATCCAAGCACTTTGGGAGCCTGAGGTGGGAGAATGTCTTGAGCCCAGCAGTTCGAGGTTGCAGTGAGCCCTGGTCATGCTACCACACTCCAGCCTGGGCAACAGAGTGAGACTCTATCTCTAAAAAAATAAATGAATAAATTACATAAAAAATCAAATCCATTAACAACCTAGAGGAAAAAGGTTGTACAAAAAGAATACTAATATGTTTTCTAATCAGTTGTGAGCAACATTTATATAGTCACAATGTCAATGCCGAATATTGATTCAATCAAAATTGTGACAGAGCAATGTATGAGTATTACATGTGTATGTAAAAGGGAGAAGTAGATGAAAGAGAGTTTAATCTTTTACTTCTACAGTAATATGTCAACAGATAATAAAAAAAATCAAGACAGTAGTTTTAGCATATTATTTGGAAATAGAAGGTTAATAATATAAGGCATTTAAAGGATTCAAAGTATTTGCCCTGGAGAGAAGAAAGTGAGGTAGGGAAGGGAAAGACAAATGATTGTTACTTTCCTTCATAAATTGTGACATAAAATTTAAGGAATTTAAAAAATATATACATTGATCAATGCTATAGGCACAAAATGATAAAAAAGAGAGAACAAGAAAAAACTCATTTGTTACCATTTGAGGCAGCTATTAAACCAATTCTTTATTTTGAAAATTGGTAATTAAAAGAAGTAAGCATTTATTCTGCCTCTCCAACAGAAACTATAATTTAGAGTAACCAAATAACAGCAGTTAAAGAGGAAAAGCTCTACTTTATAGAAAAATGCCAGCTAGAAAAGATGGATGAAATGATAGATCTTAGAAAACACAACTTGATAATCTTAGCAAAATTATTGGTTCAGATAAGGATTATCAATTCAGTACTAAAACCATTAGGTGAATATACGATGAAGAACTGGGCATTCATAGAGCCTGAATGACACCACATAGATTACTTTTCAGTCACAAAGGATAAAATACAACTGTACAAATGGAAGGATCAAACTGTTATCATCAGTAATGGTCCACTAACCACAATGGTCAATCAGATTTTATATGTCTTCTAATAAAATACAACATTGAGTACACAACACATCACCTATGAAATGTTTTAGCCAAAACTTGATTCCATTAGATATAACTTCCAGTCTATAAGAAATACGAACTAAATGGCACCTCAAATAAAAAAGACAGATCTAGAAAGTGGAACATCTTGGAAAACAATTGGAGTAGTTCACTCAACAAATCAGTGTCATGAAAAGAGTGCTGGATTACAAAAAACCACACACAAAAGTTAAGAAACATAACAATAAGATGCAGTGTGTGGTCCTGGATTGGATACTGGTTTGTATAAAACAGCTGTAAAGGACATTTTTTTGGGTCAGCTGGAAATTTTAAGTATGGTCTGACTATTAAATGTAATTTGTGAAATTAAAAGGTGGAATTCATTTGCTGATGAAGGCAAGTTGCAGAACAGTATGTACACAATTATCTTTTTTTGAGAACAGTATACATATAATTATTTTATTTTGGTAACAAAAGATATAAGAATGTGTGTATACACCCACACCCAGAAGCACAAAGAGCCAGAAGGATATGCATTAATGTGTTAATAGTGGTGATCTTTGTGTGGTGGAAATGTTAAGTTTTTATTTATTTTTAGCCTGTGTGTATATAATTTTCTACAATTTACATTTACTTCTTCTATAACTAGAAGATGATTATTTAAAAGAAATGATATAAATGTATTATTCTGATTTAAAAAAAGCAAGCAAACACACACATATTTGGGCAGTCAGTTTGCTGAATCAGTCCAAGAGATCTGTCAGGTTAGAGTTCAGAAATAGAAAAGAAGTTTAAGTGTTCTGAATATTCTGTTCTTGGAATCATGCCTTTTCTTCAGTAATCGTTAACAAAAACTCTGGACGCTGGAGACTGGAGTTACGCTAAGTACTGCTATATTACTTCCCAATCTTTCACTTGTTCTTTCTAGCCCAAATTTCTTCTAATCTCAAAGCTTGAATCCTGACATCATTATAAACATTTACACACAGTCCTGAATGTATTTTTAACTCCTGTAAAATAAATACAAATTCACTAAGTAAGTTTACTCCTACTCTTAACTGTCCAGCATGACTTTTATCCCTGACTACATCCTTTGCTAAGGAGCACTGCTGCAATGATAATCTGAGTATCTGATTATTGAAAATTAGTTAGGACTTTTCAACTTCTCTTATTTCTCTCCAAATCCTAATGCCCACAGTAAGAAATACAAAAGCTGTTTAATGCCTATAGCAAAAAGAGTGCTAACTATAAGAGAACAGAGTAAGCAAAAAATGTAGTATATGAACTCTCACCCTACCCAACCCTCACATTTAAATACTGAGTAATATAGAACATTTAAGCAGCAAAATCATACAGTGGTCCTGACTGAAGGAGAAAGTATTTTTCTCCTCCCTTTGCATATGTAGATACTTCAACCTATATTTATTTAGGTCTAAATTATATGTATTCTTGCCTGGAAACAAGTAGGCAAGTGAATTATCAGATGTTATTCTAATTCTTTAAAGCTGAATATCATCTGTCAATCTAGTCCAAACAATAACAAACCCCAAACAGCTTTAGTTTTATAAAATTCGTAAATTCAAAGAGTATAAGACTGACTTTTTGGGGGGCAAATGTGAGTACAATAAGTCAACCCTGCCCACTCCATTTTTAGGAAGCAGTAATTCTTAGAAAAGTTTCACTAACTGAACTGAAGTTTTATATATCTTCCTATCAAGGATTACAGGAACATAATAGAACTATCACACTCCCTCTTCAATATGATCCTTTTTCAAGAATTTGAGAGTAATTATTATGTTTTCCCCACATCTTCTTTTCTCTGTGCTAACCCTAGCTCTTTAAACTGTTTCTTCAAATAATATGGTTTCCACAATGTCTACCATACAATAACTTTCTGTTAAGCGTACTACAGTTTATTACTCTCAAAAACTGCTAAAAAAAATAAAATAAAATGAACACAGTACACCGTGGGGTCATACTAGGACAGATAAATCACAGCTTCCTTTGATTCTGATTCTGGATTTCTAATGATACAGTCTGAAATTGTTGGCTTTTACAGTAGGAAAAAACACATCATCAATTCTGAATCTATTCAATTAAAATCCTCAAGAGCTTCTATTCATTTATCAGCTACTTAAAGGATGCCTTCACTATTCTTGGTACGGGGCACTGAAGGCTAATAAGACATACACTTCCTATCCACAT
The DNA here is from genome assembly GCA_023783475.1 of Daubentonia madagascariensis. Classification (NCBI taxonomy): domain Eukaryota; kingdom Metazoa; phylum Chordata; class Mammalia; order Primates; family Daubentoniidae; genus Daubentonia; species Daubentonia madagascariensis. Next base: position 2,135,778 of record JAKFHU010000913.1, on the reverse strand, counting down.
GAGGTTTACAGTTTAATGGGGACATGGTCATCACAGGACAATTTATAATTGTGATAAGGGTGCAAAAGAAAAGTACTACAGGCTGGGAGCACATACTATGGGGAAACTGATCCGTTATGAAGTAAAAAGAAACAGTACTTTGAAGAGATGTAGACTTAAAATAAGGGTTGACAATTGAGAGAAAAAGCAACAGTATGTGGAAAATTGGGAAGGAGCTTGGATGACCAGGCAGTGAGAGAAGATCAGTTTGGCTCAAGTATGGTGAGGTAGGGAAAAGTGGGATAAGCCGGAGATGAGTGAGTGAGATCTTGCAAGGCCTTGGAGACTAGTTTAAGGAGTTTAGATTTTAAGTTTAATGGCAGGCCACTAAATGGTTTAAAGTAGGGGAGCATTAAGAAGAGATTTACAAACTAAAAAGCAAAGACTTACTGGTCGGTGTGTGGGAAATCTAAGAAAAGAAGAATGGATGCAGGGAGACCAGCTGGGAGAGAGGCTATGGTTGTAATCCAGGTAGGGAATGATGGTAGCATACACTAGGTTGGAGGCAGTGGTATGGAGAGAAATAGATTCAAGATAAATGTAGGGTATGATGACAGACTTTATGAGGAATAAGGAAGAGGGAAGTGTTATGTGAGGAATAAGGAAGAGGGAAGTGTTAATCCTAAGGTTTCTTGCATGAATAATGGAATGGAAGACAGATAGAAAATACTTCCTTACATAAGAAGGGTTGTCAAACCGGGCTTCTCCATCCTGAACTTGGGTAATTAGTGGTTTGAACTTACTGCAAGACTTTAACACTCATCTCTGTCAATTTTTTTCATTTTATAGCTCATACTTCCAGTCCAGATATTTAAAAATCTTAAATCTATCATCCAATATCTCCTGTTACCTCTACCAGTTTTCGATCATCTACAAATTTGGTAAGTCACACTTTGTTATCATTTATTAAGTTGTTAATTAAAATGTAAAAAGGGGACAGGATTAAGTATCCAGCCCTTCAATGAATTACTAATAACCTATCTTAAGGTTGGCACCGATTCATTAAATAAAACAACTGAGGCCTAACAGCTAACAGCAGAAATCATACTTGCTGAACACTTAGGATGTGCCTAGCACTTAATGTCCATTATTTTGGTTTTCATGATATTAATTCTTTCCATCCCCAAATGTTTATTAAGCTCTTGCTTTATGCCATGAACTGAGATAGGAAATATTACTACCATCCCCATTTTAGAGATGAGGAAACTCAGACTCAGAGGTGAAGTAACTGGTCTTAACTCACACAGTTGGTAAAGGGCAGAGTTATAACATGAACCTCAGCTTGGAGACTCTCAAACACATGCCGTTAAATATTGAGGTTTTACTTGTATACTTGTGTTAAATTTTCTTATTTTCTTTATCATCTGTAAGTCTAGCTCTAAGTTGTATGTGAACACATGCGCGCGCGCACCCCCATTAGGAATTTTTCCAGACCAGCTTCTCTTTTACCTTTACAAACCTTTAACACTTCTCAGTATTACCTTTAATATTCTTTTTAATTTCTACACGTTCTTCACAGTATCTTGCTTTGCAGTTTAATTAAGGGCTTTTATTCTCTGTCCTCACAGTCAAAATTCAGTTTCTTAATCAAATAATGCAATTCTTCTCCTTCTATCCCTTCTTTCATAGAGCCAGTACTGTAAGTATTCCTGTTCAAATTCTAATATCTTTATTAGGTTAGAAACCAGTTGTCAGTGTTAAAAATTATAGAAGTCAAGGAAAGCAAGATTTTATACACGTAGGATTTGCTGTTTACATTTTAAGAAATATTGCTGTATTTTGTAAATACTTTTTATAAAATGGGAAGATTGAGTTTCACAATATTGCATTTGGGCTCAAATAACAATACCAAAGGGCTGCTAGGTTGGCAAATAAAAAGTTTTTCAGTTTAGGAGGATAGTTGTTTTACAAAGCTTATCGGTACAAGAAAATATATAGCCAAAAAAATACTCCCAAAGATCTAACTAGTTACAATGATTGTGATTTTAAAATTTAGGAACACGACAGAGGAGTTTTACTGATAGTAAATTCTCAGGGTTCAGCTTTTAACATATTTCAAAATGTGTTAAATTTTGTTAAAATGAAGCTTTTAAAAACTGTATTTAGTTTCAACAAAAGAAAGCAGCTACATCTACATAATTTTCTCACTTAAATGCAACACATGCTTCTTCAAGGCAGAGGACATTAAAATAAGTATTTCCTAAGCAATAATACACCTAAAAAAATTCATTCACCTTTAAGTTTCTCGAGATCCTCCTTCAAATCAGGCCCTGCAAGCATGAAGATACTTTCTGACACAGGATTCTTATCTGTGAGACTTTCATTGCTGGTATTCACAATGGCTGTACAGTTCAGTAATGCCACATCTCCTTTCCTGAGAAAACAAATAAATAAAGAGCAAGTGTGGGGAAGAGAAGAGGGAGATAAGAAACATCATTTCTAATTCTTTCAAACATTCTATCCTCACTGCCTTCACAATGTTGGTTTTGATAGCTCACAAGCTAAGCAATAGTAGAAAAGAAATTCCTGTCTCAAAAAATTAATCTGGTACCATCACATAGAGGACGAGGAAAAAAATTAATCTGGAATCTTATATAGATCCTTAATGCAAGATCTAATGCAATTCTTATTACCCTAAAACTCACAAAACCATCATGTTATACTTTTGCTTCGTACCTATTTCTTTTTCTTTGTAACAGAATGCTTACAGAGCTTAAAATGGTTGGTTTAAGAGTTTAGATACGGCAGCATTATTCATAATAGCCAAGGAGTGGAAATAATCTAAATGTCTATCAATAGATGAATGGATAAATAAAATGTGGTATATCCATACAATGGAATATTATTCAGCCATAAAAAGGAATGAAATACTGATTCATACTACAACATGGATGAACCTTGAAAACATTACGGTAAAACCACATATTTTATTGTATTTATTCCACTTATATGAAATGTCCAGAATCAGCAAATCTATACAGACAGAAAGTTAGTGGTTGCCTAGAGCTTGAGGGATTGGGGGAGGAAAAGGGGAGTGACTGCTAAATAGGTACAGGGCTTTGGGCTGATGAAAATGTCTAAAATTGACTGTGGTTATGGTTGTACAACTCTATGAATACATTAAAACCCACTGGATTGTATAATTAAAATTGGTGAATTATATGGTACATGAATTTTATCTCAATAAAGTTTTTAAAAAAGAAAAAAAACAATGAACTACTACTGATACACACAACACAGATGAATTTACATAATTCTGCTGAAAGAAGCCAGATCCAAAAAGCACATGATTCCATTTATATAAAACTCTAGAAAATGTGAACTAACATACAGTGACAGGAAGATCAGTGGTTGCTTAGGGATGCAGAGGCCGAGATGGACAGGAGGGAGGGATTAGACAGGAACATAGAAAAACTTTTGGAGGTGACAGATATATTTGCTATCTTGATTGTGGTGATGGCTGCATGGATATATACATATGTCAAAACTTATCAAATTATACACTTTAAATATGTGCAATTTATTCTACGTCAATTATAGCTCAATAAAGCTGTGTGTGTGTGCGTGTGTATATATATATGCAAAGCAATATTTCAACAGTGCTAGGGCCTATGAGAGAAAATAGTTTGGAAGAAATTATAAGAAAGAGCTATCTCCTCATGATATGATGTAATCAAAGAATTACCAAAGAACCACTTTTCCATTGACATCCTTATTATAAAGAAAAGGTGATCTAATAGTGTTTTCCTGAAATATTTCAGCTGTAGTATCAGAAGAATTTAATTCATCTTCATATGAGTCACCCCAGCTTGTTAGTGTATCCACATCTACAAACTGGGAAGGTGCACCCAAGGGATCCATGGAATGAGAAGCTTGGCTTGTCTTTTCCCAAATTCCTCAGCAATTCAATATTCACTGGAGACTTTACCTTAAGAGAAGGAAAAAAATCATTTTAATAGAGAAGCACAATATTACTTGAATTCCACTAAAGCAAAAAAAAAACTCTACTGTGAAATACTCTAATAGTACATTATGTGATTATAATCACTTAAGTAGTCCATTAAAAACAATAGACAACAAAAAATTGCTACAGCTTTTCTAAAACAGGAATAAAGGGAGATTATTTAACATAACTTCTTTTCAAAGAATTACAGCCATTAAAATAATCACATGGCCCACCAGTTCTACTTTCCAGAAATAGGACTACTCATTCAACATTTACTGTGTGCCTACTATTAAAAAAAAAAGTGCTAGATGCTGCAAGAGATACAAAGATAAATTAATTTGGCCTCAAGGCCACACATGGCCCTCCAGATCTCCAAGTGCAGCCCCTCAACCGAATCCAAACTTCACAGAAAAAATCCCCTAATAAATTTGGACTCAGTCAAAAGGCCGCACTCAAGGATCCGGAAGGCCCACGAGTGGCCCCAAGGCCACAGGTTCCCCACCCCCGAAAGAATTCATTCTGATGATAATGTGGAGGATGTATTAAGTAAGACAAAATGAAAAGCAGGGAAGCTCCTGCAATCAATTAGTAAGAGATGATAAATGTTTCAACTAAGTAGCAAAAGAGATACAGAAGGAAGCATAGATTTAATAGGCAAAATACAAAGGAAGAATGAACAGGAGTTGACAATTTATAGGATATGGTAAATGAAACAGCGATGTAGTAGGTTGTTGGATGTACTGAAATACAGAAATTACAAGAGGAGGGTGATAGGAAGACACATAGTGTTAAGTACTGAAGAGAAGTAATGGGAAATTCCACCAGAGAAAAGGACAATCAATTTGCCATTAAGTCAGACAGCTGTTTCAGTAAAATGGTAGATTCATTCATACAATAAATCTTTGAAAGCATCTATTATGTGTTTCTAGGCACTAGGACTATGCTGGTGAATAAGACAAGGCAAGTCCCTGCCTTTAGGGAGCTTATGCTTTGGTGGAGAAGAGACGAGACGGTAACTGATAAAGAAGCAAGCAGGTATCTAACAGAATGACTGGAGGAAGTAAGTATTATGAGAGAAAAGGTGGCATCTGAGCAGAGAGTTAAAGTGGGAGAGCAAGCCATGTGAAGCTCTGGGGAGTGTTTCAGGCAAAGGAAATAGCAAGTACAAAAGCCCAAAGGGCAGGAAGGAGCTTGGTGTATTCCAGGAAGAGCAAGGAGATCAGTTTGGCTGGAGGAGAATAAGCTAGGACTAGGTAATGAGTGGTAGGTGATGAGGTTGGTGGGAGAGGGAAAGGCCAGATGATACAGTTTGTAAGCCATGGTAAGAAGTTTAGATCTTATTCTAAATATGAGGGGAAGCTGTTAGAGGATCTTGATCAAGATAGTGACTAAGTATAAATAAGAAAGACCAGCAGAAAATGATTATAGTAATCTAGGTGAGATGGTGGTGAGAAATGTTAGATTTGGAATGTATTTTGAAGGCAGAATCAACAAGACTTGCTACATGAATATAAACGGTAGGGGAAAAGAGCAGAATCAAAAATAACTCCTAGATTACTTGCTTAAGCAATTGAGTAGATGGTAATGCTACTTAGAGAGAAGGAGAAAATTAGATTAGGTTGAAGGGTGGAATGATAATCAAAGACTTTTTATTCTTATGTCTTTTTGGATGTCCTAAGGTTGAGATGCTGTGTTTATGTCAAACATATAGTTGGCTATATGAGGCTAGAGCTCAGAGAAGATGTTGGGCTAAAGATATAAATTTGGAAGTCTCAGCATATGGATGGTATTTAAAGCTATGGGAATTGGACAAGATAGCCTAGAGAGTAAATGCAAAAAGACAAAAGAGATCCAAGGACTGAGTCCTATAGCAAAATTCAGAGATTGGAAAGAGGACAAGTCAGAAAGTGAGATAAAAAAGGATTGGTAAGAAAGGAAGGAAAACCAATAAAGTATGGTAGCCTAAAAGCCATGTGAAGAAAGTATTTCACGGAGTGCTTGAGAAGAATCAGAGTTAAATGCTACCGAAAGGTTGAGTAACAGGACTAAGCACTTATTAGTGGGTTTGGTAAGTTGGAGGTCACTGGTAACGCTAACATCCACAAGAGCTAATATATGATCAGGGAAAGAAAGCTGGCATGTGGACAAACCCTCAGCCAACATCATACTGAATGAGGAAAAGTTGAAAGCATTCCTACTTAGAAATGGAACAAGACAAGGATGCCCACTGTCACTACTTCTATTCGACATAGTGCTGGAAGTCCTAGACAGAGCAATCAGGCAAGAGAAGGAAATTAAGTGTATCCAAATGGGGAAAGAGGAGGACAAACTATCATTCTTTGCTGATGATATGATCTTGTATCTAGATCCAAAGATTCCACCAAGAGATTCTGGAATTGATAAATTCAGCAAAGTCTCAGGTTACAAAATCAATGTACACAAATCAGTAGCATTCCTATACACCAACAAGAGTCAAGCTGAGAATCAAATCAAAGACTCAATAACTTTCACAACAGCTACAAAGAAAATAAAATACCTAGGAATATATTTAACCAAGGAGGTGAAAGATCTCTACAAAGAGAAGAGGAAGAAAATTGCAAATGGTGTAAATAAATGGAAAAACATATCATGCTCATGGATCGGCAGAATCAACATTATTAAAATGTCCATACTACCCAAAGTGATTTACAGATTCAATGCAATTCCCACCAAAATACCAACACCATTTTTCGCAGATCTAGAAAAAATAATTCTATGCTTTGTTTGGAACCAGAAAAAAGCCCGAATAGCCAAAGCAACCTTAAGCAAAAGGAACAAATCTGGATGCATCACTTAGCCAGACTTTAAGCTACACTACAAGGCTATAGTAACCAAAACAGTAACCATCCTGTTTACTGGCAAAAAAACAGAGACATAGACCAATGGAACAGAACAGAGAACCCAGATATAAAACCATCCACATGTTGCCATCTGATCTTTGACAAAGCAGACAACAGTATACACCGGGGAAAAGAAATTGTAGATAGAAATTTTGATATGTTACACATATCTAATATCCTGTGGCTCACTAATCCTTACAATAATCTCACAAAGCAGGTATCAGAACTCTTATTTCACAGTAAGGACATCAAGACTCAGAGGATCAATGACCACCCCAAGGTAATGTAACTAGTAAATGGCATGCTGAGATCCAAATTAAGGATGAGCTGGTACTAAAACCCACACTACTCCCACTACATCATATCACATTGACTCCTTCTCTTCCTGCTGCTCTAAGATCATAGTTCAAATTACCTTAACGTCCTTCCAATTTAAAATCTATCCCCATTCCTTCTTTCCAACTTCCAAGTGACTTTTAAGCCTGCCAAACTGCCTTAATTTAAGCATTTTACTCCACTTGACCACTTCTCCTCTTAAAAGAGTGTAATAACACCAGTTCTCCCTCCACAACATCTTCATCTCTCCTTCGCCTCGGTCTTCCTATTCTCAAAATTTTTCCTGTCCCATTTCTTCTTCAGAATATCAAACTCCTCTTTTTCGCCACTTTAAGAGTAATCTGTTTTGCAGCTCTACTTCCTCTTCTGCCATTTATTCAACCTATTGCAGTTTTGCTTCCTCTCTATAACAATGCTAAGACTCTTTCAAGGTCAACAATAACTTCCCAAATGTCAAATCCAAGAGTTAATTAAATTTAAGTCACATTTACTATTGATCATCACCTCCTTGAAACTCTATTATCTTCTTTGACAGTACACTCTGGTGGTTCTCCTATATCTCCAACTATACCTCGTCAGTACGGTTTGTTGGATCTTCCCAGCTTTTAAAAGGCATTGTTTGTTAACCACAAGATGCTGGATTTTAAATGAGTATTAAGTATTGCTAATAGCTCTTACTGTAGGGCAAAATTTAATGGCATTTTATGGAAAGTGTCACAGTATTTAACAAAGGGTGAATTCTTTTTCAGCTCCATCTCTGAACAGAAATTGATTTTTCTCATCAAAAAGAGATTCAAATCTCCCCCTTCCCTAAACACACACATCTTGGCAATAAAGCAAATGGAGCCACAGACCCAAGCTAGGCAGGAAAACCTGATCCCTAAAGGAACAGTGGTTCTTAATATTCTCAAGGTCCCAAGCCCCTTTGAGAATCACATGAAAGATAAGGACCCTTTCACCCCCCAAAATGTGTGTGCATGAGTTCATATAAGCACAGATTTGCAAATAAATTTAAGAAGATTCTCAGACTCAGATTAAGAATCTAAGTGATAGAAAGAATGCAGAGTGCTCAAATGAGGGAGGGAGGAGGGGAAGGCTGCAGTAATTTATAACCACAGCCAGAATTTTGGATAACATTAAAGAGGAACAAGACTTTCCACCGAAAATCAATCAATCAGTTCTGTACTTTGAACAAGTTCATAAGCAAAAACTAAGTCTTAGTAAAAAAGGCTCTTGAAGCAAGACATTAATGTCCTAGTATCAAAAAGCCTACATGAGATAAACAGAAAATTCCAGAATGGATCAGATCTATCTCCTTAGCCATACTATCTTCAGTACATTAATGGAATTAATAAAGACACAGAGAACCCACTATGTATCCTTTATAACTCAAATGATACACTGTAAACAGTTCACATCACACTGTAGCTTATCTTTTTTCCAAAATCCTGTCATCTTTTAGTTTAAGAAGTCCTCCAAATATTGCCTTATATGAATAACTGGATTGCCTAGAGAGATCAGATTTTATTGTTTAAGACTGCAGAAAATTGGGCAGGATGCCTTGGATAATTGTCTCAAAAAACCTGATTTTTGTCTGGATAAAAAGAAAATGGTATCATTTGAGAGAGAAAAATGAGAACTTTTAACCTGTTCATCCTTCCTTCAAAATGTTTATATTGATTAGATAGGCCTGGATAAAAGTGTAAGAGTTGGTCCATGCGTTTGACCTCCATTAATTACCAGCTTTATTTCATTGTGTTTGTATAAATTACAGGTTTGCCATTCTTCATGTCTTTGCATGTCAATATTTAAAAGTTCACACACTACCCTCATCCAACACCAAATCTATTATACCTAAGAATCATTTTATGCAAATGACTTTTTAAAAAATAACTTAAAAAAAAAGTTTCTCAGGTGGAAAAACAAACTGAATTGGTCAAATATGTCAACAATAAATACAGCGTAACAAAAACATTCATAAGCCTGTCGATGGCCAAGTAAAATTTAACATAATCCAAATCACCCAAAGCTCATGCCCTCCAAGTGAATTAGTAGTACCACCTTCATACTAAACAAACTGCCTCAATTACAAGTATCAATACATAAAGCTATTTGAAACTTAAATAAGAAAGTAGGGTTATACCCTTGAAATAATGTATAAGGAATTTTTAAAGATGAATCTTAGCACTCAATCACAGTTGTTCTGACACCAACTCTTATTAAAATTTTTTTCCATCTATGGTTGTCCCTTCCCATATTTAATAATGCAAGAGATTTTTTTAAAAAAATTCATGACTCATTCAAATACAAAAACAAACACATGTTCAAGATTTTATTTAACTCAAAAGAAACCAGGCAGATGGTAAATAAAAGAAATCCCAGAAATCAGACACATTAATAAATCAGGAATATTGAAATAAATGTGCAAAAGGAGGCAAAGCTTCCATTGAATCTCTAAGAGACAGGAGAGAATTTGCACGTCTAGAAAAAATTATGTAGCATCAACGTCAGTTATCTACAGCTTACATAGTTGCAAAATAGCTTTTTTAGAATCAAATAATCCAAGGAATGTCATTTAGATAGAATGTAAACTACGCAGTTTTCCACTGAAGCACACACTTTTCCTTCTATAACAACAAAAGCACAGCACCTAGGGGAGATACTAATCATAAATACCCACCCAAATGTCCCCTCCCCACCAAACTTCTTGAAATAGTAGTTTGTTGCCACAATTTCTTCCCTTCTCATTCATCCAATCCATAGCAATTTTGTTTCAAAACACCTATGCCCCCTAAAAACAAAACAAAACAAGACAAACAAACAAAAAAAACCTATGCCGCTTCAGCTGTCCAGTCTCATCATATGCACTCTCTACCATTGCAATTTTCTTGAATAGGGAAGGTTAGCTGAACATGTCTTAAAAAACTCAAGAACTCTACATTATCTGACGAAAATCAGATAATGTAGACAAAAGTCTAACTTCCAAGCTGGCTACAGATAATTTGTTCACTAAGCAATGGCAAGAGCTTACTTTTCTTGTATAGCTGTATGTTAGCTTTAATTCTGCATAGCTCTAGACATAAGAACTCATGTCTAAACACTTCCATGCAGCTCAAGAATAAAAGCGGACAGAACTGCAAGAGAGAAAACCTAATTCCCACCTGGTGACAGAGCACCTAAACCTCAGTCAGCAAACAAGAAGGAGACAGCCCTGGTCACTTCCCCTCAAGCGGCCGGAGAGCGGAAACACAAAGCCAGGCCAATGTCACTCCTGGGATTGCGGAGACCCAGACAACTCAGCACCCTGGGCTCACCGTCTACTCACGCCTGACCCGAGCTGCTCTCGGTTTGTGGAACGCCCAGTCCACAGGGGCGGCAACATGGAGTTGACTTTGGGGCTACAACTGGCAGGGCTCCCGGGCGCCCTATTTCACCTGCACGCCAGGGCACGCGCCTCCTCGGCTACGGCACCATGTCCCTTGCGCCCGCGTCTGCCTACCCTCTCTCTTCTTGTCTACACGGCGTTCCCGACAGTGTCTTGGGTGAGAACCCAACCAGCAGATGAGGAAGAAGCGCCAAGCTCATTCTTCCAGAGAACGGACAGAACTAACCCTGTGCCCGCACCCCCCCGCCCCGGGCCGAGTCCCGTGCGCCTCCAGCCGCGCCCCCGGCCCGCTCCGCCCAGCCCCGCCTTCCCTCCCGGCCTCCGTCCTGCCTCTCACAGCACTCCGGCGGGCCCATGCGGGCGGCGGGCGGGACGGGTTAAGCTCCTGGTAAAAGGCGGCCGAGCGACATCTCCGGACAGCCCTTAGCAGGAGCGTGCCGGCTAAGGCGAATCAAAGTCCCAGCAGGCTAGAGTGATCAGCTGCAAACGCTCTGGGCGGCGAAACACCGGCTTCCGCTCCCAGCCAGCGCTCACCAATCAGAGCCCGGCTCCTCCGTCATTTCCTCCTAGAAAGCGAAGGGAACGTCTGGCGGAAGAGGCTCACGGAACGGACCCGGAAGGGGTGGGTCCCGTGGGGGGTCCGGTCGGCCGGAGCCTCGTGGATGCTGGGGTGAGTGCTGTGGGTGCGCGGCTGCGGCTGAGCGTCTTTGCTCCGCAGCTCGTGTTTGGCTGATCCCGTCTGGGGCCTACGTGGTGTCAGCAACAGTCGAGGCGGGGGTTTTGGGGGAGGGTCCCTAAGGTGGGGGGAGTGCAGGTGACTGAGGCGTCCCCACAGCAGTACTTGGAAGCAGTCTGGCAACTCCCGCGGTTGGCGCGTGCAGAGGCCAGTTGTCTGACCGCACGTGTGCACGGGCTTGCCTGAGGATGCTCCGACGGAGCATTCGGTGTGTGGAATCCCCCTTCACCCTGTCCTGACTGAAACCTTGGTTTAGGGATGTGTGACAGGTCTGTTACCACCTTCCAGGCCTTGAGTGCATTATACAAACAGCGGTCTTTTGGGGTGGGGGGGCCGGCGAGGGGCTGTGAGTTAGGAAGTGGGGATGATGGGGTCTCGGAGGAATATTAGGTCGTGAGCTCTCTCGAAACGGAGGCGAGCTCTGTGCACGTTAAACAAAAGTGACCACTGCCAAGTTGTATGGAAGGTAGTTTAAATATTGGGGCAATAGAAAAGGCTGCGAGAATTGGGTTTACCCGGAAGAAAGTGGGCCTCAGAGGATAACATTGATTAAACTAGGTAGAGGAGAGAATATGTGGTGTTCTAGGTGAGAGGAGTAGTGTGAAGAAAGCGAAGTCACAGGACAAGGAAGGAACCAACCAGCCTGATAAGAGAAGGCTATTCAAGAATAAGCAGGGATAGATAGGGTGAGTTTTTGGGAACTGGCAAACGATTAAGCCCTTTTAAGGGCTTTTGGGTAGGGAAAGTGCATTTGAAAAGATTAGTCAGGTAGTATCCTGACTTTTGAAAGAGTGAAAAACATGGAGGCGGGGGTGCTAGGTGGAAAACTAATGCAGTAGCCCAGTGATAAAGAGCTGGAACTGGAAGTGCTGGAAAGAGAGGGATCCTACTTCAGAGAAGCAGTCAGGTAAAGTTGACTGACGAAAGAGAAATAGACAAAGACAAGCAGTTTAGCACAGTGTTAAAAGCAGAAATTTTGGAGTTAGGCTGGCTGGGTTGGAATCTGGCTTTGGCACTTAACTGTCTGAATGACTTGGCTAGCTATTTAGCATCTCTGGGTCTAGGTTTCTTGCCTGTAAAATGGAAGTAAGAATGATAACCTCCCTCATAGCATTATTGTGGGGAATTTTTTAAACTGTTATTTACAGTGTGCTAGACACTTTTTTAAGTGCCCTGTATATGTTAACTCATTTCATTAATTACCATATGTAATTGAACAACCACATATGTTTACTTAGTTATGTACATTTAATATATCAGTTACCATATTGAAACACTAAGTCTTGGCTGCTACAGTAATTTTTATTAATGAGCCAAAGTTTATTAAAGGTTGTGAGTCTGAGTAGCTGGGAGGATTGTGTCTTAGAGTCAGAAAAAATGAGAGGGGTTCAGGAAGTAAGGTAGATATGGTTATAGACATGTTAAATGTGATACTATAGGTATTCAAGTGGGGATGGCCACTAAGTATTTGGAACTCTGTAATTAGTATTCTGGAAATAGAGATGTGGGAGTCCCTGGGCCTACACATGGTTCTATGAATTCGCCGAGGAAAATACTGCAGAAGGAAGTGGTAAATGGCCAAACTCTAACCTGAGGAACAACTACAGTTAAGAGGTTGGAGAAATTGGGGAAGAATTAATCAAATGTCCTAGGCTTAGAGCATTATCACCATGTTTGTATTATCTTTTCTTGATTTTTAATTGGCTTTATGTTAGTTCCTGTGAGAAAAACAATGAGGCCAGTAAGTGATTATTAACAGAAAATATTAGCAGAGTTGGGATTGAATATTTTTCTGTTAAAGTAGACTAAAGTAGCAGCTTGTAATCAGAAAGAGACCCTGTAGAGTTAAACTAAACAACAACAAAAAACCAAAAAAAGAGACAGCTCCCCCCAAAAGGCTATAACTTCTGTAATCTTGTGTTTTTAAATTGCATGGGTGTTTTGAGGGATGCTTTTCACTCTTTCATTTCAAAAGCTGACAAGATTGACTTGTCATCTCCTTCAACTCTTGTTCTTTTATCCATAACCAGTGTTTTCAGTGAATTTGATGAAAGTGCAGAAACTATGGCATCTTTCAAAAATAGTGTGCCAAGTTGCTCTACCATTTTTCTGTGCCAAGGGGAGTTGGCTGCTCTGTTATTGAAATCCAAGGACGGACCTGCATAAACTAGAACAGTCTGGAACAATGCCTGTCTAATTAATAGGTTTACAATAAATATTCATTGATAAATATGTTCAGTCTCATGCTGCCAGTCTCAGTGTAAAAACTTTGATGCTGGTTGAAAGAGCAGAAATGAATTGTTCAGCTGCATTGAGGCTATAATGTCAGATATTCATGAGGTGGGCATGGCAATTTGGAACTTGAGCAATGAAGGATTGATTACATATTGAGTCAACAGTGAATAAAAAATAAAGATGTCCAGGTACTTTAAGTCAGTGATTTATTCAGAGTAAATAAGGTCACAAGTTACATGCTTTTAACCACATGATAAACAGTTCATGTTCACTAGCCTAGGAGAACCAAGACACCCAAAGAACTGCGTTTTCTTTGTTTATATGCACAGATTGCCTCACCTGTGGTATCAGACATCATAACATGGGGCTTACCAAGCAGTACCTACGGTATGTTGCTAGTGCGGTCTTTGGCCTGATAGGCAGCCAAAAAGGTAATATTGTCTTTGTGACACTTCGTGCTGAGAAAGGACGCTATGTGGCAGTACCAGCTTGTGAACATGTTTTCATCTGGGACTTGAGGAAAGGAGAGAAGGTGAGCCAAAAATCAACTGATTTATGGGTATTTGAGGATGGAGAGGTAGAAGTGGGAGAGCTCTGACTAATTTACCATGTATGGTTTTTTTTGTGTATGTGCCGTTGGAAGAGAAATCATTTTCCTTTGGGTCTAGATAGTTAAGCATCAAGTTCCTTTTTGTTTTTCTCCACTAAATTCAGAAAACCAGAACCAAATAGGAGCTTATTTTGTAGATGTCTGTTTGTAGGAATATTTATAGATTGTTATTTGTAGTCATTATTTATTCCTGATCTGTTTTTCTTTACTTTACCAATTGTATTTTTCCAGTTCTTCTATTTACACTCACAGCCAATTATAAAATATTAAGCATTTAAAAGGAGTATTACTCTGGTATGTTGACAGAACCTTTTTCTTAGTTATACAGATGAGGCCCAGGGGTTGTTAAACTAGGCTTTGACAATCTGTGTGACTCTGAATTCCCTAAGCCTACCACTTCTGCCATACCAAATGTAGGCATGTTGATCTGTCCATTCATTATGTAACTCCCAGGAGCTTACTTCTTTGATAATTTGGCACTGGGTCCCTTCGGGATAAAACCACTATAGTGCTCTGTTGTCATGCAGATTGATTTCTCATAAAATGAGGCTCAGTTAAAGCAAGAATGAGTTTATAACCCTTTATTGAAAATCATTTAGTGTTAGCCTAGGATAAAGACTTAGTAATTTATTTCATTGCTTGGGGGAATTTTTGCATGTGTTATGCCAGTGTAAAGCTTTGGAGAAAATAATTTTACCTTTTCTTGAAAATTTTATTGCCTAATATAAATAACAATTTCCTATATTTAAAAACTTGACGTGGATTGTGAAGTTTCATTATTATTCATAAGAGTGATTTGAATAATACTCAATTTTACTCTGCCTGATTATTCCCACAACTTTCCCTTGGTTACATGCTTAACTCCTGCATTGTTTTTGATTTTTACCATTTAGATCCTCATCCTTCAGGGCCTTAAACAAGAAGTTACTTGCTTGTGCCCCTCTCCAGATGGGCTGCATTTAGCTGTTGGTTATGAGGATGGGTCTATCCGAATCTTCAGTCTCCTGAGTGGGGAAGGAAATGTGACCTTTAATGGACACAAAGCAGCTGTCACTACCTTGAAGTACGATCAGCTAGGAGGCAGACTGGCATCTGGGTCCAAGGTGAGACTTTGAGTCAGGTGCCCAGTCTTTGAAATATTACAGGGGTGTAAGGCTGATGCTGAAAGAGGTTGTTCACAATAATTGTTGGGTGAAACAATAGGCTCTCAATGTACAAAATACTATAGATGGTAGATATAGTGAGGAGGATGGGTGTGACTTGGGAGGTTCATTTTGTTTCCTGTCATATTCTCTGATGAAAGCCTATAAAATATGGGAGTAAGACAAAGATACCCATCATAACTATTATAGAACATTATTATGAAAGTGCTACCCAAAACAGTAAAACAAGAAAAAGAAAACAAAGGTGGAAAAGAAAAGATAAAATGACAATCATTTGCCATTGAGTTCATAAAAGCAGTAGCTTTTCTATATCTCAGAAGTCATAAGTTAGAAAATATAACATAAAAAAATTTACTCACAGTAGAATGTTGAGTAACAGACATAAAAACACCATGAAACTTTACTGAACAATGTAATAGAAGACTTTTATAGAGGCACAAACCATGTTCTTGAATGGGAAGACAAGGTATGGGAAAGATGCTAGTGTTTTCTAATTAATTTTTATAGTTAAAGCAATTTAAATAGATATTGCAAAGGTTTTTATTGTTGTTTAGAACTTGACCAAGTGATTTTAAAGTACACATGGAAAAGTAAATGAATTGGAAACACCAAAATTTGAGGAAAGAAGAAGAATAAGAGGGGGATTACTTATAAAATAGTCCTTAGACAGTTGGCTATTGGGGGAAAAATTTTAGGTTAAAGCTTTACCTCATGCCGAATTCCAAAATGAGTCACAGATTAAAGACTTAAATAGAAAAAAAAAATAGCATGTAAAGTAAACTAGAAATTTGTAAGTATTTATCTGATACCAAGGTAGAAAAGGATTTTAAATGTATTTGCAAAGGAACGGGAAATTATAAAGGAAAAGATTAATAGATTTGAATACTTAAATTTAAAACATTTGCACATTAAACAACAAGTTAAAGGTCAATGAATAAGGCAAAGTAATATTTTCACTATAAAAAGAAAGGATTAATATTCATCTATTAATAACTTATAGTCAAATAAAAGATGACACCCAAAGAAAAACAAAAGACATGGATTAGCAACTCAAAAGTGATACACATGGCCAATAATCACTATAGAGCATGTAAAAAATTTCTCATTAGTGTTCATAAATGTAAATTAAAATAAATATTGAGACTGAACATTTTTTACTCATGAAATTGGCAGTGGTTTTTGAGAAAACTGATACTACCCAGAGTTAAATGGATTGGAAAACTGGCCTTGTCATACATATCTCTGGTAGTTTTAAAGATTTACCCAACCTAGAGATCATTTTGATGGTGTGAATCAATAACTTTTAAAATAAACATACCCTTTAACCTAAGAATTTCCCATTTTAGTATTTATTCTAATCAGAGATATGTAAAGAGATTTATGTATAAGAATGTTAATTTCTGAATACTTATAATATCAGAAAACTGTAAACTGTCTAAATGTCTAAAATATAAAATTTTAAAAATATAGTATATCCTTAGGATTGATCATTATATAAGCATCAAAAATAAGAACACTCTGGAACGGCATGGAAATAATATAAATGAAAAAAGGGGGGAGGTTATAAAATGATATGAATAACATGAACTCAGTTTTCTAATAGGAAAATAACAATCTGGATATATACATAAAGACTGGAACAATATAAAACAAAAACAAAATATGTGGTGATTATTCCTAGATGGTGGAATTAAGGCTAGTGTTTATTCCTCTGCACTTTCTATATGCTTTCCAAATTTTCTACAAGGACTACGTGTGGCCTTCGTAATGATTAAGTCCCATTGTTTGTCAAGTTATGCCTTATGTGATAAAGAAATTTATTTTTCTTTTGTATTTTTTGATCCCTTTAGGACACAGATATTATTGTGTGGGATGTGATCAATGAAAGTGGCCTCTACCGTCTAAAGGGGCACAAGGATGCCATCACACAAGCATTGTTTCTACGAGAAAAGAATCTGCTAGTTACTAGGTAAAGAAACAATGGTTTCATTTCTAATTCCTTTCTAGGTGAATTCATTGGAGAGGGTTTCACAGAGAGAACTTGCGTCAGTCATTCCTTCCTCATTTTTCCACACTGTGCTTATGCTTGGGTGCTAGCTTCCTCTCCTGCTGTCTTGCTTTCCTCTCTCCGCCCCTCCCAAATAGTATAAAGCTACCCAGAGTTCATTATAGCATTTTAAAATTCCCTTTTCTGATTTGTTATTCTTTTCTACTGATACCAGCTGTTCCATGTTCCTTAACCTTTTGACACACCTGTTACAGAGTGAGCTTTGTCTATTTTCTGGATCCCTGGAAAGTTAGGAAAGCAGAGTATGGAGCAGTGGGCAAATGTGAATACCAGGTGTTTAATTTAGCCTGCCTTTTGAGGAGAGATGTACCTCTGAACATCTATTAAGTTGAAGCATTTGAAATTTCTCTTTGTGTAGGTCAAAAATGATCAACCATCAACAACTTCATATGGTTCCACCTAATGTAATAATTATTATTCCTGAAGAGTGGTCCCTAGGAAGGGCTGGGATCCTAAGGTTTGCCAGGCAATAATTAGAGGAACCATAGTAATGAGTCAGAAAATGTTGTAAAGGAGTACTAAATGCTATACCAGTGGTGGATTTGTTCCTGTGGGATAGGATACAGGTGCGTTAGTGTGTCTTGCTTAGATAACACAGATTCTACGAGAGAATGATTCTATAGTTCTAATAGAAAATGTATATATTACAGCTTATGGAATGTAAAGGAAAAGAAATAACTGTAAAGTGGGGTTATATGGGATGGACTTTGTAAATCAGGTTTTCAGAGGTTATTTTTTGTTTGTTTTTCCAGTTTAGTCATGAAAGAGGATTATATTAGATTTATATTAGTGAAAAAACAGGGAAGAGGCATTTGAGCAGGTAGAGTAGAGCCCATTGGCAGGGAGGGATTATATTAGGGGGTTAAGAACCAATTAATGGGATTGAGAATGGTGCCAAAGACCCTGATTTTGATTCTATAGGGAACATTGAGCTAGTGTAAATTTTTAAAATTGAAGTTATCTGACAGTAGTATATTAGATGGGATGAGAGAACAACAATGGATGAAGGTCTGATGAGAAGGTATTAAGATAATCCAGGTAGTAGGACTTAAATTCAGGTTTGTGTGCAGAAATGGACTGGCAGGAGACAAGACTTAGAAACTCCACAGAGTAGGCACTTTCCAGACACAGAGACTAGCTGGATGTGGGAAACAAGGGAGTGGGGGAGGTCTAAGATGTTTCCATGTTAGTCTGAGAGAATGGCGGTGCTGTGATGATGGAAACCCAGAAGGAATGCATGGTAGATAAAGTTCTGTGTCCTTTATACTCTGAATTCAGTCATTTTTGTGCTTACTGGTGAAACATTTTCTGCATGAGAATAACTACATGGAGAGTTAGGATTTTTGCTTTTCAGGAGAAAGGTTGGGGAGAATAGGAGCTTTAGATATTATTGCTGTATATTACCTTTTTAAAGCAACAAATGAATCCTTGATCTCCCTGTTAGTTGAATGATTCTTCCTAAAAAAAAGATTTTTTTCATATTTCTTCTTTTAGTGGGAAAGATACCATGGTGAAATGGTGGGACCTTGATACCCAGCACTGCTTCAAAACAATGGTTGACCATCGAACTGAGGTACATGTAGGATCATGGGCCCAGGGGGAGAATGGCAAGGCAAAAAGGAAAAGGTGGTTTTCTTCTCTGGCCCTTTTATGTCCGTTTTTTTTTTTTTTTTTTTTTTTTTTTTTTTTTTTACTGCTCACAGTAATCATTATATGTCATCTTGAGAGACAGTGAGGTTGGTTTGGTGGAAGCAATACCAAGCATTGGAGCAGATACAGCTGCTCTGGCATTTAGTAAAAATTTTAATCCATGAATTTCATCATTTTTAAGTAGTAAGTATCCACCTTTATTATTGTAGGAAAGTTTAATGATACTGTGTTTATAATGCCTGGCCCAGTGACAGGTAAACAACAAATTGTAGCTGTTTTAATAGTTACCTGAAGATAGATCTATTTAATTGAATTCAGGGATTGTTTGACACATCTTTGCATCCTCCTCAGTGCTTTGTTCATATCAGGCTTTCACAAACATAATACCTGGAATTAATGAGGAGAAAAAGTTGAAATTCTTTGACTTGATTTGCGACAATATTATTATTTTCATTGTTTAATTCCTGGATAGTTAAAACTGAAAATTATGCAGTAGACATTAATGGGACATCTTTTATCTGGTGGACAGTGCTGAAAGCAAAGAAATAGAAGACTTAAAATCATTATTTGAGTGGAGTCTGGTTAAGATTTATGCTGAACTGCCATTATCCAAATCTGATGATAAGAAGTTAGAGAGAAACTCATAATATCATATAAGCAACAATTTCACCACAGGCCATTTTTTCTCTGTAAAAGGGATATTTCTTTTAGTGCATTTTGAAAGCATTGCCTTAATATGCCTTTTCTTTGACTTTGAATTGCCAGAGAAATTTCACTACAGTGTACTTTTGGAACATCACATTGTAGAACCTGGAATTTCTTACAAATCATATTATTTGAATCTTTTCATACTCCATAGGTATGGGGATTGGTTTTGGTGTCAGAAGAAAAGCGACTCATCACCGGGGCCTCAGACAGTGAACTGAGGGCTTGGGACATAACCTATCTGCAAGAGGTAATTACATTTTTTGGATCATGGGCAATGTCATGTTTTAGTAGTTTATAGGCTCATTGGATTTAGAATCAGATGTAATTATTGAGTGCTTCACATAGTACTAGAAGGAATTCTTATCACATCGGTAACCTGCAACTTCTAAACAAAGATTTTCTTCATTATATGCTCATTGCCCTCATTTATTGTAGCTCAGAAGAGGGATAGCTTTAGGCTTATAGCTTCTGGTAATGCTAATGTTTTAGTCTGTGGCATTCTTAGCCTGATATTTCTGGACCTTTGGGTGTCTGTCCATGGATGGACGTCAGAGTATCTGTGAACCTTTCCCCTCAAAAATCTATGTAGAATTTATGTGTGTTTATAAATATGTATATTCTGAGAAGATCTATAACTTTTTCTCAGATACTCAAATAATTTGTATAGAAAAAAAGGTTATGGACCTTAGGTTTAGCTGGAGTTAGGTGTGTGCCGTTGTGTCTAGTAGCCATTTTGATGGGTACTACATTAGTAGGCTTGGGTTTATCTCTTCTTTATTTAAGAAGAAAATATAACCTTTCTTGCAATTCCTTTGCAATTACTAATGCCAATTTGAATCTTTCCCTTTAGAACGTGGTAGACCTTTTACCTAAGAACAGAGAAAGTTTTAAAGTTAATGAAGAGTGGGTCGTTTTCTCACTATTGTCACTAAAACAGTAATCCTTCTACTATAGAAAGTTATTGGAGATAGTATAATGAATAATGTTTTGTGGGTATATGATGTAGTCAGTTTTTAATAAATTTTCATACCTGTCCTGCCATTGAAGAGCTTTGATCAGAGAGATTACTGATTAGAAGTTATTAGTGGCCATAGGGAAGGTTTCAGAGTCATTATGGTTAAGAGTCATCTCCTGGAACATGTTATTTCAGCTTTTATTTTCCCATTTTTATAAAACAGATTGAAGACTTGGAAGAACCAGAGCCCAAGAAAATCAAAGGGTCTTCTCCTGGAGTACAGGCCACTCTTGAAGCAGAGGATGGTACCCTTGAGATGGATGAAACTCCTGAGGATGTAATTCATTTTTTTTTTTTTTAATCTTTAATCGAGTTGAATACTGGGAAAAGTGAGAATTGCAGATTGCAATTCTTGTCATTATTTTAGGGAATATTTTTGTCACCTGCATTTATTATCTTTTCATAGGTTTAGCAGAACTTACATTAAACCTTCTTCTCTTGCTGCTTCTGTAGCGTATCCTTTCATGCAGAAAAGCTGGTTCCATATTACGAGAAGGAAGAGACAGAGTTGTAAACCTCGCAATTGACAAGACAGGCAGGATTCTTGCTTGCCATGTAAGTACTTAGGGGAAAATAACAAGGACTAGGCTGGTTCCTTTCAGATACTTGTTCTTTCATATTCGGTGTAGAGATGAATTTTTTTTAATCATGTTAATAATTCATTATAGGATGCTAACTGGACCTATAATCCCTAGCTTCTATCAGCATAACAACAAAAGATTGCTATTATTTTTCTTAATTAGCAATGATTTATTAAATGCTGGCTTTTCTAAGCAATTTAAAAGCATTTAACTTCTTGTTTGGTCTTCAGAGCAATGTTGTAAATAGGAAGTGGTATCCCCATTTTATAGATGAGACAACAAACCCCGAGAGATTAAGTTGCCCAAGGTATTACAACTAGTAAAGGAAGAAAAAATAAATGTTATTGTTTAGTTCTTACTGAGAGTAAGCTAAATTACAAACTGCCTCTCCTGGACTCACATCAACCTTTTGCCTTTCTAGGGAACTGATTCTGTGCTAGAAGTGTTTTATATCCTTTCCAAAGAGGAAATTCAGAAGAAAATGGATAAGAAGATGAAGAAAGCTAGAAAGAAAGCAAAGTGTGTTTTATTAATATTTATTAATAATGAAGTATCCTGGGTGGGCCACATGTTACTGAGAAAAACTGGCTTCTTTAAGGAAATATTTACTCTATTACCAGTTACTGTTAAAAGCTAGAGAAGACCAAGTTTATCAAGTCTCAGAGAGATAAAAAGTCATCTGATTTGGCAGATCTTTTGAGAGCTACTCTGGTTTATTTGACATGGTTGGATTGTTAGGTGCAGGTTAATGAGTTTTTTTAAAAAGTCCTGAAGTTAGAAAAGTATACCAGAAACATTTCAGTGGAATCATTTGAATTACAAAGACTTGTTCTAGAACCTTTTGTGAGTTGTTGCATTTCAGAATCCATTTTTTGAGGATACCTGTTAGTGAAATAATACTTTATATTTATGACACTGCAGTTCAAAAAGCATTTCGACACTCACTGCATTGTTTAGTTCTCATGATAATCCTGTATGGTTAAGTGACTTTCCCAGAATCACACAGTTTGTTGATCCTGGGATCAGATTTTGAACTCAAGTAAGAGCAAAGGTGCTTCTAAAAAAGTGACATTGTGATACTCTTTTTTTCTCCTCAAGGTTAAATTCTTGCAAAGGGGAAGAGGAAGACCTTGAAATCAATGTTGAAATGACTCTGCTAGATGAAATCCAAAGGGTGGTTAATATCAAAACTTCTGCCAAAATCAAGTGAGTAAAAATAAATTATCTGAAATTATAGAAATAGTAAGCTACAAAGTAATATTGGCTTATTCATGCTATTTGTAAGCTGTCTATATGAAGTATATATTTGGAGACAGTGATCTTAAGACACCTGTGTCACACTTTGCTTCTATTGCCCTTACCATGGGCCTACTTATTATCTCATATTTGGATTATTATAATAACCTTTCAGCTATTCATTTACTGTCCTTTCCTGCTGCCAATTAAAAAAAATGTATATCCCACGTTCAAAAAGGATGTAAGATCACTTATGAAAAATACATACACAAAAACAAGGTATTTGTCAGAACCAGGATCTGAGCCCAGGTGTTTTTAACATAAAAGCCTATACTCAACTACTACTCAATATGCAGAGTGCTCTTATTTGTAAGATTCTTTATATTTGTCCAAACTTAATATAGATTGAGGATATTGTAAAGTCTTTCCCCTGGAAAAAGTTAACCTTGTGGGCAAAGATAGTAACTAAAATATTTATGCTTATTTTCCCATGCAGATCCTTTGACCTGATTCATTCACCCCAAGGAGAGTTAAAGGCTGTCTTCCTGCTGCAAAACAACCTGGTAGAATTATATTCATTGAATCCATTCTTACCTACTCCTCAGCCTGTCAGGACAAGCAGAATTGCCATGGGGGGTCATCGCAGTGATGTACGGACGTTGTCATTCAGCTCAGACAATATCGCTGTCCTTTCAGCAGCAGCTGATTCCATTAAGATATGGAACAGGTTTGTGAAATGATGTTTCCTATACCTTTATCCAGTAGTAGTTTCTTTCCTTTGAAATATTTTTTGGGTACTCTCGATGGTTAGTTATTAGCTTCTTAAGGCCCTAAATACAATTCTCTCAAAATATATTTTCAGTACATTTGGGCCATTGGCCTGTGGAGTTTACAGTAGAAAAAATTGCCTTTTTAAATGTGGTGCAAAAAAATGCAAACTTATTCCATGTGTGGAGCTTGTAGCTGTACTTGGCTAGAGAAAAACACACAACTATGCAACCTCCTCTTTAAATTAAAAAAAAACAACAAAAAACCCCAGAAAACAGTAGATTCTTAGTAATGTCCAGTGGTTTTACCCAAATTTCTAGATGATTGTTTCACACCTTCCCCTCTAGTACCTCTAACACCTTTAAGCTGAGACCTTGCTTCCTAGTACACTGAAAAAATGGAAGCATCTAGAAGAGAACATTCATATGCTCCTATTATATTTGCCAATTTAGCTGCGTCTATGTCCATGTAATTTTCTTTCCTTGTTACTATGTTGGTGCTCCTGACCAAAGCTGACCACAGCTTGTATTGATGTCTTCTCTCCTCTTTTAGCAACTTCCTCTTTCTCTTGCATCATTAATTTTCCCTCTCTGTTAGATCATTCCCATGAGCATGCACATGTGCTATAATGTCTCCCATCTTAAAAAAAATAATAATCCTCTCCCCCGCTACATTACTCTCCGGTTACTGCCCGATTCTCTGATTTCTTTTCTCCATTCTGTCTTCATCTGTCTCCCATCAGGCTTTTATCCCTACCATTTTACCAAAATAGTTCTTGTCATGTCATTAGTGATCACGTTTGTAAATCCAGTGTCCTGTAAGCTTCATTTCACGCTCTTTTCTTGAATTGATAACTTTTTCTTTTTGAAACGCTTTGATTTTCATTATTTCACCTTTCCTTGCTGGCAGTTTCTTCTTAGTCCTAGCTGGATCCTTCTAATGTTTATGACCTCTAAATGTTACAGTGCTTCAGGGCAGAGTATCTTTGGACATTTTCTCTATCTACACTCACTTTATGTAATCTCTAGTCATGTAACTTTCTCTATATGGTGACACATAAATTTATATCTAGCTTTAGTCTCTGCCTTGAACATCAGACTGATATATCTAAATACTTTGTATCACCACTTAGGTGTCTAATTAAGCATCTCAAATTTTATACTTTCCAAACCAAACTTATGATCTTCATTTCTCCAAAATCTCCCCACCTGCTATTCCTACAGACTTCTCCATCTTTAGTAAATAATTACTTCCTACCCATTTGTTCCAGCCTAAATCCTTGAAGTCATCCTTGATTCTTTCTCATATCCCATATCCATCCGATCCATTAGCAAGTCTTAACAGCTTGACCTTCAGAACTTACCCTGAATCCTCCCACTTCTCACCACCTGCACTGCCACCACCCCAATTCTAACGACCATCATCTCTCGTCTGGATTATTGTTAATAGCCCCTGACTGGTCTCCCTGCTTCTTTGGTTGCCCCTCTGTAATCTAGTCTTAAAGGAGCAGCCAGTGAAATCTTTTTATAATGGAAGTTGGATCACTTCCAATAGTTCCACCTCACTTTAAAAGCCAATGTCCTTAGAGTTATCTCTTATTACTCTCCTCTTCTGCTTCACTAGAGCCAACTGGCCTTCTTACTATCCCTTAAACACAGTAAGAATGTGCCTGCCTCATGGCTATTGTGTTCCCCGTTCTTTCTGCCTAGAACCTCTTCTCCATCAATCTGTAGGCTTTTTCCCTGTCTTCTTATCAGATGACAGTCCTGTCATCCTTTCTCTATACCTTGCACTCTTCATCCCCTTTACCCAGCATTGTGTTTCTCCAGAGCATCTACTATTATCTGATATACCAAATATTTGCATATTTATCATTCCCAAAGAATGTTAAGCTTTATGAAGGTAGGGACTCCTGCTATTTTATCCGCTGTGCTATCTCCAGAACCTAGAACTGTGCCTGGAGTGTTGTGGGCATTCAGTAAGTGTTTGTTGAATGAAGTGGGCATCGGATATATGTTTTTTGAATGGATGAATGTTTATGGTCCTATAAAATGAACTTTACTTGTACGGATATATAACGATATTCTAATTTGACTTGTAATCCTTTAGGCTCACTTACTTTTTGGTAATGCCATATTGGGCTCTGTGGAGCCAGCAGATACTTTTTTCTGCCTTGCTTTTGTATAATCTCTGCTCCATAGAATTAGGAGGTCCTAACAAAGATAACAAAGTTTGGTGCTGTTTAACATTTTCTCCTTTGACTGTAATTGGGTCTGAGCCAAGGGTTTTTAAGACTTTTGTCTTCTTTCAGTTGATCTCTGCATGGCTAAGTGTGCATTGAAACGTACACACTGACCTCTAAGGTGGGGTAGCATTTCTCTTAACATATGAGTTCTCCATTCCTTCTTTCTCACAGGTCTACACTGCAGTGTATTCGCACAATGACCTGTGAATATGCACTTTGTTCGTTCTTTGTACCTGGTGATAGGCAGGTGGTCATAGGAACAAAGGTAAATTGAGATGTTTTCTTGGATTTCTGGGGCTTTTCTACTTAATATTCTTAAAGTTGTTTGAGAAATCTAGTTCCTTTTTTAGCATATTGGGAATGCATTAGAGCTAGGTAATATGGGAGGATATTAGTTCATTGCCCTTTTTTGTGGTTTTTTAAAGTTTCATTTTCATTTGTTAAAAATTAAACCATATGTCAAATTTTGAAGGAAAAAATTAAAATCATGACTCTGAGAGAACTACCATTAACATTTTGATGATTATCCTTCATGCATCATTTTATGGGTGTATATGTAGTTGTGTTTTAGTTAATGATAAAATATATTAAGTACCACATATCAGGCTTGGCAGATATAAGCATTCAATAAAGCCAAACTGATCAAGTCTTCATTCCTAGATGCTAATCACATTGGGAGACAACCATGTGGGAATAAGCAGACACGGATTTGGATTCAGATTCTGTCATTTAGAAAATAAGTAATTTGGGGCAAGTCACATACCTTCTCATACTGTGTTTCTTCATCTATGTAATGAGATGATGACACTTGCTTTTTGACAGCAGCTTTTGCATCAAAGTGGACCTACCTTTGAATCCAGGCTGTGCCACTTACTAGCTATGTGACCTTTTGGGCAAGTTACTTAACCCTGTTAGCCTTGGTTTTCTCATGTAAAATGATGTTAATCTACTTCACTGGGATGAAGTATGCAAAGCAGTTAGTACAGAGACTGGCCTACAGCAAATAACTAATAGATAATACAGCTGGTAGCAGAAGAGGCAGTAGTGGTAGTACTAGTGGTGCGAATAAAATGGAATAAGGTCTGTGGAGTGTTTTGAAAATGCTTTGCAAGTATTTGTCATTATCCCCATAAACCAATGCCATATGTGATGAATTTTATTAGAAAACTTAATGTATCACAATGGATATTTCTTGCCCAGCAAAAAGTATAAAATAGGCTGGAGAGATTTTAGGGTCAATGTCAGGGAAATGCTATTAACATTTCAATTAAAAGTTTCCCTTATTATTCATTCTTTCAACAAAAGTCCACCTGCAATTTGCTATTGGGAAAACATTTTGTGAATTACTTTGAAGACTGCCTGTATGACTACAGTGCAATCCCTGGCCAACTTTCTGTGCTAGGCAGTTAGTGTACATTATCTCATTTAATAATCAACATCTTAGTGACATTAGTGATATAAACTCCATTTTACAGATGAAAAAATAGGTTCATGGGGATGAATTCACCAATGGTCACAAAGTTGGAAAGAGGCAGACCTAGGACTCAAGTCTTCTGGCTTATGCTCTTTGCACTACATTCTGCAGAAGCTCATCATAGATCAGGCTTTGCCTCTCTCTGTGTGTTAACATGCTGACACCATGACCATGGCATATACAGACTTCTAAATAGGAGTCATAGAGTGATTGTTTTCTATGCCATTCTGATTTATTTATTGATTTTTAGTTCATTGCCCTCCCTAGCGTTGTAGGTAGACCTCTATTTCTTGTTGTCAATGTGTTGTAGAGGAGCAAACCAAGACTAGATGGAGAAGAGTTGGTTAAGCCAGTGACTATAGAGCATAGTCCACTTAAAGGATTGATTAAACTTTAAAGGCAGCCTTGCCAAGATTAACTCGATATGCCAGTAGGGGATTTAATATCATTTAATCAGATAGAGAATACAGAGCCTGGAATGTGGGCTCTATATCCTAAGCAATAGATCACATCATTGCTGCTTGGTTGTAAAATCTTTTCTAAATTGTGCAGGCAAGAATTGTGGAGGTTGTAGGCATGCTTGGTAGAACTGTGCTCATTTTGTGTTTTCCTAGACAGGGAAGCTGCAGCTTTATGACTTGGCCTCAGGGAACCTGCTGGAGACAATAGATGCACATGATGGAGCTTTATGGTCCATGTCTCTCTCTCCAGATCAGGTAACTAAACCAGATTTAAAGCTCTGGACTTCAGCCCTCTGGCTACATTTCCTAATTCTTATATCAAGTTTTAACTGCTGCTAAGAAAGACTTCTCAGGGTTTCTTTAAAGAAAGCCTGTTTTTGGGTTTTTTTTTGTCTAATCTTTAGATTTCACATAAGATGCCTTCTCATATACCTGATACTATGAATAGCTGTCATTATGAATAAATTCTTGTTCAGCTGCTCTTGATCATCAGCAACATATGACAGCAGATTGCTTACTCTCATGATTTTTTATCAGTGGTCTGTGATACTTCTTAAGGGGGAATATTCTTTTGGGCAACACAATGCAGAGCGTAGACTTTTCTGCTCTCCCTTTTGTCCAAACATCCGTGACTATATAAGTCTAGTATTTTTAGCAAATATGTCAGCCCTTACAAGTCAATAAAAGCATGCTGTCCTTCAAAGGAGTCACCCTGGAGAACTGTATGCTTACTCTAGTAATGATGCTGTTGATCAGACATTTTGAGATATTTTTTGACAATACCATAAGAAATTTTTGCCCATTTATTTGAATATTCTCAATGATGGAAAACTTTTATCTATTGAAAGCAGATCTTAGTTTTGGAAAAAACTAACTCTGGATTGTAGAGTGGTTAATGCCATTTGGGATCCAAACAAAACAGCTGTGATTTTAAGATAATAATAACATCTTGCATTTGTAGAGTGTTCCGTCTTTTCCATAAACTATGTGATCTTTCATTTCAGCAAAACTAAAGATCATGGAAAGGCTGTTTCTGGTGTTATAAATCTATGAGATGGCAGAATAGAAACCTGAGATACAATTCTCTGATACTGGAAAACAGTTTCAAAATGTTTTAAGCAGGGACATTGCAGGAATAAACTTATAACCTTCTGAGGTGAATTCTTTAAACAGACTTAGATTATCCATAATATGTATAATTGTCACAACTAGTTTTACTGCTTTATAGCAAATTCTTTTGACTCTTGTCACTTAGCTAGAGCAAAAAACTCTACAATGTTGACTAAAAGTTTTTCTTCTTGATGCTAACAAGAGTATAATTAGAATGTTTCATTAGTTATCATCTCTATCTATGTTAGTCTATGGTAGGAATTCTCAAGTAAGGTCTCTGGTGGCAGACCCAAAAGAGCAGTGAAAGGGATTAGGGAGAACCACATTTTTCTTAATTCTTATCCCATACCATTAGGGAAAAATGGTTTTTTAGACTATTTTGATGTGTCTTAGCAAGGTTTTTGTGCTAAAATAATTTTTAATTGAAATGTCATTTGATTTTCAGCGTGGCTTTGTGACTGGTGGTGCAGATAAATCTGTCAAGTTCTGGGATTTTGAGTTGGTAAAAGATGAAAATAGTACCCAAAAGAGGTGAGTAGACATTTTTTGTGTCCATTTTTTTAGAATGAAAATGGTGAGGCATTGAATGGCGTTTTGACTTATGTATCACTGTTGTACTCTAGAGAGTTCGGAATCATCTGTGTTTGTATACTAATTTGTTTATTTTTTTCTTGATGTTTTCTGTGGTGCTAGACTTTCTGTGAAGCATACTCGAACCTTGCAACTAGATGAAGATGTTCTATGTGTCAGTTACTCTCCTAATCAAAAGCTGTTGGCTGTGTCTTTGCTGGACTGTACTGTGAAAATTTTTTATGTTGACACTTTAAAGGTATAGTGGTTATGCCTGGGAATGTTTTCTTTCTGACTAGCCTTAAGAATTTAGGTTGAGACTATAAAGAAGTAGCCTTGACTGTGCCGAGCAGTATGTCTCTAAAAATTTGTGTGTGAATCAAAGCATTGTAAGTGTACTAGATAAGCTAGAGTTTTATAAGAATTCTAGGTTTCATAAATTTTGTTTAAAGTAAGTTGTATTTTACATGTTCAGAAAATCCTGTGGACAGAAAATTCTGTCATAGCCATTCATTTTAAGAGCATTGCTATGTGTCCTAGGCAGTGATTTCATACTTGACTATATATCAGAATCATTTGGGTTGCTTTTAAAAATATAGATTACTGGCTTTACACCCAGAGTTGGTAGAACTAGGTTGGGCCTGGGAATATTTTTGTGAGACAAGTGCCCTAGAGTCTTCTCAGTGAAGAGAACAGAGAACATCTCTATACCATATTCTCACTGAGGCAGTGAGCTTCTGGGAGCCTCCTTGCCTCCACTACATCACTATATTGCAATATTCTTGGCAAGTGCATACAGGGTCTGTATAGTGGACACAAATACTCTCAACAAGCTGTCTTTAGTGGCTTAATTGTCATCTTTGAAAGTATAGACATAAGGTAACCCAAAAATGTGTTTAGTATTGTATTCTAAAGTTACATTTTAGACTCCCATGTAATAAATTATACCTGTATTTCATAGACAGACATGAATTATTTATGTTCTTTTTTTTTTTCAATGTTTAGTTTTTTCTCTCACTTTATGGACACAAACTGCCTGTTATATGCATGGACATCTCCTATGTAAGTAAAGTTTAAATAGTGTCCAGTGACATGTTTTCTTTTCTAAAGCAGATACTTTTCTTAGTTTTTGGCTTGCTGTGTTCATTTTAGAGTATTTATTTTTATCATTTTGTATATCTGATTTTCTCCAAAAAGTTACAAATTAATATATATCTTAAATATATGTTACTTTAATGGTTTTCAGAATAATTTTACAAATATGTCAGTTAATCCTCAAACTCCCAAATTCTACTTTGTTGTCTAAAATATTGTAATTGGTAGAGTACCCTAAAACATTAAAAACATTTGGAAACGTATTCCCTTTTGTTCTGAAGGATAACATTGGTGAAGAGGTAAGAACTTGGCTTTATATTTGTTTATTATGGTATTTTGCATTATGTATACTTTTTAGTCTCTTGACCAAAATAATTTTTTTCCAATGTCTAGTTGTGATTAGGAGTGGATTGTATATTTAAAAACAATGTCTATTTTATGAGAAAGGAATTGGCCTCATAGCTGTCTGTGATCAGTGCACTAACAGTTAAGTTACAGTGTTAAACATTTCCAATTTTTTTGTTATGTTAACAACCATTTGAACCAGGCATTGAAATAGGAAAGATGAGCGAAATAATGATAGGGAGCGTGGGATACAAGGCTAGGTCATAAACATTCTAGTAGACTCTTAAGTAGCTCTGTAGGCAAAAGTAAAGAATTAAGTGTTCTTAGTAGAGAGATGAAATACATTTTTTTTTGGCTTTATGATAAAGTTTTTGAGAAAAAAAGAATTAATTATTCTGGTTAGGTTTTATTTATCTAAGTTACAGAATTCAGATATCAAGTAATGTTTTACTTCTGTTTCTCATAGGATGGAGTACTAATAGCAACTGGGTCTGCTGACAGAAATGTGAAAATCTGGGGTTTGGACTTTGGGGACTGCCACAAGTCTCTCTTTGCGCATGATGACAGGTAGGTGTAGTCTTTTCAAAGTTCTCCCTTTGAGTCACCTGTAAGTAGCATTTCCCTAGAACATCTGTATCTATTATTTAGTGTTCTCTGACAGTGATAAATTGAAAGTTCTAAAATATAGTCAGACACTCAAGAACTAGCTAGTCAAAAGCTATTTATGTGTGCAAGGCTGATCTTACTAACCTGGAATTTAATGATACTTGAATA
Source organism: Daubentonia madagascariensis (assembly GCA_023783475.1). Lineage (NCBI taxonomy): Eukaryota > Metazoa > Chordata > Mammalia > Primates > Daubentoniidae > Daubentonia > Daubentonia madagascariensis. Next base: position 2,104,349 of record JAKFHU010000913.1, on the reverse strand, counting down.
CTTCTCTCACTTTTCAGTGTGATGTACCTACAGTTTGTACCCAAGTCTCACCTCTTTTTCACTGCTGGGAAAGACCATAAGATTAAGCAATGGGATGCGGACAAATTTGAACACATACAGACTCTGGAGGTAACCTCTTGCCTGCTTCGCTTGCTTAATACTTAAGAATGTTTCATTACGCACTAATATAAGCAGGTAGCAGTCTATGAATGAGGTATTCTTACTTGGGTTTTTGTTTGTGTTTTTTCCTCCAGGGGCACCACCAGGAAATATGGTGTTTGGCTGTAAGCCCCAGTGGAGACTATGTTGTATCATCGTCCCATGACAAATCTCTGAGACTTTGGGAGAGAACAAGAGAGCCTCTTATACTTGAGGAAGAAAGGGAGATGGTAAAGACTTTAGGCTTGATTATAAATATGCTTGTGTGTATCTGACAGGCTGTCCCAGTTGAAGTTTTTTGTCTAGTGCAGCCACACCTCATTCAGTGCAAGTCCAAGAACCCACAGGAGATGTTTCCAAGACTGTTGTCACCCATTTCAGAAGCTAGGCAGAGATAAAGATGCCATTAGGGGATTATGTTTTGAAAGAAGCAGCTTCTCACTGCCTCATTTCACTTTATATGGAGACTATGTTTTTTTCTCTTGAATTAACTTATATCTATCTTGTGGCAGCAAAGGGAAGCAGAATATGAGGAGAGTGTGGCCAAAGAAGACCAACCAGCAGTAAGTAAATTTTTTGGGATCCTGAGATTATGCCTTACAATTATCTTACTGAAATTTACTATAATTTCAAGAATTTCTAGTAGAATTAGAATTGGGGCTAGATGCTAAAGGCATCACCACCTGATATGAGAAAGAATCTCTGTGGTCCTTTTTCTTCAACTGCATACCCTAATTTTGTGGGACAAGTGATTGACCAAATTTGGTATTGAATAATTGTCATTCTGGCTTTTTTCTCAAGGAGGATTTAGGGAATTATTTAGCTCAATGTAGGACAAAAATAAAAACCAGAAAAAATTTGAGAAATTGGACATTATGTTTAAACATTTGCAGGCTATTTTTATGATGATACATATAAAATGCTTAACATAGTATCTGGCCCTTACTAAGTACTCAATTAATGGTAGCTAATAACACTGTGTTATTTTCATAAAATAATAATGCTTATTCTATGGATATAAGATAAATTTATTGGCTCTTTAACTCTTGTCGACGATATTGTTCAAGGATCTCTTTGTTTCTGGCAGGTTCCAGGGGAGACTCAAGGCGACAGTTACTTTACTGGAAAGAAAACTATTGAAACAGTCAAAGCAGTAAGTTAATATAGAATGTTGTATCTAATTTTTTAATAGGGACTTATCAGTAAAAATTTTATTCTGTATTAACCAAATAGCCATTTTGTGGCAAAAGGTTGGTGAAATTTAAAGATGGAGATCATAACCTCTGATTTTTTCCCTTGGAACCAAGGACAAGAGTAGTCCTGAATCTGTTTGATCAGTGCATGTTTGATTTCTAGAAAGAAAAGCTGATCTCCTTCTGAAAGTAGGTGGCACCTTTCAGTTGTTCCTGGGAACTGCCCTACTCAAGGTGTCTAGATGTGGTCTCACCTGAGTCCAAGACACTTAATCTCCTGTCTGTAAATTTAAAAGAAAAGAAACCAAAGATGTCTTTAAATGCTGTGAGGCACTCTATTGGCACATCTTTATTAAACTGATTCAGGCTATTTCGTTAGGTTAAATTTCTAGTCAGACCTTCCAATTTCAGTATCCTGGGATGATGGAGCGTGTTGTGACGAGGATTTCTTTCCTTTGTCATCACCTATGTAGGCTGAGAGGATCATGGAGGCTATTGAGCTATACCGAGAAGAAACTGCAAAAATGAAAGAACACAAAGCCATTTGTAAAGCTGCAGGGAAAGAGGTAAGATTGTACATTGTTATGCTCTGGGAAATATTTATAAATAGAATTCCTGAGAAGAAAACCATTGTTTCAGGTTTATATTGATTAAGATCAGGATATGAGATGAATGCAGTACTATCTTTTCTGACTCAAATATTAGAAGGAATCGAGGAACTATGGGAGGAAGGAAACATGGTTTAATAAAACGAGGAGGACAGGAAATTATAGATTGGGTTGATTATTGTATTGAGTAGAAACTCATCGTCCTACTTTGGCTTAGGAGGCAGAGTAACCCATTTCAGGTAAAATGCATTGTCCAAACTCATTCATAAGTACTTTAGAAACTAACAGGCCTGCTAATTTTTTAGATTCTTTCAGTTTTTAGGATCTCTTTTCTCTTTTCAAAATTGTAAAATACTGTTATCGCCCTGCCCTGACTGTGACAAACACTATCAAAGTCTCGTTTTTTTAATGACCTGATTTAATAATTTCTTCATAGGTTCCTCTTCCCATCAACCCCATCCTGATGGCTTATGGCAATATCTCAGTGAGTAGAATGTCGAACAGTTTCCCCTTGGTTATTCAGAGGTTACTTTCAGGGACAAGAGAGGAAGTGAAGAAGCATTACGATTTGGGGATGGATATATTGGGAAATACTTTGCTTTAAAAATCTCTCTTGAATCTTGCCATCCTCTAGGATATTTTGTTTTTCAAAAGGACCACTTTAGCATAACTTCCCCAAACCAGCCTTTTTGGGTGGACTGACCCGGCATTCTTCTGTTTTCTAGTGCTTACTTATGTTCAGTGTCCAAGGCCCTCTGAAGATTCTGTGCATCTAAAAGAACTTTGGAATAAGCCTTTGGAGGAAAAATTGACATAAATCAGTCAGATAAGATACAGAAAGAGAGAGGGGGAGAGGAATGGGAAAATGTTATCTAGTGATCTCTAATTACTTGCAAGTCTCCTTCATCACAATAATCATGTGAGTCAGAATATCTTCATTTTTTAGGTAAGGAAGCTGGCCTGACTTAAGGTAACGTAGTTGGTAAGGGGCAGAGCTCAGTTGTGAACCCAGATACGGCTAACTCTAGGCCCATGTAGGTCTTGTCATTTTAGAACACTTTGAAGTGAGACAAAGGGGTCCCTGTTTTTTAGGAGATGAAAATTAGAGAGCTTTAGTAGAAACCAACCAAGAGTAGCACTAATGGTATTATCCTTCCTTTATAGCCTTCAGCCTATGTATTAGAGATTTTTAAAGGGATCAAGTCAAGGTGAGTCCTAGTGCACAATTACTGTAATCTGTCAGCTAACATTTATTGAATACTTATCTGAACATGAAATAAATAGAAATTATAATTGATGGTTATCTTCCTTACAGGTTTAACTATGTCAAAGTTTCGATGGGAAATAATTTATTGTAATGTTCTTTATGAAGTACTAGAACTAGGAGGCTCCTTCTAAAGTATGAAGGGAGATACTTTTAAGGACAAATGAAGGATAGTAGTTAATGTTGTAGGTAATAAAATAATATATAATTCAATCAGAAGTACCAGCTGTTAACAGTTTTTGTTGTATTATTTCCTTTGGTTTATTTTTTGTGTACACACACAATTGGAATCATATATAGTTTTATATCCTACTCTTTTTCACATAATTCCTGAACATTTGCTCATTATTCTTCAAAAACACATCATTGAATTAATTCAAAATACTCCATTGTACGAATAACTATTTGATGTTGCATTTGTTTCTCAGTTTTTGCTATTATCAATAATGCTTCAGTGAACACCTTTATGCACACAAATCTTTGTCATCATTATTGACTATTTTTCTTCAGAGTCCTGGCAGCCTAAATACTGATCAGTGGGCATAAGCTTTTCAAAGGCTTATGTTGCCAAATTACTTTCCAGGGTGCTTGTACTGATTTTTACCAGGCTTTTAAAAATTTGTTGCTAGTTTGAGAGGCAAAAGGTGGTATTGTATTATTTTCATTTCCTTTGGTTATTAATAAAGTTAAAATTTTAGCTTATTTGTTGACCATTTGTATTTTGTGAACTTTTAGTTATCCTTTTTTTTTTTGCTGTTTATAGTTTCTTTTACTGGTTTTTAAGAATTCTTTATGTTCTTTCTCATAAGTCTTTGGAATAATGTTATATTATCTGTGATTTACCTTTTGCTTTTATTTATGAGTTTTACCTACTGAAGGTTATCATTTTCATAATCACAATATCTACATATATTCCTTAAATAAATAAGACCTGAGGATAATGATGAAACTTTACTAGAGAAATGTAAAAGAAAATTGATGAATAGAGGTGCAATAAATTCCAAAATGGGAAGATTCTGTGTTTTAAAAATTTAATTTTTCTTAAACTAATTAATAGGTTTGTGATCCCAATTGAAAGGTTCTTAAGATTTCTAATTAGAATTGGTGAAGTGATGCTAGAGCTAGTTTTAGAGAGAGCTAGTCTTCTAGATTAAAAGGCTATAAAATTAGCAAAATTAAAATAGTGCAGGATTGGTATCAGGATCAGTGCATGTTTATCATGATAGACTTAAAAGCCCTGAAACACACTCTGTCATATATAAAAATTCAATATATGATAAAAGAAGTATCATATAAAGATGGAATATTCAACAAAAGGCTTTGGAGAAATTGCTTATTTGGAGGAAAAGAGATTTTTCCACTGTGCCATGGACTGGAATGCATTCCAAATAGATTAAAATGCTAAATATAAAAAATAAAACATTGAAAAGAGAGAATAATCTAGAATACAGATGAATATTTAATTTAACTCTGAATGGGCAAGATCTATTCAAGTATAAAATCAGTGGAAAAAAATAATAAGGGAAAAGTTTTAAAAATTGACCATGTTAAGAAATGTGACATTTTTAATATTTATTTTTTCTTCAGTGAGCTGGAAGAATCTCTGCTTGTGCTGCCTTTCTCTTATGTCCCAGACATTCTTAAACTCTTTAATGAATTCATTCAGCTGGGCTCACATGTTGAACTGCTATGCAGGTGCCTCTTCTTTCTCCTCAGGTAACTTCACTTTCCAAAGAATACCATGTCTACTCAGCAGAACTGCTTCATTAGTTAACTGAAGCTGTTAGCACTTTGGGATTAAGAAATCTTATGTTTTAGTTTCAGAGACTGAATTTTAGCTCTTTCTGACATAAAATATTTCTTATCCTTTGGAATCAGTCTTGCCTTTAAAACAAGGATATCAATGACCCACTTGTTTGAGTAATACGTCTTGGTACTACATTGCTCAGGAATGCCTACTCACTCACAGGTATCTAGGTTGCACTCTAAGATAGTAAGTAGCTCTAGTTCTAGTAAGTTTGTCTTAAGCCAATTACTAAATGGTCAGTTTGCCTCATTTGTTGTTTCTTTGTGTTTAGTAAGCCAACTGGTTTTGTCTGTCCTCATAACAGTATTTTAAGGAAGTCAGTTTATTTCCCCAGATCTCTACAGGTGCAACTGGAAACATAGGGGAATACATAGAGGTAAACTAAGGAAAATAAAGAGAATGTGTTCATTAGGCTATATTCTTAAATGTGAAGAATTCTTTGTTAATATGTAATTGAGAAGAATGTATGTACAAAGGCTTAAGAATATAGTCTTCTCCCACTCTCTGACCCTCACTCACAAGCTGTTACATCAGAGAACAGGGGTAGAGACAAATTGAACATTCCTTAAAAAATTGTTAATGAATTGACTGGATAGGTATTTGGAGAATTGGCCTGTTTTTATGATTATTAACCCTCCATTCCTTATTTTCTATCAGGTTAGTAGCAAGAGAAGAACAATGATATGTTTATATTATTCTGTTGTCATTTTCATAATTTTGGTGAAGTGAAGACAAATTCATACTTAACAATATTACTAATAATTTTTTACTGTGATGGCATATGTGCTGTTGAACCAGTGTCACTGGTTCTGTGAGAAACACTGTGAATACTTATATCAGAGGGTTGTAGGTGGGTACTACCTGACACGTAGGCACGGCAGGGTCTTGGGGATACCTTGGTACTGAAGGTCAGAGTTGGACTCTCTGATGAATGGCTCTATCTCTTTTTTGCTGTAGCTTTATTAGAACTAATAATAAATCTTGTCGAGTTAGCATTTAGAAGGCTCATTCTGTCTTTGAGCTTTCCATAAAGTACTGTTGTCAAAATCTGTGGCCAGCTGGCAGATTGCTGGGGAAAGAATTAGCTTTGCAAATGAGTTGAGTGTATCATAGGTTTAGGATAGTACTTTAAAACTTGTCATCAAATTGAACTGAATAATAGGGAAAGAAACTTCTTTTGCTTTTTTTTTTTGCTAGAAGCATTGCTATACTCCCATGATATGATGAATCGAATCTATTTTTGGTGGTTGTTGCTTTGATACTGTGTCTAATTTGCTGTTTCTAAAAGGGATAGATAGGGCCAGAACCTCTCTTTACAATATGGCTCTGTTTTTTTTTTTCTATTAGGATTCACTTTGGACAGATCACCAGCAATCAAATGCTTGTGCCAGTGATAGAAAAATTAAAGGAAACAACTATTTCAAAAGTTAGCCAAGTCCGGGTAAGTATCTTTGTATAGAGATATTATAATGAGGCAAAATCCTAGTGTGCATGTGACTTAGAAGTAATATAGTATGCTTGCTGTGCTTTGTCTTTAGCGTACTGACGAGCCATAAATATGCATTTAAGATCGTTTATGTTGGAATTGGTAGGAATAGGAAAAAAAAACCCACAAAAAGTCCTTAGTGAGGGAAGGATAAGTAACAACACCTGAAACTTTGGTTCCCCTGACTTTCATATGCTGCTATAATGAACTAAAGTAGGGGAAAGTTTGTTTAATCTTTCTTGTATTCCCCTCCAGGATGTTATCGGCTTCAACATGGCAGGTCTTGATTATCTCAAGAGAGAATGTGAGGCAAAAAGTGAAGTTATGTTTTTTGCTGATGCTACTAGCCACTTGGAAGAGAAGAAGAGGAAGAGGAAAAAGAGGGAGAAGCTAATTTTAACATTGACTTAGAACTGAAATGTGGTGTCTTTTTCTACTTATTCCTTAAAAGGACTTTTAAACTAAGCAGGAGTAGAGTTGGTGTCACCTTAAAAATACCAAATAACAGATCATTTTGCAGAAGATCTCAGGATGTGGTTCCCAGCTTTGCCTGAGGGAATTGCAACATGGGATTATGGGCTGGCTCCATTTCTTGGATTTAAAAAGCATGATTAGTTTAAAAATCTTTCTACGCCCTCAAGGCTTGAGCCCTGCAGGAGGTGTTCTCTTTCTAGTCTAGCAGGGAGCAAAGAATTTTTTTAATTAGGAATTTGTTTCACAAACAACATTTCAAAAGTTTCATATTTCTTTTATGACAGATGATTTGTATGATTTGTTACTTATTTATATTTTACCACCTATTGAGACAATCAGGTGCACAATTGATTGCCCTCTGCCCGTATATGCAGTGTCATGGACTTTGGAGTTAAAGGACCATAAAAATTATTGGGAACAGCCTCCTTAAACTTAAACTCCTGCAAGTTGTTATATCTGTATATAAGAAGATCCTAATTGCTAACTGTTTATACTTTTCTGAATAAAATAGTTGTTTCTGGTTAAAGAGTAGTCAAGCTAAGATGGCTTGCTGGGCTTCTGAGTAATTAATATACTGTGTATGTGTGTATGTGTGTGTGTGTAGATGTATATACAGTTGACCATTGAACAACATGGGGGTTAGAGGCACTGACCCCCACCCCAACCCTGCAAAGTTAAAATAACTTTTGACTCCCAAAATACTTAGCTACTAATAGCCTACTGTTGGCTGGAAGCCTTACCGGTAACATAAACAAACAGTCAATTAACATATTTTTTATGTTATATGTATTATATACTGTAGTCTTTAAGCTAGAGAAAAGAAAATGTTATAAGAAAATCATAAGGAAGAGAAACTACAATACTGTATTTATCAATACTACAAATTTACATTGTCTGTTTACAAGATGAATCCTCTGTCTGAAAAGGTGGGCAATTGCAGCTGCAGACCTCCACCTATGCTTGATATCAAATAATTCAACTTTTTTTCTTATAAAGTCATGACTTTTCTCTGCTTCTTGGGAGCACTTCTCTTATCATTAGTGGCACTTTATGTAGGTCCTGTGGTGTTAATCAAGGTTTACAGTATTGCACTAAACATGATGAGAAATACACAAGAACCTTGAGAGATCACTTTTTACCTGGACGTGCAATTTACTGGAGAGATGAACTGCCTACTCAGAAATGATTAGCATCACACAGCATTTTAAGCAGATACTCACAACATTTGAACTCACCACAGTAGCAATAGGAGGTGGCTATGAAATTATTACAGTAATACATACAGTATGTACTACAGTTAATTGTACACAGCTATGACTTAATACTGCATCTTTATATTTGTTTACATTTCTCTCAACTGAAGATGGCATGTGCTGTGTAAATTTTGATAAAAAAATTTTAACTTTTTATAATTTATGTGTATTTTATGGCAGTAAATGATAAAATAGACTAGTATCTACATAAATTTTATGCATGACCTACCTTTTTCTTAATTTTTTTGTATTTCTAGGTTGTGCAGTTTATCTGCAACATCTCTAAATTATTACAAATCTCCAAAATTTTAAAAATATACTTATTTGAAAGAATTGGCATATAAGTAGATCAGTTGAAACACAATTTTTAAAATAAATTTGTTGAAAAAAATTTGCATATAAGTGCACAGTTCAAACCCATGTTGTTAAAGGGTCAACTGTGTATTCTCAGGGTAGGGATTTGAGGAGGTGGCAATGTTCTAGGAAAAGAGATTGACACAGATAACTTGGCCTGGGCTCTCTTTTTGGGAAGTTTTAAAATTACTAATTCAAACTCCTTGTTGTAGGTCTATTTAGATTTTCTGATCTTCTTGTGACAGTTTTGGTTTTTTATCTTTATATGAATTTGTTTGTTTCATCTAAGTTACTGTGTTGTGGTGCCACCATTTTCTTCCCAGCTTCAGAGCTGCAGTTCTTGTGGCTTGGTGATTTGGGTCCCAAACCACAAGTCTGTTAATGTTCCTAAGCATAACACAGTCACTGAAGTGAAGTAAGGAATACAGTGGTGATATTTGTTGGGCAGAATGAAATAAGTGAATTTTGACATAGAGTTCCTGAAGGCTTAACTGTGAAAAGGCAAGAAAATAGGCAGTATGATGCATTCTAGGTGCGTTCCAAGGAGTCAGTCTTCTTTAGGCAAGCTATTCCTGCCACCAGAGAGAGGAGTTAATTCTTGAAAAAAATCTTAATTTTTGATGAGAACAGAGGCTGAATCCATATCCTGTTTATGCTTCTTAGAGTTGTTCATCAGAACATAAAGAAATTGCATTTCCCATTAATATTTTTGTTGGTTTCCAAACCAAAACAAGTTCCAGAAGGGCACTCTAGATGTTTATGTCTTTCTAGATGTTTGTGTCATTAATAATTGCTCTTATGTTAAAAAGCACTATTTCCCCGTAGCTTTTCCACCACTTACGATTGATTAGCCTGACAGTGTTAGGAAATTTAAAGTTGTTGCTGTCTAAGTGTTACACTAATCAAAGAGAAGGGGAACTTGTGATACAATGATGTGTACAGTAAGTAGCTGAATTGTAACTTTTGGTCAAAATACTTGAAACCCTTTGACCCTGAAGGTTTGAAGTCAACAGATGCATTAAAAAGTGAATTTTAAGCCAAGCAGATTTCTAGTCATTTGTCAGCCATTGGCTATATAATCCATAATACAGAAACTGTTTAATGAATAATGTCTCTTGCAACGATGTAGTAAGTTACCCTTAGAAATTCTGTAATGCCATAAAGAAAAGCCTCATGAATGGTTTATTAGTGGTATAACAATTAAGCTTATTTAAAAGCTCTCTATATATCCATCCATTTAGAGAAGATATGCTTAACAATTTTGAGATTCCCTGGCTGGAAGGTAGGTGCTTTGTGTATTTGGTATTAAATTGTTTCTCAGCGGCAAGTATCATAAAGTCACATCTCATCCCAAACAAGTCTAGCAAATGTCTAGCAGAGAATCTAGGATTGTACCCAGGAAAACAGTGGTGTCTGTCCCTGGGTACAAGGCTATACCTAGGGTTCTACTCACCATCAGCTATAAATGATAAGCCTGCTCAATGCAGCCTTTTCAGGCCAGACCACCCTTAGGAAAGAGAGGGGGGTTGTGGGCAGGGGCTTAGGAAGAAGCTACCTGGGCTACATATACCATCCACTTCCTTTCCTCACAATTTAAGATCCCGAGTTTGAGATGGGACTAAGGTTCTTAACACATTGCCACACTAGGAAAAAAAAATTTTTCCTTGGGGCCATGGTGTTTTATTACAAAAATAGAATAAAAACTTCAAAAACAAAATGATCCTTTCTAATTTAATTAAAAATGTTACTTTTTATTGTTTTCTGTGCATGAGATATATGCAACTTGAAAAATAGTTCATAAGGGTAAAGGTAAAGAGACATGTGAGTTACATATGCTTCATGAGGCCCTGGGCTCAAAACTAGCATGAGTTAAATACAACTCACATGGCAGTTGATGTGTTAAAGGTAATATTTCCACATATTCCAAGTTCTTTCACTTTATTTCTGAGGTTTTCTGGGATCCCAGCAGCCCTGATGTGTTTTTAGAACACAGCACACATGATGTAACAGTCACTTGGCCCAACCCATGTATTGGGCCTGGCAGTAATGTAATCTCTTCTCCTTGAGTGTGGGTTGGACCTAATGACTGGCTTCTAATGAATAGAATATAGTAAATGGGATGTCTCATCCAAGATTAGGTTATAAACACTGTGAATTCTGCCCTGCTTACACTCTCAGGCTCTTCTTGGTTGCTTGATGGCCTAGAAAGGCCCACATGGCAAGGAACTGAGGGCAGTGTCCAGATAATAGTGAGGAACTGCAGCCCTCAGTCTAACAACCTGCAAGGAACTGGATCCTGCCTACTACTAAAGTGAGCATGAAAGTAGATTCACCTCCCCCCCCGGCCCCAGTTCAGCCAGAGGACCTGGCTGTGCCTGGATTCCTGACCCACAGAAGCTATGAAATCATAAATGTTTGTTGTTTTAAGCCACTAAGTTTTGGGGTAATTTATTACACGGCAACAGATAACTAATATAGTTTCTGTAGAGCAAGGTACCTAACCTAGTTGTTTTAGATTCCTCATCTATAAAATGAGTATTACCGTGCCTGCTCTAGAGTTATTGTGAAGTACTTAAAGCAAACACAAAATAAATATATTACTATTGTTACAGCATCTTTTTAATCTCATTAACTTAATGGCAATAATGTGCACAAAGAGGCATAAGGACAATATTAAGACATTTCTTCTATTAGGTAGATTCATGAAATTACTTTTGATAGACTGGTGCCAACAGGGATTATGAATCTTTATTTGAAAGCTATTCCATAGTTTTCAGAACTGTCTAGCTAGAGATGCAGACTTTACCACTTCTCAGTTTGGGATAACTTCTGAAAGTCATGGACAAGAACTGAAATAAACCTGCCTTAATTCAGTGGTTCCCAAGTGTACCTGTCCATCTGGATCCTGTGAATGTGACCTTATTGGAAATAGGGTCTTTACAAACGTAATTATAGTTAAGATGAGGTCATACCAGATTAGGTAGGGTGTTATATCAGCAGTGACTCTGCCAGCTTGGAATGAAGGAGACGGAGACAGTACAAAATGAAGAAAGGCTGTCAGATTTCTGGGATTCTGTAAGCAGGAAACAGACTGCTCAGAGGGTAGGACTGCTGCTAAGGGCTGAGGCTGAGGGCTCAGAGGGTGGGGCTAAAGGAGCCTTTGAGGGCCTAGAGGAGAGGGTTGGTGGCACCTCCATGGGCACAGAGGGCAGATGATGCCACATCTGATAATTCTCAGTCCTTGAAACTTAATGGAATTTGCCCTGCTGTGTTGCAGACTTTAGACGAGTGTCTCCTTTATTCCTTCCACTTTCTCCCTTTTGGAATGGAAATGCTTATCCTATGGTAGTCCCACCATTGTATTTTGGAAGCTGACAACTTGTTTTCCAGTTTCGTAGGTCCGTAGATGGAGAGGAGGCCAGGATGGGTCATACCCAGAGTCTCACCCATACCTGATTAAGATGATGAAAATTTGAAACTTTCTGAGTTGATATTTAGATGAGATTTTTAGATTAGAATTAATGCTGGAATGGGTTAAGACTTTGGGAATGTTGGGATAGAGGAATGTGTTTTGCACCCAGGATGAACATGAATTTTGAGGGACCAGAGGACAGGCTGTACTGGGTTTCTCCCTCCAAGATTCATGTCTAATGGAACCTGTGATTGTGACCTTCTTTGTAAATAGAGTCTTTACAGATGTAATCAAGTTAAGATGAGGTCATTCAGGATTAGGGTAGCCCCTAAATCCAATGAGTGAATCCTTATAAGGAGAGAGAGAGGCAGTGGGAAATACACAAGGAAGAATGCCATGTCAAGACAGAGGCAGAGATTACAGTGATGTAGCTACCGGCCAAGGAAAGCCAAGGATTGCCAGGAGAGAGGCTAGAACAAATTATCCCTCAGACCGTCCAAATGGAAACAACCCTGCTGACACCTTGATTGTGGACTTCTGAACTGTAAGAGAATAAATATCTGTTGTTTTAAGCCACCCGGTTTGTGGTACTTTGTCATGGTAGCCCTAGGAAACTAACACAGGTTTGTCACAGCAGCACTAGGAAACTAATACAAGATTTTATTTGCCTTTTTGTCTTATTCTCTCAGGCATAAGGTGGAGTTTTCCAGAGGCTGTGTGATGTGTGATGTGGTGACAGATTGAATACAGAGCTGATGTGAGAATCCAGCTATGTTCTATTAAACTGGACATTAAAGAGATTTGCAAAAATATAAAACAATGCCACGTTTCTGATTAAATTTTTGTTTTGGAAAATATTTTTCATTAAATATGTTATTTATGTTAACATACTGGGTTTGTTATTTTTAAATAACATAAATAAAATAAATTTCAAAATTTTCCCAGTTTTAATTCTAATTTAGTAAATATTGAGATATATCACCCATATAAACAAAAGCTGTTTGAGATCTTCAATAATTTATAAGAATATAAAAGGAGTCCTGAGTCCAAAAGTTTGAAAATCACTGGCTTAACTGTAAATTCTCAAGTCCAAAAGGGGCACGTTGGTGTTCATGCTTGTGCTACTGCTTTTTGGAGAGTAAGATCAACTTTTATCTGCATAATGAATACAGTGCTTAAAGAATGAACATTAGAATCACATTAAAATAGATTAGATTCTTACTTCTTCCACTTAAGATTATCTGAGATTCTGTACCCATATTTATCAAGTGGGAAAAATATAGGTAGTATAAGGATTAGATTTTATAATATATATGAAAGAGTATTATAGTTATTGAAAACAAATATTTTCATTCAATCAGGCTAAGTGGCTTATTGATTTCTGGCTGTTAAGAATAGGGGAATAAACCTGAGGCCTAAGGCCTCAAATTTGAAAGGCTGACAATCAAATTCCCATTTATTACTTACCAGGCCTAATGTGGAGAAACTTTACGAGACATGAAGACTCCAAGTGTTGAGGAAGAAATTGTAGAAGTTCTTTGGACCATGGGATTTTCTTTTCCCTGGGGAAAATCTTTTGGTCGCTTATCATAATTGCTGCTTGTTAAAACTGGTAAAATACTGGTTAAGGATTATGCTTTTTGTGACTAAATGATTTGTACATACAAACCCAAACAACATTTTAGAATCATAGGCTCTCTTCTCAATTTTAGGTCCTCTTCTGTCTAGTGCAAATTCTACATGCTCAGGCTTAGGATTAGAGGATGGATATCACAATGTCTTAGAATGTCTTCTGTTCTCCATGGTGTACACTTCTTTCCTTGCCGTGACTGGCTCTCTCTGAGGAGCCGTCGCCATAACCAGCCCCAACCCACGTCCATATCAGATCTCATGCTTTTTTTTTTTTTTGGTGGGAAGAGGGATGGATTTTGGGAAGTGGGCTATGAACCATCATTGTTGATGTTGGACGTAGTTAAAAGATCTAGTAAGACTCTTTTCCCCATTTATTTGCCCTTAACTGACAGGTAGTCTTTAATCTGTAAGCAAGGAAATAGAAAATGTATTAGAATAAATGCAAATGATTTTGTTGCTATGATCAGCAGCAGTGATTCGGATACTCTGGATCAGCATCTAATAACCTGTGTGAATAGGGTAAGGGGATTGATTTAATTCCCAGAGGAGAAAAAACTAGTTCCTTGGTTAGTGTCGTTCTATAACAATGGAAGAACCCTGTCATCATTACTCCAAAAAATATATATAGATTGCATTCCCAGTGAGGCCTTTCCTGACCACTCTATTCTAAGTTGTAATCCTCCTTAACACTCTCTATACCCCTTTCCTACTTTATGTTTTTCTCCATTGTACTTATCCCATTATAGTCCATATTTTACTTATTTTGTGTATTGTCTATCCTCCCACTGGAATGTAGACTAACAGAGTAAGGGATTTCTGTCTCATTTGTTCATTGCTGTATCCCCAGTGCCTGTAACAGTGCCTGGCACATTAGAAGCTCTTTGAAAGAATAAATGAATAAATGAACCCAATTCCATTTCTACTGAAATCAAGGTCATCTGACACAAGTCCTCTAACTTTCTCCTTCACCCTTGCCAAGATTGACCCTTCAGCTCTGTTCTTGATTATTCTCTTGCCCTCTTTTGGATATTGCAATTTCAATTATTTCTACTCATCCATATTCTTAATGTTTTTCTTCTGATCCGTTCTCTTCAACCTACTAACACTTAGTTAGTAGACCTAACTTAGGTCTACACTAAACTGGAAATCCCTCCTGTTACTCTGTTGCATCCTTGAGGTACCATAGTCTCTTGCTCTTTCCTTTAATACCTTTTCTTGAAAGAGAAACGCCTGGTCATCTTTTGCAATTTATTAATAGTTTTTGTCCCAACCAGATTTAACAGTCTTATTTAAATCTGAATTCTCTTTGACATCTCTATAGCATCTGTCAACTGTGTCCATCTTTTCCTTGAAATTCTTTCTATGGCTTCTGAGATATTTCATGGTTTTCTAATTGCTGGCTCTGTCTCCATTGGCTCCTCTTTAATTTTTTTTTTTTTCTGAGACAGGGTTTCGCTATGTCACCCAAGCTGGTCTCAAATTCCTGGACTCAAGTGATCCTCCTACCTCAGCCTCCTGAGTAGCTGGGATTACCGGTGTGAGCCATCATACCCAGCAGCTCCTCTTCTTCCTCCTGCGCCCTAAATAGATCCCAAATTTCTGCTTCTTTCCCATACCTTCAACCATCATCTCTGTGTAGAGGATGCTTAAAATTGTATGTCCAAACTGAGATTCAATCCTGCATATCCCGATTCATTACCTGAGCCCTAAACCTTTGAGCTGAACTCTTATGTCCTCTCACTTCCTTCCTACCTCAGATTTTGCAATCCCCCACTGTACCTTTCATCCACGTCCCTCTTTCATGTTGACTGTTGCCACCCTATAGTTCTTTTTGTCCTTATACTTGGCCTATTGAAGTAGACTTCCAACAGTTCTTTTATACATCCAGATCCTGTTGTTCTTCTACATATCCTACACAATAACACTATATTCATTTTTATAAAGATATGCTGATCATATCGCTTACTGGATCAGAAATCTGCAATGGTTCACTGTTGCTTAAATAATAAAGTCAAAGTCAAAGATTCAAGATCTTCCATAACTTGACTCCAACCCACTTTTCAACTATATTTTTGAATACTCCTTAAGGTCTCAGCAAGTTGAACTCCCTGCTAACCTCCCAAACTGCTGGAGCTTTCCCATTGCCATGGTTTTGTTTATTCTTTGTACTTAAAGCCCCCTTTCATCAAAAGTTTTTGCATTTTGTAAGACTCAGATCAAATATCAAATAGAAAACTATAACACAAGCAGTATATGTATGATTCACGTCATTGGAGAAGTACAAAATAGTACAGGAATCAAATGTGAAGACTTTATTTCTGCTACTATATTACATAATGTCTTTTATGACAGAGTCCAATTTTCCTTTTTTATATATGATAAAATACTTCATATAGTACCTTGCAGCTAATAGGTACTTGATATCTGTATGATATATGTATGGCTAGAGACACTGATATAAAGGAATGCATGCATACTTCCGTGAATACCCAACCTTTATAATAAGAAAGTTTTTCCTATCCCCCGACGAGACTACAATTTTTTTGATGACAAACTTGCTTTCTATTATTCAGTTTGTCTGATATCCCATAAATAGCCAATAACATTGACATTTATTCAATTTGCAGTTACTATACATGTACTATGTGTTAGGTATTTTTTAGATTTGGCTAGATGCTTTCAAAGATGAATGAAGACATGGTCTTTGTCTTTAAAAACTCTATGATTTTAAAGATAGAATTAATGAAGATATGGAGATGCATTTTGACTTGTTTTGGCATGTGTAATTTGACACGTTTTCCTCACTCATATGAAATTTCTGCACTATATATGATTACTCAAATTGAACTTTAAAGGATATTTGCTTCCACAGGTAAGAACAGAACATCATGCTCAGTCATAATCTCAATATTGTGAGAGATGTGAGCTGCTCCTTTGGCACCATCTTCTCCAACAGCCATGGCAAATAACTCCACCTTCAGTTCTGTCTGCAAACCAGCTGCCACCTATAAGACCCAAGGTAGCTTTAGGATCAGACATACCTGAGTTCAAACCTTGGTTTCAACAGTTGAGCAAGTTACTTAAACTCCCTTACTTTTGGTTTCCTCATCTATAAATTTGGCACTAATAAATGGTAGCTGTCATAAGCATTTAACAGAATTACTTCCTAGTTAGGTAGAATTTCATTAATTAAATGGGACCCAGGATATATTGTTGAAGGGGCAACCACGTGCTATTTGGGAAAGAGCCTAAGGAAATTAAATGCCAAGGTATTGGAAGTGGCACTGAAGGCAAATTTCTGCAATTTGCTACTTTTTGAATGTCAGTAGTGAATTCCTATTGGCATCCTTGAATAAAGCTAAATTTAAGATAAATATAAATTTAATCTTAAAATTAATCTAAGAGACTGGGTGAATCCCATAACTTCCCTGCCCTGCCCCTTGGTTTATTCCTAATGCAGGATGCATAAAGTGGTAAAGCCAGCAGAGGGAGACAAAATTAGTTTAAGTGCCAAACCGCTGAGGTCTGAAAGCTCACAGAAGAGGACTGTACCAAAAAAGAAGAAACCTTATATATAATGAAGAAGGAACAGAGCAAGGCATGAGCTTCTTGCCTTGTTCCTTGAAAAGAACACTAGCCAGGAAAGAAAGAGCTGTTTATGTTTCTAAGTTGCCTCTCCAGGAGGTGGGTTAAAAAGCAGACTTGGGAACAGTTATCTGGGAAAAAAAAAAAAAAAGCCAGAAACTACCACATGGAAAACAATTAGATACAAATGGATTTTTTTTCTTCAATATAGTTTTATAAATAATATAATTGAAAAATGTTTCAATTTTTTCAACAATGTGCTTGTGTACGTATGCATACTGGAGGGTATCCAACAGCTCTGTTTCTGAGAATCAGACCCTTAGTCCTCCAAGCCCAACAAACAGAGCAGGGCTGGGTAATGATGAAATTCAGCATGAGGAGGGCTGGAATAGTGCCATCGTACAGGTTTACCCAGGCTTTGAGCATATTCATTTAGCACTGGCAACTAACCAAGCTGAACAGTGGTTAGATTTACATATAGAGAAGTCTACAGATTATATATTTTGCCAGAGCCAAAACCTACTGTCAAAAACTAAAAAAAAAATAAACTAAAAAACCTTACAGTATAGAGTGAGCTTCAAAGAATACACGCTGGGTTTTTAGTACCTATAAAGGTTGATCCAACAGTCATTTTGGCTTTTGGCATAATCCCTACTTTAAATTAAAATGAGATTTGCTAACTTCCCAGAACAGTGGAAGAAGGGTTTGCTTTGATTTTTGTCTTTTGCCTTATGTTGTGAAGGTTCTGAAATCTTGACAGGACAGTGATGAATTATTTCAGAGAAGTACTCATAAATTAGTAGATTTAATCCCAAACAGTATTTCTGCTTGGAATTTCAGTCTGTATACTACTTTTTCTATAAATTATAAGATATTAGAGCTAGAAGGGGCTAAGAAATCATCTGGTCTGAACTCCCTCTTTACAGATGAGAAAAACAAGGCTCAGAGCATTAACTACCAACATCACTGAACTGCTTAGTGGTATAGTCGTGACAAGAAGCCAACTGAGTTTGCACTATACCAAACTGACCCTTCTGTGTGAGCATATAACAACTGTGCCTGCTTTGATAGCTTCAGACCCAAGGAGCACTGGGTGCTTGTCACGGGACTGGATACCCTTGTTCACTGGGTTATGTATCCTTCAGACTTCCTCACTCATTCTGTCACTCACTCACACACCTCTTGAGTACCTGCTACGTGCCTGGCTCTGTAAGCTCCTTAGGTGTCTTATTCATTTTTAACATCCTCTGTACCATGGTACTATCAGTGGTATATGGGAGTAACTCAAAGTTTGCTGAGTAAAATAAAAGGGGTGTTAAAACAGCCAGATGATGCACTGATCAAGACTGACAAGTGTGATTCTATTATATTTTGAGATGAACTTTTGTTTACATCATACTTTATTTCTGAAATTATAATTTAAAGTAAATGGGAATATACTATTTATATATTTTTTTTTACTAAACACCTAATTTTTGTGAATGTATCAAATGAAGTTAGAACAGGTTGATATTTTTAAATTTGTATTTTCAGAGATCTTTGAAGAAATGAGGCAGCTGATGAATTTAATTATACGATTATTTCTTAGTATGGCATTAAATAATATTCTCTGGCAAATAACAAGAAAGCAAACCAAATTTACATAAAATATAAATAATGGAATAATTATTTTGCCAAATGATTTTTCACTTTGCATAAGGATTTAATTTTTTAAAAGGTAGTTTTCATACAACAGTACATAACTGTACTATTGGGACAAATAAGGTGAACTTCATAAATGTCTCCATAGCTGGAAGTTTAACTCTCTTTACAAGTAGGATCTGTCTCATGGTTACTATATGAAGTTAGTGACATCAAGCCACATATTGTACCAATATCAGGAAGCTTTTGCTTAAGATCCTAGAAGAATTAGACTTACACATAGTTTAAACTGAATGGGCAGAATGATTTAAAAGCCCACTTTACTGGAAACATATACACATTCATATGTGCACACACAAACACAAATAACAGATAACACATAGAACTTACAGGCCCAGGTTTGTAAGTGACTTTCAGTCCTGTGCTGGGTGGGGGCTGCTTCACCCTAAACCTACCAGGCAGAAAGATGAAAATAAATTTAGGCCATAATGAAAAACATGAGCAATGAATGAGCTGGGATGTTATAAAATCATGGAGGTGTTAATATTTGCTACACAGGAGCCAGGAGTCCATGTCATTAGAAAAACAACCTTAATATTCAATTGGGAGAAGAATCTGGGGCCCATTTCACAACTGCCTTTCCAACAGTTTTCATCAGCGTAAAATGGACCCCAACCTGAGTTCAACCCTTCATTATTGGTTGCTGATGAGCAGCTCAGGCCTGGGCAGTGGGAGTGTTTGGCTGGCGTGTGCATTTCAGCGTAGCTGCCAGCATGAACATGAATGCTGGCAGCCAGATCATTAAGCTGAAGAATAAAGGCTCTTTTGGAAAGCAGTGGAGCATGGGAGCCAGCCTTGCTCTGTCTTGGTATGGGGCTTGCATGTTTAAGGAAAGGAGAAACAGAAAGGGCTCAGAAAATGTCGAAGAACTTGAAAAGCTCTGCACTCACACATGGTGCTTATTGATCTCTTTCCCTTCCTGTGGTTTGTGGGTTCCGCCTGAAGGTTAAAGACCTGGAGTAAATTAAAATGCCAAGCAAAGCCTACTTCCATTCTGCCCCCAACCCTGCTCCTTCTACCATAAACTTTGCTGTCTGCCCCGTCGTGGCTGCATTTAACAAGCTGAGGGGTGAAATCTCTAAAACTAAAACTCTGTACTGGAGAGACAGGATTTGCATGAGTGAGATTTATTAGATTGACTCTCTATTTCTCCCCACCCACTTTGCTGGCAACAACCTAAAAAAATAATAATGTACAATCTGGTAGTCTGGGTCCCTCATCAGGTTGTTTCTGAGGAAGCAAACATTATTCCTGAAGTTAGGGATTTGCCTCAACTAAAACGGGACAGAGATCTTTCAAATTGGATGCCCCTGTCATTTTGCTCCATCTGATTTCTAATCCTGATTCCAGAATCCCACCACACATGGCTCAGAATCACAAACATTCTTGAAAGACTTGCCACTTACACTGAGAATAACTCTACAATTGAAATAAACATTTATTCCATGTTTATGGGGAAAAAACCCACATTATGCTTATGTTTAATTCAAAATAAAATAGTGGACATTTTGTAATTGGGAATGGTCTTGGTATAGATATATGGTATATTGACCCAATGGAAAGGACTGAAATCCCACATGAAACTGGTGACCACACCTATGTTAATAAAGCAAGATACCTCTGCCATGTGGTGGTACTCGGGAGATCTGAGGTCTAGCCTCACTCTCTCCTACAAGACCTTAAAACAAATTATTCAATTTCTTTTCTTTTTCTTTTTTTTTTTTTTTTGAAGCAGTGTCTTACTCTGTCATGCAGGATGCAGGTTAGAGTGCAGTAGCATCATCATAGCTCACTGCAACCTCAAACTCCTCGGCTTAAGCAGTCCTCCCACCTCAGCCTCCCAAGTAACTGGGACTATGGGCATGCACCACCATGCCCAGATAATTTTTTTTTTCATTTTTTGAAGAGACAAGACTCGCTATATTGCCCAGGCTGGCCTCAAACTCCTGGTCTCAAGTAATCCTTCTGCCTCAGCTTCCCAAAGAGCTGGAATTATAGGCGTGAGCATTGTGCCCTTAGTTTCTTCTTTTATAATAGTCTCTCTAAGGTCTTTGCCTCAATTATGTAGAAATAATTAAATTTTATGATCATTTTCAGATCATAAAATGCAAACAAACATCAGCTGGTATTATTATAGTTGGTGGATTTGAGCAACAGACTTTCAAGTTTTGTGTATTAGTTATTGTAACACTTATACAACCTCCCCTTGTTTTTTGCTAGTGTAGATCAGGACATGAGTTGCATTTACAAAAGTATGAATAATGATTAATGGAAGGGCAAGGAAGTACCTACTGCATAATTAGGGCTCGGTAAACACTGATTTGTTGAAGAATGAATAAATTAATTAATGGATGAATTAGTGTGTAAATGATTCAATGAGTGATGTGAAGATTTAAGGTGTAATTGTAGTTCAGTTCAATAAACATTCACTGATGTAGGTGGCCAAAGACAATTTAGAGTAGGGAAAGGTAACCTGAGCAGACATTTGGTGCCTTGGCCTCACCTGCAGAAGTCCACTCCAATGTTCTTGAGCTTTACAACAGTTGCATAGGTGTGTCCTTCTTTAAGCACTCCAAACTTCACTGATGATGGGAGAAGATGGAACCCAAAAGGGGATGAGTTTGCATTATTAATGGCAGCAGATGCAACAGAAGATGTATTCACTTTTCCTCCAACAGAATCTTGTACCTTTGCATTAAGGAAGAATTAATAAAATAAAATGGTTTTATTTTGAGTTCCCAAGATAAGAAGTAGTTCCTGTCACCAGAGGAGAATAACTCGTTGGTTGGGGAAGGAAATGAACATTTACAGTCTCTTGTAATCCTTATAACAGCCCTGTAAGGAAATATTTTAGGCTTTGTTTTAAGGATAAAGAAGCTGAAGTTAGAGAACTGGAAGACAGATAATTTGCTTAAGTGGTAAGTGGCAGAGCAAAATTTCAAATTCAAGTTTGCCTAATTCTGAAATCTGGCCAGTGGTTATCAAAGGTTAGCTTCTATCAGAATCTCCTGGAGGACTCATTAAGACACAAATTGCTGACTCTACCCCAAGAATTTTTCATTCTATAAGTCTGGGGTGGAGCCCAAGAATTTGCATTTATAACAAGTTCTCGGTGTTGCCAATGCTGCAGGTCAGATAACCACCTTTGAGAACCTTTATTTTATGCCCTTATTATTCCCCCGATCAGCAGCTCTGACATTACCTAGGAGTTTGTTAGAACTGAAGAGACTCAGGCCCCACACCAGACCTAGTGAGTCAGAATCTGTATTTGAACAAAATCCCCAGGTAATTCATATGCACATTAAAGTTTGAGAAGCACTGCAATCACAAATCAGTTATACACATTGCAATAAATTCTATGATGGACATGAACACAGCATGCCATGGAAGAAAAAAAGGATAATAATCAAAACTCGACTGGTAGTCTCAGAAGGTTTCCCAACAGAGCTAGGTGGAATCTTAATCTTAGGGCTTCTGAGCAAGAAAGGGGCTTGGTGTTCTTAAAGAATGAGGAGAAACCTACAACAGCTGAGTTGAGTCAAGGTGAAGGTGAAGAAGCAAATGGGGCCATGCCCTGTACTCATGCTAAGTGTTGGATTTTATCCTCAGAGTCATGAGAACGGTGGCCAGGGATCCCTTTAGCCAGTAAGTAGTGTGCTGGTACACTGGCTCTTTGAAAAGAATTTTGATTAGTAGCATTTACCAATTTTGTGGTGCAACCAGCATGGCTGATTTCAAGCTATTAGTGGTTCAACAACTGGCTCATAAAATGTCTCCCATAAGCCTGTGTAAGCGGGCTGCAGCAAAGCAAAGTTGATGTGTGTGACTCAAAGGCCTTCATGGTAAGATGGCAGACACAGTAAACAGCAGTACACAGTGGCTGGAAACTAATAACTTCAGGGAGTTAGAATTACATGAAGTGCTGATTGGCTCTGGGAAACCTGTTCCCATGTCTGTTTTACCTTTGTGAGAGGTTGACACTTGGGCTTGGAACTCAGCAAATAATGAGGCAACTTCACTTTTTGTTTTCTTGCTTGTCCTGCAACATCCTGCAGCAATGACTGGGTTGGAATGTTCACAGGCACACACGGTTCTGGTTCTGTTAGAGAGAAAGCCTAAATTATGCCACATGGATATTTTATTCAAAAACATTTGAGGTAATACCAGAGTATATAAGAACATAAACCAGCTTGGAAACTTTTCTTCTTTGCTTTTTAAAGGGCTTAAAGAAACAAAGGCTTCTGCTAATTCTTATTTTATACCTTTACATTTTACAAAGTGATTTTATGTTTATAACCTAATATTGGTCCTCACAACAACCCTAGAAAATGGGCAGGGCAGATGATGTTAGCATCAGTTTTTTAAAAAATAAATGAGAAAAATAAGTTTCTAAAAAGTCAAGTGGCTTGCCTATGATGAACTGAATTATACCTAGGTCTTCAGGGTTCTTTCCACTAAATGTACAAAATACAACATAATAAAACATTGACTCTGAAAGATTTCTCAAAACTAATGAGTGCAAGATCTTGAGAATTTCTTTGCTTCTACTACTATATTTATAGTTCTGAAAAGTGGTGTAGTAACTATAGGTAAATTAAGCCAGGGAATTACATCTGCAGGTCACTAAATTTGGTAACTTGTTATTAATATTTTCTTTGGTTACATGAAGGAGTGAGCAAGCACAGGTAATCCAGAGAGCAACAGCTGTGTCTATTTATTTATTTGTGTTTATTTATCTAGGAGGTTGTAATAAGAATTGTATTTTAGATCATCATATTTAAAAATCCTTTCCTACATTCAAATCACGAAGAGAAGAAAAGGAAGGGAACCAATATTTGAGTATCCACTATCTGCAGGTAAGCACCACACATGTTTTCACATAGAGCATCTCCCTTAGTTCTCATAAAATTATAGGGCTATGCCGACTACACTTGACATGCTCAGAGCTCCTCCCATCCCCCGTCTCCACGTGCACTCCTACCACATACTTCTGGTGCCATGACATCCCTGGTCCCAGCCATCAGGAGCAAAGCCAAGCCAGGGAGGGCCTGTCCTGGATATTTCTGCTGTAGCTGATGGTGATAACCCTATCTTGCCTACTAGGTTGTGGATCTGGAAGAACCAGAACCTGAGGTCTCTATGGTCATGATCCTTGCTACATGGAAATAGCCTGTCCTTTGCAGGAGAGAATAAAACCAAGTAGAGACACATAGGGATGGGACAAGATTGAGGCAGGGAGGATGTAGAGACAAACAGGCAGACACAAATGCACTCCTGGAAAGCTGGAGTGCAGGAATCCAAACATCCCTGAGCTAGCACAATAGCTATTTTTCTGTGTTTTGCTTTTGAACACCAATACATTTTCATTTTTTGTTTGTTTTTGTTCAAGTGAGTTTGAGTTTCAGTTCTCACAATTATAAATTGAAAAGTTCTAACTAAATAGTAGTAGTATCTCTTTTTCACTGATGAAAACATGGAAGAGGATTAAATAACTTGTCCAAGAAACTGTGATAAGTGGCAGGGCTGGAATGTGGACTCAACTGTGTTGAGTTCCACAAGGAACGTGCCCCTTGTGCCACCCAGTGAGTCCCAGATCCATCTGTGCATCACAGTCTCCTGGGTTGTGTCTGGAAAAACAGATTCCCAGGCCACATGCCGGACAAGCCTTATTCCCTACCAAAACAATCAGACTCCCTGGGAATGTACCGTGGTGATTAGTGTTTTAATGTATTTATTCCCTTTGGTCACCATTCCCTGCATAGGCAACCATTCTAAAAGCTTCATATATCTTTTTGTTCATATTCTTACCATATGTGTATTATTGTTTTGTGTGAATGCATTTTATCAGTCTAGTAACTAATTGCTTGTACCATTCTTTTTTTTTTTTTTTTTTTGAGACAGGGTCTTGCTCTGTTGCCCTGGCTAGAGTGTAGTGGCATCATCATAGCTCACTGCAGCCCCAAACTCCCGGGCTCAAGCGATCCTCCGGCCTCAGCCTCAGGTGCACACTACCGTGCCTGGCTAATTTTTGTACTATCTGTAGAGACGGGGTCTAGCTCTTGCTCAGGCTGGTCTTGAACTCCTGGCCTCAAGCAATCCTCCCGCCTCAGCCTCCCAAAGTGCTGGGATTATAGGCGTGAGCCACCAGGCCCGGCCTAATTGCTCATACTATTATTCTTAATAGTAAATACTGGTATGGAGGTTATGATGTGCCAGGAAGTGCTTGAAACATTTCACTTATATTGATGAACTTAATTCTGCTAACCCTGTGATGTATATACCATTGTTTCCCCCTTATAGAATAAGAAGTAGGAAGACATAGAGGGTTTAAATAATGTGCCCAACATTACATGGTTACCACATAAGGAGCCAGGATGTGAACCCGGGTAGAGCCTATACTCTTAGCTCTGTCTGTACAATACTGCCTCCCATAAAACAGACAGGTTATTACTCCACTGAGCCTACCTAGGGCTTCTCAGGGCTTGGGATGAGGGGGGAGGGAGTACTTGAGGGGCTCAGAGCAGTGGCTTGTTACCAGCTGATACAGAGGTACTTTGATATTTGAACAACTGGTATGGTCCTACTAGTGCCTGTCATCTGACTAATACTGCTGGACCTGACCTGACTGAAGAACCTGCAGTGGCTCACTGTTACTGTGCTGAGCAGGCTGGATTATTTACTCACAATTATTCACTTCCCCTCTGAGCATGGCTTCCCTGTAGGTGGAGTATATTTCTCTGCCCCATTGACTTTGAGCTCAGCCACAGGACTTGCTTTGACATGAAGTGTGTGTGTGAATGGCAGCGTGCCAGTCTGAGCAGAAGCTGTGAGGGGCAGCATGTGTTTCCGCTTGCCTCTCTTGAGCTTTGAGCCTCTGTTGTGAGAATGGTTTGCCCCAGTGGGGAACCTGTGGCCTTGGGGCCACATGTAGTCTTCTGGATCCTTGAGTGAGGCCTTTTGACTGAATCCAAATTTTACAGAACAAATCTTTTTAATAAAGGGATTTGTTCTGTGGAGTTTGGATCTTGTCGAGGGGCTGCACTTGGGGATCTGGAGGGCCACATGTAGCCTTGAGGCAGCAGGTTCCCCACCCCTGCCAGGTGGTGGAAATGGTTAACAACTGCCTCTCCCAGGAAAAACTACCCTGGTTTGTACCACTTGCTCACTTGCAACATTTTCTGATTGCTTGCCATGGCTGATTCAAGCTATTGAGGTGATGTCACAGGACGTGGAGTTGGAAAGAGATGCCACAGTCAGCTCTCAGGAGCCAGGGAGCTGCCTCTAGCACACTACCTGCAGTCTGGGGCAGAGCTGCCACAGTGGCCCACAGGCTCACAAACTGGCTGTTTTACGCCACTGAAGGATTTGAGGGTGTTTTCATACAGTATTATCACAGTGAACAGTGACGAACATACATTTTATTTTGCAAATCCAAAACTTATCTGTATTTTCCAGATGGTACCTTATATTATTAACGAATAAAAACTCTCTGATCTACTTAGGCTACTTCCCTGTTCTTTTCTGTCTTTAAGCTTTTGAAGACACTTATTTCATTTTAAATAAAATACCATTTTCTATTCCCCACATCTGGAGTGTAGTATAATAAAATACAGAGAATTAGGAGTCTTGAAACTCATTTGCTAGCCTTGGCTCAGTCACAAATTTGCTGTATGATTTTAGATGTCACTTGACTTCTCTAGGTTTCAGTTTCCTCAAGTAAAACAGGGTTGTCTTAGGTGATTCACCTCTTAAATCCTAAAATCTATGAAATGCTATTAATATTTGTCCATACTTCTCCCACTGCTTATGTTAATCTCTTTCTACTCTGAACTTCTTTAAACTTTTTTATATTAAATTTAATTTGCCATTTATAGTGGGGTCACATTATTGTCCATTATCTCAAGTACCTCAGTACCTGGGGATGCAGTAGGTGTCCTTGTTCTAAAACTATTTATTTTTCTTCCTTCAAAGCTCTGTTCCTACTCATACACTGCTGGTGGGACTGCAAATTAGTACAACCTCTATGGAAAGTAATATGGAGATACCTCAAAGAATTAAAAGTAGAATTACCATTTGACCCAGCAATCCCACTACTGGGTATTTATCCAGTGGAAAAAAAGACATTCTATAATAAAGACGTCTGCACGCAAATGTTTATAGCAGCACAATTCACAATTGCAAAGCTGTGGAAACAACCCAAGTGCCCATCAATACATGAGTGGATTAATAAAATGTGGTATATGTATACCATGGAGTATTACTCAGCAATAAAAAACAATGGTGAATTAACACATCTGGTACTATCCTGGTTGGAGCTAGAACCCATTCTTCAAAGCGAAGTGTCACAGGAATGGAAAAACAAGCACCACTGGTACTCACCATCAAATTGGAACTAACTGATCAACACTTACATCACACATGGCAATAATATTCATCAGGGGGCGGGCAGGCGGGAGGTGGGTGGAGGGGATGGGAAAACTCTCACTGAATGGATGCGGGGAACACAGTTTGGGGGATGTCCACGATTGTAGCTCTGACACGGGCAGTGCATGGGCAATATATATAGCCAAAGTGTTGTGCCCCCATAATATTCTGAAATAAAAAAATAAAATAAAATAAAAACAAAAAAACCCACAAAGCTCTGTTCCTTTGAAGCTTGTGCCATGAGACTGTATTAGCTGCTGCTTCTCCGAGCGGCTGTCTTTTGCTGACCTCCCTCAACCATTCCTTTATTCACTGGAGATTTTAACACCTGGGATGGTCTTCCACTTCCTCTTCCTGGTGACGTCACCTGGATGACCCATCCAACACTCTGTCCTCTCTGATGCTCAATCACTCCGTTTCTTCATCGTTTCCTCTTTTCCACCTCAGAAACTCTCATGGTCATATTTTTAACTTTGCCAACACCAGTAATTTCACCGCTTTCAAAATCTCAGTTTAAAGTATCCCTTTGTAGATTACCACTTCCTGTTCTTCCAGTTTATTACTGTATCTCATCCAGCAGGCAATTACGGACCTCACTGAGACCTCTGACCAATGGACATCATCGCCTTACACAGTCACTCCCTTCTTGTTTTACTTTTCTGTTTATATGGAATATATTTGATCATACAGTGATAGCATCCACTCCTTTGCAATCAGACAGGAACTCCCTCATCTTCCCCTTACAAACCTATCAATCTATCTGCAAATGTATCCATATTCTTCCTCTTCTCTCCTGTCACTAGGGATGAGGTAACCATGTTCATGAAAGGTCAACTCTGCCACTCAGGGTTTGCCCCAGATGCCATGTTATCTCATCTTCTTTAGGACTTTGCTGTCTTTAAATTAGGTGCCCCTCTCTCCTGCATCAAGTTCTCTCTTGCTATGAAATTATTGTCATGTGTAAATTAACATGCTCAAGTGTGTCTAATGTGTAGAAAAATCTCTCTCCCTTGATTACACATTCCTCTTCATCTGCAATCCCATGTCTCTAGTCTTTCCAGCAAAACCCTCAGGCAAAGCTATGTATTCCTGGCACTGCCACCCTTTCGGTCACCCCATCCATCACCCATTTCCCTCGGGCTTGGTCCTCGCCATGCCCTGGAACTGCTCTCGTCAGGGTCACCAGTGATTTCCATCTTGCCCAATTCCATGTTTATTCCTTACCTTGTTTGACCTTTCAGGAACATGTGATACACTGGAAACAATGATTTCCTGTTCCTGCTTTTGTCCTACCTCACTGGCTTCTTCTTAATTGCCCTTATTGGCTCCTCCTCTGCCTGACTTTTGTGGTCTAGAGTTTGCCTCAGGGCAGTGGTTCCCAAAGTATGATCCCGTCTGTACTAGCAATATCAGCACCACCTACAAACTCCTCAGAACTACAAATTCCCGGCCTCACAGTGAATTACCTAAGTTAAACTAGGAATCACTCTTGATTCCTCTTTTTTCTCACACTTACATCCAACCAGCCAGCAAGGCGTACTGGCTCCACTCCCACCACGCATTTCCGATCAGGCTGCGTCTCACCGCTCCCCCCTCAACCGCCTCAGTCCTGGGCTTCGGCTTTTCCCCACCCCTCCCTTTCCTTGCCACAAGCTGTTATTCTTATAGTGATCTTTCAAAAATATAAATTAGCCACATAACTGTGATACCCTGCTCAAAACCTTCCACTGGTGTTTGAATAAAGCTGCATTTGGGACAAAACTCAAAACTTCCTATGAAGATTTCATCTCTGCCCTCCCTTTGGCCTTACCTTCTTCTACCTTTTCTTTTGCTCATTTTGTACTAGTTGTGTGACTTTTTTATGTTTCTTCCCCTCAGGGCCTTCACACTTGCTGTTCTCACTACCTGGAATATTGCTCTCCCTAATCTTTGCATGGCTACTCCTTCTTGTACATGTCTCAGCTCAAATATTCCTTCACAGAGAGGCCTTCTACTCCCCTGATAGAATGTTGCCTGAGTCACTCACCACACATTATACTGATTTATTATGTTATAACATTTATTACACCCTGAAATTATTTGTTACTAAATTATTTGTTTACTTATTGTCTATGTCTGCCCATAGAATGTACAGCTCCATAAGACTTTGTCTGGCCTTGTAACTGCTGCATTTCCATGCCTAGAATAATGCCTGACATACAGTGGGCATTAATTATCTACTGAGTGAACAAATCTTATACTAGAGAAGTTTGTCAAGAAGGCAAACGTCTTGTGTAGGGTAAATCTCTTAATTCACCCATAAATGCAGCAATGTACTTGCTGTATAAGATAAGCGAGATCTATCAGTAAATTCCCCTCTCACATTCATGTGGAACATGCACATAGGAATCAAGCGGTAGCAAACTTATCTACACAATGTAAATTATTATGTCTCTGTCTCTCTGTCTATCTGCCTGTCTTTATCTTTTTTGACCAACCATGTTTAGTTGAATCAACTTCAGTGAAATCACTGTAATGTGACTCCATTGTAACTAGATATTATTCTGTATCTTCTATATTTCAGTGTCTGCTAGTCCAATAAGATTATGTGCTGTGTAAGATATGGACTAGATCTTATGCTTTTCTTCCAGCACCTGTAGGACCAAGAAATATTGAAATAACAGGTAAATCTTAGTCTAACTACCAAATTCCTGGCTACTCAAGAAAAGCTATCAGGTGCCTCACCATCAATGAATCATACAAGCTCTCAGAACCATGAGGATAAAATGAAATGAAATGAAATGAAATAGAATAATAAATCTAAAAAAAGCATTTGTAATTTCTTCTCTTCAATCTGGGACTTGTAGTCATTCTCGAAATATTTTTTGAGATCCTTTGATGTACCAAGAAGCCTTGCAAAGCTGCACAGCTCCAAGATACATGACCCTCTAGAATTTTCTGTAACTGCCAACTACACCCCTAACCCCTAGCACCATTTCCCATACTCCAAAAAGACATAATGTTCTGTTTTGAGAAACAATAAGATAGAGCAAAGACTGCCATACCTTCGGTAGATTTTGTTAAATTTTCAGTTTGTTTCTGGCTAGTGAACTCCTTCATATCCACAGAAATCTTTGACTTTGGAAGACTAAGTACACTTGAAGATTGCTGTTCTGAAACTTTACATGGCTTGGAATCTAGAAAACCCAAAATGAACATTATAAAGCAATATTTTTGGCAATGATACAATGACTACTAATGTTGGTATGCACAAACATTGAACAAGGTGTTTTACAATGAACAAGGTGATTTTTCTCCCACCCTTTTTAAAAAGACAAAATATAAGAGAGCCATTAGGAGGCAGGGATTCTTCAAATATGATACAGTGTTTGCCATTAACAAACAGGATGGTATATACCTGCAAAATTCACACTCCCTAGGAGCTAGCTGGTTTTTATGGGCATTATGACCAAGTAGAAAAGTTGTCACCTTGTTGTGCTAGGAAGTAGAGGCCGAGTAATTTGTCTCTACTTTTATGTGGTAATGGTAACTGAGGTGTGATTTAAAAAAAAAAATTCCAATCTTAAATCCATTAATCACATATGAAAATATAGCTCTTTATTAAAATGTGTCTCTCTAAGAAATAGGTTCAATATGAAACAGTTTTTAAAGGACTATATCTAGGATTGGGGAGACAAAAACATTTCAACTTGTATGTGTTGAAAACTGCTTGGAAGTTGTGGCTGCCTGGAGTAGTGAGCTGAAAAGACTTCCACAGCCTTGCCTTTCAAGGGGAGGGGAGGCTGAGCTTGATCAGTGCTGTCTGCCCACGGTGCAGGAGGTCTGAGTGCCAGGACAAGACCATCGATTTTCCATCCCTGATCTCTCTCCATCACATTTACAAGTCATCATTCTCAGCCTTAATCTCTGCTTTGCAAACTGTAATAATTAGATGTTTTCATTGGCTGTGTTCACTATAGGTAGCTGAACTTCTGATACTGTATTGTACAGTAGCAAATTCCTCTCTTTGGGTATTTTAACTACTCAGTTTATTAAAGAGGAGCACTAAATTTCATTTCATCTCTAAATTCTTCAGCATGCATCCACTGAGAATGAAGACATTCTCCTTTATATTCACAACATTGTCATAGCCAAGGAATTTACATTAATTTCACAATGTCCTCTAATATATAGTCCTCAATCAAACTTGTGCAGTTTCCCCCAAATATCTTTTATAGCTGCTTTTTTCCCTCAGTCCCGGATCCAATCAAAGTTTATGTTAATTTTTATGTCACTTTAGGCTCTTTAATATAGAATAATCACCCCATCTTTTTTGTTTTAATGACATTGACTTTTTTGAAGAGACCAGGCCAGTTGTCTTATAGAATGTCTACATTCTGGTAGACATTTGTCTGGTTGTTTCCTCTTGATCAGATTCAGGTTAGGGATTTTGGCCAGAATTTTATATAGGTACTATGCACTTCATGTTGCATTACACGAGAAAGCACCTAATGCTAGGTTGTCTCACTATTGGTAGAAGTTTGATTAGTGAAGGTAGAAAATGCTATATACCTCCATTGTAAAAATACATTTTCTTCTTTATAATTAATAAGTAATATGTGGGTTATGTGGGTTGATATTTTGAGACCATGTGAATACCCTATTCCACAACATCCTTTCATTACTCCCTTGCTTTTTAAATTAGTCAGGTCTTTTAAATGCTTTTAGGTAAATTTTAAGCATATAGGATGAAAACTAAATGTTATTTATATCTTGGTTTCCTCATATAACTCAGCCAAATCTATGATATGCAGGTCACAGCAGGTTATGTCATGACCTATTACTGAGACAAAAGGGGGTATAAACATAACTATTATGTTCTAAGAGGCCACTGTTAGGTATTATTCAGTTAAGAACATTTAACAAGAATAAGAGCTACACTAACATATTACCTCGATGAAGATCATATTTATTTTCAACAGTTGTTTTGTTTGCATCTTCATCTTTCTTTGTAAAAGGAGGCAGTTTTTTGGAAAGGCTGTCCAGATAATTAGACTTAAAGGAAAAACCAAAAGACTTATTTTAGAGTTACATATGGCTGAAAGTCAACTGTCACAAATATAAGTTGACAAGCAATGATGAAAGCATATTTTTTAAGGCCCTGAAAATAAAGTTTACAAACTAAAAGTTCTTCAAGAGACTGATTGACTCGATGCTAGCTTTTGTTAATTAGTCATAATTTCCAGTAATTTCTTCTCAGGCAGCCTCTGGTTAGTAATAGCATCTGGAATTTTTGTAGAAATACAGGGAGTTCTGAACACATAAAAATATTCACTTTGCTTCTGGGTTTCAATGAACTCATGGCCAGTGAGGGGAAGGTCGGGGCTGTGGTCCTAAGGGTAGGCTCACACAGAGAAGGGAAGGAGCATACTGCCTCTGTGGACTTCCAAGAACTCACAGTCTCTTAGTGCTATCTCAGTAGCTGATGGGTGAGGAAATTTTAATGGAATAAAAACTTTATTATCAGAGACTAATCATAGATAGGAAGGATTCAACTCAAAAAAGGGCTTAAAATAGATGAGAGAGGGCTTAAAATAGTGAGATTGCAAGCAGGGAGGGAGAATGATAATAATACATCAGGAGAGAACCTCTACTAAGGTGCAAGACCTGAAATTAGTCTTCCCTATCACATGCTTGTGAGAATATGGATTTGAAGTGTACAGATGATTAGTCAGTCAGGTCGATGCAAGAAAGAATTAAACAACATCAGGAAAGAGAGATTAAATAGTAACATATATATAAATTTTTATAAAGACTCTTATTCAATTATTGTTAATTATATTCAATTACCTGAGACTGATATACCTTGCTCAATTCAGATTTGAAATAGGGTGGTATTACATGGCTTCTAATATCCATTAGATAATTTTGTGTTGTCTCAATTTCCTTCCTGGTTGATATTGCCATAATGATGCAAAAGAAGACATAGAACATTTAAAGATTTTATTTGCTTGTGCTTTAGCTCTAAATCCCACAGAAAATTAATGTGATCAATAACAGTAAAACTGGTGAGAATTGACTTGTTAGACTTTTTTGTCAACTTATTTTAGTTCATTCTTTACTTCTTTTAGACTCAGTCACATTTCCTACTTCAAAAATCAAACTCTCATTTAAGATGTGAAATAATGATACCAGGTGTTAGTTTGATTTTATGGTTGATCTCCAAAGGCTAAAAACTATATAGATCTATAATAAACTTTTTGAGATTTTTCAATTCTCTGAGGTTTAAATGACAGCTGGAGTCTACTGGTTTCCATAATTTCAGTAGCAGTAGTAACAGAAAAAAAACAAAAACAAAAACAAAAACCTGAGGCATGATTTATGAATAATGTGGTCAGTGGTTACAAAGTAAAATGAAAGCAATCATGATAATCCTGCTAGTTGCCTTTCAATACCAGAACCCCTATACTGGGGAGGCAATATATAGGGAAGGCCAAGGAGATGGAAACTGAAGTCACTGGGTAAGAATCCAAGAAAATTTTAAAGAGGGCTGACTCAGCTGGCAGGCTTTCCTTTTGTCCTTGCCTCATCTCTTTTCCTACTTCCTGAAATAGGAATGTAATGGCTGGAGCTGCAGTGATCATTTTGCAACCATGAAGTAAACTTGAGGATGGCAATCACATGCTACAAATAATGGAAGAGATAAAAAGAAGGAATCTGAGTTCAGATGATGTTGTGGTGCTGCCAACCATGAACTGCCCATCTCTGACTTCTTTTACATTAGGAAAAATAAGCTCCTTTCTTATAAAAGCACTGATGTGGGGGTTTTCTGTTAAATGGAGCTGAACTTATTCCTTCCTGAAATACTTTTCATTTTTAAGTGCTTATTGCATGCCAGGAGCCTTGTAAAGTATTTTATATTTAATCTTACAATAACCCTGTAAGTTACTACTATTACTATTATCCCCACTTTACAGGTCAAAAAATCAAAGTATAGAGAGATTAAGTAACTTACTCCAAATCACATAACCAATAAAAGGTGGAGACTGAATTAAAACCCAGGTTGCTTGCATCTAAGCCCATGATCTTGACAACTGCACATGCTAGTCAGCTGTCAGTCACCTTATGTGAGAACTAAAAGAGACCTCAGATATTTGGCAGTCCAAACATCTTAATATTTTATAGATAAGCCAACTGAATTCCTGAAGGAAATGTCACTGCAGTGAAACAAGCAGCCAGAATCATATAGTCTGTAAGTAATCAAATTGTAATAGATGTTGGATATGTGACCAATGCTCTTATGTTAGATGGACTGTCTGGAAAAACCAGACAGGTATGATCAAAATATCACCTTATTTAAACAACTTTCATTTCCCATTAAAATATCTTATATCTACTGCCTCACTGAATTCATTAATCAAACTATGGCAGTCTGGCTATTGTCCACCATTCTCTTAAAGCTACTCTCACAAAAGAAACTAATCAACCTTCTAATTGATAAAGCCAAATTCCTTTTTCATTCCCATTTCTGATTCTTCCTTAGCATCTGACATTTGCTAGGCAGCTTCTATTTCCTTAAAACTTTCTCCTTCTATTACCCAATCCATTTTCCACATTGCCAACACTTTTTCTGTGACACACATCTAATTGAGTGTTTTATTTTCTTCTTTAAAAAATTCTCACTGGCTTTCTATTACCTACCAATAAGTCAACATTTGAAATTGTTAATGTTTCAAAATTTAAAATATTTGAATAGATAATGTATGCATGTGTATACAATTCCAAAGGTACTCAAGAGTACATAAAAAGGAAATCTCATCAATAAATGTGATTCACCACATAAACAGAAGTGAAAACAAAGACCATATGATCATCTCACTAGGTGCAGAAAAGCATTCAACAAAATACAGCACTCTTTCATGATAAAACCCTCAACAAACTAGGCATAGAAGGAACATATCTCACAATTATAAAAGCCATATCTGACAACCCCACAATCAGCACCATAGTGAATGGGGAAAAGTTGAAAGCATTCCCCCTAAGAGCTGGAACAAAACAAGGATGCCCACTGTCACCACTCCTATTCAACATAGTGCTAGAAGTCCTGGCCAGGACAATCAGGCAAGAGAAGAATACTAAGGGTATCCAAATTGGGAAAGAGGAGGTCAAACTATCACTCTTTGCTGACAATATGATCTTGCATCTATTAATAGAAAACCCCAAAGATTCCACCAAGAGTCTCCTGGCATTGATAAATAAATTCAGCAAAGTCTTGGGATACAAAGTCAATGTACATAAATCAGTAACATTTCTATATACGAATAACAGTCAAGCCAGGAGTCAAATCAAAGCTTCAATACTATTCACAATGACTACAAAGAAAATAAAATACCTAGGAATATACTTAACCAAGGAGGTGAAAGATCTCTACAGGGAGAACTATGGAACTCTGAGGAAAGAAATCACAGAGGATACAAACAGATGGGAAAACATATCATGCTCATGGATAGGTATAATCAACATTGTTAAAATGTCCATACTACCCAAAGTGATTTACAAATTCAACCTAATTCCCATAAAGTTACCAAAGTCATACCTCACAGACATAGAAAAAATAATTATATGCTTTGTTTGGAACCAGAAAAGAGCCTGAATAGCCAAAGCAATCTTAAGAAAAAAGAACAAAACTGGAGGCATCACATTACCAGACTTCAAATATACTACGAGGCTACAGTAACCAAAACAGCATGGTATTGGTACAAAAAGAGAGACATAGACGAATGGAACAAAACAAAGAACCCAGACATAAAACCATTTACCTACAACCAACTGATCAAAACATCAACTGATGTTGACAAAGCAGACAACATCATATACTGGGGAAAAGAAGCCCCATTCAATAAACGGTGCTGGGAAAATTGGATAGCCACACGCAGAAGAATAAAACAGGACCCCTACCTCTCATCACTTACAAAAATTAATTCAAGATGGATAAAAGACTTAAATCTAAGGCATGAAACCATGAATTCTAGAGGGAAATGTAGGGAAAATTCTTCTAGATATCAGCCTAGACAAAGAATTTATGAAAAAGACCCTAATGGCAATCATGGCAACAACAAAAATTAATAAATGGTATTTGATTAAACTAAAAAGCTCTGCACAACTAAGGAAACAATCAACAGAGCAAACAGACAACCGACAGAATGGGAGAAAATATTTGCAAACTATACATCTGATAAAGGGCTAATATCAAGAATTTACAAAGAACTCAAGCAAATCAGCAAGAAAAAAACAGCCCTATTAAAAAGTGGGCAAAAGGTATGAACAGATGCTTCTCAAAAGAAGAAAGACAAATGGCCAATAAACATATGAAAAAATGCTCAATATCACTAATCATCAGGGAAATGCAAATTAAACCACAATGAGATATCACCTTACCCCATTTAGAATGGCTTTTATTAAAAAGTTCAAAACAATAGATGTTGGTGTGGATGTAGAGAGAAAGGAATGCTTATACACTGTTAGTACTGCAAATTAGTACAACCATTATGGAAAACAGTATGGATATTTCTCAAAGAACTAAAAGTAGACCTACCATTCAATCCAGCAATTCCACTACTGGGTATTTATCCAAAGGAAAAGAAGTCATTTTATCAAAAAGATATTTGCACTCAAATGTTTATTGCAGCACAATTCACAAATGCAAAGATATGGAATCAACCCAAGTGCCCATCAATTCATTAGTGGATTAATAACACTATCTGGGTGATGGGCACACATATAGCCAGGACTCAAGCATTACAAAAATGACCCATATAACCTAAAACATTTGTATCCCCTTAATATTTTGAAATATAATAAGAAAAAAAGGAAGTCTCAATCTGACCCCTCCCCTGACCTCTTAATCTCCTTTCCCACAGACAATCACTGTGACTAGTCTCTTGGATATGCTTTTAGGGATATTTTATGAGACTGATGTAGGTTCAGGACATCTACTTCAAAAGATGGCACTTTGGCATATTAAATATTTTAAGCTGAAGGAATTGGAGAAACAGCATGTACAGAAAGGTCTCTCTGATGTTCTCACTGCCCTTCTTCCCTGAAGCAGGTCATAAAACCTAGGAGGGATTTTCTGATCTTTCCCTGAAGCAGGTCATAAGACCCTCACGTGAGAGTTGCCCTCCCTATACCCAGAGAAAAGGAGCATCCTTATCCTCTGAAGACACAGGGACACAGGGAAGAATCTGAACAAACAGGCCTTGCTACATTTCTCCAAGTTTATCACTATTAGACCATATTCTTTTTGCCCTATCATATTTCTCCATGACTCTCCATTCTTCATCAAACCTAGCATAAAAATACTCAGATTCAACCATTTCTTTGAGTCTGCATTTCCTTATGAAGACTCCTATGTCCCATAAAACTTAAGATATTTTTCCTCCCCTGCAGACAGTACATCCCTTCTAGTTTGACCTTATATATGGGAGGTGACCCATAAAACTTAAAGTTTTATCTCACCACTTCCCTAACACATTTCACAAGATAACTCTGACATTTTTAAGAAGAAGCATAAATCCTGGAGTCATTCTGAAGAAAAGCCATGCAAATGTGTATGATAGTATCACTTGTACTACTACATTCTCAACAAACGTATCTGCCTTCCTTTCCTTATGGCAAGAGAGCTGGAGTCGAAATCCCCAGCTAGGACTGAAAAGAAACCAAACCATACAATGCTTAGAGCACATTCCTCATGTGAATTGTAAGAATCCTTGAAAATTTATGACCATGTTCTGCATTAAGTTCCAGAATATTTATTAGTATATTAGAATTACCAGAAGTATAGACAGGATATTGAGAGTTTCCTTGCTTAGGAGAGGAAGAAGACCTATTTAATGGTCAAATGGGCTTCCTCAAGAGATAGTGACATCATCACACAGAAGCTGAATGACCATGTGGCATAAATGCTGTAGAAGGGAGTCAAATAACAGCTGAAAGCCTAGATGGTAGGACCTTTCAGCCTATCCCGCTCTAAGATTCTATGACTTTGGGCCTTTTCACATGCTTATGTATATTTCAGGGTAGAATTACCTCTTTTGGTCTATCTTTTCCTTCCAGCGCTTTGAGGATTCTGAGTGCCTATGTGAAAGAAAGGAAAGTATGATGAAAAGGTGAAATGATCTCAGCTTACAAACAATAAAAAAAAAACTAGCACTATGTGATGGACTGTTAACAGTATGGGAGATGAAGGGCTGTGAATTCATTGATGTAGTCACTCAAAGTTAGGATACCTGCATCTCTCTATTTTCCCAATCACTGTATGCCTAATACTAATTAGAATATATAATTGAATTAGCTCACCTCCATTTCTTTTCAAATAAATCTTTACCAAATGTGTCTGGTGAACATTTTGGAGCAGTAGCCAAAGATTGCTTGAATAAATCAGTTAGGTGGGCTGCAACTTTAAAAATAGATGCATTTAACTTTTATCCCCACTTCTTTATAGCACAACACACAATAAGTACCCAATTACTCATTTGAGATGATTTTTAAGAGCTATATTTAATTGATCAAATGTTTACTAAGGATTTTCATGACCAAGTTCTAATAAAATAGTAAAACTACTTTTATAAAATATCCTACTAGAAAAAACACATTTTACAATCAAAATGTAAAATGCAGTGACACCTCATTTATCCCATGTCATTAAGGGAAGCAGTTTTCCACTTACTTGAATTTCTTCATATTTGAAGCAGCAAATCTTAAAACAAATTAATCATCATATTGAAATTATTTTTCTAAATATTAACCTGCTTTGTGAATCTAAGGACATGAACATAAGACAATGATTGTTGGATAATTTGGGCAATGATTCTCACAGTTTATTCATAGAACATGGTCTCAGTGGGATGCCAACAAAAGATAAAAAAAGATAAAGGCTTCCCTGTTCCATGGTTATATGCTTGGGAAACACTGATTTATACAAGGCAAAATATGTTTCATTACTGTAGGACTTTTCTGCATCCTTAATTAGTTAATGTACATTGTGATTCTAAGAGAATAACACAATGTGTTGTAATATCCAAAAATTTTTACTAATTTTTACTCTTTTTTGATGGAACCTTCTCATAGACTAGTGTTTTAGGAAATATTTTGGTGAAATGTTGACTTAGAATCACCATTTTTCATATGTCAGGAACTATGCAAGGGGCTGTTTACCTCTTGGATCTGTTTCTTTAAAATATATATTTAGTTTGCCCTTCACTATTGGGCAGCCTCTGTGCTTACCTCTATTGTGCCTGTTCCCTTGTGCCAAAGGTTACAATTCAAATACTTCAGGGTAAGATTGCCAGATAAAGTACAGGGAACCTAGTTAAATTTGAATTTCAGCTAGATAATTTTCTAGTATAAGTATGTCCCAGGCTATATTTGGGACATACTTTGTTTTAGTCTGTTTGGTGTTCTATAAAGGAATACCTGAGGCTGAGTAATTTATAAAGAAAAGAAGTTTACTTGGCTCACAGTTCTGCAGGCTGTATAAGAAGTGTGGTGCTAGTGTCTGCTTCTGGTGAGGGCTTCAGGCTGCTTCCACTCATGGTAGAAGGTAAAGTGGAGCCATTGTGTACAGATCACATGGTGAGAGAGGAAGCAAGGCAGTGGAGGGGAGAGGTGCCAGGCTTTTTTTAAAAACCAGCTCTTGCAGGAACTAATAAAGCCAAAACTCACTCACTACCTCCAGGAAGGTACCAAGCCACTCCTGAGGGATCTATCCCCATGACCCAAACACCTCCCCAATAGGCCCCACCTCCAACACTGGGGATCAAATTTCAGCATGAGATTGGGAGGGGTCAAACATCCAAACGATAGCATACTTATACTAAAAAATTATTTGTTGTTTATCTAAAGACCAAATTTAACTGAGACTTCTGCATTTTTATTCACTAAATCTAGCAACCCTACCACAGGAGCCACCCAGGTAAAAGAGTGACAGGAGCGTAAGGACAGAGAGACATTGGGGATTGTGATGGACTCTTCTGTGATAGTCATTCTAAAGCAACAGCAGCTTATTACCTTCAGCCAAATGACACTGTGTGATAAAGTGATGTTTCGAGAGAAGAAAAATCTAGACAAATAGCAACCAAAACAACTTTACAAGAAAACATTGTGGAGTATACACAAAACACATCTGTGGCTGAATGAATCCACGGTTGCCAGTTTATGACCTTTGCCATATGGCAAATAACATAAAATAAAACAAAACAAAACCCCACCAAATTCTGCACTGCATGTTTGCTGTGAACCATGAAGCCACATAACCGTGTTTGTTGGGGCTGTGTATATTCAAAATAAATACTCTTTGAATAAGGTTTAAGAGTAAACTCATAGTGTAAGACAGTGCAAGGTTTTTGGTGATAACTATGTAGTTGCTCAAAGTTCTGTGTGTGTGGAGGGGGCGGGTTGTTGGATGGTTGACTGTTTCCTTCCTACATCTTAGCTATGCTCCAAATAGTTGAGGTTAACATAAAAGTCAAATGTCAATGTTTTTCATTCAGCACATAAAAGTTCAAGATGAATTAGAGGCAATCACAGTTTTCAAGGATCTCACAACTCAGGGAGAATAATATAGGCAGAATAAACCATTACAACACAACATGGCCAGTACAAGAACAGAGTAACAGAACTTTGTGCTTTGTTATCAGATAAGAGAATGACTAATAAGTATATTTAATATGATTCCTTTGTAATTTGTAAATATATCACAGAAAAATATTAAATGCTAGTTACCTTCAGTAACATGACTTTTTGTAGTTTCCTCCATTTTAGGGAAAGACTGAAATGAAGATAGAATTACTTAATGATGATGATTATATTATATACAAAACTCAGTATGTTTAGAAGCATTCTTTATATGTTCAAATTGATCTTTTGTAAGAATTACTATAAAATGAATCAGTTTTTTAATACCAATATAAAATTTGATTTTTAAGTCATTCCTTTCACCTGACAAATTTCTAAAAATGGAAATAATTTAAAGTTGTAGAAATTCCTCTTCTTCTTTCTTTCTATTTCAATCATTAATTCACTCAGCATTTCAATGAATATCAATCTCTTCTGAAGACAATAAAAAATTTTATTTAAGGGCCTTCAGAATTATATGATCAAAGGAAGAACCTAAAAGGTATTTGGAAAATTCAATATATAAAGAAACAGATTTCCACAGATATTAGAAATTATGAGGAGGAAGCAAATGCTTCAAGGAAGTGGCAGAAACAGTCACTCCTTATGATATGGTATTTTGTCTTGAAGCATCTAATATTGAAACACTGGTATACAAAACACTGATATACAAAACATTTTCTCACCATAACCAGCTTGAGGAGATCAGCAGCGTTGCCCCTCTCTTCCTCAGTTCTGGAATCTTTCACTGTCATTTCCTGTAGCTCGTCTTCTTTCTTTAGAATATGGTTTATATAATCCTAGATCAGCAGAATAAAATCAATCAATTAAAACCAGGAATAAGGCAGAAAGAGACACCAAAATAGTCAACATCAACTTGAAATATTACAAAAAGATTAAGAATATATAAATTCACAATGCTCAACAACCAACTAGTCAAACAATCTGGAAAGCCTTTTTCTTAATATGTTTATACGCAAAGGCCTGAGAAGTCCGAAAGCAAAACTTTAGGGCCCCTAAAATAGAACTGTATGGAGACCTTGGAGAGGCCCTGCTGCTAACTCTGTGTTTCAGTGTCCTCATCAATAAAATGGACAGAGTTGGGTTAGATGATTTCTAGGATCCTTTCAGGTATAGTCTGTGTGATTTTTATCTGTGAATAGAATTTGCCTAGTCCATGCCTTTTCTTCCAAGAGAAATATACTTAATTTTTTCCATAAGTGTTTGACCCATTTTCATAAATAATGATCCCCTGCTCCATGCCAGGTGCTGGCTATATAACCATAAACAAAATGATATAATCTCTGTTCTAAGGGAGTTAACAAGCTAGAGTGAGATGTCATAGATATGATCACAAAATTAACTATATATTTACAAATTCTTAGACCACTTCCAGCGCCAACAATCCTTTTCATCCATGGACAAGTATTAGGTTAATGTGTGATTCTATCTTTTCCAGCAGTTACTAGACCAGTTTTCCATATAGTGAGAAAGATGGAGGGCTCTATATAGCAATCACATATAGAAGTTTCTTACATTCTCAATATCTTTGGGGACTCTTTAATTTCCATACGTTTATGCCTGTGCATATGCTAAAAAAAATTTCTATACCTTATGGGAACCATTAAGTATTTTCTACCTCTCAATCTGCTACTCTCTGGAAGATTGACATTTTTGTGCTGCACTAGATAAATATTGGTAGAATTACACAATTTCAAGTTCCTCAGGAAACCAAGAGCAATGATTGCCCTATTCCTGATTCTTTTGGGTCAGGTTACCTGGATTCCATTACCTTAAGGGAAACCTGCAGCCTCAGTTTCACCTCAGTCTTTATGACCTCATGCTGAATGAACTGGCGCATCTGTAGCACTTTGGGGCCCTTGAGTACAGGGGCTGGAGCACTCACTAGCTGCTTGGACCCAATGCAAAGGCCCTTCCAAATCTGTGTGCCAAATGGAGGTCCTGGAGTTTTTTTCTGTTAACAAAACAAAGCAAAAATACCACCAAAAAAATAAGAATGTTTTAATTTTTTTTTTTTTTTTTTACTCAATACTTACTATGTGGGAAGCATTAGGGATACAATGGTGAAGAAAAAAAAAAAGATCCTTAACCTTAAAATGCTCTGCAAATGTAAGGAAAACTGATAATAAAACTTATTAAAACACAAAGGGGCAAGCTTTCCCCTTTATGTATGTTACCAAGAATCTGGATATTTTAAAATCCCATTGCATGGTGTCCCCACTGGGTAGCATTTAGGGGAGTGCTGAGCAATGCTGTGCTATGATAATGCAACAGCAGCCTAGCTTATGACAAATGTACGTGACTTCATTTATACCCACAGATAGCCTAAGACATTTGGAATTAAGCAGTCTTTAACTTTCTGGTTCCATGTTAATTTTGAACTAGAAAGATTCTTTGAGAGAGAAATCATTTCATAGATCTGGATTGCCTTTGAGTTCATTCTAGATTAAGCATGCCTCCAGAATCTTCTCAGGATCTCGTGGGCAGAAACGTCTGCCTTAGAGTGAACTTACATCTCTATGTTATCCTTGTAACTGATTTCCAGGCATGGTGTACTTTGCTGACCTATGTCCTGAAGTGTGCCTGATGTACTTCATTTTAAAAGGCCTGGCCAATGACAACCACTCTGGGGCTTGCTGGGGCTGGGCCACTCCTGTCAGGTGTAGAAGTTCATAACAAGAGTTTCAGAGGAAGAGAATAAAATTCCCTCATTAATCTCAGATGTGGCATATCCTTTGTCATCATGCAGTACTTTCAACTTGGATATAGCCTTAGTGAGCCATGTGGTCACAATGGTGTGATCTCCTTATTTTCAGAGAAGGAAATGGAGGTCCAGTGTGACTTTTCTCAAATACACATTAGTAAGTGGTAGAATCAGGCCTAGAAATCACCTCCATCTCATTGTGTAGATCACAGTCACCAAAGTAAACCATAGGGGTAGGAGGTCTTTGTTATCTTAAGTGGTTATCATCTGTGCTGTTGCTATTACAAGATTTAGTGTACAGCAGCAAAAATCATAACTCAAAAACACTCTCCTCTTTAGCTAACATTAGTATCTCTTTCTGATCTCATTATCCATATCTTCATTGATTTAATAATTTAACATCTGACAATATGCTGGACACATTACATAAATTGCTTGCAAAATAAAATGGCAAATCTGGCAAGTTGCAGGACTTCATGATTCTTGCCCAAGATATTTTCTTTTATCTTTTAAAAAACTTTAGGTGGGGCTTCTCTAATTGGACATGATTACAACATTTACTTTCCAACATTACAGTTGCAAATCCATGTGTAATCTTCCATATTATTTTTATATGCTCAGTTTGTACATTTTTAATATATG
Organism: Daubentonia madagascariensis; assembly: GCA_023783475.1. Taxonomy (NCBI): domain Eukaryota; kingdom Metazoa; phylum Chordata; class Mammalia; order Primates; family Daubentoniidae; genus Daubentonia; species Daubentonia madagascariensis. Next base: position 2,059,977 of record JAKFHU010000913.1, on the reverse strand, counting down.
AAGGAAAATAGAGGGAGAGTGAAAGATCTAAAATTGTGTGTTAAAACTAACAGATAAGAAATGATAGGAAGGCAGATTTCCATATGGCATAATATCAGTAATTCCTTGATAGGAGAGGTGTAACTTGGGTTACTCAGAAAGGATATTTTCATATTACAGGAAGATGTTCAAGCCTGCAATATAGGATAAAAGAAATAAAACTGAAATTAGCTAGCCAGAAATATTCCTCTAAAATGTTACTGCTACATCTACAAATGTTAGAATATTCAAACATAAAACTCCTTGAGCCCATTAACAATTTATATAAGGATGAAAATATATGAATACATGGGAGGACACCTGAGACTCCAGTCCATTGATAGATGCATATGAAATAAAGTGACTTTTCAGCAGAAAATGTATACCTCAACTGCAGGAAATGTTTCCCATGACCTTGACTGGAGATTAGGAGGAACAATTGTATCTAATTCCTTCTTCATTAGCCATGGTGATGCTTCATGAAACGGGCGAAGGACTGTGATGCTCAGGGCACCTGGTTCAAAGAGAGTTATCAGAAGACCAATTATCCATCAAAATTATTCTGAGAAATTCAATGTGCATTCACTAAATTCAACACTTTTTGAAATGCCTTCTACATGAAAGATTAGCAAGACACAGTGATTATGCTTAAGGACCTTACAATCTAACAAGAAAGATGAGGCTTTTAGTCACTGTAGCACCTAGAGACTGGGTTTAGATCACTTAGAAGTATTCATTGACACCTCACTGTTCCTCAACAACCACACCCCAGTTCTGTCTGTTCTACCAATAAAATTTCTTGAGTTCATCTGCATCTTCTCTCCCCACGGACCCTACATTAGATCATGTGCCTTAGGAAGATCCTGTTCTAGATGATAGCAACAACTGGCTTTTCTACCCATATGTCCTCTGTGAATGAACCTCCCTCTGCAGTCAGGGTGACTGATAATGTTAGTCCATGATTAAAACTCTTTCTTAACTTCCCATTGTTTACGAGATAAAACTGAGTCCTTAACATTTTCTTGCCCCTGCCTCAACTTGCATCATTTTCCCCCTCTGTGCTTCACCTACTTTGGCCTTTTTTCCCCCTGTTCTCCAATGCTTTATGCTTCCTCCTTTACGTTTTCTTTTCCAAGAAAGCCCTCCTTCTTACCTTAATTAACCCCTACCTATCCACTAGCTTGGCTCAAGCGTCTTTAGGGAAGTCTTCTAAGCTACATCAGGTTCCTCTGTTAGATTCTCTCATAGAACCATGCTCCTTTCCTTCATAGACCTTATCCCAATTTATAACCATATAGTTATTTGTGTGGCTATACAGTTAACACCTATCTCTACCATTAAACTGTAAGCTCCATGGAAGCAGGGTCCATGCCTGTTTTAGCTCACCATTGCATTCCTAATTCTTAGCCCAGCCAGTGTTTGGCACATGGTGGTTGTCAAGTAGATGTTAGTAAAGTGACTGACAAACAAAGCAATTTGAGATGAATCCTTATTCACACACAGTTTCACACATGCACTGCATAGCCAGTGAGAGCCCCCAACTCTGTATATTCACAAAGAGCATGGTATATTAACATCATGCCCATGTGCACTGATACACTAAAAGATATAAGGGCACAGAAATATAGGCATATTCATAAATGTACACAAAATATACTCTGCAAAACAAAGAAAAGATAAAAAGAAGCACATACATAAACTAGGCATAGCACATAGATTTTGTACATAGATAACATGCAGGTGTTTATCTATATTTAAATACACATATTACATATATTGATGACTCTTAATGCAATATGTATCTCTAACATCTAGCCATGCACCACTTTCTTTGAAATTGACAAAAATGACATAAATACCCAATGAATATAGCTTATGTACCTTACATATTTCATGTTGGCATTACAACTCACATATCAAATGTACTTTCTTATTGCATTCAATTTCATCAAGGCAACATCTTCAAAATGACAAAAATGAACTTACAAGAGATATCTCACTGTTCTTTGTTTTTTCTCACCCAAATGAAATGAACTCATAAATAAGAACCTTGGTACATACCTAAACACTGATAAAAACCTGCTTAAAGGTAGGAGAGGGATACACACAATTTACATAGGTTAATGCTCAGATATATCTTGATATGTACAAAAATTCAAGTAGCTATGTACAAAATTCAACATGACTAGGTGGAAAGTAGAGTAGAAAAGTGAGAAAAGTAGAAAAAGTAGAGAAGATACCCTGAAGGTGGATTGGATAGCAAGGAGAATGGGAGCTGGTGAAGGGACACGACATATTGCAGACGGTATGGGTTCTCACCTGGCTGTTCCTGCACTGGCTCTTGGAGAACAAGAGTAGTTGATTCTCCATATGCCAATGACAGGTATTCTTCTATGTCACTGTCTCGAAGAAGTTCCACTCCTGATCCATCAGCATAGATAACAAAAAACCTATTTGAAGAAATAAAAATCTAATCATTTGAAATATCCAGTTAAAATGCTTCTTGAACTTAGAATTGAAAGTAAAAGTCATGGTGTTATTATCATTTTACCTGGGGACATGTTCACCATAGATTTGCTGATGATTCTTTTGAAGGTGAATAGATGATAAAGTATCATATCCCTCAGTTTTTACATTTAAATCATCTTCCATTTTTTTTTCAGGTAATATTGTTGATGAACTACCATCAGCCATGACCTAAGGGACAAAATATATAAGCAACTAAAAGGAAAAAAAAAGCCTATAATGCTTACATTTCTGCCGATCCAATTTGAGGAAGAAGGTGATCTTTTGGTATACTCAGAAAATCAGAGATACTTATTTGGAAGGTATTGTTCACTAAGTACAGATTGCATTAATAAAAGTAAAAAGCAGCACAGCTCTGCTTTTATAAGCCACTCCAAGAATGGGAAAACAAACTGGAACACGTTTGGAAGAAAGTATGGGGAGGAAACTCAAAACCTTATACTATGAGGATTAGTTCAAGGAATTGGGAATTTAAACATGGAGAAACAGGTACTCATGTGATAGTTGTATTGAAATAGTGAAAGCACCATCCATCGAAGAGGATTATACTCTCAGGTTCTAAGCACAGACTTAAGACCCATAGATAGAATACATAGAGAAACAGATTTAATGTTGATATGAGAAAAAATGGCGCTAGCCCTTTATTACTGTCCAGGAAGGAGAGTGGTTCAGGCTGAAAGACCACCAAAGACAATGCCCAGGAGGAATATCAATGCCTAGAAAAATGCTTGGCCTGGACAACCCAGACGTTTCACCCTAGAGGGTTTTGAGCTTTAAGTTTCTACTTCAATTTTGTAAGTTGAAATTTGTCAGCTTGAACTCATGCTGTGAAGTCTCAGTTACTTAGCAAAGAGAAAATAAGCTGGATCAGGGCTTGTCTGCATACCAAAACAAGTCCGGAATTCTGCTGTATTACTCCAAATCTAAAAAATAACTTCATACTCATTAGGCGATAGACAGAATTCCGGGTGAAAGTGGAAAAAAAAGATAACTGCCTAGAGCTGGAATTGGCAAATCTTTTTTTGTCAAGGGCCAGATAGTAAATATTTCAGAGTTTGCAGGCCATACATTCTCTCTTGCAACTACTCAACTCTGCCATTATTGTGCAAAAGCAGCTGTAGACAATATGTACCCAAATGAGTATGTCTATGTTCCAACAAGACTTTATATAATAACACTGAAATTTGAATTTCCTATGGTTTTTATGTGTCATGAAATATTCTTTTTCCTTTGTTTTTTTAAAATCATTTAAAATGTACAAAACCATTTTTAGGTCATGGGCCATCTATAAACAAGTGGCCATGGTTAGCCAATGCTTGGCCTACAGGTAAAGGGATAGATGTGGTGTCGAAAGACAGAGAAGTAGAAGCTAGAGTAGCTACCATAGAACAGTACCTCTCCAGACTTCCCACCTTCCCACCTTCCCACCTTCAACTCTACCAGGTGTTTCTCACCATGGACTCTCTGCCTACTCACACAAACTTGCCTGCTGCCTTGTGTTTACTCCCATTTTAACCTGGGTACAGACCATTCTCCTACTATTCTTTTTATTGGCATTATTTTTAGATGTCTGCTAATATTCTTTCCTTTCTACTCTAATTATTCATTTGACTTTAACATTTTTACTATACCATTTGTTGGGCTTGCCATCCCCTATGGAAGTACACTTAAGAGTCAAAGAAAAAATACTGACATTCATTACTGCTTGTGCAAGGTATTGGCAGTAAGTGGATAACCAATCCCAAGGCAACTAAGGTAAAAATCTACATGGAAGCTGTCTAGTGTGAAATGTCTCAAAAGCAAAGCCACAGGCTCTCTCTACATACTAAAGATGAACTTTACCTGAAAAGTGTTTCCCTCAGGATCCAGAACCTCACAGACAACCTCTGAAGTGTGCTTCATGATGTACTTGCTGGCTCTCAGCTGCTCACGCTTTTGGAAAGGATGGTATATGTCACTGCTTGATTCATGGCAATATATAGCTGAACAATCTCTGTCAATGTGAAGAGAGCCTGTGTTTGGAGGGAACACCTGAAAAAGGGTAACAGAAAGAGAGAAATTTAAAAAATTTTCTTGTTCAATTTGAAGGACTTGGAAAATCATTTTAGGAAAAAGAATATTCATAGATCCTAGTCATAAACTGTGTTTCCAGGGAGGAAACATTACCCAAGAAAAGACTCAAGGTTTGGGGAGGACTACTTGATAAGGAGGCAAACTGGACAATTAAGACATGATTTCTCCTGGGCCCTCACATTTTACCTACTCACTTTAATATGTCTTCTAAGTAATTGTCCTGTGCCCTCTTATTTCCAATAGTTATTATATTTTAACTGAGGCAAACATAAGTAGCCCTATTAAAAATGTTTGGGTTCCTTTGTGTTCTTGGACAAGAAGCATCTCCAAAAGGGTCAAAAGCCATGGGATAAATGCTCTTCGAAGTGTTTATTTGTCCTCACTCCTCCGGTGGCTGACATAATCCTTAAGTAATAGCTTTTATGTATTGGCTTCTGGTTCAGATACACTCTTTTCTGAAATATAATTCACATACCATAAATCCCATCCTTTACAAGTGTATAATTCAGTGGTTTTTAGTATATGAAACAACTTGTGAAACCATTATCACTGATTCCAGAACATTTTTATCACCCCCAAAAGAAACCCTGATCCCATTAGCAGTTGCCCTGTCTCACTCCTGCCCCTGGGCCTTGGCAAATACTAATCTACTGTCTCTATAGAGTTACCTATTCTAGATATTTCATACAGTGGAAGCATGTAGTATGTGGCCTTTTGTGTCTGGCTTCTTTCAGTTAGCATAACATTGTATGTGATATCTTGGCTCTTGCTTCCCTTCTCCAGCAGGTAAAAAAGGGAAGGCAAATCCTTCTAAGATTAAAGGGACTGCAGGCTGACACAGGGTGGTTGTGTTTAATAGGGAAATGCAGGGAAGTAGGGAGAGATGCTAACGGTGCCCTTCCTTAAACTTCCAAGGACAAAGCTTTGCTTCAGCTGGGAGAGTTGGCCTTCCAGGACCACACAGACCATGTGCTCCCTCCTGTCCTGCTGGGACATTAAGTAGAGGAGGGATGACTGAAAGTAGGAGGGAGGGAGAATAAGAATGAGGGTCACGGTGGCAGGAGATGAAGCTGGTCTTGTAGGCACCAGCCAGATCATCCAAGTGCTTCTAACACCCACAGTGCCTAGCACATACGAGATCCTCAACAAACACATTTAGTTTATAACCTTGATCCAAAACTTTGTAAAACAAGCAGGGCAATGTTTTTTTCTGGAATGGATCATCAAAAGAAGATGAATAAATAAGATTTTGGGAAGTATATTCTAAGATCAGGTGAGAAAAGGAAGCAAAAGCAATATATACTGTAGGTATTTTCACTGTCCCAAAGGAGTGAGTTTTCTTAGCCAAATGGATACTTATCTTTGACACTTCTTATTTTCCTTCTATACCTACCTGGTATGTTCCCTGTGGCTTTGCAATAATAGATGTTCCATCCCCAAAGGTGGCACAGCAGCTACTGTCCTCACAGTTGGTGATAACAGTGGCATAGTGTGAGTTTTCTATCCGCATACACTTTATCTGCCTGGTGACAGTCTGAAGACCTTCGGCTACAAGCAAACATAAGGTGAGTAGTTCTGATAGGATGCATACATTGGGAAACAGACCCCAGCCTGTTGACTGTGCTGCTGCCTCCTGGCTGTCTGGATTCCCCAACTGAAAAGGAGAGGCCGAGTGCTGAGAACTCCACAGGACTGGAGTGTGGCCTACTCTCCTTGTCAATTCAGAATAATTCTTCCAGAATAAATCTTCTTACTTAATTTAGTATACTGTCTTGTTCACACTACTCTTTTTGTTTAAAGAAATTGAAAACATCTGGTTTTTCAATTTGAAGAATTGAAAAACATAAAATATGATTTAACCACTCATGTATTCATCCAACAAAATTTATGCTTATTACTATTTTGCCATATTGACTTCAATATTTTTAATATGTATATAAGAGAAAAATTACAGATAAAGTTGAAGTTTCTCCTTATGCCTGGGTTTATTTCCCTCTTGCAATCCATTGTTATGCTTTTATATAAATATATGTATCGAGAACAATATATAATATTTGTGTGCTTTCAATTTACATAAATTACATATTACTTTATGTCATAATATAATTATATGATTACTGTATTCTATCATTCTATGCCTGCTTATTTCATTTAACAATGTTTCAAGACCTCTAGCCATCTTCATATATATATGTGTCTAGATATATTTATATGTGTGTATGGTTCCTTTTAACCATTATATAGTATTCCTCTGTAGGAATATACCACATTTTACTTTTCTATTCTGCCATTGATGGACATCTATATTTCCCCAATATTTCAATATTATACTCAGCATTGCAAGTAGAACCCCTGTACCTGTTTTCTTGTGAAAATGTGTAAGAGTGTCTCTCTCTGTATAAGCAAAAATAAAGTTAGTACATCCTAATATGATATGCATGATTTTATGGGGGGATGGGAGATGTAGGTCAAAGGGTACAAAATTATAATTATGTAAGATGAATAAGTCTAGGGATCTAATGTATAGCATGAAGACTACAGTCAATGATATTATATAATGAAAATTTTCTAAGAGTGTATATTGTAAGTAACTGTGAGGTGATGGACATGTTAATTTACTTGACTTTAGTATTCATTTCATTATATAAGGATATCAAAACAATCTGTACAACTTAAATATGCACAATAAAATAAACTTTGGCATGAAGGAAAAAGGAATCAGGGAATAACTTGTCCTTAAAAATATTGTTTAAATTTGGGCTAGGAAGAGTGGTAGGCTTTTAGAGTCTTTGAGTGGGTTCCAGCAGCTTCAGCTTCCTTTTCTCTTACACCACTTTTCTAACTATGAGAAACATGCTCAGATTTGAAGAAAGACCTGAGTTTACCTACTTGTGCAAATTAGATGCCTTGAAGATCAAAGGAAACAGGTCTGAGAGCTAATATCCAGGACAGATGAATCATGATTATTAGATTTTAAAATCAGCAAGAAAAAATCTAACAACCCCATTAAAAACTGGGCAAAAGACATGAACAGAAGTTTTCAAAAGAAGATAGACTAATGGCCAACAAACATGAAAAAATGCTCAACTTCTCTAATCATCAGGAAAATGCAAATCAAAACCACAATGAGGTATCAATTAACTCCAGTGAGAATGGCTTTTATCAAAAAGTCCCAAAACAACAAATGTTGGCATGGATGTGGAGAGATAGGAACACTCATACACTCCTGGTGGGACTGCAAACTAGTACAACCTCTATGGAAAGTAGTATGGAGAAAGCTCAAAGAACTAAAAGTAGAACTACCATTTGATCCAGCAATCCCACTACTGGGTATTTACCTAAAGGAAAAAAAGACATTCTATAAAAAAGACACATGTACTCAAATGTTTATAGCAGCACAATTCACAATTGCAAAGATGTGGAAACAGCCCAAGTGCCCATCAATACATGAGTGGATTAATAAAATGTGGTATATGTATACCACAGAGTACTACTCAGACATAAAAAATGGTGAACTAATAGCTCTTGTATTAACCTGGATGGAGCTGGAGACCATTCTTCTAAGTGAGGTACCACAAGAATGGAAAAACAAGCACCACATGTACTCACCATTAAATTGGAACTAATGGATCAACACTTATGTGCACATATGAAAATAGCATTCATTGGAGATCAAGCAGGTGGGAGGGGGGTGGAGGGGATGGGAAAATTCACACCTAACGGGTACAATGCACACGATCTGGGGGATGGGCAATTGCTGACTCAAATGGTACAAAAGCAATTTATGTAACCAAAACGCTTGTACCCCCATGATGTTCTGAAATTAAAAAAAAAATTATTAGATTTTAATTGCCACCAGTCAGGACCATAAATCTCTAGTGGTAAAAATGGGAAAGACTATTACTGTCCAGGAAACAACTAGAGCTGTCACCACTCTCATCTCTGTTAAGGATATAGATCATAATAAAAAGTCCTACTGCATTCCCACATTCATTGCAGCATCATTAACAATAGCAAAGATTTGGAATCAATATGAGTGTCCATCAGTGGAAAAATGGATAAAGAAAATGTGGTAAATATATGCAGTAGAATATTATTCAGCCTTAAAAAAGAAGGAAATCCTGTCATTTGCAACAACATGGATGAACCTGGAGGACATTATGTTAAGTGAAATAAGCCAGGCACAGAAAGACAAATACTGCATGATCTCACTCAAGTGGAATCTAAAAAGTTGAATTCATAGAAGTAGAGAATAAAATGGTGGCTACCAGGGGTTGCAGGGGTGGGGAGTTGGGGAGATGTTGGTCAAAAAATAAAAAATATCAATTAGATAAGAGGAATAAATTCAAGAGATCTATTGTATAACATGATGACTATAATAAATAACAATATATTGTATTTTGAAAATTGCTAAGAGAATATATTTTAAGCATTCTCATCACTAAAGATTGTGTGAGGTAATGTATATGTTAACTAGCTTGACTGAGTCATTCCACAACATATACATATTACAAAACTTCATGATGTTCATGAAAAATATATACAACTTTTTTTATCAATTAAAAAAGAAAATTAAATTAAAAACAAGGCAAATAGCAAATTGATGATGATGATGATAATAATAATAATAAAAGTTCCTTATAGGCCCTGCTTTGGACTGTATGAATGTTCTTTGGTTGGCTGACTTCATTAAAAAATTATTCTTCTTATGTGTGTGTTTCACAATCAGTGAAGATTCTATCTAGCTTATGTTAAAGAGTTATAAAATACTGTCATGTACTTGAAAAATAAAACTTACTTATTTCTTGATCATCTGGAGGAATAATATGATCTTCATAAACTTGATAAAAGGTTGTAATTCTGGTACCATCAGCATGATCCACTATCCGAGTACCATCTTTCTTTTCAACAATGACTACTTTGTCTTCTCGAGTTGTCATAACCTGAACATGTAAAGGCAGAGCATAATCATTTGGACAGGTGGTTAATGCCAAATGTGCTCATTTTTATTCCCATTGAATACAAAGATGGCACCATCAAAATCCTGGTTATTTATTCACAAGTGGAAGTTTTATCTCATCCACCTGATCTAACCTTTATGAGAATCCTGGGAGGCAGGCAATGGTACCCCCATTTTATAGGGGAGGAAATTTTGGCTTAGAGAAATTAAGAAATTTGCTCAAGGTCACTCAAGAAGTAAGGGCATATTTGTGAATGAAGAGTTAACACATGGACTGGGTTGACCCAGAAAAAAAACCACAGGCCCTGTTTTCTTGGAAACTACAAAGTAATGCTAGATATGGCATGCTGTGCCTGCCTTGTGTGCTGTGAAACCCCTGCTCCGAAGGACTTCCCTGGACGAGATGAGCTGCAAGATGGCCTGCAGGTGTCAGGCCTAATGTCATCAGAACAGTACTTAAGGATTGGTGGCGGACAGAGGCCTCAGCTTCTCTATGTCAAGTTGATCCACACATGCATGTGCTCCTGTCTGCAGTTGCCAAGCATGCCTACGTAAGCTGAGGGCTACAAGAAGCTGTGTATATGGGTTGCTGCTGGGCCCCTCAGTTGGATAAGGATGCTGCACTGATCATGCTGTATTTCCTGTCTTCTATGCTTCCCTAAAGCTGAGTAAATTTAGTGGTAGATGAAAGTCTATTGTGTTCTGTCAGTTTGATTGCCAATTTTAACCTGTAATCCCTTCCATTCAGGTAGAGAGTATTATTGTGAAAAATAGATAGAAGGTCCAAGAAGGAAAATAGCTTTATCACCCAAGACAGAAAAACAAAGGTAGCCACTTTGTCAGCCCAGTATGTTCCAGGTCTATTCCAACACAATCCAATTGAACACAAATTTTTGGAGTGCTGACTATGTGTTGTGTACAGTGATAGGTGCTGGAGATACAATGATGAATAAAACTCAAGTTTAATTCCTATTCTCTAGGGGTTATAGACCAGAAGGGGAAGAGTCATTAAAGAAGTTACTGAAGGGGACATTTGAGGGGCCACTGGTATCTGTAGTGAGGGTTCTGACCTGTCCGACTTCCTGCCTGAGGAATTGATACTGAGCTCAAATTTGGTGTGTTGATGCAGAGTTGCAGCATAAGCGAAGCATGTGCTAGACAAAGGACCCCAGGGAGGGGGAGATGGGGGGAGACAAGGTAGGAGGCTAGGGACCAAGTTGGGGAGGGCTTTAAGACATATTAAGAACTTCAGCTTTATGCTAAGGGTGCAAAACACTACCAAAGAGTTTTAAATATAAGCAATAGAGTAGGAATCACAGAAACAATTCAGCTAATGTTGGCAAGTCCTTCAATCTGAAAGAACAATTAGGCCCTTGTATACTGTAGCTAAAGCAATGACAAGCTACTATGAACTGAATGTTTGTGTCCCTCCAAAATTCGTGTATTGAAATCCTAAACCCCAAGATGATGGTATTGAGAGATGGGGCCTTTGGGAGGTGGTTAGGTCATAATGGAGGAGCTGTCATGAATAGAATTAGTGCCCTTATAGAAGACCTCTAAAGAGCTCTCACATTCTCTTTCCACCATGCGAGGACAAAATGAGAACTTGGCAGTCTGCATCCTGGAGGAGTGTGCTGACCAGATGGGATCACACTGGCACCCTGATCTTGGATTTCCATCCTCCAGAACTGTGAGAAATACATTTCTGTTGTTTACAAACTACCCAGTCTATGGCACTTGGTTATAGCAGCCTGAAAAGACTATGATGCTAGTGAAGCTCTAAACTCCCAGGAGTGTGTGTGTGTGTGTGTGTGTGTGTGTAGATGTGATGGACATGGAGGTATATGGCCTAGATCCCCCTTCAACAAAGGACTTGCTCCCCAGCTGTGGGGTGCACAGCTCTCAGCTCTTTCAGTGTCTGCCTCAGCTGCAGAGAGATGCTTCACCTGAGTCACATCCTTCCCTAGTAGCTGCATCTAAATTTAGAAGAATTTAAAACTCCTATCAGACTTGGGACAATGGGACAGGTATACTTGCTCCTGAGCTCCCTACCAGTTGACCACAGTTTTGCTGTGTTTGCACCACAGTTCAGCTCCCTCCTCTGCCCATTCATGACTTCTTGCTCACCCTTCCTTTCACAGATGGTGTGCCTAATAAAGATCTTGCATTCTAAACTCCACCTCAGTGTTTGCTTCTGGGGAGCCAAACCCGCAACTATAGTGCTGTAAATTACATAATGCATATTTTAATTGTTGGACATTTTCTAAACTGGGACTATCCAACCTATAAGGAACACAATGTTTCACTGAAGAGTCTGAATGGATGTGAGAATGAGTTTATGAGCTATGTTTTTGACTCAAATGTCTAGGGCTATTGTGAGCAGGTGAATATCACCTTCTTACCTCTTTATGGTAGGCAGAAACCACTATTTAAGACAGCAATGCACTCTAATCATTATTTTAGGTTCTTATCATTGTTCTCAGCCAGGAATGCAAAATAAGAAATACTGCAGTATAATGTGGTGGTTGAGAGTGTGAGCTCTGGAGTTAAGGTGCCTGAGTTCAAATCTTGGCTCCACGAATGGCTGGGGGACTTAGGCATGTTGTGCTATTTCTTTCTTGTCTGCAAAATGGAGCCAACACTAGTATCTTCTTGGGAATGTTTGTGGATTAAATGAGATAACGGTGGTAAAGTGTTGCACACTTTGTTGGTCATTAAATTAGTAATTATTAATACTAGTTATTTATCTAGTAGAGATATTTACATATTATTATTTAGAATTATTCAAACATTTCATAACAGTACTGGTCACCATAGGATGGGATAATAGCTATTATTCTCAGTGGTGGTAATAACACAGCAACGAGAATGTTTCTGAACACCTGATGGTGCTGGGTCTGGCATTAATCTTCCCCCCTATTTCAGGCAATGACTATTATCTCCAGTTTATGAATAAGGAAACTCAGATTAGAAACTCGTCCAAACTGGTTCTAATTCTGGCTTCAGCACTCCCTGGATGTGTACTCTTAACCACATTACTTAATTTTCTGAGGCTGCATTTCCTCATCTGTGTGATGATATACACTGGTGTGAGGACTGAATGAGATCATGGGACATAAAACCCATAAAAGAAAGCCCGGTACATAGAAGGTGCTATTGTTCATCCACGAGTTTCAATTTTATATCATAAACAAAACCATTATTTTCTATACCACTAATTTGTCACTTATTGTTATGCTACAGATAAATTCTTGTCTACAGTTGCTCTGTGGTTTTGAATTCTTGAATTACTTGACATGAGCATTTCTTATCTCCTTAAATATACCATAAATTCTTCAAATCAAGGATCATGAGCAAATTTCTATCACGACTGCAGAGGGACACAAAGAAGTAGGAATAGGTCATAGCTTCTTGCTTCCAGAAGATAAGATATATACACAAATACATTCAACATAAGGAGACACATGACATCCTTACTTATACATATCTTAAAAGTGGTATAGAAAATTAAGGACCTGCCTCTCACTTCAAAAATTAGTGTTTCATTCTAAACAAGTTGTCCCCCCTCCCCACAAAAAAATCACTAATTTGTGATATACTCATGTTTGTCAAATATGCCACATGATATTTTTAGATTTGGGAAGGTAGATCTATCCATTCATCCATCTAGCCACTACGTAACAAACATTTATTGAAAATGTATTATTTGCCAGGCACTCTTTTCTGTGCTGCTTCAAAATTCTAAGGATTTAGAAAATTTTGCAACATACAATAGTTTGCCATACCGTTCCATTGACAGGATCTGTGGCCTGAAAGGATAAAAACGGGGCCAAGTCTGCTATTCTTTCTAATCCTTTGGTGCCAATCCGATTTCCTTCAGGTGTAGTTGTAAACCAGGTGCCTACGTGAACCTCCACAGGAGTCACTGTTTGAACTGTCTCTGGTGGAGGCTCATGGATTTCACTCTTATGTGCCATTGATGACTGATTTTTGTGACCTTTTCCTGTGAATTTTAAGTAAAATCAAACACAACAATATAACTATTCTATCAATTATATCTATCATTCATTAAGTTTTGATACAATGTAAACTACCTCAGACACTGTGGCAGAGACAATCTAAGGGTATTCATCAATTATATTATTTCTCAATAGGGAAAGATCAGGTTATTAATATCTTAGTTTTGACACTTGAATCTTGGCTGGATTCCCACCACCTTCCCCGTACATACTCATGCATTGACAGTTCACTGTCTGTGGCATGAAATTGTCTGGTCAATTTCTGTACCCTTCTGAGCCTTGATTATATCTCCCTAGATCCAAGATTTTGGGTTCTGAACTCTGCTTTTTAAACCCTACCTTTTCTCCCATATATCTGTCAAACCTTCAGACTCTTTGTTTGGACTTGTTGGACTCTAGCATTCACTAGATTTTTAACTCTTGATTCCCCTCATTTTGTCATTTTGTCTGTCATAATAGGAAACATCTTTCTTCAACTCTGGATCCAAGGAATCTTGCCAGCCAGGCATAATCTCTAGTACTTTAATTCTCCAGATTCAGACCATGAAATGTACATTAGGGCATGAATCTCAGCTTAAATAATGGAGACTCAACTAATGGGAAGAACCAAAGAAGACAGATACATCAAGTTAAGCCTTTTCATTGCCCTAAGATTTATTTGGACCTATTTGTACATTCAGAACATTGGCAGAGAGTAAAAATAGTGTCACTTTCAGAATAGGTAGAGAGATGATCTTCTAAAAATGGTAGCAAATACTTTTGGAATTATCTTTTCCTCTGCTTTCTTCCTTTTCCTCCTCTTCCTCTGCCTTGCCCTTCTCTTCTTATTTATTTATTTAATCAAAAGAAGTGGGCTATGGAAAGAGAATTCCAGTATAGGGGACACAAGAAATAGCATAGGGTGAGGAGTAGCATGGTATGTGCAGATAACTACTAGCAGACCAATGTGACCAGAGAATAAATTTCAAGCATATTTTGGTTGAGAGAAGAGCCTGGAGAAGTAGATAGTGACTCAACTGAGTGGCCTTTGTAGTATGTTAAAGACCTTGGATTTTTTTCTTATAGGTGATATTTAGTAATTAAAGAATTTTAAGAGGAATAGTGATATGGTCAGAAGATTAATTAGATGTTTTTGGCCAGAATATGTAGAACTGATATTAATGAAAGCAGAATAACAAGAAGTTTTAAACTACTAGAGATTAGTGATTGTAGTAAAGATAAACAAGTACAATTTTGGTACAGATGTAGATTGGGAGACAAATTTGGATATAGAAGGCTGAGGATGGATATGGAAGGCAAAAGAATAAGAGGAAGAAACGATAACGTGCAGATTCTGAGATCGTAACCAACTACTGTCTTCCATTATTAAGTATATGGGTGAATAAAATAAAGACAACTGGTTAAGGATCAGCTCAAAGAAACAGGCATGGTTGGACTTCCATTTTCAGCAACATCACAGACTAGATACCAAGAATTCCATTGAAAATAATTAAACCTACTAGAAAATATCTCTTAATCAATCTTCTTGAAAGTGTCTATGAGCTGGCAACTATAAGCAAGGTCAAAACAAGCTAAGGACTAAGTGAAAGTGGAAACACAGAGAAGTAAAAATAATACTGAAGTAAAAAGTAAACTGAAGTTGACTTTTGCCCTGTGGGTCTTTGTCAAATTGGGTGATTTTGAGTACTTGCTTTCTCAGCATTCTGGGACAAAGGGAGAAATGAAAGCTAGAGCCTATTCAAGCTGGCGAAGGAGTTTAATATGAGAGCCCTCCAAAAATCTGAGACCTCAAAGGGCTACACCCTTAGACGAAGTGTGATTATTAACAGAAATAAACTCATGTTTTTTCCATTAAAAAAAAAGAGAGAGAACTGAAAGATAGACCTAAAGTAATTGTTTAGAATGAAGCTCAGAGAACCAAAGCAATACAAGTAATTAAAGAGAGGTTAAAATACCTCTAATGTATGTTTAATTAGAATTCCAGCAGAAAAGGAGAAAGAAGTGTTTCAGAAACAATATTTGAAGAGGTTATTATTGAGAAATTTCCAGAATCAATGAAAGATAGTAACCTACACATTCAAGAAGCCCAGTGTATTCCCATTTGGATAAATAAAAAGAAATCCATACCCAGTCAAATCATACTAAAATTGTAATAAAAAAATTGCAGATTTTGAAGGCACTTAGATTATCTTCAAAGCAACAACAATTAGACTGACAGCCAACTTTTCAACAGCAACTTTGGAAGCTAGAAGATTGTAAAGGATTATTGTCAATGTACTGAGAGAAAATACCTGTCAATCTAGAATTCTATACTCAGTGAAATTATCTTTCAAGAATGAGGAAAACATAAAGACATTTTCAGAAAATATCAGTTATACAATAAATGGACTAAAGTGTCTAAAGACAAAAAATTTACAAACATAATTTTAAAAATATCCACTTATATGCTGCTCACAAGAAACATATTGAAACATAAAACAGAAAGTGAAATAAGAGTGTGAAAAAAGTTATACTGGTAAAGTATTAAACAATGGCTTGTATAGCTATAATAATAAAGCAAAATAGACATTAGAGCAAAAAACAAATCTTAGAATAAAAAGTCATTGCATAATATTGAAAGGTTACATTTACCATAAAGATATAATAATTCTAAAGCTGTAAGTATCTAAAATCATATCCTCAAAATACATGAAGAAAAATCTGACAGAACTGTAAAAAGACAAAGTTATTTCACAAAGAAAGAGATAAAGATTCAATTCTAAGGAACAGAATTGAAAAGACTATTCTATCCTTTTAGGAAATTTAAACATACTTCTACTGAGTAAATTGATATAGTAGATTAAACAAATCCATAAGGATATAGAATAGGGGTTGGCAAATTTTGGCCAGTGTGCAAATAAGGCCTGCTGTCTATTTTGTACAGTCTGTGAAGTATAATTCTTTTTACATTTCTAACTAGCTAAAAAAAATCAAAAGAAGAATAATATTTTATGATACATGAAAACTATATGAAATTCAAATTTTAGTGTACATAAAGTTTTATTGAAATACAACAGAGCTAGGCTTAATTATGCATTGACCACAGCTACTTTTATGCTTCGATGGCAGAGTTGAGCAGTTGTGGTAGAGACCATATGGCCCAGCAAAGTCTAAAATATTTACTATGTTGCCCTTTACAGAAAAATTTGCTTAACTCGGACAGAGATCTGGACAACATGACTAACAAGTTTCATCTAATAAATTTAAGGGGACACTGTGCCAAATAATGACAAGATATGTGCTCTTTTCAAGTACAGACTTTTAAGAAACTTGACCATATATGAGGCTATAAATCATGTTTCAACAAATTTTTGAACAATTGGTTAAAAATCAATTATAAACACAAACTAGAAACACTCTATAGGATTGGAAATCTAGGAACGAGTTAAAATAACTCAAAGGTCAAAGAAAAACTTATAATGGAAATTGGATAATATTTAAAATTGTAAAATAATAAAAATACTAAATCCTTGTAAGATGGGAGAAGCACTTCTGGAAGAGCAAGTAAGAAACAGAGAAAATCCACTCCTCCACAAAAACAATGAGAACATTGAAAAAAATTACAAAATCAACTCTTTCAGAATTTTGGAAATTAACCAAAAAATTGCAAAAAGCCGAGGAACAATTCAAGAAAAATGGCTGAATCTCAGTAATAAGAGATGCTTTATGGTGTTACAAGTTAAAATCTTTTTTTAATGAAATATTATTTATGAAATTTCAATCCATGGATATAATATTATTCTGTGATAAAAAGAAATGAACTATTAAGCCATAAAAAGATATGAAGGAATCTTAAATGTATATTACTAACTGAAAGAAGCTGGTTTAAAAAGGCTACATACTGTATGATTCTAACTATATGACATTCCAGGAAAGGCAGAACTATAGAGACAGTAAGAAGGTCAGTGGTTGCCAGGAGTTCAGGGAGGGGAGGGTGTGTGTGGTTCAGGATGAGGAGAGGAGAAGGGTGAATAGGTAAAGTACAGGCATTTTTAGGGTGGTGAACTTATTCTGTATTATACATGAGATACTGTAGATTCATGATATTATGCATTTATTAAAACCATAGAATGTACAACACCAAGAGTTGTACACTCTATGTATAACTATGGACTTTAGTTAATAATAATGTATCATGATCGATTCATCAATTATAACAAATATACCACAGTAGAGAGAGAGCAGCAAGATGGTGTACCAGAGATACCATCAGCAAGAGAGTCTCTTTAAGAAGGAGAAGTTTTAGATGAAAAAGAAAAAACAAACAGATAGACAAGCATAGGTCAGAAGAAGGTCTGAAGGAAAGGTGCCTGAACCTACAGGAGACTCCATAGGAAGAGGTTGTGGAGCACAACTGGAAGGAGAAAGGTTTTGGTGGGGATTAAGTCCTGAGAGGCTCAGAGACCAGCGAGAAGTGTAGGTGGATCTGTTAACTTTGCCCTTCCCCGCATCTTGCACTGTTGGTAGGTTCCTGAGCTGCTGGAGAGACCTGCCAACACCAGCCCAGAGACTGCTGCTGCCAGTGAGTGGAGAGCTTCTTGTGGACAGGGCACCAGGCTCCCAGCCCCCATGGAATGCCTCCCACCCCACATATCTGAGCCGGACGGCAGGCGCAATATTGCTTCTCTACCCACTGGGCGCCTTTGTTCTCCCTAGGGGGCCTCAACCCCTCGGGTTCTGTCTTGCTTGTCCCCACACAGACATTTCCCAACTCCAGCCCAGACTGCAGGAGCCACAGGGGTCCAGTGGGTCCCAGGTGATCTTCGTGACTCCAGAGCCCTGTCATTCTGGGCGGATTGCCTCCGGGAGAGAAGGTTGGAGACAACTAGAGGGTGGGAGATAACTAGAGGGTGGACCTTCCTGCACCTAGACTCCTTTTCTCCCCTCCCCTTCCTTACCTGCAGCTGCCAAGAGAGACAATTGAGCCACCACATGGAACCTTCCACAGGGAATGGGGCTCAGACATTTCCCTTTGGGGTTAAGCAGCAGACTGAGGGGTGCTCGGACTGTGAGTACCCTGCCTGCTGGCCCTCCCTGGTGTTGCTTGCTCAGTGACTCCAGCAGGGCGGGACAAACCCCGAGGCGGAGGGACATTGAATCAGCTTGGGCACCCTGTGGGTGACTTGGGACCAGCATCCTTCTCCCCGGCATGGTCAGAGATTGATCTTCAGGACCTGGGGCACAGGCTCGCAGGCCAGATCCTGTATACCCAGATCTCGATCACCTAGCCTGAGGCACAGAGGGGATATTTGAGAATTAGTCTCACCAAGTGCGGGTGCCTGCAAGGGCAGATCAAGGGTGAGAGTGCACTATGGGTCACCCTCCTTCCATAGGAGGGCCGCACTCCCAGCTCAGGCCAGGATCCCGGGCAGGGAACCTCCTGGCCTGCATCACAGTCGTGGGGGAGCTTGGCTGTCTTGAGGTCCTGCCTGCCGGCAGAAGCCCTGGAAAAACTGTGGAATATGGGAGGGTGGAAAGGAGCAAGGAGCAAGGCCTGCTCCAGATTGCCTGATTGAGGGTCTCAGAAAACCCTTCCACACGCAGACTTTCTGGTTGAGTGGGGCCACTTCAGCCCCTCCCTGGCAGGTTTGCTCAGAGGCAGGGAGCAGACCTTTGACCCCTGCTAAAAGCATTTGTGGAGCTTGAGGGCAGGTTCACCCCACCCAGCCAATGCCCAGCCTTACTCATCCACCAGCCCCTGCTGAGGTGAAGAATAAGGACACACCTGGAAGTCCCAAGGCCCCACCCACCACCTGGGGCATTAGAGTGCTTCTCCTGAGGAACTAGAGCCAGTCATAGGACCCAAAAACAACACTGTAGCTTGCTCCTCCCAGCAAGCACCACCTACTGGCAGGGAGGTCAATTCACATGTCCTTTTACTGGATTTACTGACTCATCATACAGGGTGTGGTCGATTCTCACCCACAAGCACCATCTACCAGCTCAGAGATTAAAGTGGACATGTCATTATCTAAATGAAAGAAAACCCAAAGGTAAGAAGCAACAGCTGCTCCAGATGAGACGGAATCAGCAAAAGAACTCTGGAAGTATGAAGAATCAAAGCAAAATGACACCCCCAAAAGGGAACACCAGCTCTCTAGCAATGGGTACCAACCAAAATCAGAACACTGAAATGACAGATGACCATGCAAGATAAAATGGAAATCTAACACAAAGAAACCACAAAAACAATGCAGGAAGTGAATGAAAAATTCACTAAATAAATTGAAATATTAAAGAAAAATCAAACAGCACTTCTGGAAATGAAAAATTCATTCAAGGAATTACAAAACAGTGGAAAGTCTTAGGAATAGGCTAGATTGAGCAGAAGAAAGGATCTCAGAGCTTGAAGACAACACCTTTCATTTCAACACATCAGTCATAGAGACAGAGCAGAGAAATAAGAGAAATGAACAAAGCCTACAAGAAATATGGGATTATGTGATGAGGCCTAACATAAGAACCATAGGCATCCCTGAGGGTGAAGAAGAAAATACACAAGGGTTGGATAATTTATTTGAGGTAATAATTGAGGAAAATTTCCCTGGCCTTGCTAGAAATCTAGATATCCACGTACAAGAAGCTCAAAGGACTCCTGGGAGATTCATCACAAAGAGGCAAACACTGCAACACATAGTCATCAGATTGGCCAAAATAAACACAAAAGAGGCCCTCCTATGAGCCATAAGGTGAAAGCAACTGGTAACTAACAAAGGAAAACCCATCAAACTAACTGCAGACTTCTCAACTGAGACTTTACAAGGCAGAAGAGATTGGGGCCCCATTGTCACTCTTCTCAAACAGAAATAATGCCCAACCTTGAATTTTGTATCCTTCAAAACTAAGTTTCATATATGAGGGGGAAATAAAGTCTTTCTCAGACAAGCAAACACTGAGGGAATTTGTCAAGACAAGACCTGCCCTGCAGGAAGTACTCATAACTGCATTACAAATGGATCAGCACAATAGACACTCCTCAGTGTAAAATCACCCAAAAGCTAAATGTCAAAGGCCAGACACCACAATGGCTCAAGAGATAAAACAAAGCAACAAAATTCAACTCAACAGGATGAATGAAAATCCACCCCACTTATCAATTCTTTCAATAAATGTGAATGGCTTGAACTGCCCACTGAAGAGACATAGGCTGGCTGAATGGATAAACATACATAAGCCAAGCATCTGCTGTCTTCAGGAAACACATCTAACCCACAAAGACTCATCCAGACTCAAGGTGAAGGGATGGAAAACAATATTCCAAATGCAAATGGAAACCAAAAGAAAGCTGGTGTAGCAGTTCTCATATCAGATAACTTAGTCTTCAAATCAACAAAAGTAATGAAAGACAAAGATGGTTATTATACAATGGTAAAGGGAACAATTCAACAAGAAGACATAACAATCCTAAATATTTATGCACCCAACAGAGGTGTGCCCAGATTCATAAAGCAAATCCTACTTGATCTAAACAAAATGATAAATAGCAGCACCATAATAGCTGGGGACTTCAACACCCCTTTGACAGAACAGGACAGATCCTCCAAACAGAAAATAAACAAATAAACAATGGACTTAAACAGAACTCTAGAACAAATGGACCTAACAGACATTTACAGAACATTCTACCCCAAAACTACTGAATATATGTTCTTCTCATCAGCTCATGGGACATTCTCTAAGATTGACCACATCCTCCACCACAAAACATGTCTCAAAACGTTAAAAAAATACAAATTATACCATGCATCTTCTCAGACCACAGTGGAATAAAATTAGAAATCAACTCCAATAGAAACACTCATTTCTACACAAAGTCATGGAAACAAACAACCTACTGCTGAATGACAGTCAGGTCATGGAGGAAATTAAGATGGAAACCAAAAGATTCTTTGAACTAAATGATAAAGGGGACACAAGTTATCAAAATCTGTGGGACACAGCAAAAGCAGTATAGAGAGGAAAATTCATAGGCATAAATGCCTACATCCGAAAGACAGAAAGATCACAAATCAACAATCTAATGAATCAACTCAAGGAACTGGAAAAGGGAGAGCAAACCAATCCCAAACTCAGCAGAAGAAAAGAAATAACCAAGATCAGAGCAGAACTAAGTGAAATTGATAACAAAAGAACTATATGGAAGATTAATGAAACAAAAAATTGGTTCTTTGAAAAGATAAACAAAATTGACACACCTCTTGCTAGAATAACCAGAAGCAGAAAAGAAAGGACTCTAATAAACTCAATCAGGAATGAGAAAGGAGAAATTACAACTGATACCACAGAAATATAAAATATCACCTCTGAATACTATAAAAATCTCTATGCACATAAACTTGAAAATGTGGAGGAAATGGACAAATTCTTAGAAACACACAACATCCCTAGGCTTAATCAGGAAGAAATAGATTTCCTGAACAGGCCCATATCAAGTACCAAAATTGAAGCAGCAATAAAAAGACTTTGTAAAAAAAAAAATTTCTGGACCAGATGGTTTCACACCTGAATTTTACCAGACCTATAAAGAAGAACTGGTGCCTATCCTGCAGAAATTATTCCACAACATCAAGAAGGAAGGAATCCTTCCCAACACATTTTACAAAGCCAACATTGCCATGATACCAAAGCCAGGAAAGGACCTAACAAAAAAAGAAAACTATAGACCAATATCTCTTATGATTATAGATGCAAAAATTATCAAAAAAATCCTAGAAAATTGAATTCAGTTGCTCATCAAAAAATTAATCCATCATGACCATGTGGGCTTCATCCCAGAGATGCAGGGATGGTTCAACATACACAAATCTATAAATGTAATTCACCACATAAATAGAAGTAAAAACAAAGACCATATGATCCTCTCAATAGATGCAGAAAAAGCATTCAATGAAATTCAGCACCCTTTTAAGATAAGAATGCTTAACAAAATAGGCATAGACAGGACTCACCTCAAAATGATAAAAGCCATATATGACAAATCAATAGCCAACATCAAAGTGAATGGGAAAAAATTGAAAGCATTCCTGCTTAGAACTGGAACCAGACAAGGTAGCCCTTTATCACCAATTCTATTCAACATAGAGCTGGAAGTCCTACCCAGAGCAATCAGACAAGAGAAGGAAATAAGGGCATCCAAATTGGGGCAGAAGAGGTCAAACTATCGCTCTTTGCTGACAATATGATCTTATATCTAGAAAACCCCAAAGATTCTGCCAAGAGACTACTGGAATTGATAAATAAGTTCAGCAAAATCTCAGGTTACAAAATCAATGCACAAAAATCAGTAGCATTCATATACACCAACAACAGTCAAACTGAGAACCAAATCAAAGACTCAATACTTTTCACAGTAGCAACAAAGAAAATAAAATACCTAGGAATATATTTAACTAAGAAGGTGAAAGACCTCTACAGAGAAAACTATGAAACACTCAGGAAGGAAACAGCAGAGGACATAAACAGGTGGAAAATAATACCATGCTCATGGATCAGCAGAATCAACATTGTTAAAATGTCTATTCTACCCAAAGTGATCTACAGATTCAATGCAATCCCTGTTAAAATACCAATATAATTTTTTTCAGATCTATAAAAAATAATTCTATGCTTCACATGGAACCAGAGAAGACCCCATATAGCTAAAGCAACCTTAAGCAAAAAGAACAAATTGGGAGGCATCAATTTACTAGACTTCTAGCTATATTACAATGCTTTAGTCACCAAAACAGCATGGTACTGGCACAAGAACAGAGACATAGACCAATGGAACAGAAGAAAGAACCCAGATATAAAACCATCCTCATACTTCCATCTGATCTTTGACAAAGCAGACAAAAACATACACTGGGGAAAAGAATCTCTATTCAATAAATGGTGCTGGCAACATTGGATAGCCACACGTAGAAGACTGAAACAGGATCTGCACCTCTCACCTCACACAAAAATTAACTCACGATGGATAACAGTCTTAAACCTGAGGCATGAAACCATAAGAATTCTAGAAGAAAATGTTGGAAAAACTCTTATAGACATTGGCCTAGGCAAAGAATTTATGAAGAAGACCCCAAAAGTAATCACAGCAACAACAAAAGTAAATAAATGGGACCTGATCAAATTGAAAAGCTTCTGCACAGCCAAAGAAACTATCACTTGAGTGAACAGACAACCTACAGAATGGGAGAAAATATTTGCATGCTATACATCCAATAAAGGGCTAACTAGAATTGATAAAGAACTCAAGCAAATCAGTAAGAAAAAAATCAAACAATCCCATTAAAAAGCAGGCAAAGGACATGAACAGAAACTTTTCAAAAGAAGATAGACTAATGGCCAACAAACATATGAAGAAATGCTCAACATCTCTAATAATCAGAGAAATGCAAATCAAAAACACAATGAGATATTACTCACCTCCAGTGCGAATGGCTTTTATCAAACAGTCCCAAAACAACAAATGTTGGCATGGATGTGGAGAGATAACAAACACTTATACACTCCTGGTGAGACTGCAAGCTAGTACAATCTCTGTGGAAAGTCGTATACCTCAAAGAACTAAAAGTAGAACTACCATTTGATCCAGCAATCCCACAACTAGGTGGGAAAAAAAGACATTGTATAAAAAAGACAGCTGCATGCAAATGTTTATAGCAGCACAATTCACAATTGCAAAGATGTGGAAACAACCCAAGTGCCCATCAATACATGAGTGGATTAATAAAATGTGGTATATGCATACCATGGAGTACTACTCAGCCATAAAAAAGTGATGAACTACCTATTGTATTATCCTGGATTGAGCCGGAGCCCATTCTTCTAAGAGAATTATCACAAGAATGGAAAAACAAACACCATATGTGCTTACAATTAAATTGGTACTAATTGATCAATACTAATGTGCACATATGGAAGTAACATTCATTGGGTGTCAGGCAGGTGGGAGAGGGGAGGAGGGGATAGGTAAATCCACATGTAACAGATGCAGTGTGAATTGTCTGGGGATGGGCACACTTGTCAGGCAGTGCAAAGGCAATTTATGTAACCAAAGCCTGTGTACCCCCATAATACTCTGAAATAAAAAAAAATGTACCACAGGAAAGCAAGATGTTATTAATAGGGGAAACTCTAGTGCGGAATAGACGGAGTATATGGGAACTCTCTGCAGAAGAGAGTATATGGGAACCCTGTGCAGAAGAGACAGAGTGTGTGGGAATGCTCTGTACTTTCCATTCAATACTTATGTAAACCTAAGATTTCTCTAAAAATCATCTATTAATTTCTTAAAAAGGAGTGTATCATGTAGGAAGGAAAGGCTGTGAAGAAATCTGGGACACAGCCTGCTAGAAGCAGAAGTCCTCTGGAACCAGGTTGGACTCTTAGAGCAGTGGCTACACAGACTATCTTATATCAAGTCTTCTGTGTCAACAAACAGAGGGGACCCTTGAGCCAGGAAGTTTGGAAAGCTATAGGGGTACTTTCATGTACTTCTCCAACCAGGAACCTCTGCTGCTAATGAAGGAAAATCTGTTTTACTAAATTTTGAGTAAGCAAAAAAGGAATTTAGTTTTCCTCCATACAAAGTTACTAGGTACTGTGGAGAGAGGTGTGAAATTGATAAAAAATGATGAAATCTTGGTTTCAGATCATTAAAGGCACATGAGAAATTGAGAAAAACTTGTAAGGCATGAGAGGTAGTATAAGTTAGGGTGTCCAAGCTCAAATCCCAGCTCTACTATTTGCTAGCTGAGAGACATCAAGGAAATTGCTTAACCTCTCTGTGTCTTAATTTGTTAATCTGTAAATTGGAGATTATTAAAATACGTACCTCACAGAGAATTAGCTGATTTAATATTTAAAATATTCAGAACTGTTCCTGATACACATATACACATCTCTTGTATATGAATACATCTTGCAAATCATTATGATAATGATAACTATCATAACAGTAAACTAAGAAAAGATTTGAATAGAAAATTCACAAAATGAAAGAAAAACCAGTAAACATCTTTAAATGTTTAACCTCACCAGTAATCAAAGAAATGCAAATTAACATAATAATATGTATTAATTATCTACCAAATTGAATAAGATTAAAAGAATGATAAAAGGCATTGGTGAGGGTATGAGGAATTAGACATTCATACTGTGCTAGTGGTAGGGGTGTAAATCAGAAATACCTGTCAGGACAGTGATTTTGTAATTTAGATTATGACACACACTGTTCATTGCTTACCCAACTGTTACCTACCTTCTTTTTTCCCTACTAGTAGTGCTCTTCTCCTGAGAAAGAGGCCAAAAATGTCAGATAACTGTTTTCCCAGCCTTGGTCACCAGCTAGGTGTAATCAATGAGATATAAGGTCTGTTACAGGATAAGGGATCTGGAAATATTTTCCTCCCTGATAAAAAGAGACACTTAAGAAAGCTGTTGTATTTGCCCTCTTTCCTTTCTGCTTTGGAAGTTAGTATACGAGAACCTCATGTCTGCAGCTGATATACCTTCTTGCAACTATGAGGAAAAGGTCAAGAGAATCACAGAGATGCCTGCTCAGAATCTTGACCTCATTGATCTGCTCAACCAGCCCTAAAGCAGCAGTCCAGATATTATAGCTAATGTTGTGTAAGAATACATAACGACATAGGAAAGTGTTCATTATCTATAACTAAGAGAAAAAAGCAGTTTATGCAGTAGTATGTAATTCTGTGATTGCAATGAAAATTCTTTTATATGTATATATGTATATGAATATATCTGAATATATTCATATAAAAGGTAACAGGTATAATAATAATGACATTGAACACTTATTAAGCACTTGAGGACTTTATTAAATCCATTATAATTCTAGAGGCTTCAATTTTTACCTTTCTTTGTGATGGCAATCTCAGACGGTGCTGTTTCTGATTTTTGCTGAGAAACTGAGTCCATCAAATCTCCACTATGAGGGCTTGTTGGCATTTCAGGAGGAGGATAAATGAGGCCTGAATCAGGGCTATTGCTCACTGCACCATCTGCGAAGAGAATCTGAAGGAAAAACAAAAGTTGCCAGCATTCTCAGGAGCAAGGAGGAGGTTGGTTAATAGTAAACACCATGTGTCAAGCCGGAATAGCTTCAAAATAATCCAAAGAAGAAATGCTATTTGTAGACCTCCAGGCTTAGCATCACAAAGCATATTGTGAAGGGTAGATTTGGAGCTCAGAGACAACAGCTTCATAACCAGCACAATAATGTTATTTTCTATTTACCATCTGTTTTGTTTCATTTCCTGTCTTTTCTTAGATTGATTTGAATTTTATTTTTTCCCATTCTTCACCCTTCACCTAGGCAATTGGGAAATTATATACTCTATTTCAATTTTTCTAATGACTACATTTAAAATTTTATCACACATTGAAATGTGTAGTTTCTATTAATATCTACCTAATGTGTATAGGGTCTCTAGGTACTACAGGTATAGCTCTCTCGTATCAGTATTTATACACTCCCAGTCAACACGGCAAGGACCACCATCAGTTTGCTAATGAGAAGTCAAATGTCTATCTAGTTCTTATTCTTTTATAAGTAACTGGTTTCCTTCAGGAAGCTTTTGGGATTGTTTATATATACAGTCCTAAAATTGCATGAAGACATATTTAGATGATATTTTAAAGACACTTGGTATCAGTCCTGATTGGCACTTGGTTGCTCTGTTCAATCTGAGGTATTTTTTTTAAACTCTGGGAAAATTTCTTATGTTATGTCTTTGATTATTTCCCCCTTTCATTCTTACTATTTTCTTCTAGAAATTCTATTATATAGATCCCTTTTCCATGTCTCTTAATTTTTCTCTCACACATAATCTACCCTCTCCCACCCCTTGATCTTTCACAACTATTTTTAGTTTCTAAGAACTCTTGATT
The DNA here is from genome assembly GCA_023783475.1 of Daubentonia madagascariensis. Taxonomy (NCBI): domain Eukaryota; kingdom Metazoa; phylum Chordata; class Mammalia; order Primates; family Daubentoniidae; genus Daubentonia; species Daubentonia madagascariensis. Next base: position 2,032,443 of record JAKFHU010000913.1, on the reverse strand, counting down.
TTTCCCTTAGAAACTTTAAAAAATTTTTATTTTATGGACTGTTAACCTCTCAAGTCTCTGCCTATATTACTTTTACTCACTTTAAAATTTTTTAAGTACTTATTTTTATTTTTAGGTGCTATTTCTTTAATATATTGAATTGTGTTCTTTACTTTCATGGGGTTGGCTTCTCTCCAAGGTTGATGATTCTTAGGTGCATGGTCCTATTTCTGAGAATCCCTTTTTACTTCTTGGTGGTACAGTGTCTGGTTATGGGAGCTCCTCTTCGGCAATCACTGGGAGGGATGGAGCAGGGCATATTGGCTTCTGGTTTTCATGGTTTCTGGCTCCCATCCCCAGGGAGTAGTTAGTTACCTGGGGAATTACCCAGATAATTCTGAATTTCTGAGCTCAGAACTCCATCTGCAAAATGTCTGTGTTAGAACTCCCATTTTGATTTTTAATTTTGCTGCAGGTTTTTCTCTTGTATATGTTTTAAACTTTGCTCTTGTTTTTTCATCAGTCTGATCCCATCTGAGTTACATTTTCTAGGAATTCTCCAGATCTTCAGATCTATTATTGATGATATATTTTGTTGTCTTCCAGAACTATTATGAATTTTTTATTTAACTATTTTTTCTATGTTTTAAAATAGAGGAAAACACTGTGTTCAGTCTGCAATCTTAGCTCATGCATAGAAATGACAAGTTTATTTGTATCCTGTTTTTCATATATAGTGTTTTTTCTCAAACTATACTATTCTTTATTTGTCATTTTAAATTATACTATTCTTCATTTGTCATTCCTTTTTCAAGTGAGTTGTTCCTCTTCCCTGCTACAGTACTGTTCCTTACCCATAGACTGACTGTATTTTACTTTGCAGTAAGAAAGAGTAAATTATCTAGCATATTCTTTTACCTGTGTGGATCCATCCAACATATATTTGACAACAGTGCCTTGACTGGTGATAACTCTTGAAGACTCCTGCTCCGCTGGTGGCATCACTGTTTTATAGAACTCATAGTGCTTTACCCTCTGGGGGTAGCTCTGACGGACCATGATGTCCCAGGTGGGTTCCTCATCCACAACATATTGACCTTAAAAAAAAAAAGAGTAAAGCTTTACTGTGAACTGGGAAATGCTGTGGGGCTGGGATTTTATCTTCTTGCTTAATTATTTTCTTTCTTTTGTCTGCATCTGAATAATTGGGCAGTTTCCATGTCATGACAGATGGCCCATAATACTGGTTCTTTGCTGACCTTGTTACATTCAAATGTAGTAAACAAGGTCATCTACAACACATAGCAGGTACCTTCTCCATGTGTAAGTGATTCCCTCTAAGGAAGTCCAGAACATCTCAGGGCAAAATTATGAAGGAAGCAAAGTTTTCCTGCCTTAGATATTCCCTTCCTTCAGCTCTTGGTGCTTATCTCTCACCTTTGAGTAAACTCTCACCCCTAGATACACAATGCTGCTGTGGTGTTGCCTGGTTGCCCAGAGTCCCGGGGGAAGTCATTCATTCAGGATTGCCCTTCCTAAATCATCCATCATCTTTTAAAGTTAACATAACCCCCTCATCTCTAACCAAATCAAGACTTCTCTCAGTGTTTTGCTGTTAGCCAGCAATCAAGGAGAAAAGCACCTAATAAGCTCCTTCAGAAAGAAAGCACTATTATGGAGAAATTCTGGCAAACAGTGCCTACTCAGTTTTTGCTAACTGAATAATTTCCTCTTAATTTATAACATGGTTTATTGGGGCCAAAAAGCCTTAACACAAAGGAATTAACATGTAATGTTGGCATTTTAAGGACCACATCAGGCTGGTAGGAAAATATTTTGCAATGAGGACCTTTCATGACACCCCTTAAATCACAGAATAATAATGATAATATAATAAACATTTATTGGGATATTTCTATATGCTAAATGCTTTATATATGTATCTCATTCAGTCCACCTCAACAGCCTTTTAAAGTAGACACTTTCATTTTCCAGACTTTTCAGATGAAGAAATGGAGGCTTGGAGAGGTTATAATTTCTCTAAGGTCACATGGTCAGTAAGTGGCAGAGCTGGCATCTGAATCATTTTCTTATACTGTAAAAACAACCACCACTACCACAACCAAACACACACACACACACAGAAAACCCCTCAAAATAACCACTAACATTTGAACAATATGCTCTAGGTTAAAAAGTATTTTCTCAATTAATTCCAAAGTCACCAGGAAAGGACTCAAGTCTGGGCTCTTTCTTCTTATGCCATGGTAACCTTCCCTCCCTATGTTTAAGGCTGATCCTGTGAAGATATTGTTACTTTAGTATTTGTGTTGTAATTATGTTCAGACTTGAATTAGGATATTCATAATATAGAGAAGATTTAAAACATATGATGCATTCCAGGCAAAGTTATTATTAATTACATTGTCTACCTTGACAGGAGCAGGAAAATATCAGGGTAGATAATGAAACTAATAGAAAAGACAAGTGAAAGAAGTATTAAGCTGGGGTTTGATAACAGGATCAAGCAAACAAGCAAACAAACAAATACATCCTTGTACTTGAAACATCTCTCTTAGTACACTCATAGCATCTTAGACTTTGGAGGACACTTAGTGAGCATCTAGCACAGTGGGTCCCATTATAGAAAACCTGAACCACTAGGGATCCTTGGGAATAGAATAAAGGTCCTACGTTCTATTCTTAATAATTCAGAAAGCTGAATGAAGAGCAAAATTAAGTCAAGAAGATTAACTACAACACTTAATTTCTATTTTTTTTTGGTCTGGCAAGTAAATAAAATAGTGAATTATTTTTAAAAGGCATAGTCTTTTTCTTTGATAGATATGCTTTCAAATGTGGTGTACATAAGGGAATTATACTAAAGAAGATATTATGTTGTGAAAAAAATCAGAATCCACTGATATAATTTAACATTTATCAGATGAGAAAACATGGTCCAGAGACAGTAAGTAACTTAAAAGGGTCATATTGTTAGTTCGTGCCAGGGCCAGCTTTAGAACTGAAATCCTAGTTCCGTGCTTGCCTTGTTGCATCTCCTACTTCTACTGCAACAGTGGGTCTCCGTTTAAACGATATTCAAATTCAATCACCAATGTAGATGCCCCATCAGGTTAATTAAAGAGGACCTCCTTGTACTTATTTATTCAGCTGAATAGGTAAGGAGCCACATACAGAACCAACAGGGAGACTATAAAATTATATAATGATACATGGAAATGAAGACTGGATTTCTTAATCTGTTTGTTTTATTTATTTATTTGATTTCATTTTTTTCCATCTATTTTTTATTTGTACATATTCAGGGGGTACAAGTGCAATTTTGTTACATTGATATATTGCATTGTGGTTAAGTCAGGGCCTTTGGTACATACATCACTGAAGCAACACACATTGTACTCACCAAGAAAGCTCCCATCATCCATCCCCCTTCTTACTCCATTTGACTTGCACTTATCTCTAGCTAGTTTGTGTTCACTGTCCTTTGTTTTCTTCAGACCAGACAAGTACTGTACCAGTGGCCCTCCGTAGAGGCAGGAATGCAGGGCCACACAAGAGTTGTTAAGTACATTGGCTTTGCCATAACTGGACCGAGAACAGCATTTCAGCTCTGCCACTTGGGGGTTGAGTAACCCTGGCAAAGTTACTGAACCACCTGAAGCCTCAATTTCTTCATTTTGTAAAATGGAGTTCTTAGTACTTAGCTCATAATATTTGTATTTTGTCAAGTGTGTTAAGTACTTGGCCATAGTAAGTGCTCAGAATTTGAAAATAGCCTATTGTTCATTATCAACAAGAAGTATGTTTAACTAGTAAGAAAATACACAATTTTCAATGGTGATTTAACCATTTTGAATATGACTTTTTGCCCCCTGCTTCCTCATTCCACCCAGCCAGAACTCACCTGTAGACTCTTGCCCAATGAAAGTCAATAGGAGCCCACTGGGGCAAGACACATTTAGGCTTTGGAAGGTGGGAACATAAAAGGCTTCTTGTAAAACAGGCTCTGGTGGTTCTATTTCTTCCTGTAAATAATTTAGCATGTGAATAATTATCATTTTCTAAGTGAGCTATTACTTATTTTGACTAAGCAAGGACTTGCTGAGTGCTTAGGATGTGACTTGTGCAGAGCTAGGAGGACCCTGCAATAGAGCCTGCAAGGACACATGAGTCTCTGCCTTTGTGTAGTTTATATTCTACTTATAGAATGGCACATAGACGGGTGACACCACTAAATGATAGTACCAAATAGTTGGCATATCTTTTCTCGGGAAAGGGAGATATCAAAGCTAATAGGAATAATTGGGAAAAGAGTGGTGGAGGAATTGGGGCTTGAAGTAGGCCTTGAAAGATGCCTCAGTTTGGATGTGTAGATGTAAGGGTAGTGCTATGGTCTGAATGTTGGTGCTTCCCACAAAATTCATATGTTGGAACCTGATACCCAATGTGATAGTATTAGGAGATGGGCCGTTAGGGAAATAGATAAGTTGTGAGGGCTCTGTCCTCATGAATAGGATTAATGCTCTTATGGAAGAGTTTGCAGGGGGAACCCTTGCTGCTTCTGCCATTGAGGACACATTGAAGGCATCATATATATGAGGAACAGGCTTTCACCAGACACCGAATCTGCTGACACCTTGATCTTAGACTTCACAGCCCAGTCTAAGGTATTTTGTTATAGCAGCCCAAACAGACTAAGACAGGCAGAATATGTGGGACAGCAACTTCCCCACTGCCTTTTTTGGTACACGTCCTACAGTTTGGGTGCTAGAGAGATCATGCTATTAGGATATTCGTCCTTATTTTTCTATAATGAGCATGCATTGCTTTCATAGCAAGTAAAAGCAATAAAAGAAAATAAAAGAGAACCAAAAGTTATTTATAAATTAATGACGATTTGGGTGTGTCTCCTTTATAATCCTAATTAATTTTATGTAACCTATGCCTGAATCCCTGGGTTTGGTTATATGTACTCATGAACAAAAGTTATTTGGTAACTTCCAAACAATTCTAACTAATCATCATTTTCAGTTTTTCTAATTGGTTCTCTCTTATTAGCCACCAAAATCATTCCAACTGATACTCCACTGCTGGATTTTTAGTTTATTCTATCTTGTCTTCTACTGTTGATCATTTAGGTTATTCTGCCTTTTCTTTGTCAGTAACACAGGAAAAATATGAATAATTAAGCTAAAAATGAATTAAAAACACAAGTCAAAATTAAGAAGAAAAGCTTATAAAATTTTGTAAAATGAAAAAAAAAATGCTCAAATTTGAAAATCTGCTGGGTTAAATCTAGCATTACATACAAAACTAGTAATCATCCCTCAACCTTCCATTATCATCAATTTTAAGAGATGTTGGGTAAACTGATTGGTTTGCTATCAAGTTGCTTTTGGCCAAATTAATTTTAAATAAATTACCTGGAGTCATTCTGGTTAATACATGAACATTTTTACTTAACAAAAGTCAAGTGGCCTGGCATGAGATATCTCATCTAGTATAACTACATAAATACGGCGCAGAGGCAAAGTAACATTCAAACCCAATAATTTTTAAAGGGCCAGAATCTGAAATCCAGGTTCTTGAGCACTTTTTAACATATTTTTTCTTCTAATAAGTTAGTACCTGTACATTGTGTTTTTAGTAGTAAATACCAAGAGTCAAGATTTACCAGTAGTTTCCTTGTTGCTCCTCTTTTAGAGCCCTCTATTTTTTTAACCCTGATACCAAGACTCAGTCCAACAGAACCCTCTTTTGATGTGTGTTCTGTTAGGAAGGTGTTTAGAGTCAAAGCCTGTGTGTGTGTGCATAGCCTGTGATGAAAGGTTGGGGACAGAAGGTGGACTGCTCTGAGTGGAAGTGTTGGCTGTCTCTTAGTCTCTCTTTCTGGATTCTTAGCACGTCCATATCTACCAAGTGGAACTGTTTCCATTGTTCAGTCACAGATCTTTATCTTCCAATTGTTATTTGTCTCATAGGAACTAAATAAAGTATTAGAAATAGGGAATGGTAGGAACTTGACCAAGCAAAAGCAAAGAAAACCTAAGTACCAGGGTGGGAAAAACATTGAACCAAGTTTTTTCGAGCTGATAATGAACGACCTGAGACAAATTTTGTATGACAACATGTCTCCTGGAGTGGGAATCCAATTATCATGTGCAAATCTTTCTTGTCCATTCAAGTTGAAATGACAAGGAATGTTAATGCATCTGCACAATAAAATATATTCACTATAATAGCACTGTTGACATAAGTCATGTTTTTAAAAAAAGTTAACATTGAGGCAGAAACAGAATTTGGGAATCTATGGTAAGTTTTGTTTACCTTTTTCTCTTCTTCTTTTGTGTGCTCCTCTTCTTTAAGGGATTCTTTGGGTTTTTCTTTGCCTTTTGTTTTCCCTTTAGCTTTGCCTTGCAGAACACTCTCTATCACAGGAATCACTGTTGGAGTGAGTGCTGAAGGGATATTCAACATTGTTTCTAAATCAAGATCTTTATCTTCTATAAACAGAAAAAGGGAAAATCAAGTAAATTCAACATTCATAGTTGATATACTTGTTAAATAACATTTACATCTAAAGAATTTATACAAGGTGGCAACAATTTTTTACCTTGCTAAATATGATCAGTTGGATAGATTTCAAGGGTATTGTAGCTGATTTGAAAATCAGGATTGTAGTTAGAAAATTTGAGGTACTTAATACTTTTGTGTGCTTCACTAAGTAATTTCACATGTTCCTGACTTCCTATCTACACTGTAAACTCCTTAATGACAGGGAAGTAACCATCTCTTCATTTATTTGAGAAGCTCTTATATGTAAAATGTTTTGAGCAGCAGAAAATAATGAAAAAATATGTAAAAGTTCTTATGGAGTCAAAATAGTCTAAGTAAGATCTGTGTTCAAATAATTCAATATAAGGACATTAAATAAGAATAATAAATGGTACAAACAAAAAATCCAGAAAAGAAATAGATTATTTCTGGCTCAGATGATAAAAGCAGTTTTTTTTTTAAATAGAAGATCAATTTTCTTCTGTGTTTTAAAGGATTCTCAGAATTCTAAAAATAAAGCTGATGTGAGGAGGATTATGTGGGAGCTCCAGAGCATCCCATATGTCTTGAATTTTGGTCCCCTCTGGGTTGCAGAAAACTACTCCCTGAATCTCTTACCTCTCTGGTCAATATTTCCTTCACTCTCATTTACTGGCTCTTCCTCTTTCATCAATTCTTTGGACGTTTTTAGGTCTCAGTGTTTATTACGTTATCAACCCTGGCTGCCCATAATAATTACTCATGGAATTTTTAAAAAATGCCCAGGCCCCACCTTGACCTACTGAATCACTCACTGGAGATGAGGACCAGCCATTTACATTTGTGAAATACTACATATGACTGTGATACACAGACAGGGCTGAGCACCTTTATTGTGTATATATATATATACACACATATATATATATAAGATCTGGATGATCTCATTTACTATTAGGGCTCCAATTGTCATCTACATGCTACCGACTCCAAAATTCACATCTCGAGGCATGATCTTCCTTCTCAGTTCCAGATGAATATGTATAACTGCTTTTAGGCAGCTCCTGGTTGTGGCACTAGAGACATTTCTTACTCACTTTAGTCTCTCCTTTCCCAGGCAGATTGGCCCTTTACATTCTCAGTCCCAGTTAGCGCCATGACCACTCATGCACTCTGTTTCCCAAGTTACACATTGACACCATTTTTTCCTTTTGACTCATCCTACACACCTGGCTAGTCACCAAGCCTTTGGAACTTGCTCCCAAGTCATGCCTTTCCTATCTATTCCCATTCCCTAAACTCAGGGTCCCATTATTGCTTGCTGGGTCTTCTGCAGCAGTTTCCTAACTGATATCCTGGCACCTCCAACACCACCACTTCCGTGTCCTTTGCAAACTATCACTAAAATTATGTTCCTAAAATAAGATGTGATCATGTCACGTCCCTTACTTAAAGACCCCTGCCACTCACTGCCTGTGTTGGGCATGTACACTCTTCACAATCACATCCTCAACCACCTCTGCTCCAGCCACACTGAAGGTTTCACCTTTCTGTAAAGATGCCATGTTTTACACAATTGTGTGTTTATACAAATGGTTCTTACTGTCTAGAATTCCCTTTCCTTGTTTCTGTGTTTGGATAGTACCCATTCATTTCTGAAGTCCTATCTCAAATGCTACAATTTCTTTCTGAAGTATTTTCTGACTGTCCCCAGTACTCTATCTGTATATAATTTCTAGTGCTGTGACAGTTATTGCTCTATTTACATGTTTTTCATTCCCGTTAGACAGTGAGTTCTTTGAATAGATGTATCACTGTTTTATTCATCTTAGTGGCTCAGTGCCGGCAAGTTGCCTGGCCCATAGGAAATATGTATATAAATAAGTGAATGGCATCCAGTTTCAGGCATCTGGAAACTCCTCCCTCCCGTCCTCATCCATTTACTCAGTAACATTCAGCAAATATTTATTGTATATCTACTACTATGTACCATGAATTGGGTAGCCAATGATGGATGGGATAGACAAGGAAAGTATAATTTAGTGGGTAGTTCAGATTGGGAAGCCCTTAGGGACAATGCTGTATGTTAAGTCTGTGATGGGGGAAGTACAGAGTGCCACAGGAACCCAGAAGAACATCTACGGCAAAAATGCCACAGTACAATCTACTGTGGCTATACTGAGCAGCTACTTTCCCATAAATGGGAATGCCGTTCCTTGCTCTTACATGGCTAAGCTTTTACACACACTACACACTATTCCTGGTATCTAAAATTCTTTTCTTCCAATTTTTTGCCTAAGCAATTCACACTCACCTTCAAAGACCTAGTTCACATGCTACTGCCACTTGCTCTGGGAAGCATTTCTCAGAACAAGTAACCTCTAAGCTGAGGCTTGAAGGATGGGAGGAAGTTTAATTGTTGAAAGTGGTGGCCTGTGTGGCAGGAGAAAGTGTTTTGAGCAGTGGCACAGCATGAACAAATGGGCAGACATAAGAGAAAGCATAGTTTGTTCAAGGGACTAAAAGGCACAAAAAAAATAGGTAGGAAGGCATAACGCTCTAAGGAAAAATATATAAGGTTGGTTGTCATGCAGAGTTTGGCTAAAGAATCATGTAAAATTGAGCTTGGGGCTTGATTAAGTTTCTTGAATCCTAGGTATATTCAGTATGCCATCTGAATGGCAGTAGGAAGCAAGAATGAAATATTCCTCTGAGCAAGAAGATACAAAGCAGTGTTGTAAAGACTTGGTCTGGTTTCTTTATGTTTTTGTTGATTTAACAGCCGTATTATCCATTTTTTTTTGTCCAGAAGGATACTAAACTATGCTTAGTTGTACATACCCAGTTAAAGGGGCAGAACTGGAATATAAATTTATTTAGCCACTAGCAGATAGAGTTCTTAAATATCAATACTATATGCATCCTTAAGTAATTTATAATATACATATATTTTTACAAAGACTCATGCCTTCAACTTATTTTTTAATATGTAGGAAGTAAAACATAACTTATTATGTATATTATAAACATTTTCTAATACAGTACTTATAACCTGAAATTAGGAACATCTGTTTTTAATGTAATGATTACATATTAACTGAAGGATTAAATCAAGAATAAGGAAATCACTTAGGAAATAGGACCAACAGAGTTTATAGAGAGTAGGGTATAAATATCTTAATATAAAATAATGATAACCTATATTAAGAAGAGGTAGGAATTTTAGTGACTGTGTGGTGATAACAGATTTTCATACATAATTTGTTAGGCAACAAATGACTTCTCCAGATGCTGGTTTAAAAACAAATTAAATAAAAAATTAAAATACAAAACCCCAAATAATGTAAAAATACTATCAAATCTAATGGATTCATTAACTCACTAGAGTGTTAGGGTATTTGACACAAGGTAAGAAACAAGGTTATGATGATCCATGAGAACTTTGTCTCTGACAAAAAGGAATTATATAGAAAGGCAGATAATTTGATCACCATGATCTACACTAATACATAGTTTTGAGGCTATATATTATTAGCATAGGGATTATCTTTTGATTTTGTGATGCCTTTTAAAAAATACATTGGGGTTAGATCCCTCTAAAATGAATGGGAAACACAGATTTCCTAATTGGTTCTTGGTAAACTGACATACTATTTTGTGGTTTGTAAGGAAATAACTTCCAGTTGGAGAATTTATTTATTGAAAGTGGGGTAGAGCAATCCTTCAATATGTCCAGTGAATGGCTCCTTTAAGACTAATGTCCTGAAGCACACCGAACAATTCCACAATCACAGGATTCATAAAAATATTATGCTGTAGAAAACTAAAAGGATTCCTTGGCAGATCATGCTTCTTTGGCACCAACTAAAAGGCTTATTTTTATGAGCTAGTTAACAAAGATGACTGGAATATATATGTGTGTGTGTGTGTGCACACACATGTGTATATGCACATCATGTATATACATGTGTATATCATATACATATGATCTTACATGTATATGTGATTATATAAGATTATATAAATGATAAATGCTGTCTAAAATGTCAAAGCATTATTTGCTATGTATGAAAGATTTATATATACTTGTATACACACATATGTACACACACACACATATGCACGCACACACACACACACATATATACCCCTTATATTCCTACCCTGCAGGGAAAACTATGAGGGGCATTAAATCAGAACATGTTAATTGACAAGTGAGAAAACTGAGGATGGGCAGGGGCAGGGACCCCTGGCCATGGGTCACACTTATCCTTTCTGTTGTGTTATTTCACCTGGCGCCATTCCACTTGATCCATAATAACTTATCGAGAGGCAGATTCCATTTTCTAAGGTGGCAGAAAATGATCCAAACTTGCTGACAGCTTTATTCTTTGCATGTGATACTTCTAAAAGACAAATTAAATCAAGGACATTTTCATTTTACTCAAAAGAAATATAAGCTAAACTCAGTGGGAAGGCTGGGATGGAGGGTTTAGCTGGTCTACCACAATCAACTTAAAAATAACTGTTTTAGCTCTAACAATGTACCCAGGGCTGTTAGAAGTAGGGTGGAGTTACAAAGATGAGAACATGAGACTCTTGTTTTAAGGGCTTTACGTTGAAATGAAGAGAAGAAATAAACTGGTTGATGGCCTAGCCAAATACAGATTATTCATCTGGTAGATTATCTACATGAATTTTTTTTTTCCATTATAGTTCAGGTAATTATCACTCTTTGCTGGTGTCCCAGAAACCACACCTCCTGTCCCTTCCCACATGACTTTTTAAATTAAAACCATCAGTTCAATCTCAATTTCCCCACATTTTAAAACATATTCTTAAATCCCCACATTTAAAATTCCTTACATTTTAAAACACATTTTAAAATTGTTTTAGTCAAACATAGTTTTAAAAATCTGTTAAAACACACATTCTTAAGATATATATTCAGAATCTTGAATTTTCTGTTCTGTTGTTTTATACCCAGTTCACCATTTCCTCTATTATCATACAACAAAGATGAGACGATATTGATTTAAAATATCCTAACCTATAAAGAGATAATTTCTAGACAGTGAAATTCAAATGATCAATGGAACAAAAGGTAATGCTTCAAGAGAATGAAAAGACAAGCCAAGGACTAGGAGAAAATATTTGCAAAAGACATATATGATAAAGGACCATTATCCAAAATATATGAAGAACTATTAAAGCTCAATAACAAGAAAATGACCCAGGTAAAAAATAGGCAAAAGACCTCAAAAGACACCTCACTAAAGAAGATATACAGATGGCAAATAAGCATATGAAAAGATGCTGAACATCATATGTTATCAGGGAAATGCAAATTAAAACAACAAGATACAACTAGGCAGCTATTAGAATGAAGAAAATCCAAAACACCAAATGCTGGTGAGGATATAGAGCAACAGGAACTTTTATTCATTGCTGATGGAAATGCAAAATGATACAGCCCCTTTGGAAACAGTTTGGCAGATTCTTCTAGAACTAACATACTTTTACTGTACAATCCAACAATCATAATCCTTGGTATTTACCCAAAGGAGTTAAAAACTTATGTCCACACAAAAACCTATACATGGGTGTTTATTCATAATTGACAAAACTTGGAAGCAGCTGAGATGTCCTTAAGTAGATGAATGGAAAAATAAACCGTGGTATATCTAGACAGTGGAATATTATTCAGTGCTACAAAGAAATATACCATCAAGCCATGAAAAGACACGGAGGAAGCAAATGCACACTAAGTGAAAGAAGCCAGTCTGAAAAGGCTATATACTGTATGATTCCAATTATGTGACATTCTGGAGAGGGCAAAGCTATGGATGCAGTAAAAAGATCAGTGGTTTCCAGGGGTTGAGGACAGGGAGGGAAGAACCGTCAGAGCACAGAGGATTTTTAGGGCAATGAAACTACTCTATGTGATACTATAATGGTAAGTAGGTGTCACGATATATTTGTCCAAACTCATAGAATATACAACACCAAGGGTGAACCCTAATATAAACTATGGACTTGGGATGATAATGATGTGTCAATGTAGGTTCATCAGTGTAACAAATGTACCACTCTGGTGGGGGAATGTTGATAATGGGGGAGGCTATGCATGTGTGACAGCAAGAGAGTAGATGGGAAATCTCTGTAACTTCTACTCAATTTTGCTGTGAACCTAAAACTGCTCTAAAAATTAAAGTCTACAAAAAAAAAATAATGGTTATTGTCAATCAGGGTGCAGGGAAATAAGCACCTTAATGCACCATTAATAAGAGGGTATACTGGTAGATCCTTGAGGGACACATTTTGAAACAAGCCATCTAAGGAAGCTGAGTGGACAGAGATGGGAATAATAGCCAGAAAACAACAACAAGAAAAACCCAGAATACATGCTCAGCAAATCATAAATTATGGAAGAGTTAGATAAATGCTTTAAGTTTTTGTTAAAGCACATAAGGATATTTTAAAAAGTATTTCCTGGAATTTAAAAACATGCTTCCCCAATCAAATTATTCAGTATTCAGTAGGTGAATTGAAAGACAGGGTAGTCATTTTAAGATTCAAATGAGTTCTTGGAAAATCAAGTAAAAAAAAGTATTTCAAAACCCAGAGCAAACATTTAAACAGAAGGAAAGCATGAAAAAGGCATAAGAGATTTGGATGATAAATTTGTGCAAATTGTAGGTTTGACAGAAGGAAAAAAGGAACAAATGAAGGACAGCAAAAATTAAATTAACAACCAAAGAAAAATTCCCTGAGCTGCAGCTTGATTCTCAGATTACAAGCGCTCATCAAATTCTAATCCAGAAATTATAAGACAGTATTTAATATTAAGGCTAAAAATTGGTTACTATCTATGCAAAAAAGAAATAATTAAATTATTGTATATATGTATATACATTAACATAAATATATCCATATTTATTTATAAATAAATGTGTAAATATAACTATAAATATATTTATTTTAGTAGAAATTATCTAAATATATAAAAGCATGAAAATTATTAGATAAATTATGATATATATATACACCAATGAAAAATTATTAAATCATTAACAAGTCTTGTTTTCAAAGAATATTTAATGAATAAGAAAATGCTCATGATGATAAAGTAAAGAAATACACTATGACCAGTGGTTAGCACTGGGGTGGTAGTATTATAGGCAACCATTATCTTCTTTAAATGTTTCTATATTTCCTAATTTTTAATAATAATCCATATTTTTTATCTTTCTTATAACAAAGAAAAGTAATTCGAAAATTTCTGTGCTAAGTTCTTGGGTACATTCATACTTGTCAAACACTGTGTTCTTATGTTGGGTTTGGAAAATGTCACTGTAACTAAACTTATAAGTGAGATTTAGTTATTGATATTATCACTAATTTGAGTTGAATACATTTTATTAACTCATCTTCTTTTGCAGGTATAATCCACACCACATTGAACAAGAAACAATTTATTTCCCCAGGTGATATTGCCTGCAGATGTTAAATGGTGTTATCAGGAAGTTTTGTGGTGTTCAATCAATGGACATTCACTTATAGCTCTCATCGCCAAGCAGGTAATGACTCTCATAGCCAAATTTATGGTTTTTCCTTTGTTCTTTGCAACCTATGAAATTGGTGCTAGAGAGAGAACTAAGTGACAGAGAGAGCATAGAAAGAAACACCATCATTTGCAGTGAATATTGGAAAGAAGCTAGAGCTTCACTATGAATCAAGTAATGAGGACGTGCATACTAGCGATTACATTTGGTATAAGTGCATAAACCAAAATTAAGGACAGAATGAACGTCACAAACTCAGTGCTACTACATAAAGGTGACTAGACTGGCTAGCCTCTGACAACTGAGATCAAGAGCTGGGTGCCTAGAGGGAGAAAACCAAGTAAGCAGCCCACTCCAGATGGGCTATGTATTTAATAAACAATACCTTACATTACAGAATGGCAGAATACCTCAGTTACCATCTGGGAGAATTCTATGTGCTAAGTGGAAGGGATCCATGTGTGTTTATGTCAGGTGGGTGGGTTTGGCACTTTGCTGAAGTATTAACCTCCACTGCCACAAAGATGCAGATGCTTACCTGTTTCAAGATTTTGTTCCTCATCTCTTTCTTCTTTCTCTTCTTCTGAATAATAATCCTCTTCTTTCTTTTCCTTTTTTACAATTTCTTTAGGGTCTTTTAAATGAATTATAAAATTGTGCTTGTCTTTTTTTACTTTCACTTTGATGAAAGTTGAGCCTGAGGAAGAACCATAGGCTAAAAGATGGGCTGATTATGATGCTACATTAAGCTTCTCAACAAGATGTTTAAATAATGCAGCATTGAATTTAAACCAGGGAGGAGAAGTACCTAGGGATGTAAACATTTCTATAAAAGGATGCCCAAAGGAATAAAGTAATGATAGAATTCCAGGAATAAATGGTAGGTGAACCAAAGAGATATTTGCAGGCCTTCTAGTAACTTTTCAAACCAAATTACAGAAGAGAAAATAAATTGGCTGAGCCAATGCCTACCTATAATCAACTTTATGATTCATCAATTAAGAAAATTAATGAGTTAATTATTGATATTTTAATTTTTATAAAAATTATGTGTTATAGTAGTTATTATTGTTATTATGACTATGGTAGTTATAAGAATTTTTCCAACAATCCATTTTCTTTTTTAGTGTTCTGACTTATTTTTCTTCTCCTCTATGTTTTTCTTTGTTTTTTTTTTATCCAGCCTTTTCTTTTCAACTTTGATTGAGCTATCAGCTCTCAGAATTGATAAGTTTGGGTGAAAATACTGTATTTACTATGAACTATCTGAAACTTAGATGCATTGTATGCATATACAAATCTTAATAATAGCTAAAATAACTGGATATTGGCAGCAGGTCCCCAAGGTCTGTGCTCCAAAGCCCAAAGCAGAAAAATGCTATAAACTCACAGTATGTGCCTGGTTTCTGAGATAAAGATATGTGCTGTAATTAATATTACTAATTAATTGTTTGGTCACTGCAGTTACTGTACTATTTACCAATCATATGGAAGTATTTTAATATTTTAACAACTGGAATGGTATATTAGTGTGTACCAGCTAAACTCTAGGCTGGTCTATGCCTTGCAAAGACATTTATAAAAGAAGAATATAAAGTCTGAAAATGCTGAATGTGGTGCATAAACGAATTGCAGTAGACACATCAACACTCTCACCTATCACACTCAGGAGTACAAGTCCCCATAATTAGCTGAAATGCATTAATATCTCTCAAGTCATTAACCAGCTGCTTTCAAAATGTACCTTTTTGAAACATTGTCTTTTCGACTTCAATCTGCCCTCCATCAGAAGGATACAGATAGTAATTTGTCCCTGAGATTTGGATGGGTATATTTCCCATATTATATCCTCGAAACTAGAAGAGAAAAATATTATGCTTTGAATGTGGAAATGCAATCGACAAAAATCAACTTATCAGTGTTAGCCAATTAAAGTTGCCATAGCTTAATTTCTGCTAAATGATATGTCTGTTACTTTGCAGACTCAGAGGTCAGTGTCCATATTACTTTTAGAACCTTCTATGGTGTTACAATGACAGGCCAAGTTAAAGGAGGTCTATGATTCTAAACTCTGTTCACTGGAATATGCTTATAACCTAGTCCAAATCAAATTACTGTGTTATTGTCAAGGCAGTTTGAGAAGAAACCAAGTTCTCATTCATTGGCTACAAATTTTCTGTTTAAAGTGAGCTGACATACTGAGGAGAGTTGACACCACATTTTAGGAGGTCATATGGAAAAGACATTCTTATTGTGTTGCTAACAGAGTTCCAGGTGATTCCGATGCATGCTAAAACTTGAGAACAACTGGTTTAGAGAAGTAGCTACATAGGATGAGGGCTATTACATTTCTTTCCATTTTCTCCCTTTAGGTTTTCCTCATAATAGCCAGCCACATGAGGGAGAATTTGCAAAGGGAAGGTTTTACAAAAGTATACAGGCCAGAAACATGGGTGCCTACAGAGAGACAAGCAAATGTAGCCGGCAAGTCCCATCATCTGAGACAGATAAAGCCAACCTTTGTGTTCATGTCGCATTATTACAGTTGCTTTTTTACATATACCTCATTGAATACTTTTGTGTCAGTTTTCCATCTTCACTGCCCTTAGTAGCCTAGCTTCATGGCACTCAAGGAAAAACTGGCCTGAGGGTGTTCTTATCTTGGTGATTGACCACAAAGAAGGTTCTAAATATCAGAGAGTGGAATACAGGTTTGAGCTCATCGATACCAGAAGAAACCCCAAGGCCTTCTGCGGTGGTAGCGAAGACAAGACAATCTTAAGTTTCCACAGAAGCCATGTTTTCCCAAAACAATTAGGAACAGCCCAAAGGGACATTTTAGAAAATTGATTTTACCGGGTAAACTATCTCAGGTTGTGGTTGCTGGTGGGACTCCTCTGTTATTTCTTGGCTCTTTATTTGTTCTTCTTTAGATTTCTCCTTGAAGAGAGATTTTTTCTTCAAAACTCTACTGTCTTCTTTCTCTACCTTATCTCTGCCTTTCTTTTTACCAGCTTCTTTACTCTTCTTTTCTGCTTTCTTTTCTTCCCTTAATCGTTCTTCTTCTGCTAAGCGATCTTGCTCTTCTTTCCATGCCTGTAAACACATTTAAAAAATTTAACAAGATTTTGAAACAAATCAAATAAGTGTTCCATACAGGTTTATTTTGGAGAATAATTTAACATGATTTTTGTAAGTGGTATCACTGACGAATCAAAATACTGAGCTAGAAACTTTGAAGTCATCCTCGATTCTCTCTTTCTCCACCCAACTTCTGTCTACTAAATCCTGTCAGTTCTCCTCAGAGAACTCTCTTCACTTCGGCTGCTTCTCTCACAGCTTCTGTTGCAATTTCATTAGTTTAAGTCTTTATTATCTTTAGCCTGGACCATTGCAGTAGCCTCTTCGCTAGC
This sequence comes from Daubentonia madagascariensis, assembly GCA_023783475.1. Classification (NCBI taxonomy): domain Eukaryota; kingdom Metazoa; phylum Chordata; class Mammalia; order Primates; family Daubentoniidae; genus Daubentonia; species Daubentonia madagascariensis. Next base: position 2,014,931 of record JAKFHU010000913.1, on the reverse strand, counting down.
CTCCCAGACTCCTATCCTTCTCCACAGGAGTCCAATTCTTAATTTAGGCCCTAAGATGGTTTATCAGCAATGTGGTAGATTAGATGTTCAGAGAAACATTCCTGGAACAAAATATTTCAAAAATCACAGATAAAACGGATAAAGTCATGGTGGGTAAGTCTCTCCTGAACACTCCTAACCATAAGCCTGTCTTTATATAGATTTGTGGCCAAAATGCACTTTGCCTTAAGTTTTTATTTTAAAAAAGTTCTAGGTTAATATGAGCTCACAAATGAAAATCACAAAACATGAGGAGATAAGCCACTTTGAGCAAGAACCTGAAGAAACAAACTGTGAAATTATATTACCTCTGTAAAGGCTGTAGATATGATTACCAAATAGAGAATATAAAATAAGTTTTTTAATATGCTTAAATAAATAAAAGGAAGTATCAAAAGTATAAGTAAGAAAGAAGAGAGTATAAAAAATGACAAGGTGGGTTTGAAAGCCCTCTTGAAAATGGAATAGAACTTTTGAAAAGGCAGTATTTGAACATATAATGGCTGAGGCATTTCCAAAGATGGTGAAAGACATTAATCCCCTTGGGGAAGTCAATAAATCAAAAGCAGAAATGTTGGACCTGGCTCATATTGGCTTACAAGAATTTATTGTTAAATGTTTTGGAATTTTGTGAGCCAGTTGTTAACCACAGCCATCATCAAAAAATAAATTATGTAAATTAACAATTAAACAAAATACTAAAAACAAAGGCAATAAAGACACAAAACTTACCACATTGTAATTATTTTGTTACATCTCACTATTATGCTCTTGAGGTTATTTATGTCAATTATATCTGTATAGTGAAAACACTATAGCTACTGCATATTGCTTCCAACTTGGCATTCAGTGATGTCACATTGGTACCTTGAAATCAGCCATTGTGGGAATATTTACACTACACATATCAGGAAATGCTACAAATCAGGATTGATCGACTGTTCATTATGTAGACTTAAGAAGGTGATGGAGAGAATGTTAATGTTGATTAAACTTAAATGTGGCCAGCATGGTGGTGTGCACCTATAGTCCCAATCACTTGGGAGGCTGAGGCAGGAGGATCGTGTGAGCTCTGGCTTTCAAGGTTACAGTGAGCTATGATTGCACCACTGCACTCCAGCACTCCAGCCTGGGTGACAGAGTAAGACCCTATCTCTAAAAAAAATTTAAAATAAAATAAATAAACTTAAATGTGTTGTGTCTATAGCTGTTACCTTGTATAATAACTAGCACAAAAAATTGAGAAACTAGTCTTCCAGTATTCAAAAACTGTTATCTGATTCAGCAAAGAAGTTGCTCACATTATTGACAGTTGAGTGAGACATACCCTTTTGTTATTTCAGTTTTGTCTTGTTAACATAAATGAAAATATCAATCAACATTCATATTGGAATGACACTTTTTGTCAATTGTAACCATAGGTTTGCTAAGGATACAAGAATTTAGCAAAAAGCAATGAAGTCATTTTGTAAAAATCAATTAGCTATATGGAATTTATAATAAAGTATGTTATGTGCTTTATTATTATATGAAATTGTGTGCTATACTATAATACTATATATGAGAAACATTTATAATAAAAATATGTATGTACATATATGCACACTTTTGTTTTCCTAGACAGCTACTGCTGAACATTTACCAGCACACCACTGAATGTTTCAAAGCAGCTAGACAGAAAAGATAAACTGTCTATAAAAGAATAAAAAATTAGATGGACAATCAACTTATTAATAGCCACATGTCAGCAAGGAAAATGTGGAACAATATCTTGAGAGTGCTAAGAGGAAATAAAAAAGTCAACTAAGAATTATATAAATGAAAACTATGTTTAATGAATAAGGGCAAAATAAAGTCATTTTTCAGAGAGGTAAAAACTGCATTTAATACCAACTGTGATACTGTGATATAACAAGAAACAGATATTTGGTCTTCATTCCTAGCTCCTGGCACAAAGCTCCTAAATCCCTTGGAATATCATAAGTGATAGGAGCATCTTTTGTTCTAATGAGCAACTCTTAGCATGCTCTTAGATAGCTTCAGAATAGGGTGGGAGCTGGTCACCAGAAAGACAAAACCTTGATTAGAAGTTTGGAACTTTCAGCCTCACCCCCCAACCTCGGGGAGGGAAGAGGAGCTGGAGATTGAGTTAGTAATCTATCATACCTACATGAGGAAACCTCCATAAAAACCTCTGAACAATAGGGTTTGGAGAGCTTCTGAGTTGGTTAATGCATTCACATTCCAGGAGAATGACACACCCCATCCCCATGGGGACAGAAGCTACTATGTTTGGGACCCTTCTGGACCTTGCTTTATGTACCTCTTCATCTGGCTGTTCATTTGTATTCTTTATAATATCTTTTTGTAATAAACCAGAACAGCAAGAAAAGTGTTTTCCTGAATTCTGTGAGCTGTTCTAGCAAATTATTGAACCTGAGGAGGTGACTGTGGGACTCTCCAACTTTGTAGCCAAATCAGACAGAAATATGGGTACCCTGGGACCTAATACTTGTGATTGGCATCTGAAGTAGGAGCAATTTTGTGGGACTGAGTCCTTAATCCGTGGGGTCTATGCTAACTCTGGGTAGTTAGTATCAGAATTGAAATGAATTGTGGGACACCCAGTTGGTGTATGGAAAGTTGGAGAATTAGTTGGTGAGGGAAAAAAACACTCACACATTTAGTGTCAGTAGTGTTGTGAGTAGAAATAGTTCATAGCAACAAACTCTCAGTAAAGGAACTACTCCCAGAATATACGGTAATACTCCCAGAATATACGGTATAAGAAGAAATGCTCAACAAAACAAATGGTAAGCATAGAGCTAGATCTAAAACAATATTAACTATATAAAACAATCAAAATAAATAATGTCTAATTTGTGGGAACAAGAAAAAACAAGATAAAACTTAAACATAAGATTAAATAATTTTAATAGTTCCTGGTATTGTTCTGGAAGAAAGCAACAATATTTTATTAAGTTTAGATTTTATTAAATTATATACATAAGTTGAATTTCTAGAGCAATCACTAGCAGAATAGGAAAAGAGTGTATACATATTAAACTTTTCTTATAAAGGGTCAGATAGTAAATATTTTAGGCTTGGGCCAAGAAGCAAAATTAAGGATATTATACAAGTACTGATGCTACAAGAGAGAAAAAAAACTTATGCAATTATTTTATTGACAAATAATTGAGCGTAATTTTTAAGTAACAAGAAAAACAGAATCCTTTTTTTGTGTGTAGGGAATAACACTTCACTTATTTAGAGTCTAAAGTAGTGTATTATATCATCAAATTGATTGCAAATGAAAAATCAATTCAATACAAAAGAAAGCAAGAAAAGAGGAAAAGAAAGGGTCATATAAAATATATAAAATACAAAATAGGTTAGCTGAAGAAATTCCCAATATATCATTAATCAGAATAGATGTAAATGGATTCAACTCCCCTGCTAAGAAACAGAGTTCATCAGACAAGATTTTTAAAAAATCTAGTTTATAGTCCTTGTTTACAAGAGACACACTTAAAATATAGTTGTTATTGCTCTTGTGAATCATGTGTTTTCTATTACATTTTCTAATTGGTTATTGCTGGTGAATAGGAACTCCAGTGATTTTTTTCCATGTTGATCTTGATTACAGCTAGGCTTTCTCAATTTATTTTAAAGGCTAACACAGAGTGACATCAGTAAGATGGCAGAATAGGACTTTCCAGCACTCATCCCCTAGTGGAAACACCGATTTGAACAAGTACTCACACATGAAAATACCTTCACACGAGCTAAGGAAGCCAGGTGAAAGAGTATATCACCTGAGGGTAGCTCAGAAGTAAGAAAAGATGCATTGAAGAGGGATTACATCAAACTAAAATCTTCTGCACAGCAAAGAAAATCAGCAGAGTGAAGAAACAACCTACGGAATGGGAGAAAATATTTGCAAATCATGCAACTGATAAGGGGTTAATATCCAAAATATATAAGGAACTCAAAAAACTCAATAGGAACAAAACAAATAACCCAATTAAAATATGAGCAAAGGATCTGAACAGACATTTTTCAAAAGAAAGTATACAAATGTCACACAGGTTCATGAAAAAAATGCTCAGCATAACTAATCAGTAGGGAAATTCAAATTAAACCCACAATGAGATATCACCTCACACCCGTTAGAATGGCTATTATAAAAATGACAACCTATGTGTTGGTGAGGATGTGGAGAAAGGGAACCATTGTACATTGTTGGTGGGAATATAAATTAGTACAGCCATTATGGAAAACCATACAGAGGGTCCTCAAAAAATTAAAAAGAGAAAGCAATCCCACTACTGGGTATATATCTAAAGGATGTAAAATCAGTATTCAAAGAGATGTCTGCATGCCCATGTTCATTGTAGCATTATTTACAGTATATAGCCTAGATGGAATCAACCTAAGTGTCCATCAACAAATAAATAGATAAAGAAAATGTGAGATACACAAACACACACACACACACACACACACACACAGTGGAATACTATTCAGGCTTTTAAAAGAAGGAAATCCTGTCTTTGGCAACAACATGGATGAAACTGGAAGACATTTTGTTAAGTGAAATAAGACAGGAACAGAAAGATAAATAGCACATGATCTCACTTATATATGGAATCTAAAAAAGTTGAACTCATAAAAGTGGAGAGTAGAACAGTGGTTACCAGAAGTTAAGGGGGAGAGGATCAGGAAGATATTAGTAAAAGGATGCAAAATTTCTACTAGAAGGAATAAATTCAAGCGATCTATTGTATGATGTGGTGACTATAGTTGATAACAATGAATGTATACTTCAAAATTGCTAAGAGAGTAGATTTTAAGTATTCTTTTTAAAATTTCAAAATATTAAGGGGGTACAAATGTTTAAGGTTACATGGGTTGCTTTTGTAATACTTGAATCCCAGCGACAGGTAGGCCCACCACCCAAATAGTATTCATTATACCCATTAGGTAGGTTTTTGCTTCCCGCCCCCAGGTTGATTTCCACTGAGTTTTACTTTCCTCTGTGCACATGTGTGCACATCGGTTAGTTCCAATTTAATAGTGAGTATATGTGGTCTTTGTTTTTCCATTCTTTAGATAATTCATTTAGGAGAATGGTCCCCAGTTCCATCCAGATTGTTGCAAAATGTATTAATTTATCATTTTTTATGGCTGAGTAGTACTCCATGGTATACATATACCACATTTTATTAATCCATTCATGAATTCATGGGCACTTGGGTTGATTCCACATCTTTGAAATTGTGAATTGTGCTACAATAAACATTCAAGTGCAGGTGTCTTTTTGATGAAGTCTTCTTTTCCTTTGGGTAAATACCCAATACTGGGATTGCTGGATCAAATGGTAGGTCTACTTTTAGTTCTTTGAGGAATATCCACACTGTTTTCCATAATGGTTGTACTAATTTACAGTCCCACCAACAGTGTAAAAGCATTTCTTTCTCTCTGCAAACATGCCAACATCTATTGTTTTTGGACTTTTTAATAAAAGCTACCGTAACTGGGGTAAGGTGATATCTAATTGTGGTTTTAATTTGCATTTTCCTGATGATTAATAATGCTGAGCATTTTTTCATATGCTTATTGGTCATTTGTCTTTCTTCTTTTGAGAAGCTTCTGTTCATGTTTTTTGTCCACTTTTTGATAGGGTTGTTTGTTTTGTTCTTGCTGATTTGCTTTAGTTCTTTGTAAATTCTTGATATTAGCCCTTTATTGGATGCGTAGTTTGAGAAAATTTTCTTCCATTCTGTAGGTTGTCTATTTGCTCTGTTGATTGTTCCCTTAGCTGTGCAGAAGCTATTTAGTTGAATCAAATACCATTTATTAATTTTTGTTGTTGCCATGATTGCCATTGGGGTCTTAGTCACTAATTCTTTGCCTAGGCCAATATCTAAAAGAGTTTTTCCTACATTTTCCTCTAGTATTCTCATAGTTACATGCCTTAGATCTAAGTCTTTTATCCATCTTGAATTAATTTTCGTGAGTGGTGAGAGGTAGGAGTCCTGATTCATTCTTCTGCATGGGGCTATCCAATTTTCCCCTAGAACCATTTACTGAATAGGGCTACTTTTCTCCAGTGTACACTGTTGTCTGCTTTGTTGAAGATCAGTTGGTTGTAGGTAGATGGGTTTATATCTGGGTTCTCTGTCCTGTTCCATTGGTCTATGTCTCTATTTTTGTACCAACACCATGCTGTTTTGGTTACTATAGCCTTGTAGTATAGTTTGAAATCTGGTAATGTGATGCCTCTAGAATTGTTCTTTTTCCTTAAGATTGCTTTGGCTATTAGGGCTCTTTTCTGGTTCCAAATGAAGTGTAGAATTATTTTTTCTAGATCTGTGACATATGACATCGGTAATTTGATGGCGATTGCCTTGAATTTGTAAATCACTTTGGGTAGTATGGACATTTTAACAATGTTGATTCTACCTATCCATGAGTATGATATGTTTTTCCATTTGTTTGTATCCTCTGCAATTTCTTTCCTAAGAGTTTCTTAGTTCTCCTTGTAGAGATCTTTGACCTCCTTGGTTAAGTATATTCCTAGGTATTTTATTTTCTTTGTAGCTATTTTGAATGATATTGAGTCTTTGATTTGACTCTCGGCATGACTGTTATTTGTATGTAGAAATGCTACTGGTTTATTTACATTGATTTTGTATCCTGAAACTTTGCTGAGTTTATTTATCAATTCCAGGAGACACTTGGAGGAATCTTTGGGGTTTTCTAGGTACAAGATCATATTGTCAGCAAGGAGCAATAGTTTCACCTCCTCTTTGCCTATTTGGATACCCTTATTTCTTTCTTTTGTCCAATTGCTGTAGCTAGGACTTCCAGCACTGTGTTGAATAGAAATGGTGACAGTGGGCATCCTTGTCTTGGTTAATCTAGCAAGAGGTCTGTCAATTTTGTTTATCTTTTCAAAGAATGAAATTTTTGTTTCATCAATCCTTTTTATTTATTTATTTATTTTTGTTTATTTTCCAATTCATTCAGTTCTGCTCTGAACTTTGTTGTTTCTTTTCTTTTGCTGGCTTTGGGTTTGGTTTGTTCTTCCTTTTCTAGTTCCTTAAGGTGTGACATTAGGTTGTTAATTTGTGGTCTTTCTGTCTCTTTGATGTAGGCATTTAAGGCTATGAATTTTCCTCTGAGGAATGCTTTTGCTATGTCCCACAGATTTTCATAGGTTGTGTTCCCTTTGTCATTCAGTTAAAGAATTTTTTGATTTCCATCTTAATTTTATTCTTGACCCAATAATTGCTCAGTAGCAGGCTGCTTAATTTCCATGACTTTGTGTAGGTTTGAATGTTTTTCTTGTGACTGATTTCTAGTTTCATTCTGCTGCGGTCTGAAAGGTACATGGTATGATTTTGATTTTTTTGAATTTGTTGAGACCTTTTTTGTAGCCTAAGATATAACCAATTTTGGAGAATATCCCATGTGCTGCTGAGGAAAATGTGTATTCTGTAGTTTTGGAGTAGAATGTTCTGTAAAGGTCTGTTAGGCACATTTGATTTGGAGCTTGGTTTAAGCCCACTCTTTCTTTACTTATGTTCTGACTTACTGAGTTCTGACAGTGGGTGTTGTGATTCCTGGCAATTGTGATGGTGCTATTTATTTCTTCACTTAGTTCTAGTAAAATTTGCCTTATGTATCTGGGAGCTCCTGTGTTGGGCACATACATATTTAGGATTGTTATGTCTTCTTGTTGAATTCCTCCCTTTGCCATTATATAATGACCCTTTTTGTCTTTCTTTACCTTTGTTAGCTTAAAGTCAATTTTATCTGATATGAGAATGGCTACACCTGCTCTCTTTTGATTTCCATTTGCATGGAATATTTTTTTCCATCCTTTCATGTTGACTCTGTGTGTGTCCTTGTGGTTTACATGTGTTTCTTAGAGACAGCAGATAGTTGGGTTGTGTTTTTTCATCCATTCAGCCAGCCTATGTCTTTTAAGACGAGCATTCAGTCTGTTAACATTAATTAATAGCATTGATATGTGGGATGTTGGTTTGTTCATCTTGTTGGGTAGTCTCTTCTTGCTTTATTTTAGCTCTTGTTCTATTGTTTTATAAGAGTTGTGAGTTTTGGGGGTTTTTAAGGTGATTTTACACTGGTGGGTATCTGTTGCACTAATTTATGTATAATACTGTTCTGAGCATTTTGTGCAGGGCAGGACTGGTCATGGCAAATTCCATCAGTGTTTGTTTGTCTGGAAAAGATTTAATTTCTCTGTTGATTGTGAAATTTAGTTTTGCAGGATAAAAAATTCTAGGCTGGCAATGGTTCTGTTTAAGTTGATTGAAGATGGGGCCCCAATTCCTTCTGGCTTATAAGGTTCCACTAAGAAGTCTGCAGTTAGTCTGATGGGTTTTCCCTTGTAGGTTATTTGATGCCTTCATCTTGCTGCTTGCAGATTTTTCTCCTTCATTTTGACTTTGGCCAGGTTGACTACTATGTGTCTCAGAGGTAACCTATTTGCTATGAATCTTCCTGGTGTTTGATTCCCATCTTGTATCTGTATGTCTCAATTTCTGGTGATACCAAGGAAGTTTTCCTTAATAATTTCCTCAAATAGGGTTTCCATGCTTTTAACTCTTCTCCCTCAGGAATACCTATAATTCGAATGTTAGTTCACTTCGCATAGTCCCATATCTCTCTCAGATTTTTTGGACTTTGTGAAACTCTTCTCTGCTTCTTTGAATGACTGGGTTATCTTGAGAGCCTTGTCTTTAAGCTCTGAGAATCTTTCTTCTCCTTGGTTTAGCCTGTTGTTAAAGCTTTCTGCTGTGTTTTGAAATTCCCTAAGTGATTCTTTCATTTCTTTAAGTTCTATTATATCCTTTCTTATGTTATTGAGCTCTCTAGTGACTTTTTCATTTTTTTCATTGAGTTCCTGAAATTTTTTTTGGCTTCTTTTTGTTAGTTTTCAACTTTCTCTTCAGTTCCATTCATTTTGTTTGCCATCCATATTCTGAATTCCATTTCTGTCATTTCAGCAATTTCCTTGAGGGAGTCCACTACTGTTGCCCCATTGGGTTCCCTTGGGGGAGTTGAACTATTTTTTTTTCATGCTGTCAGGGTCCTTTTGCTGGTTTCTTCTCATCTGGCTCTACTCTCAGCTCTGGGCCAATAGGATTACAGGGCACCTGTTCTCCTTTGCTGGGGACTCTCTCAAGCCAAGTCCAGGAGTGATAGCTGCTCAGGGCTGGGGAGTCCTGAGTGAAGTGTTGGACCTTGGGGAGGTTCTGCTAGGCCAGAAGTAGTGGTGGGGATTCAGTGGTGGGGTGTAGGGGTCCAGGCACAACTTTGGGGTCTCAGGGGTGGAGTTGCAGTCCCAGTGGGGGCCCTGGAGGCACAGGGGCAGAGCCTCAAACTTGAGCACTGAGAGATTCAGAGCTGGCTTTGGGGAATTTGGGGGCAGAGCCATCCCTATGGGGGGTTGTTCCACCAATGTGGGGACTGCTGATGCCCAGTCACACAGGCTGGGGTTTGGTCTCAGTGGCCCAGGTTCCACGTAGGCAGGTTGGAGCTGCTGGTTGCCTAAGGTTCTCCTCCCACATCTAGGACCCACTGAGGCTATCACTCCGGGCTTCCCAAGTGGTGCCTGTGGCATCTGGATCTTCTCCTCTGTTCAGCTCCCATGCTGGAGAGGAGGTGTGCTTGACCCTTCAGTCATAGGGCATGACACAGGGGAGCATCTGTTCTTTCCCTGACCTGGTGGAAGTGATGTACAGGCTACTGCTGGAAGGCTGGGTCCTGAGTGGACCTGGCTCCATGCGCCAGAGTGATCAGGATGGCATCAGTTGCAGAAACCTGGGATTGGCAGGCCCCAGATCTCTGCTGCATCTTCTCTCCAGTAGAAAGTTCTGCACAGACTCTGAGCAGCACCCCGATCAGCTCAGGGGTCTGCAGTGGAATAGGGAGACCCCTCACAGATCGAGCCACCTGTAACTTTTGTTTCTCTCCTAAAAAGCAGTGCCCCATTGGGTTGCTTCTGTCCTGCTGTCTTCCCCTCTTCCAAGCAGTGTGAATTGTATTGAGACTGCCAGCTTAATCTCTGAGATGGTAGGTGATGTTTGTGAATGAGAATCAGCCATACCCTGTTTGATTGAGTTTCTTGGTGCCATGGGCATGGGCTGGGATCTTCCCTGCCAGGGGACTCACCTGCGTCTGACAGCACAGCTTTCCTGTGGGGGGATGGGTGCTCTCCCAGATCCCTGCTTATCAGACACCCACAGTATTCTCCTGTCAGTTCTGCCCACATGGGCTCCTTTGCATCCTGAGTCCAGCTCCCAAATCTCCCATGTCCCCTAGCAACACACTGGAGTCCTGGGGGCACAGGATCTGGCTTGTGTGTCTGACCCACTGGCATGTGACTCCAGGAAATGTTGGCAGGCAGGGAGCTCCCAGACCAGGTGCTCTGGGTCTACTGCAGGTCCTCAAGGGGAAAGACGTGGGCTCCACTCTGTGGAAACCTTGGACTGGAGGATGTGCGAGCTGGGGAAAGGCAGCTGCATACCAAATTCTTGGCTCAAACTGCTCTCCCAGTTGCAGTAGGCAGGGAAGGGGTAGGGGATATTAAGAGTCTGAATGGAAGAAAGACAGCTCTCTGGCCTCTCAGGTCACTCTCCTTGGAGGGGAACTCCACACGGAATGTCCAAGCTCTGGGGTCACGCTAGTTCTCCCCACAATTCTGTGGTTGTTGCAGTGCTTGGGTTTGTGGGGGTGGAAAAACTTCCAAGTAACTTGGTAGCCTGCTGATCACTGAAGGAGTGTGGGAAGGAGAAAGGGATCCCCCCTTACCCCTTCACTGGGCTCTGAGCCTCTCTGGGTTTGATTCTTGCCAATATTGTTTTTTTCCTTTTTCTTCTTCCTTCTCTGCTTCGCAATTTTCCTCCGTGAGGTCCTCACAAAGCTCTGGTACTTCTTCCTCTGATCTCTACCTGAGCTGTGTTCTTTCTCCCCTCTCCTTTATCTGAAACCCTTCCTTCCCTCTGGGAGGGTCCAGTAAGCAATGTCTGTAGTCAGCCATCTTGCCTCCCCCCCCTTGATTTTAAGTATTCTTTCTATGAAATAATACATATGTGAGGTAATGCATATATTAATTAATTTGATTTAATCATTCCATAATGTATGCATAATTCAAAACATCATGTTGTATACCAGAAATATATATAATTTTTATTTCTCAATAAAAATAAACAAGAATAAGAAAAAAAGCCAGCAAAACCTTAATACCAATGTAATTTTTCATTTATCATGGGCATAAAGATGTTCTCAGAAGCTTATTAAAAATAAAAATTATTAGGTTCAACTCTCAAAGATTCAGTTAAGATGGAGAAAAGGAATTTATATTTTATTAAGTCTCTCTTCCCACCAGACACCCCTAGGCAGTTATGATATATGTGGTTATGTGGGATGAGGACTAAATTTTATGAAACACTGAAAAAGAGTTTGTTATGGAAATGCAAAGGCAATGTATGTTGTTAAATCAACCTCTTTAATTCAATATACCAACAAAATAAAGAAGGAAAACTAACAAATATTAGTTTCAATACCGATAGACATTTAAGAAATTAATAAAATTTAGTGGCACTTAACAATAAAATTAAAGATTTTCTGTGTACTTATCTTTACCATTAAGATCCAGAAACCAGGGAGGCTCACCAAAATTAATCAATTTTATTTTGAGGTTTATTGCATACTGATGAGGTTGGGGAAGTTGGCTCTTGCTTACCCAATTTTAAACCTTACAACAAAGCTACTGTAATTAAAATAGTATGGCACATGTATAGGAATAATTAAGTAGGTGACTGAAACAGAATAAAACATTCAAAAATGGATTAAAAGAATAAATGAGTATCTAATATGTGATCTAGTTAACATCTAAATTCAGAGGGGAGAATTAATGTTATTTAATTAAAAGGTACTAGTAAAATAACAGTCCATCTAGACAAAGAAAAAGTAAGACCCTTACATTATACTATAAAAAATAAATTTCAGACAAATATCTGAATATAAAAAGTAAACCTACAAAAATATTTAAGAGAATGCAAAAAATGTATATATAACCTAAGAGTAGAATCAATCTGATAGAGTCAAGAACATAAAAGCTCTGAAACCATAATGGAAAAGAATAACAGATTTTTTCAAACTTTTTTTAATGAGCTGTTACATATGTGCAAAAAGAGCACAAATCCTAGGCGAATAGCTAAATGAATTAGCACAAGTCAAATACTCCTGTAAATACTACCAGGTCTAGAAATAGACTATATCCAGCTCTCCAGAAATCACCCTTATGCTTCTCAATCCTATCCTCTGCCACTGTCCTGAAGGCAACCATTACCCTGTTTTGTAATAATTCAGTTTTGCCTGTTTTTAAATGTTAGGTAAATGAAATTTTGCATTTACATATCCACACACATACACACATATATATATATTCTTTGGACTCTTCTTTTGCTTTACATGATGTTTGTGAAATTCATCCAGATTTCTGGGTGTAGCTTTAGGTCATTCATTTCTAGAGCTTCACAGTCTTTCATAAATACAACTAAACCATACTATAGGCATTCTGATGAATATTTGAATTGCTTCTAGTTTGGGAGGAATTAAAAATAATGCTGCAAGAACAATTTTGTCCATACATCTTGATGTATACATTTCTAATAGGTATATACTTAGGAGTGCAAATTGGTAGGTTAAAGTGAAAGGGTATGCTTAATTTTAGTAGATACATCCAGTTTTCCAAAGTGAAATACTAATTTATACTTCTATTGACAGTGTATTACAATTTATTTTATGTTACATCCTTGCCAAATTTTGTATTATCAGTCTTTTACATTTTGGCTAAGAATGATAAATTTGACTACATAAAAATTATATATTTCTGTATCAATATAAATGTAAATTGTACTTATTAATAAGAAAATTGTTGGATAAATTATTGTACATCCAAGTTATGGACTAAAATATTGCCAGAAAAAATGATTTCAATCTCTAGATATTGTCCTTAGGGGATATTCATGATATTTTGCTGCCTTAGTCAGTTTTGGCTGCTGCAACAAAGTACTATAGACTGGGTGGCTTGTAAACAACAGAAATTTATTTTTCACAGGTTTAGAGGCTGGAAGTCTGAGATCAGAGTGCCAACACAGTCGGATTCTGGTGAGGGCTCTCTTCTGGGATGCAGACTGCCAACTCTGGTTATATCCTGACATGGTGGAAAAAGACTGAGCTACCTTTCAAGGCCTCTTATTTTAAGGGCACTAATACCATTCATGAGGGCTCCACCCCCATGACCTAATTACCTCCCAAAGGTCTCACCTCCAAATCCTGCTATATTGGAGATTAGGTTTTAACATACAAATTTTGGGAGGACACAAACACTCTGTCCATAACAGTTGCCAAAAGAAGAAAACATGCAGCAGAGTAAAAAAACAAACCAATGCTAAACCATAAACAAACAAATGAACAAAAACTCTCTTGATATTTGTGCATATGTACTTATATGAGCATAGAACATACCAAATATTTAATATTTCTTATCTCAGGGGCTTAGAATATCCACAGTAATTATGATTTATTATAAACGCATATATTACCTTTATAATTAAAAATTCCAACTAAAATATGCAAACAAAAACAAACGCCTGTGACAAAAATAAAGAGTACACCAAGTATGAACAAGGCACAGCCCTGGATTGTGGTTATTTAAAAATGAGTAAGACACAGTTTCCCTTAAAGGCTTATCATCTAGTGGAGGAGATAGCTTGGTAGAGAGACAATTCTTTCATTGAAGATTCCATTATTCCTGAGGGTTTAGGGAAAAAAAGGTCATTTCCTGTTACTTCACACAAACTTTCTATCACAAGATAATTTTGGATTTGTGATTAATCAGTGTCATTTGTCTTTCCTTGGATTACCTTGAGAGAGCCTTCTAAAATGAAAGGAATTTTTTCCTTCTCTTTTTCTTTTTCTTTTTCTTGATCTGATATCTCTGTTTTGCTGATTCCTTTGTTACCTATAACCAGAGAAAATTAAACTTCTTAGTAACTCTCTTAATAAGGTATCATAGAAGGACCAAATCTCTGGGTTAGAGGAAATCTCAAAAGCTATCAAGTTCAACTTCCCATTCATTGATCTCTAAATTTTTTTCTCGTCATCTCTAGAGTGGACATCTGAAGTGGGACTAAACCACTTTGGTGATGGGGAACTCATAGTCTCTGGAGACCGTGCATCCCATTCTCAGTGTGTTGACATGTTGCAGCTTTTATTGAACTGGAATCTCCCTTTTAAAATTTTCACCTAATTAATCCTAATTAAACAGTTTAAGATCACACAGATCAAATCTAACTTTTCCTTCCATATTGAAGCCTTTCTCTTACCATTGTAGTCATTCTATTTTGAAAGTTTACATTTTTCTGGACTTTAGAGGCCTCAAACTGAATGCAATAACTACCAGGTGCATTCCAGTCCCAAATGACCATTTTCTGTATGTCCACAGGCACTTAGATATGGAATTTTTGATCTGTTCAGTAGCATTATAAAGAAAAGGCAGTCAACTCACAATTTTTCTTACCAATAGGCAAGTATGGCCCTAAACATGAGTGTTAGAGGGAAGACTTGCCTCTCTTTTTTATATAGTCCCATCCATTTTTTTTAGGTACTTAGTGCTCTCCTGCTGGGCCCTCCATCAGGAGGAAGACTGAGCTGATGGATTATACCTATATTTTGGTGGATATGGTAAATGATTCATCATCAACTTGGTTTTACAATTTGGCAATTGCCATGTGCTAACTCCTCTGGTAATTGATAGAGGTAGCAAAAATTTTGGAAATTATATAGCTTTACTTCTTTATGAGAAATCACTCTTAATGTTGGCTATCATAAACAATGAGTATTATTAACAGGGAGTCCATTACCTTTGCACAAACTCAATGAAATATCCTTAATTTATAGATAAATTACCTAATTGTTTCACTTCTTTTCTTTATCAAGTATCCTTCTAAAAGTCTACTTTACCCTGTCACCCTCTTCTCCCTTCCCCTCACAGCCTCAAAGCCACAGAAATGAACAACAAAAACAACAACAACAAAGGTATGTATTAATCCAAGATCCCATCAAGTACCTGCCACAGTCTCCAAAAATCCCTTTTCCCTATATCTCTAGATTCCCACTCCCAGTTATTCTTGGGATCCTTTCTGTCTGATGTTCTAATGAAGGTCTTATTTTAACCTCATTTTTACAATTTTTAATTATTTTAATGGAGACCTACTAACTGAATTTACCTCATATATTGTCAACAAATCTTTCATAGTTTAATCTACCAATACTACCAATGAAGACATTTGGCATTCCTCTAACACATAACACTTTTAAAAAAATTCTGTAAACTTTTAATTTATTTTTATTTATTTATTTTGATGATTTTATTTTTTCAAATTTTTAAAATTATTATGGGTACATAATAGGTGTATTAAATATATCTTTATAGGGTACATGTGATGTTTTGATACAGGCATACAATGTGAACTAATCAAATCAGGGTAATTGGGGTATTCATCACCTCAGGCATTTCTCATTTCTCTGTGTTAGGAATATTCCAATTCCACTCTTTTAGTTATTTTAAAGCATACCCTAATTTAATTGTTGATTACAGTCACTTTGTTGTGCTATCAAATATTGTTCATTCTATCTAACTATCTAACTATATTTTTGCACCCATTAACCATCCCCACTATATCCACCCCTCCCCACTACCCTTCCCAGCCTCTGGTAACCATCATTCTACTCTCCATCTCCATGAGATCAATTGTTCTTAATATTTAGCTCCCACATAGGAGTGAGAACATGTGAGATTTGTCTTTTTGTGCTTGGCTTATTTCACTTAACATAACGTTCTCCAGTTCCATCCATGTCATTGCAAATGGCAGGATTTCTTTTTTTGTGGTTATATAATATTCCATTATGTATATGTTCCACAATTTCTTTATCCATTCATCTGTTGATGGACACTTAGGTTTATTCCATATCTTGGCTGTTGTGAATAGTGCTCCAATAAACATAGGGGTGCAGATATCTTTTTGATATACTGATTTCCCCTCCTTTGGATATATATCCAACAATGGGATTGCTCGGTCATATGGTTCTATTTTTAGTTTTTTGAGGAACCTCCATACCATTCTCCATAGTGGTTGCACTAATTTACATTCCCACCAACAGTGTACAAAGGTTCCCCTTTTGTCCACATCCCTGCCAGCATTCACTATTGCCTGTCTTTTTGATAAAAACCATTTTAACTGGGGTGAGACGACATCTCACTGTAGTTTTGATTTGCATTTCTCGGATAACTAATGATGTTGAGAATTTTTTCATATAGCTGTTGGCCATTTGTTTGTCTTCTTTTGAGAAATGTTTATTCAGACCCTTTGTCCATTTTTAATTTAATTATTTGATTTTTTCCTGTTAAGTTACTGAAGCTCCTTATATATTCTAGTTATTAATCCCTTGTCAGATGGGTAGTTTGCAAATATATTCCCCCATTATGTGGGTTGTCTTTTCCCTTTGTTGATTGTTTCCTTTGATGTGCAGAATGCTTTTTTATCATAGCTTGATATGATCCCATTTTTCCAATTTTGCTTTGGTTGCCTGTGCTTTAGGGATATTACTCAAGAAGTCCTTGCCTAGACCAATGTCCTGAAGCATTTCTCCAATGTTTTCTTTTAGTAGTTTCATAGTTTCAGGTCTTAGATTTAAGTCTTTAATCCATTTTGATTTCATTTTTTTATATGGTGAGAGATAAGGGTCTAATTTCATTCTTCTCCATATGGATATCCAGCTTTCCCAGCACCATTTATTGAAGAGAGTATCCTTTCCCCACTATATACTCTTGACACCTTTGTCAAAGATAAGTTCACTATAGATGAGTGGATTTGTTTCTGTGTTCTCTATTCTGTTCCATTGGTCTATGTGTCTGTTTTTACACCAATACCATGCTGTTTTGGTTACTACAGCTCTGTAGTATTAACAAATAACATTCAATCTGCACAACAGATCAAATCTTCCAGATTTGACAGGAAGTTAAGTCAGTATAAGACAAATATTCTATTATCCTACTCAGGTACAATTTCATCATATTTGGAATACAGCTATTCTACTTATTAAGGAAAGTGAAGAGTCACAGGAAATTTCTGGGCAATTCTTTTTAATCTTAAAATACTCACAGTCTTAATTAAATTAAAATAGGAGAAAGTCCTTGGATTTTATTTTAAGTATAAGTTGAACTACTTACTTTTTGATTTTTTAGGGGAAAAAATTTTACTAGCAGAAGACATTTTGGCACCAGTAGAAGATTTCAATTCCAGCTCAGCCTTAGCCCTAGTGATTTCCTCAGTCATTTTAGATTCCTGATATATAGCTTCTTCTTTTGTGATCCAATCTTGAATGGATTTTGCAACAAGTTCCAAATAATTCCTAAACAAAACAAAGAAGAGCAGATGACAATTTAGTTACTATTCAAGTCAATAAATACTTAAGATACAGACTGTTCACATAAACTTTTCAAGAATGAACTGATCCTAAACTGCCCAAGTAACAAATATAGTATTCTTGGATATACCCTAAATGTGCTTTGTACAAAGTAGTCAAACAAATATCCAGTGAGCGTATAGAAAACACCTAACTTCATTCGCAGTTAAAGGCATGTAAATTTAAAAATGAGATCTTTCCATCCAAGTGAAGGATTAACAAGTTTGATAATACCAAGAGTTGATGACAGTTTGAAGAGATAGTCACTCTCACCACTGTCATTTGGACAATAATGTAGTGCAATCTCTTTTTAGGGCAATTTTATAGTACATTACAAATTCTTTTAATTAATCACCAGCTAATTGACTCACTAGATTAACTAAATCATTCTAGCCTTGCTGTGAACCTCACTGGGCTTTTGTATATCCACATCTTAAATGCTATTCCTTAAGCTGCTTGTGCATTTATGCTCATATCAGCAATTAGTTGCTTACTAAGAGTCAGACATATTCATTCTCAAACTTATTCATATTATTTATACTGATTAGTGTAATTATTTTTAAATTAAATGTTATATACATTTATAACATATGAATGTCCAGAAAGAGATGAATGTCCAAAGAGATTTATGTCCAAGGCAAAAAGTTGAATGATTTAGGCTTGATGATGAAAATGGTTATTGTAAAATTATGTGAAAGTAAGGCCTAAAGTTTTGAAAAACTAAAACTGGATTATATACTCAGGTTGCTTCACAGTTTTCTTTAATTCCAGAGCCTTTTAATGAATCTGCATCTCAAATAAAAATCATAACAGTTATAAGTGACTTAAAATGAGGGAACATTACTCATATATACAGGCAAATCAGCATTGAAATGACAGGACAAAATAAAGAATAAGCAGGCAATGATTCAGGAAGTTTGTCACCCATAGGTACTTTCTGAAAGAATTACAAATGTATTACAGTTGCATTAAAACAATCACAGAAAGAAGATAACATTGGATATAAGTAAAAGGGTCAAGAAAAAAAGCAGTGCAATTTGGAATTTTTTAAAATTTCAGAATATTACAGGGATACAAATGCTTTGGTCACATAAATTGCCTTTGCACTGCCCGAGTCAAAGCTACATGCATGCCCATCCCCCAAACAGTGTGCACCACACCCATTAGGTGTGAATTTACCTATCCTCTGCTCCCTCCCCACCTGCCTGATCACCGATGAATGTTACTTCCGTATGTGCACATAACTGCTGATTGATTAGTACCAATTTAATGGTGAGTGTATGTGGTGTTTCTTTTTCCATTCTTGTGATACTTCACTTAGAAGAATGGGCTCCAGTTCCATCCAGGTTAATACAAGAGCTATTAGTTCACCATTTTTTTTTTATGGCTGAGTAGTACTCCATGGTATACATATACCACATTTTATTAATTCACTCATATACTGATGGGCACTTGGGTTATTTTCACATCTTTGCAAGTGTGAATTGTGCTGCTATAAATATTTGAGTGCAGATGTCTATTTTATGGAATGTCTTTTTTTTCCACCTAGTAGTGGAATTGCTGGATCAAATGGTAGTTCTACTTTTAGTTCTTTGAGGTATCTCCATACTGCTTTCCATAGAGGTTGTACGAGTTTGCAGTCCCACCAGGAGTGTATGAGTGTTTGTATCTCTCTGCATCAACGCCAACATTTGCTGTTTTGGGACTTTTTGATAAAAGCCATACTCTCTGGTGTTAAGTGATATCTCATTGTGTTTTTGATACGCATTTCCCTGATGATTAGAGATGTTGAGCATTTTTTCATATGTTTGTTGACCACTAGTCTATCTTCTTTTGAAAAGTTTCTGATCATGTCCTTTGCCTGCTTTTTAATGGGGTTGTTTGATTTTTTTCTTGCTGATTTTCTTGAGTTCTTTATCGATTCCAGTTAGCCCTTTTTTGGATGTATAGCGTGCAAACATTTTCTCCCATTCTGTAGGTTTTCTATTCACTCTTATGATTGTTTCCTTGGCTGTGCAGAAGCTTTTTAATTTGATCAGGTACCATTTATTTATTTTTGTTGTTGCTGTGATTGCTTTTGGGGTCTTCTTCATAAATTCTTTGCCTAGGCCAATGTCTATAAGAGTTTTTCCAACATTTTCTTCTAGAATTCTTATGGTTTCATGCCTTAGGTTTAAGACTGTTATCCATCATGAGTTGATTTTTGTGTGAGGTGAGAGGTGTGGATTGTATTTCAGTCTTTACATGTGGCTATCCAATTTTCCCAGCACCATTTATGGATAGGGACTCTTTTCCCCAGTGTATGTTTTTGTCTACTTTGTCAAAGATCAGATGGCAATATGAGGATGGTTTTATATCTGGGTTCTTTCTTCTGTTCCATTGGTCTATGTCTCTGTTCTTGTGCCAGTACCATGCTGTTTTGGTTACTATAGCCTTGTAGTATAGCTTGAAGTCTGGTAAACTGATGCCTCCCAATTTTCCCTTTCTGCTTAAGGTTGTTTTGGCTATACAGGGTCTTCTCTGGTTCCATACGAAGTGTAGAATTATTTTTTCTAGATCTGTGAAAAATGATGTCGGTATTTTAATAGGGTTTCAATGAATCTGTAGATCACTTTGGGTAGTATAGACATTTTACAATTAAATGTAAATAATTGTGCCACTTATTTGTGATTAAAAACTATTACTTTAAAATAGG
Source organism: Daubentonia madagascariensis (assembly GCA_023783475.1). Lineage (NCBI taxonomy): Eukaryota > Metazoa > Chordata > Mammalia > Primates > Daubentoniidae > Daubentonia > Daubentonia madagascariensis. Next base: position 1,994,626 of record JAKFHU010000913.1, on the reverse strand, counting down.
AAACAACATTTCTAGACGATTTCAAAATGGGAAGTAGGGGGTTTGTTGGAGGTAAGTGAAAGTATGTTAAAATGTAAAAATATTTTTTGTGGAATGATATTAATACTCATAACTCAGATATGATGTGAAAATGTTTAAATATGTGACTTAAAAGGATAATTATAATGTCTAGAAGAATATAAATAGAATTATAACTTTTAAAAAATCACACTCTCAGAACAGAATATTCAATCTAACAAAAGGAAGCAAAGGGATTAATACTAAAATAGAAACATTTTTATAAAATTAAGTGGTAAGAATAAAGTCAAACACATCACCAATAAAAATAAAAGTGTTTGGATTAAATTCTTTAAAATTTAAAATCCTTAAAATTATTATTAAAACCCTTTAAAAGATGGAGGCTATCAGAATAGCTAAAACAAAATGTAATTGGCAGAAAAATAAAAAGTTTGACATATGGTGCTGACAAAAGAACGGCCATGAAGATTCTGGGTCTTCGCCTGATGATTTTTTTTTGAGAAAAAACCCGTGCGTACTATTTTCTTGAGGGACACACGGGCCTCCTCAATCTAGACTTCTTATTACAGGAGAAAAATAATCCCCTTAGTAGTTTAACCACTATAGTCAATTTTCCATTAACATAGCAAAATGCAATTCCTAGCCAACATGTAAAATGATTAGGAAAGTTTTACCAGTAAATTCTTAAATAAAGAGAGATTGCCAGTAATATTAATATCAAACATGGTTAAAAAGCATTAAAGGGAACACAGAAGGACATTTTATCAGACTGATAAAAGTCACCCATTAAGAATGGTGCTTCTAAAAACAGATTCAAAAATAAATTTACACATACACATGCACACACACACTACACATATAGAACTTATAGAAAGGAAAGTAGACGAATCCATATTCATAAATAGAAATGTTAACACATCCCTTCCAGAAACAGACATTTATCATGAGAATACTCTGTTTAATTTTATGCCAATAGACTGGGAAGTCTAGATGTCAAGCATGATTCCCTAGAAAGATAGAAATTACTCAAATTGATTGAAGAATTAGGAAACTTCAATAGAAGATTAATTTTGGAAGAACTGAAAATGTTGTAGACAATCGATTCTTCTTCCCTTCACACTGCCATCTCTTTCCTTGGGCAGTTTTGTCTAGCCCCTAGGAAACCACTAGCTCCAAATGATTCTCCATGTTAAGTGTTATTATGCTTGTCAAAATGGGTAAGTTACTATACTATGTAAACTACTGTGTTTGTGAATAAAGGGTTAGCAATAGAGCCTTGAAAATGACCTTGTAGTCCAACTTCTGACAAAAATGCTTTTTTGAAACTATAAAGTTGAGATAAACATGGAATGTTTTGACTACCTTGTGTCCTTTGAAACCCCAGATCTATGGGCTTACACCTTCAAGAGGCAACCGAGAGTTAGCACGCAGGTTTTCCTGGGAAACTGAGGCTGTGGCTTTTCTGTGTGAAGGGGACCCATGAAGTATCTTGGTGCTCATCTTCAGCAGCCATATACAGCCAACATGGGTGAGGGAAGCAAAGGAAACTATGTACTGGGGCAACTGCCGAGCCTCCTGCTAAGTAAGATGCTGGTCATGCTCTGTTTTCTGCCCTGTATTATTTTATAAAGCTAAGTAAACACAGAATTGGATTAAAGTCTGTTGCATGGTGTGAATCTATATCCATAACCATTCTGGTGCTGGAGCACCAAGTCATTAAAAAAAATGTAATTGCCAATTTATTTCATGAGGCTATCATAACATTGATATATCTCTAAGAGATATATTTTACACATTTGGGAAAATATAAAAATTGCTGAGAAGCCAATTATGGAACACATTTTATAAATAGATTAGTGAGAGATGAAAATGTTATATATATGTGATTTATCTATTTTAATAAGTTATAAAGTCTAGCTAATAAGTCAATATGCTGCTTTTATTATTAATACTCAATTTGTGATAATTCAAAGCAAAGTGCAGCTAAAATTTTTATTAATGAGATGATGAGTGGGAAAAGGCGGAGTTTTCCTTTGATGAAAGTGTGTGTGTGTGTGTGAATATTTAGCCCTAGGATTTGGCTTTTCTTTCTAGGTACACTATAATTTTTGTTTCTAATGTCAATTGTATCTTTTCCTTTTTAAACATTACATTTTCTAATAATTTCTTGTGGTGCACAAAAATGCAAATAAAAATATGATTTCAAGGTAATTTTCCCCATTATTTCATCATTATTCTGTAGATTGCTTTGGGATTTTCCTGTGTAAATAATCATCTCAACTGTCAATTAATACACTTTCATCTCTTCAATGCTTACACATTAAAGTTATGTTTATTAAATTGTTGTGCTGGTTTAGACTTTCATTGAATGTTGCTTAGAATAGGTGATAGTGGTCATCTCTGTCTTGTTTCTATTAATAATTTTATACAACACGCTTCCAACATTTCCCATTAAGAATGATGTTTACCTCTTACCAGCATGGGGATTTCTAAAGCCCTTACTTCAGGAAGAAAAGGAATAAAATGACTTTATTTTTATTAATGAGATGAGGAGTGGGAAAAGGCAGAGTTTTCCTTTGATGAAAGTGTGTGTGTGTGTGCATATTTAGCCCTAGGATTTGGCTTTTCTTTCTAGGTACGACTTTATAACTTTATTCTTGATATGACTTTATTCTTGATAATAGTAATTAAGCCTTCTTTTTTGTGATTAGCTTTGTATAAAAGATTTATCAACTTACACAAACATTGCCTGCAAAAACAAATAAACTGTCAAAATTTTGAGGTAAAACAATGTCCATAAGAGTTTTTCCAGCGTTTTCTTCGAGAATTCTTATGGTTTCATGTCTTAGGTTTAGATCTGTTATCCATTGTGAGTTGATTTTTGTGAGAGGTGAGAGGTGTGGGTCCAGTTTCAGTCTTCTACATATGGCCATCCAGTTTTCCCAGCACCATTTGTTGAATAGGGAGTCTTTTCCCCAGTGTACGTTTTTTTGGAATTTGTCAAAGATCAGGTGACTGTATGAGGGTGGTTTTATATTTGGGTTCTCGGTCCTGTTCCATTGGTCTACGTGTCTGTTCTTGTGCCAATACCATGCAGTTTTGGTTACTATAGCCTTGTAGTATAGTTTGAAGTCTGGAAGATAGATGCCTCCCAATTTGTTCTTTTTGCTTAAGATTGCTTTGGCTAGACGGGGTCTTCTCTGGTTCCACACGAAGCGTAGAATTATTTTTTCTAGATCAGCAAAAAATGATGTTGGTATTTTGATAGGGACTGCATTGATTCTGTAAATCACTTTAGGTAGCAAAGCCATTTTTACTATGTTGACTCTGCCTATCCAAGAGCATGGTAGGGTTTTCCATCTATTTACCTCCTCTGCTATTTCTTTTCTCAGTGTTTCATAATTCTCTCTATATAGGTCTTTGACCTCCTTAGTTAGATATGTTCCTAAATATTTAATTTTCTTTGGTGCTATTGTGAAAGGTATTGCATCTTTAATTTGTTTCTCAGCTTGATTGTTATTAGCATATATGAAGGCTATGGATTTGTGTGTATTAATTTTGTATCCTGAGACTTTGCTGAATTCATTTATCAATTCCAGTAATCTCTTGGTTGAATCTTTGGGGTTTTCTATGTATAATACCATATCGTCTGTGAATAGTGAAAGTTTGACATTGGCCTAGGCAAAGAATTTATGAAGAAAACCCCCAAAGCAATCACAGCAGCAACCAAAATAAATACCTGGGACCTGATCAAATTAAAAAGCTTCTGCACAGCCAAGGAAACTATCACTAGAGTGAACAGACAACCTACAGAATGGGAGAAAATATTTGCATGCTACACCTCTGATAAAGGGCTGATAACCAGAATCTATACAGAACTTAGGAAAATCAACAAGAAAAAATCAAACAACCCTATTAAAAAATGGGCAAAGGACATGAACAGAAACTTTTCCAAAGAAGACAGAATAATGGCTAGCAAACATATAAAAAAGTGCTCAACGTCTCTAATCATCAGGGAAATGCAAATCAAAACCACAATGAGATATCACTTAACTCCAGTGAGATTGGCTCATACCAAAAAGTCCCCAAACAACAAATGTTGGCGGGGATGTGGACAGATAGGAACACTCATACACTGCTGGTGGGACTGCAAATTAGTACAACCTCTATGGAAAAGAATATGGAGATACCTCAAAGAATTAAAAGTAGAATTACCATTTGACCCAGCAATCCCACTACTGGGTATTTACTCAAAGGAAAAAAAGACATTTTATAATAAAGACATCTGCTCGCGAACGTTTATAGCAGCACAATTCACAATCGCAAAGTTATGGAAACAACCCAGGTGCCCGTGAATACACGAGTGGATTAATAAAATGTGGTATATGTATACCATGGAGTATTACTCAGCAATAAGGAACAATAGTGAATTAACACATCTGGTATTATCCTGGTTGGAGCTAGAACCCATTCTTCAAAGCGAAGTGTCACAGGAATGGAAAAACAAGCACCACTGGTACTCACCATCAAACTGGTACTAACTGATGAACACTTACATCACACAGGGCAACAATATTCATCAGGGGGCGGGAAGGAGGGAGCGGGATGGAGGGGCTGGGAAAAACTCTCACTGAATGGATGTGGGGAGCACAGTTTGGGAGATGACCACGATTGTAGCTCTGACACGGGCAGTGCATGGGCAATATATATAACCAAAGTGTTGTACCCCCATAATATTCTCAAATAAAAAAATAAATTAAAAAAAATAAAAAAAAAATCTTGAGGTAAAACATTAGGACAGAAATGAAGATTTATACTACAGTCACATAATTGTGGAATGGGGATATATGAAATTAAAGAATTCTATTGTGCTTGTATTATTTGGGTAGAAGGTAAAGGCACTGGCTTGTTAATTTAAAAATGCATAACACTTTATTTTTGGTTTTGTTGCTGTGCTCTTAGTCTCAAATCCATGAAATCATTGCCAAGACCGATGTAAAGGTTTTATGTTTAAGTCTTTACTCCATTTTGATTTGATTTTTGTGTTTGATCTAAGATAGAAATCCGATTTCTTTTGTTTTTCAATTGACAAATAAAAATTATATATATTCATCACGTACAACATGTTTTGAAATATGTATACATTGTGGAATAGCTAAATTGAGCTAATTAACATATGCATTATCTTATATATAATTTTTGTGGTGAAAACACTTAAAACTAGAAATCCAATTTCATTCTTTTGCAGGTGGATGTTCAGTTTTCTGACTACCATGTGTTGAAGAGACTATCCTTTTTCCCATTTTATGTTCTTGGCACCCCTGCTGAAGATCAGTTGGCCATATATATGGGGACTTATTTCTGAGCTCTTTATTCTGTTCCATTGGTCTATATGTCTCTTTATGCCAGTACCATACTATTTTAATTACTGTAGCTTTGTTCTATATTTTGAAATCATGAAATGTGAGGCCTCTAGCTTTGTTCTTCTTTCTCAAGGTTGCTTTTGCTATTAGAGATCTTTTGTGGTTTCACACAAATTTTGGGATTGTCTTTCTATTATGTGAAAAATGATATTGGAATTATGGGATTGAATGGAACCTGTGGAACACTTTGGGTAGTATGGACATTTTATTATTAATTCTTCCAATTCATGAATGAGCAATATCTTTACATTTATATGTGGCTTCTTTAATTTCTCCCATCAATGTTTTGTAGTTTTCAGTGTACTGACCTTTCACCTCTTTGGTTAAGTTTATTTTTAATTATTTTATTCTTATTAATGGTATTGGAAATGTGTTTGTTTTTTTATATTCTGTATATTCCTTTTTGGATAGTTCTTTGCTAGTATATAGAAACACAACTAATTTTTGTACATTGATTTATATCCTGCCAGATCACTGAATTCATTTATTAGTTCTAACAGTTTTTTGGTGGGGTCTTTAGTGTTTTCTGTATATAAGATCATGTCATCTGAAAACATAAAAAATATTACTTCCTTCTCTCTGGTTTGGGTGCCTTTTATATCTTCCTTTTGCTTAACTACTCTGGCTAGGACTTCTAGTACTATGTTGCATAGAAGTGGTAAGAGTGGGCATCTTTGTCCTGTTCCTGATCTTAGAGGAAAAGCTTTCAGCCTTTCATCATTGAATATATTAGCAGCTCTGGGCTTGTCATAGATGGACTTTATTATGTTGAGGTACATTTCTTCTATACCTAATTTGTTGAGAGTTATTTTTATCATGAAAGGATATTGAATTTTGTCATATTCTTTTTCTGCATCTATTGTAATGATCATATGATTTTTATCCTTCATTCTGTAATACGGTGTATCACATTGATTGATTTTTATGTGTGGAACCATCCTTGCATCCTGGGGATAAATCCCAATTGATCATGTTGAATGATCCTTTTAACGTGCTGTTGAGTTCAGTTTGCTAGTATTTTCTTGATGACTTTGGTGTGTCTGGTCACCAGGGATAATGGCCTGCCATTTTCTTGTAGTGTCCTTGTCTGGCTTTGGTATTAGGACAATGCTGGCCTCATAAAATGAATTTGGAAGTATTCCCTCCTCTTCAGTTTTCTGGAAGATTTTGAGAAGGACTGGTGTTACTTCTTTAAATGTTTGTTAAAATTCACCTCACCATTGATCATGGTCTTTCTTTGTTGAGAGGCTTTTTAAAAAATTATTATTATTATTGATTTAATCTCCTTAGTTGTTATTGGTCCGTTCAGATTTTCTATTTATTCATGTTTCAGTCTTGGTGGGTTGTATGTTTCTAGGAATCTATTCACTTCTCCTAGGTTATTCAATTTGTTGGTGTATAAATGTTCACAGTAGTCTCTTATGATCTTTTCTATTTCTGTGGTGTCAGTTGTAATGTTTTATTTTGCATTTATAATTTTATTTATTTAAATCTTTTTTTCCTAGTCTAGCTAAAGGTTTGTCAATTTTATCTTTTAAAAAAACCTACTCTTAGTTTCATTTATCTTTTCTACTGTTTTTCTAGTCTCTCTTTCATTTATTTCTGCTCTAGTCTTTATTGTTTCCTTCCTTCTCCTGACTGGACTTAGTTTGTTCTTCTTTTTCAAGTTCCTCGAGGTATGAAACTAGGATGCTTATTTGAGATTTTCTTTTTCTTAATACAGGTGTTTATTGCTATAAACTTTCCTCTTAGAACTGCTTTTGCTCCATCCCACAAGATTTTATATGTTGTCCTTTTACTTTTGTCTCAAGATATTTTTTCATTTCTCTTTTGATTTCTTCTTTGGACCACTGGTTGCTCAGGAATGTGTTTTAATTTCCATATATTTGTGAACTCCCCAATTTTTCTCCTGTTATTGATATCTAGTTTTATACCATGGTGGCAGAAAAAGATGCTTGATATTATTTCAGTCTTCTTGAACTTTTTAAGACTTGTTTCATAGTCTAACATATGATCTATGCTGAAAAATTTTCTGTGTACACTTGAGAAAAATGTGTATTCTTTTTTAAAAAATATACATTTTTATTTTTAATTATTATGAATATATAATAGTTGTATATCTTTATAGGGTACATGTGATGTTTTGGTATAAGCAGAGGGGAGTGGGGAGAAGCCAATGGGCAAAAACCTACCTAACAGGTACAGTGAACACTATCTGGGTAAGGGGCACACTTTTAATGCTGACTCAAGTAGTACAAAAGTGAGCCATGTAACCAAAAACATTTGTATCCCCATAATACTTTGAAATAAAGAAATCCCAATAAGTTAGAGAAAAATGTGTATTCTTCTGCTGTTGGATGGAATGTTCTGTATATATCTGTCAGGTCCATTTGGTTTATAGTGTTGTTTTAGTATGTTTCTCTATTGATTTTCTACCTGAATGATCTATTCAACATTGAAAATGACTTCTCCTAATATTATTGTATTGCTGTCCGGTTGTCTTTTCAGTTCTGTCAATATTTGCTTTACATATTTAGGTTTCTGATGTATATATTTATAACTGTTATATCTCCTTGAGGCAATGACCCCTTTATCATTTTACAATATCTTTTTTTGTCTCTTGTGACAGTTTTTGACTTAAAGTCTATTTTATCTGATATAAGCTTAGATACCCCTGCTCTCTTTTGCTTGGAATATCTTTTTCCATCCCTTCACTTTCAGCTTATTTGTGCCCTTAAATCTAAAGTGAGTCTCTTGCAGGTAGCATATAGTTGGATTTTGTTTTAGTATCTATTCATCCACTGTATGTTTTTGATTGGAGAATTTAATCCATTTACATTTAATTATTGATAGGTAAGGACTTATTAAATACTATTGCCATTTTGTTCATTGTTTTCTGTTTTGTAGTTACTTTGTTCCTTTGTTCCTCTCTTTCTCTCTTCCTTTGTGATTTGATGAATTTGCAGTATCATGATTTGATTCTCTTCTCTTTATCTTCTATATATCTTTTAAAGGTTTTTGCTTTGTGGTTACCATGAGGCTTACACAAAACATCTTATAATAGTGTATTTTAAGCTGATAAAAATGTAACTTTGATTGCATACAAAACTATACATTTTTAAGTTTCTTTTTTTCTTTTTTTTTCATTCTTAGAAACAGAATATTGCTATGTTGCCTAGGTTGGACTTGACTCAATCTCCTGGGCTCAAGTGATCCTTTTCCCTCAGCCTCCTGAATAGCTGATACTCTCCCCTCTGCACATTTTATGTTACTGATGTAACTATTTACATATTTTAATAATATGTATCCATTAATAAATTATCATGACTATAGTTATTTTTAATACATTCATCTTTTAACTTTTATTCTAGTGTTAAATGTGACTTACATACCATTACAGTATTACAGTATTCTGAATTTGACTATATACTTACTTTTACCTGTAAGTTTTATACTTTTGTATGTTTTTATGTTGCTATTTAGTGTTTCCATTTCAACTTGAAGAACTCCTTTTAGCATTTCTTGTAGGGCAGGTCTAGTGGTGATGAACTCCCTCAGCTTTTGTTCATCTGGGAAAGTGTCTCTTCTTCATTTCTGAAGGATATCTTTGCTGGGTAGAGTATTCTCAGTTGGCAGTTTTTTCATTCAGTACTTTGAACATGTCATCCACTCTTTCCTGACCTGCAAAGTTTCTGCTAAGAATTCTGTTAATAGTCCCATGGGAGTTTCCTTGTATGTGACAAGTTACTTTTCTCTGCTACTTTCAAAATTCTGTTTGTCTTTAACTTTTGAGAAAGTTGTTTTAATTTGCCTTGTGAAGATCTCTTGATGGTCAGCCTATTTGGGGTTCTTTGGGCATCATGGATCTGGATGTTCATTTCCCTCTCCAGATTTGAGAAGTTTTTTGTCATTATTTCTTAAAATAAGCTTTCTTGTCCTCTTTCTCTGCTCCTCCTGGAATCCCATAATGCATTTATTGTTTCACTTAATGGTGTCCCATAAGTCATGCAGGCTTTTTTCACTCTTTTTTGTTTTTTTTTCTTTTTGTTCCTCTGACTGTATAATTTCAAATGATCTGTATTCAAGATCTTTTCACTGATCCTTTCTTCTGTTTGATTAGTCTGCTATTGTAGTCTATATTAAATTTTTCAGTTCAATCATTGTACTCTTCAGTTCCAGAATTTGTTGGTCCTTTTTTTTTTTTTTTAAATATAAAAGTTTAATTGTATAAAATCAGATAGTTCAGGAATCATGATTTAATATAAGACTAACAGAACCCAATTATTTTCAAATAGCCATGTGGTAAGGAATGTGGTTTCCAGGACAAGGACCCTGACACTCCAAGACTATTGCCTTCTCAATAACTTTCACTCTACAAATATAGTTATCTCCTATATTGTTGATTTCTCCCTCTCTACTGGAGAATTCTTCTCAACTTATGTATATACTATAATACATCACCTTTCACCTTACCAAAAAGATAATTTCACCTTCTGTGCAAGCTACTACACCATTTCTCTGCTCCTTTTCATTTTAAAACTTCTTAAAATAATTGTCTATATACATTGTCTAACTTACTTTTCATTTCCTTCTCAACCTTCTATGCTTTCTCCCCTTTTCTCCACTCACATTGCTCTTGTCACAGTCACTGGTGGCCAAATCCAGTGGTCAGTTATATGTTTTCGTCTTGTGTTGGTCCTTTTTTATGGTTTCTACCTCTTTGTTGAACTTATTTTGTTCATGCATTGTGTTCCTGATTTTACTTAGCTGTCTATGTATGTTCTCTTGTAGCTCATTGAGCTTCAAGACAATTATACTGAATTCTTTGTCAGACAATTCACAGATCTTCATTTCTTTGTGTTAACCATTGCATTTTTTTTTTCATTACTTTGGTCATGTTTATATTTTCTTGATTCTTAATGTTCCTTGAAGTCTTCTGTTGCTGTCTTTGCAATTTAAGAAGCAGTCCCCTCCTCAAGTTTTTACTCGTTTGATTTGGGAGAGAAAGACCTTTATCAAATAGCCTAGCTAGAGATTTTGGGGGTCTCTCAGACCTTTTCTACGGATATGCCTGACTTACTCTGTTTGTTCCCTCTTTATTGGAGAGGAAAAATTTTAGGATTATGTACCTTCTCTCAATCCCACAAAGTTAGGCCAGATGTTGACAGCTTAATGTTTATTCTTCCCAGAGTAGTGCCTTGAAGTGTTTGATATGTGCCTTCTCCCAATCTCACAAAGTTGAGCTGGCTGCTGAAATCCATGTGCTGTCTGCAGGGGTTTGCACACGCCATCTGTGGAAGCTTACACTTGCTGTCTGTGGAGGGTTTCTCATGCCTTCTGTGGGAATGCACACATGCCATTTATGGATGCTCACATGCAACTTCTTGATGGAGTCCATGAGCCAGTTAGTAGGTTCTGCGGCTTGTTTTTAAGATCTGCATGGTGGTTGCTATGAGCGCTACCTATTTTCCCTATTCCTAGGTTCCCTCAGATTATTCAGCCATGATGATCCCCTCAGTTATCTGGGTAGGGCAAGGTTGAAGTGAGACTTTTGGGCAATATCCTATGGGGTTGAAAAGGCTGGGTACTCACTCCACTCTCATTTTTCCCCTTTGGGAGAAATTGTGGGCCAAAGAGGTTTCTCTTGGCACTGAGATAATGTGGGAAAAGTGAAACTGGTCTTCTTATCCTCTTCAGTATGTCTATTTTTGGAGTTTTTGATTGAGTGGGGTGCTGGGATCTCTACATTGGACTCCCATGTTTCCAGAGAGGTATTCTTGTGGATAGTTGCCAAATTGTTATTTCTGTGGGGGTATGAGCATGGCATATTTCATTTAGACATCTTGCTGCTATAACATTCCTTGTATTTTCTATTTCTGTAAAAAATTCCATTGGGATTTTGATAGGATTGCATTGAATCCATATGTTGCTTTGGATATTATGGACATTTAAAAATACTAATTCATGGGCAAAGCACCTAAATAGACATTTCTCCAAAGAAGACATACAAATGGCCACCAGGTATATGAAAAGGTGCTCAACATCACTAATCATCAGGGAAATGCAAATCAACACCACAATAAGATATCATCCCATACCTGTTGGGATGGCTATTATAAATAAAAATAAGATAAAATAAAATATATCAAGGATTGGTAAGGATGTGAAGAAATTGGAACCCTTATTACACTGTTGGTGGGAATGTAGAATGATGTAGGTACTATAGAAAATAGTATGGGAGTTACTAAAAATAGAACAACCATAGGGTCCATCAATCCCACTTCTGGGTATTTATCCAAAAGAATTGAAATCAGCATTTTGAAGAATTCTGCACCCCCATGTTCACTGCAACATTTTCACAATAGCCCAAATATGGAAACAACACAAGGGTCTATGGATGAATAAATATAATGTGGTATATACACATGAGGGAATATTATTCAGCCTTAAAAAAGAAGGAAATCCTGCCATTTGTGGCAATATGTATAAACCCAGAGGACATTATGCTGACGGAAATAAGTCAGTCACTGAGAACAAATACTGCATGATTCCACTTACATGAGGTATCTAAAATAGTCAAATTTATAGAAGCAGAGAATAGAATGGTGGTTTCCAGTGGCTGAGAGGAAGGAAATGGGAAATTGTTTCTGAACAGGTATAAAGTTTCTGTTATGCAAGATGAGTAAGATCTAGAGATTATTAGCTATGGTTAATAATATGATATTGTTCACTTTAAGATATGCTAAGGATAGATCTCATGTCCAGTATTCTTAAAAACAACACCACAAGTGAACAAAAGGACATTTTTTAAGGTAATGGGTTTATTTAGTACCTTGTTTGTGGTGATGGTATCACAGGTTCATGTATACATCCAACCTCTCAAAATGTGTACATGAAATGTGTACAATTTTATGTATGTCAATTATACCTCAATAAAGCTAAAAATGTATATCACAATTTCTAAAGAATGAATTTAAAGATGTAGCATCTAACTGTTACGCTAGTAGAAATAAAGTGGAATTAAAAAATAAAGAAAGAAAAAACAGAACAAATAAAATGACAAAATTAGATGGTTGAAATTAATTCAAATATATGAACTAGTTTCTCAACTAAGAGGCAAATATTGACAGACTAGATTTAAAAAAATCCAGCCATACACATTTTACAAGACACAAATGGGTGGAAAAAGATATATAAGATACAATATTAAAGAAAAAGTTTTGTATATTTTATCAATATCAGACAAAATATATGAGATAAAATCTGTGTAGATATATAAATATCAAACATAATAACATTGATATCAGACAAAATAAACTTGAAAGCAAAAAGCAGTCCTAGAAATAAAGAGGACTTTGAATAATGATAAAAGATTCATCAGGAAGATATAACAAATCTAATATTGTATTTGTTTAATAATATAACTTCAACATGCATAAAACCAAAAATTGATAAAATTATAAGGAGAAATTGATAAATTCACCATAACATTGTGAGTTTTTTTAAAAAGTTTTTTCTCATTAATTGATTGACCAAGTTTTAAAAAAATCCAAAAGAATGTGGAAGATTTAAAAAGTCTAATCCTGCAATCAAAAATTGGAAAATACACCTTCTTCACATGCAAACTTGGAGCATTTATAAAAGTTGACTACATATTAAACAACAAAGCAGGTATCAACAAATTTCATAGTCTCAGTACTCTTAGAACATGTTGTCTGGTCTGACCACTATATTTTGAAACTGTAAACTGTAACAAAAATTTAACACATAGTCAAGTGTTTAAAATTAAAACACATTTCTATGTAATCCATGGGTCAAGTAAGAAAGGATAATGGAAGTTAGAAATGAAAGTTAATGAAAATACTAACAGTCAGATACTTTGGAGTGTTGCTGAGGTGGTATTTAGGGAGAGGTTTTACCTTAAATGCTTATAAGGTAAAAGACAAACAAACAAAAAGCAACAATTCAAAATCATGAGATAAGCTTCTATTAATAATTTAAGAAGCTAAAGAACATCAGAATAATCTAAGGAAATTAAATAAAGGAAATAAAAAAGATGAGAGCAAAATTAAATGAGATAAAAGAGGGAGAAAGAATCATAAAGCAAGAGTGATTTCTTAAAAACCTTAATCAAACTGGCAAACCTTTGGCAGGATTGATCCAGAAACATATAAAGAAATCACAAATTAAAAATATTAGGAACCAAAAAGTGTACAGATAGACATAACACAGATTTAAAAAGTAAGAGAATATTGTAATCAACTTTATACTTACTTTGAAAACAGGTGAAATGGTCAAATTCCTGGAAAAATATAAATTATAAACCTAATTCAAAACTAAATAGAAAACCCGAAGAGTCTAATTACCATGACAGAAGTTGAATCAGTAATTAAACATCTTTTCTGGTCCAGATGTTTTTATATGCAAGTTCTACCAAACATCAAAAGAACATATATCTTAATTTTCCACAAACTATTAATGTTTCAGAAATTAAAAAAATAGACTTAAAAAGGGAGACCATTCTCTAGATAATTTATGAGGCTAATATAATCTCAATACCAAAACCAGACAAGAACATTTAAAGAAGGGTAAATTACAGCTAAATCTTGCCCATGAACATAGATGCAATATTTTAAACAATGTATTACAAAGCAAATTCAGCAATTTATAAAGAAGATAGCATATAGACACATTTGGCTTACCACAGGAATGCAAGTTTGGTTCAATACTAGAATATCTATTAATATTAATTAAATTTAGTACTTTCACAGATTAAAGAAAAAAATGTGAACACCTAAATTGATACAGAACAATCATTTGATATGACTTAATAATCATGTATGATTAAGAACTAATAGCACACTAGTAACAGTTTTTTAACTTAAGGAATATTTACAGAAATCCTAGAGCAAAAAACATACTTAATTTTTAAATACTCAAAACATTTCCTTTAAAATCTGGAACAAGACAAGGATGTTCTCTCAAAATTATACTGAAGGTCCTAGTCAACAATTAAGACCAGAAAAGAAATAAAAGTGTAAGTATTGGTAATGCAAAAGAAAACAAAGAGAAACATGGATTAATAGTTCAAGATAGTATTATATATTGGCACACCTACTATATTGCTTAATTTAAAAATTCATTTTATGACTTTAAAATGTGTTTGTATGTGCCCACACATACAAATACAAATAAAAGCAAATAATATGTTCCCCTAATTATTCTGTAAGTCCATTCTATATATCTTTCTGTATCCCTTAGGCCTAAAATAATGCTAAATAAATAATAAATATCATATATACATTAACCAGTATTGAAATAATAATGAAATGCCCTTGTTACTAATGACAGAGAGCAAAGTTCTAAGAGAGCAAAGAAATAACTAAGGAGCTGAGAAGAAAAAAAATCCCTGATTGCTAGAGTTCTCAGCTTGCTGGAAACCTAACTGCTGTGTTGGTATGTCACTCAGTTGCCCTACTTTGGATCTTCTCTAGATCAAGTGGAGTTACCCAAAACCAGTATGGAGAATGTCATGTTTTGTGGTTCCTACTTGATATCTTTCAGAGGCAGTTTTATTGGAGTCAAAATGAATCAAATGTAATTTAATAACATCCCTACTAGGCTTCATGAAGGTAAGAATGATGTCTGTCTTCTTTAGTAGTATAGCTTTAATGCCTATCACAGTGCCTGGCACATGCAGACATTCAATTTAGTGAGCTGAATTTAATCTGCAGTACTGCACAAATGTTTTCATTGAGTCGAACCACCTAGCTTAGGCTAAAGAACTAAAAACTGAAATAACTAAGTAACTAGATATAAGCTAACTAAACTCAACTAACTATCCAATTAACTAAACTATCTAAGCTGGTTACCTGAATCCAACATTGGAGTGAAGAGCAGTATTCCAGTATTCGCAATGCTGACGTTGTATATTCATCGGATTATGAAAGACTAAAAGTAAAGAGTTGTCTTGGGTATGGTAATAAGAATCAACACACCTATATTGCTGATGGGCTTCTTGAAGAACCTGAAAATCAAAACAATGGCATTTCAGTGTCTTTTTTTCCCAAGAGAAGGGTCTCCTGCTAGGTCATTTCTTTGCCTCCTTTTTCTTCCTCCAAGTTGTTAGTCAAGTTGAAATTCCCAGAGGATTCTTTCCTAACTGCTAGAAGGTGAGAGCATAAATCGTAGATAGTTTTAGGGGCATTTCAGTGAATCTTATAGAAAAACAAATTCTAGACTTCAGGCATAGAGGCATTTGCTACAAGTGTTTCTCATTAAGGTTGGTAGATAATAATTAAGTTTAGCAGTTATTTATCCAGCATTTTCCATGCCTTCATATAGATCATCTCATTTTCTCACCATTAAAAACCCCAGATAAATAGGTGCTATGGACTAAATTGTGTCCTCCCTCCCAATTTATATGTTGAGTCTTAACCCCCAGTGTGATGGTATTTGGAGACGGAGTTTTTGGGAGGTAATTACATTTAAAAGAGGCCATGAGGGTAGGGCCCTTATGATAGGATTAGTGCCCTTATGAGAAGAGGCACCAGAGACCTTGTTCCCCTCCTCTTCCTTTCTTTCCTCCTTCTCCTCCCCCTCTCCCACTCCCTCTCTCTGCCATGTGAGAAGGCACAGTGTGAAGGCACAAGCCTGGAAGAGAGTCCTCACCAGAACCCAACCATGCTGGCACCCAGACCTTGGACTTCCAGTCTCCAGAACAGTGAGAAAATAAATTTCTGTTGTTTAAGCCACTCAGTCTGTGGTATTTTGTTATGGCAGCCTGAGCAGACTAAAACAATAGGTATGATTAATTTTCCTACAATAAGCTCTCATTTTTTCAGCATAAACTTGGGCTAAGAGAGGATAAGAATCAAGAACACAGAATTCATGTGTTCTGGTGCCAGGGCTCATATCAGTCTTTCAACTCTAAATTTTGTACTCCACAGGGTGCTTTCCACTATACCATGCTGCATTATAGTGAAATGAGGTGAACAGTCTTTCGGACACATATTGTTTCTACTTGCCCCAACTCTGGTCCTTTCTAAAACATACCACCCTCAGCATGCACTGCAATGGCAGCCACCAATAGAGGGGCATAGTGGGCAGCTGCTTATCCTGCTTACTTTTCACTACCAATCAACAACAAGGAAATTGTCCATAGGAAAATAAATTAGACAGCTGTGGGCTTTTGTTTTTGCTTCCAATATCAATCTGATGTAGACAGCTTTTGGTTCTCTACTGTTTGGATAATATGAAGGCATAGAATTTCATATTATATCAGGAAAAGACTGCTTTAGTTTTGCTTTCAATTCTATACTGGTTGCATAACCAAAACAATACATTTATTTCCCCAATCTACCCCCTGTATGAGTGTCTTTACACAGTGGCACTTAAACTTTTACATCTGTTCCCTGAGAGCCAATACGAGAAACACACACGTGGTGACTATCTCTGCATAAAAAAATGCTATGTAGGGTACTATCCATTACTTAGTGACCTTTTTTGAAAGGCAAATTCCTCTCAGACTATAAACTCAGAAAACAAATACATTTATTTATGATGAACATATATCCTTCCTTCCATTAGATAATAAGAGCTCCGCAATCTGTGTTTTCATATTTGCTTTGGGTGCTAGGAAATACAGCACTAAGTTTCTCAGAGCTATAGCTGCTCTCAATCAATGTTTGAAAAGTTTTCATATCATATCTTCTTTTCTTCTAATTGGCTTTTGTCCTTTATTCCATATTAATATTGTTGGTTTGATTAATTATTTAGTTAAGTATTTCATTAAAAATGAATATCTATTATGTGCTAGGTACTGTACATGTACCTGGAAAACAAAAATGAATAAGATAGATAAGATTTTCCTCTAAAATATGACGAAGATTTTTCTGGGACCAAAGGTGTGTGACTTTATAGATCATTATGGAGTTCAGAGAGGTGTGTCTAAGAAGATGAAATTGATGGAATATCTGATATGTACAGGGTGGACTGGAGTAGAGAAAGAGTGGAGGCAGGTGCCGATGAGGAGGATATTGCAGTGGAATGAGAGGATGGTAGTGAGATGAAAGTAGCGGCAGCTGTGATGGAGAAGAGCGTGAAGATGTATTTGGGGATGTACCCCTTAAACACTGACGATGGACCAGACATGGGGACAAAGGAAAGGCTGGAATAAAAGATGACTCAGGCTTTTTGCTAGAGCAATTGAATGATGGTGACATTTTCTGAGATGGACAAGGTGAAAAATACACTTAGGTGGGAAAATTATGAGCTTCACGTGAAACACTCAATTTGATATGCCTATCAGAAATTCAGGTGGAATTTGAAATTAGGTATTCTAATGTGGATCTCTAGAGAGAGGTAATTTGAAAGATAAAAATTTAGGCATTGTCATCATTAGGTAGTATATAATAGATGAGATCATCAAAAGAGAGTATTTATAGAGGAGAGAAGATGCTCCAGGGCTTCCTGGGGCTCCAGAGCCTTCAGGCATTTCAATATTTAGATGCTGGGTAGAGGAGGAGAAGTCAACAAAATTCCAAATAAAACACTGAGGAAGAATATAATATGGTATCTTAGAAACCAAGAGTGGAGAACATTTTAAGGGAAAGTGATAAGCTCTGTGGTGCTGTTAAAAGGTCAAAGAAGATGAAGAGAGATAAGTGTCCATTAGATTTGGCAAAACAGAGATTATTGGTGGCCTTGAAAAGTGCAGCTTCATGGAGTGGTGAGGACAGAGCCAAACTGAAACAAAATAAAGTCTGAAATGAACTTCTAGTTAAAGATGGAAGATTAAACACTTGCATTCCCTAATACCTTACTAGAAGAACAGTAAAATTATTGTTTTTTAATATCACAAACTTGAAGGCCACAGGAAAAGAGACAAAGGCAACAAAATTTTAGAAGCTGAAGAGCAAAAGGATAAGTGGTAACTGACTTAGAAAAATATAGAAAGTCAAATCCTAAGATTAATTTTAGGAGAGACCAGAGGCAACCCCATTTGTGTGCAGAAATGTAGAAAGTTTCAGGAAATGGCGAACTAGGCACCTTTGAAAGTGGGGTGAAAGTGGCACTGAAAACAGGAAAATTAGTTTAAAGTCTTTTTAAGAAGGAGTCAGGACCGTCAGAGCCCCCTGATAGTTCTGAGCAGCCAGGCTGCTGCCTGTCTCCCACTCCCGCAGAAGGGAAGATGGTATCTATAGACAGAAAACCAGTGGGGTCTAAGAATGGGACAATAGACACCACTAATGGAGAAGTACATTCCAGAAAAAAAGGAATAGTATAAAAGTCTAAATCATCGCTGTCCAATAGAAATATAAAGTGAGCCATAGATGTGGGCCACAAGTGTAATTCTAAATTTTATAGTGGCCACATTTTACAAAGTAAAAAGAAACAGGTAAAATTAATGTTAATGATATATTTTATTTAACCCAAGATGTAAAAAATATTATTATTTCAACATGTAATTGATGTAAAAATCCTCAATGAGATATATCACTTTTTAAGTCTTTGAAATCCAGTGTGTATAGCATTTATATAGCTATAAATATATAGTGTATAGCATACTTACAGGACATCTCAATTTGGACTACCTTCATTTCATGTACTCAGAAGTTACATATGATTAGTGGCTGCCATATTGGATAATATAGATCTAGATACTGAATGTAAGCAGCCTAACTTCCTTCCCCTACCACTCAGCTCCCAAAACCCTGACAAGAAGATTTATGGCTTTTAGACAGAAGATTAAGTTTTTTTTCCTGGAGAATCTAAATGGCCCAAGAGAACAGACCTAATATATTGACATTGATGGGTCTCCCAAGGAAGCCAGCAGCCAAATCGCCCAATAATGAAGTCTAGTTATTGACAAACTCCATCTCATCTCATACAGCACTTCCTCTCATATTTTTAGTTTTATTATTAATATGAACAAGAGGCAAATATTAGATATTACCCTCTAATATAAAAAATGGAGACCAAAAAACTAAAAAGAAAAAAACAAAGAAAAAAGAAAAGAAACTTGGAGGAAAAAGAGACAATTCAGGGAGAAGACAACTTCAAAAGACTTTAATATCCTCATAAAGATAAGAAAAGGTATTGTACCAGGAATGTGAAAAGAATCCTATAAAAAGGTAATTTGGCATTATAACTAGAACTTTAGGAAATTAAAATTATGATAACAGAAATAGAAGCCTCAATATAAGAATTGGATGGAGGCTGAGCATTATTTCTAGAACAAAAAGACAAAGTGTTGGAACCTAGGAGAAAAAAGATAAGGAAATAGAAAGTCCAGTCCAGGAGGTCCAACACCAGAATAATAGTCCCAGGAAGAAAGAATAGAGAGAACAAAGGTGGGGAGATTATCAAAGAAATGATTATAAAACATTTCCTAGAATATAAATACAGAAGTTTCTGGGTTGCACTGGCTCACCAGAACAATACATAGAAATAGAACCACAGCAAGGCACATCAACAGGAAATTTAGAACACTGGAACAAAGAGAAGATCTTAAAACTCTCCTGAGAGAAGATAAAAACATACTCAAACAACTGATTAGGAATCAGAATGTTATTTTTTTATTCTTAGGGACAACCTGAGAAGCCAGATTATTGAGGAATGCCTTTACAATTTTGAAAGAAAATGTTTTTTAACATAGCATTTTATATAAAGCCAAACTGTCAGTAAATGTAAGGGTAGAGTTAAGATGTTTTCAAATATCCAATGCCTCAAAAATTTGCCTGTCATATATTTTAATTAAGGAGGCTACTGGAAGAGATAGTCCTCTACAAAAAAGAGAGTAACCCAAGAGAGAAGAAGATATGGAATAAAGGAAACGGATATCTAACTGGAAAGAGAGGCAATGGAGGTGGCCAGGGTGATGGTAGAGGGAGATCCTGGGACCACAGCTGTGCAGCAAGTTTAGAGTGTATGGGAGAGATATTGCTAAGACAATAGGCATAGGCTGATAGAGTATCTGTTATGTTTGAATGTATTGAAATGAGACTTACTCTATGGTAGAGAGTTTGGGGATAAATTAAAAACAAATGCACAGTAAAATAAACAAATGGAACAAAAGCAATTATTAACTCCAGGGAAAACAAAAACAGTACCAAAAAAAAAAGGAAATATAACCAGAATATTACACAGTTCATCTGTGAATAGCATTTATTTGATGGAAATAAAGTAAATATTGAATATTGATCTAGCCAAAAACTATGATAAAGTTAACAGTGTCAGAGAGTGGAGAAATGCTAGTGTGAGTGTAGGGATGTGTGAGTGTGTGTGTGCACGCACATGTGTGTTGCACGGGGGTGGGCAGAGCTGTGTTCTCAAGAGGGAATCAATTGATAATGATGCACCCAAACTAAAACTAAAAAAATATATACTTGTTATTTAGAGACAACTGAGTAAAATAACAAAAAAAACCCCAGGTGAATGGGTTGAAAATTTTTGACCCTGGGAGTTAAAGAAGGGGGTGGGGGGTGGGAGGCTACTGCTTTTTGTAATAAGACTCTTTGTAGAACTTCCTGGCTTTAAAAATATGTGAGCATAAAACTTTGATAAAAATAAAATTCAAGTTAAAAGGACAAAGCAAATAGTTTTTGTAAAAAACCTAAAAACAAGAGGAGTTAGTTTTAGGATTACTAACAAGTACTATTTTGCATACTGGTTAAGAGTATAAGTTCTGGGGCCAAATTTCCTGGGTTTATAACCTGCTTCTCATTTAGCAGCCATGTCACCTTGGGCAAAAGTCACTATTGGTCAAGGTTCCTCCGTTTCCTCCTATTTAAATATTATAGTTTCTAGTTCATAAGGTTATTGTGAGAATTAAGTGAGCTAATAATACATATTAATCATTGCCTAGCACATGGTAAGTGCTCAATAAATGTTAGCTAGCACAGTGTCCATTGAGCTGTTAATTAAAACAAAAAATACTGTGAAATGTAGTAAAAACTGAATAGAATAGACAGGCAATATGGGAAAAAATATGGTTGCTTCCCAATAAAGCCTTACTTTTTTTTTCCTAGAAAATATGTGCAGCAGTCTTGTATATTTCTTTTTTTCTTAAAAGATTTTATAAAAACATCCTTTTGGAAAGCATATTTTAAATTATTTCAGAGATTCCTTGGGAATGCATACTCGATCTGGGAATAAACTCATTTTATAGCTGAAGTAAATGAGAATATTGATCTGAACTAGATCTGAGAGAGTGACCTAGAAGTGAACTGTTCTACATCACAGCACGAGTCCTCAGACCTGTCTGACCATCTCCCAGAGAATCACAGTCCATAAATACCTGAAGCAGTACTTTTGGTTTAAAATGTTCAGTAAAACTCCAGTCCATTAGACTGCGCTGCTGTGTTTTCTTTATGTCCTCTAAATCTGCTTCCACCAGCATCTTCTTGAGATTCTAAAAAAATCACAGGAACACAA
Organism: Daubentonia madagascariensis; assembly: GCA_023783475.1. Classification (NCBI taxonomy): domain Eukaryota; kingdom Metazoa; phylum Chordata; class Mammalia; order Primates; family Daubentoniidae; genus Daubentonia; species Daubentonia madagascariensis. The sequence goes on along the minus strand of JAKFHU010000913.1, from coordinate 1,972,748 downwards.
TTTCAGCTTTAATTTGTTTAAGTCCAAATGGAGCCCTCTTGGACTCCGTCAACTAACCAGCATGTACTCCATCTAATTGGGGAAATCTGCATATGTATAAATCCATATGGCAACATTTTAGGAGAGCTGCTGCCAAAAAGAGTATGCCTTTGACTTTTTTTTTTATGGGCAACATAATCTAAATATTTTTATTGTTAGGTTATACTCTTCTGAGTCCTGTTAGCAATTACAGGCAGGTTTTCTGAACTCACTTCAAGACGACGTTAGTTCCACATGGCTGTATGGTCAGCAGGTGTTTGTGAGGTTGCCAAACCACACTGTCTAGAGAGGAGCATGGAGCTGGGAAGTTTTGCTTAAGCTGGCTAGTAAAATTAACTCCTTTCTCTCCAGCTGGGGCTGGTCTGGGGATGTCTGAATAATTCCTCTTCTCTAGCATCAGCATTTACCTTCTAAGCATCTCTCTCTCTCTCTCTCTCTCTCTCATCTTTAGTGTTTCTCACTTTGGGCCAAGGTTTTCTCAGTTAATCTTATTTGTCATCTATACTTTTAGGAAAATAATTCCTTACCTTTTCAAGAGAATCCGTCTTTGTGACTGCATCTTTGATCTCATTGTTCGTGGTCTGCTCTGTAAATCAAAGACACCAACATCCAGTTGTGTTCTGGCTTTGTTCTTGTCTTGGTTAGTGCTGTGCCTTTTTGTTGCCCATATGATCTATGTTTCTGTGCTGAAAAGGTGATTCCTGAAAGGCATGTTTTGTGCCTCCAAAAAGGTGTTTGTGTCAGTAATTCTAAATCAGTGCCTACCTAGAAAAGTTATACTAAACTCTTTGAAAAGAACCCAGCTTCTTGTATGATATATCCTAAATCATATCAGGTATTTTGCTTTCAGATGGTACCACTCACTTCTAACATTATACCTTTACCTTTACTAGTTACAAATATTTACTGATTAAACTAAATCAACTGCTTAGTACATGTCATTAATCTTGTTGCAACCAGCACAAAGCCTTTTCAAATTTCTGTGGGTTTTGTCTGGTGCATGACAGACTAGGGCAGGGGCTGGGCATGTGTGGAATGGAGAACTGGCAGAAAAATGCACCTCCTATTAGAAAATGATACTCTTTCACCATTCTGCACAGCTTTTCTTCCCCTTGTTAATCATGTTTAATCATGTATTAATTTAAAATCTATTTAATGAGCATCTGCAGATTTATAGATGGAGTTTAACAAAAATTAGTTAAATAAATAAATAAATGGATAGCTGGACCAATATGAGTTATACACAGTAGCTTTCCTTGTGACCAGAGTATATTTATGTGATGACTGGGATTACAACATCATCCTTGGCTATGATGCAAACAGCCATGTGGATGAACAGGGAGGGAAGAGATTCATGTTAATTTCTGCATCACCAGAAAGAAGAGTTCCATGATAAATAAGTTTAACATGGATAAACAGACATCTTTACTGTGAATGGCTCAGAACTTGTAATTTGCTCTTGTGATTGTGAATCTCTAAAAGGAAAATGGATAAAGTAGGTATCTTTTTTCAGATTTGATCACAGAAATGGAATATGTGTGTGTGTGTGTGTGTGTGTGTGTGTGTGTAGGGAGCATGGATTTTGTGGGAACATACTTTGATGCTGTTGAACAACTGAGCCAACCTGTCTTCTTACCAGCCTTAAAATAATTGCAAATTATATCCCATAAAGTTATATATGAAATGGCTGCAGCCTAACTCTCCAAATGCAACTCCTTCATTCTCCCTTGCTCATTCCACTCCAGACAGTCTGACTGCCTGTTGTGTCTTGAGGGTTTTGCCCTTGCTCTCCCTCTGTCTAGCATGCTTTGCTCTTAGATGTTCACCTATTGCAAACCCTTACTTCATTCATATTGTTGCTCAAATGGCACCCTCTCAAGAGCCTTCTTACCCTGCTTTGTTTTCTAATCAAAGCATTTATCTGTGCACAATACTATTAAATATTTATTTGTTTATGGTCTTTCTCTCCATCTTGAATGTAAATTCCTTAAGAATAGGAACTTTATGTTATTCTCCTTACCGTACTCTGAGCACGCAGCACCTGGTAGGAACTCAGTAAATATTTCCTTTTTGATTGATCTACATCATATACTGAAACTGGAAATGAATGTAGAGCTATATAGTGAGAGTAGAAATGTGGAAGAAAACTTACAACAAAGGCTTATTTTGGGGCAAGCATAAGATTTAACTTTTCACTCTGTGGCAAAGAGAACTATATTTGGGTTTCTAGAGGGAGAAGTTAATTATGCCTACAAAGGACAGACCAATGTTTTTATTTCTTTCAGGGGCATAGCTACTTACATTTTTGCTACTAGTTCCATCTTGCCTTGGTCTGGTGAAGGTGACAGCATGAATGTTCCATTTTGATTTAGAGGAAAACTATAAACCCAATTCAGTTCAGTATTTATATAAACACATCCACTCAAAAGAAAACTCAGGCCAACTATAACTCTAAATAGACCATGATATCCCATGTGTCCTTGAAGCAATTGATATGAAATCTGTGGAATAAAAATTATTCTATTCTGTGGTCTGCCAGATTTCTGGGAGATTTGATATTCCCTCCTGAGTCTAAGGATCCAGCAGAAAAAGTCTCCAGTTTAGAAAATGTGTTCTAAAAATTACACATCAGTTATTTTGTCAGAGGAAAGAACATTCAAAAACTAATCTGAACTCTTTATTTAATAGTAGAGTAAAAATCATCTTTTCTTTCTTTCTGATTTCTGCCTTCAACTGCATAATCCTTTGACAATGTGATTCAGTAGTTTTTGACACATCTGGAAATGGATGCTTTCTCATCCCTTTGAAAAACAGCTTCCCTAATCTGTTTTACTTTAGAGATAACAAGAGCCCTCTGCAAAGCAGTTACTTTATTAAAAAAACACCCAACAAGCATAGAGGGCATATCTAAACCTATAGACTCGCGGTTATCAACTCTCTGGGTTTTCATAAATATCCACTGGGCCCTGTCAAGTTCAAAAACAGTTTCAGATGGAAATCCAGTGTTTGGTTAAGAAAAGCACAAATATTCAGCCCTTCATGTCCAGGAACAGGTTTTGATATGTATTTGATGCTAGATTGGTTGTGCAGGAAATACATGAATGATTTCTGCTTTGTTTAAAGATAATTAAAGTGGCTATTTTTGAAGTAAGTATGATTCAGAGTTAGGATAAAAATGTAAGATCAATAACATCAACAACAAAGTCGCATACACACAATAGCTGCAGTGAGACATCAAGGCCCAGCTGCCACCCCCACTCAAATGTAATGGCTCCTGGAAGTAGGTCAACATACACCACATAGAAGCAGCTATGGTCCCTTGAGATTGCCTGGCTTCTAGGATACACTTTCCACTATAGCATTTTCATCCCTGAGAATTTAGGAAGTTACTATAATCAGCTACTTTCTACCAGGATCCAGAACACCAATTTATGTGGTTTGACCACCAGGTGGCAAAAGTTGCCTGAGGAAAACTATACCAGCTGCTTTAAAGAAAAAACAATAAAGAGAAAACCTCAGGTTTTACATCTCTCTCTGGTTCTGTATTAACCCAAAGTGACTTTTTTGTCATATATTTGTAGTTCCACAGGATGCACTAATGCCGTAACAGTTCAGGTTAACTTATTTGGCTTAATTTTTTTGAGAGCTAGGCTAATAGGCAAGGGTACTTAGGACAGAGAAATGGGGAATCTACCCTATCAGGAAGGAAGGAAGACCCAAAGGCAATAAAATCAGCATAAGGGTCAGCATGAAGAAGAAACTATGGATATGGTTAAACAATTAGATGCATCACAAGGAATTTCTGGAACTGAGGAAGCGACAAGACACGGTGGAGGAAGCACTGGTTTGATTGAAGTTAGCTCTCCATTCAAATCCTGACTTGCTACTTGTGTGTGGTTGAACAAGTCTTGGTTTCCTCATCTGTAGAACTGGGATGAGAGCGTCTTTCTTATAGGCTTGATGTTTATATAAGTATTAGAAAAATATGTAAAATATCTTAGCATGGTGGCCGGAATATAGCAGGGCAATATTAAACAAATGTTATCTCCTTCCCTCTTCCATTCCCCACACTTATCTCCTCTACCAATAGGCAAGCAGCTTTTCCTTAAATCCACTCCATTGATTACTTCCTCTCTACCCTCCTTTAGATAAATGAAAAGGCTAAGATAATCATTAGTCAATACTGACTTAACACCTATTCTCTTGTGGCATTTACCATTTATTTTTAAAAATGCTTTTTAAAATTATGAAATATGACTCACACAAAAAAAGAGCATGAAACATAAATGTTTAATATAATGAATAATTATAAAGATTAAAGTCCCAGTACCCCGGACATCTTATATGTATCATTTAACAATCACAACCTTCTTATTAAACTTTCATATAAATCTAATTTTATTTTGTCGATTGTTTTGGGTTTTCTACATACACACTATTTACAAATAATGATGGTTTTGTTTCTTCCTTTTAAATTCTTACACCTTTATCTCTTTTCCTTGCTTGTTGGCTAGCACCTCCAATGCAATATTGAATACAAATGTTTATAGTGGACATTCTCCTGATCTCAAGGGGAAATATTTCAAATTTTCACCTTGACATATAGACTTTGTTGTAGTAATTTAAAAAATAACCTTTATAAGATTGAGGAATTTTCCTTATATTGCTAGTTTGTTAAGATTTTTTTTCATAAATTGCTATAGAAATTTAAGTGCTTTTTCTGCATCTACTAAGATGATTTTATGACTTTTCTCACTAATGTGTTAATTGATAAATTATATTGATTTTATAATGTATGTATTTTCCTTCTTTTCTTGCTATGAATGCAACCTGTTTGTGATGCATTATTACCATTTAGTATATGCTAAATCACTTTTCTTATGTTTTATTTGGGATTTTTGCATCTATGTTCACAAATGAATTTAATTTATAATTTCCTTTTGTTGTACTATGCTTGTCAGTTTTATTATAAACATTTATGCTAGCTTCATAAATGACTAGAGAATGATAACCTATTTTTCTAGTTTTTGGAATAAGTTTCTTTTTTTTTTTGTGAGACAAGGTCTTGTTCAGTCACCCGGGCTAGAATGCAGTAGCATCATCATAGCTCACTGCAACCTCAAACTCCTGAGCTCACTGGGCTCAAGTAATTCTCCTGCCTCAGCATCCGGAGTACCTGGGACTACAGGCGCATGCCACCAAGATTGGCTAATTTTTCTATTTTTTGTAGAAACGGGGATCTCTGTTTTGTTCAGGCTTGTCTCGAACTGCTGGCCTGAAGCAATCCTCCCATCTCGGCTTCTCAAAGTGATATGATTACAGGGGTTAGCCACAGCGCCCAGCCTGGAATAAGTTTTGTTAAAATTAGAACTATTTCTTTTTTGAGTGTTTGGTATCAGTCACCAATGAGATCGTCTGGCTAGGTGTGTCCTATTTGGGAAGATTTTTAATTACTGACTTAATCAATTTAATTGGTTATAAGACAATTCAGGATTTCGATTTCTTTTTGAGTCATTGTTAGTAAGTTATACTTTTCCAGTAATTTTCCCATTTCAATTTCAGATTTAGTGGAATAAAGTTGTTTATATCCTCTTACTATCTTTTTAATTTCTGTAGAATCTGAGGGAAGTCCCTGTTTCTTTATTACTGATATGATTTTTATTCCTGATATGGTTTTATTCCTTATAATAGTTATTCATGCCTTTTTTTGTGATTAGCCTTGTGTAAAAGAGTTATTGATTTTATTAGTCTTTTTAAAGAGTCAAATTTTTGTATTTTTTGTTTTTCTATTTCATCGATTTACACTTATTTTTAGTTTTCTTCCTTCTACTTTATTTGAATTATTTTGTTCAACTTTATCTAACTTGAGGTTTATGTTTAGTTAATTAATTTTTAGCTTCTTTTAAAAATATATTTATTTAAAGCTATACACTTCTTTTGGAGTATCTCTTGCTTTAGCAGCATTCTCCAGTTTTGATACTCAATATTTTCATCATCATTTGGTTTGAAATATTTCCTAATTTCTATTGTCACTTTTTCTTTGACCTAGGTGTTATATAGAAGTGTACTTCTTAGTTTTGAAACATTTGGTAATTTTTCCCATTATCTTTTTGTAATTGATGTTCACCATAATTTCACTGTAGTATGAGAATATACTCTGTGTAGTTTTGATCCTGTGAAAATTTGTTGAGACTTGCTTTATGGCCCAGTATACGGTTAGTATTTTTAAAATAAACATACTTATAACCTTTAAGAAGCTATTGTATAATGGAGGCCTTAATATAGGCACATGAATAATTATAAAACTGGCAGAAAATAACTAATGCCATAAAGGAAGTGTAGATTAATATGACCATGGAATGCTAAGGGAGGCATTTGCATATAGACATATCTAACAAGCCTTCATGAAGGTGCAATTGAAACTTAATTATAATCAAAAACAGAATTCTAGGTGAAGGATATTGTGGGGAGAGGCACAGAGATTGAAAAGAGCAGGCAGTGCAGAGAAAACAGCCTAATTCTATTTGTTTAGAGCATAGGATGAGTGAACAAAAGGAAAAAGACAGAAAGAGGTTTTGGAAAAAGTAATTTGGTACTACCGGAGAAGCATATAAAGCAGGCCAAAGACCTGGGTTCTATTTTTCAGGTAGTAGGGAGGCATTGAAGGTTATAAGCAGAGAAATACAAGAGCTATATTTTAGGTAGATTAATCTGACAGCTGTGTGTGAGGTGGCTTAATACAAATTTAGCCTACTATTCATCTATACTTCTGTACTTCCTAATATAACACTATTTATAATGCTGTACTCCAGAATGAGAGTAATGACCAACCTGAGCTATAAGGGGGGAGAGGAAGGGAAGTGATGTTCATTGAGCATTGATTTTGTACCAAGCTCTGTACTGAACATTTCATTATGTTATTGCAGGTAAATTTTTATAATTTTAGCATATAATCATAATAACCTTGTGAAACACTAATGATGACAGTTTTAATTATGTTCACTGCACTAAATTTACTAAGGTAAGAGAGGACAGAGAGGCATTAAGATATTTTGAAAACAAGTATTGGAATAAGGAGAACTTACTAAATAACAACACTCAGTGACCAAATAACTTAGATAGTAAATGGTTTTTTCAACTGAAACAGGAAGGCATTTAAATTTAATTTAAATAATGCATCTTGAGCCTTTTTTGTTTGTTTATGTATACTATAATAGTGCCGTCACTCTCACACACACACATACACACACATTTTTACTTACCCAAAGGCTCAGGCTGGGGCTGAGTCTTCACACTGCTCTCCTGCTCTGACAGCTCTCTATGATTAGGGCCTAAGTGTTTCATATTATTCAAGTCAGAATACTTCATACTATTAGCATCAGTCTGACTAGGATCTGAAGGTTCTTCATTGCTCTCACTGTCTTGCACAGACGTTGACCAATTTGGATCCACAAATATTATCCTGTCTTTGGTTTCAACATCTAGCCAGTGTAAAGAGCATCCATGAGATAAAATACTAGAAAAATTGACAATCATAAAATGTAAGAATGTCTTTCATTTCCTCCATGTAGTATACCTGTTTGCTGTTTGGCCTTTTGGGTGTTCATTTTCATAATGTATTGCTGCCTTATCTGTTTAGCAAATCTGGCAGGGTTGTCCCATGGTATGTTGAACATTTCAGAATCTGTTCCACACGTCATTCCAGAAGGCTTTAGTTTCCCTTTTTCGTCAACCTCAGAGAGCTTCAGGCTCTCAAAAGTAAACACCTTGAAGGCTCGTTCTACTTCATTCCAGCTCAATACTTCTGTAAGAAAGCAGAACTCGTGCTGCTAGTAGTACTCTTATTAGCACATGGTACAGGGCTAACAGAGGGGCAACCAGGAAGTCTGTCCACTAGAATGACCAGGGAGTCACGCCATGATGGGTGTTGACCTGACTTTAAACATGGGCTTCACAAGTCTGCAACAAATATCAAAAGTACTTAATAATAAGAAAACCACACAGTCAAGATAGAATTTATCAAGGCAATACTCCCAAATTGCTTCATAGCTTAATCAATATTAGGTATTCAGATTCATTTGCATGGACTTTCCAGGGTACCATATTGGTTGAATATGTTTAAAACTTATCATTTTTGATCAAAAATACTCTTTGCTGCTTTTGTAATTTAAAACAGAGAAATTATTCACTTGTGTCTAACATAGGCTATTATATTTAGTAGGTTTTTCTGTTCATTTGGGCTCAGGAAAGGCCTCCTCTCACCCACACAAACTGCTGTGGTATTTTCTGTAATTGTACTTCAAAGTATATCAGCTTTCAATGGGCTCTGTTCAATTGTGTATTTACCCTTTTACAGCATTTATTTACCTGTTCACTCACTGCTTATTGTTTTCTATGTATTAGACTTTGTCATAGGTACCTGGGATTCAAAGAAAAACAAGATTTCGTTCTTACACTTTAGAAGTTCAAGGTAGAAGGATGAGAGGTAGGATTAACAAGTAAACATGGAATTCAATGAGGAAAAATGAAATTATTGTAGCAGATTAATAATTCAGAGGTCATCTTGATTTTCTCCCCAACAAAGATGAGGGAAGTGACAAGGGTCCTTTTGGAAAACAAAAACAAAAACACGAGGATTCGGAAGAGAGACAGGGATAGGTAAAGAGTTACAGAATTAAGGAGAGTTTGCTCATTGATTCATTTCACAAATATTTTTGAGCACCTACTAGATGTCAGTAACTATAATAAAAGCTAGGAACACAGTGGTGAACAAAGCAGTGAGCTCCCTGCTCTCATGGAATATCCATTCTAGTGGTTGAAAACAGGTAAGTATATAAGATATCAGAGATGATAAGAAGAATAAAGCCAGCTGAGGGGATAAAAAGTCATAATGGTTGGGGAGAGACTTCTATTTTATATAACGTAGACAGAGAAAAATCCTCTGAACAATTAAGCAAAAATGTGAAGGAAATGGATGAACAAGCCATATGGATATCTGGGGAAAAGTCACGGAGTCAGGGGAAATAGCACGTGCAAAGGTCCTGAGGCAGGGGTGTGAATGATGTGTTCAAGGAATCACAGTGAGGCCCATGCAGATGGAGTAGAGTGGAACATGAGCACTTGATGGGTGATGAACTCAAAGCCTGCAGACCAGCTGGAAAGCTACTGGAATAGTCCTAGTGAGACGAGTTGATGGAGTGAGCTGGGATGGTAGTGAGGGTGTGGTGGTATTGGCTGTGGGATGTGAGAAAAAAGAGACAGCAGGGACGACTCCAAGGTTTTGTTGAAATTAGTTCCCATTTACTGAAATAAGGGGGACTGTGAGGGAACAAGTCTGGGATTGGTTTTAGACCTGCCAAGTATGAGGTGCTGGAGGGAAAGGAGGAAGGAGAGACCAAGAGTCTGGGATGGGCCATGTAAGCAGCGTATGTGTGAGCTCTCAATGGTGGTAGCAGGAACAAGAATGCTGTGCTGTGTGCAGAGGTGAGCTGGAGAAAGCATGGAATCATGTCTTAAGGCAGAAGGAGAAGTGGAGATTGGCAGGATACAGGCACAGGACCATCGGGAAGGGGTGGTTATGTATACAACAGACGCATATATCCAGGACCACTAGGCTGCACCCTGCACTTCCATGAGGTGATAGTAGGACAGTGTTCAAAATATCTTGGCTTTTTCTATTCCTAAGCCTACTAAAAAATGAAAAGAAAAAAATCAAAATAAAAATATTTGGTAATTTGGTTAGGGTTAGAAATGAAATGGGAAGGAGGAATCTGCACACGCTTTTTTCTTTTCTAGGTCAAATGCTTTCTTGTCAAATAAAGATGTCCATGCAATTTAATATTCTTTCTTATAAGTAGAAATGTATCTGCATATTGCCTTAAGTAGGAAATAGAGTTTACTTTGGGAAATGATTGCCCATGTTACAAAATCCCAATGAACTCTGAGATGAGAAGTGATTCCAGATATTATATTCTTAATGACCCCTCTTCCCACTGTCCACAAAGAGCATAAAATGGCCCCTCCTGTTGTGAGAAGCTCTTAACTTGAATCAACTCACTCTCAGCAACATGCTGGCAGGGGGCTTTCTATTCATCTCTGTATCCCTAGGCCTGGGGTCAATTATGGCAGAGAAGGTGCTCAAACTGCAGACTGTATTGTCGGATCTCTATTATGGCTTTCTTCTTGTCTCCTAACATAGGGAAGGGTGCTCAGTAACATAGGGAAGGGTGTTCTACTGGGCATCAGGAGACCAGAATTTTAGTTTTGGCTTTACCACAATTATTATAATAATTTAACCTGCTAGGATCTCAGCTTTTTTACCTGAAATAGATTTGGACTAGATTAATTCTGAGGTTTCTTTCAGTTAGAAAATTTTATGGTTCCATGATTCATCTTTCCTTAGAAAAATTAATTTCTGGATATAAATATTGTTCTCATAATTTGATCTCAGGATAGGATTAAATATGAGCTCCCAGTAGTGCAAGTTACGATATATCCGCATCTGCTTCCGAGGCCACACTGTTTCTTATTTCCTTCTTGTCCTCATGTGCAGAGGTGGCCCAAGGTGGTGCTCACATTAGTTTTAACCTGGTGAACATTCCTGACAAATTCAGATTATTTGGACCTTCTTTTTTCTCTTCTGTGATTAGAAAAAGACAGGACTATGGAGGGACAGAAAGGGCAGAGACAGAAGAAAAATTCCTTCATATAGCATTTCCTTCATAAAGAAGAAGAAGGACCTAGTTGGGGAATGTGTTTTTTCTGAAAAACACACTTTGTAAAGAGGTAGGTTTCTCTCATCTCTGTCATTTACAAAGGTTCCAGAACAGGTTTTCATCCTGTTTTCCAGAACAGGATATGGGAAACAAAGAAACATGGGGAGAATGGATGAGAAATTTAGATAAATCAAGCTGATGAGAGACAGATTTGCTGTCAAAAGAGCTTCCCCTACACTCTTGTCTTCTCCCTCTCTGATTCCAATCATCATTTAACCTCTCAACTAGTGAAATAGCAGCTAGTTTCCAATCGGAACACCATGCTTCTAACATGGGGCCATGTGGAGCCACCTGACTGATGAATAGATAAATGGTGATCCAAACCTTAACCCTATCAATCAAATGGGGAGATTAAACATAGTTTCTCATTTGAGAGGTAGGGATCTGGTTGAATTAGTGTTTCTTCCTCTTTGTTCTTCATACTAAAGCACAGCTACAGTCTTATTGTGAATTTTCTTATCTACTACACAGGATCTTTTACACTGGAATATAATGCTTTCATCTTTTTTCTTAGTACAGAGAGATCTATAGATAGATACAGATACGTTTAAAAATCTAATTTAATGTTTTGTCTGGTATATTGATTGAGACTGGATATAAGGGAGGATGCCTCAAGTTTCCTTTGAGTACCAAAACTCTTCTGGAACTTTTAAAAAACTGATTTGTGGGTGGCTGCAACCAAAGAATATAAGAAGAGAATTCAAAGACAGGCATCTCTGAATTGGGGCAAAGTTGCATGGTCAGGCTTGCTCTTCCCACTTTCCAGATAATGTCTCTGCAATGTTATTGTAATATTTGTGTGATGTGCAATGATGATAAGTGAGTGGAGTGGTGCGGCAGTGGAGGGAAGGATGGCATTGTCCTAGGAAAGGATTATGATATCTTGAGATGGGAGGTTTTTGTTTATTTTTAAATTTTTAAAAATATATGAACCTTTACTCCTCTTAAGTAGGATAGGATTACTGCATTATCTCCAATGATGTCAATGGGGGGAGGAAGTAGGACAGAGAATGGTAAGGGGAGGAAATAAGGGAATAAATCTGGTTATGGAAACACAGTGCAATGAAAACCCACTGCATCAAATTGAAGAATGTTATGCATCATAGCTATAATACCATTGCTAATAACATTATTCAAGATAAGAAAGTTGTAGTCAATCAAAACACCCGTCTTAGCCTCTGAAAGGTCTTTCAATAATCAAAATACTTTTTGCAAAGAAGGATTTAATTTTAAGAGGCACATATGACCATTAATTAAAATGAGTTTAAGCTAAGACAAAGCAATGTACTCACCACTTGTACAAAAGTGCATAAGCTCATGAATGGTAGCTAGACGTTTAGTGCTGTTCCATGGTGGGGGCATAGGGAATTGAAGGAATTCCCACAGTGGCAACTTGGACTGCATCTCCTGCTCAATTTGAACTGGGTCAAAATTCTTTTGGTCCTGACAAAAAAGAGCAACATGACAGAAGACATTAAAGTAAGTTGCAAAGTGCCTTATGCATATGGAGAAGGCTAAACATGATACTTTCACTCTCATTATTTGGGAACAGGGGAAATCAACAGCAATTGGGGAAGACAAACTGTTGGTATTGTGCTGAAGGTCAAAAAAGCTAATTCCTACATTGCCAGAAGTTCCTGGTGCACAAAAATGACTGATTCTTCATTTGTGGTGACAAACTGCCAAAGTCTCACATATATTCATCTCTCCCTTTTCAGATCCTCTTCTGGACTCCACTAGTTTTTAATAGAAGCAGATATTTAAAGCAAATAACTATAAGGTCTTAATGCAAATCTGGTGGCAGTCACAATCAATTGACTGTTACTTGGACCTCTACAATTAGGTAAGTTTTCTTTGCTGGTATCATTTTTCCCTTATTCATCTCCATTTTTGAGATCCTAATTTGCAAGCAGGTATCTATTTTGTACATTACATTTTAATTGGCATTGGTAAAGTTATCTAATTAGCTTCCTTCAACTGAATAATTACAAACACATTTTCTCTCATCAGTTATCCTTAGGGTAAACTGATTATTATTACCTTCAGCGTGTACTTCTTGTGGGCGTGTGCATCATGGTAGTTCAGTAGGAGAGGGCCTACGGGCACTGCTTTGCTTTCACTTTCTTCTTCAGATAAGAATACTTCATGGAGATTCTATTCAAATTGAAATAATATTGATTTAAGGAGAGAATACACACTTTTTCAAAGCATGAAGACTCTTTGGATATCTAGGCCATCTGACCTTTTTCTCCCTCTCTGAGAGGCAGAGCGAGGGCAGGAGGGACACAATGTGCGCTGCAATTCTGTGGTCTAGCCCATCAGCTCTGGGGGGTAGCTCCAGCAGACTGGGTGGGACAAGATCTTCTTCAGTGGCCACAACCTAATTGGGAGGAATGGGTTTAACAGTCAGCTCTCTACTGGTACTCATTGCTCATTGCTGTATTTCCATTGCTCTCAGTAAGAACAAGTCTGTTTCTACCACGAAAGTACCAGTGGTTATACAAAATGGCAGGAAAGTACCAGTGATTACCAACATAAAAGGAAAAATGTTGGCAATCATGCATTAAAAGAGATATAATTTTAATACTTGTATTAAAATAGATAACCCAAAATACTAATAGTAAACAATAAACTTTAAGGTGGTAGAAATCAAAATAATAATATATTTTTTCTTAATATTTACTCTTTCTCTTAAAGCACTGAAAATAGTGCTCATACAACCTTGGATTCAATAAACATTCACTGAGTGCCTACCACATGCCAGGTACTGTGTGGAGCATTATCACATACATTAACTCATTTAAGCCTCACAGATGTTATTTTTTATTTTATAGAAGAACAAACTGGGGTGGGTGAAGTTAGGTGACTGGCCCAAGCTCAAGGCTATTGAGTAGGAGGAACTGGGGTTTAGGACAAGTCCTCATTCTTTCTCTAAAAATAGAAAATTTATAAGATAATAAGATCAATAAATGAATAATAGTCTCCTTTAGATGGGGAAAGTGAGGCCTAGAAAGATTAAGTGCCTTGTTCAATTTTACATGGTAAAAAATGTTGAAATATAATCAAGATAGGAACTTACTTTTCAGCTTTTTTCTTTACCCTAAATCCTATAATCATCCTCTATGATTTCAAATCCCTCTATAAGATTTCTCAACCTTGGCATTAATGATATTTTGGACTAGATAATTATTTGTTATGGTGGGCTGTCCTGTGCACTATAGGATGTTTAGAAGCATCCTTGATCTTTACGCATTTGATGCAAGTAGCACCCTTCCAGCTGTGACAACCAAAAGTATCTCCAGACATTGCCAAATGTCCCCTGGGAGGCAAAATCGCCCCCTTTTGAGAACCACTGCTTTAGAGTAACAAAATAGCCTCATATTCTTTACCTTTTATGAACATACTACTTTCAAAAAAGACACTTACTGTTTCCACTTTTTTTATTCTGATCATTTCTTAGATTTATTCCAGTCACGAAAGATCACTCAAAACTGTTCCTTCTCTGACATGTTAAATTTTAATATTCCATCCTATAAAATGCCATTCCACTACTCCTATAATTCAATTTCTTCATCCCCTTATTATTAAACCTTTATTCATTCAACATGTATGTATTATATCAGGCACTGAGCCCATTTAGGGCCTTTATGGGATAATGTAAGGACTTTTTATTCAAAATGTGATTAGAAATCATATTATAATTCCTTTAGATAATAATGACAAGCATGATAAAACAAACAAAGCCATACCTAAACATGGTCTTGTGTTATCAATTATAAAGAGACCATCCTAATGGCTGCTAGAAAGAAAAAAATAGATTATCTGCAAAGAAAAAAGTATCGGATTGACATTGGACTTCTCATCACAAAATTAGAAGGAAGAAGACAATGGAGCAATGCAGCTATGATGAATAACAAACTTTTCAAGTATACACAGAACATTCATAAGAGTTGACCATGTGCATCAAGTCACACAGGAAGCCTCTGGAAATTTTAACTGGTTAACTTCCAGACCATGCTTACTGATAATAATAAAATTAGAAATCAACAATAAGTGGTGGATATCAAAATAATTCATGGGTTAAATAAGTAAATAAGAGATTTAGAATTGAATACATTAAAAACACCAGGATGCAGCCAAAGAAACACTTGAAGGGAAATGTATAGCCTTATGTAAAACAAAAAAGACTAAAAATAAATGAAGTAAGCTTATAATTAAAATGAAATCCAAAATAAACCCAAAGAAAGTAGAAAGATGGAAATAATAAAGATAAATAAAGAAATTAATAAAATGAGTAAAAAGGGATTGATCAATGAAACAAAATGCTGGTTCTTTAAAAAAGACCAGTACAATAGATATACCATTAACAATCATACTCAAGGAAAGAGAGGGCAGAGATAAATAACATTAGTCAGGAGAAAAGGAACATAACCAGATACAGAGGAAATTTTAAAATATGTTTAAGTGAATAGTATAAAGGACATTGTTTCATATTGAAAACCCAAATAAAATGGACATAATCATAAGGAAAGTACTAATGACCAAAATTGGCCTCAGAAGTAGAAAAATCAAATTAAATCTGTAAGTATAAAAGAAATCTTAAAGATAGTTAAAGACTATTAACCACCTCACCCACCTGTTCATGTCCTCATCCTCTTCCATTAAAACAACACCAGATGAAGATAGTATCACAGATATATTTTACCAAAACTTCAGAGAATGTTATATCAACTGTTACAGAGCACAGCAAAAGGAAGAGGATTGAAGCTTATGATCAAAGCAAACTTTAGTTTTGTCTGAAATGTTTTAATCTTTATAAAGGAGAATGCATTCAGGTATTAAGAGTGTAATTTTAAAATAGTATAAACAAAGAACAGAAGCCAAGAGAGATAAAGTGACTTACTAAAGGTTATTATCTGGGAAAAAGCCTCATAGTGTACCTACCTGTTCGATCATACAATGCAGTATCAGGGGCACAGAAATGAATTCCTCTGGAATTGGATTCAGCAAATCATTGTAGTATCTCATGTCTACTTCAGTCGTGACGACAAAACTCACTGTAAAATATAGAGAATATCATTGCCCAATTAAGATGTGTTCTCCATTTCTTCCATCAAAATTTCATGCATAAATTCAAACTATGACCATGCTCTAATAAACATATAAACTATAGGTGGAGGTTGAGCTGAAAGCAATATGGAGGGCAGTCATTATTCCTTAAAGTGCCAGCTCATGGTGTTGATCCTCTGGCAACAGGTTGCACACGTGCCTGGTGGTGGAGCTTGCAGTTCTTCACCTTGTGCTTTCTTCTTTCCAGGGGTTGGAGCAACAGGTTGTAGAGCCTAAAATAAGAATAATTAAAAAGAAACAACTGAGATGTCCAGCTGAGGTGCTTTCATCAAATGCTGGTATGAAGAGATCCAACAGAATTCTGAGATTGTGTAATTATGTTCACACCACAAAATCATCTGCTAATATTAGGACCAAAGAAAAGGAATTCTGTCTGAGGAAGGAAAGATGCAAATGGTACGGACACTATTCAGTTTCTACCACCAGAGCCCACTGAGCAACTGTAGGGAAAGCGCCAGGAGATGGGGCACTGACAGTCAAACAGCTTCTTTTCCCTGGGTGACTCAGAATCCTCCCATTCTCCTGCTTACAATCCTTCAATAGTTCTCTATTGCCAGACTCTAACTCAGCACCAAAAGACATTCATGACCTGGCTTCCCCCTCCCCAGCTTTAGTTCCTATTGTTGTTCTGCACTTTGCACATGCAGCCTGGAATGACTGAACTACCCTGTGGTCCTGGCTTGTGCCATAATACTTCTTTTCTTTGACCTCCATATCTTTGTACATCTTTGCTGCTTTCCTTAGAATACCATTTTGTCCCTTTCCCCTACCAGGCTTTCCATGAGGCAATTCATCCTCAGCCTTTACCACATCACTAATTCTGGTATGATTGTCCTGACTCTTCTCTTTCTGCCCTACTCCTCTTTACGTCAGGTGAGCTGACATTTTTATTGCTTCCACTGCAGTCTGAGCTAACTGCTCTCAGCATTCACGATGCTATGTCGAAACTGTTGTCGACTTGACTGCCATCCTATCTAACAGTTAACCTCAGTGAGGAGGACAAGGAATAAGTCTTTCACTATTGTCTTGCCAGCATCTTGCACAGTGCTAGCACACAGTGTTGCTAAATAAATACTCTGATTACCTTATCAACATTCCTCCTTGTTCCAGGTTTATTTATTGCACCGTGCCCCAACCAGTGGGTTCCATCCTCGCCTTTGCAGGTGTCAGGCAATTGAGGAACTTCATAGAGCCCCCACCACATAGCTCTCTTTAAGGCTCTGCCAGGGGGCTTTTTCCTTGTTCTCACCTTCATGTATTAAATTCCAGCAGGCAGTATTACCTTGATACAAGTAGGTATATAATTTTTTCTTCATATGCTTTATAAATGTGAATATTAAGTTGTTTAGTTAGTCATTCAGCCCACTAAAGAAATTTGAGCCCACACCTACCTCAGGAATTGATATGGCTTCTAAGATAGTTTTCTCATTAACCACTTGAGGAACATTAATAAGCTTCATGCTTTCCAAATAGTGCTGGTGCTGCCTTTTCCAGTCCAGGGTGTCATACATCAAACAGGCAATATTTTCAAAAATACCAGTGCCCAATTCCAGCTATGGGTGAAAGAATTAATGACAATTGGTTATTAGTTTTATAATGTTGGAATCAGATATACAGGTTGTATATCCCTTATCAGCTAAGCCTACCTTCTTCATACAGGGAAACAAGCCCCTAAATCCCCAAACCATGGGATCCCAGCCATGGTGACCAAGTTTTCATCCGTGAACCCTTGTTGCCCATCTTTGTTCATCACAATGCAGACTGTTCCCTTTGGAGGGCCATATGGCTGGCTAATATTATAAAAACCTAATTAATGCTTCAAATAAGTGAAAAAGAGCCTAGTCATTACTTTCAGCAGTGTGGCCCATATTCTTAGTATCTAATTCCTAGACATGTTAGGTAATTTTGATATCCTCAGCCAAAGACAAGCTATTGATGATTTCTTGCCTGGCTGTGCCGAGGAACACAATGGAATCACTTGCTCAGCTTTCTACATCATCCACCCAAGTATGCTGCAGTATATGTGCTATCAATTTCTTCCTTTCCTTCCTGCCTCCATGCTTTCCTTTCACCTGTGCTACCTTTAAGGAAAACCACTAAGAAATCCTGATAGACTATTGCTTCTATAATGCTCATAAATTTTATGAGCTGGTAAAAAAGTTGTAGATAAGATACCTCTATTACCTGGGCTTTTGTTTCCAGAAGTAGAAAGCACTATAATGAACGGTTCTGTCTGCTTGGAAGCAAAGACAGTTGAATTAGGCTCATCCTTTCACTGAGTTGAAGAGGCAGGGTAGAATGAGATGGTTTCTTATGGGCAGTGAATCATAGTCTGACAGAAGTCTAGGGAAGTGCACAGCTCTGCCCATCACTATGGCACACCTGTCTGTCTGGCTTCACATGCCCATGGTAAGACTGAGCCTTCTCTAGTTAAACTTCAACCTGGTACTTCTTGCCCAAATTCTGGCATAGAAATACGTTTTTGTTTGTTTGTGTTTCTAGGAAATACAGTAAAGCTTCTGCCCAATGATCCCTTAGCTTAACCTAGTTAATTCATTTTTAAATCAAACAGCAAATCACATGCTAAAGGCCAGAAAATTACTTTAGCAACCAGGGTCTTAACTTGAGATGTTGCAGCAGATGTCTTCCATAAGCAGTTAGCACATCTTGATGGGCATTTACTTGATGTAAAGCCTTAGTTACCTCAGTTCGGGAGAAATACAGCCTACTTGTTTGTAGTGAAAAGTTGCAAATGCTTTCCTCCATCCAAAGAAGAAGAAGGACTCCTTGCTGGCTCATACATTGAATATGAAGCCATTATCAACTTACAGATACAGCTGAGAGTGTCACACCATCTATTAGGTCTGCTTCTCCTAGAAATAGATTTATCACTTTTATGTTTATTAGATGATCCTAAGTTTAAAATGAACTTTAATCTTCAGTATTAAATCCAATGGCCTTTTCTTCTGGAATCCAACTTTATTACTGAGCCATTTTCAAGACTCTCCTTTCCTGTCATCTTCAATGCTGAGTACTTCACTCACAAACCATATCTTATAGAGGCATGTATGGGTTCTAAAACGTTACTGCAGTCGGACCCAGACCACAGCCCTGGTATGACGATGATTCAATAAATACTTGCAAATTGGCTGATAGGAGTTTAGTGTGACCAGCTGGGCAACACAGCCCTAACTAGCTCTCTAGAGAGCTGAATGTTTTCATTGTTGACAGTTACCTTCATGTCCCAGCTAGATGCCCTGTACATTAATCTTCTAGTTCTGAAGTCAGGAATGTTCTACTGTAACTAGTACTTCAACTAAGTTGGTTATACTTTTCAAAATAAAATAATTTTTCTAAATTTCAACTGCTATTTAAAGTGGTCTATACTTTTTAAAAAGCAAAATATAGCCACTATCACTTTCTTTGAAAAGAAGTGATTAAAATCTTCTAATGAACAGGAAATTGTGGACACTGGAGTAGAAAGCAGAATGCTGAGAGTGGTGCTGGGTGTTTTGAGGTTGCAATTTGTATGCCTGGTGTTCACGTCTATGTTCTAATGATGTAATGGGATGTTTACTATTTTAGACTCAATACATTTCAGCTTTTTCAGCCTATGCCTGAAGACTAAAGAAGATACACAGAAAGGAGCCCTAGGTAGAGCAGGAGCAAAAGGTACTTGGTTTGAGGCTGCTTTAGAAGCCGCCTCCTGTGAATTACGGTTCAGGAATTATATGAATGGGATCTCCTATGCCCTATTGAACCCAAAACATACACAAGTTCTTGACAGGGTATGTAGCCAGGCCTTGCTCCAAAGGAGAGGAGGAGTGTTTCTTCAAAATTTTAATTTGTGGATGTGGGTTTTATTAGCCATAGATTTTATGTGCTTGGGAGAAGAGCTGTTTTATGGGAGAGAAAGAGTAGAAAGCTGGCTTCCTGGGATTTCAGGAACCCCGGGGAAATAGCCTCTTACCCAAACATATCTCACATTTGTTGAGTATAATCTAGAATTCCAATAAAATAGGATGGAATATTCATAGTACTACATTATTTATAATGTCAATATCTCTGGGATAGGGAAACAGACTGACCCAATGTAATGTGAAGCAGTGAAGGACAGATGACAGTGGGTCCTTTTCTGAGCTCAGGTTGAGAGGCAGGAGAGTGAAAGCAAAGCAGGAAAGTTGAGCATATTTAGATGAAGGTGTGGGGGGAGGCAAAGCCAAAGGGAGTCTGGAGTAACCAGTTTTGCCTTCCACTGTAGCTATTCTACATTCAGCTTCATTTTCCACACATAGCACAAGGCTGATATTCATTCTTCCTATTGGCAAGGTATCAGACTTGAATGTTCTGTTCCTACATAGTGACATCTGATCCTCATGTTGAAGGTCTTTATAACTCAACTATTCAAGTTCTGTCCATCCTTCAGGGTTCAAATCTGGCCTCTCTTCTCAATGTTTTCACTTACTTAACTAAGTGCACATCCATCTCAAGGTAATAGAACCAAAGACACTCAGAGTCAAAAGTGTCCGTGCCCTGGCCCATGGCCATGGGCAGCCTACCCTTTGATGAAGAAACAGTTCCAGGCTTTGATCCCACTCTCCTTTTACACAGTCGGCAATTTTTTTGTCAGCTACCTATGGTCACTGCACACAGACACTCATCCACCTCCTGTACCCCACTTTGTCCAGCTCCTTTCAGAGCACTCACTTGATGTGGTCCTTCCCTGGGACTCTGCTTTCATTTCAGCTCCCTTGATATTGAAATATATAGTCCTTCAGAGTATTCAATACCCCTGATCCCCTGTTTGTTGGGATAGGGGATCAACTGGAAAGAGACCTAAGAGGTTTTCTATAACAGAGAGATGCCAGAATACCTTCTAAAACATTCTTGATAAGTAGTCACTTAATCTTCTTGAAAAAAAAACACAAAACAAACCCTTATGTATCTGGCATTCACTACTTTTCCAAGTATGCCCATTTATTCTTTTTCTGAATTAATAGAAAATTAAGAGTGTGTTTCACATAACTGAGCACCTAGACATATGGTACCTTGCCCACTGCTTCTTTGTTTCCTGGTTTTAGTCTTGCCTCTCTGCAAACTCCTTAACAGCAGGGGCCAGCAAATGCTCTTAGGAAATGCCTGCTAATTGTGGAGCCAGGATCAAGTCATCCTATTAGGATAGACTCTGTTGGCCAAATACATTAAAAATCAGATTTTGGCAATAAAAGCAACAACTTAGAAAGGCAATGTTTGAACTTTCACATAAAAAAGACAGACAGGTAATTCAACAAGCTATACAATTTACTATTTTCAAAATTAATGTGATTATATATTAAGATTCTAATTACTGCCTGTAACATTATTGAGGTATGAAACAAAGCCATGTGTTGCCAAATAAAAGAATCACCATCTTTTATCTTCATCTACTGCATCTTATTCTTTGTTATTAATTCATAATTCATACACCAAAAGAGAATCAGACTATAACCATCATTAGGCATTCAATATTATCATTATCTTGAAGATAAAAGAGCCTAGCAGTAGTAGTCGGTGCTCAGTAAGTATCTGTGGAATGAATAAATGGGTCAAATAGAGCCACAGTGTTACATGTTAAAACCACGCACTCTCACGAATGCATGTACTAACCATCATCTCGCTGTCTGACCAGTCAGAAGGAAAATCAGCTGCCTTGACCATGTATTCAAGTCGAGCAACATCAAAGAGATTTGTTTCAGGTTTCTCATTATTCAGGACCGGTTCCAAGTACTTCCAGAAAATTTCAAGTTCTTTTACAGCATTCTCTTTCTTCAATTTTTCAGCTTCTATACCTAATAATAGCAACTTGTTTATACTACAAAATGAGAGTGTTGAATTTTTTCCCACTTTAAGTGGATGTGGTGAGTCATATGCATTGCAAGATGTCTGTATAGTCCCAGGAAATGCAAATAAAGAAACATAATTTTGAGAAGTTTTTGAAACTGGTATACAATTATGAAACCAGAGAATTTTATTTCTGAGCTTGATACTAACTACGAGCTTATCTCAACTCTTCATTTCATACTTGAGGCCCAGAAAGATTTTGACAAGATCACTCATTTTGAGAGCTAAACACTTTCAAGATTTACATCACTTTTAAATTGCATCTATTAACATATAGGACTGGTTTTTCTGCCAAATCAATTTTTGACCATCTTAGTGTCTGCTACATAACTGGTTAGAAATGCAGTTGATCTAGTTCTCCTTCTCCCCCAGCTAAAAACAGATTAGATCAATGATTTATGCTTCAGTTAACTTTTGGTCACATTTAAACAGCAAGAAACTTCTCTGGGCATTTGCACTCTGTAAAATGATGACAGATTTCCATAAAGTTATGCTTGAAAATTTGCATGAAATATTTATGTTTTTAACATCTATAACTAAATAGTAGGTTCTAGTACTAAGATCTCATTATCCACTTATAAAGCCTATTTTTATATTATTTTACTTTTATACATTAAATATTTTTTATAGAGACTACGTTTGCAGCATATGCATTTTCTCACCAGCTTCAATAATAAATTATTTAATGTTATAGCTATACTGTGAGATAGGAGTAGCCTAGGTTTGAGCCTTAACTCTTTTACTTAATAGCTGCCTCTAGACTGAGAGTACTCTTTGGTAAAATGAAAATAATAAAACATATTTCCTAGGCTTGTTGTGAACATTACATGAATGAATGTACTTAAAGACCTTAGCACTGAGCCTAGTCCCAAGACATGTGCCCAATATGTGGTAGCTATTATTATCAGGGGTAGCTATTTCTAACTTCAAAAAGCAATTTTAAAAACTGTAGTGTTATAAAAATTAGGATGTGGCCAGTAAGTTACAAAGCACTGTGCAAATTGCATTATTAATAAATAACAATAAAAACAATAGCATATGGCAGAAAGAGCTTGGATTTCTGGTAAACAGGCTTACACCAAATCCCAGTTCTATTTCCTAAAGTACACTGTGGCTTTTTGCTTCCTTTCTACGGAGTTAGTCTAGCACAATTTCCTTATATGAAGACCCCCAAGGCTCAAAATGGCTGAATGGTAGCATGGTTGGGACTTCATCCCACAACTTCCTAGTCTAAGGCCAGGAAGATAAAGCACCTCCACTGACTAATCACAATAAGCCAGTAACAGAGCAGGGCAAGAATATGCTATGACCTCTCTTGGACCATTTGGTGACTGTGGCTTCTGCAAGAACAGATGATCAACAATGATCCATCCGGCCCATGCTTTAGGTAAAAGTTATAGATCCAATGTTCCTGAGAAATGTAGTTGGATAACTAAGTCTTCTGACCTGTAGTCTATGTTTTCTGTGGCTACACAGGAATATAAACAGAGTATGATTTTAATTTGCAAAATTTACAACACTTGGCTGGTACAAGCAGAATAAATAGCAAATCAAAGTCATGAAAGGATTTAATAATGTATGTATTCTGTGACTATATTTTGGATAGCAAATTATATTTGTACTTTAAAGATAGAGGGTAATGAAGGACTCAGTAAGTTGTGTAGCAGACCGCATACCTTCTGGCTGAAGAAAAACTTCCTGCTGCTGGCTAACTGCTGCCAGGTGTGTCTGCAGAGGTTCATAATTCTCTGAAGATATTTTAATCACACTGGTTATAGGAATGCCAAGCTCAGTCATAATCGCTAATAGCTGAGGATTGTTGAAGCCCACAACTATAATGTAATGTTGGGCACCATCATCTGGCTCATCATCTGTTAAAAATACCATAAAGAAGAGAAGCCATCATTGTAAAAGAGAACAGGTTGCACTCAGCCAGTTCAATGGCTATACATATTATACATGCATTTATAATCCCTCTGGCTTGCCAAAAATGATCCAGTTGGTTGGTATGCCGTCATGTTGACTGTTTTTCATTATTGCCCTTCCAGTAATAAGGCTGTGACCATTTTACAAAATATTAAATGAGACATAGGCATAACAGTAGGACAAACATATATGGGGCCTG
The DNA here is from genome assembly GCA_023783475.1 of Daubentonia madagascariensis. Lineage (NCBI taxonomy): Eukaryota > Metazoa > Chordata > Mammalia > Primates > Daubentoniidae > Daubentonia > Daubentonia madagascariensis. The sequence continues at coordinate 1,948,799 of JAKFHU010000913.1, read as the reverse complement.
TGGGCATGGAAAATGTGTGCTTGGGTTTTTGCCGGAGTTTAGCCTGTAACTGTTTTTGGGTTCTAATCTCTTTTGAGCAACATCTGGCTTTACTCCTGAGTTACGACTAACTGCAGCTTTGTGGTATTTTATAAGTAGAGGTGTTTACAGAAGAGGGAAATATTGAATATGAACATGCTCTCTTACCAAAGTATTATATGCATTTATGTCAATGGGTATGAATGTGAGTATGGGTTATGTAGCAACTATGTATTTATTGCATTACATTCTAAAAGTACATATTGTTCACTTTGCTAAAATTTTTCTCCTCTATTTTTCCCTGGTTATACTGTTTTATGAATACTAAAACATGAGTTTATTTTAGAATGTGATATTCTGAGGGTTGAGAATAATTGTTATATTTTAAAATTGATAGTACATGGTACATGAAAACATTACATTTCACAACATGCCCATTAAGATTAATTTACAAATAGTGCAACAGAGGCACAACTTTTAATTTTTAGGTAATGCTTTTTCTTCTATCACTAAACAAATCAGTGTTGATATTGCTCATAGAATCCATAATGACATTACTGCTAAGTGTAGTGGATTTAGAGCAGAGAATATATGAGCAGAGTCAACTGGTAAAGGATGTGAAAGCCCACTGCTATCTTACTTAAATATGATATAGATAATAACTGATGGCTTCATCTGAGTTCAAGGGAAGGCAGAAATGAATTACTTATAGCTGCCTAGGATGAATCATTTTTATATAAATAATCTTAAATAAAAGAAAATTCTAGTTGCTCTGTCTTGGACAGAATGATAGTGAGAAATGTTGAAGTCAGGAGGCTGTGCACACTCTGTGAGTCACAAATTAACTGGTCTGATTTTCATACAACTGTATTTCACTCATGACAATAATCACTTTTTAGTTTGCTTTATAATTATGGCTGACTTTCCTTTATGTTCTTAATAAGATAGTAAGCTCTTTGGTTCCACTATCAGCTGGCTATTTCATCCCTTATTTGCACTACGTAAATGTGCCTAGCAAGACACATGCTAAATAAATATTTGCTTAAAAACATAAATGAATTGCAAGTAGAAATATTTTTCTACTGTGGTGTCATGGGGAGTAAGTGATGTGGTTTTATAAAGAGTGAAAAGGCTGGGAAAGATTGAGCACCGTTATTGGAATGACATCTGAAGTGACACGATAGGTCATGAAGCAGGAAGTGAAAGGCACCAGCAGGAGCAGAACTTACTGACCAATGTAACATCTGATGTCATCCTCTTCTCCCCTCCGTTTTAACTGCGTGGTCTTTTTCACTGTTGCACTGGCCTCAGGCTGATCCTTTCCCTTTCCTTTGGCAACCTTAGCATTGGCAGCCTTCTTCTCCTTGGGAGATTTTGCTTTCCCTTTATCTTTTTCTAACTTAAATCTGTCTTCTGTCACCTGGAAAGAGAGAATACCTTTCGTCCAAATCATATAGTGAGCAAGCAATGGCTTTTCTACTGTCAGGTGAATTAATTCTTCATTTCATTCAATCACTTGTTTACTCATTTATTTTTCATTTATTCATTCTTTGTTAGCATCGTGGAGATGACAGCTTGAAAGTCTAAGTTGTGATAAGACAAAACTCATCTATGTATGAGGAGGACTGGAGGGGTGTGTGCCAGGAAGTTGTTTACACAAAGAGCCTTCTGGAAGAGAATTCATCTTAAAGGAGAGTCAAGCGTGGACTAATAAGCCACCTCAGTTGTTTGGAGGCAGGGCAGGAGGATGATTCTAAGTACATTGTGGTGTCAGGCATTTAGGTTCATCTTTTAGCCTAACCCTGGGGAGCCTCTGTCTGAGTCTTACAGGTGGGATTGACATTAAAAACAAAACAAAACAAAACAAAAATTAAAAATAAAAAGGAAAACAGAAAGAGCAGTTTTTGCCAAAATCTCCTTGATAAAACACTTCATAGTTCAAGTAATGTATGGACCATTTTTAAAGATTAAAAGATTTTTTGGGGAACTTAGCATTAACAAATTATTTTTATTATGATCCTACTTAAAAATACACAGACATAACCAATTGTTGCTATTTGATATATTCAAAGATAGGATCAGCACAAAACATCAGTTGGCAACATGAATTCTTTACACACTGCTCTGGGGTATGCTTAGATTGCCATGTACCATGTAATTACTCAATTTTTTTTCTTTGCAAACAATTAACAAAAATGTTGTGCAGTATTTCACAATGTAATTATACTTTCAATTCATGTGCTTATAAATACAAATTAATCGTGGCAGTATTATAAGGTGGCTGTACAGAAGATCCAGAATATGTTTATATTGCTATTTTTTTCATACTCAACATAATTGAAACAAAAATAATTAAATCATTGTTGTAACATTTTGGACTCTGATCTCTATTTATATCTCTGAGGTCATGAAATCTTAGTTCAAAAAACTCTAAGACATTAGAGATAGGGAAAGAAGACATGTTGCTTCGACACCCAGCTAACAGAATGTAGCACAGAAGGGGAGAGAAGCGTTTCCCCTATTCCATGTGGCTTTGGATGTTGAGGGTCCCAGAGAACCCAGTTTAGCCTTGACACTCAGAGGTAGTCTTAGTGGTGTCCATGAATTCTCCATGTGTGCCTAGTACTTGTGGCTCCAGTAGAGGTGAAATGCTGCTGTCCCCAACACTTGGTCCTCAGCAACAGAGAAAAACATCAGCAGAGGCTGCAGGTGTCACTCACAGCCTTGGGTGGAGGCAGGTACAGACTATGAAAGCACTCCATCATTTCAAGAAAATGAAGAGAGGTTCAATATGGATAAAGCATATGTAAGTGGTAAAATTAACACCTAAGAAGAGCTGGGGGCAAAGATAAAGAGAATATGTCCCTGGGGTGGAAGTGGAAGTCCAGGGAAAGAGCTCTAGGTCACATAGGAAAAGGGGGATTGAAAGGGAAGGAGGTCATTGCCAAAGTCAAGCTTGCAAGACTTCACACGTCTCCCTTAGTTGATTCCCAATCATGCAAATGATCTTAATAATAAAAAACATCAGTGAGAACAGAAATTCTGAAAATGTGTGGGATACCAGTATTCATTTACTCATTCATTCATTCAATGAATATTTTTATGAGCTTCAATTTCTGTCCCAGGTTTCCTCAGCAGCAGAGGGAAAGATCAGCAGAGGCTGCAGGTGTCCCTCACAGCCTTGAGTGGAAGCAGCAAGAAGAGCACAGGTAAGGTACAGAGACGTGAAAAGGCCCCAGCACTTCTCTCGGCACCAGATATAGATTGATGTCTAAAGCAGGGCTGGGCTCTGCCCCCTTGAGCTCACAGCCTATGGAGGAAGAAAGACAAGACACATAAATGAACAGATAAAAATATAACTACAAATTTTAACAAAAGTTATGAGGAATAAAACCCAGAGTATCATAGAAACACAATTGAGGAGACTACTCTCATAAGCTGGTGATGGAAGGACTCTGAGGAAGTGACATTTAAGCAAAGACTTGAAAGATGAGTCACCCTGATAAGAAACAGGGAAAGGAAAATGTGTGTGTGAAGGCCCTGAGGCATAAAGGAGCTGAGTGTGTTCAAAGAGCTGAAAGGAGATGAGCACAGCACGAGATTAGTGGACAAGGGGGAGAGTGGCCCCAGAGGAGGAGTGGGAGGCAGGGCATGGGCCAGGCCAGCCAGGGATTGGGAGGTGGGGGCAACACGTTTATATCTTATCATAAATGAAATGGGAAGAACATGAAGGGCTTTAAGTGGTGGGGGAGATTTATGATTTTGCAAGATTGGAAACCAGAAGACCAGGAAGGAAACTCTAGCAATAGTCCAGATAAAACCTAATAGTGACTTGGTTTAAGGTAAGAGAGTGAAGAAAAGTAGATGGATTTGAGATGTGTTTTGGATGTTGAAACTTCAGGGGCTGAAAGATAAGATACGAGGTATGAATAGGAAGTACATCAAAGATAATGCCCTGGATTTTAGTTTGAGCAGCCTCTATACAGATATAGAGAAGATTGGATGAGAAATGGTTTTTACTTAAGGTGGGCAGACTATTAAGAGTGATCATGTTAACTTGAGATGCCCCTGAGATGTCAAAGAGGCAGTTGAATATACACAATCCCTTGTCAGAAGAGAAATTTGACTGAAGTTACTAATTTAGGTGTGGGTAACATATAGACAGTAAATTGCATGGAAGGAGATGAATCACCTTAGGTAAGAGTTCTTGAGAAATATGAGAATTGAGCCTATGATCATGCTGTGAACTCCAACACTTACCAACTGGGTACAGGGGGAGACGCCAGCAAAAGAGATAGAAAAGTGGCTAAAAGGGTGGTAAAAAATATGTAGCGTGAAGCCAGAGAACTGAGAGATCAAAAAGGGCAAAAAGACAAGAGTTGGCAGTTGTAGACAACATTAACAAGAACAATTATGGTGGCGTGTAGAGGCAGTAAATGTGAAAACCAATTTTATGGACAACTGTTTTGAGAAGTTTGGTTGTGAAGGGGAGCCAGAGCTCTGAGTTGTTAGTGGATAAGTGGATGGAAGGGAGTATGAGGTCAAGGTATGCATGTATGCATACAAAGTCAAGAAATGTTGTATTTGCAGGCTGATGGAATGATTCGGCATTGACAGAGGAAGACATTGAAGATATTGGGGGGCAGGGATTAAAGTTCTTGAGCAGACAAGATGGGATAAGATCAGAAGAATGTGTCAATGACCAGACCTTGATAGGAGAAGAGGCAATTTCTCAGTTTAATAAAAGCAGCAAGGAGAGGGTGGATGGCTGGATGTGGATTCAAGAAAGGGAGATGTCTTGATGGTGTTGAGGGAATATTTCAACTTTTTCTAGTGAAGCATGAGGCAAAGTCATCAACTGAGAAAAGGCAGGTAAGAGGTAGGAGGTTTGAATAGAGAAGATAACGTAAAAGTCATCTCAGAGAGTGAGGGAGCAAGCTTATTGAAGAAATATGATAGAACTCTGTCAGTGTTGAGAACTTATTGGAAATATTGAGATTGCTTAATTTCAATGAAACCAGTCTGTTTAGCTGTGTGAATTCCTCCAGTTAGGCTTAGCTGCTCAGGTACAGACATGAAAATGGTGGATCATTGAGTTCATCTGGGAGAAGTTTTGCAAAACAGTTATGATGAAAGGAGAGAAGAGCAAGGGAACTGAGAGTTTGCAAAGGAATGATTGTAATGATCTGGACCATGGAATCTAAGCCAAACAAATAGCAGGAGAGGACAATGAACAGAAAGTATTGGGATCTATGGATTGGAAGCTTTAATGTGGTTGAAGAAATTTTGTAGGAAGATGTTGGATCATGAGTAAGAAGTAAGGATAGGAAATTTCCAGGGTTAGGGAATGGGAGATCTGAAGACTGGAGGTGATGAGGGCTTTGGTGATGACAAGGTTCACAGTATGACTGTGGGTGTAAATGGCTGAGGTGGAGTGGAGGAAATGACCATTAGAGAACTGAGAGGCCAGTAAGAAGAGCATTGGTCAGCAATAACAAACATAGAAAAAGAAGAGTCAGAGAGGCAGAGAATGGCAGTGTTGGTTCAAAATTGTCCAGGGCACAGGATGTCCTGATAGAGTGCTAGGAGAGTCTGGGTAACCTGGGGCATAGAGCCACAAGGTCAGGAGCTGCATCAGCCCATCGGGGCTATAAACCATTAAAGTAACTCCCCCAGTTAAGACTTGAGGTTCTTAACATAACTTTCTGACAGTTTGACTTACTGTGTACAACTTGTCTACAGGGAGAAAACTCAGTTAAGGGTGATGGGTCTGTCCAATAAAAGCTGATGGTAATATTTACAACAGTATAGCAAATGGCTATTCTAATTATGGCTGTCATTGTCTTTATTATTATCATTCTAATCATTTTTTATCAATATCATTATGTTTCTTTTTATTGAGTTCTTACTATAGGCCAGATATTGCATCTTGTCAAGTCATCATGATAACTACAAGGAGTAGAGCATTACCCTCATTTTACGGAGGAGGAAACTAAGGCTGACTGAGGGCAATAACTGTTCAGTTTCAAAGCTAGCAAGTAGCAGAGCCAGGCCGGTTTGGCTCTGCCACCCATGCTCTTTTTACTGGGTCCATAAGGCACAAGTCAGTGCCCTGAGTCCAGCTGGCCTGGAGGCGCTGGCAAAATTCATGCAGGGCTCTCTAACAGTCAAGGCTTGGATCATGGCAAATTCACTAACGTGCAACAGCCTGTGCAGCTCCTTGGTAGACAGCTGGCCTTGCCACAGAAAAAGTCTCAATTCTGCCACCAAAATCCACCAGAAACTTTCACAACTGCAATTTTAAATAAGATCTCAGGGTGATCTTTTGATCTGAAAGGAAGAAACTATTTTACGTTAAATTATTCTAAAGTTTACCTGGAAGAATAAACATGTATTCATTTATACATTCATTTATTTCATCAATCCACAGATATTTGCTGAGTACAGTGGAAATTTTAAAGAAGAGTTTTTGTTTGTTATTTTGTGCCCTCCCAAGCCCCACCCTGGTCCCCACCCTGGGTTAGACAGTGAGGGCCCTCTGCCCTGCAGGCTCTCCTAGGTGGGGCATGGAGCCTGCGTACCACACAGGTCTCATCCCCTGGGAGGATGCAACACTGGAGCAAACACTGGAGTTCTAGAAGTGCAGGAACTCCCCAGCCCTTTCTCCTATGAGGTTTCTTGGGATTCTGGAGAAAGGAGGGCTGACCTCAACCCAAAATTCAAAGGAAGTGGTAAATTCCAGTAGCAGAGTCTGTGTATGCACTATGAGAGGTACTTTCCAGATATCATCTTCTTTAATTAGGTCTCACAAAGCAACCTGCAAGATGGGTAATTTTATTCCCATTGTATAAATTAAGATGCACAGCTTGTCCTAAGACACACAGCTGTGGTAGAGACACAGCTCGTTTGACTCTAAACCCTAAATTCACTTTATTTCTTTGGTTCTCTTGTCAGTCTCAGTCTTTGATTCTCTCCTGAGTTCTTTTCCATGCCTGTCTGCCCTCCCTCTACTCTGTCTTCCCAGGGGCTGAATAATACTTGATGGACGCTCTTTCGTTTCTCCAGAGTACTCCATTCCTTCAGATACTCTTCCTGCTCACCGCCCACTTCTCCTTTCTCTCCCTTTCCTTTTGCCTTTGCATTCCTGTAGCAAGGCCAAACTTGGGAGACTGGAGAAAAGTATCTTTCAAACTAATTTCCATTAACATTGAAATTGTCAATACCTACTTCCCTTACCTTTACAAAAGTGTTTTTAAAGAGGACCCTTATAAATCCTGATTTACTTCTTTAAATAACTTTTTTATTATGAAAAGAATAGCTACTGAAAAATTTGGAAAAATATAAAGAGCTTACAAAAATCACCATACTTCGACCACCCAGAGAAGATGGGTGAGAAGATATTTAATGCATTCTTTCAAATTAATTTTATGCATCATTTTTACATGGTCATATTGTTCTCTCTATATAACTTGATGTTCTGCATTTTCTATTTAACAATGATGTATCTTCAATTGGTGGAATTTTAAGAAGTGTTGCTATGTAAAGAATTTCCCTGGTAAAGAAAGGATTCTCTGGTGCAGAGAAACTACGCAGCAATTAGAAGTGGATGGAAGCACCTGGGCCCTCCTGGACTCCAGACCCCGGCCGAGATGTCCTTGGTGGGTTACTGAACATGGTCCTTGCCCTTCCCAGCCCCTTCTGCTCTCCTCGTATGGCTGACTGCAATGGTGGTCTACCTACTCCTTTCCTGTAGTCAATCTATTCCTCATTCCTCCTGCCTCCACATTCAAGCTGAACCAGGATAGTCCTTTTGTTCTTCTGGTTCTGGACAGTGATCTGCTGCTTGGGCCCTAGAATTCTACCTAGGTCCAAAGGTGAAACATCCTTTTTTACCATGCCCCAATCATAGGAAAATCACCTCCTATCTTTTTTTCCTTTCTTCTCACATTCTGAGTAAGCCCCTCCCATCTATGGGTTTATGTCTTGGAATTTGGGTGAAGAGAGTGAACCAGATAAAAAAAGCATTCAGCAAAGCTGACCCCCTAAGTCATAAACTGAAGTTAGTTCACCCAAACTCTTTCTCTGGCCTTTCTCGCTTCTGGATAACATAACACACGGGTTCTCATACTATGGTCATCTGCTTACAACTTAAAAAACTCAGAGGGAACTCTTGCCAATTCAAGGCAAAAATTTAGGAGGGGTGTATTAAAAAAGTCCCTCTTTCCACCAAGTTTGGGGAACACATGTTCCCCAGCATATGAAGGGAGAGTCAAGTCCATTGCAGAGTGCATTTTCTTTAAAATGCAGTATGTACAGAAAGCATCTGGATGCCTCCTACTGTGAGAAGGCTTTGGATAGGCACAGAAATTTCTTAACCAATTATGCTGCATAGCAGATGTGGGGTTCTTGTCTTAGCAATAGCCACAAAAAAGTGTTAGCGTCTCACATACTCAGTTGAGTATCAAGTGACACCTATCTAGAATCCTTAATCTTAAATTATTCTCACTTTTTAAAGGGAGAAATAAAAAATTCTCCTTTTCTGTAACAGGGCAACCTAGTTATTTGATACTTCAAAATATTTGAGTCATATTTTATTTCTCAATGACTTCTTGATGTCAAAATTCAAATATAGTTAATAGGTATTCATTCTTTTATTCCTCATGATGAAAGGAAGGTAAATGGTAAAAGTCAATGGAACTGATGCTAAATAGCTATACTTCATCTTACTCTTATAGTTAATAATGCATCTACATATGTATGTATAACTTTGTGTTTCATATATAATTATCATAAGATCCTCACAGTAATATTATTGAGGATATAGATAAGAAAACATGCTCATAGAGTTTGTAACTAACTCACTCCATTGTTATGTGGTTTATGAGAAACTGGGTCTTCTGAGTGCTCCTCTAGTTGCCTTTCAAGATCTCACTCTATCTTATAAACAATCTTTTCCACTGGTCCCAGATTGTGGGAGCCTAAGACATGGCTTGAAAAAGAATGTATGGGGTCAAATGAGTTAGAGAGTTAGTAGGTTAAACAATATTAAACATTTATTTTCACAAAACTCCTTCATCTTTAATTAGCTACTGTGCTGTTAAATCTCCAAGGGTTGTATATAATACACAGTGATTTCCAAGTTCATTTGACCAGGGGGTCATTTTTACTTTAAAACGGAGAATTAGGTCTAAATGGCCATAGAACCAACTTTGGAAACAAAAGGTTATGGGGATATTTTTGGGCCCAATGAATCCAATTCAATATGCTAAGGAAATTATCCAAAATATGGAGATTTCCAACAAACTAAATGGTTTATTGTGAAAAAATATGGAAACAACTTAATTGTTCAACAATAGAGGAATGGTTAAGAAAATTATGTTAGTCAATAAGACATCACATAACCAATAATAATGATAGATGTGGATACTGTGATAAAGAGTAAAGTCATCATCTATTTTAACTGAGAAAAGCAGGATTAAAAATATTTTTATAATGATTACAGCTACATAAAGAAACAAATCCACAGAAAGGAAATGTGAAGATGTTAACACTAATTGTAACAGGGTTGTGGCATTGTGGATGTTTTGTTTCCCTTTTCTGTATTTTCTATACAGTCGTGGAGCCACTTTAGCACCAGGTCAGCTAATGCTGTCCTCCTACCTTACCATCCAGTAGTGCGGGGAGAAGCCATGAGGATGTGTGGAATAATCTCAGGAAGTCTAGTTCTAAGAGACTCCCCCAGAGACTGGGTCATTTCTGGGCAGGGGGTGGGATTGTAAATTAAGTCAGGATTCCCTTGTGAACCCATGGTTTGTTAGCTCAGTGGCCTTCCTCTTTGGTGAGTTTTGTTTCTTCCCTTGACTACTGCCCCCACATTTAACCTCAGGATGTTGTATGCAATGTAATTAGTGGAATCAGATGGTTGTTGGTAGATTACTGAGCAAGCCATTGGTCCCACAGGGAAACATCTCTGGGCAGGCACTCTACTGATTGTGAGCCAAAAGTGCCATTTCATAATTATTGAGACACACTTGGGAGGGGTGTGTACAGTGGTTAAGAACATGTCTTTGGAGTTTGACAGTTTTAGATTTGAATCCCAGCTCCATCATGGAGAATAGCTGTTTGGCCGTGGGAGAATTACTTAACGTTTCACACCCTCAGTTTCTTCATCTGCAAATTGGGAATAATACTTTGTACCTCATAAACTCATTTAAAAGATTAATGATATAGCATGTGTAAAGGCTTTAGGACAGCGTCAAACAGTCAATAATGGTAGCTAACTATTATCATTAGCTGCTATAGCCACAGTAATTCCATATTTTCAAATATTACTCTATTTTAAATATGTGTTTTTCTTTAAATTTTTCCTGAAGTCCATAAAAAGTTTTCACTAATTGAAAGCAAACCAATTAGGAAAACACTACTCTATTTTACAGATAAGTCAGCCAGGGAGCCATTTATTATTTCTTCTGAATTGTTGGGTTTTGATCCTCCTTAGTTCTTTAGGTCCAACATTCACGTTGCTAGTATCCTCATTTCGATAATCGAGCCTCAAAGAATTCCATCCAGTTAGTGAGGCAAGTTATTCCTTTCCTGAAACCACACGGGTTCCTCTAAACTGAGTTCCTGCTCTTTCTCTGTTTGATTTCTTAAAATAGTTTCTGAAGATTTTAACCACAACTGAATCAAAACTAACCAGCCTGTAATTTCCTGGTATGTCCCTATGGCCTTTCTTTTAAAACAAAACACACACACAAAAATGGCATTACATTGGCTGGTTTCCAGTGTTTCGGGGTTTCGACTTGAGGAAGCTGGAAAATGTCTGTGAAAGCTACTCTAATTTCTCTTCGTCCTTCTTTTGGAGGAGACTCTGTGTTGCTCGTGGCTTCATCATGATGTATTATCAAACTTAGCCACTTTTAATTTTGAGTTATTTTGAGAAAAGTTTACCAAATACCATCTCTTCACAGTTCTTTATTGCATACCTTCCTTTTCTTCAACTCTAGTACACCGGAAAATAAGGCAACTTGTATTAAGCACATAAGCTAGAAAAAGAAAGAACTGTTCTTCTTTTATATAAAAGATATGCTATCTAAAAATATCCAAGAAAATCCGAACTGGTTATTTGAATTCATAAATTAAAAGCACAGTTAGAATATATCTGGATCTTTTCCTAAAACCTATGCAAACATTCTGAACTCAACTCAGAGGCACAGAAGACTAGACTGAGTTTGGCCCATTATTTAAACGGTTAATGATTTTTTGTGTTGTAGCCATTTTTCATCTATTTTTTTGATGATTAAATGTTTCTTTTAGTTGAATTCTCAATACAACTGAAATATTTTGGTTCACAATTGTTTTGGTTTTAAATATGTCCATAATTAGTGTATAACATAAAAGTTGGAGTTAAAAAGAAGCAAAAATATAATATCTAGATAATGACTAAATTAAAACATGGATTGGAATGGAAACTGAGCAATTTATTTTAAAATTGTAATGAATATGATGAGAATGTATGTGCTCAATACATTGTTTCTATAATTGTTTGTTTCAATAAATGTTGAATCAGTGAATTAACATCAGATTGGTAATGATAGACCTAAAAATGCAAAACAAATGTTGAGATAATGATGTCAGAAAATTCATTTCTAAACAAGCCACTGATTCAAATTTTAAGATATAATAAAATGTAACTAATTTGGGATTGTGTGAGAAACAGCCATATTCAAAAGTTCTGAAATGCTAAAACATTTTTATAGAAATAAAGCACATTTTCTTCATGATATTTATATTTGGAATTAATCAACAAGGAGTGTCCAAATAGATAGATATTTTTAAATAGATTCAATTTATTTGCAATAAGAGGTCAGCATTTGTGTCCCATAAATTCACATGCTAAAGGCTGAAATTGTTCTTGAAAATATCTTTTTTTGTATTTTTTTATAATATTAATTAGCCAGCAAGCTTTCTTGAAAAGCAGAAAGTAAAAGCAATGTTAAGTATATTCCAGACTAAAGTGTTATAAGTTGTTAAAATTAGTGGAATCTAAAATAATGATATCTTTCTTTACTGTATTTGGCAATTGAAACTATATTATTTACCATTTAGTTTTTAAAAAATTTTTGTTTGATTAAAACAATATCAAATATATAGTGACATACTACATTTGTTCCATGGGGGTACCAGAACAGGGACCTAATTATGTTAGTTATTTTTGACCTTACTTTCTCTCTAATATTTTCTATAATTACTGCTATGAATATTTTTTAAGCATTCATTCTTAGAAATACAATTCCAAAAATTAAACAAACATAGAAGATACAAAATGCTCTTTGGGTTGTACAGATGTGAGCAATATAATTAGCATTTGAAAGAAAACATCTACATAGATTTCATGTTGATGTTAAAAAGCCAGAGTCTGTCACTCCCCTTATAGGAATCTCAGAATCTCACTCTGGGTTCAGGAAAGAGGAAGAGATTGGGTAAAGTCCTCTTGTCTTTTTTAAATTTTTTAATCTACAGCATAGTGTCAGTTGTACATACTTTCTACTTACTTGCTTTTTGCTAAACTTCTTGGCTGAAAAACATTAACCTCAACTGTTCCAACTGACTTCTTGGGTAGTGTTGTTGAAATGAACATAGATTATATCATCCCCCAAACAACTTCCTTCATCTTCCCTTTACCAAGAATATTTTCTGGAGAATATTCCATTTCAATCAGTTTTCATCAAATTATTTAGCACTTACTCATATGGTTGTGACTCAGAGATTTAGGGTTGGTGCTTTGGGAACCCAAAATAATAAAGACATCAAATTAGATTATGTAATTGTTGGCTCCTAATTACTCAGAGTTCTCTTACTATATCTAATACTTTTTAAAAAATATCTGAAGTTCAAACCCCAATTACTTAGGACTCTCAAATTTTCAACAAATAAATTAAGATTATTTCTGTATTTTCAGAATCTCATAATCATATTATTATAGTTCATATTTCAAAGAAATACAGAGTAAAGCAATAGTACAGAAATATTATTATATTATTGCAAGCTTTAAGAACTTTTTCTGAGCTAACAGGATATTCCATCTATTTTTACTGAAAATTTGTTAACTCAAATCTACAACCTACTCTTATAATAAACAATTACAGACTTTATACTAGGTGGCAAACAAGTAAATTGGTGCTTTTTAGCACACTATTTGTAAGTGCTGTGGGAAACTGCAAAACAAACAGAAAGTACAAAAATTTTCACAAGACTTGCAGTTTACTTTTTATAATTCAGATTCCCATATGACATTGGAATTTAAACAGGCAAGAAGAGATGTTTCTATACTAGCTTCAAATTTTCCAATTTTTCTTCTGCCAAGTCTTAACTTCCCTGAGTATTTCTTAAGGTACAAATCCCCTGTACATGACGCAAAACTATACCATCAATTGTGTTCTTACGAGTAGAATTTTCCTGGGAACAATATGTGCCATACTAATAAGATGCTATATGGGGGAATCTCTTTGAAAAACATAAAGCTCTATATTACAAATACAAAGTGGCATTAATTTTTTCTGCAAATAGCCCAATTCAAATAGTAAACCTAGATTTGGAGGTCTTGCAAAGGTGAAGAAGGTATTATTGGAACATATTCAGTTTTCTCTTTCTTCTTCCATGAATTGATTTTGCCTCTTCCACTTAAGAGCATAAAGAAACTACTTACATGCAAATCAATCCCATATACACATATTACATATGTACATACAGAAAGAAGCATTTGGCTTTCCAAAAATATTTCAGCATAATTTGGAAAATAAGAAAAATATCTCTTATTTTGAGTAATGATAATAGTAAATGGATTTGAACCTGGCATCGGTTTGCTAATAGTATTTTAAAATATTTTTCAGATGCAAATATGAACCTTTGGAAAACACACAGATTGATTTCCATAAGCAAGTTAAATGAAAAATCCACATGTGAAGAAATTTATCAGATGTATAATATGGAAGTAGAAGTGATGGATAGCTGCTGAAATATCAGATTATTATGAAGGTACAGATATGCCTATTATTTTAATAGGCAGTCCTATTGAATATCATATAAAATATTTTAAATAGGCCCTGATTGTGAGGGATTCCCCCCTCTTCCTTATATTTACTTTTCCTGACTCCCTGGCCTTTCCCTGGGTCCCTTCTTTGCTACTACTATATTATATAAATATACTACCACAGACACAATCTTGGGCACATGCCCTGAATATTGTCATTTTCATATGTAAGGGGACTTATTTTTAATAGATTTATCATAATTCCTCCAGATCTTTGGGTAGACTTTTCCCTAAGAAGTTGAGGTGACAGCTAAATTTGCCAGGTACCACTTAATGGTAGGCTTAAGAAGAGAGGAAGTGCCCCTGGAGAAACCTGGCTCCATTTCACTCACTGCTTGCCCTCTTTAGAAAACCCACCATATTGTACATTACCTTCTTTTCGTTTTCCCGTCGCTGTTGGTCTTTAAATTTAATCTGGAGAAGCTGAAATTTCAAGAGTTTGCCTATCAATGGTAAGGTTAATGTCTCTCCATTATCCATAATTGCTTTTGCTGCCACTAACACCTATGAAGAAACACAATTATTAGGAAAAGTGACATTTCATAACCTTTGGTACAGTTTGTCAGTGACAAAAAGAAGAAAGAGTATTTTATGTTTTGTAATATTTGTCATACTGAAAAGGTGTCTCATTGCTGTCTGAAAAGAAAAGGGAAAAATACCCCAATGCTACAGAAAGGGGCATTTGCCCTCTACTTTAAGTAAATTGTGTTGTCTGAATATCAACTTCTTTTTCCAATAAGGCAGACAGTGCTTCCCACAATGGTGTTACACTCAGACTCCCCAAAAAAGATAGAGAAAAGATAGGCAGGGCTCCATTTTAGCATGACTGATAGGTTGGCTTCATGCTATAGGAAGTCTATTGTTGTTTCGCATAGCCAGTAGTCCAAAGTGTCAAACTTTGACTTATTAGGACATTATAAATTAAATAAGATTTTATAATAGTGGAAATGACTATGTTAGCAGTCTTTTATTTCTTGGTAACCAAATTCAAATGAAAGATAAAAGCTGCTTGACACAAAGGCACCATATGAATTGTGCTCTTGCAACTTAATGTCGATCATGCTGGTATGCAGGCTAATTGGGGTGAAATAAGGTTATTGAGTTTTCTTTGGGTGACGACAGCCACTAGGAACATACAGCTGTATTGTCCAGATGTGTGGCACTGACAGCCTATTTTACGACTGTGTTTTTTACAGCTTGTTTCCCCTAAATTTCACACAACTCTGTAACATCTGGGCTCTTTTCCTTGGAGCCCTATAACCACTTTATTTACTGCAAAAAAAATAAAATCACGTAAAATATACCATAAAAAGTTGTTATGTGTTTCTCTTTATTCATGTTGTCTCCCTAATAAAGTTCACCTCTGCCTGAAGCACTGTCACAGAAGTAATCTAGTTAAAGTATTTTTTGACTTTTGTTTTTAAGCAAGCATCATATTTATTTATAACCTCGGGATGAATTAGGTGTTACCAAAATGTTCTGACATGTTCCTTTTCTCCCCCCTTGGAGCAATCACCCCTTGGGGCACATATGGTGTCAATTTCAGGCCTTCAGTCTCAGACAATGATTGTGCACACTGCATCTCACAGAGCTGTGTCTTGTCTGAGGTTCATACCAGCTCATGGTCAGGGCATTCCTGACCAGTTCAGTTCCTTCTGACTTTCCACTTTGCCAAGGGAAATAGCCAAAAGAAAGGGAGGCGCCTATTTCACTTCTAACTGCAGAAGGCTCTTGGATTATCATGTGCCAAAATGTAACTACACCTTTTAGAGACCAGACCACGTTGGGGTTTCCTGCATCGCATTGCAGAAGGGGAAAGCCAGGGAAAGGATTCCTTTAAAGCTGCCTCTTCTAAAAACCAAAGGAACAAACCAAGTGTCAGAAATCTTTGCACACGTCTAAGTGAGTACTCTCTAGGAAATACAGCGCTTTGCTTTTTATGGTAGTTTTGTTCTGCTAACACGATTTAGGGAAAAGGACTGTGATTTCTGGGAGCAAAAAAACATAGTGGTACACCTGCAGAACCTCACCATTTAATGATGACCAGATTCCACATGGAAGGGAATCCTAAGGGGACCGCAGGTTAGGCGTTTACTGTACAGTGAAAGCTGTCCAGATGGGTCCAACCCCAAGAGGAGATGTCAGTATTTGGTTTGAAATGGCATTTTTCATTACCAGATAAACAGTGTGCTGACAATCAGGCTTTGTGACATCTGGTTAAAAATATTCAAATTTGGGTTTTTAAAGCTCACAGCAGTCTAGCATGGGGCGTTTCCCCATAATACAAAGATAATGACAGCATTGAAGGGAAGCCAACACTGGAATGGGTCACCCCAGAGTGGTTGCGAAGTCTCTTTTTCCTGATGACCTGTGAAAACAGGATATTCACCTATGTCTGGGGAGTTTGGGTGAAGCCTGCCTGGCGTCATGGTGATGGATGGGATGTCTGTGGAGGTACTTCCTAGCCCCTTGTCTCTAGCTGTTTATGAATATTACTAATACCTCACTATATTAAAATGTACTTAAAGCACAACAAAACGTCCCAAGAGAAAGGTATTTTGCAGGGCAAAAAAGTTATTTCTGGTTTGTCTAAAACTGTCTGTAGAATGCTGATTTCAAACAAAAGTCTGGCACAGCATCACAGTGACAGTGGTGTCCTGCCCTGATAGGGGGAGATGGATGATGAGGAATACCACTGGCACTGTTGAGCCCCGTGTCCTCATGACACATGGACACAGAGTGAGATCAGTGGTGGGGCAGGCAGCCTGAGGATGGCCAGGCATACTTGTGCAACACCCATTGCCCCACCCTGCCCCCATGTTGCTCTGAAGAGACTTGAATCCCACAAATGCCACTTTCTGTGCATCCCCCAAAGGGAATAATATTGTGAATCCTTGGGATAACTAATGAAAATGAAAGTTTATGCTGAACTCAAAATCTGAGACTGAAAATTTTCATGGTGAGTCACCCTCAAAAGAGGCAGAAAAAGAAAGATGTTCACAAATTAATTTCCACTAAAAATTCTTTCTTCTCAGACCCTATAATTCACAATTACACCTAGTCAGTAGCCAGTGGTTTGGCCTCAGATGAAAAATCTTTAGGGGATTTTTGTTTGGAGGATAAGTTTTTGAGGGAAGAAAAAACTAAAGAAGAGACAGAATTGAAAAGGAAATATATCTTTTCACATAACAGCCCCAAAAGGCTTCCCCTTCCCTGCCTTACTAGTATTAATTGAAAGAATAATCAAACCTTCAAACTTCCAGCATTGTAAAGGTTGTTTGTCCAGTATCTGCAGTTAAAATGTGTGTACATATTTGTGTGTCTGTGTGCATGCTGGGAGGCAAGCTGGCAAGGGTTATAGGTATTGGGGGGAATGAGAAACATAAGACAAGATGGGAGCAGTGAGCTGGTAGCAGTTGGGGAGTAATTAGACAAAAATCTAAGCTTCTAGAACTGGGCAAAAAAAAAATAAAAATAAAGAATAAAAACAGTCCTAAGTGTGTTAAAACCCGGGTACTCATCAAACCAAAATATCAAGAAAATGTGCCTGGCAAGAGTCAAAAACTCAAAAAAGCACCAGTCTTATGGGCAAATGAGACTCATTAAAATGGAGAAAACTTGCCTGGCAAGGTCTAAATGTCTCCTGACCTCCCCAGGTCAGATCTGCAGGCAGGGAGGCCTGCCAGGACTCAGGGGAGCTCCAGACTGAGCAACCAAAGGCATTTAGTTCTGGAAAAGACTGGTGTAGACAAAAATTAAGCTTCAAAGAGTGCAGCTGAGGCAGGAAGACAAGTTGGCACTCTATTGTGTGAAGATACTTATTTTGGGGGTATAGATGCTCTTTTTCTGTTAGGAAGCTTGTGATTCTGAGCACACTAAGAAATAAAAACATTTCCCTCTTTATCACTGACCTGGCTCAAAAGACTTACATCGTATTTATCATCTAATGATTTGAAGCAACAAAAATATACCAAATGGGCCAAATTCTTTCCTTGCCCGGGGATCAAGTCCACCGATAAACCCTAGTGGCCCCCTCCCTCTTCTAACCATTCCCTCTCTCTGTATGTAGTGCCTCCCCACATTAGTAAGCACCAGCCTCTGTTTACCCAACACTTTGAATTGCCCTGCACATTCCCATGGAAACAAAATGTATGTATGTATGTGTATGTGTGTGTATACATATATACATATGCACATATATACATACGTGTGTGTGCGTTTATATAAGATAGAGAGACTAGATAGATGGATGGATAGATGGATAGATAGGATGGGCTCCCATGAGGCCTGCTGCCTGATTTCCTTGGTGTGTTTATAAGGAGGCATATGGAACAACTTGAATTACTGCTTAACTTACTGCACATTCAATGACAGGTGAGTTCTGAGGAAGTATAAAGATTTGGATCTGCATTTCTCTTGCCGGGAACAGGCTTTGGGATTGAGGTGGTGGAGGAGAGGGCAAGGTGTGGTTGTGTGAGGCAGAGAGGGTGGGGTGGTGGGAAAGGGATGGAGCTACCGCCATCCCTTTCCCTCCAGGAGCTCCAAATAACCACCAGTTTCCCTAAAAGAAACCTTTGGTTCAGAGCCTTCCTCAGGGGCCCATGGTGTTTGTTGCAGTAACTATAATAATTCACAAAATAATGACTTCATATTTAACCCACTTTCTTTGGATTAATGACTCAGGATGGTTTAGATATATAAAGACCTTAGCAAACAGGAGCAGAGTCCGTAAGTTAGAGCTTGACTCAGTCCAGGCTAGCACAGGGCTGGGCAAACAGGCTTTTGACACACAGAAGAGCTCACTTCTATTTTTTTTTTTTTTGTATCACATTCTTTTGGGTAGCCCATTTTCTTAATATATGATTAATTAGATAAAGTAAGAGTATAGTAGTCCATCATGGTAAAAAGTCTCAAGAGTACAGAAGACATGCAGTGAAAAGGAAATGGTTTCCCAGCTCCCTCCACCAGTCCCTCTTTCCAGAGATAATCACTGTTAAATAATTCTTGTGTATCTTTCCACAACTTCTCATATATATATAAACACATATCTAAACATATATGTATATCCTTTTTATATTTTAATACAAATGGGATCATGCTATTCATATTAAGTGATTTGTGGTTTGTGTTTTTACCTAAATATACATTCAGGACAGCTTTCTGTGCTGACATGTTCTGCTTATGTATATATATTTTTAATAGATAGCATAGTGTTCTATTGTATGGGTGTTTTGTCATTTATTTAACTAGTTGCCTATTGATGCACATTTAGGCAATTTCGGGTTTTTTTTTCCTTTTTTCAATTAAGTGTGTACTTTTGTTAGTAGCATTTTTGTTCCTACTGGCGCTATATGAAAGGGTCTGTTCTCCCACACCCCTTATCAACACTGGGTGTTATCCAACTTTTCTATCTTTGTCAGTATTAGTGTTACTAGATTTTTCTGTGATGATGGAAATGCTCTTTATCTGTACTGTACAATATGGTAGCCACTAGCTACATTGACTATTGAATACTTAAACATTGCTGGTGAGACTGAGGAATCAAATTTTTATTTTATTTTTTAATTGATTAAAATTTAAGTTTGAATAGCCACATGTGGCTAATGTCTACTGTTTTGGTCAGGGAAGGTCTACACAACAGGGAAAAGTGAAAAATAGTATCTCATTTGAAGTTGTGTTTATTTAGTCATCCATTTGACTTTACCCCAAAACTAAAAGAAAAGACACCTATTCACAACCATCCTTGGCAAATTTTATTAATGCAGGAGATGCTTACATACATTTATTAAATAACAATGGCGTACTTAGATTTACACAGTGAAGCTAAAAGTAAGAGGTAATGAAAATTAATGGCTTTCAGGCTAAGATATTTGTTTCCGGCCACACAGGAAACTTGCCCTTGTATGGATGAAGACGAAAAGGGCTAGTGTGGGGCAAGAATAGGAAGGATAAAGAGTTTGCTTCTGACTTCTTTCTGTTACCCTTTTTTCTTCTGTTATACCCCTCCTCCTTTTAGTTACCAGATGCCTTTTTGCTTTCTAAATCCCTCCTGTCACAAAAATAGAAAAGATTTAATTTGGTAGTTCACTTTTAAAGAAGTTTATTTATACCAGTGGGTTAGCTGTATTTTGAGATTTTATTTCTTTCTATAGGATGAAAGGGACTAGCAACTGATGAAATAATTTCAAGCAATAAATAGGTGTGGCAGTTTTGAGGTAGCTATTCTCTCTAACCTGAAAACTTGTGATGCCTAAGTCTGGCTCTGAAGGTAAACATAGTTTTGATCTTTGTGGTGCTTGGAGACCTGGAGTGTGAGAGCAGCACCCTGGGGTTTCACTGCCTACAGTTGCCCTTATACTACAGGACCAGGTCATTCAGGGCAAAGGCTCTGCGGGGACAGTGGAATTCTTCCTTCAGCCAGGGTCAGAGGAGGAAAAGCATCAGAGAGGGTGGGTGGGTGGCTGGGGGAGAACAAAGGTGAGACAGCAACTCTGTACTTTGGGAGAGGAGTAAAGGCAAAGGAAACTCTGCTTTGGGAGTAAGAGCTGGGACCTGTCTGTGTGGGCATGTGTATGATGTGTGTGGGCATGTGGTGTGTGACTGGATACACATGTGTCTGTGCATGCATGTGTCTGTGTGTAGGTCTGTGCATGTACATGTATGTGCATGTGCGTATAAAGTTTGTGTGTTTGTATTTTTTAAGAATCTTAATCATCTGGGATATAAGAGATATAAAAGATAATAGGAAATTTAAAAAATTATCTAAAAACTGTCAAAACTGAGATTTGTGCATACTGAAGAATTAATAAAAGAGAAAAAGAATATTAATATTTTTGATTGGTACTTCAAAATGAATATTGATGACTATTTGCCATTTCTATCTAATTATCCTGCAGAATACAAGGTGCTGCTTATCACTAAACATATTTCATGTTAATTATGTATAATTTGTTCATCATAGTAAACTATCTAACTATATGTCTCATCTTCAAAGTTTATTGCTTAGGTAGCATGATTATTTGCTTGTGCATTCTGCTTTTATCTTTTATATCTGCTTATAACATTAAAAAGTCAGAGGAATATCACCCAATATGTGTGTGTGTGTGTGTAATGTTTAGAGAGAAAGGCTACTTTAGATGGGCCCGATTCTGCATATTTGATGAAAAGGATGGAATAGCAGGTGATTTGCAAATGATTGAAAAGGGTCACTTATATTGAGATGTCCTCACACGAAAAGATTCCCTTGGGAATTTTAGCTCCTTTGGTACAAGGGATGAGGAACCATTTGCTGAAGCCATAACGACTTACTTTCAACCTAATGCAAAAGTAAAGGCTGCATTTGCATTCCAGTCTTCCCAAATATCACTGAGTAGCCTCAGGCAAGTTATTTAACCCCTTGAAACCTCAGCCTTTAAAAATCGACAACAGTGGCACTATTGACATTTTAAACCAGGTAATTCTTTGTTGGAAATTTCTCTGTGCATTGTAGGATGTTTAGTACACCCCAGGCTTCCACCCAGCTGTGACAACCAAAAGGATCTCCAGACATTGCCAAATGTTCCCTGGGGGGCAAAATTGTCCCTGACTGAGAAAAGAAAGCTACAGAAAGAGAATCTGAATAGTGCTCTCTCATAAGGCTGTACTGAGAATTAAATGAGATAACCCATATAAAGACCTAGCATGGGAAATGACATATGCATGTCCAACCCTCACTAAAGGTAGCTCTTACTGCTATTCATACATCCAGGACAGAATCGGAACTCCTGAAGCCCCCACAGCCCAGGTATGGAGAGCAGAGAAACGAATGGCCAGAGGAGCAGCTGCGCAGGCGAGATAGTGCGCTGGATTTATTATCAGCTGGTTGCCTAACCTGACAAGGGCAAATCAAGATCTGTTTAGAGAAAAGCAGAGAAGATGTAAAGATGTATTTTGTTACAGTGCAGTATACAACGGGAAGAATGCAGAGGAGAAATTATGCTAGTAATTTCTTCTAAAATGTGAGATGGAGGAATTTTATGAAAAGTGTTCTGTAATTTTATAGTCTCCCTTCCTGTTTCCTCTGCTCTCTTCCCTCCTTCATTCCTTCTGCATTTATTCAGGGCCAACTATATTGTAGTTATTGCATTACTTGATCCTTTATGTGTCCAGTCTATCCAATTCACATTCTTTAAGTAATGAATAATTTCCAACGAGGCCATAATTGGAAAAACAGCTGGAAGGATAAGGGTAGCAGTGAGAGAGGGCCATGGAGAGAAATAAAGAGGAAAGAATAAGAACAGGAATGACTGAAACATATTTTCTCACTTTGAGAAGGGGAAAAGAAAATAATCAAGCAATATTAAACTGTCTATACATAAATTTAAAGGTGATTGAAGACACAGGTTCCATATAGATCATACTGTCTGTCTAATGCAAATGGAACGTTATGAAAGCGCTCAGACCACAGCTTGGTGAGAAGTTCATAATGATGATAAATATCCATAGCAGGTGACTCCTAGATCATTTTCAGCTGTCCATAATTAAACTGGTATCCATCTCTCCACAATGTCAGGGCTGAAAAGTAATTCCAGTCATTGGACCTCTTACATCTGTGCTGAAATGAAATAATATTTGGCAGTAACAAGGAGTCACTGAAACTAAATAAACAACCCCTTTCAAGACTACATAAAAGTTGGTAACATAATAACATTTGACAGGGATTAAGACCTCTTTGGGGCTGTAAGGAAGTTTCAGAAGCAGCAATAACAAATACATGGAAGGTGAACAGATCCATGCTTTAACAGACGTGTATAATTTGAAATGTAATGAATTTCCCAAGGGAGATGTGCATTTTGAACACATAATACATGTCAAAAAGCACAGGACTATTTCAGAAATGTTTGTTGGGATTGCTCTTCAAAGAATGGAAAAACAAAGCATCCTTTTTATTAAGGAATTTTTTTGTTTTTTTTTGTATACCTACAACATATATAAAGGCACATGAAACTGAATGTGGTAATATATGGGAGAATATTAAATAACGTACAAAGGCTTTAAGGGCTTTTCTTTAGGTGTGTACTAGCAACACGTGATTCTATTATTATGGCAATGTTTTTTGTGTTGTTTTCTGGTTTTTGTCTTCTTAAGATCAAGATCTTTTCCTTAGTCCAAGACTCTCCCACCTCTCTGAAGTCATTCTTGGTTCTTTCACTGGTAGCGAATTTCCCCTCTGAACAACCCTACTACTTTTTCTTATGTTTCCTAAGGGATTTCTCTCTGTCTTGTGCACAAGGTTTATCTCCTCTACTAGTTTGGAAGGTCAAATCCTTTTCTGATTCATCTTTCTAAATCCCTTCACAGAATCCTATGCCTATGTAGACGTATAGTATATTCACTCACTGAATAAATATAAGAATGGTATCTTTAGAGCTATTCATTGTTTGGCTTGAAGGTAAATGTTTTCAAATGTTTCAAATGTTTCCAGCTACAATTACAAAGCTTTAGGAATGTAATGCAAATTGGTTCTCAGATTGAGTAACACACAAATGGTTTCATAGCACACACTCTGTACTGAGCAAGGACTGTTACAGGCACTTCACACATTCCAACTCATTTAACCCTCCCTACCCTTTGAGGTGGGTACTTTTATCACTCCATTTTATTAGATAAGGAAACTAAGGTCTGGCGATCATACAACTAGTAATTTGTAGAGATGAGATTTGAACCCAGGTTGTCTGATTCCATAGTCCTTTCCCTAATCACCATAATCTGTGAGCTCACAACCGGCCTTTTTATAGCTGGAGCTACTGGACTCCCATCCTGTGTCCCAGTCCCTCCCCAGTCTCTCTGCCCAATCCCTAGCTTAGCTGCAAGGATTTAGAGCCTTTTAGCTCAAGTGTTTATGTTCAAATACTCTTGCTACTCTTACTAGTTTTGCTCTTACATGGTACCTGAACTCTAAATAGCTGAGCTTCTACTTTTGTCCTAAGACCTAGAGGGGACATGTAACTCAGGACCTTCAGTCCTGACAGCTCCATCTGTCTCTTCCCCTGGCCCAAGCACATATTTATTTTTGTTGGCTTTTAATTTGTATTATTTTATTGTGTTGCTCTTTTTCATACATTTATTTTTATGTTTGACACGTAAGTACTATAAGTATTTATGGAATGCAGAGTGATATTTTGATAGATGTATATAGTGTGCAATGATCAAATCAGGGTAATCAGCGTGTCCAACATCTCAAACATTTATCATTTCTTTGTGCTGGGAGCATTCAAAATCCTCTCTTCTAGTTATTTGAAAATATAGAATAGAACAAATTATTTTTAACTATATTCACTTGACAGTGCTACAGAACACTAGAACTTATTCCTATCTAGCCATAATTTTGTATCCATTAACCAACCTCTCCCTATCCTTCCCTCCCCTCTACACTTCCCTGACTCTAATAATCACAATTCTACTCTCTACTTCTATGCAGTCAACATTTTTAGCTCCCACATATGAGTGAGAACATGTGGCATTTACTTTTCTATGCCTGACTTACTTTATATAATGTCTTCCAGTTCCATCCATGTTGTCACAAATGACAGCATTTCATTCTTTTTTTATGGCTGAGTAGGATCCCATTGTCTATATATAACATTTTCTTTATCCATTCATCTGCTTATGGACAGTTAAGTTGATTCCATATCTTGGCTATTGTGAATAGTGCTGCAATAAATATGACGGTGCAAATATCTCTCAATATACTGATTTCCTTTCCCTTGGATAAGTACCATAGTGGGATTGCTGGATCATGTGACAGTTTGACTTTTAGGTTTTTGAGAAATCTCCATACTGTTTTCATAATAGCTTTACTAATAAACATTCCTACCAACAGTGTGTAAGAGTTTCCTTTCTTCCTCATCCTTGCCAGCACTTGTTTTTTTTGTCTTTTTGATAATAGCCATTCTGAATGGGGTGAGATGATATCTCTTTGCAGTTTTGATTTGTATTTCCCTGATTCGTGATGTTGAGCATTTTTTAATATACCTATTGTCCATTAGTATGACTTCTTTAGAGAAATGTCTATTCATCCTTTGACCATTTTTTAATTGGATTTTTTTTTTTTTGCTGTTGAGTTTTTGAGTTCCTTATATATTCTGGATATTAATCCCTTGTCAAATGAATGGTTTACAAATATTTTCTTCCATTCTACAGTTTGTCTTTTTACTCAGTTGATTTTTTCCTTTGTTGAGCAGAATGTTTTTAATTTGATATAATCCCATTTGTCTATTTTTGCCTTTTTTTTTTTTGCCTGTGCTTTTAAAGTCTTACCCTAAATTTTTGCCCAGACCAATGCCCTGAAGACTTCCCCCAGAGTTTCCTTCTAGTAGTTTCATAGTTTCAGGTCTTAAATTTAAGTCCTTAATCTATTTTATAGAGTTGATTTTTGTATATGGTAAGAGAGAGGGATCTAGTTTTTCTTCTGCATATGGATATCCAATTTTCCCAGCACCATTTATTGAAGAGGTTATCTTTTCTCCAATGTACATTCTTGGTGCTTTGTCAAAAATTAACTGGCTATAAATATTTCTGGGTTCTCTATTCTGTTCACTGGTTTATGTTCTGCTTAGTACCAGCTGTTTGGTTACTATAGCTTTGTAGTATATTGCAAAGTCAGGTAGTGTGATACTTCTAGTTTTGTTCTTTTGGCTCAGGATTGCTTTGTAGCTATTTGGGGTCTTTTGTGGTTCCATATGAATTTTAGGATTGTTTTACCTACTTCTGTGAAGAATGTCATTGGTATTTTGACAGGCATTGCATTGAATCTGTAGATCGCTTTGGATAGCATGGTCATTTTTGACAAGATTAATTCTTTCAATCCATGAACCAGGGATGTTTTTCTATTTTTTTGTGTCTTATTTAATTTCTTTTATCAGTGTTTTATAGTTTTCATTGTAGAGATCTTTCACCTCCTTGGTTAAATTTATTCCTAGGTATTTTATTTTATCTGTAGCTGTTGTAAATGGGATTGCTTTCTTGATTTCTTTTTCAGCTAGTCCATTATGGGTGTATAGAAAAGCTATTGATTTTTTGTGTGTTGATTTTATATCCTGCAACTTTTGTGAATTTGTTTATAAAGTATAAGAGTGTTTTTAGTGGAGTCTTTAGGTTTCTCTCTATTTAAGATCATGTCATATACAAAGAAAGACAATTTGACTTCCTCTTTTCCAATTTGGATACCCTTTATTTCTTTCTCTTGCCTGATTGCTCTGGCTAGGACTTTCAGTACTATGTTGAACAGGAGTGGTGAAAGTGGGCACCCTTGTCTTGTTCCAGTCCTTAGAAGGAAGGTTTTCAATTTTTCCTCATTCAGTAGAAATGATTCAGGCAGCCACCTCCATTTTCCACCCTCATTCTCCTTAAATCCCAAATCATTTTCCTAAAATCCTGCCCTCAGTCTGAGACCAGTGACTGAGACCCTGCTAGTCACTGACCAATTTATCTTATGCTGCCTGCTTAGATAGCTGAATATGGCTGGTCCCCGAACTTCCTTACCCCAACACTGGAGCACTAGATGTGTCATTTGCCGTTTGGTTTGTAACTGTGTTCCACTTCCAAGACTTGAGGTTGCTTGTTGCTCATGCTTCCTTCCTTCCTAGGAGAACCTGACTTCTCTTTAGGCTTTCCCCTTTCTCCCATTCAGCTCATGTGACTAGGAAACACAGCTCCATGGGTGGACCCATCTGTACTAAAAATAATCCCAACCCCCCTTGTTCATTATTGGTTCAGGATGTGCATGTGATTTCATTCAGGCCAGTGGGATGTGAGGAATGCTTTTTTGAGGCTGCTTGATCAGGTTTTCTTGGTCATGACAGAGCTTTGGGAAGAGACATGAGGGATGGGACTGCTGCAGCCCCCTTCTGTCCTTCAGGAAGCCGAAGCCACCACACAGATGGAGGAAGGATCATGAGAACTACAGGGAAGTGGGGTGGAGCCCCTGGACTAAGCTGACCTTGAAGCCTGCCTAGACTTCTAGGTATACAAGCCAGTACATTCTCTTATTGTTTAAGCCAGTTTTAATTTTTTTTCCTTATTAACTCAGAAGTAAGGTGATCAAGTTGATACTGACATGGAAAGATTTATGCCTTTAAATTAATAGACTTTTTTTTTTTCCTTAATCAGGGATTATTAAAGCGTGTTTCTTAGACAAGCAGCATCAACATCACCTGAGAACTTGTTCAATGCAAATTCTTGGGCTCCAACCCAGACCTGTTGAATCTGAAACTCTGGGAGTAGGGCCAGCAGTTTTTTTTTTTTTGACAAGCCCTCAGGTGATTCTGATTTACTCTAGGTTTGAGAACCACTACTTTGTAACTGGTTTCTTCTGTGGCCTTTCACAATAATGTATTCAATCCCCATATTGTCAGTTTCACCCTTGAGTTCCTTGCTAACTCTCTAATGTGCATTTATATTACCTTAATTTCTTTCTTTCTTTTTTTAATTTAAAGTCGCCAAGCTGCCCATTTCAAAGGACAGCCTGGAGTGGGACTTCTGTTAATGTCCTGCTAGGGAAGTAATGTATTCAGTGTGTCAGCCCTATCTTCTTTTTCCCTAAGTACTCAGTTCCTCCACAATTATCAAAAAGTTTTAGTGTTTCTCCAGCTTGATTATGAATGGTGTTCTTTTAGGCTGTTGTTAACTCATAAATTTTAATCTAAACTAAATCTTTCTACAAAGAGGGCTTGTTCTTTGAGTTTCTGTGTCCTCTTCTAATCTCTTTGTTAGTTAACTATAGGAGGCATACAGGATATGTCTCCCGGCTGACTACTGGGAAAGCACTTTATAAGCAGATGGATGCTGTGTAGTTTCTGCAAGACTGTGTTTCTCCAGTGTACCCTGTGGACCACCTGTCCCAGAATCCCTGGGAACCTAGTTAAAGATACACAACTACCAAATTAGTATCAGGAGGTAAGGGTCTATAAATATGAAATTTTAATAAGCATTCTAGGGATTCCTAAATATCCTTGGTTTAAGAACTATGTCAAAGGTCATTTACATATTGACATTTGGGTGACCAACTGAGGGGTTTTCCAAGCCTTGGTACTTTCAGTACTAAAACTAGGAAAGTCCCTGGCACCCTGGACAACTGGTCACCCTTAAGATAGCAAGTTCAATGGGAGTCATCTCAAACCTGTGGTAGAGTGCCATTAGTCGACTCCATCCCCTTGCTCTGCTTTCCCCAGTCCTTTAAGATTCAGACCATCCACTGGTGGCCTTCCCAGAGCCTCATGTTCACCCCAGTTTCTGAGCCAATCCTATCAGAAGCGACAAAGGCATTAATCCCCCCTCTAGCAGGTTGTATCTGACATGATTATTCATCTCCAATTCAGGATCTGGTAGCCTAATAATAAATATTCTAGTATAATGTGGATTATTTAGTGCATGCTCTGTGCTAGCCATTGTGCTATATACATTATTTCATGGGGTTAAGAGATTAAGTTACTTTCCTAAGAACACAGGAGTCAAATGGTGGTACTGATCTTTAAATATATCACCATGATCGTATAACAATGTGATGTCTGTTTCTCTTTTCTAATTTTTAGACTTGACTAATATTTTCTCCAGTGGATTCTTGTCCTGTACTGAAACCCCAATGAGCTATTTGCCAGACCACCAGTTTAGATACTTCCTTAGGATCTCAATTCCTTAGGATTAGACTCTGACCCCAACACTCCTACTCCCTGGTCAAACTTTCTTTCGAAATCCTTTCAGTGGCTTCAGATCAGTTCCTACTTGGTGTGACCACATCTATTGTTGCTTTCCTTTTCTAACACTCCTTTCCAGTTATACTTTCTTTTTGATGTTCAGCAAATGTGCCTCAGAGCCTTTGCATATACTATTTCCCGTGCTTGGGAGGCTCTTCCCCAGATAGCCACATAACTATCCTCTCCTTCAGATTTTTGTTCAGATGTCACCTTCTCAGTTTTGCCTTCCCTGGCTACTCAAGTTTGTAACCTTCCTTCCACTTCTCACCCTTTCTCATCTTTTCTCCATAGCCCTTATTACCATCTAACATAATTTATTTATCTTTTCTATTATTTCTTCTCCCCAGTAAAAATTAAGCCTCATAGGGTACTGGCTTTATCTATTATTTTTCACTGACCTAAATTCAAAGCCTAGAACATAGTAGATGCTTAGTAAATAGTGATTGAATGAATTAAGCCAGATGTGCCATGTTTTACACTGTTTAATAACAAATTTTACGACTACTTGATGCCCTTCCTGTTTGTGACTCAACCATGCTCAGATTTTCTGGTTGGTGTGGATCAAATCTGAGTTAACTGGGTACAAGAAGGAGTGAGACTAAGCAGTGCCATGATACAGTTTTGAATGGGTGGTGAGGGGCACCCAGAGTACAGATGTAGAAGTCATCGTTGAGGAGGGTGGCCCCTTTTCTGCCCCTGTGAGCAACATGTGGACATCAGTGTGGCTGCATTTCTCCAAGGGCTGAAGCACCTGGGTGCTTGTTCAGAAGGTGTGTTCCTGGACTCTCCTGAAGACACCTCAATCCCCATCGCTGTGGCTGGGATCTGCAGTTGACATTTTTAATGAGCTCTCCAGGTGATTTTGAGGCATATCACTTCGGGATCACTGGCACAAGAAAGCGAGAAGAGGTTGGAAGTTGGAGGGGCTCACACCAAAGAGCTGTCTGCATCAACCCTTCCCAGACTTCCATGTCTTGGATCACTTCCTGGTCCCACTGCCACAACCCTTGTTTGTATTTCTCTTGAGGCCCCTCCTGCAGTTGAGTCTTTATTAGGAGTTTTGCATGTGTGTCCTTCTTCTGAAGTAATTGTGAGCTTGTGCAGGGCCTGAATGATGGCTTATCCTTTTTGTATTATTCACAGCACCTAACAATTGTTTTGAAATTACTTAAAGCAAAAATTCTGTATCCTGATTTTGACAATAGAGGGTCCCTCCCATTATTTTAAGGAATCTGAAAACAAAATTACATAATCATTTCACTTTAATGAATTCCATACTCACAAAACACAGCCAATGAAAATATGATTAAATGTTCAACCTTATAATTTTTGCTTATCAAATTGACTAGGATAAAAAATACAATGTTGAAGAGGGTGTGGTTAAACTGGAACTGTTAGAAGGACTGTAAATTGGCAAAAATTGTCTCAAATGCATTTTGACAATGTATGTCAAGAGCTTTAGAAAGATTTATATACTTTGACCCAGTAATTCTACTTTAGGAAAATTTTCATAAGGAAACAATCAGGGTCATAACTATTGGTAAACAGTCTAAATTTAGCAAAAGGGGATTGATTAAATAAATTTTTGAATAGAAAAATGCTTTCTATTACATATATACTGAACATGGATTTAGAAAAATGCTAAAATTGTAATATGTGGAAGGATATGATGTAAAGCACATATAATTCCTATTTTGTAAAAAATATACATCTCTGAGTGATGGAATATTTAATGGATACTTCTTAAGTACTACCTACTATATGGTCTATGCTTTATCAAATTTTCCACAATTAACATGTAGTGCTATAACAATAAAACAGCTAATAAATTATATGTACAACTTAAGTGCTATCCAGCAATTAACTGCTTATAACAGTGCCATCCCTCCAATCACCCACAGAATTCTTCCTGCACTCTGATTCCAATATCTCTGCCTATCCTATTACTCCCCTGCTCAGAATTCCTCAATGGCTTCCCATACCTAACGGATAAACTGTACACTCCTTAGCAGGGCACACCAAGGCCCTTTATGACCTGGACTTGGCCTGTCCAGCCTAACTCCTGGCTACTCCTTCTACTTTCCCTCCTTATGTATGTCAGGGATGCACACCATCTGGAATTCCTTGGTCACACTGCGCTGCCTTATGTCTGCCTGACTTTGCATGGGCTGCTTCCTTTGCCTAGAATTCCCCTCCTCCTTTGTTCCTTCCCCATTCAGTTTTCAAGCCATTTTCTTAAAATCTTTCCCTCAAAACTTTAAGATTTAGGCATTGCTCTGTGTACTCATGCACCTTTTAAAATGTCTTTGTTATCATATGGTAACAGAACTGCTCATTTCATATCTTTTGTCATTAGACTGGCAGCAGGTTGAAGGCTGGAATTAACTTTGTGATTGGCACATAGAAAACTACCAACAAAATACGTGCTAAATGAAAGAATTAGCACACAAATCATGCAGACCTTCACAAATGTTGTATGGGTTGTGCCTTGTAAAAGGGCACCCTGCGATGGGCAGGTCGAGGCTGACATCCAGCCAGCCCTCCTCCCACCAAGCCAGACTTGCTGAAAGGGTAGGAAAGCAAGCAATACTAGTTCACTAATTTAGAAAGTGACTGGTGTCATGGGAAGTGCTTAATGTGCCAAAGCCAAAGGAAGGATGAACTAGAGTTACTACAAAACTGTGGCTCATCAGCTCGAGGAAAGGGGCATGTGTATTTAGTTACGGAGCAAAGCAGATCTGTCTTGATACAGAAATCCTGGATTTCACAGTCATTTCATAATGCTTGATCAGGTCTCAAAATACCCCCAGGTCTTGAGTGCTTCTAGAGAATATCCTACATTAATTTCTGACAATTCACATTTTTATTTTTCCTATCTAATTTTGTTTATTATTATATTTCACAACTTTGTGCAAAGTGGTCAGTATTCTAAATGCGGGATGTTTTTTACATGGGGAATGATGTGAGTGACTGGTAAAAACCAACCCAAATTCCTGAGGGCAAATGTGTGTGAGCAGAAGCCTGTGTCTGGCACAGTGCCTTTAGAAATTTTAAGACAAGGGGAAACACTTCCTCAATAATACCACTAAAGAAAATTCCTGGGGAATGCTCTTTTGTTTAGATGAATAACTTTAAGTAGGTTAAAGTTAATTATCAGCTCCTTGACTACAGGGACTGGATCTTGAGGAGCCTAAAGCAACAGATTGAACCTTGGATTGAGTCAGAATGACTGGGCTCCAACATGAGTCTCTGCCATTGTTAGCTGTGGGCAGTGGGAAAGTCACTTAACCTCTTTGAGACTCTTCCCTCATTTGCTGCATAAGAATAGTAAGACTTAAATCTGCCACACAAAGTTGTTGTTGGGGTAAAAATTTGCCATTGTATGTAAAAGTATTTTGTACTCTAAAAAAAGTCTTCCAAATGTGAGTTATTTTTATTCTTATATTCTTTTTAAGGGTCCCAACAAAGAGCATTACCTGTTTGAGAAAATGTCATGTTCCAGGAAATGTTGATTCAGAAAAGACTGACGACCTGACTGAATGAATATGGAAGAAGTTTTGTTTTAACAAACTGACTTATGGTTATGCAGGATTTGTTTCTGGTGACTTGCATCATTACCCTAAGCCTCGGGCCTTGCTAACCCCTTCCTCACCCTTCTTATACACATGTACATCCCCTCAAGATTCAGTTTTTATCTCTGATAAATAAATGCATGTTGAAAGGATAATGGATATGATGGGTTAACCTTCTGAAAATGCAATTTCATTTCATTTAAACCAGGGTTTTATGGACACTGTGCCTGAATTCAACAGGCGGGTGCAGGGGCTATTTTTGGACAGGCAGAACTTCCAGCACCTCTTAAATCACATCTCATGGCAATTGTCTGCTCCACCTACACACAGGGCGGGCCTGCATACATAAAACAGGACGCTAGCCCAGGGTGAGATCGAGAAACTTTTCCCCATCTGATGACTAATACTTGTCTCTCCTTTCAGAAAGGGAAAGCATCATACACAAACCTTATCAATGCATTTTCCTTTGCTTCTCTAAAGAAGGGGGAAAAATATGTGTGTGTGTGTGTGTGTATGTATTGCTCCAACAATTCAAGAATCCTGAAATGAACCTCTATAGGAAACCCCTGACAATGTTCTGTGGATGCTTTTGCATGGGGAATTGCAACAATTTGGCAGGAAGGAGAATTCTTTCTGCATAATTCAAAGCAGACATTTTACTGGGGGAAAAGCAAATCAGAAATTTGCTGTCAGTCCTTGAAATTTTATTAGTTACAAAAAGTAATATATTAGGCCCTTGCATTAAATCCAGATAGAAACTTTCCCCCACCCCTTTTTTTTTTGCCTCAGTGATATTCCTAAAACAGACCTTTGAGCATGCAATACAAGACCAGCTCTTCACAAGGGATGCAAGACTCAGCAGTCATGGCCTGTAACTATGTGACATGTTATTAGACTCTGTTCTGCTTTTCTGTAGCTCCAGAGATAAATGAAAGAATAACAATAAGACTTGAGAATAACTAAAGTAACTAGATGATTCTTTTAATAAAGAAGATATCCTAATTAAAGATTTCCTGGTCAGTGCGTAAGCTTAGGTAGAATTTGTCTTTTTCATATGAATTCTTTTTAAAGGCTAATTAAGACAATGATGAACTTGTTAGTTTGGGAGTGTTTTGTGTGGAACCGCACTCTATGCAGCGCATGCTGCTGGACTGGCTTGACACTAGCGTGCTATAGATTTCAAACAGTATGAGCACCATAATCCAAATGAATATGAAGTTAAAACACGGATTTTTAAAAGAAGGTGTTTATTGAACAATTTCAGTTTTTCTGCATAAGAATTTTTGTAGGCTTGGTGTCCTACATTTCAAACTACTAAATCTGTAATTTTTTAATATACATATATGTATGTGTGTGTATATATATATACACACATATATATATTTATATGTACTCATATGTAATGTATTTCTTGAAGTAACATAGAAGTCATATTTTAGTTAACCTTAAGGGTGTTTTTTTGGCCAATCATGTTTGTGAAATAAAAGAAGGAATAGAGTTTAATATATAAATACCTGTCTGAAATTCATTCACTCTAATATTGAGTGCCTATAATATGAACAATAGCTTTTCAATATATATAAATGAATTTCTATCACATAAATTTTCTCAGCCTGTACCCATGTTAAATTTGGTATTTCTTCTTCCTTTTCTTACAACCAAAGATTGAGGAAAAAGATAGATTTTTCAGAAATAGAGTCACACTAAAAACATGCAGAAGCATGAAAATTGTTACTACACTTTAATCACAGCTATACTACTCCCCCCTCCACACAAGGAAACAAGATCTTCTATACCTTTGTTGTATCTTTGACTGTTTTGGTTAAGTGTTCTGCCCCTCCTTCCTTCTTCATTCCAGTATACCCTGTCTGGGGACCATTACCCTCTTGGCTGAAAGTTGTGAACAATAAGTGAGCCACAGGGCTCAATGAAGAACAGACACAATTATAACTAGGGCATAAATATGTAGCTTTTACATCAGGCTTCCAATAAGTTATTAAAATGTCATGAAATATCATGAAACAAATACATTGTTTACATGATTATTGACTATGAGCTCTTGAGAGCAGGGACCACGTCTAACTCAATACTGTGCCCATTTCCCAGCTTATAATAGAAACTCGGTAAATGTCTGCTCAATGAGAGAAGAGCAGAGATGAGATCTGCTGTATCCTTTAGCCTAGGATTAGGGGAGAGACTGAGAAAGGAAAATGCAAAAGGAAGATAATACAGAATAGGTTTGGATTCTAGGGAACTGTTTTTTTAAAACTTTTTTTGACCTATATTTATAGCCAAAAAAGAAGAAAAAATTACATCACAAACCAAACACATAGACACCTAAAAGTTGAAACAAACTAAATTTCTCTGTGAACCACTGGGTTGTCATCCACTTTAAAAAATATTGTACTTTTATTTTTTTCAAGATGGATGACTAGAAGCATTTCTAGCATGCCTCATCCACCTAGAAGAATAAAAATAGTGTGTAAATAATCACTTTGAATACATTATCCAAGAGGGAACACAGAGTTCAACAGAAAAGTGACAGAAAGCTCTAAAACCTAGGAAGGAGAAGGAAAACAGGCAGCCTGTGTGGCCAGGACAGGCCAGGAATCGGGAGAGATTCCCCATTATGGGAGAGGGTGAGTGTCTTTCAGCAGTCCACTTGCTATTAGAGGGGCCTGAGTGCAAGCTTGCCCAGTCCAGCTCTGCCTGACTTTGCCCACCCCAAGACAGAGTGTGGGATCCAGAGTCCTTGGGGTTTTACAACCCAATGCACCACCTGGGATACCCAAATACTCCTCCCAGAGGACTACGGTTGCGCATAAACACTCTACCGCTACCACTTCAGCTTGCTCCTACCCACAAATGCCATTTACTGGCCTGAAGGCCAGCCCACATAGTCCATTGCAACCACTGCCAACACAAGTGTACAGCACTTAGGACCTAGAAGAGCATTTTACCACCACTGCCACCATCTTTGCCCATGCCATACCCAGGAACTTGAGAGCTCACTCACCTGCCTGGTATACCACTCCTGCAACTGGCACCCAAGAAAGCCATTCAGAGGCCCAAGAATCATCGACTTGCCTGCAATTGCCGACAGAGGTGCCAGCATACACCACCCCAGGGCACAAGGATAGACACACTTAGCGCATAATCACTACCACTGAAACGTAAAGACAGGCCTATCTGGCAATCTAGTCCCCAGCACAACTTCATGACAGCTTCCACCAATACAATAACTACACCCTAACACACCAAGAAAACTAGATGATACTAACACTGTTTATACCCAGAGAAATCATACAGAGACTTCATCACTGTGTGCACCCAGAAGCAAAGCCAAAGGGCCCTACCCAACCAACACCACAGTCATATCTTCAAGAAAAAATACCCCCCCATGAAAGTAAATTCAAAAATAACAAGTGACTGTTACATCAGCTGCAATAAGTCAATGTAAAGACACAGGAAACATGAAAAAGCAAGGTGATATGACACTCCCAAAAGAAACACAATAATTCTCCAACAATAGTTCTTAACCAAAAAGAAATCCTCAAAAATCTCAGATAAGTAATTAAAAATATTGATTTTAAAGAAGCTCAGTGAGACGCAATCCAAAAACCAATACAAAGAACTCAGAAAATCAATTTACCAAGGAGATATATATCTTTAAAAAAAAAAAAACAGAAATTTCAAAACTGAAAAATTCATTGAAGGAAATACAAAATACATTTGAAAGCTTCAACAACAGACTAGACCAAACTGAAGAAAGAATTTCACAACTTGGCCAAGCACAGTGGCTCATGCCTGTAATCCCAGCACTTTGGGAGACTTAGGCAGGAGGGTTACTTGAGGCCAGGAGTTCAAGATCAGCCTGGGCAATGTAGCAAAACCCTGTCTCTACAAAAAAAGAAAAAAAACTAGCCAGGTGTGGTGGTATGCACGTGTAGTTCTAGCTACTTGGGAGGCTGAGGTGGGAAGATCACTGAGCCTAGGAGTTCGAGGCTGCAGTGAGCTATAATTGTGTCACTGCACTCCACTCTGAAAAACAGAGTGAGAACCTGTCACTAAAAAACAAACAAACAAACAAACAACTTGAAGACAGGTCTTCTGAAATGATCCAGTCAGACAAAAATAAAGAAAAAAGAATAAAAAAGAATGAATAAAACTTTTGAGATGTTTGGGATTACATAAAATGACCAAATTTACAAACTATTGGTATTTCTGAGGGTAAAGAGAGATCAAAACATTTAGAATACCTATTCAACAAAATAACAGATGAAAAATTCCAAGTCTAGCAAGAGACTTAGACATCCAGATATAGGAGGCTCAACGATCCCCAGGAAGATATAACACAAAAAGGATTTTGCCATGGCACATAATAATCAGGCTCTCTAAAGTAAAAGTGAAAGAGTGAATTCTGAAATCAGCAAGAGAAAGTATCTAGCCACCTATAAGGGAAAACCCATCAGGCTAACAGCAGACTTCTCAGCAGAAACCTTATAGCCATAAGAGAATGAGATGACATATTCAAAGTGCTGAAAGAAAAATAACTGTCAGTCAAAAATTGTATATCCAGTAAGATTATTCTTCATAAATTAAGGAGAAATAAAGTCTTTCCCAGATAAGCAAGTGCTGAGGGAATTTATCACCACTAGACGAGCCATATAAGAAATGTTCAAGGGAGTCCTCAACGTAGAAGTGAAGGGATGACGTTCACCACCACAAAAACACATGAAAATATAAAACTCACTGGTAAATCAATAACACAAAGGAGGAAGAGAAAGTAATCAAATGTAACCACTATGCAATTCCACCAAACCACAATGACACAGAAAAAGAAACAAAGAATTTGTAAAACAACTAGAAAATAACAATATGACAGAAACAAAACCTCACATATCAATATTAACCTAGAACATATATGGATTAAATGCTCCACTTGAAAAGAATAGATTGGCTGAATGTAAAAAAATAAAAAATATGATCCAACTATATGCTGCTTACAAGAAACTTACCTTACTTGTAAAGATACATAAAGACTGAAAGTAAAGGAGTGCAAAAAGGTATTCCATGCAAATGTAAACTAAAAGTGAGCAGGAATAGCTCACTGATATTTATGTCAGATAAAAAAGACTTATATTTATTTATTTATGTCAGATAAAAGAGTCACAAACAGTAAAAAAAAAAAAAAAAGGGAAAAAGAAGGTCATTATATAATGATAAAGGGATCGATTTACCAAGAGGATGTAACAATTCTAAATAAGCTTATGCACCCAAACTGGAACCCAGATTCACAAAAAATATATTATTAGACCTAACTGTAGAGATAGACAGCAATACAATAATAGTGGGGGACTTAAACAACCTACTCACAGCATTAGACAAATCATATAGACAGCAAATCAATAAAGAAACATTGTACTTAAATTGGACTTCAGATCAAATGGACCTACTACACATTTACAGATACTCTACTGAACAGCAGAGTACATATTCTGAATAACAGAGTATATATTCTTCTCATCAACACATGGAACATTCTCCAAAATGTTAGGCAACAAAATAAGTTTCAGCAAATTTTTAAAAATCTAAATCATATCAAGTATTGTCTCAGACCACAGTGGAATAAAACTATAACTCATTGCCAAGAGGAACTTCATAAACTATACAAATACCTGGAAATTAAACAATATGCTCCTGAATAACCATTGGGTCAATGATGAAATTCAGACAAAAATGAAGAAATTTTTTGAGAAGAATGAAAATGGAAGCACAATGTACCAAAACCTGTGGAATATAGTAAAAGCAGTGCTAAGAGGAAGTTTATAATATTAAATGCCTGTATTGAGAAAGTAGAAAGATTACAAATTAACAATCTAATGATATACCTCAAAGAATTTAAAAAAGAACAAACCAAACCCCAAATTAGCAGAAGAAAAGAAACAACAAAGATCAGAGCAGAACTAAATGAAAAGAGGCTCAAAAAAATTCAATGGATCAATTTTGTTGGTTCTTTGAAAAGATAAACAAAATTGATAAACCACTTGCTAGACTAACCAAGAAAAGAAGAGAGAAGATCCAAATAAACAAAATTAGAAATGAAAAAGGAGACATTAAAACTGATACTACAGAAATATAAAAAATCATCAGAGACTATTATGAACAACTATATATCACAAACTAGAAAACCTAGGGAAATGGATAAATTCCCAGAAACATACAATCTCTTAAGATTGAACAGACCAATAAAGATTCAATCAGTAATAAAAAGTCTCCCCAAACAGAAAAGTCCAGGACCAGATGGATTCACAGCTCAATTCTACTGGATATACAATAAAGGCCATATATGACAAACTCACAGATAACATCATACTAAATGGGGAAAAGTTGAAAGCATTTCCTATAAGAACTGGAATAACACAAGGATGCCCACTTTTATCACTGCTATTCAACACAGTACTGGAAGTCCTAGCCAGAGCAATCAGGCAAGAAAAAGAAATAAAAGGCATCCAAATTGGAAAAGAAGAAGTCATATTATCCCTGTTTGCTGATGATATGACTTTATATCTAGAAAACCCTAAAGACTCCACCAAAAAACTCTTAGATTTGATAAATGAATTCAGTAAAGTTGCAGGGTACAAAATCAACATACAGAAATCAGTAGCATTTCTATACACCAATAATGATCTACTTGAGAAAGAAATCAAGAAGGATAGCTACAAAAAATAAAATACCTAGGAATAAATTTAACTAAGGAGGTGAAAGATCTCTACAAAGAAAACTAAAAAACTGAAGAAGGAAACTGTAGATGACACACACAAATGAAAAAACATCCCATGCTCATGGATCTGAAAAAAATTAATATTAAAATGACCATATTGGCCAAAGCAATCAACAGATTCTATGCAATCCCTATCAAAATATCAATGTAATTTTTCACAGAATTAGAAAAAACAATCCTAAAATTCATATGAAACCAAAAAAAAGGGCAAATAGTCGAACCAATCCTAAGCAAAAAGAACAAAGCTGGAGGCATCACATTACTTGACAGCAAATTATATTATAAGGCTATAATAACCAAAACAACATGGTACTGATAAAAAATAGACACATAGATCAATGGAACAGAATAGAAACACAGATATAAAGCCACATATTTATACCCAACTGATCTTTTACAAAGATTACAAGAACATACATTGGGGAAAGGGCATCTCTTTTAATAAATGGTGCTGTGAAAAATGAATTGCCATATGCAGAAGAATGAAACTGGACCCATATTGCTTACTGTATACAAAAATCAATTCAAGATGGATTAAAGACCTAAGTGTAAGGCCTGAAACTATTAAAAAAACTACAAGAAAAACTAAGGAAAATTCTTTTGGACATTGATTTAGGCAAAGAATTTATGATTAAGACCTCAAAACCACAGGCAACAACACAAAAAGTTGACAAATGGGACTTAATTAAGCTAAAAAGCTTCTGCACAGCAAAAGAAATAATCAATAGCGTGAACTGACAATCAATAGAATGGGAGAAAATATTTGAAAACTACTCATCTAACAGGGGACTAATATCCAGAATATAAAAGGAATTCAAACAACTAAAAAAAAATTAAAACAATCCTAGTAAGAAGTGGGCAAAGGACATGAATAAAAGATTTTCAAAAGAAGAGAGGCAAATGGCCAACAGGTATATGAAAAAATGGTCAACATCACTAATTATCACAGAAATGCAAATTAAAACCACAATAAGATATCATCTTACCCCAGTCAGAATGGCTATTACTAAAGAGACAAAAAATAACAGATGTTGGCAAGGATGTGGAGATAAGAGAACTCTTATACACTGTTGGTGGAAATATAAACTAGTGCAACCTCTATAGAAAACAGTATGAAGATTTCTCAAAGAACTAAAAATAGAAGTACCATTGGATCCAACAATCCCACTACTGGGTACCTACCCAAAGGAAAATAAATCAATATATAAAAAGGTATCTGCACTTGTATGTTTATCACAGCACTATTCACAATAGCAAAGATATAGAATCAAACTAAAGACCTAAAGTTCCATCGATGGAGGAATGGATAAAGAAAATGTGTTATATTTACACAATGGAATAATATTAATATTCTGCCATAAAAGAGAATGAAATCATGTCTTCTGTAGCAACATGGATAGAACTGGAGCCCATTATCTTGAGTGAAACAAGGCAGGCACAGAAGTCAAATATCACATGTTCTAACTCATAAGTGGGTGCTAAAAAATGTGTACACATGGATGTGGAGAGTGGAATGATAGACAATGGGGACTCAGAAGAGTTAGGGCGTGACAGGGAGGTAGATGGTAAGAAATTAGCTAATGGGTACAATGTACATTATTCCAGATACGGATACTCTAAAAGCCCTGACTTGACCACTATACAATCTATGCATGTAACAAAATTGTACATGTACCCCATAAGTTTCTACAAATATTAATTAAAAAATAAATAAAAACCATTGTATAAATATGCACCCAGTAAGGGTAAAATGGAAAGGACCCAAACTACTAGTACCCAGAAAAGCACTACTGAATTTCTATTGTTGAAATGGTTCATTATTTACTTCCTATGATTTTTAACAGTAATTTTATTAGTACTTTTTAATAAGTTGATTCTTCTGGACAACAAACACATCTACAATACTTTCTATGTATCAGTACTAAGGTAGGCACATAAGGATACAAAAAGTGAAAAGACACAAAAAATCTGATTTTCTTCTTGATATTTCCTCTTAGACCTCTCTCAGACATATAAGATTTAAATTATTCCAAATCATATTTTCAAACTTCCCCTAAATTTAGACTTCCTTCAGTTTTCTCTGTATATGAAGATATTTTATTTGTAAGCCATACATTTGATATGGGATTAATGCCCCAAATATATAAAAAGTCCAAACAACTCAATGTCAAGAAAAAAAAAATCCAGTTAAGAAATGGGCAACGGACATGAATAGACATTTTTCAAAAGAAGACATACAAATGAACAACTGATATGTGAGGAAGTGCTCAACATTGCTAATCATTAGGATAATGCAGATTAAAATGACAATGAAATATCATCCCACATCTGTCAGAATGATTTTTTTCAAAAAGATGAAAGATAAGTGTTGGCAAGGATGTGGAGAATAGGAAACCCTTTTACACTGTTGGGGGGAATATAAATTAAGATAGCCATTATGGAAAACAATATGGAGGGTCCTGAAAAATCTTAAAATGGAATTAGCATAT
Source organism: Daubentonia madagascariensis (assembly GCA_023783475.1). NCBI lineage: Eukaryota > Metazoa > Chordata > Mammalia > Primates > Daubentoniidae > Daubentonia > Daubentonia madagascariensis. Next base: position 1,907,112 of record JAKFHU010000913.1, on the reverse strand, counting down.
GATCCAGCAATCCCGCTTCTGGATATTTACCCAAAAGATTTGAAATCAGCTTGTTGAAGAGATGCCTGCACCTTCATGTTCATTGTAGCAGTATTTATAATAGCCAAGTTATGGAATCAGCTTAAGTGTCCATCAACAGATGAATGGAGTAATCCATGTAACCTAAAACATTTGTATCCCCTTAATATTTTGAAATTTAAAAAAATACAGGAATGAAGAAAATATGGTATATATACACAATGGAATACTATTCAGCCTTTAAAAGGAAAGAAATTCTGCATTTGTGACAACATGGATGGAATTGGAGAACCTTATTCTAAGTGAAATGTCAGGCACAGAAAGACAAATACTACATGTTCTCACTTATATATGGACTTGAAAACAATTGAACTTATAAAAGCAGAGAGCAGAATAGTGGTTACAGAGGCTAGGGGATGGGGGGCATGGAAAAATGATGGTTGCTATGCTTTGAATGACTCCTCCAAAATTCATGTTGAAACTTAATCCCCAATGTGGCCATATTAAGAGGTGGGGCCTTTAAGAGATGACTGGTTCACGAGGGCTGTGCCCTCATGAATTGTTTAATCCATTCATGGATTAATGGATTAATGGGTTAATAGACTGATAGTTTATCATGAGATGTGAACTAGTGGCTTTATAAAAGACGGACGAGAGACCTAAGCTGGCACATTATTATGCTCAGCCCTCTCGCCATGTGATACCCTATGTCACCTTGAGACTCTTCAGAGAGTCCCCACCAGCAAGAAGGCTGTCACCAGTTGTGGCACCTTGACCTGTGACTTCTCAGCCTCCATAACTGTAAGAAATAAAGTCATTTTCTTTATAAATTATCCAGTTTCAGGTATTCTATTATAAACAAAAGAAAACAAACTAAGACAATGTTCAAAAGATATAAAACCTCAGTTAAACAGGAGGAATTTTTTTTCTTTTTGTGAGTTCTATTGCACAGTGTGGGAAATAATAGAGTATTGTATGCTTCAGAATTGCTAAGAGTAAATTTCAAATGTTCCCATCACTAAAAATGTTATGTATTTGAGGTGATGCATACGTTAAATAGCAATTATTCCACATTGTATTAATCAATTATAACATCACTTTGTACCCCATAAATTTATCCAATTATACATTGTCATTTTATAACAAAGAAGAATAAACCTATAAAAAAGAAAAAAGAAGATATTTTCACTCAGTTTCTCAAGCCAGAACTGTGGAAGTCACTCCTGATAGCTTCTCCCTCACACCTCACATCTCACATTGGTACCAATCTTCCAATTCTTCCTCCTGAACATTTCCTTGAAAGTGTGTGCTCTCCCCATCTCCACCTGGATATCCCAATGGCCTCCTAACTGGTGTCCCTACTTCCATGTTTGCCTCCTTCCTCCATACCAACTGATTCTTCACTCAGCAACCAGAAAAGATTTTTTAAAAGAACTTAGATTGTGTCACTCTTCTCTTTGAAAGTCTTAATGGCTTCCTATTTCCTTAGAAGTAAAAATGCAATCTCCTTAACAAAGAGCTACCAGCACCACAGATCTGGCTTCTGCCAGCCTCTCCTCTCTCACCCTCTGTGCTCCAGGCACCCCGGCCCTCTTCATTCCTCTCACAGGCAGCAATCTTTCCATTCCTGCCTCGGATTTTTCACACATGCTGTTCTGTCTGCCTGAATATTTCCCCTCACTCTTTTCAGCTTGCTTTTTTTTTTCTTTCAGTTCATCTCCAAACACTCAGACTGCAGTATTTTCCCATGTAATTCTCTCTGATTTAAAGCAATTAACCCAATTCATAACTGTGTATATATTTGTTTGCTTATTTGATTTTGGCTTAATGACTGCCTCCCTATTCAAAAGTAAACTCTGTGAGGGCAGGGTATTATATCTACTTTATTCATCAAGGTAAATCCAACCATAAATTTGGTACATAATAGAACCTCAAATATTTGTGAAATGCATGAAAATGAAACATTTCCTAAGTTTGTCATTGAGTATCATTTGATGATTTAGCCAAAGCTGTGTATCACCTGTACTATAAACCTAATCTTTTTCTGTAGACTGACTGTAAGCTAAGTTTTAAAAAATAATATAGCCCTATCATAAGCCACAAAGTTGGGGGAGTTGCAAGTTAGTAGTCAAATTTTATTTTTTAATTCACATTAAAATAAACACATATGTAATGAAACAAAACTTTTTATCCATGAACCATCTAAAATTATCTTGTGGGAAATGAATGAATGAGCAAGAACTTTTTAATGAATGAGACCTGCCCTTTGCTAGGTGCGGAGCAAGCCTTGGACTATTAGAACTGACACTGATTACACTGGTGACCATGAACAAATCATTTGAGTTTCCTAGGTTTCCATTTCTCTATCTAAGCTGTGGATATAATATTAGCTATTCTGCCCAATTCACATGAAAATTTAATGAGAGTGGTTGTGAAAATCCTCTTTTTACATAAATTTTTAAAATTATTCATTTTAGAAAGAGCTACTACTGATGTTTATTTCTTGGGGAGTTTAGTCATATTTACTCCTGACATGGCATAACAAAGAATAATGTATATTAGTTTTCATCATGGTCATGAAAACTAGTATTTAATACAACAAACAAAAGTTTATAATGGGATAGTGCAAATACTCTTCGACCATTGATTTGCCTTTTTTCTTCCCTTACTTGCTTAATTAGATGTCAGCTTATCTTTCATTAATCATATTCCACTTAGTGAATAACGTGCTTATAATTTGCACACTCATGTTTGTAGCAGCACTCTTCACAATCAGTGGCCAAGAGGTAGAAGCAACCCAAGTGTCCATCAGTGGATGAATGGATAAGGAAAATGTGGTATATAAACACAATGGGATATTATTCAGCCTTAACAAAGAAGGAAATTCTCTCACATGGTACAACATGAATGAACTTTGAAGACATAATGCTAAAGTAGTCACAAAAGGACAAATAGTGTATGATTCCACATAAATGAGGTATCTAGAGTGGTCAAATTCATAGAAACAGAAAATAGAAGAGTAGTCATCAGGGGCTGGGGCAGAGGAAATGAGAAGGTATTGTTTAATGGATATAGAGTTTCAGTTTTTCAAGATGAAAACATTGTGGAGATTAGTTACACAACAATGTGAATATATTTAACACTATTGAACTCTCACTTAGACATGGTTAAGATAGTGAATTTTATGTTATGCATTTTTTACCACAATGAAAAAATTTTGAAGATTAGCCAAGATGGCTAATGATGCCGACTAGAGACATAATTTGTTGGATCATTCCCCCTAGGAGGTAGAATATTGGTCTGAGGAAAGTGGAGAGCAGTTACAGCTCATGTATGGATCACAGGGAGACACAACAGAGACTTCTGGGGATCCAAGTGAGAAAAACTGCGAAGCTGAGAAAGAAGAAGACAGAGAGGAGAAGACAGTGGTGCAGTCCAAACCCAGAGAGGCTCAGAGCCCAGTGAAAGGGTAAGGGGGGCTTCATAGGTACCTTCAGTGAACACTGGGACATAAAACATATTGGAGGTACTTCCACCCTCCACGAACCTAGGCACAGTGGCTAAATAGGAATAGTGGGTGAACCAGCAATCCATAGGAGTTTGGGTGTTCAAAAGGGACACTCCATGGGAGAGTGTCACAAGAGACCAGAGTGTTGGCTCTCTTATACCTAGACACTTCCTCCTGTGCACCTCCTCCAATCAGAGCATCACAGAGAGTAATTTTAGCTCTCAGGCCAGCTGGTAGCCACAGTCCCTCCACACCCATTGCAACTGTGAGAATACTCTGAACCAATAAGCACATGAATGGCTGCTTCTTCACAGTGAGTGCACATTCCCAGCCAAGCACGCCACTGAGAGCAGTGCCACTGCAATTTGCAAGCTTCCTGCCCACAGGAATTTCATGGGATCATGTGCTGGCATCTTAGGTAGGCTGGACCCAGCGCCCCCTGGACACAAGAACTGTGCAGGGAGATGCAGGGGAAAGGTCTTGGTCCTGGACTCGGGTGGCGAGGAAGCCATTGTGGACATATCCAAGGGATCTGTGAGCACACCTGTCCCCTACCCCCACTGGAGAACCACCATATTGAATAGGGGTGTGGCACACAGAGTGAATTAGCATAGCCCCTGGTTCCCACAACAACTGAATGCTTTGGGTATGCCAGCTGAATGGGAGCAGCAGCCCCTCCCCCCACTCAATACAATACAATAGTTTCTGAGCTAAGAAACTTGTGAGCAGCCACTTTTCCCAGATGGGAGTGAGCAGAGGCCCCTATGGACAGAAAGGCCTACATCTTTCTGCTTGGGGTCTTGTAGTGGAACAGACATGCACAGGTGGGGATCCCCCCACCTGCCAGTGTCGCATGGAGACACACGCTAGTGGGTCAAACGTAAAGACTGAGGGGTAGTTCAAGAGCAGGTCTTGAGTGGTGAGGGAACTCGTGGATTTATCTGATGGGAGAGTGCTATGGAGTTCCAGAGAGCAAATAGGGAGAGTGCTCACCCCACCCTGTAGAGAAACTGTGCTAGTGGACAAGAGCGGAAAGAGCCTGGCCCAGGGGCTTAGCTTTCAAGAGATTAGGCCCCTCCCCCCTTGGGAACAGCCTACACAGCCTGGAGAGATTGCCCTGAACATCATACCAGTGGCTCCCCCTAGTGGCTGGATAAGCAAGCTCTGAGTGCTGCCAAGGCTTTGAAAAGCCTCTCAGGCTCTTCTGATCCAGCCACCTTGTCTTGTTCCTCCACCCACACCAAAGGAGGAGTAGAGATCAAGCAAACCCCTGGGAACTACAGGGCCCCTCCTAAAGATTGGGGCATTCCTAAGCCCCACTGTGGGACCAGAGCTTACCATGGGCACTAAAGATCATCTTGGTTGCAAGCCTTTCCAGGCAAACTTCAATCAGTGACCAGGGTGAACAACGCCATAGCTAAACAAAGCACCTTCCAACTCAAGCAAACAGGGATTGGCTGATTCCTATTCACAAGTACCACCCACCACTAAGATTAAGCTGGGGGACCTAATTCACTACACACTGTTGGGAAGAGGTGAAGACAGCAGGTCAGAGGTAACACAAGAGGTTCACCAAACCTGCTAGAACACCCCATAGGCAATGCAGAGCCAGCACTCCTCTCCCTGGCATGCTCAGGGAGTGATCTTTGTGGACCTGGAGAGAGGCCAATAAACCAGAACTAACACCCCTAGGTCTTGCCCGAAGGACAGTTGAGAAGGAATCAGTGAAAGAATTTCAAAAACATGAAAAATCAGAGCAAAAGCACACCCCCAAAAGAAAACAATAACCCCTGACCAATGGATACCAACCAAAATGAAAAGATTGAAATTACAGATAAAGAATTTTTAATATGGATTGTAAGGAAGCTCAATGAAATACAAGAGAAAATAGAAACCTAACACAAAGAAACCACAAAAACAATTAAGGAAATGAATGAAAATTTACTAAAGAAATCAAATTATTAAAAAAAATCAAACAGAACTTCTGGAAATGAGAAATTCATTAAAGGAAATACAAAACACAGTGGAAAGGCTTAAGAATAGGCTAGATCAGACAGAAAAAAGAATTGCAGAGCTTGAAGGCAACACCTTTGAGTAAACAAGTCATTCAAAGAGAAAGAATGAAAAAATAAGAGGAATGAGCAAAGCATATAAGAAATATGAGAATATGTAAAGAGGCCTAACATAAGAATCATAGGCATCCCTGAGGGTGAAGAAGAAAATACACAAGGGTTGGAAAACCTATTTGAGGGAATAATTGAGGAAAATTTCCCTGGCATTGCTAGAAATCTAGATATCCAGGTATAAGAAGCTCAAAGGACCCCTGGGAGATTCATCACAAAAAGGCAATCACCATGACACATAGTCATCAGACTGGCCAAAGTAAACATGAAAGAGAAACTCCTATGAGCCATAAGGCAAAAGCATCAGGTAACATACACAGGAAAACCCATCAGACTAACTACAGACTTCTCAATTGATACCTTACAAGCCAGAAGGGACTGGGGCCCCATTCTCAATCTTTTCAAACAGAATAATACCCAGCCTAGAATGTAGTATCCTGCAAAACTAAGTTTCTTATATGAGGGAGAAATAAATACTTTCTCAGACAAGCAAACACTGAAGGAATTTGTCAAGACCAGACTGCTCTGCAGAAAGTACTCAGAATGGCATTATAATCAGCACAATAGTCACCCACTAGTGTAAAATCACCCAAAAGCTAAAGGTCAGAGCCCAGATAACATAATGGCTCAGGAGGTAAAACAAAGCAATAAGGTTCTACTCAACAGGATGAACAGAACTCCACCCCACTTATCAATTCATTCAATTAATGTGAATGGCTTGAACTCCCCACTCAAAAGACATAGGCTGGCTGAATGGGTAAAAAGATACAAGTCAAGTATCTTTTGTCTCCAGGAAACAGATATAACCCACAGGACTCATTCAGACTCAAGGTGAAGGGATGTAAAAGAATATTCCATGCAAAAGGAAACCAAAAAAAGCTGGTGTAGCCATTAGCATATCAGATAACATAGATTTTAAATAAGCAAAAGTAAAGAAAGACAAAGATGGTCATTATACAATGGTGAAGGGAACAATTCAACAAGAAGACATAACGATTCTAAATATTTATGCACCTAACACAGGTGCACCCAGATTCATAAAGCAAATTGTACTTCATCTAAGCAAAATGATAAATAGCAGCATAATAATGGCCAGGCATTTCAACATCCCACTGACATAATGGGACAGATCCTCCAAGCAGAAAATAAGCAAAGAAATGATAGATTTAAATGGAACTCTAGAACAAATGGGCCTAACAGACATTTACATAACTTTCTACTTAAAAACCACAGAATATACATTCTTCTCATCAGCTCATGGAATATACTCTAAGATCGATCATATCCTAGGCCACAAAACATGTCTCAACAAATTTAAAAAAATAGAAATTATACTATGTATTTTCTCAGACCACAGTGGAATAAAATTAGAAATCAATTCTGACAGAAACACTCGACTCTACACAAACTCATGGAAATTAAACAACCTACTGCTGAATGATTATTGGGTCAAGGAGGAAATTAAGATGGAAATCAAAAGATTCTTCAAAATAAATGATAAAGGGGACACAAGTTATCAAAATCTGTGGGATTCAGCAAAAGCAGTCATAAGAGGAAAATTCATAGCCTTAAATGCCTGCATTCAAAGGACAGAAAGATCACAAATCAACAATCCAATGAATCATCTCAAGGAATTGGAAAATGAAAAGCAAACCTATCCCGAAACTAGCAGAAGAGAAGAAATAACTAAGGTCAGAACAGAACTAAATGAAATCGATAACAAAAGTATCAGAAGATTAATGAAAAAAAAGTTGGCTCATTGAAAATGTAAACAAACTTGACAGGCCACTCACTAGATTAATCAGAAACAGAAAAGAAAGGACCCTCATATGCTCAATCATAAATGAAGAAGGAGAAATTACAACTGATAGCACAGAAATACAAAATATCATCTCTGAATACTATAAAAATCTCTATGCACATAAACTTCAAACATTGAGGAAATGGACAAATTCTTGGAAACAGATAACTTCCCTAGGCTTAATCAGGAAGAAATAGAACTCCTGAACAGACCAATATCAAGTAATGAAATTGAAGCCACAATAAAAAAACTCCTAACAAAAAAAAGGTCCCAGATCAAATGGTTTCACAGCCGAATTTTACCAGACCTACAAAGAACTGGTACCTATACTGCAGAAATTATTTCATAACACAGAGAAGGAAGGAATCCTCCCCAACACGTTTGACAAAGCCAACATCACCTTGATATCAAAGCTATGAAAGGACACACAAAAAAAGAAAACTACAGACCAATATACCTTATAAATATAGATGCAAAAATTCTCAATAAAATCCTAGCAAACCAATTTCAGCTGCACATCAAAAAAATAATCCACCACAATCAAGTGGGCTTCAACCCATAGATGCAAGCGTGGTTCAACATATGCAAATCTATAAATGTGATTCACTACATAAATAGAAGCAAAAACAAAGACCATAAGATCCTCTCAATAGATGAAGAAAAAGCATTTGACAAAATTCAGCACCCTGTTAAGATAAGAACTCTTAACAAAATAGGCATAGATGGAACATACCTCAAAATAGTAAAAGCCATATATGACAAACCCATACCCAACATCATACTGAACAGGGAAAAATTGAAAGTATTCCCACTTAGAACTGGAACCATACAAGGTTGCCCACTCTCACCACTTCTGTTCAACAAAGTGCTGGAAGTCCTAGACAGAGAAATCAGGCAAAAGAAGGAAAGCAGGGGTATCTAAATGGGAAAAGAAGAGGTCAAATTATTGCTCTTTGCTGATGATATGATCTTGTATCTAGAAAATCCCAAAGGTTCTGCCAAGAGACTCCTAGATTGATAAATAAATTCAGCAAAATCTCAGTTTACAAAATCAATGTACACAAATCAGTAGCATTCCATTATATCAACAATAGTCAAGCTGAGAATCAAATCAAAGGCTGAATAACTTTCAAAACAGCAAAAAAGAAAATAAAATACCTAGGAATATATTTAACCAAAGAGATGAAAGACTAGAAGTCTACAAAGAGAACTACAAAACACTGAGGAAGGAAATTGCAGAATATGTAAACAAATGGAAAAACATATCATGCTTGTAGATTGGCAGAATCAACATTGTTAAAATATCTATACTGTGAAAAGTGATTTACAGATTCAGTGCAATCCCCATTAAAATACCAAGGTCATTTTTTGCAGATGTAGAAAAAATAATTCTATGCTTTGTAGAGGACCAGAAAAGACCCCTAATAGCCAAAGCAACCTTAACCAAAAAGAATAAATCAGGAGGTATCACTTTACTAGACTTCAAGCTATATTGCAAGGCTATAGTAACCAAAACAACATGGTACTGGCACAAGAACAGAGACATAGATCAATGGATCAGAACAGAGAACCCAGATACAAAACCATCCTCACATTGCATTCTGATCTTTGACAAAGTAGACAAAAACATATACTGGGGAAAAGAGTCCCCTATTCAATAAATGGTGCTGGGAAAATTGGATAGCCACATGTAGAATACTGAAAGTAGATCCACACCTCTCACCTCTCACAAAAATCAACTCATGATGGATAACAGACTTAAACCTAAGATGATAAACCATAAGAATTCTAGAATAAAATGTTATAAAAACTCTTATAAACATTGGCCTAGGCAAAGAATTTATGAAGAAGACCCCAAAGGCAATCACAGCAACAGCAAAAATAAATAAATGATACCTGATTAAATTAAAAAGCTCTGCACAGCCAAGGAAACAATCAACAGAGTGAATAGACAACCTACAGAATGGGAGAAAATATTTGCATGCTATACATTCTATAAAGGGCTAATAACAACAGTCTACAACAAACCCAAGCAAATCAGCAAGAAAACATCAAACAGCCCCATTAAAAAGTGGGCAAAAGACATGAACAGAAGTTTTTAAAAAGAAGATAGGCTAATGGCCAACAAACATATGAAAAAATGCTCAACATCTCTAACCATCAGGGAAATGAAAATCAAAACCACAATGACATATCAGCTAACCCCAGTGAGAATGGCTTTTATCAAAAAGTCCCAAAGCAATAGATGCTGGTGAGAAATGAACACTTATACACTGTTGGTGGGACTGCAAACTAGTACAACCTCTATGAAAAGTAGTACAGAGATACCTCAAAGAACTAAAAGTAGACCTACCATTTGATCCAGCAATCCAACTACTAGGTGGGAAAAAAAGACATTCTGTAAAAAGGACACCTGCACATGAATGTTTATAGCAGCACAATTCACAATCACAAAGATATGGAAACAACCCAAGTGCCCATTAATACATGAGTGGGTTAATAAAATGTGGTATATATATACCATGGAGTACTACTCAGCCATAAAAAAATGGTGAACTAATACCTTTTGTAACAATCTGAATGGAACTGGAGACCATCCTTCTAAGTGACATATTGCAAGAACAGAAAAATAAACACCAGATGTACTCACTATTAAATTGGAACTAATTGATCAACACTCATGTGCACATATGGTAGTAAAAATCAATGGAAATCAAACAGGTGGGAGGGGAGAGGATAGGATGAGTAAATTCACACCTAATAGGCACAGTGAACACTATCTGGGTCACAGACACCCTTATAATTTTGACTCAAACTGTACAAAAGCAATTCATGTAACAAAAATGTTTGCATCCCTGTAATATTCTGAAATTTAAAAAAAATTTTTTAAAGGCCTGCTTGTAGATGTGTTAATACTACATTCATGCTCCAGCATTGATTGTGACTGAGAATAGAAATTAAATAAAAAAGTAGTAATAAGAGAGAGATGAAAAAATGGTGGTCTGGTAGAGGCCTCCTACCTCACTGCTCCCAGGGAAAGAGGTGAAGACTGCCAACGGCTGCATGTGCACAGATCACTCACTCCAAAAATAGTATTGTGAAATTACAGAGAAGCATCGTGGGACACTCAGCGCAAAAAAAAAAAAAAAAAAAAAAGTGACAGGGAGATACATTCACAAAGATCAGAGAGCTCAGGGAACACAATAGAGATCAGGGCGTGGGAAGGATGTGCTCGCCAGGTCAGCGCAGTGCCACCTGACCTACAGGTGGTCATGTACCATCCCCACAGACTTCCCACCTGCTCATTCAGGGACAAGCCCAGAGTTGGTGCAAAGTTGTTGCACGAGACAGCAGGCTCTGTGGAAAGGAAGCAATTGTGGGAACCATATGGAACTCTCGGGTGCACTGTAAAGGGACTGTGCAGGGCTGGTAGGGATTGGGCTGAGATAGTTTCTTGGGACAGTATGTGAGAATCTGGAGATGGGCACCTCACCCCTGGAAGTCAGCAGGATCAGGGCACAGGAGTCGAACAGAGAGCAATGGGATACGCCCTTGGTGGCTACAAGCAATTGTCTCCGTGGGACCCAGGTGGGTTGAGGAAAGCTGCATTCATGGCATGATCTGAACCCTGCTGTATGCCAGATTGGCAGTCGGCAGCCATCTTTAAGGTCTCCTTCCTTGAGCTGACTGTTAGCTAGGTCTCTAGCTTCACCCCACTCCCGGCCCAGGGGCTCTTCAGCCTAGGTGTGACAGACTATGCCCTTGGAGGCCGTGGACAGCTGCCTCCATGGGTTCCAGGTGGGAGGAGGTCCCTGACCTGTATCGGTGGGCCCTTTGTGTATTGGAAATGGTTTGCAGCCTGTCCTTCCAGTCCTGCCTTCCCTGCTCTAGCCTTCTCCTACATGATCAGTCCTAGTGCCTGCTCTCCAGGTCCCTGTCCTCCCTTACCCTAGAGAATGGTCATATTGAAGGTTGCTGTGCCATAGTCACTCAATTTGTATAAGTACCAGTTCCCATAGCAACCGAATGCCTCAGGTACCATAGGCTGAACCAGAGCAGCTCCCCCTAACCCTACTCACTTTATTAGAGAGTTTTGCTTGATCCAAGAGTGCCTTCAGCTGCCACTATTCCCCCTGGTGGAAGCATCCCCGTGATGGAGACTTCTGAGATAGAGATGCCCACCCACCTCGCCTTGGGGCCTAGTGGTGGAAAAGGGGTGCACAATTGGAGATTCCCCCTATCACCCATTGACACGCAGAGATGCACGTCAGAGGGCCAGACACACAAACTGTGGGGAAACTTGAGAGCCCACAAGTGGTCTGATCAGCGGGGAATGTGCCCGAGCCTGTGGACAGGGAAGAAAAAAAACTGGCTAGAGACCTCAGCAATCCCAACAGCTGGCCCCTCCCACCAGAAGCAGCCCTCCAAGCCCAGAGAGACAGAGCTCAGAACTCCAGAGCAGCAGCCCCCCATAGCGGCCAGATAAGCTGTGTAGAATTTACTCACCCTAGCTCTTGCACTGCAGCTGCAAGCTATCTTGCTCCTCCCCCCACCTCAGGGGGAGCAGAGTCAAAGTAACCTCTGGGAGCTATAAGGCCCCTCCCAAAGCTTGTGGCTTTTGTAACCCCACCTGGGGGACCAGAGCGTGCCATGTGCACAACAGATTACCTAGGTAACTGGCTCCTCCACACAAACTACAATCAATGACAGCAGAAACAATCCCACAGCTAAAAATACTTCTTTCCATCTCAAGCTATTAGGGAGCAGTGTATTAGTACCCTCAAGTACAATCCACCAGCTTGGAGCTCAAGCTGGGAGAACAAACTCACTACACTCTACTGGGAAGAGGTGAAGACAACAGGTCAGACAAAACCCAAGAGGTCCAACAAACTTGCTAAAGTACACCTAAGGCAATACAGACCAGTACTCCTCTCCACGGCTCTGCCAGGGAACAATCCTTGGGGTCTTGGAGATAGGGCCATAAACTAGCCCTTGCACCCCCAGCTCTCAACTGAGAGGCCAGATAAGGAAGAATCAGTGAAAGAACACAGGAATCATGAAAAATCAGAGTGAAAAGTTAGCCCCAAAAGAAATCATTATTTCCTCAGCAACAGATACCAACTTAAATGAAATGGGTATATTGACAAAAGAGGAATTTTGTTTATGGATTATAAGACAGCTCAATGAAATTCAAGAAAATATTGAATCCCAGCACAAAGAAACCACAAGATAAATGCAAGAAATGAATGAAAAATTCTCTAAAGTAATTGAAGTATTACAGAAAAACCAACAGAAATATTGGAAATGAAAGAGGCATTCAAGGATCTATAAAACACAGTGAAAAGCCTTAAAAATAGGCTGGATCATGCAGAGGAAAGAATCTCAGAGCTAGAAGATATCTCCTATGTACTAAATAAATCAGTCAAAGAGAAAGAACACAAAAACAAGAGGCATGAACAAAGCATGTGAGAAATGTGGGATTATGTAAAGAGGCCAAACATAAGAATCATAGGCATCCCTGAGGGCGAAGAAGAAAATTCCCTAAGGCTGGAAAATCTATCTGAAGGAATAATAGAGGAAAATTCCATGGCCTAGCCAGAAATCTCAATATTCAGGTACAAGAAGCACACAGAATTCCTGGGAGATTCAACGTGAAAAGACATTCACCATGCCATATAGTTATCAGGCTGGCCAAAGTAAACACGAAAGAGGCACTCTTTTGAGCAGTAAGGTGAAAATAGTAGTTAACCTACAAAGGAAAACCTATCAGATTAACTGCAGATTTCTCAACTGAAATCCTACAAGCTAGAAGGGACTGGGTACCCATCCTCAGTCTTCTAAGTATCATGGCCAACCCAGAATTCTTTATCCTGCAAAACTAAGCTTCTTATATGAGGGAGAAATAAAGACTTTTCCAGACAAGCAATCACTGATGGAATTTGCAAAGATCAGACCTGCCCTGGAGGAAGTACTCAGACCTGCATTGTACATTAACCAGTGCAACAGACACCAATCAGTGTAAAATTACCCAAAAGCTAAAAGTCCAGAACCCAGATTTCACATTGGCTCAAGAGGTAAAACAAAACAAGAGTCTACCCAATAGGATGAACAGAAATCCACCCCAAACATCAATTCTCTCAATAAATGTGAATGGCTTGAATTGCCCATTGAAGACACATAGGCTGGTTGAATGGATAAAATAATACAAGGCAAGTATCTGCTGTCTCCAGGAAATGCATCTTACACACAAGGACTTGTTCAGATTCAAGGTGAAGGGATGGCATACAACTTTCCAGGCAAATGGAAACCTAAAGAAAGCTGGGGGAGCCATTCTTATATCAGATATCATAACCTTTAAAGCAACAAAAGTAAAGAGATACAAAAAAAGGTCACTATATACTGATGAAGGGAAAAGTCCTACAAGAAGACTTAACAATCCTAAAAATTTATGCACCCAACACAGGAGCACCCAGATACATAAAGCAAATACTGCTTGATGTAGACAACATAATAAATAGCAATGCCATAATAGCTGGGGACTTCAACACCCAACTCACAGAACTGGACAGACCCTCCAAACAGAAAATAAGCAAAGAAACAATGGACCTAAACAGGACTGTAGAACATTTGGGCCTAACAGACATCTACAGAACACTCCACCCAAATAACACTGAATATACTTTCTTCTTATTAGCACATGGCACTTTCTCTAAAATTGATCACATCATAGGCCACAAAACAGATCTCAACAAATTTAAAAAAATAGAAATTATACCATGTATCTTTTCAGTCCACAGTGGAATAAAATTAGAAATCAACTCCAACAGCAACACACATCTCTATCCATAAACGTGGAAATTAAACAATCTATTGTTGAATGACTATTGGGTCAAGGAGGAGATTCAGATGGAAATCAAAAGATTCTTCGAACTAAATGTAATGGGGACACAAGTTATCAAAATCTGTGGGATACAGCAAAAGCAGTCCTGAGAGGAAAACTTATTGCCTTAAATGCTCACCTCCAAAAGACAGAAAGGTCACAAATCAGTAAACTAATGAATCATCTCAAGGAAATGGAAAAGGAAGGGCAAACCAACCCTAAACCCAGCAAAAGAAAAGAAATAACCAAGATCAGAGCAGAACTAAATGAAATCAAGAACAAAAGAACTATACAGAAGATTAATAAAACACAAAGTTGGTTCTTTGAAAAGATAAGAAAAATAGACAGGCCACTTGCTAGATTGACCAGAAGCAGAAAGGAAAGGACTCTAATAAGCTCAATTAGAAATGAAAAAGGAGAGGTCACAACCAATGTCACGGAAATACAAAACATCATCTTCGAATACTATAAAAATCTGTATGTCCAAAACCATGAAAACGTGGAGGAAATGGACAAATTCTTAGAAACACACAACCTCCCTAAGCTCAATCAGGAAGAAATAGAATTCCTAAACAAACCAATATCAAGTACCAAAATTGAAGCAGTAATAAAAATTCTTCCATCAAAAAAAGCCCGGGACCAGATGGGTTCATGCCTGAATTCTACCGAACCTACAAAGAAGAACTGGTGCCCACGCTGCAGAAATTATTGCATAACATCAAGAAGGATGGAATCCTCCCAAACTCATTCTATGAAGCCAATATCACCCTGATACCAAAGCCAGGAAAGGACACAACAAAAAAAGAAAACTACAGACCAATATCCCTTATGAATATGGATGCAAAATTCTCAATAAAATCCTAGCAAACTGAATTCAAATGCACATCAAAAAAAAAATTCATAATTATCAGGTGGGCTTCATTCCCGAGATGCAGGGATGGTTCAACATATGCAAATTTATAAATGTAATTCATCATATGAATAAAAGCAAGAACAAAGATTATATGATCTTTGCAGAAAAGTCTTTTGACAAAATTCAGCACCTTTTTATGATAAGAACTCTTAACAATATAGGCACAGATGGCTCATACCTCAAAATTATTAAAGCCATATACGATAAACCCACAGCCAATATCATATTGAATAGGGAAAAACTGAAACATTCCCCCTCAAAACTGGAACCAGACAGGGTTGCCCACTATCTCCACTTCTATTCAACATAGTGCTAGAAGTCCTTGCCAGAGCAATCAGACAAGAGAGAGGAATCAGGGGTGTCCAAATGGGTGCAGAAGAGATCAAACTCTCACTCTTTGCTGACATGATATTATATCTGGAAAACCCCAAAGATTCAACCAAGAGACTACTGGAATTGATAAATGAATTCAGCAAAGTCTCAAGATACAAAATCAATGGACACAAATCAGTAGCCTTTATATATGCCAATAACAGTTGAGCTGAGAAACAAATCAAAGATGTAATACCTTTCACAACGGCACCAAAGAAAATTAAATATTTAGGAACATATTTAACTAAGGACATGAGAGACCTGTACAGAGAGAACTACAAAACACTGAGACAAGAAATTGCAGAGGATGTAAACAGATGGAAAACCCTACCATGCTCTTGGATTGGTAGAATCAACATTGTTAAAAAGTCTATACTATCTAAAGTGATTTACAGAATCAATGCAGTCCCTATCAAAATACCAACATCATTTTTTTCATATCTAGAAAAAATAATTCTACGCTTCGTGTGGAACCAGAGAAGACCCCGTCTAGCCAAAGCAGTCTTAAGCAAAAGGAACAAATTGGGAGGCATCAATCTACCAGACTTCAAACTATACTACAAGGCTATAGTAACCAAAATGACATGGTACTGGCACAAGAACAGAGACACAGACCCATGGAACAGTACTGAGAACCCAGATATAAAACCATCTTCATACTGTCATCTGATCTTTGACAAAATAGACCAAAACATACAGTGGGGAAAAGAATCCCTATTCAATAAATGGTGCTGGGAAAATTGGATAGCCACATGTAGAAGACTGAAACTAGATCCACACCTCTTACCTCTCACAAAAATCAACTCATGATGGATAACAGACTTAAACCTAAGACATGAAACCCTAAGAATTCTAGAAGAAAACATTGGAAAAACTCTTATAAACATTGGCCTAGGGAAAGAATTTATGAAGAAGACCCCCAGAACAATCACAGCAGCAACAAAAATAAATAAATGGGACCTGATCAAATTAAAAAGCTTCTGCACAGCTACAGAAACTATCCCCAGAGTGAACAGACAACCTACAGAATTGGAGAAAATATTTGCATGCTACACATCTGATAAAGGGCTGATAACAAGAATCTATACAGAACTTAGGAAAATCAACAAGAAAAAATCAAACAACCCCATTAAAAAGTGGGAAAAGGACATGAACAGAAACTTTTCAAAAGAAGACAGAATAATGGCCAGCAAACATAAGAAATTGCTCAATTTCTCTAACCATCAGGGAAATGCAAATCAAAACCACAATGAGATATCACTTAACTCCAGTGAGATTGGATCATATCAAAAAGTCCCAAAACAAATTTGGCAGGGATGCGAACAGATAGGAACACTCATACAGTGCTGGTACAACTGCAAACTAGTACAACCTCTATGGAAAGTATTATGGAGATACCTCATAGAACTAAAAGTACAACTACCATTTGATCCAGCAATCCAACTACTGGGTATTTACCCAAAGGAAAAAAGGACATTCTATAATAAAGACATATGCACTTGAATGTTTATAGTAGCACAATTCACAATTACAAAGATGTGAAAACAACCCAGGTGCCCATCAATACATGAGTGGATTAATAAAATATGGTATATATATATACCATGGAGTATTACTCAGCAATAAATAACAATGGTGAATTAACACATCTGGTATTATCCTGGATGGAGCTAGAGACCATTCTTCGAAGCGAAGTATCACAAGAATAGAAAAACAAGCACCACTGGTACTCACCATCAAATTGGTACTAACTGATCAATACTTATGTGCACACATGGAAATAATATTCATCAGGGTTGGGCAGGTGGGAGGGGGTGGAGGGGATGGTAAAACTCACACCTAATGGGTGCAGGGCACACTGTCTAGGGGATGTTCACAATTGTAGCTCTGACTTGGGCCGTGCCTATGCAATATATGTAACCAAAGTGTTTGTACCCCCATAATATTCTGAAAAAAAAAAAGGAATAATAATAGCTCAATTTTAATGGATACTTACACTGACTTTACAAAGAAAAAAACTGAGGTACAGCAGGGTTACGTAACCTGTGCAAGATTACACAGCTAGTAAGTAGTGGAACCAGGATATGATCCCAGGCAGTCTGGTTTGGTTTGGTTCATCTGTCGCACCAAACTAGCAGTAGGTACTCTGAAGATTAATTTAGCTCTCACTAATTAGTTCAGGATTTCAGAAATGTCTCTTTTTTTCCCACATTTTCACCTGTGTTGAATATATATTAACTTCCCTTTTGTTTCCCGTCTTTTCCTTTCATCCCCTAAAGAAAAGACCCAGTCACCTTAGGAATATAAATCTTAACTGTCAGAATTAAAAATCCCTGTTGATCCAAACATTTGGGCAAAAGCCACTCACAAAGTGGCTTAAAAACACTGACTAAAATTATTTGGTCCCTTCATCATCTGCAGATACACCTTCTTTGCCCGAGTAGGACAAAAAAATAATAAACATATTGTAGAACTACTGAGAGATTTAAAGCTTAAGTCTAACTAACTAACAGTAGCTTCTGTTTAAGACATGTCACACTACAACAACCACTTCCAGAATTTAAACTAACTATCCTCAACTTCTGTGTAATGTAAGTCAAAAACACAGAGGCTTCTGTGTCAGTAAGTTATTTAGCCAGTCTGACTCCAGTTTCACCATTTGTAACTATCTCCTGGCAGGTTATTAAGAAGATTAGGTTAGCTAATATATATGAAGTACCCAGCACACAAGAATTGAATAAACTAAGTGTTTAATAAATGGCAACTTTTATTATTACCATGTATAAATGTAGATAATTCACAGTCTTAAACACAGGAATAGAATGATACAGTCTTCCTGATTCCTCCTCCAGCTCCCCTCTAATCACAGTGAGTGCAGAGTGTTAGGGAGGTTACAAGACCCAACCTAGCCAAGACCGGGAGGAGAAGCTGTGAGGACTGCTCTTCGTTAGCTGAATTTTGCTTTATTCTGGTGGCTGGTCCTCTCCTGATGTCCATGTCCCGGAATTCTTGACTAGATTCCTGCCTTGCCCACTGCCTGAATGTCCCAGCATGTAACCTAATCATTGTGTGGTGTGGTTTTCCTGCTGCTGGATCCCCGGCTCCATAGCATCGGACACCACACCTCCCCAGTGTGTATATCCCTCCTCCTGGACTGTCAACTATTTGCTATGTGGGCTTGGCAAGCTGCCTGTGCCCCAGGGTGTTAGAGAGCTGGCCATGACTCGGATTTTTTTGAATGTCTTTGCTTGAGTTGTGCTTTTCTTTGAAAATAGAACTCCAGGTTTTTGATCTGAGAGGCAAACATATTCGCACCCTGGGAGCCCATTCCTAAAGTAATGGAGTCCTGACCTTCTGCCCCTCAGTGACTAGCCTGAACTTGACTTTCTCTGCTGGGCTGCTCTGGCCTCCTCCAGAACTGTGGAGGCTCAGAGTTGTTAACACATTTGACTGCTCTTTTTTCCATCTTGACAGACTTCACTGGGTTGCAACTCTTCATAACCGTTTACTCTGTAACCATTTTTAGCACTGTTATTTCTCCTCATCTTCCTTTCTTCGTGTGAGAAATGACTCCAAAGCCCAGATTTTGGCACAAGAACTCCTAGATTGTTTTTATAGTCCCAACGTAGTACTTCCTTGTTACAGCTCAATATTCCTAAATTTTGTTCCAAGTCTCATTATTTTACATTTATAAATATCAGGTTGTATTAATTGGTTCCAGCTTTAAAAATGTTCCATCAGAGGTTATTTTCTGCTATTTTGATAGTGGTTTCTAAACCTGGAGTGCCAAGGCCCTGATGTGGGCCATGTTCTGTAGGCATCCCTGAAGGACTGATGTGGAACGGAAAGATCCGCAGATTCTGGGCCTCGCTGTATTCTTTGAAGGCTGCACTGGCCATAATAGCTTCAAAGAATTTCAACAAGTTCCTAAGACATGACCTTCCCTTTCCGAAAATCACGTTGGCCAGGCTTGCCTTAATCAAGCTGTGCTTTTCTAAGCATCCTTTTACTTGATCTCCTGCAGCAGTTTTTAATACTCTCCCTACAAGTGAAGTTAAACTAACTGGCCTGTAATTTCCTGGTGTGTCCCTAAGCTCTCTGAAATAATGGCATTAGGTTGGCTACCTTCCAATTCTTCCAGAATTTTTTTGTTTTGTTTTAAAACGCAGGATTGAAAAGGCCAGAGAATGCTTCCTGTCTCCTTTTTCCTTCATTTCTTCCATGACATACTGCTCTTTTTGTTCCCAGTAGATCTGCCATTTTAATAACTTCAAACCTCTTAAATGTTTTCACATATTATTTGTTCCTATCTCTGAAGCATGAGTTTTCCATTTTTCATTTTGACAAGGGCCACCCCTAAAAATAAAGGCTTGCAATTCTATTGAATTGAGTATTAATTCAAGGCACTGTTTAAGAAATGAGTTTTATATTAGGAATCTGGAAAAGGGTGGCAAACTAGATTATAATTAAATCTGTGTTCCTACTTGTGAATTATTATGAATACATGTTGGAGAAGACCTGAGAAATATGTTTATACACCCAGGAAGTAGGAGCCAAAAAATGGAACTATTATATCTGGGCATGCTAATCCAATGCACTAGCTAAGTGTCTTAAAAATGTGGTAAAGTTCTGATGATACAACATTTACATCCTACATCTTTTTAAACTGCATTTGGCCCATTATTTTAAGATCTAATATCAGAAAAATCTTTCCACATTTAATGTCCCCCCAGTTACAATAGAAAGGCTCATAGAATTATTTTAGGATATATTTGTTAAAAACAAAAGTTCTTATTTTTTTACTGATAGGATTAAAGAAGAAAATTAATAATTATTTGCATTTGTAAAATTGCACCATATCACATAATCTTTAGGATTGTCCAAGCTCTTCATTGTATAGAAACTTTGAGAATTGATTACATTTTGAAATAAGTGAGTCATCTACTAGGGCATTTATTCTCTATAGACAATTTTTGTTTCAGCAGGCTTTTTATTTTTTGATTTTTGCAGTGACCTAATTTGTCTTTTATAAATAAGTAAGACAGGCACATAAACCATGGCCCTTGTGTGGATGGAGGCTCATTTCCAGGCAGGTAGGTATGTTGATTATCATCATAAAATGAAAAGAAACGTGGAATAGAATCTAAAAACTTTTAAGATGGTTGGCTCTGATGTCAGATAAGTTGGATAAACAAACCCCTGCCAACTGGTAGCTTTTTCTTTCTAATTTATCAAAGTCATGATGTCAAGTCTGAAATTTGCACATTTACCTTATAAAATTCACCTACTGTGTATCAGATTTAATCACAAGTGGGAGAATCTTTGCATTTATGGCACGCATAGACCTCTCTCATTGGGAACATTTCAGTTGGTTTTAAATGACCACTAATATTTTCCTTTTCAATTTTGGTCAGGACTGAGTACACCTGTAAATGAACAGTTCAGATTATGTGTGCCACAAAGCATACACACAGAGAAAAATATTTGTGCATATTTAGCCCATCAATTTAAGTTCAGGTTTGAATCAAAAGCATATACTTTTTCTAGTGTTTGAAATGTTTTCCCCTAGATTTCCACCTTTAGGATTTTAAAGTTATAATTAAAATATGTGCAAGATTTATCTTTCCTATTTAGTGTTTATTGTAGCACACAACTACAAATTCATTCAGTCTTCTCCCATTTTTATGGCTTTGTTTGAGCTGTTCCCTTTTCCCAGAAGGCCCTCTCCCACATTTGAATGTCAAGGTCTACCCTTCCAAGGGTGGACAGCTTTGAGACCAGTGGAAGAGTACTAGGTTTGTGGTAAAGTAGAAAAACATGATGTTATGTATTTAACTATGGTTAATTCCAAATTCTTCAATTTTCTAATTAGCAGACTTCCTACCTTCTCTATGTCTCCATTTTCCTATGTGTAAAATGGGGATTTTATATTTCCTTTTAGAATTTTGATGTGGGTTAATTGATATAATATATCTAAAAGATCAAAATTATCAAGCCTTTCCTTCCAAATTATTATCCTTTCCTTCCAAATGCCACCTTCAGCATAAAAATTTCTCTGGATCCCATACCTTCCTGACAACTAC
The DNA here is from genome assembly GCA_023783475.1 of Daubentonia madagascariensis. Classification (NCBI taxonomy): domain Eukaryota; kingdom Metazoa; phylum Chordata; class Mammalia; order Primates; family Daubentoniidae; genus Daubentonia; species Daubentonia madagascariensis. The sequence continues at coordinate 1,885,414 of JAKFHU010000913.1, read as the reverse complement.
CCCAGCTAACAATAATCTCATTTTATCTTCCTTTGAATTCCCATAGCACTTCATCTGTCCCTCAAAGACTTCACTGGCCATTTTCTACATTGTGTTATGCGCTCATTCGGCAAATATTTCTTGAACGCCTACTCTGTGCCAGGCTTATATACATGTATTTTTTTCTTTTTCTTTTCCTCTAACTATTCCTTACGCTTCTTGAGGTTAGGGTCTTTATAATATTGATATTCCCTCTTCCCTCTCCATTTTCTAGTAGTGCTTGGCATTAGTGCTTGAACAAGAATGCACTTGTTAATGTTTGGTAAAACTTGCTAATATATAATGCAGGCAATATTTGTGTATCCATTTTTATATGTGTCTGCATCCTCAAATAGGATTACATGTTGGAAATGGTGCTGATACGCCAGTACATGGCATCATCCTCATCCTCATTATTAAAAAATAATGATCACATAATAATAAAGTAAAAGCCAACATTCCTGGGAATATACACAAAGGAGAATATTCTGTTCTTATTCCCACGTGAATTCTTGGAGTAGTTCCTGCTAGAGTAAAACATGGTTTCCAAAAAGAGAAGGTGAGTGAACAAATGAGCTGTAGCTATGTCTCTGTGGAATTACATTAGCACAAATCTAAGCAGGTTTTCAAAGAACTATGGTTTATAAATAAAGACTCTCTCATATATACAATACTATGGCCAGATGAAATTCTAAGGTTTCAGGGGAAATTACACAATTTCAAAATGAGGCTGTGTGTACACAACACCAAGCCATCCAAATGAAAACTTGAGCAAATCACTTAGGAATGTGGTCTTTGCTAGCTGGCCCAGGCATTTCAAGTCGTTATTAGAAATATGTAATGTGGTTCTGACACCATTTTACTATTAATGGATGAACTACACTATAGTGAAGTCTCAATTTAATTTGCTGCTCCTAATCAACCGCAGGCTAGGAAACCAGAAAGCCAAATCAGTTAGAATTGTGTTAAAGTAAGAATGACTAGGCTCTGATTTAAGTTTAACAAGAGTATCTGACAAATAGAAGTAAATATTTAATATAAGTGCTTAAATGCATAGCTGTTATATTTTGAGTTCTCCTTCCGAAATGGAGATCTCTATAAACTTACTATGTCACATAAGAATTTTGTTTGATTGTCTCTTCTCCCACATTATGGAATGTCCTTTGAGAAAGAAAATGTAAGACTTTCTAAATAGGCTCCTGAGGAGTTTTCCTGTGGCAACAGTCCTATTTGCTACAGACGATGCAAGACGTTAAACAGAAATAGACTCATGAACACCCTTTCCACATGCCTCCAAAGTCCAGAAGTCTCAGAAGATTTTGGCTCTGGGCCTTTTCCATGACCTTTTCCTTGTCCACCACTCACTACCTTGGAGCTCTACAGGCATTTCCAGTGGCTTTTTAGTTCACGTGGGATGAGGCACCAGGTGACCAAGTTCCTGAACAGGTCTTAAGTACAAAGGGACTCAGATTGGAGATGTGCCCCTCTTCTCCAGATGTGCAACCTGCCCTTGGTTGATGCTCACCAGGAGCCAGAATTTGTTTTACATTCTTTGCCATTTTTGCTACGGCAATTAGCATTAATGAATGTTTGGTGCACCTAAGGTCCAGTCTCTGTGGCGCTCCACCCCGCCTTCCCTTTTCTTCTGGAACCATTCAGAAAAAAGTATGTGAGCGGGTGTGAGAGGCTTACTACCCAAATGCTCCACCGGAAGAATGTGGTAGAGCCAGATGTGAAATGGACCTCCACTGAGGGAAGAATATGCAACCAAGAGTCATAGCACATATTGGAGAGGAATGGTTCTCTGACTTCACTCTGGATTCATAACATTGTGCTATCCCACATCCAAGTCAAATGCCTGTCCAGATTAGATGTCAAAATTGGCCTGTTATCATCTCTCATTTTTACTGAGCATCTTTGAAGAAGAAAGAATCCTTCGTGGGGCTAATTGATCCCAGGCATGAGAATTGGACATGGATTTCTACGGCCACATCAGAAGAAAAATTTCAATATTTTAAATCCAGGTATCATATAATGTTTTAACTGGAGCACACTCGTTCAGAATATCATAACAAAAGAGATAAGGTATATTATTTGACTCCGAAGGCACAGATAAGTTTGCCATGATAGTGAGAGCAGTGTAGCAAGAGTTAATGCTATAAAAATCATAGTATTGTCTATTATGAATAAATCCAATGAAACTTGTTCTGATAGTACACAGGCAATACTAAAGAGACCGTTATGTAATCACCTAAGACCTGAGACATATAAAAACTTTATTAGCCATCACTGAAATAAAGTGCAAACAAGTTCGTCTTAGAAAGATCCAAACCTCTTTAAGTTTTAATTCTCCAGAGCCATAAAACAGTGCCTGACAAATTTTAAGTGATATTCTAATTAATCACTGGATTTTTACAGTTTCTTGAAAGCTGTAAGTTAGATATTAACAAGGCAGGGTGAGAGAAAATCTCGTACTGAGCTTGAGTCCTAAATCCTTTGCATAAGCCCGCTCGGGCAGCCAAGCCAGACTTTTATACTAAGCAGCTGCTAGAAATGGAATGGACCATTAATCTGAAGAGTATTGTTATTTTCATATTGATTAAAGTGGGATGTAAAATGTGCACAAAGTTCACAAACTGATGGAAAATTATCCCAGCTGTGCCTCTGTTTTATACAAGAAACACTTTGTGGGGCATTTCTACATTGTTTCTTTGGTGAAACTAACACTTTGTAATCACAAATAATATGACTCTCTTTAATGCCATCACACACTCAGTAATTACCATGAAAAAGTATGACCCAACACTTTTGTATATAAAAGTTTCCGATTTATATTTTTCAATGCAGTGATGGTATAAATAATCTGGGACAATTTTATTCCCAATGGGGACTTTTGTCAAAAAAGGAGGCAGATTTTGTTGCATCCACCATCAGCAACAAATATCTCCAATGAGGAGCAGGAATTTACTTTCAAAAAATAAATTAAATTAAAAAATGGCTATCACATTATTACTTCAATTCTCTTTTCTAAAAATTACAAAATCTCCTCAATAAATACTTTCACCTACCTCATAAAATAAGGGAGCACTACTACCTCCGGGCTTTTTTGCCTTCTTAGATGAAGCAGTTCCAACAATTGCATTTATTTCATCGATCTGTAAGAAAATTAAGTTTACTTACAATGAAAAAGAAATATCTGGGTGACGTGAGGGGTCAGGGAAGCTAGGAAGAAATAGGTACCCAACAATTAGGTACAATATTTATAGTCACTTTTGTAAGCTGTTAGTAATTGTATGGGTATGTGCCATCCAACAGATCTTTTATATGTTATCACTCCCCTCTGACCTCTGACAGCTATGATTCTCTGTAGCCTTCATTTCCCAATTAGTTATGTACTTCCCTGGAATCTTAAACAGTCTAGTCTTTTATTATCATTAAGGCTTTTATTAAATAATTCCTCATAGGACCTAGCATGGTACCTGGTATGGCTTCAGAAATCTTTGTCAAATGAATGAATATTCAATGGGCAACATTAATGAATAAAAATGAATTCCTCCAGATTAAACAATTCCAATTTATTTTAGCTAAATATTTACTTAAAATAATCCACCAAAATTTATAAAACAGTCCAAGAATATAGCAGCTTTATTTATTTTATAATTCTATTCTATTATTGTAAGTAAAAAATTCTTCAGGGGGCTTTGAGGTAGGAAGGGACAGGTACCTGCTGGAGAATGTCTTGCCACGACACCACACTGAAGAGCTTTCGCTGAGGGAGCTGGACCGCAAGCGTGAGGGCGCCGATGAGAAGATCATCCTCAACCTGGTTCCCGACCACACAAGCGATGGAGGCCTTCCAATCGTTCTGTTATAAAATCAGAAGGAATTAGATTTTAAATATTCCTGGATAGGTAATTTTGTGTCCAAGACTTCTACTGAAAAACAGGACTTTTCTATAAATGTTTCCTTAAAGACAGGGTTGACCTTGGAGTGTATGTGGGTCTCTGATCGAAGTAGCCGCAAGGCGGCAGTATTGTGCCGAATTTCATGCAACTTGACCAAAAAACAATTTTCTTGAAAAACTAACCCTTTTATTTTAAGGAAGACAATTTGAAAAAATGACACTTCCGCTAGAATGCTTTCCAAGAATAATATGGTGTTGGAAAGCAATAGTTCATTCCTATGTCACAAATATACATTAAGAGGTAGTCTCAAAAGCAGGAATCATTATATATATTTTTTCCCCTGGTACATACTAAGACTCCAAATAGTGCTAGGAATATAGAAGGAGCTGAAAAAATATTTGTTAAATGTTGGGTAATATTGGATGAGTTGCCAAATGAGAACTGGAACACATCTTTTCTTTTTAAGGTAACACAAGAATCCCATTACTAATTCATAAATGGGTCCTTTCCGCTCCCAAGATATAGGCTAAAATATTACAGTTGGATGTGAAATTTTGCATCAAATAATTTAAAGAAATAAGTTACTGAAGACAATAATTGCATTCAGTAATTTCTTTTCCTCTGTTTATTGTAATTATAATTTCTGTTGAGAGATTAGGAGTGGAGCTCACTGAATTACCCACTGTGAAGAGACTACACATGCCATCAGGACTTGTATCTTTGAACACTAGCAATCTCATGGGGAGATGGAACAAATAAACATGACAAAGACCTTAGAATAGAGAAATAACAATAAGGGAGGGCACTCTAGACACGTGACCTCTCTGGACCTTAGTTTCCCCATTTATAAAATAAAAGACTTGGGCAGGGCACTATTTAAGCTTCCCTCTATCTCCTCTCTAGGGGTCTGATTCAAATACAGTAAAATTCCCTCTTAGTGGATGGCAAAACAATGTCTAAGAGGATTTGAGAAGGTCATACAAATTTAATGAAATGCATAATTTTATGTAGTCCCTCTGGTTTCTGTTCAGTTTATAATCAGGTTAATGACAGAACTAAAGTACAGGTGGGAGAAAAGACCTTAGTGCAAATTCTTTCTTACCATCAGTGATTGACCTAAATTATTCTTATTTTCCTTCAGGAAATTTACTACCTATCTAGCAAGACCCACCCAATTTTCAATGCTATTTCCAAAACAAACAATACATCTAAAAGCAAAAAATATATGTATTTTACTTACAAAATGTGTGTGTGCATGCTGTAGGTAGGTGTGACTTTATGTGGTTTCTTCTGTTATAATGAGTTTAAAACATTCTTTTTGTCTGTTAATTCATCATAGAAAGATTGAGCATCTGTTTTTTAAACGTTCTGATCCTAAAATGTAGGTATGAGATTTATGAAGTACTCTTTAGTAAAAAATTCCATTATCACAAAATGACCTTTCCTACATTAGATGCCTTTCTTTACTCTTGTCTGCACCCTCAGTCAAAGCTGCAACTGTAATCATCATTAAAGGGTGAAAATCTCTTACATTGTTACAATAAAGTACACGTGGTTCCTGGACAGGCAATACTTTGAAGTTCCTAGCAGTTACGCTTCCCAACACTGAAGATTTTAATGACTACCTCTACCTCCTTATCCCACTTCCCACTGTAAGTTTCTTTGCAATATTTGAAAGCTAATGGTGACAAGAAAAGGCTGACTCAGCTCTTTTGGGGATAATTGAGAAAGAGGGCATTGTAGTGCATCGCCTACCTGCCTATTAGTATCTGGTGTCAAAGGCAGGTGTTGACCAGTTCAGACCAGAAAAAAAAAGGGAGGAGGAGGAAGGAACTAACAATTACTGTGAATCTGCCATGTGCCAGCCATATGTTGTCTCATTGAATCCCTAAGTAACCCCATGAAATAGGTGCACTAATACTTTATAGATGGAAAAACAGAGGTCCAACGAAGTTAAACCACTTGTTCACGGTCATTTTGGCAGAACCTCATGAAGACCACATACATGGCTTACAACTTCATGATCATTTCAGAACAGTTTTGAGAGCAAGTCTTTGGGGTCAGAATGCCTTTCCATAATCCTTAAATTGTACTTAATAGGCTACTTCAGCCATAGTAAAACTAATAGGTGAAGATCTATATCCGATATGTATTAAACCCTTAAAATATCGTATGATCACTTTTTAAAAAGTGGTAGTTTTTCAAAGGATCAAAGAGGTCAAAAAATTTCCCAAGTGTCTCTCTCTGGAAGAACAGTGCTCTTGTTCCTTTGCTCCAGGAAGTATCTTAACACAAGACTGTTCCTCCAATTTATGGCACTATACTGAAACTTCTGGGATCCCCAATGTCACCCTGGGACAGTTCACCTGGGCTACAGCAGCTCCAGATTTGTCCAGTGCTTTCTCTACAAGAGCTTGGGATGCAGGCCACATCCCTCCATTTGAAGGGGTCTTAAGAGTCCAGCTTGGGTACAATTTCCCAAGTATACTCTCATCCACCAAACGCCTGCTCTAGAAATTGGACCTATTTGGCAAAATAGAACTCATGGAGAACTTCGTTAGAGTTATGGTTTAGTGTCTAATCACATAGCCAGAACCTGAGCAAGCATGAAGTGGACCGGTGAGATAGTAATAATACAAACCAAGAATGCCTGTGGGAAAGATGCACTCTCTGTGGGCTGCAGCAGGGGGCAGCAGGATGTTAGGAAATGCACAATAGTCAATGAAAAGCAAGTCATTTCCCCATGTCTAATTGGAAAGGATAGTTAAGTAAGTGACACTCTGCAAATCTAATTTCTGCATCCTTCTCTTAGTATTCCAGGGTAACCATAGATTCCAAATTTCCACCAACTGGCAGTGGTTTTAGAAACAGAAAATTGTTTTAGGAAAAATCATACACAAATTAGGTTTGTCAAAATACTATTAAAAACACTTCTTCACCTGTATCCCACCCCAACATACAGCTAAATGAAGTCCTTAAATTGAAGTTCATAGGAAAGCAAGAGAAATGTAGCATAGAGAAAATAAGCATTGACCACGGGGAGAAATGAAAGTATAACACGTGCAAGTCTATTAACCACGAGTCCAGTGGTGTTCCTACATGACAGCCAATTTATTTAAGATAGTTCAAGAAGTTTGGGTGTAATTAGCAGCATGAACTGAGAGAAAGAAAACATCAATCGTTTTAGAAAAACTACACTGGATGTATCCAATGGTGAAGGAAGAGGGTTTTGGTCTGTCACACCTCAAACACCTTAGGAAACAAAGTCAGCTCTCTATGACCTGGAAGCATATATTGTACATGATTATTGCAGAGTCTTGCCCCCTAGTAGTTATTGATAAAGTCATTCAAAGGATGGAATGAAGTCATGTGTGGACACAATCTATTACCTTTTATTTACTTTATCAGTCTCACCTAATTTGAAGCCTGGCAGGAGGTAGTCTTAACCTAGACACATACTAGTCTCCTCAGGCAAGAGAATATTCATATAAATGTGGAGAAGCTGGCTGTCTCACATAAGTCTACTGTCCCAGAGACACAGGGTAGATTTATAACTATTTTTATTTCATACATTGCAAATCCTCCAAATTTTATTTAGGTATTACATATTCTAATATAATTACAAAAACCCTTTCAAAAACAAGTGACAAGTAGCTTTTGGATGATCAGATAGTGATTATTTCTTTTTATTAGCATAAATAATTGGCTGTTATGGGGAAAGACAAGGGCAGGACATGCATGCTGTCTTCTTCTGCCTTTGCTAGTGTGTTAGGGGGCCTGTGGCCCTGAAACACCTAAGATGAGATTCCCACAGTCCTCTACTCAGAACTGATCAGGGCCTGATGAGTTCTATGAACAAGTAGTGATCAGCACCTTTATTAGGAGAAAATGTATAAAAGCCTCAAGTAAAATCAATGCAACATTTAAAAAGTCAGGTTTTATTAAGAGCTATTTAACACTGTACAGATATGCAAACCTGTACTTTATGTCAATACTCTGTTGAAAGGATAACCTTTTTGTTAAGTAAATTTACTGCCAAATGGACAGGGATTTGTGAATGTCTTTCTCATACCAGATTTTTCCTTCAAAAGGAGTCTTGGATCTCCATCAGCAAAGGAGTGTTAGTATGGGCTTTTGGCCAGCAGAAGAAATATTTTTATTACATAGAACTGGCTGCTACAATCATATTTGTTAAAAGGGGATTCTAACTATAAAGTAAGTTGAAAATATTAGTTAAAAATGGGTACACGTTGTTATACAATAAACAAGAACAATATAAACGACCAGGATATGCACTTACTCATCTCTCTTTACTGTCTTTACTAATTAAGTACTTACTGTTATAGACTCTTCTCTAATTATATATCCCTCATAATGCTATAGTTTGACTTATCATCATATTGTTAAAGTAATCCTTATTTAGGAATTCTTTCATGTGGCTGTCATGTTTTCTCAACTAGATTGTAAACTCCTTAAGTCAGAAATGATGTTTGTATGCTTTTTCACCTTGTGGTGCCTCGTAGTGAATGGGAAACATAAATATATGTTAATTGATATTTTAAAGCAACAGAGAATACTTGGACACTGAAAGGATTTTGATCCTCGAATCATAAAGTGCTAGAATGTAGCATGTCAGGAAACTGCAGAGTACACAGTCCATAGCCCTGAAGTCCTTTAGGAGGAGAACACGCTATAGCTGATCTAACATGATTCATACTATGGGGTCAGTAACAATAGTTTAGGGAATTAGGCCTTGTAGCCATTCCTCTGCTAAAACAAATTTCCCTGGAGTGACTCAGACAGGCAACCAGATGCTAGGACAAGGACGCAGCTCCTCCAGATCGGAAAGAAAAAGCCAAAGACCCACATCCAATCTCACATTGACTATAAAACCATTCCTCCTCCGTTCTCCTTACTATTCTCTCTCATCTCCCAACTAAAGGGACTGTGATGGCCTGCTGCCTCTTCCTTCCACCTACCACCTACAGGCTGGAAGTTCTGTGATTCCTTTCTCTTTCAAGGTGCCTTTGAAATTTTATGAGCTCGATTTATGTCGGAAGAATGTCAGGACAGGGTGAGGAGAGAAGGGAGACAGAGTGAAGCAGCACATAATATGACTTGTTGTGGTCCAGAATCTGGGAGAGGGCTGCCAACCTGACACCTGCTTCCTGCAGCAACTCCACTGCCTGAGCTGCCCCAATCTTTTGACCTCCTCCAGGGGGGTGCTGGAGCTGACTGTCCACCGCTCTTCCCAGCTCTGTTCAGTGAGGTTGCCTTAATAACCTGAAATCTGCCATGGTGGGAGTATTCAAACTATGGCAATGGCAAGCACTACAAATAAGAGCTTTCTACCAGGAGAACAGGTTATTAAACATTTACCAGCATACCACAGCTTCCATCCCAGGAAGGTTTGCATGTCTAAGACTGACTTGGAGATGATTTTGATTGTGAAGACCAAGACTGTCTCTCAGAAAATATTGAGAAAGGCAAAGCAGATTCTCTCCATCTATTGCACACAAATCCCACCCCTCCCCAAATACACACTCTGTAGTAGTGTGCTGTGTGAATTGGTAATTGTCTGCTGATGTTGCTTCAGACTTAACCAAGCCTTATGTACTATCCTTCAAAATGGGCTCTGTGAAAAGCAGGTGACAAAGTAACTTTAGGGCTCTTGTTTCTTCCTGACCATTCCTCTAGTTCCCACTCAGGCACCTGCACACTGGGGCCATTGCCCTGGGAAGTCCCCAAGAATGCCCTGCCCACAGGTGATTGGGTTCTCTCACATTGTGGTGGCCCCTTGGAGAAGCACAGGTCATTGTTGCATAGTGATTAAGGGCCTGGGCTCAGTAGGCAGACTGCCTGGCTTCAAATCTCAGTGGACCAGCTGTGTGTCCTTGGGCAACTTCTCTGTGCCTCAGCATAAATGAAGATAATGACAGTACCTACCTCTTGCTGTGAAGAGTAAATGAGAAAACCTATAGATATCCCTTCTGAGCATAGAACCTGGCAATAATCCTAGCCATCATCAAGGATATTTATTTGCGGGGCTTCTGCTCTTGTTAGTCATTAGAACAAACATGGTTAATCCAAACACGCTGCTTCAAGTGTGGAGAGCTTATGGGTAAGCCAAGAAAAAAAATCAAACAGAATACCAACAGTTGCATCATTGTAAGGCAAATATTAATTTGAATGACATTCAGTTTGTAAAATAATTTTCGCTTTGATAATAATAAATTTGTTAACTTACATGTTTCTAAAGTATCTTAGGTCCTTGGAAGAGAAGACCAAAATCATTACCATACTATGTTTAAAATTCTAAAGGTATATAATTTTTCAGAGCTATGGGAGAGAATGTGCGAGTGTGGCAAGAGGCAACTTAAAAGTCATTTTGCGTCCTGTGTGAGTCTGTCAGAGACATTAACCCATCACCAACCATGAAAAACAAACAAAAACATCTATTAGAGTCAAATGAGAAGACACTGAGCTTTAGATTTTGTATACTGGCTATGGAAATAATGACCTCTGGGATGGCCAGGGGAAGAAACCAACATCAGCCTACTTTTCATTAGAGATGTGCATCTGCTTTCTTGGCTTAAAAAAATATGAAAATGGGATCAGTTGTCTGCTGGTTGAATTCCAACTATTAATTTGGTTAATTTTGTGGATCCAGGCCTAAAACATGAATGCACTTTTTAATAATAAAAACAAAAGGAACTAAAGTTTATTTTTGATAGAGAGCCTTAGTGTACTTCTCTCTCCTGATTAAGACAGGCTCCCTGGCCTACTGCTTCTGGCTCCATAGGGCCTCTTACAGACCTTTCCAGAATCTACCACCCCCTTCTCCTGGGTAGGATAAAATTTACCCACGTTATTTCCTATTCAAATCATGGTCTTAAGAGTTGATTTGCTAATTAGGTAAATAAATATACCCCACGGCTTTATTCATGAGGACAATTTTAATGTATTTCTTCTCTCTAGGATCTCTGCATTTTTAAAAAGGAATGCCAGTAGTGACTACTGGGCTAACTCAAAGGGATGCCCTGCTAATGGTGGTATTTTAGGCAGTGGGCTGGGTCAGTGGAAGACTCCCTTAGAATCATACCACCTAGACAGCTTCCTATTTTGCCCATGTGCCTGGCATATAGTAGCATTCAATAAATGTTTCTTGAATTTAGCAGCCAAAACTACACACTAAAGAGAATTTTTATACATGCTTAGTATGAGAAGGCCGACTGAGTATGTGGCATTTTATCAGCCACACTCAGCACTTTGGAAGGAATCATGCCTCTGAATCACTGAGCATTTGAGTTAGAGAAAGAGCTCATTCCTTCGATGTTTAGATAATACTGCATGTATCTTATATTCACTGATGAGAACCCAGTAGTCTGGAAACAGCTTTACTGTGCATGCACACACTGTCTGGCTGGTTTTCCTTGTCTTCATAAATATTAAATGTGATCACTAATTAAAATTATTGAAGTTCTGGTGTAAAGATGCAGAGCTCAGAAGTGGTGTCAAATTCTGCTTCTGTAGTTTCTTAGCCAAATGACCTTGGGCTTCTCTTTGTGACTCAGTTTTCTCATTTAATAAAATGGATTTAATAATACAGCCTTCAGAAGATTGTTGCAGGGCTCTGATGAACATATACAGCCAGGATCATTTTGTAAGTTTTCAAGCACCATATAAAAATAAAATATTAATATATGCAAGGGAAATATTCTAATTTCCCACAGAAAGTTCTGCAAACATGGGTTAAAAGAGATGATTGCTGTTATAATTTTGAATTTGGATATGTCCCGAGGATCTTCTTTGGACGGTTTAGCCTCTGGCTTAGGCCGTTTGATTGTTTTTCTTTCTTTTTAACACAGAGTCCTTGGCCCATCCCACCAATCTAGCACATGAGCCTAATTCGGTTTTGCTCCATGCATCAGAGAGTTTTAAGACAGCTATTAAAACACCACATGGAAAAGCTTTGCAGGGAATTCTACTCCACAGAGAAACCACAGAACCACTACACACCTTAACTATCTCCCCACCCCCAACAGTTGGCTAAAATTACAGCTCCATTATGTTAGTACAATCCAACTAGTTTTATTGCTTGGAGCAAAATCTGAGGTTCAAAATGAACTTCAGAACATAAAAAGTAAGGCAAACCTCAAAAGGAAACAAGCTTCTTTGGGTTTTCAAACAAATATTACATATCAGAGACATTCTTTTAAAGGAGGATACCAAGAAAAGCCAAGAGGAGTCCTGCTAATTGCTCCATAAATGCAAAATTGGAATCAGGGACACATCCTCCAAAAGGAGATCTCTTTTCATCATCGTGCATTAAAAATCTGAGTCCTTCCTCAGACTTGAGACCTTCTTTTACTTTCCTTGAGTCTCTTCAATGTTGTGTCATTATCTTCCACATTAAAAATTAAGATAAATTTTCAAGACTCAATATTAGCTCATTACTTACCCTACTGTAGCTCTTTCCTTAGCTTTTCCACTTTCCTTCCTCTCATGTGAATGTTATTTATCCACCAAACACTGTGGTATATTCCATGAATTTGTTTTGCCTTGGCACTAGGTCTACCCAGGGAAACAAAATAATCAACCAACACTCTTTCTAATGAGCTCTCCATGCCACAGAGCTGTTGCTTGGCTAATTCAGTTTCACGGGCGACTCATTTTTTTGCACTTAATGCAAGTGTTCTCACTTATCATTTGTTTACTGCAAATCCACTGAGTTTAATTTCTGCTTCCATCTTGAGGGAATGCAAAATACCCAAGGCTACTTCTGACTAACACAAGGGTACAAGACTGTTCTGACTATAAACTCTATCCTATTCTACCCCCAAATCAATAAAATGTCCAAAAAATGACAATATTTTGTCAACCAAATTACATCCCCCATAATGTCTCTAATGTCTGAAAGCAGGACAAGAATTCTTTCTCTGATTTTGTGTTGTGATTTTTAGATCTAAAAATATGTTCTCCAAATTATGGTGTGAGAAACAAGAGTCATAGAAAGATGATCCGAGGGCAGTGCCAGATCTTCCAGAGAGCTGAGTTTTGTATCAAGCTAGCCAGGAATGACGGGTTCTCTCCAATAACTTCCTGGGGGTGTGTCAGAAAAACTATGAGAATGTACCTTGAGCAAGGGAATCTGCAACCTGCCTCAATTCAACAAAAATGAGTACCATTTCAGCTTGACAAGCATTTATTAAATTAGTACGATTAAATGTGTATGGTGTAACAAACTGTAAAGGATACACAAAAATGACTAAGATAGGAGTGTGAAAGTAAGTGAATAACGCTTGTATCTCAAAATAAATTTCGAAAGAAACCTTTTCCTGGTAAAGACTATTCAACCACAGCAGTGGCCCTGCGCGGCTTTTGTTGAGGGGGTTAGGATGCGCTGCTCTCCAGAGCTGGTGCTATGCAGTGATCCTGGCTTCTCCAGCTGCTTGGGACAGGGCCTGTGCAAGGGAAGTAGGAGGCAGTGGAGATCTGTCTCTGAGTGAGGAAAATAGGGTGAGACCCCAAATGGATGAGTGCAGGGTGAATGTATTGATCAAGATCAATCAATCCTAGTGGGAGGGCAGATCGGGGGAGGGGGCAGTTCCTGAGACCCTTCTTCCTAGAATATTTGTAACTTTCTTCAGAGTTCCACGCAACTGCCACTTTCTCAGAGAAGGGTTCTTTAGGAGGCAGACAAGAAGGAGAAGTGGAGGAGAGCTGGGAGGGAAGGTGTCGCTGAAATCAGGGGAGGAGTGGTGGGTGTAGTCAAAGGCAATTAGAAGGTCACCAGTGACCTTAGCAAGAGCAGTTCTATTTGAGTGAAACTGCTTCTCGCTCATTCCTTCACTCATGCAATCTTATACACCCTTATAATTCACGTATCTCCTTTATAATACAAACCCCATTTAAGTACCATGTGACAAAATATCCCCAGTCAATGGTTATGATAAATTTCAAGCCCTAGATCTGGTTATGGTTCTTAATTTTTTCCAATTACACAGGTACATGGAGTCTATTTATTGGATACATCAGGGCAATAATTCATTATAATTATTCCTCTTCTCTGGATTCCCTAATAGAGTCCTTACAATAGCTCTTTCAATGATGTAGTAAAAAGAGCACTGGATTTAGTATCAGAAAACCTGATTGTTAGTCCTGATTCCAACCACATGGGCTTGGAAAAACATTTAGGTACTTACAACCTTGACCTCAGTAAAATAATAATATTTAAAGCAGAAAGTCATTCATTCATTTAACTAATATGTACTGAGGAGTTAGAAACATTGAAATGGGCATTGGGAATAGAATGCATAGGCATAAGGCATAATCACTCCCCTTAAACAGCATCAGCCTGGGGAGGAAAATACATAAATAAAGATGAAAAGATATTATATGTAAAAGTATTTCATAATTATAAAGCACTGTAGAAAGTGTCCATTTCTGTTACCATTTGAACACCCTAATTTATTCACTGGTGATTAATATTTATTATACAGGTAGCTATGTTGCATGTGCTACCCTAGAGATGGAGGATACAAAGATAAATAAGAGCTATTAAAAGAAATGAATTAAATCTGTATATCTTAACATCTTACACCTGAAAACATGGCATCAAAGAAAAAAAGACAAATTGCAGAATTGATTAGTACAACATGGAACCATTTGTGCTCCATGTTATTCATCTTTGCATCCTCCAATTTTAGGGCAGCGCATGCAACACAGGCACCCACACAGTAAATATTAATTACTAGTGAAATCATACAGTAAACAATACTATATATTATTCATGGATGTGGATAAATAGATACATAGGCTGAGAGGATATACATCAAATTCCTGTTAGTGTTTGCTTCTGGAAAGGAAAGAAAAGGAATGGAACAAAGTATAGGGGTGAGGACAAAGTGTTCTTCCACTTTTTTACAATGTTTATTTCAAAAAAAGGGAAAGAATTTTTTGTGAGGGTATAAACATGCTTGTTATATTATCCTTTGTACTTTGCTGCATTTTAAAAAGTACTGGAAAGAAGTCTATGTGCTCAAAAGGCCCACAGGCTATTGGGGGAGACAGACGTATGAACAATTACAATGTGAGGCGGTATGTATGATATTAGACACTATCTCTCCCTGTGGCTTAGGAAAAGCCTCACGGGGAGATGCTATGTGAAGAATTAGTGGAGGGGATTCTTTATCCATGTGTCCTGCTTGTCCACTTTGTGCCTACACAGCGGCCTCATCTCCACCTCCTGGGAAGAGCAAGGCTTTCCTGCTAAGGTTTCCTCCCCTCTTCACATTTTCATCTCAACACACCTGTCACCAGTCTCAATAGTGTGCTCCTTTGTCTTGGGCAGAGGAAGAGATTCTGAGCCCTTCTTTTTTGTACTAGAGCAAATGACCTCTTCTATAATTTGGTTATTTCAATTCTTCCATCACTTCCTCTGCAGTTTCCAACCCTTTCCTCTTTTCTCTCTATCCTATTTCACACATACATAGCCATCGTCACCTAATCCCAGTCTCCCCACTAACCATTTTCCCTTATGTTCTTCTTTTCTTCATAGTCACACTACCCCAAACACGTAACCTACATATGAAGTTCCCACATCCTGATAAACTATAACGTCCTTAAAGGTTTACCCTATAGTCTTGTTTCCACCTCCTTCCCTCACCACTAGCACCACTACCACCCACCCTACTGAAGTTGCATCCCTGAAGACCATTGATGATGTCCTCATTACCAGATATGGTTGCCTTGCCCTGTTCTCCCTAGGTGGGGGACTTGAATCACCATTCTGTGCCCTTCTCCCTGACCTGACTTCCACAAAACCACCCTGTCCTCATTCTGTCATTACTCCTTTGGCTGTTCCTTTTCTGACCATTAGGCTCTTTCTCTTCCTCCATCCCACAAACAAGGAAATTTTAGGTACCTCACAGAACTCTGTTCTCTACCTCTGTTCTCTTGGCACACACTATTATTGGATATTCTAACTACTCCCACAGTGTCCTCTACCACTCTCTTCTGACAGTTCCCAAGTCTATGCCTCCAACCTTGGACTGTGATTTATAGTCCATACTTTCCACTTCCTGATAAACATTTCTACTTTGATGTTCTACCATCATCTCAGACTCAGCATGTCTAAAACTGAGCTCTTCATTTCTCTCCACACCTTGACAACATAACAAAACAAACAAAGCCTCCCCCACCACAAACAATAAAAACTAAGCTCATTTTACTAAACTTGTCAGTTTTTCTGTTTCTAGATGCTGAAGTTTTCCATTTCTCTCAGTCACCATAACTTCAAATCCCCTTTCATTCTCCTCAGGTACGCAATCACAGTGGCTTTCTTCCCAGGGTTTTTTGAATCTGTCTGTCTTCCTTTTTATTCTCATCACTATTCTCCTATTTTAACCTATAACTACCTTGACTCCAGACTACTGAAAACACCATCACAGGGTCTGTTCAAGCTTCCAGCTTCTCTCATCTCCAATCTATTAATTTTTCTAAGACATCGATTTTATCATTTCTTCCTTTACAAAAAGTATTTTAATTGTCTAACTCTTAGGCTCTAATAGGACAAGAGAGAGCCCAAACTCCAAAGACTGGAATTCAAAGCCCTTTATGTTCTCTTCCTAACATTTTTAACACCATATCCTGATTACTTTTCTAAACTCTCACATCTCTCAGGCAAATTGCTCTATATAAATTCTGGAGCCTTAATTTCTTCATGTAAATGGGAATACTATTTTGGGTGATGTGGTGAGGATTAACCATGAGTGTGTGTGTAAAGCACCTAATAAAGTGCGTAGTTAGTGTATAACTGTAGTATTTCAAACATGTCATGTGTTTTCTCAGCTCTCTCCCTTGCTCAGCCTGGTCCTTTTATTCAGAAAGCCCTCCTTCCAGGTGAAATTTTTGCTTCATCTGTGGCCCTTTCCCTAAACATCCTAGGCCAACAGTGTCCTCTGCTTGCCTCTGAAAACTTATTGTCAGTACTATACTAGTAATGTACAAATCGCTGGGCTTCAATCCAAGTTTCTGATTCAGTAAATCTAGCATGGTGCCTGAGAATTTGCATCTCTTACAAATTCCCAAGTGATGTTGAAGCTTCTGCTCCAGAGATCACACTTTTGGATCACACTTTTTGGGGCTTATGTTTGCTCAGACTGTAAGCTCCTGAATGTCAGGAATGCTGTATTGTTCTGTTTTTCACTAACCCACTCCTCCCCTTTCTATACACTCCAAGTAGCACATGGGACAGTAGTTTAACATGGAAGGAAATAATGTTCTTCAATTGAATTTAATTACTTAATGAAGCCCTGGTCAAACTCCCACTTTTTCCAGCTCAAGCAAAAGTGAACAATCTTTTCTATTGTATTAATTTAAAACACTATGTCAAACACAATTGCTTTGTTTCTAGATGCTATTCATTTGATTGAAACTTTCATTGAACACACTAAGTTAGATGATTTTAAAGGTTTTCTGGTAGCTAAAATTCAAAATAGAGAGAAAACTGTCAACCTCCTTGTTTTTGCTGGAACACAGGCTTCTACAAAATAAGAATAATTAGAGATGCTGATGATGCCAATAAGCAGATAAAGCAAAGGAAAGGATGCTGCCAAAAAAGCTGAAAGCAAACTTTCTATGAAGCCACCCTTGCATAGGTGAAAGTGACTTTGTTTGTTGGTATATGCCACAGATCATGAGCTGATTTCCTCAGCTACCTTGAAGATGGTACCACTGAGGGTACAACTAGAGGTCCATTTCCCATATGGACTTCATGTGACCAAAAATTCTTCTTCACATGATCAAAAGCTTTGGTCTCTAGACATGATTGTTACTAATTATTGAACACAGGAGGGACTAAACAGAAAGCTTTCCACAGCCAAACAAATCATCATTACTTTAAATAAAATTCAAAGCATATATCCTGAGCAAAGTGTCTTCATCACAAATAATAATATAACACATCCATAGTTATTTTCCATAGCAAGGGTTGAAAATATGGCTATAATAAGCTATTTTTCCATAAGCATTTCCTTAGGTTGGTGCCAAATTCCTAAGATATGCATGACAAGTTAAACAACAGGCATTTTTTATGCTTTGCCTTTGCAGTTACAGTAACAAATATAAATTAAAAAGCTATATTTATCCTTGCTCAGCACCCTAAATTAGTTTAAGCAAAACTCAAATATTATGATTATACATTATACAATTTGAGGGGTTTCCTTTCTATTTCTATTCACTATATGCTCTTGAGAAACTGTTATATTGTCTGTGCCACGCAAGGCCACACATTACGATCATATTTAACAGAAAATGCAATAAGAACAAAAAGAATAATGATGGTCAGGGGAGACCAGGGAAAAGCCAGGAAACAGAATTTATTTAAACATTTAGAAAGCATTTTACAAGTTTCTGTACCAAAAACATTGAGTTACCATGGAAGTAAAGGAAATGTTTTGTCATGGTTATAAATGTTTTGTCATGGCTTAAAGACAAAGGTAAGGTTAAACAGGCACTTCTCTGGATGGAGAAGTGTTAACGGTGAGGAACTGTAGGGATTAACCTTGCAGGGGTCCTATATAACTGCTTTTACACAAGATATGAAAATGAATTACACAGTGAGATCTAAAATTACAGGGTTAAGTGCTGGGAGATTTCTTTTGTTGCCATTTTGTCCAATTCCTTCATTTTGCAGATGGAAATTTGATCAAGGTGACACAGATATCAAGAGGCATGTCCTGACTCACAGAACGATGGGCTTTTTCCTCTCTACCACCCTGCCCTGCCTTTGTTAGCAGATTTTGTGATGATGACACTGTGCTGAGGGAACAGAGGAGTACTGCAGGGAGATTTCACAAAGCTTTTGAGTTGAGCAAGCAGATATGTTAGATGAGATTCAGTGTGGGAAGGATAAGTGAATGCATTGAGGAAAACATAATCTGAACTCTGGTCACAAGTTTAGAGCCTTTGATGATCAATTACAGGAAATATTATCTATATATAATGCATCCTTATAGCCATCACTTCAATGTGTTTCAGTTCTTATGAAAGACCTTTACTTATCATGTCTAGAAAAAAATGGGAAAAAAAGAGAAAACATTATACTACCTATAAAAACCAGAGTATTTTTATACTTGGAAAGCTGTGTTCAGTTTTAGGCATAAATCTAAAAATGGATTGAATACCTGGAAAGCTTCACACAATGGCAATTAAATTTGCCATGGGGAAGGCAGGACTTCAATTGGGGGATTAACCAAAACAAATTTAAGATAGAGAGAAAAATATATTACAGTAAAAAAAAAATGGAATTAAAAAGACTGACAGGTGACTTGTATTCTCATACATTACTGATATGAGTGTAAATTGGTGCAACCCTTTAGAAAATTCTAAGGTAGTGGCTATAAAAGCTAAACATATGCCTGCCCTATGTCCCAGCATTTTCAATTCTCAGTATATACCCAAGAGAAATGAGTGCATATATCCAAAGAAAAATGTGTCAAAGAATTTTATAGCAGCATTTTGTGTAATATCTCAAACTGAGGATGACGCAAATGTCAATCAACAAAAGAATGCATAAATAAACCATAGTATATTTGTACAATGGAATACTGCAATGTCATAAAAAAGAACACACTATGTATACATGCAACAACATGTATGAATTTCACAGATATTGTGTTGAGCAAAAGGTAAATTGTGTATTATTTCATTTATATAAAGTTCAAGAACAGGCAAAATAATAGATTGTGATAGAAGTCAGAATAGTATTAACTTTCAGGGGAGCAGATATTGACCGGGGAAAGGCATGAGGAAACCTTCAGTAGGTTCTCTATCCTATATAGGTTCTATATGAAATGTTCCATATCTTCATTTGAGTGGTGGATTACAGGAGTGTACATGTATATCAAAATTTATTAGGCTGGACATTTAATATTACTATTTGTTTGCTTTACCTCAATTTTAAAAAGAAAAAAAAGATGGAAGGTGGGAAGAACATGATTTATAAAGTGGGGTGATGTTGGCATAAATAAATGGAAGGACTGCTATATTATTTTTGTCACTCCTCCAATTAAGATTGACTGAATACGTTCCAGGCACTATGTTCCAGAGAGGGGACCCAAAGATCATATGACCCAATCCTTGTTCTTGAGAACTTCACAGTCAAGTGAGAGAACAGACCCATTAATAGCACAAATAAACATGGTGAGTACCGTCATTGTAGTATGTATAAGTACTATGGGAACATGAAGTGATCATGGGAAATAGGAAGTCAGGGATAGTTTCACAGAGGAAGTACATTTGATTTGTGACTTTAAAAAGGATAAGAAACTCAACAAGTAGTGTCAGGAAAGGAAGGGTACCCCAAATAAAATATCCCATATTCCTTGAAGCACAAAATTGCTTAGCAGCTTTGGGTTGTCCAGTTGTCCAGTGTGACAAGGGCATCTGGATAGGAGAGGGAAGATGAGGCTGGAATGGAGCTAGGAACACCACGAAGGGCCAAGTAAATAATAGTAAGAATTGAGACTGAAGCAGGAAGTAACACGCTCATATTGGTATTATAAAAAGACACCCAGGTGGCCATGCAGAGGATACACAGGAAAGAAGAGAAGGTATGGATAATTGCTGGGCACACTTAGGTGTGCCAAGCTGATGGTGAACTGAAATGCATACCGGTTGGTAAATGGTATAAAAGTAACTGTGGTAAATGATAAAAGTTACGAATGTAAAATTTAATATAAACTTGTTAGTACAAACTGATCATTATAGGATATTGCTATAACCATTGATAACTGGGTTTCCTAGCATTGGGACATCATGGAAGCATTTGCAGCATGGTCTATGAGTCTTGGCTGTGTCATGGTAGGCAGCTGCATTGCATCTCTTCTACTAAGCACTCTCAGCTTCTGGAGGATCACCACTTAATCATTATCCTCAAACTATTACTTCTGACTTGTTTAGTTTTTACTTTTATTTTAATTATAGGGCAGTTCAATTCTTGTGTGTATAGTTTTCACTATATGTAATATATAAATTTATGATAAAATATTTTAAACAAAAATCCACAGTAAAGAGACTTCAAAATTTGGATATTTTTCTTAATATTTCTTTTAAGTGTCATAAATAGGTAAATATTCTGACTCTTTAGGTAATCAAAGAAGAAAAAAATAATCAGCCACAACCCAAAGTTTGTTGTGATACTGTGCAAAAATCATTACAACATAAATAAACAATTTATATTTCTAAAATGAATAACAACTTGAGTCAACATAAAAATTTGATTAACTTATTATTGCTAATGATATAAATGTTGGATGGAAATGAAGCTCAAAGTTTGTCTTGTTAAAAGTTAAACAGAAATGTGCAAAATTCAAAATAAGATAGTGAGTTTTTTTTTGTTGATCTGGTGAAGCTAGACAGAATAGCATCTGTGATATCTCAAACTATATCATCAATTATAAAGAAAAATAGTTTCACTGGGTATTTACATGAAAACAGTGCCAGGGTGGTAACATGGAGAAAGTCTAGACTTTTAGCCCACAATTTTAGAAGAAAGTTTCAGATGTTTTGTTTTGGTCCTAACTCACTATATTCAATATATCTAGATGGCACAATAAAAGATGTAAATCAAATAAATCATTATAAATATTGTCTTGATAAATTTTCTATTTACTACTATATATCAAATAAACACCAGAGATAATTAAATAATACACCTGAAGAGAGCTGGAGATTGAACATTTAAAAACTATTAGGATGCCAATGGGCATCCTGTAGTGCTGGAACTGTAAGCACTGAGTGGAAATCTTGGCAAACCTTGTGTATTCCTTTTAATGTAAATTGTGAAGTTAGAGTAGTTACACATTTGGAAAATAAAATTGACTTTTAGGGATTTGGCTTTAATATTCTAACAGAAATGTCAATACTTCACTTAGCTTTATAGAAATAATTGGTGCAAACTGAAACAAAACAAAATAAACTATCAATTCTAAGAGAAACATTATTTGATTGTCTAACAAATTGTACAGAAATGGGATTATTTGGTAAAAAATTTAAAAATTCAATAAATTATTAGCTTCTTTCAATTTATTCAATCCAAAACTTTAGCCACATTATGTTTTATAACAAAGTGGATGTAGGATGATCAAAAATTTATAAAATCATAAAATTTATAAAATTTCTTATAATAATTTATAAATTATAAATTTTATAAATTATAAAAATCTATTTTATAAATAAAAATTAATAAAATTAATTTTAAAAAATTAAGCTAATTCATTATGATATTCCAAGAAATGGTTTTGTGACTTAATTGTTAATAAAGAAATTAAATATATAAAAATCTCAGAAAGTATTATGAGGGCTAGAAAATTTTTCAACATAATTACCAAAAGTTCAGCAAAAGCTGAGAGAGCTTTCAGTATGATGAACAATACTGTTAATATTAGGAGAAATCTCTATGCAGAGAGAAATACAAATTACATAATGACTACCAATTTAAAAGGAAAGCTATGGGGAGAACCTGGAGATGTTCTCTATATCACATCATGGCTCAGACAAGGGCATCATTTAGGGAGTGAAAACCACATCAATCAAAAGACTGCACTAACATTTCTGAAAATCAACATATGATTTTGAAATCATTAGAAAAATCTGATGAATGATATGTACTAAAAATATATCATTTGGCAAGCAATTTTATAAGATATATATACATAGTTTAGTTTATATAGAGAATAAAAAGTGATTCAATTTTTTGATTTATATGTTGATTTACATATGACTGTGACAGTTATTAAAATAATTTAATTTTTTACTCTTGTATGAAGGCAGGCAAGGAGAGGAGTTAGAAGGCTATCGTGATGGTGCTAGTTAGAAATTATGAGAGGTGGAAAGGAAGGAACAGAAATAGAGAAGTAGAAGCAATAGGAATTGCTGACCAATTTGATATTAGAGGGGAAGGTTCAAGGAAGATTTCTAACTTCACTGAACAGGGTAGTACCAGCATGCAAGACAGAGCACAAAGGAGGAGGTAGAGATTATGGGGGAGGCTAATGGGTTCAGTTTTAAACATGTTGAGTTTGAAGTACATGCATAACCTCCATATGAGTAATAATAATAATTATAAATATTTATATTAGTCTAAATAATGTTCTACATACTTTCATATGCTTTATTTGATTTTGACACCATTCTTATAAATATACTAATGCCACTACTACTAAGAGTTCTTCATTATTGAGCACCTAGTAGTCTTTCATTCAGCAAATGTTATTTGAGTCCCTCTATATGTCAGATACTTTTAGGTGCTGGCAATATATCGTGACCAAAACAAATCAGTGCCCTTGTGGAGCTTACATTCATATGGAAGAAGACAGACAATAATGAGATAAATGTAAAATAGTAGGTCAGGAACTAAATCAGGGTATGTGGATAGCGTGTGATACTGTGTTTAAATAGGGTGGTCAGGGAAGGTGATATATGAACAGAATCCTAAAGGAAATGTGGAAGTGACTCATGTGACTCATGTGGTCATTCCAGGCAGAAGGTACAGCAAGAGCAAAGACTCTAAGGTGGCTTTCTGGTGGATTTGAAGATCAGCAAAAAGGCCACTGTGGTCACAGGACACTGAGTAAAAGGCTGAGACAGAGATACAAAATGAAGTCACTGTGGTCGGCAGAAGCCAGACACACAGGGTCTTTTAGGCCATGGTAGAACATTTGGATTTTACTCTAAGTCTTACGTATTAAAAGAGCCACTGTGGTTGATGTATGGATACTAGACTCCAAGGCAGCAAAAATGGGAGTAAAAGACTTAGTTCTGAAGCTTTTGAGCTATTTTTAACCTAGGCAAGAAATGATTATAGCCTAGATTAGGGTGTAGCAGTGGAGGTGGTGCCAAGAGTATAAATTTCAGGTACATTTCAAAGGTAGAACCAACAGGATCTACTGGGGGGCAGAAAAGGAGGAAAAACAATCAATGTGAGGTTTTTGGGCCCTAGTGACCATCTGGGTGAATGGTAACACCATTCAAGAGAAGGTGAAGACTCCGCGAAGAGAAGGATTGGAGGGGGAACTCGGAGTTTGGATTTGAATGTGTGAAATCTGAGATACTATATACTAGATACCTTCAAATCCTCTCAGCAATGTTTTCAACATCTGCAAGGGAGGTATGACCACCATCCCTGTTTTATAAATACAATAACTAAGGTTTGGACATCTTCTTCAATTTAAGTTACCACGACCAATAGGTCAGGACTGATTCTGGAGCTCAAAAGAGAAAACAGGCCAGGTGGCTAAGACAGTAACATATAATCAGTGAGTTTATGCTACTAGATACTTGTTGAAGACCACTATGTGCTTATCCCTGTCAGGTGCTGTAGCCAGGAAGGAGGGAATTTAAAATCTAAACTTTTGCTACCCTCCAGGCATTTGCAGTGCTGTAAGACAATATAGATACAGCAGATGACACTGAAGTTGTTGGGCAATAGCTCAAAGATTCAAGGTAACAATCACTGAAGTCGTTTAGTGAAAGGAGGGAAGTCAGTGAGGACCAGAATAGTGTGTGACCTGAGCTGCTTTTTGGAAGATACAGGGGAATATTTTAATGGGAAAGAGTTGGATGGAGGCAGGGAGAGCTTCAGGCCAGGAAACTGCATGGGTATAGTCACTATGTACGTGGGGATATCACAGAAACTATTTGACTGGAGTAGAGGGAGACAAAGATGGATGGGCAGGGAAAAGCCACATCAGGTAGGACTGTGAAAGCTGGGAAGAACACCGTGGACTTTACCCTGTGAGAACTGGGAGCCAATGATGGTTTCTATGGCTAGAGCTGAAACATGGTCAACATTCACCATTTTTTAACTAAGATTTTCCTAGGATGTTGCCAAACTCATATTGGCAACACTTACATTTTACTTACATTTAATATTTTTCACTTGCAATAAAAATGATCACATATAATATCTAGGTGGATATTTTGACATACTAATTCCCTTCAGTTCCAAACTCATTCAAATAATAGATTTTTGTCCAAAAAGAGAAATTATAATGTGAGGTTATGAAAAGTCCATTTCCCTCTTAACATTCTTCCTAGCAACTCAGTTATTTTCACTGGCTTTTATTAAAACAACCTTTGTGTGAACTGGCAATTTGTTTTGTAAATATCAATGAAAGCATATTTCAGAAAATATAGTAATAAAAACCAACCCAATTTCAGAAATGTGCTTGCTGCCAGACATCAGTCTTCAGCTCATTTTATGAGTATTTCCAGTAAGTCTTAAATACACATTAACATGAGAAATAGCTTGCTGTTTAAAATCAAAAAGCTAAAAAAAAAAACCCTTCATGCCTCTCAAAAATTACACAAGAGTTCTGTCCAGCAAAATGCATTTCCCTTTTTGATAAAATACATTTATAATGGTTTCATGTACTTCAATTCAACTGAATATTTTCCCCCTTAAAACCTACTTAAACTCAGTTTATTATCATCCTAGTATCTATATAATTTATAACTTTGTTTATTTAAGAGGTCTAGGATATTAGCATTTCAGCAATACCTATCTTGAACTCATATCCACTTTCTAAACCTTTACAAGAATTATAAGCTTTGTTCAAGACTCTAGGAACCTCTATTACTATTTTCCAAGTGTGCACATCTCAGCTATTGTCACTAAGCTATGTTTAATAGGAGAAAAATATTATTCCTTAACGAGAAGTGTAATAAGGAGAGACTGCAAACTAAATGTTCTGAAGAACTTTAACCTCCTGGTTGGCAGATGAAATATCCCTGAAAAGTGAAATGGAATCATTACATAGTTCTTTTCAGGACACTATCGCAATCATCCTATATATTTTCTGTGATGTCTTTTTAATATATATGTTTTCTGTCCCCTCTTCTCTTGGAAAACATCTCCTCATTCTGCTAACTGTCCTTGTTTCTATAATATAGGTTTCTTCATATCTCAAAGTAAATCAGTGAATTAATTCAGTATAGAATTTGAGTGTATACAATGTGCCTAAAACCATGCCGGTCATCATGGGATATATATATAAGGAGTGTAAGATATGATTCTTAGTAGCTCATGTTCTACTTGTAGTCTATAAAACATGAAATAATAGCAAGTAATTCAAGGCATCCTGTAACTAAGTACTAAGTTATAAGAAAGATCCTAGAGCCAAGGTGAGGGAAGGTAAATGTGAGTTAGTGTTGTTAGGAAAGTTAACTGCAAGGCACGTTTTATGAGGGCCTCAAAGAATGGGTAGGACAAGGAGCAGAAAGGTGGAAGTTCATTTCAAGCAAGGAGACTAATATGAGTGAAAGAGCAGGAGAAAGGGAGAGAACTCATTAACTGAAGGAGTATTAAATGCAATGTTTTATAGAAATATTTATAAAATGAAATAAATATTGTTTAATATTCATGACAAGTCTTTGAGGTCGATATCATTCTCTCCATCTGACAAAAGGAGAACAAGGCCCAGAGAGGGTAAGAAAATTGCTCTAGATCACCTATTACACAGCTGAAAATCAGGATTAAATATTTATGTCTTGCCCACAGCTGGACTTTCTCCAACAGTTCACTGCCTCATTTATATGTCTATACTGCAGTGAGGGAACTGTCTTGACAATTCAGTTTGATGGTTAGATGGAGCCAGAGTAGAGAGGGCTGAAGAAGGCAGGCTGATTAGACTTTGTTGAAAGTGATTACAGATGGTCACTGGCAATTTCTGAGCTGGGAATTAGTATGATATAAGCAGTGTTTATGGAAGATAAGTTTAGAAAAGATAAGTGGTTTGAGAAGCAGAAATAGATAACTCTATGGTGATTAGAGGTAAAGGGCTCTTGTAAAAATCCAAGGATCAAAAGATATGAGCCTGGGCTATAATGAAGTTATGAGAATGGAGAGGAAAATATGGAAGTGGGAAAATGTTAAAGAAAAAATCAAGAGGACTTAGACACAGACTGAATATGAGGGAAGAACAAGACCAATGAGTTGTAGATGAGCTTTTGTGTCTGTAAGAATTATAGTGCCATGGACAGAAATGGCAAAGTTGAGAGACAGAGGTAGTTTGAGACTTTGATGAGCCAAGTTTTGTCTGGTACAAACAGGGAATGTGGCATACTTCCAGGTAGTAGAAGGAGCCATTTTTCTACACATTTTTTGGAGATGGAAAAAAAATTATTTTCCTAATCAAAAATTTACATATCTCACAGGTACAGTATTCAGTTATAAACTCAAATATTTCTATTTGTCCTACTTAGATGATCTTAGTAAGAAGCCTAAGAGTTGAATATAAAAAAATGCAATGTCCTTTCTGTACTCTAATGTAAAAGTCAGAGGAAAAGAGATTTATTAAGGATGAAGTCTGATGTTTCAGATAAAATGAGTACCCTTTTCATACTTATGTGTTGGTTCTAAGCAATATTTTGATCTCAAGTTTAAGTACTAATTAAATAACTTTAAATAGATATTTCTTAAATAACTTGTTCTACTGTAATAATACATACCTACCTCATGGCTCTGTTATAGAGATTGACATAAGAGATCAAATATGTAAAATTTTGTTTTAAATCATAAAGTCTACATGAAATGCTACGATTATCACAACTCATAGTCTGTTAAGGAGGAAAGATGGACTAGTGAGAAAATCTAGGATCTGGTCCCTGATGTGCCAAATCACTACATGTCTTTGCACCAGATCTTTAAACTCTTAGATCTTCAGTTTTATAAAAGGGGCCAGTTAGCCTAGATACCCCTGGAGTCTCCATCTCTGAATGAGTATTAAAAAGGACAGCACTATAATGTATGATATCACTTCATGTTTTTCTGTCTCTAGAAGTTATTCTTATGCAAATATTACTTACTTATAAAGAGGAAAACAAACATTGGGAATGAAAATGTAGAAATTGGAGGCAAGACCTATGAGTCTAAGTAAGGACCTCAATAAATGTAGGGAGATGTTTCTAATATTTTAAAATATGTAGATATTTATACTAAAGAAGAATTAAAGGCTTAATCAAGAAGTCAAATCTTGATAAACATTAGGCAAATAACAATAAGAGTGTCCAGTCCCTTAAGTTGGGTATTAGGGATCTGAAATCATCACTACAAAATGAAAACAATGAATACTGGAGTAGTGAATCTGACTTGGTTAAGGGGTCTGTGGGTTGCCATAAACTTTTTTATGAGCTTTAATATTTTCTGTGGTGGGTCACAGTAAGCGAATGGAATAACTGTCATGCCAATAGTTGGTCTTACAAGTTATGGCTGCCTTTTTGCTACATGTATAAATGAAACCTTAAAATAGGAACAAATGAAAAGAAATACCACCCTTGGATAATCTGAAAGTATAAAAGCACCTAAGGATTAAAATGAACAAAACCCCAAACCAAATTCTACCTGTGAGATATCTAAAACAACACAAACAAAATTCCAGGGAATGCTGCTATTCTGAGGAACACATCTGGGAACAAAAGTCCATAATATCTTAAAGAAGAAAAAGGATTTATATCTGGTCTGTCAATATTCTCTCTACTGGTACCATGCTTCACTTAACATCAATAACATTGTGAAGTTTTTTTCCTGACCATAACACAAAATTCCAATAGAAACATACAACTCAGTCATTTTGAAACCATGTGACATTATTCAGAGACAAACCTTGTGCTATCTGTAAACTCCTTAGAGGAACAGCTATGTTGTTTGAACAACTCTGGAAATTTTTCATAAATTGTCATAAACAAAGCTTTTACTCATCTCTCCCTTCCCAGCCTAACCTGCCATATGACAGGCTTGGAAGAAAGAAAAAAATCAGAATTGATTAAAAAAGAAATCTTAGACCAAAGTGGCATAAGCAAGATGGCAGACTAGGAACCTCCAATCCCTCTTTCCCCACAAAAACATTTTTAAAAACCCTAGAGACTAAAATAACATTCTAGGATCTATCTATGAAGCCAGTCAAAAATCTATACCAACTAAGTGAATGACCAATCAAGAAAAAGGAACATTTAATATAGTAGGAAATTTTGGAAATTTTTACTCTCCTTTGCTTCACCCACTCCCCAAGGCCACAGTGTGGTGGTAGCATGGTCTGGAGGAGGCAGCCCAATTCTTGGTTCCCTCCTGTGGGCCAGAGAAGCAGAACAGAACTTGTTTGTAATGTTCTAACCTCTCTGTGGGCTGTCCAAGGGACTGGTTTATGTCTGATCTGACTCAGGGTTCATACAGGGAACAGCAGCACACCTCAGATCTCAGGCTGGCAGAAGCTGTGGAAGTCAGTAGCAAGCTTTCAGGCACATGAAGCTTCAGAGGGATAGCAGACCCATGGATGCCTGGGGAAAGAGATTGTGGGCCGAGGAATACAATAGAACATCTAAGGCCCTGAAAAAAAGCTGTTGTGAGACTCTTTAGGAAATTAAGACATTTAAAAGCAGTCATATATGACAGAAAAAAATTTTTTTAATTAAAAGCACAAACACAAGCCCAGGTGGAATGCATGCCCTGCAAAGACCTGAGAAGACATAAAGCCTTCATTCTGGTCTGTTTTCAAGGCCCAGGACATACCCCACTAATAACTGAAAATTTTCTATGCCAACTGCAAAAACTGGGAGAGGTGGCTGTTTTTTCAAATGCCCAATTTTCAACAAAAGATCATGAAATACAGAGGAATAGGAAAACATGGCCCATTGAAAGCAACAAAATAAGTCTCCAGAAACTGTCCTTGAAGTATATGCGTTATATTTATGAGACAAAGATTTTTAAAAAACTGTCTTAAATATGCTTAAAGAGGTAAAAGAGAACACAAAGAACTAAAGGAAATCAGGAAACTGATAAACAAACAAAATGAGAAGATTAACAAAGAGTTAGAAATATTTAAAAAAAAAAAAGCAGAAATTTGAGAGCTGAAAAATACAACAACTAAACTGAAAATTTCACTAATTTCACTAGAGGGATTCAACAGCTCACTCAAACAGGCAGAAGAAAGAGTTAGTGAACTTGAAAACACGTTATTTGAAATTATAGAGGCTGAGGAGCAAAAAAGAATGAAGAAAAGTATAAGGGATAATATCAAACAGACCAGTAGATACATATGGGAGTCCCAGGAGGATAAGTGAAAGTGAAAGAGATAGAGAGATTATTTGAAGTAATAAAGGCTGAAAACTTCCCAAATTTGAGGAAAGATATGGATCTACAAATCCAAGAAGCTCAATGAATTCCAAGTATAATAAACACAAAAAGACCCATATTGAGACACATAATCAAACTGTCAAAAGCTAAAGAAAGGCCAGGCGCTGTGGCTCAGACCTGTAATGCTAGCACTCTGGGAGGCTGAGGCAGGAGGATCACTTGAGGCAGGAGGATCACTTGTGAACAAAAGTCCATAATATCTCAAAGAAAAAAAAGGATTTATATCTGGTCTGTCAATATTCTCTCTACTGGTACCATGCTTCACTTAACATTAATAACATTGTGAAGGCTGAGCACCATAGCAAGACCCTGTCTCTACAAAAAATAGAAAAATTAGCTGGGTGTGGTGGTACATGCCTGTAGTCCCAGCTACTCGGGAGGCTGAGGCAGGAGGATCACTTGAGCCTAGGAGTTTGAGGTTGCAATGAGCTATGATGATGCCACTGCACTCTCGCCTGGTCAATTGAGCAAGACCCTGTCAAAAAAAAAAAAAAAAAAAAAAGCCAAAGACAGAATCTTGAACATAGCAAGAGAAAAGTTACTCATCATGTCATCATGTACAATGTATAAGGGATCCTCAGTAAGATTATCAATTTCTCAGCAGAAACCTTGCAGGCCAGATGGCATTAGGATGATATTAATATCTTTAAAGAGCTAAAGAAAAAGAAAAAGACTGTCAACTGAGACTTCTATATCCAGTAAAACTGTGCTTCAGAAATGAAGGAGGGGGAAAAAAAAAAAAAAGAAATGAAGGAGAAATTAAGACATTCCCCAAAAAACAAAAGCCTAGGGAGGTCATTACTATTGGGCATGCCCTGCAAGAAATGCTAAAGGGAGTCCTTCAAGTTGAAATGAAAATATGCTAGGCAGTAATTCAAAGCCATATGAAAATATAAAGTTCTTTGGTAAACATAAATACATGGACAAATATATAAAAAAGTGGTATTATTGCAATTTTAATTTATGACTCCCTTTTTATTTTCTACAGGATCTAAAGACAAATACATAGAAATTATAAATTTATGTTAATTGATATATAATATATAAAGATGTAAGTTGTGACATTAATAACATAAAGTGGCTGTAAAGGAGTAGAATTTTTGTATGCAATTGAAATTAAGTAAGTATCAATTTAAGATAGGTTGTTATAACTTTATGATGTTATATGTAATCCCCATGGTAAGGAAAAGAAAATATCTATGTAATATACACAAAAGGAAAAGAGAAGGGATCAAAACACGTTACTACAAAAAAATCAACTAAATAAAGGCAGTAATGGAGGTAGTGAGGAACAAAAAAAACTATAAGACACATAGAAAACCAATTAAAAATGGCAAAAGTAAGTCTTTTTCTATCAGTAATTACTTTAAATGTAAATAGCTTCTTTTCTATAATCAAAAAAGAGATTGGCAAAATAGATTTTAAAAACACCAGAATCCAACTATATGCTGTTTGCAGAGATCCACTGTAGATCTAAAGACATGCATAGGCTGAAAGTAAAAGGATAGAAAAAAATATTTCATGATAATAGTAACCAAAAGAGAGCAGGGGAGGCTAAACTAATATAACACAAAATAGCCTTTGAGTCAAAAGCTGGCATAAGAGACAAAGGACATTATATAATGATAAAAGGGTCAATTTACCAAGAAGATATAATAATTATAAACATATATGCACCAGACATCAGAGCTTCTAAATGTAGTTAGCAAACATTGCTAGAATTGAAGGGAGAAATAGACAGCTTTATATAATAGTAGGAGACTTTAATACTCTACTTTCAATAATGGATAGAACAACTAGAAAAAAGATCAATAAGAAAATAAAGGATGTGAACAACACTGCAGATTAATTAGACCTAAAAAGCATATATAAAATATCCACCCAACGATAGCATAATACATTTTTTTCAAGTGTACATGGAACATTCTCCAGGATAGACTATATGTTAAGCCTCAAAACAAGTCTTAATAAATTGAAAAAGATTGAAATCATACAAAATATCTTTTCTGATCACAACAGAATGAAACTAGAAATCAACAGCAGAAGGAACACTGGAAAATAAACAAATATGTGGAAATTAAACACCCCACTCTTAAATAATCAATGGCATCAAAGAAGAAATCACTGGAGAAATTGGAAAATATCTTAAGACCATTGAAAACTAAAACACAACACTAAAAACATAGGATACAAATCAGTGCTAGAAAGGAAATTTATAGTGTAAATGTTTACATTGAAAAGAAGGTCTCAAATCATTAACCTAATTTTTTACCCTAAAGAACTAGAAAAGCTAGCAGAAGAAAGAACATAATAAAGATTATAGTAGAGATAAA
Source organism: Daubentonia madagascariensis (assembly GCA_023783475.1). Taxonomy (NCBI): domain Eukaryota; kingdom Metazoa; phylum Chordata; class Mammalia; order Primates; family Daubentoniidae; genus Daubentonia; species Daubentonia madagascariensis. The sequence goes on along the minus strand of JAKFHU010000913.1, from coordinate 1,852,964 downwards.
TAAAATAGAGAATAGAGGAAGGAAAGAGGAAATCAAGAAAATTGAATTGGTTCTTCAAAAAGATTAAGAAAATTGATAAACTTTTAGTGAGACTGACTAAGAGAAAAGAGGGCAAACTCTAATAACAAAAATCAACTTGAAAGAGGAAACATTACTACTGATTTTACAGAAATAAACAAGATTTTAAGAGAGTATTACAAACAATGGTATGCTAACCTAGAGGAAATGGACAAATTCCTAGAAATATACAACCTATCAAGACTGAATCAGAAAGAAACAGAAAATCAGAACAGAACTATAACTAGTAAGATTGAATAAGTAATAAGTCTCTCAACAAAGCAAAGCCCAGGACTAGATGGTTTCACTGTTGAATTCTACCAAACATTAAAACAATAATTAACACTATTTCTCCTCAAACTCTTCAAAAAAATTGAAGAAGAGGGAATACTTCCTAAACTCATTCTATAAGGCCAGAATTACCCTGATACCAAAGCCAGACAAAGATACTACCAGAAAACAAAACAATAGACCAATATTTCTTATGAATATTGATGCAAAATCCTCAACAAAATACCAGCAAAGTCTAATATGCTCAATGGTGAAAGACTGAAAAATTTTCCTCTAAGAACAGGAATAAGCAAGGATACCTGCTTTCTATTCAACATAGTATAGTACTAGAAGTCCTAGCCAAGAAAGAAAGACAAAAAAAAAAAAAAAAAAAAAAAGGCAAGAAAGGAAGGAAGGAAGGACATCCAAATTGGGAAGTAAGAAGTAAAACTGTCTGTGTTTGTAGACAGACATGATCTTATATGTAAAAGACCCTACAGATTCTACTAAAAAAAAACCTGTTAAACAAATTCAGCAAAGTTGCATGAGACAAAATAAACACACATAAATCCATTGCATTTCTGTAAAATAACAATAAATAATCCAAAAAGGAACTTAGGAAAACGACTCCATCTACAATAGCATCAAAAAGAATACAATACTCAGAAATAAACAAGGAGGCACTAGGTTTGTACACTAAAAACTACAAAACGTTGCTGAAAGACATTAAAGATGATACAAACAAACAGAAAGATAGTGCATATTTGTGGATTGAAAGACTTATTGCTAAGACATCAATGCTACCCAAAGTTATCTACAGATTCAATGCAATTCCTACCAAAATCCCAACAGTATTTTTTGCTAAAATAGAAAAATCTGTTCTAAAATTCACAGGGAATCTTAAGGGACAGTGAATAACCAAAAAAAATATCAAAAAATAAAGAACAAAGTTGAAGGTCTCCCACTTCCTGATTTCAAAACTTAACTACAAAGCTATGGTAATCAAAACAGTGAGGTACTGGCACGAAGACAGATGTATAGACCAATGGAATAGAACAGAAATCCCAGAAATAAACACTTGCATATATGGCCAAATGATTTTTGACAAGGGTGCCAAGACAATTCAATGTAGAAAGAACAGTCTTCAAAAATGGTACTGAGAAAACTGGATATCCACATGCCAAACAATGATGTTGGACCCTGACCTCAAACCATATACAAAAATTAACTCAAAATGGATCAAAGACCTAAACATTAAGAGCTAAAGTTGTAACACTCATAGAAGAAAATGTGAGGGAAAATCATGACATTGGATTTTGGATTTGGCAATGATTTCTTGGATATGATGCCAAATGCACAGGCAACCAAAGAAAAACATTAGATAAATTGGACTTCATCAAAATTACAAATTTTGTATATCAAAGGACACTGTCAATGGAGTGAAAAGGCATCCTGTGGAATAGAAGAAATTATTTGCAAATATATATCTGATAAGGTGTTAATGTCTAAAATACATAAACAACACCCACAATGCAACAATAAATAAGCCCAACTAAAAAATGAACAAAAGAAGATATACAAATGGCCAAGACATACCTGAAAAGATGATAAACATCACTATTAGGGAAATGAAAATCAAAACCACAGTGGGATATTACCTCATACCTGTTAGGATGGGCCATTATAAAAAAATTAAAGACAACAAACAACAAAAAAACAAACAAAATCCACCAAAAAAAGCAAAAACAAAACAAGAAAATAAAGAGTATTGGTAAGGATGTGGAGAAATTGGTATCCTTGTGCATTGCTGGTGGGAATGTAAAATAGCATAGCCACTATGGAAAATAGTATGGCAGTTCCTCAAAAAATTAAACATAGAATTGCCATATGATCTGGCCATTCTACTTCTGCATACATACCCAAAAGAATTGAAAGCAGAAACTCCCACATATTTTTGTACACCTATGCTAATAGCACACACGATACAAGAAATGAAAGCAACTCAAGTGTCCATTAATGGATGAATGAGTAAATAAAATGCCTAGGCGTACAGTGGAATGTTATTCAGCCTTGAAAAGTAAGGAAATTCTGACACATGCTACAATATGAATGAACCTTGAGGACATTATGCTAAGTGAAATAAGTCAGACACAAAAAGACAAACACTGTACGATTCCACTTATGTGAAGTACCTAGAGTAGTCAAATTCACAGAGACAGAAAATAGAATGGTGGTTTCCAAGGGCTGAAGAGAAGGAAGGATGAGGAATTAATACTGTAATGGTACTGAATGCCGAAGTTAACACCTCTTCCTCTCACTGTGGCTGATAGAGTCTGTCTTGATAGTTGCATGAAAAGATTTTAATTTATATGATACCAAAGCATCTTTGACTTTCTAATGCTGCTCAAGAGCATAAATATAATGTCTATGTCACATACATACCCACACTAATGTGTATTTTTATAATCTTACTGCTAATGTACCTAAATATTTTCTTTTCATTTCATTTGCGGTGTGGTATTTCACATATATGAATAAGATAAATGTTTTGCTAAATGGATAGCAAAGAGAGTAAATGACCATTTGATTGACTGAATTAAGTTACAAACTATGTACAACCAGAAGTGGTCTAACTTACACTTTTCTCTCTCTCAATCTAAATGTCTCAGATTTATTTAAGGCACATATTGGTTTCCTTACCCAAAGTAATCAGCTCCTTCATTCTACCTGTTCAAATTCTACCCATTTTTTGCTCAGATAAAGGCAAAGCATTTACTGATTGCCCCAGTCTATATTCATCTCCCTAACCTCTAGTATCTATCTAATCATTTAGTGCTTAGGAATAGACGGCCTTGTATTATTTGCTATCATTTTATGTTTTAGAACCACCTAAAATGGACTAAAAATTGACAATTATCCCAGCCTGAAAGGATGGCCCAAAATAGTGATACAAGGCAAATTCACTAAAAACAAATTGCAAACTTGCTTATTCCCTTTAAAATCTAGTGGAGGCCAATATGAACATGAGTTCAAAACTACTATTGATTTGGATTCTTTAATGAGTTAACTCTAAAATCTAGTTTATGGAAGACTAGAGGAATTACTTCCTTCTCTCCCACCCCCCAACACACACACATACACACAATTCACACACAAGCGTACACACTCAACCACAAATAACCTGCACATGAGTAACAACTGTATGGACAGAAACTGAAACTCTCTGGGAACTAAAACAATAACATTTTTTGAGTACACGCTATGTCCAAAGCACTTTGTCAAGCTCTATGAATAAGGAATTCACATATCTACAGTTATAGTTAACCTAAATTACATTGGTGGCTAGGGCATGCCTCTGGGCATTTAATTTCTGGGTTAATCTGGGAATTTTCCCTCTGGATCAGACATAAAACAAAGCCGAGAAAAAATACGAGAGAAAGTGGAGGGCAGTTGTTTTCTCCCTGCAATGAGAAAACATGTATTCCAACAAACCCTAGAAAATTGAGTTCACTCTTTGTAGTTAAAACTAAAACTACATATTACTTTGAGTTCAAATTCTTTCTATTAATATATAAGATTTATAGAAATTATATGTTTGAGTAGGATCAAGAATGCTGAATATTATTTCAGGTTTTCGAGCCATAAGGAAAAATAGTGCCTTTAGGTTTTCCATTCAACTAGGAAAATTATAGCTTCATATTTGCAACACTAAAACTAATGCAGTGTCAGCACTTCCATCCAACTCCGTTGTTCAGCAGTTTATAATTCAAGCAGAAATTTTCACTCCAAGCCCAAACTTGGCCTATACAATCTCAAAGAAAATGGAGAAAAAATTATTTTGGCTAGTGCTGACTTATAAAAGCAAAAGAGAGAGTGCTTTTACAAAGTGCTTTGAAAAACATTTTTGAGAATTTGAGAATGTAACTGGGGATTACTGAGTTGACATACTTCATTACTAAAATTATAGAAATGACCCAAAATTCCATGACATCACATCAGCATCAGCAGTATCATAACTACTTTCATGAAACTCTTCATCACAACTAATTTCCATATCAGACAGAATTACTGTTCATAGACAAAAACAATTATAGTAGAAATAAAGACAAATAGGTAAAAATTTCTCATGAGGGCAACACGAGACTTTACCATTTTTCCTTTACGTACTCTCTAGTGCACCATGTACATGCATATAAAATAAAATTTTTTTTCCTACTTTTAAAGTAGTTCACAATGGCAGGGTGGAATTTCCAAAAACAATCTTTTTCTTCCCAGATGCTAACTTGGGCTTAGAAACAGCTTAGTATAGAAGTGGATTTCCAGGGGCAGGTGACAAGAACTATTGGGCTCCCCAATTTCTAAAGTGGTGGGGAGCCAGTCAGTTCTAGAATCATGCACTTTGAAATCATATGGCAGATGGGTTGTAGATTGCCTGGTGCCTTTGTGACATCCTATGGATGAGTCTGGCAGCCAACCCCTCATTGCTCTGGTCTCCTACACCTTCAAAATATGTCAAAACATTGATATAGTGGGAACAGGGCATTACATAAGAAAGTCACCCTCTTCTATCTGTAGAGGGTTCCCTTGTATTAAACACTTTGTTATCCCAAGCACTTCATGTCTATTTTCACTCAGCATTTATTAAAGCCCTACTGTGGGCCAGGCCACATATGATTTGATAAGATTCCTGTCTTTTAGGAGACGGCAGGAGGAAGCGAACAGTTCATAAAGACAACTCCAGTACAATTGTGCAGGGCCATCTGAAAAACGTCACTGAAAAGTGTCTTGAGGTGTCAGAGCGACACCTCCTCTCTTCCCTGCCACGCACCTCTCCCCACCCTTTGAAATCACACTGCATCACCTGGCACGCGTTCCCTTCCTTCTCCCCCTTAACGTTCGCTGGTTTGTTTATCAAGCACTCCCTTCCTCTGGGCCCATGAGTCGTTTTGGGAGGGGACTCTCAGGCGAGGGGGGGCAGTTCTAAGTACCACCGAGTTTTCAGAGGGAGGGCAGCAATGGCGCGCCTGGAAGAGAGGGCAACGGAGCGTCTGGCGGGGCTCCTGGCGTTGCCGTGGGCAGAGAGGACTTGAAGGCCTCGAATCTCACCTGATTGAAGTGTGCAGCTATGAGCGAGGGCTCCCATATCTTAGAACTGGTGTTCACAGTCCCGCCTTTCTCTTTCTTGGGTGCCATGCAAAGGACGGGAGGAGCATTGGCCTTTAAGCTGGGCTCAGGCCGTGCCTAAGCGTCCCTGCTGCCATAGTAACCGAAGCCACGCCCAGTTCCTAAACGAATTCTGCTCCCGTCGGCCCTAGCCGAGTGGGATTCTTTCTCCGGCCAACCGCTGCCGTCGCTATAGCAACGGGGTTTGCGGGCGCGCGGCGCTTGGGGGCGGGGCTCCCAGTGGGCCTGGGTCAAATTTTGGTATTTTCCAGCAGGAAAGCTGCGCAAGTGGAGGCGGAGAAGACGTGGCTGGCCTGGAGCTGGTCAGGATACTTTCTTTTACTCACTGCGACCCTCTGCTTCTTCTGGGAAGCCCTCTCTGATCTGAGGCGTTGTCTCGAAACTCAAAATCCCTGGAATCCCGTCTAGGACTCCTCCATCAAGATTTCTTCCGATCCTGAGTAACATTGAATGGAGCCCTGACCCCCTCAGGAGGCAGCCCATGCCGGGGTTTTTTGTTTTTGTTTTTGTTTTTTTTCAACCGCTCTATTCTGCCAAAATGTTTCCTTATATGAAGCCAGTTTGTCTCCCGCTGACTTCCACCCTCTGCTGTGGTCTTAGTTCTACCTCCTGGGCCTTATTAAACAAGGCCAATCATTATTCCACGTGATCCCTTATCTAATTGTAGATGAGATAGTTTTTCCCATGCCTCTCTGCTAAACAGCTCCAGTTCCTTTAAACCGTATTCTATTGGTAAGAAGAACCTTTCTTTTTTCCTTTCTTCCCACCCTGTTATGCACCAGTATCTATTTGAACAAATTCCCCAAAATAATGGTAGTAACAACTATTGTTTCTTGAGTACTGCTTATATGCTGTACATAATTATTTCATTTAATTCTCATAACAACCTTATCCCAAGTCCCTCGGTGTTTGATAATGGTGCCAGGGTTAAAATCTAGGATTTTCTGAGCCCCAGATCCAGTGTGCTTAACCTCTACACTACTACTGTTTTAGGCCTGCCAAAATGAGGGATACCCCCCTTTTGTTTTTTATTGCAATGAGACAGATTTGAGGACACTCAGGGGCAGAGCCCTACCAAAAGGTGTTTTGCTGTCTCTTTAGTAAGTATAAAATATAGTGCTGACCAGTGCTTAACTATCCCCTCAGGCCCTGCACTTTGCCTGGAGGTGAGATGCCTCAGTTATCCCAGTGGGCCAGGATGACAGGTGATGCAAGTGACCAGCAGCTTAACTTCATTCACCACAACTTGACAGGTGGGTGACATTCTACAGGGGGAAGACAATCTTACCCTTTTAATTTCTTTCTTTGAGGAAGAAATTGGGGGGGGTTAGTGGTAACCATTCCTAGTATCTTACTTCATTTGGGGGGCAGTTTTAATGATGATGCTTCTTTTCAACTCTTGTTCATAATTTGGACCAATGACGGAAAGTTTCTTCTTACAACCAAATTCTTTAATACAGATACATTCAGCACTCTTGTATCCACAGTTCTCCATCCCTAGATTCAACTAACAGCAGATTGAAAATATAAACAAAACAAAACAAAAACACATACACGCAATAAAAAATAATACAACCATAAAAATAATACAAATAAAAAACAATACAGTATAAGAACTATTTACATAGTTTTACATTGTGTTAGGTATTATAGGTAATCTAGATATGATAGTATAGGAGATGATGTGCATAGGTTGTATGCAAATACTATGTCATTCTATTAAGACTTGAACATCCAGAGATTTTGGTATGGTAGGGGGGTCTTGGAACCAATCCCCCGTGGATACCAAGGGGTGACTGTATTAAAGAAAAACATAATTTCTAGAAACAGTCTTTCACAGAAAATTTACCCAAAAATACAAGTTTTCCTTTCTTGCTGCAATAAGTATAGTAGTATTAATGTATCTTCTTGGGAGGGAATAGATCTGTGCAGCCTAGCCACAATTCACGTCTGGAAGCCCTCTCTTCTTGTCATGAGAATAAAACTGATGCATGGTGATGCCAGAGGGATCTGCCAGAAAAGGATTTTCTTGACGGTCTCCATAGCAAGCTAGGAGACCTCCATAACAAGCCGTAACACCTAGGCTACCACTGATTAATTTTCATAGCATTTTCTCTAAAATTTTGTTCTTCACCAAAATTTTCTTAGCATTATAAGATGAAAATTGTCTTTTTATTGTGGCTTGAAAATAAAGGTAAATCTCTTGCAAATACAAAAAAAATCTGAGCAATCATTGATTACATCATTCTGAATTTTGATCATAATTCTTCCCATAGTTTTAAACTGTTTGGGAAAAAAAATCCTGCCTTTTTATTAGAAAGTTAGTAAAAGTTTTGTTGGCATTCCCATATTTTTTATAAAAAATTTAAGTAGATGTTTGTGCATGTCATGTTATATTGCTAATTTTCTTTCTTCTAGAATATGAATGCACACTTCAAAATAAAACATATTACCTGCACTCAGTTCCGCCAAATCACTAGCAGATGATTAATAAAATAGGTTGCAGATAAGAAAAAGAAACAAAAGAGAAAAAAATGGAATAAGGAGAAAAAAGTAAAATTGCGTTATTTTTAAATTGCAGAGAAAGTGTCACTAGCTATTACTTACAAGTGACAGCCGTCCAACCCCAATTTTGGCAGCAGTAATATGTTTGTGATATTTATTGTGGCAAAAACTGTCTAGCTGTTATTAGACATTTCCTCTTCCTTTCTTCTACCATGAGAATCAGACAACATTTTTCAGCCTTCCAAGCATTGTTCATGCTGTTCCTCTTTCTGCTCGGATGTTGTGGTAACACTGAAAATCTTGAATCTTTGAATGATTGCTGTGGCACAGAGGTCTTCCCTGCCCCTGAGCATAACTCTGCTTCCCCCACCAAAGGCATTTGCTTGGGACTATTAAGTAGATGAGAAATAAACTTTTATTTTTTAAGCTGCTGGAATACTGGGGTTTGCTATTGCAGGTAGGGTTACCCTAACCACTCTTACATTTTTGATAATTTTTATTTGAGAATCAGCTGTTAGTAAATCTAACAGTAGTCAGCCTTTCTGAAACTGCCTGAGAAATCAAACTTGTTACTTTCAAGTAGGCAGTATACAATGCTGGCTACTGTGAGAAGCGTGAAGATCCCTGCTCTTTGGGAGACTGCATCTAGTATTACCTACCAGATCTTGATCTCATCCTTTCCCTTGCCTTCCACCTGCTTATACAGTACATCCTCTCACTTCTCTATCCAGTAAATAAAATTTCTACTTTAAACAAGTGGCTTGCATATTAAAGTAATACAGCAAACTAGTCTTCTTATGTCACACACACTTAGGAAAATTTTTGCCTCTTTTTAAAGACAAACCAACAAGATCCATTACCTAACTATATATATAAAAATTAAAATTTTGCAAATATTTAAAACATTTTAAAAGCCAAAGTAAAGATTCCAGGATGGAAGAAAGTATTTATAGTATAATCTTTTACAATTTTCTTTGTAAAGTCCTACCAGAATAAATTTATATATAGAAGGTTTTCCAAAATTGATTTAAAATATTTAAAGTAAAGGTTTTATTACAGAATACTTTTTTCCCAGTTTTTGCCTTTTTCATTATTCTAGGGAAAGTGGTACTCTAGATAATTTATGATACAAAATGGGAAGACATTATATAGTAACCAAATTTATAGGGGGTTTCATTGTAGAATTGGTCTGTTTAATTTCAGAAAATAGGTGTGAATGACAATGTTCATAGTTTTAAGAAGTGAAAGCCATTCAGCCAAAAAGGGTCTCTGCCAAGAACAGAAAAAAAAGCATTACCATCTGTCATACATTTATGCTTTTTTGGTATAATAAATTGTTTCCCCCACTAAATATAAGTTGAAACTTTATAAGCATATACTTTACTACATAAATTTTCCCATATGGCAGTGGCTAAAACAAAACTATACTCTTTGGAGAGTTTTCTTTCACATTGGCAGGGTTACTCCTGGTTTGTTTGATTTAATTTTTTCAGTAAGATTTTGTTTAATATGTTTAGTTCACCAAGGACTGTCTACTTTTAGGGATATACTGTTTCTTTAAGCTATGATTACTGAATAAGTTATTTCTTCAAGTGTTACACTTTGATCTTATAATTCATTCTTACTCAGGTGTGAAGTCAGTCATATTTATTTTTCATACCTCAAAGGGTCTATCCAGCTACTGATGCATCCTCTATTTTTATTGTTGTCAGGTAACATCATGAGCTATGAACCAGTTCACTTCTAGGCCAAGATTCCAGGTATTCAAAATCCATATAATTGAGGCAACCAGCTTGCCTTTGATTAAGAAGTCCTCACTGATTTCTCTGGATGGCATCCTACATCACTATATGTCTTGTTCACACTATGATCTTTGTATTTCTAACCTTCAAAATAGAATGCTATAATGCACCATCTTTGGGTTTTTATTGTGTGTGCTGCAAAGGACTAGATCTCTTTCGGCTATAGGGTCCAAAACATATGGAGAATATTACACCTGCTTTCTATGGTCAGCATTAGCTTCCTATTCAGTTTTGAGTGCTATTTAAAGTGTTGACTTTAATTTTTAAAGCCCCTCATTGTTTAGAAGCCTGTTATTCCAGATATCACATCTCTCCCTATGCATCATTGTGGCAATTAAAATCAGCTGCAGTGCTTGCAGTTTGTAATCCCAAGTGAATTGTGGGGAGCCTGGGAGTAGATCACTTTCTAAAGAAGAACTTCCTTAAGAACCCTCAGTTTCTGTCAATGATAAAAGCAATATTTGGAGTTTACCATTTTGGCCTTGAATGTCTTGTCATACATCTCTAAGTCTCTGGAACCATAAGAAAGTGCTGTTGATTTAATTTTTATGTCATTTGTGGCAAGAGTGTTTAGAATACCAAATCTATTTTTAATGAATCAGAGAAATAACCGTTGTGCATATTAAAAATAGACAAAGCTAAAATTCATCTGTTTCATATTTGTTAGTGTGGGAGTTTTCACTCTAGTGTTCTCTCACTCAAGTTTTTCTTTGAATCTAATTTTAATATCTTCAGTGAAGGGAGTTGCCCTAAATCCTTAGGGAACCATTTCAAAATCCATAACTCATGGTAAGTTACTTCTCTAAATGCTTAGCTAACTGTTTGACTTCTTAATGTTTTATCAGATGTCTGTTACTTATAAATTTGTGCTATGTTAAGTAATAACTTTCTTTTTGCTGGGTACAAGGTTCAGAAGCTATGTTTGAGGTGAGCCTACTTCAGTTGAACAAACTACACCAATTCGTATTATGCCAAACCATGGAGCATTCTTTTGGGGAGAAAAGATGATTGGTAATGGGACTTTGGGGAACTGGTAGCACTATAAATGAGGCTTTGGTAAAGAGTGGTGTCTACTACTTTTCTTATCATTCCTTCTTCAACTTCTCTCTTTCCCCTTCCTAGCCAGACCCTCAGCCTTCCTCAAAAAATGCAGGGTACCACTAGGAAGATGTCTGAATGATGTCCAGGGAAATTTACTTCTAACCATGATCTTGTGAATATTAAGTGCAACTGTGCATAGTTTTTCTATCTTACCATGTGTGCCCATCCATGTTTCCATAAATTAATTTTGCTTTTTCTGGCTTCCAATTTTTGTGTAATATTCTGGTGTTGAAGGAACCCCACTCAAAGGCTGTGGGATACCATGATGTCCCACTTACTGAGAAAGGGGTATCATTCAGTGGGACCAAACTGCTTCGTTTCCTTTTATGTTTCAAACTCATAGATCATTTGTTTATCCAATAACTATTAAATTTCTTAAGCTTAATTTCTTAAGTTTCTTCTGCCCTCCAAATGTAGTATTTTATACTATATTCATATCTTTTTAAGAAACTGTTTATGATTAAATAGAATTTTATTGCTCAGTTGATTGGTGTTGCCATTTAGAGGGATGGGAATACTAGAAGAAGAAGGTTCTGGAGGTGTGCAGGTGAGGAAATTATGGCTTTAGTTTTAGACATGTTCAGTGTGCACCCTTGAGACATCCAAATGTGTAAAATAGGCAATTGGATATGGAGGTCTGGTGCTCAGAGGAGGGGTAGACATGGGTGGATCATATGTCTATATGTAGCAATTGAGTGTGGCTGAGTTTGCCTGGAGAGACCACTGAGTGAACAGGGGAGCAGGACCTAGAGCTGAGCCTTTAGGAGACTGTGGCTGCAAGGAAGAAGATGGACCTGTGACCAAAGATGTGTGTCACTGAAGCCAAAGGACAGGATGAGGGTATTTTCACAATGAGGGAGTGGCCATTCTCAGTCCTGAATACTACTGAGAAGTCAGTTGAGAAAGACTGAAAAATGCTCGCTGGATTTGGAGAGAAGGTCAGTGATAGTCAGCTGCTGTACTTTAAAGTCTTTGGTAAGTGGCAACTGCACTCATTGGAATGCAGTTCCTATGCAGGTAATTTTTCTTATAGTTCTTTGGTCAAACTAATCTTTAAGAGTAGATCTTTTTAAAAAAATTACATTTCCAGGGGCCAGGCGTAGTGATTCACCCCTGTAATCCAAGCGCTTTAGGAGGCCTAGGCAGGAGGATCACTTGAGGCCAGGAGTTCAAGACCAGCCTGGGCAATACTGCAAGACCCTGTCTGTACAAAAAATTTAAAAAACTAGCCAGGTGTGGTGGCCAGCCTCTTGGGAGGCTGAGGCGGGAGGATTGCTTGAGTCCAGGAGTTTGAGATTAACAGTGAGCTATGATCATGTTACTGCGCTCCAGCTTGGGCGACAGTGACACCTGTCTCTAAAAAAAATTCTTTTTTTAAATTACATTTCCAACAGTTGGATATGTGGTGAATTCTTTAAAAAATCATCTATATTGCAATATAGTTTTTATTGTATATATTATTCGAATTTTTTTTCTTTTAGATATTAATGAGCACTGGCTTCTATGTGATGTGTGAAGAAATATTCACAACACTGGTATCTTTTAAGTTTTTAAGAAGTTTAAGAAGGGTTTCATTGAAACTTAAACATAATTTCTAGTAAGAATATAATAGAAAGGAAGCCATCTTATAAAAATTTACTTGAAAAATTTACTTTAATTTACTTTATGTTGTGTGAATACATCAGTCTGAAAAGGGAGGAGGGATTATAGCATATTGAGGAGAAGACCTTACACTGCATTTCTGTCCCCTTCCAAATACACATTCTCAGAAAACTTCCAACAAAACTTTTACCTTTTGGCTAATAAAAATGAGATATAAGGAAAGAACATGAGGAAAAAGAAAACACTTGGAGTTAAACATTAGGAAGCAAAGAAACATTGTAAGAAATGACTCATGCAAAAATAAAATAATTTCAGCCAATGAACAAGTCAATCAGCAGAACAAATACTGCTTCTAAAGGTGATGTTATAGGCTGCTTTCTCTGTGTCACTCCATTTCTGAATGAATCTATTCAGGTCTTCCACCATTTCCTTTACAGGAGCCAACTGTTCCTAACTTTGCTCACCCAAATAACAGCTTCATTGACTCTTTCCTATATTTTGACTTTGTATTATATTAAACAAAACTTCGTTTTTTATCTGTTATGCTTTGATTGTTGTGCTTTACTTTTTCTCTTGTGAATAGCAGTGCCTTCCTGATGCTCCCATAGTTTTTTTCCCTCTTAGGCTGGTTATAATCTTTAGACTTCTATTCTTATTCACAATCAAGTTACATAATCTGCCAATCATCCACATTTTAAAACTTTCATGCACCTGAGCCAGCTATCTTACTCCTTTAGAGTGTGGCCATTTTCCACTACTATACTTTTGGGTAATAACCATTGCCAGTTTTATCCCACTAAGTAAATTTCTCATTTTATTGAAATTGTTTTTATAAAGCTTAAGTTACTCACTTTTATACTCATAATCTCTTCTCCCTCCTCCTTCACTCTGGTAGGCGTTTGAAATCCTGTTAAGCTATTTGTTATCATAGTTTCCAAAACCCCTAATATTAGCTGTTTAACTTGCCATATGCACCTTCCTCAACACAACAGAGGCTTATTAAAAATTGGAGAATCAAATCATTAAGCTGAGAGGCACTTTCAGAGATCATCTTGTGCTAAGAGAATAAGATTTTTTCTCCTGGCTGTGTGTTGTCCTCTTTATTTTAGTTTCTTTATGAAATGGGGATAATCATGTTTGCATGATAGGGCTGTTGTGAAGATTTAAGTAGTTAGTCGCTATAATTGCTTAGAACAGTTCATAACATATATTATGCCATCGATAAATGTTACTATTAACAATATTGTTAAAATAAACTTTTTTATTTTAGAATAGTTTTAGATTTACAGAAAAGTTGAAAAGATAGTGCAGAGAGTTCCCATATATCCTTCATGCAGTTTCCCCTCTTGTTAACATCTTAAATTAGTATGGTACATTTGTCACAACAAATGAACCAATGTTGATATGCTATTATTAACTAGTAGTTTTAACTTAATTTCCTGTTTCTATTCCAGGATCCCATCCAGGGCACTGCATTACATTTAGATAACATGTCTCCTTAGGCACCTCTAGACTGACAATTTCTCAAACTTTCCTTGTTTTTGATAACCTTGACAATTTTGAGGTAGTAAGATATTTTGTGGAATGTTCCTCAATTTTGGTTTGTCTGATTTTTTTCTCATGCTTAGACTGGAGTTATGGAATTACAGAAAAAGACCAAAGATGTAAAGTGCCATTCTCATTACATCATATGAAGGGCACATGCTATCAACATGACTTATCGTTGAAAATGTTAACCTTGATCACTTGGCTGAAGTAGTCTTTTCAGGTTTCACTTCTGCAAAGTTACTCCCCCCATATACCTTTCCATACTATATTTTTTGGAAGGATGTCACTCAATGCACCCCACTCTTAAGGTATGGGGAGTTATGCTCTAGCCTTCTTTAGGGGGGCACTATGCACATAAATAATTTGGAATTCTTCTGTATGGGAAATTTTCTATTCTCCCTTATTTATTTATTCAGTCATTTATTTGTATCAGTAAAGATTTATGAATATTCATTTAATCCTTTGGGTTACATTCCAATGGTATATCCTTTGGGTTATATTACAAATAAAATGCAATATTTATTTATTTTATTTTTCAGCTCAGTTGTTCTAGCTTTGATAATTGGGAGCTCTTTCAGTTGGCTCCCATGTTTCTTAACAGACCCCCTTATTGTTGCTGCTTTTGTTGGTGTTTGATCACTTTACTTTCTGACACTACAAGATGCTGCAGACTCATCTTGCATATTCTGTCACCCAGACCTAGAAGCAGCTATTTTTCCAAGGAGTCCTGGTTCCTTTTATTGGAGAATAGTATTATAAACCCAGATCTGGACATTGGGTATGCTTATTGCTACTGGAGTGGCTTTTGTTTCTTGGTCCTTTCAGTGGACAGATTTAAGAAATAACCCATGTATTCACACATATACACACAAAATTATTTGTTTGTGTCCATATTAAGGTAAACAGGAGTTCACACTGATGTTTCCCACTCTAATCCAGTACTACATGGTTCCTTCTAGCCTGCTAATATTTTATTAGCTATTCATTCATTCAACAAATTTTGTCACGTGTTTATTATATGCCAGGCCTGGTACTCAGCACTGAGGGGTAGAGAACATGGTAGTTACTATCCCTACTCTCATGTGGCTTAGAATTCAGTTTACATCTTAAATTTTTACTTTAGTTCTTTGGTACTCCCAAAGAATGATACCACTCACAATAGTCTATTTTCACATCTCTCTGTTTTTTCCCACCATATTTCATCCCCCCATTTCTAAGACTGCATTACCTTCTATCAACCATCCATTTCCCTCTCTACCCTCATTTCTCTTCTGTCAACTCTTTGTCCCCTGAGGTTTTCACCTTTCATTAAAACACTCCAGCAGAAAAGTGACTTTGGTAAGCATATTACTCACTTCCATTTGCGTGGCATGTTCTAAAGCTCTTTCATATCTCATTTTTGACTACAGAATTCCTTGAAGAATGATAGGGTATTACCAAGGTGCTTTCTCTATGGTGGCATCTTGTGATTACTACTGGCATGTATGAATTTATATGGGATTTGTCATTGGAGAGGTCCCACATGGTCTAATGCTCTCTGGAATTGGAGGCCATGAGTTATTCTCTTATGAAGATAAAGAATCTCTACTGATACAAAACTCTACAGGACCTCTGATTTTAATACTTTGCTGCTTACTAAAAAGAAAATTCCTTGGCATCTTTATATATTGTTAGGTTTAGTAAATATTTTAATTATTTTATGTTCAACCCAATTCTTCATATCCCTTGAGAGAAATTAAAGTTATCTTTGTCCATGAAGGAAATTCACTTGTAATTTTATTTTCATACTGTTGTAGTTTGGTTTTGATAACAAAGTCATACTAGCCTATAAAATGGGTGGGGCAGTATTTCCTCTCTTTCTTTTTTCTGAAGAAGTTTGTGTAAGATTGAAATGATCAGTTCCTAGATTGTTTGGGAGAGATCATTTATAAAAACCTGGTGCTTTATTTATAAATAACCTTTTATAAATATATAAAATATATTTAACTATTGATTTGATTTTTTTCCTTTTTTTATTTCAATAGATTTAGGGGGTACAAGTGGAGTTTTGTTAAATGGAAATATTGTATAGTGGTGAAGTCTGGGCTTTTAGTGTACCCACCACCCAAATAGTGTACATTGTACCCAATAGGTAATTTTTCATTCCTCACTTCCCTCCCACCCTCCCCACTTCTGAGTTTATCATTACACTCTGTGTGACCATGCATTCCCATAGCTTAGCTCCCACTTATAAGTTAGAATATGTGGTATTTGATTTTCTATTCCTGAGTTACTTTACTTAGGACAGTGGCTTCCAGTTCCATCCAAATTGCTGCAAAAGACATTATTTAATTCTCTTTTTATGGCTGAGTAGTATTCCTAAATATATATACACCCCCCCCCACATTTCCTTTACCCACTCATTGGTTGATGGACACTTAGGCTTATTCCATATCTGTGCTATTGTGAATTATGCTGCAATACACATATGAGTGCAGGTATCTCTTTAATAGAATGAATCCTTTCCCAGTATTAGAATTGCTGGATTGAATGATAGATCAGCTTTAAAATATTTGAGAAATCTCTATACTGTTTTTCATAAAGGTTGTACTAATTTCCATTCTCACCAACAGTGTATAGTGTTCCCTTTGTACCCTTTTCACCACATCCACCAACATCTATTATTTTCTGACTTTTTAATAATGACCATTTCAACTGGAGTAAGATGGTATCTCATTGTGGTTTTAATTTGCATTTCTGTGATCATTAGTAATGTTGAACTTTTTTTTGTAAATTTCTTGGCCATTTGTATATCTTCTTTTGAAAAATGCCTGTTCATGTCATTTGCCCATTTTTAATGGGGTTATTTGTTTTTTCTTGCTGAGTTCTTTGAGCGCCTTGTAGATTCTGGATATTAGTCCTTTGTCAGATGCATAGTCTGTGAATATTTTCTCCCGGTCTGTAGGTTGTCTGTTTACTCTGTTGATTATTTCTTTTGTTGTACAGAAGATTTTTAGTTTAATTAAGTCTGATTTGTTTATTTTTGTTTTTGTTGCATTTGCTTTTGGGGTCTTAGTCATAAATTCTTTGGTTAGGCCAATGTCCAGAGAGTTTTTACTAGATATTCTTCTAGAATTTTTACAGTCTTACATTTAAATCTTTAATTCATCTTGAGTTAATTTTTGTCTATGGTAAGATATAGGGATCCAGTTTCATTCTTCAGCATATGGCTATCCAATTTTCTCAGCATGATTTATTGAATAGGGAGTTCTTTCCCCAGTGTATCTTTTTGTCTGCATTATCAAAGATCAGTTGATTGTAGGTATATGGTTTATTTCTGGGTTCTCTTTTCTGTTCCAGTGATCTATGTGTCTATTTTTATACCACTACCAGGCTGTTTGGTTACTATAGCCTTGTAGTATAATTTGAATTTAGGTAATGTGACACCTCCAGTTTTGTTCTTTTTGCTTACGATTGGTTTGGTTATTTGGGCTCTTTTTTGGTTCCATATGAATTTTAAAATTGTTTTTTCTAATTCTGTGAAAAATGACTTTGGTATTTTGATAAAATTGCATTGAATCTATAGGTTGCTTTGGGAAGTATAGTCATTTTAAAATACTGATTATTCCAATTCATGAACATGTGATGTTTTTCCATTTATTTGTATAATCTAGGATTTCTTTCATCAGTGTTTTGTAGTTTTCCTAGCAGAGGTCTTTTACCTCCTTGGTTAAATATATTCCTAGGTATTTTATTTTATTTCTCAGTACTTTAAATGATGATGAGTTTTTATTGGTTCTTCAATTGTGTTTGTGTTGTTAGAAATGCTACTGATTTGTACATTGAGTTTGTATCCTGAGACTTTATTGATTATATGTCTAGTGCTGTGTGTGGGGTATTGAAGTCCCCCACTATCATTGTATTGTTGTCTATCTCTTTTCTTAGGTCTAGCAGTATTTGTTTTATTTACCCAGGTGCTCTGGTGTTGGGTGCATATGTATTGAGGATTGTTATGTCTTCTTGTTGAATTGATCCCTTTAACGTTATATAATGACCTTCTTTGCTTTTTTTTACTGTTGTTGATTTAAAGTATGTTTTATCTGATATAAGTATAGCTACTCCTGCTTTCTTTTGGTTTACATTGCATGGAATATCTTTTCCCACCACTTTATTTTGAGTCTATAAAAGTCTTTATCAGTTAAGTGAGTCTCTTGTAAGCAGCATATGTTTAGGTGCTGTTTTTTAATCCATTGTACAATCTTTATATTTTTAGTGGGATATTTAGTCCTTTTACATTCAAAGTTAATATTGATATGTGAGGTTCTATTCTTGTCATAATGTTAATTGTTATCTAATTGCTTTGTATTCTCAATTGTATAGTTGTTTTATAAGACGTGATTTTTATGGTTTCACAGATTTTGATGATGGCAACTATCGAACATTTGTTTCCATGTTTAGAACTCCCTTGAGCACTTCTCGTAGGGCTAATCTAGTGGCGACGAATTCCCTTAGCATTTGCTTATCTGGGAAATACTATATTTCTTCTTCATTTATGAAGCTTAGTGTAGTAGGATACAAAATTCATGGCTGGCAGTTCTTTCCTTTGAGAATATTGAAAATAAGATCACAATCTCTCCTGGCTTGTAAGGCTTCTGCTTATAAGTCTGCTGTTAATCTAATGGGCTTTCCTTTATAGGTAATTAGACATTTTTGTCTCACTACTTTTAAAACTTTTTTCTTCACATTGACTTCAGATAGTCTGATGATTATATATGCCTTAGTGAAGATCTTCTTGCAATATATCTCTGTGGTGTTAACTGAGTCTCTTGTATCTGGATGTTTAATTCTCTTTCAAGACCAGGGGAGTTTTTCTCAATTATTCCCTCAAATAGGTTTTCCACATTTTTTATTTTTCTTCTTCTCTCTCAGGAATACCTATGATTTGTAGGTTTGGATGCTTTACATAATCCCATATTTCTTGAAGGGTTTCTTCATTTTTTAAATTTCTTTTTTCTTTATTTTTGTCTGACTGGATTAATTTGAAAGACACTTATTCAAGTTCTGAAATTCGTTATTTGGCTTGGTCAATTCTATTGTTTGAGCTTTAAACAGCATTTTGTAATTCCTTCAATTAGTTCTTTATTTCCAGAAGTTCTGTTTGCTTCTTTGTTTTTTTATATATTTGTCTCTTTAGTAAATTTTTCATTCCTGTCTTAAATTGTTTTCTGGTTTCTTTGTGTTGGTTTTCAGCTTTCTCTTTGATTTCATTGAGCTTCCTTACAGTCCATATTTTGAATTCTTTATCTGTCATTTCAGAATTCTCATTTTGGTTGGGATCCATTGTTAAAGAACTAGTGTGATCCTTTGGGGGTGTCAAAACATTCTGTTTTCTCATATTACCAGTGTTCTTATGCTGGTTCCTTCTCATCTGGAGAAGTGTCACTTCTTATTTTTGAATTCACTTTCATATGGATGGGACTTCTTTTTTTTTTATTTTTATATTTTTCCCGCTTGAGGGTTTGACTATAATGTGCATTGTGTTTGGTTTTTTGGCTTCAATTTTGGTTGACTTCTGGGAACCAAGTTCTGTATGAGTTCCTTGGTTATAGATAGCCTTTGTGCAGTGGTTTTCTGAAATGCTGATTGTAGTGGAAATGTACTGGCTTTGAGCAGGCTTACTATCTTCTTCAAGACTGGGATTGCAGAGGTCTCAGGAAGCTTATCTCATTCTCCAGCACTGTGCCCTACTGACAGAAGGTTATTATATTGAGTTGTGCAGTTCAACCTCCAGGCCAGTAGGTGGTGGTTTTGGGTAAGAGTCAGCTGCAGCAGAAGCCAATGGGCATGTGTTTGAACTCCTTTTTTTCGCTAGGAGAGGCTGTCTGTTGTGTCAAGCAATGGACTGGTTTGTGGAATGCCAAGTGCCCTGAGTTACCTGCTCAGCCCCAGAACTGGGGACAAAGTTGGGTGGGGGCTGGACCACAATGCTCACTCATGGATACCCCGGTGACAAGTGCAGGCACCAGCCCTGATAAAGGTGGCAGTGGGGAGCCTCTGGTGGATTGCACTGAGGTCTCCACAGAGGGGAGGGAGCTGCACCAACTCCATTTCTTAGGCTAGTAGGAACATGATCTACTTCCCTATCATGCCCCTTTCCTGAGGCTCACAACTCTCAGTTCAGTCAGACACTGGTTAGCTCCAGGCCACAATGTCACTGAGAGCCACAGAAAACGCCTGTCCCATGGCTCTCCACCTAAATGGAGAGGAACACATTAGCTGCATCCAGTCAGCCATTTTGATTTTTTAAATCAGCTCATTTGATTTTTAAATGGTTCTAACAAATATTCAGGTTTTTAGTTATTCTTGAGTTAGTTTAAATCAACTGTACTTTTCTAAGAATTTTTCCATTTCTTCTGTTTTAAAATTAATGATGTAAAGTTGTTATAATATTCTCCCATTGTCATTTTTATCATTGAAGATCTGTAATATTATTTTCTTCATTCTGAAGGTTATTATGTTTGCCATCTTTCTTTTTTCTTGAGTAATCTTTCTAGATATTTGTCAATTTTATTAGTCATTTATAAGCCATTAGTACAACTTTGGGCTTTTTTGATCCTCTCTATTGTATGTTTGTTTTCTGTTTCATCAGTTTTTGCTCTTATCTTTGTCATTTCCTTATTTCTATTTTCCACATTTTATTCTGTTCTCAAATTTATAAAATTGGATGCACACTAATTTTAGACTCTTTATTTGATAATGTAATCATTATGCCCTCATATTTCCCTCTAATTACTACTTTTGCTTCATATCACATTTTTATGTAGAGCTTTTATTATTGTTTAGTGCTTTCTAATTTATAATTTTCATTGTAATTTCTTTTTTCCCCCATGAGTTATTAGTATTGCGATTTTGTTTTCAAATGTGTGTGTGTTTTTTCCCAGTTATCTCTTTAATTTTGATTTCTATTTAATTGTATTATGATTAGTTTGCCTAAATGATGTTAATTCTTTGAAATTTATTGACACATGCTTTATGGCCAATTCTGTGCTAAATTTTATAAATGTTTTATGGGTATTTAAAATGAGTGAGTATTCTTGAATTGGTGCAAAGCAACATTCTAAGTATGTACATAAGATAGAGCTTGTATTACTTAATTTCTCAGTATTCTTACATTTATGCCTGGTTGATCTATTATTTAGATAGGTGTGTTAAAATTTGAAGGCGGATTTATAAATTTGTCCCTGAGGTTTTATCAAATTTTGCTTTATATCTTTTAAAGTTGTATTGTTTGTTTTATATAAAGTTTGAGTTATTATATGTTCATTGTATCTGAAACCTTCTATCAATGTGTAGCGATTTTTTTGTTTCTGAAGAATGATTTTTGTTTTAAAGTCTATTATCTCCTATAAATAAGCCTATTCAATCTTTCTTTTAGATAATGTTTTCCTATTGGGTCTATTTTTATCTTTTTAATGTCAATCTTTCTCTATTCTTTTCTTTTAGGTATATATGTTATTAATAGCAAATAATTATTTTTAAAATTCAGTCTAGGATTCTTTGTCTTTAATTTAGATTTTAGAGCACATATATTGATTTTTGTTATTATTATTTCTACCATGTTGTTTTTACTTTCTTTTGTTGTGCTTTTTCTATTGGTCACTGGTGTTTTTCCCCTTCATTTCTTGCAATTTTTCTATTTTTTTTTATTTAATGAGGCTTTTGTTTATTTTTCTAGTTTACTGTCTACTAGTTTGGAAGTTACACATTCTGTATATATTCTTTTAAAGGTTACCTTAGAAATTTTAAAGTGCATACTTAAGTTAACAAAGTCTTCTCCCAAACAAAACAAGAATTTTAAACCACTTTAAATGCCATCAACTGCTCTTGGTTTGTGTGTTACTATTGGCCAGTATTTTAGTTCCATCTTTTCCTTTTCCCAACAAGATAGTCAATGTGAGCTTAGACGCTTAGATTTACTCCCTATTTGGGTAATCCTTTGCTCACCATTTCTTCTTTAAGACTTTTCTTCTTATATAATTTCCCTTCTTTGTGTAGTTCAAACCTTATAATTTATTTCAATAATAATCTGTTGGAGCTAAAATATTTTAGTTTTTATTTATGTGAAAAAGTCTTCATGTTACTAAGTTCTTGAAAGATAATTTCACTGGACATAAAATTCTAAGTTGACTACTGCTTTCTCTCAGAATGTTGAAGAAATTATTCTACATTTTTCTGGCTTCCATTGTTGTTGACAAGTCAGTAATTTATTGTTTCTTATATGTAGTCATTGTGTTCTCCCTGTCTTTGTAAGGATATTCTCCTTGTCTTTGGTTTTCTATAGTCTCACTATTATATATCTAGCTACGGGTTGCTTTTTATTTATACTGCTTTGAATTCATTCTGATTCCTGAATCTGCCAATTAATATCTTTAATAAATTATGGAAATTTTTTCAACAGTTACATTTTCAAATATTTTCTCTCATTCATTTTTTTCTGTTATTTTCATTTGGAACTCTGAGATGTATGTTAGATCTTCTTACTCTATTCTCATTTTTATTTTTTCTCTTTCATATCTATTTCTAAGTACTGAATATTTTATATTTAATTCAGCTTCATTTTCTACCTCACTAATTCTCTCTTCATTCATGTCTAATCTGCTGTTTAAGATTTTATTGTATTTAATTTATTTTTAAAATAAATTACTCTAGTACATCTATGTGATTTAGTTTTTTTAAATCTGCCTGGTACTTTTTATAAAGAATGTCTTATTCCTTGATCTATTTAATATTCTCTTTTATTTCTTTTAACATAGTAAGCATACTTATTTCATGTTCTTACCTGATAATTCTACCATTTGAAGTATTAGGTGTGTCTGAATATGTCTTTGTTGTTTCTACTCTTACTCAAGGAACATTGTTTTCTTGTGCATTTTATTATTATTATTTTCTATGAGTTCATATTAAGGAAATATTTGAGGCCTGGGTTGAAGATGTCTTTCTGTTATAAATATGTGTATGCTAATTCTTGATTTGAAGTTTTGTGGGTCACAAACTGCAAACCTATGTGAAGGTGAGCTTGAAGCCTCAGGAAAGATTTATTTTTCAGCAAGTTTCTTTGTTGTCACCTGAAGATTGGGATTTACGTATGTGTGTGTTTAGGTTCTCTGCTTCACTAAGGGTACACTCCCTTGAGTCTCCCTGTGTATGGGTCTGCTGTAGATCACTGTGTGGGGAGCCATAGACATTGTCCCCAGTCCCTCTACCTTTCTTGTGGTTGTCAAAATGGAAGCTCTTGGTCACTTTGGTGTTTCTTCACCTTTCCAGTTTCCTGCTTTTACTTTGTATTTTGGCATTTGAGGATTTCTCTTATGTTCTTCTCAGTTCAATAGTACATTTTAAAAAATAATTTTATTCAAAATCTTAAAGTGTTTTGTTTTTTGTTTTTTGTTTTTTCATACATTTTAAACTTCTTTTTTTAATTTTTTTAAAATTAATTTATTTATTTATTTAATTTCAGAATATCATGGGGGTACAACACTTTATGTGGACAGATAGGAACACTCATACACTGCTGGTGGGACTGCAAATTAGTACAACCTCTATGGAAAAGAATATGGAGATACCTCAAAGAATTAAAAGTAGAATTACCATTTGACCCAAAATCTTAAAGTGTTTTGTAAGGAGAATATTGTTCCTTGTATTTAGTGTATCATACTGTCAGAAGCATAAGTTTTAAAATCTATTTTCAAATTAATGTGTATCCTAAACAAGGAAGCTTTAGAAATTAAATAATAAAGCTATGGTACAGCATGTAACCTCTTTTCTCTTTAATTAATTATTAAAATATTCTCCACATTTAAGAATTCTTATGACCAATTGGTAAAAGCCCAGTAATTTCACTTCAACATTTGCAGCTTCATGTATATTTATAACTCCTTGGAAAATATGTATATTTTAATGTGAATCAGTTTGCATGAAATATTTTTCCTTAAATTGATTTTTATTCTTTGCTTGTATACACTAAAAATGAACTAATTCTGTCCAATGATAGAAATACTTGAACATGAGGGAGAGAAGCTATATAAGGTGGTAAAATATCTAAAAAATCTGACCATAGGAATATTCCCAGGAAGAGCCAAAGGTCATATCCTTAACTCTAATTCCCCCAAAAGACCCTGAAAACTCACATAAGCCAAAATGCAACAGAAGGATTTTCCAAGACTGAGGCTGAATAAGTCTTCCTAGCATGGAATAAATGTCATTGCAATCAAAGACATTATCTACCACACGAGAGAGGACTACTGAGCCCTCACATTTCCTATGTGGAGCATAGGAAACTCTCTAGTCAAAGGGCACACATTAATAGGCGACAACTGTACAAAGTCACTTACTGTAGGACCAGAATAGATATAAAAATGCAGATTTGAATGGAACCACGCCCTGGATTTATTCCTTTTTGCTGGTGCGTGGGGCCCTACATTGCCCTTGAGAAATGAACAATGCACTAAGGAATATTAAGGAGGGGTTTGGTGAATTGAAAGAGATGCAGTGGGCTGCTGGCAGTATAATGACTTTGTGTTGCATTTTCAAGCATTTTGAAGTGGGAGGGAGCAGAAAAGGAAAGTATGAAAACCAAAAGAAGGGAGGTACTAGGGCTTAGATTTTCAAAACAGAAAAACTATTTGTGGCCACCAAATGGAGAGACTTCTGGGGAGCTTGTTTGGACTTTCTTTGTTTTGATAAAGGGAAATCAATTTTGTCTTGATTCAGATCCCCTTTATAATTGCTTTTTCCTCCTACATTTGTATCCAGTCATAGTATGGAATAATGGAAGGTCTCCATATTTGACTTCCTGTCAAACTTCCTTAAACAAGTAATACCTGATTATTCTCAATGAGTTGCATTTCTAATGCCCACTGAAAATGATCTACTTGTAAGCCACAACTATAATAAGAATAGTTACATATTTATTAAATTTTATTTAGCAGCTCAGGAAAGGAGAAGAGAGAGATATTTTCTAAACTTCCCAAGTTAAAATTCAGAACATTCCCATTCGGAACATACATGAAAAGAATATATTTTTTACTTTACTTGCCTTTTCAGTTTCATTAGAGCCTTAAGATAGGTATTTGTCTGAAAAGATGATATGGATTTTACACCTGCAGTCCCCAACTCCCTGGCAGGGGCCCTGTACAGGTCTGTGGCCTATTAGAGACCGGGCTGCACATCACCACCTGAGCTCCACCCCCAATCCTTGCTGATTGGAATTCAAACTGAGATAACTATTGGTATTGAAACTTTGCTTTGCAGAAGTTCATAATACTTAAGTTCAGCTAAAATATCCAATCCAGAATGTTGTGACTCTGAAATTGAGTGTAAATCACCCCTTCATCATGCATTGCATATTGTCACCATGATTTTGATTAAAATCATGATTATGATCATGGTTGGCAGTTACAAATGAGGAGATTCTTTTTGTGAGTTTTCAGAGGGATACCATCACCCAAATGGAGACCAAATTACTAGTTCTTGCTTCAATAATTATTCTTACATGTACTATGAAAAATATCATTTACCCATAGTAACAAAAACACATTAGAAGCAGCCTTGGTAAAAGCAACATTATCACAGTGCTTAGTGCATATAAAATTAGTAAATGTTAGCTATTCTAGGTTTCATTTTCATTCTTCTTCTTCTTCTTGCCCTTATAAATAGGTTTACCATAACTTGTAACATGCTTGCCCTGAGGGTCTCTGATAAACACCAACTCATACATATAAAACTCCTGTGGCTGTTTGCCCTGTTATTTCATTCTGGTCACTAATGTCTCTGCTTCGTTTTCCATATTAGATGGAAACATCCTTTATTCTATCTCCTCTCTTGACTCTCACCCCTCACTGGAATCTTTATCTTATTTTATGCTACTGATGCTGTGTCAATGTCAGGAAACAGGAGTCCTCTTCATGCACCAGCCCAGGAAAGTAGAAATGGTAAGTATTTTCCAAATCTTCCAAGTTGAAATTTAGAATATTTTCCCCTTAGAAACAAAGTCTAAATGGCAGTAACCAAAATGAGTAAGCAACAGATAGGCCTATAAACTGTTCTCCATGCCATGATAATAAAGAAGTTGATCAGTGAGAGGATAGGGTAAAGTTGTTCTCTGATTCAGAGAAAGGAACCCTCAAATTCTGGCAGTTTCAGAGAAGAGCTGGAAAGGACCTGAATGAAGAGAGAGCACACTATAGGTGAAAGAGTTAGCAAAGGCAGAACTGTAAACAGGAAATGACTGTGGATGTGCATGGTGTATTGGTCAGTTGGGGTGGGGGTGGGCCACAGTGATGAAACCAGTGTGATTAAAATCAAGAATGTGTTAAAGTAAGTACAGGCAGGATATGAGATTGGGTAGCCAGTGTTAAGCCAGATTATAGAGGCTCCCTTTAGAAAATTTTAGGAATATGCATCATAATGGGTTTGATTCCTAGTTCTGGAATCCCATTAGGCTTTCCAAAGGGTCGGCCAAAGCTCCATCTATAGGCTCAGTCCTGACACCCAGCCCTGTGGACAGTCATGCTTCTGGGACTAGACTGATTTTGTATCCAGCTTCCAGTCATCAAGCTTTTGCCTTGTTGCTTGGCTCTGAGGTCTTTTCCTGTGCCTTGATCCTGGTATTTGGGTTTCTGTCTTGTTTCCCCATTCCTGAGTTCTTACCTTGCCCAGAATCTAGGTAATAATATGTTTCTCTCGTGTTGGGATCCTTCCCTCCCTCTCAGATTCTGCTGTCCCTTATCCAGCCCCATTTGATCTCTCTATACATTGGAATATTTCTATGAAAGCTAGTTCCTGTAACTAACACCAGAACTCTCTCGTACAGATTTCTTTTTAAAAATACTACCTATAGCCTGCCATATGGGCCATCCCAATAACCACTCTACCACTGAGGGTGGGTCTATAACATTTCTGTTGCCTGCCTGTTTCTGCTCTATCTGCTGGTTATGAGATTATACCTTTCTCGAAATAAATTTTCATTCTGTCACTCCCTTTCTTAAGAATCTTTAATAACTCCCCCATTGCCTACTATATGGAATCCAAGTTCCCAAGATTGTGAGCTCCTTACTTCTGAAGAGAAGACACCATACTTTTTTCATATCTATTTATTCCTAAGGCTTAGCATATAGAAGGTACTCAGTAAATCTTTGTAAAGGGATGAATTTTGTTTGCTTTCTAGGCCTTCCTCTATAATCTGGCCTTGTTCTACCCACCCCCCTTTTCTTCTTCTCTTTAACACATGCACTATATTCTAGTTAAATTTGTCTTTGAATAGTTTTTCCCATACTCTTTCTCCTCTCCTCTGTGTCATGGCTAGTCATTATTTCCATGTCTTTGCTCATGTTGATCCACCATTGATCCCTTCTCCTCTCTATTTCTTAGATCAAGCCTTGCCTCCTTTAAGAAAGCTTCATTAATTATTCTAGCCAACACTAACAACTTCACTTTTCTCTACTTGCTTCAGTGTTTTAATTGGATATGTGCTTACGGAAAAGATCCCCCAGACATTATATTCTCTTTCTCTTTTGTTTCCACGGTGTTTGGGTCAGTGTTAGACACATAGTATAGCTCTGGGCTTACTGTCCAGTCAATTGATTGCTGGATGCCCTGGTCCCAGGCACAGAAAAGGCAATCTCTTCCCACACTGGACTTTCATGCACTCTCTCTAAGGGCTCTGGTCTTTAATGTCTGCCTTCCTTGGCATGGTCTTGCACATATTTAATAGGTGTTGTAGGATTTGGAGTCAAGAAGCCTGTGTTCAAATCCAAGCTCTAGCTGTGTGACCGTGGGTAAGCTGCTTAACTTTTGTTAGTCTCAGTTAACTCATAAATAATAATTAAGTAATAATAATAATTTCCTCACAGGATTGTTGGGAGGATAAGATGTGATAATGTGTATGAGCAAA
Source organism: Daubentonia madagascariensis (assembly GCA_023783475.1). Lineage (NCBI taxonomy): Eukaryota > Metazoa > Chordata > Mammalia > Primates > Daubentoniidae > Daubentonia > Daubentonia madagascariensis. The sequence continues at coordinate 1,824,965 of JAKFHU010000913.1, read as the reverse complement.
GTTTTATAAAGTGCTTGGCAAATATTAGTTAGTTTTAAAGTCTCAATAAAACATGTTTGAATGAATGTGTCAGAGAATTACTCATCATTCCACGTGTGGTATCCAGATGAGGAGGCTCTGAAATTTATGACAAAATGGTTTGACAGAAAACTGACAGGATGCCAGCCACTCATCTGTATTTACTGTGTTCTTTCATAATGTGTTGTTTTCTAAATTTCTTTCTTCCTCATTTTACTTTGCTCATAAAGGGCACTCCAGCTATCCTTACCATCTTGATAAACACTTAGGCATACTTTGTTGTTTCTCTCTCTTTTTTTCTCACCTGGGGCTCACTATCCTAAGTGAGGTCTACTACCTTCTAAGGATGTCTCTTTAAAGGTCTGCTTTGCTTGTCCCCTCTTCTGAGTCCTCTGGTGATATGCTACGTAGGTTAATGGGCAGGTTAATTTGCAGGGATCCCCCTCACACCTCTCCTCCAGGAACTTTCTGCACCTCCTTTTCCCTGCTGTCATTCCTATGGTAGGAATTCCAAATGGGAAGGGCCCCTATGTTAGTGACACCAACTGCTGAACAGCAAATGATAACTCATTCTGGTGTGGTGTTGACAGAGGAGAAAGGCTGAGGAGGCATGTTCCCGAGCAGCAGGTGGTGGCACTAGTCCAAGGAGGAGTATCTGGACAATCTTTGATGAGAACACATGCCTGGCTTAGGATGTTTTTTTCTCCATTTATTATGACCAGCTCCAAGAATAGGGAAGAACTTGGCAGAAAAGCCCCAGAGGACAAGCTGTTCTACTCAGCATCTCTAATTATCAACTACTGTGATATTTCATTTATCTATTTATTTCACTTGTATTTGAGCTACATTGGAGAGTGTGAACAGCATGTGTAAAGTTTTAGCCCAATAATTTCAATTCTAAGTTGTCAATAAAACATTAGCTGTGTGTTGTTCATCACAATGTGTTTGTAGTAGGTTGGAAAATAACCTAAACTTTTAACAATAGGAAATTGGTTAATAATGGTACATAAAATGATGAAATATTGTGCACACATTAACATGAGGTTTTAGAAGAATATTAAATTACATGGAAATTGTTAAAGATATATTGTCTATAAAAAAACAAGTTACTATTTTAACATAGTTTGTACAGTCTAATCTCAAGTTCATATGAATATGTGAGGTAGTATATTTTATGGGCTGAAAGCACATCCTCAGGAGCTAGGCTGCCTTTGTTGAAATCCCAGCTCTACTATGCCTCAGTTTCTCCATATGTTAAGTGGAGATAATAATTGTGCCAATTTAATAAGATTGTTCTGATTTTTAAAATAATCCACGTAAAGTGCTTAGAACAGTGCTGGCTCACAGCATTCATGGAATAGGTATTAGCTATTCTTATAATATAGTCATGCACCACGTAACAATGTTTTGGTCAACCATGGATGGACTGCGTAACTGGTCATATGTATGACCATATATGATGGTGGTCCCATAAGATTACAATGGAGGTGAAAAATTCCTATCATCTAGTGACCTTGTAGCTGTTGTAACATTGTAGGGCAACACATTACCTTTTCTGTGTTTAGATACAGAAATCCTTACCATTGTGTTTCAGTTGCCTACAGTATTCAGTACACTCACATGCTGTACAGGTTTGTTGCCTAGGAGCAATAGGTATACCATATAGCTTAGATTTGTAGTAGGCTATACCCCCTACGTTTATGTAAGTACACTCTGTGCTGTTTGCACAACAATGAAATCACCTGACACATTTCTCAGAACGTATACCCATTGTTAAGCAATGCATGACTAAATATATATGCATAGATAAAAGGGATGATACTAAAATCAGAGTGATTGTCTCTGAATGGTATGATTATAGGTTATTTAAATTTTCTTAATTGTGCATATTTATACCCACAAACCTTCTACAATAAATATATAATACTTTTATAATATGAAAAATATAGTGAAAGTGATTTAAAAGGGCAATTTGTTATTAAAATATGTTGGTTTTGTTTTTGTTTTTGTTTTGCAAGGAATATTCTATATACTGTGTCAAAAGATATCCCACAAATAAATTAATCTGAAGTACAAAAAGTTCTATTAGGTCATTTTTCTGCATTCAAAATCCTTTTCAATGCTAGATATTAATTTGGAGAGGACATTGTTAAGCTATTGTCCTTTAGTATTAATAATACCAGACTCTAGCTTTTTTGTTTTTGTTTTTGTTAGATGAACTCTATTGACATATAAGGATTGAAACAGACAAATGCAAGGATGGGAGAAGTCTGATGGAGAACTCTGGAAAATGCAAGAGGGGAGCTACTTGGTAATGAGCAAAGCCAGGTGTGCTGCCTTGATAGCCATAGCAGAGAATGAGCATCTCAGTGCCTAAGTGAAAAGAGAAGGGGGGATGGGAGCAGGGTCACCACGTAGACAGAGTGGGGAGCACATTGTGTTGGCTATGGGATGGGAGAATTCTTGTCTAGTTTGGAATGGGACAGACCCGAATTCAGTCTTAACATCTACCCTTAGTACGCTTTCCTTTTCCCTTCCCTTTCCCTTCCCTCTTCTTCCCTTCCCTTCCCTTCTCTCCCTTTCCCTTCCCTTCCCTTTCTTTTCCTTCCTCTCCATTTTCTTATTCATTTAGCAGACTTTTTGATCTCTATTTTGTTTTTGGTATTATGGCAAGCTTTGGGAATACAAAGTTACATAAAATATGTCCTATATCTTCAAAGAGGGTAGGAGCTGGTGGTGGTGACAGCTAACTTGCTAGACAATTAGAATATGATGTAGTCTGTGCTTTGGTATAGATATTTATAAGGTGCTGCAAGAGTAAGACGCCCGGTAATTAAATCTGATTTTGTGACGAGGTGGTTGGTGGTGAAGCACAGGGTGGATGCCTTCCCAGAAAAGGGGCCACAAGATGAGTATTGTAGCAGTTAGAGGTAGATGAAAATGGAAAGAGGGTATAGCACATATGATGTACCTAGGGTTTATACAAGAGTTTGCGGAACCACAAGGAGCTTCATATGACAGGAAAGATTGGTGTAAATTGGGGAGCAGAAAGGTAGGCAGAAACCAGATCATAATGGGTATGCTAAGATGAAGATTCACTTTTATTCTGAAAGCATGGAAAGCTTGATTGTTTCTTTGTTTGGTTATGTGATCTTGGACAGGTAACCTTCATGATCTCAATTTTGTAAAATCTGTGAGCTGACTGCACTAAAACCTGCTGTGCTGTGCTATTACGAAAATGAAAGAATGTCTCCAGGAAACTTAGTATAGTACCTGGGTTTATAGTTATGATATGGTGGATGGCTCCCAAAGCAAATAACTACTGCTTAGTAAATCAGAAAGAACACTGGGTTTGAAATAGGAAGGTCTGTCATTAAATCTTGGTTCTGCCACTTCTTGGCTCTGTGACCTTCAGCATATCATTTCACCTCTCTGAGGCTTGGCTTTTTCACTTGTAAGATGCACATTGACCTCACAAGATTAAGTCAGGATAGTGCTTGCCATAGACAAAATCCCCAGTACAAATTTTTTTCCTCTGTCTCTCAATCTTTCCTTCTCTCTTTGTTTCCCCTTTGAGGCTACAGGCTTTTTTATGTCAACCCTCTGCTTCATGAAGAAGAACACCCTGGGGTGGGATATCACTCTGAAGGATACATCACTGGAAACTTGAATAGTTAGCATACCGGGAGCAACATCTGAGGTCCCATGCATGCCTAGAGAAAGGAGAGGAGCTGGCATGCCTGCAAGGGAGCAAGAGCAAGTGTGTGCACAGAGCATTCCTGGAGCACAGCCTCACTGCATCGCCTGCCGAGCTGTTACTTGAAGGTCTACACAGGTGTAGACCAAATTCAAGGCCTAAATCAAGGAAAAGTATTACCACATGTTCCCACACAGAGACGAAAGGAGAGAGGACTGCTCTTAGCAAGCGGGGAGGAGGGTAGAGTGGAAGTAAGGAAGGCGGGGAGGAAGGGAGAAAAACACAAGAGCTGCCAATATAAAGAATTCATTAGAGAAACGTCATGTTGTGACCTCCAAGATGAAGATGAGTGAAAATTCTTGTATGATTTAATATTCTGTGGAAATATTCCAAACCACATGCTCTCCATGCAGGCTGTGGTCTTTTACCTTAATTTCAGGGAAGTCGTACTACCCATTACTCTGCATGTTGCTTACTTAGTCTGAGCTTCTTTGTAATATGCTGGCAGGGTGCAGATGAAGAGGCTTGACCCGGGGCCTGCAATTATAGATGTGTGGACAGTGTGGAAGAACTACGAGCCTGGCTGACTGTTTATGCTAGGGAGGGATGCATCCTAGTACCGCACGAGCCATGGGTGGCCATACGTCCTGGGACACACGCATTATCAGTCCACATTATTTTCTATAGCTCTCTCAGGTAGTTGGATTAGTCCACTGGTTTTCAAACTTAAGGAAAAAATTAGAAACATTTTCTCAAGAGCAACATTTTAAAAGCAATGATAACCTTTTGAAAAACAAAAACAAAAATATGCTCTAAAGCCTAATGCACTAAAAAATATATCTGCTCTGGTTGGAAGTTGGGAAGGGGTCCCAGAGCCCTGCCCACTAGCTTCTCTCCCCTTATACAAATCAGTTTCTGAAGGCCACACAAAGAAAGTGTGAAAACTGTCATTGTAGTCCAACTCCTTCAATTTGTAGATGAGGAAATGTAGATGCTAGAGATTAAGAGACTTGTCCATATGCCCATAATTAATTAAGGGCCAAGGCAGGACTAAAATCACATTATTCTGATACCCATCTTGGTGTATTTTCCTAGCTCCAGACTCGTAGCTATTAATATTTGCTTTCAGAATAGAGGTGATTTAAATGATGCTGTGTCTAATTAACCCGGAGATACAGGAAAGACTGAAGAGTTTGAAGAATCCAATGTTTTCCCATCTATAGAAGCCCTAGAGAAAGCCTGTACATCTGGCCCTCACTGGGTGCAAAATACATAATTTGTTGAATTGAAATGAAATGCTGTGGTTTTAGGCAAGAGTCCCGGGGACTCCACAGTTCCTCCAGTCTTAGATTTTCCCTGTCTCAAAGAGACTTGGACTCCGAGAAGCCGCCTTCTCACAGGAATGCTCTGTCCTCTTGGAAAGAGAAGTAGGCAGAAAAATCTCAAATTGCTAGTTTATTATTTAGACAAGCAAATTCATGACAAATTGCATCATCTTGCACGTATGGCAAAGAGGACCAGAGCAAAGCCTTCCTGGGATTTTTGTTGAGTTATAAGTCTCCTTTCTAGTCAAAGAAGAATGATTGGTTTAGCACGTTAATATTTATTAATGGTAAAAAAAAATGATCCTTTGAAGATTTGTGCTGAGCTTCTAATTTTGCCAAGGCATTCAGAGTCAGGTCCTTTATTTCCCTGTAAGCCTACTGGATCCCCTGAATGTGCCATGTCCTGAACTGTCAAGAGGCCCTGACGCCTGCTGAAGTCATCATGGGTGTAATAGAGACAGTGGTACTCACGAAACATTGCATCTGCTCTCTCTCATTTGCCAAGTCCCTTGCACTTATGTGGGGCCATGAGCCTAGTTCCGACCAATGAAACCTGAGCTGAGATGGTGAAAAGCCCACGTGCAAATCTCCAGGCTCCCCTTCACTGACACCAGCACAGTCCAGATGATGACACCCCCCATCAGCTTGGGACCCTGAGTGACTTTGATAAGCAGAGTATCCTTCCTCCATGGACTGTGCTGGACATTTATTGTGAACAACTTTTCTTGTTTTAAGTCACAGAGATTTCAGGGCTAATTTGTTAAGCAGCATAACCTAGTTATGACTCATTAGTCATGACTAATTCAGGGGAAATTGGGTTCAAAGCAAGGAAGGCTTGAAGACCTGGTCTGGCAAGAGCTACACTGAGGGGTTCTCTTTAGGATCAGGCAGTCCCAGGGTTTCAGGCAGTGATGTGGTAGAGCTGGTGCATACTGGCTTGTAACCCAGCTGTACACATCTTTTCCCAACTCTGCATTCAGTGACAGTATTGGTAACATGGTACCTGTGATAGGTAACTTGTCATTGGCTATGGTAGTAGTATTCAGAACATAGAAATTGGCAAACACTACAAATTATGGCAGTTTTTTTTCTGGCAAGGTAGTTGTTAAATACATGTATCAAGACATCACATTGTACCACAAATATATACAATTATTATTTGTCAATTAAAAGTAAAAGAAAAGGATTATTTAAAAAAAAAGAAAGAAAGAAAACAGAGCCAGGCCTCAGCAAAATCATGACACAGAAAAAAAAAATTTACTAGTACATCACTGGTTTGAAGTCTCTACAGAGAGATTCAAGGTGGGAGAAGGAAATCAAACAGTAGGATCCTCAGTAAATAAGGACCTCCTAAGGTACTTAATTGTTTCACACTTTCTGTAAGGGGAAAATATGGTAGAGAGATAACCTGCAAGGTATGTTTTTCTTCAAATCCTATAACAGACAGTCAACATGTTTTTGCCAGAACACCCTAAACATCAGAATTCTGAGTTTATTTTTTTCCAACTGTTACCTTTGCACAGGATAGAAATGCCAAACTCAACAACACCTAGTGGACTTCTGTGCCTTTTAGATTTTCAGGTGAAGTAGATGAAGGAAGTTTTATTCTGGCTGCTACTTGCTGGCGTGTAACCTGTAGAAGGTACTCAATTCAGCATTCTTCTCCCCTCTAGCATTATTTTTTATTTAAAAAAATTTCCATATTCTTCCCACTTCATCACCACTATCCTTCTTCATGAGTACAAAACTAATAGATTCAAATTTGATTTGTTGGGTGTTTGATATTAAAAGCCAAATGAATTATCACTTATTAAATAATATTTAATACCTTTAATATATTTTCACATATAAAAATAAGTACTACATATAAGAACTCCATGCCTTGACTGCTTACTCATAAATATCCTCATCCCTTGTCCTCTCTTACTGTCAGTGACACTCTTACAGTAGTCGTGGCTCTAGAGACTTTACAGAGAAGTGACTCAGAGGCTGGCCAATGCTATCTGTACCCTCCTATCCAAAAGTTGAGGAAAAGGTCTTGCTTAGCTACATAGTATCACATGTAAATAGTAAACATTCATCTTTCTGGTTGAGATGCTTCTTATTCTTTCTGGCATTTTCTCTGTTGTTTCAACTGCGAAATGTGGTGGGTGTGTAGTAGAGGAGGCTTACATGCGGATTTAAGAAAATTATCTTAGGAAAACTTGATTTATTTTATTTTATAAGGAGTTATGAAATAATTTTGATTGACATATTACATTATTTGGCTTGAATATTAAATAACATTGGTGAATAGCTTATGTTTCATTACACTGGCAGCTGATACCTGCTAAAAATAAGATACTAGGATGCCTTTCCAACTTATGTAATGCTGAGAAGCAGCCTTGACCTGACCTTCTTGACCTCAATTTCTTTATTTGTAAAATGAGGGGTTTGACATGATTATTTATGGGGTTTCTCTCAAGCCAAATTTTCTTTGATTCTATAGGTATGTCATCATACAGACATACAGGGCTGAAAGTATATTCATTTATTTATTTACTCATTTATGCACTACACATTAATTGACTACAATACATCAAGTACTATGATAAATATGGTTAATATGAGGTCCCTGCCCTCAAAGAACTTATAGTTTAATGGACAAACAAGTACAAACAAGTACAAACAAGACAAGTACAAAGCCAATTATAATACAGAGAATAAATGTTATAGTAGGAGTGAATAGTGGATACAAATGGAGGACAAGGGAGGGGCACCTAACTCATTTTGGGGAAAGAAAATAGGAATCAGGGAAGAAGAAGGTGATATTAAGTATATGTAGGGCTAAGACTAGGGTCAGGCAAGAGAGGCACCTATGCTACAAAATTTAAGCAGGCACTTGCCCTATTCCTGGGCCCTGAGTATGTAATCTGATAGTAGGAGCAGAGCAGTATGCTTGAATTTAGTTACACGGAAGAAGACAGAAACTGTTCTAGGCAAAGGGAACAGTGTGTGCAAAGGCTTAGGTGGCAAGAGACAGAACTTTAGGAAACTGTAAGAACTTTCATATTCTGGATTTGGAAGTAGAGTTGAGCTGGTAGATGTGAAAGAGAGGTAAACAGGACCTAGGCTCATGAAATGACTTATAAAACATGTGAAGGTGTCAGACTTTCTCCTTACATTAATGGGTATTCATCAGGGAATTTATTTTTAAAAAGGATTAGACATGCTTTTTTAGAAAATTCCCTTTGGCAGCAGTGTGGACACAGGGATAAGCAATTAGGTAGGAAAAAAGGCTGGAGGAGAAAGACCAGCTGGGTGGTGGTGGAGGTGGGGATGGAGAGAAGCAAACCACTTAGAGCTGCCTGGGACTGTGACTAATTGAACAAGTTGGGTGTTAAGAGAGAGAGGAATAGGATGCTCAGGGTTTCTGGCTTAAGAAAGTGAGTGGATAATAGTGCTGATCACTGAAAAGTGGAACACACACAACAAACAGGGCTGAAAGGGATTATGATGACCTCAGACTTTGACTTGTGGAGTTTGGACATTGAGGGGAGATGTCTGCTAAGGTGCTTGGTGTATGGGTCGGTGCTCAGCAGAGAGATATGAATATAGACATGGATTTGTTGATCATCTGCCTATAAACGATAAGGAAAGCAATGACAGTGGATGAAATTGTCCAGGGATGGAAGGTAGAGTTAGAAAAGAAGGCCCGGGGGGTATTGAGGGCTTTTTGACACTCTTTACTAAAACCATTGCAAGATAAAAGCACAGTTTTGTAGCTATCACTGGGATGTGTTGAAGGACAGGATAAGGAGGGAGGTGGTACTAGGCATTTCCAGGCTTTCTTTCAGTTGTGTCATTGTGCCTTTGCTGCAATGGGTTTACAGAAGTCACTAAAGAATTTGTGTTTAGCTTATGGTTACAGAGACTGTTTGCTTGCAGCTGGTGATTCTGCACTCTCACTGCAAGGAAGGAGCATGAAGGCCCTTTCTGCCTTGTGGCTTTGGAGAGCCTCATTCCTGAGAAAAGGGGGAAACTGGGCAGACTTAAATTTCTCTTTCTAAGTTACAAAAGCAAAAAAATTAGTGACTCTTTTGGATGTCCCTGTCTAAATGTTCACACTTGAGAGAAAATTGCTTTCTCCAGGAAGTAATAAATTTCTCTCACCAATTGAAGTAGCTCACGTCCTGAAACAACAACCCTCAGCTGAAAAGAAGAAAAGAATTAAAGCACTTCTTCCCTTCATGAAACTCTGCTTCTCCAAATATGTGTCCCTATTGGACTATAGAGAACACCATTATGCAGACATCTCAAATTTCTTTAGGACTTGTCCGGAAACATAATTGTCTGTGACCAAAGGACATGTCAAACTGCTCAGAGTGTGAAGGTGTTGCCAGGATGATTGCTGGAGGGGCAGTGCTTGTAAGGCAGGTTGCACATAAGGTGAGGAAGCAAGGAGCTGGTATGGGTGTATGTGGGGGAGTGCAAGGTGCTATTTGGACATGTACCCTTTAAATTTTTTATATCTTCATTTTGCAGGCTGTGTGTGTGTGTATGTGAGAAATGGCCAAGTGTGTTGCTTTTTGTCCTTTTTAAAAATTCTTTTCTATAAAGAATAGGGGTTTACTTAGCTCACAGTTCTGGAGGCTGGGAAGTCCATGAGAATGGCACCAACTTTTGGTGCATTTTATCCTTTACCTGTGTTTTGCCTTGTTGTCCAGCCTTCTAACTTTTCTTCTGCCTCTGGTCTTTCTTCTTTCACATCAGTCTTCGCCAGAATGAAATAACCACCAGAACCTGCTTAAGACTTTTCAAGAGCTCCCCTGCTCCTGCAGCCGTGGGTCAATGTACCCTGAGTGCAGAAAGGAGGAAATGCTTGGCTCCCAGGAGAACTGAGGCAATTCTTCCAGAAAGGGGAAGCTTATCAAGAAATCTCACTTTTAACTTAAAAGTTTAAGGAAATTTTTTTGATTCATTCCATAATGTATCTGTGTTTGTTTTGAACAAAAATTATCATTTTTAACTACTTATCATTGAGGAAAATTTAATGTTCCCAGAGGATACACTTTGTCCCATAAGTGTGTGTGCCCCACCTTAAGAAATGGGGGCCTGTGGGGACCAGTCCCATCTCCTAGTCAGGGCTCCATCAACTGGCCTCCTTCTACCTCAAATGCTACAAATTAACCCAAAGCAACTTTTAGTTGTGTCTAAAAATACATGTCTGATTTATGGATGAAATCATTCTATTTGATATTGAAGTGGTGTTCAATAGAAGCACAGAAGTTAGGAGAGAGCCAGGCAATCTTATTCCTTATTCCTTACTCTGCCTTTTGCTAGATATGTAATCTCACAGAGCCTCAATTTCCTCATCTGTAAAGTGGGGATTATAGTGGCACTTGCCTTATGAGGTTGTTGTGAAGATTCAATAAGGTATTTGTAAAGTGTGTATCATGTGACTGACACAGTGAATGCTCAATACATATCAACACCTGGAATTATTTGCTATGGAAATAATTTTAGAGGTGATTTACATATAGTTATAGGCACTGAATGATCACAGATAGATATAATTGGGTTGATTATATTGGACAATTTGTAGCAGCTGAAACAATTTTAAAAGGCTATTTGCATTGTGCCAATAGATACTTCAATATTATTGAGACTTAAAGTGTGAATTAAGAAAGGATCTAAGAGCTCATTATAAGTATGCATTTAAGAAAAGTCTAAAATTATAACACTTTTGGTTGGTTGAGGTAGTTGTGTTTGCTCTGGTCATACTAGCTATTTTGATATTTTGTGTAATATAGTTTATTGTACTAATGTGTTTTTCTGCAGAGCAGAAGTATCTCAAAAACTAAAGCAAATAATATAAATAAATAGGAACATCTGGTAGAGGAGTTGAAGCATATGTGCAGACTGAAGTACATCAAAGAAAAGCCCACTGTTGTCTTGGTGACTGGCTGGTGCTGCATAATATAAACAACTTATAGAAATGGAATTAGTTGTCCAGAGATGTCAGTTCATATAAAAAGATATCCTAAAAGCAATAAATATTATTATAACAACATATGATTACAATGTATCTAGTTAATGCTTATATTGATAAAGGCCATCAATAGAAGATGGACTTAAAACACAAAAACACCAAGTGTTTGCTGGAAAATGGTTTCCTGAGATGTGGCAATAAGAGCATCTCTCTGAGATTTTCTCACATAGCATTGCACGTACTTGGTAGGTTGTTGTTCTTGAATTGATAGGTTACATGTGGTGACTGACACTTTTTGTTCTATTGTGTATATACAACTGTCTGCCCATGGGACTACAGTGTTAGAAGGATCATGTGACATGCCACTTTTTAATGCAGGGAACAGTGGAATGACCTTATTCCGAGAATGATTTTGTCTGATATCATGTAAAAGGTTGATCTTCAAGTTGAGGTCACAGAATTAGAATAATAACAGGACTTTAGATTTATTATTAATAAATCTAAATGTATTCATTTTCTTTAACATAATGCAGGGCAGGAAAGGATAGTGTGCCTGATGCAAGTAATTTCTCTAATATCTTATTGTTGACTTTTATAGATTCTTTCTTCTGAAATACTTAATAGGCAAGTTAAGCAACAACTGTGTAGGTATGATAAGTCTTTCTCCTGATTTCACATATGTCAAAAGGCCAAAACCTTTAATTCTGGGTAGGTTGAAAATTACTTTCAAATGCACCAAGCCTTCACTATAGAGGAAAAAAAGAACCAGCCCTTCAGTGTGAATCCTACAAACTGAGTGTCATGGGGTCAGCGAAAAGAGTCTAAAACACCTCTTTCAAACATCACAAACTAGCTGGGAAAGCTAAGCACAGTCCTAAGAAGTGTTAAATAATATACTTTTACACAAAGTAAATTTGGAGTGCCTAGATGCACAGTATAGTGTCTAAAAGCCCCACTAATATGACTCCATAAGAAATTAAAATATAATAAAAAGCTTTTACTGAAGGTCTCTTGAACAGGTTGCACAGGAGAGACTTTTTTAATATTCAGAAAACTTCCTAAAATCTCTTTTACTCATCTCTTTCTACCAAACTCTAGACCAACTGGCTCTCCTATTTAATTCCTTAGCAACCCCTCTTCCCCCAACCCTTTTACCCACTTTGTGGAGTTTTTTCTCTTATTCGTAGGACGTAATAATGCTTTTGCTTATGTAACATGACCTGTAGCATTCCTTCTGCTTTTCATAATAGTTCTGTATCTTGACTTGTTACTCTTCTCATCACATTAGGGCTAACAGTCAAGCACAGCACATAACAAAGGATCCTCCTTAGAAAGTAAAGGAAGGAAAATATTGTAAATACTTAAGGGTTTTTTTTGTGTGCTTATCAATAAGATTTAAGTGCTATTTATTAAAACAATAGAAGAAATGCCATAAAGTCTTCTACAATAAATACTAAATGGGTGGCCCGGTAGGCAGTAAGAGAAGCATTCTCCACTCTCAGCCATAGTAACCAAGGAAGAATCAATGGGGAAGGTGAAGAGAAAGTGGGTAGAGCTTGCACTGGGGAAGAGAAAAGACCTAAAGGATTTTGTAGGTAATCAAATATTTTAAGAATGTATCCTAAGCTTTACAAATATAAGCTCCTTGAAGGCAGAGGAATTTGAAAAATTCTTGGCCTACATAGTAATAGAAAATAAATATTTGTGGAATGAATATGATCTATACTATATTTGTGGAATGATATAATTTGTGGAATGTATAATCTGAATATAATCTTAAGGAAGCTTTTAATCCCCTTGAAATAGTCTCTAGAATAGTATTTTTAGACTTTTTGGACTACCACCCACAGTAAAAAGTTTTTCTCTTATACATATAATCTATGTGTACATGCATGCATGTACACATGTACATGCATGTGCACACACATGTATGCACATGAAGTGAAAGTTTTATAAAATATGGCTTACCTTTATACCTGTGATGCACTGCTAATTTCTATTCTACTCTAGTTTGTGGAAAACAATGATGATCCAGACCCACTAACTAGATTTCACAGCCTCCAATGAATAGCGGCTGGTAGTTTAAGAAATAAACTGCTCTGGAGCAGAGATCAAACCAAGAACAAAATAAAATAAAACAAACAAAAATACATGTAGAAACCAAACACTAACTATAAATATGTCAATTTACCTGGATATGGAAATGGTTAGCCTGTGGATAAGTTGATAAAGCATATAGCCTTTGTAAGGCCATTCAAAAAGTCTTAAAAAGGAACAACAAAAATGACACCAGCAAAATAAAACAAAATTTGATGTGTAGGCCCAATAAAGCTAGTCTGGGCCTAATTTGGTCCATGGTCAGTTGGTTTGTCACTTCTGCTCTAGGGGGTAGATTATAATTCAAGATGTTTTAAACAAATTGCAATTGTCTTAAATGTGAGAGTTTAATTTCACTCTAACTCATTGAGTTTCTTACCTACTTTTAATTTCTTCTCTCTTTAGGCATATTAGCAGAATGTTTTCTCAGTGATCAGAGGAATTTGACCTTTTAATAAAGCAGAAATTACTATATTCAGTTTGATATGAGATGGACAGATCAATTTATCCAATTAAAAGTCACCCATTGACAATTTTCCTATTCAGTGCTGTTTGTGTGTGTGTGTGTGTGTAATTGTTGTTATAATTATCATTATTATTAGTAGTAGTATAGGCCATATTTGAAATTATTTGAAATTTTAATGTTTGATTTTTTTCCTTTTAATATCAAGACATTTTTTCTTTCTTTTAATGTTCAATTAGCACTATACATGACCTTAAATTCTGCTTTCTTGTTCCCCGTATATACTCATAGACTGGTTTTTATTTTGCACAGAAATAAATTTTAACTTAAAATAATTTCCACACCTACTTTGTTTAGTTAAAGAAGGGCTATGAAACATTAAATTTAATTTATGAAGCCCTCTATTTGTGTTCCAGTCCTCTGCACATACACACTGTGTTAATGCTGTGTCTCTATATGCCAATGACATTAGAGTTTCTGGCAAAACTCAATATGTAATCAATTATCACCTGTCATGAATGACTTTTAAGATCCAGCCAGTTATTTTGGAAATAGCACTTAGCTCCACTGAGAAGGGAAATCACCCTCTGAAAGTGGTATGGCCCTCATCCTTAAATCTCTTATTCAAAGGTGTTTGGACAACTTTCAGCTTAGTCAATATGCAATAGAGTCCAGCAACTTACATCTTAAAAAAAATAGAATTTTAGCTATTTCAAAAGTAGTTCAAGAGTATGCTTGTTGCTTAGAAAAGAAATGATAAATTTTTCATCATTTTTTTTTTCTCTGTAGGGGAGCAAGAATCTTACATATACCAGTTACAGGCCAGTGCCTTTCCCCCCCACCCCCTTGCTTGAATGCTTGTTTTTATTTCAAACTCACCAGTTGAGAAGAACTGGAATCTGCCTCCTAGGATTCCAATAGTGATGTACTTTCTTTTCCTTTTCTTTTTCTTTATTGATTCTTTCAGAGAAAATAAAAATCCATCGTTATCCTACCAGCCAAAGAAAATCACTGATATCCAAACATAATGGCTTTTCTAGGCATATATACATACACATTTTTAAGCTCATTGTCTTATCTATAGTGGGTGTTCAACAAATGCTGTCAGGAAATGAATCATCTTCCCGAAAAATCTGGATATTAATAGGTAGTGTAAAGCCACACATTTTCCTGGTTTTAAAAGCTACAGTAAGTTTCCTAATGATTATATTGCTGGGTGGGCTCTTTGAAAATGATTGCATCTGTGCAAGTTGAATACCAATGTTCAAACCTTGATATCCTCATTCTGAAGGGTTGGATTAGGTGGTCAGATGATCTTTGCCAGCTTCAACATGTGAAATGCTTCTAGTTAGAACCTCTGGCCTGCCTTTAAGGGAACAGCCTTTCTTAAACCTCCAGGGGGCAGCCCCATACCAGTTGTTATGAGGGATAAGGGTCAGATTGTCGGGAGGACATGGGTAGATGCTCTGCCCCTTGCTCAGGCAGACTTCGGGTGGCCCACATAGAGCTGCTGCCATGGACATTTGCATAAAGTACATAGCACCTTTGAGGGACCCTGCTTGGGGAAGGGTGAGTGTGGAGCAGAGATGAGCTGCCTTTATTGGTGGCTAGATAGTCAAGGCTTATAACTGAGAGTCTTAGTTGTGACACTTTTAGACATTTTCAGTGAGATTTAGAGAAGTACATGTGTTTGTGTCCACAAAGTGACCACAGGTGAGGGATTTCTTCACAGAAATCTGTTTCCTGGGGTTTAAGGGCATTAAAACCATGTGCATTCATTGTGTATTTGTGTGTGTGAGTGTATGTTATTAAAAATGCTTGAGACAATTAGCACTTGAGACAATTAGCAACATCATTCAAATACCTGCATCTTGAATATATACCGGCAGTTTTCTTAATTGCTCGTGGCTCAACTGACCACTCAAGGCCATAATTGCTCAATAGCAGATTCTAGAATCTATAAGAGTCAGGGTTTTGGTCCATTTTTGGCTTTGTAGATTTGCATTCCTTTCTTTAGGGAGATAAGAATCAGAAAGGATTTCTACTGATAGACCAACACTTTAATGTGGCTTAAATTCCAGAAGTATTTGTTAAGCATACACCGTGGAGGTTTCCAAAACACTAATGTGTCCCTTTTGATCTCAGTAAATTTATATTTTAGCAGGATATCCAAAAAGACAAAATAAGCATCTAAATAACTGCGTTTTTTTTTTATGGAGGGGGTTGTTGGATGTGGGGGACATTTACAGGATGTAGCTACATTAAGAGAGGCTTGTTATAGAGTACAATGTTGGAGTAGAATAGAAGCTTTTCCTCTATTCCTCATTTCTGGAATTCTCAATTCCCAACTGTAGAAGGAAATTCTCAAGCGGGATATAAAAAAGATGGACAGTAACCACTCCAAAACCAGCTCTAAAAGGAAGTAGCACTCTGTTTTGCTGAGAATTTAAGGTGAGACAAAGGTTAAATTATCAGCATTCCTTGCACCTATTTTCCTGAGATGCTTCCCAGAGGGATGCTCTCATTTGTGAGTTCCAAGTACTACGAGGGCTGCTTGAGTGGTAGTTGTATGTTTAACATGAATATACATAAACACACACATGCACACACACATGCACATCAAATTGCTAAAGAAGTCCCACTCAAGTAATTCAACAGTAGGTCAGTACTTCTCACTATAATTCTCATCTTCTTTCCCTGGCATTATTCTGAGTGCCCATAGACCTATCTTGGGTATAATTTCCTGGTAGGCTAGCATAATCAAGTAATTCAACAGAAGGGAAGCACCTGATTGGATGTTATCTTTACAGAAACAAAAAAACCAACTAGGACATTTATTATCTCACATATCAAGAAGTTCTCGAGGCAGGGCAGTACTAAGGTGCACCCTTACTCAGAAGTTGCTGCACTAGAGCAGCTTAAATTCTTATCTTAATAACTTCCAAGTTGCCTAATATGTATGCCTCATGGCTGCTCTCTCCTGATGGGAGCCAGTCCAGCCAGCCTTGGAGGTATCCCTGGTTGGAGACTTAGAGTAGGTGACAGCTTAGCAATGGGGTCCCAGGCCAAGCAAAGTGAGGTTTAACCTCTCAACTATTATATCCATTTCTAAATTGAAAGCTCATTTATATATGATGTTATGTGGTTTCATAACATCATTTTAGTAATAATACATCATACTCAGCATTTTGGTACTCATTACATTATTTAACCCTCACAACTGTCCTTTTGTGATGATACAATTAATCAGTTTTCCAGAAGGGTAAATTGGAGCTCAGAGTGTTTAAATAGCTTGCTGTATGCCTCACAGGTGGAAAGGGATAAAACCTTACCTTTAGCTCAGTACTCCTCACTGTAAATCTCATCTTCTTTCCCTGGCATTATCCTAAGTGCCCATAGGCCTATCTTGGGTATAATTTCTTGGTAGGCTAGCATAATGTTTATGTGAACATCAAACAAAGAATAGCCATAAATAAGACTGATCTCACAAGCCACATTAAAAGTTATTCTTACCACAATATAGTCACACCTGTACACAGACATAGCCAACACTGTTTGGACCTGTTATCTATGCTGTGCTGTGGAGCATTGCAGCTCAGTGTTAGTGTGTTAAATGTACAGTGATTCTGTGGGATTACAATTGAGCAGTTCCATGACTCCTTCCACTTCTTCCCCCATAGGTCTTCTTGGCTCTTAATAGCAGCAACATCTTTGTATCTGTCACATAACAACTAACTGCTGCCCCCACCTTCTTCTCCCCAGTTGGCACTGCTGTCAGGGGAGCAGCCAGGTAGCCAGCTCCACACTACCCTCTGCCTGTCCCCATGAAAAGTCTCCCACTTTCCCTCCCAAACATGGCCACCAACCCCCACCTCAGTATTAGAAACTGTCAGTGTTTATCCCTTCTCTCCCCACATCCCTGTACCTCAGTCAGACAGGAAGCCCAAGGCTCTCAGATCATTCCTTGTCACCAGACCTTCTTTCCCTATACTGACCCATTTCCACAGCTCTCTTCAACCTCAGACACATTTACTGTACCCTCTGGAACTCACTGTCTGTCTTCAGCAAAAAACCTCTGGTCCTCAACCTCTTCAATTTCTTATCTTAACCAAAACTTGGCTCTTCCCTGAGGTTATTTTCTCTATGGGGCCCTTAGGCAGTGTCTGTTTTCTGTCCTACACCCGGGGAGCCTGTGGTGTCCTCCCTACTCTTCCATCATTGCTCTTCATTGGCACTTCCAGACTATTCTACCTTCCTCCCTCCTAACACCCTTCCGTGCCAAGCTCACTGTAAGCTCATGCTCTCAGACTCTGCTGTCTACTACCTGGTCTTGTTGCAGTCAGCTACGGACCGGTAGGTCACTCTCTTTATCCCTGGAATAGTTTAGCACCTTGCTGATACCCCACTCTTTAAAACTACACCTGTAATAATTCATGACATTTTCAAATCTTTAGGGCTAATCGATGCTCTGAATGATCTGTTCTCTGACCTCCCATACTCTTACCAAGCCACACACTCTTACATAGTGCAGTGTTGCCATTACCAGTAACTGCTGCTACTCCAGATCTCACTTCAATCACTCCTCTTCATGACTAGCACGTCTGATTTTGAACTCATTCTCTCTGGTCTTGTGTCTCCAACAGGTCCCCCACTCCACAGGAAGCTGTGTTTTGTTGCTCCTCCTCTGTTTTCACTGTCAGTCATCCTTCCCCATCTCTTCTTTTTCCTCCTGGCTTCCATTCTGTGGTTAATCATAATACTCAACTCGTTTTCCCCCTCTCCTTCCAGCACATTCATCTAGCAGAATCACAACTCTAATGTAACCCAAATCCCTGCATACTTCATATCATTCCCAAGCAGCTGGACACAACCCTCTGGATTTGTCTCACCTTGAAGACGTGACCATGACCTTTAGCTGGGCCTGAGTACTGCCCAGAAATTCCACTCTATTCCCTTTTACCTGTCATTCCACCACTGTCCCAGAAGTCTACTTAACTTCTTTTTCTTCTGAAACCGCTAATGTCTCCTCCAGCTCCCCTCTCACCTATTAATCTGTCTCTCCTCAGATATCTGCTCCCACCACCAACCTATGGAACCGTGTACAGCTACTCTCATATTTTCTACTTTTTGTCCTTTGGTTATGGATGTGCTAAAATCTTCTATATATGCACTGGAGCCCCACCCCCTCTCTCCTACCTCGGGGCATCTGTTATAGGCTGAATTGTGTCTCCCCAAAATTCATAATGTTGAAATCCTAACCCCCAATACCTCAGAATGTGACTATATTTGGAGAGAGGGTCTTTAAAAAGGTAATTAGGGTCAAATGAGGGCATTGGGGTAACCCCTAATCCAATAGGAGTGGTGTCTTTGTAAGCAGAGGAGAGTAGGACACACACATGCACAGAGGAGAGACTATGTGAAGACAGGAGAAGATAGCCATCTACGAGCCAAGGAGAGAGGCCTCAGAAGAAAACAGCCCTGCTGACAACTTGATCTTGGACTTCTGGCCTCTGAAACTGTGAGGAAGTTAATTTCTGTTGTTTAAGCCACCCATTCTGTGGTACTTTGTTAATGGCAGGCCCAGCAAACTAATACAGCATCTCTCCTGAAATCCTTCATCTTTTTCCTACAACATGAATTTTTTCCTCACTACTGACCTATTCACATCAGCATATAAGTGAGCTATACTGTATTCCATTGCTAGAAAAATACCCTGCCTTGACCTCACATTGCTTTCCAGCTCATAGGAAAGCTCCTCAGAGGAATCGTCTCTACTTTCTGTCTCCTTTTATTCCCCTCTTACACCCCTCTGAACCAACTCCAGTATGGCTTTCAGTCCACCACCCCGTCAAAAGGGCCTTTGCTAAGTTCAGCAGTGACCTCATGTTGCCAGATTAAGTGGGCTCTTCTCAATCCTCATCTTCCTCACTTATCAGCATATTTGACATTGTTTCTTCTGAAATACTTTTCTTGGCTTTTGAGGCTCCTTTTTTTTTTTTTTTGGTCTGGTCACTCTGGTCTCTGGTCACTCCTTTTCCATCTTTTTTGCTTGTTTCACCTCATTTTTGGTACCTCTTTTTATTTTAGGGTTTCTAAGGCTCAGTCCTTAGATTTCTTCTCTGACTACATTCACTCTTAGGTAATTTCATTCTAGTGTCATGGCTTCAAAACCCATCTCTATGCTGTTGACTCCCAAATTTGTAGCTCTAACTTAGATTATGCCCTGAACTATATATAGACTTCTTTATGTAAATGTCAATAAGCATTTTCAACTTGACTTTCTCATTAAAATTCCCTCCAACCTTGTTCTTCCTGTATTTTTCCTTATATCATAAATGTTCCTCCAGTCTCTTGACCTTGGAGTCATGCCTATCTCTTTTTCTTCTCTCTCTCACCCTCTTCTCTCTGTCTCTCTCTCTCTCTCTGTAGCTTTCGCTCTTGCTTTTATTTTTTTAAGAGACAGGGTCTTGCTCTGTTGTCCAGGCTGAAGTGCAGTGGTATGATAATAACTCATTGCAACCTCCAACTCCTGGCCTCAAATGATCCTCTCATCTCAGCCTCCCAAGTAGCTGGGATTATAGATGTGAGCCACTGCTATATTTTTTCTTTCAGTCACATGTCATATTCAATCCTAAGCAATCCCCTGGTTCTTCCTTCAAATGTACCTAAAATCCAATCACACCTCCAGACCTCCTTGGCTTTCTATAGTCCTTAGCTCATTCTTTCCTCGCTTGCTCTATCATTGAATCTTTCAGAGCGCTTTTAATTTCCAAGTCGTTGTCTTCTCCTAATGTAAATTCTTAGCAGATGCCCACTTAAAAACTAATCAAGTTTTAATGTACTTTTCTCCATATGGTGACTACTGCCCATCTACCCAAAATCCAAATCACCATGATAACTTTATCGTATCCCACCCCTTTCGCCTTGCTCTGCAGCTGTTACACAGGCCTCTTTCTGTTCCTACAACATGCCACAAAGTTTCCAGCCACAGGGCCTTTGCAGGGGCCATTTCCCCTGCCTCTAATTCTCTTCCTCTAGTTATCTTCATGGCTTTTTCTCCCACTCCTTAAATATGCTTAAATATCCTCCCTGCCCTACCCTGTCCTCTTTACTCTCATTCACGCTGCTGCCACCAAGGATTTGGAGTCCCTATCTGGGCTACTGTCTCAGGAATACAGCTTATTTCTGCCTCCTACTCTCTGCCAAGCTTGAACACATTGATGACAACACGTGCTTAGGTCTCTATCTTCCTAAGTTACTTTATCACAGGTGTGAAAATTATAGGGGCATGACCTCTGCAGAGAAACAGAATACATATGGATTTTAACTTTGTTCAACTTTCTCCTTAGAAGAGAGATCTTCCCTATACTCTGTGTCTGAAATTGTTCCTTCTGCCTCTCTTTTTATCTTCGCCCCCACCGTTTTCATAGGACCCATCGTCAATGAACTTTTTCTCAGAAAAATATAGATATTCATGAAAAGAATTTTTGTATATTTATTTCAGATGCTTTTATTAAAAAAGAAAAATTTTCTGTAAACTCATTTTCTTTACCTAAGAAAATTATGGTTGAGAATTTTGTTACATGGAAGAATGGCCCCCAACATACTGCCCAACTTTGGTAAAAAGATTATTTTGATACATAAAGAGGACATAATCCCTGCTCTATGGGACAAACTCCTACACGCTTAACACTGACTTGAATGACAAGAAATCTAAATCTAAAGGCTTATGTTACAGAAATCAGGCTAAGCCTAGTGACATTCAGGAAACAACCAAAAGTGTTTATACTTTTATTCAGTTGATAGCATAAAGGAAAAATATCAAATAATGTCTCCTTGGCCTCGTCTTGGTGCTCAAAGTTTTCTACTCTGCTTTCTACTTCTTTGTGGACTTGTTTTACTGTGACTCTATTATGATGAGGGAATATTTTGCAGATAGATGCTTGCATTTATTAGATATGATAGAACAAACTAGAAAGAGAAGTAGAAATTGGTAGGATGAGGAAGAAGTAGTACAGGTAAAAGTGAGCAAGGCCAGAATGAAATTATTGAAGTGGACATAATTTTTGTAGGCCTAGTGAAAATTCTCAGCATAGTGACTTGCAGGAACATTTTAAGAAGTTAGAAGTTCATAACAAAATGAAGAAATTATTAAGTAAGGGAGCAAAGCACTTACTGAAATTAGTTATCATTTTTAAAGAAGTGCTTACTTCTCAAAAATAGCATTAATGGCAATATAATTAATATAGATTTGTCAACTTTCTTTATCATTAGAGAAGAAATGTACATTCTGTATGTATTTAATAGATATTAACTATTGAAAAGCCCAGGGAGTTAACTGCATGACTAATCACCAATTCTTGTTACTGTCTTTCTACTGAAAGAACAAACTAAAATCTCTTCTAGTGACCATTTATTTTCCAAAGTTAAAAACTTCTAGGGATGCATCTGCTTTTTTTGTTGCATACTTTACTTACTATAGCCAAGGGGTTACTTTATTCCTAGGAATATGTTTAGTTTTTTTCCCCCCATGTTCTACATAATGGTTTTCCTTTGTTTATGAACCTTGAATAATTTGAATCTTACACTGTTTCGGATTCATTTTTGCTCAATTCAGGTCACTTGATAAGTGACACTTGATGTCCAGTAAGGCATTTTATATATCGTGCTAAGAGTGATTCACTTTTCTTTTTGCCGAGAATATATAAACTGAAATACCAGAAGGTTTGAAATTCAAAACACATGATATCTGAGTGAGTTCCAAGCTTGGCAAAATTTCTCTTTTGCTCCTCCTACTGTCTTCCCTTTTTCTATACTTGTAAGCCACTTATTATTATTATTATTATTATTATTATTATTATTTAGAGGACTTCTTGGAGTATTTTTTTAAGGAAACTAAAATATGCTATTTTATGCTATTTTAACCTTAAAACCACCAGTCAGAACCTACAGCGAAGCCTTTCCTAGAGGTGGGTATTGCCAGGTGTTCTGAAAAATGCATCTGCTCATTGCCCAGGGCCAGAGTCTTTCACAGTGAGGAGGAAGGTGTTGGTTCTACAAAACAGCCCAGGGAAGTGAAGTTGAAATTGATTGAAGTTAATTATTCCTAAAGTCTTGATTCTCCCCTCTTTTGAAGGCAGGAGTAAATTTGGTTTCCTGCATCCAGGTGGTCCTCAGATGTCCTAAATTAAAACATAGTGAGAATGGGTTTTTCACAACAACTCTGCCCTGACCAATCTACCAGGGTTAAAGTCCTTGCACTGTGTTTCTGTGCAATAGATCCCGTGGAAACTGCAGGGGCAAGCAGGTAATGATAAAACCCAGTCCTTTCCTCTGAGTTGGAAATAGGCCAAGATTGTGAATGTTAATCCCCCAATTCTTGTAAAAGGTACTGCAGGGCCTTCAATAACCACATATGGCTGGAGTCTTCCTACTTTTCACTTCATCTGTGAGGCTGTCAGTGAGAGGTGGCAGCTCTAACTCAACGTTGACACAATACCCTAAACTGGAAGTAGAGAGTCAGAGCCCTGCCATTGTTGCTCTCAGAGACTTGAGACATACTGAAAGACAGGCTCTGAGTAATGGTTTTTTCCATTGCTTTTGAGGTCAAGTCTAAAATTCAAACATTTCGGGGAGCAAATACCTGTTGTTAAATATCCTCCCTGCCCTACCCTGTCCTCTTTGCTCACCTCATTCACGCTGCTGCCACCAAGGATTTGGAGTCCCTATCTGGGCTACTGTCTCAGGACTACAGCCCATTTCTGCCTCCAACTCTCTGCGTACCTGAAACACAATGATGACAACACGTGCTTAGGTCTCTATCTTCCTAAGTTATTTTATCACGGGTGGAAAAATTATAGGGGCACAACCTCTACAGAGAAACAGAATACATATGGATTTTAACTTTGTTCAGCTTAGTGTGGACAGCAAGTAGCTTATGCTTGCAGAACTTAAATTTTGTCATCTATAAATCTAAACCATATGTATATGATTAAATGGATCAATTGACAAAAAGTTCATGATATACTTTGCAAATTATAAAGTGCTGTATTAATGTAAGCTATTAGTTATTATTATTATATAGAGAACTTCTAGGAGGATATATTTTCAAGGAATGTATTCTTTTTCTTCAAGTTCCCACTGTATTATATCCAGGAAAGCACTGGGAACCATTGGAGTTCCTGCAGCACTCAGAGGATCCATGTGAAACCAATCATTTTCTTTGCTCCAGTGGAGCATTTAGAGGGAGAAAAATAAAATGTTTTTGTATTGTTGGTGAAGTGAAAGCAAAAAAATTATTTATGCATTATAATAATAACTAAATATTTTTATTCACAAGAAAAAGATGACTCCAATTTCTAAATTTATAAAGTGATAGAAATCCTTTAACAACAAAGAAGAACCAGAGTCATCAAAAATTCTCATTATGCACCAGAGCTTTTCCCTACTCTGCTGAGTTTTAAAAGGAGTTCAGCAGATTGGTTAAAATTAAGGGTAGAAAGTCTTAAAACATGTTTGGGTCTAAGGCTACTGATAGAATGCAGACAAATATTTGGAAACTGAAATAAAGGTGGAAGAACAGGTTTGAGGATTAAGCCATTGCCACCCATACATCTCTGGCCTATTTATTTTAGGACAAGGCCTGGCTATTCTTGATTCTATGAGGGGATTCTATTTCATTTCATTTTCCAGTCACAGACACTGCTTAACACCACTTAAGCCAATAACTCTCTAGATCTTACCCCATGGGCTCAACTTCTGGCAAAATTCATACATGCCACTCTGCTGTTAGGCTTTAGGTCATTTTAGCTATTTCAAAGCCCAGAAGAGTTTGAAAATGTGCAGCAAGTCATTTGTTATTCAAGGATTGGCTGTCATTACAGGAGAAAATTTAAAAAAATCTTGAAAACAGTTGATTTGGTCATGGAATATGGATGGGAAAATTTGATATGGACAGTCATAGGCTGGACAAAGTTGAATTTTTTTAATGCTATTTCTCCTTTCTTCATGTTCTTATATTCTAGTGAAAGATCCAAAAGGAATCCTGGTTCAAAAAGTAAAGGGGCATCTCTCTTGTGTGCCAGAGAACTATCATTTCCTATTAAAAATCCACTTCTGGTGGTTTAGTTAATTCAGTAACCAGACAGACATTTATTGAGCAAGTACCACACTGCTGGCACTACATTAAGTGCTGGGCGTGTAATGAAAAGCAAAGGCAAGACACAACACACTGGAGAAATAACCATTTGGGATAGGCATGGGCATCAGGCAGCTCAGAAACCATCTCTCACAAGGTCAGCAGAAAGTTGAAAGTAAGAAAATAGGGTTTTGCTCTGCACTTCCCTGCAGCAACAGCTGTGTCCCCTTACAAAGAAATTAAGCCTGTGGCTAGGATTCCAGTCCCATCTCATCTCAGCAGCCTTGCAGCCCTGGAACGTTCTTGACAGGAGACTCTTAATCGATTGCATTCCTTTGTTTTTGCCTTGGCATCTCAGATGGTGGCATTCCCAAGGCTGATTAGCTCCAAGTTCCTTCCCTGTGAAGCCAAAGCCACCATGTAATTTCCATTAGACCTGAAAATGATCCTGATTTGAAGCTTAGATGGAGCCCATAAGCCATCGTCTAATCATACTTAAGAATTAACTGGCCCGGGCTGTGTGTTCTTCATTTCTTTAGCAGTAAAATCGTTCTTAAAAACATGTCACTCTTTGTGGACCATCAAATAAGCATAATGACAGCCTAGTTTGGAATTGAGTACTGCAGTAAATGTCAGAACTCTGATGCTGAATTGCTCTGTGACTTTGTGTAAGCCACTTAGCTTTCCTCCTTCCCCTCCCCACCTCGTTCTTCCAGTATCTTTGATGTGCCAGACTTTGAAACTGGACTTGGGCATGGGGGGTGGAGAGTGGATGGGTGAGGAGGGGAAGGGTTTAACCCGCCCCCTGCTCTGGAGAGAAGCACAGTCTGAGGAAAAGGCTTGTAAAGCAAATAATTAGAACCCCGTGGGACAGCACTGTCACTGAGTAGTGTACACAGTGCTGGAAGAGCATGCAGGAAGGAGGCTTATTCCTCCCTGGAGACTACATAGGGGAATTTGACAACACAGCCCAGAGGTACTTACCAGCGAACTGAATTCTGAGGAATGAAGAGGAATTCCCTGAGTGGAGAAGGGGGAAAGACACTCCTAGTTGTTCTGTCCTTGAAAAGGGACAATCATCTTGGGTTCTGCTTAGCTTTCAGAAATATTTTGAGAACAGATACATAAAGCACAACAGACTTGGGAGTCCAGCTCCTCCAAGAATGCCAAAGCCCCCCAGTGCCAGCAGGAAAATGGTGCCACGTTAGTCTTAGAACCTCTGGTGGCCCCTCTCTCCCACACCAGGGAATGCTTGTTGATCTGTTTCCCGCTCTCAGCCTGCTTCTTTGTCCTCTCCTGGTTTGTGCTGATGCTGGGGCTGGCATGGCTGTGGCAACGACGGTTCCCAGAGCAGCTGTGGGAGAGGCCAGCACAGTGCCTGAGGAGTGAGCGTCACCCTCCCAGCAGGGAGGCTCAGGATCTCCTCCTCTGGCCCACTGGAGAGGAGAGGTTTTTCTTACACGGGTTTCTAGGAGAAGGGACCCCAAACTCAGCTACACGGTGAGTTCTACACACTTCTTCCAGTAGGAGTCTCTTTATAGCCCCCATAAGCTAATATCCACCATGACTCTGGTTGTCTCCATATGGGCATAACTGCCTGGAGGATGGAGGGAACATAGTGTAGTGACAAAAGAACATGCACACTTTTCTAAGGCAGCCTAAAGCCTCAGGGATGTAGGGATTTAGTGTCTACTCAGTTAAACTGAAAAGGATGAATATCAGGTAATGTCACCCAGGCCCTGCCTCAGTGCTCAAAGTTATGCCAGGCACTGGGGATCCTATGAAAAGTCCTGCAAGCAAAAAAACAGGAATACTGGCCATATCACTTGCCATGCCATGAGAAGTTTCTGGGCCTCTGGGCCTTGTTGTGTCACCCACATCGTGGTGAGGAGGGGAGAACTTAGCTTACCTGATTCTTCAGAGCCCTGCCAGATCCAATAGCCCATGATCTTGGAATGTCACATTTATGGAAGACTCTCAAACCAGGAAAGACTGTGTTTATTACATGGGAGTGGGGGTGTGAAGACTGACTTAACAAAATGGGATTCCAAGACAGCATCATACATGTATATGAGAAAGGTGGTACATCTCAGTGTGCTGCGTTTTTGAGGACTCTAGTCATCTTCTTAGATAGTATCATCAATTCTAAGAACCTTATTATATAAAAGTAGATAAAAGAGTCACAGGCAGATTGTTTAATGTGTATTACTCAAAATGATGTAATGGTAACATCCTCCCTCCTTCTTGCTGGTTACAAAGACAAGCATCAAAGAAAATGTAGGAAGCAATGGAGTTGGAAGATATAGTCGGTTTATAAGGCAGGATGGCCAGGTTTTAGACTTTTCCCCACTTTCTGACTATTTCTTTGACCTATAGCAAATTGTCATCACTTTTAGCACCTCAATTTCTGTTGCTCTAAAATTAGGGGTGGTAATGTTGGCCTTGTATTGATGTTTTAGGGACAATTTAAGAATAATGACAGATGTGCATAAAGGCTTTCCTGAGATAAAGATATAAGGGGGTTGTCCATGCACACTGCCTGGCCACTGGTGGGGTCTTTATGTTTGGCTGTGGTGACATGTTTCCCTATGGGAGTCTGTTGTGTATGTGGGTGGGTACCTTAAGGGCTCAGTACTTGTATAAAATCCTCAGTTTTTTCTGTTGTTATTTTTAACACCTGATGGGGAGCAACCTTCTTTTCTCTTGGCTGCTGCGCTGACTCATATTGCCTGAGGATGCGCAGGGCAGAGGAACTGGGCTCAGCTGGGCTTAATTATTAACTAGGGAAGGCATTCTGAACTTCCTTCCTTCCTCTTTCCCTTCAATTCATCTATTCATTCATTCAACAAATATTTATTAAGCCCCTCCTGTGTGCTAGATACTGTTCTGAACAGGTGGTACCTGCTTCTGTGGAACTTACACTAGCATGAGGAAGACAGAAAACAAATGGATGATATTAATATTATTTCAGATAATGGTTTAGATGCAAAGAAGAAAACAAATGCGATGATGTGAGAAAAAGTGACTGGGGAGGTGGATTACTCCACCTGCAGATATTCAGACTCTGTAAGCCCAGTCTGCGGTCCAGGAATCTGCATTGTTAACCAGAAGGTCTCGAGATTCCACTGCAGCTCGTCCCTGGATGACCCTTTGAGCATCACTGCCCTAGGGAATGTTCTGAGTGTTTGGCCTTCAGGGTTGTGCACTCCTTTGTGAGTGGTGGGAGTGGAGTGGGGTGTGTTTCAGGGTGAAGGTTAATTGCTCTGTGCAGATTCCCACCTGAAGCTCCCTTTCCTGGCACCGTCCCTCAGTCCCAGCAGCTGCCTTCTGTGCAGGAATAGGCCTTACCACCTGTTGGCCATAGCCTCAAACTCAGAGGATTAATATGTTCTTATCTGAAATGACAGAAAGGGGAGAACGGGGAAGCAAAATTATTTACATGGTTCTCCTTATCTCTTCTCTCCCAGATCCTTTTTTGATCCTGACTTCCTGGATCATCCCTCCACCCTCTCAAATCCGCTGTGAGCAGCTGCTGGCCTCCTGGCTTGATGGGCCTCCTGGCCAGCTGTCTGACGTCACACATCAATCTTCCATCTTTACTGTAAATCTTTACTGATCAAATTTCACATTTCCAGGACGCTAGCCATAAAGCCCCTTTCTCTGGTATAATTAGTAATTAGAGGAAAAATGTTAGCTGACAGACCCTCAATCCCCATCTGTCAAGTAAGGAAATTCCCATTCAAGCGGAGGCCTGACCACTCTATCTAGGTGATGGACCACTCACAATCTGCTTTTCTGAACTAGGTGATTCTAGTGCAACAAGAGAGAGAGCTACGTTTCTAAGTGCATTGAGCTGTACACATGTCTCTCTGTATCTGTATAATTTAATTCATAATTCAAAACTATCGTTTCTTCCCTTCTCTCATCTTCTCTCATACTGCTTCTAATATTAAGTCAGTGGGAACATCATTAAAAGAAGTTCCTCTTCCTGAAGTACTTCTGAAACCATGACCTCCTCACAATTCCTCTCAGAAAGGGTTGGTCCTATCTGCCAGGTGGTTACTGAAGGGTCGTATCTGTGAAAAGGGGAGACAGGAATGTCCTGTGTGAAGCCTACATGATACTTGCAGATTTACCCAAGTGGGGACATTCAGGCGAGGGCTGTCTTTGCTTATTAATTGTTTTTGTCACCTATAAAAGGATCTCATGAAATAGTTCTCAAACTCCTGCTTTGCTGAGCTTGGGTTTTAGTTATTATTTTGCTAAACATGAACCAATAGCACAATATACATACCCCGAACAGGCAAACACACAAATATTATAAAACTCCCCAAACCTAATGTGTTTCTAGAGAGAGGCAATAGTTTGCTGTTCGCAGTGTCAGTTGAACCACACATCAGGCTGGCTGCATTACTTCTGAGACCTAAACTTGATGAGGACATAAAATCTATTCAGAGAACAATCATCAATAAGGTAAAATAATGTCAGACTTTGTCATTTGAAGATTCAGAGAAGAGAGGTCACAGAAGTATTTTAAATATTTAAAGGGTTTGTATCCCACACGGGCTTGTACTCATTCCATAGTAGCACTCAGAGGTTAATTTGGGATTACAATTACAGGGAATGGGGTTCTATTTAGCTTGATGTACTGGGCATTGGAGTCAGAAGTCCTGGGATTGAATTCTGCTTCTGCTACTTATTAGCTGTGTGATGGTGTGCAAGTTTCTTCACCTCTCTATAACTGTTGTCTTATCTGTAAAGTGGGGGTAATGATTGTACTTATGGAGTTGTGAGAATTAAATGAATTAATAAAGTATTGCAACAGGGTCTGACACACAGTAAGCATTGGCTGTTTATATTACTACACAAAGATGTGGCATGGTCACCTGGCCAGACAGCTCAACATATTTCAACATGTTTTCCATAAAACACAACTCCCTTAAGATGACAGATTGACAGGTGAGAAAAGGGTCCTGAGATCAAATTGAGTGATCCCAGCTTTGAAATCCATGATATACAGGACAGTAAAAGAAAGAGGGTTACTTTTGTTTAACCAAATATTTCTGATTTATTTCACCATGAAATCCTCCTTTAATGGAGAAATATATTGTCAAATACAGTGTTACATAAAACACATTTGAGAAAAATCTGAATGACAGAATTGGCCAATCAGTTGTGCTTGTGGGAAGGTGGCTACATTTTGATGGGTTGATTAGATTTGGTTTCTGGAAAGGACTTCTGCTCTGATAGTGTTAAGTGTCTAAAGGTAACTAGTGACATCACATTTAAACACCAACATTGACAGTGTGGAGACACCCTATACATCACCTCCCAAAATCTTTCTGCCTTGAAACAGAGGTTTTGGAAGTGAGTGATGGGAAGAAAACAGAACATTTCACTCATTTAACATCCATGGAGAAGACATTTGCTTATGCCAGGCCTCGTGATAAACACCGGAGACAGGACTGGGGCACTGCTTTAAAAAATATCTTTAATAAACTCCACCCTTTACTGAACTGTTTGAGTCTCGGCTTCATTTGTAAAATGAGGGGGAGGGTGGAGTAGGTTTGTAAGACCCCCTCCTTCTCCAACAGTCCCCAATTCCACACCAGTTTGTAAACTGGGATCCCCAGTGCTCTATGTTCTTGTCACAGCCTGATAACACCTAGCCCATTCTGTGAAATTTTAAAATCTTCATCTTAAGTCAACCACTTTTAATTCCCTAATTATTAGTTCTGCATTCTCATGACCTCTTTGTCTTATTTTTTTCTCATTCTTTACTTTCAAAGGGGAAGATTTGAACTCAGAATTCCAAGTGTGGCCTCCCCTAGGGGTGCAGTGATCATCCGTCTTCTATTCACTGGCAGGATGATTCTGTCTCCAGCTAATTCTGTTACCACAGAACATTGCAAACTCATGTGTTTCTGGTTATTTGCTCCCAAATGCATTACTTTGCATTTTTCCAAGTTGAATTCCATTTCATTCCTTTCCACCCATATTTCTATAATCTCTTAATATCATTCATGTGTTCACTGCCTGCCCACACTGGGGTCTGCTTCTTCTAGCTTGGTACCATCTATGTGTTCCATTAATTTTTTTCAAGAACACTGGGTCTAGTACTTCCCCCATGTCTTTTTACCTATTACTGCACAGCCCATTGCCTAGTTTTATGGTGGCACTCGGACCCTGGGTTGCCCTTGCCTCTTAGTCAGAAACATTGCTTGGCAAATGCATTTTAAAATTCCAAATGTTGCTTCTTCATCTAATAATTTCTTAGTTCTTATGGATTTTAGCCTCTTGTTGTTGGATACTATCATTAAAGTAATATTATTCAACATCTCCATTTTAAACATGAAGAAGCAGGCCCAGAGAAGTTAAATGTGCAATTGGCAGGGCAGGGTATGGAAGAAACCAGCACTCACGTTTGCCACCTTCCAGATCATGAGTAGAGAGGATGCTTAAAGAGCCATGGTAACCTGGAGATGGCATAGGAAAGATAAGGAAAGGGACATGAATGAAGGAATAATGTTATAAATTTCCTTGCTCTGATAAAGCCATACAACTGTGGTGCCAATTTAATTCTCAAACCCTAAGAGTATCATTCCCCCCCAGATGCATTCATTGTACACATGCCTATGCCCTCTCCCTTTTCTTGAGCCTCTAAGAGGCCTGCAGGGGCCTGCACAATTCCTGGGATTCTTCTCCATTCCTCAATAGCCTTCAAAAATATTATAAGTGATTTCTTTCATACACATTTTTATGCTCAAGATTGTAGGTTAATTATTTTTTCCGTTAATCGTTGTGCATTCAGGATTTCCAAATACCTGCTAAAATGATTTACAGTTCATCTAACTTTGTGCTATTTTTATGGCTTCCTAATTTACCAATCATTTGCCTGAATTGTGAAAGAGGTCTAAGAATCTAGTTCATTTTTTTCTATTGCCTGGTTATTACTCACCGACTTATTTAGAAGAAAGACTTTCCTCCAGTGTCTCCTGCATCATGACAATCATAAACAAAAAATCTTTATTCTTTTAAGATTGTTAGGCTATCATTGTCATTTTTTTTCTGCCAAGTTTTTCCTCCAAGTCTTGACTGAGGGTGAG
Source organism: Daubentonia madagascariensis (assembly GCA_023783475.1). Taxonomy (NCBI): domain Eukaryota; kingdom Metazoa; phylum Chordata; class Mammalia; order Primates; family Daubentoniidae; genus Daubentonia; species Daubentonia madagascariensis. The sequence continues at coordinate 1,793,151 of JAKFHU010000913.1, read as the reverse complement.
TCTACATGACACCAAAACATCCAAATGAAAAAGGAAAATGTAGTTCAACCACTTAGATGTTTCTTCACCAAATCCAGATGTTTGGCAAGTGTGGACAATACTTCTGGATAATGAGTGATTCTCCCTACAGTCAACATTTTCATCATGTTGCCTTAATTAAAAAATAATTTTAATGGCCTGACTGTGTACAATCTCTAAGAATGGTAGATTCTGGTAGATTCAAACCCTGTGTGAAAAGAACCTCTGACTCACTAGTTTGATCAAAGTTGAGGTGAAGATAATTGCCCTGGGTGGATGCCTCATTGTTACTGTGAAGAATTGTGGGTCAGAAAGTGGGCATTTATCCCAGCATAAATAAATCCAGATGCAAAAAAATTCAATGAAGAAAGAATCAGGAACTTGAATCTTCCTTGGCTGTAGAACTGTTGTAAATATTCCAAAATATCCACACCATCCAATTCTTGCAGTCTGCATAATTTGCCTAACATGTCCCCTAATATAATTAAATGAAAAATACATATTTTGCATTTAGAAACTGATTATCATTCTGAAAGATTTGAAACACTGAACACATAATACCTTTCACATTTTCTCAATATTCCAATGAGAAGAGTTTTATTATCTTAATTTACCAAATGACCAGAGTGTGGCTGAGTTTCACATAAAAGGTAGAAAACTTTTTAAGTATGGACTTGAGTCTAGTATCATAGATTTAAGGAATCTTAAAGATCTTTTAAGGAAAATCCGCATCTAATGCTTAAGCCTGCTCCCCATCTGGCACATGTGTTGTGTGGTTATCCAGGCAGTTCTAGAAGTTCTAGAGACAGAGAATGACCTTTTTATTTTTTTCATAATTTACCTAGGAATTCACCTCTCTGTGGTTTCCATTCACAGAACCTTGACTTCTCCTTTGGTCCCACAGAACAAATCATGTTGTCTTTTTACATTGGTAAAAAGTATTAATATTTAGTATTTGAAAAAATTTGTCACATCCTTTACTCCTTACCCCCCACTTCTGAAATTTCAGCCAAGGCCTCTGTTCTCCCACCACCCCTGTCCCTCCTATCATGAGGTCTTAATGTGTTCCATTTTGCTTATATTTTTCTTAAAGCACTAAATACAAAGAGGGTGGTATCTTCTTGAGGCTGCCCTCCCCTGAGCTTCTGACTCTGCCTGGAGTCTGGCAGCATACCATCAAGGTGGGCCAGATCTAGGTGGCTTCCATCCTGGTCTCTGTTTTTGTGTATGAGTTCATCCTTACCTCAAATGCTGGGTTTTCTGACTACAAATGGAAACTGGAATAATGTTTCCTTCCAATACAGTTAACTGCTCCTCACAGCAGCAGCTGCTACCACCCACCTTCTGGCTGGGCTCCAGGACAGGTGAGGCCTCTGAAACTTCAACATGGCACTAAATAGGTTAGGGGCTCTGACTGGTAGCCTGGACCTCCTAATGATGGAAAGTTTGACCTGGCAGGCAGTCAATCATCAGTAGTAATTCAGGAGCTCAGGGTAGAGCTGAGGTCCGAATTTATATGCTCCCTCTTTGTGTGGGGGATTGCTCCCTCTTCTCACCCATGCCACGCCAGGTCTCCCACACTTCTGTAGTCTCTTTGGGGATCTGACAGCCGTTCTTGAGGCTCCACTGGTGACTCCTCTGGCAAGAACAACTGAACTTGCCTCCCACCTTTTAGTCTTCTTCCAGATACAGCCTAACATTGCCTGGTCCACAATTTAAACTTCTTTGAATTGTGGTTTGCACCACTAGCACCTTGGGTTTATTAAAAGGGTAAAATTTCTGCCTTGGAATATATCTATAAAAATCCTTAACCTAATTTTCCAGCTGAGCCAATTTCAAATTAAATGGCTTCATGTCAGGAACATCAGCATCTGGAGGAGACTCTAAAAGATCTTGTGGTAAATCAGCAGCTGCTGTGGGTCAAAGGTTACTCTAATTCCAAATTCTTGACCTGGAAAGCACTGAGGCAATAAGTAGAACTACCGCCATACTCTGCAAATGCCACAAGGGGTCAATGGGAGACAGTGGAGGCAAGCAGGTCAGTCTTATGTGGGCAAAGTTGGCAACCTCCGTGGAGCTGCCGTTAGCTTGAATGAGTGGATGGGGTGCAAAGCGGAGGTAACTGGGCAGCCTCTGTTTTTGGCCTGTGCCACGTCACAGCAGAACCCAGCACATCACTGCATCCCCCAAACAGATCCAGTAGGTAATATTGCTAAAGACTTGATGGAGAGGTGGTGGGGAAGAGCATTTATATCACAGGCTACACGAGGAAGCTTCATCAAATCCTGTTTAAATATCTCTGCTAATTCCGTAGAGGATCACTCTGGGTTCTTGCCATGTCATCTTTCCTCTCTCTCTAGTTCTCCTCAGGGCCAGCTTCAGGTCTTCCTTTCCTCCCTAGCTCCCACTCTTGGCTGAGGCTCCAGCCCTATCCCAGACCATTCCAGGGTTTCTCTCCATACCTTTTTCTACTCAGAACATTGTTACACCCTCTCAGCCTCTAACTGGCAGCTCCATGCTCATGGCCCCATTCAACAAGCAGAAGACTCTTCTTGGGGTCCACTTGTCTTAGATAGAAGGGATGGGAGTGGGGGTGGGGGTTCTCACAAGTCTTCCTTGACACATGGGTAAATTATTTAAAACTGTATCTAGCACAGAGTATATGTACCAAAACAGTAGCTTCTAGCATTACTATTAATATTGCAATGGACTGAATGTTTATGTCTCCCCCAAATTCATATGTCAAAATCATAACCCCCGAGGTGATGTTATTGGAAGGTGAGGCTTTTGGGAGGTGATTGGATCATAAGGGTGGAGCTCTCATGAATCAGATTAGTGCTTTTACAGAAGATACTCCGGAGAGCTCCCCACCTATTTCCACCAAGTGAAGTTACAGTGAGAAGATAGCCGTCTATGAAAAGTAGGCCCTCACCAGACATCAAATTTGATGACACCTAGATCTTGGACTTCCCAGCCTCCAGAACTGTGAGAAATAAATTTCTGTTGTTTATAAGTTACCCAGTCTATGGTATTTTGTTATAGTAGCCTGAACTAAGACAAATATTTTAGAGGGATAAAAAGCTCTGATATCCATCTGCTCCAACATATTTTTCTTTGGACTTGAAATTCACATCAATTGACAGTCTGCTGGTTTTCAGTTTTAAGGACTTCAGTGGTTCCCAAATTTTGGCATGCAAAAGAATAACCTAGTCAGGACCTCACAAAGATTCCTGCAAGATTCTAATTCTGTAGCTGTAGGAGGGGGACCCAGCTTGTATTTTAACAAGCTCTGCAGGTGATTCAAATATAGGTAGTCTGGCAATAGCAACAAAGAAAATTAAATATTTAGGAATATATCTAACTAAGGAGATCAAAGACCTATATAGAGAGAATTATGAAACACTGAGAAAGGAAATTGCAGAGGATGTAAATAGATGGAAAACCTTACCATGCTCTTGGATAGGCAGAGTGAACATAGTAAAAATGGCTTTGCTACCTAAATTAATTTACAGAATCAATGCAATCCCTATCAAAATACCAACATCATTTTTTGCCGATCTAGAAAAAATAATTCTACGCTTCGTGTGGAACCAGAGAAGACCCCGTCTAGCCAAAGCAATCTTAAGCAAAAAGAACAAATTGGGAGGCATCTGTCTACCAGACTTCAAACTATACTACAAGGCTATAGTAACCAAAACTGCATGGTATTGGCACAAGAACAGACATGTAGACCAATGGAACAGGACTGAGAACCCAAATATAAAACCAACCTCATACAGTCACCTGATCTTTGACAAATTCCAGAAAAACGTACACTGGGGAAAAGATTCCCTATTCAACAAATGGTGCTGGGAAAATTGGATGGCCATATGTAGAAGACTGAAAGTGGACCCACACCTCTCACCTCTCACACAAAATCAATTCACAATGGATAACAGATCTAAACCTAAGACATGAAACCATAAGAATTCTCGAAGAAAATGTTGGAAAAACTCTTATGGACATTGGCCTAGGCAAAGAATTTATGAAGAAGACCCCCAAAGCAATCACAGCAGCAACAAAAATAAATACATGGGACCTGATCAAATTGAAAAGCTTCTGCACAGCCAAGGAAACTATCACTAGAGTGAACAGACAACCTACAGAATGGGAGAAAATATTTGCATGCTACACCTCTGATAAAGGGCTTATAACCAGAATCTATACAGAACTTAGGAAAATCAACAAGAAAAAATCAAACAACCCTATTAAAAAATGGGCAAAGGACTTGAACAAAAACTTTTCCAAAGAAGACAGAATGATGGCCAGCAAACATATAAAAAAGTGCTCAACTTCTCTAATCATCAGGGAAATGCAAATCAAAACCACAATGAGATATCACTTAACTCCAGTGAGATTGGCTCATATCAAAAAATCCCCAAATAACAAATGTTGGCAGGGATGTGGACAGGTAGGAACACTCATACACTGCTGGTGGGACTGCAAATTAGTACAACCTCTATGGAAAAGAATATGGAGATATCTCAAAGAATTAAAAGTAGAATTACCATTTGACCCAGCAATCCCACTACTGGGTATTTATCCAAAAGAAAAAAAGACATTTTATAATAAAGACATCTGCTCTCGAATGTTCATAGCAGCACAATTCACAATTGCAAAGTTGTGGAAACAACCCAGGTGCCCATCAATACACGAGTGGATCAATAAAATGTGGTATATGTATACCATGGAGTATTACTCAGCAATAAGGAACAACAGTGAATTAACACATCTGGTATTATCCTGGTCGGAGCTAGAACCCATTCTTCGAAGCGAAGTGTCACAGGATTGGAAAAACAAGCACCACTGGTACTCACCATCAAACTGGTACTAACTGATGAACACTTACATCACACAGGGCAATAACATTCATCAGAGGGCGGGCGGGCGGGAGGGGGGTGGAAGGGATGGGAAAAACTCTCACTGAATGGATGTGGGGAGCACAGTTTGGGAGACGACCACGATTGTGGCTCTGACACGGGCAGAACAGGGGCAATGTGTATGGCCAAAATGTTGTACCCCCATGATATTCTGAAATTAAAAAAAAAAAAAAAAAAAAAAAAAAAAACAAATATAGGTAGTCTGTGGTCCACCTTTAGGAAATACTATCTTGGGACTTCCAATGTCTTCCCATTATCAATACATTCCTTCCTCCCATCCCTGCTGCTAGATCAGTTTTTGTGAAGCCAATTCTGATCATGTTCACTTCCCCAGGCCTGTGTGCTCTCCCTCCTCACTCTCCTGTACCATGGCACCCTAACCTCTCATGTCACACTGGAGTTACTCCAAATCACCTCCAACTCCTTTGCTTGCTCTTGCCCTTACCTCCCTACAGTGAATGCTCAAAACAGTAGTTGGAGGCATTCTTTAGTAATACAATGTGGGTATGTCTGCTCTGCTGAAAATCCCCCAGTGGTTGCTCGTCTCATTCAGAGACAGTCCTGACAGCTACCTGCACAGCCCCTGCAATCTGTCCCAGCCATCTCTCTGACCTCCTTTCTTTCCATTCTTTCTCACCCACTCTGCTCCAGCCTCAAAGGCCATGCTAGGGCCGTTGTACTTTCTGTTCTGTCCCTCTCCTTGAAGAGGGGAAGTGGATTTGCTAACAAGAATGAGATCCTTGGGTATGGAGCATCATATGTGTGTCTGAGAGAGCTATGGGAAGGCTCGTGTCCAGCCAAGGCCTGCCCCAGCCACAGCTGTAGGACCCTGATGGCTTTGGCTATTTCTCCACTGCCTCTGCTAGACTGTGACCTTTCTAAGAGTGACATGTGCACCTGGTTCTTCTGTGCACCATTACCCCCTTCCCCGGTTTTTGTACAACATAAGAGCTCCAAAAATGTTTGTTGAAGAAGTATATAACTTTATTGCCCTATGAAGAGACTGCCCTCTTCTGTCTACCCTTGGTACATACAGATTCTGTCCACACGTGGGCCAGTTATTTTTGTTAGCCCTTGTTTCATGCCATAGGGCCCATTAGGCCCCGAGAGTCACAATCAGAGAGTGTGACTAGATCAGCACAAACCCATTTCAGCTGAAGAAGAAATGCATATGGTTTCAGCATAGAAATATTTGTTGGGCTGAAGTTATAAGGAGCAGGAGAAAACCACTGATGTCTATAGCAGTTCTTTATCACATTGAGATTCTGTCTTTCATCAGATGTCTTGTCAGGCCAGGGACTCAGCTGTTGTGTTTCTTATGTTCTTATGCTGTGTTTCAGTGTTACTAAAGACAGCGTTGTCTGCATCATGCAGGAGACTTCACAGAATGCACAGAATAAAATTTTCTTAGGGCACAGGGAGGGACATGCTCCCCTTGAGCAATTGGTTTGTTCTTATTTCATAGACACCATGATTCCTATAGTTGATGTCTTTCCCTCTTTTATTTTTCTGGTTTCTAGGAAGCTTAGAGTTGGATTTACAGCCCACTTGCAGCAAATATACAGGATTTTATGGCCTTCATGTTTTATATCAATCATTTTCTATACTAATCATTAATCATCTTAGTGTTCTACACTTATTTTTCTTTTCCATTAATTTTCTCACTTAAACAAAAAACTTTGTACTACATGTCTTTTTGTAATCTTTTAAAAATCCTTTTAAAATGTGGTAGAGTTTAAATAAATAATAATCCTTTGCTACAACAGGTGTTCCCACTATCCTCATCATGACACCAGCCACTATTTGCAGAGAATCCAGAAAATTCAAAGGCCCCAAAACTTAGGACTTCCCTTACCGAGGGAACAAAGAAAAAAGACCAAAGCACTTCTTTATACTGTAGCTAACAAGTGGTACTAATGTTCAGAAGCCCACCCAGAAGCCTGAGAAATGTGGATAGACTTCCCAGGGATACAACTATTTAAAGTAAAATTAGTAATCAGTAAGACAAACCCCACCCCTGCCCGAATGTTTTCATTCTGCAAATGTAGCTAGATGCTCAGCTGGTCCCCAACTGGCACAGCTGTGCCCAGCTGGGGACTTTAGTATCACATAAGCCAGCAGCTGGGGGGAGAGAGGCAGTGTAGCTCCACTATCTCTGTTAAAAAAATGCCATCAGCTTTAAACACCTTTTTGGTAGAGGGAGGTCTCCAGGCACCTGGGCTCATTCTTTCATTTATTGGCTTCCCACCATGAGTCAGGGACTATGATAGGAAAGTCTAAGGAATAAAAACATGGGCAAGGCACAGATTTCCAAGAAAGGTAAGTGAAATAAGCCTGGTGTATACATAGCCTGAATTTAAGGTGAAAAGTGTTAAATGCTGACAAGAAGTGTAGGTAAATTGCTGTAGAAGTTGAGAAGAGGGAACAGTTCCCTTTGGATACAAGATCAGAGAAACTTTCCAAGGGCTTGAACTGCATCCTGAAGTGGGCAAAATTTGGACATTGCAAGCAGAGGTCGTGGTAACATCAAAGATACGAAAGTGTTTAAGTGCAGGGTATGTTCGGAGAACGGTAATTAGGTCAGTCTGGCTGGGGAAAGTCGGGCGAAGGTAAGAGACGGTGAGATATGAGGCTGGGTGTGGTTGGTAGCGGGATTGTGCTTCATGAGAATTAACCCCATAACAATGGTCAGACATTAGAGAGAAATTCTAACAAGGGAACTGCCATACTGTTGTAAGTAAGAGACAACACTAGGAAAAAATGCTGGAGATATTTCTGAGGTAGTGTAGACAAAGGCACAGTCAAAGGGACAGACGTTTCCAATCTCTGCTTTGTGCTATCTCCTCCCATCTCCTCTACCCCTGTGCACACTTTCACACAAGCTTGCAGATGCTTCCCATCGCTTGTAATCCCCAGTGAAGCTATTATAGTTGCTCTGAAGTTGCCAAAATTTCTTCCATGGAAGAGTGGCTATTCACTGGAAAATCAAGGCAATTATGCAAAGAATATGTTGGATAAAGAAAATCTAAAGAATTCAGATCAGTTTTATTACTTTTTAATTTGATTAGTCACTTAATTACTTCAGCTTTTTACTTCTTTGGAGATGGGGCTGAGTGCTTGAAGACAGGCCCGCTACCATTGCTGACTCGAAGGGAACGTGCAGCCCTGAGACAACTATGGCTCTGGGCCTTTGTATAAAAAGTCTGCTACCACTGAACTTGGGATGGACCTGATTCCTTTTCTTTCCAAGAGTTGATAGCCAGGTTGATTCTGGATTCCTCTCTTTATTTCATCACTGTTCTGCACGACCAGGGAGTCTTGGGTGTAATTGGAGCTTCAAATCCTCAGAAAACCAGCTTAAATCTCTGAGTAGTGTCCCAAATCAACTCTGATTTCCTCATGACTAAGGCCAATCCAGATTCCCAAGCTTTAGTTGGCCCTCCCCACAGCTTCATTTCCTGCCATGCCTCCACCCTATTCCCTGATCGCTCAGAATAACTTGCAGTTTAAGTAGACACTCTCTGCCATATCCAGGTGTTTATGCATGTTATTCCCCAGTGCCTGGAAGGCCCTTTCCTGCCCTTCCCAACTTGCTGAGTCCTCCTTGCCCTTTGCATTCAGCTGACCTGTTACTTCCTTGACTTCCTATCTCAGTTAGAGGCCTGTGCCAAGTCACCTGGGTTTATCTCTGTCATAGAACTTCATTCATTCATTTCTTAAATTGATACTATTGAATGACTACCATATACCAGGTACTATGCTGGGTCCTGCACACATCAAAGGTAACAAGACAGACAGACTCTGATGGGTGTATGTGTATATATGGGGAGGACAAACTATTAAAAATTGTATGGTGAGCTATACCCTGTTTGCTTTCTTTCCTGATTCTCCTGCTGTGCTGTGAGTTCCCTGAGGGGAGGGACTTATATCAGTATCTCTTACTTATCAGGTGCTTAATAAATATTGACAGTAGATGGAAGTTGACTATTGGTGAGGAAGACTCAGATCATTTCAAGACTCAACAACTCTGGATATCTGGTCTTGGAATCACAGGGAGATAAGAAGTTGTTTGAGTTATCATCAGATTGCAGTCATTCAGGATTGGAAGGGACCTTAAAAGGAGTGTGACTATACATCCTGGTTTGCCTAGGACAATCCCAGTTGACACATTTTCTGGCATCCTTTTTTGTTTAGCATTTATTCCAGATTTGCTTTTTTTCAATGACATATTATAATTTTATTAAAGTAGCCTGGGATGGGGTTGGTAGACCTCTACTTTTTATTCCCAGATTCTGCCATGTCTGGTCTCATTTAGTAGTATGTGAGAAGCATGGCTAATAAACAGAGATTTCACTTTAACATGTCATAAAATCTGAAGGACACCAGTGATAATCTGTCTTTTTTCCTGACTTTTTTCTGTGCAATGCAACTAACACTCCCTTTCCCAGGACAGCGTGCAAGGTGCTTGTTGATAAAACACAGTACCCTAGCCATTTATTTGGCCAAGATCACCTTTGGTTTTGGTGGTGGGGGGAGAAGTATTCATTGCCACCACCTTTGCTAACTACTTGGTGTACCCCAGTCATGCGATAAACTGTGCCATGACTTAAGAGATGCACAAAACTACTAGACAATGATAGAGAGTCATCTGGAGTCAGTAGAAACGTGGGAAGTCATATATAGGTGCCCTCAAAATGTCGAGCTAAGCCTAGAACCCTGTCATAGAGTACAGAAAGAAAGGAGTTGCTTTGTTAGTGGTTGGGATCTTTATAGTGGTATAAGTCTATAACTTATTTATGCTGGAACCTTTTTTATTTTACATAAACGAAACAGAAGTTTTAAAGAATTTAAAAATGGAAGTAAAAGTTTAATGAAATATTAAGAACTTAATTTGTGTCTCAAGAAAGACAATGATAATGAATGTGGAACTTGCAAAAACGTTTATAAACATTTAATGTCCACCATGGGAAGTGGCAATCCACAAAAACCAGAAGACACAAATCTGCTGAAGAAGCATCAGCAACTACCTCAAAAGTTTATTGTTATTTTAAGAAGACTGTGCCCTTATGACTTAATAAGTTAAATTTTACAAGGTACAATTATATAGCACTCTGTGAAACATGAACTTTCCCTTAGATCAAATGGTTCTTCTAAATTAATCTCATGTTTGTTTCTAAATCTTCTTGTATATGAGCAAAAAATAAAGTGATAGCGTATCAGATATCATTATATGTACTTTATAATGTGGCTACTCCCTCTGGGGTGAGAAGTGTCAACTCTATCATTTTCTTTTTATTCACTTGTGTTTGCATTACAGGTACTATTTTCAAACCCAAATTTCCTTGTAGAAGCCATTTTTTTTAAGCCACTTGTCTACCTTAGGAGAGTTGATTGAGATAAGTGTAGATATTATGATCTGTACATGCAACTAAACCAGGCCCAAGTACACTGCAGTCAGATGACAGTGTGGTGAGGGTACTATAGTCACCCCCACCCAGGTGTGTGTGTGGGATTACCATTCCTTCCTTAGAGCTTCTTGCATATTCAGTGTGACTACCAGACATTGAGCAAGGGGGGCAATATCAAACAATATCTTAACTATTAGTGGATATTTCAAAGATAAGTAATAAATATAATAACTTAAATAAATAGTAAATATAATAATAAATTTTAATACTTTTTAGTAATATTGCACTTTGGAAACCTCTACCATAGACAGTTGTTATCTTTCTGGTTTTGAGATCTTATTCCACCGCAAGTAAGAATGTAACCTTAGGTGAATTGATTAACTCCTTTGTCACTATGTTTCTTCACCTGTGAAATGGGTATAATAATAGTCATCTATCTCAGCATTTTTATGAGGATTTAGTGAGTTAATATATGTAAAGCATTTAGAAGGGTCCCTGGAACCTAGTAAGCAGTAAAGTTTATACTTACTCTTGTCACTATTGTTATAATAACAATAATAACAAATATTATTTAGCACATATTTACTGAAATATCTGTGCTAAGTCCTACAAATACCTGGATAATGATTAAGATACTATAAATAAAAGAAAGGGCTGCTGAGAAAATGATTACAGTATCCTCTGGCTGTGTGGGAGGACCAACCACATTTTCATTTTTCACTGTCTGCATAAGCCTGGGCTAAGCAGTGTAGGAAGAAAGGCCCTGGGGCCTGAGAATGCTACAGAACTAGGCACTGTTCCTGGCTTAGCCACCAACTAACTTAAAATTGCTTATTCAATAAAACAGGGATAACAGTGCCTACTTTGCAAGATGATTAAGAGGGAATTATATCAGACCATGGGTATAAAGAGGCTGACATAGTACCTAGAAAATCTAGATGCAAAGACATTTAAAACAAGCTTAAACCCATTAAGTCCATTTGTTTTCTATCCTAGACAAAACTAGTTTGGTCATTTCTAACGTGGTCAGGCTCTTTGGCAGGAGTAGCTGAGAGGGCAATAGAGCTAGAGGTGTAGTTTTCGATGGGCTTATGGTGGAGGCTATTCCAGGCAGATTTCTCAAGTCATCATAGCACCATGGGTTAAAGGAAGAAAAATATTGATGTTTTATTGAATTACTCCTATAGGTCAGATCATGTATCACTGCTGTGACCTAAACAATGAGCCGGTGCAGGAGGAATGCACAGCTGAGACGGATGAGATAAACCTTCCACAGCCCTGACTCCTCCAAGACCCAGTAAATTGCTTCCTTTATTTAATTACAAATTAATTGAAAACACTCCCATGCTGATAAAACAATACTAGTCCCCGATTTGTTGATAATAGCATAATCCTCCTGTAATAGTCCCATAGACACCATCACATGATTATGTCATCAATTTTACACTTGCAGGGTCTGGATAAACATGGCTGCCTGAGGTTCAGGAAAAGGATAAACTCACAAAGAGGTATGCTGTAGGAAGGGTAATTTAAAGGTAAGTTTGGTGTCAGATGGTCCGGGGTTGATTCCCAGTTCTGCCAGTCACTAGTTAGGAGGCATTTTGTAGCTTTTGGAGCATTTGAAGATTAATAAATATGTGAGAAGGACTAGCACTGTGCTTGTCACACAGTGCAGAATTCGTTAATGTTAGCTGCATTCTTTTTTTTTTTTTCTCTCTCTTTCTCTCTCCTCCTTTATGTAGTTGAGGGAACTCCTGCTTTGCTATCAGTTCACAAGTTCATCTTAGTTCCAGGGAGTCAGTAACTATAATAATACCCTGTCCAGCATCCCAAGCCCCTGACCAGTCTGGTTGTCTGCACCTACCAGGGCAATTTCCAACCCATGGGCACTCCTTCTTCCCTCCTGCAAGCTTGATCCCCAGCCTTTCATGCCTTTCCAGAGTAGGAAATGGATCCCATTGTGTGAAGTGGGCACCAACATTACCGTCTCCCCAATACTGCTCCTTCTGTGTAAGGCAACTAGAGAAATATTATTGCAATTAAGGACAGGTACACCTAATAGCAAGTGAAACAGCATTCCAAAGCATAGGACTCACTTTAAAGGAGCAAGTAAGAATGAGTTAATCTCAGAGGTTGAAGGACTTTGAAGTCCAGGCCATTTACTAGGACAGGGTATATGGTGCCCATTAGAACAAGAGTTATCTCTCCATTATGATTGTCAGAATAATAAAATTTTATTCTTCCTATAGGAAGAGTAACTTACTTTCATGCACTTTTAGATAGAGCAGAAAAGTGAGATGCTGTACCTTTATTTCAGTGGTTAAAACTTTGAAAATAGGGCAGAAGAAAACCAGACACTGGCTTTGCCTATATTAAGAGAGAGAATGTACTGGCCTCTCATAGTTTTCACCTTAAAGAAGAAAGAAGGAAAAAAGGGCATGACATGTCCACAGAGCACAGAGGCATGTTTCTATAGGACTGGTCCAGGAAATACTAAGGATTCGGAGTTTCAGAGTCCTCAGATCACTTTCTACTCCCTTATCACGCCCAACCGCCAACCTCTGGAAGAAGGCCCAAGAGAGCAAGGAAAGCACAGAATTCAATCTGTATTAAGTGTTTGTGCCATTTTTGTTGGAGTCATTTTTGAGATTGTCTAGAAGAAACTGAGCTCTGTTTAACAGTATGGTGAGGGAGTAGTCAGTTGTGGGAAGGTGGACAATATTTAAGTAAACCCTTGGTCGAAATTTAGAAAAACACGTTAAAGCAGGAGTCAAGGGACTGATGGAAATAATGTATACTTGGGGGCAGGAAGAATAACTTGCTCCCTCCCCCTCTGCAGCATGTGGCTTGCACTTTTCCACAGTGCTCTCCACGTGGCATGTCTGACTCTCCTCTAGGTCCTGAGGGCTTTGAGGGCAGGTCTGAGTCTTCTTCATCTTTGAATGTCCTTCACCTTGTGAATGCCTGACATATAGCAAAAAATTAGTAAATATTTGCTGTATGAAAGAGCTAGAGAAAGAGAGAAAAAAGAAAAATGTAGAAAAAGAAGCTAGAGAACCAGTCTTTCAATTATAAAAATATGTTAGCTTCAAATTTAATCAGAAAGTAAAAGCTGATTTTTTTATGTACTGTAAGCAAAGATATAATGTTTTTGGATTTGAAAGGTGATAAGTCAGCATCACCTCATACAACTATTTAAGCTACATGTAGACATCACTAAAATCAAAGTCACAACAACTTGCAGCATAATGCAAACAATGGTTCACCGAGGTGAAGATAAAGTAAACTTCTCAAATTCAAAGCATGTTTAGCCTGAGCCTATCCCTATTACCCTGAGTGACTAATTTGCTATATTGAATCAGATCATCTAATTGGTAGAGCCAAGATAAAATATTGATGGCAGAATTCAGCAATCCAGATGTCTTGGTAGATCTCATCTTGCTAATATCAGAGAAAGCATCAGAATAATTTTTTATTTGTCTCAATAATAATTTAAAGTCCTTTAGTGTGTAGAAATCAATGGATCAAAGTATCATTTGAATCAACCAAAAAGAATAGGTTTCTATTAATTAGAATATGTGCAGCCACAAGTATCTTAGTACCTGTGTATTGTTTAAGGAAATACATTAGCTCACATAAATGAAAGATCAAAGTTAGGGCAGACTTCAGAGTTGGGTCTTCTGATGGCTCGATGTTGTACTCAGTGATTCTGGGCATTCTCTTCCACTGTGCTGTTGGCCATGTCAGTTTTATCCTAAGTCAGAGTTTCTCTCAGGCAATAGGATGGCTGCTGGTAGCAATTGGGGCTACTTTTCTTTTCACATCTAGCAACAGAGAGAGAAAGGCCTCCTTTAGCTTTCTTTTAAGACAAAAGAAAAAATTTCCCCCAAACCTCCAGCAAATCCCTTCTCACATTTCATTGGCTAGAATTAGGTAATATATTAATTTCTGAATCAATCCCTGGCAAGGGGGCTGGGATTTCTCTAAGACCCATTAGGCCCACCCTTGGAGCTGAGGGTAGGGACTGCCTCCCCTGGGTCTTATGAGCAGCATGGCAGAGGGGAAAGACCTCATTTTAGTGACATTCTGCTTGGAATAAAGAAAAGAGCATGGGGGAAATAAATGCTGAGATGGCAATCTAGAGAGTACATAAAAGGCAGGGCTGCACCAAATACACATTTTGACAAAATGCCAAAAGGCCAGGAGTTAAAATAAATATCTGATTAAAACTAAGGCTTAAGTAGAATGTGCTCTTCATAAAATTAATTTTTGGGATAAGAATAAATTGGAAATTTTCAAATATCATTATTTAATATTTAAAATATCATTGGTTCATACTCACAAGAAGATGAAGGGAGTATTACATTTGTTGGAAAAATATGTGCAAAAGGATTGCCTCTCACTCTTCAGCAGTTGAACTGAAGCAGGAAAATCTCCAAATCCTTGGTGTAGATGATAGAAAGTTCAAAGCAACAAGATGATGGGTAGTGTGACTGGTCACGCATGGAGCAGGACCGTCACTGACACATCAGACATCAGCTTGTCAGAAACTTCCTGCTAATCAAATGGGAGAGCATCGTGGGGCATTTCTTTAAGAAATACTGTATTATATATAACTCTCGATGGCACAAAAGATGATACTGTCTAGAAAAGTGTGGACAAAAAGTTATTTAGAGAGGCGACAGTATATTTTGCTTGTATTTTCCTTTTTGTGTATGTATAAGAGTGATTATGATTTAAAAAACTGTGTCTAAATTACTAAAATAAAAATCTTTAAATATAAATAAACATTCTAAGATATAAGAAAAAAATGTTGGTAGCTAAATTTAAAAGTTTGGCATTAAATTGTGGAAAAAATTTGTTCTTGGAGATGTTAACTATCAGATTACTCCCGAGTAATCTACTCATTTGTGATACCACATAGATGCCCATTATTAACTAAGGTCAGTGGAGAAGCAAAATATTTTTTTGGCAAGCCCAAGTTACAAAGATTTTCTATCTCTAATAGTAACTAAGTTAAAAACTTATTGTTTCTTTATCTCCTGAACTTGAAGATTTGGCCAATGATTATGAAACAGTCTTATTGAAGCAATCCCTCAAACTGAAGCCTTGTGCACTGCTTGAAGATACTTTCTGGATATTTTCAGAAGTAAACTTAAATTGTTATTCTCATTTATAATCGATTGCTAATACTTTTGCAATCACTTTCTGCTTTTCTCAATTGCTTGAGATTTTTTTTCTTTTGACCTATAAATGTAGGAATGGAGCTTTATCACTGGGTTTCAAGATAACTAATTTGCCTGTGCCTATTCACCTATACCTGTTTTCTTTGCAGGCACACAAATGTTAAAATCATCACTGTAATTGAGTGATAGAGGACTCTTTACTGCCCGATTTATGAAAGAAATAGTGAACGCTCAAGGCACTTCAGTTGATTACTTTGCAGCAGGTTCTAGCAAACTATTTAAGCAATCATTGTTTTTGCTAAGTTCTACTATCTAAGTATTACCATCTACAACATATGCACTTTGGGCTTTTTGTTGTCATTGTTGGAACAGCCTTTTTAACTTGTACTAGCTGTGGTTTCATCTTATGTGAACATTCTTTATATTATAAGGTACTTATAAAGTCAATTGGCTGACGACAGTGGTCCTCTGTCTTTCTGGGTCAGCCTGTGATTCTGTGACATGCTAGGCTGTAATTTCTTTCTGAACACTCTGTTGAAGGGTGTGAATAAAATGTCTTATTCTTGTGACTCCTAATTTGATTCACCTTGATTGTTCCATTGTCAATGACAATTGTATGACATCTTTCCAGTCTGTAACTATTTCTTTAATTAGATTTACAATATTGTCAGTTGTGTGAGACACAAAAATCTCCTGGCAGAAAAATACAGCAATAGCATAGCTTAATTTATCTTTAATCTACCATTTTGTCAAAAGTTAAACAAGGCTTGAGTTTGTTTTTGCAAACTGTCTATAGCAGTGTGGACAGTTATTATGAAAGGCATGACTCCTTTATCATGTAATTGGATTTTTGTTTGACAAATATGTCAGATTTTCTTGAACATTAGACATATTAAATAACAAACATATATAATAGTCTTCCTAAATGTAATTTAGAATACTATAATGTGTGTTGATTTGTTTCACTGTTTCTATATTAAATTCTAATCTTTCCTAGGATTAAAAAGGCATTTTCACTATGATGAGGAATGGTTTTTCTATGTTAAGCAAGCTGAGGTTTCATATTTGGGTCAAAGATGCAAGGCAAGATTATATTAATAGAATCTGGGGCTGTAAATATCTAGGATGATTCTGCAAGTGCCACAGATTATCGTGAACACGCTACAGGACATCATTTTACCATCTTGGGAGATTTGCAAAGATTGAATGAAAATATATGAGGCCAAGTTGCAGTTACTTTTTAGGCAGACCAGGACATAAGACCTCTGTACTACCACGTGTAAGCTGATGCTACTAGAGGTGCTGATGGCCTGCTGAGCCTGCTGTATGGATCCTATGTCAACAGAGACCCAAGTCCATATCCTTAGATGAGATAGATTTCACATCTTTTATCACTATATTCAACTTATCTTTCTCTCTAGTTCTTCTGTAACCATATTCAAAATTTATCACCTGATTTACATAGATAGAATTCTAAAAACTCCCACTCAGACTGTTTTCAATTAATTTATTTCTTTAATGCATATCTGAATTCCACTTTTTCATCTTCTTGATCATTTCTGGTCACAATTCTAAATACATTTTAAGGTCTTTATAGTTACCTCTGGCAAAAACTCTAGTGCCATTCCATTGAATTATGAATTCTTCTTGTACTTTGGCTCTGTGGCTACAACATTAAAGACAGAAACCTTAAAAATCAAGAAAGTATAATTTCTAGACAAGAGGATGTTGTAAATAATAATATATTCACTTCTTTTGCAAGGGCAAAGTCTGTCTTAAAGGGGCACACAGATTCTTACTGTACTTTACATAAGAACAATACTCTTTTTAGTTTATCTGTTTCCCTCAATAAAGAAAGGATATTGATGCCAGGTAGGTAGCTCTATGTCAATTCACCAAAAGGCAATTCCCTGAAAACCAATTTGCCAAGTGGTTAATTCACATAAATGCTGATTGACTTGCCTTTTAAAAACTATTTATAAGTTAATAGTGATTTGTAACAACTTTTGAAACAGCTTCATCCTCTGTGAAGATTTTATGATTGATTTTTATTTTGTAGTCATAGCAGCATACTGAGGAATGTTCAAATTGTCCCTGGCCGGGTCCCTGCTGCTATAGCTGAAGGGAGCTAGGGAATAGAGGGGAAAGACTAGAAAGAGAGCCAGTACATGGTTCTCTAGACTGGGCTGTCAATCCCAGAGATGGGGTGACTGAGGGAGAGACCACAGGGCAGGGAAAGGAGAGGACAGAGGGACTATTGTTGAACATACCCTTGAATATGTTCTTTTTCTCATTTTTTGGCTTTATTGAGTATAACTGACATATAATAAGCTGCATACATTTAAAGTGTTCAATTTGAAACATTTTGGCCAGGTATACAGCTGTGAAGCTATCACTACAATCAAGATCATGAGCATATCCATCACTCCCAAAAAGTCCCCAACTTAGCAATGATTTGACTTACAATTTTTTGACTTTACAATGGTACAAGAGCAATACTCATTCAGTAGAAACTGTACTTCGAGTACCTATATGACCGTTCTGTTTTTCACTTTAAGTATAGTATTCAATAAATTACATGAGACAGTCAACACTTTATTATAAAATAGGCTTTGTGTTAGATGATTTTGCCCAACTCTTGGCTAATATAACTGTTCTGAGCACTTTTAAGGTAGGCTAGGCTACATTATAATGTTCAATAGGTTAGGTGTATTAAAAACATTTTTGACTTAAGATATTTTCAATTTACAATAGGTACACTGGGATGAAAGCTCATTGTAAGTCAAGAAGCATCTATATATGAAATCACTGGAAGTTGTCCCACAGATAACTTATAAGATAACTGATATTCTTTTTGATTTTTCTATCTTTTTTCTCTCTGTGGTTCATTCTGGACAGTTAATATTGCTGTCTCCTCAAGTTCACTGTCTTTTTTTCTTTCTGAAGTGTCTAATCTGCTCTTAATCCCATCCAGTGTATTTTTCATTTCAGACATTGTATTTTTCATCTCTAGAAGTTTGATTTGGGTGTTTAAAAATATATATATCTTCCATGTCACTACTTAACTTTTCAAACATATGGAAAACATTTATAATAACTGGTTTAAAGTTCTCTGCTAATGTTAACATCAGTATAACTTCTAGGTTGGTTTTGTATTTTTCAGCTTCTTTACATATCTAGTAATTTTTTTTTTAAGGAAGAGTCTCACTCTATTGCTTGGGCTAGAGTGCAGTGGTGTCTTTATAGCTCATTGTAGCCTCAAACTCCTGGGCTCAAGCAATCCTCCTGCCCCAGCCTCCTGAGTAGCTGGGTCTACAGGTGCACACCACCACATTTGGCTAATTTTTCTATTTTTTTTTTTTTTTTAGAGACAGGGTCTGGCTACATTGCCCAGGCTGGTCTCAAACACCTGGGCTCAAGCAATCCTCCTGCCTAATACCTAGTAACTTTTAGTCAGATGCAAGACTATGTGAATATTACCTTATTGGGTAGTGAATTCTTTTATATCTCCATAAATATTCTTGAACTTTCCACTTGGACACAGTTATTTGGAAACAGTTTGATCCCCCACCCCTCCCCACCAAGGGCTTACTTTTAATCTTGTTTGTGCAGAACAACACAGTCTTTTGAGGCATACCTTTATGGGTTCCCTGCTCAATGCTTGTGAGTTATGACATTTTTCTGCTCTGGCTACTAGGAACTTGTGCCATTCCCTGCCATCTGTGACTTACAAAGATTGCTCCTTCTGCTCCTTTTGGGTGGTTTCCTGACCCCGGATAGTTTCCTCACACATGTGCTGATCAGTACTCAGCTGAATACTTGGGGGGAGCCCTCTACAGCTCTCAGAACTCCCTCTCTGTGCAGCTATCTCTTCTCTGCCCTTTGAACTCTAGCTGCTTTGACCTCCCTGGACTCCCAGTTCTGTCTTCTCAATTCAGGAGACCGTTAGCCTCAAATTGGGTTTCTTGTCTCTATACTATGACCTGGAAACTCTCCCAGGACATAAGCTGGGGCAATTGGGACTTAACTTATTTGCTTCCAATCTCTTAAGAGATCACTGTCCTATGTTGCCTGAAGTCCGATGTTTGCTCCCTCTGGGCTAGAAGTGGGACTGGACCGGGGTAGACTATATTACCAGCAGCAACCATGGGGTAAAGAATGCTATAAGTAGAAGTACCTAAGATAATGCCAAACTTTTTCTGGAAGGTTGTGACAATGGTGGTAGCGTTAAGAGAAATTAGAAGTCAAGAGAAGCAGGTTCAGATGATGACCTAAATGATTAGCTTCTTTTCAGAAAGACTGAGTCAGAGAAGCATTCTGGTAAATCCAGTCTAGTCACAGAGGTCAGAGCTAGAGTTTGACTTGGGGCACCAAGATCAAGAGTGTCCGGAAAGTTAAATAGGGTGAGCCAGATGTTAAATCTCGTGGGAGGAAATCATATATTTAGGGGGCACCAAATTTATGGAAGGTGTTTCATAGTTTATGACCTATGTAAAAATGAGAATCCTGCACACAAAAGATAGTGTAGTGTACTGCAATGAAAAAGGGATGGGGTTTTGGAGCCAGATAGATGAGAGTGCTTACATCAGCTGGGGCACCATCAGCAGTCCAGGCTTTTTCCCTGCTTTGGTCTCACTTGCCTACTGTGTCACTGTAGGCAAGTTTCTTAACCTCTGATGTTTAGTCTCTTCATATTAAAATGAGAGCTATAATAGCTAATCATAAAGTTATTGTGAATATTAATAGAGATGACAATATAACTATTATATTGAACAAGGATTCCTTGTAAGATATAAAATCATAAGGCAGCCTTTTTTCCCTTGCTTCATCCTGTCCCTTTAATTTTGGTCAATGTGGCTTTTCCCTTGCCCCTCTGTGAAAACTTGAAAAATCCCATGTGTTAGTGTACTATTGTTGCTGTAACAACTTACTACAGACTTGGTGGCTTAAAACAACACCTATTTATTGTCTTAGAGTTCTGGAGGTCAGAAATCCTAAAATGGGTCAGCACGGCTGGTTGCTTCTGGAGGCTTTCAGGGAAAATCTGTTTCCTTGTCTTTTCTAGCTTCTAGAGTCTGCCTAAATTCCTTGGCTCATGGTCCCACCCTCCATCTTCAAAGCCAGCAGCATAATATCTTTAAATCTCTGTCCCTCTGTTTCTGTCATCACATTGCCTTCTATGTTTATGACCTTCCTACATACCTTTATAAGGACCCTTGTTATTACATTGGGCAAACCTGGATAATCCAGGATAATCTCCCCATTTCAAGGTTCTTAACTTAATCACATCTACAAAGTCCATTTTGCCATTCAAGTAACATATTGACAGTTACCAAGAATTAGGATGTAGATGTCTTTGGGGTGCCATTATTCAGCCTACCATATCCCATTATTTGTCTGGTCACTCTTAGGTAATACATGTGCTATACCCTTTAAAGTCACAAATACAGTTTCAATTCAGGAATCAAAAGTTAGAGCTAATTTTATTTAAACTCTATACTTCAACCCTTCTGCCTTTAGGGCCTCTTTGAGCAGGAAGTATGTAGTCAGTCCCAGAAGGGAGGTACAATTGGCTACAATCCTCTTTTCTCATGTAGCTAGCCTTCTTCTCCTCCAACCAGTGCTTCTGATTTCCTCAGTATGAGAGCAGGGGGGAGAAAGGCAGAACTAAGAGGAGTAGGAAAGCTGAGTGGTCCAGACTCAGCAGTCTGTGGACCTGGCAGATATTTAAATGATTCTTCCTTACCTGGACACTTTTGGGAATTCTTTGATGACCTCATACTCAGCCATCACTAGGGTTCTCTCATCAGTTTGTCTGGATTACTATTTTACTTCTTGCATAACATCTGGGCATCCAGTAATCTACCTCCAGCTTCCCTGTTGCTGAGGTCTGAGTTTTCCCCCCAAGCAGTCCTCTCCAATCATCTGGTTCACAGAAAAGGTGCAAATCCTTTGCCCTGACTTTAGGATGTAGTTAATTCCAATACCAAAGCCCTCTATTCTGTTTTAGCCAGCCTCTGTTCATTTATATTCCTTAGATGTGGCTGAAACACCAAACCATTATGTCCCCCAAAGTTAAAAGGACTTCTTTTAAGTTCTCATATTGGTCTCTTCAAAACCCGTCTCTCTGGATTTGGACTTAGGAGGTAGTACCATCACCCCTCTCTCCCTTGGAGGGGCAGCGTAAAAGACACATAGCAAAGCTCTCTCCAAAGAAGTTCGCTTCAAATATATCCCTCTTGACCTTTTATATCCTTGATGCAGGTGAGTGATAGAGTCCTGTAAGAGATTTTGGACATTTTCTTTGCAAATTGTGCAAATTGCAATCAGTTGTTTCTTGGTGCCTGTCATGGTTAATTTTTTTGCATCAACTTGACTTGGACATAGGGTGCCCAGATTAAACACTACTCCTGGGTGTGTCTGTGAAGGTGCTTCTGGATGAGTTTAGCATTTGAACTGGCAGACTGAGTAAAGCAGATAGCCCTTTCCAATGTGGGTGGGCGTCACTTAATCCTTGGAGGGCCTGAATAAAACAAAAAGGCAGAAGAAAGGGGAATTTGGTCTCTGCCTGACAGCTGAGCTAGGACATCAGTATTCTCCTGCTCTTGACTGGGATTTACACCACTGACCCTCTATTTCTTAGTGCTACCCCACCGGCTTTCCTGGGTCTCCAGCTTACAGAGAGTAGATTGTGGGTCTTCTCAGCTTCCATAATCATGTGAGCTGATTCCTTACACTAAATCGTGTGTGTGTGTGTGTGTGGGTGGGTGTGTGTGTATCACATAAGTTCTGTTTCTCTGGAGAACTCTGACTAACATAGTGTTTCAGCATCAACTTCCACTTTAACATTCTGTTATATTTGCAAACAGCTACTATACTGTTTGGCATAAGGGAAGCACGTAATAAATGCTCATTTCCTTCTTTCAATGGAATCTAGTACAAAAACATAATTACAGATAAATAATTAAATTAGTCAAGTGTTTTGAGATTTTCCAAATGGAAAGCCCAGAGAAGGTATAAAGCACCATTCTTAGAGAAATTTTTATCTTTTCTTTTCATTTTGGGCAGCTGGCAGTCCTCTTATACAAAGCACTGACACATTCTGATGTGCCTTTCTTTGGGACCATTTTGGTGACAGTAAAACACAATTTGACGCTATTCAGAGCTATAAAATTTCATTTTTGTCCAGGCAATCTGCACAAAACTGATGATCTTGGCTTCTCTGTGCCTTATGATATTTTAGAAGCATAGCAGGTAAACTGAATTTGGAGAATGTATCACTGATCCTACTAACCTGGAAACTTAACCTATCACTGCATTTATGGTATGCCATGATTTAATTGACCCCAGACGTGTAAATTACATCATTTGACAACCACTCTGTGGTGGGTAAGGTATGGTTGGATGGCTGATCTAAGTTTACTGGTGAGATGGCTGACATGTGGTTTAAGGTCTGGTTATTTCACTCACCTGATGCCAGAATTGGATGTATCAGCCAGGACTCTGTTAGATCTTTGTGAAAGATCAATCCCTTAGTTTGCTTGGCATTCAAGACCAACTGGACCCTATGGACCTCTGTTTCTATCAAAGCTGCCAACACCTGCATAAAAGCAGTTCTTGCCACCACACCAAATAGGAAGTGTAAAAGAAAAGACTGAATAGTCAACCAACCAGACTTTCCCTACATGGGGATTATTTCCCTACGCAAGTTGATGGGGTTTCTTCTACAGAACCCTGACAGTTGTTTAACCAATATTTTAGCAAAACTTTATCTGTGGAATCATAATTTACATGTGCATATAATTTGGAAAACTTATCAAAGGGTAGGTTGCTTCTTAGTACTATACTAAACCTGTGAGATGGAAGAATGAGCAACAAAACCTGGAAAGAATTGGGAGGATGGAATATGGGTGAAGAGTTAGAGATTCAGGGGACAAGTGTGTTAGGAGGCACTAGCAAAATCTGTTCACTCACAACTATGGCCATTGTTTGTGTGTTAGAGTTGCAGAGGAAGAACAGCACTCAGTCTCTTTTGTCAAGCCATTGGTAGGCAATCTCTCCTCACCCCATTCCCTCTCTATCGTCCCCTCCTCCAAAACTATGAGTCTGCATGCCACCTAAGAGGCAGATCTTTCCACAATGTGCCCCCAAAAGAACCTTGAACTAGTGCTCACTATGTGCTGTTACTTGTCTAGGCTTTAGGAATGCAGCAGTAAACAAAATAGAGAAGAATCCGTATCCTTGTGGAGGTTGCCATTCAGATAGAAAGATAAAATAAATTAGGTTTTATAGTGTGTTAGAAGGTGGTAAGTACTATAGAGAAAAATAAAGCAGAAAAGAGGCGTGGGTGGAGGGTGGGAAGTTGATGGTTTTAAGAGTGCTTAGGGAAGGCCACATTGAAAAGGTGACACATTGAGCAGACTCAAAGGAGGTGAGGTGAAAAGATAAGAGTGTGTATGCAGGAAGAACACTCCAACCTCCTTAATATCATCCAGTGATGTGTCCTCCTTCTTGTATAACTTTAGCGATTGACTTCATTTTCCTCTCCATCTTATCTTCTATCATCATTCCTATGAATTCAATATCCATGTTGAAGACCCAATATGCCCTTGGATTAAATGGTTAGATGTAGAATAACAGGATTAAGAAGTATATACATCTTTAAGGCCTTTGAAATATATTTCCCAATTACCCTCCAAGATGGTTGATACCAAGATATGTGTCCTCTAGCAGGGTATAAGAGTGTCTAGTTTCTCAGGTTCTTACTGATACTGGCAAGTTCTGTTGGCTCCTGATGTTGGAAGCTCCCATGCACTCTTTGTGCTTTGTTCCTGCTGTTGTGATAGCTCAGGAGCTAACATTGGCTATTGCTTTCCATACCCATTCCTTTGTTTTTTATTCATGTATTAAGCTTTGGCATCCTGTTCAGATTTTATTTTTGTTTTGGATCACTAGTCCACCCCAGTCTCATTCAATGACCCTTATGTCAACCCTGCTTACTTATCATGACTGATTTGCACCTCATGACCAAGATAAAGTAGTATTAAGATTCTGGAAAGATTATCATACAACATGAAGCCCTGGAGTACAAGGCAGAGACCCACTTCCCAGTCATGGTTTATATCCTGGATTAACTGTAGAGATGAGTGAATGCTTAGGAAGGATCCAGAACTCGTTAAATTTCCCTAAGTTCAAAATTGGTCCCAGCTTAGAGAATGATTGAACCTATTAGAAATGGAAGGAAGGAGCAATTGACTCTATCTGTGAAGACATAGGGCAAGAATTAGGAAACGCAGGTATTCTAGGTTTCTTTTCTTGCCCTCCTCCTCTTCTGTCTCTAAAATCCCACCTTCATTGACCTTTACTACTCCCATGATTTCAAAAAGCAGTATATACAAATGATCCTGAAATCTGTATCTCTATCCCTGACCTGTACTCCAGCCCGATGGATTTTCTCATCAGGAAATACACACAAACACACACACACACACACACACACACCCCTAGAAGCTTTTAATTTCAGCATGCATATAAAAGTGAAATTTTCTGTTTGTCTCCCTTGCTTTTGTCCACAGTGGGAAAAAAAAAAAGGAAGGGCATACAGAGATGAGCCAACATAGCCCCTTCCCTTCAGAAGTTCACATGTTGGTGGGAAAAATAGACAAGTAGAGAAAGACTCCAGCACAGAGCGGCATACATTCTGATGGGGCAGGGCCAGGGGACCACTTTGGAGAGGTGCTTGTGAGGAACTCTATGACAGCAAGTTGGGAAAGGTTTCACAGAGATGATGACATGAGTTAGGCCTCTTCCTGAAGGGATTTGGGAATTTGCTGCCCACTAGAAGAATGAACAACTAGCCATATCTAATATAAAGGATTAATCTTTAGGCAAAAGTGGAAGTTGGAAAGGTAAATCATTTTGGGTCCTTTCTAGGATTGGCACAAAGTGGAAGTGAAAGCCACAAGTCAGGGGACAGCCAGTCCTTTTCTCTAATAATGATGCCATCAACAACAGTGACAGCAATCACAATAATCATGATGACTAACATCTACATAGCACTTACTATGTGCCAGGAGCTGTTTTAAGTGTTTTCATAGGTAAACAAACTCTCATAGGTAAAATATGTGGTGATGGCATGGGGCCCAGATGAGGGTTCCTGCATTCAGGCAGGGCTTGTCTGATTTGAACCTCCCACCAGTGTCAAAAGAGGAAGCACCCAGCCTTTCTTATTTGCTGGCCCAGATGGGGGAAACTAAGGGAGAGGTAGGGGTGAGGCTTAAAAGCTGCCCGTAGCCAATCATAAAAAAATGGATTTACACTCTTTACTACTATTCACCCCCAATGTTTGACTGATGACTGGAATATGCCATTTTTTCATTTAATTGAATTTGAACTTGTCTAAGTAAGCTATTATGAAACTCTATGAGGCCTGCGGCCTAAGGCCAGTAAGGGAGGTGAAAGTTCCATTAAATGCCTTATTCAGGAGCCCAGCGTTACATATTCTATGGTGAAATGAGTGCCTTGGTCACTATCAATAATGTCTAGAATTCTGAAGGGGATGAGGAATGTCTCAATGAGACTTTGTTTTGGGACCAGCAATTGCCACTCTAATGAGGCTCTTTCTTGAGAATACCTAGCAATTTTCCTCAGAACTGTTCTTCTATTAAAAACACTTTGGGCAAGATTACGGTAATAAGTGTTCAAGGCAATCTTAAAAATGTTCTTTGCAGGGTATTTGGCACATACTAGGCATGTAATAATTATGTAGGAGAAGAATCCTGAGATTTAATGACTATAATTCTAAAAGTTAATGTTTCCTGGGAGACATTTCTTTAGGATACAGGAAAGCTTTACCAGTAATTTTTGATACTAAGTACACCTAACTAATTTGAACAAATTGGTAAATGTGACCTTGAGACTTCTATCTGCCTAAGGTCCCTCTCTCCCTCCCTCACACCCAAAAAATCATACTCTGGCCAACAATGGGCTTACTCTGTTCTTACAGTCTAGACTTCTTTCCCTGTTGCTGTGGGTGCTGGAAACAAAGTTTCAGACTGAAGTCAGAGAAGTGAAGCAGAATCATTTTTATTTTATTTTACATATGGCTTTTAAATATCACTCAATTGTGGGCTTCAAGAAAAGAACCATGCCTTACACCATTACACCCCCAGTTCCTGCCACTTTGCCCTGCATTCAGAAGGTACCTGAGAATGTTAGATTACCACCACTGGAACCCACTCTTGGGAGGCCAGCCTGTCAATCACGCCTCCCTGGCAGATGGACCGGCCTCTTGCCCTTGAGACCGTGGCCTTGGGCCAGGAAGGTTCTACTGTGCTGCTGTCAAGTTTTCCACTGTGTCCTCAGCTCAGCCCCAAATGGCTAGTGTTGCTGTCCTCACACTATTTTTAGTCATAGATCAGTTATCCCTGACACGTAGTGTTGGGGATTAACAAAATGCACCCATATGCATCTCTGAAGGCTGAGCATATGTTTCCCCAGCCCAAAGTAGTCTTGGGCAGTTCTGGGTAGGATTAGCAGACTTAATTTTTTTATTGTCTCCCTCTACTCCTCCTCACAGGAGAGTTCTGGGCCAGAACCACTCCTAATTTGTTTTAAGGAATTTGGCAGGAGGCTCTTCCAAACCATACACCAGACCTTGTGTTTTGCTCTATTTAGTACCTTCTGGCCCATGGCAGGGGGTGGGCTGGGTTAGGCTTTCCTTCTCTTGATGGAAAGGGGCCTATTGAACTCCATGCTGCTTTTATGAGAACACGGAGTAACAGGTCATGCCATGGGGATGTCCCCACCAATCTCTCATGTGTTGAAGGTTCCACATGCCTAAGGAAGGGAATTTCATAATGCCCAATGCCAGCTGGGAAGGCTCTACACGACAGGGTGAACACCATCGTAATCACATCATGTTCTGAAACTTCAGCCCTGATTGCTGTGATCTTTATCCTCTTGTGACCTGAGATGAATGCAAGGAATGGTCTTTAAAGGACTCCGTTGTTTTCAAACTCTAGCACAGTGCTTGACTTGGACTCCCCCAGTGACAGCAAATCACACCAACTGACTTGCACTAGCTGTACTTATTTAATTATGCTAGTTATTTGGATCTCTTCACTTCATGAGATGACTCCGGTTCTTCTTATAACAGGGAGGTAAAATCAAGGTACTTGACTTTCTCTGAGCTTTTGTCAAATCAGGTGTCTTCCTTGAGCCATTCTCTCCTGCTCGGTGCTTACGCATCTGCATTTATCCCACGGCCTTTATGTTCTCTGCGGACACTGTGTGGTGACCTTGGAAACACTGGGTTGGGGACAGGAGCTCAAAACTGCTGCCTCAGATCTCCCTCTGTGTGGTTTTAGGCGAGTTCATGCTAATGTTATTTTACGGTCCTTACTCAAAGGGTTCGAATCTCTTGGGAGATCTTAAAAACTGACTTGCCATATTCCTGCCTGTGCAATACCTTATTTGCTATGGTTTTTGGTTTTCTAGGGTGCTCAGCAGAGAGGCAATTTCAGTCAGTAATATTAGACCTACTCATTTTTCTTTTACCATCCTTTCTACCTTCCCACTCCTGCCTCCTTCTTCAACTGTCCTCTCTGTCATGATTTCATGGCTTCGGGTAAATCATCCTCATCAACATGTAAACAACAGCTACAACTATCAAACAAAATGAAACAAAACAAAACAAAAAAAAATCATCAAAACCCTTTTTTGTTGTTAATCAGGCCTGCCTCCCCTCCATGAAAATTCTCAAAGTATCAGCTTTTCCTATGTAGGAATTTATCTGTAGATGAAAGCTTGCTCCATAATTGGACAACTTCTGGCTGGGGATGAAGTGGGTACCAGAACTACTCCTTCAATATTAAGTAGGAGAAAGGGATCTTTAGCCCCCTGAGGAAGCCAGGGTAGGTCTGGACTCAGTCTCAGCTTGGCCTCATGCTGCCCTCATCCACTAGGTCCCCAGTATGTGGCTTCCTGATCTTCTCTCTCATTGGCTGTGGCCATGGAAATACTTGATGTATTTCCTCAGCTTCCCACTAGCTGCTACCAAATCTCCCTGATCACACCTGCTTCTCAGCTATGACCCCTCCCATGTCTTCTCAGCTTGCAGAGCCTTGGATGTACTTCCACCTTGGCTCCTGCCTCTCCTTTTCCTTCTGATCTCTGTATCTGCTTGGTTTCCTATCTGTATGTCCCTGGATTAATATATCCTTGGTCTCCCACATCTTCAGACCCACCAGTATATTTGGTTTTTGTGTCCTATTGAATCCCCAGTTATATCATACCAAGATATCTGTGGGGTTTCTTTAAAAACTTGAGGTGAACCTCTTTATCTCAAGGTGCTTTTGACCTAGGTAGAGAGGTCAGATAATCCTAAATGAAGATTGCATAGGACAAATAAGTACAAAACTTTGGTTTTTTGCCTTTACTGACAGCTTTAAAAAGCAAGAGCTTGGTGAGAACTAAAGCAGTAGAAACAGATGCAAGGAGTTGCATGGAGAGAAAGTAGAAAGAAAGGTGTTTGAGGAAGAGAAGAATAGCATAAACCAAGACACAGAGATGTAGGAATGGGGATGTTATGCTCAAGATGTATAAAGGACTGACTTAATTAGAATTGGGGGTGAGAACTGGAGTCACTGGTGAGAGGTCAGTGCTTTCACCTGGAGATAAAAGACAATTCCTTGGCTTTCCTCATCAGACTCCCAAAGCAGAAAGAAATGCTGCACAACACAGTCTTCTTCCTATCCTTAAATTTGCTTTCTTTGATCATACATCAGGGGACACATTCTTTTAGGGAGTTGTCTGTGAAAGTTAGGAGCAAGTAAGACCCAAAGCCTTGGGCAGAGGTAGGTTCCTCAAAGACTGAACGGAGGCCCTCATGTACTCTCCTCCTTTACCCTTCCCAGGTGAATTAACACCTTCTTAAATATGTTAGGGAAAATTAAAAAAGACAAGGGGGATGGAAACCTAGATATTCAATAATAGAGAAACATTGAGTAGATTTTGATCCTTCATGTGATGAAATATGCTGCCATAAAAATAAGATTTACCCAAAATTTTAAAAGATGCAGGATGTTTACTATGTTAAATGAAAAAAGGCAGGATTCAAATGTGTATACATACTTTGATTTCAACTCTGTAAATATTTATATAGATAAGATATGCAGTAGGATAGATTAAAAGCAACTGGGCCTGACAGATTTCTCCTGGGGGGTGTAAGAAATAGGGAGAGAAGATCTTAGAAATAGGATGTGCCTGTCTGAGGACTCTAGAGATCTCAGCTGAGAGAAGGACAAGGCAAGAGACCAACTGTCTCCATGGCTCAGGACTCATGTTGGCCCTGGGGTCCAGGGTTCAAAGGAGACTGTGTTGCTGCATCCTTGCCTAAGGTATGATGGTAAAAGCCACCAGTTTTTAATACACAGGCAGACAAAATGGAGCTAACTGAAGTATTTGGTTAGAGCTGGGAACCCCCTGGGAATGTTTGAATTACCACTTACAAAGGAGCAGCCAGGGCTGCTTTGCTTTCTGAAGTGTCACTGTGCAGAGAAGTTTCTGCCAACACTCTCAGCCAGCTACACGTGGGACCAGAGCAGGCCCTCAGGTTCTGGATAGTCGGCAAGTTCCATAAATCAGTGCTAAGTCATGTAGTCAGATGTCTCCATGGTGTTTGCACGTTACCATCCCAGGAATCCAGAGCTTTCATTTACCCCATGTCCCAGCCCGGGATTTCCCTGTAGGCTATAATGGGTTTGGTCTGCCAGGGAACTCAGTGTCCCCTCTGCTCCTGCCCTGTGAGTGTCAGAGACATCATCATCATCACTATCATTGCCTTTTATTGACTGCCTACTGTGTGTGAGGTGCTTTACAGATATTATTTTTAATCTTCTCAACAATCCTATCAGATGGACATTATTACTCCAATTTTACAGATGATGGAATTGAGACACAGTGTGGTCACATAACTTGCCCAGAGGCATAAAATTAATAAGTTTGTAACTATATGTCTGTCTTTATTTTTCTTGTAATGCCTGTCAGCTTCTAATTTGCCACTTTGTGTGTATATGTGTGTGTGTGTGTGTGTGTGTGTGCATGGGGGGGAGAGATCTTTTATTATACTATCTTTTTTGAACAATGATTTACTTTTGAACTTGATTGTTTCTTAATTGCACATATTTCCTGACACTGGCTTATTTCTCAAATGTTTCTCTCCAACAACATCCAAAAAAACATATACCTTAGCTCTTAATTGTCTTGTCAAAAGTAAGTCCTAGCCATAAGTGGAAACTGGGCTAAAAAATAATTATAGTTTTCAAGACTAAAATTTGACTAGAAATCAGAATGAGACTTCTATTCTCAGAATGAAAGAAAAGCTCCTGTGTAAGTTAGGAGTGACCTGAGATTAATGCTAAAGGTACAACAAATAAACAAACAAACTTCATTAGTTCCCCACTTCATGTCCAGGGAGCACTCCCTGGACACTTTGATTCTGGTGCTTCTCTGACATGCAGGGCACCATCCTTTGGTGTTAGCATCCCAGGTCCAGAATGTGAAGAAGTTGATGACTTTGTTCTCATCTAGGCTGGATCACTGTGTATCTAGTGATGCTGCATCTTTCTCCCACCCCCTTCCTTTCGTCAATAAATATACATCTAAAGCCAGGCACTGTACTGGCGAGCAGCAGTAAATAATGAATATGACAAGCATGGTTCTGGCTGTCACTGAGTTTACAGTGTGATGGGGGAAACAGACAAACAAGGAATTAAGATGTAGTGTGCTAAGTGTGCTGATGCAGGAAAACAGAGGGTACTCAGGGGGACAGGTTTGGAAGGTCAGCAAAGGCTTCCTCAACAAAAATACATCTGTGCTGAGACCTGCAGGATGAGTTAGCATTAGCGAGGTGGGGGTGGGGTGTGTGAAAAGCAAGAGGGGATATCCTGTGAAAGGCCAGAGAGGGAGGTAAGCTACGCACAGTTTAGCTGTCCGTCTCATTCCCTCTGTCCCCCTTGTACATGCGTATGGCAGAGTCAGTACTGGGATTGGTTTTTACTGTTTAAATTAAGGACTACCAGAATTCAGGGTCTATCCAAATTCCTATGGTCTCTAAGAATTTCACAAAAACACTGAGACAAAGGGAAATTCTGCAGAAGAATCATACACCTCAGCTTGGAATTGCTACTTGGGAGGAATGAAACACCAGTTTTTTGGAAGGATCTCAGGGCCCATTGAGGGAGAGACTGTGTGCTCAAGTTTTGTTCTGTAACTCACTGGACTGCTCTTTTTCTGCAGTCCAGCCTAAGCATTCACAACATGTTGGTCTGGGTCTAATTCAGGGCTGTGACTATGACCTCTATCATAGAAGATGACAAGAAAAATAGCCACGGGTTGACCTTGATACTAAGAGCAGCGCTGACTCAGGCATGGAATCAGACTTAGCTCATGATAGCTGATTTTAGCCACTTAACATCATAAAGAAATCCCAGTTTAGGATTCATAGTCCTTGAAGATAGAACCCAAGTATTTAGACACACCAAATATTTGGGCCCTCCCTCATCTAATTCCAGGGGTAGTAACAGGATGAAGCTGTCCAACTTGAGGTTTTATCAAGATTTCAAACACATAGCCTGTTGTTAAGGTTCTTATATAAGAAACTTAGTATTAACATAAGGCTCAAGGTTAATTGGCAGGGCTTCAAAAACAACGTTATTAATGCTTTCCTAATTGTACCAGGTCACCATTTCATGAATTTCTTCTCCTTCCTTTTCCTCTTTTTCTCCTTTTCCTTTTTAATAATAATACATAAAAATTTATCACATATATTGAATGCTTAGTGTTTGCTACACGTTGTAACAAGAGCTAAGACACTATCATATAATTCGCAACACTACTCCATGGAGTAGATATTATTTCACTGATTTAAGAGATGGGGGAAACTGAGATTTAGAGAAGGATAATTAACATGTTCACTACAAGTGGACACACAAATAGTCACATAAATGGAAAGTGTCTGAACTCAAGTCTGTGGTATAAATAGCTATGGTTCAGCAATGAAAATACACTTTCTGATTGTTGTTTGCCAGTTGCCCCATGTACATTCGCCACTAGAAAATGTGGCCAGGCTTCCTACTTCTACATACCGATAGCACTAAGTACAACATGTAGCATATTGTGGGACATCAATAAATACTTGGCTGAGTGGCATCCAATAAACTGGGGAAAGCCTGGTCTAAATTTAGCCCTGCCATACAAATTGTAGGATTTTGCATCTCTGCAGCTTATCTTATAAGGACAGGTCTTCTGCCTGTCCAAGGCCTGAATATCCATAGCAGAGCTCTCCCCGTCATTGTGACAATAGAAAGCAAGGGAGAGGAAAGCCATAAATTAGACCAGGGGAGGGAGGCAGAGGAAAATAGATACAGACTGCTGACAAGATTAATATGCAGTTGACGGGGAGCGCTTTCACACCAGAGCGCCAACAAATAAACACAATTCAGAAAGCTCATCCCTGCCTTACCAGAGGAGGCAGATTCCTGAGCCAAAAAAAAAAAAAAAGGAGCGAATGAGCAAGAGAAAGAAAAAGAGAGGCCTGTGTATGCATGGGGCCTTGCTTGCCAGGAATTCCTCCAGCAGGGTCGGATAGCTGGGGGATGACATAAGCAGCAGAACCTGCTGAGTTATACTTTTTCTGACCCAAAACAGGAAGAGGGGAAGCAAGGATAGGCATTGCAGGGGAGGTGGGCTCTGAGGATTCTGAGTGAAAGCTGAGATCAGTGTCTTGCCTGGGCATGGGCATGGCCTGCCCTGTGCCGCCAGCTAAGGCAGGTGTCATCTTCTGAAAGGAGCCAGCAGACCTGCATGGCCCTTTGGGCTGGACTCATTCTGATGGGTTTTCCCATGTCCTGCTGGACTGAGTGAGGCCTCAGCGGGCTTCAGTTGAATACTTCACAGACAAGAACCGATTCTTCTATTGTTTTCATTAGTTTAAACCATATGATATTGCCATTTTATAGGTAACAGTGGTTGACTACTGGCCATTTCATATGGTTTAAGATAATCAAAAGGGCTGAGATAGTTTTCAAACCCAGGAATTGATTCCGAAATAGAAGCTTTTAACCACTATGCTGTACTGTTTCACCAGTGACTCCCCATTACCCTGAGCAAATATTCAGACTTCGAGCTTGGCCTGAAAGAATTTTCCTGGTCTGAACTTTGCTTAGCTGGCTAGCTTTTCCCTCCACAGCAATACTAAACTTCTTCTGGCTATTCAACCATTATTTTAGGTTACTGATCTTTGACATCCACTACTCTTTCCTCTTCCTGAAATACATCTACCTCTTTTATCCTGGATGTATCATTCCATTCTTCAGGCCTTAGCTGTCATAGCACTTATCAGATTGGAAGTTGCCTGAAGGGAGGAAATGCTGGTCTTTTGCCCTGTTGCTTAGCAACTAGTTGAATGCCTGGCACATAAAAGGACGGATGGATGAATACATTACATGAACCAACACCTCCCCCAACACACCCATTCTATGGCTAACTTGACACTCCAAATTAAGTAATTCTCTGTCTTACCATATAGATGTCTGGTTTGAAAAGAATCTCTTCAACTTTGGCTAGAGCCCTCCTACAAAGCTCAGTGATACATAGAATACAAAGCAATAGTACAAGTTCAAAATTCAAGAATATTCCAATATACTCTGAGGAACTAGCTCAGCTCTTGGTTTTCCATATAATAAAGTAGGTTTCTCATTTCTGCCTTCTTTTTCTTTTGTGGGGCCGGGCTTTCATTGCAAGAATTTTCCAGAAGTACCACTAGTAAAAACAAATAAATTCTTTTGGAGGCAGTTATCAGAGCTAGTTACAGATTCAAATGCTGGTTATAAATATTGGAACTGTCATTGCTGGTGACTGGAGAAGCTCAAATTAGTTTATTAGCTTTACTTAGTTGGATTTATATCACATCTTTCCCTTGAAGAGAAAGTTATGGAAGAAAATGGCTTCTTAGCAGTTAATCATTTCTAAGGATCAAATTTGCCCCCTCCTTTTTCTGCTAAAGCATGTTGACATAGGTCTATTCTGGGTAGACAGAAAATTTTGTAAACTACATGTGCTGTAGAAACATTCATTGGAACTGGGCAAAGGAGGTGTTAATGAGCTCTGTGAAAGTAGAAGCTCTTGATCAGATGCTGGGTATTATCTGTCAGGGATATTAGGATTGGTACTTCTGGACTAAAACATTTCTGAGGGCCCTTCCAACTCTGAGATTTTATGATTCTATAATCATAAATTCTAAATCTACTCATATTTATTATTGGCTTAGTGTATAATGTAGAATATAAATATATATGTACACATACACATTTAAAGAGAATCATACTTGTATGCTGTTTATAAACTATTTTAATCACAATCTATTATGAATGTATTTCCATGTCAATTTTTTTGTATAATTTTTTTTTCTAATGGATTTAGAGTACTGTATTCCAATGTATTCCATACTTTATTTAACCAATACCTTGATTTTTAACAAGAGGAATCCCCCCCTTATTTTTGATATTATAAAGAGCATCAATTGAATAACTCTACCTAAATTTTTGTGAATATCCTTCCATATTTTATTTAAATAAATTGCTGAAGTCCAAGAGTGATACATTTTTCAGGATTTTGATGACTATTGAGAGACTGCCTTTTTGAAAGATTGTATAATTTATATCCCACGAGTAGTTATGCCATGACTTTGAAAGTCCTTTCTGGCTCACAACTTTCTGGTGATATAAATCTGCCACCTGAAAAATTCTAAGAGATTGGGGTTGCCTATGCTAAACCCTCTCCAGGACATCTTCTGCTCCCACAGTGGAAGAGAATTAAATAAAGGCAGAAATATACCCATTAAATGCATGGACTTAGGAGTTAGGATTTGGTTCAAATTCTGACTCTACAGTCTTTTAGTTCAGAAATTCTGGACAAGTTACTTAACCTCTCTAAACTGGTTTCGTCATATGTAAAACTATTGAATCTACCTCCCAGGGTTTGCTTTTGTTGTTTGTTTGTGTTTTATTTATTGTATTTTGTGTGTGTTTGTGTGTGTGTGTGTGTGTGTGTGTGTGTGTGTGAGAGAGAGAAGATGATTTATAGAAAGGGTTTAACTTAGCAAAGAACACTGCCTTTTAAACATTAGCCAATATTTTTACTATACTATGTCTAGCAACGACTCTTTTTCCTAACTGTGAATGGAAACAAGAGGTGGAAGAAGAAGAAGAAAGAAAGGGAGGTGGAGAACTTGGGCTATTCCAGAAAGGAATTTTTAGGGTGGGGAAATGCATCTTTATCTTGTTGGGCATCCTGTACCCTTTGAGCTCTACCTTCCCCTTTAGAATTTGCAGCCGTTGGGGAAGGCCCTCCACCTGCCAGCATTGCTTGGGTTTCACTGGTCTTGTGAGCTTTCTACTTTTCACCTCTCCATGCTCAGAAGGCGGCTCTGCTGACCTTGAGGGTCCAGGACACAGTGTTGATCCCAGGAAAGACAGTAATAGTTTTGTTGACAGATAGTTTTCAACAGCTGTATGGTATCTGGGAGGCTGACAGAAGAGGTGGGAGGAGAATGACTCAGGGTTAACCCGTTTTTGGCCTCAACAGTATTCCCTTTGTTAGAAACCCTTGTATTGATGGAATCCTCTTGGCCTTTGAGAGCTGGCATTTTTTTTAAAGCAGATCGTCTTCATCATTTTCTTACAAAAGCAAAGTAACACTTAAGGTTAAAAAACACAGTATACAAAATTTAAAAGCATTTCAAAGCATAGTGTTTGGGAGAATATAGAGTAAGTGGACACTTTGACAATGAGATGACCCTGAAATGCCCTGGAAGTCTATCATCTTGCACTTAAATGGCACATTAGACCTGCTGAAGATGAGATGTGGGTCCTCAAATTTGGAATAGAGAACAAAATTTATTTTGTTAAAATTCATTCCAGTTTGCATAGTAGATACTATTCACATGTGGTTTTTATAGTTATTTTTCTATTTATTAATCATAATGTATGTGGCATCATAGCCAAGACCTCTTTAAAAAATTATTAAAGTGCTTTAAATGCATGACATTTTATGTGCTAATCCAGTGGGACCTGGTGTTGAGGGATAAGCCTAACAACCGCTTGCAAACTGACTCTGGTCTCAGAATTTGCCTTTTGGTTTTGTTATATTTTAAGAACAAATGTATCGGGAATCCCTGAGTCAGTGTAATAAACAAGACATATAATAAAGGGATTTGAGAGAAAAGTAGTTAATTATTGTATTTCATAGCAAAAGTTCATGGATGGAACTATGATTATATTCATTTTGTTTTTACATATATTCGTAAGAACTTACTGAAATGCAAAACTTAAGCATTCTAGGGAATATTAAGCACTAATCACCTGTTGGGATCCCTGTGCTGGAGATACCTCTATGCAGAGATGGAGCCCAATTCATTTAGAATTAGCTCTAGCACAAGGTGGGATGTGATGATTGTCAGATAAATAAAGAGCAATGGGAGGTCTTAGGGAATTGGGATGGCAAAGAGGGGAATATTATCATAGCGCAGGTTTTGCTGTTAGATTTGGATTTGATTCCATGTTCTCTCCCTTCATAGCAGGGTAATCTTACATACTGCATTTATCTCTCTGGGCTTTATTTCCCTTTATCTGAAAAATGGGCATACTTTACTTGTGAAACAGTATGTATAAAACTTTTAGTAGAGTGCATAGCATAGAGTAAATACTCAATAAATGGCAGCTAACAATGATAGATAAAATAAAAGGAAGAGGTGGTATCGAGGTACTTGGTGGGATGGTGTAAGATTCGGGCTGGACTAGATATGAGGAAAGAGCATTCCAGGTAGCAAGGGTGGCATTATCAACAATGTGGAATGGGATGAGAGAGTGCTGAGCATCTCCAAAAATTGAGACTTAGACTGCAGGGCTGGAATGGAGGGTACACAGTTTGTCCTTCAAGCAAAACTTAAGTGATAATACTCCAACTGATTTGGTCATTGTAAGATAGAAAGCTAGTCTGGGAAGAGCTGATGAAGACCTATATTGTCAGGTTAAGAAGGTGAGAGTTTATTGGGTTAACAATGGGGAGCCTATCTGTGCTTTAGGGGGTTACCCTAGTGGCATGGAGGCAGTATTGTGGGTGGAGGAAAGAAAGTAAAGAAGTAATTTCAAACATGCAGGCAAACAGTAACTCCAGGGCTCTTGCTATTACAGTAGAATAATAAGTATCATCTTTGGCTTGAAAGGGTCTTTTTTGAAAATAACAGTTAATAGGCTTTGTGCAATTGTTCTTTATTCTGATAGCATCAATCATTCCTCCAGGGTTAATATGATTTTCTCCTCCTTCTCTTCACACATCCTCCCACAGATAATTGCCTGTTTATATTCTTGCTTTATAACTTTGTTGTCCCGAGAATAATACCAAGAAGCAGACTGTAGGTCATTGGCTCCTGAGCCTGACTGTCCCTCAGTGTGGCTTGTTAGAAATACAGCAGACTGAAACTTCTGATTTGGTAGATCTGAAATGAATGAAGGAAATGGTTCTTTTTTGAAAGTTTCCCAGATGATTCTATTTTCAGCTGCATTTGAGAACCATTGTATTCTATTTTAGGTTGAGCAAGCCTGTGTCTTACTCATTTTTGAGTCTATAGAGCCTATCATTTGGCCCAAAATAGGTGTTCTTAAGTATTTAGTATACAGAACTAAAATACGATAACAAGAGCAGAGAGAAACACCAAACTTGAAGAAAACATTGGCTGCAAACCCAGGGCAATCTTTGAAAGGAATAATTTCTGAGTCTGTTCTGGCAGGGGGCAGGGCTAGAAGCCTAGCTTAAAGCTTCCTTTGATTGATTGCCCTGTAACTTGAGGCCTGACTTTGACCTGAGGGTCAGAGCATGGGTTTACCAACTTACAAATGATTAAAATACTGTTAAGGAGAATGCAAGCATTATCAGAGAACTCCATTTTTACAGTGGGAGGGTTAGGGCCTGATTTCCTAAGTTAGCATGCCCTTATTAATAATCAAAGAAATACAAGTGAAAACAATGATACTTTTAAGTTAGTAAAAAAATGTTTAAATGTTAA
Source organism: Daubentonia madagascariensis (assembly GCA_023783475.1). Lineage (NCBI taxonomy): Eukaryota > Metazoa > Chordata > Mammalia > Primates > Daubentoniidae > Daubentonia > Daubentonia madagascariensis. The sequence goes on along the minus strand of JAKFHU010000913.1, from coordinate 1,754,495 downwards.
GAACTTGGACTATTAAGACTGTAGCAAAACTACAATGACCCAACCATGTTGAAGAGCAATTTTGTATTTTATACCAAGATCCCTAAATATTTCATTTCATTTGACCCAGTAATTTCATGCCTATGAATATATCCTAAAAATTATCCAAAATATGAAAAAAGGCAACTTCACAAAGATATTAATTACCGAGTAACATAAATTCGAAGCAACTAAAAGTCCTACAGTAAAGGAATAGTCAAATGTATAAAAAATAGTCAAATGTAGATAGTCCTTAAAAAATGATAGCTGTGAGGTTTGGGTACCATCTTAGGGGTACCCTAAGATTTTTGTTATATAAACTCCTTTGGTATTTAAAAACAAAATTTTTGGTTTTTGTTATATAAATTCCTTTGGTATTTAAAAACAAAATGAAACAAAACAAAACAAAAAAACCAAATTAGCAGGAAATAATTCCACAGACAACCTTATTTTCCCTCCCCACTATTTTCTATAGTCTTATGTCAGGAGTGTTCTTTTTCTTTTTCTTTTTTTTTTTTTTTTCCTTTTGAAAATCTATTTCCTGCCTTACTTGAAAATGACTCATATCTGTACTACCCAGATTAATTTCTAGATCTTGGTGGGCTTTTCAAAGACATCTAGGAGAAAGAAGCTTATGGGGCAAGCGTGTAATGTTAAATAAGGTCATGCTTGCTGTTGTTGGTGATCTCTCCCACATGACAGGGTACTATTTTTAACTGAGACAATTGGTGAATGACTCAGGAGATCTTCCAAAGCCAAGTGGCAGCTTGGAGAAACAGAACTTGCTATTAACTGAGGAGAAAATAACTAATGCAGTAGGCTGAAACTGCCTGTTTTCTGCTTTCAGTATATCTGGCAACCAAATAATGCTACAATAAACCCAGTTTTAAAAGCCTCACTCTAGTACAGATACAGGTATGCTGCCAGTTAAATATTTCTCCCCTCCTTGTTCAGAAAATAACCTTGTGGGAGAATAATTTTGGAAAATGTTGAGCAATAAATACCACTTTTACATTTTCACAAGATAAATTTGTATAACAAAGACTATTTTCAAATGGGTTTCACAAAAGATTGTTTATTTTTGTGGAGGTCAAGGTGGGGGGTAGGAAAGCAAAGTTTATAGAATGAATGCTCCAAGGAACACACTTTGCTATATGCTGATCTAGTCTGATAACCTCATTTTACAAATGAGAAAAATGGGAGTTGTAAATCTTGGGAGATTTAATAAATTGCCCAAGCCCACCCAGCTGGTGAATTCAAGAACTGGGACTAGAACCCTATCTATTGCATTTTCTACAGCTCCAGATTGTGTCTAACCCTCACAGCTATAGAGTCTACAATTGATCTGTAAATTAATATTGTTACTGTTATTCTTGTATTTAATTTTCTAGTTAAAATCATTAGTTTTGTAGAGTTCTCAAATGACCTGTATGACACAAACATATTTGTTATTCTTTGAATGGGAAGTGCTTTATATAGACAGGTCATTTTATTATTATTAAGGTCCTATTTCTGGTAAATTATGAAACTAGGACTTGAGACAGAGTTTTTACTGCCACATGAAGCTGCCTTTCGGGACTGATTTTGAAAGGAGTGAATCCCTTTGTGGGAATTAAGAGAATTTCAGGCTAGGGTTGGCCAGTGAAGGAGACCTGTCTCTGTGAAGAGTAGGTGACTTGATCCTAAGGAGGAAGAAAGGAAAAGGCCCTGCCTCCTGCTGCAGTAATAGTAACCAAAATATGTTTAACTTTGAAAAGCACTCTACCTTGTATATCTGAAATGACTGTTTTAAATATCTAAGGCACCCCCAGTGAGCCGGGTGCAAGATCTCTTGTCTAGAAAACTATCCTTTTCCATACCCGTTAAATCTATATTGTGCCTCTTTTTCTTCAAAACGTCTATCAACGTGGAAGAGTGTGCAGGTCTAAGGGGTGTAGTTGAAAATAAGCAGCACATCAATTTCACATTGCTTTGCTTTGGTAAGAGACAGCCTCAAGGACAAGCTCAATGGCACAGTGTTTCAGCAGAGAGTTTGGGTTAGGGGTTTACAAAAGGTCACGTGTCTTTCTTTCAGAGAGAAAAAAATAGCTAAAAAGCAGGTCAATAACTCTAGTTGTAAGAAAAGTGGCTGCTTCCAGGCAGTGAGTAAGGGCTGGGGTGCATGGGGGCGGGGAGCGCTCTTAATTTAGGTCTAAAGTCATCATTATGTATTAAGTGCCTGTAGACTTTTGTCTAAATTTTAATAAGCTACCTATATGTTTGGCTGGGTTGATTGAATCCACCTGAATAATTTCCTGCCCATTTCAGCAGCATTAATCATATGTGCTGTTTCCTGACACTTTTACTAATGTGGTATAGGACACGAACAAAAGCTGTAGTTTCATTCCTTTTGCTGTGCCTCAAGTGCCCATGTGTACTCCTATGAATGATTGGCACTTGAAATAGAGAAGAGTGTATGTATTTCTATTTTAAATGGCCAGGATATGGAGGTGAACTCTGCTTTGAAGCATGTTGGGAAAAGGATTAATTGAGTAATCTAATTAAATGACAGTAATCAAAAGATGTCTCAGTTGTCCTCATGAAAATACAATGAGGTCACAGTGCTAGAGCATTTTAGAGATGATGAGGAAACAGATAAAGCTCAAAGAGAATAAATGAATTTTCTCAAGGTCACATAAATAATAATAATGGATTCAGAATTCAAATTTAGGTCTAAATTCTTTCTACTATGCCCAGCTTTGTAAAAGTAAATCTCTACTGATTATGCTTTTATCTTTCAGTGAAGGTTCTACAGTCACTTCAGAATTGACTGAATTCTGAATATATCTATAATAATCTATAATACAATGCTTGTTATATATTGTATTATTTTGTATTTATAGAACAAAACTGCCCATTACTGGTTTCATTAATAGAAATTTTCAGCATGGATAAAATTCTAGACTGCACACCCCAATATGAAGGTGTAATACTAACTCAGAATTTGATAGCCTTTAAAAGTCACTGTGAGACCTTTGCTTTCATTTGCAAGGTTAGGATAACAATATTCGATCCTATTTGTGACGTCCATAGTCAGGGATGTTATGAAAGTACTTTGAGTTCACATGAAAACAAAACAAACCTGTTGTGGTAAAAAGCATCCATGACTTTGTCAAGGGACCAGTTTTTGCAGATTTCCCAACCTGGTAAACGTCTTAGGAGTCATGAAAAAATGCATATAAAAAGGGTATTAACATTTTGAATGTGCCTGTAGAAATACTTCATATGGGAAAACGTCTTAGGGGTTTTATTGTGCTGAATAAAGCCAAAGAAGGATTATTTTTACATAAAACCCCTCACCTAACTAGGACCACCTGGTGTACTTTGTGTCACATAAACCAGTGATGTCCCAAATCCCTTTCCAAAACAAAAGTCACATTGCTAAGGTTCGTTGTGTTCTAATTAGAAAGCACAGTCAGTTCTCCTTTCAGACTCTGGGGGGCTGCATGCTGCAATCTTTAAAATGCCCAAGCTCAGCCACTGCCTGGCGCACTAGCTTTCCTGCTAGCTTTCTTTTCTTTTTTCTGGCTGGCAAAGTGATCTTTTAAATATCTTACCAATGTGTTGAGCCTGTCAAGGAACAGTCTCTACACGTGTTAACACCTATTGTGTGTAACTGGTGAAAGGGCTTCAATTTTAATGAAGGACTTCTACTAGCTACTGTGAATTTCTCGTTATGGAAGTGCCAGAAGCATTATTAGCAATGACAATTAGAGGTTTCTCTGAGGTTACTTTTAATAAACAGAATACTGTACTCATCTAGATAATTCTTAAAGCAGTTTGATAATATCTTAGTTTCCTTTGTACATCTGATAAAAACTAGTATACTCTATCAGGAAAAATGTACATACATGCACATTTTCAGGTGGTCCTTAGACATTCAAAAGCCCATCACTCCATTAACTGCTGAGACTACCTTTTTCACAATGTCTATTTGCACACACAGAAACAATACTCATTTGCAATATTATCAAAATAAAATTTTAAAAACCTAACATGCATATTACAATGGACATCCTGTGGCAAAATCGTCAACCTCAAAAATCTAAATATTTCTACTTTTTTTAAAAAAGGGTAAACTGACTTCTGATTTGAGATGGATTTTACAAATTTGCAGAAAGGAGTCTCCTATAAACATTTCCTCTGTGTGTGTGTGTATGTGTAGTTGTGGGTGTGGATGTATGTGTGTGAGTATGTGTATATAGATTTACCAATTGTTAACATTTTGTCATATTTACTTCTTCTCTCTTCATAGATATACAAATGTGTATTTATGTATACATGTATATTCTAAACTACTTGTAACTAACATAACTAGCATTTACATATATTATACTTGGCATCATGTGGTGACACAGTCAACTTCAAAATTGTAAACATGATACTCCCCCTCTAAATACTTTAAACTCTACCTTCTAAGTAGATGACACTTTTGTTTAATCGGGATATCATTATCATACCCAAGAAATGTAACATATTCAAATTTCTCCAATTGTCTCAAGAATGCTTTTTATAAGTATTTTTCTAAAATACAGAATCCAGTCAAAGATAACATATTGCATTTAGTTGTCTTTCTCTTTAGTTTCCTTTACTTTAGAAGAATTCCCTGATGGCTTTTGTCTTTCATGACATTGACATTTTTGGAGAGTCCAGACAAGTTGTCTTGTAGAATGTTCCACAATCTCCTTATGATATAGTTCAGGTTAAATCTTTTTGGCAAGAATATCCCATAAGTGATGTGGGAACTCACTCTTAAGCACAGTTCTTGCTGTTTTTGGAGCACTCACAATGAACATACTATCAAGTTCCGCATCCTTTATGCACTCTTGAGTTAAGACAATATTAATCATACAGAAGATCTCTCTCTCCCTCTCTCTCTCTCTCTCTCTCTCTCTCTCTCTCTCTCACACACACACACACACACACAAAGTACACACTTAAAAATCAGATTTTTAAAAAATTTTATCTATTTTTGAGGCTGGCTGTGGGCCTCATGAGGATATTTTGGAAGGAGATACAAATCCATTATTTCACTGGCCCCAGCCTAGGATGGTTTTTATTAAAGGGGAAGGGCTTGGGAAGAGGATTAAGGTGTCTGCAGGACTGTGGACCTTGGTGATAGGAAGCCTGAAATCTGTAATGGCACAATGTGAGCAAAGTGGAACCTTGTCCAAAGGAAAGAAAGAGGCAAGGAAGCCAGAAAGGAGGTGAGAGAGCTGACATCGACCAGGTTGGATCGATAGAAGTGTTTTCAAACTCGATGAATCCTAGATGCAGTGTTTGGTAAACTTTTTGATAGTTTACTAGGGTTTGCCCTTGGCAAACTATATCTTTTTGTTTCTAAGAAATAAAAATAGGAAAAGAAGTCTTGAAAAACCTTTTGGACAGAAAACAGTGCTGAGAAAAACAATATTTTGATGAGTTAGTGCTAAATGAATTAGAAACATGTGGACTGAATTTCCCTTGAAATACAAATGGATTGAATAATTAATGGAAAAAGCACTTGGCAAAATGTACTTGAGGTTTTTATTGAACCCAAACCAAAACATTTGAAAATATTTTGAAATATGTGAAAAGCATAATATACATCTGGATTTGCCCAACCCTAGTAAGAATACAGGAAACATTATTTTTATTTAACATTTATATGATACCTGCAGTGTGTCTCAATCCTAAAGTATTTCTTACAACAGCCCTGTGGTCTAAGTCATAATTATTATTTTCATTTGGGGCAAGAAATTTACCAGCACTTGCAAAGTGGGCTTCAAGAAGAAGCTTTTATCAATCTGTGTTATTTAGAGTTTTTTGTTGGTAGGAACATTGGACCAGCAGACAAAAACTCAGGTCCAAGTCTTGGCTTTAATTCTCATTGGACAATCACATTGTATATCTTCTTGGTAGATTTTTATCATTTTGTAGTTTCTCCTTTTTCCCTACTAATATATTTTGATTTAAATACTATTTTGCCAGATATTACTGTACCAGAAAACTCTACCAGCTTTCTTTGGTGACTATTTGCCAAATATATCTGTGGTAGGCAGAATAATGACTTCTCAAAGATGTCCTGTGAATATGTCATATTACATGGCACAGGGAAATTAAGGTAGTGTATAGAATTAAGTATGTTCCTTAAAATAGAGAAATTGTCCTGGGTAATGTAATCACAAGGACCTTTAAAAGTAGAAGAGGGAGGCAGAAGAAGAGAGTCAGAAAAATAGATGTCACGACAGAAGCAAGTTCAGAATTATATGATACGAGAAGAATTCAACCCATATTGCTGTCGTTGAATATGGGGAAATTAGGGTCACAAGCCAAGGAATATGGGCTGTGGCTAGAATCTGGAAAAGGCAAGGAGCCTTGAGAAAGGAATGCAGTCTTACTGACACCTTGAGTTTAGCTCAGTGAGACCCATATTGGGCTTCTAACTTACAGAACTATAAGATAATAAATTTGTTTTATTTTAAGCCACTGGGTGTATGGTAATTTGTTACAGCAGCAAAGAAAACTAATATGTCTTATCCTTCATTTTGAACTATACTTTGCATCTCAACTGTATCCCTAGTTAAACAGCATTTAACTAGTTTCTTAAAATCAATTTCACCACTTTCTTTTAGTAAATATGTAATCCATTTACATTTCTGTGATTCTTAATCTACTTGAACTAGTTGTGCTGTATTATTGCCTTTTTAAAAAAATTCTATTTGTATTTCTTCTTTCCTACCTTCTGTTGTTTAATCACATTTTTTATTCCTTTTCCCCCTCTACTGGATTTTAAAGTTGTACAATCTATTTATATTATTTTAGTGATAACCTTACATTAAAAAATAAACTATTTTTAATAGATACATATAACACGTATACAGAAAAATGCACATCATAGTTACACAGCTATATGAATTATCATAAAATAGATATGGCCATGTAACATTCATGTGACTACCACCCAGGGAAAAAAATAGAATATTTCTTGTACCCCAGAATCTCCCCTGACACCTCTCCCTGTCACTATCCCTTTTCTCCTCTCCAAAGGTGAGCACTATCATGACTTCCAACAAATCAATAAACTAGTTTTGCTAGTTTTAGCACTTTTTAAAAAATATATTCCTTCTTTTGAGATTACTCTATATTGTTGTGAATTGCTATATTGAATGCAATTCCACCACCATGTAGTATTATATGTTGACCCAAAGACAAGCCCAAGAATGTTCATAGCAATATATTATTCATAATAAACCCAAACTGGAAAAAACCTAAATGTCTATCAACAGTAGAATGGATATAGAGATGCTCCTCAACTTATGATGGGGTTACATCTGATTAACCCATTGTAAGTTGAAAATATCGTGAAGTTGAAAATGCATTTAACACACCTAACCTACCAAACATATTAGTTCAGCTTAGCCTACCTTAAATGTGCTCGAACACTTAACATTAGCCTACAGTTGGGCAAAATCATCTAACGCAGAGCCTGTTTTATACTAAAGTATTGAATATCTCATGTAATTTATTGAATACTGAAAGTGAAAAATAGAATGGTTATACGGGTACTCAAAATATGATTTCTACTGAATGCATATTATTGTAAAGTAAAAAAAATCATAAGTTAAACCACTGTTAAATCAGGGACCATCTGTATACATTTGGGTACGTTCGTGCCTTCACATTTTTAACATGCAGAATTAACAAAGTTTAAAGTTAACTAATATCTTTATCTATTTCTAAATAACAAAAAGACTTGAGGACAGCTTAACTCTTTCATGTTATTATGGCTTAGTGTTTCAGTTCCATATTTATTTAAATTCATTCTCAATGGATTAGTGACCAATTTTTGGTCATTATTACTTTTTAACAAATACCAAATATTTAGATTTAACAGTATGTTTACCAATTTCTTTGCTTTCTTGCACATCATGTTTTTCTACTCTTTCTTTCCAGATTAAATTTTCTTTTTGCTAAAATATATCCTTTTATAATTCTCTGAGTAAGGATCTGGGAGTAGTTAATGCAATCTTTTTATGTCTGAAAATGTAATTTTTGTTCTCACTCTTTAAGGATATTTTAGCTGCTTATGGAATTCTAGATGGGAAGTTATTTTCCCTCAGCCCTTTAAAGATATTTATTCCATTTTAAATTTGTATCTGCTGTTGCTCAGAATTCTGTTGCCATTCCAATTGCTATTCCTTTGCTAGTAACCTGTTTCTCTCTGATAGCTTTTAAGGTTTTTAATGCTCTGTACTCACTACAGCCTATCTAGGTGCGGATTTAACTTTATTTATCCTGCTCCAAACTCGGTGTGCTTCTTCAATGGAGCCATATTTTTCTTCAGTTCTAGAAAATTGTATCCATGATCTTTTCCAAAGTTCTTTCTTTTAAAAAAATTATTATTTTTAATTATTATGGGTATACAATAGTTGTATATATTTATAAGGTACACATGATGTTTTGTTACAGGCATACAATGTGTAATGATCAAACCAGGGTAATGGGGGTATCCATCCCCTCAAGCATTTATCATTTCTTTGTGTGAACATTCCAATTCCACTCCTTTAGTTATTCTAAAATATACAATAAATTATTGCTAACTATAGCCATGCTATTGTGCTACTGAATACTAGATCTTATTCCTTCTATCTAACTGTATTTTTGTACCCATTAACCACTCCCACTTTATCTTCCCCTCCCCATTACCATTTCAAGCCTGTGGTAACAATCATTCTACTCTCTATCTCCATGTGTTTAATTTTTTTAAAAAATTTTAGCTCCCATATATGAATGAGAACATGTGAAACTTGTCTTTCTGTTCCTAGCTTATTTCATTTAACAACATGTCCTCCAGTTCCATCCATGTTGTTAAAAATGACACAATTACATTCTTTTTTATAGATGAATAATATTCCATTGTGAATATGTACCACATTTTCTTTATCCATTCATCTGTTGATGGACACATCAGTTAATTCCATATCTTAGCTATTGTGAATTGTGCTGCAGTAAACATGGGAGTGTAGATATCTCTTTGACATTCTGATTTTCTTTCTTTTGGATATATACCCAGTGATGGTATTGCTGGATCATATGGTAGTTCTATTTTTAGTCCTTTGAGGAACCTCCATACTGTTCTCCATAGTGGTTGCACTAATTTATATTCCCACCAACAGTGTACGAGGGTTCCCCTTTCTCTACATCTTTGCCAACATTTGTTATTGCCTGTCTTTTGGATAAAAGCCATTTTAACTAGGGTGATGATATTTCATTGCAGCTTTGATTTGCATTTCTCTGATTTGATTAGTGATTGAACATTTTTTCATATACCTTTTGGCCACTTGTATGTATTCTTTTGAGAAATGTCTATTCAGATCATTTTCCTATTTTTAAATCAGATTATTTGATTTTTTGCTATTGAGTTGTTTGAGCTCCTTGTATATTCTAGTTATGACAGTATTTGTCAGTTTGCAAATATTTTCTCCCATTCTGTGGGTTTTCTTTTCACTTTGTTGATGGTTTCCTTTGCTGTTCAGAAGTTTTTTAGCTTTATGGGATCCCATTTTTCCATTTTTGCTTTAATTGCCTGTACTTTTGAAGTTATTACTCAAGAAATCTTTGCCCAGACCAATGTCCTGGAGTGTTTCCCCAATATTTTCTTCTAGTAGTTTCATAGTTTCAGTTCTTAGATTTAAGTCTTTAATCCATTTTGGTTTGATTTTTGTATATGGCAAGAGTCAGGGGTCTAGTTTCATTCTTCTGTATGTGGGTATCCAGTGTTCCCAGCACCATTTATTAAGGAGATTTTCCTTTTCCTATGTATGTTCTTGGCACTTTTTTCAAAAATTAGTTGACTGTAAATGCATGGATTTATGTCTGGATTCTCTATTCTGTTCCATTGGTTTGTGTGTCCGTTTTTATGCCAGTACAATGCTCTTTGGGTTACTACAGCTTTGTAGTATAATTTGAAGTCAGGTAATGTGATTCCTCCAGTTTTGTTCTTTTGCTCAGGATGGCTTTGGCTATTCTGTATCTTTTGAAGTTCCATATTAATTTTAGTATTATTTTTTCTATTGCTGTGAAGAATGTCATTGGTAGTTTAATTGGGATTACATTGACTCTGTAGATTGCTTTGGGTAGTATGGACATTTTAACAATATTAATTCTTCCAGTCCATGAATGTGGAATATCTTTCCATTTTTTTGTGTGTCCTTTTCAATTTCTTTTGTCAATCTTGTATAGTTTCCATTATAGAGGTCTTTCAGTTCTTTGGTTGAGTTTCTTCTTCATATTTTATTTTATTTGTAGCTATTGTAAATGGAATTACTTTCTTGGTTTTTTTTTTCAGATTGTTTACTGTTGGCATATAGAAATGGTACTGATTTTAGTGTGTTGATTTTGTGTCCTGAAACTTTATTGTTGTCTTTAGGTTTTTCTAAGTATAAGATCATATCATCTGCAAACAAGGATAATTTGACTTCTTCCATTCCAATTTGGATGCCTTTTATTTCTTTCTCTTGTCTAATTGCTCTAGCTAGGACTCCCAATACTATGTTGAATAACAGTGGTGAAAATAAGCATTCTTGTCTTGCTCCAGATCTTAGAGGAAAGGCTTTCGGTTTTGTCCACATTCAGTATGATACTAGCTGTGGATTTGTCATATATGGCTTTTATAAGTATTGAAGTATGTTCCTTCTATACCCAGTTTTTTGAGAGTTTTTATCATGAAGGGATGTTAAATTTTATCAAATGATTTTTTGGTATCAATTTAAATGATCATATGATTTTAGTCCCTCATTCTTTTGATATGGTGTATCACATTTATTGTGTTTGTTGAACCATCCTTGCATCCTTGAGATGAAGCCCACTTGATCATGATGAATGATGTTTTTAACGTGTTGTTGAATTCAGTTTTCTAGTATTTTGTTGAGGATATTTGCATGTATGTTCATCAGAGATATTGGCCTGTAGTTTTCTTTTTTTGTTATGTCTTTGTGTGGCTTTGGCATCAAGGTAATACTGGCCTCACAGAATGAGTTTGGAAGTATTCCGTCCTTTTCAATTTTTTGAAATAGTTTGAGTAGGATTGGTATTAGTTCTTTAAGTGTTTGGTAGAATTCAGCAGTGAAGCCATCAGGTCCTAAGCTTTTCTTTGATGGAAGACTTTTAAATACTGCTTCTATTTTGTTACTTATTATTGATCTATTCAGGTTTTTAATGATGGTTCAATCTTGATAGGTTGTATGTGTCTAGGAATTTATCCATTTCTTCTAGGTTTTCCAATTTATTGGCATACGGTTGCTCATAATAGTCTCTAATGATCCTTTGAATTTCTGCAGTATCAGTTATAATATCTCCTTTTCACCTCTGATTTTATTTATTTGGGTCTTCTCTCTTTTTTTTTCTTAGTTAGTCTGGCTAACAGTTTGTTGATTTTGTTTATTTTTTCAAAAAATCCAACTTTTTGTTTCATTAAACTTTTGTATTTTTTTGGTCTCAATTTCAATTTTTTCTGCTCTGATCTTTATCATTTCTTTTTTTGTATCAATTTTGGGTTTAGCTTGCTCTTACTTTTCTTGTTCTTTAAGATGCATCATTAGCTTGTTTATTTGAAGTTTTTCTACTTTTTTGATATAGGCATGTATTGCTATAAATTTCCCTCTCAGTATAGCTTTTATTGTATCCCATAGGTTTTGGTATGTTGCATTTCCATGTTCGTTTGTTTCAAGAAATTTTAAAATTTCCTTATTCATTTCTTTATTCTCTTTTTTCTTTCCTTGTGGAACTCAGATAAACAAAACAGAATTTCATTTTTTTCTTAGTCTCTTAATTTCTGTTTTATACTTTCTATCCCATTATATTTTTTTTGCAGAATTTCTGTGTGATTCCCTTAGATTTGTCTTTTAATTTAATAATTCTATCTTCAGCTGTATCTGGTAGTTATTTAGCCATACCTTGAGTTTTTCATATCAATGACTATTTCTAGAGTTCTTACTTATTTTTCAAATTCACTTTAACTTTCTTTTTAAAAATATCCCATTTCTATTTTATATTATGTTCATTCCTTTATATTTGTGAATATTTTAGACATACTTCATTCAGATTGTTCTGTCCTCTCTGGTTCTTGGTGTGAAGATTTTCCCTTTCATAGCAAATATCTGCTGTCTCTCCTGAATGTTGGTTCATTTGATCATAAGATTTATAATTGTCATACTTGTACCATCATCTTCAGCACAAAATTCTTTCTGCTAAAGTTCTGTGTGTCTGGAGTTGTGGGAATATTCTTATATTCAATATTTTGTAGGAGCCTTTTGATTTCCCTGGACTTACTCCAGTTTTCAAATTAATTTCTCAGTTTTGGGTAACTCTAACCATATGGGTACATGAACCTCATATCCACATACTACACAAGGCTGGATTTCCAGTTCTCATATATTTTCCATTTATAGTGCCAAGTGGATTCTTACCTTCCTTGCTGTTCACCTTCTCTCCTTGTCTTGTCAGGGACAGACTCCTAGACTTTCCTTCTGTGCAGGCATTAAAACTGTAGCTTTCCAATGTCCCTGTGAGCCTCTCTGCATTAGTATCACTTACTTCTTTGACTTAAGCAAATCAAGGAATGGTCTCATCTTTTAGACACCTGGGAATTTTCATTTATCAAGTTTGGCTCTGTATTTAATTATCCTTGCTGTATTTGGGGAGAGGGGGATTTTTATGTGTTTGATGGGGGAGAGGAGATTTTTCACGTAACCTCTCTGTACATTACATTTTTCAAAGTTAAAACAGGATGAATAATACTTATTTTTTGAAAATTTATGTTATTAAATTGAAATCATATATTTAAAAATTCTTGTTTTTTATTATAAAAAATTATACAAATATGCTATGAAATTAAATTGATATACTAGCAAATTCAGGCTCATTGGACAATTACTTTGAATAATGTACTTATAAAAGTGTATGATTGTTTGTCCTGAACTAAACAGTTTAACATTCAAATGGCTTTATCAGTGTCAGAAAAAGAAGAGAATGGCTTGGTGAAGTTGTATGAGGTGTATCTTAGGATGGGAGATTGGAGAGGATCCTTTCACAAAATGTTGACATGATTAGGATTGTCATGTAGTGGCATGCAAACAGAGGAGGGATGTTTGTTAACCTTATCCAAGAAAAAAGACCCACTAGTGAATGTCGGGAGAGGCGGTGTGATAACTGGTGTGAGAGAGAAGGGTGTCTGGGCAAATGAGTGCAGTTTGTGTAGAGCTAAGGAGACTCTGAGGAAGAGCCCAGCTGTGGCCCATGCTAAGGAGGACACCTCTCTGCCCAGAACCTAAAGCAGTGAAATCCTCAGGGCTGGGTTGGCTCTTTAAGCAGCAGAGCAGCATGGAACTTGGCCCCTCCTGGTAGCAGTAATAGCTCAGGCAATATTGCAGTGTACTGAAGAGTAGGAGGTAGGTATGGGGAAGATGGAAGCTTGGCAGTCACATCTAAGTTTACATCCCATTAAGGGGCAGGAAAACAGGCTAGGATAAGGTAGAATATCTTGTCAAGTTGGCTGAAGGTAATAGCTGTTTTGCTATGATCTAACATCTTTAGGTATTTTGAAGCTGTTTTAGCCTGGGGAAAATGTACATTCTATTATTGTACTTATCGCATATTTGTGTAAAACATTGATCGATCAAGTAAATGTCAATGTGCTAGATACTTTGTTAATTGTTTCTGATCTCATTTACAGATGAAGACTAAAGCTTCAGAATAGCCTCTGATGGAAGCAGTATAAATACTGTTGTCCTCAGAATATACAGCTTTGAAGAGACAGGTGCAGAAGGCTCAGGTGACTTGTGTAAGGACCCACTGTTACAAGAAGAGGCAGAACTGGAAGTTCCTCAGTGGCCCTTTTCTCATTTGGTGCTCTTTCCAATGTAAAGTTACACCATGTTTGCCTTTATTTTTTGTGCTATTTCTTGTACACACCAACTCTGGGATTTAAAAAAAATCTGTTTCTAGGAAACAATTATATTAATGTCTGTTCTGTTCTTTCTGACCCTGGTAGAAGAATTCTTTCTGTCTCACTATTTTTTCTTATTTAAAAATTATCTTCTGCATCATTGCAATTAATTACTCTTTTTTAATATATGATGTTTCTAAGATGGTGATAACTATTTGATTAACCCATTCTGTCTTCTGGTTAATAATAGTCAATTCAGACACTCAGTCAGCTAATGTCTGTTTTTCACTCCCCAGCAAAGGTTATGGCCACCACAGGCTTTATGGCATTTTCTTAGCCTCTTGACATTGAGGGATATTGGAAACTTACTGCAGACTCTTTATTTTATCTCTGTGAAAATATATTATCCATGACCATAAGCTAAACACTAGTACAGGGTTCGAGTCCTGGCTAAGTCACTTACTAGCTATGTGACCTTGGACAAATTGCTTAAACTTTCTGTGCCTCAGTTTTCTCATCTGTAAAATGTAGAAATGGTAGTATCTGTTTACAGATTTGAAGTAAGAATGATTTACTTTTTTTTTTTTTTGGAAATGGGGTCTCGCTCTGTCGCACAGGCTGGAAATACAGTGGTGAGATCATAGCCCACTGGTGCAGGCTCAAGCAGTCCTACCTCAGCCTCTCAAGTTGCTAGAACTACAAGCACATGCCACTCCCACCCGGCTAATTTAAAAAAAAAAAATTTTATAGAGACAGGATCTTGCTATGTTGCCCAGGCTGGTCTTGAACTGCTGGGCTCAAGCTCTCCTCCTGCCTTGGCCTCCCAAAGTGCTAGGATTACAGGCGTGAGCCACTGCACCTGGCATGATTTACTATTTGTAAAGCACTAGAATGGTGCTTGCTATTTAAGTATTTATTAAATAAAATAAATGAAAACTCTACCTTTTTAGACTTTAGTGAACAAATCTGTTGAAGGTGGGGCTGGGTGTGGTTATCTCTAGTGTCCTCTTCAGGTTTGACATGTGTTGGTATTTTGTTCAACATCACAACTTGTCCAAATGGCTGGCTGGACTGACTTTCTAGCTCTCCATGGATGATCATAAAAACGTCTCTCAATAACGTGCTTTTAACCCAGTTTTTTGTGGATTTTGGTAAATCTAATTTGCAACTGTGAATGTAAATACTTGATGTTGTACAGAGTATTTATTCATTTATTTTATAAACAGAAGTCTGGATTCTTGTTATTGTTAATACCATTATTGTTAATGATTAATTTTTAAGAGATTGCATGTTTATGATCTTTGGAATTAAAATAAAATATTAATATTATCTAAATTTTACTTTAATTCCAAATACATTCCAATAGCTTGAAAAAGTTTAAATAATCACTTTTCCCAGTATGTGATAACATACACATAGATTATTAGAGTTAAAGTGGCCCTAAGAATCATCTATCCTAATCAACTTGTTTTACAACTCAGGAAAGGAAGGCCCAGAGGAATGGTTTACGTAGATAATATTGCTCTTTGGGCAAGATGGATCTAAAACTCTGGTCTTCTGACTGACAAAATGGTGCTCTATCTACTAGCCAGAGAGATGGTAACTAAAATTCATAATAACTTAGATACCACAAGATCCCAAAAGTATTATTATCTTTGCAATAATAATAATTAAATTTTTCAGCACAGTTTTGATGTTAAGAGTATTTTGTTGTATTGCAATTTCCTGAAAATCAGTGATCCATATGGTATATAAGGCCATTTCTTTTAACTAGTACATCTGATTAATCAGAACACTTTGCTCTATGATAACTCCAGAAAACAGGGCATTTACTATAAAATTTTTGATTTTGAAAGTGATGTTAAATGCTAGTGTTAATATAATACATAAGAGATGTGGTCTTAAATTTTATTGATTTTCATAAGCTATTTAAGAGTTTTCACCATCATTCTTAATTGCATTTCTTGACTGTCTACAGAATAGCTTAAGGTTTTATATTACCAGCCTAACCTGAGTTTTCTTCCTTTAAGGTATATAAGGCCATTTCTTTTAACTAGTACATCTGATTAATCAGAACACTTTGCTCTATGATAACTCCAGAAAACAGGGCATTTACTATAAAAATTTTGATTTTGAAAGTGATGTTAAATGCTAGTGTTAATATAATACATAAGAGATGTGGTCTTAAATTTTATTGATTTTCATAAGCTATTTAAGAATTTTCACCACCATTCTTAATTGCATTTCTTGACTGTCTACAGAATAGCTTAAGGTTTTATATTACCAGCCTAACCTGAGTTTTCTTCCTTTAAGGGAGGTGTGAATGTAAAGAATAGGAAAGCAAAACAAAACAAAACTAGTTACCATGACCACTTTGTCTTAAATCAAGGTGAATTCATAGGCTACTAAGCTTCAAGGAAGCCAATGCTTCTTTCTCCTTCCTTCTGGCAAGTTCACAGAAAATGCAGAGAAAAGAAACTTCAGGGAGATAATTATGCATTATAAATAAGGGGGAAAATACCTTGGTAGATGTGAAATGTGAGGTTATTCAGCTATGTAGAGTAATAGTTTTGATGTAGACATGAGAACAAAAAACTAGAAGGTATAAAGCTTTGCTACAGGGAAAGAAACAGACAAGTGAACAGGCAATAGAAGACTTGGAATTGCAGAATAAAAACTTTGGAGTACATCTGAAGAGAAAATCTGATTCAAATGAATGTCTAAATCATTCAGAATGGATGATGCTCTCTTTTTTCCTTGATGATTTATAAAGAATCTAAAATATCTTTCTTTGGTCCACTCCAGTATCCAGATCAGAATTTCATTTTTGTTGTTGTTGTTGTTCACCGAGAATCTCTCTCTGTTGTCCTAATTATCTCTCACTTCATTTAGTGCTTGGTGAATAAGGCAAACAAAAGAACAATGTTTCATAGAAATTAAACTTACATTTGTTTAGATACTATGAAAGTAATGCTATCTCTTTTAATCTGATTGGAATGAAAACACATTTGTAAAATCACCCCATCTCTCTCTCTCTTCCCTTTACTTTTTCCTTCATTGTCAAAACCTTTAAGAATTAAGACATTCACAGGCTAAGCTAGCTGTTTTCTTGAGAAATTGCAGCAACCTGCCCCTGAAAATGTTGTTTCTCTCTCTCTCTTTCTCTCTCGCTGTCTCTCTCTTTCTTTTTCTGGAAGAGAAGCAAGATTCAATGCTCGCCTTGTACAAATTATTCTTCCAGGGGTTTGGAGTTTGTGGAAATCCGTCTGACTTGAAAGTGTGTGTGTATGTGTGTGTTTCTTAATAAGATTCGTATTTCTAGAAATAAAATGATTTACAACTACAGAACACCAGGAGGAAGCATCAACCACCACAACTGGTCCTCTCTTTTCAAAGCCTATCTGCCAATGAATCAGACTTTCCCCCTTTCCAGTCTGAAAGAGTAAACAGTATCTGTTTCTTCCCACTCCTACTAGACAGTCTGGCAGTCATCTGACTTGTCAGAGGGCCACAGTTTACTGCTGGGGTGTCTCCTGGGATGTTCACGGGAGTCTTGTCAGCCACTGGATCACACTTTTTAGATGCTGCCTCTGGAGAGCCTGGGGACAAGATTGTTGGTGTTTGTACTCTTCAGCTGTGCCTGGAGCTCCAGAGGTGCAGAGGCAGCTCAGAGGTGATGCCAGACATGTGCTTGCAAAGATTGCCCCTGCACTGTCACTGCAGCCAGAGTACTCACCCCTAAGCTGCAGTTGTTGGCAAAGAGCAGACAAAAGTAAACACAGCTATGGCAATATATTTGCACAACCGCTTGAGTAAGAAGAAGGCAAAGGGAAGTAGAAATGCTTCCGTCTGAATTATGAATCTATCTGTCACCTTTTGTGTAGCATTGTTTTCTGCAGATTTCCTTGTACCACCCAGACTGGAATACCTCCCTCCACCTGTGGACAAGACTCATTACGTCAGCTCTTTTTCTTGGACCATTCCTTGACCATGCAATTCCTCACCCCACCAGCCCTTTCCAGCCTCAAGGCTCATCTCTGCACTGCCTGGACATGCTTGCTATCTGGGCCCTGGGTTGCCTAAGATAGTATTTGGATGGTATGGTGGAAGGTGATGGGGGTTTGTAATTAAGTGGCTTGTTCCTGTCAATGACAGCAATAGCATGTGCGGCCAGGGGCTTCTGTTATATCACTGTTTTTCCAGTTCTTGGCCCAGTGCCTTCCATCTATGCTACTAAACTCAGGAGACCACTAAATTTAGGTCCCAAAGCAAATTCCAGAATGTCTGTCCTGGTAGTCCAATTATAGTAGTATATTATGTTGAATATATATACATATAAAACTAGAGATAGATTTTCTATTCTTAATGATACATTGTGCTGCCATTTACCAGCTGTATGACCTTGAGCAAGGTCTCTATATTTTAGTTTCCTCTTCTGTAAAATGGTAATGGTAATGGCATATGCTTCATAGTGTTGTTGTTCTTTGGTCCAAGTTGGGAATGAGTTAATGTATGTAAAATTATTTAGCATATTCAGAACATAGTAAGAACTCAATAAATGTTAGCCTTTTATGCATATTATTGTTATTATTATTTTAAGTTTATGGATACTTCTAGATTTCCCAGCATTCTAAATTCAAAGAACTCAACTAGGTATCCTCAGTACTCAATGTGATAATGAGAAAATAATAAGTTCTTCCCTGGGTCACTATGTTTAAAGGATGGTGTTTTTCTGAGATAACTTTTTTCACAATTTAGTCAGAAAAACATTATTGTCTGCCAGGACCCATGAGTAAGGCCTCCCAAAAACAGGAATACAATTTTGCATTTTATTTTATTTTATTTTATTTTATTATTTTCTTTCTCTTTTCTTTTCTTTTCTTTTATTTTTTTATTTTACAGACAGGGTCTCACTATGTTTCTCAGGCTTAGACTCCTGGCCTCTAGCTTTCTTCCAGCCTTAGCCTCTTAAGTGGCTGGGACTATAGGAGTGTGCCAGCATACCTGGCTCAATTTTGCATTTCTTAACTGTACCCTGTATTTATGAAAGTACATCACTTATGTACTTGGTCTTTAAAGCATTTATTTCCTCTGTCAGTCTGATTTTTTTTTTCCTTCCACTTCCAAAGGTTTGGAATTCTATCATCAGAGATGTGTGTTATATATTGCCCAAATATCAGTTAAATAGAAATTTTCTTTTGAAATACAAACACCCTTGTAAGTAGTAACACGAATCAGGAAGCTTTATGTAAATGAGTTTACCAGATCCATCATATGTGTGTGCATGCGTGTGGATGTGTGTATGGAGCAGGGAGAGGAGAAAAGGGAGATAGAATTGAAAAGGAGGGTACAACAAGGCAAAAGGGCACAAAGCAAAGAATGAAGGGCACCAAGGAATAGCACTAGCCTCCTGATTTCAAGACATGGCAAACCTTCCCCTTTCTATTGTCTTTTTCAACAGTGGCTCCCCCAGAGTGGTATGACTGGAGATTTATTTTTATTGGAAGTTTTGGGGACCACTCTGCCTTACTAGACTTGGGAACAATACAATGGTGGTCCTAGCATAAGCTGCAGTTTGTAAGGCACAGATGGAGGTTCTCTGGCTTCTATCCCTGCCATTTTTCTACTCGTGTGCAGGCATGTATAGTACAACATACAATGGACAAGAGCCTGAAGAACTGGAATGTGAGTCTCAGTTCCACAGAGCTGTTCTCAGTTCATATTCCCATATGCTGTTTATGGAATTGTTTGTTTCCCCTCTTTCTAATGCTGTATATCATCATCTAAGCCTGTTTTTATTAACTCGTTAGGGGAAATTGATACCTTATTGTTTTAAGTAGCATTTCTTAAACTCCTCGTGAGAGTGAACAGTTTTAGTATGTCTATTTATCATTTTTATTTCTTCTTTTTGACTTGTCAGCTCATATGTTTAACCCATTTTTCTACCAGCATGTCATGATATTTTTTATGTCCAAATAAGACTTTGTTACCCTTGGTAGTTTTCTACATGCTAGATGTGAAGTTTCACTGTCATCAAAAGCTCTATCTGTTGTGAGAAAAATTATCCAACAATTGGAAACAGGCCTCTAATTATGGGGTGTTCTTTAAGGGCAGTGCTAACTTTCTATTGATTGTCTATTTTATAACTCTTTAGAAGAAAAAGTTAACATGAAAATTTTTATTTGGTAGGATGCAAATAATTCCTGTCTGGTGGAACGTATAACCCAAAGGCTTATGGACCTATTGCACATTTAACCAATTTTGTATCTAACCCATCAATCTATTAAATTGCCTACATATACTCAGCTTCTCAAATGAGCTTAGGACCAGTTTTTAGATCTTACTGGTTCTCTCATTAATTAATGAGTTAAATAAAATCTTTGACATTTCATTTGTTCATTTTATGTTTGACTGATATTCATGATTTTACCTTTTCAAAAATCATACTTTAACATTATTGGCTTTAAAGATTTCTTCCCAACTTCATTACCATTAATTGCTTTTACTGAATACAAGAATTGGGAAAAACAAACGTTGACCCTTTCCATACTCTCCTAGCTCCTCTCACTTTAGGAGAATTTAAAAAAAATTTAAAAATGAGAAAGAAAACTCCAAATCAAAAGAATCCAGTTCATGGTCTCTTCTTTTTTACTGAAAGTACACGATTCCTTCCCATGAAGCCTGCCAGGACTCACAGCCGAACGTTCTCTGTTTCCAGGTGGCTGTGGTGGAGGTTTTACAGCCCCACTTTCCATCTTACTCAGCTTAATTTTAATGGCTGCCTCTTTCCGGGGGTCTTAGTGAACTGTTCCAGAAAGGGTTATAACATACATTAAATAATAATCATTAAAAAGGAAAGATAGAGAAAATAAATTCCTCCTGTTTACACGTCCAAACCAAAAGTCATTGTGAACAGGATTCTTGGCTGACTTGAGAAAGACATTACCCGCATAATTTCTCACCTGGATTTCTGTAACTGCCTCCTAAATGCTCTCTCAGTCTCACATTCCACTCCTCCCTCAGCCCCTGCCCACAACCAGTAGCAAATACGTTCTCCATATACTGTTGAAATGATTTTACCTAGAAGTAAATATAATCGGCTCATTCCCTTAATTAAAATCCTTCAGTGGCTCCTGTCACTGCTGTGGGGATATATAATTAAAGCCCCTCTGTATGGCTAACAAGGCCCCCCCAGCTCTGACCTGTCTGGAACTTTCCAGACTTACCCATGTGTGGCATCCCCAGACTCTCCTTTCTTTCTAGCTGTTCTGACATACGCACATCCCAGAATGTCCCATGTGCTCTGACACTTCCATGCCATCGAGGATGCTTCTCTCTACCTAGAATGTCCTGACTCTCTTTTCCAGTTACCTCTGATTTGTCTGCCAAGACTCAGTCCTAGCCCCTTATCTTGTAGGCATGTCTTGATACCCTCTCCCAGGCTGAGTTAGGTGCTTTTTGGAGCTCCTTTAGGCAGCAGCCAATGGATAGCCTCATTGTAGTGCTTTATATCTTGCTTAATGATCATTGCTTTTATTCTGTGTCATTCTCAGGGGATCTCAATAGTGAAGGAACTAAGTTTTTCCCCTTTCTGTATCCCTGGGATTTATTCTGTTGTCTTAATGCATGGAATGTTCAATATATGTGAAAAGAATGATCTCATCTTATGACTTACACGCTTTAGCAACAAAGAAGTTCCTTAAAACTATATGGGAAATTTTAGACATCTTTAAAGTACCTTAAATTATTATCAAACTGAGATTGTAAAAAATGTGGAAGAATTTCAATACCCCTTTGTCATTAAAAACCTATTCCATGAATATTTACTCTAAGTATGTGTAGTGCTTCAAGTGAAGTCAGGGTAGAGGTACAGAATATTTGAGAAATCTGCCTGTGTGAAGTACTTTGGGGGAGAGAGAATATCTTGGGCTTCTCTTAAATCCTTTACAGGACCTAATATATGACTAGTCATTTACCAAAAGCTCAGTAAATACTTGTTGTTTGATTGACTGTTTGAAATATATATAGTCAGTGCTGCCAAGAAACTCCCAATCTAATTTATTAAGTGGTGACAAGTTAGTGATGCAACAGGGAAATTTGGGGATTATATCATAAAAGTTTAGCATGGTAATTTGTGAAGCATCTTATTGGTGGTCATCTTGTCCATAGGCTCTGCTTTAGAGAGAATGGGTCAATTCATCTGCTCCCTTTATATAATAATATTCACTGCCAAAGTTTTAAATCTTTTTTTGGTCTTTTTCCACCAGACATTCTATAGTTTCAACACTTAGTTATATAACAGTGACTCACACCTTCAAATCTCCAGCCTTAATCTGTCTCTTAAGGTACAGACTATATTTCCAACTATTATACATCTGGATTTCAGCAAATACCTTGTACACCACAAATCCAGATCTGAGCTCATTGTCTGATCCTTCTGTTCCATTCTCATTCTAGGTTATTGACCAGTAGGCTGTCATTTATTAATTTGTGACTGTGGTTAAATTATGTAAACTCTCTAGGCCTCAGTTCTTCTGACCCGTAAAATTGTATAATATTAAATTTCTACCTCATATAGTTGTTGTGAGTATTAAATGGGTTACTGTATGTAAAGCATACAGTAAAGCATTTAGAATGGTTGCTGGCACACTCTTTTTTTTTTGTTTTGTTTTGTTTTTTATTTATTTTTTTAATTTCAGAATATCATGGGGGTACAACACTTTGGCCATACACATTGCCCCTGTTCTGCCCGTGTCAGAGCCACAATCGTGGTCATCTCCCAAACTGTGCTCCCCACATCCATTCAGTGAGAGTTTTTCCCATCCCTTCCACCCCCCTCCCGCCCGCCCGCCCTCAGATGAATGTTATTGCCCTGTGTGATGTAAGTGTTCATCAGTTAGTACCAGTTTGATGGTGAGTACCAGTGGTGCTTGTTTTTCCAATCCTGTGACACTTCACTTCGAAGAACGGGTTCTAGCTCCAACCAGGATAATACCAGATGTGTTAATTCACTGTTGTTCCTTATTGCTGAGTAATACTCCATGGTATACATATACCACATTTTATTGATCCACTCGTGTATTGATGGGCACCTGGGTTGTTTCCACAACTTTGCAATTGTGAATTGTGCTGCTATGAACATTCGAGAGCAGATGTCTTTATTGTAAAATGTCTTTTTTTCTTTTGGATAAATACCCAGTAGTGGGATTACTGGGTCAAATGGTAATTCTACTTTTAATTCTTTGAGGTATCTCCATATTCTTTTCCATAGAGGTTGTACTAATTTGCAGTCCCACCAGCAGTGTATGAGTGTTCCTATCTGTCCACATCCCTGCCAACATTTGTTGTTTGGGGATTTTTTGATATGAGCCAATCTCACTGGAGTTAAGTGATATCTCATTGTGGTTTTGATTTGCATTTCCCTGATGATTAGAGAAGTTGAGCACTTTTTTATATGTTTGCTGGCCATTATTCTGTCTTCTTTGGAAAAGTTTCTGTTCATGTCCTTTGCCCATTTTTTAATAGGGTTGTTTGATTTTTTCTTGTTGATTTTCCTAAGTTCTGTATAGATTCTGGTTATCAGCCCTTTATCAGAGGTGCAGCATGCAAATATTTTCTCCCATTCTGTAGGTTGTCTGTTCACTCTAGTGATAGTTTCCCTGGCTGTGCAGAAGCTTTTCAATTTGATCAGGTCCCATGTATTTATTTTTGTTGCTGCTGTGATTGCTTTGGGGGTCTTCTTCACAAATTCTTTGCCTAGGCCAATGTCCATAAGAGTTTTTCCAACATTTTCTTCGAGAATTCTTATGGTTTCATGTCTTAGGTTTAGATCTGTTATCCGTTGTGAGTTGATTTTTGTGAGAGGTGAGAGGTGTGGGTCCAGTTTCAGTCTTCTACATATGGCCATCCAGTTTTCCCAGCACCATTTGTTGAATAGGGAATCTTTTCCCCAGTGTACGTTTTTTGGAATTTGTCAAAGATCAGGTGACTGTATGAGGTTGATTTTATATTTGGGTTCTCAGTCCTGTTCCATTGGTCTACGTGTCTGTTCTTGTGCCAATACCATGCAGTTTTGGTTACTATAGCCTTGTAGTATAGTTTGAAGTCTGGTAGATAGATGCCTCCCAATTTGTTCTTTTTGCTTAAGATTGCTTTGGCTAGACGGGGTCTTCTCTGGTTCCACACGAAGCGTAGAATTATTTTTTCTAGATCGGCAAAAAATGATGTTGGTATTTTGACAGGGATTGCATTGATTCTGTAAATTAATTTAGGTAGCAAAGCCATTTTTACTATGTTGACTCTGCCTATCCAAGAGTATGGTAGGGCTTTCCATCTATTTACATCCTCTGCAATTTCTTTTCTCAGTGTTTCATAATTCTCTCTATATAGGTCTTTGACCTCCTTAGTTAGATATGTTCCTAAATATTTAATTTTCTTTGTTGCTGTTGTGAAAGGTATTGCATCTTTAATTTGTTTCTCAGCTTGATTGTTACTAGCATATATGAAGGCTATGGATTTGTGTGTATTAATTTTTTATCCTGAGACTTTGCTGAATTCATTTATCAATTCCAGTAATCTCTTGGTTGACTCTTTGGGGTTTTCTATGTATAATATCATATCATCTGCGAATAGTGAAAGTTTGACCTCTTCTGCCCCCATCTGGATGCCCCTAATTCCTCTGTCTTGTCTAATTGCTATGGCCAGGACTTCCAGCACTATGTTGAAAAGAAGTGGAGATAGTGGGCACCCTTGTCTGGTGCCAGTTTTAAGGGGGAATGCCTTCAATTTTTCCCCATTCAGTATGATATTGGCTGTGGGTTTATCGTATATGGCTTTAATAGTTTCTAGGAATGAGCCATCTATGCCTATATTGTTAAGAGTTCTTATCATGAAAGGATGCTGGATTTTTTCAAAAGCCTTTTCTGCATCTATTGAAAGGATCATATAATCTTTGTTCTTGCTTTTATTTATATGGTGAATTACATTTATAGATTTGCGTATGTTGAACCATCCCTGCATCTCGGGAATAAAGCCCACCTGATCGTGATGAATTATTTTTTTGATGTACATTTGAATTCGGTTTGCAAGGATTTTATTGAGAATTTTTGCATCTATATTCATAAGGGATAGTGGTCTATAGTTTTCTTTTTTTGTTGTGTCCTTTCCTGGCTTTGGTATCAAGGTGATATTGGCTTCGTAGAATGAGTTTGGGAGGATTCCATCCTTCTGGATATTTTCAAATAATTTCTGCAGTATAGGCACCAGTTCTTCTTTGTAGGCTTGGTAGAATGCAGGTGTGAACCCATCTGGTCCAGGACTTTTTTTTTGTGGGTAGATTTTTAATTACTGCTTCAATTTCAGTGCTTGCTATTGGTCTGTTTAGAAATTCTGTTTCTTCCTGGTTGAGCCTAGGGAGGTAGTATGTTTCTAAGAATTTGTCCATTTCCTCCACATTTTCGTGTTTGTGGGCATAGAGATTTTTGTAGTATTCGAAGATGATGTTTTGTATTTCCATGGTATCAGTTGTGACTTCTCCTTTTTCATTTCTAATTGAGCTTATTAGAGTCCTTTCCTTTCTGCTTCTGGTCAACCTGGCAAGTGGCCTGTCTATCTTGTTTATCTTTTCAAAGAACCAATTTTTCGTTTCATTAATCTTCTGTATTGTTCTTTTGTTCTCGATTTCATTTAATTCTGCTCTGATTTTCGTTATTTCTTTTCTTCTGCTGGCTTTAGGATTGCTTTGCTCTTCCTTTTCCATTTCCTTAAGATGATTCGTTAGTTTACTGATTTGTGACCTTTCTGTCTTTTGGATGTGGGAATTTAAGGCGATAAGTTTTCCTCTCAGGACTGCTTTTGCTGTATCCCACAGATTTTGATAACTTGTGTCCCCATTATCATTTAGTTCGAAGAATCTTTTGATTTCCATTTGAATCTCCTCCTTGACCCAATAGTCTTTCAGCAACAGATTGTTTAGTTTCCAAGTTTTTGGAGGAAGATGTGAGTTTCTGTTGGAATTGATTTCTAATTTTATTCCGCTGTGGTCTGAAAAGATACATGGTATGATTTGTATTTTTTTGAATTTGTTTAGATCTGTTTTGTGGCCTAGGATGTGGTCAATTTTAGAGAAAGTTCCATGAGCTGATGAGAAGAATGTATATTCAGTGTTATTTGGGTGGAGTGTTCTGTAGATATCTGTTAGGCCCAAATGTTCTAGAGTCCTGTTTAGGTCTTTTATTTCTCTATTTGTTTTTTGTTTGGAGGATCTGTCCAGTTCCATCAGTGGGGTGTTGAAGTCCCCTGCTATTATGGCATTGCTGCTTATTATGTTGTCTAGATCTAGCAGTATTTGCTTTATGTACCTGGGCGCTCCTGTGTTGGGTGCATAAATGTTTAGGATTGTTAAATCCTCTTGTGAGATTTTTCCCTTCACCACTATATAGTGTCCATTTTTGTCCTTCTTTACTTTTGTTGTTTTAAAGTTTATATCATCTGAAATAAGGATGGCTACTCCGGATTTCTTTTGGTTTCCATTAGCCTGGAAAATTGTATTCCATCCTTTCACCTTGAGTCCGAATGCGTCTTTGTGTGTAAGGTGTGTTTCCTGAAGACAACAGATACTTGGCTTGTATTTTTTAATCCATTCAGCCAGCCTATGTCTCTTCAATGGGCAGTTCAAGTCCTGGCACACTCTTTCAGTGAGTATTTGCCAGTATTATTTTTCTTACCCAGGCTTACTACTTTGAAATCTCAGAGTTGTCCTCACTGCCACCCTCTTCTTCACCTCCATATCCATGGTCATTAATTCTTGTACATTCTCTTTTGTACTGACATTCTCTTTTGTAGCAATTCTCCCATTGTTCAGTCGGGAAAATACACAGCACTTCAGGTGTATCTAACAGAGGAGAAGTAATTTGGAAATTAGGTTAAGTAGGTGATGGAAAACTGAGAAGCAAAACAGGGGATATTTAGCAAGAGCAGGAAACTGCTATCACTCCTAGGACCAAAAGAACAATGGGACATGGCTTCCTCCAGCCTATTACTCTCCAGTCTTCGTCCAGTGTCTGTTCTTGGTCAAATTGATATGGAAGCTAGTCAGTCATGTAGACCAGAAAAGGAGGTTAGTTCCTATGTTACAAAGCAGAGCAGAGGCAGGGACTGTTACTTGGGCCCCATTAGCTCACTCTCTGTCTCTCTGTGTCTGTCTCTGTTTCTCTTCTGCCCTTGTTCAGTATGTGGCTACCTCAGGCCTGTACTGTTTGTACAACTTTCTCACCAGCCATCCTGGCATCAACTTCTTCCTAGTCCTTGCTCTATATTTCTTCCAGTGTTTCCTTTGAAATATCCACACATGTCACTCTGACCTAAAAACCTTGGTTTGTTCCCCATTTCCCATAGGATAAAATATGATTTCTATAGCACAGCCCTACAGAGCCTTCATTCTCAGAATCCAAGTTATTATCAGTCAAAAATGATTGAATATAAGCTATTTTTATGGTTTAAATCTCTCCTATTGAATCTGCCATCATTTCTTATCTATAGGCAACTAGAAATTTACAAGAGGCCTTTTTATGCTCTTTAATCTGCCTGGAAAACTTATACTTTTTTTCTTTGAAGCTTTTCCATGGGCCTCTAAAGTTAGCTGTCCTTTCCTCTGTACTTCTTCTGCCCTGCTCCCTAACTCTATTCTAGTACTTTCCTGCTGCATTGAATTGTCTCCTTTCCCGCCTATTTATTTTGTTTCCTCCATGCATATTCCTCCTGAGCACATTGAAAAGAACTTTCTGGGATCTCTCTAAATGTTAAATAAATGATCAACACTGGATATAGTCACTGTACCAGGATTTGCCTGGTTTTGTGTGGCTTCCAACTGGGGTCTTGTGAATACTGCTGTGTGAACAATAGCATCCTTTCTGTTTTGTTAGACCACATGGGCTGGTGGGCTGATTTATTTCACCAGATCTTCTAGTGAACCTGATCTGTGCATTGTGAATGGAGATTCAACTTGAAAATTACTTTGTGTCCATTGTTTGAGATGGGAGTTTTCTCTTTTGCATCTTTTCCAATTTTTTTTCTGACCCATAAATATTCAAAACACACTTGGCCATGGAATCATGGTCACCACACACTAGGGTGTCCTAAGTTCTTGGATGATGAATCTAAAATATGTTTGGTATGATGTTTTCCAAGGAGCAGAAAATTTCGTTGATATGGTAAATACAGTCTAAAATAAGTTCCGCCTTTTTGGTTTGTATTGATTTGCCAGAGTTGTCTGAAGTAAGAATGGTCATGCTTCTGGGGCATTTGACAGCTGACTTTTCTTTTTCAAAAGAAGAACTGGCATTAGTCCCAAGGGAACAGGGACTATGTTTCAATAATTTTGTGGTAGCTTACTATGCCTAGTTTAGATACAACCCCCAAAACTTGCAGCATGGCTTTGTTTTCCTTTATTTTGAGTTGTGAATAATCTCAGCAGACCCGTATGGCTCCTTATGCCTTTGAAGTGTTTCTTGGAGATGTCATTTGAAAATGAGTTAAAACTGGATTGTCTTACAAAGAATAACTTACTCAGGTCATTTAATAAATGAATGAATGAAAGTTTTAGACACAAAAGGGAGAAATCCCACGTTCAGATCCAAGTCTGAAAGAAGTCCCTGCCTTGCTCCTAGTCCTGGTCCTTGACCACAGGTCTATTACACTACATGGTAAGTGCTACAATGCAGGCACAATCAAGCACAAAATCAAGAGCAGCTTGTCTCGGTGATGGGGTTGGGAAAGGAGGGAGGACTCATGTCAAATGAGAAAACAATTAAGATCTTCTACAACAAGAAGACATCCATCATGCAAAGAATTTGGGAAATGGCACAATCTTTTAGTTGGGACAGTAGGGTTGGTGAGGTGATTTTATTAGGCATATGCTGGTCTGCAGTGGCACAATCATAGCTCACTGCAGCCTTGAACTCCCAGGCTCAAGCGACCCTACTGCCTCTGCATCCCAAGTAGCTAGGACTACAGGTGTGCACCACCATACCTGGCTAATTTTTTATAATTTAATTATTTATTTATTTTGTAGAGACAGGGTCTTGCTATGTTGTTCAGGCTGTTCTCAAACTCCTGGCCTCAAGTGATCCTCCCACCTTGGTCTCCCAAAGTGCTAGGATTATAGGCATGAGCTACCACACCTATATTCCATGCTTCCTTTATTCCCCCTTGTCCCACCTGGGACTATCCCAGGTAGAGAATGGAAATAAACATTGGAAGCAGTGACCCTATTTTTAAAAATACACACTTACCTTATAAAAACCTTGAAAGAAATAATTAGCACCACTCAGGTGTCTATTTTCCCATTGCAGTATAGTTATTTGTATATAAATATATAGACATCTTCAATAATACAAATGTTTCTCAGGGGCAGGAACTGGACATTATTCATTTTTTGTACACTAATAATCTTGCAGAGGACCTGACACATAGCAGTGGTCAAAAAATGCTTGTGGAATAAGTTATTAGACATGTGGGGAATGTATGGAAATCATACACGTGGAGTAAATTTTAAGAAGAGATTTTCTTATTTCTGGTATGATGAATGAATAATTGAGAAGTTTTGTGGATTTTTCCTTGAGGACTGACCACAACCCAAGTTATCTTCTTGTGGGACAAGTATAGGTATAGAATGTCTGAATGTCTGAATTGTGTAAATGTGAATATTTGAGTAGAGGTGGGGTTACCAAGAGCTTAATATTTCAAGATGCAGCATTCAAGAGAAACTAGATTGATAGCAATAAGTGGATCTAGATGTTGAAAGCAGGCATGCATGAGACAGAGTTGGCCACATATAGATGAACAGGGCTAGTTCAGAAGCTAAAAAGGTCAGATGTCCATTAAAGCCAACCATTTACACACATCCTAGCAGCAGGTATTCTAAGGGGCCAAACAGGACCAGAGAGAAATGTAAAAACTGGCTACAAACTCATGGTAATTTAGGCCTTTATCTACATAAGTGCTTTTCAATCCTTTTCCTATCAAGGTACATATAGAAAATGATGATTTAGAATACCTTAGATTAAACTGCCAGGCCTGAGGGGATCAATATGTCAGCACACATGTAACCCATAACCAGAAACGGTTGGGAGCTCTGCTCTCCTCAGTTACTCCTTGTGGTTTGATGTTTTTGGACTCTCGTGTAGCCAATAATCAGTTCTACACACGTTAGCAAGTTAAGCTGTTAGGTTTAGAGAAAATAATTTGTTTGAATGAGTATTTCACTGGAATCTAGTTGTGGTAGAAAGTAAAAAACAATCATGACAGAACAAATGCTAATTGCTCTTAAATGCAATCATCCATTTGAGACATGGTGTGTGGATTGGTTGACACTGGAATAAGCCTATATGGGTTGAGTTTTTACTCACAGTTTTTATTAATTTCTAAGTTTATCACAATCATCAGTTAATATTTATTAAATTTTTATGGTATGCAAAGTTCTATTTTTGATATTAACTGTGAGAAAACAAAGAGAAAGTCATAGTCAAGCAAAAATAAAAGCATTTGTTGTTTTTAATTAGAAATTTTATATTATTATACTTAAAGCCATTCTATAAGTCTAAACATTTGATATGGAATATTTAGTTATTTGGTTATCCTTTTCCAATATAAATAAATTCTAACATTTATTGAGTCTTTTAAATTTGTGTCAATCAAAATACAAAAAGTATTGCTAAGAGTATTTCTATGAATTAAGTTCTATTTTTAGCCTTATGTACAACTAAGGCTAACAAAACTTCTCAAAATCACATAACTAGGCAGTGACAGAGCCCTGGCCCAAATTCATATTTCTCTAGCTCCAAAGCCCGTGGTTTTACTGGGCTACACTGAGTTCTATCTTGCAATAAAATGAAATATTTAACTTGATTAATTCATTTAACATCCAACAAACATGTATTAAGCATGTGCAAGGTACCATGTTAGCTGATTTGGGTACAAAGATAAAAAGAGTATGGACCCTAAAAAGTTTTGTGAGGTCTGAAGCTTATGTAATATGGGAGTTTCTGTAAGAAAAAAGAACAGATACAGAAATAATATACCAAAAAAATGGTCATTATCTTGACAGTGATCCATAAAGTGTGTGATAGCAAGCTACGAGAAGGAGCCCCTTGGAGGAGCCCAGCAGGTTTCACGCAGGGGCTGATCCTGAAGACTGAGTGGAGCCTGGCTGGACAGAGAAAGGTTAAAGTCCATTCTGGCAAAGGAAACTGCATGCTGAGCCTCAGAGATATGGCAGGGGAAGAGGGCGTCACCAGAGGACCATAGGTTTACAGTGTTTGACACTGAAAATGTGTGTCTGGAGGAGGTAGTGGAATGATAGAAAACCAGAGTGAACAAGGAGTCAGCCAGGTGCTAGACAGTGGGAAAATTGCACTGTACGAAGGTGTTTCGATGTGATCTTTCAGGTACTGGGTGTTTAGAAGTAGTCCTTTAGGCAATGGGGTGTGACTGAAGATTTTTGGTCAAGGCATCAGATTTTTATTTGGGGCCCTCTGGTGGTCTTGTCAAGGATGGAGTAGAATGGGACAAGGCTCGGGCAAGAGTGATAAGTGAGAGAGAAATGATGAGACCTGGACTCAAGGGTGGAAAAGAGGGAAAACAGTTAAAAGGAGAATAAAACATCCCATTTGGATCGATTAGCTATGGGAGGTAAAGGCGAGGGAGAGATCTAAAAGGATTCCTCGGTTTCTGGTTTGGGTGGCTACGTGGATTCCAGAGCCACAAGAGAGAAAGGAGATTTTCAGGAAAAGAAGATATGATCTGCCACTCGTGCGGGCTGCCAACCAAGTGTGAGGGCCTGGAGGACATCCAGATAGAGAAGTATCGTAGCAGCTGAATATGTGATTCCAGAGACTGGGGAAAGATCTGGCTCAGACATTTAAATTTGGGAAACAGCAGCCAGGGCCTTTGGTAGCTGCAAACAGTGTGGATGCCCTTACCAGAGAGTGTCTGTGCAGTGGAGTGAGAATGGAAGGAGGTAGAGGGCAGAGCTACGGGGAGAACGTGTAATGGGGGTTGGGGAGACAAAGGAGTCTGCAGGATTAGCCTGGGAAGTCAGCGCTTTCCAAAGTCTAAAATATTCCATTTCTGAAATATTCTCTGAGTTTGTCTCATTGAATAATCACAAGCAAAATTTCAAATTTTTACACTGAGAATCTCTACTCTTTTTCTAACAAGTCTTCCCTCCTTGCTACTAACATATTTGGACCTATTCTCTCTTATCAGTACTTATTTGGTGGTTCTTAATCCTGGGTGCTAATTACAATCATGGGAAGAACTTAAACAAATAATAAATAATGAAAACAATCAAAATTCTGATTTCTTGACTCTGGGTGGGCCCCAGTGCAACAGTAGCTCTTCAAACCTCTTCAGGGCATTGTGCAGCGATAGTTGAGAAGAGCTACCTTAGGTGATCAGATCCAATCCCACGGCGTTGAGTGACAACTGTAAACTGAGGATTCCTAACTTCATACCTACAGCCTTGACCTCTCCCCTGAGCTCAAACAAATATCATTTGCTACTTGATATTTTCACTTCTAATAGGTATTTCAAACATTATATCTTCAAAATAGCATTTATTTTTTTTCTCTCAAACCTGTTGCTCTCCCAATGCTCTCACCTCAATAAGTGACATCAGTATTTATGCACTCAAGCCCCAAAACCAGGAGTTGTATTTAATACCACTTTCCCCCTTACATTCCATTTCTACTCCAACAGCAAGTTTGACTGCTTTACCTTGCAAAATATTTCCTGAATCCATTCTCTTCTTACCATCTCAAACACTAGCCAATTTCAAGTCATCACTTCTTGCCTAGATGCCTGTAGCTGCTCTTAAATGATCCTTTTACTTTTGTTCTTATTACCCTAAAGTCAATTATCCACACAGCTGCTAAAGTGTGATGGCCCTAGTTATGACCCAGTGGAAACTTGGATCTCTGTGGAACAATTTGAAAATCACTGGCTAGAGAATAACAGAAGACAAGTAGATGGTCTTGTTTTTATGCACCCAGGGACTTGGGGCCTTCCCAGTTCACCTGGCAAAGTTGACTTGGCCTTGACAATTCTTCTAGGCTGCTTCACCTCATGGTGCCTTCAAAATTAGCATCATAGCTTGATTTCTGACATATTCCCTCCTCCACCCTAATTCCAAGCTTCCAGTTGCTCCCTCATATTTGGACCTGGTCCTGGAATTAGACTTGAGATTCCTATTCACCTTGAGACTTGCTTAAACTTTTGGTTCCTCAGTTGTATTTCACCCTTTCTTCTGCCTTCTATTTAGTCTCAGAATACTTCAAAGCTGACCTGACAAAATAATTCAGTAGCCTAAATTGAATTATTTAAGAGTCATTTGGTAAGGTCTGCTAATTGAAGATGTGTCCTTGGTCAGCCTGTTCTGCTGCCTGAAATTTCTACAAAGTCTTTTTCGGGGAGAGGTGTAAGGGAGGGGAGCAATTAGTGGCTATTAAAAGGTTTATTAGACAGGGTTCTCCACTCTCACTGACATGAGAGAGAAAGAAAGAGAGAAAGAGAGAGAGAATATTTGAATATTTATTTTAAGGAATTGGCTCGTGATCGTGGAGGCTAGTACATCCAAAATCTACAGAGTAGGCCAGCAGGCTGGAGAACCAGGGAAGAGTTGATCTTGCAGCTACAGTCCAAAGGCAGTCTGCTGGAAAAAATTCCTTTTTCCTTAGGGGAGGTCATTTTTTTTCTATTAAGGCATTCAACTGATTGGATGAGGCCCACCCACAGTATGGAGGACAATTTGCTTTACTTAAAGACTACTGATTTAATATTAACTTCATCTTAATTAGATAGTAGGAACATTATTACAATCTATAACGTGGTAGGAATATTAGATCTAATCTATAAAGAACATGAATTTTTTTTACAACCTATAATGGATTCTGATTTTTAAGACCCTATATTTTAAAACATGTCTCTATATTTTTTATTCTGTGTTGTATATAATTCCAGTAAGATATTGTTTGCTTCAAAATAAACAAATAAATAAATAAATATTAACCTCATCTAAAAAATACTTTCACAGAAACATTTAGAGTAATGTTTGGCCAAATATCTGGGTACTATAGCCTAGCCAGGTTGACACAAAACTATCCATCACAAAAAGCAAGTGTCAATTGAAAGATATAAAAAAAATCCCATCAAGCAAATGTGTATATTCTATATAAGTTACACCATTTCCACCCCAGTCAGTAAATGCTCTTCAAATACATTCTCCTGTGTTACTTTTTCTTTCCCTCACAGATGCTCATTAAAGTATTATGTATAGGTCGGGTGTAAAGAACTTTGACTGAGATATAAGTAATTCATGGTTCCCAAGTGAATAACTGAGTAGACAATTCAAAAGGGTTTAAAATTCCATTCAGGAAATTGCTTTTTATATATTATGGTAGGTTCACTGCGAAAGCTCCTCAGAAAGAAGTTGCTGAAAGCTGTGGGCGTTGTTATGGATGTCCACCAACCTATGTGCCCACAAACCCAGGGCCCTGTCTGTCTCAGTCACCATCAGCTCTAGCATGGTATCAGATACTCTGTGCATGTTCCATAAATGTTTGTGGAAGGAATAAGTGGCCCTATTTATTCACAATTAAAATTGCTCTTGTCTTTTTTATTCTGTATATAGTACTTCTCTAGGACCTCAAAGTGTTTTGTCTCTTGTGATGCCACTTGGCTCTTTTTGTATCAGTACAGAGTGGTGAGGGGAGAACAGTATGGGGTATGGTGACCACATACGTAGTGGCTGGACTGTTTGGGGTCACGTGCTGGTGCCAGCACTTACTCTCTGTGTGATCCTGGCCAAGGTAATTAACTTATGTGTGCTTCAGGTTCTTGATGTGTAAAATAGGGCTAATGGTAGTACTTATTTCACAGTTATTAAGAAGACTAAGTGAGAATTCATGTGAAGTGCTTGGCAGAGTACTTCGCACATATGAAGTATTCAATAATGTTTATTATTATTGTTGTTACTGTAGTAGTAGAAGTAGTTATAATGCTTTTATTGTCATTTAATTGAATTGTTGTTCAAACATATTGTTCTTCAAACATATCACCCATAAAGACTTACTTCATTGCTTTTGGGAAAAATCATTAGTTTAGTGAATTACTAACATTTCACTTAAACAGAGTCTTCAAAGTTGGCAACATGTGGAGTACCTACCTTTCTGGCTCTGACCCATACATCAGATGCTTTCGTAGATTTGGATGTCACTCTAATGTCACCAAGGAAGTAAGACTAGCCACCTGGGCCATTTTTCACACCTTCACCTCAGTGATATTTCTGTTCCTTCTAAGGTGACATTAGCTAAGCTTAGCAGGTGTGAGGTGAGATGCCCTTAATTTCTATAATGTTTTACAGTTATTCCTTCATGTTATTTAGAGTTTAGAGTTCATCTGAGGAGGACATTGCTGGGTTCCTGGGGGCCAGTGGAGCTTAGAGCCGGGTTGTTGGTAGTCACAAGGTCCCATGATTTCTGGGGAGAGGAAGGGTGTTAACCAGGTGTCCTGGCCAGCTTCCAAGTTTGGCTCAGTGAATTTTACCTCCTGAAATTCCCTCCTGTCTTTTCAATTGGATATGGTATTCCTCTTGCCTTCCTGTCCCAAACTGAGGTCCATGGGATTGTGGTACGGCTGCAGAACAGCTGCTGCATTCCACCACAGAGGTGCATGTATTCCAGTGGTGGATGAAGCCAGAGGCTTATGCACAGCTTGGACAAGGTATCAGCTTGCAAAATATTTGGGGACCCTCTGGGATGAAGGACTCTGGTCAGAGCAGAGATGCTGTAGTGGTGACGTGCATTGATTCATTGCTGTCTCCTGGAATGTCATGGGCTTTAGCAGTGTGGACCAGAGCCCATGTGGTTACTTGCTCTGGCAGCATGAGAGTCAGTGTAAGAGGAATGGCTGTATGGTGTTCACAGCAGGATGCTGTGATTGACAGGAGTGGGAAGCTCCAGGGGTGACTTTCAGCTGCTAGGTCTGGCCAGATGGGAGAGGCCTCCCATGTGTGCTGGAATGGGAATAGGGGGTTCTAGGATATCTAGCCCATTGAATTACCTTGCATTTCAGAATTTATATTTTTTTGGTGGAATGCTAATGGCCCATATCCAGGAGGAATGTGATAAACACAGTAATGACAACAATGAAATCCTAAACATTGACAATGAAATCAAAACACTTGCCTGGTGTGAGCCTCCCACGACTACATATAGGGGAGGATAAAAAGAAAAACAAAATATTTCAAATATCTAATTTTATGACAACAGCCAGGGCTCTACTTGTCAAAAAAAATACCTGAAAATATCAGCTTCAAGTCATGGGAATAATAAAAAGAGTGCATTCTGTACCTTCTGGGAAATCTCAGACCTTGAAATTCTGCAGGGAATCTCCCCTCCTCCACTGTTTCACACATTTCTGAATCTAGCCTAAGATTTCAAGATTAAGGTCCCAGCGGTTGTGGAAGAAATGATCCAGTGATTGCTTGTCATCCATATGACCACAGAGACTGAGTTTGGGAAACTGTACCTAATTTGTTCCAATGAAGTCAGGCAATGACTTGAACTTGAACCACAAATATATAAAAAGTCCGGGAACTATATATATTTTCTCTCTTCTTTCAGCATCTTTTCCCGCCATAGTCCTCCCAGCTTCCTTTGTTTTCTGAACGTGCTCTAACTTTTTTTTTCTATGCACTTTCTTTCACCCCAATCCCGTTATTGAAGAAAATGAAAACAGTGATTCAGGAAGACAGCAAATTAGAAAAGGCTCTGCTTTTTGCCCCTAGATCAACCCTATAGAAATTACAGAAAGCAAAATGAGGATGGATATTAGGAACTAACTTAAAAACTATTAGACATCCTCAGGAAGATTGCCCTGGGAGCTGAAGGAAGGGCCAAAGCAGAGCACTGGAGGAATAGGTCCACTCTACTCTTGCCTTTCCCCCATACTGCTTTGAGAGGATGCCTGCCCGGTCCCCTCTGAATCAGTCAATCCCAAGTCAATAAGGAAATTCTGATCAGTACCAAAAGCCTCATTGGTGAGAGAGGCTGCTGAGAGTAGATGGTGACCCCTTTACCCTCATCCTCTCCAAACCTCCAAAACTTATGGCTAACATCCCAGGAGACAACTGTTTTCCAGTACTGCTTCTCGTGCTCTCTCCCACAAGCCCAATCACGTCAACCACATGCCTCTCTCCTAAATTCTTTGTCTCATAATTTTCAATCTTGCTCCTTCCAGACTCTGGACCAACCACTGAAGCTCCTTGTCACAGCTCAGGAGTCTATGAATGGCTATATATCAGGCCACTTCTCCTTTCATATAAATTGAGAGCTTGCAGTTTTGCTCACTGGGGAATTTTCCTTCATCACTATTTTTGAGAGACTCCCCTGAGTGCAGCTATAATGTAGCAGCAGTTCATTTTTTGGTATTACACCAACTCATTTGTGAGCCAGGCCTAAGGTTTTTCCTCCTTTTTTTCATTGGTTGTAGAGACCTGCCTCACCACTGCCATGAGACCACAGTTGTGGGAGAAGAGTCTGTGGAGTCTTGGGAGTCGTGAACCATTTGTTCATGCAATTTATTTTCACCTTCTTGACCCTCTCAGCCCAAATTCTGGATGTATACCATTTCCATTGTACAATGCATTACTGCTGCTCTCCTCTCTCTTGACCATATAACTTGATGGATCTGAAGATACCTAGGTGATGGCAAAATGTTCTGGTCACTCACCTGATATCCCATGGTTATGCTCTCAGTCTGCTAAACCCTGTAGCTGTTTATCAAATGATTGAAAATTATCTATTGCAGAATGTGGGTAATGTGGGCTTGTTTTACACTTGATCTTAGCCAAAAGGATGAGAAGCGATATATGGGTTTGTTTAAGAATGCTAAAAGTCTGTCCTGAATATCTCTTAGTATGAATTGCTGGAGGCTCCACATAGCATCCTTATCCAGTACCTTAACCACCTTCAATATCTCTAGCATTACTGGCTTTGCTGGGTCATGTGTCCCAAGCTGCAGGGGACCTGCTATGGATCCCTTTCTTGTTCCGGCCCCTACTCAAAACTAACAGCCTTCTGAGTCACCTGATAAATGGGCTAAAACATTATTTCCAAGTGTGATATATGCTACCTTCAATGTTGAAAGAGGACCATCATAAACTGTGCCTCTTTCTTAGTGGTGGAGGGTGCAAGAGGCAATAACCTGTACTTTACCTTAGAGAAATGCCTCAGCATGCACCAGACCATTGATCCCCTGAAAATTCACCAGTGAGGAAAGCTCTTGAATTCTCATGATGTTATTTCCTACCCTCCTGGCCTACATGTGTCTAATTAGGCCATCTAAGGCATCTTTTCCTACTCACTACATCCAATGTTCAGTCTTACAATGACCACGGAAATGCACAGAAAGTGGAAGTTTTCCCACATATAATGTTGGAAAAGTTTATAAAATGATTTAATTATTTACATTTTTTGAGTTTTCTAGGATTTGGGAAATTGTCACTCCTGATCATTGACAGGGAGAATATAAATTGGTACATTTCTGTAGGCAGTATAGCAATATCTATACTTGATGTATATAATGTGTATATACATATATATATAAATAAAATATATTTAGTAATTTATATAGTACATATATAATGTGTATGTGTGTTTATATGTAACATAAATATAAAATATGTATAAATTCTGATCCAATAATTTCATGTTTTTGTCTTTGTACTAAAGAAATGTAAGGGAGAATGCATAAAAAATTTCCATGCAGCATGGTATATAAGAGATAAAAAAGGAGACAAACTGAATGTCTAGTAATAAAGACTTTCAAGGAAATTATAATACATAATTTCATACAATAAAATATTATGCAGCCACTAAAAGCCATAATGTAGAATTATTTTGACATGCTGTAGAGTAAAAATCATTTTATAAAAGAGTCACTTCTTTAGGAATTTGTCCCTGATTCTATAGATTAGATAAAATTCCTTGCAATATGCATAGCACCCTGGACTTCCCATGTTATAACACTAACTTCTCTTGAAAATTCCTGTTGAACATCTATCTCTACACCTAGAAAGTAAGCTTCAGGAGGACAGGGATTGTCAACCATCTCATACCTGCATCCTAGTTCTTAGAACTGCAAATATTAAATTCAATTAAATGGATACCACTTTAATAGCTGATTCCCATTTATGTAAAACATGTGTGCACATTTGTATATATGCATAGAGAGATGCCTTGGAGGGCTGCTCACAGAAATGTAAGCAAGGCTATTTCTGGGTGGTAGGTTTTGAGCAATTGCTACTTTCCTCTTTATGATTTTCTATGGTATATGAACCTTTACAGTTAGCATTAACCATTTTCCACAAAACGATTAAAATCCTTTCATTGTCTTTTACATAATGCTCAGTGTTTTTGATGCTACTGATGATAGAGCTTTTTGCATAGTAAAATATATTTAGTGTGATCCAACATTTAGTACAATCCAATGTATTGTCCTTTTTTTTCCTCCCACACATGTAGCTACTTGATATCAGACCAAAACAATGACACCAGGAAACAATAAGTCCTGTTAAATCACTCTTCCTCCTCTGCCATAGTCACAGCCAGCTTGGCTTAAGTGATTCTCTGAGTAGGCTGTTGAGCTAAAGAGGGGGTGAGCAAACCACCACATGTTCCTTTTCAAAAGTATGTCTTAAGATTCCAACCAAAACCCAAACCCAGTAGCTCTGCCTCTTTCTCCTACCTATTCCACATTCACACCTGCAAAATGAACTTAAGTAGCTATATTAGTCAGGACAGGCTAGATTATGCTGCAGTAACAACTATAAAATCCCAATGATTTAAAACAACAAAAATTAATTTCTCTTTTTACAACACATCTGTCATGCATCAGATAGGGCTCTTTGCAGCATCCTCACTTCAGGACAAGAATAATGGAGCAACCTCTATCTAGAGCATTGCTTTTCACCTACATGAGAAGGTAAGGGAGATGAGGCATATTGCATCACAGCTCTTAAAAACACTGCCTAGAAGTAACATTATTCTACTCAAATTTTGCTAGTCAATTTCTCTATGTGCTGGAAAGGAGAACCAGAATTATTTGGTTTCTGGCAATAATAACAACCACAGTAATATAGCCTTTTACACACCCTAACTTTAATTCAATGACCTTATTATGATATCATCTTAACTATGCATATATTGAAATAATTTTCTGAATTTTCACTATGTGGTTCATGGCTATGCTATCTGCTAAGAATATGGGGCTTGATAAGCTGCACAGTCTTTAATAATACTTGCTTTATCACATGTGATTGAAAAACTTCATACATCTTTTCAAAGCAGTTGAGAACAGTAGAAGGTTATAAACATAGAGTTGTAAAAGAAATTTAAAAGCCTCTGCTTTGTGTTTAAAGTGAAACTGCTAAGTGAATGGACCAAGGTATAAGGCAAAGAGTTCTGAGTCGGAATTGCACATGTTGGATGCAGACAGCAACAAAATGCCAAGTGCCAAAAAGTCTATTTCAAGCAGATGTGTATAATGGGGCAAAAGCTGTGCTGGACTTGATGGTGACTCCTACATTGTCACTTGAGCTGGAAACCAGTCTGTTCATCCTTTGTGCATCTGGAGAATAAAATTGAAAAGCCAGGGCACCATGTCCTACTTCAAGTATCAAGGAATAAAAGCTGAAAGATGGTTGAACATTTTCTGCAGCCTCAAGATCAGGCCCACACCTGTCACAGTCATTGGCTTGGGCTAGAAATTCCATTAAAGGTGTAAAGAGGCCATGTTTTCAACCTGAGAAAGTTCTGTTGTTTAAATGGAAACTTCTGCCGGAACAAGGAATCAATCCCTTTGTGTGGCTGAAAGACCACTTTTTCAAAAGGTTGGTACAAATTTTCTGCTAGAGGTGGGGTGGGCAGGAGGCTTGGACAGCACTATGTGTGGTGAGAAGTTTA
This sequence comes from Daubentonia madagascariensis, assembly GCA_023783475.1. Taxonomy (NCBI): domain Eukaryota; kingdom Metazoa; phylum Chordata; class Mammalia; order Primates; family Daubentoniidae; genus Daubentonia; species Daubentonia madagascariensis. The sequence goes on along the minus strand of JAKFHU010000913.1, from coordinate 1,713,491 downwards.
TAGTTTTGTCAAGGAACGTAATGAGATACAGTCATTCAATTTATGGTTATTTGGGCACTTGACTGTGTGGCCAGTTCTACCTGGTATTTATGTACCCTGTAAGAGATTGCAGTGGAAGCTGGGTGGCACAGGAGTGGGGATTAAACTCCAACTTTTGGCTTCAATTCATTCACTAAGTAATGTTGCTCCCTTTGTCACCATCAGAGAGGCCTTGCATCTAAATCCACAAATATTTGCATAGCTTCGTAACTTGAAGAATACAAATAACGGTCATTTCTTAAGGACAGAACGTTCTTCTCTCTCAAACCACATAAGAATGAGCTGCCAATGGCTTCTCTGGAATTTTTAATGGGGATAGTAAGCTCTGCAATTGCTCTGTGGGCCGTTGTCACCCACTCTCTCATTTGCCAACTTGACTAAAGGTCACCTAATTTTTCTTCGTTAAAACATGAACTGTCCTGGAAAAATTTGAAATTGTTGTAAATGAAAACCAGTTAAAAAGCTGACGCCAAAAATTATTGGCAAACTTCATGCCGAATTATGCAGTCTGCACATTGCAGGCAGCCTGTGGATCCTGAGGCTGTCGCAAATAACAGGGGAATGTGGCTCTTTCTCCCAACAGGAAGAATCCCCGCCCAGTGGTCTGGGCCCTGGGCCATGGCTGAACCTTACTGCCGCTCCCAAGGAAAGCTTTCTGTTTTGCCCACAGATGAAATTGTTATGATGTTGAGAATAAACATTTACTAAATTAGTTTTTCTAAGCATGAAGCAGCCTGGCTTTTCGCAGGTGTGTGTACTATGTCTTTATTTCTCAGAATTCACAATGGCGAAGGCTATTCTTGGTGGCACTCCTCCCTGCTGGTGCTCCTTCTCCCCTTCCAGCACTTCTGGGTACCCAATATTTACATGCTGTCTTGGCCTTCCAGGCTCCTGTTAGGCTCAGGCCTCTGGCAGAGCCTCCCTGTGGTGTCCACATTCTGTTTCCTTCCACCCCATCTTCCATTTCTATGCACCTAGATCTTGGTCTTAGAACTAAGTGATCTGCCCATGATGAGCTAGATTTTCATTATGCATTAGGCATTAATCAAATCTGGTAGCTCAAAGTGAGTAATGGCTTAGTTAAATGACAAATGTGCATTATAACAAAGTTCTTTAATACCTCAATCCAAAAACAGTGACTAACTGAGAATTCTGGGGCAAAGATTTTTTAGTCTTGGGATTGGGGGGGACAGGGCAGAAGGTTTGAGAACCTTCCAATCAAACCACAAAAGTGGCTGCTTCTCTCACGTAAAGGTTGGCATTGCACATAGGTGAGGTTGACTAAACAGAACTCTGCTGTTCTCAGGTACACTTTTCCCTATCATGAGCATCCTTCTGCAGGAAGAATGCTTTGCTTTATTCAGTTGTTGCATTATCATACTATACACTGTCTCAGAGTAGCCATTTCGGTCATGCTACAGATCTTTCCCCACATTGACTACTGTGGAAGAAACGTAGGATTTTATATAGTTTAAGAAAGAAATTAGACATTTCCTGAACCAATGAAATCTAGATGGACATCACAGTATTTTGTTTTCCATCTGCCTGTCTATAAACTATTCCCTTTGGTCTGTATAATGCCAGGCCCAAGGAATATTTTCTTATGAAGGTATAGAACAGCTTCCTGTATACCTAGAGGATTCTTTTCCTGTTTTTTCACTTTAAAATGATTTGATATATAATGCTTACTCTTGGGACCAATTTCATATGAGGATCAACATCAACATGTTGCAATTTAAAAAAGAAATTCAAAATGTGTTGGATGTACAATTTCAGGTTGCAAAGTTTTAACAATGTAAAAAATTATATACATAGATTAAAAATCCCTAGATGTTAGCAATGGTTATCATGGGATAGTGAGATTACAAGTGATTTAGATCTTCTTTATATTAATCTCTATTTTCATATATTCCCCAACAGGTTTATGTCAAGAATGAAAATAAATGCTGCTTAAAAATAAAAACCACTGATTCTAGAGTTACAAGAACTTTATTCCATCGTAATAATGTGGAGTAAATATAAAGCATGTTGATTCCAATCAAGCTATTGTGAGATTCAAGTGAGACAATGGGTGCAAAAGCACTCTAAAAAACATAAAGGGATTATAGGGGGCCCCTCAAATATCCCCAAAGCACATGGTAGCAAAGCCAGAGATGACTCCTGCACTTACTCAACTGTCCCTGGATCAGGGGCATATGGTAAGTATCGGGTCTCAGAGAAAGGCAGGAATCTTGTTGCTAGCACTAGATTGTAAGTCCACAGCAAAAACACAAGGTTTATTTAGGGCTGAATTTCTTGATCTCACTTACTGTCCTACTGCCCTTGACAAGGTTGTTCCCAGAGAATGAAGCCAGGTTGAGACTGCAAAATGAGTTCTCAGCTATGAAACTGAAGAGTTATGGGAAAAATGCAACTAGTAGGTCACTACAGAATTTTTTTTTTTAAATCAGACGTAAAGACATATTCCATAAACACTTTCTAGCTTAATAGGACTCTTAACAGGCAATGTCTTTAGCTGAGTTTCAGGACATGGACCTGCCTTTAGTTTGTGTAATAATGAGCCATGCCATGACAAATTTCCTTGGCAGTCCTCTTAGACAGTGGAATCCCAGTGGCAAATACCAGCAGGAGCAGCAGGTGTGCAAACGATCCAGGGATCAAGCAAAGCAAAGGATCCATCTGGCAGTTTTTTATCAACCAGAAAAAAAACTTACTGATTAGAGGGAGTGTGAAGTGTGTGGGTCAGGGATAGGAAAACAAGCTGTAAGGCTATGATTCATGAAGCAGAATTGCCTAAAAGCCTAGTCTGAGAAGCAGTGCAGTGACAGATAGTAAAAGCAATGGCTTCATCTGAAGGCCAAGGCAAGTCTTCACTAGACACAGTAAGGAAAGTAAAGCTGCCTCCCTATGCGTTCAGCTTGCTCCCCCAGGTGTTTAGTGGTGCCATTTGCAGCAGTAACACCAAACTCACAATCCATGGGGTGAAAGGAGGATGCTCTCCCAGACTCATTTGGTTGTCAAGAACTAGAAGCTGCTCAAACTACTCCAAGCAAAGGAAATTTTCTTGGAAAAAATCAACAGGGAACTCTCAAAAAGCTAAGAATAGGAATCACAGTAGAGTAGGGATTCATGAGAACTCTAATCAAAACTAAAGCAGAATGGCTTCTCAATTAATCATGGCATCCATACTTCTTTCTACCTATTTCTTTCTATACTCTGCTCTATAATTATATCAACAAGCTTCTACTGCTTAATCTGAGCTTCTGTGTCCTCAAATTTCATAGCCACAAGGGATGTGGGTAGAATAGATTTGTTTAGAAGGGGTGTGACCAGGACAGTGAATAACTAATTATTTACTTTGTTCATTAAAATTTACAACTACTATGGGAAAATTGTTAGAGTTAGGAGAATATAGACTCCATAAGGACAAGGACTATTCCATCTTATTCATCATTGTATCCACAGTGTCTAAACTAGTGTGCAGTACATAGCAGCTAAATGATTAAATGAAGACTTTCAGAAAGCATTTAGTTCATCTTCATGATGGAAGCAGGGGATAAAAGAGAATTTTAAGAATTAGAATTCCTGCCTTTAAAGAGTTCTAATCTAATTGGAGAAATAAATCATGCTGATATAAAATCATACAGATATAATGGGTTTATCAGTAATGATCCTGAGAGAATTAAATGTCACACTTACTGGGACAATTAAGGACAATTGAATTAAGAAATTATTAACAAAAAGCTAAGAGAAACAAACAAAAGATGGTATGTCACTGGAGAGCTAGTGAGAGACCTAGGGTTATTACCATCCCTAGGTCTGAAGGTGCAAAGACAGGGGGAAGTTGCTGGAATGTGCTGTGATGTGTAAGAGATCTGCTGGGCAGAATGAAAACCCTGACTGTATTCACCTCCCACCTCAGATCTCTTACCTGTGCCTCCCATTGACTGACCCCAACCTGAAGGCAAAAGGCAAGAGAGCCCAAGGTAGTATATAAAGTTACTCTTCTGGAGCATAGAGCAGAATGGAGAAGGCTGAAGAGTAGATCAGAGGAGGAAAATGGAAAATATCTGGTAAAGTGGAGGATAATGTATTATTAATATAATTTTTACCTTTTCCATATTATTGCACATGGTTAATTCCTTTTCCAGCTAGAAGCAGATTGTTAAAGCAGAAAAGCTAGTGGAAATAGGCCCTCCTTCAACTCCCAGTCTCAAACCTTACTTTTGTTGAGTCCATGGGGAGTGAATAAGCTTGAGAATCAGGCTTTGTGGACAAAGAGGTTCTAAGGCTCTAAATTCCAAAAGTTACCTGCGTAGCTCAGAAGTAAGTTTTAGATGTTGGAATAATGACTTTTGCCGTTATCGGTATTATAGAGAGAAGGGAAATGTTTTCCCAGTGAAGGCCGACAGGAGAGGGAGAGGGTGGGGCAAGAGTTCAGAGAACATTCTCACTTGTTCCCCCTGCCTGTTAGTTGAACCCTGAGGAAGGGCATTGCAGGAATAACATCTAAATAGGTTTGTGGGGAATTCTCAGAGGTTGACAGAGGGAGGAGGGTGTATTTTTACAATTCTCAAGGCACAGGCAAAGAATATTTTGTAAGTGCTGTGGCAAAGATCTGTTTTCAGCATAATATATAGAAAAAAAAGGTAGTGCACAGGTGGTCACTGAGAAATGTGTGAGAAAGGTGTCCAGTTAGGCAAGCCAGAGGATATCTTCAAAGGGCCCTGTACAATTATGCATGATATACAGAGGGTAGCTGCCATTCCTAGGCCTCTCAATGTACCCACAAGTCAGAAAGGGCTGAGAGTGGCATCAGTGGGGGCCACAACAACAGGAACCTTTTTACCCAGCACTGTAGCGGGAGCTGTGGAGCCCAGCATCATGCTCTGAAAACATAGTCTTTTTTTATCTATGTCAAGACAAAATATATTTCTGATGTGTTAAACAAACCTTTGGAGGTAAATCAGCAGCATGACTCATTTATCCATTGCTGCTAGTCACCTTCAGATAAGTTTAAAAAATTAAATTTAATTAAAAAAAATTTTTAAAAATTAGTTTCAACAAGTTTCACTTCAAAAGATACCAGCATAAGATGCCCACGTTCAAAACTACCAACCAGATATCAGATACCAGTGAAAGACACAAAGAAGAGCGTAAAAGTATGAGCCCCATCTCATCTCTATGAGCCTTCCACTGTACCCAGAAGACATAAAGCTAGCAAAGGGGGAGTAGAGAGAAAACACTACTTTTCCCTGAACAACCTGAGTTAGCTAGAAAAAAAATTTTTAAAGAAGATTCTAAGTTTTCTAATTTCCTTTAGTTGGCAAGTTTAAAACTCTATCCCCACTACTACCTCCCTTCCCTGGAAAAGGGGAGATAGATTTGATAAATATTTAGAAAGTCAAAACAATTTCTGAGATTGGGATGATGGAGCAGATGGAGGCAAGATTTACAACTAGATAGTATACAAGAAGTAGCATGTTTGGATAGGAAGACAATGAGTTCAGACATCGACATGCTGAGAGTGACTGGCTGCCTGTGAGACACCCAGACAGCAAGATGGATACAGACAACCAGCCATATGGGATTAAGGCTGAGAGCAGAGGTCTGGGCTGTGACTATAGACACTATGGTAGCTAAATAAGGTGTCTATAATGAGTAGTTGCCATCAAAGAGTACTTATTTTGTGGTAAATCTCATTCTAAATTTTTTGCAATCATTGTCCCGTTTGATCCTCACTAACAAGACTAGAAAATTGAGGCTCCAAGGGATTCAACCTTTCACATAAAGTCAAACAACTAGTAAATAGTATAGCTAAAGTTCAAACTCTACTTTGTTTTATTCCAAACTATGTTTTACATAATATTACAGCCCCCAAAACTATGAAAGCAGATATGAGGAGTGAGGGGACCAATGGACCAAGTGTTGGTCCCCCTTAACACTGTGAAGCATCAGCATTTAAGGGGATGAGAAGAGGAACAGGTATCAGTGAAGGAGCCAGAGGGGGGGAAAAAGCCAAAAAAAAAAACAACCCTCAAATAAGAACCAGAAAAGTGTGGAATTACAGACACCAAGGACATAGACTGTTTAAAGGTAAAGGTCAGAATCAAGATTGTCAAATTCAACAAAGAGAAATTGGGAGGGGGGAGCAACAATCGACTGTAAGATAGAGATGGTGCATCCAAGACTGAGCATGAGCATGACCAGAGGACACAGCAACCTGCATGAGCAAGAAGCCCAGACCCCGTTTCACCCGCCGTGGGTGCACCAGTGCCCCTCTCAGCTCCCATCTATGTCTGAAGGAGGAGGAAAACACTTGAGCTTGGTTGATGGATGGATAGCTTGCTATGTGGATGAAAGCCAAAAATGAATGTCAGCCACCCTGCAGCTTCACTTAGGGATGCTTGAGAGACAATGGCAAGGAAATCTACTGAATAAACTGAGCTTTAAGTGATACACCTGGTCATCTGTTCAGTGGGAGAAAAAGCGCCCCTAAGTTACAATATATATGGACTAATCATCAGGTGAATGGCCTGATCACCTGGGCAGGGGCCTGAAAGAAGAAAGAATGAAAGATCAAAGCAAGGAGGCTCAAGGTAGAGGCTTATGGGTGGGGCATATGAGAGTGGGCACAAGTGTGAAGATCACTGTATCATGTGTTAACACACACCAGAAAACACCCGCCATGGAAGAGGCTCTAAATGACTAAATGGACAAAATGATTTGGCCTGCTGATGTTAGACAGTTTTTTCAGCAGCTACCCCAGTGCTGGCATAATGGGCACACAAAGGAAGTAGCCATGATGGCAGAGATAAAGGCTGTGCATGAATCCAACTGCATGGAGTCACACTTACAAAGGCCAATTCCGTTTACAGCTGTCTCTGAATTTCTACCCTGCCAGCAACAGAGACCAATGTTGAGACCTCAAAGTGTCACTATTTCTCAAAAAACCCCCCAAAAACCCAAAAAAACAAAACAAACAAGAAAACAAAACCCAACCAAGCACTTGATGGCTAGATGGCACCAAAACAATAGACAGTTTCAGCAGTTTCAAGAAATAGGTCAAGATCATGCTTGTCAAATTCTGTAGGCCCTCCAAAGAGCCAGAGGGAATAGTTGTTTTTTATATGTAGAATCTAAATTAGTTGAACTCATAGAAGCAGAGAGTAGCTTGGTGGTTACCAGGGCCTGGGAATGGGGATTGGGAAGATGTTAGTCAAGGATACAAAATTTCCGTTAGGAGGAATAAGTTCAAGGAATCCATTGTACAATATGGTGGCTAAAGTTATTATTAATAACAATGTATTATACACTTGAAAGTTGCTAGGAAAGTAAGATTTTAAGTGTTCCTACCACAAAAAAATAAGTATGTGAGGTAATGCATATGCTATTTAGCCTAATTTAGCCATTCCACGATGTATATATGTGTCAAAACATCATTTTGTATACCATATATATAATTTTTATTTTTCAATTTTAATTAATTAATTAATTTTTTGAAAACGAAAAAGGGCTGTCAGCTTCCAGAAGTATGGTTAACTGACAGCATCCAGCTCTTAACTCTTTTAGGATCTATCTTAGCTTTTGAGCTGAGGTCATGATATTTTTGGGGTGGCACCCAGCCAATGACTAAACAAGTTGGTGGTACAAGAGCCTAGCCATTTCTGCCCAAAGCAGCGCTACTATAATGGTCACTTTTTGTTCCAAATCTTTATATTGGGCTGGCAGAGGCACTTGTCAGGTTTGCATTGTGGTGTGACAGTTTGCCCACCCAATCCTGTCTTTGCCTTTTTTCTTTCACAAGTTTTACCTTCCCATAAACCTTCTTTACTTCTAACTCCATCTTAGTGTTGGCTTTCCAGATAACCCAACAGTTAAGACGGGAAGTGGGCTTTCTTCTGCTTCCTACCTTCATACCTAAACACCTGGTAGACATTTGCCTGGCGGCCAGTCATCACTCTCTTACATTCTCCATGCTTCCTCTGACTGGCTTTGTAAGGCAGGTCTATACTCTTCATGGGTAAAAAGACTCAGGGTCTATTTGCAGACCTAGCTTATGGCAAGATAGGTCCCAAGGTCTAAACTGGGGAAGTGGCAGGAAGCTACTTGGTCCTGGGGACCCTCCTTGAGAATTACTGGGTACTAATTACCATTTTTAGAGCTGATACTTTGATTCTCATATGTCCTATATTTATTATCAATTGGTTACAGGGGCAGAGGGGATCAAGTAATTGTCATTCCAAGCCTCAAACAGCAGTCTTGAAAACAATACTTTTCTGAGCTCTTCTGAAGATTTGTGCTATATGGTAGAGCACTGGTCCCCAACCTTTTTGGCACCAGGGACCAGTTTCATGGAAGACAATTCTTCCATGGACAGGGGTGGGGTGGGGGGGGTGGCGGAGCTCTGTGGCCTGGTCCCTACTCGGCACCAGTCCACTGCCCGGGGGTTGGGGACTGCAGTCTGAGGGACTTTACGTGAGCTTGGGGTGAGGTTGGGATCAAAAATACTTGTACTATCCAAGAGCAGTTAACTTTTGGCTCCCTAGTGAGAGATGTCTCATTGTCATGATTTCATACTTAGCCCTGGGATTTCTTGGTGTTCTTATTCTCTCTCTGCCCATTTTCCTCTTTCACAACCATCTGGAGAAACTCCTAGTTGGAGAAGGTATTTGCATGATCTTTTCTTAGTTTTCCTCTCTTCTCAGAGGGTAAAAAACAATAGTCTTTCACTCTCATTCTTATGCTTATGTTTTCTTGAAGACAAAAGTTTGCCTTCTTTGTATCACTTTCAGGTTAATGTAGAAACTTCTTTGCTATACTTTCTCTAAAGCACTCATATACCATCCAGAATAAAATAGTTTGAATACACTTAAAAATTATTTTTGAGCACAGATTTAAAATAGTTTCGTGACCCTGTGGAAACTTGTGAAGGGGTATTTGAAAGTCCAAATAGACAGTATTCATTTGTTTACCCTCACTCAAAGGCCTGAATTACCCATATGATTGATTCACCAAAGGCAATACTTCTTTTCTCTCTATTCCCTTCACATTCTCTCTCCACAGTCAGCACCAAATTCCAGTTGGCCCTTCAGAAACATATGGTCAGGGAGTGGGCTGGGGTGTGGGATGGGGGTGGAGCAGAGGGTAAGGAGGGGGAGAAAGAGCTTTGCTTTTGCATTCCAGCCCTCTGAGGAGCTTCTGCCTGGATATCTTTTCAGCAGAAAAAAATTCCACTTACATCTGTAGCCAAAAAATAGAGAAAATATTCTGAAGTTGGAGAGTGGAAGAAGCTCACTACAGAATATGCAGTGATGAAATAAAATGCAAAGTTGAGCAGATTTTGATGTCTTACCACTCTAGGATTTGGTGAATAAATGAATCAGATATTTGCCTTTATCTTTCCACATTAAAAAAAAAAGCTAAATGAAGGAAAACTTGTGGGGAAAAAATCTGTACACTACAATCATTTAACACTCATTGTGTTGTTGACATTTATAATTCTTATTTCCAAAATAATGTTGGTTTACTAGCAAACGACTGCAGAAATCAATAATTTCTTATTTGTTGTCTTAATTTTAGTTCTTTTAATTTTTCTTCTTTTGACCTTTTCATTGAACTATAACATACATAGACAAGCGTGCTGTAACATACATATAGAAACATATGGAACTGGGTATAGATCAAAGAATTTTCACAAAGTGAACATGCCCAGAAAGTTCTGTCATCCCTATTTCAGTCAATATCTTCCTCCCCTAAGGATACCATTATCCTGATTTCTAATACCATTTCTCTAGGCTGAATGCTGTGTGCCCCACAGATTCATATGTGGAAACCTGATCCCCAATGTGATGATATTAGGGGGTAGGGTTTTGGGAGGTGATTGGGTTTTGAGGGTGGGGACCCTCATGAATGGGATTAGCACTCTTATAATAGAAACTCCATAGAGCTCCCTTTTCCCTTCTGCCACATGAAGACACAGGGAGAAGACAGCCATCCATGAATCAGGAGACAAGCCCTCATCGGACAGTGAATCTGCTGGTACCTTGATCTTGGATTTCCAAGCCTCCAGAACCATGGAAAATAAATTTCTGTTGTTTATAAGCCACCTAGTCTATGGTATTCTCTTATAGCAGCCTAAATGGACTAGGATAACCATATATTAGTTTTGTTTATTTTAATATTTTATATAAATGAGGTTACACTGTATGAATTCTTTTCTTTTTGCTTTCCTTGGCTCAATGTGATGTTTGTGATCTTTGTCCATCTTGCATATAGTAGTTTATTTTCATTGCCGTATATAATGATAGTGATGGTATATAATTGATTATATCACATTTATGTGTTTCCAAATATTGTTTTTTACATTCTTGTACATGTCTTCTGGTATATATATGGACATATGGTTGGGCATATAGCTAGGGATGGAATTTTTGTATAATTAGATACGTGTATCAGCTTTAGTAGGTAAATCAGTTTTCCTACATGGTTGTACCAATTTACATCCAAACCATCAAGAAAAGAAATTTTCATTTGTTTCATATCTGAATATTTTAGTCATTGTGATGATTGCATAGTGATATCTTATTGTGGTTTTAACTTGCATTTAAAACTTGATAACTGATTCAGAATATTTATTGACCGTTGGGATGTCTTCTTTTATGAAACATTTATTCATTTAAATTTTTTAAAAGTAGATTGTGTATATTTTTATTAATTTGTAGGATTTCTTTATTCTAGATACAATTCACTTGTTAATAATACATGTAGCAAATATAATCTCCCATCTTTGGTTTCCCTTATCTCTCCTTAATGGTATCATTTGATGAGCAGATATATTTAATTTTAATGTAATCCAAGGTATCAGTTGTTTTCTTTATAATTCGTCTTCTTCCTGTCTGGTTTAGAAAATCTTTGCTATACCAAAGGTCATGAAGGTATTCTACTATATTATGAGCTGGAATCTTGAGCCCTTTATCTTATACATTAAGATGCATCAATCTACCTACAGTTAATTTTGGGGGGAGTATGGTGTGAGATAGGGACCCAGGTACGTTTTTTTCCACAAGGATAAACAATTACATAAGTACCCTTTATTTAAATAAAGACTGTCCTTTCCACACTGCTCTGCAATGTCATCTATGTCATAAATGTGATTGGTTTCTGAAATCTCTGTCTTATTTGCCTACTTTATGCCAATTGTATCAAATATTATAACTTTATAAATAAATACAGTTTGATATCTCATAGTGTTGGTCTTCCAATTTTGTTCATATCCTTTAAGGTGTTCTTTGGTTATTCTTGGCTCATTATATTGCTATATAAATTTTAGAATTAAATTGCCAATTTACATTAAAATAGCCAGGGTATTAATTGAAATTGCATCCATTCTGTTAATAAGTTACTGAAGAATTGTCATCTTTACAATACTGAGTCTTCTGATGCATGGACATGAAAAATCTCTCCATTCACTTCTATCTTCTTTAGTTATTCTCAGATATGTTTTGTAGTTTTAAGAGTAGAGATCTTATACAAAATAATTAAGTTAATCCATAAATAAACTAACCACTGCCACACTAAAAGCCATCACTCTTTTAAGGAAAAATACAAAATCTAGGCACAATAATGTAGTATTTATAACATCAAGCATGCAATAAAAATGACTAGACCTATGAAGAAACAAGAAAATATTACCTTTAACAAGAAGAAAAATTAGTAAATAGAAACAGTCCCAGAAATAATGGAATTAGTAGACAAAGATTTTTATAATAGCTATTTAAAATATGTTGAAGGATATTTAAATCCCTTAGAGGAAAACATAAAAGTAATGAAGGGATAAATGATAGATTTTAGTAGAGAAAAGAAAATGTAAAAATAACCAAATTTTAATTCTAGATCCAAAAAATACAATATTTGGTATGGAAATATACTGGATATACTTAAGAATAGAGCATACACTGAAGAAAGATCAATAAATTTGAAGACAAGTAATACAAACAAACCAAATAAAGCACAAGAAAAAAAAAGACTGAGGAGAAATTAAATAGAACCTTAGTTGCCTATGGGGAACTTTCAAGTGGTTTGATATGTACGGGGGCTGTCCAGAAAGTATCCAGCCATTGTTAATATAACAAGCACAGTTTGCACGATATTGATGTAACCTGGCAGCCAAGGAGAGTGGACTGGAATGCGCATGTGTAAACAATGACGACTTCACTGTACTAGTCAGTGGGGCTCTAGACCCTGTTGTATGAGCATGTGTACCATGTGGCTATCACATTCAAAATGACTGAGCAAGTAGAACAATGAATCTGCATCAAATTTTGTGTTAAGCTTGAACATTCCTCTGTGGAAACTATTCGGATGATTCAGAAGGCTTTCGAGGACAATGCAATGACTGCAGCACAAATAAAAGTGCGGCACAAACACTTCAAAGATGGTAGAGAACCTGTTGAAAGTGATCCACGTTCTGGAAGGACTGCAACAAGCAGAACACCTGAGAATGTTGAACATGTGCGGGTTAGTTTAAGAGACGCTGGAGAACTGTGTGGGGTCCCAGGTGTCTACTTTGAAGGGGACTGAGGCGTCATTGTCCTATGTACAATGTTTTTTGTATCTTCTTCAATAAATGTCTCTATTTTTCATATTACATGGTGGGATACTTTCTGAACAGACCTTGTATATTGAGTCTCATCACTGTCCTTCAATTATTCCCAACTCGATAAATCTCAAGAGATGCAAATGTTTCCCTACAGAAGAGACTTCTTTGAAAAATGAACAAAGCCTAAGGCATAAACAGTCCAAAAATATAATCCTCTTTTACATGAATTTTCAGTTTTCAAAGCCTCTTCACTTACATAATCTTACTGAACTCTCAAGACAATCCTGTGAGGTAGGCTGGGGGGGTTGTATTATCTCTATTTTACAGATGTGAAAACAGAGTTCCACAGAAATTTTTGCTTAACATCACAAGCCCACTAAATGAGGAAACTAGGATGAAACAAAATTCTATAAACTCTTCCCATTCATCAAATTTTAAGAAGTGGACTTTTATGAAGTCAAAAAAGTGTACCTTTAATGCTTGTCCTCTTAAACCTGACCATAAATCTCTTCCAAGCCCAAACTCTAACATCCTTCTAGAGCCCTCCCGTAGCTGCCATAGCTCTTACACCAATAACACGTCCCTATATTAGTTTTTTCTAGCACCAGCACCCCTTACCACATACCTTTTTTGGTACTCACCAGTGCTTATCAGTCTTGCTTCCCATTCCCTTTTTTTTTTTTTTATTAATGGACAGTACTTACTTAACTTAATACATTGGTAATTAGCGAGTCCCCCCTGCCGTCTTTTTTTTTACTACCCTATACCCAGAATACACATTGGCATTGTGAAGGCAGTGGGGATAATATCTTCACTCAAGTTAGTGACCGTGATGGTAGACACTTCTGTATCTAAAGAACAGAGATGAACAGAAACACAAATTCAATCCTATTTGGTGACAGACCCATTAGAAAAAGTAGTTAAAGACATAGATTAATTATACTCTGAGTGAACTTGGAGCCCTAAGGAAAAGGAAACCAAGCTTCTCTTTCCCCACATCCTGTATGGCTCCCAATACTCTAGGCTATTTAAAAAGCCAAATGCAAACTGAATGGAGTCAGATAATGCTGACCTCTCATTCTCCTCAACCTTCTTGAAATCTCAAGAGAACAACTTGATTGCCTACCTGGGAAAGATATCACATCTTATTATTTTTCCAGCCCTTAGTTCCCCAGGTGATAAAAGAGTCCTAGTTCTTCCCATAAAGCACTGAGGCTTCTGTCCATTCTTAGGCTTCAAGTCTGTCTCAGGAGGTATCATTTAATTCCTGATGTAAAAATATGCTCAAGAGGAAAAACAGTATAAATAAGTCCTTTGCTAAGAGCAGAAAAACTTTCTCAGCATCAACTAAGGGCAAATAAAATGTAAGAAAACTAAGAATATAACCTTCTTCTAATGAATAAACAATTTCTTCTTTGAAAAATAGCTCTGAATCATGAACTTTCAATGTTAAGAGTTCCATTTGATACTATGACATAAACTAGAACTCATCTGAAATTTCTTCTTCCAAAGATTTTCCTATGCCTCAGCCTCAACCTTTGCCTTGTCCTTTGCCTCATTCTTTTTGCCTCCTTTTCTGCTGTTCAGATTATAAATTTCCTTTGGTAGACTATTTTCTATCAGGTCAGATTTTGCTGAATGCCCAAGAGACTGATGTAATTCTGACCAGTGTTGATGGATTGAATAAAGTCACTAATCATTAAGTGAAAGTTATTCCAGACAAAAGAGGAAGAGAGTTGAGAGGAAAGATGGGGCCTGTGAGGAGGAGGTAGTGTTCTGACTCTTGAACTTAGCAGATTTCACACAAAAACAGCTGTATGTAAGACATGGGTGATGATGGAATACATTAATTGCTGTCATCAGGATTTAGATGCATTTGAGAGTGTCTGGAAGTCCTGGCATGTAGAATTACCAGAGGAATATTCTTTTATGAAGAAAAGGTAAGCACTGATTATAATGGTGCATGAAGGTCAGGCCTCAGAGTAGTGCTAGGGACAATAGTGTCCATTGCACCTTTGTCCCTACTATCTATACCAAAAACTTCTGACTCTTTCATTATCCTGTCTTGAGGGACTACCAGGTCAGAGTGCCTGCATCTTTACCTCCTTACCTCCTTACCTCCTTACTGCCTGTTTGACTTGCTGTCTAAGGATCACATTTGGCAGTGTCAAGTAATATTAATCATGATTTAAAAATTGAGCTTTAAAATCACAGGCCCTCACCGTGTTATCCAGCCACCCTAGATTAACAGTTTAAATACTATTGGATTTGGATACAAATCCAAATAGATTTTCTGTTTTCCTAAGCACACAGAGAATATTTTTGAAAACTGACCATATATTGCTCCATTAAAGCAAGTCTCAATAATTTCTAAGAATGAGTATCATATAGATTTTATTCTCTAACCACCATTCAAATAAGTTAGAAATCAATGACAAAAAGAAAAAAATTTTAAAAACCCAACTTCTAGGTAACATATAGGTTGGCAAAGATACCATGACAGAAACTAGAAAATAAGTAGAACTAAAGTAAAATGACAATACTACATGTGAAAGTATTTGGAACATAACTAAAGCAGTACTTAGAGGAAAATTAATAGCTTTAATATTAATGCTTATATCAGAAAATGAAAAAGACTGAAAAGTAATGTGCTAACATACAACTTAAGAAGTTAGGAAGGAATAAGGAATAACAGAATAAAACCAAAGATAGTAGAAGAGGAAAGGTAATAAAGAACATAAATCGATGGGATAGAAAAATAAAGGAACCATAAATAAAGTAAATAGAACCAAAGTTGATTCTTGAAAAAGATTAACAAAATACAAATCTCTGGTGAGATCAAGAAAAAAGAGAGAAACACAAACCATATTTGGATGAAAAAGGATATGTTACAGATACAGAAGAAATTAAATGGGTAATAAAAAGTTGATTTGATCCTTTCAAGTTTTGATTTTAAGATCTTTTACGAAAGATCTAAAATGGTCTTTGTTCAAAGAGTAATTTAGTCTCATTAAGGCATTGCCTTTCTGCAATCTCTACTGAATGTTCCATATACTAAAGGAGGTTTCTCCACAATGGCTAAGAGAACTCGAATGATTACCAGCCCTGAGGAAATTCTGAAATTGTTAGTATTACAGTTTTCTAGTACTTTTTCTTTCCCTAGAGATTGTTATTATCTGGCCTTGTGGCATTTCAATTTATGTAACAAGCACAGATTGGTATTCAATCATATACTCAAGGGGAATCCCTATGAAGACTTCTAGAAATTTTCTCGGGTAGATCCATCTTCTTGAGTATTCTGCCCCAAATTCTAGCTTCTTTGACATCCTTGAACTCTGTTCTCTGTCTTTTCAGCTTACCAAGATTGTTGGACTCCCCATCCCTGCACCACAATCCAGAAATTATGCCAGGCAACACACACATGTGAAGACAGGGCTCATCTAATTTGTTTTCCTTTTCTCAAGGATCACAGTTCTGCTGCTCAATGCCTAATATTAGTTTTCTACATTTTGTCCAGTTTTCTAGTTGTTCACAGTGACAGTAATTCCAGACTATTCTATTGTCACTTGGCTGTTAGCGGAAGTTTACCACAGGCATTTTAAGTTCTTGTCTGCAAATTCCAACATCTGGTTTGCCCACATATCTATTTCTACTGCCAGATTTTTAAAATCTAATACGTATTTTCCTAGTTCTTAACATTTTTTTATTATATACCAATTATTGTGTGTCACATTGTCCAGGCTCTGGATCAGTTCTTTTTTTCTAAATAAGTTTTCTTTCTTCTTCTTCTTCTTCTTCCCCTTCTCCCTTCTCCCTTCTCCCTTCTCTTTCTTGTCAGCTAAATTACTGGCAGATCACCTTTATCTTGTGATGGCTTAACTTTGTTAGGGTTGGTCTATTTCCATTTTCCCCTGAGACATAATCTTTATGCCTAAAGGATTGTCATTCCATGGTTTTACTGGAAAGTTCAAGCCCTTTTGGACTTTTTAGACTCAGACTCTAAACTCTTAGTCTTCCCTGAAGTAAAAAGCCACTGAAATTTCTGCACACCTCTATTAGCCTTCTAATTATTATTTTTCCCTTAGAATCTTGCTCTGAGCATACATAGTTCAAGAGTCAGTCAAGAATTTGAGGAGAGTTTATTTGTAGATATGGGCACTCACTCCCACCGTGGTAGCATCATTTTTTAACATTTTCCCTCTGTTCTCTGTCTCGTCAGGTCACTAAAACTGCACCCTTCTGTTTGAACTCTTTCCCTGTAACACCACACAGACTTGGGATTACCCTCAGAAGAAAGGCCTTATAAATGTCACTGTCACTCATTGTGGTCCCCTTCTATCAAAGGCCAAATCCCCTTCAGTTTTTGATTGCCTTTGGTCACTCTTCAGTGTTTTATAAAGTTGATTTTTATATTTTATGCAGAGTTTATCATTGTTAGTGGCGGGAAGGTTAGTCTGATACAATACTACTAGCATTACTTGAACCTGAAAACAGTTCTTATACTTGACATACTTAGAAAATGGTATACTTCCAAGGTATCTTTAAAAATTCAGTAGGTAAAATAGCAATTTTATTGCATCCTATTTACTATTGGAGATACTTTATTCTTTCAAACTTAGACGTCTCTGTTGAAACTCTATCACTGTCCTTCAAAACTTGTAATTTACTACCTCTTGTATGAAATATGCCCCGATTTTTAAAAAGCAGTTCACCAGGCACTGATGAGTGTTTTATGAACATTATTTTTTTCAAGCCTCCCAACAGCCTAAAAGGGAGATAGCATCTCAGTCCTCATGTTAAAGCGGAAGTCAGCTTAGAGAGAAGAAATAATGTGTCCAGTGTTACACAGCTTAGAAACTAAGGGATCTGGGATTTGAACCAAGTATTCTGTATATACTCTTGGACATTGTGCTACTGCCCCATGGCATAATTCTCTAGTCAGAAGCAATCTCTCCTTTCTTTAAATTCCCTTAGCACAGTAAATCCCTTTGGTCGTTAATCATACCCTGTTTTATTATTGAAGTGTATTTCTATTCCACTGTAAGCCTTGAAGTCAGAGGCCGTATCTTATTCATGAACTTCCGGGAGAAATCGTAAAACAGACTTGGATTCAAATCCCACTCCCATTTACTAGTTGACACTGTACAAAATCATATAATTTTTTTTTATTCATAGAGTGGAAACTATAGCACTATATATGGTTATTGTGAAAACTAAGATAATGTACTAGATTCATAGCAAGAGTCAGTAAGTGGCAGTCAATATTGTTAAAGTTCCTTGGAACCCTTAACTCATTGCTAGGTGTTTTCTCATGTAATATCTTATTTAATCACCTCAACAACCATGAAATCATTAGTATCTCCATTTCCTAGAAAAGAAAACTGGTGCTTTACAGGGACAATAGACTTTCAGTAACTGTTTTTGACTGAATGACTCTTAGCATGTCCTTTAAATGCCTCTCCAGACATACAGATTTTTGCACTAATAAGGAGCCCTTGCCCACCTTCCCCCTTACATGAGAGCAAGGTGAAAGGTTGGGTAGCAGCTCTCAAATCAATCTTTGAAAGTGAAAGCAGTTGACCCTTTGCCAGCATTCTCTGCTCTAATTGACTTCCCGCAGTGAAACCTTTATTTTGAAACAGGACTCCAGAGCCACCACTGGCTAAAAAGACAAAGTAATGTCCTTAACTCTGTTTTGTTTGGGATAAAGAGTCCTGAACTCATAACAAATGTCCTCTTGTTAGCAAATGGAAAAGTATAATTAAGGTGGCTTTTCCACCACTTTTAACGAGCTTTCAGCTTCCTCTCTACCTTACATTCTCATTTTTTTAATGAGATAACCAATTTCCTCCTGCCCAGCACTCACAGATACTTTAAGCAATAAAACAGACCCCTTTGATTTTCATCTTAGTGTGAAGTTTTGGTACTAATTTTTTCATCTGTGACCTGTGCCACACTCTTCTCACGCTAAATGGCCTGTTAATCTTTAAAAATTAACAAGGTGTCTCAGACCAAAAAATGAAAGAGAAGAGGGAAAAATAAATGAAAGAGAAGGAAGTTGGGGGAAGAAAGAAGGCTTCCACTTAGGGTACCGTGGAAACATTGATATTTTGATCCTGCTGCCTTCAACTTCAGCATTCTCTGGAAACACAGGGCCACAATGAAGACTTTTTCCTGGTTTTCCACAGCTCCCCTCCAATTAGGATCCAAGTGTAACCCCACTCCGTCCAGACTGAGAAGCTGGTTGGGGCCAGGCTGACGTCAATGAGACCACACTGTGGGGTGGGGAGCAGCAGGCAGCTCCTAGAAGATGTGTAGGTGGTAAAGGGCAGAGAGAACGGCTTTTCTAAAGGATGTAGAATCAGCCCAGCTGCTGCCTGCCGTCTGGAGAGATGCAGTCTTGGCAGATTTGGGCAGCAGACTGCTTATTTATTAAAAGATATATATTTTTGAAACGTTAATAGCTCTTTAAGACTTTCAGAAGTCCTGGCGTTGAATACAAACATTATTTAGATTTGCACTCAGTAAAAAAACTGCACCTTGTTCTGTGTATTTTGCCTTTGTTTTCCAAAGACCCCACTTTTGTAGTGGTAGTTGGAGACCTTGTGACACTATTAAGTCAAGTAAATTTTTTCCACCTTTATCTGTGCGTGGACTTTAGTTTCTCCTCTGCATGGATAGCCTCTTTAATCACCATCATAATTGTACTTCACTTTTTAAAAACATAGTTATTGAGATGTAATTCACATACCATAAAATTTACTCATGCAAAGTATATAATCCAATGGTTTTAGGATATTCAGAGAGTTGTGCACACATCACAACTAAGTTTAGAACATTGTCTTCACACTAAAAGAACACTGACCAATTAGTAGTCACTTCTCATTTTCTTCCTCCCCTGATCCCAGCACTAGGCAACCACTAATCACCTTTCTATCTCTATATACTTGCCTAACTGGATATTTCATATAAATGGAATCATATAATATATGGTCCTTTGTAGGTGATTTCTTTTAAATAGCATGATGTTTTCAAGGTTCATCGATGTTTTAGCATGTATCAGGACTTTTTATTTCTTTTTATGGTTGAATAATATTTAATTGTATGAATGTATAAAATTTATTTATTCATTATCCATTCATCAGTTGATAGATATTTGGGGGGTTTTCCCACTTTTTGACTATTATAAATAAAGCTACTATGAATATTCAAGTTTTTGTCCGGATTTATGTTTTTCATTTCTGGGAGTGGAATTGCTAGATCATTTGGCAGATTTGTTTAACATTTTAAGGAACTGCTTTTCCCACTTTACATTCCTACCATCGATGAATGAGGATTTCAATTTCTCCACATCCTCATTGATGCTTATTATGTGTCTTTGTGATAATAGCTATCCTAGTGGTATGAGGTGGTATTTCATTATGGCATGGATTTGTCTTTTCCTAATGGCTAATGATATTGAACTTTTTTTTAATGTGCTCATTGGCTATCTGTATGTCTTCTTTGGAGAGATGCTTATTTAAATCAATTGCTCATTTTTTTTAAACTTCAGAATATTATGGGGGTACAACAATTTGGCTATATATATTGCCCATGCACTGCCCGTGTCAGAGCTACAATCGTGGACATCCCCCAAACTGTGCTCCCTGCATCCACTCAGTGAGAGTTTTCCCATCCCCTCCACCCCCCTCCCACCTGCCCGTCCCCTGATGAATATTATTGCCATGTGTGACATAAGTATTGATCAGTTAGTACCAATTTGCTGGTGAGTACCAGTGGTGCTTGTTTTTCCATTCTTGTGACATTTCGCTTCGAAGAATGGGCTCTAGCTCCAACCAGGATAATACCAGATGTGTTAATTCACCATTGTTTTTTATTGCTGAGTAATACTCCATGGTATACATATACCACATTTTATTAATCCACTCGTGTATTGGTGGGCACCTGGGTTGTTTCCACATCTTTGCAATTGTGAATTGTGCTGCTATAAACATTTGCATGCAGATGTCTTTATTATAGAATGTCTTTTTTTCCTTCGGGTAAATACCCAGTAGTGGGATTGCTGGATCAAATGGTAATTCTACTTTTAATTCTTTGAGGTATCTCCATATTACTTTCCATAGAGCTTGTACTAATTTGCAGTCCCACCAGCAGTGTATGAGTGTTCCTATCTGTCCGCATCCCCGCCAACATTTGTTGTTTGGGGATTTTTTGACATAAGCCAATCTCACTGGAGTTAAGTGATACCTCATTGTGGTTTTGATTTGCATTTCCCTGATGATTAGAGAAGTTGAGCACTTTTTTATATGTTTGCTGGCCATTATTCTGTCTTCTTTTGAAAAGTTTCTGTTCATGTCCTTTGCCCATTTTTGGATAGGGTTGTTTGATTGTTTCTTGTTGATTTTCCTAAGTTCTGTATAGATTCTGGTTATCAGCCCTTTATCAGATGTGTAGCATGCAAATATTTTCTCCCATTCTGTAGGTTGTCTGTTCACTCTAGTGATAGTTTCCTTGGCTGTGCAGAAGCTTTTTAATTTGATCAGGTCCCATGTATTTATTTTTGTTGCTGCTGTGATTGTTTTGGGGGTCTTCTTCATAAGTTCTTTGCCTAGGTCAATGTCCATAAGAGTTTTTCCAACGTTTTCTTCTAGAATTCTTATGGTTTCACGTCTTAGGTTTAAATCTGTTATCCATCGTGAGTTGATTTTTGTGAGAGGTGAGAGGTGTGGGTCTAGTTTAATTGCTCATTTTTTAAATTGAGTTATTTGCCTTTTGTTGAGTTGTAAGAGTTTATTATGTATCCTAAATATCAGTGCCTTATCAGATATGTAGAGTACCAAATATTTTTTCCCATTCTCTGGACTCTGTTTCCACTTTCTTGATGGTATCATTTGCAGCACAAAAGTTTTTAATTTTGATCCATTTATCTACTTTTTCTTTTGTTGCTTATATTTTTGGTGTCCATAATCCAAGATTATGGAGATTTATACTTATGTTTTCCTCTAAGGATTTTATATTTTTACCTCTTAAATTTAGGTCTATGACCCATTTTCAGTTCATTTTTATATATGTTGTTAGGAAGGGGTCAAACTTTATTCCTTTGCAGGTGGAAATCCAGTTATCTCAGCACCATTTGTTGAGTAGACATTAGGTTGGATTATCTTGGCACACTTGTTCAAAGTCAATTGATCATAAGCAGAAAGGTTTGTTTTTGGACTCTCAATTCTATTTCATTGATCTGTATAGCTATGCTTATGCCAGTAACACACTGTCCTGGTTACTGCAACTGTGTAAAATTTTGAAATCAGAAAGTGTAAGTCCTCCAAATTTGTTGTTCAACCTTTTCTATTTTGACTATTCTGGGACCCTAAAATTTCCACATGAATTTTAGATTCAGTTTTCCAATTCCTGAAAAAAAGGAAACTGAGATTTTGACAGAGATTACAATGAATCTATAGGTCAAGTTAGTGAGTATTAACATTTTAACAACATTAAGTCTTCCAATCCATGGACATAGGATGTCTTTTAATTTATTTGAATCTTTCAGAATTTCTTCAATGATGTGTTGTAGTTCTCAGAGTACAAGTTTTGAAATTCTTTTCTTAAATTTATTCCTAAGTATTTTCTTCAGTTGATTTTTGTATAATGATCTAGTATTTTGCAACATGGCTGAACTTATTTCTTAGTTCTCTAATAGTTTTTTTTAGTGAAAACATAGGATTTTCTATATACAAGATCATATCATCTACAAATAGAGATAGTTTTACTTTTTCCTAACCAATTCTAGATGCCCATTATTTCTTTCTTTCCTTCTTTCTTTATATTTTGCCTGATTACTCTGGCTAGAACATCTAGTACTAGAATATTACTGGAATATTGAATAGAAGTGGTTCAATAGAGATGTTGAATAGATGTAGTGAGAGTACGTATCTTGTCTTTTTCCTGATCTTAGTTGTGTGTTTTTGTATGATGCCCTTTATCATGTTAAAGAGCTTCCCTTCTATTCCCAGTTTGTTGAGTGTTTTTATAGTGAAGTGATGTTGGATTTTGTCAAATGCTTTTTCTGTATTTATTGAGTTGACCATATGGTTTTCATCCTTTTTTCCATTACTATTATATATTACATTGATTGATTTGTATATGTTGACCATCCTTGCACTACTAGGACAAATCATTGTGTATATTCTTTTTGGAATGATGCTGAATTTGGTTTGCTAGTATTTTTTTGAGGATACTTCAATCTATATTCACAAGGAATATTTGTCTAGAGTTTTATTTCTTATGATATCTTCACCTGGTTTTAGTATCAGGGTAATACTGGCTTCATAAAATGAGTTGGGAAGTGATTCCTTCCTTTTCTATTTTGGAAGAGTTTGTGAATGATTGTGTCTTAGTCTATTTTGTGTTGCTATAATTGAATACCACAGACTGGGTAATTTATAAAGAAAAGAAATTTATTTCTTACAGTTTGGAGGCTGAGAAGTCCAATATCAAGATGTTGGTATCTGATGAGGGCCTTCTTGCTGCATTACCCCATGGCAGAGGTGAAAGGGTGAGAAAGGGTGAGAAAAAGAGCAAGAAATAAAACTCACAGTCCCAAGATTTTCTGTAATTGGCTTTAATTCATTCATGAGGGTGGAGCCTTTGTGACCCAAACACCTCCCATTAGGTCCTACCTCTCAACATTGTTGCACTGGGGATTAACTTTCCAATACATTTTTTTTGGTGGGGGTGGGGCATATTCAAACCGTAGCAGGTTGTTTTAATTCTTCTTTAGATGTTTCATATAACTCACCAGTAAAGTGAATCTGGGCCTAGGTTTTGCTTTGTGGGAAGTTTTTAAATGACTAATGAAATTTCTTTACTTTTTATAAGTCTATTCATATTTTCTACTTTTTCCAGAGTCAGTTTTGGTGATTTATGTTTCTTAGAATTCTCCATTTTATCTAAGTTATTTAACTTGTTGGCGTACATTTGTTTATGGTATTCCCTGATAATCCTTTTCATTTTTTAAGGTTGGTTGTCATTTTTTTTCTTTCATTCCTGATTTTAGTAATTTGATTCCATCTTCTTCTTAGTCAGTTTAGCTAAGGATTTGTCAATTTTGTTGATTTTTTAAAAGAATCAACTGGGTATTGTTGATTTTTTCTCTATTGTTTTTATACTATGCATTTTTCTTTACTTTTAATATTAGCATTCTTTAGTTTAAAGCACACATTCACACCTAGCCACTTCCAACTTCTCCCATGAGACCAAGAGATTGTCCTCATCCCAGCTGTCTTCTTCAATAAGTCCCTTCATTGATATCTTGTACTCCAAGTCACCCAGGCTGGCATCACTTGGAGAAATGTGCATTGCAGTAGCAACAGTATCCCGTTATGGTCAGTCTTTTAAATCAACCACACAGTCCATTAGCACTTGAATGAAAGAGAAGAAAGTACTAAGGAAGAAGTGGGGAAGACAGAATCTAAGTTTGGAAAGGACTGTCAGGGCTATATCTCTCATCAATTTTTCTGTTCCTTTTGCTCCATGGCTTCCAGTATTGCTTCCTCTATATTTTTCCTTAACTTTAGACTTAGAGTCACTTGTTTGATGTACTTATTCTACTGTTGTTCAATACTGGGGATGCCAAATACTTAGCATGCATACCAATGCCTCTCTGTCCCTTGCCAGACATAAATAGTAAATTTATCTGATCATTTTTACTAAGCTCAGATGTGGCCTTACAGTTCTCAACAGAGGACTCCACACAACTACTGACAACTCCTATGACCCAGAAATTCCAGTCCTCGACATTTATACAACATAAAAACATATATATGTTAACCAAATATATGTACTAGAATTTTCAGATCAACACTATTTAAAATATTCCAAACCGGAAAACTACCAAATATTCCTCAACAGCAGATTAGATAAATAAGTACATCTTTACACAATGGGGCACTATATAAAAATGAGAATGAACACTCTCCA
The DNA here is from genome assembly GCA_023783475.1 of Daubentonia madagascariensis. Lineage (NCBI taxonomy): Eukaryota > Metazoa > Chordata > Mammalia > Primates > Daubentoniidae > Daubentonia > Daubentonia madagascariensis. The sequence goes on along the minus strand of JAKFHU010000913.1, from coordinate 1,688,875 downwards.
TTTACATGGAACAATATAGATAATGCTTATAAATGTAACATTGATCAAAAGAAGCCAAACATGAAAGAGTATATACTGTGGGATTCCATTTTTATATAGTTCAAAAGCAGGCAAAACTAATCTATGCCATTAGAAATCAAGATAATAGTGATCTTTGGGAAGAAGTTGGAAGGAATCATGAAGATGGTTTCTGGGGGACAAGTAGTAGTGCTCTGTTTCTTGATCTGATGTTCAGTATAATCCAGAGGGTACTAAGTTTATAAAAAGTCTCCCAGCCTGTAGTCTTATAACATATGCATTTCTCCGTATGCATATCATAGTTCAATAATACATTTTCAGCAGTTTGGTTTACTTATCCCCACAAGCAGATTGTGACCTCATCCAGATTGGGAACCATGTCTCTATTTCATTGAAACTCCCTTGGATTTAGGCCAGCAATAAAACATAAGAAAAATATGTTTGCTATGCTTCTTTGTTATTCCTATCCTACTCTTCAATATTCCAGTCCCTGCTGAAATCCCACTTCCTCAAGTATCTGATTCTGTAATTATCCTTTACCTACAGGGTCCAATATTCTAGAAAATTTTGTAATTTATTCCAATCCTGAATTACTCCACAGTGTCCCTCACATTCTGGTTCTTGTTTCTGATACCTCAACTCCCTCACTCTGCTGCGTTCCTTGCAGCATCTGCTCAGTGGAAATGGGGAGTGGAGCCTGGAATGTGTTCAAAGATGTACTTAAATCTATTTATGGAGCTATCCTTTTTCCAGCACAGGTATGCTGTTTGAAGATCAAGAATGATAATGGAAGACAGACCCCTGCCAGGACCATCCTGGACTCCTCCCTGAGATTAGTGAATGAATAAGACAATTACTACTTTCTGAAAATGTCTAAAGGTTTCCTTTGGGAAAAGATACTGAAATCTTTTGCTAATCCTTAAAAAGCCTGAACAGAAAGGTCACAAAATGTGATCCTTGAAAAGCCCGAACAAAAAGGCCACAAAAGGCCACAACATGCTCCCTACCTCAGAGGGTGGCTTGCTAATAGGATAAGCCCCATGGCCCACCATAACAGAATGGATCAGTCCCATATTATCTCCCAGGGAGTGCCTATGGAAGGTAGATCACTGGACAGATAGCCATAGTTCAGCACACAGAACTTCTGGTTGTTCTGAGTAGATGAATTGAACTACTATTGTCCTAACTAAACAGAGCAAGTTCTACCCCCAAAACTGCAGAAACAGCCAGGTGTCTAAGTTGAAAGGTGCTGACTGAATCAGCTAGATTTCGTTTCCCCATTGATTCCTAGCACAGGAAAGCTCTGTCACTGCTGGTCACTGTTTGTGGAAGGGAAATAGTGGGTGGGGTTGAAGAGGGAAAAAGGAGGCAATACAGCACAAAGCCCACCCTTAAATTCCTCTGAAAGGAGGGTGGTGAATGAAGAGATGAAGAGGAGGGGGAAAAATTACAAAAACAAATGTGTGCCCAAGGTCCATCTGGAAGCCAGATACTCAGTGTGTGGGCAAAAATCTCTCTTCTGTTCCAGGTGCTGTCTCTGGTGGCTGTATGCTTCAGTCTGCCCCTCCCTCTCACCAGACCACAAGCCAGTCCCACTCCTTGCAACGCCCCCGAGACACATTGCTTAATGTCTGAAAACACAGTTCTGTGAAAACCAACTGATACCATTATTTTTTCCCAACTGTAGTCTTACTAGCAAGATTATAGATCATATAATCATGGGTTGTTGGAACTTGAATGGACTTTAGAGAGTACCAGTAACAGAGATAATGAGCAGATGTGGATGTTGATTCTGACTCCCACTCATGAGCTAAGTAAATGAGTTATTTAATTTCTCCAAAACTCAGTTTTTCTAATTTGTAAAATTGTGATGAAAACAGTATCACCCTTATCCTATGACCATTCTTTATTCATCCATCTACCCATTCATTTAACAATTATATATGTGTGCATATGTGTGTGTATATATACATATATGTGTATATATATGTTGTATATAACATTTGCCATGTACCAGACACCATGCTAAAAGATGGGCATGTGGTAGAGAACCAATCAGACATGGCTCTTGTCTGCATAGAGCTTATAGTCTTTCTGCTGGGGAGGTCAGACATCAATAATCACACAAATAAATATAATTATTTTTAAGGACTTCTAAGGTAGTATTGGAATGAGATATAAAGGATTAATAGCATTTAGTGGAGTCAAGAGAAAAAGAGTAGCAATGGGATAGGATGATATTTAGGGCAGAGGGAACAATGTGTTTGATGGTGCTGAAGAATGATGGAATTTGAATTTTGCTGCTCCGATATTTGGATTAAGCAACCATTCGGTATGGGCCAAACTGCAGCCAAGTATATTGAACATGTGGATTTCCTTGAAGCAGATGACAAGAAAATCAGAGAATGTAATTTATAAGAAAGAAGACCATTGCATTTTTTAGGAGAAAAACTACACATTTCTAGTTTAGTTGTAGGAGGAAAAAAAGTCAAGGGAAATGAAAAGATGATTTTAAATCAATCAGAGAAAACAAAATTTATTAGTGAAAAATAAAAAATAAAAGAATGACTGAGTTTCCAGGAACAAAAGACCAATATGAAAGACATGAACAAAATGAAAATAGTGCTGCCAGGTAAGACTGAACAAAGAGAAAGAAAGCAGATCACGTCCAGCCTTGTGGCCCACTTAATGGATTTCATACTTTATATAAAGTGAAATGGGAAGCCAAAGAAGGGTTTTAAGCAGGGTAGTGACTATTAAATAGATGATGCGTGTAAAATACCACTTTCTTAACAGGTGTTTAACAAAGTTCTTTTTGTGTGCATAAAAAAAACCCCACACACAAATAGGCTAATCTCTTCATTTGTATGGTAAGTCATAAAACCTATCACATGATTTCAGAATGTCCAAAGAGAATAAGAATATGATAATGACAAGTCCTAAACAAACCTTTTTGTTTAGTTGCATTGATTTTAAATAAGAAGTCTACTGGGATTTAAATAATAATTTAAATACTGATGATGTTTAAGAAAAGATAATCTATTTACTTTAAGTCTAGGAATATTCTCTTTTGAATAGCAAAAGAGAAATTTAGGGCAGAGGGAATGATGGCATCAGATCCATGGAGAAAATATAATCCTTGCACAGGATATTGTCACATAGGCAGGTTGCCAGATAAAATATAGACACCCAGTAAAATTTGAATTTTAGATAAACAATCTTTTAGTATAAGTATGGCCCAAATATTTCATAGAACATACTCACACAAAAACAATTGTTTGTTATTTATCTGAAATCCAAATTTATCTGGGCATCCTGTATTTTTATTTGCTAAATCTGGCAACTCTATTATTATAGGGAATGATAGTCACGTACTCATAATAATACTATTTGTTGATTTTCAACTTTAGAATTGCTTTGTGGGTAAAATGCCAAACACTTGATGTTTATAGATCAGAATGTAAACTTTAACAAATTTTTTCAATATAAAAGAAAAGGCATAGATGACAGAAGATGGGACATGAAAGGGTGTAAGGAAAGGTAGAAGAATGGTAAAGGCACTTATGTCTTCATCTTAAGTAGAGGAGGGTTGAGATATTGCTAAAAGTTGGTGGGATGGGTATTACGTGGTTCATCTAGTCTAGTATTCCTTTTGACCTAAATAGTTCTGAGAGATGTTATTATCATATCAAACTTAAGGCATAGATGCCTTTTTGCTTCAGAGTGGACTTTTGTTCCATCATCTGTTGTTTTTTTTTCCTAAAACTTTCAAAGTCCTTTCTGTACCACTTAAGAAATGAGAAGCACTCCCAACTTTATTACTGTTATGTCAAGTAGCTTAATAAAAGTCATCTTTGTTCAATACAATTGGAAATAGTAGTATTCTAGTAATCCATAAAGTTAAAGTTAGAAATCATAAAGAAATGATACTTACACACCTTACACATTTTATTTTAATTTAAAACATATGATCATTTATATGCCAATCTTTTGATGTAGGTCCAAGGCCTTTTCTTTGAGTATGTGTCCCTGAGTATAAGTTCTGTGTCACCATAAAGCAGCATCTCTCATTTCCATTTATAGTTTCTATAAAATATAGTGAGAATTTAAGGTCACTTTTAAAGTAATCTGGGTGCAGAAACCTGTGTTTTTACAAAAATTTCCTCCATCTTCCACGCTACTTGCTCACAGCGATTTTTTTAATGACTTACTTTTACTGAAACTTTTCTAAGCACTTCATGTAATTTCTTGTAGAAAACAAGAAAAAAAAATCTTTTTTTATTTATAGTCCATTGATCTTAATACTATTTCATCACATTCTATAATTATACAACCAGTAAGACTAGGATACACTGGGCCAGCTGTTACAGTAGCATTAAAAAACTACTCTCTTTTTTTCAATAAAATTCACATTCTGTTTCATATGTTCACCCCAAAACTACAAAGTAAGTTGTCAAAATATGTAGGCACTTAAGTCTTCTTATACTGGGAGGTAGAAATTAGGTTAAACAATTTCTGAAAGCTAATTTCACCCAAAATTTGTATCATGATATGTATATTTATGTCATTATTTGGTTTCTTAAGATGTGAGACTTGTGATTCTCCTAAAATTGTGTTACTTCCACGGAAGGGTTTTGTATTTCTCTTGCAACTGATTATTTCTTCTTTTCTTTATTTCCTTGAGGGTGAGCATTGGGAAAGGATGAATAATATATTTATTGAAGATCCTAGGAAGTTCCTTGGGAGATAAATGGCAGGTTTTGGGGGCTAAATTCTAAGATAATTTATTATTAATATATTCTCAAACCCTGCAAGAAATCTATTTTCATGAATGTGTAATCTCACTTTCCAGGCTACCTCTACCAGGAATGCTCCCACAGAGACATAATCACATTAATGAAAAAACATTTCTATTTAGTTTTTCTTCACAGAGTTGCAGTAGTTCTTGCGTTATCCAAACTTTTCCCTTCTCAATCAGGAAGGTCCACGTCTCAAGGCATGAAAATTCTTTTTGTTTCTAGTATTAAATTCAGTTTCATATACCAGATTACAGTCCCAATTTTGCTTATCCATAAATATAAAATTCTCCATTAATTCTTAGAACTGAGGGTTAAATTGAGCTGTTTTCCTTATGAATAATTTTTAGTAAAGCCAGATTTTTGCAAGTAACTGTTTTTTTTTAAGTTTCTTATATGGATTTTCTGTTTTTAAAAGTTCCTTTACAAACAAGAAAAGAGATTCATTGTTGGAATGATGGATTTTTCTTTTTGTTAAAAAAGACAGAGTGCTCAGGGTGGGGTCTGGCCATTTCCTGCCCAAAAACACAACTGTAAAGATCGGTCATATTAAAGGCCTAAACAATCTGACAAGATCACTTTAACCAAAACAGCAAATAAAGGTGATTCCCAGCAGGGGGTTTAGGGAAAGGTGGCTGGGTTTAATTCTCCCTTAATGAACAGGCAGTTTCTCCTACTGGTAACATTGCCTCAATAGAGGAGCTGTCAGAGCAGCCCAGGACACTCTTCAGGACAGCATGTTTCCTTGGCTAAACTAAATGGATATTGGTATAGACTTAAAGGGCTCCAAGTCTGTTGAAATCTTACCCTTCATTAAAGAACCAGATTAAAGACTACCTTCTTTCTCATTGAACACATTTGAACTTTCCTTTTCTGAGATTCCACTGTATTTGTTTCTATTTATTTTAATTCACTTAAATTATATGTTAAATTGTATTTCTTTTTTTAACCAACCTATCAGGTGGCCTTTCCTGCCAGGAATTATACATAAAACTCTGCCCACGGTGCCTAATAATATAAAGGCTCTGAAAGCCTATTTCCTCAGGTCTTGGGCTTGCTGGAAATGACCCCTAAGTATTCTAGTTTCTGGAGCAGAAGCATTTGATGCCCTCACCCATGTTACTGCTCTGGCCCAATTCCAGCTAAAGCACTAAACCACACAAAAAACGAAGGATACCTCTTAAGCCACGAAACTACCCAAATAAGAAAAATGCCTTTACAAAATAGAACGGCCCTGGATATACTCACTGCAGTACAGGATGGGACCTGTCCCTTAGTAGGAACCACCTGTTGCCCATATATTCCAGATAAAAAAGTAATGTTACTTATGCTTTAAACCTGTGGTCCCCAACCCCATGGCCACAGACCAGTACCGGTCTGTGGCCTGTTAGGGACCGGGCCATATAGCTCCAGCACCGTTCCCCCCTCCCCCACCAAACTGTGAAAAAATTGTCTTGCATGAAATTTAGGAACCAGGGGCTACACAGCAGGACGTGAGCGGTTGAGCGAGCATATTTACCGCGGCTCCCCATCCCTCCCTCGAGTCACTGCCTGAGCTCCGCCTCCCTCTTCCTCCCCCACCCCACCCCGGTCGGTGAAAAAATTGTCTTCCGTGAAACGGGTCCCTGGTGCCAAAAAAGGTTGAGGACCACTGCCTTAAGCCATTAAAGGCGCCCAGATCAATAACACAGAAAATCTAGGAGTCTTTGATTCTTTTTCTTAATGGTTACATTCTTTGCCTATGCATTGGAGCTATGTTTTATTAATTGGCATAATGATTATATTTAGTAATTGCTTTTGTTATTGTTATATATATTGTGGATATGGATTATATGCACAAGTTACTGCCACGAGACACAAGTCATTGCCAGAATCATAGATGTTATGTCCCCTCATTTCCCACTCAGGGATCATTGCAGAAGATGGGTTGAAAGATTGTAAGAGCTGGGGAGTGGGATGGATTGAGGGGAAAATACAGGGTCCCTGCCACATAACAGAAACACCATGCTAGCCCGGAGTGCTCAGCAAAATTGTTACAAAGTACATTAAGCAAATACCAAGATAACTTCCAGGCCAGGAAAAGCACCCAGCACTTTCTTCGGTGCCTCAGCACTTTCTTGTCTTGAAGTGGCCGGCTCAGAGGCCCTGACTGCTTTAAAACTGCTTTGGCTGTCCTGTAGTGCCCTTTAACTAACTATTATACTAAAATCTCTGCCTAGGGAAAAACTGTAATATATGTGTTGTATGATGGCACATGACGATGGTACTACACAGGTGTGATCTGTTTCACCTGTGAAGAAGTAATAATACAATGTAATAGCTTTGGGTCACTCATTGAGGAGGGTTTTAAGGCAAGACCACGGGTGGCCAGATGCGGATCTCGCATGCAAGAAAGCTCCTGTGGAAGAAATTCCTGCGTTGTCCAGGAGCAGGTGCCCTTGTAAGTAATCTCTCACAAACTCAACTAACTCATCAAGCTGGACTTGCCTAAGTCATTCTTCGGTCTTTCGGCTCCCACTCAGATTGGGGGGCAGTTTTTCTATCCTGTCCTGGGATTGTCCCGAAACACCACTAGATCTTATAAACAGTTTCAGAAAATGATTCTGCTTTATTTGTTATTGTACTTCCAAGGAACCGTAGTAGGAACAAGGGATATAGGATAAGACAAACATGAATTAGTTTATGATATTACAGCATAACGGGAGAGACTAATCTGTAAATAACTGCAATGCAATTTGCTAATGATTCTATTAAAAGTGGATAGAAGACAATGTGGAGACAAAGAGGAGGGAAGAACTGATTTTGCATGGAGATTTAGTAAAACATTCAACAATAATATTATACACACACAAGCACACACACACTTGTGTGAGCACACACACAGACACATACCCCTCAGCTAAGAAAACTGCATGAATCTCCAGTCCTAGCACCCACCTATATACACATATAAACTTGGGGTCTGTGACTGACACATTTTTGAGTTGTCTGCAGAGCCATGCTCTATGACTCTCTGAAAAGTACTTTAAGCTCCCACTTCAGGCCATATTTATAACTCTCTGACCCTATCGCCTCACCAGAGCTGATTGGCCCATGGGTAGAATTTTCCCCAAGCTGGGCCAATCCAACTGCATTGGATCTACCATACCTACAAACGTTCAAATCTTACATTACTTGGGACATAGCTAGGTTGTATGCCACCCCTTTCAAGACTTTTCATGTTGGAGATCAGCAAAGGGTCTTTAAACCTGTACTGAGTAAAAATCACACCTTGGTAATAAGCTTTTTAAAATAAATTAGTGGGATCAATATCAAAATTTATTGACAAATCCTTATTGAATGCCTGTTGTATGTTAGTGGCTGTTAAGCAGTCAATAAAAGATAAACAAGATGTATGGTAATCCCTTTCATTGGAGACAAGCATATAAAGAAATAACTAGAATACATGGATAGATACTAAAACAAGGGTATGAAGCAGGTGATATGACTAGAGAGAAGGTCTAGTTCTGCCTAGATTGTGACCCTCTGCCTTTAGGCTACTCTGAGAATCATAGGCCTCCTGAACACAGTCGCAAACCAGAAAGCATTTTTAAATAAAGATTTATATGTTTTTTTCCCCTCATCAAAGTGTAGTAAAAAAAAAATGTGCTTAATGAAAATTCAGGTTAAATTCCACAGTCAAGTTTATTGTAACCTCTCTTTGTGGGTTTATTTTTCCTCGTCTTCATTTTGGGTTACTGAGCAGAAGCAGAATAACTCTGGCCTGTTTTTCAGTCTGGAATCCATGTCCTTGTGGGCTGCCAGACCTCAGGGAGTGATCTCCAACATGAAAACTCTTGAAGGGGGTGGCATCACCCATTGAGACGTCTCAAACTGGGAAACTCACAGATTCTAGGGAGCTCTTTTTGGTCTCTGTCCCTCCATTTGCTGTGTTTTACCAGAATATGAGCTTCACTGAGGCAGCTTGGGTATGCGTGTTAGCAGCTAACAGGGGCAAAAGCTGGCACTGAAAGGAACTACTTCCAGAGAGGCGATCCTGTTTCCACCATTACCACTTTCCTAGGACTTACTCAGCACCCTGGCTCCAGGAAGATTTATGAGCTGCTTAAAACATTCATGTTTGCTTATTGCTGAGCATTGGAAATTTAAAGGTGAGAACTGGATTGTTAGCAGTCAGGGAGCCCTCTGTTCCAGGATCATGGGCTCTGGACATCCCCTTAGACTTTGCTCTCTATGCCTGCCCTCACAGCTTCCCCTGAGGCACACGCCATGTATTTCCTCCCGGGCTTCACTTGAGTTTGCCAAAATCCAGTCAGTGTGCAACAGATTGGGAGAGCCAGAAAATAGCCATGTAAGCTATATAAAAACCACATTTGTGAAGTAGTTTATAGTTTACAAGGTATTTTCACATACATTAGCACCTGGCTCATTTATTCACTCATCCAGTCATACATTCATGTACCATATGTGTGCTAGGAACTGGGTCTAGCCCTTGTATTTTACAAATAGGGAATACTGCTTAATTTCTGTGGACTGGTGTTTCATTCTGTAAAATCTGTTTATTTAACATTTGTGAAACACCTAGGATGTGCAAAGTCTTGTGAGCAATATGTGTAGGAAAATCAAAATTAATAGATTGATATAAAGATAATAAAGATATTATGATCTAGTGAGGAAAACAGATTTGTACACAAACAATGCAAGGAAATAAAATGGGGTGGGGAGAGAGAATAGGACTAAATAAGGAATTCCACCTACTAGATTTCAAACTGGACCACAGCCTGATGTTGTGGGACCTCTTTTTCAGTACTAATTAGGAAGCAGAGTCATCATTAATTCTCTCCAACCCTAGTGAGAAGGGGCTGTGCAAAAGAACCTCTTTTAACATCAGAGTGTTGAAGTAGAAGAGTGGTTTCAAAAACTGGACTCCATGGAATCAACAGTTTTTTGCTTTGCTGCTGCTACACACTAGAGCAGCTTTGCTTTTTTTAAAAACAGATTGAACTTCAGCAGTAAGCTTTAGTTTGAATAAAAGATTCTAAGGTTAATGGTTAACGTGAAAGCGAGCGAGCGAGAGAATATATACAGGGGAAAAAACCCCACCTGGTCTAGCTGGTCTCTAACATCCTGTGACTGTGGTTTAAGTAGTAGAATTAAAGAAAGGTTATTATCACAGCTAATCCATTCTTGGAATATTTGAATTTTAATAAGAAAAAAATTACATGAACAAAAATTTTGTAATAAAATTCCAGATATCACACTAGAGGAGGGGCAAGAAAAGTAGCTGAAAGCTTCAAATCCCTCATCAAAACACCCAGTCCTGCTGCCTACATTTATTTAATCCTGGCCCAATTTCATGTATTTAACAGGTTTTAATGTCATCAAGATAAGCCTTGTCTTAGCCCAGAATACAGGTTTAACTCTTACTTTGCAAAGTTTCTTAAGTTACCTACCCTGTTTAACGCTTTCAGAAGTTTTGGAAAGCACAAACACCTGCCCCACGTCATACACGCACGACCCAGCTTCTGCATCCGGGAACCCGCAACATAAGGCTCATGGGAAGGCAGGGCGTTTGCAAGATGGCTGCCCACAGCTGTTGGCCGTTGTCACTGTGGGCCACAGTGGTGCTCCAAGCAAGGTGCTGTAGGGCTGCTTTCTGTCAGAAACCATAACTGGGAAATCCTACATGTACACAGCTCCAGCCTTTTAAGGGATATCGGGATGTGTGAATGGGGAGCCTTCCCAGATACGTTCTGTGCATGAACAATTCAGTAGTGCGGACTTGAAGACCTTGGGGTTTATGAGCGTGGACCCTCACTCTGCAGAACAAGTAGTCTCCCAAGCTCAGAGACTGCAGGCTGCATGCTGAATACCAGGGTAAGTTCAGGCCTGACTCTTCTAGACAGTACCTAGAATGGCTACCACAAATGGCTAAAAACAAATATAAATCATGTACTGATGCAAGCACAGCCTTCCTGTTCCTCCAACAGATACTCTAATCTAGGCCAATGAAAAAGGTGCCCCAAAGGCATTTTGTTCCCCTTATTCAAGAGAAACATTTGCTCTCTGGCCCCAAGTTCCCTAGTGTCTGTTTAGTCTCGTTTTCTTGTTCTACATTCTTTTCCTGGAGGAACATGTATACTGTTTGTCTTCAGCTACCTTCTGAAACTGTGACAACTAATAGATATTTTCATCTGTATGCCCTGCAGGTATGCAAATTCAAATGCTCAAAACAAATTTGGTATCTATCCCCTTCATAATCCACACTGCTTCTCACTCTCATTTAGAGGCCAAACATTAATCTCTATAGGTAGAAACATCTTTTCCTCCACCTCAGCCCATCTATTGAGGCACTTAAGACTTGTGGAGTCTACCTCAGAAATGTCTCTGACATGTCCCTTTTCCTTTATTCATTAATTTGTATTGAGCACCAAAGGATTTGGATAAGATCCAGCCCTTTTTATTAATAATTATGTGAGTACTGGAGTGTGAGACAAATAAATAGCCACCAATCCAGTGTGAGAGAGAGTTTAATAGAGCTATGAACAGGCTGCTCTGTGAGGGACCATCTGTTTGTTTGTTTTTCTGGTAGCAATCTCAGAATATTGTGGATGTTCAATGAAGCAAACTAAACTGAAGTGGTGATGCATGTTCTCAGTCTTGAAGGATAAATTTGTCAGGTAGACAACTGAAAAGGTGCCATCTAGGCCAAAGAAACAGTATGTGCAAACATAAAGAAGCAGGAGAGACAGTGTGGAATGAGTGAGAAAGAGCAAGATGACTAATGTAATTGGAGGGTAAGTAGTTACAAGTGGGACTGGAGAAGTAGACAGGATCTTGCGTTTCTTGTTGGCAAGCTTGGACTTCAAGGCAAGGGGACAGCATATAATAATTTTAAGTATGGAACAGAACTGACCAAATTAGTCTCAATAGGGGAAATTAGTCTAGGATGTCAAAGAGACGTGTATTTCAGGAGAATGTATGAAGTAGACTCATTTAGACACTGGTGATAAGTAAGATGGGAGAGGCGATGGGTGGCAAAGAAGGAGAGATGGGGGAGTTTGGAGGAGACTCTTGAGTTTCTGACTTGGGCATATAAGTAAGTGGGTAAGTGCCTTAGTACAACATGCCCTTCTCTCTCCTTCTGTATCATGGCACGATAAGCCTTTAACTGACTGTCTGCTTTGGTCTCTCCATTTTCCTCACTGAAGAGTTATCATTCCTAAACTAAAATCTGATCATAGGACCCTACTGTATAAAGCCCTATATTGACTCTCATTGTGTGCAGGACTAAAAAGCCCAAACTCCTTAGCTGTTGTCTTCTATCTACCATTTTAGTCTCATCCCTTGCCACAACCTCTGAAACCCTCACCCCATAACTCGAGCTACACTAAGCTGCTCAGTGTATCCCGGGCATGATCTGTGTTCCCTTCATCTGTGCCTGTATACGTGTTGTTTGCTCTGCTTAGAAAGCTTTTCTAGTTCTTCTTTCCTGGTAGTAGCTGCTGGTACTCTAAGACTTATTTCAAATTCCACCTATTCTGTAAGACCCACTTGTCTTCCCCAGACATCGTAGCTGACACCCTCTCTTTATTCTCTATTCTATTTTTTTGCAACTCTGTCAAAATAAACTTCACAAGATACTGAATTACAGTTGACCCTTGAACAATATGGGTTTGAATTGTGCAGGTCCACTTATACGCAGATTTTCTTCTGCCTCTGCCACCACTGAGACAGCAAGACCAACCCCTCCTCTTCCTCCTCTTCAGCATACTCAACATGAAGACAATGAGGATGGAGACCTTTGTGATGATCCACTTAAGGAATAGTAAATATATATATTTTTATATGATTTTCTTAATAACATTTTCTTTTCTCTAGCTTAGTTTATTATAAGAATACAGTATATATTATAATACCTATAACATATAAAATATGTGTTAATTGGCTGTTTATGTTATTGGTGAGGCTTCCGGTCAACAGTGGGCTATTAGTACTTAAGTTCTGGGGGAGTCAAAAATTATACATGGATTTTCAAGTGGGATCAGTGCCCCTAGGCCCCATGTTGTTCATAGGTCAACTGTATTTTATTTAATATTATTGTATCTGGATCTGTTTCCCCCACTATCCTCTGAAGTTTGAAGCTATTATTCTCACCATGGCTTATAGAATGTACTTTATTAAGTGTTTTTTTTATTGAATATAAGAGCTGTCCCCTTAGAATGTTCCTTTCTGTGATTGCCCACTATCACCATTGAAAAGAGAGGAGAGAGGAGAAGAGAAGTTACTAGTTTAAAGGCTTTGGGGGGTGTGTGTGTGTCTTGTATGTATGAGAGAGAGAGAGAGAGAGAAAGAGTGGGAGGAGGGAAAGAGGGAGAGAGGGAGGGAGAAGGAGAGAGGAGTGTGAATAAGCATGTGACTTTTCTATTTTTTACAAATTTGTTTGCGAGTGCAATTGCAAATCTCTTTGCATGTGCAAATCTCTTTGCATGTGTTTGGCTGCACATTGTTTCCATGTGTTCATGTGGGTGTATTTGTTTATGAGGGAGTGAATTATATAAAAATGTGTGGTTTTCCTGTGTGCAAGTATTTCAATAGAGTAATATGTATGTGTGCATGTGGGTAGTATACCAGTGTACAGGATGTATCTGTGGGATACTGTGAATTTTGAAAGTATATGGGTTTCTATCATTATATTAAATTTCAACATGTATTAATTCTCTCAATAAGAATTTCCAAATGAACGACTGTTTAGAAGTAACATATATTAAACCCACACAGTAATACTTACATACATCTTTAGTTTTGTCTTTTAAAATTGTAAATTTTGCAGAAAATTATCATACTCAAAAGTTGTAGAAGCTGAAGAAGACGTACAAGAAGATGGTTTTCCATTGCTTCTTGATTCTTTGGGTGGGGTTTAAGCAGGGTGGTCTGTAGGAACCAATGACTATTTTCCTAGACCTGTATCAGTGACCCTGCTTATCTCTTTGCTCACCTTTGTGCTTTTCAAATAAAGCAGTGACAGAGAAGGGATGGAGCCAGTGGCCATTTTTTAGGCTTATGTGAGTCCACATCAATGCCTAAAAGAAACAGGGTGGCGGTGTGGTGCAAAGGGTGGGGCTTTGGATTTATTTGGAACTGGGTCTGAAACACAACCCTGTCACTTGCCAGCTGTGTGGCTTTGAGCATGTTACATCACCTATCCAAGGCTTGGTTTCCTCATCGATTCTGTGAAGTTAATAATGCCTACCTTGCCTTTAAGGGTGGTTGTGAGAATCAAGTCAACTAATGTAAGTAAAATGCCCTGTATGGAGTCTGGTAAAGAGGTAGGAGCTCAGCAAATATTGATGCCCTTATCAGAAAGAGTGATCAAAATGTAAAATAATAGTGCTGAAAGAGAAAAGCCTGCTTTTCATATCTCTGATGTCTGCTATGTAAGAAGACAAATGTGATAATTCTGATCTAGACTGGCTAGGAGACTGATTGAGAAATACATTGAGCCAATTAGCTGAGAATAATACTTTCAAAGGACTATATTCCTGTGGAAGAGAAAGCTTGGAGAAGTACTTTAGTTAGACTGTGCCCATCTTGCCGCAGCTTCCTTACAGCCCAGCCCTCTGCCTCCGTCCCCAGAGCTCAGCCAAATCAGGAGTCAGAACAGAGTCTGTGTCCCTCCCCCTGTCAGTACCTAAAGGAAAAGGGATTTGAGCAGGAGCATTGCACTGTGAACAGGCTGCCCATGATTCTTGTAAGAGAGTAGGTTTTATAAGTGGGGAGGAACAAAAGAAAACTGGCCTAAGACATAAACAGGAATGTGCTGCCCGAGTATGGGGTTCAGTGTCTTGTTCCTAAACCTGGGCTGTGCTCACTCACCACAGTTATCAGCAGAATGAAGGCAGTGTAAACTCCAAACAGTGATTAAGGCCAGTATCATATTTAATCATTTGTCCCATTAATTACTTTGAGATAAATGAAGACTTAATTTCTAATTCATGTGTAGTTTTGAAGGGGGATGCAATCCATGTGATTCTTATTCAGTTACACTTATATTATCAAAATAGAAGGTTTTCTTAAAGCTGTATCACAGCCAAGATATTCAGTGAGCCTTTTTAAGAAGGATTTTAAGCCTTATTTGTTAAAAACAGGGAGTCATATTTGACTTTGAGTAAGCCAGTTCTCTCTGGACAAGTTTTAGAAGTGGCTAAGGTTTAGACACCTGAAAATCCTAAATTGGTTTCAATCATGTGGAAACCAGTACCTTGAATATCTGAGCAAACTATCTCAAACCAGGAAAGTGACCATATTGCTCAACAATTATACTCTTTGCAAAATAGCCTCCTCTTGTTTATAATATGTTTGAAAACAGCTCTGATAACTTTGTTGCTGCTGCCTACCTACTGTGTGGTCTTGGACATACCCCTTATGGGAATTCATTTTAAACCTCACCAGTCACTTGAATTATGGGAGTCTCAGGTTTTCAGTGCTCTGTTCTCTAACATGTTTTTCCAGTTTGAAAATACAGTGGTCCTGTGATTCTATAATCAGCACACAATTAGAAAACACTAAACACTACCCCTAAGGCTGTTGTAAATCTAGGTTAAAATTCTGTACTAGAACTTACTAGTTACTCGGTACTAGTATTTACTAGCTACTTGACCTTGGCAAAAATATTAAAGCTCCAGGCCTCAACTTTATCATTTGTGATTATTTGCGATAATAAATGTTACCACAGTATTTAGTTCTAAGTAATCACTCCCTACATGTATCTTTATTCCTTTGTTTTCCCTTCCCTCTTCTTTGCACTTCCCTCCCCTTTTACCTTCCTCTGGTGCTTCCATCATATTTTTACCTTTTTCTAATATGGTGAAGGTTTTTATTGGTTTACGTAATTTCTTTCAAAAGACTCATCTGTGTGATTTCATGTCCTGTGGTTGGTGAGTGGTTGGAGGAGTGGACAGTCACTTCTGACTGATGTTCTCCACATTGCCTCACCAAGGATCCCCAAATGGGTGTTCCTGAGTTAATGCTATAGCCGTCCTGGCCACGATGTTTTTGACAGCTTTTTACACTTATAGACAGCTAGATTCTGTAAAAGCGTTCTCCTTTTTACCCCCTAGTGGTTCACCTTGTAGGTTCAAAGTTATCGAATTACCTTAAATATAAAATATGGATTCATGGTGCAGGTTAAATTTTGTACTTAATTTTCTTTAGCTAATTTTATATTCTTTGGAAAAAAGTCATGCAGAAACCCTTATATATTTCTAAATATAACACTGCTGGTGAAATTTAAATCCCAAGAAAATCAGGAAATTCAGAGTCAGAAATAAGAGCAGTGAAGTAAGACTTACTCCTCTTCCATGGATACTCTACAAAGCATATTGAGATTTTATCTAGGCTATAAAATTTAGAGCTCCTGATGCCTAAATCATTTAAAGACATGTTGTTCTTTACAAGATGTGAGTCTAGACATTGTTCGGGGGCTAAATTTGCTAAAATGTGTTTTTGCCCTTTAGCAGTTCTTGCACCTATAGACCATAAAACACATTTCAGTGGCCCTTTCCTAGGAGCCTGTTACCTGTTTAGTCAGAATTCAGCATTTTAGACTCTTCGTGTTGGCCTGTCTCTTAGAGCAATTGTTCTCAAGTTTTAATTTACATGTAAATATACTAGGGATCTTGTTAAAATACAGATCTGATCAGTAGATCTGGAGTGGAGCCTGAGGTTCTGCATTTCTAACAGGTTCTCAGGTGAGGCTGAGACTGCTATCCCATAGATCACACTTTAAGTAACAAAGTCTTAATAAGTAAGCACTTGGATCAACTTGAATCCCAAACTACATATTGCATGACATATGTGACCTCGAACTTTCACAACACCATGGGCCTTAGTACCTCCCTCTATAGGTTAGACAGGTCATGGCCTATGAGGTCTTCCTTGTTTTAGGAGAATTTGTTGACAAATTTGTTTTAGGAGAATTCTATAAGATCATCAGCTACCCAAAGAACACTTCTTTTTGAACTTAAGTATATTTCTCCCTGGCCTTTGTTCATGTAAGTTAAGGAGAGACAGCAGACAGAATGTTTATGTAGACTTGGGGCTTGGGAAAAGGCCATGGCTGCCCAAGTGTTGGCGCCTCCTTCTCCATGACATTTCTGCTGAGCCAACAAGATGGTGCAACTGAGGAGGGCTCCTTGGCTTATTCAAGGGTGATGAGGTCAGAGCTTGTAATATATACTAGGTCACTATCTTTACCTAATGTGCTTGTACACAGATCCTATTTAGATTGTGTTTTTATTCAAGAAATTTTAGTAGGGAGTGAGGAAAATAATATAGTAGGAGATATGGCTCTGACTAAGTATTGGCTCAGTCACATAGTTTACTAGCTATGTGACGTTGGTCAAGGAACTTTACTTCTCTATGTTTCAGTATTCTTATCTATCAAACGGGTAATAACAATTTGCAGGGTTGTTGTGAGAATTAGAGATAACTTTAAAATGCCTGCCAGAATAAATGGTGGATATTATATTACTATTGGCTTTAATTATATTTGTCATTAAATGCACCCTGTTATAATTGTTTAAGGCAGCTGCTGACAATGAATAAAGCTGTTTTGTTATTCAGAATAATTCACTGTGTAGATTTGGCCAGAATAAAGGTAATTGGTGAATTCTGGTATTGAGACTTAAATGTATCAACATTCTCAATGCAATTGCATTTAAGCTTATTCAGTATATTAACCAGGGCTTTTAGAAGGAACTTTAAAAATAGTTGATGTAATTGTGAGTTTTATAATTGGTGAATATGCTTCTAACACACTACCAGACTAAAGTGGGTAGTGGCTATTTGATTTGCACTTCACCCCATTTCCAACACATACCTTAGAGTGGAGAATAAGCAAAATCTGAGGCAGTTGACATAATGCTTTCTAATAATGAAAGGGAAGTGTTGCACAAGTATGCTAAGTGTCTGCCCCATCAATTGTGCCTTATTTAGTTTCTCCAAAAGCCCTCTGGGGAAAAGGGACATCCTGATGTCTTCCTTACGTATCCTAACAAGATCATATGACCAAGATTTCAACTTGGTCCGTTGAGTTATATATTTGCTTTGCTTTTCTGCTTCTGCTATAACTTTCTTCTCTTTCTTCCTTGTCTGATGCAGGAAAGGGGGGCGGTGAATGCTCCCTCATTGATCCATGCCTGTGTGAAGGCCCCTGGGTTCACTTAAGAGAGTCAGTAAATAAAGTGAGTGGAGTGGGCATTAAATGACTTGGTGCCTCGCAGAAGCAGATGCACTAGAAGACTGGCTTGGGGTAGGGCCCATAAGCTCATTCAGGGCCCTCATGCTGTATCCATGAGGCAACTCAATCCCCTATGCCCTGTATGAATGACAGTAGTAATCAGGCTCCTAGCCCCCTCCACTTCTTCCTCCAGTGTCTCTAAAAGTACAGTGATATTTCTGAGAAATAAATCATGCTGTTCCATGCCCTGTGCCTACCCAACCTTCTTTCTTAGCCTTCTAAGTTTTCTCTAATTTTTTCCAAGGACAATTTTATTTAGGGAGACCTCTTCACTTATTTGCTTCAACAAAATGAAGAAGGAGAAGGGCTATAAAAATGACTTTTTGCTTTCTAATTTTAAAAGTTATCAAATCACTTAAACTACAACATCAAGCTTCTTTAGGCTCTTCAGGCATCCCAGCTTGTCTGTGTATGCACCTTTGTACACAAACAAATTCATTTATGCAAAAGTGTATAAATGGCTTCTGTGCTTGTTTATATACTCTATTAATTGAGACACCAAGAGTGAGAATGCATGTGATCTATGCTTGTAAGTGGCTTGATGTACACATTTGCATGTAGTGTATGTATCTGTATATCAACTTAGTACATGCTGCTGATTGGAGAATTCATAAATGATGGAATCTCAGAGTTGGGAGAATCCTCAAAGACAATCTTTTAAAATGATTCATCTAATGCTTGAACCCTCTGTACAACTTCCTCATCCTAGGATCTGTCAGCCAGGGCCTGAATATCTCAATTGTCAGGAAACTTCTAACCTCTCTAAGCTGTCTGTTGCATCATTGATTGCATTTCTTCATGTGCATTGTGTGTTGCACTTGTGGCTGTATTTCATAGCACCTATACTTGTGGCAGGGGCCTATTTGTAACATGAATAGTTGATAGCAAGTCAGAGTTCTACCTCTGAAAGTCTGGGCACCCCAAGCAAATTGTACATCAGGCAGTCATCCATGCCCTTGCAGAGAGCCCTTTTGGGGGGTGTATGCCCAGTATGTGGAGTGGTGGCTCTGAAGGCTACCATTGCCTATGGATTTCTCTCAGCTCCTTGGGAGACTCTCTTAACTGTACACCTGTAGCACTTTATCAACAAGCAACGAGATCTTTAGGGCAGAAGTCCAGGACACAGCCAGCCTCTTGAAACCTCTAGCTGGGCCTTAAGGTGAACCCACACTCACAGAAGGGCTGGCTGCCAAACATTAACTAAAATACTCACACTTGTTTTTGACAACAGTCCTTAGGTTAAATTTCACCAATTGCTATTTTGGGTAGGGAGCTATGATAGAAATGTCTCCAGATTCCAGGTGACTATAATGCCTCTGCAAAGCCACCTTTCAGCATGTTCCATTTGCTGTGCTTTCAAGAACTCAGCTGTGTTGGTGCCTTTACAAGATTCAGCCCCAAAAGGCAAGTGGGGAAGCCTAGAAAAGGGCTTCTGAGGAAGAACCTCTGGGACAGGCCACTCCAAGAGTCTCCCTGCCTGAGTTGACTCATTCTTTGATATGTGGAAGCAACAGCAAGGGGTGGCTTCCAAGTACCTGTCTGTGATGATGGATGAGTTTGGCCCTGCAGCCTGGGGAACAGATAGGAGTCAGCAGAACACAGATGTTGCAAGGCAGCCAAATTAATCTTTAATGGGAATGTACAAGTTGGGCACTTATTAGAATATCTAATACCCTAACCTCATTACAGAGCAAGAGCTAACCTTACAGAATGGACTCTGACCTAAAATCTTCCAGGTCTTGCTAAAGTTGAGACAGCAATAGATTCATGTATATGAGGCTTTATTAAAAATCTTTCAGCCATTTCACAGCCAAGAAAAGCATGGTTTGAAATGCACACTTTCTGCAGTCCTTCTTCTGAGAAATTGAAGCTCAGGGTGGGACACATTTGAGCTTTATCTAATCAGACTAAATCAAGTACACATTTGTATAGTACAGAACAAAGCAAAAATCTAATCCTATGGGAGTCCTTTGGTGAGAAATACCCTCTTCTGCAGAAATATCTCCAGAGAAACATGCATTTCATTGGTCAGGGAACTAGACTTATTTTTTTTTCCAATAGGAAAGACTATATAATAACTGACCTAGATTAAAGTAGCTACTTGGCTGTGTAGAAATGTGTGGAACAAATTATTAACATGAGAGACCAAATGCATCTTGGATAGCTTTTATTCACTCAAATTAGAAAGGAGGTGGTATCTTGACCTCCTTTCTAGAATTTATTTTTAGAATTATGAAACTTTCAGGGAGTTTATTTCTGATTCCAAAGGTACCATGGAGAACTATGGAGTCTGGCGAATCCAGCCTCCCTTTCAGTAGAATTTCTGAATGAAGAAGAAAAGAAAATTGAAAGAAATCATGACCATAAATAGGATCAGAAAAATATCTATAAAATTTTATAACAATGTGTATAAAATGACTATACCAGACACCTGGCAAGTCCAACAGAAATGAAGGTTGCACATCTAATCCAAGGGTATATAAGATTACTAAAGGCACTGATCATTCATTAAATTAGGACCATCTAGTGGGTCTTCAGTAATCATTCATATGCAGGCCATTCAGAGACAAGAAGCATTGTGCTTTAACACCAAATGCATGATTTGGAGAAAGGCCTGGTTTGGAACTTCAGATGATTTTTTATAAAATAAAGATAACAATACCTATCTTGCAAGGCCATTGGGAGGATTTCAGATATAATTTTTGAGGTACTGGACAAGAGTAAGCTTATTCTTGTCAAGTATTATAATTGATGATAATACTGATGGTTGCTTCTCTAGCTCATTATTATGGGGAAAGTTTAGATTTGAGGAACTTTCTGAGAGAGCATAAGGGCCTGTGTGGTAATCTAAACTTTCATGCCCCTCCCCAGAGAAATAAGAGATGGCAATGCCATCCATACTAGGAAATCTGGAGAGAATTTGGCCTGTCTGTTCTGGGGATGAGTAATCGCTGTCTGATGCAGCCATTTCTTGAGCTTCCACAAATACAGTTAAATCAGCACTCTCTAGAAGAAAAATAAAAAGAAAAAAGAATTGTCAATTAACACACAAAGATTTTAAATAGGTATTATAAATATGCTTATATATTTAAATAAAAACCTTGATCATAAACAGGAAACAAATAGGAATCTCAGTAGGGAAATGGAGACTAAAAAGAGGAACAAAATGGAGATTTTAGAACTGAAAAATATAATATCTGAAATGAAAAATTTGCTAAATTGGCTTTCTATCAGATTAGATACTAAAAGAAGAAAATATTACTGAATTTGAAGACTTTACAATGGAAACTAGGCAAACCAAAACATATGGGAAAAGAAAGGCTGACAAAATATGAACAACAAATAGAGCTGTAGTGACTTGTGGACAAAATGAGACAGTTTAACATATCTGTAATTAGAGAACCAGAAGAAGATAAAAGAGAATATTGACACAGGAAAAAAATATTTAAAAATAGTAGCAGTAGAATATTTTCAAAATTTGTTGAAAATATAAACCCATAGATCAAAGAAGCACAATGAACCCCAAGCCGTAGAAACAGACAGATAAAAGCACATGATATAATTGCTGAAAACTGATGATAGAAAATCCTAAAATCAACCAAAGAAAAGGTACACATAACAAAACAGTAAGACTTATTGATAACTTCTTATTAGAAATGACAGAAGCCAGAAGATGATGAAATGAGATCTTTAAATTGCTGTAAAAATGAGTCAACCCAAAATTTAAATTACAGTGTAAGTATTCCTCAAAATAAAGGTGAAATGAAGACATTTTTGGTTAGAGTGGGAGGATTTTATTTTCAGAAGACCTGTATTATTAGAGTTATTAATGGAAGTTCCTCGGGGTGAAGAAAAATGATACCAAATGGAAACTCAGATCTACAGAGTACTAAAAATGACAAATATGTGGGTAAATATGATAACATATTTTTTCATTTCTTAATTTCTCAAAAGAGTGTTGTCTGGTTAAAGCACAAACAGTAACAATGTATTGCAGGATTTATAACACATTTTGAAGCAAAATGCATAATAAGAATAGCAAAGGTAATAGGAGAAGGATAATTATAGAATATTATTTTAAGGTTCTTACATTATACATGATGTGATATAATATTAATTGATAGTAGATTGTGGTAGATTCAAAATGCTAGAGAAATCATTTTAAAATGTAAAACAGGAAGGTATAGTTAAAAGGCCAGTAGAGGAAATATTAAATACTGAAAAATACCCAATCCAAAGATTACCACACAGAAGGTTTAAAAGGAACAACAGCAGTATCAACAAATAAATGCCATGAATAGAAAACAAAGAGCAAGATGGCAGACTAAAATTAACTATCTTGATAACTGCATTAGAACGTAATACTGCTATTTACAAGCAAGATACTTTCAGTATGACACAGTTTGAAATTAATACAATGGAAGAAGATGTATTATGCAATCAAAACACATAAGAAAGCTGGCCTAGCTATATGGATATCATACAAAGTAGACTTAAAAACAAATAGTATTATTAGAGATAAGTGGAATCTTTCATAATGGTAAAAGGGTTGATTCAGCAGGAAAAAAAATACAATCCAACACAATTAGCTGTAATTCCTGGTTGATTTTAGTCTATTTTATTAATTTAATATAAAGAAATATTAGGCCATGATAAAAGAGTAACTATAAAATGTATAGAACAAGATAGAGAAAGAATGCTAAATGATACCCTAGGGCTAAGGGAGACTTCCCAAGGAAAGACGAACTTTGAAGTGGGGCTACATCCCAAAGGCCAGAGTTCAGATCTCACTGGAGAAGATGTGATTGCAGCTCACTGAATGACAGAGAAGTTTTCTGTGTTCTCCAGACCATTGTTGGAACAACTGAGTATGCAAAACATGCAAAAATGTGAGCTTGGATCCTTACTTACCCTGTACCATATCCAAAAAAAATTCATTGAAATGTACATTTTAAGTTGTTGAATTGTATTTTATGTTAATTATACCTCAATAAAGCTGATTTTTTAAAATATAAAGAAGAAAAAACCCTCTTATACCTGTAACACTCAAGATATGTGCAGTTTATTGTATAGATATGATACTTCAAATTAAAAAATTGAAAGGCAGAAAATATATTGTTATAATTATTATGATAACAACACATATAACTGCCTGGTAGCACAGAACAATTTTAGAATATGTGTAATACATTTATATAATGCACAACGTGGAAAAACAGTCTGGCTCTTGAAGTAAAGGTTAACAAGGCAATTGGGGCTTGATTCTAGACCCAGACTGACTGAAAAAGAAACAGGATCCTTGGAGACATTACTAACTTCCTACTTAAAGAGCTGGACTTGTGATCCTGATTTTATAGTGTGGCCCCGGGAGGTAGCAGAAGGAAGTCTTCTTCTACCATTCACTAAGGATAAATATATGTCCTTAGTGAATGAAAGACATAGCCTGACAGATCTCCAGAACTAAGAAATTTTCTGGTGAGAAGCAAGACTGACAGGGTCATGGGACAGGTATGTTAAGTAAGAAAAACTGTTTCTTAAAAAAATGCCCAGCCTCAATGCCTCAGTCACTGGAAATGCTAAATATTACACAGAAGTTCCTTCACACTGCTAGTCCAATTGGGCCATAGTCAGCCAGCTCTAGACGTTCTAAAATAATGAAAAAGAATTTCCTGTCAATCAGTTTGCAGCAAATTGTTGCTGCACATATTGTTGGTTGGCTCAGCACTTTATGTTTCAGTCAAGTCTAGAGCTGTAAATCTCTCGTGGGCATCAGAACTTTATTTTCCCTCACAAGCTGTGCTTGCTCTGATCAGTATTGGGGTTTTGAATTCTTCCCAGCACCCACAGGAAGCCAATAAACACAGATCCCGATGGGAAAGGCTCTGAGAAATGTGAATCCTGATATAGTGCTTAAGGATGATATCTCCAGGAGTGTAGCAGAAATAATCAATAAAAATACTGAAGTTCAATCTCCTGGGGGAATTTGTATTTGATCTAGAAGCAGGCACTGCATGAATATTCTGATTTTTCCAAGAAGGATGTGAGTGAAAGATGAAGCCTAGAAGATGGCATGGGGTGAGTTTTCTATTTTTATGGCTTTTACAAAATCAGGCCCCCAGCTACACTATGCAGGACAGTCAAAACTCTGATAGAAAATCGGCAGCCTTATTGGCTTGAATAACCAGAGGACAGAATTTGGAGCAAACGCAGTTGCTGGAAAATGAAAGGGGAAATTCTGGAAGGTGAAATCCAAAGAGAGAGTATCCCTAATTCTCTGGAGAACTTTTCGCCTAACCTCTGGCTGAGTCTTGAACTGTGCATTTGAGGGCAGATTCTAAGCAGTCCAGTGAAGTTAAAAAGAATTGAACTGAGATTATTTAAGGTGGCACTCACCATAGGGAGACAAAGTTTTCAGTATGAATTTATTCAAGTTAAGTGCCTGCTAAAACACATGCAGTCAGCGATTTTCAGGGGAATATAAAAGAATCTAGAGAGTCTGTAACACACAATGTCCATGATATAATTAAAAATTGGCTGACATACAAAGAAACAGGAGAACCTGACCAATTCTTAAGATGAAAGACAATCAGTGACCAACCCTGAGATGACCCAGATGCTAGAATTAGTAGACAGGATATAAAACAGCTGTTATAACTATGCTTAAAAATGTAAATGAAAATATTCTCATAATGAATGATAGAAAATCTTAGCAGAGAAATAAAAAAGGAAACAAGTAGAACTGAAAAATGCAATACCTGAAATGTGAAAAATTTGCTGGATGGGTTTAGTAATAGAATGGAGATAATGGAAGAGTCAGTGAACTTGAAGATAAATTATCTAATCTGAAGAACAGGGAGAAAAATTTTGGGCAGAGAAAATGAATAGACCTGTGGAATAATATCAAGAGGTCTAGCATGGATGTAGTCCCAAATGGAGAGTAGAGACATGTATTCAATAAATGATTCAAGTATTATTCATTAATAGTGGCATACCTAGGGTGGGAAATTGGGGGCAGCACACCCTTGACACAGCCAATAAGGGGGACTTTTTTTGAAGATAATTTATACACAAAATAAAACGGACTCAGAATTCATCTGCTTTTTATTATCACTCTGTGCTTCCCCCCCAATCTCTTGTTGGTCTAAGTTCTAAACAATTGTTATGCTTAATGTTGATTTTTAATAATACATATTTAAGCTCCAAATTAGCACCTTTTTCCCTTTCTAAAAAACTTATCCTTTAGTAAATATTGCATTTTACAAAGGAGTTAATGTGGTGTACTCCCAGTTACATAATTGACCCTGACATAGGTATATGAATTCATTCTAAGAGTAAATTCCTAAAGCATGGCATAATTAGAGTACACTTTGTGTACTGTTTTGTCTACAATCCCTGTAATGCTATATATTCCTGCATTTGAACTGTAGATTAAAAATAAGAAACAATGACACTGTGATTATAAATATGAAGAAACAGAACTTGAGCTACTTCAATTTTGCCATTCTGTATGATCACGTGGAGTTATTAATTGTGTTTAAAATTTAAACAGTGAAACAGAGTGAAAACTGTAAGGTATAATATTTGTTTTTTGGAATATGAAAATTTTAGATCATATGTGAAATTTTTATATGATCTTGAAAAATATTTTTAAAATAGATATGCATTCCCCTTTAAGTTGGTAACTATTAATTTTTAGGGTAGAGAACAAATCAAGAAAGTAAAATGTTACTTCAGTGGTACAGTTTGGTCACTGTATAAACTTATCTGTTTGCAGACATTTTTGTTGCATTAAAATTCACTTATTAGTTACTGGACAGTTATTTACATAAAATACTTTATATAATATTTTAACAAAAGAATCAAAGCTAAAACTACTAGGTTGATATAAAAGCTATTGAATTGTGCACTTTTGTCCCACAGAAATTTGAAGGACATTTCTTTCAGTCATTTGGAATATTATTCTAAAACCAGCAACTGTTTAATAATTTTTCTGAATTTTATAAAGATGTTTGAAGTGAAAAACACATATGAACATGAAAGGGCAACAACCCACTGGAGCTCAATGAAGAAAAATTTTAATAAAGCAAAAGGGGAGGCAGTTAAAGCAATGTGGATCTAGTTTGAAATATGTAACTCCTTCAACATTGCATAGAGTTTATGAAAATTGTGAAGAAGTGTAAGTTGGCACATCCAAAGCATGGACACTAGAAATAGCACAAGATTTAGATGACACAGGGGTAAAAGACAACAATGAATCATCTTCTATAAGCATTGACAAGGAACTGAAAGGAAATGTTAGCAAACATCAACACTGACAGGATTTAAAAAATGGAGAAGAAAATGGTACTAGTAAAGTCAAGACTTTGATGAAAAAGAGACAGGGAATGACATTTTAATCTATTTTGATATTACTGGTGGTCAATACCATTTGCAGATGGCAAGAGTTAATCCGGTTAAGACAGGAAGTGAACCTTTCCAGAATGCATAGGTACCTTTCTCTGTAGTTAAAAAAAGAAAAAAGAGAAAAGAGCAAAGGAAGCAATCAACAGTTGAAAACGTTATGATTTTATAAATCCTTACCAAAAATGAAAAATAAAATGGCCGTATTCTCAAAGTTGAAGTAATTATTTTGTTTTGGCTGCAAACTACAGATATTGGGACCAAAAAATGAACATCCAACTTTACTTTTCTTAATTTTCATTTCAAAATATTGCAGGGGTACAAATGTTTTTGGTTACATGGATCATTTTTGTAATGCTTGAGTCAGGGCTATAATTGTGCCCATCATCCGGATAATGTTCATTGTACCTGTTAGGTAGGTTTTGACCCATCCACTCCTTCCCCCAACCCCTACGTGATTTCCACTGAGTTTTACTTCCCTCTATGCACATGTGTGCTCATCAGTTAGTTCCAATTTAATAGCGAGTACATGTGGTGTTTGTTTTTCCATTCTTTAGGTACTTCACTTAGGATAATGGTCTCCAGTTCCATCCAAATTATTGCAAAAGGCATTAATTCATCCTTTTTTTATGGCAGAGTACTCCATGTTAATCTACTTATGAATTGATGGCCACTTGGGCTGGCTCCACATCTTTGCAATTGTGAATTGTGCTGCAATAAGTATTCTAGTGCAAGTGTCTTTTGGATAAAATGACTCTTTTTCCTTTGGGTAAATACCCAGATAGTGAGATTGCTGGATTGAATGGTAGGTCTACTTTTAGTTCTTTGAGGCATCTCCATATTGTTTTCCATAAGGGTTGTACTAATTTATATTCCCACCAACAGTGTATAAGGATTCCTTTCTCTCTGTATCCATGCCAGCATCTATTGTTTTTGGACTTTTTAATAAAAGCCACTCTATAACTGGGGTACAGTTATATTTCATTGTGGTTTTAATTTGCATTTCCCTGATGATTAATAATGTTGAGCATTTTTTCATATGTTTATTGGCCATTTGTCTATCTTCTTTTGAGAAATTTCTGTTTCTGTCTTTTGCCCACTTTTTAATAGGGTTGTTTGGTTTTTTCTTGAAGATTTGCTTGAGATCTTTGTAAATTCTTGATATTAACCCTTTATTGGATGTGTAGCTTGAGAATTTTTTCTCCCATTCTGTTGGTTGTCTATTTGCTCTGTTAATTGTTTCTTTAGCTGTACAGAAGCTTTTTAGTTTAATCAAATACCATTCATTAATTTTTGTTGTTGCCATGATTGCCTTTGGGGTCTTAGGCATAAATTCTTTGTGTAGGCCGATATCTAGAAGAGTTTTTCCTACATTTTCTTCTAGAATTATTATGGTTTTATGCCTCACATTTAAGTCTTTTATCCATCTTGAATTAATTTTTGTGAGTAGTGAGGGATACGTATCCTGTTTCATTCCTCTACATGTGGCTATCCAATTTGCCCAGCACCATTTATTGAACAGGGCTTCTTTTCCCCAGTGTATATTGTTGTCTGCTTTGTCAAAGATCAGTTGGCTATATGTGGATGGTTTTATATCTGGGTTCTCTGTTCTGTTCCATTGGTCTATTTCTCTATTCTTGTGCCAATACCATACTGTTTTGGTTAATATAGCCTTGTAATATAGTTTGATGTCTGGTAATGTGATGTCTCCAGATTTGTTCTTTTTGCTTAAGATTGCTCTGGCTATTTGGGCTCTTTTCTGGTTCCAAGCAAAGCATAGAATTATTTTTTTATAGATCTGTGAAATGTGATGTTGGTATTTTGATGGGGATTGCATTGAATCTGAAAATTGCTTTGGGTAGTATGGACATTTTAACGATGTTGATTCTACCAATCCATGAGCATATGTTTTTCCATTTGTTTGTGTAATCTGAAATTTCTTTCCTCAGTGTTTCATAGTTCTCTTTGTAGGGATCATTTACCTCCTTGGTTAAGTATATTCCTTGGTATTTTATTTTCTTTGTAGCTATTGTGAGTGGTATTGAGTCTTTCATTTGACTCTCAGCTTGGCTATTATTGGCATATAGAAATGCTACTGATTTGTGTACATTGATTTTGTAACCTGGGATTTTGCTAAATTTATTTATCAATTCTAGGAGTCTCTTGGTGGAGTCTTTGGGGTTTTCTAGATATAAGATCATGTCATCAATGAAGAACAATAGTTTGACCTCCTCTTTCCTGATTTCAATACCCTTTATTTCTTTCTCTTGCTTGATTGCTCCAGCTAGGACTTACAGCACTATGTTGAATAGAAATGGTGACAGTTGTCTTGTTCCAGTTCTTAGTGGGAATGCTCTCAATTTTTCCCCATTCAGTGTGATGTTGGCTGTGTATTTGTCACATATGGCTTTTATAATTTTGAGATATATTCCTGCTATGCCTAATTTGTTGAGGATTTTTATCATTAAAGTGTGCTGGATTTTGTTAAATGCTTTTTTTACATTTATTGAGATAATCATATGGTATTTGTTTTTGCTTCTTTTTATGTGGTGAATCACATTTATTGATTTGTTAATACATATGTTGAATCATACTTGCATCCCTGGGATACTTGCATCCACTTGGTCATGGTGGATTATTTTTTTGATGTGCTATTTAATTCGGTTTGCTAGTATTTTATTGAGGATTTTTGCATCTATATTCATAAGGGATATTGGTCTGTAGTTTTCTTTTTTTTGTTGTGTACTTTCCTGGCTTTGGTATCAAGATGATACTGGCTTTGTAGAATGAGTTGGGGAGGATTCTCTCCTTCTCAGTGTTATGGAATAATTTCCACAGTATGGGTTCCAGCTGTTCTTTGTAGGTCTGGCAGAATTCAGCTATGAATCCTTCTGGTCTGGGGAATTTTTGTTGGAAGATTTTTTATTACTGCTTCAATCTTACTGCTCTTTATGGGTCTGTTCAGGAGTTCTATTTCTTACTGATTGAGTCTTGGGAGGTTGTTCATTTCTAGGAATTTTTCCATTTCCTCTATGTTTTTGAGTTTATGTGCATAGAGATATTCATAGTATGTACAGATAACATTTTGTATTTCTGTGGTATCAGTCGTAATATTTCTGTTTTTGTGTTGTCAATTAAAATAATATAACCAATAATTCTTTTTAAGTGATCAGTGATCATTTTGATGATAGAAAAATATCTGAGTGACTTGTTGAAGCCATTTTATCTTTTGGTGACTCTCTTTTCTTAGTAGATTTCCAAAAATGTATAGTTGAAGAACAAATAGTAAACAAATTTAAAAAATGCTTTTCCTTTATATTAACTACTAGTATAAATTAAAGCAACCTGATGGTGTTGTTATTCATATATGAAACTAGATTTTTCAAATTATTATTATAATACCCAACACTGGCGAGACTAGCATATCTATATAGGGCTGATAGCATTGTTGGATGGTAATATGATAACGAGTAAAAAAAAAACTACTGAGATATTCATACATTAAGCCCAGAAATCTCACATCTTAAACCTGAGGAAAAAAATATGTAAAAAATCACTTGTATAAATTATAATATATAATGTGCAGATGTACCATAGTTTACAACTCACTTACATATGGGAATGAAGAATATTTCCAACATTTTGCAATTACTAACAAAGCTGTAATGCACAGTTATTTTCATACTATTGGAGGGGCACTTCATAAATTTCTAGAGGTGGAATTATGGAGTGAAAAGGTAAACATATATCTAGTTATGTTAGATATTTATAAATTCCCTGCCAAAATGGATTATACCACGAGTGGATTAATAAAATGTGGTATATGTATACCATGGAGTATTACTCAGCAATAAAAAACAACAGTGAATTAACACACCTGGTATTATCCTGGATGGAGCTAGAGCCCTTTCTTAGAAGCAAGGTATCACAAGAATGTAAAAACAAGCACCACTGGTACTCACCATCAAATTGGTACTAACTGATCAATACTTACGTCACACATGGCAATAATATTCATCAGGGGGTGGGTAGGCGGAAGGGTGGTGGAGGGGATGGGAAAACTCTCACTGAATGGGTGCGGGGCAGTTTGGGGGATGTCCACGATTGTAGCTCTGACACGGGCAGTGCATGGGCAATATATATAACCAAAGTGTTGTAACCCCGTAATATTCTGAAATAAAAGGAAAAGAAATGGTTTATACCAATTTGCTTTTCCATCAACAATGTGTGTCTGTGCTTGTTTACCCAAAGCTCTGCCAATAGAATGTGTTGTCCTAACTTTTTCATTTTTGACAGTACTTTAGATGAAAATGGTATTTCAGGCTTTTTTTTTTTTTAATTTGTGCCATCACACATTTATTAGCTTAACCATATTCATACAAATTTTAAATTAAAGAGCAGTTTGAAATTTTTTTGTTAATTGCAGTGAAATACACATAAAATTCATTATCTTAATTATTTTAAGTGACAGTTCAATTTGTTAAGTATGTTTACATTGTTGTGCCACAAATCTCTACAACTTTTCATTTTGCAAAGTTGAAATTCTATACCCATCAATAACTACCCATTTCCCCCTCCCCCATCCTCTGGCAACAGTCATTCTACTTTGTTTCTGTGAATTTGACCACTCTAGACACCTCATATAAGTGGAATCATATGGTAATTATATTTCTTTTTAAGACTGAATAATATTCCAGTGTATGTATATACCAGTCATCCATCCAGGGGCAATTGAGTTGCTTCCACCTCTTGGCTATTGTGAATAGTGCTGTTATTAACATGGATGTGCAAATATCTCTTTGGGACCCTGCTTTCAGTTCTTGAGTATATTTACCCAGAAGTGGAATTGCTGACTCGTTTGGTAATTTTAACTTTAATGTTTTGATGAACCACTATACTGTTTCCCAAAGCATCTGCACCATTTTGCATTCCTACCAACAGTGTACAAGGATTCACATCCTTGCCAACACTTGTTATTTTCTGTTTTTTTGATAGTAGCCATCTCAGTGAATGTGAGGTTGTAACTCATTGTGGTTTTGATTTGAATTCCCCTGAAAATTAATAGTGTTGAGCATCTTCTTATATGTTTGCTGACTATTTGTATATCTTATTTAGAGAAATATCTATTCAAATCCTTTGCCCATTTTTAAATCAGGTTATGTATATTTTTGTTGTTTGGTTTTAGTAGTTCTTTATATATTCTGGATATTAACCCCTTATCAGATATATGATTTGCAAATATTTTCTCTAATTCTATAGGTTGTCTTTTCACTCTGTTGATTATGTTCTTTGCACAGAAATTTTAAATTTTGATTTATTCTGATTTATCTGTTTTTACTTTTGTTGCCTGTGTTTTTAGTGTGATATCCAAGAAATTGCCAAATCCAATAGCATACAGCTTTTCCCCTATGTTTTATTTGAAGAGTTTTATAGTTTTGGCTTTTATGTTTAGGTCTTTGATCCATTTTGAGTTATTTTTTGTGTAATCATAATGTCCAGTTTTTTCAACACATTTTTGAAAGAGACTATCCTTTCCTCATTAAATGGCCTTCACACCTTTGTCAAAAAACATGGGATCATATATGCAGGAATTTATTTCTGGGAGAGCCAGAAATATCACTTTGGTCTATATATCTGTTTTTATGCCAATACCATACTATTTTGATTACTGTAGCTTTGTAATAAGTTTGTAAATCAGGAAGTGTAAAACCTCTGACTTTGTTCTTCCTTTTCAAAATTGTTTTTCCTATCCAGGATCCCTTGAGATTCCAAATGAATTTTAAGATGATTTTTCTATTTCTGCAGAAACATTGTTGCATTTTAATAAAGATTGCATTAAATCTGCAGGTCACTTTGGATTGTATTGACATCTTAACAATATTAAGTCTCCCAGTCCATGAACACAGATGTCTTTCCATTTATTTGTGTCTTCTCTAATTTCTTTCAGCAACATTTTACAGTTTTCGTTGTGCAAATCTTTTAGTCTCTTTGATTAGGTTTATTTTGAAATATTTTATTCTTTTTGATGCTATTGTAAACAGAATTTTTTAAATTTCCTTTTTGGATTGTTCATTAATGTATAGAGATGTAACTAATTTTTATGTGTCACTTTAGGTATAATTTTAATGTCTCTAATTGTTATATGTATTTATATAAAATTTCTGCTCAGATTTTTTGCCTGTTTTTCTAGTGAGTTTTTGCTGTTTCTCTCTCCTCCTTAGTCAATTTTTACTGTGTGGCTATGAAATAATGATTTTCTAATTCCTATATTCTTTCTGCATTTATTAGTTGGCATATGACTGTAAATAAGAGATTTTTCCTTCTCTCTTATCTGTTGATCTGCCTATTTATCTATCTATCTGTAATAATAAGAACTCTTCATTCTTATTTAGATAGGTTATAATCCTTACTATCATCGTTTATTTATATTCTTAGAATTGTCATAGATTTGTGCAGTAGAAGCCTCTTAAAGCTATCTCTTAGGTCCTTTGAAATGGCCATCATTTTTTAAGTACCACCTTACTTTCTGGCACAATAAGATATCCCAAGCTCATTTTTCACTTCTCCACCCCAAGCCTGGAATAAGCCATTTCTCCAAGAATCTCTAGTTCCTTTGTAGTGAAAAAAAGTATGTAGAAACAAAGATCTGAGTGCTAGGTGTACTTATGCCTACTGGAATATCATTGCTTCTAGGCCTTGTCAGCAGACAGATCTAAGAAATACAAGTATGTATATACAAACATATGTTTGTATATATACCTATACACACTCTCGTACATATCTATGTCAATATGTATGTTTATATCTTTACCTATACCTACACTGATACCTATATCAAACTATTAATTCATAGTGATAGATCCAATTCCTATCCAACACCAAAGGATTCATTATATTCTTTCATCTTTTCATGTGTGTAACTTTCTTATTTAACAGTGAAAAATCTGGTTTCTATTATTCATAATGTATTTAATTATTGCTCAAACTGGGATATATGCAAAGTAGTTTCAGAATTGCTAACCCATATATCTGTAAAAAACAAACCTGCTGACTAGAGTTCAATATTTGCTTGCAGTTCCTTATTTCCATAGCCTGTAACCACTTGGAGTGGTTCCTTTTTTATTCTGCCTTTAGTGTGGTTATGTTATTTATTTGAAAGCAGTTTTAAAATTTCATTTTAAAATTTTTAATTTTTAATTTATTTTTAATTTCCAGGTGGGAGGATCTTTTTGTTTATTTTTAGATTAGAATTTTTTAAACACACTTCTAGATACTCTAATAGATCAAAAAAATTGTGAGATATAGTTAGCATACTGGTTAAAAGGAGATTAATAGATTTACCTGCTTATATTAGTAGAAAAGAATGCCTGAAAATTAATGTTCTATGCATACAACTTAATAAGTGAGAAAAATAACAACAGAATAAGCCCACAAAGTATTAATAGAAGAAAACAAGTAATCTTGTTAAGATAAAGAAAAAAAGAAAGAAGGCATAAATATCAGGCTTGGAAAAAGTATAATCTAACTATAGTTGTAGTAGGGATGTAAAGGTTAAAATAAAATTATGAATAACTTTATGCAATCCATTTGAAAACTTAGATAAAGTATTTAATTCATAGAGGAAATATAAATTACTAACTGGATTTGATAAAAAATAGAAAACCTGAATTGTTCTATAACTCTCGAAAAAATTAAATAGTAGTTTTAAAAACATCCTACAGTGAAAATAAGAAGCCCGAAAGTTTTGTAGGCAACTTTTACTGAACATTCATGGATTAGAAAATATAAATACTACAAACCTCTTCCAGATTATAGGAAAAAACAAAGAAACAATTGTGGTTGTGTATATATTTGATATAAAACCAGATAAGAAGAGTTTAAAAAATGAGAAAGAAATATTGCAGGTAAAAATTGCTCATAAACATGTATGTCAAAATCCTAAACAAATTATTAGCAACTGAATTTAGCAGTGCATGGAAAAAATACACTATGACCAAGTGTAAAAATTCCAGGATTAATTTTAGTTCAGCATTGGAAAAAAAATCTATTAATTTAATCTACCTGAAGATAAGCAAGAGAAATTATATGATTCTCTTCAGTAGATAATGGGAAAAAAAATATTGATAAAGCCCAGCATCCAGTCACAATTAGAACTTTTATCAAACCAGGGCTTGAAGAGAACTTTCTTAATATAATATAGGATATTTGTAAAAACTTAAAATCAGTATCATATTTAGTAGTAAAATATTCAAAGCATTCCTTTAAACTGTGTCTGGTATAATCAATTCTATTCAACATCATATTGGAGATCCTTGTCTGTAGAAAAATGCAAGAAAAAGAAAATAAAGGCATAAGAAGTGGAAAAAAGACACAAAGTGTTAGTAGTAGCAGATAATTGTTTACATAGAAAACAAAATACATTCTAGACATACAAGGAGAAAAAAAGGAGAGTGTTTGTCAGATATAAGATCAGTGTAAAAAGTTATCTGCACTTCTATGTACTACAGGTTGAGTGTCACTTCTCCAAAATACTTTGGACCATAAGTGGTTAAGATTTTGGATCTTTTCAGATTTTGGAATATTTGCATATACATAATGAGATATCTTAGGGATGAGACCCAAGTATAAACACAAAATTCATTAATGTTTTATACACATAGCCTGAAAGTAATCTTATACAATATTTTTTATGCATGAAAAAAGTTTTAACTACATTTTGACTGCAACCCATCACATAAAGTTAGGTGTGGAATTTTCCACTTGTGGTGTCATGGCAGTGCTCAAAAAGCTTTGGACTTTGGAGCATTTTGGATTTCTGATTTTCAGATTAGGGATGTTCAACCTGTATATCCTTTAAAACAGCAATAGAAAATATAAGGTAATTTTATTAGATGTGGACATCTTTTATAGAGTAAATTATATTGAATGTTATTAAAGAATATTTAAACAAAGGGAGATATATACAAAATCCATGGAGGGGGAGACAATATTGTAAAGAAATTAATTATTGCCAAATCTAAATGGAGATTTAAAATCTCCATATTCAAAATCCTAAAAGTTATTATGGAATGTAGTAAGCTGATTTTACAATTTACATAGCATAATAAATGGCCAGGAATAGCCAAGCTGCACTTGAACAGGATGGGAGATTTTTCCTACCAGGTAGAAAAGCCAAATTATAAATTTAGAGTAATTAAGAACACATGGTTTTTATAGAGAGGTAGACAGATAGAACAGTGAAACAGAATAGAGAGCCAAGAAACAGAACTGTATATATATGGGGCACTCGGTACATGAGAAATAATGGTCTTTTCAAAAATGGTGCTTCATCAGTTATCTAGCCATATTAAAGAAAAATGATAATTTCCCTCTTACACTATACACAGAAATCAGTTTTGTGTGGATTATAAATCTAAACATGAAAGATAATAAAATAGAAAATAACATAGGAGCACAAACCATAAAGTAAAATATTGATGAACTGGATTGTTTTAAACTTAAAAACTTCTGATAATCAAAATGTAGCATTAAGAGAATGAAAAGGCAAGCCGTAGATGGTAAGAAGATATATGCAACATATATAACTAACAAAAGAGTTGTATCAATTTGCAATATATAATCTAGTATAGGCATTCAATATGTAAAAATTTTAATCAGTAAGAAAATCAGATAGCTCAATAGAAAACTGGACAAAAGACTTGAATAGATACTTCATGAAGGAGGATATCCAAATGGCCAAAAATCATATTAAAAAGTGCTCATATTTATTAGTAATTAGGGAATTGCAGATTAAAATCATAACAAAATATACTACATAGCCATAAGAATGGCTAACAGCAAAAAGACTAACAATACCATTTGTTGGCATGGATGTGGTATAGCCACAGCCCTCATACATTGTGAGTGGAATTGTAAATTAGTACAACCATTTCAGAAAACTCTTTGAGTTTGATCAACTAAAACTTTGTGTACCCATATTTTATTACCTAGCAATATATTCTCCTGGGTATATACCCAACAGAAATGTGGCACATTTTTCCAAGACATATGTGTAAAAATGTTCATATTGGTAATTATTATTGGTAATAAACTAGAGACAATTAAGATGTCCATAAACAGTAGAGTGGATAAATAAATTGTGGTATTATTCATACAATGGTATATTTCATATTTCAATGAAAATGGCCAAACTACTGTTAAATGAAACAATATGGATGAACATCAAAACATAACACTGAAGAAAAGAAGCCAAACACAGAAGATTACATACCTTTTGATTTTATCTATCTGAACTTTAAACACAGGCAAAACCAAACTATTGGGTTAGAAGTCAAAATAATAGTGTACTTGGTGAGGGGTGGGGGGACAGGAAATAGGAGTTGGGAGAGAGGACATGGCAGGAGGAAGGGGAGGAATTTGGAATACTGGCATATCTTCTATGTCTTGACCTGTGTGGTAGTTAGCCAGGTGATTACTTTGTGATAATTAATCAGTGCATTTACATTTTGTACTCTTTTCTGTATGCGAATATACTTTGCAGTGAAAAAATGTTTTTAGAATATTCAAATTGGAATCAGGACAAATCTGAAAGGAAAAATTTTTTAATTTTTAGAAGTAGTATAATAGAATTCTTTTTTTAATTTTTTTTTATTTCAGAATATGATGGGGGTACAAACACTTTGGTTACATATATCACCTATGTCCTGCCCAAGTCAGAGCTACAATCATGAACATCCCCCAGACAGTGCGCCCTGCACCCATTAGGAGTGAGTTTTCCCATCCCCTCCACCACCCTCCCACCTGCCCGACCCCTAATGATATTATTTCCATGTGTGCACATAAGTATTGATCAGTTAGTACCAATTTGATGGTGAGTACCAGTGGTGCTTGTTTTTCCATTCTTGTGATATTTCGCTTTGAAGAATGGGCTCTAGCTCCATCCAGGATAATACCAGATGTATTAATTCACCGTTGTTTTTATATTGCTGGGTAATACTCCGTGGTATATGTCAGTATAATAGAATTCTTTATGATCTTAGCATAAAGATTTATTGTAGAAGACTCAAAATACCACAAAAGAAAATATCTGAATTAAAAATTATTTTTCATCAAAAGATGTCATAAAGTAAAAAGGTAAGCCACAGGCCTGACAAAGATATTTGTAACACATGTAACTGATATAACCGAAAAAGGATTAGCTTTTAGAATATATAAACAAGAAAATAGACAAACACCCAAAAATAAATGAAAGACATGAGCAGGTAATTATAAAAACACACAAATTGCCAATAATCATATCTGAAGATATTCAACCTCATTAATAATCAGGAAGTACAAATTAAAATTAACAGATTAGCCGGAACTATAAAATCTGAAAATTGCAATTACTGGTGTGGATAGGGAACAACAGGAACTTATACACTGTTGGTAAAATCATAAATTGGTATAATCACTCCATTGGTAGACACTTTTGCATTATCTGATAAAGTTGAAGATGTGTATATACCCCGTGACCAGCAATTCCACTCTTGGGGATATTCCTTGAGAAACTGCGATTTGTGCCAGAGAACATGTGCAAGAAAATCCTTAGTGGTATTTCTTGTAATAGTCAAATACTGGAAATCGTATGCCCATCAGGAGGTGAATGGATAATAAATTATGTTTATCCATACAGTGGAACATTTTATAGCAGTGAATTTTAAAAAGTATATACATCAATATGGATACATCTCAGGAACACAGCATTGAACAATAAAAAGCAAGTTAAAAAAGAACACTTAGTATGATTCCATTAAATGAAGTTTAAGAGGAAAGACTAACTTATTATTTGAGGACACAAACCTTTGTGGTAACAATATAAAGAAAAGACAAAATGCCACATAGTGATTAGATTTCAAGAGAAGGGAAGGGAATACAATCAGAAAGGGACCTGCAAGAAACTGTAAGGGTATTGGTGATAATCTATTAAGCTGGATGTTTGTTTTATTATTCTTAAACTCTACATATACATTATATACACTTTTTTGTATACATGATATATTTTATAATAAATTATTTACAATTCCTACATGCTCTCTATAGAAAATGCATTATGGGGAGCCAATAGCAGAAGCCAATAAATCAGCTATGTTACTGTTCTGTCATCAGTAATTGACGTCGATCTAGAGAAGAGTGGAGAGAATAGTTAATAGTTCTACTTTTAAATGTTGTTATTAAAATTTTATTTTGTTCCATCTTCTTAGAGTCTTTGTAGGAATAAGGAGGAGAACGAACATATCATGAGTTGAGGTCAGATGCCATTTCATACTGAATTTTAACTTTGATCTTCTCAGCAATCCCGTGTTGTTGGAAGGAGGGCAGATACTGTCTATTGTATTTGATAGATCAAGAAACTGGTTAAGAGAGTTTAAAGCAAATTGCCTCAGAGACACAACTAATAAAGGTGAAGGCTGCTCTGGACTTCCCTTTATACGTCCCACCAGCTTTCCTCAGCGAGTCTACGCATGGAACTGTCAGCAGCAGCCAGCATCCCCGCACTCAGGCTCCGAAACACTCAGCCTGTCTCACTCTGGGCGCTCACTGTGGGCCATCAGGGAGGTGTGATATACTGGGCACAGTGAAGGTTAAGTATCCATTTCCTCTAACTTTCTGTTTATAAGTAGTGGCTGTCCCTGAGCAACCTTATGACTTAAGCCCTCTGTTCTCCTTAAGGCTGAAGCATTGGGGCTACAGACAATCTACATATTTAAAGGTACATTTGCAGAGAGGAGACCCTTTGCTGATCTAAGGAACAGCTTGTGAGAGTGGTGGACGGGTGAGGGGGCCAAAGCTGGAGCATGTGAATGATAGCTTCATCAACTTGACATTCCCTCAGGATCCACCACCTACATAGGGGTTCTTTCCTGGCTATTTCCCCACCAGATGTAAAAATTATTAAATGTATTTGGCTAGAGTTTCTTGGGGACTCTTCTTTCTCAGTATTTTTTTCCTTTACCTTATTTCCTTTTCTGCCCCCAGTTTTTAATCCTCATTTTTGTTTTCTGCTCTCATATAAGCTCTAGGTAAATGATGCCTGGATTTGCTCAAGTATCAAGGTACAGAGGAGCTTCTGTGAACTCTCAGTACTAGCACTGGGCACTGAGGTGTTATCCCAGGAGCTGATAGAATTCTGGGGTGAGCCAGGTCCAATAACGAAAGAATTGTTGTTTCTTTCCCCAACAATTTAGCAGTTTAGGAACCCCGGACTTAGAAAAGACTCAGAGCTGGCTTAGAAAATTCTTCATATTTTGTAAGAATTCAAAAAGCTAGTCAGGGGATGGTTTGAGAAAAAGTGGAAAAGTTGTCACATGATTTTTTCATTGGATTGTATTCACTGAAGTTTAAGGACTTCAGGAGAAAATAATGAGTGAGTTGAGGTCATTGAAGGGTCTAGGGCCTTCAGTTACTGGTTCAGTAGATGGGGAATTAGTCATATATGCAGGTATATGTATGTCTATATTCATATATAAGTATATGTTAATAATATATTTATGTATACTCCTAATTTATACACTGACATTTGGAGACCCTTGATAGCCCTTCACTTGCTTATCGGTGTCTCTAAAATCTCTATGTTAGCAGCCATTCCTCACCAGCCATTCAGGGCAGTTTTTTCTTCTCAAACTTTGGTGTGCAGATCACTTGGAAGAGAATTATTCTGGAGAGGAAGTGTTATTGGTGAAATTTCAGATTTTTAGGTTCTATCCAAGGCCTGCTGACTCAGCTTTCTAAGGGCTAGGACTTGAAAACCTGCCTTTTTAAAACAAGGTGAATCTGATGTGTCCTATGCTTTGAGAAGCAGTGGTTTAGCAGCCACAGCACCTTTTTTAGGGCCACTGCCACATACTTCTGAAGTTCTGGGATTCTAACTGCTTGAATATAATGGGCCACAGTCAATACACATTTCTGAAGATTCCTGTTTGGAATTTGATTCATTGGCCAAAAATTCTTTCCCCATCCCACCCACCAATGCAGGATTTTTTTCAGGCTGGCTCAGAGGAAAAGCCAATCATTGGTCTCATTCTGACTAATTGGAGACAGTCTGGCCACAAACATCCCCTTTTGTGCCTTTTCTCTTCTACAGGACTTGGGCAGGGCTACAGAGAGGTTGCTGGAGAGTGGATGGGGTGGAACCCAGAGAACAATTGCAACTGCAGTACCTTCTATCCTTAGTCCTGAGTGGAATGCTGAGTTAAACAATGGAAAAAGTCTCTGCTGTCTTTGGGAACATTTTTGTTATTGTCCCAAGCCAAGGACTTGAGTGTTAAATGAGATTCTTTCATGTCTGTACTTTTCCACAATTTTTTGGAATTTCCTATGGTCTGCACAGTGATTGCAGTTTGCTTATAACCTTTCAGTTGGCTGCCCTCAATTTGTTTCGGCTGGTCTGGGGATTCTTTGGGTAAACTGAATGGACTACAATTAGGAAAGGCTCTTGTTTCCTTTTGTTTTCTTGGAAAAGGAAAGAGTGTAAATTACTATTGCTAATAAATTACCAGAAACCCCAAGTTTTCTACCGGCAGCAATTCCTTTTTTTGTTGGTACAATATTGCTCTGAAATCTTTCTTTAGATGCAAATCCCATGCACAAATAGTAACAGCAGTAAGCATTTATTGAGCATTGTTTTTCCCATTCTTGTGCTAAGTGCTCTATGTGCATTTTTTTCATTTACAACCCCCAATTGCTCTATAAATTAGTCACTATTAAACTCTCACTTTATAGATGAGCAAATGAAGTCATAGAGAGTTGAAATAATAACCTTTCTAAGGTCAAGAATTATAATGGTGATTTGTCATAATTTCCTTTTTACTACCGCCTGTGTTCCTCCTTATCATATATAATCTCTCCTAAAATACACATTCCCAGACTTTAAGTCTTTACTTAATTTTTAAGATGAGAATACTGTGTTTGATTATTATGGTAACCATATTTTTAATCAAAAACCAGGAAACTTTGGGGGATATAGGAGAGAAAATTTTGAATTGAGGCTGTCCCAAAAAAGACTGGGATGAAAGCTGTCATATCACAGAGTGACCACACTAAGGATACAAATTAGATCCTTTTCCTTATGCCTTTAAAGGACTTCCATATAAAAGGGCTTTAATGAAGTCCTTTCAAAAGGACTTTATATCCTCAGTGTGATACCATTTATAAAATGTGTAGTTGGGGTACTTCATAAATATTAATTGGGTGGATGAAGATATTCCTGTCTTCAAAGACTTTCTGATCTATAAAAGTAATGAATCAAATAATTTTAATGCGTTATGTTAAATGCTGTGATAGAGGTAGCTGGTACCTGATGGACACTTAATCAGTATTTATTAAGGAAATAAATGAATCTATAGGGTGCTTAGGGGGTGGTCCTTAGCAGGCCAGGAAATGATTCCCAGAGGCATTGTCACCTAAGATGGGACCTAAAAGACAAGTGGGCATAGGCCAAATGAAGAGGGATAGGAAATCATACCAGGCGGAAGAGGCTGAATAGACAAAGTACCAGAGATGAGAGAAAAAACACAGACTGTTGAACAAATTCCAGTAGTTCAGAATGGCTGGAACATAAATAACAGTGGGATTTGGGGGGATAATGGTGCCAATGAGGCTGTTGGGCTAAGCAGGACCAGATTATGAAGACCTTTTATGCCATGGAGCTTAGATTTTATTGTGGCTACTATGGGGAACCTTTGAGATATGTAAGAACAGGATGACATTTTGGTTATATATGTATATGTGTAAATGTACATATTTCATAAACTATATATAATTCACTCCTCAGCATGGGACACACTCTTCATAACTAATCTTTTCACTGCTTTGAAGGTATGGTTGTTAAAGAGCCACAGGAGGGGTTCAATACTGTGATAAAGCAGGGTTTTTCAAACTTCCATGTGCTTGGGATTACCCGGGAATTCTGTCAAAAAATGTATTCTGATTCAGTAGGTCTGGGATGGGGACTCAAATTCTGGATATCTAACAACCTCCCAGGTGATGCCAATGCTACTCGTTCTCAGTCCACACTTTTGAGTAGCAAGGTGCTGGAAAAGAAGGGAAACAA
Organism: Daubentonia madagascariensis; assembly: GCA_023783475.1. Lineage (NCBI taxonomy): Eukaryota > Metazoa > Chordata > Mammalia > Primates > Daubentoniidae > Daubentonia > Daubentonia madagascariensis. Next base: position 1,646,271 of record JAKFHU010000913.1, on the reverse strand, counting down.
TATTTCAGAAAAAATAAAGTATGTTAATGGAAACCAAAAATTGGCAGCAGCAGGAACACAGAATGCAGGAGGCAGCCTTAGTGAAATAAAACTTAGGAAGATAATAAGAAAGAATAAGAAAAACTATTAATAGATTAAAGAGGCACACCAAGTAAATAATATGGGAGTACTGATCTTAGCTGATGGCAAGGCAGTCGGAAAACCATTTCTAAAAGGTAGTGAAGTAGGATTTGCTGATGGCAATGACTATAAAATCCTATTTGAGAACACATCTATAGTAGCCAGTGGACCATTTCCCTAACTGCTCTATAGAATGCTAAGACTAGAAGCACTTAATAAGTGTTTTGGCAAAAGCCTTCATAGCGAAATAAGTTCTAGAAATGTTGTGAAGCAGAGTTAAACTCATTTCTAAAAAGTATTTTACCAAGAAACATCCTTTTCACAGGACACCTAATTAACACTTTAAGACCCAGGGTTTTTACCCAGCACAATATTTGAAAACCTGACTTACTGAAAAAGACTACTGGATTTGGAGGAAGGTCTGGATTGCAGACCCATCTCTTTGGCAAGTTACTTAACCTCCCTGATCTACAGTGGCTTCACTGATATAATGGACATTACACTATCAATCTTAATATGCTATAATTGAAATAATATTGAATTAAGAAGTTTAGGAGATTATAAATTCCAAAACATTACGATATTATGCTCCTTTTTGACTACTACATCTTGTACAATGTTTCATTTTTTGCTACTCAATCCTCAATGAAAGAATCAATTAATTAATTAACTGATGTCAGAGGCAAAGAAACTCCCTAAAGGGACTTAATAAGAGAATTAGGCAGAGGCCAATGAAGAATATGACTTGATGTGTTGTTTACCTCTTCTCCTTTTTCTGTGGTACTCTAGTATTACTGAAAGGTAGGAGATAAGATCTAACTTCTAGAGGATAAATAGAATTATTTTCAAGGCAAAAAATGGGTAATACTTGAAACAGGAGAAATTTAGAAAAAAAATCAGCCCCCATGTTCTGGTGGGTGGGCCATTATTAATTAATTACAAATTAAATTTTAGGATTGTTCATAACCCATCTCATGATGGTGAGTAATATATTATTTTGGCCATAAGACTATCCAGATGGAAAATTAATGTTGTTCATATCTAAGACTGAAGATTCTCAATGAACCTCACCTTAAGCATCTTATAAGAGTGGCCAAATATTACAGGTAGAGTAAAGGAAGGAGATAATACGTCCATAATTATTTAAAGACTACATTTGAAGTTTGAGACATCTGGGATGTTTACAAAGCATTCAGTCAACTATGTGTTTGGTAATCATCTTGCCAAATGTCTAGCCATTTGAAAACATCTGGATGACTGTTCATCCAGATGTTTGGTCTCAAGTAGATGTTTGGCAACTGTAAAATATAATTTTCCAGTTGCTTGGTCTGAATTTTGCTGAATTTTTAAAACATTAAGTTGAATATTTGTTTTATATCTGTGCCATTGTTCTGGCTTTGAAATGATCAACTAAGAACAGACTTGGGAATGGAACTACCAAACAGTGTTCTGAACTATCCCACCTTGCCCAACAGTAACATATTGTTCCTCTTTTTAGTTTACTTGGTGGTGTTGAGCAAGTAAATAGAACTCTTCATAGGGATTTAGAAGAGAACGTAGTATGTGATAATAGATAGGACATTGTCATTGGGGATCAGAAAAACTGGTTCAAGCCCTGGCTGTATCTCTTACCACTGTATGACTGTGGACAACTGTATTAATCTCTTAGTGGCAGTTTGTGTTCTGTGAAATAAGTATAACAACAATAATAATTGATCTTCCACTTTGGGGTTTGTTGTAATAATCAAATGGGACAAGAAATGTGAATTTTTTGGTAAAATGCTATATGTTATATGTATATGTCCCAATGTTAGATGTGAATGTTTCTGTTTCCCTCCAGGTAAGTACAATTAGTACTACGTGTGTCCCACTTTGTGCTAAAATGAGGAATGAATAAAGGAAAAGAGAATGATTAGGAAGCACATTACAATTTAAAATACAAAAAAAATCAATGTGGCCTAAAGTGACAATAAATAGTTTTGAGAAATTTGAGAAATTCTGTTACTGGCCTTGAATTTCCTCTTCCACTTTTTTAGTCAAGTAGGTCCTTTGCCCATAAGCCTTCTGTACTTTTCAAGTATGTGTTTCCTAAAAGCTAGTCTCTATGCTTGGAATATTTTTTCTTTTGTTTCCACATGTTCAAATCCTATGAATGTTTCATATTCTATCTAAAATATCAACTTTCTGTATGAATATTTCATTCATCCTTCTTCCTAAGAGTCATGAGTTTGAAACCTAACTCTGCCACTTAATAATGGTGAGACTTTGGCCAGTATAATTATAATGTTATTTTGGAATTTTGATTTATTCAGTAGGAATTATCAAATCTCACAGAGTGAACTGAAAATTGAGATAATACATATCCTTCTAGTTGTTCCTGCCCTTCCCAAAGTACCCTATGCCTGTCTCTGTGTCTTTGTTTCTAAAGAGACACTTGAGTTTCCTTCTTCACTTTTTATCAATGTGCATTCTTTAAAAAAATCAAATAGTACCACTAGGCTTATAAAAGAGGTTTCTTGTCTCTCTACTTCCCAGTAGACTACTTTGAACCACTTTCAGCTCTTTCAGCTGATACTTATTTTTATCTCCAGATTTCTGGTTACCATCCTTATACTGCCATTCATTGATTTTTCAATTTTTTAAATATCTTGTACTGACTTTTCACAATGGAAAATGAGGATTAATTTCTCTTACATCTTCCTCCCTGACTTGCATACTTTGCCCTCTCCAATTTTCTCAGTATAGCTCATTGTTTGTTATTATGACTATTAAAATATTATTCACATGTAAACTAAGAGGAGGACAATGGTTATATTTTTTATTTTGTACCACTTTTTATTTTCCCTGGGGTTAGTGATTGCTTTAGTTTTTTAATTTCATAGTTTACTACACTATTTACTCTTTATGTTTTCTCTTCTAATAATATTTCTTTGAATTGCCTGCAGCGTTTAGCACAGTCTTCATTTCTGTTATGTGGTGATAAAGTTGAATACACTCAAGCGTAGAATTGCTTTGACTTGCATCTCTGCTCTTATTAATCCCACATTACACTGATTTGTGGTGTCATTCCAATGTAATGATGTCAATCTAAACATCCTCTAAATAGGAATACTTTTTGGATGGAATATTTAAAATTTTTCTTACTAGCAACTGTAAGTTTTTAGACTTGGAGGAATTAGTTTCCAGCTCTCCAAAAATGTATATCCACTTTGAATCTACACACTTGCTTTGGTAGACTGTTTGTCAATCAGTTGCTTTGCATCTCTAAGTCCATCATATAGTCTATTTGTGATTCCCATGGTTTCTGTCCCCTCATGTACATGCCATGTATAATCCCCTCACTTTGACTGTGAGTGTGACTGGATATGATGTAGTGTATGCTTATGGGTAAGTTGTGTTATATGAAAAAGGTGAGAGAATTTTTCAGATTTAATTAAGGTCCAAAATCAGTTGACTTTGAGTTAACCAAAAGGGAAATTATCCTTGGTGGGCCTGACTTAATCAGTCCCCTTAAAAGAGACTGGGGCTTTCTCAAAGGAGGTAATTCAAAGTGAGGAAGTGAGGGAGATACTCTCTTGCTGGCCATGAAGAAGTAAGTTGCTATGTTGTAGAGAAGGCAGCTCCTAGGAGCTTGGAGGCATCCCAGATAAGAGCCATCAAGAAAGCAGAGACCTGTGATCTTAGATGAGGACCATGAACTGGTTGATCCCTTGATTTCAGACTTGTAGACCCTGAGCAGAGGACCCAGTAACACCATGCTTAGACTTCTGATCTACAGAACTGTGAGAAAAGCAATGAGTGTTTTTTTAAGCTACTAAGTTTGTGGCAATGTGTTATGCAGCAATAGAAAACTAATGCACTATTTGCATCTAAAAGGCCCATCATTTTTAAACACTCCAAAGCACATTGGGTACCATTGTAAATTAAATTTCTCTTTCTCAGAGAAAATTGTTTTAAAGTACAGAGTTTATTTAAATTAATGAAATTGAAGTTGAATTCAAAATGAGCTACAGGCCAGGCGCGGTGGCTCACACCTGTAATCCTAGCACTCTAGGAGGCCAAGTGGGGAGGATCACTTGACATCAGGAGTTCAAGACCAGTCTGAGCAACAGCAAGACCCGGTCTCTACAAAGAATAGAAACATCAGCCAGGCATGGTGGTGCACACCTGTAGTCCCAGCTACTCAGGAGGCTGAGGCAGGAGGATCGCTTGAGCTCAAGAGTTTGAGGTTATAGTGAGCTATGATGACACCACTGCACTCCAGCCTGGGCAACAGAGCAAGACCTTGTCTCAAAAAAAAAAAAAAATACAAAATGACCTGCAGTTTTAGCAAAGAAATCGAGAAAGTCCAATTTAACTTGGCTAACCTTTTTTGGTGACCCACCCTTCCTTTTTCCCTCCTTCCTTCCTTCAAGTTCTAAAACAGCTTTATTTCCCCTGAACTCCCCCAAAAAACAAGTATTTTTGTTTCAGTATGAGTTTTTGTCACAACCTACATAACATTAAACAACTCAGATTCAGTTAGTTCATTCTTTTCTAGTATCCTTATGGACTCTTCAAAGATTATCAAACAGCTTTGGAAAAACAGCATATAAAATTCTGTTTATTGTGATTCTTTTCTCTGTTCTCATTCTCAATATATTTCCAAATCAGATAAGAATATTCTTCTTGTCCCACACTTGATTTTACTGCAGGCCAACATTTTAACATCTTTTTCCATGGCTGACAGCAATGATAGCCATCTTGGAGGTACGTGTCTAAGAAGGTTATCCCCTTTACTCTCTATAAAGCAAAAAAAATCTCATTAAGCGCTTCTACACACTTTAAGGAAACTAAAAAGTGACCAAAATTTTTTATTATGAAAGTCTCAATATCTTGGGTAAGTAAATCATATCCATTTTTAGCAATGTTGTTTACGAGGTATACAGGACATTTAGTAGGTAAGATTTTGTCATTTTCTGTAGAAAGAAGTTCATAGACTGAATGGAATTTGCCAAAATGTAGATTTGCACTGTCTGCCAAATATGTGGATAGATGAACAATGTCAGTTTGTATTTGGACAGGATATCAACAATCTTTTGTTTTATGTTTTTTGCAGTTTCACTAAAATTTTCATAGACATCAAGAGGACAATTAGAAACTACATTTTTCAAATTAAAGGTTTATTGGTAAGACATGATAGAGGCAGCTTTACACAATTGGGGACTAACATATCTGTTCATAAAAATGTCCTCATTTTGCTCTATGCTCCTGAAATCCTAGTGTAATGGTAATAATGGAATTCTTTTAAGCTTAAACATACAAACATGAATAAATGTGAAAAGAGGTAATAATCAATGAGAGATATTAAAATTTGGGGAGATTAAAAGTAGATGGCCAAGGAGTAGCTAACTAGATCAGGAGAGGCAGAGGAGGCTAAGAGGAAGAGGCAAACCAATTTACACCCCCAAATAGAAAATAACAGAAACAAAATGTGGCTGATTCTTTTTCTAGTAATGTTCTTCCTCTTTGAACCCTCCAAAGCAGTACTACCTCTCCTCCTACCCCTACCCTCTATCAATAACTTTGTATAGCCCTAATCTTGCCGATTATTTTAATGTAATAGCATTAACTTTTTTCCCTCCAGTTGTCTTGTGCACCCTTTTAAATTGAAGTAGAACCTGCCAGTTCTACTGGGTTCTATTCTTCTTAGATGCCCAATGTGAAGCTTTGTCCTAATATGGGGGTTATAATCAAGAAGGTTATAAAAGTATACTGGCCTCCACAGTGCTTCATGGAAATCAATTTAGCAGGTTGGCAATCACAGTTCTTGGTGAATCAGTACATGTCAAATGAGAACCAAATGAGTTAAGTGATAGCTCTTTTCAAACTGTAAATACTATATTATGGTAAATATACATTTGAATTGGTCCAGTGAATTCTAAAGAGGTGCTATAAACAAAATGCATCATTTGGACTTAAAAGTTACACATATCCTTTATTACTATATTGTATTTGGGGTTTCTTAATTATTTTTACCTTTCTAACTTTGCATTCTGTCTCTTTATTCCAGATGCAAGTCTTTGGTCACAGTCTCTGCCCATTATTATATGATCTAGTGGTGAGGGAGTTGAGGTCTCAGCAGGGATAATTGGAGTGGGGAGGGCCCACTCTAACGTAGTGCTACTGGGGTGGCCATTTCACAAAATAACTTGGAAGTGAGAATCTTGCTAAAAACTTTCCCAGTAAATACCAAGGTAAAGATGTCATACAGATGCCTTGCCACTTTGTTTTTATTCCTGAGCATCATCATAAATATTATAACTGACTTCTTTCTTCAAATATATTTGGGAAACTTCTTTGTAGGTATCTTGGAATTTACAGAGCCAGTTAGGGTGCCTTATTTTTGGTGTATTCCCAACCTGCAATTTTTGCCAGCTTCCCTGTTCTCCTTGGAAGCCTCAGATTCTCCTTTCAATTCTACTCTGACTGTATATTCAGGAGAGAGTGTACTATTTTGTTTCATTTGGCCAATATCCAGCCAAATAATATAGCCCCAAGCCTGCAGAGCCCAGGCCATTCAACTTACAGATCAGTGTCAGATACACTAGTTCTAAAATGCATTTTGAAGTAGACAAATAGCCAGGTAAGTGCTAAATAGTAGCAGATGCCCAGAGGTAAGACAAAGTGGAAAAGGTGGTTTGCATTGGGATTGGCAGGAAGACATGCTTCAATGGGCAGGGATTGCTGAGTAGGAGCATATTGCCAAGGCACACTAATCCATGTGATAAGTCAGGCCAGGCCAAACCTTGGAGATTTACAGGATAATTGAAGACTTTTTTAAAAAAGTAAAATCAATGGGAAAAAGACCACCAAAATCTTTAAGCAGGTTGGAGAACAGGAGAAGGGAAACCAACTCAAACTTGACTCCAGGCTCAGACAGCTAAATTCTTTGCAGGGAGATATTTCTCTCTGTCTCCTTGAAATGTGCAATGAAGTGGGTCAGGGAAAAAGAAATGGATGTTGGGTAAAGTGATCTGGGTTCTCATATGGTTCTAATACTAGCAGGCTGTGTGACCTTGACCAAGTTCCCATTCTTGACCCCAGTTTTTTCATTCCTAAAAGCAAAAGGTTTAAGATCCCTTTGTACTCTGACTTTGAGTTACTGATTCTACCTATCACCCAAGCATCACCAGTAGGTTTGGCAGCCCACAGACAGAGGGTGTCTCTCATTTCCCCCAAATACAGTGAGAGAGTATTTCTGTGTGCAGCAATGCATATGAGTGTTTTCTTTGTGTAATTTTACTCAAGAACTCAAAATCCCATTTTACTTGTTGACTAGCATAGCTTTTTTAGCCCAACACTTTATAATTAGATGTGGAATGAATCAATAAATAGAGAAGAAGATTCCCACATAAACACCCCTATGGAGGTCTCCATTACTCCATCATTTATATTTATACTCAAATGCAGGCACAATTATTTGTCCACATTTTCTCCCACTCCTTTTTCTCCTAGGATATTTTACTGTCTCAAGGCTATTTACCTGCATGCTAAGGGAGAGGGAAAGTCTTTTTTTCTTTTTAAAATGCAGAAGTAACTGTGTTTCTTACATCACTAGGCAGATCCTGAAGTGAGTTCTCCTAACTAGAAAAGAACATTGAACAGAGAGGAAGAGAGGAGTAAAATAGTAAATCTTTTCTTATTCACAAAAGGTAAGGAACTATTTACTGGAGAGAATGGCCTTTCCAAGGAGTTGTATCACTTATCTTCTGTAAAAGCCAAGTTCTTAGCTGAACTGAATACTTTCAACCTGGTTGGCATATTAGTTTATTCAACACAAGACTGGAGCTTGTATAGGTGAATGAATAAAGGTCATATTTGGATAAATGAACAGAAGTATTATTTTTAGGTTCTAAACTCTTGGAAAAGGAATATGAGTTTGAAACACAGGTGGTGGCTGAGTCTACATTTATTTTATTTTATTAGGGAATATGAAACGCAGTGAAATCAATCTCCTTTAGGCTCCCTTGTCCAAAGATAGTAACTATATGGTCTCTTCCCGGTCATCATGTATTTTGCTGTTCTGATAGAAATGGCAAATATTTGTTTTGTACCTACTATGTGCCTTGCAAGATATTTCTTAATATCCAAATTTTTCAGGTTTTATCCTGTGGAATGGGACAATACAGAGGCTTTCTTTTATTTTTTCTTTCTTTTTAATTTATCATTTATTTTCTAGGACTGTGTTCTAAAATTCTTTCTACTCCTTGATGTAGCTGTCTTTATATATAGAGAAAGAAGTGGAAACGTACAGGGAGGGTACATGCTGTTCCATCATGTACGAAATCTCTACTGTTAAAGTTACCCAAGGACAAGATATCTAAAAGACACTTAGAATCATTTATCTATTCATTTTTATTGTTGTTGTTTTTATTATTTTCCTTTTTTATTTTAATAGACTCAGGGTGTACAAGTTAAATTCCATTACACGTATATATTGTATAGTGGTGAAGTCTGGGCTTTTGGTGTACCCATCACCTGAATAGTGTAGCGTGTACTCCATAGCTAATTTTTTATCCCTCACCACTCTCCCACCATCCCCCCCTTTAGTCTTCAATATTCATTATACAAGGGCACACAATAGTGTGCCCTTGTGTAGCCATAGTTAAACTCCTACTTATAAGTAATAACATGCAACATTTATTTTTCTGTTCCTGAGTTACTTCACTTAGGATAATGGCCTCCAGTTCCATCCAAGTAGCTGCAAAAATGTTATTTCATTCTTTCTTATTGAGCACTAGTACTCCATGGTGGGGGCTGTATACCTCACATTTTCTTTATCCACTCATTAGTTTATGTGCACTTAGGTTTATTCCATGTTTTTGTAATTGTGTACTGTGTTGCAATAGACATATAAGTGCAGGTGTCATTTGATATATTGATTTTTTTCCTTTGGGTAGATACCCAGTGGTGGGATCACTGGATTGGATGAATGGCACATCTACTTTAGTTCTTTGAGAAATCTTCATACTGATCTCTATAGAGGTTGTACTAATTTGTATTCCCACCAATTGTATATAAGTATTCTCTTTGCATTGCATCCTCACCAACATCTATTGTTTTTTGACTTTTTAGTAATGGCCATTCTAATTGGAGTAAGACAATATCTCATCATGGTTCTAATTTGCATTTTTTTGACAATTAGTGATGTTGAGCATATTTCATGTTTGTTGGCCATTTGTGTATCTTCTTTTGAAAAATAACTTCATGTCATTTGCCCACTTTTTAATAGGGTTGTGTGTTTTTTTCTTGCTGAGTTGTTTGAGTTTCTTGTAGATTCTGGATGTTAGTCCTTTGTTGAACACATAGTTTGCCAATATTTTCTCCCATTCTGTAGGTTGTCTGTCTATTTACTCTTTTGATTATTTCTTTTGTTGTGCAGAAGCTTTTTAGCATAATTAAGTCCCATTTGTCTGTTTTTGGTTTTGTTGCATTTGCTTCTGGGGTCTTAGTCATAAATTCTTTGCCTAAAGAATTGGCAAATTCTAATAAATGATATCTAATCTAATAAATGTAGACTCAGCCACCACCTGTGCTTCAAACTCATATTCCTTTTCCAAGAGTTTAGAACCTAAAAATAATGCTTCTGTTCATTTATCCAAATATGACCTTTATTCATTCACCTATACAAGCTCCAGTCTTGTGTTGAATAAACTAATATGCCAATGGCTTACATTCTAAGCCAATGTTTAGAAGAGTTTTTCTCAGGATTTTTTTCTAGGATTTTATTGTCAGGTCTAACATTTAAGTCTTTCATCCATCTTGAGTTAGATTTTGTATATGGTGAGAAGGATCCAGTTTCATTCTTCTGTATATGGCTTTCCAATTTTCCCAGCACAATTTATTGAATAGTGTATCCTTTCCTCAGTGTATGTTTCTGTCTGCTTTGTAGAAGATCAGTTGGATGTAGGTATATGATTTTATTTCTGGGTTCTCTACTCTGTCCATTGATCTATGTGTCTACTTTTATGCCAGCACCATGCTGTTTTGGTTACCATAGCCTTGCAGTATAATCTGAAGTCAGGTAATATGATGCCTCCGGTTTTGTTCTTTTTGCTCAGGATGGCTTTGGCTATTCTGATTCTTTATTGGTTTCATATAAATTTTAGAATTATTTTTTCTAATTCTGTTGAAAATTATATTGTTACTTCGATAAGAATTGCATTGAATTTGTAGATTGCTTTGGGAAGTATGGTCATTTTAACAATATTGATTCTTCTTATCCATGAGCATGGGATTTTTTCCATTCATTTGTGTCATCTACAATTTCTTTCATCAGTGATTTGTAGTTCTCCTATGAATCTTCCACCTCCTTGGTTAAATTTATTGCTAGGTACTTTTTTTTTTTTGCAGCAATTGTAAATGGGATTGAGTTCTTGATTGATTGTGTTCCCAGCTTGGTTGTTGTTGGTGTATAGACATGCTATTGATTTTTGTACATTGATTTTATCACCTGATACTTTTCAGAATCATTTATCAAATCTAGGCATCTTTTAGAGGAGTCCTTAGGGTTTCCTAGGTATAAGATCACATAATCAGCAAACAGAGATAATTTGACTTCCTTTTCCCAATTTGGATTTCCTTATTTCTTTCTCTTCTCTTATTGCTCTGGCTAGGACTTCCAGTACACTGTTGAATAGGAGTGGTGAGAGTGCCCATCCTTGTCTTATTCCAATTCTTAGGGGGAACGTTTTCCCCATTCAGTATGATATTGGCTGTGGGGTTGTCATGTATAGCTTTATTATTTTGAGGTATGTTCCTTCTATGCCAAGTTTTTTGAGGGTTTTTATCATGAAGGGATCCTGGATTTTATTGAACGCTGTTCCCACATCTGTTGAGATCATCATTTGGTTTTTGTTTTTAATTATGTTTATATGGTAAATCACATTTATTGACTTGCATATGTTGAACCATCCTTTATAATTTAATGAAAAATTTGTGATTTTTTATTGTTTTCTGCATGTGAGTTATATGCAACTTGAAAAATAGTTCACGTGGGTCCCAAGGTAAAGAGACATGTGAGTTACATATGTTTCATGAGGCCCTGGGCTCAAAACTAGCATGAGTTAAATACAACTCACACGGCAGTTAATGTGTTAAGTGGAACATTTAATCCATTTATGTTCAAGGTTAATATTGATATGTGAGGCTTTGTTATTATCATATTGATAATTAATTTCTAGTTGTTTTATAAATTCTTTGTTTATTCCTTTTTCTCTGTCTTTTTGTCTTTGTGGTTTGCTGAACTTTTGTCATGTTGCCATTTAATTCTTTTCTCTTCGTTTTTTGTGTGATTGCTCTATTAGACCTTTGGAGGGTTTTTTTAATGTATGTGCATTTTCATGATGATGAATATTGACCTTTTGTTTGCATGTTTAAGACACCTTTGATTGTTTCCTGTAGGGCTGGTCCAGTGGAGATGAATTCTTTCAGCATTTGCTTCTCTGGGAAAGACTATTTCTCCTTCATTTATAAAGTTGATATTGTCAGGGTATAAAATTATTGTCTGGGGCAGTTTTTTTCTTTCAGCAGTTTGAAAATTCCATCCCATTCTCTCCTGGCCTATGTGGTTTCTGCTGAGCATTCATTCATTTTTATCATCTCAGAAACATTTATTGGAAACTTACTTCATGCATTACTGCCTTACTGAAGCTGACAGGCCTTCTTGAGCTTTTTTCATTATTTTGACCTTTTTAATCAACTTCTCCTTGATTGTCCAATGTAAAAAATTTTCATCACACTCTAAGCACAACACAATTTTGTTTTGTTTTGTTTTTTAAAATTATATATAGTCATATTGACTTTTTGGGGTGGAGGGGGTTAGTTCTATGGATCTTAATACATGTATAGATTCACATACCTATCACCACAATCAGGACACAGAGCAGTTCCATCACCTCCAAAATGCTCCCTTGTGTTACTCATTAGGAGTTATACCTTCACCCTACTCCTAGCTCTGGCAACCACTGATCTGTACTCCATAACTACAGTTTTGTCTTTTTGAGAATGTCATACAAATGAAGACATACAGTGTGTAACCTTTCAAAACTGACTTTTTTTCACTCAGTATAATGCCTTGGAGATTCAACCAAATTGTTGTATATTTCAATAGTTTCTTTCTTTTCATTGCTGATTAGAGTGGCATTTTACAAATGTACCAGAGTTTGTTTATCCATCTACCTGTTGAAGGGCATTTGGGTTGTTTTATTTGGTTATTATGAATAGAACTGGAGTAAACTATCCTGTATCGGTTTTTGTACAAGCATAAGTTTTTATTTCTCTAGGATAAATACCCAGGAGTGGAATTGCTAGGTCATATGTTTCACTTTATAAGAAACTTCCATGCTGTTTTCCAGAGTGACTACCATATTGCATTCCTATCAGCAATGTGTGAGAGTTTCAGTTCCCCTGTATTCTTACCACCGTCTGGTATCATCAGTGTTTGGGTTTTGTTAAAAAAAAAATTTTAGCCATTCTAATAGATGGACAGTGGTACCTAATGATTTTAATTTTTGTCTCCCTCATGGCTAATGATATTAGGCATATTTTTATGTGTTGTGATTATTGCCATCAGTACATTATCTTTTTTGAAGGGTATGTGCAAGTCTTTTGTTTATGTTTTAATCATATTGCTTCTTTTCTTACTGTTGAGTATTGAGGTTCCTGTATTCTGGATGCAAGTCCTTTTTGCATATTTGTGATTTGTAAATAATGCTTCTAGCCTGTAGCTTGTCTTTTCATTCTTTTTATCAGGATCTTTTGAGCAGAAGTTTTTTAATATTGATTAACTCCACTTTATCAATTTTTTCATTAATGTTTCAGCTTTTGGTGTCATGTCTAAGACCTCTTTACATGTCTTTTGGAAATGAAGATTATCTCCCATGTTTTCTTTTACAAGTGTTACAGTTTTAGGCTTTACATTTAGATCTGTGATTCATCTTGAGTTAATCTCTGTATAAGATATGAGGTGGAGGCTGAAGTTTATGTTTTTGCATATGATGTGCAATTATTTCTGAACCATTCATTGAAAAGACTATCCTTTTTCCATTGATTTATTCTTCTATTTTGTAAAAAATAAAATGGCCATATTTGTGTGGGTCTATTCTCTTCTACTGATCTATGTGTCTATTCTTTTGCAATATCACACTGTGCTTGTGCTTGCTTTAGAATTACTTTACTCTGTTTTTTCTGGTTTCTTAAGGTGGAAATTTAGTTCATTGATTTGAGATCTTTCTTCTTTCTAATATAAGCTTTTAATGCTATACATTTCCCTATAAGCACTGCTTCAGCTTATTATTAAATCCAACAAATTTTCATATGATGTATTTTCAATATCATTCTGTTGACTACATTTTTAAATTTCCTTTGAGACTTCCTCTTTGACCCATACATTATTTAGAAGTGTGTTTTTTTATTTTCAAGTGGTTAGAGATAATTCTGTTATCTTTTTTTCTTGATTTGTAGTTGAATTCCATCGCTGTCAAACAACATACATTCTATGACTTCAGTTCTTTTAAATTGGTTGAGTTCTATAATACAGAATATGACTTATCTTTGGTTTATGTTCCACATCTCTTTAAAAAATGTATATTCTGCTATTGTGGGGTGGAATGCTCTATAAATGTTATGAGATCCAGTTGTTTGTTGATGATGTCCAGTTTTTCTATATCAGGTGTCTATAAACTTTTTCTGTAAAGGGCAAAGGAATAAATATTTTAGGTTTGCATCCCACATACAGTATGTGCCGCATACTCTTTTTTTAACAACTTTAAAAAATGTCAAAAGCATTCTTAGTCTGCAGGCTATACACAAACAGACTATGGGCTGGATTTGGCCCATGAGCCATAGCTGGTTGACCCATGCTCTATATTCTTGCTGATTTTCTGTCTACTAGTTCTACCTATTACTGAGAGAGGAGTGTTGAATTCTCCAACTATAATTTTATGTAATGTAATTATTGACAAGTTTGGATTTATGTATACTACTTTATTATGTGGTTTCTGCTTCTAACCTCTGTTTCTAAAATTTTTTCTATTTTCCCTTTCCTGTTTTCTTTTGGGCTATTTCTACATTTTTAGTATTCCATTTTTGTTTATCTATGCATTTTGACTCTCTCTCTTTGTGTAGGTTTTTCTTGAGTGGTTGCTGTAGGGAATACTATATATGTAACATATGTAATATATACACACACATTATATAACTTTTTGCAATCTACTTAGAATCAATAACTTGTTACTTCATGTGGAATATAAAAACCTTATCACCCTGTAGGTCCCTTTGCTCTCCCACTTTTATGCTGTAGATACTTTATATTAATATATTACTTCTACATACATTGAAAACTCCATAAGATAGCATTATGATGTTCACTTTGAACTGTCTGCTGGCAACAGATTCCTTTAATTTTCCTTCATCTTTGTGTGTCTTTATTTCACCTTCATTCTTGAAGGATATTTTCACTGAATATAGACTTCTGAGTTGACAGTTCTTTTCTTTAAGTACTTTAAAAATATACCACTTCTTTCTGGCCTCCATAGTTTCTAAGAAAACCACAATCATTCAAATCACTGTAGCTCTAGAGGTAATACATTGTTTTTCTCTGGCTGTTTTCAAGTTGTTTTTCTTTGTGTTCAATTTTTTGTGTTTTGATTACGATATATGTTAGTTTAGATTTCTTCAGGTTTACTGATTTAGAATTCACTGAGCTTCTTCAATCTGTACCCTTATGGTTTTCACTAAATTTAGGAAGTTTTTGGCTTTTGTGTCTTTAAATATTTTTTTCAGCACTTACCGCTTTCATCTCCTTTGGCACTCCAGTGAAACAAATATTAGATTTTTAAAAAATCATCCTACAGGTCTCTAAGGCTCTATTGATCTATTTTTTCAGTATTTTTTTGTTTCTCTGTTTTCCACATTGGATACTCTCTACTGATTTATCTTCAAGGTCATCGACTCCTCTGTCCTCTCCATTCTGCTACTGAACCTATCCAGTAAGCTTTTTAAAATCTTGGTAATTATATTTATCAGTTCTCAGATTTCCATAGCTCCTTCTTTATATCTTCTGTTTCTTTACTGTGACTTTTTATTATTCCGCTGTTTTCAAGAGTGTTGACAATTGCTCACTAAAGCTGCTTTACAGCCTTTCTCAGATAATTCTAACATCTATGTCATCTAAATGTTGGCAGCTATTGATTATCTTCTCTCATGCAATTTGAGATTTTTTTCATGGTTCTTATGTTGAGTAATTTTGGATTTTATACTAGAAATTTTGAGTATAATATTCTGAAACTTGTTTAAATCCTGTGAATAATGTTGATATTTTTGCTTTTGTGAGCAGTTAACATGGTTAGATTCGGGTTGCAACTTTCAACCCACCTTCGAAGGGCTGTTGTTACAGTGTCACTTCAGTTTTCAATACCATTGCAGTGCTATTCAGATGTGTCCTTCCTGTGCACGCCCGTTAGCCTATCTGGGACTTGAGATATGTTCTGTTACTCCAGTTCTTAAAGTCTTTGAGATGTATGATCAGATCCATGCATGCATGGCAGTGGGTGAGCTCAGGAATTCGTACATAACTTGATGGGTCATTTCCCTGATTTCTGCTATCTGAGCAATCTCCCTGGTACTTCCCATATCCCTGGGTCTCCTAATTTTTGGTGCTCTGACTGGAAAGCTGGGCTGTATTTTCCCCACTGTCACAAATTTTTACAACTGAACCTACATATGGGGCCATGCACAAGGAGAACAGTGAGAGAAAAACATGCGAAAGGTGTTGGCCCTACCCTCTTGGAACCACAGCTCCACTGAATGGTGATGAGTGTACCCTTTCCTCAGAGTTTTGGCTCCTGTGGGTTTCCATGACTTTTCATTGCCACTGCCACCATGTGATTGCTTGGGAACTGAAAAATGAGAGAATGGAAAAAAGAAAAAGAAAAAAGTGGAGGGGATTTCTGCATTCTTTCTTCATGCATTATTATTTGCTTTTCACCACTTCTTGAGTCAGAAGTCAAGGGCTTTTCCTGGAGTTATCTCTGTCTACACTCAGATGCCCACTTCTGGGTTTGTGGTGCATTGACTTTAGTCTGGGGGATACTAGGGAAAAATGATAAACCAATTTCAGCTTCATTGATACTCAGAATTTTGGTCTTCTTCCTAAATATACCTGCTGCCATTTACTTTTCAAAGCCCTGAAGTTGCTGCTTTATGCATTCTGCCTAGGTTTTATAGGTGTATTCAGTGGGAGAAACAGGGTGAAATGTGCTTACTCTATCTAAGTCTATACTGGACACTGTCAATTCCTCATAGTTCTTCTCATTGTCTTATTCAAGGACTTATTTCTTTTCTGTCATTTCTCCCATTTAGAATGAAAGCTCCATGAGAGCAATGACCTTGTCTATTTTTTTTCACCACCATATTCTTATAGCCCACAACAGTGCCTGGCATATAATTTTAACATAATAAATATTTGTTGAATGACCAAATAAATAAAAGTAGGCTATAAATTGGTCCTTAAAATATGAGATTATGGTTTTGAACAGGTGTAGCAAAAGGAGTTGTTTCCAGTCATTCAGGCAGTGTATAAACAGCAAAGGAGGAGCAGGAATTATTTTGAAGGATAGGAATTAATTAGTCTGTCTGAAGCATAGGGCTCATGTAGCAGAGGTACTGGTAGTATACAATGAGACTAAAGATAAATTGAATCTAACTTAGGTAGAGACTTTAATAACAAGCAAAGAAGTTTATATTTTATTCAGCAGGAAATGGGGAAGTGCTAAAAATTTTTAAACAGGTAAACAATAGGATCAAAATAGCAATTTAGAATGGTTGCTATGGCAAGAGAGGGAAGAGAATAAAGGTATGAAAATGAGTTAGAAATTATGTACATTGGGGTGGTGATTTAAGAACATGAATCAAAAAGTGGTAGCAGAAATGAAGAGGAAATAACTGATATGTAAACAAAGCCCTCATTGATTGATTGATATAGTCATAATGAAGATTGCCTTAAATTGAGTTGCTATGACACTGCAAATTAGTACAACCTCTATGGAAAGTAATATGCAGATACCTCAAAGAACTAAAAGTAGAACTACCATTTGATCCAGCATTCCCACTACTGGGTATTTACTCAAAGGAAAAAAGACATTCTATAATAAAGACATCTGAACTTGAATGTTTATAGCAGCACAATTCACAATTGCAAAGATGTGGAAACAACCCAAGTGCCCATAAATCTATGAAAGGATTAATGAAATGTCTTATATGTATACCATGGAGTACTACTCAGCCATAAAAAACAGTGGTGAATTAATTCCTCAGGTATTATCCTGTATGGCACTAGAGCCCATTCTTCGAAGCAAAGTGTCACAAAAATGGAAAAACAAGCACCACTGGTACTCACCATCAAATTGGTACTAACTGATCAATACTTATGTCACACATGGAAATAATATTCATCATGTGTCGGGCAGGTGGGAGGGGGGTGGAGGAGATGGGAAAACTCACACCTAATGGGTACGGGGCGCACTGTCTGAGGGATGGGCATGCTTGCAGCTCTGACTCGGCCAGTGCATAGGCAATATATGCAACCAAAGTGTTTGTATCTCCATAATATTCTGAAATTTAAAAATTAAAAAAAAAAGAAAATAAAAGAGTGCCTTAAAGGAAATGGTAGGACTTAACAGAGACAAAGGCAGGTTTCTCCAGAGACTTTAGCAGTGTTTTTCTCTGCAAAGTCAAATTCTATTTTTAATTTTTTTGTGGATACAATGTGACTAAGCACTTCTACCCCTCCATTTCTGTTCCTTGGCTTCCCAAGCCCTATTGCTCCAGGGGTTCTGACCTTTCTTTAGTTGCCTGGCATCCAGGCAAGTTCTTAGCTGTCACATTTCTATCCAGGTGGCCTCCATAAATATCTCAACAGAATTTATTTTCTTTAATTTTCTTTGGCCTTACTTGAGAATTTGCTGATTGGAAGACTGTTTGGGAGCCACTGTGCTCAAAGATGGATAGCCACATCTGCTAACCATTTGGATTAATTATTACACCTGTGTCATAAAACCTGCATTAATAAAGAGGTGGCAAGGAGACTAATCCTGCAGCCTAGTAGACAGAACCCTCACTCCTTCCCAGTTTTCTGTCCGTGTCAATGGCATTCCAGCATTCTACTCCTCTGGAACACCATCTTGGAGTATTCCAGGTTTCCTCTAACACTCCCATTTCTGTTGTGTCTCTAAGTCCTTCCAGTTCTTTATGTCAAACACCTTTCAGAGCCATCCTTTTCTACTACTTCCTGTCTATATTCTTGTCTGAGCCTTCTCTAATCACATGGCACTTAGAATATTACAAAATTACAAAATTGTCCCCCTTCGCCTGCTGCCTACGTTTGCTGGCTGCCCTTTATACAGTAGAAAGAATCTTCCTTC
Organism: Daubentonia madagascariensis; assembly: GCA_023783475.1. Classification (NCBI taxonomy): domain Eukaryota; kingdom Metazoa; phylum Chordata; class Mammalia; order Primates; family Daubentoniidae; genus Daubentonia; species Daubentonia madagascariensis. The sequence goes on along the minus strand of JAKFHU010000913.1, from coordinate 1,627,687 downwards.
TCAAACATTTTGACCAAACTACACTCTAATGCCTTGAGTGGTAGGCATGCATCTCATCTTCAATCTATTGATAGGCTCTCAGAAATTTACATGGTTTTCTGTTGTCTTTTTTTAAAATCAAATACACATGCTTCATATTGGTCTTTAAGGCTATCCACCAACATGTCTCAATATTGTTGTTCTTATTTATGATTGATCTTTGACCTGTAATTACTTTCTGCTCCAGCCAAGCAAACCTGCTTGCTCCCCTGTGCACAATTGTTTGATTCTTGGGCTGGCTGCTTCAAAACTTAACTACACACAATATTCCTAAATACCTTCTCCCTTTCTTTCCATCAAGCGTTTCTGAAAAATTCTTTCCAGGAGTCATTCCTGAAACAGCCTTCAGACCCTAGTACATGGGGTCCATATTAACAAGAGATCTATAGTCTGATGGGAAGCTGTTGAGAATCCAGTGGGTGTAAGCACAGAATATGTCCTGAAAATGAAGAAGGGAAATAGCTTTTCACCTTTAACCTAGGCTGATGTTGATGAATAAAGACCAGCCCTTGTAATATATAAGCCCCTGGCATAAGTTTTTTCTATGTTGCAGAGCCATTTGACATACTTGAAGAAGTGAAGAAAAAAGCAGACACTGGCCTAGGCAGTCAGATCTGGAAAATCAACTATGCCAATAAATGAGATGACAGATGTTGCAAACTCATATCCCTCATGCAAAAAAAAAATCATTAATAAGAAATAGGAGGCCTGGAAGAAGCACGAAGGGAGAAAGGGTATCAATGTGCCAAACATCACTCCTCTCAATTATTTGCCCCTTTTAACGTATTTAAATTATTAAAGTACACCATTAAGGTACAGTTGTAGTGAGTGATCATGGAGGTTCATTTCTTTTTGAGGTTAGGTATAGATGACTTAAAAACAAAAGTGTTGTAGGAATGCAAAGTCTCTTTTAACTTTCCTTTCTCCTTATTGTTTTGAGTAGAGTAATTCAGTAGATTTAAATAAGATAGACCTAAATAATTTGACATTCCTATGATAGAGGTGAAATCCTAGATATGAGGAGAAAATTACAGTTCTGGTCAATTCTCTAATATTGAGAAATCGCTTTTTTCCTTCTCCTTATCTTATATAGTTTCTTTTTTACTTTTATATGTTTGTCTTCTCTCTTCCTCAACCCCCTTTTTCATTCTATTTTTCTCCCTTCCTTTCTGAAACACATTGCTCTTAAATGTGAAGGGAAAGAAAAATCATTAATCACTCTGCAGGATACAGTGCTTAGATGGCTATAGTTGCTGAAGGAGGTCTGGTTAGCATCAGCCGATTTTTCATTTCCTTTCAGTGGGGACAGTGGACTTCTCTGTGTCCCGGGGGCCAGGCAACATGAATGTAGGTATTGAGTGTTCAAGAGGAGACAATTAAGAACAAGTGCTGGAGATACAATAGCGTTTAAATTCACCTAGTACCTGGACCAGAGTCCTTCAGCCCCTCCTTTGCTTTCTCTGGCTTAAAGATACAGATTTCTCAGGCTACACATTGGTCAGTATAACTCTGAATTCTCTGATGGACAATTCCTTCTCATCATTTATTCTACTCCTCAGTTGAAACTTATATTCCTGAATTTTAAAAATTGAACTCTATGGTTTTCAAAGGTCTCCCTCTTATGGAGGAAGACTTAGTGTTACATAAAGACCTTCTAATGTGCCAATAGGTTTTTTTTGAGAATTTGACATCTATAGAATTGTCAAAAGGTGCAAGGAAAATTATGAATTCAGATGAGACACAGTGGAAGAAAAAATAATAGACTTGAAAAATATATATGAAGAAGTCACCCAGAACATCGTATGGACAGAGAAGTATAGAAGATATGAAAGACAGGTTAATATATATGAAGGGTAAAATGAAAAGATCAAATATACATCTGACATGCTTTTCAGAAGGAGAAATTATGGAGAATAGGGGAGAGGCAATTTCAATATAATTGATGATGATTTTCCAGAATTAAAGAAATATATGTATTCTCATAGTTAAGTACATGAGTCAAAGAATAAAATAAAATAAATCCACATTTAAGCACATTATAATGGAAGTCTATTTTAATAGAACACTAGTATCCTGGAAGAAAATTTTAAGAGCATCATGAGGGTAAATGTAGATTGCCTATTGAGAAACAATAGCCTAACAAAAGATGTTTCAATATATTAAAAATAAGGACTGATAAAAGGTTCTCAAAATAGCAAAAAGAAAGGACAGAAGATTATAGAATACTTTTCTCTCAAAGTGCAAGGAAAAAATAATTTGTAACCTAGAAATCTATAAACAGATAAACCAACATTCAGGAATGAGGGTAAAATAAAGAATGTTTTGGATGAAGACTGAATACATTTGTAACTTACTATATCTCACCAAATAAACTATTAAAAACCTATATCAGCAAGAATTAAATTGAACCAGAAGAAAGAAATCCAATGGTGGAAGTAATGGTAAGTAACAAATTACTAAACTGAGCTGGGCATGGTGGTGCGTGCCTGTAGTCCCAGCTATTCAGGAGGCTGAGGCAGGGAGGATCACTTGAGCCCAGGAGTTCAAGGCCAGCCTGGGCAACATAGCAAGAGACAGTCTCTAAATTAAAAAAAAAAAAGTTTTAATTACTAAACTGAGCTTTTGACAAAAGTTAAAATCTACCGACATAAATAATTATTAATGTTTAAAATTAATAAATACACATGAAAAATTAACCTTACATTTTCTTAATTCATGGATACATGTTAACATTTAAAGCTAACCATTAAAGAATGAAATAAATTATATCTGTATATTCCAAACCAGCAGATCAAATCAATGAAGATAGGAAAGGATACAAAATGAAAAGCAGCAAAGAAAAAGTATAATGATAGAAAAAAGTACATGAAATATGATGTTAAAAATACAATCAAATAGGCTGCTGCTTGTGTGAAGAATGTAGTTGATACTAGTTGAACTAGAAAAGATTACTTATGGAAATAAATTTTTTAAAAATCAAAGAGACATGAAAGCAACACAAAGTAAGTGAAATAAAATCCTGGAGAGCAATTTCTAGGTGAGCTGCAATCACCTGCTATTTTCTTCTTTAAGAGCATATACCATTTCCAAATGAAGATGGAAAATGTGGCTTAGCTTAGGCAGGGAATCTCTACTGAGGGAATAAGAAAGTAGTGGAGCTTTAGATAGGAATTTAAAGGATTGGAATACATAGCCAGTTTTCCCAAGAGTAATTTGTTGAGTTTTAGGCAGCAGAGGAGACCAGGGAGCTGAGCTACCAAGTTTTAAAAATCAGAGTGAAATCTGTATTGTCTTGGAGGACTTAGGAGATGAAATCCCATCAGAGAGGGAGACTCAGAATAATTGCTGTATTTTGAAGCTGCAAAGGGCAGGAAGTTAAAAAGATAAGTTCAAAAACTCTTTAGGGCAAGATTAAATCTTACATAGTGTTTCAAGACCTCCTAGGATGTCAGTCAAAAGCTTCAGAGAATCATAAATGAGGAACATAAACAAAGCAGAGATAGACTGGTCGTATTAAAATTACAAATTAGTAACAGAATTGAAGTCATTATACTCTCACTATAACTACCTAACAAACAAAAGGGGAATTTTCTCTGGAGAAAAAGTATCACCATCTGTGATTTACAGTCTCTATGGTCTTTCCCACACAAGGTCAGGCATACAATAAAAAATTATAAGCCATATGAAGAGGCATAAAATGTGAACAATAATTGAGAGAAAACAAAGACAGTAGAAGATGATTTGCTCATGATACAGATATTGGAGTTAGCAGGGGACATTAAAACAACTAATATAAATATTTGAAAGAAAATAAACAAACAGATAGACAAAAAAGATGAGAAAATATGGACTTTCAACAAAGAAATGAGATTTGCAGAAGACTCAGACAATCTAGAACTAAGAATTATAATATCTGAAATTAAAAACTCAGTGGTTGGATTTTACAGTACACTGGACACAGCAGAAGAGAGGACTATTGAACTCAAAAGACTGATCAATAGACAAAAATTGAAGTACAGAGGGAAGATAGAACAGAATATAAGATATATGTGGGCCAGTGAGATAGTCTAAGATGCATGTAATTAGGATCACAGGATGAGGAGAAAGAAAAGGAAGCAGAAGCAGTAGTAGTTGAAAACACTGAAGAACTGATGAAGGACATCAACCCATAAATTCAAGAATCCAAGAGCAATAAATACAAGTAAAAGTACTGTAGGCACAACAGAGTCACTTGCTGAAAACCAAAGAGAAAGTCTCAAGCAGCCAGCAGTGAGTTGGGGTAGTCGGGGAACACTTTAAATGATCAACAATATGACTGGTGTCTGATTTTTCAATAGAAACTATAGAAACCAAAGGACAAAGGAATGAAATATAGAAAGTGTTGAAAAAAGCAAATAGAATAAAACTCTAATTTAGATTTCCATACTCAGAGAAAATATCTTCTAAAAATGAAGACAAAATTAAGATGTTTGTATATAAACAAAAGCTAAGAGAATATGTTGCCAGCAGACCCACACTATGACAACGGCCAAAGGAATTTTTTTCAGGCTAAAGGAAATGATCCTAGAATGAAGAACAAATCTGCAGGAAGAAATGAAGAACACCCAGAAGGATAAATATATATGTAAATGCAAATTAATTTTGACTACATAATACAGCATTAATAGGAGCATCTGTGGAGTTTATAACATATTGTAAGAGTAAAATGTGGCAACAATAGCACAAAGTCCAGGTTTGCGGGGAGGGGACTAATTAATAAAGTTAAACTTTTGTAAAGTTGTAATTCTGAAATTGGTAAATTTCTAACTTAAGATAGATTATAATAAGATATATGAGAAGCATATTATAATCTCTTGGGTAACCACTAAAACAGTAATTCAAAACTGTGTAATTAATAAGGTAATGAGAGATAAAATGGAATAAAAAATATTTGGTTAATCCAAAACAGGCAGGTATAGGAATAATAAAGGAAAAAGAATAGATGGACAAATAGTTAAAAAAAAAAAGTCTATTTAAATCCAACTATATCATTAATTATAATAAGTGTAAGTAGACCAAATACCAGATTAAAAGTTAAAGATTGTCAGATTGGGTTTAAGTATTTTAAAAATACTTTAAATAGGAGGACAAAGTTTGGTTGACAGTAAAAGATGGAAAAGGATATTGGTGTAGTTGGTGTTGCTAGGAAAGATAAAGATGGATATTTCATAATGAAAATAGGATTAAAATACAGTAGGAAGATATAACAGTCCTTATTTGTATGCATCTAATAATATAGTTTTAAAAATATATAGAGCAAATATTGGCACAACAAAAAGGAGAAAGAGAAATATCCACAGTCATAGTTGTAGTTTAATATGTCTCTCTCAATAAATGATAGAACAAGCAGAGAAGAAAAAAAATAGTAAGGATGTAGAAGAGTTGAACAACAAAATGTAGCAAATTAACTTAATTTGTATATATAAAGGACACTCTACTCAAAAACTCCAGAAAATGCATTCTTTTTAAACGCACACAGAACATTTTTCAAGATAGACCATATGTTACCACATAAAATGAATCTCAACAAACTTTAAAGAATTGAAAGCATATAGCTACTGTAGAATTAAATTAGAACTCATTAAAATAAATATAGAAAGTATAGAAAATTTCCAAATTTTTTGAAATTAAGCAACAGACTTCTAAGTAACCCATGTATGGATCAAAGAAGAAATCAAACTGAAAGTAGAGTATATTTGAACTGAATGATAATGAAGCATGACACCCAGAATTATGAATTATAGTTGAAGCAATGCTTAGAGGGAATCTTTAACTCTAACCACATATATTAAAAAACAAAAAAGGTTGAAAATCAATAATCTAAGCTTCTAACTGGGGAAGCTAGGAAAAGAAGAGAAAATCAACACTAAAAAAGTAGAAAGAAGAAAATAAAAATAGAGCCAAAATAAATGACATAGAAAACAAACATACAAAAAAATCCACAAAGCTAAATTTTTTTAAAGATTTTAAAAATTGTTAAACATCCAGAAAGATTCATCAAGGAAAATAAATAATTACTGACTCATACCAGGAATTAACTAGTTAACTATTCCAAATATTTGTGAAAAAATATGAATCTTACATATACTTTCTCAGGAGATAGAAGGGAATAATTATCAATATATTGTATTTTATAACTTATATTTTGGTACCAAGCATATCCTTGGTACCAAAATGTGACAAGGACATTACAAGAAAGGAAAACTAAACATAGACACAAAAATCCTAAACATGATTAGGATTAAACATAGACACAAAAATCCTAAACATAGACACAAAATCCTAAACATGATTTTAGCAAATAGACACAAAAACGTAGACACAAAAATCCTAAACATGATTTTAGCCAATAGAATCCACCAATATATGAGACATAATACATTATGACCAAGTGGAGTTGATTTATTCCAGGTTTGGCTTAACATTCAGAAAAGTCAACCAATGTTATTAACTACATTAACAGAATAAAGCAAGGGAAAAAACATTTTTATCTCCATAGATACAAAGCATTTGATGAAACTCAACATATTTATGATAAATTCTCAGCAAACTAGGAATAGAAGAGAACTTTCTTAATCTGATAAAAGCCATCTACAAAAACTCTGCAGAGAGTATACACAATTTTGTAACATTGAAAATGTTGAACATTTTCCCTTTGATGTCACAAACAAGGCAAGGATATCTGTTCTCACCATTTCCATTCACTATTGTCCTCCAGTGTAATAAGAGAAGAAAAAGAAATAAAGACATAAAGACTGGAAGGGGAAAAGTAAAACTGTTTTTACTCGTAAATAATGTTTTTCATATTAAAAAATCCCCAAAATCAACAATTTGAATCAATGAGTTAATTTAGTAAGGTCACTATTACTAAATTAACCCATACAAGATAAATATATAAAAAGCCATTATATTTCTATATATTAGCAGAAATTTGAAATGGATTATAAAATACCACTTCAAATAGCTTCAAAAATTATAAATATGAAGGATACAGCAGCTAACAAAAAGTTGCTGAGAAAAATTAAGGAAGATCTAATAAATGGAGAGGTACCCCATGTTTATGAATTGGAAGAGTTGTGTTATTATCAGTTTTCAACAGATTTGTCTGTAACCAAAATCTAATTATTTGAAAAGATTAATAAACCCCTACCATGGTTGATCAAGAAAAAATACATAGTGAAATATATTTATAATGTACAGAAAATGTAAATTGCCTAAACTCTCCCAAAAGACAGGGATTTTCAAATAGGATTGAAAACAAATAGTCATACTATGTTTACTTAATATTAAATCAATATAATGACACAAAAATGAGTTGTTTACCAGAAGAAGAAATTCAAATGGCCAGTAAACACATGGAAGGTTGTGCACTGTCACTGTTAAATCACAGAAATACAAATCAAAACAATGGCAAAATGCTACCTCCCAAGTGATTCTATAAGTGTTGGCAAGAATGTGGGGAAAAGAAAGTCCTATGCATAAATAATATGAATATAAATTTGCAAGCAATAAGATAATATATAGTAAACTCAAAAAATATATATCTACAGCTTAGAACTTTTACTAGAATGTTGGAGGAAACTCTTTCACTTGTGCTCCAGGAAGCATGTTATGGTGACCCTACATCTTGGTTTGCCTGGGACAGTCTTAGTTTATGCCTATTACATTAATGTAATTATTAGTCAAGCCTATTTTAATTTTCAAAAGAGGTCTGCTTTGGATAATAAATTATATTTTCACTCTAGATATAGCCATGTACTGAAATACTAAGTAGTTATTTAAATGATTGAAATAAATGTGTTGGCATAATATGTGTTAACCAAGACAAATCTGGAAAAAAGCATAATGTTAAGTGAAAAAAGTCAAGTTGCATATAGATATGTACCTCCTTCATACCATTTATGTAAAAATTACAACAAAAAGCAATACTACATATACATTGGCATATACATTTATATGATACATAAAATTTGCACTTCCCTGATGATTACTGATGTTGAGCATTTTTTCATATGTTGGCCATTTGTATATCTTCTTTTGAAAAATGTCTGTTCATTTCTTTTGCACACTTTTTAATGGGGTTATTGATTTATTTTTTCTTGCTGATTTGTTTGAGTTTCTTATAGATTCTGGATATTAGTCCTTTGTCAGATGTATAGTTTATGAATATCTTCTACCATTCTGTAGGTTGTCTATGTATTCTGTTGATTATTTCTTTTGCTGTGCAGAAGCTTCTTAGTTTAATTTTGTTTAAATATCTGAGATAAAAATGTTAAAAGGATAGCATTTGTTAAATCTGGGGTTTATTATACTATTGAATTATTTTGTAGTTTAAAATAGTTTCTAATATTAAAAACTATTTTAAAAATATTTTTAAACTGTTGGTGGTCCCATCCATCTGTGGTACTTTAGAAAATGTTTTTGCCATGGAAAGGAGTTGGGCTGGGCGAGCTTTAAGGTATTTTTGAATTTCATTATTCTATGAATATGAAAGCCCTTTCTTCAGTTGAGGATGAATTGTCCCTTGCTTTTATGTCACACAACAGCCTAACTTTGAACAAGCCTACACACTAAAAAAGGGGACTAGATGTGTTGGTCTTGGATAGGTCTTAAGCTCGGAAAATATTTCTCTAACCGTTTCCCATTACCCAGTGCACAAAAAAAGCAGACTTTTGTGTTTGGCTAGATCAGAGAATACTTTTTGGTGTTTGGTCTGATCTGACCAATTGATGAAAGGAAGGGCGATTTTTACTGGGATAAAAGTTCCATATTATTACCAATCTGTTTCAGAGTTTGTCTAGGGAGTTCACAGGTGGGCCTCCATGTGGATCATAGATCTGGGGATGACTTTGGGATGAGCAAGTTTGGTGCTATGGCAGGTGCCTGCATTTTTTAATAAGATACTTAACAGTTAAACTCAACTTTTTCTTCTTATTTATTGAGTTACTGGTTTTGATGGAATTTGGAAAAGGCTGAGGCTCCCTGAGCACAGACAATCCCTTGGCCTAGTCATCGGCAAGAGAAAAAAATGTCTAGTATGCTCTCTGCCTGGGGTTATGATGGGCCTGACCAAACACTGGTATGATCCTGAGTCAGGTGTGCTTCTAAAACCTGCACACAGCCCTGGTGAAGCAAGAAATCTAGGCTAGTGTTCTAGATCGTGTTCTTCTCAAGGGCCTAAGATGTTTTCTGTAGTGTAAAGCTTAGTATGATAAAAATGCCAGAGTTGAATATGGCACTGAAGGTAAACTTCCACCTAATTCATGAATTATATTGCCTTATACAGATCTAGTAGCCATCAGTTCTCATAAATCAAAGAGTGCTTCTCCTCATAATCATTATTGTCATCTCATTAAAGACAAAACAAAAGAAAAACACAGAAGACACTTTGCAATAAGGTTTTCCTTTATTATTTGATAAAGTGAAGAACATAGGAGTTTTTGCAGTCAGACCTGGGGTCAAATACTGGTTGCATCGCTTACTACCTTTATGTTTAAGGGCAAGGCCTTGAACCAGTTTTCTAATCTGTAAAATGGAGATAAATATGCTAACATTTATAATTATTCCATGAATAATCTTACCCACTGTAGTAATTTCATTGCACATATAGTGTCATATGCTCTACATTAATTTTGCCCTCATTTATGTTTGCTTTTCTAAAGCTTTCTTAGTTTGTAAATTTTGATCCCTAAGCAGGGAGCAGCTGCCTGGGATGGATTTCACATCCTTGTTTTCATTATTTTATTTTCTGTCCTCTATTATATATAGTGCAGCGGTCCCCAACCTTTTTGGCACCAGGTACCAGTTTCATGGAAGACAATTTTTCCACAGACTTGGGGGGTGGGAGTGGTTTCAGGGTGATTCAAGTGCATTACATTTATTGTGTACTTTATTTCTATTATTATTACATTGTAATATATAATGAAATAATTATACAACTCACCATAATGCAGAATCTAATGCCACCACTGATCTGACAGGAGGCGGAGCTTAGGCGGTGATGCGAGCAATGGGGAGAGGCAGTAAATGCAGATGAAGCTTCACTGGCTTGCCCACCACTGACCTCCTGCTATGTGGCCCAGGTTCCTAACAGGCGAGGGACTGGTACTGGTCCACAGCCCAGGGGGTTGGGGACTGCAGATATAGTGCATATTTGATCTGCATTAAACACTCAGTACATCTGCAAAGTTCTAACCTCAGGCAGTAGCTCCATGACACAGAAAAAATGGCTCAGGATTGCAATATTTGGTGCATCCAGTTTGCTGTAACTCATCTATTCTGTCCTATATGTGCACACCCAGCTAAGCAAGGTACACCTTAGTTTTGATGCATTTTTTAAAAGAAAATATTTAAAAACTGGGAAATGGAAGTGGAGTGGCAGAAGCAAATAACGATTTGCTTTAGTAATAATGAGAGAGCAAGAGAGAGCCCAATTCTGAAAAGTATCTGTCAAAAAGAATCTAGACCTAAAATATCTACAGTTTACTTACTATTTGACCGTCACTTTACTTTTATTTTCTCTTTTAATCCTCATAACAACAAAGTAAGGCAAAATCTGTAATTCTTTCCTATTACAGACAGGAAAACTGAAGCTTAGAGAGGTCAATTAGCATACCCAAGGTCATGCAACTTGGCAAAAGTGGGGCAGGGCTTGGAATCCAGGCTTTTAACTGTGAAACTCCCCGCCTCCCCAGGTGGTAGAAGAGGCTTAGTAATGGTCTTTGAAATGCAAAATTTCATGAATGCAGAAATGTTATGTCTGTATATAGGATAAATGGAAAAGTGTTTAGAAAGCTTACAAGGATGGGGGCCAAACTGCATAGGACTTTAAAATCAGCCTGGTTATAGCCAAAATCACTCAGAGGAGGAAACACTTCAGCACCCGATCCTAGGCAAATGTAAGATATCCTTTTATTATTTCTTTCTTTCAAAGAAGGTTAGTCCAGAGCCACAAGACTTTAATCAAGACTGTGATGCTTTATTAGTTATGTGACCTTGAGGAAGACAACCTCTCTGGGCCTCAATTTCCTCCTGGTAAATTTACGGGACTGAATGTAGTTATTTTTAAGTCCCTTTCAGCTGTTTCATCCTTTGACTTTATGATGTTAGGAATTTATTCAGTTTCTGCCATATGAACTGTCTATCTTTAAGACAGTCCTGGCTACAAATTCCCTTGAGCTGCCTAATCTATCTTTCTGTCCTCTACCAGTCAAATCTTCCAGTTTCAATATCAGATGTTAATATAAGTTGGACTTTTCTCATCCTTTTTTTGATATATATTTATAATATATATCATGTATATATATAGAGAGAAAGAGAGATTAACTCATGATGAATTATTAAATGAAAGCATATGGTATATTAATATTTAGAGTATAACTGATTTTTGCAAAGAAGAAGAAAGGAAAGGGAGGAAGGAAGGAAGGGAGAAAGAAAATAATGAAGGAAGAGAGGGAGAGAAGGACAGAGAGAGAAAGGAAAAAAGAAAGAAGAACTATGGGTGTGTATCTGTGTCAATGTGTATGGATTTTTGTGACCAAGAACCTATTATATTTTTCTTTATAAATTTCAGTAAGTATGTATTTCTTTTATAATAAAAGAATATGAAAAGAAAAAAATCTTAAGTCTAAAGAAGACTTACTTGTACACCCTCTCCACAAAACACTGACCACCTTCTTTCCCTTCTGATATACGCCTTCTCCCCTCTCCCCAATAGAGAATAACTGCTTCCGTATATTCTTCACCAGCTAAGCAGGTTTTCACATAGGTTTGCTTAATATTAGCAAAATAAAATGCTCATCCTTCATTTTTCCAAATAGCACATTTTAATTTTATTGTGCTGTTTAATAAATGTTTTCAAAAACCCCTCCCGGAGACTGACTAATGGCCCGTATCCCTGTAGACACCATCCTCAGCAGTGAACTCCCACTCCAGGAGAGCAATTATCTGACACTTTATGTTGCTGGCAAGGTATCACTCTTAAAGCACTGGGATCACCTGTGTGTTTATATATTTTGAAGGAAAATGTCTCTTTAACATTTTTAGAAGAGTGTGAAACTAATCCTTTTCAATGTTTGACCTACAGGGAATCTCTGGGAATGTTATTGCTATCCAAATCAAATCCTTTTGTGGTTCATGGAACAAAAGAGAGATGGGGGGAAATAGAACAAAAGAAAGACAGCCTGTCAATTTTTTTCCCAATAACATGTTGATATGTTGAAATCTATTAGGAAACAAAGGGCAATTTGAGCATCACAGTGTTAGGATGTCAAAGGTAAATAAGAAGTTAGAAGTCATTGAATCCAATCCCTATATTTTACAAATAAAGAAACTGAAGCCCAGACAGGTAAGATTATGTACACAAAATCACATAACATGGTGATAATAGTGTTGGGATTGTGTCTTCCATCTCCCACCTCCCACTATAGAGTTGAACATACTGGGCTTTAGATGCAGGTAGACCTGATTTGGGGTCTTGGATCTTTCACTTAATAGTATGTTGCATTTTATTTCCTCATATGTAAAATGAAGAATATTATATCTACCTTATGGGGTTATTGTGAAAATTAAATGAAAGAGTTTGTATAAATAGCTTAGTACAATGTTTAGGGCACAGGAAGTACATGGAAAACATTAGGCTTAATATCCATTCTAATGTTCTACTCTGTGTATTTTCTTTGCATTTCAGTGATTACCTATCTTTCCAGTACATTTTGTCTTGTTCATACCTTCATATGGCAAAATAAGGCCATCCAAAATCATCCTTTTACATCATTGTTCTGATCTTCCCATGTTTTCATGGCCCAGATACTTCTATTCAACATAGTACTGGAAGTCCTAGCCAAGCAGTTAGGCAAGAAAAAATAAAATAAAATCATTCAATTTGAAAGAAAGAAGCAAAATTATCTCTGTTTGCAGAAGACATGATCTCATATGTAGAACACCCTAAAGATTCCACAAACAACCTGTTATAACTAATAAAGAAATTCAGAAAATTAGCAGGATACAAAATCAACACACAAAAATCAGTTGTATTTCTTTACACTAACAACTTTCTGAAAAGGAGACTAAGAAAATTGTATTTACCATAGCACCAAAAGTAATACAATATGTAGGAATTAACTTAACCAAGGAGGTAAAAGAATTGTACAATGAAAACTACAAAGCATTACTAAAAGAAATTAAAGAAGACTTAAAATAAATGGAAAGATAGCCCATATTCGTTGTTGGAAGACTTAATATTATACTGTAATACTGTTAGAATGTCAAGACTACCCAAAGGGATAATAGATTTAATGAAGTCTTTATCAAAATCCCTGCAATGTTTTTTGCAGAAGTAGAAAAATCCATCACAAAATTTATACAGAATCTCAAGAGACCCTGAATAACCAAAACAATCTTGAAAAAGAAGAACAAAGTAGAAGACTCACATTTCCTGATTTTAAAACTTACTACAAAGCTATGGTAATCAAAACAGTGTGGTACAGCATAAAGAAAGACATATATACCAATGGAATAGAATAGAAAGCCCAGACATAAACACTCACATATATGGTCAAATACTTTTTGACAAGGGTGTCAAGACTATTCAATGGGCAATGGACAGTCTTTTCAACAAATAGTGCTGGGAAACTGAACATCCCCATGTAAAAAAAAATGAATTTGGAGTATTACCTAACATTATACACAAAAATTAACTCAAAATGGATCAAAGACCTAAACATAAGACCTAAAACTATGAAAACTTCTCTTAAAAGAAAACATAGGGAAAAAGCTGTATAACATTGGATTTGGCAATGATTTCTTGGGTATGATAACAAAAGCACACGCAACAACAAAAAATAGACAAACTGGATTTCATGACAATGAAAAACACTTTTTGCATCAAAGGACACATTCAACATAGTGAAAAGGAAACCTACAGAATTGGAGAAAATATTAGCAAATTATATATCTGATAAGGAGTTAATATCCAATATATAGAGAGAACTCCTAAAACTCAAAAGAAAAAAAAACCTGGTAGATAAATGAGCAAAGGACTTTGTTAACAGCCTCTGAGTGGAGGTTTTTCCAAGTTCCCAGTGTTCATCAGGAAAAGAATTTCAGGATGTCAAGCAAGCGACAGCTTTTATTGAAAGCAAAAGTACACTCTTAGGGAGGAGAGTGGGCAGGCTTGAAAGCAAGCAGCTGCACTGGGAGGAAGTGGTTTTAGATCTTTTATAGTCTTACTAATTGAGGGGAGGAATATTTAAGGCCAAGGGGTTGGCTTTTACTAAGAATTTGGGTAGTAATTCCTAGAATTGGTTTCCCTCCCATTTTCATACTGTGTATGGTGGTTTCAGAACTGTCATGGTGATTTCAAGGGTGGAGAAATTTTAAAACCACAATGTAAATGATATTGTAATTAGCCAAAGTTTATCTAAGGTGACAGAGATCGATAACAAGCCAATCGAGGTTCTTGCCTGACATTATCAGCCCCTCTAGTTAACTTCTGCTTAAGAGTTGCTTATTTTAACACCTGCACCCGATCTTCAAGCCCCTGCATCCAGTCTCAGCCCTGTCTCCTGGTCTCCTACTCTAACAACTTGAATGGACATTTCTCCAAAGAAGATATACAAATGGCCAGCAAACATATGAAAAGATGCTCAACATCACTAATTATTAGGGAAATGAAAATCAAAACAATGATGAGAAACCATCTCCCACATTAGGATGACTACTATCACCAAAAGTAAGTGGTGTGAGGATGAAGAGAAATTGGAATTCTTGTGCACTGTTGGTGGAAATGTAAACTGGTACAGCCACTATTGAAAATAGTATGGCAGTTCCTCAAAAAATTAAAAATAGATTTGCTATATGACCCTACAATTCTACTTCTGGGTATGTACCCAAAAGAATAGAAAGCAGTTTCTCAACAAGATATTTGTGTACCCATGTTCATTGTTGCATCATTCACAATAGCCAAGAAGTTGAAGCAAACTAAATGCTCACTGATGGATGAATGGAGAAAGAAAATGTTATATACATATAATAGAATATTATTCAGCGTTAAAAAGGAAGAGAATTCTGACACATGCTACGACATGGATGAAACTTGAGGACATTATGCTAAGTAAAATAAGCTAGTTGCAAAAAGACAAATATCATACTATATGATTCTCCTTATATGAGGTACCTAGAGTAGTCAAATTCATAGAGAGAGAAAGTAGAGTGGTGGTTGCCAGGGGCTGGAGGTAGAGGGAAATGAGGACTTATTGTTTAATGAGTTTAGAGTTTTTATTTTACAAGATGAAAAGAATTTTGGAGATGGATGCTCTTGATGGTTGCACAACAATATTAATGTACGTAATAAAACTAACACTGAATTGAACACTTAAAAATGGTTAAGGTGGTAAATTTTATGTTATGTGCATTTTACCATAATTTAAAAGATGGGGGCAACTGATGGAGTGTCCATTTTCCCAATACCCTCATTTATACTTCATCTTATCACTCTGTTTAATTTTGTCAGCTTGAGTGGACTTTTTCTTCTATACTCCTTTAAGGGCAGATATATACCTATGCTATTGAAAATACTTAATGTTATTTTAGTGGGAATTCTGGTTCAAGGGATCACTCAATTAACTCCCAGGACATGTACGGATATACCAAGGACTTCCAGTTACTATTTACTCCAGTTACCACTTAAAATTTCTGAGTGCCTTTGCACACAGCAGGCCTGAAAGCCTCTGACTTGCATGGCTGTAAGTTGTAGTCTCTTCTTATTTGTTTTTGCTTGTTTGTTTGTTTTTAATCTCCAATGATTGTTGGACACTGACTAGTCAACAGATACTGAATTTAGTCAGGGGGAACGAAGGGCTAACACAGATGGTCTACAGGTATATCAAAAGATTAAAGAACTGGAATCAAGACATTTTAAGTCCTAATTAAAATAATTTATATTTTCTGATCAACATTGAATGTCAATTAGTTGCTTGTTTTCTCCCCAAACCTCTTGTGTTCTCTTCTGTTTCACAATCAAGAAACTAAGACTCAGAATTCTTTGGTGAATATTACCAACAGATCAACTTACTCTCACTTAGAATCCTGTTGTTTATGGCCATATCTTAATTAATTACAAGCAGAAAATCTCCATCTTATGCATCTTTAAACTCTTCTCAGCACTGGACATAGTGCCTAGCACATACTCAGTTTTCAATAAATATTGGCTATAGGAACAAATGTCCTAGTAGGACACGTGCTATGTCCTGGTTATCTTTCTGATTTGGTTTAAGACTTTTTAGGTATAAATTATCTAATTTTCTAAAATCTACTTGGCAAGGCTAAGGATTTTCTAGGCCATCTACTTATATCTCTTTCCCACTGTTGAAAGAAAAACTTTAGACAAATTAGATTTAACAGAGTTTGGCTGAGCAAACAACAATTCACCAGCTGGGCAGCCCCTAGAACTAGAATAGATTCAGAGGGACTCTAGGGCTGCCACATGGTTGGATAACATTTATGGACAGAAAATGGAAGTGAAGTACAGAAACAGCTGGATTGGTTACAGCTGAGTGTTTGCCTTATTTGAACCTGGTTTGAACAGTTGGCTGCCTGTGGTTGGCTGAAGTTCAGCTGCTATGATTGGCTGAGACTCGGCTGCTTATCACAAGAGTAGGTTACAACCTGTTTACACGTCAAGTTGGATACAGTTTGTTATATACGGAGAAACCTTTGGGCTAAATTAAAATATGTTAGGAGGCCTTAGGCTGAACTTAATTTAACACCACCATGGACCAAAAAGATAAACTCTTGTAGCTCTTTTCCTTAGATAACCTTAGAGAGGCATCTGTGGTGCTTAAACTGCCATTTCTCATTTTCTCCAGTCCTGGCTAATTTTTATGCATTTTATTGTAGATTCAAATGTGAAAGAGAAAAATGCTGTTGTTTTCTTTTTTGAATCTACTGTTTATTTTGATTAGTTTCTGAAACACCTGGAAGACTAATGTGGACCACCCAGAGGAACAAGTTCTGAAACATACCAGCAGCTCACGATAGTGTAAGAACAATGGTGGACAGTATAGATCTGAATTATTTTTCCATCTCTACCTGTGATATTGAGCAGGTCACTTAACCTCCATGTATCTGTCTTTACTATGGGTATTATGAAGCTCAAAGAAATAGTATATTTTTAAAGCTTTGTACTTTGAAAAATATAAAATATAATGCAAGTATAAAGCATTGTTACCAAAAAAACTTCCATAAAAGTTAGTCTTACAAATTAAACAAAATCTTATGGGTCCTTGTGACCACACACATTGCCATCTGCAAAAGAAAGGGGAAATTCTTTGTTTTGTTTTATTTTGTTGCTGCATTCTTTGACAAAAGAGAAAACTTGTCCAGCTGCTAGAGCCATAATAGAAGCAACAATGGTAGCAATAGCCTCTATTTGGCAATCAACTATTCATATCTATAAAATATCTCATACCTATAGTGACAAGTAGTTAAATTCTCACATTAAAAATCTATGTGCTTGATTCTCCCCTACTTAACTTCAGATTGTGTGCTAAGCATATGGGACAGCAGATCTGAGTATTTAAATAAAAAATTAGGTAAAGCAGAACTTTTAGAACAAAATCCCTCTACTCCCGTAATAATTAAGGCCACATACTTATTATAATCTTCCATGAATTCTCCCTAAAGAAGTAATTTTGTGAAATAGTGCTGGATGGTACATTTTCTCATGCTTAGTCTTTCTGAGAAATATCTGAAATAATAGATTTATTAGGCTGACCTCTTTGGATTGCAAATAATATAAACCCAACTCAAACTAGCTTAAACAAAAAAAGGGAATTTAATGACTCAATTATGAAGTTCAGGACTTATGTTGGCACTGGCTTATTCCTGTGATATAATACTTTCACATAATTAATTTCAAGCTACCAGTGTGATATCACTTGGAGTTGGGAAGAGAGGTATACAATTGGCTTTTGAAAACCAGTGCAAACCAACTCTAGCACACTCCTACCTATATGCCAGGCATGGTGCTGTGTGCCAAAGCTATAGAGTTGAGTAAAACATGGTCTCTCTCCTGACATAGGGAATGAGAAGGAAAGAAAGAGGCTTTGTAACATTTATTAATGACATTTATTAAGATGCCAGGCACTCAATTCCATTCTCTATTTGTTATAAGAGCTTAGATTCTGAATCCAGCCTGCCTGGGCTTAAACGCCACTTCTACAATTTAATAACTGTTTGATCTTTAGCAAGTTACTTAACCTTTCTGGGTCAGTTCCCTAATCTAGAGAAAGGGGATAGTAGTAGCATCTACCTCATAGAGTTTGTTTGGGGAATGAAATGAATCAATACATGAAAAGCACTTAGAATAATTTGTCATTCATTGTGAGTTCAAATCAAAGGCTTGCTGTCGATGTTTTTTATTTATATAAATTCATGGGGTACAAGTGCAGTTTTGTTACATGCATAGATGGTATAATGGTCAAGTCAGGGCTTTTAGGATATTCATCACCTAAATAATGTACATTTTACCCATTAAGTAATTTCTCACCATCCAACCCCCTCCTGCCCCCTCGTCCTCTGAGACTCTGTTATGTATCATTCCACTCTCTACATCCATGTGTTCACATTTTTTTTGGCACCAAATTAATAGTGAGAACATGTGATATTTGTCTCTCTGTGTCTGGCTTGTTTCAACTTAAGATGAAGACCTTGGGTTCCATCCATGTTGCTGCAAAAGACATGATTTCATTTTTTTTATGGCTGAATAGCATGCAGTTGTGTATATATACCACATATTCTTTATCTAGTCAACCATTGATGGGCACTTAGTTTGATTCCATATCTTTGCTATTGTGAATAGTGCTGCAATAAATATACAAGTGCAGGTATCTTTTTGGTATGTTGATATCTTTTTCTTTGGGTAGATAACAAGTAATGGGATTGCTTGATCAAATGGTAGTTCTATTTTTAGTTCTTTAAAAAATTTCCATACTATTTTCCATAGAGGTTGTACTAATTTATAATACATTCCCACCAACAGTGTATAAGCATTCCCTTCTCTCCACATCTTCGCCAACAGTGGTTATTTTTTATCTTTTTATTAATAGCCATTCTGGTTGAGGTAAGATGGTACCTTATTGTGGTTTTAATTTGCATTTTTCTGATGATTAGTGATGTTGTTCATTCTTTTTATATACCTGTTGTCCATTTGCACATTTTCTTTTGAAAAATGTCTATTCGAATCCTTTGCTTACTTTTTAATGGGATTATTTGGGATTTTTTTTGTTGAGTTGTTTGAGTTCCTTGTAGATTCTGGATATTAGTTGCCTGTCAGATGAATAGTTTGCAACTATTATACTTTCTCCCATTCTGCAGGTTGTCTCTTCACTCAGTTGATTATGTATGTACTTATTTATTTTTGCTGTGCAGAAGCTTTGTAGTTTAATTATGTCCCATTGTCTATTTTTGTTTTTGTTGCCTGTGCTTTTTGAAGTCTTAGTCATAAATTATTTGCCTAGACCAATGTCCAGAAAAGTTTTCCCTAGGTTTTTTCCTAGTATTTTTATAGTTTTGGGTCTTATGTCTAAGTCTTTAATCCATCTTGATGTAATTTTTGCATGTGATGAGAGATAATGGCCAGTTGCATTCTGCATATGGCAATTGAATCTTCAGAGCACCATGTATTGAAAAAGTTGTCCTTTTCCATATGTATGTTCCTGTTGGCTTTGTCAAAGATAACTTGGTTATAAAAACATGGCTTTATTTCTGGGTTCTCTATTCTGTACCATTGATTTCTATGTCTACTTTTATACCAGCACCATGCCATTTTGGTTGCTATATCCCTGTAATATAATTTGAAATCAGGTAATGTGATGCCCACAGTTTTATTCTTTTTGCATCAGATTGCTTTGGCTACTCCCATCTCTTTTGGGTTCCATATGAATTGTAGAATTGCTTTTACTAATTCTGTGAAAAATGACATTGGCATCTTGATAGGAATTTAATCGAATCTGTAGATTTCTTTGGGAACTATGTTCATTTTAATGACATTAATTCTTCAAATCTACAAGCATGGAATACTTTTCTATTTATGTTACCTACAATTTTTTTCATCAGTGTTTTGTAGTTTTCCTTGTAGAGGTCTTTCACAAACTTGGTTAAATATATTCCTAGGTATGTTGTTTATTTGTAGCTATTGTGGATAATATTGCCTTCTTGAATTTGTTTTTAGGTAGATCGTTACCAGTTTATAGAAACGTGGCTGATTTGTGTATGTTGACTATGTAACCTGCAACTTTACTAAATTCATTTATCAAATCTGAGAGTTTTCTGGTGGAGTCTTTAGGCTTTTCTAGATATAAAATCATATCATCAGGAAACAGGTATAATTTGATTTCTTCTTTTCCAGTTTGCATGTCTTTTATTTCTTTCTTTTACCTGGTTGGTCTGGCTAGTACTTACAGTACTATGTTGAATGGGAGTGGCAAAAGTGGGCATCTTTGTCTTTTTCCAGTTCTTAGAGGAAATGCTTTCAACTTTTCCCCATTCAGTGTGATGTGGGCTGTGGGTTTGTCATACATCGTCTTTATTATTTTGAGGTATGTTTCTTCTATGCCTAAACTGTTGAGGGATTTTATCATGAAGTGATGATGAATTTTATGAAATGATTTTTCTGTATTTATTGAGATGATCATATAGTTTTTTAAAAATTCTGTTTATGTGATGTGTCACATTTATTGATTTGCATATGTTAAATCATCCTTGTGTCCTTGGTATAAAACCCACTTGATCATGGTATTATCCTTTTGATGTGTGTTGAATTAAGTTTGCTTGTATTTTCTTGAGTATTTTTTTTTGTCTGTGTTCAGCAGGGATATTGGTCTGTGGTTTTCTTTTTTTGTTGTTGTTATGACCTTGTCTGGTTTTGGTATCATGGTGATCCTGGCCTTATAGAAAGAGTTAGTGAGATTTTCCTCATCTCACTTCTTGGAACAATTTCAGGAGGATTTGTATGAGTTCTTTGAATGTTTGATAGAATTTGGCTGTGAATCCATCTGATCCTATGCTTTTCGTTGGAGATTTTTAAATTTCTGATTCAATCTATCTACTTGTAATTGGTCTGTTTCAGCTTTCTGTTTCTTCTAGATTTAGTCTTAGGAGGTTGTTTATTTCCAGGAATTTATCCATTTCCTCTAGGTTTTCTACTTGTGGGGCATATAGTTGTTCATTATAATCTCTCATGATTTTGTATTTCTGTGGTAACAGTTATAATGTTTCCTTTTTTATTTCTGATTTTGTGTATTTGGGTCTTCTGTCTTCTATTGTTGGTTAGTCCAGCTAGTGGTTTGTCAATGTCTTTCTTTTTTTTTGTTGCATTGGTTTTTTGGTTTCTATTTCATTTAGTTCTGCTTTGATAGTTATGATTTCTTTTCTTCTGCTAATTTTGGGTTTGGTTTATTCTTGCTTTTCTAGTTCCTAGAGGTGCATGATTAGTTTCTTAATTTGTAGTCTTTCTACTTTCTTGATGTGGACATTTAATTCTATAAAAATCCCTCTTAGCACTTTTTCTGTATCCCATAGGTTTGGGTATGTTGTATTTCCATTTTCATTTGTTTAAATACATTTTAAAATTTCTGTTTTAATTTGTTTATTGATTCAATGATCATCCAGGAGCATGTTGTTTAAGTTCCATGTATTTGTACAGTTTCTGAAGTTCCTTTTGGTATTGATTTCTAGTTTTATTCCACTGTGGTCTGAGAAGATACTTGATATGATTTCAATTTTTAAAGAATTTGTTAAGATTTGTTTTGTGGCCTAAAATGTGGTCTGTCTTGCAGAATTTTCCATGTGCTAATAAGAAGAATGTGTATTCTTCAATTTTTAGGTAGAATGTTTGTAAATGTGTTAGGTGATTTGGTTTAAAGTCCAATTTAAGTCCAGTGTTTCTTTGTTGATTTTCTGTCTAGATAATCTGTCTAATGCTGTCAGTGGGTTATTGAAGTCCCCCACTATTATTGTATTTCTGTCTATCTCTTTAGGTCTATTGATATTTGTTTTACGAATCTGGGTGCTCCAATGTTGGGTACATATATATTTAGAATTGTAATATCCTCTTGCTGAATTGATCCCTTTATCATTATATGATGACCTTTTTCTTTTGTTACTATTTTTGACTTAAAGTCTGATTTATCTGTTATAAGTATAGCTACTCCTGTTCACTTTTGGTGTCCATTTATGTGGAATATTTTGTTGTACCCCTTTACTTTCAGTCTATGTGTCTTTGTAAGTAAAGTGAGTTTCTGTTAAACAGCATATAGTTGGATCATATTTTTTAAATCTATTCAGCCAATCTATATCTTTTAGGTGGAGAATTTAATCCATTCATGTTCAAGGTTAATATTGAATATGAGGTTTTGTTCCTGTCACATTAATTGTTTTCTAGTTGTTTAAAATATTCTTTGTTTTTTTTTTTTTTTTTTTTTTTTTGGTCTGTCTTTGTTGTTTGGTTGAATTCTGTAGTGGTGCTATTTGATTCCTTTCTCTTCCTCATTTGTGTGATTGCTTTACCAGTGAGTTTTATATTTTCCTGTGTTTTCATGATAGTGAATATCATCCTTTCACTTCCAAATTTAGGACTCCTTTAAGCATTTTTTGTAGGACCACTCTAGTGATGACAAATTCCCTCAGCATTTGCTTGCCTGGGAAAGACTATTTCACCTTCGTTTATGAAGCTTAATTGTACTGGATATAGAATTCTTGACTAACAGTTCTTTTTTTTTTTTTTTCTTTCAGGACTTTGAATATGTCATCCCATTCTCTTCTGGCCTATAAGGTTTCTTCTGAGGAGTCCACTGTTAGTTTGATGGGTTTTTTTATAGGTGATTAGACATTTTTTCTCTTGCTGATTTTAGAATTCATTCTTTCACTTTGACTTTAGATAGTCTGATAATAATTTTCTATGGCAAAGTCCTTTTTGCATTATATTTACATGGGGATTGCTGAGCTTTCTGTATCTGGATGTCTGAATCTCTTGCTAGACTCTGGACGTTTTCATCTTTTATTTTGTTAAATAGGTTGTCTAAGCCTTTTAACCTTTTTTCACTCTAGGGAATACCAATAATTTGTAACTTTGGTCACTTTATGTAGTCCCAAACATCTTGAAGGAATTCTTCATTCTCTTTTATTCTTTTTTGTTTATTTTTGTCTGATTGGATTATTTCAAAGACCTGTCCTCAATTTTTGAAATTCTTTTATTTGTTTTGTCTAGTCTATTGATGAAACTTTCAAATGTATTTTGTGCTTTCTTCAATTAATTTTTTAGTTCAGAATTTATGCTTGTTTAGGTTTTTTTTAAGTTATCTATCTCCTGGAAAATTTCTCCTTCATAGCCTGAATTTATTTTTTGAGTTCTTTGTATTGGTGTTCAGATTTTTCTTGCATCTCATTGAGCTTCTTTAAAACAAAGTTTTTAATTCTTTATCTGGGATTTTGAGGATTTTATTTTTGGTTTGATCTATTGCTGGGGAATTATTATGTTCCTTTGAGAGTCTCATATTACCTTGCTTTTTCATGTTTCCTGTGTCTTTATATTGATTTCTGCACATCTGGTATAACAGTTACTTCTTCTCATTTTTGAAGTGGGGGTTTTCTTGAACATTTTACTGTGATGTTGGTTGGGTAGGGCCTTTTGATATTGCTTTTGGGAATGTGCAGTAGTGAAGACTCTATATGATTTCTTTAGCTATAAGTAGCATTTGTGGTATCTTTGGTCCCCTCAGTGTGTTAGGGTCCAGTTATTTGAGGGAGCTGTGGCGAAATTGTGCTGGGGATTGGAATGCTTGTTGGACCCTATTTAGGTTTCAGTCATGAAACTTTAAGGTAGGGTGTTTATGTCCAACCTCTGTGTCCTGGGAAAAGTGCTTGAGTGTCCCAAGTGGTGGATTGGGTTGTGGAGCACCTAGGAGCCTGGATATTGACACTCTGTCTTGGGGGTGGGGAGGGGAAAACCAGGCAGAGCCAGATCAGGTAAGCTTGCATTCAGCCTCCCCCATGGCAAGTGCATACACCAGCCATGACGGGGAGAGAGGCAGTCTTCAGGCCCTTGGCATAACACTTGGGTGAGAGGTGACCACTGCTGCCCTGAGGTCTTGCCACAGCAGTGGTGAGTCAGTCTCAGTGGCCACAGCTTTGGCCAGAGGGTGAGGGGCACTTTTGGCCCTCTCATGCTCCAGTCTTGGTGGGACTCTCTCCCCCATCCTGGCTGTTGCAGCCAACCAGGGTGTTCAGTCAGTCCTGAAAGTTTGCACGTAGCTTGTAACTCAGCCCTGAGCCATAGGAACCACTCTTGATTTAAGAACAAGCCTCTACAGCAATCTTGTCCTGCTTAGGTCCTGCTTGGGGGTGCCCAGTTCCACTGCCAGCAGCTGGAGCCCACACCATGCTTGCTTCTCAGTCCTGGTTGCTGAGCCCAAGCTGCAAGCCACAGCTTGAGCTTCCCTAATGCCTAGGACTGGCGCTACTGGTTCCTAGGACTGTATGCAGTATGCTAAGAGCTAGGATGAAAAAAGGCATCTTACTATAGCTTCTTAGGTGTCAGGAAGGGTGTGAACAGTTTCTTCTCACAGTCTCCAGGGTAACATAGGAATATGTTAGATTCAGGTGTTGGGAGAGTCAAGGTGCTCTCCTGTGGCCTGGATTGTACAATTCCCCTATGGGAAAGTGGATTGCAGAAAGACATTAACTCACCCTCTCCAATATTGGGGACAGAGTGCAGGATTCAGGGTCCTAGGGGTTTTATAACCCAATCCACCACCTGGGACAACTGAGTACTCCCCCCAGGGGACTTGGGTTGGGCATAAGTACTCTACTGCTACCACCTCAGCTGGCAGTTACCTGCAAGTGCCACTTACTGGACTGGAGGCCAGTGCTGGTCATGCAGGCTGCCTGTTTTCCTTTTCATTTTCCTTATTAGATTTTAAAGTTTCCTTTTCCTTTCCTGTTGAACTCTTATGTTCCCTCTTAGATAATGTATTGAAAGTGTGATTGTCTACACACTATTTTGGTTCTTCTATGAGGATGATGTGTGCTAGAAATACTTTTATATGCCATCTTGGAAAAAAAACTGCTGTTGATACATTAATCTTGCCATTTTCTAATCCTATGAACTTCTTTTGATTGATGAGTATCAGTGTCTCCAGTGCAAGAACTGAGAGTTTAAGTGGCTTGCCCAAAGACCTATATATTATATAGTATAGTTAAGCAGGTATTTGATCCTAGGTTTATATAATTACAAGTCTCACACCATACCAATAACAACAGTACTGTTATCATACCCCCATTCTGAACAACCTACCATAATAGCAGCTTTAAATAGATTTTCTAATGTATTCTCTACAACACTACAACGGATAAGGGTTTTCTATTTTTATTTTATGGGTAAGAGAACTGGGAGTCAGCAAGGTTAAGTAATTTCTATGGCCATAAATTGAGCTGGGATTTGAAGCAAGTCTGTCAGAGTCATAGAATGGTGTTTTTAATTACTCTGCTAAATGACTTACAACTATTTTAACCATTATTTTGAACTATGTTTCTTAATTTTAAACTGAAACAGGATGTTGAAAATGGGTAACATGGAAGGTGCTCAACAAAAGATAGGAATGTACATATCAGTAATTCAACAATGGGAGAGAGGTTTGGTCTTTGATTTTTTTAAAAATATATTTCAGAATATTATGGGGGTATAAACGATTTGGATACATAAATTTCTTCTGTACCATGCCCATTCCCCAGATAGTGTTCATTGTACCCATTAAATGTGATTTTACTCATCCCCTCCTCCCTGCCACCTGCTTAATTTCCAATGAATGTTATTTCTATATGTGCACATAGGTGTTAATCAATTAGGTCCAATTTAATGGTGAGTACATGTGGTGTTTGTTTTTCCATTCTTGTGATATTTAGAATAATGGGCTCTAGCACCAACCAGGATGTGTTAATTCACCATTGTTTTTATTGCTGAGTAATACTCCATGGTATACATATACCACATTTTATTAATCCACTCGTGTATTGATGGGCACCTGCGTTGTTTCCACATCTTTGCAATTCTGAATTGTGGCCCTATAAACATTTGAGTACAGATGTCTTTTTTTTAGAATGTCTTTTTTTCCTCTGGGCAAGTACCCAATAGTGGGATTGCTGGATCAAATGGTAGTTCTACTTTTAGTTCTTCGAGGTATCTCCATATTACTTTCCATAGAGGTTGTACTAACATGCAGTCCCACCAGCAGTGTATGAGTGTTCCTATCTGTCTGCATCCCTGCCAACATTTGTTGCTTTGGGACTTTTTGATATAAGCCAATCTCACTGGAGTTAAGTGATATCTCATTGTGGTTTTGATTTGCATTTCCCTGATGATTAGAGAAGTTGAGCAATTTTTTATGTTTGCTGGCCATTATTCTGTCTTCTTTTGAAAAGCTTCTGTTCATGTCCTTTGCCCACTTTTTAATGGGGTTGTTTTATTTTTTCTTGTTGATTTTCCTAAGTTCTGTATAGATTCTGGTTATCAGCCCTTTATCAGATGTGTAGCATGCAAATATTTTCTCCCATTCTGTAGGATGTCTGTTCGCCCTATTGACAGTTTCCTTGACTGTGCAGAAGCTTTTTAACTTGATCAGGTCCCACTAATTTATTTTTGTTGCTGCTGTGATTGCTTTGGGGGTCTTCTTCATAAATTCTTTGACTAGGCCGATGTCCATAAGAGTTTTTCCAACTTTTTCTTCTAGAATTCTTATGGTTTCATGTCTTAGGTTTAAGTCTGTTATCCATCATGGGTTGATTTTTGTGAGAGGTGAGAGGTGAGAGGTGGGGATCTAGTTTCAGTCTTCTACATGTGGCTATCCAATTTTCCCAGCACCATTTATTGAATAGGGATTCTTTTCCCCAGTGTATGTTTTTGTGTGCTTTGTCAAAGATCAGATGACAGTATGAGGATGGTTTTATAACTGGGTTGTCAGTCCTGTTCCACTGGTCTATGTCTCTGTTCTTGTGCCAGTACCATGCTGTTTTGGGTACTATAGCCTTGTAGTATAGTTTGAAATCTGGTAGATTGATGCCTCCCAATTTGTTCTTTTTGCTTAAGATTGCTTTGGTGAGATGGGGTCTTCTCTGGTTCCACATGAAGCTTAGAATTACTTTTTCTAGATCGGCAAAAAATGATGTTGGTATTTTGATAGGGACTGCATTGATTCTGTAAATCACTTTAGGTAGTATAGACATTTTAACAATGTTGATTCTACCAATCCAAGGGCATGGTAGGGTTTTCCATCTGTTTACATCCTCTGCAATTTCTTGTCTCAGTGTTTTGTAGTTCTCGCTATATAGATCTCTCACCTCCTTAGTTATATATGTTCCTAAATATTTAATTTTCTTTGGTGCTGTTGTGAAAGGTATTGGGTCTTTGATTTGTTTCTCAGCTTGACTGTTATTGGTGTATATGAAGGCTACTGATTTGCGTGCATTGATTTTGTATCCTGAGACTTTGCTGAATTCATTTATCAATTCCAGTAATCTCTTGGTTGAATCTTTGGGTTTTTCTAGATATAATATCATATCATCCATGAAGAGTGAAAGTTTGATCTCTTCTGTCCCCATTTGTGCACTCCTGATTCTTCTCTCTTGTCTGATTGCTGTGGCAAGGAATTCCAGCACTATGTTGAATAGAAGTGGTGATAGTGGGCAACCTTGTCTGGTTCCAGTTTTAAGGAGGAATGCTTTCAATTTTTCCCCATTCAGTATGATATTGGCTGTGGATTTATCATATATGGCTTTAATAATTTTGAGATATGAGCAATCTATGCCTGTATTGTTAAGAGTTCTTATCATAAAAAGGTGCTGAATTTTGTCAAAAGCCTTTTCTGCATCCATTGAGAGGCTCACATAGTCTTTGTTCTTGCTGAATTGCATTCATAGATTTTCATGTGTTGAACCATCCCTGCATCTTGGGGATGAAGCCCACCTGATTGTGATGAATTATTTTTTTGATGTACTTTTGAATTTGGTTTGCTAGGATTTTATTGAGAATTTTTGCATCTATATTCATAAAGGATATTGGTCTGTAGTTTTCTTTTCTTGTTGTGTCCTTTCCTGGCTTTGGTATCAAGGTGATATTGGCTTCATAGTAGGAGTTTGGGAGGGTTCCATCCTTCTCAATGTTATGGAATAATTTCTGCAGTATAGGCACCAGTTCTTTGTAGGTTTGGTAGAATTCAGGCATGAACCCATCTGGTCCCAGGCTTTTTTTTGTTGGAAGATTTTTAATTACTGCTTCAATTTTGGTGCTTGATATTGGTCTGTTTAGGAATTCTGTTTCTTCCTGATTGACCCTAGGGAGGTAGTGTGTTTCTAAGAATTTGTCCATTTCCTCCACATTTTCATGTTTTTGGGCATAGAGATTTTTGTAGTATTCGAAGATGATGTTTTTTATTTCTGTGATATCAGTGTGACCTCTCCTTTTTCTTTTCTAATTGAGCTTATTAGCGTCCTTTCCTTTCTGCTTCTGGTCAACCTGGCAAGTGGCCTGTCTATTTTGTTTATCTTTTAAAAGAACCAACTTTTCATTTTATTAATCTTCTGTTTTGTTCTTTTGTTCTTAATTTCATTTAATTTTGCTCTGATCTTGGTTATTGCTTTTCTTCTGCTGGGTTTGGGATTGGTTTGCTCTTCGTTTTCCATTTCCTTGAGATGATTCATTAGTTTACTGATTTATGAACTTTCTGTCTTTTGGATGTGGGCATTTAAAGCCATAAGTTTTCCTCTCATGACTGCTTTTGCTGTATCTGACAGATTTTGGTAACTTGTGTCCCCATTATCATTTAGTTTGAAGACTCTTTTGATTTCCGTCTGTATCTCCTCCTTGACCCAATAGTCATTCAGCAATAGACTGTTTAATATCTGTGTTTTCTGTGGATATAGATATGTGTTTCTGTTGGAGTTGATTTCTAATTTTATTCCACTGTGGTCTGAAAAGATACATGGTATGATTTCTGTTTTTTTAAATTTGTTGAGATCTCTTTGGTGGCCTAGGATGTGATCAATTTTAGAGAAAGTTCCATGAGCTGATGAGAAGAACATATATTCAGTGTTATTTGGGTGGAATGTTCTGTAGATGTCTGTTAGGCCCATATATTCTAGAGTCCTGTTTAGGTCCATTTTTTCTTTGCTTATTTTCTGTTTGGAGGATCTGTCCAGTTGTCTTAGAGGGGTGTTGAAGTCCCCGGCTATTATGGCATTGCTATTTATTACGTTGTCTAGATCTAGCAGTATTTGCTTTATGTATCTGGGTGCTCCTGTGTTGGGTACATAAATATTTAGGATTGTCAAGTCTTCTTGTAAGATTTTTCCCTTCACCACTATATAGTGACCATCTTTGTCTTTCTTTACTTTTGTTGCTTTAAAGTTTATAACATCTGATAGAAGAATGGCTACCCCAGCTTTCTTTAGGTTTCCATTTGTCTGGAAAATTGTATGCCATCCTTTCACCTTGAGTCTGAATGAGTCCTGGTGTATAAGATGCATTTCCTAGAGACAGCAGATACTTGCCTTGTATTTTTTTTAATCCATTCAGCCAGCCTATGTCTCTTCAATGGGCAATTCAAGCCATTCACATTTATTGAGAGAATTGATATTTGGCGTGGATTTCTGTTTATCCTGTTGGGTAGACTCTTGTTTTGTTTTACCTCTTGAGCCATTGTGAAATCTGGGATCTAGAGTTTTAGCTTTTGCATAATTTTACACTGGTGGGTGTCTGTTGCACTAGTTCATGTACAATGCAGGTCTAAGTACTTCTTTCAGGGCAGGTCTGCTCTTCGCAAATTCTATCAGTGATTGCTTGTCTGGAAACGTCTTTATTTCTCCCTCATATAGAAGCTTAGTTTTGCAGGATAAAGAATTTGTGGTTGGCCACTATTTTGTTGTAGAAGACTGAGGATGGGTCCCCAGTCCCTTCTGTCTTGTAAGGTTTCAGTTGAGAAATCTGTAGATTAATCTGATACGTTTCCCTTTGTAGGTTACCTGCTGTTTTTGTCTTACTGCTTGAAGGAATGCATCTTTCGTGTTTACTTTGGCCAGCCCAATAATTATGTGGTGTGGTGAATGCCTTTTCATGTTGAGTCTTCCAGGATTCCTGTGTGCTTCTTGTAGTTGGATTTCGAGATTTCTGGCTAGGCCATGGAAATTTTCCTCTATTATTCCTTCAAATAGATTTTCTAGCTCATGCGAATTTTCTTCCTCACCCTCAGGGATACCTATGATTCTTATGTTTGGCCTCTTTACATAATCCCACATTTCTTGTATGCTTTGTTCATGCCTTTTATTTTGTTCTTTCTCTTCAACTAATTTATATAGCACGTTGAAGTTATCTTCCCGCTCTGAGATTCTTTCTTCTGAATGATCCAGCCTATTCTTAAGGCTTTCCACTATGTTTTGTAGATCCTTGAATGCCTATTTCATTTTTAGAATTTCTGATTTTTCCCTAATACTTCAATTTCTTCAGAAAATTTTTCATTCAATTTTTGCATTTTTCTTGTGGTTTCTTTGTGCTGGGAGTCAGTTTTCTCTTGAATTTGATTGTGTTTTCTTATAATCCATTATTGAAAATCCTCTTCTGTTATTCTACCCATTTCATTTGAGTTGGTATCTGTGGCTGAGGAACTAATGATTTCTTTTGGGGGTGACTTTTCACTCTGATTTTTCATGGTTCCTGAGGTCTTTTGCTGATTCTTTCTCATCTGGCCTCTTGATCGAGAGCTGGGGGGTGTTAGGGCTAGTTTATGGCCCTGTCTCCAAGCCCCTGAGGTTCGTTCCTTGGCAGAGCCAGGGAGAGGAGTACTGGTCTGTATTGCCTTAGGTGTATTTTAGCAAGTTTGGTGGACCTCTTGAGTGACCTCTGATCTGTTGTCTTCACCTCTTCCTGGTGGAGTATAGTGAGTTTGTTCTCCCAGCTTGAGCTCCAAGGTGGTGCATTGTACTTCATGGTACGAATCCACTGCTCCCTAATAGCTTGAAAGGAAGGCAATATTTTTAGCTGTTGTGTTGTTCCTGCTGTCATTGATTGTGGTTTGTGTGGTACCTAGGTATTCTGTTGTGCCCATGGCAGTCTCTGGTCCCCCAGGTGTGGCATATGAAAGCCCCAAGCTTTGGGAGGGGCCCTGTAGCTCCCAGGGGTTACTTTGACCCTGCTCCTCCTCAGGTGGTGAGAGAAGCAAAATTGCTTGCAGCTGCTGTGCAAGACCCGGACTGGGAAAATTCTACACAGCTCAGAGGTTGCTTGTCCAACCGCTAGGGGGGCCACTGCTGTGGAGTTCAGAGCTCTCTCTCTCCAGGCTTGGAGGGCTGCTTCTGATGGGAGGGGCTAGCTGGTGGGATCGCTGAGGTCTCTAGCCAGGTTTTTTCTTCCCTTATCACAAGGTGAGGCACTTTCCCCTCTGGATCACTTGTGGGCTCTCGAGTTTTCCCACAGTTTGTGTGTCTGTCCCTCTGACATGCATCTCCATGTGTCACTGGCTGATAGGGGGATCTCCAGTTGTGCACCTCTTTTCCACCACTAGACCCCAAGGCAAGGCGGGTGGGCATCTCTATCCCCAGAAGCCTCCCCTAGGGGGATGTTCCCACCGGGAGGAATACTGGCAGCTGGAGGCACTCTTGGATCAAGTGAAATTCCCTAATAAAGTGGGCAGGGCTAGGGGGAGCTGCTCTGGTTCAGCCTGTGGCACTTGAGGCATTTGGTTGCCATGAGAACCAGTACTTATACAAAATGGGCCACTATGGCGAGCAACCTTCAAAATGACTAATCTCTTGGGTACAGAGGGCTGGGACCTGAAGAGCGGGCACTAGGACCAGCACGTAGCAGACTCGTAGGAGGCCAGAGCCGGGGAAGCAGGACCAGATGGACAGGCTACAAACTGTTTCCAATACACAAAGGTCCCACCAATAGAGATCAGAGACTTTGTCCCACCTGGAACCCATGGAGGAAGTTGTCCGTGGCCACCAAGGGTATAGCCTCTCATGCCCAGGCTGAAGAGCCCCTGGGCCAGGGGTGGGGTGAAGCCAGAGACCTAGCTAACAGTCAGCTACAGGTGGGAGATGTTAAAGATGGCTGCTGACTGCCAGTCTGTGTACAGCAGGGTTCAGATCGCACCATGAACGCAGCTCTTCTCAACCGGCCTGGGTCCCATGGAGGCAATTGCTGGCAGCCCCTAAGGGTGTGTCCCATTGCTCTCCATTCAACTCCCATGCCCTGGTCCTGCTGACTTCTGGTGGCAAGTTGCCCATCCCCAGATTCCTGGGTAGTGTCCCAGGAAACTGTATCTCAGCCCAGTCCCTACCCTGCCCTGAGCAGTCCCTGTACAGTGCACCCAAGAGTTCTGTATGGCTCTCACAATTGCTTCCTTTCCACAAAGCCTGCTGTCTCAAGCAACAGCTTTGCACCAACTCTGGGCTTGTCCCTGACTGAGTGGATGGGAAGTCTGTAGGGATGGTGTGTGACCACCTGTAGGTCAGGTCGCACTGTGCTTACCTGGCGAGCGTGTCCTTCCTGCCCTGTGGTCTCTATTGTATTCCCTGCGCTGTCTGATATTTGTGAATATATCTCCCAGTCACCTGTTTTCTCAGGCTGAGTGTCCCACTATGTTTCTCTGTAAATTCACAGTGCTGTTTTCGGAGTGAGCGATCCACAGTCAGGCAGTTTTTCACCTCATTCCCTGGGAGTGGTGAGGTGGGAGGTCTCTATCAGACTGCCAGTTTTTCCCACTCACTGATGAAATTTGTTGAATGATTGAATGAAATGTTAGGGATTTTGTCAGCAATGTTCAAATGTATCATCTTATTTAATCATCACAGTAACTCTGTGATTTGGGTATTCTCTCCTGTTTATAGGTGAAGAAAGTGATGCTTAAAAATATTAAGTAACTTGGCCAAGATAGGTACAGAGTTAATTAGTACATAGCAGAGGTAGAATTTGAATCCAAGCCTCTGACTTTAGATCCAGATCTTTCCCAGTTCACTAGCTCCTGTCTGAAGGTCCGTTCCAACAAAGGCTGAGTAGACATTTATCAGGGCTGTTGCGGAAAGAAGTTCTGGATTATATAAGAAACTGGACTAGTTGACTTAAAAAGTTCTCTTCAAATACTTAATATTCTTTAATTCTGTGATGACCACTTTATAAGAGAGCCCATGAGCTTTGGAGGTGAATACAACTTGGTAACCTCCATTTATTAATCTGAAATGTGGGAGTAATAGTATTCATCAACCTGACTTGTTCTGAGCATTATATAGAATGGTATGTATAAGTTGCCTAATACAGTGTTTGCCATATAGTAGGTATCCAATGTTAGTCATTAATTTTAATAATAATAACAAACAACTTAGGTGAGAGTGAGAACCCTGGAATTTGAAAGCAAAATAACTTATCCTTCCCTTTGTTTCCATGGAAAGTGTCATTTCTCCAGTGGAAGAGGAGAATTAGACTCGCTGTCTCACTTCTGTACTTGCCTTCCTGATGGGAGGTAGGTCACTTGTTTTCAAGTTGAGAATCTTAAGGCTCTGAGAGCAACTTCCAAGATCTCCTGGCTTTCACCTAACACTCCTGCCTCCTTACTTTTTTAAGTGGAACTAATTTCTAGTAGATTCCACCCAAACCTTTCCTGGTCCTTCTCTTATAGTCACCCAGATGGCCTGGCCCTTGAGACAGACAGGAGGGAGGAGTCATCTTACAGAGAATTTCTTTCTAGTAAAAGCAGCATTATCTATAAAAAACATGAGGGTGGGGGAGAAGAAGAGTGTTGTTTTATCTCTTGACAGTAAAGTTAGAATGATTGTTTCACAGGAGAGGATATGGTTTTAATCGGCTGAGGTTGCACATGGTAGCTTCCTGGCTCCTCTTCTTCACCTTTTCTTATGCCAGAATCTTACTCCAAAAGGATTGATCTAGGCCACTGATAGAATTATATCTAGTGCAATACTCACCCCTGGGGTCAACTTCTTAACCTCTAGCATGATGTGGGTCTCATAGCAGACACCCAATAAACATGTTGAGTGGCTGATAAAAAATGTCTATAATGGACAACTTTACACACATGCTCACAAGTTTACAGGCCTCTGGTTTGAGGCATATGTCTTTAGATACTTTGTCCTTTGGATTCTCTTTCATATCTTTTTCTTTCACTTTCTTTGTTCATTTTTTATGCCCCCCTTCCATCTTTACATACACTCTCACATGCACACACACTCTCTCTCTCTCTCTCACATATACACACACGCACACACGTACACACACACACACCTTGAGGTCAAAAGGATGTGAAGGGGTAATAGATTGATTTTACTTATATTAAAAGCAAAGTGCAAACTCACAATATAATGTATCTCAGCCAAATTTCCTATTCTGCTGCTACTTCAATTGCTTTGAAAATGCAAGCAAGGCTTGACTAAGTTTCTCCCATTATGTGGACAATTTAATATTCTGCATCATTTTTAGGATGAGTTGGTGAGGCATAGCTGGCTTTTCAAGCCTAAATGAAGCACACAGAGGAATACATTCTGAGGCGAGAAAGGAAACAGAAGGGAAAATGGGGTAAAAGCATACTGGTTGAGTATCCTTTATCTGAAATGCTAGGGACAAGAAGTGTTTTGGATTTCAGATTTTGGAATATTTTCATTATACTTACTGGTTGAGCATCCCAAATCTGAAAATCCTAAATCTGAAATGCTCCCATGAACATTTCCTTTGAGCATCATGTCAGTGTTCAAAAAATTTTAGATTTTGGAGCATTTTGAATTTTGGATTTTCAGATTTGGGATGCTCCATGTATGGAAAAGGGGTGACAAGATAGATGAAGGGCAGGATTGTGCAGAATCAGCATAGAGAAAGAATGGAAAGGGAGGGTATTCATTCACTCAGCTGTCATTGATAAAAGCAGTGTGATAAGATAAGCAAGGCAAAAAACCCACCATGTATTTTATATTACAGTGACTACAAGTATCCAGTAGACATGGAACGCAGGGGACAGTATTTAAGATGACATGAAAGGATATACTATCAGGTGGGCAGACACAGGAATGAAGAGTCCAGTATGTGTAACACCAGGGAGTCCAGACAGACAGCAACTTGGAGATCCATAGTGAATAAGTAACCACACCCCAAGTTGTGGGAATCAGGCACTTGAGATGGGCTGACTGGTAAAGTCAAGGCATGCCCCAATCTTAGTAGGAAGTGCACTGTAGTTGATTATAAAAAATGGCCACGAAAATGAACACAAATTCTGTCCATCGCATTCTTCATCCCTCTACCCACACCCTTTTGCAATGTACAGTTTGCAGCTCTTCCCATCAAGAGGCAGAATCTGTTCTCTGTCCATTTATTCTAGTTTTAGCAATTTGACTTGTTTTGTCTAATATATTGCAAGTAGATGCTTGAAAATGACTTGCCTATTGGTGCTCGTCTTCTCTCTTACTGTTCTCGGAACCCCTATCATCACCACCATTTGAAGATTCCCAGGCTAGCCTACTGAAAGATGAGAGATGTATGTTTCTGTCACCCTTATCACCCAAGCCAACAAACATCAGCCAACCATCAGTAACAGAATCATCTAGCTGACCAGCAATTGCCTGTGGCACATGAGTGAGCCTGACGAAGATCAGCAGAAAAACCACCTAGCCAAGCCAAGTCCAAATTGTCAATACACAGATTTATAAGCTAAATTAATGGTTATTGTTTTAATCCACTAAGTTTGGAAGTGGTTTGTTTTGTTATGCGTCAAAAAAATAACTGATTTACAAGGGTATCGGATCACTAGTCCAGTTCTTTGGGAACAAGAATTCAGTAAACAGAAAGTCTCAGTCTTGGGAACAAACCAGGAGGCCAGTGATAAGAACTTGAGTAAACAAAAGGACAGAGTCTCATAGATAAGGCGGAAGCAAATTTGTCAGATTTTGGGATTTCACATTAGGTACTAGGCAGCCTGAAAAGTGAACATGTTTAGCATCATAATACAGACTCAAATTTGGTAAGTGGGTTAGGTTAGAGTTGTTTCTGGGAACCTTGATTTGTGAATTTTTCCTACCCAATTTTTGTGCCTATTCTCCATTGAAGCTATTTCAGATCTTTTCCAAACTCCTCAGATCCCAGACCACACTTTGTTTTTCTTACTGTCTCACCTGATGGCATGTCACGGTAAAAATGGAAGCAACCACTTAAGAACTCAATCAACTTTCTACCACAGAAGGTATAGACTTAATCAACTATATCTAGATTGGCCTTTTTCTCTCCAAAATGATGTATCCTCCATGTATCTGAGCTTAATCCTTCCACCTGTGCTTTAGATCCACCTAAGGGACTTTTATCACCTATCTTCTCTTTCTTCTGTATCTTCAATGTCTTTTCTTTTCCTCAGTCCATTCAGAATGGAAATATTCCAGTAATTTCCATTTTAAAAAGTCACCACTTTGTTCTTTAGTGACCATCTTATTTCTATCTTCCCCTTCACTCTCAAACTTTGGGGTAAAATGGTACACACTTACTGCTCCAGTGTCTTTCCCTCATTTAACTTCCAATTTCGTTCAGTTTTGCTTCTGCCCTAAATACTTAATGAAATTGCTTTCACCCAAAGCTGGGGACCAGACTGAGGCTGACATATACAATAGCATCAAATTTGCACTTTCTAATTACGTGTAAAAGTTTATGAGAATCTGTCAGACATCCTGGTTTCCTTTAGGATATTGTCTGAGATGTGATCTACAACTTCTCCAAACTAAGGTAGCCTGCTCAGTCAATTATTTGTTGGGAATTGTCAGTCCCAGTTTAAGAATCAAAAGGAACAGGCTGCAAAGCTAGAGCTGGATTCTGGTTAATCATGAGGTATCTACAGGATATTGAGGTTCTTTATGTATGAGAAACATTGCCAGTGGATCACTTACTTAAAGGAAGGCCACACCAGTCTAAACAACTGTACACTAGATTCAAAGTACAGGAGATGGGTACAGATGGGAGGAGAAAGAAAAAGCCACAGTCTAAGTTTTGTGTCTGGGAGTTAGTCATGTTTAGAAAGGGCCATGCAATGGACTTTTCCTCTGGAACTTGGAGCCTAGCTATTGCAAACACTCATATGTCTCTAATTTTACTTGTTACTCTGCTTGGTGACACCCTGACCTGTTTGCTAAAGTTCTTGTTATTGGCCACTGGTTTGTTCCAGAGAAAAGTAATTTGTAATCAGAAACCTAGCAGCAAGAGTGATATGAAAGTGGAGGGTTTTTTTTTTTTTTTTTTAGCTTCTGCAATTGAGGAAAATACAAAGGTAGGGAATGGGAATGGCCACAGAGTACTAATAGACTATATCCAGAAACAAGACTTTCTAAATATTGAAAGAAACACTCACAAAAAAGCAAATAGGCAAGATCTTTAAAAGCTATCAAAATAGGAAGTTTCAGAAATTAAGAGGCAAAACTAAAATTAAACATATATGCTAAATGAGTAAATGTAATGCACTATTCTTACCTAATTAAAAAAAACTTTCCAATTGAATAACAAAGCATAACTCAACTTTATACTAAATGCAAGGTACACATCTAAAATAGAGTGCCTGAAAAAGTTGATAATCAAAGACTGTGCAAAGATATACTAGGTAAACACAAACAAACAGAAGATGAAGGTTTCATGTTAACACAAGATTAAATTGAAGTTAAAAAATCATTAGAAAACAAAGAGCACCTTATAATGTTAAAGTTTCTTTCAATAATAAATTAAAACAGTTATGAATATGGTTTTATCAAATAATTTAGCATCAGCATCATAAAGCAAAAACTATAGGAGATAAAAGGGAGAAATTGGTTAAAAAAAACTAGTAATAGGAGATTTTAAAAATTATTTTCTTTGGCCATGACAGATCAAGGTTCCATAAAACATTTCCCCAAATCAAGCAACCACTTAATGGCCACCAAAAAAGTTTAAAAATTCTCCAAGGTAGAAACTGTACAGATTATATTCTGTAAACACAATATAATAAAACTAGAAATTAACACCATTCCAGAAAACAAAAACCATCTTACCACCTAGAACTTAAAACACTTACTTGAAGAATTTTTAAATAAAGAGAAAACTCAAAGAGAAATTGCAGAGAATCTAAAAATAAAAGAAGTTCCTAAAATGCTACCTATCAGAACTCCAGCAGAGAAAACAAGGTTCATAAGAAAACTCATAATCTCAAATATTTACACTAACAAATAAAAAATAATAAAAATAAATTAAGTATTTAACTTAAGAATTTGGAGAAAGAAACTATTTAAACTGTGGGAAGCAGAAGTAAGAATTAAAAGGGAAAAAGCAAAAATTCAAGAGCTAGATAATAGATAGTTAGGAGAAATAATAGAAGAATACATTCAAAACTGATAGGTGGGAAAAAACACACTGGTTACTACTTGCTAACAAGATCAAGAAAAATACATAATCAGAGAAATCACAAAATAAGAAATTATCATAAGGAAGTAATCACAGATTTAGAAGAAAATAAAAGGTTAGGATACTCTGCTTAATGTTATGCATATAAATTTTAAAAAATTGATTGAAATGGACATTTTTCTAAGCAAATATAAACTGTAAGATCTAAATCCAAAAGAAATGCCAAATCTAAACAATGTTCATGGAAGAAATAGAAGCTGTCAATGAGCTATCCCTTCCAAAAATACTCTAGATCCAGAAGTTTATTAAAAAAAATTATGCCAAACATTTAAGGAATTCCTAACTGCTCCTGAACATAGCAAATGCATGCATTTTATGAAGTATAACATTGATATCAAAGCATGTAAGAGATTAACTAAGAAAAGGAAACTAGAGACTAAATTAATATATTCATACCAGTGTAAGGATCCTAAATGAAATATTAACAAATATAATCCAGCCACTAAAAGACTAATTGGTAGATGGGATTTATTCAAGAAATGCAAAATGGTCCTGTGGTACTAAATCTAATGATATAATTTATGGTATCAACAGATCCAATGAGAAAAATGATAATAATATATTAATAGTTAACACTTCTGTGGTGTTTACTATGTACGAGACATTGTTCTAAGCACTTTATATGTGTTAACTCTCTTAATTTTCATGACTTCCATATGAAATAAGAAACATTATTATCTCCAGTAAATAGATAAAGAAACTGCTAATGAGATGCATTTAAAATGTGTCCAGGATTACAAACCTAGAAAGTAACAAAGGTACTTTTTGGAACCCAGACAGTGTCTGACTTCATACTCTGTCTTGCAAACCATTATGGTGTCTTACTACTCTTTCATCATCTCCCTTGATGCTAAAAAACCACCTGACACAATTCAATATTCATTCCTGTTTTTTAAAATTTACTCATAAAATAGATAAAGATGACTTTTTCCTTAATATGATAAAATATATCTATCTCTGTTCAAAATCTAGGTTACACTTAATGGAGAAACCATTAGTAACATTCCAAGTGAAGTCAAGGACAGAGAGAGGCTGCCTGCCCATTATCACCACCATGTTTAACATTGTTTGGGAGTACTAGAAAATCCAATGAAACAATAGAAAGAAATGTGAAATGTAAAAATTAGAAAGAAAGAAATTATCAGTATGGGAAGATAATACAATTATTCATCTGGAAAACCCACAAATATAACTTTTAAAAATTATAAGCAATAAGACAAATTCAGGAAGATAGCAGAGGCCCCCTAGACCAATAAGTTCCCAGCCACATGAGTGACATGAGGTGAGACCTCTGGCAGAACTGCCCAGTTCTGAGTCTAGTCCAAATTGTTGACCCACAGAACTGTGAGCAAATAAAATGGTTATTGTTTTAACCCACTAAATGTTTAAATGGTTTGTTATGTAGCAATAGATAACTGAAACAGTATATGACAAATGTGGCATATCAAATCAATGAAGAAAATATTCACTTCTTAGTAAATGTATTTGGAGAACTTGTAAATACATACCTTATCCATACCTTATATTATAATAGGATTAATTCCAAATGAATAAAATATTCAAAATGAAGTATGAAAGCATAAAGTACTGTCAGAAATCATGAGTTTTTTTTGTAATGGTGGGAATATGAAGAAGAGCATTCCAACTATATACTAAACACAGAAAACATAAAATAAAAGATTGATAAATTTGACAATGTAAAAACTAAAACTTCCTGCATGGCAGAAAATCATGGGAGAAAAAATTCAAAAGACAGATTATACACTGGGGGAAATATTTCCTAAGCATATCACAGACAAAAGACTAATTTGATTAATATATAAATAACTCCTGAAAAATGATTATAAAAAATGAATGGATCTAAAGGAAAAATAAAATAATAACTTTAATGTACAGGTCACAGAAAAGGAAATACAAATAGCTCTTAAACATATGATGACATATACATTTGTACTAATAGTAAGAAAAATGTTATTTAAAAGTCCACTATACTCTTTTTCAATTAGTTGCACAAAGGGTAAAGTTTTATAACACATTGTACTGGCAAATCTTGGAAAAATAAGTACTTTATTACACATTGCTTTTAGGAACGTAAATTGATGGCAATTTGACATGTAAATTTTATTTACATGTGAAAGACAAAACTTTAAAAGGTTTAGAAGTCATAGTAGATGATTTTCATGACCTTGAGATAGAGGAAGATTATTCAAAACAAATTTTTTTGGAGGATTTTTAGGGCAGTGAAAATGCTCTGTATGGTACTGTAATGATGTACACATGTCATTATACTTTCTCTAAACCCATAGAATATATAACACCAAGAATGAACCCTAATATAAATCATGGTCTTTAGGTCATGATATGTCAATGTCAGTTCATCAGTTGTAATAAATGTACCACTATCCAGTGAGGGATGTTGATAATGGGGGAGGCTGAGTATGTGTGAGAGCAGGGGGTATAGGGGAAATTTCTGTATGTACCTTCCTCTTAATTTTGCCTATAAACCTAAAACTGCTCTTTAAAAAATAGTCTTTTTTTATGGGAAGGGATTGATAAATTTGACTACATTAAAATTAAAAAATTTAGTTCATCACAATTCAAAACATAAAAGTAAAAAGTCAAGCCACAACTATAACACCCCCCTACACATACATACACTCTATAAATCTATAATAAGGAAAAGAAACAAATAAAAAATAGTCAAATGTCATGAACAAACATTTCATAGAAGAGGAAACACAAACACAAGTGGCAGTGAATACATGCGAAGACGTAGCTTTACTAATCAAGAAAATACATATTAAAATCACAAGGATATACCATGTGTACTCACCAGATTGTCAAAAATTAAATTGACACTGATTTTTTAGCAAGACTGTGGAATAATGAGAACTCTCACACACTGTTGGTGTCAGTGTAGTTTGGTACCAACACTGTGTGAAATAATTTAGTGTTATCCAGCAAAGTTAAAAGCATTCACATCCTACAACACAGTCATTCCACTTCCAGGAGAAACTCAACTATATTGCAACAGTACAGGTGGATAAGAATGTTCACAGCAGAATTGGCTGGACACAGTGGCTCATGCCTTTCATCCCAGCACTTTGGGAGACTAAGGCAGGAAGATGGCTTGATCCCAGGAGTTTGAGACCAGCCTGGGCAACACAGCAAGACCTCGTCTCTAGGAAAAAGTTTTTTAAAAAAAATTAGCCAGGCATGGTGCTGCATGCTGCAGTGCTAGCTACTTGGGAGGTTGAGGCAGGAGGATCACTTGAGCCCAGGAGTCTGAGGTTAGAATAAGCTATGATTGCACCAATGCACTCCAGCCTAGGTGACAGAGTGAGACCCTGTCTGTCTCTTTAAAAAAAAAAAAGTGCACAGCAGAATTATTCGTAATAGCAAAAAACAAAACAAAATAAAGAAACATAGAAAAACATTGGCAACCACCCACATATCCATTTACTGAGGAATTCAGAAACAAACTGTAGAATAGTACATAACAGTGAAAATGATTGAATTACCAAACACATAAAAATATAGATGAATCTGAAAAATAATGTAAGACAAAAAAGTTTTTAGGTTAGTATTTACTTTTAGGATGGAAGGAAAGTTGATGTGATTTGGGAAGAGAGCAGAGGAAGCTTCAGAGGAATTGTTGCCTTTTTTTTAAGTTGAGTGATGGGTGCATGGTTGTTTTTATTATTATTCTTTAAATCACATATAGATGCACAGTCACAAATTGTTTTTTAATAAAAATTGTAATTAATGGTAGAATAAAATCCCCAGGAATTCGTAAATTATTAGAGTTGTGCAATCACATACAGGACTGAGACAAACAGAGAAAGCCAGATAGTAAATATTTGCACCTAGGACTAGCTGGGATAAAGTAATTAGGTAGCAAATTTTATAGTCAGTATATAGCTCTCTTATTGACATATAGACTTTCAATAAATGTTTGCTGGATGAATAGATGAATAAAAAATAGGGATTGAAAACTCTTGGTATGGGCCTTGAAAACCATAGCCTTCCTTATATTACTAATGGGAGATAAGGCTTTAGAGGCAGGTGGTGGAGTGCTTTGAAAACGTCCCCTATAGGATTTAGGCTGTTAAAAATGCAGAATAATAACATACTTATCATTGGAGGGAGTCAAACATAATGAAAACAACTTGTCAATTCATTTAGTCTGGCAGCCTTGTAGCCCTTACATAGACACACAGCTTAATAATTTTATACATATAGCAGATTAATTTTAGGAGTGTCCTTTGGGAAAATTCAATCTTCATAAGAAAACACTTACCAACATATTCCTAGAAATACAGCTCTCTTATGTAGCAAGTAGTATTTTATAAGCACAAAATGCTGTCAAATGCATTGCATCAATTACTTGTAAGATTTCTATGATCATATTTCATAATTGAGGAAACCAATAGATAGAAAGACTTAATATATCACATTGTCATAAAACTAATTATAGAAATATTCAGCCAAGCACAGAGACTG
Organism: Daubentonia madagascariensis; assembly: GCA_023783475.1. Lineage (NCBI taxonomy): Eukaryota > Metazoa > Chordata > Mammalia > Primates > Daubentoniidae > Daubentonia > Daubentonia madagascariensis. The sequence goes on along the minus strand of JAKFHU010000913.1, from coordinate 1,584,600 downwards.
AGTTGAGATACTACAGGTAAATGCTCAGACTTAAGTGATATATGGTTCAGGATACACATGTGTGATCTGCCTAAATTAATTTGAAGCTTTAATGTCCAAATGATTTATTTAACAAAGGTATGGTCTAAACTAGAGGAAATGTGTCTTTGGAGTCTGTTATCATGTTGTTTCTGTAGCCATCTCCTGTGTTTTTTCTCTCCAGGCTTTTCATGTTTCTGTGCTGTTTTGACTGCTGCCCACCTTATATGGTACCCTCTTAGAATCAGGCCTCCCTGGCAACACCCAAGGAAAAACAAAACTACTATTCCCTTTCCTCCCTTCCTCGACAAAACTGACCTATATCATACTTAATCCCTCAGTAATCTGATATATAACTAACTTTTATTCTAATCTTTGATAAACAAGCTCATAATTTTTTTTTAACTGATGCTGGTTTAGCATGTTGTCTCTCTCAAGAACGTCATGATCTCAACAGATGATCGTAGGTGATTAGATACTTTATGTTTAGGAATTTGACAAACTCTCTTCCTCCCCTACCACTGCTAAAATCCAGTATCCCATCTCAACTTCCCTGCAGTGCAGTCTTTTTCTACCCATGAATGGTACAATTCACATTCCAGACAACCTGTTTCAAAAACTAGAATCCCCAGTATGTGCTATTGCCAGAAGCAGCTATTCTGCAGGGGACGTGCTTAATAGATGACAAAGCACTGATACTGACTCTTTTGATTCTGGCCACTGTCATTTTTTTGTGACATATTTGCTTGCAATACCAAGGCCTGGGAAGTCATGCTCAGTGCTAGTCTTTCATGTGGCAGAGGAGTTATGATTCAAGGATACAGGGATGTCCTCCCTGCTATACCCACAACTCCCTGATTGCCCTTCCCCTATAAAACCTGAAATGTCACAACATTAAAAATTCATTCCTTTAGGCTGAAAGACACACTTTATAATTTTTCTTGGTATTCTTGGAAGAGGTAACACCTTTAAATCTTTAAAATAAAAGTAGTTATTATTTGATTGTTTTCCCACAGGGCTGTAGCTAAGAAGGCTCCCAAGGGAATGCGTTACAGGTTGGGAGAAGTAGACCTAGGAAGGGCTAAGTTTGATGCATGAAGCACTGCCCAAGGAGGCCACTCTAGTGGAAGCATTGTGGGAGGGGGACTGAAGACTAACTGGGGAAGCAGGACATATTCTGCTATCTTGAATGGCTACCAAAGGGAGGGAGGCACTGATGAATGGCTTCATGGAACCCCCAAGGTCTGATGTCCACCTGTCAGACCCAATGCCTTCCTGTTCACGCTTGCTTAAAACTTCCTAGGAGTTTAGAAAAAAGGAAAGTGTCCAGAGACTGTCATGGGGTTACACCACAGCCCAAAGGAGGTTAAAAGATGATTACTTTTAAGGTACAATGGTGCAAAATTAAGTTTTAATACCAGGAGAGGGGATAGAGAAGGAGTTGTGAAAGGTGACCCTGGTATAGTTCATTTTAGAGTTTTCATTCATTCAATTAGCTATTTATTAAGTACTTATACAAGTTACTGTGCCAGGTAAGGCAGTAAATCCAAAGAGCAAGATATGTGTCTATCTGATAAGACATGAATATCAATGAATGGTAGAGATGATAGGTACACAGAAATTCTAGGGAAAGAGAATCAATGCCCTTTGTGCCCATGTGTTTAGTGAAGGAGTAGACATTTGAGTAGAACTTCAGAAACGCTTGAGATTATGTTAAGGAGAAGAAACAAGAAGGCAGTCTGAAAAAGGGAAGTAGGCAAGCACAGGCAGTGAGGTTGTAAAGCATAAGATGGCTTCAGGAGGCAGAGTAAGCTGATGCAAAGAGGTGGTGGTACAATTCCTAAGAGCCCGTGGGGTCAGGGCCCACTGCCTAGGTCAAATTCCAGCTCTCCCATTGATGACCTTGAGCAAGATACATAACATCATTGTGCCTCAATTTCACCATCAAAAAAAAAAATAGTAACAGTATCTACTTCACAGGAATGCTCTAAGAAGAGAAAAAATATGTATGTAAAATGCTCAGTACAGTGATGGATACATTCATTTGATAATTTTATTTATTATCATTTAACATTATTTTCACTAATGCAGAAATTTATATCTGTTACCAGTAGAAAATAGAGCTAGGAAAGCAAGATTGTTTCTTAAATGCCAGATGACAATATTTGGATTTTATTCTGAGGGAAGTGAGAGAGCTTTTGGAAGCATATCATAATTGGGGAAATTTACCCTGGCAATGAGGGGCTGGTTGTGCTCTAAGTGCTGGGTAGAATTGGGGCTTGGAGGCTAGAGAAAGAGAGATCCAATGGGAAACAATAATTGCAGCTGATGTATGAGGTAATATGGTCCTGAACTTGGAAATGACAGCAGAAGTGAGAAGGAAGTTACAGACGTGAGAGACATCATGAAAGAAGAAGGGAAAGTGTGTGGTGTCAGTTTGAATCTAGGAAGGAAAACCAAAGTTCTCTCTGATGCATTGAGCTTTAGTGATGAAGACTAATATGATGCCATAATTAAATGCAGAAAATGATGGAAAAAACTAATTAAAGAAAGAGGAGGAGACATAATTAGTTGAAAAGGTAATATGAATTTTAAGTGAAACATACTCTAGGCAGCTGGATATGCTGAATAAGAATTCAGGAGAGAGATTGCCTGGGGATGGTAGAGAGCAGGTTGATGGATGACTTCTCTGCAAGCAAAAATGTCAAGGTAAGAGCCTAAGCTAATGTCTAAACTTTGGAGATAGTACAGAGACTTGGTGGTTTGGGCTTTGAAAGAATAGCATTATTTTATTCTCTTCTGCCATGATTACGCTGTAATAGAACTATTAGCAATGAGGGATACCTCCAGGTTTTTCATTCACTCATTCTTTCATTCATTTGTTCATTTATGAGAATTTATTACAGCTTTTTCAAACTGCCTAATGCTCAGTAACTACTTAATAAATGAATGAAATCCATGGTACTATCAAATCCCACAGAAGAGCTGTAACTGCCTCCATATCTTACAGACTGTTATCGCCTTTGGGGTGAGCATCGCATGAAGATTTATCTGACATCCTTGGGGCCCATAGGGCGTTGGCCATGCATATTCAGGCTATAGCTTTGGTGTAATCTGATAGCCTTTTTGATGAACTCCTCTTTTCACAACTAAACTCTTTCATTCAACATTTACTTTTACTGAAAGTATTTTGACTATTCCACGTTCTGTACTCAAGACCAGTTTTGGAGCGTGAGAGGGGGCAGACTGCCCCTAAGAGCCTCACCTTCACAGCACATGCTCCACAACTAACCCTTACTCACTTTAGCAGGAGTAGCTTTCTAGTGGGATCATACTTTGCATATTAATAGTATGAATTAGAGATTGTAATTAGCATAAAATTACCAACTAAACACTGCTAGCTTGCTCATTTCTTTAAAACAAAACACCTAATTGTTAAGTGCCTAAGCCACACTGAGGCAAAGAGCACCTTGTACCCCTTCCCACCTCTGTGAATTAGTCCCCCATCCTTTCTCCACCATCTCCATGGCAACCTCTAAAACAAGCCGTTACAATCCTGACATGGCACCAGGCTGACACCTTGGGCTGGGATTTAATTTTGAGTTATGACCACGTTAGGAAAACATATGATGTGGCCATTTGCTTACAGAGGGAGGGGGGGAAATCATAAAACCCTCTTTTTTTATGAGCTGTGGCTTGATTCGTTCCTGGAGCCCCAAGTAGCAAGCTTCTAAATCAATGCTTGCAGCTGTTTTGGCTTCTTGGAGCCCAGCAGGTGTATTGCTCAGCTCAGCTGCCATCTCCCTGCACTCACATAACAAATAATAACATCTCCCACACCCCAGCCATCCATCAGAGTTACTGCTGGGCCCTGAGAGGCTTCCTTCCCTCTTCCCTGCAACCCTTTTTCCTCCTTCCTTCCTTTTCTTTTCTTTTCTTTTTTTTCTCCCTTCTTTAGCAGTAGAGGTACTCCATCTATGGATTTTTTTGTTGTTGTTACACTTTCTGGATGCCTTTAGTTGGATAACCTTTGGCTCTTTTGGCAAGAGGAAACAGGGAGAATGAGGAGAAAATCCACCACAGTGTTTATTTGTGTTAAAAAAATAAAACAATAGAAGTATTGTGATTGATGAAATCAATTAGTCTTCCTAAGTAGTAAAGGCCCACATCTGGTGTGACTTAAGTTAATGTAAGGAAAAGGGCTGCAGAGGCCCAGAGACCTTGCGTTCTCGTTTCAACAAGTGACAGAGAAGGCATAAAAGGCTAATAATATACTACTGGAGGGCTTGCCTAGGAGGCAAAATCTTTGCTGGCCCATGACAACCAAATAAATGTTGCTTCCTAAGGCTGACCATCAACTCCAGGGAACTGAAAGGCTGAGTGCCAACCAGAGAATATTACAAGGGGTTAGAAAGACCATTTCCCAGGGAAATGCAGAGATAAGAGCCAGAACTTCTGAGATTTGATGGTAGGGCAGGTGAAGACATATTTGACAACTTGTGGACTCTCCAGTCAAAGTGGGTCAATTGAAAGAGGGCTATGGCAATGCCAGCCATGGTGATTATTGCATAGTAGAGGCTTCTGGATGATTCAAACATGACTCAGACCTTAATCTTTTAGTGTAGTTGCTAGATTTAGCAAGTAAAAATGCAGGGCACCCAGTTAAATTTGAATTTCAACCAAAGAATGAGTAACTGTATAGTATAAGTATGTCCTCTACAATATTTGCACATACTTATACTAAAAATGTGTTGTTTATCTAAAATTCAGATTTTACTTGGTGTCCTGTACTTGATCTACCTTCCAGGAACTAGTACTTTTAAAGTTTGATGTCCTCCCGATATTCTCCATGTTGTGCTATGGGTTGAAACAAGAACTGCCATAATGAAAGCATGTCTGCCTCTTTGGCACAGTCGCTGCTCGTGACAGTCCTTGTATTATTTAGCACCCTTTGAATAGGGATTCATGGAATAAGTCCCTTTGAAAATTTATTTTCATAAATGAGGATCATTTTCATCTAAAGAGGTAGAAAATATTCCTTCATCATAAATATCTTTTTTGCCTTGATTCTCAAGAAGATTGGAACTTAAATTGCTGCTCTGTTCCGGAAATCATTTTGGCATAGGTCCATTTTTCACAAAGTATGTTCTGCAGTACACCATGTAAAAAGCATGTAGTGGTATTCTGTCTTGGAAGTTTATAGTACTGTTTAGCAAATTAAAGGATCTGGGGAATTTTGCAGTAAAAAATATCTTTTTAGCTTTTCTCCACCTAGAGTTGCTTAATTTGTTTGATTACAGAAGAACCTTTTCAAGAAATACCCATTTACACCCAGCAGAACTAATTGACCGAGTAACTTAGGTTGACAGATGCTGGCTTACAGTTTTGGTGTGATTATTTTCTCCTTGGTCTACACGATTTTCACCTTCTATTTAAATATTAACTATCTTATTCTACATGTATTTCACTGCAAGCCTTCTCAAGTCTTTTTTGAAAGTATGAAACAAATAAATTGTAAACAAATGAGTAAATAAATGCCCTGAGATGGTTAACAGGTATCACATATACAGTACATCAAGTATTTATGAAGGACCTGCGACTAAGAGCATTCAGAGAAGCATGGTCACTGAAGATGCCTCTTTCCCTCTTCCCTGTCTAGAAAACTGTTCATGTGTGTGAGGGCGCCACTTCCACAAAACAACCTGCCCCTTTCTGCCATTGGCTCCTGCACTTGTCATAACCCTTCACCTGGGTGGGGAGATTGTAGGTTGCAACCAGTCTCTCCCAGGTGTTAACTTCCACCCTAGAGATGGCTGAGTTAACAGGAGCATAAGGCATGGGAGTACATTACATATGTGGTACTTAGGGACCCTTCAGGAATAAAGGGAGTAGGGACCATGTGAGTTATTATTCTAACAGTCTCATTATTAACTTAGCCCTTAGGTGAGACCCCTTGGTACCTAGCAATCATTCCAGCACAACATAAATCTATTTGTCAAGGAGAAATCTCATTCCAAGGGGGAAAGACTCCTTTATTTATTCCAAGGCTGATGGCAGGTACCAGAAACCAGGAATGACAGGATAGTCCATGGGTATTTTTAATTTTATTATTTTCTTAAACCAGTTTCCAACAGCTGGTCGCCAGTTGCCCTCTGACGTGGACACATAAAAGCAAAGCCTCCAGCACTGTGCCAGCCGGGATCAGGGAAGAAATGCAGCCCTCATAAATCAAGGCTGCACTGTTCTACAGCTTTAGCTCAATGAAGTGCATGTGTATGGGATAAAGGGGACAAGCTGTGACTGGGAGAAAGAGAGCATGCTCCTCCCCCGCGGCTATAAGCCAGCACCAGTCTCCAGAAAGCTTTTGTCATCCTCTCAGTCTCCCTGCACTGGTCAAATCATTCCATTAAGACCACACACTGCTGTGGCCAAAGCTTCTTAGAGCCTTGTCCTAGCCCTTTTTAAAGAAGAGTCTGGTCCCAGTTGTTCAAGCCTCAGGTAGGGTGAACTCTCAAGGGAGCAGAGCAGAGGAGAACAACATGTTTATTCCCGAACTGCTGGATCACTAGAAACAGTGAAGTAGTTTGGGGGCTGGGTTCTAGGAAGGAGAGAAGGGAGGTCTTTTCTAAGTAGAGGGAAGACAAATAAAAGGGGAAAAGTGGAAGGAAAAATTAAAAAGATGCAAGCATTCCCCCCCCCCCAATGGCTGAACTTCATTCAGGGCAGAGGAATAACTTTCCAGGGACTAACTCATGTGACATTCACAGGTCATTATAAGCTAAGTATTAAGTCTCAAGATGAACTCACAGAGTTCAAGAGGCCAGAACAAATGCTGAGGGACACAGGAGGTTTCAGAAATGGAGTTCCAAACAGATTTTTAATAAAGGTGACTCCACTATAGTTAGAGAAGAGTGGATATTGGTTATCCATCCACACTCCTGGAAGAAAATGACCAGAAACATGTTGATAGAGTACCATCCACTGGCAAAACATTCAGAATTCTTCAGCATAAACATCCACCCTCCTGTCCAAACCACTGGTCAGGAAAATGTGGCCTTGATGCTAAAAGGACCTAAATGCTAATGTAGGGGAGGAAATATTAATGAGTTCAGTCCAGTCTGTAATTTAGTCATTCATTCATGTGCTGAGGGTCAATTCTATGTCAGACGTTGTGTCAGGTTGCTGTCTGGGTAGGGTGGGAATTGCAGACCCAGCATTCCTGCTGCCTTCCAACCCTATTCTAGCACAGATACATATAAGTAGAGGATGTCAGACTGGGTGCCCTCAGAGAGGGCAGGAAGCAGAGAACATCAGACTCTAAATGGAAATTAGAAATCATGTAACTAATATTAGTCACTTATATTTTTAGTGCTCTAATATAGTCATATTCCTCTGGGGTATTCAGGATGAACTTTGTAATCTCCATTTTCCAGCTGAGAAAACTGAAGCTCTGAAGAGTTAAAGGATCAGCCAAAGGCCATCCAATCTCTCAGTGACAGAATATACAGCCTAACTTCACCACCCAATACCACCTTCATGGAGGGCCTTTTCTTCCTTAACTGGTTAAAAAGGTCAGTCAAGGATCTCTTATACCTACCTCCCTATCTCTCCTGGCTTTGTTTCCACCATCATTTCCTCTCTGTGGTATGACCAGTGGAAAACCAACAGCTAAAGGAATCAGGTGTTTGTACAAATACATTAACTAACACAATCCTCCCAAGTTAAACTCCCAGACCTAATAACTTTTTGTGACTTCTGAATGATCTTAAAAGAAGATTGATTTTAAAACAGAGGGAAAAAATAAAACCTATGATGCATATAACCCTTATTCCCCTGTGCCATTTAAAAGGAAACTCTACCTTATCAGCCGTAGGCTAGAACATAAAAGGCATGACTTGGGACAAAATTTAATTATAAGTGGTGAATTTGATAATAGGAAAAAAGTAATATCATAAAACTCACGGATGCAAGTGTAAAAAAATACCCAGGATTCTAATTTTTTAAAGAGGCAGCGTCAAAAACTAAGTCATTCTATACGTAGTCTATAATCTTAAAAAACAAAATAGTCAATAACTCTGACAACCTAAGATGATTTTTTACTAACTTAAAGTTTGGAATAATATTTAAAAGAAATGTCATTCATTTCTTCTAATTAAAATTGAGGCAAATTATCTATTTTTATAATTAATAACCCATTTACATGTTTTCTCATCTGTAAAATGTGAATAATAGTGTGTATTGCTATTCTTGAAGGCCAGCTGAGTGGGAGAGGTTCTGGAAGGGATTTTGATACCCTTAGAGAAAATAAGAGAGCTTTGCTTTATTTTTGCATTGCTATTATTGTTACTGTTTGTGTTCTATTGTAGAATCTGATAATTTACCATTCTCCTCTACCTATTCTCACCTCTTAAAACTCCAGCAACTAAAATCTTCTGTGAATTAGGGATAATAATTCAGAGGTCAGTAAGTATTTACAACAAGAATGTGAGAAGAGAGCTTTTTAATCTAGCTCTGTCATAATTTTATGACAATATTCACATAGATAATTATTTCAATTTACTTCCTGATCAGTTTCTTGATCTTCTCACCTCTGATGATCTTGTTTCCCACCATTCTTCAGCCACTCACACACATACTCACCGCTGCTTGTCAATCACTGCACACCTGATATAATGTCAGTTTTAAGTATACTAATCTCCAATAAGTAGCTCCTAACTCTACACCTTATTTACCTTAGGACCTTAACGCCCATCAATTCTTTGATTTCACTAATACCAAAAAAGAAAGAAAACCTGTGTGATTTTAGTACCGTACAACCTCACCTCCCTCCTAACCAAGTTTAGATACTCTGGTTCATCATTTTAACCACTGCCTTGTATAACACCATCGATTCCCTTGGTCAAATCTCAATTTGTCATATACTGCTGGAAAAAGCCCAACGATGATTAAATCATAAACTCTGCCTACACTACACCTGACATTATGTAGCTGAATATATAGAGAAAAGCACATATTGAAGTTAATGGGTCTCATTCTAATTTTATGACCAGAATGATCCTTATGCTACCTTGTAGTCCTACAGCATTTCCTCAGACTGTTCTTTTTTTTTTTTTACTTTTATAGATGCTATTGTTAACCTTTTTTCTCTCTTCTAAACTTCCATTAACCCCTCCTATATCTTTACTCTCAATTGATGACTTTGCTTCCTATTTGACTAAGAAAAGAGAAGCAATCAAAAGAGATTCTCTAAGAGAAAAAGACTGTATTGTTAACAAGGTAATAGAGAGGGGAAACAAAAAATTATAAAAGTACTTAGCCCAAAACAGTAATTATATTAAATATAAACATTAAATGTTCCAATGAAAAGATAAAGATGGTCAGACTAAAAGAAAAACTAGATGTTTCTTCTAACTTTTTAAAATGGATGCTGAGAAAAATGGTTTTTCTCTCTGTTCTTTAAGGGCATAAATTTCATTCTGAGCACAGGTTTAGCTGCATCCGAGTTTTGCTACATGGTATTAGCATTCAGTTCAAATTATTTTTAAATTTTTATTGTAATTTTTTCTTAGTCCTATTTTTGCCCTGATGTTTAATTTCTTAATTTTTAAGCATGGGAATTTTTTAGTTACGTTTTTATTTTAACTTCGAATATAATGGTTTGGAATGTAGACTTCGAATAATTTCACTTCTCTGATATTTGTTAAATATCAAAATATTTGCACAAATATTATGATAATATGGTTTTTCTCTTAAATCTAAAGAAAGCAGGAGATAACAAAGACAAGAAAGTAGTAAAATAGAAAAAGAAATATACAATAAGGAGGATCAATTATGCCAATATTTTTTGAAAAGACTAATAAAATTTTCAATGCTGTGTGTAGAAACTTATAAAAAAAAGACAAAATAAAATTGAATTAAAACTTTTGACTAAACCAGTCAAGAAAGAAAAAATAGAAAACAAGGACTACCCATAGCAAGAATAAAAAAATAGATGTTCCTATAAATCCTATAGACATTAAAAATATTATGAAAGAATATTATGAACAACTTTATGGCAATAAATTTGAAAATGTGGATGCAATAGACATTACTAGAGGAAAAAACTTATTAAAACAAACACAGATCTGAGAAATCTTATGTGTATTAAAGTAATTGAATCCATAATTTAAAACCTATCCCCAAAGAAAACTTGAGGCCCAATTGGCTTCAGCAAAAGAATTTTACTAAACAGTTAAGGGAAATATAACATCTATCTTATCTAAGCTCTTCAAAAAATAGGAAAATAAGAAAAAATTACCAACTGGTATCATGAAGCCAGAATAATTTGAAACCAAAGCCTGGCATGGACATTATAAGATGTTAAAATTATAGGCTAATCTCATTCATAAATATAAATACAAAAGTATTGAACAAAATTTCATGATTTGAACCCAATTATATGTACCACAGGATAATATATTATCACCAAACTGGGTTTATTCCAGGAATACAGGATTGGCTTAACATTTGGAAAGCAATCAGTATAACTCATGACATTAATAAAATAAAAGAGAAAAACCAAATGATCATAATATTTGTAGAAGAAAATTTGATAAAATTTAGCATCCAATCATGACAAAAAAAATCAGGTAGGAAAAAAGTGAACTTCTTTAATAATGTGTATCAACAACAACAAAAATCTATAGAAAATATGATTTTTCATGGTAAAGTCTTAAAAGATTTTCTTCTGAGAACAAGGATGGGAGAAGGATGTTATATTATTCCTATTCAACTGTCCTAACCAGTAAGATATGGCAAGAAAAAAGTATAAGCAAAACTCCTCTTTATGGTGGAGAAAGAAGCTCTGCAAATTCTGCCTCAACTAAACAATGTAATCCAGATAAAATTGGCACATTTATATCTATTAAGGGCTCTTGAAATTGGCCAAAGGCAATCAACAAACCGAGAAATGTTGAAATGTTTATTCATGAAAAATTGCTGAAAGTGAGTAAGAACAGTGGGAGTATGTGCCTTACTTACTTGGAGCTTCTTCCATCCCCTCTCCAGCTCCCTTGGCAAAGTGGCTCACTGGAGCAAGGATGGCCATGAAGCCAGCAGGTTTTCAGTTAGAGGGAGTGACATTCCTGTAGAAGTAATCTTCGTGAAAGTAGCAAACTCAGTAGGAAATGAACAGAGAAAGCCTACAGCTCTGCTAGCCTTAGGTCACAGACTGGACCCTTTGGGGATTAGTGGTAGGCCAGAGGACTAGCCAGAAACTTAACAGGAATATTCTTAAAATGAGAGAGCAACATGTTTTGATACACTTTCCACACATCCTGGCTGATTGGTAGACTGTGTACACATACAGCCAGGGGAGACCTAAAAGTTGCTGAAGGAAAGTAAAAGCTGTGGCAGACTTGAAAACTGGCTGAACTTTGTCCTATCCAACCTACACCCATATCTGTTGACCTAGAACAGAAGCCTTATTGGCTAGAGATGTTTGAGCACAATCTCTTACCAATCATTGGCTGATAATTAAGCTCTTTAGAAACAGGGGTGATCCCTAGGAAGCAAGGCCATAATTTAAAAATAAGAATACAAAAATTAATATACCAGAAACACCAGCAACCACACATTATGTGGCACCACATTCCACAGATCAGGCAAATTATATGAAAACAGAATCACCCCCACAGGGGGAAAAAACCCAGCAATAGTAACAATATTTGGGGAAAAAAATCAGAATACAGAGTTTCTAAATGTTTAGTTTTCAATAAAAAATTATGGGGGGGGGGAAATGGCGGTGTGATAGGGTCCTCCCACCGCACCGCTCCCAGGGAAGGGGGTGAGGAATGCCAGCGGCTGCCTGCGAGCACGGACCACTCACTCCGAAAACAGCATTGCGAATTACAGAGAAACAACGCCGAACGCCCAGCCCAAGAAAACAGGTACAAAATTTTCACAAAGATCGGAGGGCGCACGGAGCACAATAGAGCCCAGAGCACGGGAAGGACGCACTCGCCAGGTCTGCGCAGCGTGACCTGCCCCCCAAGCGGTTACGCGCCTCCCCATCCACTCAGTCAGGGACAATCCCAGAGTTGGGACAGAGCGGTTGCTAGGGACGGCGAGCCCTGTGGAGAGGAGGAAGTAGCCAGAGCCAGACACAACTCGCAGCTGCAATATACAGAGACTGCCGAGGGCTGGGGAGGAACTGGGCGGGGACCGAGATTCAGCTTCCCGGGACAGTGCGCGGGAACCCGCAGGCCGGCACTGCGCCACTAGAAGTCAGCGGGACTGGGCCCAGGAGTTTATCGGAGAGCGGGACGCGCCCTTAGAGGTTGCTAACAACTACCGGCGGAGGAAAACTGCGCTCCTGGCGCGATCAGAGCCCGGCTGTGCACCAGGCTGGCGGCGGCCGCCATCTTTACAGCCGCCCGTGCGGAGCTGTGAGCTGCGTCTCTAGCTCCGCCCCGCCCCGGCCCGGGGCTCTTCTGCTGGTGCGAGACAGGCTTTGCCTGTGGTGGCCAGGGTCAGCTGCATCCGTGGGTTCCAGGTGGGACGAGATCCCGGAACTGTAGCGGTGGGACCTTTGAGTATTGGAAACAGTTTGCAGCTCGTCCATCTGGTTCCCCTACCCCGGCTCTGGCCTCTGACAAGTCCGCTACGTGCCGGTCCTAGTGCCTGCCCTTCAGATCCCAGCCCCCCTGTACCCCAGAGATCGCTCATTTTGAAGGTTGCTGGCTATAGTGACTCATTTGGTATGACCGCTGGTTCCCATGACAACCAAATACCTCAAGAGCCACAGGCTGAACCAGAGCAGCTCCCCATAATCCTGCCCACTTCAATAGGGAATTTCGCGCCATCCAAGAGCGCTTCCAGTGGCCAGTACTCCCCCCTCCCCCTGGGAACATCCCCCCGGTTGGAGACTGCTGGGGATAGAGACGACCACCAGCCTCGCCTTGGGGTCTAGTGGTGGAAAAGGGGTGCACAATTGGAGATCCCCCTATCAACCAGTATCACACGGAGACACACATCAGAAGGGTAGACACACATGGCTAGATGAGCAACCTCTGAGCTGTGTAGAATTTTCCCAACTCAGCTCTCACACTGCAGCTAAAAGAAATTGTGTTTCTACCTGCACCTCAGGAGGAGCAGGATCAAAGTAACCCTTAGGAGCTACAAGGCCCCTCCCAAAGCACGGGGCTTTTGCATACCCCAACTGGGGAATCAGAGTCTGCCACAGACATAACAGAATGCCTAGCTAATAGGGAGTGGAGGACTCATATCCTCAAGTACAATTCATTAGCTCAGAGCCCAGGCTGGGAGGTCATTCTCACCACACTCCACCGGGAAGAGGAGAAGACCACAGGTCAGAGTTAACTCAAGATCCACCAAACTTGCTAAAATACACATAAGGCAATACAGGCCACTACTTCTCTCCCTGGCTTTGCCAAGGAACAATAATTGTGGGCCTGGTGACAGGGCCATAAACTAGCTCTAAAACCCCCAGCTCTCGACCAAGAGGCCAGATGAGAAAAAACCCGTGAAAGAACTCAGGGAACATGAAAAATCAGAGTGAAAAGTCACGCCCAAAAGAAATTATCAGTTCCTCAGCAATGGATACCAACCCAAATGAAATGGGTAGAATGACAGAAGAGGAATTTCATTTATGGATTATAAGAAAGCTCAATGAAATTCAAGAGAAAATTGAATCCCAGCACAAAGAAACCACAAGAAAAATGCAAGAAATGAACGAAAAATTCTCCAAAGAAATAAAAATATTATGGAAAAATCAAATAGAAATCCTAGAAATGAAAGAAGCATTCAAGGATCTACAAAACACAGTGGAAAGCCTTAAGAATAGGCTGGACCATGCAGAGGAAAGAATCTCAGAGCTAGAAGACAGCTCCTATTTGCTAAATAAATCAGCCAAAGAGAAAGAACACAAAAACAAGAGGCAGGAAAAAAGCATACAAGAAATGTGGGATTATGTAAAGAGGCCAAACATAAGGATCATAGGTATCCCTGAGGGAGAGGAAGAAAATTCGCATGGGCTGGAAAATTTATTTGAAGGAAAAATAGAGGAAAATTTCCATGGCTTAGCCAGAAATCTCGATATCCAAGTACAAGAAGCATACAGGACTCCTGGGAGAGTCAACGTGAAAAGGCATTCACCACGCCACATAATTATTAGACTGACCAAAGTAAACACAAAAGAGGCACTCCTCAGAGCTGTAAGACGAAAAGAGCAGGTAACCTACAAAGGGAAACCGATCAGATTAACTGCAGATTTCTCAGCTGAAACCTTACAAGCCAGAAGGGAATGGGGAGACATCATCAATCTCGTAAAACAAAACAAAGGTCAACCCAGAATTCTGTATCCTGCCAAACTAAGCTTCTTATATGAGGGAGAAATAAAGACGTTTCCAGACAAGCAATCACTGATAGAATTTGCGAAATCCAGACCGGCCTTGCAAGAAATGCTTAGACCTGCATTATACACTAAACAGAGCAACAGACACCCACCTATGTAAAACTACGCAAAAGCTAAAACCCCAGAAACCAGATTCCACGATGACGCAAGAGGTAAAACAAAAGATACCACCCAATAGAATAATCAGAAATTTACCCCAAATATCAATTCTCTCAATAAATGTAAATGGCTTGAATTGCCCATTGAAGAGACATAGGCTGGCTGAATGGATTAAAAAATACAAACCAAGTATCTGTTGTCTTCAGGAAACACACCTTACACACAAAGACACATTCAGACTCAAGGTGAAAGGATGGAATACAATTTTCCAGGCAAATGGAAACCAAAAGAAATCCGGAGTAGCCATCCTCATTTCAGATGACATAAACTTTAAAGCAATAAATGTAAAGAAGACAAAAATGGACACTATATACTGGTGAAGGGAAAAATCTCACAAGAGGATTTAACAATACTAAACATTTATGCACCCAACACAGGAGCACCCAGGTACATAAAGCAAATACTGCTAGATCTAGACAACATAATAAGTAGCAATGCCATAACAGCAGGGGACTTCAACACCCCACTGACGGAACTGGACAGATCCTCCAAACAAAAAACAAATAGAGAAATAAAAGACCTAAACAGGACTGTAGAACATTTGGGCCTAACAGATATCTACAGAACACTCCACCCAAATAACACTGAATATACATTCTTCTCATCAGCTCATGGAACTTTCTCTAAAATTGACCACATCCTAGGCCACAAAACAGATCTAAACAAATTCAAAAAAATACAAATCATACCATGTATCTTTTCAGACCACAGCGGAATAAAATTAGAAATCAATTCCAACAGAAACTCACATCTTCCTCCAAAAACTTGGAAACTAAACAATCTGTTGCTGAAAGACTATTGGGTCAAGGAGGAGATTCAAATGGAAATCAAAAGATTCTTCGAACTAAATGATAATGGGGACACAAGTTATCAAAATCTGTGGGATACAGCAAAAGCAGTCCTGAGAGGAAAACTTATCGCCTTAAATGCCCACATCCAAAAGACAGAAAGGTCACAAATCAGTAAACTAACGAATCATCTTAAGGAAATGGAAAAGGAAAAGCAAAGCAATCCTAAAGCCAGCAGAAAAAAAGAAATAACGAAAATCAGAGCAGAATTAAATGAAATCGAGAACAAAAGAACAATACAGAAGATTAATGAAACGAAAAGTTGGTTCTTTGAAAAGATAAACAAGATAGACAGGCCACTTGCCAGGTTGACCAGAAGCAGAAAGGAAAGGACTCTAATAAGCTCAATTAGAAATGAAAAAGGAGAAGTCACAACTGATACCATGGAAATACAAAACATCATCTTTGAATACTACAAAAATCTCTATGCCCACAAACATGAAAACATGGAGGAAATGGACACATGCTTAGAAACACACTACCTCCCTAGGCTCAACCAGGAAGAAACAGAATTTCTAAACAGACCAATAGCAAGCACCGAAATTGAAGCAGTAATTAAAAGTCTACCCACAAAAAAAAGTCCTGGACCAGATGGGTTCACACCTGAATTCTACCAAGCCTACAAAGAAGAACTGGTGCCTATGCTGCAGAAATTATTTGAAAATATCCAGAAGGATGGAATCCTCCCAAACTCATTCTACGAAGCCAATATCACCTTGATACCAAAGCCAGGAAAGGACACAACAAAAAAAGAAAACTACAGACCAATATCCCTTATGAATATAGATGCAAAAATTCTCAATAAAATCCTTGCAAACCGAATTCAAATGTACATCAAAAAAATAATTCATCACGATCAGGTGGGCTTTATTCCCGAGATGCAGGGATGATTCAACATACGCAAATCTATAAATGTAATTCACCATATAAATAAAAGCAAGAAGAAAGATTATATGATCCTTTCAATAGATGCAGAAAAGGCTTTTGACAAAATCCAGCACCCTTTTATGATAAGAACTCTTAACAATATAGGCATAGATGGCTCATTCCTAGAAACTATTAAAGCCATATATGATAAACCCACAGCCAATATCATACTGAATGGGGAAAAATTGAAGGCATTCCCCCTTAAAACTGGCACCAGACAAGGGTGTCCACTATCTCCACTTCTTTTCAACATAGTGCTGGAAGTCCTGGCCACAGCAATTAGAGAAGACAGAGGAATCAGGGGCGTCCAGATAGGGGCAGAAGAGGTCAAACTTTCACTATTCGCAGACGATATGATATTATACATAGAAAACCCCAAAGAGTCAACCAAGAGATTACTGGAATTGATAAATGAATTCAGCAAAGTCTCAGGATACAAAATTAATACACACAAATCCATAGCCTTCATATATGCTAATAACAATCAAGCTGAGAAACAAATTAAAGATGCAATACCTTTCACAATAGCAACAAAGAAAATTAAATATTTAGGAACATATCTAACTAAGGAGGTCAAAGACCTATATAGAGAGAATTATGAAACACTGAGAAAAGAAATTGCAGAGGATGTAAATAGATGGAAAGCCCTACCATGCTCTTGGATAGGCAGAGTCAACATAGTAAAATGGCTTTGCTACCTAAATTAATTTACAGAATCAGTGCAATCCCTTTCAAAATACCAACATCATTTTCTGCCGATCTAGAAAAAATAATTCTACGCTTCGTGTGGAACCAGAGAAGACCCTGTCTAGCCAAAGCAATCTTAAGCAAAAAGAACAAATTGGGAGGCATCTGTCTACCAGACCTCAAACTATACTACAAGGCTATAGTAACCAAAACTGCATGGTATTGGCACAAGAACAGACACGTAGACCAATGGAACAGGACCGAGAACCCAAATATAAAACCAACCTCATACAGTCCCCTGATCTTTGACAAATTCCAGAAAAACGTACACTGGGGAAAAGATTCCCTATTCAACAAATGGTGCTGGGAAAACCGGATGGCCATATGTAGAAGACTGAAAGTGGACCCACACCTCTCACCTCTCACAAAAATCAATTCACAATGGATAACAGATCTAAACCTAAGACATGAAACCATAAGAATTCTCGAAAAAAACATTGGAAAAACTCTTATGGACATTGGCCTAGGCAAAGAATTTATGAAGAAGACCCCCAAAGCAATCACAGCAGCAACAAAAATAAATACATGGGACCTAATCAAATTGAAAAGCTTCTGCACAGCCAAGGAAACTATCACTAGAGTGAACAGACAACCTACAGAATGGGAGAAAATATTTGCATGCTACACCTCTGATAAAGGGCTGAAAACCAGAATGTATACAGAACTTAGGAAAATCAACAAGAAAAAATCAAACAACTCTATTAAAAAATGGGCAAAGGACATGAACAGAAACTTTTCCAAAGAAGACAGAATAATGGCCAGCAAACATATAAAAAGGTGCTCAACTTCTCTAGTCATCAGGGAAATGCAAATCAAAACCACAATGAGATATCACTCAACTCCAGTGAGATCGGCTCATATCAAAAAATCCCCAAATAACAAATGTTGGCGGGGATGTGGACAGATAGGAACACTCATACACTGCTGGTGGGACTGCAAATTAGTACAACCTCTATGGAAAAGAATATGGAGATACCTCAAAGAATTAAAAGTAGAATTACCATTTGACCCAGCAATCCCACTACTGGGTATTTATCCAAAAGAAAAAAAGACATTTTACAATAAAGACATCTGCTCTCGAATGTTCATAGCAGCACAATTCACAATTGCAAAGTTGTGGAAACAACCCAGGTGCCCATCAATACACGAGTGGATCAATAAAATGTGGTATATGTATACCATGGAGTATTACTCAGCAATAAGGAACAACAGTGAATTAACACATCTGGTATTATCCTGGTTGGAGCTAGAACCCATTCTTCGAAGCGAAGTGTCACAGGATTGGAAAAACAAGCACCACTGGTACTCACCATCAAACTGGTACTAACTGATGAACACTTACATCACACAGGGCAATAGCATTCATCTGAGGGCGGGCGGGCGGGATGGGGGTGGAAGGGATGGGAAAAACTCTCACTGAATGGATGTGGGGAGCACAGTTTGGGAGATGACCACGATTGTGGCTCTGACACGGGCAGAACAGGGGCAATGTGTATGGCCAAAGTGTTGTACCCCCATGATATTATGAAATTAAAAAAATAATTAAAAAAAAAAAGAGAAATATGCAAATTACAGAAATCACCTGAAGAAGCAATAGAAAAGCTGAGTAGATCTATTATAAGGAAAGAAATTGAATTAGTAATTTAAAATTTTACTAAAATCTCAAACCTAGGCGTAGATGCCTTCACTGGTGAATCATTTAAAATATTTAAAGAAAAAAAATGCCAATTCCATACAAACTTTTTCAGACAATAAAGGAAGAGGAAACACTTCCAAACTCATTCTATGAATCCAGTATTACTGAGCCAAATATAATCACAAGTTTACAAAAAGCATAGACTAGAATTCCTCATGAACACAGATGCAAACATTCTTTATAAAATATTAAACTGAATAAAACAACATATAAAAAGAATTATACAAACATGATCCAATGGGATTTATCCCAGGAATGCATGGTTGGTATATCATTTGAAAATCAGTTACTGTAATTCACAGTATTGATAAAATAAAAGACAAAGGGAATATGGAAACTCTGTAGTATGATGGGAAAATTCTATATCTTGACATCTTGATAGTAGCAGTGGTTATACAACTGTATGCCTTGTCAAAATGCACAGAACTGTACACCTAAAGTGATAGATTTGATTGCATGCAAACTGTACTTAAATAAACTTGACTTAAAAACTAATCAGGATCCTTTTGCGGTTCATAAGCATGGCGATTGGGTTTTCATGGTAACGTGTGAGATGTGCCACCCTCAAATCTTGTTATGATTTAGATATACCTGCCTGATGGAGGGGTGGATAAAAATTAATTGGAAATAGGGTGGGATTATATGGGGAAACTTATGGAACAAGATTGGCCATTAGTTGATCATTGTAGAAGATAGATGAAGAATACATCATTATTCTGCTCTACTTTTGTATATATTTATACATAAAAGTTTTTAAAAACCTACAAGTGTAGTTTAGTCTTAAGGGAATATGTTTAAATTAATGATAATAATAACCAGAGGAGGACAATACAAGTCAATTTACCATAAATAATTATGGTAAATAAAGAATTACCATCAATAATTATGGGCAGATATAAGCTATTGCTAAAGTTCTAGGTTGCCCGGCATTAGACCAGCTGGCAAAGGAGAAATATAAATATAATATAAACATAAATCTAAATAAATAAGTAAATAATAACAGCTAGATGTGTGCTCAATAACACAGCTCTTTAATACAGCTATTACATACAGTTGTAGTTTACCACAAGGTAACTTTTATTTTCTATTTTTCTCTTGTTCCAACTCAGGATTCCTATAGTGAAGTTTGTTGCTGATACCCATGAATGCCAACCCCTGTAACGTTGCTTTGTTGTTCTTCAAGATAATGGCATAGGGTCTGGCACCAGATCCTCTGAATTTCTATCAATGTTTCACTGAGCTGAGCTACTAATATTGGTAGCATTGATAATGAATTGATGTTTGTACACTCTTCTGTGATCCAGAAGGATGAATCCATGTATTCTACCTTTGTGTTATATTCTATAATACTTACGTCAAAACAGAGAAGTTATGTGCTGATCCCTCTACTGCATGTAGACTATTTAATATGTACTTATAGCTCATTTTCCAAAAACCTGGTGATTGGCCAAACATGAATTGCTTATCTGCTCCTCATGCAAGGAATCTTCTTCCTGTCCTTTCCCACCCAATCACTGTATCTATTAACTATCAGAGTGATTGAACTGTTCTGTGTAAATTCAATACACACTGTAGTGAATGGAGCTTAAGTTTTAGATAAATCTCATTTTCTTCAGCCCTTTTATGCCTCACAATACAGCCAGAAGTCATTTCCTTCCACATTAGAATAGAGTCTGGGATGACCTGCCCCAATCAATTCTTGAAACATGCCTGTAAATATTTTAATCCTACAAAGAACATAGCTTTGGCTCAAGCTAGAACCACGGGTGCATTAATAACTTAGTGTATACCTACTATATGCCAAGCACCAAAGTTGCAAAGATGCATCAGACAATTCCTCCTTTCTAAGGTCTTCTGTTCCAATAATAAGTCATACAAATAAATACATACAACAAAATAACACATGCGTTCATTGAGGTATTATAGAGTATAGCAAAACACAAAGGAATCATTGGTCATTTCTTTTTGGTGGGAAAAGAGATTAGGAAACACTTAATAGATATAGTGATTGGGTGGGAAGATTCCATCCATGAGGAGCAGATAAGCAATTCATGAAGGTGTAAAACAGAAGTTGCTTTTAATTAAATCCTATATAATACATTATGATTTGGGGGATTTGATTCAGGTGTAATGAGGAATAAATGCAGTGAGATAGGTAGGGGCCGAATCAGGAAGATCCTTTGAGCAAAATTACTTTAAAACTAGCTTATGTAATTGCAATTTTTTTCACTTTTCCTCTGCCCGTCTACATGTTGTAAACTGAATAAAGCATGAAAAAAGCTAGAATTTACAAGTGAAAATAGGCTTATCCATTTAGAAATATAAACCTAAACAAAATCAAGGAATAGCCTTTGCTCCAAGATTTCATTCCTGCTCTGATATAAATTAATTTCACAATCTTGATTTTCATACTCAGGATGTAAATAGGTGGAGATAGATTTGTCTTAATGATCACATCTGTGGCCTCATTATGTCTCCTTGACTTGCTCATATGTGAATATTTCTTGGAGAGGGACAATGATTTTTATTTGTTTTTGCTAGGCACATTCAAGTGCTAAAGTTCAGGCCTATTAAATTATTCTTTTCTCCCTAGATCCTCTACATTAGAAGCACACTTCCGAAAGGCTAGTAATTTTCCACATATGAAACATTCAGAGCAGGGATTTTCTTTCATTTATTTCCATTAAAATGAATGATGAGTTCAAGTGTGTTCAGTTTTTATCTTTAAAAAAATAGTATAAAATAGTGCCATGCATGTAGCAATGATGGTAGTGTGTCATGTACTAAAGCTGACAACAAATCCAATTTTACACTGAGATTTTCAAATGTGTAGTATTTTGTTCCATTGATTAAAACTCTTCAATGGCCTCTGATCTCATTCAGAGTAAAAACCAAAGTCCCTGCAATGTCCTACAGGATCTAGACGCTCATTCATTCTCTGATTTTATCTACTGTTTATTCATTCTCTTCAGCACATGCTGGCCTCTTTGCTATTCCTGAAGCACACCAAGCATGCTCCCACCTTGCTATCTTTAGCCTTTCTGCACACTCTGCTTGCAACTCTATTTCTCCAAATAACCCAATGGTTTGTTTCCTCCCTCCCTTCAGGTCTCTGTTCATATGTCCCCTTATCAGTGAACACATCCCTGAACAAACTATATAAAATAACACATATATCTGCAAACACAAAACTTTTGGAATGTCATTCATCTTCTACCCTGGTCAACCCTCGTTCTATTAACTAAGATTTTCCCTACAATTCCTTTACCTCCCAATCAGAAATTCATCCATTAAGATTAATTTACCATCTTCCTTAATAAAAATAATGACAAGAGGTAATTTTTGCTATTAAATGTTCTGGTTCAAAGGCAGTGGCTTAAATAGCCTCAATACATAACCCTCTGCTTCCATGTCATTCCTGTGCATCAATCTACTTAGCACCTTCTCCATACAAGGCAGTATGCTGGGTGATGAAAGCTTTCTGAGAAGAGTAAGATATTAATCATGTCTTCTAGAGTTTAGAATCTAGTTTGAGGAGATAAGATCTTTGCACATATTAAGAAAAATAACAGTACCCCACAGAAAATGGTATGCCGACAGACTGTTAAAAATATAATTAGGAATTAGAAGTTCAAAGGAGAAAAAAAATCACTGAATGTTGGAAGATAAGCCTTCAAGGAGGAAATGGGTTTTGGATGGAGAATGTGGATATGTGGGAGGTAGTTGAGAGCAGTGACATGATTAAGGGGCAAATATGAAATGCACAAGGTGTTCGGGAGTCATATGGCTGGAGTGATAGATTTACATGTGACTACAGTGGAGAATAAGGCCACAATGTCAAGTTGAGGCTCTGCACAAGGCAAAAGGTTTCCTATGCTTCAAATAGGCAGAACTGGAGGATGCAGGGACTGAACTTGTGTTGCTGTTCATGACTGTGTGTTCAGTTGTGTATGTGGATATTTAATGAAACACAATATGGAATATCTTACTTATAAGTTCATCCTTCTACTCCGCTCTTCCTTAAAAAACAAAAAAGTGATGAGGGCTTTAGTTTTATATTTCTGAAAATTTTAGTCAGCCCATTTTGTTTTATTTCAGGTTTTCCATTATTTAATAAATAAACATTCATTTACATCAGCTGTTGGGTTATTAACTATCCTCCACATAGGGTATAAACATATTTATGTAGCTTGTATGCAATTTATTCTGAACTCCTTATACTGTGTGAAATATAGTAAGGCACTCCTACTCAGAGTATTTTGTTTGCTCTGTATTCTGGAATAAGAACTAGAGTTCATGTATTTGCTTATTTTTCAGATACATTTTTTAAAAAATTCCCAATGCTTTTTTAATGAGTTGGAGCCATTAATGAGAGTAAAATCAACACAACCTAGCTATATAAATTCTGTCTAATGGGGCCCTTTTCATCCAGAGGGAAAGGTAAAAAAACAAGAATTTGGCTTATTCTGTGGCTTGTGAGTTAGGAAACCACGGCTTTGTTGACATAGTAAAAGAAGGGAAGCCCCAAGCCAGGGCCTCCCTGGGGGAAATATCTTGTTGCTTCCTAGGGTCTGGCTTTCTGCAGCCGCCAAGTTGTTAACACAAGTGCTGCTGTTCATATCTGCTGGCCCACATGAGTGTGGGGGATGGGGGTAGGAGGATGGTAAGTAGGAGGTAATTGGAAGATGATCAGAAGTGGAGGGTGG
The DNA here is from genome assembly GCA_023783475.1 of Daubentonia madagascariensis. Taxonomy (NCBI): domain Eukaryota; kingdom Metazoa; phylum Chordata; class Mammalia; order Primates; family Daubentoniidae; genus Daubentonia; species Daubentonia madagascariensis. The sequence goes on along the minus strand of JAKFHU010000913.1, from coordinate 1,561,086 downwards.
AGTCTGAGTTCTTCTCTAAGTGTTAATACAGCTTAGTACTCTCTAGAGTTTTTCATACTTCATTATACTTCTGGTTAAGAAACTCTTGTCAAAGAAGTGGAACCTGTGGCCCACAGACCGCCCCCTTCTCTGTGACAAGTGGAATTGAGAGGCTGTCCCAGCAACCAGATGGGAGCAAAGACATATGTAGCCACAGACATGGAAGGAATTAGTTCCCAGGTGGCCTCAAGTGGTTACTATCATTTAAACTAAATTACATTATTCAAGGCAGAGAAAATCAACTCTCTCTCTCTCCCTCCCTTTCCCCTCCAAATCTATATATGGATATACATGCACATACACATACAAGACATTATATATTATACATATATAATAGCTATTTTTATACCAGTAACTCACCTAATAGAAAATAAACTTGGCTGTGAGATTTGTCCCTTTGTGCTATCTTAGAAAATGGGGAAAGGATGGGAAGGAGCTGAGTGAAAAGAAATATTAAAATATACACACCCAGGAGTCTGTCTGGTGTGAACTTCCATGGTAATAACAGTAAGGAAAAAGCATACTCAAATTAAAGGCATTTGGATTTTGAGAGCAAAAATGCTGGGACTGTGGAACACATATTGCTTTTCTGACCTATATTCTATCACACACGAAACAAAACAAAAAACAAAACCCAAAGTGCTCTGATAGTGGGAGGCCACAATGCCTGCCATGATGCCTGACACCTGGCAGTCCCTTAACAAGTGTTAATCTCTCCTTCTCCCTCTTTTGTACGTACACTATTATGCATAAGTATGCCTCCAAAAATAAGTACACTTCATGCACAAAATCCAGTTTATGCAATAGGTATATTAGATGCTTATTATTTACTTTATAAAAGTATTTTTGTTTTCCTTAGCAAACTGATTAATACATACGAACTATCACTCAACTTACAAGGATCTGGTTTGTATATATTTCAGGGACACACAAGTTACATAAAGTGAGGCAGAACTGAAGATATGTTTTCCAAATGTGAGTAAATCTAATTTTGTTTAGTTGAATCAGATATTATATTTCCTTGGAGAATAGGTTATTTTAAAACCCCAAGGTGAATTCTTTTGGTAAAGCATAAACTCTTTCTTAATACTGAAAAATTTGTGAGAAACTTGATGACAACTTCTCCTGACCAGAAAGGAGCGCTTGCCAGGTTTCCCAAGACTGTAGTCTAGGCAAAGTTCAGGGAGCAGCTCAGGGAGGGTAAAAGAAAGAACAGGTTCTGAGAGGGAGTGGGCAGATCATCAAGAAAATCTGTATGGATTTCTAACCTTAGCTAGAAGATGGATGCATGGTTTCCAGACACAAAGTCACTCATGCGCTCATTTTTTATTTTTTGGATTTTGACACTGAATTTTCCTTACGCATTTACTAGCTGCAGTTTAAAAATTGACAATGCAGTATTGACTAAATCTGGAGATAACGTTACATGTGAAGGCAGGATAAAGAAAACCTTGAAAGAAGATGAGGGCACCCAAAAGAATGTGTAGATTGAAAGAAGAGAAGAAAGGAAGACAAACCCCTGGGAAACACCAATAGTTAGGGCAGGGCAAAGGAAAAGCAGACTGGAGGGAGGAAGAAAACTAGGAGACTGCGGTATTACAGGAAGCCAGTAAAGAGAGACTTTCGAGAAGGAAAGAGTGGTCTGCTAGGTTAATTGTGGCAGATAAGTCAAGTTACGTAAAGTCTGAGAGGTGTCTTTTAGGCTTAACAATAATGAAGTCATTGGGGACAGTTGACAGCTAGTTTCAGTGTGGCAGGAAAGTGGACATGGGAACAGTTAACCCATGTCTTCGAAACATCAGCTGTCCCAGAGAGGCTATTGACAACCAACTAGTGGCACATCAAAACTGGATTCCCTTGGAGAACCTGAAGACAAGGTAGTATGTTTCTAAGAGAAAAGCAATGTGCTCAAAAATACCAGGCATGGGTGGGCAAAGATGTCTTATTGTGGTAAATACACAGATACCTGTATTCTTGACTTAATGGTACATATCACCTTGTCTTGCATAGAAGTTTTCTTGCAAGTAAATTTTAGACTTTTCTTAGAAAACAATTCTGAATCTCTTTGTGTTATCACGCATCCTAGTGACACCATGGTAACCTGAGACTATTTATATACAACACTGAGTTCTTGTCTCCTCCACGGTTTCAATGTCCTTAACACTTGGGAATTCCTAAATGTTTTTAAATTATATGCATGCATTGATGGTTTGTTCATTCACCATTCATTTAGGTAAAAAGCATTTATTGAAAGAAATAACTATTTTTGGCACTCAGGGAAATAATCAGGATGAGTAAGACGTATCTAAACAATCTGCTAGATGAAATGAAATAGCTGACAAATAACTTCACATATGATGAATTTAAATACATTTAAATTAGTTATTAGGTATTCAAGTTATAAGATCAATACAAGCAAATTCTTAGAAGAATATAAATAAAAGAAAAATTAGATCTGATGCAAGGTGTGGGGGTTGATTCCAAAGGTTTCAAGTAAGAAGGTATGTTAAGGTGCCTTTGGCTTTCTCTTCTCTCTTTTACTATTCTCATATATCCTATTGTTCAGATCCTGAAATATTTACAGCTCTTTTAAAAAACCATTTTCCAAGCTTTTCAAATTCTGTACTGTCCAATACCTGGCCTGCTGTAAATGCAAAAATGAATATATCAATGTTTCTCAAATGAATGTGATACCCTATAGTGACTGGTGGGCATTGGTGAGTGGGCATAGAGTTAGATCCTCTTTCCTGTGGCAATGAATGCCATGGACTATGTTTGAAGTCAGAATACATGATGCTTCTGATGGATGGGTGCAACAGTTTGCCCCTGGCCTTTCAGTCATGCTGAGAGAATTTCCAGACAGCACCTCCAAGAATGTGCATATCCTATTTCAGCCTGCAAAGGTATCACCATTAACACAAACAGAGCTGACAACCAAAAGGTGATGCAAAACTGCCCAATATGGCTTGGGAAGTAAAGAAAGTTGATTAACTGTTATTTCCTGGTATATAAATCATCAATTTCTAACCCCTTTGTGTGCTTTCCATAAAATATTAGCTGTGGGCCTTTGTTATAAAGGAGCATCTTATTTTTTACAATTACCCTGTAAATAATAATTAATATGGTACAATAAAATAGTATCCTGTTATAAACCATGCAAAATCAGGTCACATATTTAAGTGCTTTGGTAGTTAAGGAACATGCTACACATGTGTATGTCTGTATGTCCTAGTAAGCACTTCATTAAGGCTTCCCATTTCAGAATATTCATTTGCATTAGTTTGCCAATAAAGTTATCAGGCATTCATAGAATTATCCTCTTTCTCAATTGCCTCTCCTTAAGGACTAATAATAATAATTCTAATAAAGATAAAAAGGGATTTTATACGGAGAACACTTTCAAGTTATAAAATACTTTCACACTTATTATACTACTCGATTCACATAATCAGTGAGGTGTAGATATCATTACCTCTACTTAAAAGATGAGGAGAGTAAGATTCAAAGAGAGTAAATAACTTTCCCAAGATCTCACCACTGATAAATGACAGGATAGGACTATATTGCAGGAGCCATGATTTTTAGTAACTTCCTGCGATATCATTGCTGTCTACTGAGAACATTTTTGTTACTAAAAGTGAAATGTATGGACCAGTAACACTGGCATCTCTTCTAAGAGCTTGTTAGAAATGCAAAATCTCAGGCTCCATTCCATGCTAAATGAATCAGAATCTGCATTTTCATAAGATTAGCACATGATCTATATGTACATTAAAATTTGAGAAGGTATGAAATAGATTATTTCATTCAATCATTCATTTGTTTATTCAGCACATGTTTATTAAGCACCTGCTAAGTAATATTTACTGAATAGCTCTGATTTGATAAGTTTAAATGATAATAATTGCAAATTCGACATACTAGAAATCACTAAAACTTTCAGGTACAGCCCTACAGAGGTCTACTTGCTGAATGATTTTTATTGACTTCATAGGTCAAGTTAGTCAAACGACTAGTTGATTGAAAAAACAAATTGTTCTCATTTTCCCAGTGAATTGACACTAACACAATTGGTTAAAAGGTGAAAATGCAAGCTATTACTTTTCCTTAATGATTTATAGGTCTGCCTTGCCTGCTACACAAAAGGCCATTGGACAGAGGCCGTAGTTTGTACTCCTCAAAACTCAACACTGGATTCACCATTGAACAAATGCTCAAAAATTATAAACTGAATTATTGATAAATGACTGAATGAGTAATTTTGGAGGGTTAGAGGATTTTTCCAGATATTGTTTGCATTATTTTCTCCCATTTAACTTATTTTATTAATTAGCTTGCTTTCTTGAAGTAAATCACTGAATTGGTGTCCTCTTGATTTCTGTATTTAGGACACAACTAAAAAGTCTGCTAATTGTTGCTGTCACTGATTATTGCTATTGATTATTTAAATAACAATTCATTTTTCTGGGACTTTGAAAAGGGAAATTAAAAGAAGTAATTACTCAATAAAGTTTATTAAAAACAGGCCGATATCATGAAGGAGACATTAAATTAGAAATGAAGGTAGATGTCGGAAGCCTAGGGAAAAATGGAATCAGAGTTGGAATACTACCTCAAGGGATGTAACTGATTAAGGTCTTGAGCTTATTGTTCTTTATAAATAGCACTGTTTTTCTGGAGCACTCTGGATGATTTTCCTTTATCTCTTTCTTTCATGGCTTTTTCAACTATTTTATCTTACAACCCAGTCTTCTATCTCTCTATTTAGAACTCATGTGACCAAATGCAGTTTTATGACTATATCCTTCTTCTCTTGCTTTAGTTTTTATTAATGCCAAAACTTACATTTACTTATTTCATTTTATCATTATCTAAAAGCACAGTATACCTTTGCTTCATTCAAATAGACTGCAACTAGATAACAGCAACAAACACTAACATTTTAGACAACCTAGTCATTTTGGAGGTCTAGAGGGTCGCGTGAATTGCCATATACCACCAATTGATCCTCAGTCTATCAACGAGATGGTCTGAGCTTTGAATTAACTATTCAGTGAATGATTTTATTGCAATGTACAAACTTGTCTCTACTGTTTCTACGGAGACTTTTCCTTCAGAATAGTCTGACCTTAGGAGGCTGACATTCCCCATCTTCATAGGCAGTTTAAGTGATCTCCACATTAAGAACAATATATAAACCCATTTTTCTTCACTCTTCTGAAATTATGAAATAAAGGCTGTAAGAATTATTGACAGAAATACACAAGGTTTCTATTGCCATAGGTGTTAAGTTGTATTAATAGAGATGCTGTACATCTCTAAATAGCTTTTTGTTGATAGCATAATAAAATACTTTGTAGTCAACAGAAGTTGCTGAATGTAATACAGACTTGGAATTCTACGTGAAAGACCAGGACAAAACATGAAATGCACACTTTTTTATTATCTCTAGAATCTCACTCTTATCTCTGTCACTGACTTCCTGTTTTACTTGGAGAAAAATCATAAAATCAAAGGTGAGGTGGTCATCTAAAATATCAAGTATATGTATTTGCATTTTGTTTCCTGTTAACTTCCAAAAAGATTTAATTTAATTATAGATTGAAATGCCAGAAGTATAGGATATAAAAAGAAAACAGACACTAAAATAATTTTTAAAAGATATTTAATGCATTAGTGTTGTAAATGATTCTGTTATTTGGACATTACCTTTGGCTGTAAATTTTCCCAGGAATAAAAGCAAAGCTATCAGTGCATCGATTCAATAGTCTTTTAAGGTCTTGACCCAAATTATCCAAGAAACTTGATAACTTATTTCAAAGGAATCAGTTTTTTTTTTAATTGACAGGTAATATTGTATATTTTTATCATGTACAACATGATGGTTTGAAGTGTAGATACACTGTGGAAGGGTGAAATCTAGCTAATTAAAAAATGCCTTACCTCACATAGTTATTTTTGGAGTAAGAGCACTTAACATCCACTCTCTTTACGTTTTCAAGAATACAATATATTGAGCTGGGCATATTGGCTCACGCCTGTAATCCCAGCTACTTGAGAGGCTGAGGATGGAGGATTGCTTGAGCCCAGGAGTTCAAGACCAGCCTGGGTGATATAGCAAGATCCTGTCTCAAAAAAAAAAAAAGAGAGAGAATACAATATATTGTCATTAATTATGGTAACTGTGCTGTACAATAGGTCTCTTGAAATTTATTCCTCCTTTCTAACTATAATTATGTATCCTTTGGTCAACATCTCCCACTTCCTCCCTCACCCGTAACCACCCCAGCCTCTGGTAACCCTCTCTACTCTCTTCTTGTATGAGATCAACTGTTTTAGATTCCACATGTGAATGAGATCATGAGGTATTTGTCTCACTGTGCCTGGCTCATTTCACTAAACATAATTTCCTCCAGGTTCATGCATGTTGTCACAAATGAGAGGATTTCTTCTTTTTTAAAGCCAAATGGTATTCCATTGTGTATATATACCACATTTTCTTTATCCGTTCATCCATTAACAAACACTTAGATTGATTCCATATCTTGGTTATTGTGAATAGTGCTACAATAGATATAGGAGTACACATATTTTTTTTTAATTTATTTTTTTAATTTCAAAATATCATGAGGGTACAACACTTTGGCCATACACATTGCCCCTGTTCTGCCCGTGTCAGATCCACAATCGTGGTCATCTCCCAAACTGTGCTCCCCACATCCATTCAGTGAGAGTTTTTCCCATCCCTTCCACCCCCCTCCCGCCCGCCCGCCCTCAGATGAATGCTATTGCCCTGTGTGATGTAAGTGTTCATCAGTTAGTACCAGTTTGATGGTGAGTACCAGTGGTGCTTGTTTTTCCAATCCTGTGACACTTCACTTCGAAGAATGGGTTCTAGCTCCAACCAGGATAATACCAGATGTGTTAATTCACTGTTGTTCCTTATTGCTGAGTAATACTCCATGGTACACATATACCACATTTTATTGATCCACTCGTGTATTGATGGGCACCTGGGTTGTTTCCACAACTTTGCAATTGTGAATTGTGCTGCTATGAACATTCGAGAGCAGATGTCTTTATTGTAAAATGTCTTTTTTTCTTTTGGATAAATACCCAGTAGTGGGATTGCTGGGTCAAATGGTAATTCTACTTTTAATTCTTTGAGGTATCTCCATATTCTTTTCCATAGAGGTTGTACTAATTTGCAGTCCCACCAGCAGTGTATGAGTGTTCCTATCTGTCCACATCCCCGCCAACATTTGTTATTTGGGGATTTTTTGATATGAGCCAATCTCACTGGAGTTGAGTGATATCTCATTGTGGTTTTGATTTGCATTTCCCTGATGATTAGAGAAGTTGAGCACTTTTTTATATGTTTGCTGGCCATTATTCTGTCTTCTTTGGAAAAGTTTCTGTTCATGTCCTTTGCCCATTTTTTAATAGGGTTGTTTGATGTTTTCTTGTTGATTTTCCTAAGTTCTGTATAGATTCTGGTTATCAGCCCTTTATCAGAGGTGTAGCATGCAAATATTTTCTCCCATTCTGTAGGTTGTCTGTTCACTCTAGTGATAGTTTCCTTGGCTGTGCAGAAGCTTTTCAATTTGATTAGGTCCCATGTATTTATTTTTGTTGCTGCTGTGATTGCTTTGGGGGTCTTCTTCATAAATTCTTTGCCTAGGCCAATGTCCATAAGAGTTTTTCCAACATTTTCTTCAAGAATTCTTATGGTTTCATGTCTTAGATTTAGATCTGTTATCCATTGTGAATTGATTTTTGTGAGAGGTGAGAGGTGTGGGTCCACTTTCAGTCTTCTACATATGGCCATCCGGTTTTCCCAGCACCATTTGTTGAATAGGGAATCTTTTCCCCAGTGTACGTTTTTCTGGAATTTGTCAAAGATCAGGGGACTGTATGAGGTTGGTTTTATATTTGGGTTCTCAGTCCTGTTCCATTGGTCTACGTGTCTGTTCTTGTGCCAATACCATGCAGTTTTGGTTACTATAGCCTTGTAGTATAGTTTGAGGTCTGGTAGACAGATGCCTCCCAATTTGTTCTTTTTGCTTAAGATTGCTTTGGCTAGACGGGGTCTTCTCTGGTTCCACACGAAGCGTAGAATTATTTTTTCTAGATCGGCAGAAAATGATGTTGGTATTTTGAAAGGGATTGCACTGATTCTGTTAATTAATTTAGGTAGCAAAGCCATTTTTACTATGTTGACTCTGCCTATCCAAGAGCATGGTAGGGCTTTCCATCTATTTACATCCTCTGCAATTTCTTTTCTCAGTGTTTCATAATTCTCTCTATATAGGTCTTTGACCTCCTTAGTTAGATATGTTCCTAAATATTTAATTTTCTTTGTTGCTATTGTGAAAGGTATTGCATCTTTAATTTGTTTCTCAGCTTGATTGTTATTAGCATATATGAAGGCTATGGATTTGTGTGTATTAATTTTGTATCCTGAGACTTTGCTGAATTCATTTATCAATTCCAGTAATCTCTTGGTTGACTCTTTGGGGTTTTCTATGTATAATATCATATCGTCTGCGAATAGTGAAAGTTTGACCTCTTCTGCCCCTATCTGGACGCCCCTGATTCCTCTGTCTTCTCTAATTGCTGTGGCCAGGACTTCCAGCACTATGTTGAAAAGAAGTGGAGATAGTGGACACCCTTGTCTGGTGCCAGTTTTAAGGGGGAATGCCTTCAATTTTTCCCCATTCAGTATGATATTGGCTGTGGGTTTATCATATATGGCTTTAATAGTTTCTAGGAATGAGCCATCTATGCCTATATTGTTAAGAGTTCTTATCATAAAAGGGTGCTGGATTTTGTCAAAAGCCTTTTCTGCATCTATTGAAAGGATCACATATTTTTTGACATACTGATTTAATTTCCTTTAGATATACACCCAATAGTGGGATTGCTGGAATATATGGTACTTCTAATTTTAATTTTTTAAGGAACTTTCATACTGTTTTCCATAATGGCTGTACTAATTTACATTTCCATCAAGAGTATAAGAGTTTTATTTTCTTCCCATACTCGTCAACACTTGTTATCTTTTGTCTTTTTCACAGTAGCCATGGAGTGAGGTGATATTTCGCTGTGATTTTGACTTGCTTTTCCCTGATAATTAGTAATGTTGAACACTTTCTCACATACCTGTTGACCATTTGTTTGGATTCTTTTGGAAAGTATCTGTTCACTTTTTTTACCCATTTTTAATCAAGCTATTTGGTTTTTTTTTGCTATGGAGTTATTTGAGAACCTTATACATTTTGGATATTAACCTCTTGTCAGCTGCATAATTTGAAAATACTTTCTCCCATTCTGCAAGTTGTCTATTCACTCTGTTGATTCTTCCTTTTGTTGTGCAAAACCTTTTTGGTGCAATCCCACTTTTCTATTTTTGCTTTAGTTGCCTGTGCTTTTGAGGTCTTACCAAAAAATTCTTGTTCAGACCAATGGCATGAAGCATTGCCCCAAAGTTTTCTTTAGTAGTTTCATAGTGTCAGGTCTTACATTTAAGTCTTTTTTTATTTTATTTTTTTTATTTCAGAATATTATGGGGGTACACACACTTTGGTTACTTATAGTGCCTATGCACTGCCCGAGTCAGAGCTACAATTGTGAATATCCCCCAGACTGTGCACCCCACACCCATTAGGTGGGAGTTTTCCCATCCCGTCCACCACCCTCCCATCTGCCGGACCCCTGGTGAATATTATTTCCATGTGTGCACATAACTATTGATCAGTTAGTACCAATTTGATGGTGAGTACCAGTGGTGCTTGTTTTTCCATTCTTGTGATACTTCGCTTTGAAGAATAAGCTCTAGCTCCATTCAGGATAATACCAGATGTGTTAATTCACCATTGCTTTTTATTGCTGAGTAGTACTCCATGGTATACATATACCACATTTTATTAATCCACTCGTGTATTGGTGGGCACCTGGCTTGTTTCCACATCTTTGCAATTGTGAATTGTGCTGCTATAAACATTCGCATGCAGATGTCTTTATTATAAAATGTCTCTTTTTCCTTTGGGTAAATACCCAGTAGTGGGATTGCTGGATCATATGGTAGTTCTACTTTTAGTTCTTCGACGTATCTCCATATTACTTTCCATAGAGCTTGTACTAATTTGCAGTCCCACCAGCAGTGTATGAGTAGTCCTATCTGTCCACATCCCCACCAACATTTTTTGTTTTGGTACTTTTTGATATAAGCCAATCTCACTGGAGTTGAGTGATATCTCATTGTGGTTTTGATTTGCATTTCCCTGATGTTTAGAGAAGTTGAGCAATTTTTTTTATATGTTTGCTGGCCATTATTCTGTCTTCTTTTGAAAGTTTCTATTCCTGTCCTTTGCCCACTTTTTAATGGGGTTGTTTGATTTTTTTCTTGTTGATTTTCCTAAGTTCTGTATAGATCCTGGTTATCAGCTCTTTATCAGATGTGTAGCATGCAAATGTTTTCTCCCATACTGTAGGTTGTCTGTTCACTCTAGTGATAGTTTCCTTGGCTGTGCAGAAGCTTTTTAATTTGATCAGGTCCCACTAATTTATTTTTGCTGTTGCTGTGATTGCCTTGGGAGTCTTCTTCATAAATTCTTTGACTAGACCAATGTCTATAAGAGTTTTTCCAACTTTTTCTTCTAGTATTCTTATGGTTTCACATCTTAGGTTTTAGTCTGTTATCCATCATGAGTTGATTTTTGTGAGAGGTGAGAGGTGTGGATCTAGTTTCAGTCTTCTACATGGGGCTATCCAATTTTCCTAGCACCATTTATTGAATAGGGATTCTTTTCCCCAGTGTATGTTTTTGTCCACTTTGTCAAAGATAAGATGACAGTATGAGGGTGGTTTTATATCTTGGTTCTCAGTCCTGTTCTATTGGTCTATGTCTCTGTTCTTGTGCCAGTACCATGCCATTTTGATTACTATAGCCTTGGAGTATAGTTTGAAGTCTGGTAGATTGATGCCTCCCAATTTTTTCTTTTTGCTTAAGATTTCTTTGGCTAGACAGGGTCTTCTCTGGTTCCACATGAAGCATAGAATTATTTTTTCTAGATCTACAAAAAATAATGTTTGTATTTTGATAGGGACTACATTGATTCTGTAAATCACTTTAGGTTTTAATACACTTTGATTTGATTTTTGTATATGGTGAGAGATAAGGGTCTAATTTTATTCTTCTGCGTGTGGATATTCAGTTTTTCCAGCACGATTTATTTAAGAGATTGTTCTTTCCCCAATATGTGTTCTTGGCACCTTTGTCAAAAATGACTTGGCTGTAAATGCATGGATTTATTTCTGAACTTTCTATTCTGTTCCATTGATCTATGTGTCTGTTTTGATGCCAGAACCATGCTGTTTTGGTTACTATAGCTTTGTAGTATACTTCAAAGTCAGACAGTGTGATCCCTCCAGCTTTGCTGGTTTTTTTTTTTTTTTTTTTTTTTTTGCTGAAGATTGCTTCGACTATTCAGGGTCTTTCTTGGTTCTCTACAAATTTTAGGATTTTTTTTTCTATTTCTGTGAAGGATGTCATTGGTAATTTAATAGGGATTGCATTGAATCTGTAGATTGCTTTGGGTGGTATATTACATTTTAACTAAATTAATTCTTGTAATCTAAGAACATGGGATACATTTCCATTTATCTGTGTATCCTTCAGTGCCTTTGATCAATGTTTTATAGTTTTCATGGTAGGGATTTTTCAATTCCTTGGTTAAATTTATTCCAAAGTATTTTTTTTTGTAGTTATTATAAATGGGATTTTCGTGATTTTTTTTCAGATGGTTTTCTGACTTTTGTATGTTGATTTTGTATCCTACAACTTTACTGAATTCATTAATTAATTCTAACAGATTTTTGGTGGAGTCCTTAGTTTTTCCTACATATAAGATCATGTCATCTGCAAACAGGGACAGTTTAACTTCCTCCTTTCCAACTGGGATGCCTTTTATTTCTTTTTCTTGCCTAATTGCTCTGGCCAGGACTTATAGTACTATGTCAAATAGAAATGGTGAAAGTAAGGATCCTTTTCTTAGTCTAGATTATCAAGAAAAAGTACTCAACTTTTCTCCATTCAGTATCATGTTAGCTATGCTAACATAAGCATAGCTTATATGAGGCATTTATGGCCTTAATTGTGTTGAGGTAGATTTATTCTATAACTAGTTTTTGAGAGTTTTTTATCACGAAGAGATATTGAATTTTTTCAAATACTTTTAATACACCTGTTGAAATAATCATATGGTTTTTGTTCTTCATTCTGTTAATGTGATGTATCATACTTATTGATTTATGTATATTAAGCCATCCTTCCATACCTGGGATGAATCCCACTTGATCATAGTGAATGATCTTTTTAATGTGCTGTTAAATTTGGTTTACTAGTATTTTGTTGAAGATTTTTACTTCTATGATCATCAGGAATATTGACGTGCAGTTTTACTTTTTTGTTGTATCCTTGTCTGGTTTTGGTATCAGGGTAATGCTGGCCTTTTAAGTGCACTTTGGAAGAATTCTGTCCCTTCAATATTTTGGAATAGTTTCAGAAGAATTGGTTTTAGTTCTTCAAATATTTGGTAGAATTTAGCAATGAAGCCATTAGCTGCTGGTCTTTTCTTTGATGGTAGACTTTTTATTTCTGGTTCAATCTTATTACTCATTATTGATCTGTTCAGATTTTCTATTTCTTCATTCTTCTATCTTGGTAGGTTGTATATATCCAGGAATTTATTCATTTTTTCTAGGTTTTCCAATTTGTTGGTGTATAATTGTTCATAATTGTCTCTTATGATTTTTTGTATCTGTAGTACCTATTGTTAATGTCTCCATTTTCATCTCAGATTTTATTTATTTGGGTCGTCTCTCTTTTTTCTTATTCTAGATAAAGGTTTACTGACTATTTTATCTTTTAAAAACTCAACTTTTCATTTTGTTGACCTTTCATATTGTTTTCTTTTTATTTTTTTTTCTTGAGAAACAAGGTCTCACTCTGCCATCCAGGCTGGAGTGCAGTGGCACAATCATAGTTCACTATAACCTCCAACTCCTGCGTTCAAGCAATCCTGCCTCAGCCTCCACAGTAGCTGGGACTACAGACATGTACCACTACTCTCAGCTAATTTTTTTATTTTTTGTAGAGATGGGGTCTCACTGTGTTGCCCAGGCTGGTCTCGAACTCCTGGCCTCAAGCTATCCTCCCACCTTGGACTCCCAATGTTCTAGGATTACAAATGTGAGCCACTGCGCCCAGCCTCATATTTTTTATACTTTATTTTGTTTATTTCTGCTCTGATCTTTACTATTTCTTTCCATCTGCTAATTTTAGTTGTTCTTGTTTTACTAGTTCCGTGAGATGTAATGTTAGGTTGTTCATTTGAGATCTTTTTTCTTTTTTGGTATAGGCATGTGTTGCTATAAAGTTCCCTCTTAGAACTGTTTTTATTCTTTCCCATGAATTTGGTATGTTTTATGTCCATTTTCATTTGTCTCAATACATTTTTAAATTTCCCTCTTAATATATTCATTTATCTGTTGGTTTTTCAGGAGCATGTTTTTTAATGTCCACACATTTGTAAAGTTTCCAAGGTCCTCCTGTTGTTGATTTGTTATAAAACTTGATTTGGTTTTAATCTTCTTAAATTTGTTAAGACTTATTTTGTGGCTTGACATCTATCCTGGAGAATATTTCATGTGCAGTTGAGAAGAATTTGTATTCTGCAGCAGTTGGATAGAATGTTCTGTTAGTCCATATGTTAGTCCATTTGGCCTAGAGTGTAGTTAAATCCGGTGTTTCTTTGTTGATTTTATGTCTGGATGATCTGTCCATTGCTGAAAGTGGGGTATGGAAGTCCCCTACTATGATTATGTTGCAGTCTGTCTCTCCCTTTATATCTATTATTATTCACTTTGTATGTGTTTAGATGCTCTCATGTTGGATGCATATATATTTACAATTCTTATGTCCTCTTGATGAATTATGTAATGACCTTCTTTGTTTCTTTTTACAGTTTGACTTCAAGTCTATTTTATCTGCTATAGGTATAGCTACTCCTGCTCTCTTCTGGTTTGTATTTGCATGGAATATATTTTTCCATCCCTTCACTTTCAATATATGTGTATTCAATAAAGGTGAAGTGAATCTTTTGTAGGTAGCATATAGTTGAGTCTTGTTTTTTATTCATTTAGCCACTCTATGTTTTTTAATTGAATAATTTAATCCATTTCCATTCAAGGTAATTACTGATAGGTAAAGACATATTAATGCCATTTTGTTAATGTTTTCTAGTTGTTTTGTAGATTCCTTCTTCCTCTCTTAGTGTCTTTCTTTGTGTTTAAGTGATACTGTCTAGTTGTATGTTTTGATTCCTTGCTTTTTGTTTTTAGTGTATGTATTTATCATAGGTTTTCACTTTGTGGTTACCATGAGGCTTACAAAAAAAAGTCTTATAGTTATAACAGGTTATATCACACTGGTAATAACTTACCACTGATCAGAAAACAAAAAGACAAACCAACTCTACATTTTAACTCCACTTCCCCTCACTTATTTTGAATTTTTGATGTCATAATTTCCAGGTTTTTATAATGTTTATCCTTTAACCAATTTTTGTAGTTATCATTAATTTTAGTAGTTTTGTTTTTTAATCTTCATACTAAAGATATAAGTAATTTACATACCACAATTACAGTATTAGGGTATTCTGAATTTGACAGTATGCTTACTTTTACCAGTGAGTTTTATACCTTCAGATGTTTTCATGTTTCTCCCTGGAGTGCTTTCCTTTCAGTTTGAAGAACTCCCTTTAGCATTTCTTATAAGATAGGTCTGGAGGGGATAAACTCTGTTAGCTTTTGTTTGTCTGGGAGAGACTTTATCTCTTTCATTTGTGAAAGATAGATTTGCTGGGTATGGTATTCTTGGTTGATAGGCTTTTTTCCTTACATGCTTTCAATATATCATCCTACTCTCTCTTTGTCTATAAGGTTTCTTCTTAGAATACTACTGCTAGGCATTTTGGAACTTCCTTGTAAGTTATGTGCTTCTTTTCTCTAGCTGCTCTCTGGATCCTCTTTTTGTCTTTCACTTTTGACAGTCTGATTATAATATGTCTTGAGGTAGTCTTATTTGAATTGAATCCAATTTGTGACTTTGATCCTTTTGTACCTGAATATTTATATCTTTCTCCATGTTTAGAAAGTTTTCTGATATTATTTCTTTAAATAATCTTTATATCCCTTTGTCTTTCTCTGCTTCCTCTTGAATTCCAATGACCCAAAACTCTGCTCTTTCGATGCTGTCCCATAAATCCTGTGAGCTTTCTCCATTCCTTTTTATTATTTTTTCTTTGTTCTCCTCTTACTGTTTATTTTCAATTAGCCTGTCTTCAAGCTCCCTGACACTTTCTTCTGCTTTATCAGTTATGCTATTTATACACTCTATTTCATTTTACATTTTGTTCATTGTATTTTTCTGTACAAAGATTTCTGTGTGATTGTTATATTATTCCAATCTCTTTGTTAAATTCCTCTGATAAATTTCTGAATTATTTCTCTGTATTTTATTGAAGTTCACTAAGCTTTCTTAAACATACCTATTTCAAATTCTTTGTCAGATAGTCACACATCTCCATCTTCTTAGGGTCAGTCACTGGCACCTTATTTTGTCCAGTTGGTGAAGTCATGTTTCTCTGATTGTTCCTGATCTTTATGGTTGTGTGTTGATGTTTGTGCATTGAATATGAAAGTATTTTTTGCAGTCTTTTTAGTCTGGCTTTTTCTGTGATCATCCTTCAACAGTAGGCCTGTCCAGAATTCTTTTTATTTTTTAATTTTGAAGTATTTATTTTTTCCTGTTAATGTTCCTTTATTTATTTTTTATTTCAAAAAATGTATGGGATGTATGTGTTTTTTGTTAAATGGATGAATTGTATTATGCTGAAGTCAGGGCTGTCAGTGTACTCATCATGAGAATAGTGTACATCATACCCAATAGGTAGATTTTTATCCATCACCCCCCTTCCATACTCCTCCCTTCTTAGTTTTCAATGTCTATTATATCACTTTATGACCATGCATACCCATCATTTAGCTCCCACTTATAAGTGAGAATGTGTTTCATTTTTTTTTTCCATTCCTGAGATACTTCACTTAGGATAATAGTCTCCAGTTCCATCCAAGTTGCTACAAAAGATATTACTTCATTCCTTTTTATGGATGAGTAGTATTGCTATAAATAAATATACACATACACACACACACACAAACACACCACATTTTCTTTATCCACTCATTGGTTACTGGGCACTTAGGTTGGTCCCACATCTTTGCAGTTGTGAATTGTGCTGTGATAAACATTCAACTGCAGGTGTCTTTTTTATAAAATGACTTCTTTTCCTTTTGGTAGATACCTAGTAGTAAGACTGCTGGATAAAATGGTAGGTCTACTTATAGTTCTTTGAGGAATCTCCATGCTTTCCATAATGATAGTACTAGTTTACATTCCCACCAACAGTGTAAAAGCATTTCCTTTTCACCACATCTGTGCCAACATCTATTGTTTTTTGACATTTTAGTAATGGCCATTCTGACAATGGTAAAGTGGTATCTCATTGTGGTTTTAATTAGCATTTCCCTGATAATTAGTGATGTTGAGCATTTCTTCATGTATTTGTTGGCCATTTGTCTATTTTCTTTTGAGAAAAATCTGTTTGTGTCATTTGTGCACTTTTTATGGGGTTATTTGTTGTTTTCTTGCTGATTTGTTTGGGTTCCTTATAGATACTGGATATTAATCTTTAGTTGGATGTATAGTTTGTCTAGAAGAGTTTTTCCTATATTTTCTTCTAGCATTTTTATGGTTTCAGGTCTTATATTTAAGTATTTAATGCATCTTGAGTTAATTTTTGTATATGGTGAGAGATAGGGATCCTGTTTTATTGATGTGGCCATGCAGTTTTCCCTGTACCATTTATTGAATAGGGTGTTCTTTCCCAACTGTATGTTTTTGTCTGCTTTGCAGAAAATCAGTTGGTCATAGCTATATGGTTTTATTTCCAAGTTCTTTATTCTGTTCCATTGGTCTATATGTCTACCTTTATACAAGTACCATGCTGTTTTGGTTACTGTAACTTTGTAGTACAGTTTGAAGTCAGGTAATGCATAGCTACAGATTTGTTCTTTTAGCTTAGAATTGCTTTGTCTTTTTGGGCTATTTTTTTGGTTCCATACAAAGTTTAGGATTATTTCTTCTAGATCTGTGAACAATGAAATTTGCATTTTGATGGGAATTGCATTAAATCTGTAAATCACTTTTACTAGTATGGACATTTTAGCAATGTTCATTCTTCTAATCCATGAGCATGGGATGTTTTTCCATTTGTTTATGTCAACTTTAATTTCTTTCTTCAGTGTTTTGTTGCTCTATTTGTAGAAATCTTTCACTTCCTTGGTTAAGTATATGCCCAGGTAATTTATTTTCTATGCAGCTATTATAAATGGTATTGAATTCTTGATTCAATACCAGCTTGACTGATTCAAACTCAGCTTGGCTGTTATTAGTATATAGAAATGCTATTGATCTGTGTACATTAATTTTGTAACCTAAGACTTTATGGAATTTATTTATCACTTCTGGAAGTCTTTTGGTGGAGTCTTTAGGGTTTACTAGATATATCACCTTATCATTGGCAAACAGAGAGACTTTGTCCTCCTGTTTCCTGATTTGGATGCCCCTTATTTCTTTCTCTTGCCTGAGTGGTCTGGTTAGGACTTCCAATACCATGTTGAATAGAAGTGGTGACAGTAGGCATCTTTCTTTTGTCCTGTTCCTAGGTGGAATGTTTTCAACTTTTCCCCATTCAGTATGATGTTGGCTGTGGGTCTGTTATATATGGCTTTTATTGTGTTGAAGTATATTCCTTCTATGCCTAGTTTGTTGAGGGTTTTTATAGGGAAGGGGTTCTGTATTTTATTGAATTTTATTTCTGCATCTATTGAGATGATCATATGGTCTTTGTTTTTACTTTCGTCTATATGGTGAATCATACTTATTGATTTGCATATATTGAACCATCCTTAAATCCCTGCGATGAAACCCACTTGATGATGGTGAATTCTCTCTTTTGTGTGCTATTGAATTCAGTTTCCTAGTATTTTTTGAGGATTTTTGCATCTATGTTCATCAGGGATATTGGTCTGTAGTCCTCTTATTTTTTGGTAACCTTTCCCGGATTTAGTATCAGTGTGATACTGGCTTCATGGAGTAAATTTGGGAGGATCACTTCCTTATCAATATTATGGAATGGTTTCAGTAAAATAGGTGCCAGTTCTTCTTTGCAGGTCTTGTAGAATTCAGCTGTGAATCCATGTGGTCCAGGACTTTTTTTGTTGTTGTTGGGAAATTTTTAATTACTGTTTCTATCTCAGTACTCATTAGTAGTCTGTTCAGGATTCCTATTTCTTCCTGATTCAAGTTTGGGAGTTTATCTCTTTCCAAAAATTTGTCCATTTCCTCTAGATTTCCTAGTTTGGGGGCATAGAGGTTTTCATAGTAGTCATGGATGATATTTTATATTTCTGTGGTATCAGTTGTCATGTCTCCTATTTCATTTCTGATTGCACTTATTTGAGAGTTTTTTCTTCTATTTCTGGTTAATCTAGCTAGTGGATTATTTATTTGGTTTATCTTTCCAAAGAACCAACTTTTTGTTTTCTTGATCCTTTGTATTGTTATGTTGTCTTCTATTTCGTGTGGTTTTGCTCTGAGTTTTCTTATTCCTTTTTCCTGCTAGTTTTGGGTTTGGTGTGACATTAGGTTTTTAATTTGTGATCTTTCTGTCTTTTTGATGTAAACATTTAAGGTTATGAACTTCCCCCTTAGCACTGATTTTCTGTATGCCATAGATTTTTGCATGCTTGTATTATCTACATTGTTCAGTTAACAAAACTTTTCATTTCCATCTTAATTTCTTCATTGACCCAAGGATAGTTCAGCAGCAGGTTGTTTAATTTTCATGACTTTGTGTAGATTTGAGAGTTCCTCTTGGAATTGATTTCTAGTTTATTCCACTGTGGTCTGAGATGATACATAGTAAGATTTAGATTTTTTAAAAATTTGCTGAGACTTGTTTTGTGGCCTAACAAATGCTCTATTTTGGAAAATGTCCCATGTGCTGATGAGAAGAGTGTATATTCTGAAGTTTTGGTGTAAAAAGTTCTGTTAATATCTGTTAGGTCCATTTCTTCTAGAGTGCCATTTAAATTCAATGTTTCTTTATTGATTTTCTGCTTTGATGATCTCTCCAATTCTGGCAGTGGAGTGTTGAAGTCCCTGGCTATTATGATGCTGCTGTTTATTTCTTTGCTTAGGTTTAGTAGAATTTGTTTTATGAATCTGGCACCTCCTGTGTGAGGTACATATATATTTAGGATTGTTAATTCTTCTTGGTGAATTGCTCCCTTTATCATTATATGATGATTGTCTTTGCCTTTTTGTACCATGGTTAATTTAAAGTCTATTTTATCTGATAATAGCTACTCTTGCTCACTTTTGGTTTTCATTTGTGTGGAAAATTTTTTTCTATCCCTTTACCTTGAGTTGATGAGAATCCTTGAGTTAGTTGAGTTTCTTGAAGACAGCATATGTTTGGGTTGTGTTTTTTTCATCCATTCAGCCCATCTATATCTTTCAAGTAAAGCATTAAGACCCTTTGTGTTCAATGTTAGTATTGATATGTGAAATAGTGTTCTGTTTACCATGTTGAATGATAGCTAGTTGCTTTGTTTTCTTCTTTGTGTTACTGTTTTATAAGAGGTGTGAGCTTTAATGTTCAGGTGTTTTTACCTGGTGTATATCAATTGCTCTGTTCCATGTATGGAACACTTTTAAGCATTTCCTGTAGGGTATTTCTAGTGGTGACAAATTCCCTTGTTTGCTTGTCAAGAAAAGACTTTATTTCTCCTTCATTTATGAAACTTAGTTTTGCAGAATACCAAATTCTTGGCCTGCAGTTATCCTGTTTAAGAAGACTACAAATGGGACCCCAATCCCTTCTGGCTTGTAAGATCTCTGCTGAGAAGTTTACTGTAAGTCTGATGTGATTTCCTTTTTAAATAATTTGTTGCTTTACTCTCACAGCTTGTAGGATCTTCTCCTTCACTTTGACTTTGGCCATACTGATAACTATGTGCCTTGGTGCTGTCCTATTTGCTGTGCATCTTCCAGATATTTGATGACCATCTTGTATCTGGATATCTAAACCTCTAGTAATACCAGGGATGTTTTCCTCAATTATTCCCTCAAATAAGTTTTTCATGCTTTTTGCTTTTTCTTCTCTCTCAGGGATACCTGTGATTCTTATATTAGCTCACTTTGCATAGTCCCATATTTCTCACAGTGATTGTTCATTTTTCTTTATTTTTTTTCCCTGCATCCTTGACTGACTAGATTGGTTCAAAAGCTTTGTCTTCAAGCTCTGAAATTCCTTCTTCATCTTTGTCTAGCTTGTTATTCGAATTTTTTGCTGTGTTTTTAAATTTCCTAAATGACTCTTTCATTTGTATAAGTTCTATTATATTCTTTCTTATGTTTTCTATCTCTTTAGTGACTTTTTCTTTCTTTTTTTTTTAATTCATGTCCTGAAATATTTTTTTGGCTTCTTTGTTTTGGTTTTCAACTTTCTCTTCAATGCAGTTGATTTCACTTGCCATCATATTCTGAATTCCATATCTGACATTTCTACAATTTATATTGGATTTCATTGCTGGAGAACTATTGTGATCCTCTGATGGTGTCAAAACAGCTTGTTTTTTGTGTTTCTAGTGTTCTTAACCTGGTTTCTTCTCATCTGAAACTTCTTCTCTTAGGTCAAGACAGACAGATTGTGGTGCAACTTTTCTCTGCTGGGAACTGTCCTACTCAATGAAGAGAGGGAGAGTTCCCTGGATGGTGCTCTTAAGTCCTACTCTGGAAGATTGGCCAGGCAGGAGAGGGGTGGGTGAACTGTGCAACTTTAACGCTGCTTCTCTCCTGCATCTCACATCTCACCATTCTCCTATGGTTGTCATGGGCAGTTCATGCATTGCAGAGTAAGTGATTGCCCCACCAAGTTCCATCAGCAGCATTGATTGTCCCTGCAGCACCTTGAGAGTTGCCCCATCCATGTCTGCAGGTGGTGGTGATTGTTGGCTGTACCAGCTTTAGTGCAGCCTCAGATCTTTGGGTAGCAGCATGTGTTGGCCCATGTCTGGTGAGCATTGCCTTTCCCACATCTGTAGGCAGAGTTGATTGTTGGTCCACATTGACTTGAGTGCTGCCCCCCTCAGATCTGCGGGTGGAGGCATTTGTCAGTCCTCTGTGGCCAGAGCATTAGCCCTGCCTAGGTCCCCTGACAGTGGTGGGGGCACATGGCTACTATCTAGAGGACACATAAGAGCTCCAGGTCTCCCTGCTCCCTCCCCAGTCCAGCAGGGGTGGTAAGAAGGGAGTAGCAACGGATCTGACCCCTGGGTAGGTGGAGTGCTCTGGCTCTGGGATTTCAAAATGGTGCCAGCCACTGCACCAAGGGTTTGCAAGCCTGTGAATCTCCACTGTGCCCTCTCCCCAGAGAAATGTTGCTGCACAGTCTCCAGTCAGCTCGCTATGCCTATCTGGAGGCCTGCGGTGGTGGAGGGATCCTCCTGCAGCTTGGATATCAATATCTGCAGGGCAAGAGTGGAGCCCAGCATTCTCACCTCTGTCCCTTCCCCACATGTGGGTGCCTTCCCCATGTACCTCCTAACCTGCAGAATGTCACCTCTCTTTTCTCTCTTTTACTTTGGGAGCCTCCTCTCACCTCTCTGTTGATTCCCAATGCTCTCTCTTAGACAACTGATATGAAAGTGAATATCAATTTGCCTCTTTCAATCCTTTCCATGAAAGTAGCCTGTGCAGGGTTGGCCCCTCACCTAAATATCCTGCCCAGAAATTCTGAGCTGACTGTTTTGGTCTGTACACCCATGACCATGGCAGCTACTGCAGTGCAAGAGGGCACCCTAAGCTCAGGTTTGCTGTGGCTGGTACTGAGGTTTGAGCATCCGTTACTGTGAGTCCTATACCCATTCTTTGTTTCAAAATGAACCCTGATGAGCTAGCCCTGCAAGCACTTGAATGCTGCCCATGGGATGAGACCAGAGTGAGCCTCCTGCAAAGGTTCAAGAATGATGAGGAAGTTGAATGTTCCCATCACCTCACCTTTTCCACTGCACAAACTGTGATTCCAGTAGAATTCTCGATGTGTGGTGCTGTGAAGGCTTGGGGGAGAGACACACTGCAGTCAATGGTAATTTCTTCCCTTACCATCTGAAAAATCATGTGTTTTTTCTTGGCTTTATAGTCCCAAGGGTTGTAACAGCTTCACTCCCGAATTCTGATATGTTTAAGGTGGTAAATCTTGCCTCTGGATAGTTGCTAGTTGGATTTCTGTGGTGGTGAGAGAGGCCAGAGAACTTCCAATCTACATTTTGTTGCCATCACTCCTCAAAGGAATCAATCTTGCCCCCAAATACCAGACAGAGAAAGAACTATATGTCTGCCATTTTCAGTTTCCATTCCTTCTACTGCTGCTACAGGGGAGTCTGATGAGTTTTTATCCATGGCTATCCACCTCATTGGTTAGGTAACATAACATGGTTGGGATTTACAGGTTATGGCCGTGTTTACCTTACATGCCTAAACTCAGCCATTCTTTTCCAAGCCTGTCAGATATTCAAAGGTGGCTGGGCCTGGGGAAGTTTCAAGCTTCAGCTACAAACTGGGCCATTGCCAACTCTCCTCCAAAAATCCCAGTCAACATCATAATTTTCTTTCTGTATTTATGAATTTAGTTTTGGGACCCTTGATGTACTTTTCTTCCAGTGACTCTCAGACAGGTTATTCCTAATGATTACACTGAAATTCAAAGGAGTCTCTTCTGCGTCCAGAAGGATGTTTTATTCTGTGTAAATTAACCCACTTTCTTCCCAAGAATCAACATGGTGTACCAAGGGATACTGAAAGTCTGTTTCTTGAGGCCCTAAGGGACTACTTAAGCCATGTTCCAGGACAATAAGTGGTTAATAGACTTATATTTCATTCATTTGTACAATAATCATTTGTGAATGCCTATAGTCTGCCATGCACTATTTCAGGCTCCTGGGAAATAGCAGTGAATAAATCTGACCAAATCCCTGTAATCCTGGGGTTTATAATGTAGTGGAAAAGAAGAATGTTAAGCAAACACCAAGATGTTTTGTGGCAGGAGGTGGTAGATATGAAAATTAAGCAATAGGCTAGAGAATGAGACAGGTTATTTTAGATAGAGCTGTCACAGAAGTGACAATTTAATATTGAGTGAGGTAAGAAAAGAAGCCATGTAGATTCTGAGATAAGAAAATTATAAGAAAACAGTATATGCAGAGCCCTGAAGTCAGAGCATACTTGGCAAGCTCAAAGAACCAGGGTGTTTGGAGCAGAATGAGGAAGGGGGAAGTGGCAGATGAAGTCAGAAAGATAGTTGGGGGCCAAAAATGTAGTGCCTTGAAGGTCGTGGTAAGAACTCTGGATTGAACTCTACATGAGACACAAAACCTTTGAAATGTTTTGAGGAGAAAACTGACACAATCTGATTAGTGTTTTAGAAAGAAAACCCTGACTATTATGCAGACAGTGAAGCATGGGGCATGGGATATGGGGTGTAAACGTGGAAATGGGGAGAATAGCAGAAGTAGCTGAGAAAATAAAGGACTGGTAACTGACCATTAGCTTTAACACAATGGATATTATTGATGACCTTGACAAGAGCAGTTTTATTAGACTGGTGGATACAAAAGTTTTTTGTGCAACCTACTACTTACTGCTTCTTTCATGAACTATCTTTGAGATTCTAGTGGAATTCATTCATTCAGCATGGCATTTTTTAAATTAGGCAATTACTCTGTGCCAAGGACCATGCTTCTCACTAGAGATACAATAGGTTACTGAAGCATTGGTTCTTTTTACCAGTAGGAATTATAGCAGCAATAATAATAACTGATACATCATCTTTGTGAATAATCATCAAGGCCAGTCTTTTCATGAGCATTAATCCATGAAAACTTCAGAGGTTAGGAACCTAAACATTGTCTTTTCTCCCTTAACTTGTATAAGATATTTATAATCATTAAATGGTTTTACATATAGAAGTCTCACTTTTGCAAATGGTTTTCTTGTTTTACAGTTATTGGCTATTGTTTAATCCCATTCACATAAGACTTGTATGGGTAGTGTGATTGTTTTTATTTCCTGTAACAGAAAAGAAGGCAACATAAAGGATAAAATGTGAAAGAACTGTGCTGTAGTAAGAACCCTTACCTCTAGGACAGGGTGTTTATGTTACCAAACAACACAAGAGCCTAATAAACCAAGCAAAAACACATACTCGAGTGACCACACCATAACCCAGTCAAAGAAACACCCTGACTGGATTTATCTGAATGCTTCATGTGTGCAAGAGTGTATGTGTGCACATGCATGTATATGTGTTTGTGTGGTTGTATAATTTAATAAGTGCAGCCGTGTTTATTCAACTATGTAACATTGCACATATACATAGAGCACACGTATGGCTGGAAATCATTCATACCTTCATTCTTGCAAAGAATATGAACAGAAAAATTGTACAACCCACAAAAACCAATTCATACTGGCTTTTATGCACATATATTCAGAGAGATGCTTAAAGTAAATTTATAGCTGAAATCACTGCTTTGAAACCTGAAACTGTTGCTTTAATAGACAACTGGATGTAGTATATTTGGAAATATTTCTTAGTATAGTCATAAACATGACTAAAAGGATTGGAAAATCAGATTTACAGGAAAATTTAAAGAAACTGGGATTACATAACACGGAAAAGAGCAAATTGAGTGACAACTTACTCTTTTTGAAATAGACAAATGGTATATTATAAAAGATGATAACTCACATTTTTTGACAATTGAATAGAAGAGACACATACGGAATTAGATAAAGAGAACTTTGCCTTGCCAAGGAGGTTGATTAAATACTTAACTGTGTTACTGAACTGTGGAGACTGAGATCTTGTTTCAGTTCATCAGATATTTTTAACATGTGACCAACTATGAAGATACTGAAATTCTTTCTAGAAACTTAATGTCTTTTCTCTCAAAACCCTCTTTTCCTATCTTGGCCCTATGGTGAAGCATGGTGAGCAAAGGTTCTCATGCCTCCTGTGAAAGTAGGAAGCCAGGGCAGAGGAGAGAACTGACAACCCTAAATGTGGGCTAATATGTTGAATAACTGGAACTCTCATACTCTACTGGTGGGTGTACAAAATGGCACAAATGGTTTGGAAACTGTTTGGGTTATTATAAAGTTAAACATACACCTACCCTATGACCTATCAGATCTACTCTTAGGCCGCAAGAAACAAAAACAAATGCCCATGAAAAGACTTATACGATAACTTTTATAGAACCTTTATTCATAGTGAATAAGAACTGGCAATAACCCAAATATTTACCAGTAGATGAATGAATAGACCAATTGTGATATATCCATAGAACAGAGTATTATTCAGCAGTAAAAAATAATGAACTACTGATGCATGCAACAACATGGATGAATCTCGAAAACATTTTTAAGTGAAAGAAACCAAAAACAAAATAGTACACACTGTACAATTCCATTTATATTAAATTTAAGAATAAGTAAAATTAATATACAGTGATGGAAATCAGAATGGTGATTGCCCATTAGACAGAGGTGGGAATTAATGGGTCAGGGAACAAAGAGAACTTTTTGGATGATTGAGATTATATACACAGGAGTATGCATTTGTTAAAACTCATCAGAATGTGTACCTAAAATTTGTGCATTTAATTTAATGTAGATTTTACCTCAATTAAAATAATGAAGTGATCAAACCCCTCTAATGGATTATAATCTCACTTAGAAGTAAATTACATTTTTTTCTGCATAGCCTCTAAGACCCTGTGTGACCTAAGCCTTCACTTTCTCTTAGACCTTATCTCTTACCAGTCTTCTCTTCACACACTGCTTTGCAACCTAAAAACCCTCTTTATTGATTCTTGGTGCGCATGCTCCCGACTCAAGACCTGACACTGCTCTTTCTTCTACTAGGAACCCTCCTCCTCTGTGGATGTGTATATCAGCTCCCTCATTTACTTCAGATCTTTTCTCAGATGTCACCTCATTAGAGGGTGTTCCCTAAACACCTTTTAAAAATAGGAACATCAGTCCTCAAAACACACACATACACACACACACACACACACACTTTATCACTTTTTATCCCTTCTACCTTTCATAACACATATCAATATATATATATTATATATTCATTCTTTGTCTTTCTTTGTCTTTAGAATGAAGAATCTGTAGCCAAGACATTTGTTTAATTCACTGATACCTAGTGCCTAGAATAATGTCTGGACGTAGACATTGACTAAATATTTGTTGAATGACTGAATGGTTAAGCAGAGGTTAGATAACTGAAGTGATAGTGTGTAGAGGAGATGCAAACATCATACGGGGAAACAAATAAATAGATGTTCCTACCTATCTATTATTGCATTAAAAACCTTCCCCAAACTCTTGAATGTTCATAGCAGCACAATTCACAATTGCAAAGTTGTGGAAACAACCAAGGTGCCCATCAATACACGAGTGGATCAATAAAATGTGGTATATGTATACCATGGAGTATTACTCAGCAATAAGGAACAACAGTGAATTAACACATCTGGTATTATCCTGGTTGGAGCTAGAACCCATTCTTCGAAGCAAAGTGTCACAGGATTGGAAAAACAAGCACCACTGGTACTCACCATCAAACTGGTACTAACTGATGAACACTTACATCACACAGGGCAATAACATTCATCTGAGGGCGGGCGGGTGGGAGCGAGGTGGAAGGGATGGGAAAAACTCTCACTGAATGGATGTGGGGAGCACAGTTTGGGGGATGACCACGATTGTGGCTCTGACACGGGCAGAACAGGGGCAATGTGTATGGCCAAAGTGTTGTACCCCCATGATATTCTGAAATTAAAAAAAAAAAAAAAAAACCTTCCCAAAACTAATAGCTGGAAACAACAAAATTTTTGTTCACAAATTTGCAATTTGGATAGAGCGCAACAGGAACAGGCAGTCTCTGTTCCATGCATTGTCAGATCTGGTGGCTTGACTGGGGGAAGAAGGATGAACCTTCAAGACGATTCATTCATATGTCAGCTGGGTGCTCAGCTGAGTTGGGGACATCAGCTCCTCCTCACATAGGCCTCTCCATGACTGGCCTTCTCATGGCATTGTGGCTGGGTTCCAAGAACAGGTATCCAAGGAGACAGGTGGTGGAAGCATCACTTGTACACTATCATATCATGTAAGCAGTTACCTAGCCCAGATTCAGTGGAAGGGAATGTAAACCCCACCTCTTCATGGGATAAAAGCCAAATAATTTTAGGGTCATTTTTTACAACCACCACACAAGATGATCTTTTAGGTATGTTCCACCACCCTGGGATTTATAAATCTGCAGGGGTTTTCGAAAGTCACCCGAGGAAAAGTTACTTAATATTAAACTAAAGCAGGAGAGTGAGGACAGCTGCCTGGATGTGGATTGCTCGCTCCAAGGGCAGCGTTGTGAATTTGCAGAGAAGCAGCATGGGACATTCAGCGCAGGAAAAAAGGTGATGGGGAGATACATTTACAAAGATCAAAGAGCATAAGGAGATCAGTGGAGAACAGAGAGCAGGAGGGCCATGCCCGCCCTGCTGGCACAGTGTAATCTGACCTGCAGGATGCCCACCACCCCCACAGACACCCTGTCTGCCCAGACAGGGACATGCCTGTAGTTGGTGCAAAGCCGTTGCACCAGACAGCAGGCTCTGTGGAGAGGAGAAAATAGCGGCAACCAGCCTGAACTCTCCGATGCACTGATCCAGGACTGCACTGGGCTGGGAAGGGACTAGACTGAGTTGCAACTTCCTGGGGCCGTTAGCTGGAATTTGGAGATGGGCACCTCGCCCCTGGAAATCAGCAGGACCCGGGCACAGGGGAATTGACTGGACAGCAACAGAAGCCGACCTGAAAGGCCGCTGGCAGCCTCTCCTGCAGGCTCTGGGCGGGGGCGAGGAGAGCCACGCTTTCTGCACGGATGACTGACATTTGTGGGACTGTGGTGCCTAAGAAGCAGATTGCAATCTATTAATCTGGGCCATCTGCTCAGTTGCCTCCCATGGTCACCATCTTCGGGCCACTCTGCTTGGAGGTCTGGTTTGGAAACTCGGTTTCAGGCTCCACCCCACTGCCAGCTCAAGGGCTCTCATGCTGGGTGCAGCATGCTACATCCCAATGCTTCCTTGGGCTCTGGGTGGGATGAGGAGAGCCAAGTTTTCTGTGCAGCAGACCTGTATCTGAGGGTCCCTGGCGCCTAAGAGGTAGATTGCAGCCTACCCACCTGAGACCCCCTTCCAGGTCCTAGCCACTTCCTGCCTCCCAGGCCCTGAACCCACCCCCCAGTTCGGGGTGGCCTGCCATTTGCATGCTACTGAGCAACCAGAGAGTCCTTCTACTCACACCAGCCCAGAGATTGCTGCTGCCAGTGAGCACGAAGCTTTCTGTGGACAAAGCACCAGGCTCCCAGCACCCCCGGGATGCATCCCATCCCACAGATTTGAATTAGACAGCAGGCACTGTATTGCTTCTCAACCAACCAGGCACCTTTGTCCTCCCTAGGGGGATTCAACTCTCCGGCCTCAGCCTGTTAACTCACATACCAACATTTCTCAACTCTGACCCAAACTGCAGAAGGCACAGGGTCCAGTTGGTCCTGGGGTGTTCTGGATGACTCCAGAGCCTCATCATTCTGGGCAGACTGCCTTCCAGAGAAAGGGTTGGAGATGACTAGAGGGTGGGCTTTCCCCCACCCAGAATTTTTTTGTTCCCCTTCCCCTATCTCTCCTATGGCTGCAAAGATAGACAAGTGAGCTGCCATATGGAGGCTCCCACAGGGAGTGGGGCTCAGCACTTCCCTTCTGCTGCAGCACACTGAGGGGTGTTTAGACTGTGACCTCCCTGCTTGCCAGTCCCTCCCCACTGCTGCTTGCCTGGCAGCCTCATTAGAACAAGACAGGCCCCACAGGGGTGGGACTTTGAACTACTGTGGACAACTGAAGGGTAACATGGGACCAGCATTCTTCTCCCTGGCATGGTCAGGGATTGATCTCCAGGACCCCAGGGGCAGGCCCGTAGGCCAGATCCCACACACCCAGGTCTCAATTGCATGGCCCAGGGGCACAAAGGGGATATTTGTGAATTTGGCTCATGAGGTCCGGGTGCCTGTGTGGGCAGAACAGGGGAATAGAGCAGTGGGGGTCCTAGATGTGGTGAGCTAGTGGGGCACTTATCCTCCCTCAGGAGGGCTGTGCTCCCAGCTCAGGCTGGGACCCTGACCAGGGAACCTACCTGCCTGCAGCACAGTTGTTGGGGAGCTGACTTGAGATCCTGCCTGCAGGCAGAGGCCCAGATGAAACTGAGAAATAGGGGAGGGTTGAAAGGAGTGAGGCCTGCTCCAGACTACTAGATTGCGTGTTTCACACAGCCCCACCTGCACGCGCAGATTCTTTGGCAAAGTGGGGCCACTTTAGGCCCTCCTAGGAAGCTTAGCCCAGAGGCAGTTAATGGTCCTTTAACCCCTGCATATCCCTTACCAGCATTTATGGAACTGGAGGGTAGGCTCACTCAACCTAACCCTGCTCAACCTTATCCCTCCACCTGTCTCTGCTGTGGTGATGAATACAGGATTCAACTGGAAGTTGGAGGGCCCCACCCACCATCTAGGGCATTAGAAGGCTTCCCTTGAGGAACTAGAGCTGGTCACAGGCTCCAGAAACAACAGCGCAGCTCATCCCCTCCAACAAACACCACCTACTGACTGGGAGGCCAATTTACACGTCCATAACAGCATTTACTGACTCAATCATGGAAGGGGGGGTTGTTTCACACCCACAAGCACCACCTACTGACTCAGAGACTAAACTGGGCATGTCAGTATCTAAACAAAAGAAAACCCCAAAGTAAGAAGCAACAACTGTTCCAGATGAGAAGGAACTAGCAAAAGAACTTGGAAGTATGAAGAATCAGAGCAAAAGGTCACCCCCAAAAGGGAACACCAGCTCCCTACCAATGGAAACCAACGAAAAGCAGAATATTGAAATGACAGATGAAGAATTTAAAAAATGGATTGTGAGGAAGCTGAATGAAATATAAGATAAAACAGAAACCCAACACAAAGAAACCACAAGAATAATGCAGCAAATGAATGAAAAATTCACTAAAGAAACTGAATTATTAAAGAAAAATCAAAAAGAACTTCTGGAAATGAAAAATTCATTCAAGGAATTACCAATCACAGTGGAAAGTCTTAGGAACAGGTTAGATCAGGCAGAAGAAAGAATCTCAGAGCTTGAGGACAACTCTGTTGAACTAAACAAACTAAACAAGTCAGTCACAGAGATAAAGCAGAGATATAAGAGGAATGAACAAAGCCTACAAGAAGTATCAGATTATGTAAACCAGCCTAACATAAGAATCATAGGCATCCCTGAGGGAGAAGAACAAAATACACAAGGGTTGGATAATTTATTTGTGGGAATAATTGAGGAAAATTTCCCTGGCCTTGCCAGAAATTTAGATATCCAGGTACAAGAAGCTCATAGAACTCCTGGGAGATTCATCATAAAGAGGAAAACACCATGACATATAGTCATCAGACTGGCCAACATAAACACAAAAGAGGTAATCCTACAAGCCATTAGGCAAAAACAGCAGGTTACATACAAAAGAAAACCCATTAGACTAACAGCAGACTTCTCAACTGAGACCATACAAGTCAGAAGGGATTGGGACCCCATCCTTACACTTCTCAAACAGAATAATGCCCAGCCTAAAATCCTGTATCCCACAAGACTAAGTTTCATATATGAGGGGGAAATAAAGTCTTTCTCAGATAAGCAAACACTGAGGGAATTCGTAAAGGCAAAACCTGCTCTACTGGAAGTACTCAGAACTACATTATTCATGGATCAGCACAAGAAACACTTACGAAGATAAAATTATCCAAAAGCTAAAAGTCAAAGGCCACATACAACAATGGCTCAAGAGATAAAACAAACCAACAAAGTTCAACTCAACAGGATGAACAGAAATCCACCCCACTTATTAATTCTATCAATACATGTGAATGGCTTGATCTGCCCACTGCAGAGACGTAAACTGGCTGAATGGGTAAATATACACAGGCTAAGTATCTGCTGTCTTTAGGAAACACATCTAACCCACAAGGACTCATCCAGACTCAAGGTGAAGGGATGGAAAACAATATTCCTTGCAAATGGAAACCAAAAGAAAGCTGGGGTAGCAGTTCTCATATCAGATAACTTAGTCTTCAAATCAACAAAAGTAATGAAAGACAAAGACAGTCATTATATAATGGTAAGGAGAACAATTCAACAAGAAGACATAACAATCATAGATATTTACACACCTAACACAGGAGTGCCCAGATTCATAAAGCAAATCCTTCTTGATCTAAACAAAAAGATGGACAGCAGCACCATAATAGCTGGGGACATCAACACCCCGCTGACAGAACTGGACAGATCCTCCAAACAGAATATAAACAAAGAAAAAAGAGATTTAAATAGAATTCTAGAACATATTCAGCTAGCAGACATTTACAGAACATTCTGCCCCAAAACCACCAAATATACATTCTTCTCATCAGTACTCGGGACATTCTCTAAGATTGATCACATACAAGGCCAAAAAATATGTCTCAACAAATTTTTAAAAATAGAAATTATACCATGCATCTTCTCAGACCACAGTGGTATAAAATTAGAAATCAACTCCAACAGAAACACTCATATCTACACAAAGTCACGGAAAATGAACTGCTGCTGAATGATTGGTTGGTCAAGGAGGAAATTAAGTTGGAAGTCAAAAGATTCTTTGAACTAAATGATAATGGGGACACAATTTATCAAAATCTGTGAGATACCAGCTAAAGCAGTCCTGAGAGGAAAATTCATAGCCATAAATACTGCCATCCAAAAGAAAGAAAGCTCACAAATAAACAGTCTAATAAATTATCTCAAAGATGTGGAAAGGGATGAGCAAACCAATCCCACACCCAGCAGAAGAAAAGAAATGATCAAGATCAGAGCAGAACTAAATGAAATAGATAACAAAAGAACTATATGGAAGATTAATAAAACAAAAAGTTGGTTCTTTGAAAAGATAAACAAAATTGGCATGCCTTTCGCTAGATTATCCAGAAGCAGAAAAGAAAGGACTCTAATAATCTCAATTAGGAATGAAGTAGGAGAAATTACAACTGATAACACAGAAATACAAAATGTCATCTCTGAACACTATAAAAATCTCCATGCACATAAACTTGAAAATGTGGAGGAAATGACAGATTCTTAGAAACACACAGCCCCCCTAAGCTAAATCAGGAAGATACAGAATTCCTGAACAGACCAATATCAAGTACCAAAATTGAAGCAGTAATAAAAATCCTTCCCCCCCAAAAAAGTCCCAGACCAGATGGTTTCGCAGCCGAATTCTACCAGACGTACAAAGAAGAACAGTACAGAAATTATTCCATGATATAGAAAAGGAAGGGAATCCTCCCCAACGTGTTTTATGAAGCCAACATCACCCTGATACCAAAGCCAGGAAAGGACCCAACAAAAAAGAAAACTACAGACGAATATCTCTTGTGAATACCGATGCAAAAATTCTCAATAAAATCCTAGCAAACCAAATTCAGCTGCTCATCAAAAAAATAATCCATCACGACCAAGTGGGCTTCATCCCAGAGATGCAGGGATGGTTCAACATATGCAAATCTATAAATGTAATTCACCAATAAATAGAAGCAAAAACAAAGACCACATGATCCTCTCAATAGACACAGAAAAAGCATTTGACAGAATTCAGCACCCTTTTATGATAAAAGCGCTTAACAAAATAAGATAGATGGGACTTACCTTAAAATGATAAAAGCAATATATGACAAGCCTATAGCCAACATCATACTAAACGGGAAAAATTGAAAGGATTCTTGCTTAGAACTGGGACCAGACAAGGTTGCCCTTTATCACCACTTCTATTGAACATAGTTCTGGAAGTCCTAGCCAGAGCAACTGGACAAGAGAATGAAATCTAGGGCATCCACATGGGGCTGAAGATGGGAAACTATCTAGAAAACCCCACAGATTCTGCCAAGAGATTACTGGAATTGATAAATAAGTTCACCAAAGTCTCAGGTTACAAAATTAACGTGCACAAATCAGTAGCGTTCATAAATGCCAACAACAGTCAAACTGAGAACCAAATCAAAGATTCAATACCTTTCACAATAGCAACAAAGAAAGTAAAATACCTACGAATATATTTAGCTAAGGAGGTGAAGGACTTCTACAGGGAGAATTACAAATCACTGAGGAAGGAAATTGCAGAGGACACAAACAGATGGAAAACCAGACCATGCTCATGCATTGGCAGAATCAACATTGTTAAATGTCTATACTTCCTAAAGTGATCAACAGATTTAATGCCATCCCTATTAAAATATCAACATCATTTTTCACAGATCTAGAAAAAATAATTCTATGTTTTGTATGGAACCAGAGAAGACCCTGTATAGCCAAAGCAACCTTGATCAAAAAGAACAAATTGGGAGGCATCAATTTACCAGACTTCAAGCTATACTACAAGGCTATAGTAACCAAAACAACATGGTACTGGCAGAAGAATAGAGACATAGACCAATGGATCAGAACCCAGACATAAAACCATCCTCATATAGCCATTTGATTTTTGACAAAGTGGACATGAACATACACTGGGGAAAAGAGTCCCTATTCCATAAATGGTGCTGGGAAAATTGGATAACCACATGTAGAAGATGGAAACAGGATCCTCACCTCTTACCTCTCACAAAAATCAATTCACTATGGGTAACAGACTTAAACCTAAGACATGAAACCATAAGAATTCTAGAAGAAACTGCTGGAAAAACTCTTACTGACATCATCCTAGGCAAAGAATTTATGAAGAAGGCCCTAAAAGCAATCACAGCAACAACAAAAATAAATAAATGGGACCTGATCAAATTTAAAAGCTTCGCACAGCCAAAGAAACTATCACTGGAGCAAATAGACAACCTACAGAATGGGAGAATGTATCTGCATGCTATACATCTGATAAAGGGCTGATAACTAGACTCTATATAGAACTTAGGAAAATCAGTAAGAAAAAAACAAACAACCCCATTAAAAAATGGGCAAAGGACACGAACAGAGAGTTTTTCAAAAGAAGGTAGAATAATGGCTAAGCAACATATGAAAAAATGTTCAACACCTCTCATCATCAGGGAAATGCAAATCAAAACCACAATGAGATATCATTTAACTCCAGTGAGGATGGATTTTATCAAAAAGACCCAAAACAACAAATGTTGGCATGGATGTGGAGCGATAGGAACACTCATACACTGCTGGTGGAACTGCAAACTAGTACAACCTCTATGGAAAGCAATATGGAGATACCTCAAAGAACTAAAAGTAGAACTACCATTTGATCCAGCAATCCCACTACTGGGTATCTACCCAAAGGAAATAAGTCATCCTATAATAAAGACATCTGCTCTGAAATGTTTATAGCAGCACAATTCACAATTGCAAAGATGTGGAAACAACTCAAGTGCCCATCAATACATGAGTGGATTAATCAAATGTGGTATATGTAGACTATAGAGTACTACTCAGCCACCAAAAACAATGGTGAACTAACACCTCTTGTATTATCCTGGATGGAACTAGAGCCCATTATTCCAAGTGAAGTATCACAAGAATGGAAGAACAATCATCACATGTATTCACTATCAAATTGGTACTAATTGATCAACACTTAAATGCACATATGCAAGTAGCACTCATTTGGTGTCGGGCAGGAGGGAGCAGGGAGGAGGGGACAGATAAATTCACACCCAGTGGGTGCAGTATACACTGTCTGGGGATGGGCACGTTTGTAGTCCTGACTTGGATGGTGCAAAGGCAATATATGCAACCTCAATATTTGTATCCCCATAATATTTTGAAATAAAAATAACCTCACAAACATATAATACAGCTGTACAAAACAAAAACAGAAACAAAAACAAACTAAAGCAATGAAATAATAATCACTAGCTTATAATACTAATATTAAAGTTCTGATTATGTATCAGATACTGCGTTAACACATTTTATATACTATCTCTCTCTCTGTCTCTTTCTCTCTCTCATTTTTAAGCGTTGAACAAATATTTATATAGAATTTACTATATACCAGGCACTGTTCTTGGTGCCAAAAGGCTAGAACTTAATGTAACCCTTGTAACGATCTCTTACAGTACATGTTATTGTTATCCCCATTCTATGGATTAGAAAACCTAGGCATGAAGGGATTCAACACTTTGCACAAAGTTATACAGCCAATGAGGGTGGAGTCAGGATTTGAACCTTCAGTCTGACCCTAGAGCCTGTGTTCTTAACCACTGTGTCATGCTATCACTGTTTTAATCCATCCAATAATCCCATAAGGTAAGTACTATTGTGATTCCCATTTGATAGAAGAAAAAACTGAAGTTTAGAGCGGTTATGTCACCTTCCGGATGTCTGTCTACCTACATTCTCCCAACATGTGCCACAGTATTTTGTACATTATTTCTAATCCTCACAGCAAAGTTGCAATGCAAATGCGTGGAAACTGAGAATCAAATGTCAAATTACTGGTTCTGCGTCATACAGCTAGCAATTATCGGAGCTGGGATTCACACTCAGATGTATGTGGCTGTAAAGCCAGGCTTATTTACCCTGTTTTGCTCTCATGTTCAGGGGAAATAAGGGAGGAATGGAGCAGCTGACATTAGAAGAGAGAGTATCCCCTTCCACACTGGGACTCCCGGTTAACCTGTGAGAGGGCTGAAACAGAGATGTCCAGAGGTGACAAGAGATCTACAGATTATTAGGAAAGGCTTCTGGATCTATTGTTAGATCATGAATGCCAGCTCCATATTTTTCTCTCTCCCTTGGAGAAAAAATTTTCCTTTCCTTTCTAGGGCATGACCTGTTTTTCATTGCAGCCACCATCTTCAGCCCAGCTGATAGAGGTGGAAGGTGAAGTGATGAAAGTCAACATCTACCCAGGGACCTCTTGTGGTTTAGTCAATTAATTGTTGGCTCTTTGGGGAGACGGGGAGTGTAAGAAGAGTGAGGAGCAAAGGAAGAGATGAGAAAAAAGAAATCAACTAATCTCCCATACCTGTCAGGGTTCTTCTCAACTTTTCCTATGAAGATGTCCCCTGTGGCCTATTTAGAGCCATTTACCAAACCTTCTTCAGATTTCTTTGATTTTAACATCTGCTTTCCTCTTTCTCCCCTGCACAGTCCTATGCTTCCTGGATGCGTGGCAGTTAGCCTTTGATCTTAGTGCCTCTGGTTAGCTGCATGCTGTAAGTTATCCCCCTCCTCCGCTAATTCTGGGCAATGATGAAATCTACATTCCTTCCGTCTTCACCCTCTTTACCACAGCCTCCCATCAAGTTTGACATGAGTCAGACAAGCTCTCCCCGTGGGGATTCACAGAACTCACTAATCCTTTAATAGGAACAGGGGGTTCATAGATCCAGAGTTATGTAAATTCTGTAAACTAACCACCCTAAAAACTCAGAGAGATCCCAAAGAAATCAGATTATCAGTAAATAATAAGTTTAGTACAAATTTTAAGCATAATTAGGTTAGATAGAGCAATTATCTACATTATTTGCATCATTACCATTACTACCATTATTTGATTTCTTTCAACTTCAAATTTGCTATGATACGATCTAAGTGTAGGAAGAGCTGGAAAATATGTTAAAGACAGGCTAATTTGGGGAGGGCTAACTTGAATAGTGAGCAGGTTGAATTGTAGAAGCTTTTACAAGAACACAATTTTGTTCTTTCTAATAAGGCTTATAAAAGTATTCCAATTACCCCAATTATCTATTTTCCTAAAGATCTTGCATAATAAATAGATGAATATAATTTACAATAAACTTTTAAATGTAGTTGAACGTGTCTTCAAAATATTTTCTCAAGTAATTTTAACATTTTCAGGTGATAATTCCATCACATAACATTTGTATTCAAATTGTTCTTTAATGATAGTGAGGACAAAGGTGAATGTGAGACCATTTCCTAGGCAAGTAATCATAAATTCTGAATGATGAAGATTTTATTGTACTATTTCTTTGCCCTTTGGGGAAATCCAAGTAATATGAAAACATTTTTTCTAGTGAATAGGAATTTTTATATTTTAAAATTATTCATTATTGTAATATTCCCAAAGGAAACCAGGTCCTGTTGCTGTTAACTGTTGACATCCAAGTAAATTTTTTATTCTGTGCTTTTTCCATTGCCAGCGTACAATTTATTACATTTTAGTCATGGATTCTGTCTACAGCATGTTTCTGGTGGCTGTTCTCTACCTCCTAGCTGGTAGAGAAGCTTGTGGAAATATTCAATGTAATATCAGACCTAATTAAACAACTAGCTTTAGGCATCTCACTTTCAAATTATTTGATATTTAGGGGTTATTCATATCATGCCCCTTTCTAGATAATTAAGAATAAGCCTTATTAACCCATCACTTTAGAAGAGGGCCATAGGAAAGTAAAGAAAACTGCTCCTGTTTTTACAATGATTTGTTAGTAACCAGAGAAGATGAAACACATGCACAATGCACAGTCTTGTATAAAAAAGAGATAATGTGGTTTTGGCTGAAATACTCAAAATATAAAATGACGATGGAACTGAGAAGGTTGGATTTAGATCTTGGTTTTTAAACTGTTCTGTGGCCTATAAATTGAACTATGTTTTAAGAACTGAGTAGGATCCAGGAAAATAAGGAAACTGAGGCAGGAAGAGTCAGGGAAGGCATTGAGAAGCAGAGGTTCTGTTATAGTCTGAATGTTTGTGTCCCCCTAAAATTCATATGTTGAAATCCTAACCCCCAGGTTGATGGTATTAGGAGGTGGGGCCTTTGGGAGTTATTAGGCCATGGGAGCAAAGCCCTCAGGATTGTGATGAGTGCCTTTATAAAAAGGATCCCAGAGAGCTGGCTTGCCCCTTTCATCATGTGAACCTTAATAACACATTTTTTCTTTTTTTTACACAGTGTTAAGGCAACGTCTATGAACCAGAAAGCTGGCCTTCACCAGACACAGAATCTGCTAGTATCTTGATATGAGGGACTTCCCAGCCTCTGGATCTATGGTAAATAAATTTCTGTTGTTTATAAGTTACCCAGTCTATGACATTTTGTTATAGCAGCCTGAATGGACTAAGACAGGTTCTTAATTGGATTTTGGAGGCTGGTGAGGAAGGATGAAGTTGGCATCGAGAAGGGAGGAAGTCCTAGGCAGCAGTGAATGGCAGTTGCTCAGAGCAGAATCCCTCCTCACTGGCAGATGTTTTCAAAACTTCTCTGAAGCAAAGAGGTACCCCTGTGGAAGCTGGAGTAGGCTGTCTTTACCTTGCCCAGACAGAGGTACAACTTTGCTGACTCCATCATGTGCTGCTGGTGGTGAAGGGAGAAGGCCTGGGATGCCTGCCTTTGAGCCTCATCCCTCTTCCTGACTCCCCAGAGAGAACTGTCAGTGAGGTGTTCCGGACCATAAAAGATGATCCTCTTCCTGAGGACTAGATTATTTCACCTAGAAAGATTAAGCATCCTTTCTTCCGGCAAGCATTTGTCAATGGGACAGGACTAATTGCTCTCCAGGATGGCTCTGCTCTGTTCCTTGCCTGGCCCTTGGAGCTCTGAGATTTGACTGCTGAGCATTATTGTAGTTTCTGCTCTTCCCTACTGCACATACCTCCAGCAGTGCCTCGTCTCTTAGAGTTGCAACCTAAGCACACAATTCTCTCTAAGAAAGTAGCTCTCTGAGACAAATATTTTTCAATCTTTCCTGCCGGTTTCCAATGAACCAATAAACCTAACAGCTGGTGTTTACACAGCACTTACCTTCCAGGGAGCTCAGAGCAATACCCAGTGGCAAACTCTAATCCCCCCACACCCTCTGGGTGGTAACAGATATTAATATCATTCCCCTGAATACATGAGAGGAAGGTTGAGCCAGGGAACTTGTAATGGTTTGCTAAATATCACCCTGTCATTAGCTGGTTCATTCACTCAATTGTTTTTTTTTTTCTCAGTTATATACGTATTACTGTACTGTAAGATATTTTCACATACTAACTTATTTTTTTCCCAAATTTGCTAGATTATAAGAATCACCTGGGCTCTTGTTAAACAAACTTCATCCCTGAACACTGTCCCGGACATTCTCATTCAGTGGGTCTGAGATGGTACCCAGGATTTTGTGAGTTTTATATGTATTCCAGGTGATTTTTCCCTCTTTTGTGAAGTATAACATTCTACATAATTATTATCATTAGGAAAATTTGGGAAACCAGTTTATTTTATTTAAGTTTCACAGTAACTCTGTAGGGTATTATTATGCACTTTTATTTAAAAAAAGAAATATGTGATCAGCATATCAATATAAAAGCCCAGATATGAAATTGCAATTAATTCAACTCTAACTCCCATAGACAAGAGGTGGCAGCTGATTAATATCTTATATTTCCTGGGTTTTCCCAACACACTTTTTTACTTAAATCATTAAAACCAAAGTTATTCATCTGAGGCTTGAGCTACTTCTGCCTAGACCTGTGCCATAAATTGCTGCCATAAATTAATGAGAACTCCCCACTAGAGATTGTTCAAAATAGACCCTTTCCCTTTTTCAAAAACATGACATCTTATCTGTAAGTATAAGGTCATCTTCTTAGCTCCCCCTTGGACTTTACACCATCCTCAACCCATTCATTCCATTATTGTTTATTGTTGTTTTCTTCTTTCTCTCTCCATCCCTGCCCCCCCCATTCCCTCCTCTTCATCCCTCTCTACCTTTCTCTCTAATGGTTATTCTTCTTGCAAAGATACTTCCAAGTCTCCTTTCTCTCTAACAGGTGCCCTGTGACCACTGATAGGGCTGAAAAACTCCCACCGATAGCCCTAAAGTTCTATTTCTGAGGACCCAAGCAGAATATCTGTTACCTTCAAGGGGGAACATCAGCTTGCACATAATCCTGGAGATCCCAAAAAGTCAGGAGCTCTTCTCTTTGATAGTTTCCAGGGCTCCTCTCACCTACAAACTTTCCTGCTAGGGAGTAGCTCCAGTTAAAGCATAGCACCCACAAGCAACATTTCACATCTGAATGAAAAGTGAAATAATTCAACTGTTCAGGTGGTCCATAATAATTTAACATCTGGTGTTGCATAAATCTAGTAGTGTGCTAGTTCTCTGGATAAAAGAAAGAAAGAAGAAAAGAGTAGAGAGGGAGATAGAAATAGAAAACCCCAAAGAGTCCACAAAGAGACTCCTGGAATTGATAAATAAATTCAGCAAAGTCTCAGGTTACAAAATCAATATACACAAATCAGCAGCATTTCTATATACCAATAACGATCAAGCTGAGAGTCAAATCAAAGACTCAATACCATTCACAATAGCTACAAAGAAAATAAAATGCCTAGGAATATACTTAATCAAGGAGGTGAAAGATCTCTACAAAGAGAACTATGAAATACTGAGCAAAGAAATAACAGATGCACAAACAAATGAAAAACATATCATGCTCATGGATCAGAATGAACATTGTTAAAATGTCCATCCTACCCAAAGTGATTTACAGATTTAATTCAATCCCCATCAAAATAACAACGTCATATTTCACAGATCTAGAAAAAATAATTCTATGCTTCATTTGAAAACAGAAAAGAGCCTGAATAGCTAAAGCAATCTTAACCAAAAAGAACAAATCTGGAGGCATCACATTACCAGACTTCAAACTATACTACAAGTCTATAGTAACCAAAAGAGCATGGTATTGGCACAAAAATAGAGACATAGACCAATGGAACAGAACAGAGAACCCAGATACAAAACCATCCGCATACAGCCAACTGATCTTTGGCAAAGCAGGCAATATACACTGGGGAGAAGAAGCTTCAAATGGTGCTGGGAAAATTGGATAGCCACCTGCAGAAGAATTTAACAAGATACATATCTCTTACCACTCACCAAAATTAATTCAAGATGGATAAAAGACTGAAATGTAAGACATGAAACCATAATAATTCTAGAAGAAAATGTAGGAAAAACTCTTCTAGATATCAGCCTTGGCAAACGATTTATGCCTAAGACCTCAAAGGCAATTACAGAAACAACAAACATAAATGGGACTTGATTAAATTAAAAAGCTTCTGCACAGCTAAGGAAATAATCAACATAGCAAATAACATACAGAATGAGAGAAAATATTCGTGAACTCTACATCCAATAAGTGGCTAATATCCAGAATCTACAAAGAGCTCAAACAAATCAGTAAGAAAAAAACAAACAACCCCATTAAATAGTGGGCAAAAGATGTGAACAGAAGCTTCTCAAAAGAAGATAGACAAATGGCCAATAAACATATGAGAAAATGCTCAATGTCAGTAATCATCAGGGAAATGCAAATTAAAACCACAATGAGATATCACCTTACCCCTGTTAGAATGGCTTTTATTAAAAAGTCCAAAAACAATAGACACTGGCATACATGCAGAGAGAAAGGAATGCTTATATACAGTTGATGGGACTGCAAATTGTTATAACCTCTCTGGAAAACAGTATGGAGATTTCTCAAAGAACTAAATGTAGACCTACCATTTGATCCATCAGTCCCACTACTGGGTACCTACCCAAAGCAAAAGAAGTCTTTTTATCAAAAAGACACCTGCACTTGAATGTTTATTGCAGCACAATTCACAATTGCAAATATGTGGAATCAACCCAAGTGCCCATAAATTCATGAATGGATTAATAAAATGTGGTATATGTATACCATGGAGTACTACTAACCCATAAAAAAGGATGAATTAATACATTTTGTAACAATTTGGATGGAACTGGAGACCATTATCCTAAGTGAAGTATCTAAAGATTGGAAAAACAAACACCACCTGCACTCAATATTAAATTGGAACTAACTGATAAGCACACATGTGCACAGAGGGAATTAAAACTCATGGAAATCAAAAGGGGGAAGAGGGGAGGGGGAGGGGTAAAAACCTACCTAATGGGTACAGTGAACACTATTTGGGTGATAGGCACTCTTATAGCCATGACTCAAGCATTACAAAAGTGGTCTATATAACCAAAAACGTTTGTACCCCCTTAATATTTTGAAATAAAAAAATGAATAAATGAAAATTTAAAAAGAAAGAGAGGAAAAGTAAGAGAGAGAGAGAGAGAGTGCCCTGATTTATAGCATTTGCAGATTTCAGTATTGGCAATACTCTCATGATGGCCAATTTCAAGTTACCAAAGATTTAACAACCAGCTTACAAGATTCTTTAATATTAACAATCAGCTCTCATAAACTAGTGTGAGCCAGCTCCACTATATCATTGTGTAAATCCAACCCCAGAAAAAATTAATTCAGTTTCCCCAGATCTTCTAATGCTTCCCATTAGGTACTTTATATATTGATACACAAAGGATTACTCACTATACCCCAGACATGCTCTCTATCCCACCTCTATGCCTTGCCTCATAATGGCTCATTTGCCAGGAATACCCTTCTCCCTCATCTCTTCAAGACCTATCTCAAATGCTTCCTGTGCCCTGAATCCTCAGAGCACTTAATCCATAACCCTCTTATAACATTTATGACTTTTAATCTTGTATTAGAACTACTTTTTATACTTTTATTCCATACAATTACTGGATGAAAGCTCTATGTCTGTATTGCCCCTTCATTCTCACAGCATTGAGTTCAATGCCTAGAGCATAGCAGGGATTCGAAGCCATTCTGATGACTTCCAATGTAGCATGTACATGTTTCCAATGTAGCAGGCACTGTTCTAGACCCTAGAACTCAAACTTATTTTAAGGAACTAGAAACCTTAATAAGGTTCTGTGGAGAAACATGGTCCATGGAAGTTGACTCTTAACCCAATATATTTGGAAAAAGTTGATGACTACACTGAGTAGGTAGCTTCTGCTCAATACCATTAGAATGATTAGTCTATTAGGGGTTAGAAAAATTTTTTTATAATTGACCAGATAGTAAATATTTTAGGCTTTTTAATCCACAAGGTCTCTGCCAAAACTTCTCTGCTCTTGTATTGTAGTGCAAAAGCATCCATAGACTATACATAAACAAAATGAGCATGGCTGTGTGGCAATACAACATTTTTGTTTATAAACACAGGTAGTGAGCCAGATTTGGCCCACAGGCTGTAAATTGCCAAGCTTTAGTCTGGATACCTGAAAGCACTGATTTCTAAAATCTCATGTGAATGCTTTTGTCTATTTTCCTTTTAGTCATTATGTTCCTCTTTACTGGTTTAACTTACATACTTCTACCTTGGCCCATCATGTTTT
Source organism: Daubentonia madagascariensis (assembly GCA_023783475.1). Lineage (NCBI taxonomy): Eukaryota > Metazoa > Chordata > Mammalia > Primates > Daubentoniidae > Daubentonia > Daubentonia madagascariensis. The sequence continues at coordinate 1,517,395 of JAKFHU010000913.1, read as the reverse complement.
CTTACTAATAATCCTTGCTGCTTTATTAGATACAGCCACCACTGTAGAATTTAGCTCATCCAAGTTATTATTAATGCAGCCATTTTGAAAAACAGTACAAAGGTATGTTACACCAACCTAACCAATAAAGATACTGCTTATAGGCAATATATAAATTAGGTTAAATGCTCTTGTAATCAAAGATGTTATAGATATTATTGGGATTCAACAATGACTGTTTGTCATGACAACACCTAGAGACGATATACTTACAGTTCCATTAAGGTTGACGATATCTCTTGTGAAGTACCTGAGTTCTTTTTCCAATGAGGAAATCAACATTTTCTATGTCAACTCAGGACCAAGGGTGCTTGGTTAGGTTATTTCTAGTTTATGATTCCTCAGTACCCTAAATGTACTATGTTTCTTACAAAGCATCTGTATGAATAAAACTCTTCCCATGAAAATGAATAATAATTGGTAAAACAAATGTTTAAAGGTAATGATCCTATTCATAGAAGCTGGAAAACTTGAAATGGTCATCAAAAATGAATTCCTTTCTTTAGCTGCCATAGTAATACAGCTCTTGTCCTGGATGTACAATTGACCTTTTCAAATTCCTTTGCCCAAGTAATTATGAAAAATAAAATAGCCTTAGATTTTCTTTTGGCCAATCTGAGGAAATCTGTATTATTTCTAATAATTCATGTTATTCCTGGATTAATAGTGTGGGTTAAATGGAGTAATTTATATCAAAGCTAAAATAAAATACAATCTGGCTATCTATGAAAGACTCAAGGAGTCAGTGGGATTTATTTTCTTGGTCAAGTCTGGGAAATCTTGGTTTATTATTTGAAAGCATCTGTCAGTTTCTTTGAATAATATTTTTGTTATCTAATTGTTCAATATGTGTTTTCTAGAGCCTTAAATATTACCATGTAGCCACCATTGCATCCAGTGATTAACCAAATAAAAAAACAAAGAAGAGGATGAAGCCATACTGATTAACAAGGTTCACAGATATCTCAAGTGAAATCAGATATCTGCAAACAAAACTGCATCTTCAAGGAGAATCAACAATTGTGGTGAAAATGTGGATAATTCTTGATGTTTTTCCTGAAACTTCAGTTAAGGGAACCTAAAAGAGTGATTGAAAAAAGATGTTTAATGTTATACAGAAGTCTCCTAAAGGAAGACTAATTGTTCTATAGCACGGTAATAAGTGCAACCAGAATAAGTTTTAAACCTGCTTTATCAGTGTGTAAGAGTTCTATAGCCATGGAACCATCAGAATTGGTTTTAAACATACTTAAAATGTTTAATCAGATGAGATGACACTGCATGAAGGGCCTTACCAGACACCAGCCCCTTGATTTTGGACTTTCCAGCATCCAGAACTGTTCTGAAGCAAACAAAGGGAATGAAAGACACTAGAGGAAGCACTGTGAAATTGGTGACTGAAACTTGAGCCTGGTTCAACGAAGAGCTGTGTGGAAAAGATGGATGATTAGAGAGGTAGGGTACCAATTCTCCTCAGAAAGAAGAACCAAAATTGTAGGTGAATAATTGTAACTCACATAATATATTAAGGGGAGAGTTTGGGAGCCTAGCGGGGAACTCACAGGAAGAAGCTAGGGCACAGATAAAGAAGGCAGCAAGAGACTGGCAGACATCAGCTAGGAACCCGAGGAACTTGGTATGTCATCGAAAGGGTAGGTGGGAGTGTTTTGGGCTCCCCTTGTTCCTGCGGCAGACCACTAGTATCTGAACTGTTGCAGAGCTCCTCTGCTATTGCAAACCCAAACACTGGTGTGGGTGGCAATTTGGAGGACTTTTTCAGGGCATTACATCAGACTGCCAGCTCGCACAGGTTCTCTCACCCTCTCTGCAGACCCAAGCTGCAGTGGTAGGCACCAATACTTGGGGTACACCTTGGAGGACAGTCTCCTGCCCAGGGAACCTCAGCCCCTGTGTCTCCACATCACCAGAACCCCTGCAGACATTCCCCATCACTCCTTTGGATTGTGGCAGCCACACAGGGCTGGCTGGACCCTGCAGAGCTGCAGGGTTCCCAGTGGTCCAGTCCTCAGGGAGTGCTGTTTCCAAGGGAAGGGACAGTGCAGTCCACCAAGGGGCCACCACTTTGGACACAGGAAACCATACTTTTTTGTGTCTGAGAGCTTTCCGCTTATTGGGGAAGAGTGACTGTGCTGCTTCCAGCGAAGGAGTAGGCACGTGCTTGGCTTTGCAAGGGAGGAGTGTGGTTGCATCCCAGCAGATGGGTGGCCTCAGTGCATGGGCATGGACACAGAGAGGGGGACTTCTCCTCCTCTCGCCTGCCCACTGTAATGGACACAGCCCTGGGAGGTTGGAGCAGGCATGTCAGACGATAATCATTCTAGAGCTATTGGGGGTGGCTAGGGGTGGCTACCTCCCCACTGGCGCTATGCCCAATGGGCCCGGCATGCACAAAAGGTGGGGGCTGTCCTCCTCTCTACCATGTAGCAGCAGCATTCCTCCAGTGGAGAGCAGGAGAAACACAAAGCTGTGTGTATGGGGCTGAGGAAGGAGCCTGTGCACTGAAGACATTTCGGTGGTGAACTGTGGGGTAGATATCTTTCACAGCTAACAGCTACAATGCAGCCTGGAGATAGACAGTGATGTCTGTCTGATCTAAGTGTCCTGAATGCCAGGGAGCATAATGGGGAAACGGATTAGGTTCCCCCACCACTCCTATCAGGGCTTGTGATTGTGCCCACCATTAGGGTATCCTACAGCAGGATTGGTGGTTCAGCCCTACCCGGCTTTGTCCCCCACCTCAGGGGGCTGAGCAAAGAGTTCAGGACACTATGCATTCCACAGATCAGCTCACTGTCTGAGGGAGCAGAGAGCTTCTCCAACTAAATAAAAATCAAGCACATACCCATCTGCTTCTGCCACAGCCAGCTTTTACCCTACTGGCCTGGAGGCTGAACTGTACAACCCAGAACAAAATCTGCTGATGCAAGTGTACAGCATCAGGAAATGAGATAAGCTTCCTGAGACATCCGCCATCCAGCCCTTGCAAAGGCAGTGAGGCTGCTCAAACACCCAGAACATTGCTACTACAACCAGGATTTGAGAAAACTGCTACGCAAAGGCTACATATAACCAATGAACTCATATAGAGACTTTGCCACTGAAAGCACCCAGAACCAAAGCCATACAATCTTACACAACATACAATATAGTCACATTCTCAAAGGGAAAAAAAATCCCATCTTGATGAAAGTAATTAAAAAATAATAAGAAGAGATAGTCTATCCATATGAAAAAACAGAGTGTTGTAACACCCCCAAAGGAACACAGTAACTGTCCACAGGGGATCCTAACCAAAATGAAATCTTTGAAATATCAGATAAATAATTCAGTTGGAAACAAAAGGTGACCAGGAATAGCTATGCTTATATCAGATAAAACAGGCTTTAAATCACTAACAGGAAGAAAAAAAGACATAAAAGGTCATTATATAATGATAAAGGGATCAATTCAACAAGATGACATAACAGTCCTAAATATGTATGCACCTGACACTGCCCCATGTAGATTCACAAAACAAATGTTACTAGACCTAAGAAAAGAGAGGGACATCAATATGATAATAGTGGGGGACTTCAACATCACACTGACAGTATTAGACAAATTATCTAGACAGAAAATCAACAAAGAAACATTGGTCTTAAATTGGACTTTAGAACAAACTGACCTAACAGATATTTACAGACATTCTACCCAACCACTGCAGAATATACATTCTTCTCATCAGCACATGAACGTTTTCCAAGATAGACCATATGTTACACCACAAAACAAGTCTAACAAACAAGACCATATGTTACGCCACAAACAAGTTAAAAAGCTTTTAAAAAATCAAAATCATATCAAGTATCTTCTCAAACCACAGGGTAATAAAACAAAAAATCAATTCCAAGAGGAACTTTTAAAATTATACAAATACATGGAAATTAAACAACATGCTCCCAAATGAGCTTTGGGTCAATGGTGAAATTAAGAAGGAAATTTTAAAATTTTTTGAAATGAATGAAAATAGAGACATAACATACCAAAACCTCTGGGATACAGAAAAAGCAGTGCTAACAAGGAAATTTATGGTGTTAAATGCCTACATCAAGACAGAAAGATCACAAATTAAGAACCTTGCATGGCACCTCACGGAACTAGGAAAACAAGGTTGTACCAAACCCAAAGCTAGCAGAAGAAAATAAATAACAAAGATCAAACAGACCTAAATGAAATTGAGACCAAAAAAAAAAACCAATACAAAGGATCAATGAAATGAAAAGTTGGTTCTTTGAAAAGATAAACAGAATGCATAGATTGCTAGTTAGATTAACCAAGAAAAGAAGAAAGAAGATTCAAATAAGCACAATCAGAAATGAAAAAAGAGACATTACAGCTGATACCACAGAAATACAAAATATCATCAGAGACTACTATGAACATCTCTGTGATTACAAACTAGAAAGCCTAGAGGAAATGAATTCCTGGAAGTATACAATCTCCCAAGATGGAATCAGGAAGAAATAGAAATTCTAAACAGACCAATAATGAGTAGTGAAATTGAATCAGTAATAAAAAATCTCCCAACAAATACAACAATAAAAAATCCCAAGACCAGATGGATTAATAGCTGAATTCTATCAGACATACAAAGAAGAACTAGTACCAATCCTGCTGAAACTGTTCCCAAAAATCGAGGAAGAGGAAATCCTCCCTAACACATTCTACAAAGCTAGTATCACCCTGATACCCAAGTGAGGCCAGGACACAACAAAAAAAAAGAAAATTACAGATCAATATCCCTCATGAACATAGATGCAAAAATCCTTAACAAAATACTAGCAAAGCAAATCTAACAGCACATTAAACAAACAAAACAAAACAAAAAAACCATTTCTACCTATCTGGGATATTATGTCTATCTTAGAACTTAACAGACACAAAGACATGAGGTAGTAAATATGAATGACCTTTATTCCTTTACTGACACAGGTGCCAGCTGGTATCAGTGGAAGCTCAATAATGTTTTAATAGTAATAATAGCATTCATTAAATAATACTACTTTCCAGGTACTATGCCAGGTGCTTTACATGTATTCCCCATGATATAGGTATCATTTCTATCTCCATTTACAGATAAGGAAATGGAATATGAGAAATTTGACAAGTATATAGCTAGTTCCAGATAGGATTAATGTAGCTTTGTCTACTTTGGAGCTCAGACTTTTAATCACTGCATTATATTACTTTCCCAATATAAACCTAAGAGCTAATATTAAAGCTATACATAGCACAGAACCCTTCTAAATATCCTTCCTACTTTTCAAGCATCACATTGACCCCGTCTAGCTCACTGCCTACTTGTGACACTTTTTATTTTCAACATACTTAAACATTTGATTACATAATGAAGAAAATTACAACTTATCCATGGCATCCTCTTTATTTTACCCAGGCATAGGTATAACTTAAGTCTTCCATCTTGATTCTGAAGCCAGGCTACCTGAATTTGATCCCTGGTTTGCTACTTGTTGTGTGACTTTAGGCAAGTTTTATGACCTCTCTGTGCCTCAGTCTTTCTCAATCTGTGAAATGGGGTTGATAATAGGACCTACCCGGAAAGGCCCACATCCATGTCCTCTCAAGAGCAGCAGCTGCAAGCATCAGTTGTCCTCATCTGAAGTGTGTGACTAGAGACAAGTACACCGGCCTTTTGGGGCAAAATGAACATCACCAGATCCTGAGGCCATCATCTCAGAGACCACTTCTCACCCACTCAACTACTCCGTTTGGTGACTTCATTTTTTCTTCAAATCTGTGTCAAAGTTTTTAGTAACTTTATTATACTAACATTAAAACGTCGGTTGAGGGGAGAGTTCTACCTACAACATTTAACCAAAGCCTTCACTCCCCTAAGAATGACTTTGGGCCCAAATAACACTGAAAAATTATGTTCCCAACTGATCCGGGTTTTCTGGTTAACATTTCCTTCCCTGGTACACTTCCTCCTGGGACTTTAATATCTTAACCTCCAAGTCCTGTATGTGTAGCATGTTGCTGATGATCGGGAAACAAGAAAAAATCATTCCTGGTCAGATAACTTTGTCCAGAAAAGCAAAAAGGAGTAATAAATAAAATGGTGTCCTAGGAGAAATGTTTGCATAAAAGATGAGTTTAAATTTCCCTTTCTGCGGTGAGTAAAGCCAATCTTTAGTCAGAGAGTGCAGATGGCAGTATGAGCAAGGGAGGAGCGGGGTCGGGCCTTGGCTCGCCCCTGGAATTTCTGTGTGTACTTGGTCATTTTAATGGCCTCACCTCTCACTTTCCTCATCAGCAAATGGGAGTAGGATGTCATCTTTCCTTCCCAGGAGCTGTGACAGTGAATTAAGGCAAAAGCAGAGTCTTTGGAGTCTCTTAGTAAGAGTTGCTGAGCAAGTTGAAGGTTCAACCGCACAGGCCAGGTAGCTCTAGCACTTACATCATCACATGCTCAACCAACAACTTCTCAGAATTGACTTCAAGCCTACAGCAAATATTTCTGGAGAATCTAGAATCACCAACTGGGATGTTTTTGAGCTGTAGTACACCAAGGGATTTGACTTTAAAGCTTTTACTTTGGCCTTTGCTTAGCTTCAAGCACAGGATTATATTTAGACCTGCTGTTTTATTTTCATGCTTATAGTTTAGGGCCTAGAAGTCTGAACAAGTTCTCTATGTCTTCCCTGGGATTTAAAAAGTCTGAAAACAAAATAAAGTCTCTCCTTGCAAGCCTTTCTTGGGCAGGATTTAAACAAACAAAAAAAAAAAGTTGAGAGGATGAAGCAAGGGGAGAGTTAGACTTTAAATTATTTGGTAAACACAGGCACTGTAAACAAACTGTATTATTGGCCACCCCTGCACCTTGCTTTGGCTGAGTGTACAGTAAACTCAAGGCACATTTCATATTGAATATTTCAGGGATTCTTTGGTAGAATTGTTCTCACAGCCTCATATTCCTTAGGGACCCTTTTGGAACTGAGATTCCTCTGAGATTTCACCACTCACAGCCTGAGCAATACACAGCTGGCTTCTTTCATGCTTTATCTGGGGGTATCATCCCATCCCATCCCCTCTTAAGAGCTTAAATCCAAAATACAGAATGCCTTTTGGGGATTCCAGTGCATTCCTAAATGATTCATTCACCTCTTCCTTCCCCATATTATTTCCTTCTCTCTAATCTTTCCTGCACTCCTCATCCTCTCCTGCCTTTTCCTCTCCCTCTTAGGTCTCCAGACTTAGATGTCCAGGCTTACACCCTCTAAGTATGTCATTTGTATGTTGGAAAGAATGTTGGGCACAGAGAATTAAAAGATGAGTTATAAATCCAGCTCTACTGTATATTAGCAGCATGACCTTAGGCAAGATACTTTATTCCTTTAGGCCCTAACTCCCACATCTGTAAAGTGGGGATAACAATAATGCCTGGCAGTTTTATTGTGAGCAGCTCATACAATAATATATGCAAAAGTATCTTGACTTTGTATTAAGCAGGCCCCTGAATAGATCTTAAACTTGCAAAGTCTCAGAATCCCCATCTGTAAAATGAAAACAATTATAGCTACTCTACCTTTTTCATGATTAATTATGGGGATTATGAGATAAGATGTGCATAAAAGAACTCTACAAATTAGAAATCACTGAATAATGTAAAGTGCCACTTTCCCATTGCTGTTTCTTCATGGGGCGGAGGATGACAGCTCATGCTCAGCATGTTGCCATTGGAGGATGGAGCCTGATGTCAGTACTGTCTGTTCCAGTTCTTTTCTCTCTTCTTCTCCCTCAGGATGGAATGCTCTGTTGAAAGACTCTACTTTTCTGACTGACATGATTTCTTTCTGCACTGCAGGCTATTCTCCAAAATGAATAATGACAATGCCATGTCTTCGATGAGGCAGAACACTAACACTAAATTGTGTCATCACCTCTCTCAGGCCGTAAAGTAGCATGCGGTGGGCCCAGGATCCCAGTTAGGGAATGGCCACCCTGGTGAGCTGGACCTATCCAGCCTGTGGAATCCATTGCTTCAATCCCTTGACATCCATTAAATATTATTACTTTCTCTCCTTTTCTTGGAATTTTGCTTCCTTCTGTCTCCACGTGAAGCATGAGTAAATTGGGAAAAGGCTAAGAAGACAAAGGGCTTAAAACAAAAGCGAAAGATAATAATGATAACAACTCACATTTGTAGAGTGCCTTGCAGTCGATAAAGCCCTGTAAAATATATTGTTACATATGGTTCTTACTTACTGCATAAACTCATGCAGATTAACATCCTAAGGCTCACTTCCTCATCTATAAAATGGTGGTAATGCTACTTCACTGGGTAGTAAAGATTGAAAAACAATGTATGTCAACACTCCGAAAGTGTTTGGAACTCACTCCTTCATTTATTTAACAATATTTGCGGAATACCTAGTATGACCCAGATACTGGGCTCGGCAGTGGGGCTAGAGCAGTAAACAGGACACAATTAAGCCCCTCCCCATGTGGTGCTTACACGTTAGGGGCATATAGTAAGCACATGCATACACACAAAAGATAGCTGATCTTCCTATTAATGATGTGAAAATTGAAAGGAATGATCATTTCAAGAGAGATTATGAAGATATAATTTATTTTGATTAGGAAATCAAACGGTTTGGGGGTGGGGTGGGGAAAGGCAAAAGCAAGAATTATTCTTAAGGTTCTTTATGGATAGCTAGAAGGATTATGGCTGCATAAACAGAGGCAGGGACGACTGAAGGAGGGACAGGTTTGGGTGTGTGGTGGGCAGCCTCTAAAATGACTCCCAAAGATCTCCACCTCCTGGTATTCATGTCACTGTATAATCCTTTCCACCCGAGAGAGGGCCAGACCTATCAAGGGCAGAAGTGATGAGATGTCACTTCCAAGATTAAATTACAGAAAGGTTGTGATTCCTGGCTTGCTCGTTCTTCCTTTCTCTCTCTCCTCAGCTCTCGCTCTGAGTGAAGACAGCTACCATGTTGTGAGTAGCCCAAGGCAGATGTCCACATGGCAAGAAACTAATATTTCTGGCCAATAACCAGTGGGTACATGAGGCTCTCAATTCATATGAGTGAGCTTGGAAGTGGATCTTCTGAGACTTACCAAAGTAGTGAGCTGGCAAGCAGAACCTTGCCCAGTCAAGAAAGGACTGCAGTCCCAGCCAGCACCTTCATTTTAACCTTGTGAGAGACCCTGAGGCATCCAGTTAAACCTCTGCCCATAGTCCTGACTCAGAGACTGTGAGATAATAAATATTTGTTGTTTATATATATTATATATTATGCACAAATAACTGAGTGTATGAAGATAATGAGTTCATCTTGGGGAATTTAGTGTGCGGCACATAAGGGGCTCCTATGCGTTAGTCAGTAGGCAGTGTGATGTGGGTGTGTTCACGTCCCCACAAGGGGTCTGGAGAGCAGAAGCCAGAGTTCAGTGGGCCAGGAACGAATAGAAGGCAAGCAAGTGGAAGACAAGGAGACTCCTCTTTTAATAGTGTGACTTTCAAGGTAGGGGAGAAATACAGTGCCAGCTTCTTCCCAAGAGAAGAAGACAAAGAGTTCAAGGAAAGTTTTTTGTTTGTTTTGTAGAGGTACATTTAAGTAGAAAAAAATTTAATCAGTCAGCGAGGAGTGAGGCTATGTTGAGGGTGAAACATGATCACAACAATTTAGAAGGAAACAGAGACATAAAGGAAAACCAGAGGAGCGTTAATGAAACAGGGTTCTAGATAAAACAGGAAGAGATAGAATCAAAAGAATGAGTGGAAGATTAGACAGAGCCCAAAGGGAAGCACATTAATTTTGTATTGTTGTGCAACTAATTACCACAGACGTAGCAGCTTAAGCAGCATTGATTCATCATCACACACGGTGTGCGAGTTGGAAGCCCGGGCGTGGCTTGGCCGGGTCCTCCCTGCAGGTTCCCACAAGCCTGCCATCAAGGTGTCAGTTGGACTGTATTCCGTTCTGTGCCTTGGGTTCTCTTTCAAACTCACATGATTTTTGGCAAAATTCAGTTGCTACAGTTGCAAGACTGAGGTCCCATTTTCTTGCTTCCTGTCAGCCAGGGGTTACTTCCAACTTCTTCAGACCACTTTCCATTCCTTAACACATGGTCCTGTCACAGACTCTACCGCACTATGGCCACTCACTTCTTCAAGGTCAGCAGGAGAATCTCTCTCTTCGTCTACCAAGATGAAATCTCACCTAAAGTAATATAATCAAGGGAGTGACTTTCCCATCACCTTTGCCATATCCTATTGGCTAAAAGCAAGTCATAGATTCCACCTGTATTCAAGGGGAGGATATTATATAAGAGCGTGACTCACTGGGAGTCGCCTTAGGGTGTGTCCACCACAGGAAAGGAGGATAGGTGGGGGTACAGATAACTCATTTGGCAGGGACAGTGGCTGGGAAGATGTTTTTCAAAGGGCTGTTCTTCTGACGGGCAATTCATGATAGCCAATGTAAGCAGCCTCCTCTCCCAGCCGCATAATTATTAAGATACTGAAAAAGCACCCTTGGCCGTTCTGTTCAGATGCAAATTTGTAACACAAAATAACCAATTCTGAAGGTAAGGATCAATGTTACGTCAAGTGTAGTGGATCTTGAGAGACATTGTATAGTATGAAATAAATACAAAAAAATACAGGAATCAAGCTGAGACTATGCAACAGCTCCCTGTGCAGACTGAGATAACTCATTACCTGACTACAGCTCAGTGTCTCGTCTGTAAGACAAAGCACTTGAAGTACGTTGCTGGTTTTCAAATGATACTTCCCACACTATAAAGTTTTAAGAGATGCTTTAGAATTTCAGCAAACAAAAAGATGTTTTCTACCCAACAATAAGGATTTCAGTTTCCCGAGAAGCCCATTAGTTCATCACTTTTACTTATTTATTTGACATTTCAGAATTCCTGTGTAAGAATTCTATGGAAAAGGAGTTCAACCCCTTTTAATTGCTCAAAATAAGTGTGAAAATCACGAAACTACTTGATCTCCAGGGTCTAGCTCTGGCCTTCTTTGGATCTGTAAGAGATGATATACTGTAAAGATTTGAAACTAGGGCTTTGGAGTCCGAATGTTGTTGGGTTGAATTCTGTCTCCACCACTGTGGGACCTTGAGCAAACTATTAATACTTAATTTCCTGGAGACTCAATTTCGTCGTTATAATCCTTCATTCTATAGGGTGAAGGTAAAGATTTATTCTGAGGGTTAAGGTTAACTTGTCTGAGACGTATTCCTCCCAGCCTCACTCCCTGAAAAGTTCAATGGAATCCAGCTACATACAGCCAAATGTTTAAGGCGATTAATCCTGGCAGAACGTTAAGGGGACAAATCAAGTTCCAGTCTGCCAAGTCATAAAAGCTGCAGCCCCAAGGCCTTGATCTCAGCCCCTTATCACACTAGGAGAGGGGCTGGTGCTTCTACAACTGTGAATGCTGAGGTGATTAGTTATGCCACCTGCCTGCCAAGTCATATAGTTGCAAGTGGATAGCTTGGATTCCTTGTCACTTTAGGGCAGGATTTCTCAACCTCACACTGTTGACATCTTGAATCAGACAATTGTTTATTGTGTAGGGAGGGCTGCCCTGTGCATTATAGGATGTTTAGCAACATCTCTGGCCTCACCCTTCTCCCCTGTCAGGATAATCAAAAATGTCTCTAGACCTTGCCAAATGTCCCCTGGGGGCTCAAAAACACCCCTCTTAACAATCACTGCACTAGGGAAACCCAAAGTGCTGAGCTGGTAGAATAAGGCTGTGGCTGGCAGAGTGCTGCCTGTAGCACTGCTGTTGGATTCCCAACTCCGATTATACCAGGGGGCAGGTTGTGCTTCCCTAATCACACAATCTAAAAGCCCCACAAACCATGAGTTAAGGATTCTGTGGCAGGTAGGATAATGGCTCCCCAAAGATATCAGTTCCTAAGCCCTGGAACCTATAAATGTTACCTTGTGAGAAAAAACGGTCTCTGCAAATGTGGTTAAGTTAAGGATTTTGAGATAGGGAGGTTATCTTAAATGATCTGGGTGGGAACTAAATACAATCCATTGTTCAAGTGGGAGATGAGTGGGGCCTAGGTTAGGAGGGTGGCCTTGGAGATGGAAAGAAGTGGGTAGGTCAAGTTATATTTTGGGGATAGAACCAGACAATTCTATGGATTGGGGACATGCCTCCTATGAGAAGAGGAATTCATGTTTTCTAGTTTACAGAGAAATTAGCTCAATGTGTATGATTTTTCTGATCATGCATTGAATTTGAGATTGTTCAGAGACAGAGCAGAAACTAGCCTCTTCTTGCCCTGAAAGAACTTCTGAATTCTTTCCTTTATTTGGGAAAATGTGAGGATCAAGCTCCAGCTCTGTGGTTGTTAGATGTAGTTGTTTTCCCTCTCTTTTAAAATCTCTGAAACAATTTTAGAAACACTTTCTAAAACATTCCTATATTAAATATGTGTACTTACATCTATCCGAAATTTTGTATGGTGTAAGGGTTAAATTCAGTTTCCTGTTGGAAAATGGCTTCCTTCTTCCCAGCAGGAGGCAGTGTGATATTTTTGCACAAATCTGGAAACCTCACTTCTCACCTTATCCTCTGAGGCCTCTGTGCTGAGAATTCACTTTATCTGCCCTACATGGGACTGCAGGAGGAAAGGGCCATCTTCCTTAGACTGCTTCTGAGGAGGCTATTAAAAAGACAGCTTTACAGGACTTTTATAGTGTTCCTGATCCTAGAGGGCAGGCCTGCAGGGCCTGGCAGGGGAGAGCATTTGTGTGTGTTCTGGATGAGGCTGCAAATCCAGATGGCCCATGATGTCACTGGAAAAATCCCTGAAACGTGCTGCAAGAAAGAACTTTTTTATGGCTCCCTGTGTAATGTTACCGTACACTAGGCTTGAGTGGAGAGAAAAAGGAACTGAAATTTTCCTACTCCTCACAGCCCTGCCCATCTGTCACTTTGGGCTGCAGGGAAAGGAAGGGTGGCAGGAAGGGAAGAGATTAGGCCAGAAGAGACAAAAAAGCAAAAGGACAAGGGAAATTGAGAGCTAATCCTCTCTCCTTCATACTGCCTCTGTGTCTTGTCACAGGGTACTTAGCACACTGATTGGGGCACAGCTCTTTGTTTATATATGTGACTCTCCTACTAGGCTGTGTTTGAGATCAGTATCCCTTCCTTACTTATTTCTGTAACCTCAGAACCTAAAGCAATGACTATTACATAATATACATTCAATAAATGTTAAAAGAATGGAGTTCTACATTGGTGCTACATTATTAAAGGCCATAGCAGCAAGAATCAGGAGGAAGAAAAGAAAGAAACCACATTTATTTGGTATTTTATATGTGTCACACATCATAATAGACCTTTGGATACATTTTCCTTGTTGTTATGGTTTGAGGTAGAAGTTATTAATCCAACTTTACAGAAGAGAATACTGAAGCTTAGAGAAAGTAAATCATGTACATAAGATTAGGCAGCAAGCACAGGCAGCATTCAAATCCAGACCTGCTTGACTCCAAAGCAATTGCCACTAGTATAGCATGCTTTCCTTAGGAAACAGCCACTCCCCATTCTTCTCCACCTCAAACATAAGGCAGAGAGAAAAGGTAGAAAAAGTGGTCTGGGAATGTGAATCCTAACTCAGTACTCATCAAAAACAAATTGTACTATAGCACAGTATATGGATGCTTTTAGGAATATTTAAAGTTGGATTTCTTATCAATTTCTAGCCATTTCCTGCTGAACTACAGCAAGTTCTAAAGAGCCTAAGTTACTGGTAGTGGTTTACATAGTGAGAAAATATGGCTTACAGGGAAAACCATTGTCTACTTAGATGAAGGATGAGGCTCTGTAAATATTTTGTAGTCAAACAGGAAAATACCGCTGGGTTACCACTGAACCTTACATATGCAAGTGTTTGGAAGTAGATGTCAGGGAAATCTTGAGGTATATAGCTTGCTAATACAAGCTTATAAGATTTTAGAACTGAATACCATTTAGAGGCTTAAGTTTAAATTCTGTACTTATATCTATGCCATCTGTTTCACTTCATGTCCAAGAAAACCTGGATCAGAAGGAGGAGGAACATGCTAGACTTTATAGCAGGTTAAAGGCAGAAATAGCATAGATCCCCCAGCTAAGAGACCTTGCCACCACATCAAGAAAACATATAAGGCTCCAGATGCAAGCCCTACCCCAGCCATTCTACTCTGGCAATTATCAGAGCAATCTTTAGAGCCTGTCTGGGAACTGTAGTCAGCAAAATGTCTGCCTGTGCTCAACTAAGAACACAAGAATTCTCCAAAATTTGTCCAGGTGACATCAAGAAGTGTAGAAGGTTTTGAAAGCAGGATGAGGGTACCTTACTCCACCAGCAATATCAGAGTGTATTTCAATCGAGGTGTATTACAGAGAACTACCATGCCTTAAGGAAAGGTCCCAGCAGACATTTCCTCAAACACCAACATGCCACATAGATATATTTTTCATGTGATCATTTATGTAATAGAAGTATCTTCTCATTTGGCATCAGAACTCCTGTTTGCAGAGGGAACAGTCTCTATTTGGAAAAATATCTTGCTCTGTGCTTGGAATTAAATGTAAACTATTGAAGGACTAGGTATCTTTGGGATCAAAATTTCATAAAGAATGATACAATTGCTCTTCATTGGATGAGAATAAGGAATTTATTTTTTAAAAGAAGAAGGATGGTGAAAAAACAAAGGGGGAGAGGAAAATAGGTGTTGTGTGGAGGAAAATCCAAGAAAAACATCTTTATTAGAGAGAGAGGGTGAGCAAAAAGGATAACTGAGTATATAATATTTTATATGATGTTTTGGGTTGTTTTCTTTATTGTGTGTAATATGACCCTTTCTTGTGACACTGAAAAATAAATTCCTTAGTTTAGTTAGTTTATTCTTCTGAAATCAATCTATGTATTTACCACATTAGTAGACTAAAAACAAAAGGCATATGATCATCCCAATAGATTAAAAAAATTGACAATTCAATGCCTATTTTTGATAAAAGCACTGAGAGAACTGGTAATATACATAAACTTCAGAAGTTGTGACTAACATCATAACTAATGGAGAAAGGTGTAATGATTATCTCCAAAGGAAGGTCAGGAACAAGGCAAGGAAGTCCACCTTCAATACTTGCATTTCACCTTGTCCAGGGATTCCTAGCCAGTGCAGTAAGGCAAGAAAGAAAAATACATGGCATCAAGTTTGGAAAGAAACAAAACTGTCATTTTTCACAAAAAATAAGATTGGTTATATGAAAAATCCTAAGGACTCCACAAAGAAATTATGAGAATTAATAAATGGATTTAGCAAGCTTTCAGGAAAATATATAAAATCAATTGCATTTTTGTAAAACTAGCAACAAATAATTAATAAAACAAACTTTAATATTAACATGTACAATAGCATCCAAAAACATGAATTAGGAATAGCATAACAAAAGATCTGGAAATCCTATACACATAAAACTTCAAAACACCCCTGAGAAAGTAAAGTCGATCTAATATATTTGCCATTTCATGATGTAAAAGACTCATTTTTAAGATGCCAATTCTCCCCAAATTGATCTACAACAAAATCCCAATAAAAAATCCAAAAGATTTTTTGGAAGAATTTGAAGCCAATTCTAAAATTTATATGAAAATGCAAAGAATCCAGAATAGCAAACAGAATATTGAAAGATAAAAAGAAGAAAGAAGTTTTCAGTTTTACACTACTTGATTCAAAGACTTTCTATAAAGCTACAGTAATCAACACAGTTGGGCAGTGGCACAAGGATAGGCATAATGATTAGTAAAGTAGAATAGAGAATTCAGATATATATGCTTTATTTTTAACAAAATATCAAGCTAATTTGCTATGAACTGAATGTTTGTGTCCTCCCAAGATCTATATGTCAAAGTCCTAATACCCAATGTGATCGTATTTGGAAGTGGGGCCTTTGGGAGGTAATTGGATCATGAAGAAGGAGCCCCCATGAATGGGATTAGTGCCCTTATGAGATGAGACATGAGAGAGATGATCTCTCTACCACATGAGGCTATAGCAAGAAAGTGTCCAACTGCAAACTAGGAAGGGGCCGTCACCAGGACTTAAACATGCCAGCACCTTGATTTTGAATTTTCCAACTTTCAGAACTCCAAAAAATACATTTCTGTTATTTAAACAACCCAGTCTATGGTATTTTTTGTTATAGCAGCCTAAACTGACTAAGACATAATTCAATGAGGTAAATGATAATTTTAAAATAAATGCAGCTAACAACAACTGGATATTGACATAAAAGAAAGTAAACTTTAACCTTTACCTCACACCACACACAAAATTAACTGACAATGAATTATAGCTATAAATGTAAAAGCTAAAATTATAGAAATTTTAAGAGAAATATAGAAGAGTTCTTTGTCATCATTGGACAGGCAGTATTTCTTAGATAGGGCACACCAAACACTAAACATAAAAGAAATTGTAAATTGTAGCTGCTCAAAATAAAAACTTCCTGGTGACATCAGCAAGGTGGCAGAATAGAATTTTCCCACCCCCATCGATTCCATCACAAAACAGTTGATTTCATAACCATTCATGAATAAAAATACCTTCACAAGAGCTCCAGAATCCAACCCACACAATGCATCACAGAGAGACTCCCTGAGACTGGGAGTTCTCCCATGGCAGAAAGTGAGAGCACAGTTAGTGTCCAACTTTGCTGCAGATCTAGGTAACAGACTAAGGAAGTGAGAATAAAGTGAGTGTCCAGCTTTGCCATGAACCCAGACACTGGGCCCACTCAACTCTGAACCCCAGCACTGGGCATACTCACCCATGGACACTAGAACCAGGCATGCCTGCCATGAACCTTGGCACCAGGTCCATCTGCCACCAGAATCTGGCAGGAGGCATGTCCAGAATCCCTAGCTGGGCTGACTGTGGAAGAGCTTTCCCTACAGAAGTCTGTCTGTAAAGATTGGAAGAAGTGATGGCTTCTTTAAATAGGCACATCCCAATGAAGGCCACAAGGATCATGAAGAATGAGGAAGTCATGACATGACAAAAGAAACAAAATAGAGCTCCAGAAGATGGCCCTAAGGAAAAGGAGATCTATAAAGTGCCTGACAAAGAATTCAAAATAGTAATTTTAAGGAAGCTCAATGAGCTACAAGGGACTAAAGATAGATAACTAAATGAAATTATGAGAACAATATATGGACAAAATAGAATTTTGACAAAGAAATAGAAATCATTAAAAAGAAACAAATTCTGGAGCTGAAGAACACAATGACTGAACTGAAAAAATCAATAGAAAACTGCAACAGTAGACTCAAGCAGAAAAGAGAATCAATTGCCTTGAAGACAGGTCATTTGAAATTACCACCAGAAGAACAAAGAAAAAAAAGAATGAGAGAAAAGTGAAGAAAACCTTTGGGAATTATGGGACACAATCAAGTGAGATTATGTGGCACCATCAAGTGAACTAGCATATACATTATGATAGCACCAGAAGGAGAAGAGAAAGAGAGAGAGGAAAAAACCTTATTTAAATAAATAATGGCTAAAAGCTTCCCAAATCTGAGGAGGGAAATGGAAATGCAAATTCATGAAACCCCAAACCCCAAATAGGTTGAACCTAAAGAGGCCTACAACAAGACATTATAATTAAATTGTCAAGGACAAGACAAAGGGAGAATTTTGAAAGCAATAAGAGAAAAATGACTTGTCACCCAAGGGAATAGCCATAAGATTATCAGTGGACATTTCATCAGAAACCTTGTAGGCCAGAAAGGAATGGAATGATATATTCAAAGCTAACAGAGGGAAAAACTGGCCAATCAAGATAACTATAACCAACAAAATTGTCATTTTAAAATAAAGGAGAGATAAAAACTTTTCCAGACAAACAAAAACTAAGGGAGTTCATCACCACTATACCTGCCTTACAAGAAGTGCTAAAGGGAGTTCTTCAAGTTGAAAAGAAAGGATACTAAATAGCAACATGGACACATATAAAAGTATAAATCTCATGGGTAAAAAAAATAGAAAAAACCCAGAATAATGTAATAATATAGTGGTGGTGTATAAATACTTTAACCCTAGTATAAAAGGTAAATTACAAGAATATTGAGAAAAAGTATGACCATAAATATTGGTTAATGGATGTACAACATAAAAAGAAATAAATTCTGGTATTGATAACACAAAATATAGGAGGTGGAGGAAGTAAATTTGTATGCAAGCAAGGTTAAGTTGTTACCAGCTCCAAATAGAATATTATAACAATAAGAAGTTTTGTACAAGCCTCATGGCAACTACAAAGAAAAAACATATGGCTGATACAAAAAAAGATTAAGAGAAAAGAATCAAAGTATATCACTACAAAGAAATATAAATACCAAAGGAAGACAGTAAGAGAAGAAAAGAGGAAAAAAAGAACTATAAAACAGACAACGAGCAATTTAAAAAATGGTAGAGGGCCAGGCACAGTGGCTCATGCTTGTAATCCCAGCTCCCTGAAAGGCCAAGGCGGGTGGATTCCTTGAGCTCAGGGGTTTGAGACCAGCCTGAACAAGAGTGAGACCTTGTCTCTAGGAAAAAAATCAGCTGGGTGTCGTGGCACCTGCCTGTAGTCCCAGCTACTCGGGAGGCTGAGGCAGGAGGATTGCTTGAGCCCAGGAGTTGGAGGTTGCTGTGAGCTGCAATGATACCACTGCACTCTACCCAGGGCGACAGAGCGAGGACTCTGTCTCCCCAGAAAAAACAAAAACAAAACACAAAAACAACCAAGGCAACTAGATAACCCTCCTCACAAACCACCCCCCTTTAAAAACAATGGTAGCGGTTATTTATTACCTATCAGTAAGTACTTTAGATGTAAATGTAAACAGATTAAACTTAACAATAAAAATACATAGGGAGTAAATGGATATAAAACAAGACAACTATATGCTGTCTACAATTGACCCACTTTAGATTTATGGACACGCATAGGTTGAAAAGGAAGGGATGGAAAAAGATATCCCATGTAAACAGTAACCAAAAAAGATATTGAGGTGGTTATACTTATATCATAAAAAAATATAATTTAACTCAAAAACTGTCACAAGAGACAAAGAAAGTCATTGTATAATGAAAAAGGGGTCAAATCAAAATAAAGTTAACAATTATAAAAATATAGGCATCCAGCATCAGAAGCACCTAAATATATAAAGCAAACATTGAAAAATATGAAGGGAGAAACAGACAACAATATAATAACAGTAGGAGACTTCAATACCACACTTTTAATAATGGAGAGATCATCTAGGCAGAAAATCAATAAGGAAATAGCAGACTTGAACAACTCTATAGATCAAATGTATCCAAACAGATATAGACATAACATTTCACCAAACAGCCACAGAATATATATTCTTCTTTATTTTCTAGGATAGATCACAGGCTAGGTCACAAACAAGTCTTAACAAATTTAAGAATATTGTAATAATTATAAGTATCTCTTCCATCCACAGTGGTATGAAACTGGAAATCAGTAACAAATGGAAAACACAAAAATTTATAAATTCATTGAAATTAAACAACACACAATTGAATAATACTTGAGTCAAAGAAGAAATAAAAAAGGAAATTGGAAAATATCTTGAGACAAGATGAAAATGCACTATACCAAACATATGGAACATAGCAAAAGCATTGGAGGGAATTTTATAGTGAAAACCAACTATATTAAAAAAGAAGAAAAATCTCAAATAAACAACCTAACAATACACTGCAAGGTACTAGGAAAGAAGAGCAAACTAAGCTCAAAGTTAGCATAAGGAAGAAAATAATAAAGATTACAGCAGAAATAGATAGAACAGAGAACAGAAAAACAATAGAAAACGTCATGAAATAAGAATTGATTCTTTGTAAAGATTAAAAATAATTGACAAACCTTTAGCTATACTAAGGAAAAAAATAGAGAAGAGTCAAATAAATAAAAGCAGAAATGGAAGAGAAGCTATTAAAACAAATGCCACAGAATTTTAAAAAGATCATAAGAAACTATTATGAACAATTATACACCAGCAAATTTGACAAACTAGAGGAAATGGATAAATACCTAGAAACATACAATCTAACAAGATTGAATCATGACAAAATAGAAAGCCTGAGCAGTCCAATAACAAATAAGGAGGTTGAATCAGGAATCAAAAACTTCTAATAAAGAAAAGCCCAAGATGAGATGGCTTCACAAGTAAATTCTACCAAACATTTAAAGAAGAATTAATACC
Organism: Daubentonia madagascariensis; assembly: GCA_023783475.1. Taxonomy (NCBI): domain Eukaryota; kingdom Metazoa; phylum Chordata; class Mammalia; order Primates; family Daubentoniidae; genus Daubentonia; species Daubentonia madagascariensis. Next base: position 1,497,014 of record JAKFHU010000913.1, on the reverse strand, counting down.
AATCCTTTTTAAACTCTCCCAAAAAAAATGAAAGAAAAGGGAATACTTACAAACTCCTTTTATGAAGCCAGCCTCACTGTGATACCAAAGCCAAAGACACCAAAACAAAAGAAAGCTACAGGCCAATATTCCTGATAAAAATGGATGCAAAAACTCTCAGCAAAATATGGCAAACTGAATTCAGCAGTGCATTGAAAGGATCATACACCATGACCAAGTGGAATTTATTCCTGGGATGCAAGAATGTTTCAATATATGCAAATAAATGAATGTGATATACCACATTAAAAGAATGAAGGATAAAAATCACATGATCATCTCAATAGATGCAAAAACAAAAAGCATTTAACAAAACCCAACACCCTTTCATTAATAAAAACTTTCAACAAATTGAGTATTAAAAATTTACCTTAACATGATAAAGGTCATTTATGAAAAGCTGACAGATAATATCATACTCAATCTGAAAATATCAAACCTGAAAGCTTTTCCCCTAAGATCTAAAAGAAGGCAAGGATGCCCACTCTCACAACTTCTATTCAACATAATACTTATAGTCCTAGTCAGAGAAAGTAGGCAATAAAAAGAAATAAAAGCATGACATGGGCAACGAAGAGGCAAAATTATCTCCATTTGCAGAAGACATGATCTAAAACGTGAAATATCCTAAAAACCACAAAAAAACCTGTTAGATCTAATAAATGAATCAAGCGAAGTTATAGGATATAAAATTAACATACAAAATTAGTTGCATTTCTATACTCTAACAATGAACAGTCTGAAAAGGAAATTAAGAAAACAATCCCATTTACAATGGTATCAAGAAGAAGAAAATGCTTAGATAGGGATAAACTTAACCAAGGAAGTAAAAGACTTGAACACTGAAAAATATAAAATATTGATGAAAGAAATTCAAGCAGACACAAATAAATGGAAAGATATCTTTTGCTTACAAATTATAAGGATTAACAGTGTTTAATTGTCCATAATATGCAAAGCTATTTACAGATTCAATGCAATCCTCATCAAAATCCCACTGGCATTTTTCACAGAAATAGAAAAACAATCTTAAAATGTATGTGGAACCACAAAAGACCCTAAATAGCCAAAGCAATATTGACCAAGAGAAACAAAGTTGGATGCATTCCACTTCTTGATTTCAAAATATGCTACAAAGCTACAGTAACTGAAACAATATGGTACTGGGATAAAAGCAGACATATAGACCAATGGAACAGAATAAACAGCCCAGAAATAAACCCACAAATATATGATCAACTGATCTTCAACAAAGGTGCCAAAAATACACAATGAGGAAATGATAGACTCTTTAATAAATGGTATTGACTAGAAAACTGGTTATTCACATTTGTATTAGGGTCCTCCAGAGAACAGAATCAATAGGATATTTTATAGATAGACAGATAGACAGAGATAAGTAGGAGAGAGGAGAGAGAGAGGGAGAGAGAAAGAGATACCACAGGAATTGATGGGAATTAGCTCAAGCAATTATGGAGGCCAAGTCCCATCATGTGCCATCTGCAAGTTGGAAAACTAGGAAAGCCAGTGCTGTAATTCAGTCAAAATTTGAAATCCTGAGAACCAGCAGTGGGGAGGGGGGAGCTGGTGTAAGTTCTGGAGTTGAAAGCTCAAGATCCAGGAGTTCTGATATCTGAGGACAGGAGAAGATAGATGTCCCAGCTCAAGAAGAAATAGAGAATTTATCCTTTCTATGCATTTTTATTCTTCTATTCAGGCCCTCCATGGATTAGATGATGACAGCCCATGTTGATGAGGGCAGATCTTCTTTACTCAATCTACTGATTAAAGTGCTAATCTCTTCTGGAAACACCCTCACACATATACCCAGAAATAATGTTTTACCAGTTATCTGGATATCTCTTGGCCTAGTCAAGTTGACACCTAAAAATTAGCCATCACAGTGTACAAAAGAATGAAATTGAACCCTTATCTTACATCATACATGGAGATCAACTCAAAATGAATTAAAAACTTTAACTTAAGACCTGAAACCATAAAACTCCTGGAAGAAAACATAAAACAAAAATCTCTGGATATGGCCTTGGCAATAATTTCTTGGCTATGACACCAAAATCACAGATGACAAAATCAAAAACAGATAAGTGGGATTATATCAAACTACAAAATTTCTGTGAAACAAAGGAAACAATAAAAAAAAATAATGGTAACTTATGGAATGAAAGACAGTATTTTCAAACCATATGTCTGTTAAAGGATTAATATCCAAAATATATAAGGAACTCCTACAACTCAATAGCAAAAAGCAAAATAACTCAATTTAAAAAATGGGTAAAGGAACTGAAGAGATAATTCTCAAAAGAAGACATATAAGTGGCCACCAGGTAAATGCAAAGGTATTCAACATCACTAATCATCAGGGAAATGCAAATCAAAACTACAGTAAGATATCACCTTATACCTGTTAGGGTGTCTATCACAAAAATATAATAACAAATGTTGGTGAGCATGTGGAGGAAAAAATACAGTATGATCCAACAATCCCACTTCTGGGTATGTATCCAAATCAGGATCTCAAAAAGACATCTGCACTCCCAAGTTCATTATAGCATTATTCACATTCACATAGCCATGACATGGAAGCAACGTAAATGTCCATCAATGGATGCATGGATAAAGAAAATGTATATACATACAATGGAATATTATTCAGCCTTTGAAAAGAAGAAAATCCTGCCATATGCAAGAACATGGATGAAGCTGGAAGACATTATGCTAAATGAAATAAGCCAGACAGAGAAGGACAAATGCTGCCTGATACTACTTACATGATGAATCTAGAATAGTGAAGTTCATAGAAGCAGAGAGTGGGATGGTGGTGACCAGGGGCTGGAGAGGGGAAATGGGGAGTTGTTAGTCAAAAAGTACAAACTTTCTGTTATATTAAAACAAGATGCTTAAGTCCTAGAGATATACTCTGTATAACATAGTGCCTATAGTTAGCAATACTGTACTATAAACTTAAAAATTTGCTAAGAAGACAGACCTTATGTTAAATATTCTTAACATACACCCAAAAATAACAGTAAAAAATAAAGAGGGCAGGAGGAAACTTTTGGAGGTGATGGATAAGTTCATGGCATAGACTGGGGTGATGGTTTCATAAGTGCATTCCAAACTCAAGTTACATACATTAAATAGGTGTAGCTTTTTGTATGTCAGTCATACTCAAAGTGGTTAAAAAAAAGGAAAAGCAGAGAGAGAGAGAGAGATCTCATCGGAATTGGTGGCTAAAAATATAATAAAATTAATTTTATGAAAAATACCAATAAAACTAATAAAGTGGTTTTATCAATAAAAGGAAAAAAAATAAAAAATTAAAATGTCTTCACTTGACAACCAACATTAAGGAAATTAAAAGATAAGCCACATGTTGGGAGAAGATATCTATAATGCTTGTAGCTAACAAAAGACTTTCATCTAGCCTCTATAGAGAACTGAAAAACTTTACTAAAAAGACAAGTCAATAAAGTGAGTAAAAATTGTGAACCAATGTTTAGTCAAAAAAGATATATAAGTTGTCAATACTAACATATAAAAACGCTCATCATTATTGGTCATCAGGAAAATACAAGTTAAAATAACCACTAAATAAAATTTAAAAGAAGGAAAATATCAAACATTGATGAAGATGTGGAGAAACTGGAACTCTCATACAGTTTTGGTGAGAATGTAAAATAGCGTAATCAATTTGGATAACTGAGAGTTTCTTATAAAGATAAATTATAAACCTATCACCTCATGACCCAACAATTCCTACTAGATAGCTTTTTCCAGGAGAAATGAAAAACTTTGTCCACAAAAGGATGTGTGCAAGATACTGATAGTAGCTTTATCTTAATAGCCCCAAAGCAGAAACAATCCAAAGGTCCATCAACCGGTGAATGGAAAAACAAGTGATACTATACAGCAATAAGAAATAACTACTGATATAAGCTACAATGTGAATCAACCGAGAAAACATTAGGTTGAGCACAAGAAGTCAAACTGCACATAATTCATATTGTATAATTAAACTTATATGAAGTTCTAGAATAGGCAGAAACTAAGCAATGGTGATAGAGATCAGATCAATGGCTACCTTGGTCTGAAGTAAAGGTGTATTGATTGCAAAGGGGCATGATAAAACTTTCTGTGGTGATTAAAGTGTTCTATATCTTGACTGAGGTGATTTACATTTCTATATATTGAGTATATACATTTTAACAAACTTGTTAAACTGCACACATAGAATGTCTGCATTTTATTGTACACAAATTATAGTTTAAAAATAAAAATCTCCAACACCAAAAAAATTAAGAACAATTAGAATGACATTACAATTTTGAAAAGCAGCACTGGAAGCTAGAAGAATAGCCAAGAAGCTACAACATTCCACAGGGAAATAATTTCCATCCTAGAATTCTAAACCAAGACAAACGTTAAATCAAATTATGTTAAGGTAAAATACATGTTCAGTTTTACAAGTTCTCAAAAATTTTACCTACTATGGCTACTTTTCTCTGAAATAAACTAGATGATGTGCTTCAGCAAAGAGAGGGAGGAAGCCAAGAAAAAAGACAAAAGGACCCAGGAAACAGATGATCCAACACAAGGGACAGGTAAAGGTAATTTCCAGGTTAATAATAAAGGCAAGTCCATGGAAAAATCTTGCCATAGTCTAGAGAGTCACCATCTCATGCCAAAGCAGAGGATAGGAAACCCTGAGAAACGTTGCCAAGAAAATAAATAAATAATAAAGCACGGCCCATTGCATTTGACTATTTGATAGAACGTTTACAATTCTTTCAGAGGTTTAGGAGGAATTAGTGATAGGTACAGAACACAAAGCAAAATGGGGTGGGGGAGAAACAAAAATAATTATTAACTCCAGGAAAAACAAAATGTTATGCAAAAAAGTAAAAGTAATTATAGTGTACTCTATGGATTAACTGTAAATAAAATTTATAAAGTTATAATGTAAACAATGAATATTGATCTAATATTCATCAATATTAAACAAGTAAACAAGTAAATATTTGAACAAAACAAGTAAATATTTGAGGAAAAGTGGAAGAAAAGGAATGGAAAGTAAGAATGTAGGTAATGGAGAGGGGAAGGAAACTGATATGGAAGAGAGATAAATCCTAACTGCCATAGTAGAAAGGCAAAAGACAGTGCCTAACCTGGGAAATCAAGTAGCTATCTAGGCAGTATTTAGATATGTGGAAGTAAATGCCCAAAGAGTCAGTTTAACTATAGTCATGCACTGCATAACAACATTTCTGTCAATGACAGACTGCATATACGATGACAGTTCCATAAGATTACAATGGAGCTGAAAAATCCCTATTGCCTAGTGTTGTAGTAGCTGCAAGACATTACTCACATGTTTGTGGTGATGCTGGTGTAAATAAACTTACCATGCTACCAGTAATATAAAAGTCTAGTACATACAATTATGTACAGTATTAACACTTGATAATGGTAATAAGCAACTACATTACTGATTTATGTATTTACTACAATATACTTTTTATTGTTATTTTAGAATGTACTCCTATTTGTCCTGTGGCAGAAAGGCAAAAAGAGAGGAAGAGAGGAAGGGGGGGCCAAACTCATTTTTTTATCAGGAACCCGCTCCTGCAATAATGGCATTAATCCATTCATGAGGGCAGAGCCCTCATATCTAATCACTTCTCTAAGGTCCCACCTCTCAACACTGTTGTATTGGGATTAAGTTTCCAACACATGATTTTTGGCAGACACATTCAAACCATAACATCCACATAATAACTTGCTGGGATTTTGATTACAGTTTCATTGAATCTATAGATTAAGTTGGGGAGAACTGATATCTTGACAATATTGAGTCTTCCTATCTATGAACATGGAATTTTCCTTCATTTATTTAGTTCTTTGATATCATTCACCAGAATTTCATAGTTTTCCTGATGTAGATCTTGTACATATACTGTTAGATATATAAGTGTTTCATTTTGGGGGGAGCTCATATAAATGGTGATGTGTTTTTAATTTCAAATGCCACTTGTTCTTTGCTAGTATATAGGAAAATAACTGGCTTTTGTATACTAACCTTGTATTCTTGCTATAATTGCATATTAGTTTCAGAAAGCTTTTTTTAATTTATTTTCTTACCAGCACAGCATAACTTTAATTTTAAACACAGTAACTCTTCTCAGATAATTGAGAGTTGAATAAAACTATCACATCTACCCTGAATGAGGGTTCGTGTAATAAAATTTTCTGTATTAAAAAGTGAACCTCATACTTTGAAAGGTTGGGAACATTAACTTTCCAAAACTAATTTAAAAGATAACTGAGAAGATAATTTAAAAGTGAGGAAGTATAGAGTAATATTTTTCATATCTTGTCTCATTTTATTTTTCTAGATGAATTTGAGTATCATTTGCCAAATTCAGGGAAAAAAAAGCAAGCATAATATTATAATTAGGATCTGGATTTTTACCTTACTATTAAAGTAGAAAACAAGAAGAAAATATGGAGAATTTACATGTATACACGTGTGTGTGTATATTTTCATGATCAAATCTTTACATACATTTTACTCAATGTGACTTTCTTTAAATGATGTAACACTTTAACCATAATCTGAAGTATATTTAAATCCAGCATTTTAAGCGGCTAAATTAGATGATAATAATAAAGGCCTTGGAAGTGCTAATTCTCAGTCAAAAAATCCCAAAGTACTCCACTGTTTCAATCAATTTCTATTTAAAAAACTGAACTCCTATATTAGAAATAAAATACTTTAGAAACAGAGGAGTTTTATGACAAATGAATAAAAAAAATATTACAAGGCAAATGATTAAGATCCCCATCTCCAACAAGGTTTCTAATAAATCTTAAGGGTAGATAGTCTTCAATGAGCTCACCATATATGGAGCTGGTTCTGGTTTGTTTGAGCAACTGCAGCCAAAGTATGAAGATGACTCAGGAGCTGAACTCTTTAATGAGGCTAAATGTGGTGCATGTGACTTGAAAACAGTTGGCAAAAGCTAACCTGGATGAAGAAGACAGGAAGGTTTTCTTGTTGATTCTTTTGAATTTTCTGTGTAGATGATCATGTTATCTGTGAGTGAAAGTTTTATTTCTTCCTCCTTAATTTGTAAATCTTTTATTTCCTTTTCTTATCTTACTGCATTAGCTAGGACTCCCAGTATGATTCTGAAATACAATGATGAGAGGGAACATCTTTGCCTTCTTCTTGATCTTAGTGAGAAAACTTTGAGTTTCTCACCATTAAGTAAGATATACTTCTTTTTTTTTAATTTCAGAATATAACAGGGGTACAAACGCTTTGGTTACATAAATAGCCTTTGCACTGCCTGACTCAGAGCTACAAGCATGCCCATCCCCCAGACAGCGTGCACCGCATCCATTAGGTGTGGATTTACCCATCCCCTCTTCCTCCCTCCCACCTGGCCAACACCCTATGAATGTTACTTCCCATATGTGCACATTAGTGTTGATCAATTAGTACCAATTTAATGGTGAGTACATGTGGTGTTTCATTCTTTTGATATTTCACTTAGAAGAATGGGTTCCAGCTCCATCCAGGATAGTATAAGAAGTGTTAGTTCACCATTTTTTTGTGTGGCTATGTAGTACTCCATAGTATATATATACCATATTTTATTAATCCACTCATGTATTGATGGGCACTTGGGTTGTTTCCACATCTTTGCAATTGTGAATTGTGCTGCTATAAACATTTGAGTGCAGATGTCTTTATTATAGAATGTCTTTTTTTCCTTTGGGTAAATACCCAGTAGTGGGATTGCTGGATCAAGTGGCAGTTGTACTTTTAGTTCTTTCAGGTATCTTCATATTACTTTCCATAGAGGTTGTACTGGATTGCAGTCCCACCAGCAGTGTATGAGTGTTCCTAAGTCTCCACATCCACACCAACATTTGTTGTTTTGGATCTTTTTGATAAAAACCATTCTCACTAGAGTTAAGTTATATCTCATTGTGGTTTTGATTTGCATTTCCCTGATGATTAGAGATGTTGACCATTTTTTCATATGTGTGTTGGCCATTAGTCTATCTTCTTTTGAAAAGTTTCTGTTCATGTCCTTTGCTCACTTTTTAATGTCTGATTTTTTTCTTGCTGATTTTCCTGAATTCTATATATTTCTTTTTAATTTTTTTTTTTAGTGTTTGCCCTAGAGTTTGAAATATACATTTACAACTACTCCCAAGTCCACACTCAATACTATACTACCTTATGGGTGATGCAATATCTTATAAGACCAGAATATTTCTAGTTTCTCCCTCCCATCTCTTGTAGCAGTACTGTTATTCATTTAACTTACATATAAGCATACATAACTATACACACACACAAGCATACATAATTGAATATATTGTTGCTATAGTTATTTTGAACAAACTATTATCTGTTTGATCAATTAAAAATAAGAAAAATAAAAGTATTCATTTTACCTTCACTTATTCATTCTCTGATGCTGTTTCTTTATATAGATCTGAGTTTCTGACATATCATTTTCACTCTCTCTGAAGAGCTTTTTTTAAATATATCTTGCAAGATGGGTCTACTGGCAAGAATGTCTCTTAATTTTTGTTTGTCTAAGAAAGTCTTTATTTATCTCATTTTTGAAGGATAATTTCACAGGGTATAGAATTCTAGATTGGTGGGGTTTTTCTCTCAATGCTTTAAATATTAATATTTCACATTACTCTCTTCTTGCTTGTATGGTTTCAGAGGAGAAGTTGGATGTAATTCTTATTTTTGCTCCACTGTGGTTAAGGTGTTTTTTTTCTTTTGTTGTATTTTTAGATTTTTTCTTTATCTTTGATTTTCTACAGTGTGAATATGATATCCCTAGGTGTAGGGATTTTACTGAGCATTTATCCTGCTTGGCATTCTCTGAGCTTCTTGGGACTGTGGTTTGGTGTTTGGCATTAGTTTATGGAAATTCTCAGTCCTTACTGCTTCAAATATTGCTTATGTTCCTTTCTATCTTTTTTAATTCATTTTGGTATTGCCATTATGTTTTTGTTAGATCTTTGTACTCGTCCCACAATTCTTGGATATTCTATTCTGGTTTTTTTTTCTTTTTGGTCTCTTTTCTCCTTTCTTCTTAGTTATGGAAGTTTCTATTGTCATGTCCTTGATCTCAGAAATTCTTTCCTCAGCCATGTGCAGTCTACTAATGAGCCCATCAAAGCATTCTTCATTTCTCTTACTGTGTTTTTGACCTCTCACATCTCTTTTTGATTCTTTCTTAGAATTTTCATCCTTCTGTTTACATTATTCATCTGTTCTTGCATGTTGTCTACTTTTTCCATTAGAGTCCTTAATGTATTAATCATTGTATGTTTGTTTTTTTTTTTTAATTCCTAGTCTGATAATTCCAACATTTCTGTGACGTATCTGAGTCTGGTTCTGATGCTTATTCAATCTCTTTACATTGTGTTTTCTGCCTTTTAGTATGCCTTGTAAATTTTTATTGAAAGGTAGACATAATATACTGGTAAAGAAACTGTGGTAAAAATATTTGTAGTAACATAGTGGTAAGGTATGGGGGGAGGAAAGCTTTCTGTAGTCCCATAACTAGGTCTCAATCTTTTGGTAAGCCTGTGCCCCCAGACTATGAACTTCACCTATGTTCATCAGTCCCCTCCATCCTCACCCCTTGGGTGGGGCAGGATGGCTAGAGGGGGCTGAATTGGGTATTTTCCTTCCCCCAGGCATGTTGAGCTCTAATAAAACCACAGCAGGAGAGGCTCTGATAAAATAGTTTCCACTGAGGGCAGGCCTTGTTAGGAAGAGCAGAATGCTCTGGTGTATTTCAAAATGGTTCCTTCCCCCCGCCCCTGCAGGAAGCACAGGGGGATTTTTCTCCAATATTCACTGTGAGGACCTAGAAGAGATCTTGTAGGTAAAACTTACAAAAGTGTGGGAACCCCCCATTCCTAGGTCCCCCTGGAATTTTTAAGTCTTAGAGTTGTTCACACTGAGCCTCCAGCAGCTTGTCAACTACATTTTAGGTTTTCTTACCCCAGTACTGGTTCCCACACAAGTTTCTGCTCATGGGCTTCTGCTGTAGTAAGTTGTGATTCTCTGTATCTGTCTGTCTATCTTTCCAATTTAGGGGGCAACATTTTTCCCTATGACCTTACTTCTCTGTCAGATCTAAGAAGAGTTGTTGAATTGTCAATTTTTTCAGCTTTTTACTTTTTGTTAGGACAAGGTGGTGACATAAGATTTTTTACATCTCATCTGGTTTTTATGTCACTTGATAATCCTCTTTTGCTTGTCTCTCTTGGAGTCATAATTTTTTTGCATCAAGGTATTGATACCAATTGGGAAGCATTTTTTAGCCTCTGTCATGTTCAACTTGTAGGCTTTAAGTACAAAATTTCCATCTTGCATCCATACGGATCTGTAAATCCCAGAGCTCTGAGAGAACACATCTTATCAGTGAGTCTTTGGGAAGCGCCCTGCAGTGCTAGCTGTCCTGAAGTGGCTTTTCTCTTCCTCCCAGTCTCTTTGGACTGAAGCACAGTGGTCAGAACAATTACAGACAGCCCTTAATTTTGGTGGGTATAAACTTCCATTATGGTGAAGTTATAGTCTATGCTAACTTTCTTTCAGAATCAAATATTCTACCTGGCTGCAGTATATGATGGGACGTTGTTCTTTAACTATTTTTACATGTGGAAAACTGAGAAAGAAAAAGCAAGGTCAGTTTGGCTTTTGGGGAGTGCAGGGCTAATGTGCTAAACTCTACATTGACTATAAGCCATGCAGACAGCTTATCAAATCTAACCACGTACACACCTATGGGAAATAATATTTAAAAGGTGTAAGTTTGGGAACATTGTATCAACTCTTATTGTATCTTCCTACAAAGAACTGGTCATTGACTACTTTAAAGAGTCAGATACACACTAGTTTTCAAGTGTACGGAAGAAAACTCAGTGATATGTAAAGACAAAATTAGAATATAAATGGATTTAAAAAATTAGGGATAAGCTTTGATCCTTTCAATACCGTGTATGTGACCCTATACACGGCCCGCAACTTTTTGGGGTCTTGGTTTCATATCTGTGTAGTAAGCGTCTGCTTTGATGATTCTTAAATTGGTCCCTTATTATGTTCCATTTGCGGAGCCAGGGGTGATAGCCATATGAACTATGCCAAGAGTAGGAGAACAGGGAGAGCCCTGGGACTGGACCCAGGGGAACTGGAAACAGCATTATCAAATGAGTGAGGTCAAAGTATAGTTGCTAGAGGGAAGCCACAGGTCAGAGCCAAAGGAGAAGTATTAATTCCCAAGTCCAAAATCTTAGTGTGAGCTATATTAAAAAAAATGTATATTATAGTTAGGAACCAAGAAGATCTAGGAGAGGTTGGAAAGCAGATTGCAAAAATGAAGTATCAGCTCAAGACATAAAAGCTATGACAGAGAACAAGCTGACAAGAGCCTGTGCCTGTCGTAAACATGGAAGTTGGTTCAGGAAGGTGGAGAAGGATTGGCCCTGACTGGGTCTCTTAAAGTAACAGACCTAGAAACCCCAGGACTCTAAGTACATGGTAAGGCTTAATAAAAATAATTCCAGGATAATACATGATTCTTTTAAGTCATCTGACTATAATCCTCACCATTATCGTGATTCATCATCACCACAGATGCTCATTCATTGATCTTACACCACATCCAAGCCACTGGGCTATGATTTCTCTCACCTTCTCTCTTGAGCACTTTCCATCACTCCTATTATCCCCACACTCCATGCTTTAATTCACTTTAGCATTTTATTTTTCAGGTTTTCTTTTTAGTGTTAGTTTTATTAACTGGATTTCTGTTGGTAGCCTGTAGATTTTATTAATTTAGGGATAAAATTTTCTCACTATATAAAAAGAACCTGGTTAAGTTGGTGTTAGTGGGCTTATTTTTCTCTTTTTTAATTTTACAGAATTGCCTTAAGGCAAAAATTGGCCAGATTGTTTTGCTGCAAAGGTAAATTTGGCTTATGATTGAAAAATTATAACAGCTACTCTAACAGCTTGCTAGTTGCTACTGGAAATGGAATCCCTATTACCAAAGGGTTCTTTCTTTTCTCTAACTGTACCTGGGGGCCCATTTCAAACAGTTTCTCATAAAAGCAACACCAAGTATAATTACGTTTGTTTTCTTCCTAGATTTTATGGACATAAGAATAGATGAGGCTGTCACATTCAGGCAAACACACACCCAATTTGAGGTCACTAAAAATGTATTATATTAATAATATGTTTTCTTTAGCTGGAATTTAAGGGCTATGGTAAGAAGAGAGCTTGGTATAAATACTTGGGAATTGGCCCTCCATATCCATAGGTTCTGCATTTGTGGATTCAACAAACTGTGGATCAAAAACATAAAATAATAAAAATTAACTATAGAATAATAAAAAGTAATACAAATTAAAACAATACAGTATAACAACTATTTATATAGCATTGACATTGTATTAGGCATTATAAATAATCTAGAGATTATCTAAAGTATATAAGAGGATGTGTGTAAGTTATATGCAAATACTATGCCGTTTTATATAAAGGACTTGAGCATCCACAAATTTTGGTATTTTGGGGGGTCCTGGAACCAATCCCTAGGATACCAAGGGATGTATTGTATTGGAAATTCTCTGTTCCTGCTATTTAATGCTGTGTAATCAAACACCCCAAAAATTATTGGCTTAAAATAATTGCATTATTTATTTTGCTATAAAATCCACAATTTGTATGGGGCCTCAGTAGAAATAGTTAATCTTTGCTCCACTTGACGCCAGCTGGACTGGCTTTTAGGGTGGAGGATGGAAACATCTCATGGCTTACTCATACATCTGGTGGTTTATTCTGGCTGTTGGCTGGGAGTCTCAGTTCCTCTCCACATGGGCTTCTCCATGTGGTCTCTGTGTGTGAGCTGGTTTGTGCTTTCTCATGGCTCATTGTCTTGTTTGAAAGCTGAGCATCCAAAGAAAGAGAAAGCCAGGCAGAAGCAACATTGCCTTTTGTGCCTTGGCATCAGAAGTCATGCAATACCACTTCTGCCACATACTATTGATCAAGGCACTTATAAATATCCAGCCAGGTTTAAGAGGAGGGAAGGAGGGAAAATAGACCTTACTTCTCAATGGAGGAGTGTAAATGTCACATTACATAAAGACTATGTAGACATAAGAATAAATGAGACTGTCACATTCAGGCAAACACACACACATGTATCTGGGCAGGTTGATGTATCATGGCCCTCTTCTTTTGTCTGGGCCATAATTGGAAAGTACAATTTGCCACATGACCCATATGCAAAGTTCCTCTGTGGCCAAACGTAGGAAGATACTACTTCACATATGGTGTACTACAAATCAAACATGGTAAGACTGTTGTCCCCTTAGCTTCTCACTGCCAATCATTCAGTTCCTTGCCTTCAGGAGTCAATGGGTTTTAGGAGAAGTTGATGCATTCACTTTCTGGAGATAATGTATTCACTTTCCTTTTCCCATCCTAGGATAGCTGCTCTGCTCAGAGGAGGAAACACTGCCTCTGTCCCACCAGGCCTTCCCCAACCCCATGTTCTTCCTCTCCATGGAAGGAAAGATAGAGCTGGGCAAGGAGACTGTTAGTTGTGCTAAGAAAATTGCACATCAGTCTTTTGTGGAGGATTTTGGTCTTGTCTCTGCTAAGTGCACTCTGCAACAAGTTCGTCCCTACCCCTACTCCTTAATTTCTAAGCCCTTGTTTATCTTAAGGTATTTTGGGGGCATAAAAAATAAATGTGTATATTTCTATTTAATTTATACACAACTTTTCAAATATGTTATCTTGTAAGAAAAATGGGAGTCTTATTTGTCACCTTCTTCTCTGATGCCCAGACAAAAGAAGAGGGCCATGATACATCAACCTGCCCAGGTTGCATGCCAAGCTATGTCCTTTCTGGTGTTCATATCTCTATAAGAGGATAAGACCATTTCAGTGCTAGAAGAGTCTCTCTTGAATTTAACAAAACAAAAGAAATAGTTATTCCAAATGGGATTTAAATGACATTGACTTAAAAAAATTTTTTTTTTCTTAGGTTTGTGGGCTAGGCTCTTAAACTAAGATTCTGATAGGTTCTGTGGTTCATACAAACTTTCAAGGCAGCTCTAATTTCCAGCAACATCCTTTGTTAAAAGTAGCTCAAACCACCATCTTTTCAAATTAGTGATTTAGTTTGGTCACTGGTCTTCTCATTTGAAGCCTTCTATAAAGTGAAATTGAGAATCAAGATACTATTTTTTCCCTTGAAACAAATAAGAAATGCCTGCTAAGCCTAGCAGCTTGAATCCAACTCTATTTCTGAGGACTATACCCAATTTCCAAATCACTCTGTTCAACTGGGCTACAGATTCAGAACCAACTGATGTCGGGGGATTTTAATTCATTTCAGGCAATATAGGACTTTCTGTTACTAAGAAAAGAATGTGACAAATAAGACTCCCATTTTTCTTACAAGATAACATATTTGAAAATTTGTGTATAAATTAAATATAAATATACACATTTACTTTTTATGCCCCCCAAATACCTTAAGATAAACAAGGGCTTAGAAATTAAGGAGTAGGGGTAGGGACGAACTTGTTGCAGAGTGCACTTAGCAGAGAAAAGACCAAAATCCTCCACAAAAGACTGATGTGCAATTGTCTAAGTACAACTGACAGTCTCCTTGCCCAGCTCTATCTTTCCTACCACTGTATCCTAATTGAAAGGAAAATGACATTGCACTTGCCCTCCCCTTGTATACTCCAGACCCTGTTAGGTCTTCACCTTTTAAAGTATGGTATCTGTAGGTATCAAGAGACATCCAAGATTTTGCCTTTTCCCCAATAGATGCCAATTTTCAATTAAGAGCTGAATGAACTAGCAAGAAACCCATCCCTTCCCCCGAGCAAAGGTGACCTGGATGAACTAAAGAGTGTATCTCATTTATATGATGACATCACAAGGTGGGCACTCAGTCATATGGATTCTGCCACTGGAGGTTTTCTTCAGTGTCCCAGGTGAATGGGATAGGCTGGATATTTAAATCACCCATGCTATTTACCAAATCATTTGGACAAAACTTAACATTAAAGAATAACACATAGGAACTTGATACTCTTGATGTGAACAGTAGCTACTGAGTTTATGCAATTCAGTTAAATTGAAACAAATATGTAGTCATTTCCCCTGTCTGATTCCATATTATTTGATTTACATATTTTCTGCAGACATATAAAAACTGTGGTTAAATGAGTATTCTTTTCTTGCTGTTTAAATATTTTATATTAGGTCCAGGAATCAATTAGGAATAGTATTTGGTTATAGTAAAACAGACCAATCTAAAGTAGCTTAAGTAATGTAGAAGTTGATTTCTCTGTTCTGTAAAATAAGTCCAGGAATGAGAAGTCCAAGCTGGTAAGCAGCTTGCAGAAGTAGACCCTGGCTCTACTTCTCCCTCCGTGATCCAAGAAGATTGTGTATCTATCACTGTTATTAATTTTAGTAATTAATTTAGTAATTAATTTAGTAATCTATATTTACTAATTAGTATTACTAATTATATTTACTAATATAGTAATCTATATTAATATAGTAATCTATATTTACTAATAATTTAGTAATTAATTTAGTAATCTATCACTGTTATTAATTTTAGTAATTATCTCAAGGGCAAGGATTATTTCTTATTTACCCTTTAGCACCTACCACATATTGGCTGTAGACAGTATTTGTTGAATGAATAAATGAGTACTTGAAAGAATGAATAAATGAGTGAAAAACAAATGAAGAAAGAGTCTAGTGAGGGTATAATTAAATGTGCAATTACTGCACAAGATAGCAATATATTTACTGATCAGTGCTTCATTAGCAGAGATATGTATTATATGCATCAGAGGAAATCTTACAGGGAAAAGTGATATTTAAATTGCATATTGAATGGTGAGCAGGAGTTGAATAGAAAATTAAGTTGTATCTTGGTTCTAGAAACATAGGACTTGGAGTCAAAAAACTAGCTTGCAGTCCTAACTCAACCATTTACTAGATGTCTAATTTTTGACAAAGTAAGGAATATTCTCCAAGCCTATATCTTCATTTATAAAATGGAGATAATAAAAGTTAACTACCTTATAGATTCTTGCAAGATTTTCTTTGTTCTTTCAACTCTTCTTTTAAATGTATGCCATCTCATTTTATTCCATGGGTTTTTTTTTTGTTTCTTTGTTTTTATTTCTTAAAAAGTTTTTTTTTCCTTTTTTATTTTTAAATTTCAGAATATTGTGGGGGTACAAACACTTCGGTTACATATATTGCTTATGCACTGCCCAAGTCAGAGCTACAATCGTGCCCATCCCCCAGACAGTGCACCCTGCACCCATTAGGTGTGAGTTTACCCATCCCCTCACCCCTCCCACCTGCCCAACCCCTGATGAATATTATTGCCATGTGTGACATAAGTATTGATCAGTTAGTACCAATTTGATGGTGAATACCAGTGGTGCTTGTTTTTCCATTCTGGGGATACTTCGCTTTGAAGAATGGGCTCTAGCTCCATCCAGGATAATACCAGATGTGTTAATTCACAGTTGTTTTTTATTGCTGAGTAATACTCCGTGGTATACATGTACCACATTTTATTAATCCACTCGTGTATTGATGGGCACTTGGGTTGTTTCCATATCTTTGCAATTGTGAATTGTGCAGCTATAAATATTCGAGTGCAGATGTCTTTATTATAGAATGTCTTTTTTTTCCTTTGGGTAAATACCCAGTAGTGTGATTGCTGGATCAAATGGTAGTTCTACTTTTAGTTCTTTGAGGTATCTCCATATGACTTTCCACAGAGGTTGTACTAATTTGCAGTCCCACCAGCAGTGTATGAGTGATCCTCTCTCTCTACATCCACGCCAACATTTGTCGTTTTGGGACCTTTTTGATATAAGCCAGGCTCACTGGAGTTAAGTGGTATTTCATTGTGGTTTTGATTTGCATTTCCCTGATGACTAGAGAAGTTGAGAAATTTTTTATGAGTTTGTTGGCCATTATTCTGTCTTCTTTTGAAAAGTTTCTATTCATGTCCTTTGCCCACTTTTTAATGGGGTTGTTTGATTTTTTCTTGTTGATTTTCCTAAGTTCTGTATAGATTCTGGTTATCAGATGTGTAGCATGCAAATATTTTCTCCCATTCTGTTGCTTGTCTGTTCACTCTAATGATGGTTTCCTTGGCTGTGCAGAAGCTTTTTTAATTTGATCAGGTCCCATTTATTTATTTATTGCTGCTGTGATTTCTTTGGGGGTCTTCCTCATAAATTCTTTGCCTAGGCCATTCCACGTTTTTCCATAACCTGCCCTTTATAAATGTGTACATTCTTAGGAACTTGTCATAAAAAATTTTCATTTTCTTATCACCAAATAGATTGAAAGTTCCTTCAGTCACAAAATACTGCTCAGCACCTTTTAAATATTTCATTTTTTCACTTGTCCATTCAATTCCTTTATTTCCAGGTACTATTCCAGTCCCTGAGGAGTTCCTAGTGAACAAGACAGGTGATGGGAACCTGTTTCTTACATTCTAGTTAATGAGACAGTCAATAAAAAAGGAAATATAACCTGAGAGAAATTCTCTGAAGGTGATAAGAGACATAGGACAGCCATTTTAGTCAGGGGGATTATGGGAAACCTGTCTGAGGAGTTCACATTTGAGCTGAAATGTGACGAAGCCATGACCTAGCCATATAAAGAGCTAGGGAATAAATATTTCAGGCAGAGATAATAACAACTGCAGTGGCTGAAAGCTTGAAGAGTTTGAGAAACAGAAAGAAGATATATTAGTTAAGGTTATGCTAGCTATTATAACTCTAAGATCTCAGTGACTTAACAGTGTAAAAATTTATTTTCCATTCACTAAAGTCTAATTGACTTTCTCTTTTTATTGTATATATTTAAGATATACGATGTAATGTTTTGATATACTTATTTTGATATACATATACGTAGTGAAATGACCACTACAATAAAGCAAATTAACATACCCATTATCTTATATAGTTACGTTTCTCTTTCTCTGTGTGTGTGTGTGTGTATGTGTTTTAAGAGTAAGGTACAAAGTTACAGTTATGTAAGATGAGTAAGTCTAGAGATCTAATGTACAGCATGAGGACTATAGTTCACACCATTGTAGTGTATACTGGTAATTTGCCAAGAGAGTAAATGGCTGAGGTTTTCATCAACATCAACATCCAGCTAACAGATGAAGAAAAAAAGGATTGTGCATGGAGGGCCTTTATGGTTCAGGCTTAGAAGTGGTGCCTATCTACTCTATTCCCTTTCACTGGCAGGACTCAGTCAGGCTACAACTAATAGCAAAGGGTAATGGAAGACATCACCTTAGGATTTCAGCCTAACTAAACATTCAGAGGACCAGTTTTCTGAGGAGGTAGCCAATCTCCAACATAGGCGGCCAATGTGGCTACAGGGTAATCTGTGAGGGAGTGGAGAGGAAGGAGAAGGTAGAGGAGGAGGAGGAGGGGGAGATGGAAGAGGAAGAAAGGGAAAGAATGAGGGAGGGAGGGAGAATAGAATAATTCAATATTGACAAGTACACAAGAGAAAAATTAGGCAAGGCCTTTTAGCCAGTTGTAAGCATGAAAGTGACGGAATCAGCTTTATCTTTTTAAAAGACCTCTCTGCTATGGGATGAATTTGAGAGGGGCAAAAGTGGAAAGTTATGTGGCTACTGGAAAAGTTTAGCTCAAAGATAACTGTGGTTTGTTGAAGGACATTGATGGAGGAGAAGGAAAGGAGTGATTGGATTAGAGAGATATTTCGCAGGTAAAACAAACAAACATATAGATGATTAGTAACCATTTCATGACTAAATGAATGAATGAATAAAAAATAATGTCCAACATTCACCAAACACATCCTGTGTCGGACTCTGTGGTAGGAGCTTTTACATGGATGATGCCATTTAGTCCTTACAACAATCTTACAAAGTGGGTACTATTATTAGGTCTATTTTACAGATGAGGAAATTGAGGCTCAGAGAGTCCAAATCACTTGCTCATGGTTATACAAATAATTTGAGGCCAGAATGTTCTTCTTTTATGAGGCTGTGTAGTATTCCATTGTGCATATATTCCACATTTTCTTTATGCATTAATTCAGTCATGGAAACTCAGGTTGATTCCATATCTTGGCTATTGTGGATAATGCTGCATAAACATGGCAGTAAAGATATCTCTTCAACATACTGATTTCAATTCCTTTAGATATATACCCAGAAGTGGGATTGCTAAATCACATGGTAGTTCTATTTTTAATTTTTCTGAAGAACTTCCATACTGTTTTCCAAAATGGCTGTACTAATTTACATTCCCACCAACAGGCAATCCTGTCATTTGCAACAACATGGATGAACTTGGAGGTCATTATGCTAAGTGAAATAGGCCAGGCACAAAAAGACAAATACTGCATGATCTCACTTGTATTTGGAATCTAAAATAGTCAAACACATAGAAGCAGAGAGTAAAATGGTGGTTACCAGAGGCTGGAGGTAGGGGTATGGGAAAAGGGGAGATGTTGGTCAAAAGATAAAACGCTCCAGTTAGACAGGAGGAATAAGTTTTAGTGATCTAGTACACAGCATGATGACCATAGTTAATAATAATGTATTGTATATTTCAAAAATTGCTTTAATAAAAGGGTGGATTTTAAATGTCCTCACCACAAAATAAAAAAAGTGATAAGTAGGTAAGGTGATGGATATGTTAATTAGCTTGATTTAATCTTTCTACAATGTATACATATATCAAAACCTCATGTTGTACCCCACAAATATATATAATTTTTTTAATTAAAAAATTTTAAATAAATAAATAAAAATAAAATAATTTGAGGTCAAGTCAAGACTAGAACATAGGCATTCTGATTTCAAAGCCCTTACCCTACTGACCCTAAACAATCCACAATTCTTTGTAAAGGTAACAAGCCTATTGCTGATAATCTTCAAATGACCACAGACTCCCAGCCCACCCTTCTCCCTAGCCCCAGCCACACAGAAAATTCCCAGGACACATCGTTAAGTACTACAGGTAAACTCAAAGATACTGGAGGTATTTATAGTTCCCCATCTTTTGGGGGAATTCATATCTTGTTTCTGAAATCCCTGCCTTTGGTAACTCCTGTTAAAGCCAGTTATAATGTACTTGTAAGATCAGTTGCTCAGAGGAGAGTCTGTTCTGAATTAGAAATTGTTGCTGCTAAGGAGGCCCTGGGGGATGGAGAGTTGGGGAGGGGGCTGCACATGGGTTCAGCATGGCAGGCCCCTATGTTGATAATGAATGGGGGAAACGTGGCCAGTAAGGCCCACAGAAAGAAAAACGCTTAAACCTCTTGATGAAAGGCCATATGAGAAGGTAAGTGTTATAATTCAACTGAAAATAAAAGCCAGCGGCAGGTTATCCTTCCTCCCAGGCAGACAGTTTGCAGGACTGCTTTCCTGCAGCTACAGTGGCAGTGATAGATTATCTGGGAAGGTGAAGCAGCTGAGCTGATCTACCCCCTCCTCTTCCACTCCCCAAGTCTCTTCAGGCTACAGGGTTTCAGGTCAGCTTTAATCCCTCTTAGCCTCCACTCTCCCACAGATTCCAAGACAAGTCCCAGGAGTAACCAGGCCTGGAGAGCATCCTCCCAAGTTTCAGGCTGTTTCCTGAAACCCAAGCCTGAAAGACAGGAGTTAGCCCTCAGGTGCTTGCCAGAAGCCTCTCAGTCATTGCTCTGCTGGGAATGATTGAGAAGGAGTCCGGAGCTAAGAAGGAGTGTTTGAATCTGGCCTTGGAGGGGAGCATTGGTTGTTCAAGAGTGGCCTATTCAAGTGTGATTGGAATGAGCTGCTAATTTCAGGAGGCTTTCAGCAAGCCTCACTGGAGGATGCGATGTCGAGGATTGATTGGGGTAAAGATGGAGGAGTGAGTCCTCTGTCCTTGTCACTTTCTGCCTCCACTCTTTAATGAAGATGACTCTGCTTGCTGCTCTTTCTTCCTCTATCCTGGTTCCCATCACAATCAGCTTGAGTTGCCAACCCTTTCAAAGCCATTTTATTTATGTTAGGCACTCTTTGGATTCCTCAAAACTTTGCAAGAGCTATAGATATGTCTCTAATTTTGGAATTCTAGGGCTTGTGGAGAAATATTTTTATATAAGGAGGCCATTCTGGAGTCTCTCGAGTCTCTATACATAGGTAGCTATCATGCTTCCTGCTCAAAGCCTGGCAGGATCTCTAGACCAAAAGCAAACATGTCAGAACAATAGACGTGAGTTATCTGTCTCTTTCTATTCCTTGCTTGTCGCCTCTGAGGATCTTGCACTCAATACTTGATGCAACAAGTGGAGCCACAGAAAGAGTGGGAAAAGGCAGAAGGTACAAGCCCCTAGAACCACTCCACAGAGGGAAGGTCTAAGTTACAGATGGTGAGCCTGTGTCAGGAGAAGATAATTCTCCACCAAGACTGCTCTATCTTTTAGTCACAGTTATGTTTACTTTGCAGGAAATCTCTTTCAGACTTTTCTGGGAAAACTTAACCATTTTCTCCTATGTCAATTTTATACAACCTGGAATAAGAAATCCTACCACAACAATTGTAACTGTTGCTTACTCTAAATCTTAGAATTAAAGGAACATGTGGATATGATAAAATGGTATGGGTTTTATAGTGGGATAAACCTGGATTCAAATTATAGTATTTGTAAGTGAGGCCTTAAACAATTATATTTTTTTCAGCTGTAGAATGTAGGCAATCCCTGGCAAACTACTGTTGGGATTAAATGTTAATCCCTTAACAATCATGAAATATCAGTACCTTTTTTCCTACTGCAGCCAATTTGCATTAAACTAGAAAGGAAGTTGAGATTTTCCTTTCTTCTACAATTCCCTGTAGCATTTTAAAAAATGTATTTATTTCTTTTATTTCAGAGTGTTACAGGGGTACAAATGCTTTGGTTACATAAATTGCCTTTGCACCACCCAAGAAGCATGCCCATCCCTCAGACAGCACACACCACATCCATTAAGTGTGGATTTACCCATCCCCTCCCACCAGCCCAACACCCTATGAATGTTACTTCCCATATGTGCACATTAGTGTTGATCAATTAGTACCAATTTAATGGTGAGTACATGTGGTGTTTGTTTTTCCTTTCTTGTGATACATCACTTAGAAGAATGGGCTCCAGCTCCATCCAAGATAATACAATAGGCAGTTCATCATTTTTTTATGGCTGAATAGTACTCCATGGTATAAATATACCACATTTTATTAATCCACTCATGTATTGATGGGCACTTGGGTTGTTTTCATATCTTTGCAATTGTGAATTGTGCTGCTATAAACATTCGAGTACAGATGTCTTTTTTATAGAATGTCTTTTTTCCTTTGGTTAAATACCCAGTAGTGGGATTGCTGGATCAAATGATAATTCTACTTTTAGTTCTTTGAGGTATCTCCATACTACTTTCCATAGAGGTTGTACTAGTTTGCAGTTCCACCAGCAGTGTATGAGTGTTCCTATCCCTGTAGCATTTTTCCCAGGAAGAAAAAAATAGGGATGGTTGTTTTTCTTCCTAGTTACATTAGCAGTACAATCTCTTGTATGTACATAGCATGTCATGGTTCCAAAGAACATTCACATTCACTTTGTAACACATTTAGTCTTCAGAGCCATTCCATAAATATACCCTGCTTCAACCCTAGGTAAATAGCAGGATGACCATAATTTAATAACAAAAAAAGACAGGTTTTAGGACTGGTGATTTAGAAGAGAAGGGGAGCAAGAACAAGGGTGAAAAAGAGAAAAAGAGAGACCAGATTCTATTCCTGATCACCAAGACCTTGTATTCCAGTTGGAACACAATGCCAACACATGCAAAAGACAAGAAAAAATGCTTCCCAGAGCATGATTAAGAGCAGTATGAGTGAAAGTCACAAATGCCCCATTTCTTTCAAGAAGAGTGAGAGCAACATGAATTGAAGTAGCCCAGAAGGTCCTGTGTCATGTATGCTAGACCTCGCAAGAAGGGTAAACTGAATACACAGAAAGAATTAGCAAAAACAATACACTTGCAGCAACAGCTACAGGCAGAGATCCTCAGTCCTGCCTGCACATTAGAACCATCAAGGAGGTCTTTTGTAATTATGATACCCAGTCCCCACCCCAGAAATTCTACTTTAACTGGGCTTGGGTAGGGGCCAGGCATCAGAAATGTTTAGGCTCCATTTATGATTCCAGGTGAAGCAAGGTATTTTATTGTACTATATTGTAGATTTAACCACTTCCACAGAATAAAATATGTACATCTCTCATGATAAAAAAAAATTATGTTTGTAAGAGTTAGGTTAGGAGTTCAAGTATTGTTTCTTGGGTTTTCTGTAAGTCTTCCTGAACAAGATGTGTGATATTTATTATATCTTATGTATAGTGAAAATATGCCATTTAATCCAGTTTGGTTAATTCCTGCTACATCATGTTCTTGTTATGTACACGTTTTGAGATGAAAGGGCATTGTCACACTAATCAGCTGTTTGGTTTTAGTACAAGGTCTAGGCTTAAGTTTCTTCATCTATTATACAGAGGAGATGGGCTAACTCAGAGGCCTTCAAACTGGGCTCCACAGAGGACTCTATGGAAAGGCCCTGTGGTCTAATTTGAGGAACAAAGGCCACGTGCCAGCTTCTACCAGAAAAACTCCATTAATATGTATTTTATACATCTGGCCTCTGATGATAATTCATTTGAAATAGGAGAAAGCCTGATGTCAGCAAATTGGTGGAGTAGGCAGCTCCAAATGCCTATTCCACAAGAGCACTATCCACAATACCCAAAAGATAGAAATAGCCCAAATGTCCATCAATGGATGAATGGATAAACAAATTGTTGTGTTTATATGCAACAGAATATTGTTTAGCTATAAAAAGGAATGATGTACTGATACAAACTACAAAGTAGATGAACCTCCAAAACATTATGCTAAGTGACAGAAGCCAGACACAAAAGGCCACATGTCACATAATTCCATTTATGTGACTGTCTTAGTCTATTTTGTGTTGCTATAAAAGAATACCTGAGACTAAGTAATTTATAAAGAAAAGAGGTTTATTTAGCTCATGGTTCTGCAGGCTGAGAAGTTCAAGGACACAGCCCTGGCTTCTGGTGAGGGCTTTTCATGCTGTGTTGCAACATGGCAGAGAAGATCAAAGAGGAAGTGGACACATGCGAAGAGGGGAAAACCTGAGGGTCATTGTGGCTTTATAACAATTCGTTCTCCTCAGAACTAATCTATTCCAGGGCAAACTAATCTAGTCTTGCAAAGAAGAGAATTCACCACCTCAAGAACAGCAAGCACCTTCCACGAGGTCCCACCTCTCAACTCTACCACACTAGGGATCAAATTTCAACATGAACTTTAGTGGGGACAAACAAACAATATCCAAACCATAGCAATGACATATCTGGGAGAGAGAAATCCATAGAGACAGAATGCAGATTAGTGGTTGACAGAGGCTGGGGAGCAGGGGATGGGGAGAAACTACTGAATGGGTATAAGGTTTTACTTTGGTGTGATGGAAATGTTTTGGAACTAGGTAGAGGTGGTGGTTGCACAACATTGTAAATGTACTAAATGCCACTGAATTGTTCACTTCAAAATGGTTAATTTTACCTCAATATTTTTTTCTACAGAAATGAGAACTATTGGGCTAGATGATAATTAAGGTCCATCTCAGCTCTAAAATTGTATAACTGTGATTTTATGAAATAAATATACTTTTAAAAGTGCAATAAGTACCAAGGAAAACATAAAGAAGATACTCTCAGGGATCAAAGGAAGAGTTGGAGACATAAGGGGACGCTTCATGAAGAAGGAGACATTTGAGGCAGGTTCTGAAGGACAGGGACAGTTTTACACGGAGAGAGTAGGAGAGCTTCCCACAAGGACATGGAGAGAGAAATTTGCCAAGGAGCAGTTGGTGGGAGGATCAGGTCCATGCAGGGGATGGGGATCCAAGGCTGGAAATGTGGATTAGAGCTATACTAAGGAAGACCTTCAATGCCAGAGTAAAAATGTCTAAACTTCATTTGGATTCAAACTTATTGTCTTTAAAAGTTTTGTAGTAAACAAGCTATATAATTGGAATTGTACCTTACCATGGTGGCATTAGAGTATAGGAGAAAGCTGTACAGAGGCAGCACAGTGATATGATTAAGGATAAGTACTCTGAAGCCAGACTGGCTTATATAACCTTTTTGTACTAGGTGATATGGTAGTTTCCAGGTATGTAGTGATGCAAAAGACAAACAATCCCTGACTTTGTGGGCCTTACAGTCCAGCAGGGGAGAGAGAATTAAGTGCTATGATGTCTCAAATGCACTTCAAAGTCAATACAAAACTGAATTCCAGAACATCCCTCTGGACTTGTTCTCAGTTTCCTTTGCTAGTAAATTCTATAAACCTAAGATTCATCATTGATAACTTTTTCTTATTATGCCTATATCCAGTCTATCACAGTCTTGTCCATTTTGCCTCTTAAATATATTTTAAATATGTCCTTTTTTTTTAAATCTCCATGTTCTCAGCCTAGTTTGAACCACATCTTCTGCAGCATAGCAACAGCTTCTTAACTGGTATCCTACATCAATTCCGTCCTTTCTCTAATCCATTCTTGACTTAGAGGTGTGCTAAAGATAAAGTACAAAGTCCTTTATCTGGTGTACAGGTCCATTCATGATCCGCTTACTGCCTACATCTCATCCTCATCATTTTCCTGCCACATGGCCTCATACTTGACATGTGCCCTACTGCCACAGGTCTTACCTATGCTGTCCCCATCTGACCTTCTCATCTCTTAGTCAACTCCTGTTCATTCTAAGGATCTCAGCTCAAGTATCACTTCCCTTGAGAAATCTTCCCTCATTCATTGGCCAGATCAGATCTCTCTGTCAATAGCTTCTGTTAGCACTATGCATCCTGTATTTATAGCACTTATATAATTAGTAATGGTAGATTTATCTTATATAATTAGTTATGGTAGATTTATTTGTGTGATTATTTAAATTTTGTCTCTGCCAGTAGACTGAACTCCATGAGGACAGATACCTATCTTGTTTTGCTTATTATTTCTCCAGTGTCTAGCAGAGTGTCTAGCCACACATTTGTTCAATGACTGACTGAGTAAATGAATGAATACCAATAAACTATTGCATGTGCTATGTACTCTCATAATTACTTAAGCCATCAGGGAAGGCTTTCATGTTGCTATGATATTTCAACAGCTATTGATGACTCTCCTATATAAAAGAGTATGTATAGGAATTAGGTAGGTGAAGAGAGCAGAGAAGTAAACTTCAGAGGGAACAGCATTGAGATGAGAAACAGCATGAAACAGCCATGGATTTAGACATGTCTAGTGTGGCTGGAGAGAAAAGCAAAGGAATGCCAGTGCTCAGTAGTTTTGGAGAGATGAACATTAGCCAGAGAATATGTAGAGCCTTCATTTCTTTTTATTAGACTTTATTTCTTTTTTTAATTGACAAATGAAAATTGTATATATTTATGGTATACAACATTATGTATGTTTTGATATATGTATACATTGTGGAATGGCTAAATCAAGCCAATTAACATATACTGAACTTTTTTCTTTTTCTTTTCTTTATACCTGTATCAGTTGTTGAACAACAGCAACAGCAAACAGCAGCAGGCTTTCAGGCTTCACCTGTGATGCTGTGTTTTAATTAACAGGTTACCATATACTGTATTTTATATTTTTAGGTGAGGAGAAACATCAGAAGCAGTTGAGGGACCAAGAAATGGGTCCTCTAGGGATGAGGAGGCATTCTACTGGATGGCTTTTTAAAATGTCTTCTCCAGAGTCATCTGCCTCATTAACAATGGATTTTGTCTTAGAAGTCTCTGATTTTATAAACTGACGTGATTTCTTGTTCTGTTATGAATGCCTACTGCTCTAGTCCTTCAACAAGCCCATCACACATTTTCCACAGGCACTTTTTCTGCACAACATCATCTTCACTACTATTATCACAATCACCTTGATCTGGAACCATTTTGGCTATTTCACCATTGGTCAATCAACAAACAACTGGGGCTTCATTATTGATGTTAAAAACTTCTTTGATATCCACTTCTCCAGCTTACTTGTGGACCCTAAAGGTGTATTTTTTCATAT
Organism: Daubentonia madagascariensis; assembly: GCA_023783475.1. Lineage (NCBI taxonomy): Eukaryota > Metazoa > Chordata > Mammalia > Primates > Daubentoniidae > Daubentonia > Daubentonia madagascariensis. Next base: position 1,469,663 of record JAKFHU010000913.1, on the reverse strand, counting down.
GTAAGGAAGTCAGACATCATTTTTTTCTCACTTGACACTTGGAATCACTCAAAGTCACCACCTTGTTCATCATCATCACTGAACACAGCTGCAGGCCAGAGGTTGTGCCAAGCATACACAACTCTGTCTATAATCACCATGCTTCAAGTGTTGGGAACAGCATATATGGTATCCTTAATGCTAAACTCATTTTGAAAACCTTGCACACCCTGTTCATTGCTGTTAGCATTCTGCTCAAGAAAGCTGAATAAACTATGTGTTGTGTGCCTGTTTTGACTGTGACCCATCACATGAGGTCAGATGTAGAATTTTCCACATGTGGCATCAAGTTGGTGCTCAAAAATTTTCAGATTTTGGAGCATTTGAATTTCAGATTTTTGGATTAGGGATGCTTAACCATGTATAAGTTTTAAACAAAATTTTAAAATATCAGTCAATGAGTGTCTTAGCCCATTTTCTGTTGCTATAACAGAATACCTGAAACTGGGTAATGCATAAAGAAAATAAACTTATTTCTTGAGGTTCTGGAGGCTAGGAAGTCCTAGGTCCAGGGACAACATCTGCATCATGACATGGCAAAAGGCAACACATGACAAGACAGAGAAAGCGTGCAAGGGTGTTCTTCCTCTTCTTATAAAGCCACCAGCCCCATCGTGGGGACCCCACCCTGATGACCTTATCTAATCCTAATTATGTCCTAAGGGCCAACCTCTAAATACCATCAACATATGAACTTGGGGATTAAGTTTCCAACACATGAAATTTGGGGGACACATTCAAACCAGATCAGTGAGTATTTTTTGTATTTTACTTCATTTAATAATCACAACTTCATTGTTTTCCCAACCTTTCTGATAGAAAATGAAGTACAATAAAGAAAAAGGTCCTGCCCCAAATTACAGGATTAGAAATAGCTGAGCCTGGCCAGGTGCGATGGCTCACGCCTATAATCCCAGCTACTCAGGAGGCTGAGTCCAGAGAAATGCTTGAGGCCAGAAGTTTGAGACCAGCCTGGACAACATAGAAAGACGCCCCATCTCTAAACAAATTATTTAAAACAAATAGCTGGGCATGGTGGCAGGTGCTTGTGGTCCTAGCTTCTCTCAAGGCTGTGGCAGGAGGATCACTTCAGGCCAGGAGTTTGAGGTTACAGTAAGCTATGATTGTGCCACTGCACTCCAGCTTGGGCAACTGAGAAAGACCTGTCTCTTTAAAAAAATAAAAAGAAAGAGAGAGAGAGAGAGGAAAGAAAGAAGGAAAGGAAGAGAGAGAGGAAGAGAGAGAGAAATAGAGAAAGAAAGAAAGAAGAAAGAAAGAAAGGAAGTAAGAGAAGAAAGAAAAGAAAAGATAAAAAGAAAGAAAGAAAGAAAAATGGCTGAGCCAGGGTTCCAGCCCAGATGGGTCTGATTGCAGCTCAGACTTCTCGTCCAAAACCCTTTGGTCCTTTCCTCCACCATGTGGCAAACCCACATGCAGCTGGGCAGCCTCTCCCAAAAGTGGTTTGGAGCCCAGGCCTTAACACTAATGTGGCATTAGCAATTTTCTTGCATTAATCCTCAGACATCCTTTCAGCTTGGCTTATTCTGACACCGTATTTCCTACAGCATAGGAAATGCTGTGGAATATGGTGGTTTCAGATGTGGACTTGATTGAAGTGAGTGAAGTTTGTTTCTTTTATGTCCTATTTCTCTCTCATGCCTTCGTAAGCTAGCATATCCAGATGGCTGGAATCACCAATTAAAAACAAAGAGAACACTAGAAAAGCAGTGAGTGAGTGAGAGAGATACCAAGTGGCAATTAGGGATGAAACAGCTGAAATGGCTTCATGATGGTAAAGATTCTTTCATTCAAGAAGAATGTGTGTGCAAATTAGAGGGTTTTTTTTTTTCTTCTGGACTGTAAAGGCAATTTAGTATTAATAAATTGCCACCAGAAATCTTTATTTCTATAAGAAAGGGCGTGCTGGATGTTTCCACAGTAATCAATGCGTGTCATTTAAATTACAAATTGGCTTATGTAAAATGGTTGAAAAAGCCAAGACAGAGCCTTCCCTTGGGTGTGGAGCTCTCCAACCATTGTCAGGCATCGTGTGTGGCTAGTCCAGAGGCTGCTATTTGGAAGGCAGACATTAAATCTGTCTGTCTGTCTGCCTCACCCCAGAGCTATGGAGAGAGAAAGGTTTAACACCTTAGAAACATTTTGATTGTTCAGTCTCTTATTTGGTTATGCATACATCAGTTACAAACATCTCCACATCTGGTTAGAAACAGAAATTAGAGAGGCAGAGAGGGAGAGAGAGAGGGAAGGAGAGAGAGAGAGTGCAAAGAAGAAAAATAGAAGGGGAATAAAGAAAGGGGAGAAAGAAGGCAGTAAAGAGGGGAAGGAGGGATCAGAGCCTAGAGAGAGGGGGGAGAAGGGAGGAGGAGAAAGGGAAGAAAAGGCCATAACCTGGGGAAACTAGGGGAAAGAATTACAGGCTACTTCAGAAAGAAATGTAGTCCCATTACTTTGATACCCAAACTATTGCAAATTAGGTTAAATAATTTTACCTACTCCCATGTACTATTAACAAATATAGGGACAGCTCTAAAATGATTTGCAATTCGCTTTTGACTTGCTTGTATCTAATAGAGAGCTCTGAATATGCCTGAAAGCAGGTTTACAAGTTTATAAAATCAACTTGTTTGGGAAATTTTTTGGTATTTCTTCCATAGATGAACTGAGAAAAACTTCAGTTTTTCTCCAAATTATAACAAATTCCAACAAATAAAATCCAAATGATTGAGGTCTGGCCATGTTCTTCATTCTCAAAACAAGTTCATTTCCCACTGTGGTTTCATATTGAATGAAGTGAAAACAAAACATTGAAGAGTGATAGAAAATGAATGTAGCCTGTTCTTCCCTTAAGCTTGTTCTACATCCAGTGTGTCCCCCTCCCCCTATATCTCTTCACGGGCATCTGGTTGCCAGCAATTACTCCAGACTACTGAGAGCTAAAATGCCTGCTATCTTTCCACCAGGTCAGTTCCTTAAGGGCAAGGATTCTGTCTATCTTGGTCACCCCAGGCCTGGCATGTCTCAGGGCATGATTCCTATTCCTTGATAAATGTTGTTGACCTATCTGTCTCCTAGGCTGCTTTTCCCATGGCTGCATATTATAGGCACTGCATCTTTTTAACGTCTAGATTCCTTGGAATTGCCATCCTTGAACTGATTCTGGTATTTACCATAACTTAGGACTACAGCTATAGTAAACTTATTTACTCATCTGATGCAGTTTGTGTTCTGGACTTTGGTATTCACCATACCTGTCCCGGTCTTGGCTCATTTCATGATTCTGCTTTCATAGCTGTACATCTGTCCAAGGGGTTCCTGCTAAGTTCTTGAAGATCAGTCATGAGATTTGCTTTACTTGAGCTGCCAGAGGAGAGGCCAAATACTAGATGTAACTGTATGTCATGTAAACAGACCAAACTATAAATCTAATCTAAACTGCTGGTCCCTCAAACCTTAGTGCATATAAGAATCACCTGGGAATTAAATTTCTTGGCTTCACCTCCAGGGAATATGAGTCACTAAGTCTTTGGGGATGGGGGGGGTGAAGAGCCTGGTAATTTGCATTTAAGTGAGCTAAATGATGCTGATCAGGAACTCCTAGACCACCTTTGAGAACCCAGACTTAACTTTTCGAGTGTTCAGCCTCATTCTTTTCACTTCCAGTATCTGTACACTCCTAATTTTCTGCACAGTGCCTGCTTAAACTAGTTACAGCATGAATTCTTCTGGGTTTCATTTATTTATCCTGTCACAAGGCCCAGAATTAGGTCTAGCTAAAGTGAGTGAGGCTGGAAGTCAGAGAAAGCAATCTTAACCAGAAAGAAAACTCAGAAGACAACAAGATTACTCTTACTGAGGTACCCCTTTTTCTATTTTTTGATGTTCAAAAATTAATTTGAACATACGAAGCCAAGAAACAGAACAGCTTGTTAGGACTGAATTGCTTTTAAAACTCCATTTATTCAGGTCTTTTGAATTGAAAATACTGGAGTTATAATGGTAGTGTCATCAAAGCCACTAGACTATATAGCCATTGTCTGGAATCTTCTGATTTAGGGAGTCCCAAACCAGCTGTCAAAAATCCTACAAGTTGTCAGTTATCCCCAGGGATGTCATGATGTTCTCAAAACCAATTTAATTTTAGTTTAATTTTATTTAAATAGACCTATTTCTATTTAAATAAAACATTTATCATTCAATAAAGAAATAAGTTACAAAATAATACAATAAAATAAAACAGAAAGAAAATGGTTGATTTTTTTTTTACATATTCATAGCAGCTTTATTCTTCTTTTTTTTGTTTTTTTAGAATACTATGGGGGTACAAACACTTTGGTTACATATATTGCCTTTGTACTGCCTGAGTCAGAGCTACAGTATGCCCATCCCCCATACAGTTCACCCTGCACTCATTAGGTGTGAATTTACTCATCTCCTCCTCCCCACCTGCCCAATACCCAAAGAATATCACTTCCATATGTGCACATAAGTGTTGATCAATTAGTACCAATTTAATGGTGAGTACATGTGGTGCTTCTTTTTCCATTCTTGTGATACCTCATTTCGAAGAATGGGCTCCAGCTCCATCCTGGATAATACAAGAGGTATTAGTTCACCATTTTTTTATGGCTGAGTAGTACTCCATGGTATACATATACCACATTTTACTAATCCACTCATGTATTGATGGGCACTTGGATTGTTTCCACATCTTTGCAATAGTGAATTGTGCTGCTATAAACATTCAAGTGCAGATGGCTTTATTATAGAATGTCTTTTTTCCCTTGGGTAAATGTCCAGTAGTGAGATTGCTGGATCCAATATCACCTTGATACCAAAGCCAGGAAAGGACACAACAAAAAAAGAAAGCTACAGACCAATATCCCTTATGAATATAGATGCAAAAATTCTCAATAAAACTTAGCAAACAGAATTCAACCGCATATCAAAAAAATAATTCATCATGACCCAGTGGGCTTCATCCCAGAGATGCAAGGATGGTTCAACATACACAAATCTATAAATGTAATTCACCATATAAGTAAAAGTAATAACAAAGACCATATGATCTTCTCAATAGATACAGAAAAGGCATTTGTCAAAATTTAGCACCCTTTTATGTTAAGAACTCTTAACAAAATAGGCATAGATGGGACATACTTCAAAATTATTAAAGCCATATATGACAAACTCACAGCCAACATCATACTGAAAGGGGAAAAATTGAAAGCATTCCCACATAGAACTGGAACCAGACAAGGTTGCCCACTATCTCCACTTCTATTCAACATAATGTTGGAAGTTCTTGCCAGAGCAATCAGAGAAGAGAAGAAAATCAAAGGTATACAAATGGAGAAAGAAGAGGTCAAACTATTGCTCTTTGCTGATGATATATTATATCTAGAAAACCCCAAAGATTCAGCCAAGAGACTCCTGGAATTGATAAATGAATTCAGCAAAGTCTCAGGCTACAAAATCAATGCACACAAATCAGTTGCTTTCACATACACCAATAACAGTCAAGCCAAGTATCAAATTGAAGACACAATACTTTTCACAATAGCATCAAAGAAAATAAAATATTTGGGAATAGATTTTTAAATATAACAATTTTATTTTTTATTTATTGAAATCTCTCAAACCATCTTAAGGAGAAAATTACAAATTGGGAGAAATATTTATAACATACAAAATAGGGTTAAAACTTTAAATAAAGACAGTAAAAATCACTGAGAAAAACATTAGTCCATCTAATAGATCTTAGGACAATGACTAAGCTGCTGTCACAAATATGATAAAATGATTTCACTAAGATAGCATTTCATTTCTCTCTCAGGTGAGAGCAAAGAGGGTAGCAGGCCAGCTCTGCTCCATGTAGTTATTTAGGTTTCTTCCATTTTGTCATGCAGTTTCCTACGGGGTGGTGTCCTTATTTGCAGAGTCAAGCAGGGTTGCCATTTCATCTGGTTCCCAGGCACAGTAAGAGGAAAGAGAGACAAACCAGAGGAAGAGATTTCCTTTTAAACAAGAGAAGAGACTATTTAATACATATCTTCCACTCCATTTACATTTGTGAAAATCTGGTCATATAGCCATACCCACTACAAGGGAGACTGAAAAATGCATTCCTAAATTGGGAGGTCATGTGCCCAGGAAAGGGGAGAATAGCTTTTGGTGGTACAACTAAGACTCTGCCATAGTACCTAAGAAAAAATGGTTCACAGAAGAATATGAACACACAAATATAAAAAGCTAAATAAATGTTAAGTAACACAATAGTACAATGGTCTTTTTTGGTATATCAAGTTGGTAAAGATTTTCACAAATTATAATTTCTGATAAAAATATAACAGGATGAGCATTTTTAAGCATTGTGGGTAAAAAGTATAAGTAGGTATTACTGTTTTAGAAAGCAATTTGGCTGTGCATAGCAAAAGGGTTTTAAAAACCCTTTGACTCAGTAATCCCACCTCAAGGAATTTAGTCTTACAAAATAATTACAGATGAAGATTGAGAAAAGTAAGATAAAGAGAAATATTCAACAATAAGGTAATTATTAAATGATTTAGGTAACAACCACACAGTGGAATATTCTACAGCCAATAGAATTATATTTTGAAGCTCATGGGAAAATGTTTACAATGAAATGTTAACAGGAAGAAAAGAATGTTCATACTTCTGAACTGAGTTTGATGTCAACTGTTTAAAATAAATATATAACTAGAATTTAAAACACCACAACATAAGACTGGTTATATTTGGAAGACATTTGCTTTCCTTATTATATTCTATAAATAATATCTTTTCTATAATTAGAATTTATTTTACAATTTTATGAAATAGTAATTGCTATTTAGAAATTACCAAGCAAAGCAGAAGGTAAGGCCATAGGGCTATGAGTCCTGGGTGAAGAGGCAAGGCTGCCTTCAGGCTTCAGAAGACTTGGAATATGCACACAGGAACGTTATATCCAGAGAGGAAGCAACTGAGGATGTATGATGTATGAGATCTCCATAACTTCAAAGTTGTCTGCTTTATAATTTTATCTCTGGCACACTCTTAACTATTGCAATATTATTTCTTCTATTTTACTTATTAGGACATTTTTGGTTGCAACTATCAGAAACCAGTCTAAACACGACCAGTTGAAACCATAATGAAGGTACAGATCTATCTCATACATTCAATGATAGGAATGTTCCAGAGTCTCAGTAAAGTGATTGAACCAGGGTCTTGAAATCTGTGGAGACTTTCTGTCTCTGCTTTTTTTCAGAGATCTGCTTTATTCTTTTTTCTCCATGTAAATTAGCCTCCTCTTTTTTCTCTGGTTCATATCATAGACATAAGATGTCTCTCAACTTCAAAGAATAGTTCCAATCTCAAAGAATATCTGACTCTCTTTCCCAGACCCGATTTCCAACTCCCAGGAAGAAAACTCTAATTGGTCTAGTTGTCCATTTCTAGTCTTTTCTACTATGGATAATGTGGCAGGGTCATAAACGGGGCCTCTAAGAGACGACCACTGCAAATAGAAGCCACAGTAAAAGGGATCCCACTGAGCTGGGTAGATACTCCAAGACAGCTTATTGTACCCATTATCAGAAACTGGTAGAAGACTTACTCAGCACACACTTGACTCTGAAAGGAAAATTCAGGCTCCTGCCTTCAAAGAAATAACATTATTTCAGGAACTGATGGTGTGATGTCTATATATTAGGTACAGTTGCTAGTATGACTATTCTATAACCCACAACTTCATAATTTTCCACTTAGATATAAATTTTATACACTTTTTCTGGAAATTCAGAACTGAACACAATTCATCTCTTTTTTGAAATATGGACTTTAAAGCATACTTGGAAGTATTGATATGAACTCATGGTTTTAAACTAGAGAGATAGATAGATAGATAGATAGATAGATAGATAGATAGATAGATATTGGTGTGTATATACTGAGAAAGAGAAAAGTGGCTCATGACATCCAGGAACTAGATGGCATTCATAGGTACGCCTTGATGTTCTCCTGTTGAGTATAAATGATCTCACAGAGCACCAATATCAGACAAGGCCACTCTGTGACTGTCTCATGGCATCCAAGAATCCATGCTGATGTCATAGACAAAAAACAAGACACTTTGTAACCTTGTTCAAGCACAGACAAAAACAAGAGCACTGTGTAAACCACAAAAAATAACCAACATCCCCCTGTTTGAGCTAATATAAGTGTTATGGACTACATGTTTGTGTGCTCCCAAAATTTATATGTTGAAGCCCTAACTCCCAGTGTGATGGTATTTGGAGGTGAGGCCTGTGAGAGGTAATCAGGTTTAGATGAAGTCATGGGAATGGGGCCCCCATGATGAGATTAGTGTGCTTAGGAAGAGACCTAAGCTTACTCTGTCTCCATCATATGAGGACATAGCAAGAAAGTGGCTATCAGCCAGCCAGGAAGAGAGCCACCAACACAATTCAACCATGCTGGCACCCTGATCACAGACTTCCAGCCTCCAGAATCATGAGAAATATATTTCTGTTGTCTAAGCTATGGTATTTTGTTATGGCAGGCTGAGCCAAGACAGTAAGTGCTTCCTTTCAAACTCTAACTTCCTTCTAGTCTTCCCTCCTTCTAGATAAAAGATTCCCAATCAGAAAATTACCCCACTTCCTGACAGCATCCATGTCAGAGCAAAGCCCCACTTCCTTAAACCCTTCCCAAAATCAACTAACATGAGCCCAAATACTGTAATAAGTTCTTTGCTATCAGCTTACTAAGATACCCCGTGGCTCTCCACAGTGTGTAGCCTACCTCATTGCAATGAGCAATAACAACTTATTCAAGTACACGTGTGTTCCTGGTGGCCTTTGGCTGGAGGGCACTTACATGGAATGTGCATGTGTGTGTGTGTGTGTGTGTGTATGTCTTAATCTTTCTGCTGAGTGGGCCTAAAAACAATGATCCTTTAGTACATCCCTAACACCCAGATATTAAATTCTAAATACTATTCTCCATAAAAGGCAAAAGAACTCCTTGGAGAAATGTCTGACTTGAAGGCTCAGGTAGGGAAAGTACCAGACGAGCCTGGAACATCTTGGAATGCCAGGAAGTAAAGAAAAGCTTAAAAAAAAAATGATGGGCACATGTCCAAAGGACACAGAAGCCAATGTGAAGGGGCTCCTGATAGCCAAATTTGAGATGATTTGAACAACAAATAATAAAGATGGTAATGGATTATAACTCATAGCGTAAGGTAAGAATCTATCAGTTCATACTGGTATAAAGAATTGAATAAATATATGAGAAAGAAGGAACAGCTTTTCATTACATTAGAATCCCAATAAAAAATGTAGAAGGGATGATGGAAATAGAAAATTATTATTTGTCAAACACCAAATATTTTAGGCAACCCATTATTTTTAACCCATTATCAATGGGTTAAAAAATATTAGTGGGCAAAAGTAGAATGAGAAACAATATTTTCATAGTCACAAAATATCTACCCATAAGATACTTTCTCATAACAAAAGGAAAAGTGGTAACTTTAGAGTAGAGAAAACTGGCAAATAGGACCTTAATCAAGGCATAAAAGTTAACATCACTAGTAATGGGATAAATCTTAATCATGTGCTTCCTGATGCCGTGCAGACAAAAACACAACACCACTTCTGCAGTAATCTTAATCATGAAGAAACATCTGACGTGCCCAAATTGAGGAACATTCAACAAAAATAGCTGGCCAGTACACTTCAAAACTGTCAAAATCACAAAAGACAAAGAAAGATTGGGAGATTGTTCCAGATTAAAGGAGACATGAAAAGTAGTAATAAAGTATTAAAGGATGATCCTGAACCAGAAAGAAGTTAATTGGTAAAATATGAATAAGGTCTATGGACTAGATAATAATATTGTATCAATGTTAGTTTTCTGATTTTAAAAATTGTACTGTGGTTATATAAGGTGTTAACATTTAGGGAATTGGATTATGGGTATTTGAGAATTCTAGTACTATTTTGAACATTTTTATAAGTCTGAAATGATTTCAAAATGAAAAGTATTTCTTCATTTAAAATTTAAAAAATAGGCCCTACTTCTATGCCATTACCCTTGTTTTACCTATTCTTTAAGTTAACAGAAAGGCAATTAAACTTTTTAAACTTTTAAAAGCTACATGCCATAAAGGCCTCCATCATAGAATAGTTAACAAATATGTTAGATGAGGAAAATTGCAACAAAATATATACTATCTAAATGTCACATTTCATGCATGTTCAGCCTCAAAAAAATGCTAGTATTCATATTACATTGGATGGAATTGGAAATGTTTCCTGAGAAATTCTACACATTGCAGCTTTTTCCTGCTTTTTTCCCTCCTGTTTTCTTGTTTTTTCTAATTCCTTGCTACTACCTGTATTGAATTTTCAATTAAGTTTCTGACCCACTTACTTTTTATTTCTTAAATAACTGTTTTTTTCAATATTTTTCAAAAAATATTTTTAACAAAATAAATTAATTGGCACTCACAAAAATCACCCATATTCCCCTCTCATTTTAAAAATTATAATTCTATTTATATATGTAAAAATAAACCATATGCATTCTTAACTTTCCCAATGTTACAACCTAAAAATATGATTATAATTGTCATTATTTTACATTCATTGCCTAAGGCTATATCTACCCAAAGCCACAGAAAAATGTAATCAGCCAGATGTTTGAGTCTGACCAAAAAAGGAAATATATGGCTATTAGAAACATCTGGTGTTTGTGGAGATTATTCCAATTTACTGAAATGTTTTGTTTCATCCAAACACAGTGTGTTTCATATCCCTGGGTAGATGAACACAGATTCTCTCACACTCTACTATCTCTGAGGTCCAGAAATACCCCATACATACGTAATACTATAGGTTGTTGACACTTCAAGATGAAGGGATAGCTCACATTAATGTTAATTAACACTCATATGTTTTGAAATAATGTTGATTGCCCCGATAAATCCTATGAGTGGTGGTCAAAAACATAGTCTCAAAGATATTCCCTCTTTATAGTAATTATCAGTCATGGACTAGAGGCCATTAAAAGTTCAAAGCAACCCCAGTATCCTGGAGTGACAATGTGTCAATATATTAATACTTAAAAAAACAAAACTTCACTGGTGCATTAGAGGCAAAGATGGCAAGCAGCAACACCAAGCACCTATCTCCAAAACTTCAGTGATAATATAGGCCCTTAGTAGGTTTGGTGTTGTCTTGTCTTGTGGGAAGGATGCCCTGGCCCTACAGTAGAAATGCTAAGGTATGTTATCAATACCCTTGGTTAGCACAGCATTAAATTTTTAAAAAATCATACTTAAATTGGATTTTAGACTAAATGAGTTTAATAGACATTTATAGAATATTCCACCCAACAACTGCAGAATATAGTTGTTCTCTTCATCAGCACATGGAACATTCTCCAAGATAGACCACACTTTAGGACACAAAACAAATCTTAACAAATTTTTAAAAATTGAAATCGTATCAAGTATCTTTTCAGACCACAGTGGAATAAAGCTAGAAATCAATATGAAGAAGAACTTCAGAAACTATACAAACATATGAAAATTGAACAGCATGCTCCTGAACAATCACTGGGTCAATGAAGAAATAAGGACAGAAATTTTTTAAAATTTTTGAAATGAGGGAAAATGAAAACATTACATACCAAAACCAGTAGGATACAGCAAAAGCAGTGCTAAGAGGCAAGTTTATACCATCAAATGCCTACATCAAAAAACTAGAAAGATCAAAAGTGACACTCTAACATCACACCTCAAGGAACTAGAAAAATAAGAACAAACTAAATCAAAAGTTAGCAGAAGAAAAGAAATAATAAAAATCAGAGTGGAACTAAATTAGAGACCAAAAAAACAAAAAAAAAACAACAACAAAGAATCAACAAATCAAAAAAGATAAACAAAATTGATAAACAACTAGCTAGACTATCCAACAAAAGAAGAGAGAAGGTCCAAATAAACACAATCATAAATGAAAAAAGAGAAATTATAAAGAAATTATAACTGATAACACATAAATACAAAAGATCATCAGGGACTATTATATACAACTACATGCTCAGAAACTAGAAAACCTAGAGGAAATGGATGATTTCCTGAGATTGAACCAGGAAGAAACAGAAATCCTGATTTGACCAATAATGAGTAATGAGATTTAATTAGCAATAAAAATCCATCAACAAAAAGCAGCTCAGGACCAGATGGATTCACAGCCAAATTCTATCATATGTACAAAGAAGAACCAGTGCCAATCTTCCTGAAAATGTTCCAAAAGCTTGAGAAGGAGGGAATCCTCCCTAACTTATTCTATGAAGCCAGTATTGCCCTGATACCAAACCCAAAAAAATGACACAACAAAAAAAGAAAACTACAGACCAAGATCTCTGATGAGCATAGATATGAAAATCCTCAAGAAAATACTAGCAAACCAAGCCCAACAGCACACAAAAGAATAATTTACCACAATCAAATTGGTAGGAATGCAAGGATGGCTCAACATACACAAATCAATAACTGTGATTCACAATATAAACAGAATTCAACACAAAAACCATATGATCATCTCAATAGATGTGAAAAAAGCTTTCAATAAAATCCAGTATCATAATAAAAACCCTCAAAAAAGTCAGCATAGATGGAATACATCTCAAAATAATAAATGCTATATATTATAAACCCATAGCCAACATCATGCTAAATGGCAAAAAATTGAAAGCATATTCCCTAAGAACTGGAACAAGATAAGTATGCCCACTTTCACCACGTCTATTTAACATAGTACTTGATGTCCTAGCCAGAGCTAGGCAAGAGATGGAAATAAAGGGCATCCAAACTGGAAAATAGGAAGTCAAATTATCTCTGTTTGCTGATGATATGATCTTATACCTAGAAAACCCTGATTCCTCCAAAAGACTCCCATATCTGATAAATGAATTTAGCAAAGTCTCTGGTTATAAAATCAATTTACAAAAATCCGTAGCATTTCTGTATGCCAACAATGACCAAACTGAGAATGAAATCAAGAAATCAATTCCATTTACAATTTCTGTGCAAAAAAAAAAAAAACACCTAGGAATAAATTTAACCAATAAAGTGAAAGATCTCTAGAAGGAGAACTACAAACCACCAGTGAAAGAAATCATAGCTGATACAAACAAATGGAAAACATCCAATACTGATGGATCAGAAGAATTAATGTTGTTAAAATGTCCTTAGTGCCCAAAGCAATCTACAGATTCAATGAAATTCCTATCAAAATACCAATGTCATTTTTCACAGAACTAGAAAAAACAATTCTAAAATTCATATGGAATCAAAAAGAGCCCAAATAGTCAAAGCAATTCTAAGCAAAAAGAACAAAACTGGAGGCATCACATTACCTGACTTTAAATTATACTGCAAGGCTATTGTAATCAAAACAGCATGGTATTGACATAAAAGTAAACACATAGATCAATGGAATGGAATAAAGAACTCAGAAATAAAACTGTATACCTGCAACCAACTTATCTTCAACAAAAGACAAAAGCATGCACTGGGGAAAGGATACCTTATTCAATAAATGGTGCTGGGAAAATTGGATAGACATATGCAGAAGAAGGAAATTGGATCCCTGTCTCTCACCATATACAAAAATTGACTCAAGATGTATTAAAAACTTAAATGTAAGACCTGAAACAATAAAAATCCTAGAAGAAAACCTAGGAAAAACAGTTCTGGACATTGGCCTAGGCAAAGAATTTGTGACTAAGATCCCAAAAGCAAATGCAACTAAAACAAAAATAGATAAATGGGACTTAATTAAACTAAAAATCTTCTGTGCAGCCAAAGACATAATCAAAGGAGTAAATAGACAATGTACTATGTGTCTGACAAAGGACTAATATCCAGATTCTACAAGGAACACAAACAACTCAGCAAGAAACAAACAATCCCATCAAAAAGTCTGAAGATGACATGAATAGGCATTTTTCAAAAGAAAATATACAAATGGCCAACAAACATGAAATATGCTCCACATTACTGGTCATCAGGGAAACACTAATTAAAACCACAATGAGATATCTCCTTACTCCAATTCAAATGGCCATTATTAAAAAGTCAAAAAACAATAGATGTTGGCACACATGTGGTGAAAAGGGAACAGTTACAGATTGTTTGGGGAGGATGTAAATTAGTACAACCTCTACAGAGATAAATATGGAGATTTCTTGAAGAACTAAAAGTAGATCTACCACTTGATCTTCCAATCCCACTAGTAGGTGTCTACCCAGAGGATAAGAAATTATTATATCAGAGAGATACCTCCACTCGTATGTTTATTACAGCACAATTTACAATCACAAAGATACAGATTCAACCTAAAGTGTCCATCAACTTATGATTGTATAAAGAAAGTGTTGTGTGTATATATATATATATATCCTCAGTGATAAGAAAGAGTGAAATACTGTCTTTTGCAGCAACTTGAATGGAACTGGAGGCCATTATCCTAAGTGAAGTGATTCAGGAACATAGATGCCACATGTTCTTACTTTTAAGTGGGAGCTAAACTGGCTACACAAGGACACACAGAGTGATATAATGAACATTGGAGACTCACAAGGGGAGAGGTTAGGAGGGAATGAGGATGAAAGATTACCTATGGGGTACAAAGTACACTATTCGGGTGATGGGTACACCATAAACCCAGACTCCACCACTATACAATATATATATGTAATGGAATTAAACTTGTACCCCCTAAATCTATTAAAACCAAAAAAGTATGAAATTAACTGTAAGTTTAATCAAGTTAAGAAAGGTTCATTTTATTCCTTGATTGCTGGAAGTTTTTTATCAGGAAAGAATGTTAGATTTTCATCAAATATTATTTCTGCATCTATTGACAGTACCATAGGTTTTTTTTTTCTTCTTTAGTTTGTTAATATGGTGAATTATGTTCACTGATTTTTTTAAGGTTAAACCAACTTTGCATTCCTGAGGAAAACTACATTTGGTTATAATATACTATCCTGTTTGTATATTGTTGGATTCAATTTGTTAAAATTGTCTATGAGGAATATAGAAATGTAGCTTTCTTTTCTTATATTAAATAATTTCATTGTCTTGTTTTAGTATCATGGATGCTGGCCTCACAGAATGAATAGGGAAGGATTCCCTCCTCTTCAATTTTATGGAAGACTCTTTGTAAGATTGGTATTATTTATTTTCTAAATGTTTGATAAAATTCATCAATGATAATATCCAAGCCTGTAGTTTTCTTTGTGGGAAAGTTTTAACTGCAAATTCAATTTCTTTAGTAGGTATAGAGCCATTCAACTTATCTATTTCTTCTTGAATGAGTTTTGGTAGTTTTTGTCTTTCAAGAAATTAGTCCATATTCTCTAACTTGTAGGATTTATTGGCAAAAATTTTTAGTAATATTTCTTTATTATCTTTTTAATAGCTGCAGAATATATAGTGATATCACCATATTGGTAATTTAGGATGTGGGATTTTTTTTCCTTTTCTTCCTGATCAGCCTGGCTAGACATTTATCAATTTTTTTGGTCTTCTTAATGAGACAACTTTTGGTTTCCTTGGGATTTTTTTGTTGTTTTTGTTGTTGTTCTTTGTTTTATATAGATTTTCACTCTCATCTTTATTTTTTTGTTTCTTCTGTTTAATTTGTGTTATATTTGCTCTGCTGTTTCTGATTATGGTGGAAGTTAAGGTATTTGATTTGGGACTTTTCTTTATTTCTAATATAAGATTTTTTGCTATTAATTTCTCTCTAATTTGTAGCAATGGCTACAAATATTTATATGCTTTGTTTTCTTTTTCATTCAGTTCAAAATACTTTCTAATTTTCCTTTTGATTCTTTATTTAACCAATAGGCTATTTAAAAATATATTTAGTTTTTAATATTTAAGGATTTTTAGAGCTATTTCTGTTATTCACTTCTAATTTAATTTCATTGTGGTCAGAAAACAAAACATAGTTGATATAACTTATGTCCTCATCATTTGCTGCCATCCTTACTTTTTTTCCTGTTTAGGTAATGTCTGGCTACTTTCAAAATTTTATTTTCATCATTAGTTTTGACCAATTTGATTATGATGTGACTTACTGTAGTTTTCTTCATGTTTCTTATTCTTAGGGTTCATGTGATTATTGGATCTGTGTGTTTATAGTTTTCATCAAATTTGTATAATTTTTGGCTATTATTTCTTCACATAATCTGCTCCCATGCCTCCTTTGGA
Source organism: Daubentonia madagascariensis (assembly GCA_023783475.1). Lineage (NCBI taxonomy): Eukaryota > Metazoa > Chordata > Mammalia > Primates > Daubentoniidae > Daubentonia > Daubentonia madagascariensis. Next base: position 1,453,306 of record JAKFHU010000913.1, on the reverse strand, counting down.
AACTCCAATTACGTATATATTAGAATGCTTAAAGTTGTCCCATAACTCACTGATATTTTGCTTATTTTTTTCTTAGAGTTTTATCTTGGATTTTTTTCTAAGTCTTCAAGTTCTCTAATCTTATCATCTGCAATATATATTCTACTATAATGCTGTTAATTCATTCCAGTATTTTTTCATCACAGGTATTGAAGTTTCATCACTCGAAGTTCAGTTTGGAAGATACAGATACATTCTCTTCCTGATATTCCTCCATGTCTCTGCTTACCATATTCAATCTTTCCTCTAGGTATAGAACATAAGGGATACAATTATAATAACTACTTTAATATCCTTTTTTGCTAATCTACATCAATTTTGATTGATTAATTTCTCCTCATTATATCTCATATTTTTCTGCTTCTTTGCATATGTAGTAATTTTTTATTAAATGCCGGATATAGTGAGTTTTACCTTGTTGGGTGCTTGACATTTTTTATTCCCATAAAATATAAAACAGGAACTTTGTTCTGGGGGAAGAGCGGAGTTACTTGGGAAAAATTTGATACTTTCAAATCTTGTGTTTAAGATCTTGTGTTCTTTTAGACAGAAATAGAATAGATTTTTTCCTTGGGGCTAATTATGCCTCATTACTGAGTACCAACAGTACCAAGATCTTTCTAGGTACTCTCCCCAGTGTCCTGTGAATTAAATGATCTTCCATTCTGGCTGGTGGAGGCAGACACTACTCCTGGGCCTTTGTAAGTGCTGGTACTGTCTCTTTAATCTTGTCAGGTTGCTCTTTCTCCACCCTCAGGTAGCTTTCTCACACACATGCACAGGTCAATATTCTGCTGAATACTCAAGTGGAACCCTCTGCCGATCTCTGGAGATATTTCTCTGTGTGGCTCTCTACTCTCCAGTACTCTGCCCTGCAAACTCTAGCGACCTTTTTCTCCCAGAACTCTTGGCTCTGTCACCTCAGCTTAGCTCTGTCATCTTGACATAAGAGTCTGCCAGGCTTGCCTTTTCTGAATTGTGGCCTAGAAATTGTCTCAAGGCAATAAGCTGGGGGCAATCATAAGATACATCATTTATTTCCTGTCTCTCAAGGACCATTGTCCTTCATTACCTGATGTCCAATGTCTTTAAAAAATTCTTTCATTTTTTTTTAAGTTGTTAAAGTTGTTTTAGGTTGAAAGATATAGTTCCTATTGCTCCATTTTTCCAGGAGTAGAATTGATCCTAATGATGTTTATCAATGTTAAGATTTAACAGCATCAAGATATCACATCTCCCTTAATCAATCTATAAGTCAATGAAATTTCAATTATAATTACAACAAAATTTTTATGAAACTAGAAACACTGATTCTAAAATATTTATGGAAGACTAAACGTTTAAGAACAGAACTCCTATTAGCCTGTCGTGCTTTATCTCTCTACAATGTTTACTTGCTTTCATAGTTCTTATCACCCCTTGTCATATTGTCTTTATCTGTCTCTTTTTCTGTCTTTAATCCCCACTAGAATATAAGATACATAACAGCAGGAACTTTGTTTTTTTCACTGCTATATCCCTAGTGTCTAACTCATACACACTAAATCATTATTGACTGAACAAAAAATACATGTCCAAAACAATTCTGAAAAAGCATATTGGCAATTTGGCTTAGCAGATATCAAGATGTCAGAAGGCAATAACAATTAAGACAATTTGCGTATTATTGCATGGATACACAAAGGGATCAATGGAACAAAATAGGGAGCCCAGAAGTAGTCCTTTTCATATACAAAACCTGGTTAACATATGATAGAAGTAGCATTGCAAACGGTTATAAAAGAATGGGATTCAGTTAACAAATATTCAGATGATTGCCTTTCTTATGGGAAATATAAATCTCTTCCTCACACTATGTACACAAATAAATTCTATGTGATTTAAAGATCTAAATATCTTAAGAAAAGCTTTTTAGCAATAATTATATGAGAATATCTTTATGACCCCACGGTAGGAAAAAATATTTCAGACATGATACAAAAAGTACATCTTATAAAGATAAATATTAATAAATTTGATTATATAAAAATTAAACCCTCTGTTACACAAAAGAATACCATAAACATAGTGAAAATATAAGACAAACTAAGAGAAGATATTTGAAACTTGTTATTGCAAAGAATTGGTATTAATTAAAGAATTGATATATGAAAGTCCTACCAAAAAAATTTAAAAAAAGATAAAAGCCCAATGGGAAAAAGAGCAAAGAATATGAACAGGAAATTTATAGAAGAGGAAACCCAGAAAGTTAACAAACACATATAAAAATGTTTATCTTTATGCATAATCAAAGAAAACAAATATAACATGCAATCTCACGCCCACCAAATTGGCAAAATTAGAGTCTAACAATATCTAATGTTGCTGAGATTGTGGGGGATGTGAGCTCTCCACAATGCTAAAGGAGTATAACTTGGCACAACCACTTTGAGGAATAATTTTGCAATCTCTAGTAAAATAAAAATGTCCCCAACTCACAATTTAGCAATTTAGTCTCTAGATTTATGTCATAGAGAAACCTTGTACTTGTGGACTAGGATATATACAGAGGGAAGTTTACTTGTTCAGGTAACATTTTGGAAGCATTTAAATGTCAGTATGGGGAATAGAAAAATAAAATGCAGCATAGTGATACAATAGAATAGACTGTCTCAAGTTCAGTTCAGGGACAGAATTAAGCTCAGTGGCCCGAGTATCCATCATATGTAATGAATTAACTACTTGCTATATATCTAGAATGGTACTAGTTATGTATCATCCTTGGGAGAATTGAGAAAATAGTCACTCAGATCGTTGACTTGGGTTCTGCGGTTAAGTTGAAGAGCCCTGTTTGAGACAGGTTGCCACACAGCAATTCAGTTCAATGATCTTGAACTGCGTGTATCAATATGAAAAGATCCCCCAAAATAAGAATCAGTTTAAGAACCAAGATGCAATAAAATATATATAATATGAAAGCATTCACATAAAATTTAAAAACATAATACAGCATTGTATTTTGTTCTTTAATATTATTTTTGTATGTACTAAAAATATCAAAACACAAACCAGAATGATACACACAAAATTAATAGAAGGAGTATTTAAGGAGAAGTGAACAGGGAGTGGGGATGAGAAAGACTTCAAATGTCTGAGTGATATTTCATTTCATATGTAAAGTATGTTTCAAGCAACAATGTCAAATACTAGCATTAATTAATTCTGGATACTGGATACACAGATATTTGATAGGACATCCACATTTATTTAACTTTTCAAAAAACACCAAGAAATTAAAAGAAAACTTTGCCTAGGGCTTTAAAAAAACAAAATAAAAGAAGGCAAATAAACTAGTAACTATCAAATCTTTTCAGTCTTTTCCTACATTCACCAACTTCTACTGATCTGTCACCAGTTTTTCACAGTAAAGGCCGTTCCACTGTTTTGCTATATTTTGTCATGCAGTATCCAACAGGCTGACTCTGTTGTCATTCTTGAGCGTGAGAGGGCTGCAAGCACCAGAACAGCTTTTCACAATAACCGGCCGGCTGGGAAACCTGAGCAAACAAAGAACGGAGAACATTAACCCTGGTCTCTGGCCAAAATAATTTGCCTATGTTAAACAAAATAGACAATTTCCAGTTCCCACCCCATAGCAGATTAAGACCACCTGTTGTTAATTCTCTTCAAATATTTGATAGTTCTTGTTCCTTTCTATTTCTCAGTTATGTCATTATTCGTTGTTTTAATTTTAACCCCTGCAGCACTATTTGCTTTTCCTTGTCTTTCTACTTTTAGAGTCACCACTTTTAACTTACCTCTGCCTCTCTCATCCCAGAATTTAGACAGGAATCTAAAACTGTGGTCTGGTTAACTACTCCTTAGCAAATGATGGCCAGTTTAGTGCAAAGCCTTTCTCTGACTGGAGCAGCTTGTTGATTTCACCTTCCCTGCAGACCCCAGGAATAGAAGATGCTGGTTCTCCCATGCATCACATATTTGTAGCCTCTAGGTGACATAAGCTTTCTCACAACTCTCACTGCCTCTTGTATCATGGAGGGGCCTGGTAAGCAAGAGAATGAACTCGTATTGGCTAAATGAAAGCTGTTTAATAAATGACGGCTTACAGAGACATAGGCGGGTTATAGAGTGAAGTAAGGGTTATTAAGATATGCGACATTAGCAAAAATGGGGAGGCATTACTGCCCCGAGGGCAAAAGAGTCAAGGGAAAGAAATATTTTCACAGAACCTAGAGAGAGTGTGAGATGCAGGGGAAGGGCTACTCCCTAGGAGCTGTAGTTCTGGAAGGATTCAGTTGCTACTAGAATTCATTGTGACATAAAGGAGCAAGCAGGGAAATACAGAAATGCTGCAACCTGTCTTTCTTCTTGCCCTCCAATTCCCTGCTTATGACTCTCTGTGGCCCAACCCACCTATAAGCCAGTCGGAATGATAGCCGGGTGACACAGGCCTTAGGCATCAGCCTTCTAGGACCCCAAACTAGGTCAGTAGGAGTGAAGACTGGGGGAAGGAGCAAACAGAGAATAACCAGCACATCCCTGAAGACCTGAGGTTTCCACCTTCACATAAGAACCTTTCAAGTTTGTGTTATCTGACTGTGCCACCCTCTACCACTCCTCAATGCTGTCGTCCATACCTGTCTCACTTTCCACTATAACTCCTATAAGCAGCCGACATCCTCGGCAACTTCACTGTGTGTGTTGATGACCCGTTTGACAATCTAGCTTCAAAGTTTGTTTACCTCCTCAACAGCAACAGCACTTATCTGAGTCAAGTTCAGCAACCCAAGGTAAGCTACCAGTTGTCTTTGCTAACAGGTTATCCATGAGATATGAATTCTCTCAGTTTCCTATCCCCAAACTTATCTACATCCACCCTCTCTTCTTCCTTCAGTTTCGAAGAATAGGCTCTTTTTCCTGTCCAGAGCAATTTATCTCCCTGTGCTCTGTATCTAATCCAGGACTTTGCTCCATTGCTTACATTCTCTTCTTTTCCACTATCACCTTCCTCATAGACCATACACAAGTCCTTCTCATATAAGAAAAAATAAGGAGAAAAAAGAAAATGAATATTTCCCTTGACCCAATATCCTCCTCTGGTTGCTGTCCTGCTTCTCTTCTTAGCAAGTTCCTCTCAACAGCCTACACCCACTATTCCTATTTCCTCTCCCTCTCTCCTGCTAGCAAACTCACAGCAACCTATCTTAGCCCCAGTCACTCACCCCACTGAGCCCAGCCCAGAAAATAACTCTCGTGATTTTCAAAATGCCAAATCTAGGAAACACTTTACAGTGTCTGAGTGGCATTTGACGTTGCTGCCCATGCCCGTTTTCATTCTTTACTTTTGTGACTTCTGAGATAACACTCTCTCCTTAGTTTCCTCCTACCTGTGGCTTTTCTTTCTTCGTTTCTTTTGCTGAACCCGCTAGCTGTTACTACTCCTTAAGTGTTAGTGTTCCTGAAGATTCTGTCCTTATATACAATAAATGACCTGTTAAGAAGGAGGAAGTTTCATTTCTATGGATATGTTTAGACTTTTAAAATATATTTAAAACATTTTATTTTTCTGATTAATATGTCAGCAAAATATTTTATGACCACTTCTTGGCCCACTTCTATTACTGGGTGTGATAATCCTAGTCAATGTTATGCTACATTATCTCAGAGGTTCAGCTACCACCATATGCTGATGGCTTTCGAATTCCTGCCTCCCTCCCAGACCTCATTTCAGAGTTCCAGATCCCATATATTTATTTAACAAATACTTAAATAGCGTTTTCAGCGTTCTAGGTGCTGAGCTTTACAAATATTAGTTCATTTAATCTCCATAACAGCCCTATGAAGTAGGTATAGATGAGGAAAATTGAGATATTGACTGGTTATATAACTTGCCACAAGATGCACAATGCATAATTGGCAGAGCCAGCACTTGAATTCACACTGTCTGGCTCCGAAGCCCATGCTCTCAACCGTTATGCTCTCCTACAATTATATTGTATAAATTCTTCATTTCAATGTCCTTTGGTTACCTCTAACTCAACATGTCCAAAACTTGATTCATCATCTTTCTCTGAAAACTGGCTAAACAACACTGGGCAAGTTAATATTCACAGAATCCTTAAAATTGGTATCTTTTAATTATTTGTTCAACATTTAATTAGATATATTGGGAGAAATTGATATAATAAGTATTCTATACTTTTATCTTTATGATAAACATACTATATCCCTGACATGATATAACATTTTTACATTTTTGAAATTGTCCTTTATTTCATAGTTATTCAATCACTCATAAATAAATGACCTTAATTTTCACTTTTATGGATATATTTAGACTTTTTAAGATACATTTAAAAGTTTTTATTTTTATGATTTATATGTCAGCAAAATATTTTATGACCACTTTGTGAGTAGTAACATTTAAATAGATAATGCTAAATAAATCAAATGTTATTTGACATGGATATTTCTGGATACAATAGGTTAGAGTCTTTCTTTACATATGTGATAGAGTTTTAAAGTAAACCAAAATTGCTGTGGAAATAAACTTTGTTAACATGTCAATGCATGTTTTATTCATCTAGAGTCTGTACAAGATTGTGGGTAAGTTCATCTTAATGAGCTATGCTAAATGTTCCTAAAACCACAAACCAGATTTATAAATAAAATTTCTTAGCACTTTTCTTACAACATTTGAAACAGAGAATCAGTTATAATTAGAATCTTGAGGACAAATAAACTCACTGTTCATTTTTTGTATATATTCCCTGCAATATAATTTGGTTTCATATTGCCAAATTAAGTGGAACAGGCCACCTAGCAAGATTATAGTAATGTCAGCAATTAGCCAAATATTATTTTGCTGGTGCATGCTATTGTTTCAGTTCTACAAAAAGAACACTTCTAATCAATCAACTTTCAGTTATAGGATCTAGAAAGTAATTTTATGACAGAGCAGAGGTTGGGTGTTATTCTACTTTATTTTTCACTCCAAATTCAAGAAAAGTTTTAACAAAATAGGAGAAATATAAAAATATTCACTAATGCCCTCTTTTTTTTTTTTTTGAGACAAAGTGTCACTCTGTCACCCAGGCTAGAGTGCAGTGGCATCATCATAGCTCACTGCAACATAGCTCACTGCATCATCATAGCTCATGCTATCCACCTGCCTCAACCTCCTGAGTAGCTAGGACTACAGGCGTGTGCCACCATACCCAGCTAATTTTTTTTTATTTTTTGTAAAGATGGGCTCTCACTATGTTGCCCAGGCTGGTCTTGAACTCCTATCCTCAACCAGTCCTCCTACCTTGGCTTCCCAAAGTGCTGGGGTTACTGACACGAGCCACCATGTACAGCACACTAATGTGCTTTTACTCTTCAAAGAGGATTACATGTTCTGAAATTTTTTTAAAAAATGGTAAATTTTCCCCACTTTTTTTCAGTTCTTTTCATCTCTTTAACTTTTCTGCATGTGTCCAAACCAGACAACCTGTTGGTGGACATATTAAGATGTTAAATTTTAGCTAGTAAAATAACTATAATAAATTGCATGTTCCAGGTAAACAGCACATTGCCATGATTTTGTTAGTTTCAGAGTACTAGTTGACAGTAGATGCTGGCCTCAGGGGACTCTCATTTTACTGCTCTCAGGTTTGGGGACAGGACATGTGGCTGCACCTTGCAACTTGCATGCATGCTTTCCATCATTCCTCAGTAGGGAGAGGATGTTATCAATGAAGAGCTGTGTTTCTTTCTCCTCTGGGTGCTATTTAGTTTAGCAAGATTGAGAACAATTTACCTGGAAAATGCCAATTTAAGTGGTTACTTGAGTTATTAATTGGCACCATAAGTAACTAATATCATTTTGGGGATTTTTTTCACCACTAACATCATCTGGAAAACAAATACATTCTTTTTTAACTTAGACTGGGATTGTCCATAAGATCTGGCTCCACCAGTTGAGGAAGTGGTCATTACTCTCAACAGATGTTGCTGTTTATGGTGCAAAGAGGTTAGACTCTTCATATATGTGGTGAATTTTAAAGTAAAACAAAATTATGAAACAAACTTTGTAACACATAAGTCTGTGTTGTATCTACTTAGAATTTATAATAAATTTGTAGGAAATGAGATACAATTTAGCAAATTTGAGAACAATAATCCTTAAGCACAAAATAGAGCCTCTTCTGTGCTTCAGTCTATTAACTAAACTCCTGAAGATTTTCAAGCTTTAATGACTTTTATATCCTCTTCTTCCCTTCAGAAACAAAGCCTCACAGTTTGTATTCCAGGACCTAGAGTTTAATTATCTCAAAAATCACATTTAGCTTTATTCATAGCAGTTCTGTGGCTACTTTGAGGCTTAAAGTCTTGAAAGGACCTTTACTGATGGTTTTTGAAGTTCTCTGTAAAAAATACCCCACCTTGTATACAAGAAAACTGAAAGATATAGTGTACCCATTCTACACATCAGGTCTTTTAATAGTCCCTTGCAGTAGTGCTACATTGAAACTAGTCTGTTTTAAGTGTCAGGATTTTAAATATTCAAAAGAGAATCATCTCTCTAAACAGCTTCTTTCCGTCCTTATGAGAATTCTTCACCTTGGGACTGAGTCAGATTATTGGAATTTAACATGGTGATTTCTACCCTGAATTTTTTCCTTTGATTATTCCTTCTCACCAGTCCACTTTGTGCCAAACTCATATTCCAGTTTCTTATACTACATGATGTTTATTCTCCTTTTTACCAACTTTATAGCTAAATACATAGCTTTAGGTCTAATTTCTTTGCTAGAATGTTTTTATAAAGAACTTAAAATGTTACTCTTTCTCGATTAAATCCATACTTTTAAAACTCAGAAATGATATTACTATGTACCTTCTTAGAACCTTGTTTCTTCAATGACCATTTTTTAGTGCTTACTATTTCATAAATATTCAAGACAGTAACACTAAGGTATTTTGTTCACCTGTAAATAATCAAGAAATGATTACAAACAGAAGCTTACTTTACAATAAGAAGCCCAAAGATAGTTAGAGATAGTCATAGGCATTCTAGATTCCTATCAAGGGACTAGGATTCTTCAGCTTTTCACTTTATCAACCTTAGTATATTAGTGTATGCTAGGCTAGGCTGCTGTGATGAGTAAACTCTAACATCTTGGAATCTTAACACACACACACAAAAACATAGTCAGTAAGGATGGGGTAGTCATTCAGGAACCAAGGTTCCTTCCACCTTATCCTTAACATTTAGCCAAGGTTATCATAGAAGGGGAAAAGAGCACGTAAGGTGTCATACATGGAGGTTTCATGGCCAGGAGTAGAAGCATGGGACAACATTTGCACCCATATTCTTTTAGCCAGAACCCAATCATATGACCTTCTTTTACATCTAATTGGTCACATTATCACTTCCAGCTGTAAGAGAGACCAGGAAGTATTCTTTTAGTAAGGAAGAGTAGGGAAAAAAGATATCTGGTAGGTAACTAGCAATATCTACTGCAGGGATATAATGTTGAACAATGCATAGTATCAGCCTTTCATGTGCTTATATTACAGTATGAGAGAAATGCTACATTGTGAGTACTATAGCAGAGATGTCAATAAAATACCATAGGATTTCCGAACACAGAGCAGCTCGCTCTTTCTAAAGAATTTAGGGAAGGTTTCACAGAGAATATAAAATTTCAGATGGATATTAATGAAAGATTTGAAGTGTGTTAGGTAAGAAATATGCCTGGAAAGGTAGAATGATGTCACATTGTAAGTGGATTTACAGCCTCTGCTAGAGTTATCTAGGCATTGGAGTGTTAGCAGAAAATTTTCAGTAAGGGGGTCATATGACTGACTTTGTCATTGAGTAAATGTTGCCATGGGTGGACTACATAACCTTACAGCTTCAGAATGCCAAGATCCAGGAGGCTCACATATTCCTTAATTATTTGAAAGGAGTGATGCAGGAAGAGGAAAAGAAGGGTATAGGGCAGGGAGGCTGAGACTGTCTCACCTCTACAATCTCTATTAATGACAGTCCATTTAGTCTTCCTCCCAACCCCAAGATGTGTTCATCCAGCATCATATTGAATAGGGCTTCTGATGTTCCCCGGAGGAACCACTGGATTTTGATAATTAAAGCCTAAGAATAATCTCCTTTCCTACAAGCCAAAGTGAACCTCCCTGAAACTTACATTCATTGGTTTTAGCTTTATTCTTAGTGGTTAATCTTTTTGAAGGTTGTGGTATTCTTTGGAAATGTGAAGAATAGCTATGAACCTTCCCCCCAAACATGTGTGCATACACACAAAACTCACATGCAGTTTCGTAGGTTTGGAGGACTCTGGAGTCTTCCCAAGACGCCATGGACCCTCAAGTTAAGAATCCTTGACCTGTAGCTACTCTAACAAAAGCCTACTGTCACTTCAATATTATAGCTCCTAAAATATCTAAAAACAGCTTTTATATTTTTTTCATTTCTTTGTCAAAAACTGATAAAGTCCTTACTATGTTAAAATACCATGTTAAGCAGTCTATTATTAACTCATTCAATCCTCATAGCAACACTATGAGGTAAATATTATTATTTTTTCCCTTTTCCAAATGAGGAAACTACAGTACAGGAGGGTTAAATAACTTGCCCAAGTTCACATAGCCACTAAATAGAAGAACCAAGACTGGAAAGTAAATAATCTCACTCCTGAGCCTGGGCACTTAGCACTTTACCTTATTAATGTTTAACTTGGAAGAGAGAAGTTTGATTTCTTTGAAGGTATTTATATTTTATAACTTACAGGCCTCTCATTCTTCTCTAGACAATGTAGTTTGGCAATGTTCCTTTTAAATGTGTTGCCCAGTTCTAGACACTATAAATGTACTGGTATAGCATCACACTGGATCAGCTTTTTTGACAGTCACAAAGGGGTCATTCATGCTGGAGGAGAAGGACAGGATGAAGCAAGAGGCCTATGGGTCTTCTTCAGCTTCACACTGTTCTGGGTTCTCTGGGCAAGGGTTAGAAATAGCTTCAGGGATGGATATATCTGCAAGACTTTGTTATGCAACATCTCAGACAAAGTCATGCATGGATTCTTTTCCGCTCAGAATGAAACCTATCCCAGGCTCCAAGTAATCATCCCCAAGGGAATTAAATAGTCCCTAATTAAGAACAATGCTAGTAAATCCTAGCCTGAACCACAAAATAACCACACTTAAGGAATCCATACTCCTAAATGAAGAAAGGCTGTTGATCTATGCTGACATCATTAGCTTGAATTTTTTTTTTTTTGGAAAGTTTTTTTTATAACGGCTATTATCTCCCAGTTTACATAATCCTACACTTCCCTTAATGCAATGTGAATTGAAATAGGAGTTTGAATTTACAATTCTATGCAGCTGGTGGAACTGAGACTCAAATTCAAGACCACAGAACACCACATAAGTACTTGGAAAGTTGGAGGTTGGTGGGAAGTTTCTGGGATGTGATCCATCAAATTGTCTGAGGTGAGGTGTTTGGGAATTTGTACTACAAGCAAATCTAAACTTCAACTAATTTGACTTAAGGGTTCCATGACCTCTCTTAAGTGGGAGACTCCTTTGCTCCAGCATACTTACCCTCCATCTTTGTCTGTTGCTAATAATTTAGCCAGCGACAAGGTATGCTTAAAGATCAACTTTTTTTCTGCTACAAACATGACTTCAGTCCAACTATTTAGGCACCTGAACTCAAGTGAGGATAATAAATGTCAGAGGAATATTTATAGCTTGGTATATGGAGACTTTCCAGGTCCCTGTTCTGCAATAACACAGATCCATCTGCTAAGGGCATTAGAATTGTGTGTTGTTGCTTTTTTTTTTTCCTTCAAGTTGATAGGTTCTGAAAATAGAAAACTGCAACATGCAAAGACCAACATTGATTTTAACCCTTTCCTACTCAAATAATTATTGAATGAGGAGTTAATTATCAAGGGCAAAGTTTCTCCACAATTCCTGGCTATTGGATGCAAGCCCAAAAGAAACCTTAGCTCAGTCTTATATAAGCCCCTGTCATCATTGTGCCGATAGATCTATCTGAGGATTTACTGTATAGTTGTCAGACCTTGAGGCCTGGGTTTAGTCCACTCCCCAATGTATTGTTGGGATTATGATTGTTTTTACTGCTATACTATAAACATAGTTACTGCTGGTACTATTATCAGCTAATGTATTCCTGTCCTAAGGTCTATGGAAGAGAACATCTAAATACCCACAAAGAGAGTTTATATATATGTTTGTACCAGGAGTTTATTTAACTTTCCTTCTTGATAAACAAGGGCAAGAAAAACCTCTCTGGTTCCTTTCTTTGTGTCCCAACCTGGAAAAATTCCATAAAGCTCACTGAGGGTCAATTAACTGCTAATTGAGAAAGTCGATGCATTGTAGAGATTAACACTAGAGTGCAAGTTTAGACCACACAATAAAGTGGAATAAGAATGGCATGTCTTCTATAACTAATGAATGCATATTCTCTGCTTCACAAAAGAATGGAGGACAATATTTTAATATGTGAGACAATTTGCCTCATGTTAACCATAGGTTTGTCCTGAAATACTATGTAAATTAAATTTTGCACAACATATTTCCCCTTACAGCATAGTTTCAAAAACATTTCATTTCGAGATCAATTGACATTGACTTCTCCTTTTTAATTTAATTTTAGTTTTATAAACACCTCAATTACAGAGAGTTGTGTTAACCATACTCCTCAGGCAGTGACATAGTATTATCACTGGTCTGCACAAGGCATCCCTCTTGTTTGTTCATTAACTGGTTCCCTTTTCCTGCCTATTCTGTAGTCCCGTTTCTCACTTTTACCCTATAGGCAGTCAACTCTCCCCATGTGCTTGATTTTAAACCTTTTCTCACTACATATCCTTGGAAACTGGGATTGATTGTGTGCATGCCATTTAATTTACACCCACTAGTACTGTGTTAGAAAGAGAGCTCAGCTTTCTTACATTTTTCACCAGAAATGTGCTTTGAGGATACAATCTTACTGCTATACATACATCCAGTTTGTGGCTTCTGATTTCTGCCAAGTACTCAATCGTATGTATCCACCTTGTGTTAATAGTTCTCCAGGGGTAGATCCCAGACTGTTATTATCTTCCTGCCACCACAAACAATGCCACGATAAACAGTGCTTTAAGCTTCTATTTGCTTTCTATTCAGTAATGAAAGACTTTAAACAGATATTCAAGTGCATTGATAAATTCCCTAAGAAAACATGGAATCTTATTGAAAATTAGGTCATATGGCTATTTCTGTTAATATATAATTATCCTTAATATGTTTGTGGCATACATTTTGTGTTTGAACTTATATATATTTGACTTCTATAAAGATAAAACATCTATATGAAAGAGATTTGGACATTACTCCAGCCCAGTGGGCTTAATGCTTTGCTCCTTTTCATTTAAAATGTCTCAAGTAATCAGCTTTCTTCTTTGAGATTTTGTATCCCAGGCCAATAGATATGATTGCTTGGAAGTCCTAACATTTGGCTTAAATTTTCTTTTTCTTAAATTGATCTCAAAAGAGTGATCTCTTCAGGCCAAATCTCTCCCTAAAGAGATTAAGCAGTGTATAAGGTTAGCTAAAATGGTAAATTCACAACAAGTACTCTGTAACTATTTGGGTTCAGGAATAGGCAATAGTAGATGAAGATAAAACAGCTTTGCAGATGTCCCCATGTCTACAAAGTGGGGCTAAAAATTTGTGACAGGTCCTTAGTAAAAAGTAATGTTAATTCTGTTTATTTTTTGTGCTAAAGGGAAAATAATGCCTGGGAGTAAACTGATAAAATTGCCATGTGTTGGGGGAATGCAATACTTAAATTAGCCAATGTTTACAATAAATACAATATTTATTGTATTTGAGGCACTGTGATAAGCAATGGGATAGAAAAACGTAGGATGCAAAAATTATAAAACATTTCTAATTTTAAGATTACAGTATAGTGGGGATTACTGACATGTGGATAACTAACAGGAGAAGATAAAATTTCAATAATCCAACAATTGGATTCAATAAATATTCATTGAGTTTCAATTAAGTACCAGACTCTTATTTTAGGTCCTCATCAAATAAAGACAAATGACTTCAGTACCAGCCTTCACAATCTTCAAGAGGTATAAAAACAAAACAAAACAAAATATGATTAAGTCTTATGGAAACTATAATGGAAAGACAAAAGTCAATGCTACCGTCTAGAACAGAACAGTGGGGCTTTATACAGAAGATGGCATGTGAACTGAGTCCTGAAACTTTCATGGGTTAGGAAGGGAAGAATTCCTTGTAAAGGGAGGGAGGAGGGGAAGGCCCTGGAGTAAAAACCAGTCTGATGATTAGGGAAACAGTAAGTAATTCAGTAGAACCATCTGAGTTCAAATTTTGGCGCTACCATTTACTAGCCTATTATTGTCAGTATGCGTTAGTTTCCTCATCCATAAAACAGGTATGATAGAAGTTCCTTCCCCACTGGAGTTAAGTTGGGGGTCACAGGAGACAGCACATGTAAAATGATGAATACTATGCCTGGAATATAAGTGCTCAATAAATATTATTAATAGTATGTTTCTAATAATGACAAAGAATGAATTAGAAGTTGGGGAGGGGGTGAAGGGAAGGGAAAGGGAATGGCAAATAAGTTTGAAAAGACAGGCAGAAACCAGATCATGGAGGACTTTATGTGCTTACTTTGGAATTTAAAATTTCTTGGGTAGGCAATGGGAAGTTGGGAAGGGTTTGAGGCAAAGAAGAAACCTGGTAAGATATAGATTTTAGAAAGAACATTCTGGCATTAGTATGGAGGATGGATTGGAAGAATGCAGCGTTAGAGGCAGGGAAATGAATTATAAGACTACCTCAATGGCCACTACTAACGATGAAATAAAACATAAAAGTGGGAATAAATATGAGAAATTTTAAGGATGAATCTGAGACATAGACGATATTTGTTCTTTGAGTTCATGTGGTAAGTGAGAGGAAAAAAAGGACTTTTGAATGACTCCCATTTCTAGCTTTGGTGACTATGTATAGGGTGGTGTTATTTTTCAAAACAGCAAGTAAAAGAGGAAAGATAAATTTTTGGAGAAAGACAAGGAATTCAGGAAATCACGTAAGTGTTAAACATTTCCCTGGCGCCATCACTTGAGCGATCTAATAGTCAGGTCTGGGAATCAGGGAAGAGGTCTTGCTGGGAGATAAGAGACTTGAGGTCAACAGCGTATGGATGGTAATTGAAGCCAGTAGAGTAGATGATTCACACGGGCAAAACGTGTGGAAGTAGATGTAATGTGGCCACTTACAGAGCTTTGTGAAACATTGATAGATACTCAGAGACAAATAAAGAAAAGGGGGCCGCAAAAGGAGGTTGAGAAGGAAAGGCGAACCAACGCAGGCATAACAAAGCACACTGCTGGCTCTTCCGAGTCAAAGCAGGCGGCTTGAGGAAATCGGCAAGGAGAATGTGGCAGAAGGCCAAAAATTTCACCATCCTGAGACTGCCACAAGGACGTGATTAAAGGTATCCTTTGGGAGGGCTAGGCTAGGTTGGGGAGGAAGGCAAACAGGGCTGGAGGTGGAGGGAAAGAAGAGCTTATAGAGAAGGTAGGATTTGTAAGACTAGAGATTGTGATGAGCTCAAAAAAGAGTAAGGAAATGAGATAGTTGAAAGGAGAAAATATTGCAGAAATGAGTGACATATAAAATGTTTAACTTATTATAAAATATTTTATATTTACTAAAAGAAATGAAAATAGTGTAATGAATCCCTGAGTACCTACCACACAGTTTGAGAAATAAACGCATGGGTTCAAAGCCACTGTGGAAAGCCCTTTTCTCCATCCCTCCCCACAGGGCACCACTGTTCTTCGTGCTTATCATTCCTTTGCTCTTTTTTCAAGCTTTACCACGTATGTATTTATACCTACGTAGCATACACTTGACCCCTGAACAACACAGTTTGAGTCCACTTGTGTGCAGATTTTTTTCAATAAATATATTAAAAGATTTTTTTGGAGATTTGCAACAATTTGAAAAACCTTGCAAATGAACCACATAGCCTAGAAATATCAAAAAGAAAAAGTAAGGTATGTCATAAATGCATAAAAAATATGTAGATACTGGTCTATTTCATCACTTACTACCATAAAATGCACACAAATCTCTATAAGTTAAAACTTATCAAACCTTATGCACACAAAACACAGACCATACATACATGGTGTCATTGGCAGTCAAGAGAAATGTAAACAAAGATGAAGTATTAAATTGTAACGACATAAAGCTAACTGCAGTACATACTGTTCTACTGTAATAATTTTGTAGCCACCTCCTTTTGCCACTGTGGTGAGCTCAAGTGTTGTGAGTATCCTTTAAAACACCTTGTGATGCTAATCATTTCTGTGTGAGCAGTTCATCTCTCCGGTGAATTGCGTATCACAGTAAAAAGTGATCTGTCAAGGTTCTTGTGTATATTTCATCGTATTTAGTGCATTACTGTAAACCTTGAATGACACAATAGGACCCATACGAAGTACCACTAGTGATGCCGGAAGTGCTCCCAAGAAGCAGAGGAAAGTCATGACATCATAAGAAAAAGTTGAATTGTTTGATATGTACTGTAGGTTGAGATCTGCAGCTGTGGTTGCCCGCCATTTCAGACAGACGATTCATCTTATAAACAGACGACATAAACTTACAGTATCAATAAAGGCAGTACAGTACTGTAAATGTATTTCTCTTCCTTATGATTTCCTTAACATTTTTTCTCTAGCTTACTTTATTGTAAAAATACAGTATATAATATATATAACATACAAAATATGTGTTAATCAATGATTTGTTATCGATAAGGCTTCCGGTCAACAGTAGGCAATTAGTAGTTAAGTTTTTGGGGAGTCAAAAGTTATTCGTGGATTTTCAACTGCAGGGAGTAGAGAGGTCAGTGCCACTAACTCTTGCATTGCTCAAGGGTCAACTGTGTTAAGTTTTGGATATTTTTGAATGTTTTCCTATTCTTCTGTGATTTCTTTTTCTTTCCCACATTATGTTTGTGAGTTTCACCCATGTTAAAATTGGCTGTTTGTGCTTTATCTTATTTTTTCTTCTTCAATCTTGCCAGAGATGTATCTACTTTACTGGTTTTCTCAAAGAAACCTTTGCCTTTGTTAATTAATATAATCTTTATTTTTTATTTAATTATTTTTTGTTCCTATCATTATTTATGTGTTTCATCTTTCTTTGTATTTGTTCGTTTGTTCTTTGTCTAACTTGTAAGTTCTGTGTTCAGTTTGTTTATCCAGTCTTTTTTCTCTTCTAATATTATAAGCATTTAAGCCTAGAAATTTCCCTAAATTACTATTTTAGCTATATCCCCAAATTTTTGTTACTTGGTATATTTTATCATTCAGTTTTAACTATTTTCTAATTTCTGTTTTGATTTTTTTTCTTTGACCCATATATTAGAATTGTCTTTTTAAATTAGCAAACACATAGGGTATTTTTTTTAGTTTTGTTGTCATTAATGTCATTGTCAGAGGAAAAAACTCTATATGATACTGATTCTTTGAAATATACTAAGATTTGTTTTATCATTGGTATCTAGTCAGTTTTCATAAACATACTTGTGTTTATGAGAAAACTGTATTCTCAAATTGTGGGGTGAAAATGCATAGATGAATTTTGTAATTTTTGTTTTAATGGAAGTTTTTAGCAATTAACATTTATTGTGATATATTTAGATTTATTTTACCAACTCTGTAAATATGGTATATCCCTCCATTAAAGTTTTCTTTGATTCATGTGTCTCAAATTAATTCACCTTTCCCATGCCATCCTATTATATTTTAGGTTCTTTATCATAAATTTTCATCCCATATGTGTATGTTTACTAGTGGTTCTCAGACTTCAGCGTGCTTAAGAACCACTCGGGGAGCTCATTAAAAAGTAGATTCTTGCACCTAACCTCAGACACTTCCACTTAGTAAATCTAACTTGAGACCTAGAAATCTGCATTTTTAACAGCGCTCCCTAAGTAATTCTAATGTAGAAAGCCCTGGGAACACACTCTGAGATGTTCTCCACAACTATTTGCTTCTGCATCCCCAGCATCTAGCTGACTGACCAATAAACTCTAGCTGCATTGCAAATATAAGGATCCCAAATATTCCACACACTGGCAAGTGAGCCAGTGGACTAATGCTGCTTTAGGGTCCAGGCTGCCTTCAGACCCAGGAAAATCTTCAGTTTCTAAATGGTAGATGGAAGAAGTTATAAACGGAGAGACGAAAGTATCTGGGGGAGAAGGAGAGGAAGCCCAGTGTTGCAGCTTGGCCAGAAGTCAAAGTGGATGAGCTGTCAGCAGCCAGTCGTTACCATGATGAGTCAAAGACTGTACACAAAACTCCCCCAGGGTATCCAGTTCAGAATTTCAGCTGGAGAAGGGCATTATCTTCCTTTCATCGCAGGGCTGCTTTCGACACGTCAGGAAACACGTTGCTCCTTGACAGAGGCTGGCAATTTTAACTGGGGAGATAATCTGATGCCTTTAAAACTGGCTGATATTTTCATTTGCAATTCCTCATGGCAGCACTCTCCCACCCCCCTTTTCCTGCCTTGTACCCTGCAGTGAGGCTTGACAGCTAGATCTATACTTTAAGGCAGGGTTGGTGGTGGTGTGCTAAAATGCCAGCTTTTCTGGGATCTGACACCAGCACTTTTCAGGACAATGATGCATAGGGAAATGGCTGCTTTGGGGACTAAAAAAAAAACCTGAAATAGACCAGAGGAACTTGAGAGCTAAGGCCTGAGGTTAACCTCAGGAGCCATAGATAAGCAAGAGTACACCTTGTTTGCTGTTTCAGCGTGTAAAAATATTATTTAGGGTCTGCCTATTTAACTTTGTCTTCCAGGCATAAGTTAAGGTTGAGTATGGTAACCTTAAGGGAAGGTGAAAATCTCCACTAAATAGAGCATTCAGGAAATCAGTTACTGAGAAAAATTATCTCAATAAGAAATGGTAAGGATAGGTCTAGAAAGAAAACCAATTCTTACATGGCAGTCAGCTTAGGTGTGTGAATTCTATCTGAATCTTCAAGGGAAACAAATTTTGCCGATGTCTTCTAACCTGCCATTCTGTCTTTTTATAAATCTCTGACTTTATGTGTTCCTTTTTACAGATTTGGCATTTAGGCAATGTCTGATGAAGCAAAACATCTTTAATGGGTTCTCTTTGGGTAATATCTCCGGCCTCTTCCAATCTTTCATCTCCTTTGAGCAGTAAATCCTTTCACTCTTTCAGATAGCTCTTGAAACCAGGTTGACATAAACAGTAATATCTGCCAAGAAGCATGGCATCCCTGCTCAGAAAAACCCGGAGAGCCTGGAAAATACTTGGCTGCAAAGTTTTGTGGTGAGAAATGTGGCACCAGAGATCAGAGGTGATACATGTCCCTCTGGCTTTTAGTTTGCACTGAAGTGCAATGCTGAGAGTGACCAGAGGCCAAAGCTAGAGCAAAGTCTCCTTAATCTGTGCATCTACTAACATCTTCCCCATCTGGCAGGATGATTGTTCTCTTCTGTTTTCAGTTATTCCCAGTTAATATTTCAAAAGACATTTTTATTTCTATGGTTCCAGATTCTAATCAGACTCCTGCCAATCTCTAAAAGGCTTGTATGTCTGCTGTTGCTGCATGTTTTCTTGACTTTATCTGAATTACTTGAGTTATGGCCATGCTGACATTTTGCCTCCAATCTAACTTTAATCACAGTCGATATAAATTTCAGATGGGGTCGTTTTCCCTGCCCTCTTTATTTTAATATGACACTCTTAACTATGAAAGGGGAGGACTACTAAAATGAAGACTCTTGGGCCCCTGCACAAACATATTTCATCAGAGTCTTTTTAGGTAAGACCTGGGAATTTGTATTTTGTCCAGCTTTTGTGCAAAGAGGGACTTTCACTTCCAGCTATAGCAGAATAACTGGTATCACTGGTATCAGACTAGTCCTCCACTATAAATAGCCATAAAAATGGGCAAAACACATGAAACAACAATTTTCAAATATTAAAAAACACATAGTGCAGGATTGTGATCCCTGAGAGAAAGGAAACAAATGAGGAGAGTGCCAAATCACACCAGCTTTGTGCCCACAATCACTTTCCACATGGTACCCCAGGAAAATAGGTCCCAAATAGAGCAAATAAATCTTATTGAAGTTAGGAGACAGAGATAAGAATTCAGTGCTGCTGACACAGATAAAATTTGCAAGGCAGATTATTAGAGAGGTGGATGCCATACCGAGAAGGAACTCCAGAATCTGCATAGAGGTTCCCTAGAGCTTTGGCCAAACACTAAAGTGCCCATGGAGTAATTTTGCAAGCCCTGGCAGAGAATGACTATCAGGGATGTCTGAGTTAAATGGATATTCCAGAGCGCTCACAGCTGTAGGAGATAAAGCTACAACTATCCAAAATGGAGAGATATTGCTAAACAACACAGGCAATCAGTGATATCTCCAGAACGTCCACACCGTACGAGAAGGATTATTCTAAGGCTAAAGACCCATCTAGACGCACTGAATCAAAGTCAAAATTCCTTAAAGGAAGATAATAAACATTCACAATGCCCAACATATAATTAAAAATTTCTTAAAAAGCAAAGAAGCAGTAAAATGTGAGCAATAACCAGAAGTAAAATCAACAGATAGAAACAGCTTCAGAAATGACAGTGACAGAGGTGTTGGAATTAGCCAAAGAGAATTTTAAAAGAGCTATTGAGTTTCCACTTTCTTATCCAACCTTAGCAAATAAGAATTATAAACTTGGGACAAGTACACAAAAATACAAGGACCTGAAGACACTTGAGAATGAAAATGGTAGGCAGATTCTGGATGGAAGGTTATACTTGGAAGAAGGAAATATCAAGACTGAGTTACCCAATTTTATTGCTCTTAGCCTTTGGGTGGGCCATAGTTGACACCTAGCAAAGCAGCTAAAACTCTGATAGAAAAAACACAATCTTCCTGGGCTCAAAAAGCAGAATAAAGAGTTTGCTGTAACCACAGCTACTGGAAAGTAGGGGTAGGGATAGCATTCCAGAAACGAGACAGCCAGAGAGAGGGAGCCCCACATTTAATGTATAAACTCTGCCCACCACTCTAGCTGACCCTGAATTAGGTATGTGTAGGTTGGACTCCAAGTAACCCAGTTTGGTTAAAGAACCAAAATTCAGCTGCCAGTAAAGGTGCAGAGTTTAAAACTTTGAGCCCCATCAAGTTAATTGCATGATAAAACAAAATTTAAAACACAGCCTTTAAGAGAATTATAACATACTTCAGAGTCTTCAAAACATTATATTTACAGTGTCCAAAATAAAATCCAGAATTATATATGAAGAACCAGAAAAATGTGAAATATTCTCGAGAAAAAACATAATGAATGAGATAATAATGGAGAACAACCCAAAAGTGACCACATGATGAAATTAGCAGAAAATAATTTTAAAGGTGCTATTACAATTATGTGCAAGACTGTAAAGAAATATATGCTTAACAATGAATGAAAACAATGAAATAAACAGACCTTAGCAGAGAAATAGAAATTATAGAAATATTCAAATGGAAATTTTATTTTATTTTATTTTACTTTATTTATTTATTTATTTATTTTTCAGACAGAGTCTCACTGTATCACCCAGGCTGGAGCACAATGGCAAGATTATAGCTCCCTGTAACCTCGAACTCCTGGGCTCAAGCCATCCTTCCACCTCAGCCTCCTGGGTAGCTAGGACTATAGTTGCACACCTCCATGCCAGCTAATTTTAAAAATTTTTTTAATAGAAACAGGGTCTTACTGTGTTGCCCAGGATGGTATCCAACTCCTGCCTTCAAGCAATCCTCCCTCCTCAGCCTCCCAAACCTCTGGGATTACAGGCATCAGCTGTCATGCCCAGCCTCAAATGGAAATTTTAAAACTGAAAAACGCTGTATCTGAAGTTTAAAAAAATTCACTGGCTGGGCTTAAAAGCAAAACGGAGCTGACTAAGAAGTCACTAAATTGAAGATAGGTCAGAAGAAATTATAAATTTTAAAGGACAGAGCAAAAAGAATTGGGAAAAAGTGAACAACAAACAGTGCCTCAGCAACATGTGGGGCAATATATATGTAACTAGAATCCAAGAATTAGAAGAGAGAGTGAATGGAATAGAAAAATATAGGAAAAATAATGACTGAAATATCTCCAATTTGATGGAAGACATAAATTTATAGATTCAAAAAGCTCAGAAACCCCAAGTAGAGTAAGAGCAAAGAAAACCAGGTCTAAGAAGATCAAACTAATAAAATAAGAGATAAAGAGAAACTCTTGAAAGCAGCTAAGAAAAATGACTCACTATATTGACAGCTAATGATACAAATATTATAAATGATAGCTAATTTCTCATCAATATTTATGGAAGATAGACAGTAGAACATTATCTTTAAAATGCCAGGGGAAAATATTCAGCCCCAAATTTTAATAACCACTGAAAATATTGAATAAAGGTGCAATAAAGATATTTTTAGATAAAATAAAATTAAGATTATTCATTGCCAGTAGACCTGCAATATGAAAAATGCTAGGGAAGTTTTTCAGGCTGAAGGGAAATAATACAGATAAAAAATTGAATCTTCAGAAGAGAAAGAAAAACATCAGATATGGTAAATACCTAGATAAATATAAAAGATTTTTTGCTTTAAATTTCTTTAAAATATGTAGTACTATCTAAAACAAAAATTACAACATTTTCTTGTGGAACTTATGATGTATTTCAATTTAATACATATAGCAACTCTAGCATAAGGGATGTGGGGAGGAGTAAATGGAGTTATACTATTGCAAGGTTTTCACATTTAATATGAAGTAGTATAACATTAATACAAAGAAATAATTAAAAGTAAGGATGTGTATTAAAATACTTAGAGCAACCAATAAAGATTAATTTAAACCATGTAGCTAAAAAGTCAATAGACAAAGTAAAATGGAATTCTAAAAACTATTCAAATAAGTCAAAAGTAGGTAGAAAAGAAGGAAAAAAAGAACCATAAAAAGGAGAAGACAAAGAAAAAACAAATAATAAAATAGTAAAGCTAAATAGAACCACATCAACAATTGAAAGGCAGAGATTGCCAGAGTAGATAAAGAATCAAGACCCATTTATATACTACCTACAAAAGATGCACTGTAAATATGTAAATATAAAAATACTGTTAGGATGAAAGTAAATAGATGAATCTAGAACTTCCATTTTAGCTTTGACATGTAAAGACCTTGGAAATCATCACTTCTATCCTTACAACAAGAAAAATCTTGAAAAACTAAATATCGACAAGTTTTCTTGAGTCCATCAAAGAAATGAGCTTGCAGGGCAAACCAATGCCTGAAAGTCTGGAAAGATAGGCAAATCCACAGAGACACAGCCAAGATCTGATTACCTGGACCAGAAGCTGCTAAAGTCATAAACTTGTAGAAATGCTTAAATAATAATTTCAAAAATTTGCTGGAGGCCAAATGTGGACTGGCCTGAAAATGCCAAACCCCTGGAAACTGCACATTTTGTGGGCTTCATCTCCAGGAACCCCACCACATTCTCACAATGAAGACCCAAGAAGGATTACCTCCTGGCTCTGGCAGGTGAAGGGGAAAAGTAGTTATTGTAAAATATACCCAGAGCATACTCTATAACAAATGTCTACTCTCCAGGAGGAAAGACTTTGCCAGAGCCATATCCCAATTAGGAAAAACATTCCTCCCATTCCAAGTACTTCTAGACTTCCTGTCTCACCTAACAACAACAATATAGTCAACAGAAGTAGAGCTTCAAGGAAATAGATTAGAACACTATAGCCAGGGAAGGGGATAGGAGGTGAGGGTAGAGGTGGGCAAAAAAAGTATTTCACTGGAGAAACACTTGTGAAGGTTATAGCCCCAAGACACAGGCCCACTAAAACACTGAGATTTAATGAGAAGATTATAAAACACCCCCACTCCTCCACATCTTACCATCACACCAACAGTATAACAACAGCGGATTATAGGTGAAAGAGCTGCAAGACACAGACTCTCTCTGAGGAGAAATACTTAAGGATGCTTCAAAGTCAAGAGTCAAATACAGTACCAGGACACCAGAGGAACTGGAAGCTTATGGCACCAATACATACAGCAAACACTAAATATAGCCCAACTCCTAGCCATATTATCATAAATCCTCACATCGTAGGCCTATTTACCTTAGTTCTCATTACTCAATACATGTCCAGCTTTCAACTAAAATTTTACAAGGCATACCAGAATGCAAGAACAAACACAATGTGAAGAGACAAAGCAATCATCAGAACCAGACTTAGCTATGATACAATGGTTGGAATTATGAGAGGGTATTTAACTATAATTAAAATGTTAAGGGCTCCACTGGAAAAAGTAGGCAATATGCAATAACAGATAGGTAACGTGAGCAGAGACAGAAACTCTAAGCAAGAAAATGGATGGCAAAAGATAGACCATGCAAATAGCAAGCATAAAAAAGCTACAGTCACTATATTAATAGCAAATAAAAATAAACATCAAGACAAAGAGTATTGCCAGAGATAAAAAGAAATATTTCATAATGATAAAAGGGTTAATTCAAGAACATGGTATACACAGCTAATAACAGGGTCCCAAAATACATGAAAAATTTGACAGAGTTGAAGGGAAAAATGAACAATTTCATAATCATAGTGAGCAATATTAACACTCCTCTCTCAACAACTTATAGATTAATATACAAATAATTATAATAAAGATATAGATGATCTCAACTCTTCTAATTATCTTAACCTAATTGATATTTATAAGACTATTCCAAACAACTACAGAATACATATTATTTTCAATTGCATATAGTATATTTATCAAGATAGATTATATATTGTGATGTAAAATACATCTCAATAAATTTAAAAGGATTGAAATGGTAGAGAATATTTTCTCTGACCACAATGAAATTTAATTAGAAAGAAATTGACAATAAAATATCTAGTAAAATACAAAATATTTGGAAATAAACAACACACTTCTAGATAGCCCATGGCTTATAAAAGAAATCACAGGGAAAGTAGAAAATAGTTCAAACTACATAATGGAAAATACAACTTATTAAAATTTGTGGGATGTAGCAAAAACAGTGTTTATTGGGAAATGTGTGTCTTTAAATATTATATTTAAAAAGAAGAAAAGCATAAAATCAATAATCTAAGCTTCCAGTCAATAATCTAGAAAAAAGAGAAAAATTAACCAAAATTAGAAAATGGAGGAGAACAATGAATTATTTGATAATGAATCAAATAAAATTATGATTTTATTTTCAATAACACAGAAAACAAATGAAAATTGACAAGGATGAAAGTTGGTTGTTTAAAATGATCAAGAAGGTTGCAAATCCCCAACCAGACTGATCAACAAAAAAAAAAAAATTGAGAGAAAACACAAATTACCAATATCAGGGATTGTCACTACAAATTCTATACACATTGAGAGTATAATATGAGACTATTATAAGCAACTTATGCCAATGAATATGATAATTTAGATAAAATGGACAAATTTCTTGAAAAAAATTCAACTTACTGACACAAGAAGTAGAAAATCAAAATAGCTTTATATCTATTAAAGAAAGTGAATTTATTATTTAAAAAAAAACCTTCCCACAGAGAAAACTCCAGGCCCAATTATTTTATTGGTAAAATCTATATTTAGGGAAGAAATAGCACCAATATTACAAAAACTCTTAGAGAATACAGAATAAGCATTGCAACTTGTTTTCTAAAGCCAGCATAACCCTAATATCAAAAGTTGACAAAGATTTTACAAAAAAATAGAAATAGCTCTCATGAATCTCAATGTAAAAATACTAAATAAAGTAATAACAAATAGAATCTACCAATACATAAAATGATAATGTATCACTAGTTACTAAGTGGGGTTTATTTCAGAAATGCAAGTTTGAAAAATCAAGGTAACTCATCATATTAAAGAATAGAAAAGAAAAATGATAGATCATTTAAAGGAGCAGAAAAAGCATTTGAAAAAAATCAATACCCATTAATGATTTTAAAAGCAAAACAAACAAAAATATCTCAGCAAACTGGTAATAGAAATCAAATTCCTACACATGAAGAGTATCTTCAAAAACCTGCAGCTAACATCATACCTGATGGTGAACTGTGAATACTTTTCCCGTAACATTTAGAGAAACTGAAGGATGCTTAGTCTCATCACATCTATTCAACATGACACTAGAGATGCTAGCTATTGCAGTAATGCAAGAAAAAAGAAATAAAAAGCATTAATATCAGAAAAGAAAAAGTAAAACTATCTTCATTTACAGATGGCATGCTTACTTATATAGAAAATCCTAAAGAATTTACAAAACAACTATCAGAATGAATAAGTAAATCAATCAAAGTCACAGAATACAAGATTAACTTATAAAACCAATTGCATTTTTATATGCCAGCAATAAACAATTGAAATTATAATTTAATAAAGTTTCCTTTTAATAGCATCAAGAAAACATGAAATGCTAAGAAGTAAATTTAACAAAAGCTATGCAAGACCTTTACATAGGAAATTAAAACACATTGCTCAGAGAAAC
This sequence comes from Daubentonia madagascariensis, assembly GCA_023783475.1. NCBI lineage: Eukaryota > Metazoa > Chordata > Mammalia > Primates > Daubentoniidae > Daubentonia > Daubentonia madagascariensis. The sequence goes on along the minus strand of JAKFHU010000913.1, from coordinate 1,426,553 downwards.
TAAAGAAGAGCTAAATAAATGGAGAGTTAAACTATGTGACTAAATTGTCCATTATCCCCTAATTGATGTATGGATTCAGTGCAATTCCAGTAAAAATCCCAGAACTCTTTTCTTGCAGAATTTGATAAGCTAATTTTAAAATTCACAAAAGAAAGGCAAACAATCTATGCAAAACACTCTTTAATAGAAAAACAAGGTTGTAGGATAAGCACTACTTAATTCCAAGGCATATTATAATGATAGAATAATCAAACATTACTTCATTAGCATAAAATTGACAAATAAATAAATGAAAAAGAATTAAAAATCCCAAAAATAAGCCCACCCTTATGTAGTCATTTGATTTTTTTCAAAGTAGCCTAAGCAATTCAATGAGAAAAGCAAATCATTTTCAATGAATGGTGTTCAAAAAACTGGATATAAATATGGGAAAAAGTGAGCACTGAGAGAAAAAAAGTCTAAAAACATGAACAGAGCCTCAACAATCTATGAAAAAAGTTGGATCTTGCATTTTATTTATCTTTGTATTTTATACATCTTTATGTTTTATTTAATTTTCTTAGCAATTTAATTTTATTGTGTTTTACAAAAGTACTAGATAGCAACAAATTGATTCTTCACCACAGATAGAGAAACACTGACCTGGAGTCAACCTCAATGTTTTACAAACTTTTCTTTTCAAGTCACTGTGTTCATGTATCAGCCACAACCATTCTGGCACATGTCACTAATGTCCTGTTAATCACAAAACCACCACTGCTTTTATGAATTTATCTTAATCAATCATGCTATGGTACCCGACAGGAATGACGACTCTCTCGTCTTCATTCATTCCACAAACATCTATTGAGAGCTCACTACTTGTCAGAGAATACCTTAGACACTGAGAATAACAAATCAGAAAAAAAAAACCCTCTATGCGCATATTCTATTGAGATAAGATGAAAAATAAATAAAATAAAGAAGTAACAATATATAGACATTTAATGGTAAAAAGTACTTTGGAAAAAATTAAACAGAGAAAGGGCATGAGAACTTCTGGGTAGTAGGGGGGATACTATTTTAAATAGAGTGGTTTGGGAGGGTTTCACTGAGAAGTTCACACTGAGTAAAATTTTCTAGCTCTTCTAGGCTTTCGTAACATCTTGGCTTTCTTCCTCTATCATGGTTTTCATCATATTTTTCATATTATTCTTTCTTAGTTTCCTGCGCTAGATCTTATTATTCTGTTTACCCCTCAAATTTAGTATTCCTCAGATTCTGCTTTTAGTTCTTTTCTTTTTCTCACTCTGCATGCTCTCCTACATTTTAGTGGCTTCAAATGTATACATACATTTCCTAAACAGGACCACTTCCATGATCTCCTGGCCCATTATTTGCTCAGCTACTGGCTATTTCCACTTTAGTGGCTTACAGACTCTTCAAACTCAACATATATGAAAATAATTTCAACATCTTTTCTTCTAAGCCTTCTCCCTATTCTGTATTGCCTTTCTCAGACCACCAAATGCCGGAGATCATTCTGAATTCTTCTCTCTTTCATTTCCCAAACTGAAACTGGAGGCAGAGAGAACAGCCAACCAACTATGTAAGAGCACAGGTAAGAAAAGATAAGAACCTGAAATGAAATAGCAGTAATGAGGATGAAGAGGAAGGCATAGATTCAAAAATATTCTAAGGATAGAATTGATGACATTTGTGACAAATTGTCTTTGAATTGTGAGAATTTGGGCCTGGATGACTTGGTGGGTAGAAAATTGAGCGTAGAGAAAGAAGAACAGATTGAAAGTGGAAGATAAGGTTTGTTTTAACAAATTATTCTTGAGATAGCTGTGGGTGAAAGAGCCAGAAAGGAAAGTCGTGTAGTTTTCTAGATACATGACTTTGGGTTATCTCATAAATAGACTCAGATGAGAATTCAAATGCAAGTAGTTTAATTCAGAGTTGGTCCTGGGAAACACTAGTAGGTTAGTGGGAATGTAAGATAGAGAAGGGAAGGAAGCCTACAAAATGTGCTTTGTCAAGCCAGTTACCACTGTAGGCAAGGAAATTAAAATTTAGCATCACTAGTAACTCTAGAAGACAATGCACCATATACTTTAGAGTTACCACAAACTTGGGACTAGACACTGGGGTTATTATTCACCAAATCTCTACCATCACTGTTTGGAAGCTGCTTCTGGAGCCATTAACTCTCCCAGCTTTGCTAGCTTGCCTTGTATGTGAGACAAACATTCTCCTGCAGCAAGAAAAAAGTGCACAGGTGGAGAGGTGTTTGGTGTAAGTAGCCTTCCTCATGTAGAGGATGGATGCCACGAGGATATGAGTGAGGCACTGACAGCATCTGCCACACTAAGTATATGAATCTGGAGTTCAGGGAAAGGTTTACATTAGAGACATAGATTTGGAAATCTTTAATATAGGGTTTCCAAACTTTTATGTACTTCCAAAACCACACATTTACTGGGCTGGACAAATGATATCTCCAAAAATTAAATAAGAAAAGAGAAAGAAGATATGAGCCAGTTACACAAGTGACCTGGAGACCAAGGCAACGTCCCTTAGAGGATGGAAAACCATCTTTAGGGAACAAGATATAAAGAGGATATTAAGTCTACTTTGAAGGCAGGCAACATGCAAAAAAAGACAGACAATGAGAATTGCTAACAACTAGAAGAAAAGGGGGTTCCCTAGTGACCTTGCCAGTCCAGGGAGAGTTGTTGTCTTCTGATGACAGAGAGTTTATGCTGCTTGGGAGAAGGCACCAAATTCACCTATTAGTAGAGCTTTGAGAAAGATATGGAGTAGAGCTGACATCATCAGAAATTCCAGTAGGAAACTGCACAGCAGAAGAACTCCATCAAAAGGGGTGAAGTATGAGAACAAGGATAAACCAGTGATCTGATCAATTCCAGAATGTGAAAATTTATCCTCTAGAGACTATAGTTGAGAGGAGAGAGAATACTTCCTATGGATCACCCAGCAGTTGGGGAACTTACAGACCCTATGAGACATTGCAGGTTCTACCTACTGCATATTTCATAATATTTGCTGACTTTTGTTTTCCTTCAAGTTGGTCTCTTTCTACAACACCATTCATTGTTCCCTAGTAGAGTACATCAGAAGGGTACACTTTTCAGATTTCTAAGTAGGAGTTTGAGCCAAAATATAAGAGCCCAAAATATATTTGATCCAGCCCTAAATGTAATGTAGGTCCCAGATTCCATAGCTATCTTTGATGAAAATGTTCCTGTTAATGTTTTGACCTACCTGTAACTGGATGTGGAAAACCAATGGGAAAAAATGTTTAATCTTGGCTTTAAGTATGGAGCTGTCCAAGAAATCCCTCATACCACTTCACATATCCAGGTATTTCACATCAGGTTCGGATATTTTCCCAACCCAAAGGAAGCTCCTGATAATTTCAGGTACTATATGATTTCCAGTTGTGTGAAAATAGGTCATATCAAAAAGCCAGCCACTACCAGGGTAGTGATAGTTATACAGTTGGGAAGGAAATTTATCTTTATCCTATTTAAGTCTTAAAAGTCTTAAGCTTCAGTCTTTGCAACTTTTACTCTTTCCATCCAGTTCTTAAAAAAAAAATCTTTCTAAGATTGGTGTCAATTGGAAAGTATTTGTATATACTGGCTGTTAATATGGAAAGTGTGAATTTACAGAAACTCTAGTATGTAGAGAGATGATGGGAAATTTAGTAGAGTGATGGAGGGGCAGTAGATGAGAGTGGGGTGCCTATGGGACAGAGCCAAGAAAATGAGACTCACAGACTGAGAGCCAATTATGCTCAGATTTCAGGCTACCACATATGTGCCAAAGACAACGTGTTAGATGCTGGGTGAAAATGCTTTAGTCTTAGCCAGGAAAAGAGAGCCTAGTAATGTGTCACTCTGTTTAGTAATGAGGCTGGTAAGCATTTGGCCTTTATTTAGTCTTGCCAGCATGATCAGATAATGTCATAACAAGTTTAAACATAGTTCTAAGATTAAATAAACTTTTCTTGATTTTTCACAATCACTCTTAAAGAGGATATAGATATGGGGGGGAAGCAACTAAAAAAATAAACATCCTTCCCCAGATCCCATCCTCACTCTCCAAAAATAAGATCCATTAACCTGGGAGAAGTGGAGACGGGGAAATTAAGTCAACATCCTGTCTTCTTAGACTGAAGTTCGGGGACAAAATTCATAATCAATTACCTAGTGAACAGTATTTTAACATTTTCTTTTCCTCCTTGTCGTGCCTTTTTTCGAAGAACTACTAGATCTTTTTTTAGAGTTGGGAAAGAGAAGCAGTTAGAGTTACCAGGGAACTGCTTGACATCTAAGCCAACTGGCTCTAATTCACCTGTCTGTGACTGGAAAATCAGCTTGGCTCCTTTGTGTTTTGGGCATTTTTATAAACTTTATTTTGGTTTTTTATTCAGCATGATTTCCTAAGCTTCAGAAAGTCAGTGCTGCTGGAAAAGACACGCCCTTATTTACTGCTTTCACTTTTATAGCTTTGAGCTATTCCTCCTAGTGTTGACCACCCTGTGCCATCCACAGGCTTCAGTCTGTATCTCCATTGTTGTCCCACACCAGCTCCACAGCCACATACATGCCAGTTCACTCTGTTAGCTCACCTCTGGATTCTCATACTGAGGTCCTGCCAGGACCTTTGCCAAGTCTGGAATAATCAGAGCTTCTTTGGGAAGCTTCTTCTCTGGGGTCATTGCTCTTCTAAAAATCAAAGTCCACAATGAAATATGATGAGAATGTAAGGAATAATATCTTAGAGTCCCAAAATACATACCAGCACCATTACACAACGTTTATTTATGAAGCTCCTTTTGAACAATTACAGGATGGAGCCAAGGTAGGAGCAGTTGGAGAGAACAAGCTGAGAACAAATGTTGGCCGTTTTATTTAAAGCCACAAAACTGTCTAAAGCTATAGCAGCTAGTTGAACTATTGAGTATATCCCTCAAACCAAACTACTCTTTTATTTTTGTCCACTTTTATCTTAAATAATAGTATTTTCATTCACACTACTGTCTAGCTGCAATACTACACAATCACAAGAATAATAAATATTGATTCTAAGAAGCATTCTAGCATGACTGAGTACTAGGAACCTAAGATAATAAGAATCCATAAAGCTTACTATAGGGTTAGACCTTTAGCATAAAATGACCAAAAAAGCTATCTGCAGAAGTAATCCATAAATGGATGATTGAAGTTTTTCAGAAAACCCATATTTTATATTCCAATTAAAGTAACCTGTTGTGACCTCAGGATGGGATCGGTATTATCACACTTAAATTATAGGCTCATCAATTGTATTGTGTCTTGTGTGATAAAAACTGAAGGTGCTAACATCAGAGAGGTGGTCAGCAGGGAGGGCAGTAAAAGGGATTAATGAGTAGAAGTTTGTTCTGTGTATCCCCAGCTCTGTTCAAAAAAGAGACAGCCTAGAAAAAAGACCCAAATATCTATTCCCTTTGGTTGGTTCTCCTATATAGTGCAGAGGGTGATGCCATCAGCCATTAAGATCTTCCAAAGAACTCACTTTTTAAATCTCATACTTACCAAGCACCTGATTCCACTCCTTTTGCAAGAAGGCAGAGGCAGGTATGAGGTAGGCATGGCGGGTTCACTGTGGAGAGGGTTATTGGACATGCCAAAAAAAAAACCAATCAGAAGAAAGCAGAGAGGGCAGGTTTTTGAGCCAGAGAAAGGAGTCTAAACCTGTCTCTAAAAAATAATAGGAGGGTCAGAAATAGAGACCATGCTCAGTTACAAAGCCAAAGACATGGCATCCTGGATAATTAAGACGGGGAAAAAAATGAGTTGAGCAAGTAAGTATGATGAAAAACACGGAAAAATATTACTTCTGAGGCAAATGATGTTGTCTGAAGCTGGCTTTTAAGTATTCCTTGTAGCTGGCTGTGAGAAAAATATGCAGGAATCTGTTCACAGAGGGCCAAGAGTGCCTAAATTAAGAAGTTTTCATTTTATTCTAAAAGATATGAGGAGTTGGTGAATAATTTTTATCTCTGCAGTGGCATTAATCAGATGAGTAGGATGTCAATAAGCAGAAATGAAATAAACAAAACTAAAAGTTTGAGATCTACTTAATCCGAGTTTTTACTTACTCTGATGTAATATCAGATATTTATTACATCATCTACCAATATTAGTGGGAATTTCATATCATTCTGTTATATCAGAACTCTACTGTTCTCTTTTGGTCAAAGACTTCATTGGGCAATGAGACCAGACCCTTCACAAATTTCCCTAACATGTCAACAGAATATTGTGGTTCACGGGCTGTCCCTTATAATCAAGGAGAAAAAACAATGAAGAAAAATAATTCATCCTTCATCAAATTCAGATTGTTTCCTGAAAGTTACACTCTAGAAGAAGCTCTGCCTTTATGGTAGGATTTGGTGCCTAAATCCTGCCATTCCTCTCTGCCTCCAAGCTTTTAGCTGATAGACACACACAGGAATGGATCACCTGGCAACCACCAGCTCCTTTCTTACTACTCCATGGAGGCCAGCAGTTGAAAAGAAGAGAACCTGTTTCTGGCTTTTGAAACAACTAGAAACCCCACTTAGTTTTATGTGGCCCAGTGAGTGCCAATGGCTGAACAATCAGATTAGCTATTCGTCTCCCAGTGGGAGCCAGTGCAGGGAAGTGGAGAGGAAGCAGAAGGTCTCGTTCTTATACCTCCTCAAGGCTTGGGGAGAAAAAGACCCCTTTCCTGTGGAAATGTGAAGATGTGGAAAGACGTATCCTTCTTCTCCCACTACTGATAAGCTGCAATAAGTCATGATTTTATTTTAGAGGAGAAATAATAACTGGCAAAACAAAATATTTGTCAAGGAATGTTGAGTTATGTCTACACAAGGAATTGTAAAATATCTAATGAATCCTGAACTATTTAAAATGAACATTTAAAGAAAGCCTAACATGAAAGATGGGGAGGGCTCAACCAGATTTGTAAGTACTGTAAAAACATTTAAGAGCCTCTGTTCTACTCACATGGTGTCACAAATTATCAGAAAATACATTTTCTGATGAAATATTTGTATGGAAAATGAGAAATTCAGAAAAAGCAATTTATAAGTATTTTATCCTTTTAAGATATGGATATACTACTTTAGATTACAGAGTAAAAAGTAGATGATCTTTGGCTTTAAAAGGGTAGGGTATATATATGCACACAGAATTATCTAAATAATTCTGGCTTCAAATTACTTTTTATCTAAGAAATATTTGGACAACTTAGTAATCATGATTACAATTATTTCAGTTTTCCAGCTGACTTTATAAAAATGGCCTCACTAATAAATGAATTTCTCCTTAAGTGAGATTATTTGTGAGTTGCCACTGAAACAATTCTATCCTTCCTCCTTATAAGTAATAGCACACATTCATAAAGCTGATCAGAAAGGGGAACACAGTCTATGAGGTAGAACAACATTTTACTCCACATGAGCAAAATTGTCCCCATTAAAGGAGACAAACTGGACTGTATGAGGACCAAATGTTGGATTCATTAACATCATATTTTAACCTAGTAAAATAAATGGTCTTTTTAATATATATGTAAGTACTGGGCCCATTTGTGAAAATTCGTAAGAGAACTTTGTCAATAATGAGAAAATTTTTCCCCAGGTTCTATTCTATGCCTACATGGTTATGGTAAATGAAATAGCTCAAATGTTTTGGTCTCATCCTATTCAATTTATTCAAATAGATTTGGCCATAACTTAAACCCAGTTATTTCTGGATGATCCAATCTCATCACATTTCTTTAAATACCATCCATATGCTGTCAATTCCTAAACACACATTTCAAACCCTGACCTCTTTCCCGAACACCAGACTCATATATACAAGCACCTATTCAGCATCTCTTCATGGGTGGCTAATAGACATTTCAAACTCAATGCCTCTTCTCCCCAAACTTGTTCTACCTTCAGCATCCCCAAATCTGTTGATAGAACACTATTCTTCCAGTGTCTAAAGCCAAAAATCAAGGAGTCATCCTTATCTATTCTCATTCTTTTACATCCCACTTTCAATCAATCAGGAAATCCTGTTGGCTTCACCTCCAAAATATATCCAGAATCTGAGCACTTCTCATCACCACCATTGCTATGGCCAGAGCCAAGCCACCCTAATCTCTCACCTGAATTATAGCCAAAGTGTTTTACTTGGTCTTCTTTCAGGTCATACTGCATTATCTGCCCATTTAACTCAGAATGAAAACCAAGATCCTTCAGATAGCCTAAAAAGCTTTAAATTGTCTGACTTCTTGTCACCATTCTGGGCGACACTCCAACTACTCTCCCTTCTCGTGCTGCACTCTGATGACATCGACCTTACTGCTGTTCCTCTAACACATCCAGTCATGTTCCTGGCTGTTCCTTTTCCCTGGAGTGCTTTTCCCCTCAGACATCCTGCTTGGCCAACTTTCTCACCTCCTCTAAGGATTGTTCAAATGTCATCTTTTCAACAGCCATCCTCTTAAAAATCACAAGTCACCTAACACTCCCCTTCCAGCAATTGTGGTCCCCCTTACCTGTTCTGCTTTGTTTTTTGTTCTTTTCTCTCTTTTTTTTGAATAGTCCTTATCACTTTATAACATCATTTATAACATGATACATTATTTGTTTGTTTATTTCTATTGTTTATTTTCTTTTTCTCTCTGTACATCAGAATGTAAGTTCCAGAAGAGCAAGAATCTTTGTTGATTTCAGTGACGTGTCCAAAGCACCAACAACAGTTCCTGGAACATAGTAAGCACTTAATAAATATTAACTGAATGAACTGCAAGGCCTGGCGCTGATTATAGATTTATCATTGTTTAATTCAGAAAATTTTCTTTTACTTTGTTCCCCTGACTAAAAGTAACTAAAATACTGTCACTCTCATGTTTGCTACCTGACAATGGTCTCAATCCCCTCCCAAAAGCTTGTGCATTTTCACAAACTCATGGTCAAAATAAAGGAGAGGAGATGAGCAAGAAGGAAGCCTGTTTCCCTAATTCTAGGAGCCTCCATGAGGCATTCTGTGCATGAACCTGGCATTGTACGTAACACACCCATTATAATCTGTGTTTGTGTATCACTCTCATCAGTGTGACAGCTCCCCAAGGGCAGAGACTATTTTACTCATTGTTTTTGTCTCCAGTACCTGACACATTATAAAACAGCAGTGATATTCAATAAAAGCTTGCAAAATAATGAGTGAATTAATAAATGATTAATTAGAGGCAGAGTGACAGAGGGAGAAAAGAACATAACATTTGACGCTAGAGCGAGTGAGTTTAAGTCCCTGGTTTTTTTTTTAAATTGGCCTACAATCATGCTTTGAGAGTCCCTGTTGCACTAACAATATCAGCTTTGCCAAATTGTTTCATCTCTCTGAGTCTCACTTTCTTCATCTACAGAAAGAAGATAATTTCTCTCTGATGATTAAATTACATAATATATGCAATGTACTTAGTATGGTGCCTAGAATATAACAACCATTCAGTAAATGGGATATACATACTATTTATACCATATATATACACTTTAAAATATCTGTATGTGTGTTTATGTATGTATGTGCATTAGGCCAGCTCCCTGCTCAAGAGGCAGTACTTTGATTTATCCATGACTACTGGTGGGCAAGGCCACTGTGGGTTAAGGTCTTTTTCAGTTTCTGTCTTTTATTCCACGTATCAAGTTGGGTAAGCTGTCATTGCTTTGGCTTCCTATGCCTCACGGATAGACTGAGGGAGACAGCATGAGTTTCAATCCTACTAGAATGTAAGCTTCATGAGGACAGGCTTTTTTTTGTCCCCCTTTCTTAATCTACTATATTCCTCATGCCTAGAGCAATGCTCAGTAAATATATGTCAAAAGTTGAATAAATATGTTTTCAGGCTCAAAAGATAGGAAAACCACATGTCTGGCCCAGCTTTATCACAGCTCCTGCATAAGGAGTGCCTTGCATTGACCCCAGCTGATACTTAACCGGTATTTTCATTTCTGTTTGCTCAAATTCTTGTTGACATTGTTCCCTTACAAACTTTAAGGAAGAAGGGGTAATCAGCAGAGAAGCATTTGGGCAACCTTAATCTTCTAGTTTTATACCATCAGACACATCCTACCTTTGTTCTTACAAAAATTATAAAACCTAGCTGAAAGATGTAAAAAAGGCCTGAATTAATGGAGATATACTATGGTCCTCAATGAGAAATCTCAGTATTCTAAAGATGTCACTTCTCCCCCAAATAAATCTACGAATTCAGTGGCATTCTAATTAAAATCTCAGTAGAATTTTATTTGAGATGGGAAGGCAAAACTTGGTAAGTTTGGTAAACTAGATAAAAGACAGTTTATTTGGACAAGTAAATGTGTAAGAATACCTAGGGAAAAACTTCAAATTTCAATACAGAAGGGAGAGCTTATGATATCAAGTACAAAAATGTATTTTTAAACTACAAAAATTAAAACAGTGTGGCACAGAAATGGAATAAGCAAAATAAAAATCAATGAGACCCACTAAAAAGTCTAGAAACAGACAAAATACATATTGAAATTTATAATGTGATAAAGATGGTATTTAATATCTTTAGGGAAATTTTGTCACAAGTTCATGTGAAGAAAAATAATATAGCTAGGTACTTCATGCAGTATACAAAAACATCCAGGTTGAATAAGTAATACCAGTAAAAAACAAAACATTAGAGAGAAATTAAGAGTATATTTTAATGAAGTTGGAGTGAGGCTGGCCTTCTTAAGCAATACATAATGCCAGAAGTCATAAAAGAAGAGATGTACATATCAAACAAAAATGTTTAAAAATGTCTGATGATGAGATAATTATAAATAGCTCTGATAATAAGTATCATTATAAATAAACTTTAAAGACAAATGAAAGTCTAGATGAAAATATTTACACCTGAAAAATACAAAAGATTAATATCTGATAAATAAGGAGCTCTTACAAAGCAAGAAAAAGACGACTAGATTTAGTAAATTAGCAAAGTATATAATTAGGCAATTTTCAGTCAAATTAAAATAACTTACAAATTTAAGAAAAGTTAATCACACTCATTAGTAAGCACATAAATGTTTATTAAAGCACACTGAAATACCATTTACAACTTAATCAAGTAAGAAATTTTCTAAAAGATTTTTGGTAGTCAATGCTTATAAGAATATGGGGAAATAGGTGCTCTTCCACCCTGATTTTGGTATATTTCAGCAAGGCAACCTTGCACTATCTAGCAAATTTATAAATAACCTGTACTTTGACTCCACAATTCCAACTCTATTTTTTAAAAAGTACGTATGGTTATAAATACACACACAAGAATATCCATGTTGGCATTAATTAGAATAGTAGTAAATTAGACACCACCTAAATGCTCCTCAATTTAAAAAATGATTATATAAATTATAGTAGTTCATACTTTAGAATACCATGTGGCTGTTAAATCATTATAATATAATATCAATCTCTGTTTATTGACATAAAATGGTGCCTCTGATTTACATCAAATAATCAAGCTGTAAAACAAATTAAATCTATATATGTCTATAGAATTTTCACATTTTTATAAAATTATATGTGTATATATAGCTTTTTTTCATATACCTTTGTGTTGTCTAAAATTTTTCAAAAATATATTACCTTTTAATTAATATAAATGAGAAAAGTACTGAGGTACAACATATCCATATGTTCACGAATAGGTGAATTGATAAATGTAAAAAAATATTTGTCACATAAAGCCAGTCACCTTGAGAAGAGTAATGACCTATGTTAAGGGATAGAGCCAGCCTGGGTCACTTCACATGAAAAAACCAGGGCAATAAATACTCTGACTTCATTCTCTTTCCTCTTTCAGATCTGGTGTTCTCCATTGTCTCATGGCAACTGGAAAACCAGTGGGCAAGGGAATCCACGGGTGTAAACGCCACATGTCAGGTTCCCGGGCACAGAGCCAAGTGGAGGAGGGCACATAGGGGATCCGTACGTGCAAACAGAGGATAGCTAGCACGCTGACTTCAATGGAAATGCTTCTAAAGTTTCTTTTTTAAATAAAATATTTACTAAAGTTTGGAGTAGATATTTTTTATCAGGTGATGTGATTTTGGATGCACATGTGTTTATGATAATTACTTTTAGTTGGTGGATGTTTCCTTTTATCATTATGTAATGTACCCCTTTATCCCTATTTATGCTTTTCATCTCAAGATCTTTTTCTTCTGATTTTATTATAGCCAATACTGATCAGCCTCAAGTTGATGGAGAATAAATACGGAACTCCCCCATTATCTGTCTTTTAGACAACATCCGACATACTGGGCAGAGCTCGTAACTTTCTAATCACTTCCAGTCATTAAAGATTCAGCCTAATCTAATCTGAAACTCTAATTTCACATGTAATCTAAGTCTCATTTCATGCCTATCTCCTAACTGCATATCATCAGCCCATTCCAAGTCTCTCAACCACAAGCCTAACTGTTCCTCCATGTAACCACCTTCTTATCCAAAACAGTATTGTATAATCTTATTTTAAAGAAAGTTGAAATAAATAAAAATATTATATCTTTTTACAGAAAGGAATAGCAAAAGGGAGAAAAGGTAGGAATAAGAGAGGGCAAAACAAAAATAACTTATCAAAATTACTATTAATTCTGATCCTTAAACAACTGTAAAATACCTAGAAATAGAAATACCAGAAGGAGAAAAAAGAAAGGGATAAGAGAAATTTTTGAAGAAATAATGGCTAAGAATTTCCCAAATTTATGATATACACCAAACCGCAGATACAAGAAGCTCAGAGAACACCGAGCAGGACAAATACCGAAAAGCCTAGACTTAAGCATATCCCATTCAAACTGCAGAAGCTCAAAGATGAAAAAAAATCTTGAAAGAAGCCAGAGAAAGAAAATACATTACCTACAGAGGAATAAGAACAAGAGTTACATCAGACATCTCTTCAGAAAACATGTAAGCAAGAAGAGAGTAGAGTGAAATATTTAAAGTATTGAAAGAAAAAATAAAAGCCCACCAACTTATAATTTGGTATCCAGTGAAATTATCCTTCAAACATGAAGGAGAAATGTTCTTTCAGATAAACAAAAAGCGAGGGAACTAGTCGCCAGTACAGATGCATTGCAAGAAATGATAAAAGAAGTTGTTCAGACTGAGTGAACTATGTGACATTCTGAAAAAAAGACAAAACTGAAGAAACAATAAAAACATTGGTGGGTGCCAGTCTTGTTTAGGAGAAAGGAAGGAGGGATGAATAGGTGGAGCAGTGGGATTTTTAGGGCTGTAAAACTATTCTGATATTGTAATGGTGGATACATAAAATTATGCATTTGTCAAAACCCATAGAACTGTACAAGGTCAAGTGTACCTTAATGCACACTATGGACTTTAATCAATAATAATGTATCAATATTTGCTCATCAATTGTAACAAAGGTACCACACTAAAAACATTAGTAATAGGGGAAACAGTGTGCGGGGACTACAGAGGATGTATAGGAACTCTCTGAACTTTCTGCTCAGTTTTTCTATAAATCTAAAATTCCTCTTAAGAAATAAAAGCTATTAACTAAAAAAAATTTAAATTCTTAAAAATAAAAATATATATCTAGAAATAATTAAAGAGACTTTTAGTGCATGGTGTTGGTAGGAGTAGAGCACTATTATCTGGATAATTTTTTTAACACTCCACTTCAGCTTCTACCAGAAACCAAGAAATTGTTAAGAACATTTTTTAAAGCTCTAGTTATTTATTTTTCTTACTACATTTTAGCTTCATCACCTGGGTGAAGTCAGGATGTGTTGGGAACTTTCCTATGGGTCACTATACTCCCACACGCATGATGCAATAGAAAAATAGCACACAGGCAAGGGAAATGATTAGACTTTGTTATTGCAAAGAGAACTTTTGTTTGACCATATAATATGCTGGAAATTAGACCTTGCACCCCAGGATCTCGCAGCTGTCTTTCTGCCATCTAATTTTTCTCTGTCAGAATGTTAGAAACATCATAGAATACCTTGAAGACTTTTTGTTTTTCCAGTGTTCATGTATGAATCCCTGCATTTGGAGTCGCTTGCTGTGCTAATACCATTCAAAAAGGCAAATGCAGAGAAAATGATTGAACTGAAGGGCCCAGACTCAACAAAATCGTAGAGTGGATGAAAGGGCCTTGACTGCTTCATTTCTTCACCTTTCCTCATCCTTTCGCATCCCTCGTGGTATTTACATCTTGGTCTTTATCGTCAGAACAATGGAGAGATGATAAATAGTTTTAATTAGGATGGGTGGTGGGGAGACATCATATTTACATTTTATTAAATCATTCTGGTAAAAACAGATCAGAAGGAGGCAAAAAATGGACATGGGTTGACCTACTAGGAGGCAGTTATATTCTTCTAGATGAGAGATGACATCTTCCTTTCTAAGGACATCTACCTTTTAACAGTTGATAATCCCTTCATTCAAAGGAAGGGGGTAGAATTGCAGATATACCTAACAGTTGTATAAGGAAGACATTTTGAATAGTTCCAGGGCCCCTCAAATTACTTTACTTATCTTTAAGTACTAATATACTTTTTTAAATTAAAGAAAAAAATAATTCAATCAAGCTTAACTATTTCCTGCTTGATTACTCACCCAGTTACTTTCGGGATGTAGTGTCCATATCTCATAATTATGATTGCTGGAGCAAATGCAGACCTAATGGAATTATTGGAAGGTTCAGTTTCAAGCTCGGTAAAGTTATATGATTTCCCAATTCTCAAATGACTTTTAGATTTTTTTGGCAAAGAGATGAGTAAAGTCTGCTGAATATTGTACAAAATGTATGGTTTAGTCAATAAGTACCATAAGGCTTATTTACTCATGCCTTAAAGTATATTTTTAGGCAGCTATTGAGCCCTTAGCACCATGCTTGTTATTGTGTAGAATATAAAAATTCATAAGACATGTTACCTACCCTTTAGGGAACATATAGAAAAGATAAGACATATACACAAATTATCATAAAATGAAAAAGAATATATGTGTTATTGAAAGTTACAAGTGAAGTACTATGAATAGTCAGAGGAGAAAGAGACCTGAGAGGAACTTTTAAGAAGGAGATTACATTTGAATAACATTATATATTGCACAGTAGGTTTATAGAGGCTGAGGGCGTTCCAGTTGGAGGACATACCATGAAAAAAGGCAACCCGTATTCACAGAATGGTGAGCTGCCCAATTAGGGTGGAGCACAGAGCACCCAAAGCACATGTGCAATGTGAGACTAAAATGGAAGGTGGAGCCAGGTTGCGGACAGTCATGAGTACTAGACTAAGGATCTGAAGATCATACTCTGCTGTAGAAAAACTAATGAAGGTTTTACAATGAGAAATAATATATACAGAGCAGTGATATATGAAACTGTAGAAATTTTTTCAGTTTAAGATATTTCTCAAAAATATCCATGGTTGTACCTAAGCCCCAGAGATCCTGAATTAATTGGTCTAGACATATGCATTTCTTTTTTAAAATTTTAATAAAAATTATATATACTTAAAGTATACAACATGATATTTTGATGTACATATACACTGTGAAATAATTACTACAGTCAAGCTAATTAACATATCCATCTGCTCACACAGCTACTCTGTGTGTGTGTATGTGTATGTGTGTGGTAAGAACACTAAGATGTACTCTTTTGGTAAATTTCAATTATACAATACAGTATTATTAACTATAGTCACCATGCTGTGCATTGGATCCCTAGAATTTATTTATCCTACATAACTGAAACTTGGTATCCTCTGACCAACATCTCCCAATCCCCCTGCCCCACTACTGGTAACCATCGTTCTACTCTCTGCTTCTATAAGTTTGACTTTTTTAGATTTCACACATAAATGAGTTTGTGCAGTATTTTTTATTCTCTGTCTTATTCCACTTAGCGTAATGACCTTCATGTTCATCTATGTTATCATAAGTGACAGGATTTCTTTCTTTTTTTAAGGCTGAGTAATATTCCATCATATATATATATATGTATGTATATATGGTGTGTGTGTAGGCACACACACCACAATTTCTTTATTCATTCATCCATCAACCAACAATAGGGTGTTTCCATATCTGGGCTATTGTGAAAAATGCTACAATAAACATGGGAGTGCAGACATCTCTTTAAGATACCAATTTCATTCCCTTTGGATATTTACCCAGAATTAGGATTGTTCGATCCTATGGTAGTTCTATTGTTGCTTTTTCTCCACATCCTCACCAACACTTGTTATTTTTTGCCTTTTTGATAATAGCCATCCTAACAGGTGTGAGGTGATATCTCAGTGTGGTTTTGATTTGCATTTCCTTGATGATTAGCAATGCTGAGTATCTTTTCATGTACTTGTTGGCTATTTATGTGTCTTCTTTAGAAAAATGTCTTCTTAGGTCCTTCGCCCATCTTTAATTGAGTTATTGTTTGTTTGTTTGTTTGTTTTGCTATTGAGTTCCTCAATATAAGTTTCTTATATATTTTGGACATTAAACCCTTATCAGATAGTTTGTAAATGTATCTGAGACGAAGGCAAAGTAAGTAACTTGCCCAAAATAATATAGTTAGAGGTAAATCTGAGGTACAAATCTGGACAGCTTAATTCAGGACCAGAGTTCTGCTGCCCAATGTGCTTTGGGTCAGATAATTGTGTGTTCTTAAAGTTTATAATAAAACTGATTTAAGATTCAATTCCTTCTAACCAATATAATAAATGAGACTGTACTTTACCTGTGAATATTTCACATGTGCCACCTATAAAACACCTTTTTAAATGATTATTTAAGTAATGTATCTATTATTGGTATTTAGCAATTCCCTTTCAAGGACTTTCTAAAAAAAAAAAAAAAAAAACTGGCTTCAGGATAGTGCACATGTACCTTTGTTGGATTTTGTTTCAAATAGCAGTCTTTTTCTTTCATTTCCCTTGTCATCTTTTTAATTTGGGACTTTATTACTCACGCCAAGACCATTCCAATAGGTTACTTCTGAGCTCTCACCATTCCACCTTCCTCTCAGCCCCCTCTCCTTCAAATATTGCTCTAATTACTGCTTAAAATCCCACATGTCGACCTTCATGAGCAGGCCCCATTGATTCACCCCATCAACAGCCTCAGTGAAACCCCAATTTCCCCATCAGCTCAGTAACTAAATGAGGCAGGAAGTTTACCGGCCTCTCTGCTCCTCCGTCTAGGGCTTTCACATGTAGTCACTCATTCTGGCCCAAGGTCCTGTCGCAGCCCAGCCTCTTCACTCAAGCTGTGCCCCCACTGATGAGTGCCTTCCCTTGCCCTGTGTCCTCCCCTGCCCCACATTCCTGTCCTCTTTGCTCAGGCCACAGGGTTAGGGCCCTGCCTTGGTTGTTCTTAATTTCATCTGATGCTCTCCTATTTCACCATGTTCTCTAGACTTGGAACCTACTCCTCTGTTAAGTGCAAGCAAGATGCTATATATTTAAGGGGACACTCAAATATACTGAGTACAGAAAAAAAAAATACTGAGACAATAAAAGATATGGCTCTAGCCTTCAAGAAACCGAAATTAATGGAAAAGTTATATTATAAATAAATATCTATAATCTAAGGCATAATTAAATACTGTAGTAAATGGATAAGCAAAGTGCTTAGGAATTCAAAGGGAAAAAGCTCTAAATTCTGACTTAGAGAACTGGAAAAAACTAAACAAAGGAGTGGTATTTGAGCTGGCTTTTGGAGAATAAGCAATAGTTTGATGGACAGAGAAGGGAATTCCAGAGTAAGCAAAGAGAGTATAGGGAAAGTCACCAGGGTGTAATGTGTGTAGAAAATAACTTAGTTCAATGTGACTGAATTTAGGACATACTTAGGGATTTAATAGGAAATTAGACTAGAAAAAAAATGGACAGAGGATGAACTAACATTGCAAGGCATTCTATTCTTACATTACAAAGCAGAATAACTGTGTCAGTTTGAATCATATTATGATTATAAGTCAATAGTGAAAGTTAATACCAGTCTGATTTAACAAAATCTTACATTGGAAAATATATAAGTAATTCAACAGTTTCTTCTAGTGGAAAAACTTTAGGGTCACAATCCATGCCAAGTTAGCCAAGTTTGTAGTTAAAATCTTATGTTTTAATCTGGATCACTAGAGTAAGTTTAGCATACTTATTAGGCACCTTATGAAATTACACATATCTATTGAAATAGCATTAATGTTGTAATTGCCTATTTGCTTGCCTGTGTTCCCTACTGGACTAGAATCCCTTGAAGGCAGAGACCATGTTTAACTCATCATTTATCCCTTATACCTGGCACATGGTAAGGATACCTTAAATATTTGTGAAGAGAACGAACAAACAAATGAATGAATTGCTGCCATAGTATGTGCCATACCACCAGAAAACTTTAATTCCAATAACCAGTAATTTCATAAATTAATCTAAATAATAAAATATCACCACAGTACCATCCCATACTCTATTTTTAAGAGAAGGAGACAAATTTCCAGGACAATTTCCTATGCCTTCTGTATTAACAGCTACAGTGTGTAAAGTTAAAAATAATAAGCCTAAAACAACAAAAGAATCATAATGATGTTTAATGGTTATTTAGTGTTTTCCAAATACAAATTGCTTAGCATACATCAGTTTATTTGAGTTACAATCCTGAGGGGTAAGAGTTAGTAAAAATTACCATTTACAAATGGAGAAAGTTAAATGTTAAATAAGATTATAATATGCTCAAGATCACATGGTTGTGAAATATAGAGCTAAGTTTCAGACATTAAATTGTCTTATTACACTTTGTGGAGTAGAAAATACACTAATATTTCAGAAACATTTACCATATTAAGTTATAAATTAACCATAAAAATACTGCTAACCAGAAAACTATATTCTCCAAACAATAACATATTACACTTTTTTCCTGCCCTATATTTGAACCCCCCTTTCTGTTCAGGGAGTTTTCTACCATATGAGTTTTGGTGGCAGCCAGAATTGCTTCCCACTATGGAGGCTGAAAACGCCAAATATTTGATAATTCCATCCTCTTCTTTGTCATGGATGTGTGCAATTAATTTGTATTTAGTGACCAGATGCCTCTGCCCAGACTTTGGCTATGGGTGCTGATGCCACAGAGAAGCAGGGACACTAGCGATCCCTTTTGGTAGCCCAGGTAGGAATGATGGCTCCGGCAGCAGTAATGGTGGCACAAGCTGCAAGCCGTGGCCTTTGGTGTTCCCCAGGAGATCCCACAAGCAGTGCTCTGTCATGGCTTTGGTTGCCTGTCCTCCCTCATTCCTGTCCCTTTGCTAGGCCCAGTTCTCCAGCTTTCTAGGGGTTCTGTAAATAATAAATAGGCTCCCAATAAATGACTTTTTCTCCTGGAGTACATTTATTTGCTTGCAATTACGAACCCCAATGACAGACATATAATATGCTTCATTAATAGCTTATGTAGTACAGGCCCAGTTTTGTCTGTCAGGAAATGTTGGGCCTTTTTGATACCAAGTTGGGCTACAGTCAATTTAGAAAATGACACTCACATTATGGAGTGGAAAAGTTTAGGAACCAATGCATTAGATTAACTCATCCACTTATTGCTGTTACAGTCATGATATTTTGTATATACCTTTACATTCCACAGTAACAGCTTGCCTATGACCTGAAAATTATCATCTCTGCTTCCTCTCACATTTGTTTTAGTTGTCAGTCCTTACTTTTAGCCCGGTGTGCAGGATATCCAACATAGACCAGTGGTTCCCAAATAAGGGTGCCCATCAGAATACCATGTAACTTTTTTTAAAGGTAGAGTCCCAGTTTCTACCCCAGAAATGTTCAATTATAATGCCCAGAAGTGGGGCAAAGTGGACACACACACATACACACACGAACACATACACTCTCTTCACTGATGACTCCAAAGTATATGTCATTAAGAACCATCGGCTTATTCATTATTTCTACTTGAATTTTTAATGTGCCTCATTTAGAGGAATCCCACTCTGGGGTCTCTTAATATAAATAATAATATTCAGGAGAAATTACTGATTTTAATTTTACTTATAAATACTACCATTTTCTTCCTGATCAGGAAATGTTCTCAATTATAAATGCTTTGAATAGTGTAGTCTTCCCAAT
The DNA here is from genome assembly GCA_023783475.1 of Daubentonia madagascariensis. Lineage (NCBI taxonomy): Eukaryota > Metazoa > Chordata > Mammalia > Primates > Daubentoniidae > Daubentonia > Daubentonia madagascariensis. The sequence goes on along the minus strand of JAKFHU010000913.1, from coordinate 1,406,326 downwards.
ATTTATGACTATATACCAAGGTTTTTCATCTTTAGGATATTGAAAAAGCAGATTTTCTGCAGAGCTTTTGAGTAATTGTGGCAAGTTGAGGAATTAAAGAGTTGTCATTTTTTTTAAGTCAGTGATTATAGTTCTATTATATTATCATCACTGAAGAGTGAAAAGGAAAGCAGGAAGATGATGTCCTCAGCACTGTGTGAGGTCAGGAAATAAATCATGACTTTCATAGTTCAAACATTATCAAGTAAACAGATTGTCCAATACCTCAACACCTTCTACTTTTTAAATTAAAAATCTGGTAGTTTCTCAGGTTTTCTCAGACATGCATTTGAAGAATCTCCACATTCATCCTTCTGTTACTCCCAGGACTCTGATAAGTCTGAAGTGGGTTCACTCACCCAAGGCAAGACAACCTTATCTGTCCCATGAGTAAATTTAAAAAAGTCAAGTCTGGTAGCTGCCACTGCATTTCACACCACCATGCAAGTTAACACACATATCTCTTGCCTTACTTTTACATTTTTATTCAGGTTTCATATTGTCTCAAGCCTGAATGAAATCTCTCAGGGAAAGAAAGTTTCCTTACAAAAGTCGAAGCTGATTACCTGGTGTTTGGTTTTTATGGCTTCCTCCTGAGTGTGAAGTATGCTGACCTCATTCAACCATGTGCCAAGTGCAGTAAAAGATAATGCAATAAGTATTTTCACCCTTCTGGTCCTAGTTGTACTTTGATATATCATGTAATAGGATTTATTTTGAATGGCATTTATTTTCGATGGAATAAAAATATATCACAATTTTTATTAGTACATTATAATTGTACATATGTGTAGGGTATATGTAATATTTTGATACATGCATATAATGTGTAATGATCAAATCAGGATATTTAGGATATTCATCACCTCAACTATGTATCATTTTTTGTACTGGGAACATTCCAAATCTTCTCTTTTAGCATTTTGAAATATACAATAAATTATTGTTAACCATAGTCACTCTACTGTGCTATCAAAAACTATAACTTTTTCCTTCTATCTAACTGTATTTTTGTACCCAACCTCTCTTAATCTCCTCCTCTTTGCCAATGTTCCCAAGCTCTGGTAACCATCATTCTACGCTACCTTCATGAGATCAACTTTTTTAGTTTCCACATATAAGTGAGAACATGCAATATTTGTCTTTATGTATTTGGCTTATTTTACTTAATATAATGTCCTCCAGTTCCATCCATGTTGTGGCAAATGACAGGATTTTGTTCTTGTTTAAGCTGAATAATATTCCATTGTGTATGTATACCACATTTTCATTATCCATTCATCCCTTGATGGGTACTTAGGTGATTCCAAATCTTGGCTATTATGAATGGTGCTGCAATAAACATGGGAGTGCAAACATCTCTTTGATATACTGATTTCCTTTATTTTGGACATATATCTAGGAATGTGATTGCTGGATCATATGACAATTCTGTTTTTCGTTTTTTGAGGAACCTCCATATTCTTTTCCATGATGGCTGTACTAATTTACATTCATAGCAACAGTGTATAATAGTTCCCTTTTCTCCTCACCAGCATTTGTTATTTTTTGTCTTTTTGGTAATAGCCATTTTAACTTGGATGAGATGATATCTCATCATGGTATTGATTTTCATTTCCCTGATGATTAGTGATTTTGAGCATTTTTTCATATACCCGTTGGGCATTTGTATGTCTTCTTCTGAGAAATGTCTATTCAGATAATTTGCCCATTTTTTAATCAGGTTTTTTTTTTCTGTTGAGTTGTTTGAGTTCCTTATACAGTTGACCCTTGAACAACATGGGTTTGAATTGTGCAGGTCTACTTATAAGTGGATTTTTTTCCCATAAATATATTGGAAAATTTGAAGGAGATTTGTGACAATTTGAAAAAATTTGCAGGTGAATCATGTAGAGTACAAATATTGAAACAATTAAGAAAAAGTTAGATATGTCATGAATGTATATAACGTATGTAGATACTAGTCTTATAATTAACCATCATAAAATATGCAGAAATATATTATAAAAAGTTAAAATTTATCAAAATTTATGCACCGAAAGATTTACAGACCATACATGATGCAGTCAAGAGAAATGTAAACAAACATAAAGATGCAGTATTAAATTATAACTACATAAAACTAACCATAGTACTAAGCCATTGCTGCACAAGTGAGCATGAAAACTTTACATTTTTTGTGAAATACCTTTTTATCTTCTATTGAAAATGCAGTTTTTATGTGGGTGCAGGATTGTTATAGGAAAGGCATACCTATCAACTCTAAAAGACTTGAGAAAAAGAAAAGTCATTCCATGACAACTTAAAGCAAAAGGAAGGTGAAGGATCTAAAGCTGGAGAACTTAATGCCAGCAAAGGGTGATTTGATAATTTTAGAAAGAAGTTTGGCTTTAAAAGATATCAAGATAACAGGATAAGCAGCTTCTGCCAACCAAGAGGCAACAGATGAATTCCCAGATGCCATTAAGAAAATAATTAAGGAGGAAGGATATCTGCCTGAACAGGTTTTGATGCAGATGAAAATGGCCTGTTGTGGGGAAAAAAATGCCACAAAGGACATTTATTATGAAGGAAGAGAAGCTAGCACCAGGATTTAAAGTAGTAAGTGGTAGGCTAACTCTACTGTTTTGTGCAAATGCAATCAGGTTTATGATTAGTACTGCCTTTATCTATAAGGCTGCTAACTCCCAAGACTTGAAAGGGAACAATAAATACCAGCTGCCAGTCTTTTGGTTGTACAGTAAGAAGGACTGAACAATAAGAACTTTTTTTCTGGATTGGTTCCACCCATGCTGTTTCCTTGAAACCAAAAAGTACCTTTCTAGTAAGGGATCACCTTTAAAAATTCTTTTGATATTCGACAATACCTCTGTACACCCAGAACCCTCTGAGTTCAACACTGAAGGCATCAAAGTGGTCTACTTGCCCCCAAACACAATATCTCTAATTCAGCCTTTAGATCAGGGGATCATAAACACCATTAAGGCTCATTACACACATTACTCTATGGAAAGGATTGTCAACACTATGTAAGAGAACCCCAATAGACCAACCCCAATAAGTCCAAAACAATAAATTCCTGTTGGAGAAACCTGTCCAGTTGTCTTTCATGATTTCACAGGATTTATAACAGAGCCAATCAAAGAAATCATGAAAAATATTGTGGATATGGCAAAAAAAAAAAAAAGGTACAGAGTGAAGAGTATCAATATATGGATCTTGGAGAAATTCAAGACCTAATAGACACCACACCAGAGGAATGAACAAAAGACAACTTGGTGGAGACGAGTGCTTTCAAGGAAGAAGACATAGAAGAAGTGGTGCCAGAAAACAAATGTACGTAAGACATACTGGCAGAAGGGTTCTAATTATCCAAGACTGCTTTTGACAACTTTTATGACGTGGACCTTTCTATGACATGGGCAATGAAACTAAAGCAAGTGGTGGAAGAAGGATTGGTACTGTATAGAAACATTTTTAGAGAAATAAAAAAGCACAACAGTCAGACAAAAATTATGATGTCTTTTTATAAAGTTACATTGAGTGTTCCTGCCTCTCCTGCCTCCCCTTCCACTTCCTTCACCTCTTCCGCCTCTGCCACTCCTAAGACAGCAAAATCAACCCCTCCCCTTTCTCCTCTCCCTCAGCCTACTCAGTGTGAAGACAATGAGGAGGAAGAGCTTTATGATGATCCACTTCCACTTAATGAAAGGTAAATATATTCTCTCTTCTTTGTGATATTCTTAACAATATTTTCTTTTGTCTAGCTTACTTTATTATAAGAATACAGTATATAATATATATAACATACAAAATATGTGTTATTCAATTGTTTATATTATCAGTAAGGCTTCTATCCAACAGTAGGCTGTTAGTTAAATTTTGGGGGAATCAAAAATTATACACTGATTTTTTACTGCAGGGGATGGGGGTGAGCACCCCTAAGCCCCATGTTCTTCAAAGGTCAATGGTATATTCTGGTTGTTAATTCCTTGTTGGGTGGGTGGTTTACAATTATTCTCTACAATTTTGTAGGTTGTCTTTTCACTCTGTTGATTGTTCTTTGCTATTCAGAAGCTTTTTAGCTTGATATAATTCCATTTGTCTATTTTTGCTTTTGTTGCTTGTGTTTTTGATGTCTTACCCAAAAAATCTTTGCCTGATCAATGTCCTGGAGCATTTCCCCAGTGTTTTCTTCTAGTAGTTTTTTAGTTTCAGGTCTAATATTTAAGTCTTTAATCCACTTTGTTTTGATTTTCATATATGGTGAGAGATGGAAGTCTAGTTTCATTCTTCTGCAAATGGATATCCAGTTTTCCCAGCACCATTTATTGAAGACATTGTCCTTTCCCCAGTGCAGGGTTTTGGTGTGTTTGCCAAAAATGAGTTGCCTATAAATGCATGGATTTATTTCTAGGTTCTCTGTTCTGTTCCCTTGGTCTATATGTCTGTTTTTATGCCAGTACCATGCTGTTTTGTTTACTATCACTTTGTAGTATATTTTGAACTCTGGTAGTATAATGCTTCCAGCTTTGTTCTTTTTGCTCAGGATTGCTTTGTCTGTTTGCGGGTTTTTGTGGTTCTCTACAAATTTTAGGATTGTTTTTTCTCTTTCTGTGAAGAATGTCATTGAAATTTTGATAACGATTACATTGAATCTATAGATCACTTTGGGTAGTATAGACATTTTAACAATATTTATTCTTTCAATCCATGAATATAAGATTTGTTGTGTCCTCTTCAATTTCTTTCGACAGTCTTTTACAGTTTTCATTCTAGATATCTTTCATCTCTTTGGTTAAATTTATTCCTAAGTATTTTTTGTAGATATTATAAATGGACTTTTTAAAATTTCTTTTTCAGATTGTCACTCTTGGCATATAGAAACACTACTGATATTTGTATATTAATTGTGTATCCTTCAACTTTATCAAATTTGTTTATTAGTTCTAAACAGTTTTTTTTTTTGGTGAAGTCTTTACATTTTTCTAAATATAAGATCATGTCATCTGAAAACAAGTACAATTTGACTTTTTCCTTTCCAGTTTGGATGCCCATTATTGCTTTGTTTTATCTGATTGCTGTGGCTAGGACTTCCAGGACTATGTTGAATAAAAGTAGTGAAAGTGGGCATCCTGTCATGTTCCAGATCTTAGAGAAAATGTTTTCAGTTTTTTTCCCATTCATTATGATGTTACCCATGGGCTTATCATATATGTGCTTTATTGTTTTCAGGTATTTTCTTCTATACCCAGTTTGTTGAGAGTTTTTATCATGAAAGGATGTTAAATTTTATCAAGTGCTTTTGGCATTTATTGAAATGATCATGTGTTTTTTGTTCTTCATGCTGTTAATGTGGTGTGTCAAGTTTATTGATTTGTGTATGTTGAACCATCCTTGCATCCCTGGAGTGAATCCTATGTGATCATAGTAAGTGATCTTTTTAATGTGTTGTTGAATTCAGTTTACTAGTATTTTGTTGAGGAGTTTTTCATTCATATTCATCAGAGATATTAGCTTGTAGTTTTCTTTTTTTGTTGCGTCTTTGTCTGGTCTTGGTATCAGGGTAATGCCGGGCTTCCTAAAACAAGATTGGAAGTGTTCCCTCCTCTTTTTTTGGGAATAATTTGAGAAGAATTGGTATTAGCTCTTCTTTAAATGTTTGACAAAATTCAGCAGTAAAGCCTTCAGGTCCTGGGCTTTTATTTGATGGGAGACTTTTTATTACTGCTTCTATCTCATTACTCATTATTGGTCTATTCAGGTTTTTTATTTCTTCATGGTTCAATCTTGGTAGGTTGTATGTGTCTGGGAATTTATCCATTTCTTCTAGGTCTTCCAATTTTTTGGTGCATAGTCATTCATAATAGTCTCTAACTGTCCTTTGTATTTCTGTGAAATTGGTCACCATGTCTTCTTTTTCATCTATGATTTTATTTATTTGGGTGTTCTCTCTTTTTTCTTAGTATAACTAGTAGTTTGTCAACTTTACTTATCTTTTAAAAAAATCAACCTTTTCATTTTTTGATCTTTTATATTTTTTAGTCTCAATTTCATTTATTTCTGCTCTGATCTTTAGTATTCTTCCCTTCTAGTAATTTTCTATTTGATTTGTTCTTGCTTTTCTAGTTCCTTGAGGTGCATTGCTAGGTTGTTTATTTAAAGTCTTTCTACTTTTTTGATGTAGGTGTTTATTACTATAAAATTCCCTCTTAGTACTGCTTTTTCTGTATCCTATAGGTTTTGGTATAGATTTTTCATTTTAATTTGTTTCAAGAACTTTTTATATTTTCTTCTTAATTTCTTCATTGATCCATTGTTCAGAAGCATGGTTTTTAATTTCCGTGTGTTTGTACAGTTTCTGAAGTTCCTTTTGCTATTAATGTCTAGTTTTCTTCCCTGTAGTCAGAAAAAATATTTGATATGATTTTGGTTTTTTTTGGACTTTTAAAGACTTGTTTTGCTGCCTAACATAAGGTCTATCCTGGAGAAAGTTCCATGTGCTGATGAGAAGAATATATATTCTTCAGCAATTGAATAAAATGTTCTATAAATGTCAATTAGATCTGTTTTGTCTAGAGTGTAACTTAACTGTGATGTTTCTTTGTTAATTTTGTGTCTGAATAATTTGTCCATTGCTGAAAGTGGGGTGTTGAAATCCCCTATTATTATTGTATTGCAAAATATATCTTGAAATCCATCAATATTTACTTTGTATGTAGTATTTCAGTGCTTCAATGTTGAGTGCATATATTGCATATTCTTGCTGAATTGACCCTTTTATTATTATAAAATGACCTTCTTTGTCTCTTTTTACAGTTATTGACTTGAAGTCTATTTTATCTGATATAAGTATAGCTATTTCTCCTCTTTTTTGGTTTCTATTTGCATGGGATAGCCTTTTCCATCCCACTTTTTATCACTTTATTTTGGAAGTTTAAATACAACACAAAGAGAGAAAGGATGGAGAGGAATTTTAAGCCTGTATTTCTGAGAGGATCAGAATATTTTAATTATACTCAATACACAGTATTCTACTCAAACCTTATTTGTAACAATAGCTGATATTGAGAGACCTGCATTCAATGAGGCTGACTATAGCAATGAATAAGGAGAAAGAAGGTAGTATCTGGAAAACTATGTCTGAGAAGAACTCACAAAGAAAATAGAGAGGTCATATAGGAGTAAGGTAAATCAGGAGAATGTGGTGTCCCAGAAGCCAAATAGGAGAGGGTTTTAAGAAAGAAGGAATAATCATTAGTGTTGAGTTGCAGAGTGATTGAGTAGGATGATAATTGAAAAATACCCTCTGAATTTGCAAATAAGAGGTCAATAGTGACTTTAAAGCAAACACTATCAGCAAAGGATGGAGTCACTGTGTCATTCAAGGAGGGAGAGGACACAATGAATAGATCATTTTAGATTTCTCTTTCAAGAAACTTGGATGAGGAGAATTATTGGATGTTAGTGAGAAAGAGGAAGAGAGTCAAAGGAACATCTGGAGGTAGGTATGAAAGAGTCTTAAGCTTGTCCATAGCCTGAATGGAAAAGACTGATAGGGAGAAAGGCATTAGAGATGACAGAGCAAAAAGAGGCAAGGTCCTAAAGGAGGAGTGGGAAGGATCACAGGACAGCTAATGGGATGGCCACCGTTTCGCCAACACTCAGCAAAGATGTGGCCTCCTGCTTCATAGAGAGAATACAGGACACCATTTTGGGACTCTGTCTACCCCTGGCACCCTCACAAATACACTTAGACATGTATCTTTTTCTACACACCTTTCTGCCTCCTTCCCTTTCATCTGTGTAGAAAATGTGTCTCTCTTCATGGACAAAATCAATCTCTATATAAAGGTAAAGTAAAATGTAATCAATGTTTGTTATGTATATAAGTATACAGTCCAAAGAACACAAGTATGAATTAACCTATAATGTGACTAAATATATGTAATAAACATATACTTTATTACTATACTAATAGAGCAATTACAATGTGGTAGATATAAAATGCATCACTCTTTCATTCAAATAAAATTTTAACATTGATTAACATAACCATTGGGAATATCTTTTATTTAGGATGTCTATGACCAGATACAAGACAATTGATCTGCATTAACCATACAACCCATCTGTTTAGATAATTCTTCAAGTCATCTAAAACACATTTCTTTTTATATTATATAGATAGTCTTTAGTAGTCTTTAGCTTTACACAATATAAAAGGTGATATGGCCAAAATTCAGTTCATAGGTATGATAACAATGGGAAGAAAAAACTCTCTCATCTTTAATTTTAAATACACTTTCACCTATTCCCTAAATACTTGGTAGTCAAGCATTAGACTTAAGCTAAGGCTTACTTTTGGTCAAAAAATAAATAAAAATAAAAGGTTTGCTTTTAGAGATAGAATTTGTCAATACAAATGCCAAAATCATGAGAATGACTACAATATAACTGTCATTTAACAATCAATATTCACTTCTTTATGTATTCTGCAAATGTTCTTTAGTGCCTACTCTGTGAGAGACACTATGCTAGGGAGTGGAGATACAAAAGTAAATAAAATACTGACTCTTTCTTTAAGGAATTTACAGTCTCATAGGAATAAGGGACATGTTCATAATTAGTTATAGAAATACAATATGCAATGCTGTGAGAGAAGTATGGTATAAGGAAATTGTGAGTATGTATTGAAACACTATATTCTTTGATCAAAAATTTTGCCTCTGGAAATCCATCTAAAGGGAATAATCTAAAATAGAAAAGGAAAAAACTCAATGCAAAAGACAACCATTATATTATAATTTGTTATATACATCTTAGTCATGATAGACTAAGCTATGCTTTAGTAACAAATAACCCCCAAATTTCAGTGGCTTAACACAAGACATGGCACAATCCAGTTTGGGTTAAAGAGCTGTCCTTGTCAGGTTTTCTCTAAGAAGTGACTCAAGGATCCAGATTCTTTCTACCAGAAATTAATAGCTTCAATATTTGGAATATGTGGCTTTTAAGGGAAAGAACAAAAGGCTAAAGGATCATGTAGGCTACTGTTAAGGACAAGTCCTTAAAAGAGGCTCACATCACTTTGCCTACATTCTATCAGCTGTACCTCAGTCACATCAGCCCCAACCTAACTGTAAGGGAGGCTGTAAAATGTAATTTTACATATGCCAGGAAGACAAAACAGTGTAGTGAACACAAAGTCTTGTCTCTGTAATATAGAGTTAATAAATTGGCAATATATGCATGCTTTTATTAAGAGTTCATAAAAATACAAAAAAGTTTTTTGTTATAATTTTTAATAAAAATTTAGTATACAAAGGCATGTCATGATTGAAAAAATGTGTATACAGAAAGGACTAGCAGGAAATATGCTAAAATATTAACAGTTAAATGGGATAAAAACAATCTCAAAATTTTTCCATTTGAATTTCCACATTTTCTATAAAAATGTGTTATTTTATGATGGAAAAATTAAATGAGTTTTTAAAGTTTCTTTAAAGGAATATTATGGCAATTACTATACCATTAGGAATAATTGTAATCAGTTACTCTGGAGAGGTTGCAAGGCGGGAAAAGGGAATGAGACACGTAGTAAAGTAAGATTGAGCAGCTTTTGGAAATACAGCAACAGACAATGGGCATTTTAGCCTATGAACCACATGTGAACATCAATAATCATTCATGTAAGAGGGCTAGGGCCCCTGAGAGACACAAAAGCCTGGAATTTATGCAAGAGCAGAGGGTGACTTGCAGAGTAGCCCCAGTATGAGGTCATCATACATGAAACTAAAGATATATGACCCATTGTATGGAGGGAGATGTTGGAATTTTTTGCTTCTGTGAATGGAGTATTGAGTAAAGGAATAAAAATTTCCTTCTGGAAAGATGTCCAAATCATACCACACCTCAGCATCCACAGCAAATATGTACCTGTACATTTAGATATTTGATTTCAGGTTTACTGCACTGTGAGTTATTTTTGTACTGTGTATTGATTACATAAAGCATGTCCTGCACAGAGAACCGTGGAGTCTTATGTACTTGCAGTCTAAAATAAACATAAACTTTCAATGATATTGCAAAATGACTTTGGGCTCATGAATGTAGAAAACTCTTTCACTGAGATTTAAATACACTGCAGGTCACTGTGAATATTTCATCTATCTAGTCTTCATCTACTTTCTTCTTCGGGAGTTAAACAATCTATTATTTGTTTTGTTAGGTTTATTCTTTCAGTACCAATTTATCCTTCTTTTTCTGGTATGTAATCTATTTAGAAAAGCTTTCTACTTCAGATATTTCCACCATCCCCCAATACTCTCCAAAATAATTTTCAAATGTTGCCTGGAGGAATCTTATTCATTCATTTATTCATTCATTCAACATTTACTGAGGGACTGGGTGTTAAGCAATGTGCAAGACTCAGTGACACAAAGATAAGTAAGATTCAGTTACTCACCTCAAGAGCTTATAGGTTAATGAAGGTGATGGATAACATAAGAAAGTAACTAAAAATTAGAAAGCAACAAAAAACATCCTCAGCACAGTAAGATAAGTGTATGTAAAGGCACAGGATGCTTCGGAAACCTGGAAGAAGAAACCAAATTATAACTGTCAGGGTTAGAGAAGGCACCTGGGAAATGATACCTTAGTAGAGACTGGAAGACTAAGAAGGATTTAGCCAGATGCATGAGGGGTGGGGAAAAGGAAGGCATTGAGAGCAGAGAACTAACAGCACAGAGGTGTGAAAAGTGTAGTTTGTTTGGGACACTGCAAATAGTACCTGCTGCCTAAAATTCAAGATATATAGAAGGAAGTGGCAGGTGATGAGGCCAGAAAAGTGGCAAGATCATGTAGGCCTCTATATGCCAAGCTGTGTATTAGACTTTTAACCTCAAATTCATGAGAGCTGGCTGAAGAATTTTAAGCTATGGGGGTCAGCAGGAAGGTGAAGGAATAAGGAAACATAAGTGAAAGTACACGTACTAGTACTGTGGTGAAGGCCTACAGCAAACCCCTACCCAGATGTTGATATGAAAGTCTAAGGAGGTAAAGGGTATGTCGGGGTCAGGGCGGAGCAGATTCAGAGGGAAGAAAATATTTCTCAAGAACTGGGGTTCAGGGAGGCAGCACAAGTTTCCTGCCATGTTCCAACTTCATGGTCAATCCTTTCTTGACTAGAAGGTGTTGGTGACGATTCTTCCTTATCCTACGTTCACTCCAAATCTACCTCTAGAAGAAAAAAAATCAATAATACAAAAAAACACAGGAAATATCTGCTAAGCCATCATTAATAATTTTCCTTATATTTGTAAAACACAAAAATAGGCTGTTTAAATGGTAATTTACAATTCCAAAGACAATTTGCATTTCCAAAGCAACGTTTGTGGAATTCCTCTAAATCAGAAGTTCCACTCCAGAAGGAATCCCCACCCAGCATCACAGTGGGTGTCTGGATGATCAGCAGTTGTTAGAAGGTAGAGGGGAGAGTTGTGCTCTTACGCATTTTTCTAAACTTCAACCAGGCCCAGGGGTTATCATCTTACTATCTTCCTTGGGGGCTGACACAATGCCTAATACCTAGTTTCTTTAAAATAATAATTATCTGTTGATAATTACAGCTCACTTTCACATCTGTCTTATAAGTTTAAGTATGCATTCTAAATATAATTTTTACTTTGAAACGAAGTTACTGAATATCACTTCTGATGATGTTTTCCTCTAGGAAAATTGCTCTGAATCTTTGCAGTCTTTCTTCAAATAATGGGTCAACTTGTGTTACTGCCCCACGGGAGTTTGTGGTGTGCCATGTAATGACCACTGTGGTCAGTATATGCACCACACCAAGGGTGTTTGTTATGTGAAATATATGCAGTAGAGTTCCATTAATATTTGAGATAAAAGACATTTTTTCAAAATAATCGTGTATATTATGATATATATGATGCATATCACTCAAAAATAGAGAAAGAATAAAAAGAAATGTTATGGCTTTTCTGTAAAGTGTACAAAATGACTAAACACTATGCTGATCCTTGTTATCACCAACAGTAACTCACCACACACCTACATTGTGCCACGTACTGCAAAGAATACAAAAAATCATTGACACAGTGCCTCCTCTCCAGGCAGGGCATGAATACATTTAAAGAATCACCAAAGCTCAAGGCAGCTCATGGCAAATGACAAATATTTGATGTATACTACTATAAACACACGACAAAGCGGTTAAGTGTGAAGTTTTACAAGGGTGGAAAAAGCAGAGTGGAAAGAAGTGTCCTAAAAAGGAGAAAATAGAAGCAATATTTATTATTAAAGAAGTAAAATAAAGAGCCTTGATGCCATGCTAAGAAATTCAGACTTTGTACTGTATCCTGTAAACTTATAAGGGCCCCTGAAGGGTTTTAAAGAAGAGGCAACTTGATTTAAAAGGCATTTGGGCAGGCATGTAATGTAGTTTAATGATAAACACAAGTCCTTTCTTATACCAGAGAAAATAGGATTTGATAAGACTTATTTAATCCTAGATCAACACAACAGTTTATATAGTACAATATATCTAGAAGATACCTCCTACTTATTATTATATAGATGATCAGGAAATATTGTAAATAACGTCATATTTTAAAATTTTTTAAAAAATATTCTTACAGACCTATTGCTTTTGCTAGATGAGTGGAGTAGGGAATGGGCTTGGTTTTCATATAGTTTTTGTGTCTGGGATGCATCTTCTCTGTTTTCTTTCATGTGAACGCTCATAGATCCAGAGGACAGTTTAAGACGTTTACTGGATCTTGATCTTAAAGGTGAGGCTGAGAGGTCCTGCCAGACGCTTGAAGGTTCATGTGGGGCAATCTTCACACCAGCAGCACAGCACTGGTTGCTAGATAAACACAGGCAGAGGGATCCTGCTTCAGTGATTTGCAGCAGTGATGGATGGCAATGGTATTTATGATTTTCCTTTCACCAAGTAGAACACAGCAAATGGCTTGGCAAGATGGAGAAAAAGTATTAGATTTAAATGACAAAAAATTACCTGACACCAGCTGAGTTTCCTCTGGAAGGATTATTATGAGGCTGCAAATAGCCAGAATGTCTACAACTTTAATTTTTATAATTTATTAAGAAAAATAGGAAGAAAGTGTCCTCCCCTAGGTGAGCATTGAGAAGTGAAGGATTCACCACCCCATAATTTGTGCTGTCATTCCCTTTTTCAACAAATAACATTGATTATGCTAGAAAACACACACATTTTTTCCTAAAAGTTCTCTTACCTCTCTTAATAAGGGAGTATTTCGTTTTTTAAAAAGTTACATCAGCCTAAATCCAATTTATACCCACTCAAAGATGGTCAAGAGGTTTGAGAGTTCTGAATCCTTAACATAAAATTTTTCCTTTGTATTTTGTCTGGGTTCATAAAAACATTGTTTTAAACTCATATTTTAAGTCTAAATTTAAATGAATATTTAGCTTCTATGAGATCCAATTAGCTCCCCCTACCTGCTTAAAAAAAACTAAGAAATATTCTTGATTATGATAGGAAAAAAGAGGAAGCTAAAGTAGTGAAGGCAGCAAAGGAGATGTTTCAATTTTCTTTTGAAAGTGTCAAAACAATTATGTATTTGTATCAAGTAGATAATCTTCTCACCAATTAGATCAAGGTGTGTTTTCCCCACTCTAGCCACCTTTCAGTTCCTCTAATATGCCCTCCTGCATTAGGCCTCAGGGCCTTTGCACTTGCTGTGGCCCTTGCCTGGAGAACTTCTAGTCCAACCCCTACAGCTCTCTGGCTATTCCTAATTTCTACACACCGTTCAGAGCTCAGATCAAGCATCATCTCCTCAGGACTGCCTCCCTTAATTACCACCCAGCCCATTCCTCATTGTGTTAAAACTCCCTGCTATGCACATTTCCAGCAACCGACGATTCTTCTGGAATATAATAAATAAAATAATAATTTTGTAAATAGTTTTTGATTCTCGCTCGTATCGCAGAATGAGAACACCATGAGAGGTGGAGCCTGGCCTTTCTTCTTGAGTATATGTTCAGGGAGGGAATGGCACTGAAACCTGGTGCATTTCCAACCCTACTGAGGGAGCAGCCCTGCCCTGCAGAGCTTGCGGACCGCACCGCTGTCCTGCCCCAGCCGCTCGCCCGCGTACCCAGGCTCTGCCTTCCCTGACCCGGGCAGGGCACGTGCCATCTCCCGAGTCGGCGGCCGCTTGCCCCCATTGCTAGCCTCTCACAGCTTTCGTCTTCACTTAAACTGGGACTTTGCCTCGTACAAAATCACCCCTAGAAAGCTGAGCTCCCGCAAGGATATGCCAAAGTAGAGGGGAGGGTGCCCTGACTCCTGAAGCTGGAGGGCAGGGTACCTCTGGTTCCCCACATACTTCTGATTTCACCTACAACCACTGAACCCTGGACAACAACGCTTAGGCTGCCACAGACTGCTACAGTTGAGCTTTGTGGCAGGCATTATTGATTTATTTATTTATTTTTATTTCAGAATATTACAGGGGTACAATTGCTTTGGTTACATGAATTGCTTTTGTACAGTTTGAGTCAAAGATATAAGTGTACACATCACCCCGATAGCATGCATTGTACTTGTTAGGCGTGAATTTACCCATCCCCTCCTTCCCCCTCCCACCTGCTTGATTTCCATTGAGTTTTACTAACATACATGCACATGAGTGTTGATTGATTAGTTCCAATTTAGTAGTGAGTACATGTGTTTGTTTTTCCATTCTTGTGATACTTCACTTAGAAGAATGGTCTCCAGTTCCGTCCAAGTTATTACAAAAGGTATTAGTTCACTTTTTATGGCTGAGTAGTACTCTATGGTATACATATACCACATTTTATTAATCCACTCATGTATTGATGGGCACTTGGGTTGATTCCACATCTTTGCAATTGTGAATTGTGCTGCAATAAACATTTCAGTGTGTGTGTCTTTTTGATAAAATGACTTTTTTCCTTTGGGTAAATACCCAATAGTGGGATTGTTGGATCAAATGGTAGTTCTACTTTTAGTTCTTTGAGGTATCTCCATACTACTTTCCATAGAGGTTGTACTAGTTTTGCAGTCCCACAAACAGTGTATAAGTGTCACAGATCTAGAAAAAATAATTCTATGCTTCCTATGGAATCAGAAAAGAGCCCGGATAGCCAAAGCAACCTTAAGCAAAAAGAACAAATCATGAGACATCACTTTACCAGACTTCAAGCTATACTACCAGCTATAGTAACCAAAACAACATGGTATTGGCACAGGAACAGAGACATAGACCAACGGATGTGGTGGCCATTTTGAGCTCCAGCACCTGCTTCAAGGGCCTCAGGGACAGACTCCTGCATGATTCATCCTTTGATTCATGGGCAAAGAAGGGACTCAACTGATAAGGATGCTTGTGGCTTAACCTATGAAGATGTTCACAGCTAGACTTGAAATTTTTTTAATGAAAAGATTAAAGACACATCCCAGGATTAATAAAACACATATTCAAAAAAGTAATTGAAGCTGGAGGTAATGGTGGACAATTAAGTACAAATACAGGATAAAATGCATCAGAGTGTTAAGATAAACATTGATTATTGTTAACTTTTTAGAGACCTTATATGAGACACTAAATGTTGTTTCATTTGCTGCTATGCAGACAGAATCAATTCCAATAAATGTTGACACAAAAGATTTAAGGACCATTCACAGGGCATTCCAAGACTGACAAATCACTGGTTTTCCTAAGGCTCATTATGACCCTGCACATTTTTTGCATATCATGTTTATGATGATTCTTTGGGATCAGCTGATATGGACTCTATCTGTAGGAGAAATCAGTTTTTTAGCAACTGCAATTTCTCAGGGGGTACTGAATTAGGGTGTGGAGACTATTTTGGTTGCTTATGAAACATGTAATACAGAGAAGTGTATTATGAATAGGTTAGACTCATCCGATCATTGTGATGACTATTTGAATTTGGTATCCCGTAGTTCTGAATTATTCCATAATATACCCGTAGCCAGTCCTGTATGAGAGCAATGTTGTAACAAATTGGTAGAAAAGGGAGGAGTGTGACTGTGACCCAACAAAAGAAAGTGAGAAGAGATGCCAGATGTAAATTTTACTTTGGGAACTTGATGTAAGGCGTGCAGTTTTCTTCCTGCTCGATACATTTGCAGAAAGAAGAAAAATGAATATGATCTAGAGGATTTTTATGTAGGCATCTCAGAAGAGTGCCCAATATAGGTACACATACAAGATGAGACCCATGCATTATGATTCCCACGCTAATGTGGTATTTGCAATTCTCACCTTCAGCAGTGCAGAAACATTTTGGGTCAAGAAGCAAAGAATAGTCTAATTAAGGGCTAATATGAAGTAAATGATAAAGGAGATAGGTATTTCAGGTATTAATTTCAAAGTGTTTATCCAATAACACATTGTATGGAATAGTACATGCTAAGGTTATCCCTATTATGCCAGAACATATTTCCCTAATCCAGATTTATATGAAAAGCAGCAATGCCACATGGTGGGGAAGAGACTACCACTTAGCAATGATGCCTTGGGACTTGCATGATATGGGAGGAGTAAAAGATGGAAGATGGCACCTTATGTGGCAAGAATGCAAAGTGTATTCATAGAACTTGTCAGAGTAGATTAATACTTAATTTGACTAACTTCAGGAAAATCACAACCAATACAACAATAAGAAATTGTTGATATGGTAATGACCCCCACCTTTTTATAAATATCCTGGAAATGGAGGAAGCTTTAACATCTACTACTTAGGAATCCCATGATCTCTTCTCTCATCAGGGCAGTCATTTTGGTCACCTTTACATAATAACTTCTAAAAGACATGAAAAAAAAGATACATGTCAACATGTGTGGGAAACAACTATAAAGCAAATTTTTTTGGTTTTTTTTTTTCAATTTTGCTATTGAATCTTTCTCATTATCTTATCACACCTTATTTAACTGATAAACAGAAAAAGGTATACACAAACACACATAGGTTGAGCATCCCAAATCTGAAAACTTGAAATCTGAAATGCTCCAAAGTCCAAAACTTTTTGAGGATTGACATGACACTCAAAGGAAATGCTCATTGGAGCATTTAAGATTTTGAATTTTTTGATTTGGGATGCTCAACCAGTAAGTATAATACAAATATCCCCAAATCTGAAAAAAATCCACAATCCAAAGCACTTCTGATTCCCAGCATTTCAGATAAGGAGTACTCAACCTGTACATATGTATATGTGTGTATGTAAACAAAATCTGAACCTTGCTTATGTTTTCATAATGTATTCATGCAAATGGCAGGCGATACCAGAACCATTCATTGATTGGGAGTTAACATCCTTTTTCATAGGCTTGGCTTCTTTAGATTATACAAAAAAATAAAACCACTTCATATTAGAGCCAAATGGAATTTGTTTTTTTCCTACACCTAATGTTGGCAATGAAGTCCTGATTTGTAACCCACCTGGTTATAAAAGCATAGAATAATGAATGTTAGATGACCTTTCTGAGCCATTTGACCACCAGCATCAAAATTATCTGTGGAGCTTATGTAAATGAATATATATATAAACAAACATTGACTATTCCCTTAGGAAGAAATATACCTGTCCACATTTTAATCTTCCAAGATAATCCCAATACTATCTATGGTATCCAGCAATCGCAAAGTTTCCAAATTCTACTTTTTTGGTAAGTAGTTTGGCATATATGCAGTGAGGCTTCCCTAATCCTATGATTAGTTTAAAAGGAAAATAATAGATGAAATTGAATGAACACATAACTGTGGCCATTGTACCACTACCATATGATCAATTTCTACTATTTTCCACAGCTTTGTAGTTGCATAAGCATCCAAAGCTATGTCATCACCCCTTAACCAATCAACTCTTTGCAAAGTTTACAGTTTTTCATCAACTTTGCAGAGTTATAAAGTATATTACCAATATCCTGATTAGAAGAAGTGACATCAGCAAGATGGTGGAGTAGGAATTCCTAGCCCTTATTCCTCCACATAAACATTAATCACCACATTTGGACCAAAACACCTATATGAGAAATCCAGAATTCAGCTAAGAAATTGAAACACCCCAGATAAGCAAAAAGCTGAGAAAAATTGCACCAATACAGGTAAAAAAAAAAAAAAAAGAAAAAAGCAAATTCAATATGCCCACATAATGTCCTCCTCCAAGCCAGCTTAGCTCAAATCCAAAAAGATGCCATCACCCATGACTTTTCCCATGGGATGAAAGAGAAAGGCATCTTGATCTTTTGGTGCACTCCTCAAGGGGCCAACTTCTATATTGCCTCACACTGAGTGCTAAAGGATCAGATCAGTGAAACCTGGGTGTCTGAGACTGCTAGGAATAAAGGAAAAGGGACATTCTTCTGCAGCTGGTGCTGCTCTGTGAGATTGAAAAAAGGCACAGAACCAAGGTTTTTTTCCAGGAGGAAAGGAGAGATGCCTTATCCCCAGAATTTCAGTGCATTTCCCCCATGGAGTCAGTCTCTATCTCACTTCACACCAACCACTGAAGGACCAGCAGAGTGTGAACAGAACAGCTAGGGGAAAAGGAAAAAGCATGGCATACGTGTACACTGACACTGCTCTGGGGGATTGGGAAAAGGCACAATTCCTTCAAATGCATAGACACCATTGCAATAATACATGCATGTTTTCTTGATTCTTGCATGTTCAGGGAATATGAAGAATAAAAAAAACATGACACAATTAAAGGAAGAAAATAAATCTTCAGTAGCCATCCTGAAGAAAATGGAGATTTATGAATTATTTGACAAAGAATCCAAATTAATTATATTAAAGAAACCTAGTGAGTTACGAGAGGACACTAATAGAAAACTAAAAAAAAATCAGGAAAACAATACTTGAACAAAATGAGAATAAAAAGATAGAAAAGATAAAAAAACCAAACAGAAATACTAGAACTGAAGAATATAATAGCTGAAATGCAAAATTCACTAGAGGTGTTCAACAGCAGACCTGATTAAGCAGAAGAAAGAAATCAGTGAACTTGAAGATGGGTTGATTGAATTTATCCATTCAGAGGAGGAAAAAAAAAAAAAAGAAAGAAAGAAAGAAAAATAAAAGAAGTGAAGAAAGCCAAAAGGAATTATGGGATTCCATCAAGCAAACCAATACACACATTATGGCAGGCTCAATAGCAGAAGAAAGTAAAAGGAGAAGGAACAGAAAGCCTATTTAAAGAAATAATGGCTGAAAAAATCCCAAATATAGAGAAATCAGTGGATGTTTAGATTCATGAAGTCCCCAAAACAAATAAAATGACTAAGGAAGTCTGTATCAAGACACATTAAAATCAAATTATCAAAAATAAAAGACAAAGAGAATGTTGAAAGCAGCAAGAGAAAATTGAATTGACACATACAAGGGAGACTCCATAAGACGATGAACAGATTTATCAACAGAAACCTTGTGGGCCAGAAAAGAGTGAGATGATACATTCAAACGGCTGGAAGAAATGAACTACCATACAAGAATACTATATTTTGCAAAGCTGACCTTCAGAAATAAAGGAGAAATAAATACTTTCCCAGATAAACAAAAGCTGAGCAAGTTCATCTTTATTAGACCTGCCTTACATGAAATACTGAAGTAAGTATTTCAGGTTCTTTAAATGAGGAAGAAAACAATATTCCAAAGCTAATTAATGGGATGTAGTGAAGCAACACTAAGAGGAAAATTATAGTAATAAATGCCTACATTAAGAAAGAAGATATGGCTGGGCACAGTGGTTCATGCCTGTAATCCTAGCACTTTGGCAGGCCAAAGCAGGAGGATCACTTGAGCCCAGGAGTTTGAGGTTGCAATGAGCTACGATGACACTACTGCACTCTATTCTAGGCAACAGAGCAAGACCTTATCTCAAAAAAAAAAAAAAAGAAGAAGAAGATAGATCTAAAATGTACAATATAACTTTACACCTCAAGGAACAAGAAAAAGAAGAATAAACTAAGCCCAATTAAGCATAATTAAGAAAAAAAGAGAAAAGAATCAACTAAATAAAATTAGCTATGGAAAAGGAGACATTACAACTGATGCCATAGAAATACAGAGGATCACAAGAATACCATGAACATGTAATACATCAAAAAATTGGATAACCTAGAAGAATTGGAAAATTCTTAGAAATATACAACCTACAAAGACTAAATTATGAAAAATAGAAAATATGAAGAGACCAATAAATAATATTGATTGAATATTATTATTCAATATTGATTGAATAATATTGATTGAATCAGGAATGAAAAAACAGCCAGCAAAAAATGCCAGGACCACAGAGTTTCACCAGTGTATTCTACCAATCATTTAAAGAATTTATGTCAATCCTTCTCAAACTCTTCCAAAAAACTAAAGAGGAGGGTACACTTCTAAACTTATTTTATAAGGCTGACATTACCCTGATAGCAAAACCAGACAAAGATACCACAAGTATAGAAAACCACAGGCCAAGACAATGACACTACAAGAAAAGAAAATTACAGGCCAATATTCCTATGAACATAGATGCAAAAATCATCAACAAAATGCTAGCAAACCAAATTCAACAGAACATTACAGGATCATTTGCTGTGATCAAGTGGGATGTATCCCTGGGATACAGGAATGGTTCAACACATACAATGAGAGAAATGTGATACACCACATATACAGAATATAGAACAAAAACTATATGATTATCTCAATAGATGCAGAAAAAGCATTTGACAAAATTCAACATTCTTTTAAGATAAAAAAGCTCAACAAATTAGTTATAGAAGGAATGTACCTCAACATAATAGTGGCCATATATGACAAACCTACAGCTAACATCATATTCAGCAGTGAAAAGTTTAAAGATTTTCTTCTAAGATTGGGAATAAGTCAAGAATGCACATTTTGCCACTTCTAGTCAATGTCCTAGCCAGAGCAATTAGATAAGAGAAAGAAATCAAAGACATCTAAATTGGAAAGGAAGAAGTGAAAAAACTCTGTTTGATCATATATGTAAACATGATCTTACATATATAGAGAACCCTAAACAGTCCACCAAAAAAACAAACCTGTTAGAACTGAGAAACGAATTCAGTAAAGTTGCAGGATACAAAATCAGCATACAAAAATCAACAGCTTTTCTATATACTAACAATGAACTATCTGAAAAATAAATCAAGAAAATTCCATTTACAATACCATCAAAAAATTTAAACACTTAGGCATAAATTTAACCAAGGAAGTAAAAACTTGTAAACTGAAAAATATTAAACATTGATGAAAGAAATTGAAGAAGACAGAAATAAATGGAAAGACATCATCTTGTGTTAATGGATTGGAAGAATTAACATTATTAAAATGTTCATACTATCCCAAGCAATCTACAAATTTAATGTAATTCCTATCAAAATACCAATGATATTTTTCACAGAAATTAAAAAACAATCCTAAAATTTGAATGGAACAAAAGACCCTGAATAGTCAAAGCAATCTTGACCAAAATGAACAAAGTCAGAGGCATCACACTACCTCATTTCAAAATCCACTACAAAGCTATAGTAATAAAAACAGTATGTTACTGATGTAAAGACAAATACATAGACCAATGCAAAAGAATAGAAATCTCAGAAATAAACCCACATGTATATGGTCAACTGATCATTGATAACGGTGTCAAAATCACACAATTGGGAAAAGATAGTCTCTTCATCAAATGGTGTTGGGAAAACTGGATATACACATGTGAAAGAATGAATTTAGACCTCTACTACACCATTTACAAAAATGGACTCAAAATAGATTAAGTACTTAAACATAAGGCCTGAAACTGTAAATCTACTAGAGGAAAACATAGGGGAAAAGTTCCATGACATTGGTCTGAGTAATGATTTTATGTATATGACACCAAAGTACAGGGAAAAAAGCAAAAATAGACAAGTCAGATTATATCAAACTAAAAACTTTCTGCGGAGGAAAGAAAACAATCAACAGAGTGAATAGAGAGTATATAGAATGGGAGAAAATATTTGCAAACCATACATCTGATAAGGGGTTAATATTCTCTTAAAACTTAATAGCAAAAATAAAAACCAAATAAACTAATTAAAATATGGGCAAAGGACTTGAATAGACATTTCTCCAGAGAAGATGTACAAATAGCTACCATGTATATGAAAGGGTGCTCAACATTACTAATCATCAGGGAAATGCAGATAAAAACCACAATGAAGTACCACCTCATACCTGTTAAAATGACTATAATGAAAAAACAAAAACAAAAGATAACAAATGTTCTCAAGGATGTGGAGAAATAGGAACACTTATAAACTGCTGGTAGGAAGGTAGAATGGTGCAGCCACTCTGGAAAACAGGATGAGAAAAAAATTAAAAATTAAAAATAGAATTACTATTCTATTGGTATAGAAGCCATCCCACCTTTAGGTATAAATTCAAGAGAATTAAATCAGGATCTGAAAAAGATATGTGCACCCCCATGTTCATTGTGGCATTATCACAATAGCCAAGACAAGGAAACAATGCACATGTTCATCAACTGATGAATGGATAATGAAAATGTGTTATACACATATAATGGAATGTTATTCAGCCTTAGAAAGAGGAAATCCTACCTTTTGTGACAACATGGATAATCCCAGAGGGCATTATGCTGATTGAAATAAGCCAATCATAAAAGGACAAATATTGCATGATTCCACATATATGAAGTATGTAAAATAATGAAACTCATAGATGCAGAGAACGGAATAGTTCTTGGCAGGGGCTGGGAGGGGAGGAA
This sequence comes from Daubentonia madagascariensis, assembly GCA_023783475.1. Classification (NCBI taxonomy): domain Eukaryota; kingdom Metazoa; phylum Chordata; class Mammalia; order Primates; family Daubentoniidae; genus Daubentonia; species Daubentonia madagascariensis. Next base: position 1,383,432 of record JAKFHU010000913.1, on the reverse strand, counting down.
ATGGGGAATTGTTGCTCAGTGTGTGTTATGGTCTGAATGTTTACATCCCTCAAAAAATCTTATATTGAAATTCTCATCCCCAAGGTGATGGTATTAGGAGGTGGGACCTTTGGAAGGTGATTAGGTCGTGCAAGTGGAAACTTGCAAATAAGATTAGTGCCCTTATAAAAGAGGCCTGAGAGAGAAACCTTTCTTCTGCCAGGTGAGGTTAGAGTGAGAAGAAGGTTTTCTACGAGGAAGTGGACCCTCACCAGACACTGAATCTGCCAGCACATTGGCTTGGACTTCCAAGCTTCCAGAAGTGTGAGAAATAAACTTCTGTTGTTTATAAGCCACGCAGTATATGATATATTGTTAGCCCAAACGGATTGAGAACAATGGGTATAAAGCTTCTGTTATGCAAGACAAATAAGTTTTAGAAATCTGCTGTACAACATAGTACTTATGGTTAATAATACAGTATTGTGAACTTTAAAATATGTCAGGAGGATAGATTGCATGTTAAGTGTTCTTAACACACACAAAAAAGAACATAGGAAAATTTTGGAGGTGGTGAACTTGTTTTGTATCTTGATTGTGATGATGTCATTACAGATGTATCCTTATGTCCAAACTCATCAAAATGTATACATTAAATATGTGTAATTTTTGTATAGCAATTAAACCTCAATAAAGCTTTTTAAAAAGTCAAAAAAATTAGAAAAGATGAAAGAATAAGAAAGACAGAGGTGCACTCAGAAATGTTGGTGACTGTGACAGAGAGAGAGAAAAGCAGAAAGAAATACCCTCTAAGAAATGCTGATTTATTTAAAATATGATTCATTATGTATCTTAAAGGTATTTGGGTTTTTTTCTTTGTTAAATTAACATTTCTCAGGCTACATCCAATTGGGGTATTGTGTAGACCTGATGCTATTATTAAAAAGAAAAATTATAACAGATGTTGGTAAGGATGCACAGAAAAGGGAATCTTATACACTGTTGGTGGATAAGTAAATTAGTACAACCTCTATGAAAAACAGTATGGTGATTTCTCAAAAAAACTAAAAACAGAACTACCATTTGATCCAGCAATCTCACTAGTAGGTATCTACCCGAAGGAAAAGAAATCAATATATCAAAAAAATACCCACACTATTATGTTTATCACAGCACTGTTCACAATAGCAAAGATGTGGAATCAACCTAAGGGTCCATCAATGGATGAATGGTTAAAGAAAAAATGTGGTATATATACACAATGGAATACTGTTCATCCATAAAAAAAGGATGAAATCATGTCTTTTGAAGCAATGTGGATGGAACTGGAGGTCATTATCTTAAGTGGAGCAAGCAAGGCACAGAAAGACAGATATTGCATGTTCTCACTTATAAGTGGGTGCTAAAAAAAATGTGGACCTAGAGAGTGGAATAATAGACAATAGAGACTAGGAAGGGTGAGGTGGTGGGAGGGGGGAGAATGATGAGAAATTTGTTAATGGGTATAATGTACATTTATTTGGGTAATGGATACCCTAAAAGCCCTCACTTGACCACTACGCAATCTATACATGTAACAAAATTGCACATGTACCCCATAAATTTGTACAAATAAAAAGGAAAAAGAGTTTCTAAAGGATACAATGACATCTGAAAGCCCAATAAAATTAATAGCCATGATGTATGCATTCAATAAATAATTCTCAAATTGATGAATAATTTATTAAAAACCCTTGATAGACAGACTCTGTCCAAAGTATATATTTCCAAAGTTTTGTCCAATTAATTTTAGGAAAAGAAGTTCTGAAGGAAAGGCAACACCTTATTTAACCTTCCTGGGCTTCTTTTCCTTATCTGCAGGGTTGCAAAAAGGATAAGCAACATGGTATGTTGATTTATTGGCACAAAACATCCACTGGATAATTGATAATTAAAATCATAGCTGTTGTTACTATTCAGTGGTCAAAATCTGTGTTTTGGCTCCCATATGCTAATGCCTGATTATCTATGAAGCTCACACTATGATCAAACCATTAAAGGCCATTTGATATTATAAAGTCACAAAGGAAACTAGAAAATTTTATTGTGTTATAGACCTCGAAGGTCTGTCCTGCAGCCTCTCATTGACAAACTCAGCATTTTAATTTGATTCTAGACTTTATTGTAAATATGAATTGCTGTACTTGGTGTTCACTTCATTCAAATATCATCTTAAAATTTTATATAAATTTTAATTTTGAGAGATTATTGCTAGGATTCTCAAATTACAGGAAAAATAACTTTTATCTCACTCTACAAAATGCGAACAAACTAGAATAGTCATTACTAGGCATCTTTCAAGAACTGGGATGACAGACCCTCCAGATTTCTAATTTGTCACACTGGGAAAAAAATGCATACATGACTTAATTTATAAAAATAACTTTGTTTTTCATATTTTGCAGTTCAGACTTTGGTAATGTTCCAATATTACTCATTTGGAAAAATAAAGTTTATATCACAACTTAAGCAGAGGTGCTAAAATACAAATTTATACCAATAGTAGAAATATGTAAAGATCTTTTCATAATTGAACATGTATATATACTACGTATACATACTTCTGTTTGGTTAAATCCTTAGGAAAAGTTGGTGATAGGTGCCAAATCTATTTTCTCAAGAATCCATCAGTTATAGTTGGAGTAAAGGAATTTAAAGGATGTATACACCTATGAAAAAAAAAACATAGAAAGGAAGGAGTAATGATACATTTTCAATTAAAAAAAAGAAAAGCTGGTAGCAGTTCCATTTCTAGCAATATGGTGTGATAAGATACCCTGAAGAAATACTTTATACCTCAAAACACCCAGAAAGGCAGGGAAAATATATCAAATATTCTTTTAAGTTTATAAATGAACTTACAATAAAAAAAAAGTCCAGGGGTCCAAAAACAAAGAGAAAACAAAAAATTAGAATTGGCCTTTGTGACCCTGTAGGCATTTGTGGTCTCATAGGGATTTGGATTATAGCAGCCATAAAGGGACATAAAATAAGGCCTTGGGCCAAAATGAAAAAAAAAAAAACATATAACACACATAAATCTTGGGTTTCTGAAAAGGTATACCCTCTGTAAAAGGACAGACTGGAAGAAATATCTACCCACTGGCAAAGGAAGATGAAAAGTAAGATAATATATTTAGCCTGGGGTGTTGTTCTTATAACTGCCAACTTACCCTCATTTAAATTTGGATTCTAACTACTCTACCTCAAACCAAGAAAAATAGTACAAAATGAGATGGTTTTCAAAAATCCAAATGTATCAATAATCACAATAAATGTAAATGGACTAAATAAATCTAAAGAAATTTTCAGCTAGAATATAAAAATAAAATACAGGTATAAGAAAAACACCTAAAACATAGGGAAAGTAAAAGATTGGAAATGAAAGATTAAAAATATCTGCCATACAATGGTAAGTAAAATAGAGCCAGAGTAGCTATATTAATATTAGGCTAAATATATTTTAAATCAAAGAATATTATCAGAGGTAAAGAGTCACTATCTAATGACAAAGAGTACAATTTACCAGGGAGCTATAACAATCCTAAACTTATATGCAAGTTATAACCTAGTTTCAAAATATATTTTTAAAAAATTGATAATTATAAGGAGAAAATCACACAGCCAGACTCATAGTAAGTGACAAATACATTTCTTTTTTTTTTTTTTTTTTACTGGGACAGTATATTTTATTTTCAATTTATTTCTTTGAGGAATTAACTTTTTACTTATTTGTTAAAGAATTGGACTTTTCAAAACATTATAAAACATTACACAATATTCATATTAATTAGGTGACAGATCATTCCAAGTAAGTTTGAAAATAATACCTTGATGTGAAATTTTTTGTTTGGCCACTCAGAGATTTTGCTTGGCCAAGATTAAATTTACAAGGTTTTGCATGAAGTCATTAATGTGCTAAAAGTTCTTCTTAAAAGTTTATTTCCTTAAAAAGAGTTAAGCAAGGCCCATGTTTTAGCAAAAACATGGTCAATTTTTTTCATTTGGTATGCACTTCTTGCCTATTTACTAAGTTAAATAGAAATATGCAACAATAACATTTATTTAACACTTATTCTATGCCAAACGCTGTTCTAAGTGCTTTCTATTTATTAACTAATTTAATCCTTCCTCAAAGGGAGGCATTAAGTTTTTACCCTATATTACAGATGAGGGAACTGAGACACATAGAGGCTAGAGACTTGCCCATGTTCACACAGTTAATAAGGGGTGGTTATGAATTTAATTGTGTCACCCCAAAATTCACACATTGATGTCCTAACCCCTAGTACCTCAGAATGTGACTCCATACGGAAACAGGGTTGTTGCAGGTATACTTAGTTAAATTAAGGTGAGATCATACTGGAGAGTGACCCTAATCCAGTATGACTGGTGTCCTTATAAAAAGGAGAAATTTGGGTGAAGACATGAGCACAGGAGAATGCCAGGTGAAGATGAAGGCAGGGATTGGGTGGAGCTTCTACACTCCCAGGGACATAAAAGATTGCCTCAAACCACCAGAAACTAGAGAAAGGCATGGACACCACCCAATAGAGTAATCAGAAATTTACCCCAAATATAAATTCTCTCAATACATGTGAATGGCTTGAATTGCCCATTGAAGAGACATGGGCTGGCTGAATGGATTAAAAGACAAATACATTTCTATCAGAAATGATAGTTCAAGAAGAGCCAAGGTGGCAGACTAGAAGCAGCTTGTGCACACCACTCCCATGGAGACGATTGAAAGTGGTGAGTGAATACTGACCTCCAGATTGATGGCATAAGAGAGAGCACTGGGAATCAACAGAGAGGTGACAGGAAGCACCCAAAGTGAAGGAGAGGGAAGAGAGGAAACCTGCTCTGTGGGATCAGAGGTACACAGGGAAGGAGACAAGGCACAGTGGGACTCACTTGCTTGCAAACCCTGGGTATTGTGGCTGGTACCATTTTGGAATCCCAGACCCAGAGTGCTGTGTCTACCCAGGTGTCATATCCATTGCTACTACCTCCCCATTGCCCCTGCTGGGCTGCGGAGGGAGCAGGGAGGCCGGGTGCTCTCGCACATCCTGTGAGCAGGAGCTGTGCATCCCCACCTCTGCCAGGGGACCTGGGCAGGTGAATTCTCTGGCCACCATGGGCCGACAAACATTGCCACCTGCAGACTTGGGCAGGACTGTGCTCAAGCTGCTGCAGGCCAACAAACACTGCTGCCAGTAGACATGGGTGGGGTGGAACTCAAGCCTCCCTGGGTCAACAATTGCCACCACCTGTGGACATGGACAGGGCAGCACTCAAATTACAGTGAGGGACAATCACCACCACTGACAGAACTAGGTGGGGGGATCACTCACTCTGCAGCATGTGGACCACCCATGACAACCACAGGGAATGATGAGATGGAAGACACAGGAGAGCAGCAGTGTTAAATGGTCACAGTGCATCTGCCCCTCTCCTGCTAGGTCAATCTTCCAGAGTAGGACTCGAGGGTTCCATCTGGGGACTTCTCCCTCACTTCACTGAGTAGGAAATTTCCCCACAGAGAACAGGTGCACTGCAAACCTACCTGTCTTGAGAGGAGAGAAGAGGTTTCAGATGAGAAGGAAGCAGTGTAAGAACTCTGGCAACATGAAAAACAAGCTGTTTTGACACTCCCAAAGGATCACAATATTTCTCCAGCAATGGGCTCCAACCTAAAGGAAATTGTCAAAATGTCAGATATGGAATTCAGAATATGGATAGCAAGTAAGATCAATGGTATTGATGAGAAAGTTGAAAACCAACACAAAGAAATCAAAATAATAATTCAGCACATGAATGAAAAATTCACTAACGAGATAGACAACATAAGAAAATATATAACAGAACTTAAAGAAATGAAAGAGTCATTTAGGGAATTTCAAAATACAATAGAAAGTTTTAACAACAAAGTAGACCAAGCAGAAGAAACAATTTCAGAGCTTGAAGACAAGGCTTTCAAATTAACCCAGTCAATCAAAAATGTAGAAAAACAACAAAGAAGAATGAACAATCACTCTGAGAAACATGGGACTATGTAAAGTGAGTTACTATAAGAATCATAGGTATCCCTGAGGGAGAAGAAGAAAAAGCAAAAAGCATAGAAAACCTATTTGAGGGAATATTTGAGGAAAACTTCCCTGGTATTGCTAGAGATTTAGATATCCAGATACAAGATGGTCATTGAACACCTGGAAGATTCATAGCAAATAGAACATCACCAAAGCACATAGTTATTAGCCTGGCCAAAGTCAAGGTGAAGGAGAAAATCCTGTCAGCTGTAGGACAAAAGCAGCAATTTACTTAAAAAGGCAAACCCATCAGACTAACAGGAAACCTCACAGCAGAGATCTTACAAGCCAGAAGTAATTGGGGTCACATTTTTAGTCTTCTTAAACAGAATAACTGCCAGATAAGAACTTTGTATCTTGCAAAACTAAGTTTCATAAATAAAGGAGAATTAAACTCTTTCCAGACAAGCAAACACTAAGGGAATTTGTCACCACTAGATCTGCCCTATAGGAAATGCTTAGAAGTGCTCTATACATGGAACAGAACGATCAATACCCACCTGTGTGAAAACACCCCAAAGTTAAAGCTCACAGCTCTTATAAAATGGTAATACAAGGGAGAAAACAAAGTAACTACTTATCATTCAACATGATGTACAGAACAGTATCTCAAATATCAATACTAACAATTGAACATAAATGGTCTTAATGCTCCACTTAAAAGATATAGACTGGTTAACCCTAAAGACTCCACTGAAAGAGTCCTAAAATTGATAAATAAATAAATTTAGCAAAGTCTCAGATTAGAAAATCAATGTACATAAATCAGTAGCATTTATATATACTAAGAACAGTCAAGCTGAGAGTCAAATCAAGGACTCAATACCATTTATGACAGCTACAAAGAAAACAAAATACTTAGGAACATATTTGGAATATATTTAACCAAATAAAAATATATTTAACCAAGGAGGTGAAAGATCTCGACAAAGAGAACTACAAAATACTGATGAAATAAGTGGTAGATGACACAAACAAATGGAAAAACATCCCATGCTGATGGATTGGTAGAATCAACATCATTAAAATGTCCATTCTGCCCAAAGCTATTTACAGATTCAACACAATTCCCATCAAAATACCAATGTCATTTTTCACAGATCTAGAAAAAACAATTCTAAGCTTCATTTGGAACCAAAAAAGAGCCTGAATAGCCAAAGCAATCTTAAGGAAAATGAACAAATCTGGGGGCATCACATTACCTGACTTCAAATTATACTACAACGCTATAGTAATCAAAACAACATGGTACTGGTATAAAAGTAAAGACATAGAGCAATGGAACAGAATAGAGAACCCAGAAATAAAACCATATAGCTACAACCAACTGATCTTCAACAAAGTAGAAAAAGACATACACTGGGGAAAGGATACCCTATTAAATAAATGGTGTTGGGAAAATTGGATAGCCACACGTGGAAGAATGAAACAGGACCCATATCTCTCACCATATACAAAAATTAATTCAAGATGGATTAAAGACTTAAATGTAAGGCATGTAACCATAAAAAATCTAGAAAAAAATGTAGGAAATACTCTCCCAGACATAGGCCTAGGCAAAGAATTTACGATGAAGACCCCAAAGGCAAGTACAACAGCAACAAAAATAAATAAATGGGACTTAATTAAATTAAAAAGCATCTGCACAGTAAAGGAAATAATCCACAGAATAAACAGGAGGCTACAGAATAGCACAAAATATTTGTAAACTGTACATCTAACAAAGGACTAGTATCCAGAATCTACAAAGAACTCAAATAAAACAGCAAGAAAAAAAAAAACAACCCCATCAAAATGTGAGCAAAAGACATGAGCAGACATTTTTCAAAAGAAGATAGACAAATGGCCAACAAACATATGAAACAATGTTCAATATCACTAATCATCAGGAAAATGCAAATTAAGACCACAACGAGATACCACCTTACCCCTGTCAGAATAGCCATTATTAAAAAGTCAAAAAACAATAGATGTTGGCACAAATGTGGTGCAAAGGGAACACATACACTGTTAGTAGAAATGTAAATTAGTACATCTGCTATGGAAAGCAGTATGGAGATTCCTCAAAGAAATGAAAGTAGACCTGTCATTCGATCCAGCAATTCCACAGCTGGGTATCTACACAAAGGAAAATAAGTCATTACATAAAAAAGACAGCTGTACTAGAATGTTTATCACAGCACAATTCACAATTGCAAAGATATGGAATTAACCTAAGTGCCCATCAACTGATGAGTGGATAAAGAAAATGTGTTTTTTAATATATATAGATACACACACATATACTGTGGAGTACTACTCAGCCATAGAAAGGAATAAAATAATGTCTTTTGCAGCAACTTGGTTGGAATTGGAGACCATTATCCTAAGTGAAGAATCTCAGGAATGAAAAAACAAATACCATATGTTCTCACTCATAAATAGGAACTAAATGAGGGATATATATGGTCATAAAGATGTGTAAAGGACATTGGAAACTAAGACGGGGGAGGATGGGAGGGAGTGAAGGATAAAAATTTACCTGTCAGGGACAATGTGTACTATTCTTGTGACACGCACACTGATAGCCCTGACTTAGCATGATACAATTCACCCATGCAACAAAAAACACTTGTACCCTCTAAGTTTTTTTTAATTAAAAAAAAAGAAATGATAGTTCAAGCAGACAAGAAGTAATTAGGGATACAGACTATTGGAAGAATATAAGTAATAATGTTGAATAAATGTACATATTTAAATTGCCAAATTTAGTAGATCAAAGAAGTCATAATGGAAATCAGAAAATATTTAAAACTGAAAGATGATAAAACAATTACATGTGGAAATTTTTGAGAGGCTGCTTATAAGGGAAATATAATGTGAAATGCTTATATAGACGGAAAATGAAAATTAATCAGCTAAATATTGACTTAAGGTATTAAGAAACGTATAATAAATAGGTCCAAGGAAAGTAGACTAGGGAGAAAAAGTAAAGATAGGGGCAGACATTTATGCAATAGAAATCAGAAGTACCATAGATAACAACTACAGAGCCCTTTAGTTTGAAAAGCCAATAGGGCAAAAACTCCGGCAAAATTAATCATGGAAAAAAACAGATGTCACAAATCAGAAACACTGGGGGAAAGGGAATATAGAAGAGATACAGCAGAGATTTAAGATAAAATAAGAGAATAACAGGAAGACACTTGTTTAACTAAATGTGAAAACTTGCATGAAGTGAAAGTTTTGCTAGAAAAATAAGTGTTAGCAAAAATGTCTCAGGAAGATACTAACTAAGGATCTATGGCAATTAAATTGTATCAGGGATACGGTAGATTGCATTACTTGTTCAAAATTCTTGCTGCATCTCTTTACCAAGCCCTTCTGACAGGAGGACCCTATTTTTCTCCTCAGTGATGATGTGCTTGGCCACATGACTTCCTTTGACCCACGGTATGTGAGCAGAAGTGGCATCTGCTACGTCAGAGAAGCAACTTTCTTTCACCTTCCCTTGCTTCACTTTTCTTTTTTCACCTTCGACTTACCTCATTCAAGTGTGTCCTGTATTCAGAACTGAATAAAATTCTGATTTCCTGCTTAGGTGTCTATAATGAAATCCTCTTAAAGTGTCTCAAATGTAAATCTTCCTTTCCTTAGGATTCTCCAGTGTTCCTGTCCCACCAGCAGCTATTGTCATAGCCACTGCAATCATCACTGGATGAGTATTTCCACAGTGAAAAATATCAGTGCGTCAAAGGAAGCCACTAATTCTCAGGCAAATGCTTAAATATTTCTCTCCCTCCTGCCATCTTCTCCGCTGATGTTACCAGCTCAAATCCACTATTACTATGCTTCTCCTCTTACAACAGTTAATTCCCCGGCAATTCACAATATAGCTTTCTTCTCATCAGTTGGGCAGCTGTGTGCCACACCCTACCATTAATTTTTATGAGTCGTGGATGCTGGGTTTCCATTTGCTCTTACACATGGTTTTCTAATGCTGACACTGGTTTTCTCATGCTGGTTAGTGTATTTTCCCTATTTGTTAGAAGCAGGTCAAAAATCATTCAAGGGGAAAATAATAGAAGACTATAACTTCAGTTTGAGTCACAAGTAAAAAGAAAAGTTAGAAATCAAAGGCACACACTCCATTTTTCCATGAAATTTATTTCCCAAATCAAAGCCAGAGCTCAAATCACTAGGATTCTGCCCATCTCTAATGAAGGAGGAAAAGTTCCACAATGAAGCCAGAACAGAGCCAGAAATCATCTTATGGTCTTGAATAGAAAGAAACTTATGGTGGCAAACACCAATTGGTGCCAAGCATCTGTTATTGCTGTAAAAAGGCAAATGAACACTGCTGCCAGGGACTCAGCAAACCAGAGATGCTGGCTGCCTGGAGTCCACAAAGAACACTGTTAGAGGGTCTCTGGAGACGTCCTGTGGCAGTTGCCACACCACTAACACATGGACTGATTAAGCAAGTTCTGGTGCAATTAACTTTTTGGTCAACATTTTGTCTGGTCAGAAATGGAAAAGCTTCACTTTTAACAATCTTATGAGTGTATTTTCTTAGTCTTGAAATGGAAAGAAAAGTAGAAATCCCTAAAACTGAAGAGTTCACATATTGTAAACAAAGCTGATTTCTGGAATGGCCTTTTGCTGCAAGGAAGCTATAAAACCTATATCTTTCCATCACATTTGTGAAAATTTCCTTCATAGATTTATTCTTTAAACACTAGCCTGTCCATTGCTGTGAGCCAATCAGAAATATCTAGCATGCAAACACTGGTAGTTCTATTCAGACCCCATCAAGCCTAGCATCTAAAACTCACTGAATTGTCTCACTGACTAAGGGAAGAATTGAGAAGGGGTATCCATAGCCTTGTGAAAGCATACCAAGGTACTAAGCCATATTTGACTCCTAAACTCCAAAGGTTAGAGGAAGAAGACTTAAAATCTTCTAGTCCACTCAATGTACAAATTAGCAACATGATGCTATAGTGGATATCTGTTGTGTTTGCCTGCCTAGCATCCATTTCCTGCTCTAGTGAAAGACTCACCATCTCTCCTCCATCCTAAGTGGAACTGTAGGGTTTGATCTGTGGTACCCCTCACCCTCATTTTGCCCTCACCAAGGGATGGGTACATTAAGCTAATTATGCCAGTCAAGCGCTTTCCCTCTGGAATCTAAATTGGGAGCCAACTCACCTCTAGGGCAGTGTCTCAGAGAGACAGTTTATCAGTTCCTGACTCAACGCTCACTATAGCTACTTACTTCCCCAGCCTGGTTGTTCAACTTCTCTTTGATTCGGTGAGACATCACATATCTTTCCAAGAAGTTCACCCTGCCGCACCCCCAACTTTTTCTTAACGTTTTCTTAAGTTAGCTGAGTTGTTTTCAGTTCTTGCAACCAAAGCAATTGATAGAGAGACCTTGGCAAAATTTGGGAAGAAAAACCTCACTTGTTCACCTCCAGCCATGCTGTATGCAGCACAAGGCTGGTTTTATAAGCAGACAGAACAGGTGGCCAGCTATGAAACGTAAATGAAACCCTCACACAGCCAAAAATTATGCTTTTTAACTAAGTAATCCTACCTGAAATGCCCCCAATTTAGAATTAAGGGTGGTCCTCTTAAAATAAGCTTGTGATTTCATCATTCAAAGGCAAATTGATTTCTTACCTCAATACCTAATGAAGATAGGCTTTGCTAGATAGAAACATGAGGAGACAGGAAGAGTAGGGCAGAATGGAGGTGGGCACTGAAGTGGGCAGTCTGGGACAACTCCAAGTGGCATGAGGACACCTGCTACAAGGAGAAGTGCCACCTTGTGTCTCTGTGGCCTTATGGCTACCTCCACCCTGCCTTAGGATGCCATCAGATCTTGCTGAGATGCTTGCACTACTGATGGGGCTTCCTGTCTCCAGTGCCACCACCCCTCCTTCTCAAATCTACCTTTCCTAGCCCCTGATCTATTTTGAATACAAGTTCAGTCATTACTCACCTGCTTTATCGACACTTCACCACCTCAACTACAGGATAAAACTCAAATTCCTCAGCATGGCTTAGAAGGCCTTTCATTGTCCTACTTTTCAACCTGTTTCTTCCTGCTGCCCCATATTCACTGCACATTCCAGCTATGCCTAGCTTTTCCCACCCCTGTTCCGCTTGCCTTGCCTTCATGCCTCTGTACATGTTTGTCCTCCATCTAGAATGCCCTTTCCTGATATCTCACTAGACTCACACTATTCCCAATACAAGCTCAGTATCAGCATTACCAGCAAGACTCCCAGGATCTCTTAAGGTAGGACTAGGTATCTTTTTTCCATTCTCATAATGTCCTGAAATTTGCATTTTAACTAAAATATACACAGTATACTTTAATTGTCCATTGATAGCTCTACACTTAAGTATCTTCAGGGCTAGAACTGTGTCATTTATCTCTGTATCCTCAGCACCCAGAATATAGTAGGCTCTCAATAAATATTGTTACTAAATAAAACTCAGCGTTCAAAACTAAACTTAATTTCCCTTTTTTAAAAAAAGTGCTTCTTCACCATTATTCTTGATAAATATATCATTATCCATCCCATCAACCATGCTGAAAATTCAATCGTATTTGCCTCTTCTCTGTCCCTTTCTACCTTTAAGCATTTTGTATGCTCAGTGGGCCAAACTCCCTAACCAAAGAATTATGACTGTTTATATCCCATACAGAGAAGCTATTTACTTCTTCACCACTTCCACACAAGTTCACCAGAGACCATGAGTCTGCATTACTCACAGCAATGCTCTTGTCATTTCAATTTTCTGATTTGAACTTTGGTTTATTAAAAATAGTAGTAAGTCATTATGGTGTCCATTTGCTGAGGGAACCATGAAATCCTGGATTTAGTGATAAAAGCTTTAAATGGCACCACATACCTCAAAGATGGGAACATCCGCTGCAATAAAATTATCACCTCTGCCTAGGAAGAAGGGACAGGGTCTAAATTGGAGCTGGTGGGGATTAATGTGGGGGAAGGCAGGAGCAGCTGGTCCACATTCTACCTCCAGCATGTAGTATTCAAAGTTTAAGATTAGCTTGTCAGAGACCTTCCTTAAAACCACAAGCTCCTTTCACTCTTTTCAACAGCTGAGGCTTCCAGCCGAGAGACAGAATACTTGCCTAGCTTAGAATATTTCCCTGCTCAGTGATTGATATGCTATGCACTGCTGTTGGGGAAAATGAGTACTCTTACATCGCCAGAAGAAATGTGAATTGCTACAGTCTTTTTGGATGGCAATCTGGCAATTTCTTTTAAAATTAGAAATACACATACCCTTTGACCCAGCAATCCAGCTCTGAGGAATCTATCCCACAGAAATAAAGGCATGAGTATGTGGGGAAAAAACAGGGCTGATATTCAGCAAGCACACCCCCCCCCGTACGATGTACTGCCCAGTGTCTGTTCTGATTGGTCTGTCCCCGTGCCATACCGGTTGTTAAATATTTTTAATGCCACCTCTGGATATATAAATAAAATTTTACATAAGTGAGATTTTTTTATTATGAACACTTTTTCCCTTACAAACTGTGTGTGTATGCACATGCCTTGCTTCCTTCCACCCCCTGCATCCCCATCCCTCCCAGTAGTCAATGTTCTATAGTTTTGTGCTCATATAACTTACATATCAATAACCACATTTATGCACATAAGATTTTTGGAGGTTCATTGTTTATAGAAAGAGTAGATCATATTAAAAACATCCCTCTATATCTTGCTTTTCTCTGTACATTTAGAAATCCCTCCTATTAAACAAGAAAACCCTAACTCATTTTTTTTTAATTTCCACATAATATTTATGGTCCAGATATATCAAAATATATTCAACCATTCTGAGACTGACAAGCATTTGCCCTTTGTTTGTTCCCCCTTTCACAAAAGTGCTACAACATATATCCTTGTGCTGCCAATCTGACAGCTCTAACAGAGATGTTCCTACTACTACTGAGGCTGAACAGGTGTTCATATTTTTATGATCCCTCTGAATTTTCACTTCCCTTGCTCCTTTTTCTATTGAGTTTTTGTCTTAAAGAATATGAAATTGGATATTTTGATATTTGAATATTGTTTCTCTCACACGTGCACTGCAGATAAGTTATTCTCAACCTATTGCTACCCTTTGCTCTTGCTTATGGTATCTATTGCTACACAAACATTCTTAATTTTTATGTGATTAAAAAAATCAGTATTGGCTTTTATGGTTTATAGGTTTTCTATCTTGGTTTAAAAGGTCTCACTCTCAACCTAGATATTATATATGTTCTGCACAATTTTCTCCTAAGAGTTTTGAATTAATTTTGAAAATTTTACTTGTTTAATGAGTAAAGAACAATTTAATCTTATTTTTCTTCTAGGTGGGTAAGGAGAGTGGAATAGGGATGAAGATGGAAAGAGGGAGAGAAAGTAACTATTTCTGGGCTTTCTCTTTAGTTCTGCTAATCTTTCTAAACTATTCTTATCTAGTTGTATTTACAGTATATCTCTGTTTTTGTTCACTATTTTGGAGAAATTGACATTTGCATGTTGAATTTTTTCATCTAAGGATATGATACATCATGCCATTTGTTTAAATCAGGGATCAGCAAACTACAACCTGTGGGCCAAATCTGGCCGTGTCCATTCATGTAATACATTGTCTATGGCTGCTTTCATACTACAACTGGGGTTGAGCAGTGGCAGAGTAGCGCAGTTGTGACAGAGACTGTATGAGCCACAAAGCCCAAAATATTTGTTATCTGGACCTTTATAGAAAAAGTCAGCTACCACTTGGTTTAAATCATAATTTATGTCCTTGAATAAAACTTTGTGGTTTTATTTATTAGTATCTTTCTTGTTGAATTATTTCTAGGTGTTTTCTAGTCTTTGTTACAATAGAGTTGTTGCAAAAGAATATTTTCCCTGTATCCATTTCTGACTGATTATTGGTATTATATATGATAAGAAGAATAACACGTACTGTGTTTATTTTGTGTCAGGCCCTGTCCCAAGCACTTTTTACATATAGCAACTCATTTGATCCTCACATCAAAGCCCACCACCAGACGCAAGCGACTGCCTTCCGTCGACTTCACCAGCTCCTCTCTGCTGTTTCTGCTTTGACTTCTCTTGGATCTTCCATCCTTCTCCTTCTGGACCTTTGCCGCCAGCATCCCCTACATTCTGTAAGGCCTTATTTTATGTCACCTAGTTGCAGTGCTTTCCTAATCCAACTCTAACCGCCACACCCTTCTGCTTTTTTCTTCACTCTTCCTTCTTTGCCCTCTTGGTCCTTTTCTCAATTTTAAGTTGAATGCTTAGCTCATTTGTTTCCAGCCCTTCTTGTTTCCCATAAATGTTTTAAAGCTACACAGTTCCCTATAAGCACTACTTTAGCTATGTCCCACAAATTTTGACATACAGTATTTTAAGTTTTCTTCAGTTCTAAGTATTTATGATTCCCTTATTATTTTGTTTTTGACCCAAGTGTTGTATATTAATAGTGGAAGAACATAGTCTGTATGACACATTACCATTTAAATTGCTTTAGTATCTACTGGTTTGTTCGTGATTTCTATTTCTTCTTATACCAATTTTGGCATTTTATATTTTTTTCCAAAAATAATCTTCATTTTATCCAAGTTTTCAAATTCATTAGTATTAATATAATATTATTACCATAAACATAATGGTTAAGAACAATTCCACTGTTGAGTGAATTGGACAAGTTACTTAGCTTGTGTGTGTCTTAGTTTCCTTGATTGCAAAATGGAAATAATAAGAGACCTATTGTATAGATTTTTTTGAAGGATCCAAATTATTTAGAACTATACCTTGCACATCCAAAGCACTTAACTTTTAGTTATTATGCTCATTTTATCATTATTGCTTTTTTTGGTAGCAATCTTGTTTTTTTGAATTTCAGAATATTATGGAGGTACAAACATTTTGGTTACATAAATTGTTTTTGTAGCATTTGAGTCAAAGTTATATTAATACTAAAACATCATTTGCATTTTTCCTTGTGTTGACATTTTCATTGCTGTGCAAAAGAAATAGTGGGCAAAATTGTTTAGCAAGAATCAAGGCAGAGCACTGAACTGTACTGATAGTCATTACATTCTTCACAGCCACAAACTTGCAGTAAAACAAAAAGTGCTATTTTACCTAAGAATGTCTTGATGAAACAGCAAAAATAATTAATTTTATTAAAACTCAATCCTTGAGCACATCTTTTTAATATTCTCTGTGATGCAATGCAAAATGTGCAAAAAGTACTTCTGCTATGTGTGAAGGAAAGATGGTTGCCTCAAGGAAAAATAAATACACACACACAATTTTTATCTAAAAGAACAACTCGTACACAACCTATGGCTATTTAGACTTGGGTATTTGACAAAACAATTATCATAAATGAACAAAGTTGTTCTCAAAGTTCAAGGAAAATAATTGACCATATTTCTGCTATAGATAAAATCCAACCTTTATACAAAATTAGAATGTTAAAAGAATATTGTGAGCTTGACCCCTTTCTAATACTTAAAGGCTTTTTTGATGAAAATGTTGATAATACTAATGAATCTAGTTTTTTTATAATGTAAAATACTATTTGTCAACATTTGGAAGAAATGCAGACTCAACAAACCAATATTTTCCAAATTACCAATGCATGATATTACAAAATCGTATATGGATTTTCAAAGTACACAGGAGATTAATAGATTTTAATGTAACTGACTATGAAAGTATGAAAGTATTGATGTAGTTTCAGAACCCACATTGCAGCTGGCATTTAAGAACACATCACCTGTCAAATTTTAGTGTAGTTTTAAAGAATAATAGTCACAATATCGGGAAAGTCTATTAAAATACTCTTTTCTTTCCAACTACATATGAGGCTAAGGTGTATGAGGCTGAATTTTCTTCACATACTTCAACTAAAGTAGCACATCACAGATTGAATGTAGAAGAATATGAGAATATATTTTTTCTTCTACTAAGCCAGACATTTAAAAGATTTACAAAAATGAAACCACAATAAGATATCATCTCACCCCAGTTAAAATGGCTATTATCAAAAAGACCAAAAAATAACACATGCTAGTGAGAATGTGGAAAAAGAGGAATGCTAAAACACTGTGGGTAGGAATGTAAATTAGTATAGCTACCATGAAAAACTGTATAGGGGTCCCTCAAAAAACTAAAAATAAGAATATTTTATGATCCAGCAATCACACTGCTGGATATATATCCAAAAGAAAAGAAATTAGTATATCAAAGAAATACCTGCACTTTCATATTTATTGCAGCACTATTCACAATAGCCAAGGATGAAATCAACCTAAGTGTCCATCAGTGGATGAGTGGATAAAGAAAATGTGGTATATATACACAGTGGAATATTATTCAGACCAAAAAAATGAAATCCTGTCATTTGCAGCAATGTGGATGGAACTGGAGGATATTATGTTAAGTGAAATAAGCCAAGCACAGAAAGACAAACATCACATGTTCTCACTCATATGTAGGAGCTAAAAAGTTGATCTCATAGACATAGAAAGTAGAATGATAGTTAGCAGAGGGCTAGGAAGGGGAGAGGGAAGGGAAAATTAAGAGAGGTTGGTTAATGTATACAGAAATACAGTTAGATATAAAAAAATAAATTCTAGTGGTTGATAACACAGTAGGGTGACTACAGTTAACAATAATTTATTTTATATTTCAAAATAGCTAGAAGAGAAGATTTGGAATGTTCCCAACACAAAGAAATGATAAATATTTGAGGCTACGGATATCCTAATTACCCTGGTTTTTATCATTACATGTTGTATACATATATCAAAGTATTACATATATCCTGTAAATATGCATAATTATTATGTATCAATAATGACATATTTACAAAAAAAGATTTGAAAAAATGTAAAATGATGTCATTCTACTATTTTCTAGTTTTTGAAAATATTTTTCATAAAATATATTATTTTGCTAACATGTAATGAGATTATTATTATTTTGAAAAAATTAATAAATATTCTTAATACTCAGTTTGGATTACTAATATGATAAGTATAGATGTATTATAACCTACATGTTCTAATATACACCAATATATAACCACACATAACCAGTGTGTTATAACCCATATACACAAAAGCTATTTGGGGACCTCAATAATATGTAAGAGTATAAAGGGGTCTGGAGACCAAAAAGATTGAGAATCACTGATATATACAGAGATATTTTCAAATCTTTGGAAATAACAGAATGAATATCTATCAAATTGAGATTGTGAGTGTGTGTGTAATTGTGTAATCATGGTGTAATTCAAGTCTTCTATGCCTTTAGTAATTTTTGACAAATGGATTCATAAGTTCTGCAAGAGGATAACAATATCTCCCACTATAAGTTTAATTTTTCAAAATTGTCTTGTATTTTAATTATTTTGTTTTGCATATTTAGTAACTATATGGTTTGGTGCACACAGATTTTTTATTATATAAATATACATGATCATAAACTGCAGCTCTTAATATTATGTAATGTCTCTTCTTATCCTATTTATGCCTATTAATTTATCTAATCTGATATTAATACTGTGAGTCATGCTTTCTTTTTATCTATATGTAACCAATATTTTTTTCTCTATTCTTTTATTTTTAAACTGCATATCACTTTGAGTTGTTTATTTCTTGTAGATAACTTGTAATTGGGTTTTGTTTCTTAACCTGGATAGATCATCTCTGTCTTTTAATAAATGGATTCACTCTATTTTCATTTAGTGTAACAACTGACACATTGACTTTGCTTTTCATAGTACTTTATGCTATTTATTTTACTTTGTGATTTCTATCTTGATCAGCTGTTTGAAAGAGGATAGAAACACAAGATATTAAGTAAGTAAAAACTTGGAATTTATAGAGTAGACCAATATCTTACAGCAGTTATGTCAGGTAAAATAATTCACCAATTTTCAATACAATGTGTTCTTTTGCTTCTGTACTTATTCTTGGAGATATCATCTTTTAGAGATAATGTCTCCCAAGTTTGCCTTCATCTCAAAACACCACCTGACCTGAGATGAAAATATTGACTATCATAATGTTGGCCAAGCATTGTTCTAACTGCTGAATGGACAATGTTTCAATTAATCCTCACAACAAGCATACATGATAGATACTATGTTACCCTCTTTAATATATAAAAAACCTGAAGCTCAATGAAGTGAATTGCTCATAGTCATAATCTATATGTTTGATTAAAGATTCAGTTTCTAGTTCTAAAGCTGGAGATAAAAGATAAACAAATAGGCCTTTTCCCAGAGACTTAGACTGAAAGAAATGCAAATAAGCTTTTTTGCCACCTCCTATCTCCTTGGTTCCATGGAAGAAATATGGGGAGGATGCCCAGTGGAACATAAGAGTCAAAAGCTACAGGGGCTCATACCTCCAGGCAGGTTTGATATGTGCTGATAGAGAAGGATGTGTGAAGGTGAAGCCTTCCAATAGCCTGCTAGTCCTTAAAGAAACTGGGTTTGCCCTTTTCTGGACAGAAAAGGAAAAGAACTACCATCAGTTGACTTGAACAGGTGTCACGGTGGCTGTAAAGGCCGAGGAATTTTCATCTGGTGTTCCATAATTGGCTTTTAACCTAGTTTAATAAATGCCATCATCTAACAACTGCTCACATGTTGGCTCTTTCCCAGCCTGCCCCTTCCCATGTGTAACACTCATTCCCTCTCTGGATCTATCAGCAGAGACAAAGCCTCTTAGATGCCTTCCCACATTAACAAACAGCAATTTTAGCCAGTTCAATATATCACCTTTGCTTTTCTACAGGGCTATAATTTTTCTTTTTTAATTTTTTAAAGCTACATAGCCATGCTGTAATTTAAACAGTGTTCCCAAAAGAATTTTTTTAAAAGTAACCTTAGAACCATGGAATCTATAATTACACATTGATAATATCTAAGAGATCATCAAATCCTATCTCTTTACATTATACATGAAGTCCTGAGGCCCAGAAAAGGGAAGTTGGGGTAGACCTTATTGGTAATCTGCTCAAGGGATTCAATTTTGCTTGGTAGCTAACTGTTTGTCCTTAGTACTTTAGAGAATTGCCCTTTAGCCCTCGAGCCCTTGCCTTTTACAGAGACCCTGAGGAGCTTGATTGCTTAGGTTCCTCCACCATCCAGCCCCCACCTTGCCCAGGACAGCCAAGAACTGACTGGTGTAACGGTATAAAATTCAGGGGCTTTTTCCTCCAGGGAAACTGTTAGGTGAGTGTTAACTCCCTAAATTTCTAAGGATCAGATTGAGGCAGAGACTTCTTCTGAACCTGTACCCTCAGTTGGCTTCTGCTTTTTTCTTATCCTGCACCCTCAACTCCTCTCTGGCCTTATCCAGGGAGAAATACTATAACAGGTCACATACACCTGAATACATGAGTAGGAGTTTGCCTCTGGAAAACCCACCTGGGGCAGGAGTGGATGTGCTCATGGATGTTACATCTCCACTCAGGAAGAACCAGGACAGAAGTTTATGCCTTCTACATCCTGCTTCAGTATATTTTTCACCTCTTCACAGGGATTCCCTAAAATTCAGTTACAAGAAGTAATTCTTGGGTCACCTAGTTGGAATATCACATGTACCCTAGTTTTCTTACTTTGATCTTTTGCAGAGTTGCTTCTACTCAACTGAGTTGATGTTCTGCCATTGACTTCTCTGAAGGACACAAGAAAGAATTTTGTAATATTTACTACTGCTTATGATAGCTAAGTAACCAAAAACAATGTCCACCACATTATCCAGTATCCTCTTTGTGAGGACTCACAGGAGAGATTTTTCATAGACCTCAGTGCCAAAAAGCTCTTTGGTTCTCTTAAGAAATTCAGGGGTCTATTTATTATATGGTCAGAAAGAATCTTGTAATTCACATATTTTTATTTTATTTTGGTCATTAGGAAGCTCAGAGACAAATTTGCAGTCCACACCCACTAACCATGCTGTACCTTATGATATATCAGTTACTAACTTTTTGTCTGTCCTTAATATTCCATAGTTTGCTTCTTCCATAGGATATTCATTTTTCCATCTTATGATATATACTTTTTCACTCCTTCTAAACCAAGATGAAACAAAGTGTTAAAGAAACTAAGAAGATAACAACAATCCATTCTGTAGCTAGAAAGTATATTTACTTAAGGAAAATTATTCTACAAATACTAGTTTAAAAGTGTTATATACTGTGTCTTCCTCACATTACAGTAAGTTTTTGACAAAGCTTCCACTGATTATTTTTAAATAATTTATGATAATAACTACTTTTTTCAAAAAAGTATCTCCATAGGATTCTGTGTGATGTGGCTCAACACAGAGACTGTGTTTAAAGCATTGCAATATAATTTTCCCATGGATTAAGAAGAAAGGGGAAATACATAGAAACCATATTTAATAAAATAATATATGAAAACTTCCCTTCTGGGGAGAGAGAGATGTGGACATCCAGATCCAGAAAGCTCAAAAGTTCCCGAATAGATGAACCAAAAAAAGTCCTCTCTGATGCACATTATAGTCAAACAGTCAAAAGACAAAGAGAAAATTCTAGAAACAGGAAGAGAAAAGTATCAAGTCACACATAAGATTAACTCCTTCAGAATAACAGATTTCTCAGTAGAAACCTTATAGGCTAGGAGAGAATGGGATGATATAATCAAAGTGATCAAAGAAAAAAAACTGGTAGCCAAGAATACTAAACCCAGCAAAACTATCCCTCAGAAATGAAGAAGAAATAATATTAATATTCTTCCCAGACAAGCAAAAACTGAGGGAATTCATCACCACCAGACTGTCTCTACAATAAATGTTTAAGGGAGTCCTATATGTAGAAGCAAAAGAATGATAACTATCATCATGTAGACACATGAAAGTATAAAACTAACTGATAGAGCAGATACACATGTAAGAAAGAGAAAGGAATCAAACATATTACAAAAAAAAATCACTAAATCACAAAAATTACAACAAGGGAGGAATAAAAGAACAACAGATATACAAAACAACTAGAAAACAATTAACAAAATGGCAGGAGTAAGTCCTCACCTATCAATAATAACCTTGAATGTAAATGGTTTACATTCCTTAATTAAAAGATATAGACTGGGTGAATGGATTTTAAAAAAATAAGACTTAACTATATTTTGCCTATAAGAAATTCTGTTCACCTGTAAAAACACAAACAGACTGAAAGTGAAGAGATGGGAAAAGATATTCCATGCAAATGGAAACCAAAAACTAGCAGGAGTAGCTATACTTATAATAGATAAAATAGACTTCGTGTCAAAAACTATAAAAAGAAACAAAGGTCATCGTATAATGATAAAGTGATTAGTTCTGCAAGAGGATGCAATAATCATAAATATATATGCCTCCAACAGCACAGGAGTCAGATATATGAAGCAAATATTATTAGATCTAAAGTGAGAGATAGACCCAAATGCAATAATAGTTGGAGACTGTAACACCCCACTCTCAGCATTGGACAGATCATCTAGACAGAAAATCAACAAAGAAACACAAGACTTAAACTGCACTATAGACCAAATGAAACTAATGGATATTTACAGAACTTTTCATCTAATGGCTACAGAATACACATTCTTCACATCAGAACATGAAACCTTCTTCAGGATAGACCATATATTAGGACACAAAACAAGCATCAATGAATTTTTAAAAAATCAAAATCACATCACATGTAATTTTAGACCACAATGGAATAAAACTAGAAATCAATAACAAGGGGAACTTCGGAAACTGTACAAATACATAAAAATTAAACAACATGATCCTAAATGACCGATAGGTCAATAAAAAAATTAGAAAGGAAGTTTAAAAATTCCTTAAAACAAGTAAAAATAAAAACACAACATACCAAAACCTTTGGGATATATTAAAAGCAGCACTAAGAAGGAAGTATATAGCATTTACACGTACATCAAAAAAGTAGAAATACTTCAAATAAACAACCTTATGATGCACCTCAGGAAAATCAAAAAGCAAGAACAAAACAAACCCCAAATTATTTAATAGAAGGAAATAAATAAGAGCAGAAATAAATACAATTGAGAATAAACAAAAAGTACAAAAGATCAACAAAACAAAAAGTTATTTTTTTTAAAAGATAAGCAAAACTAACAAACTATTAGCTAGACTAACTGAGGTAAAAAAAGACCCAAATATGAGGTCTGGGAAAAAATGGCGGTCTGGTAGAGGCCTCCTACCTTACCACTCCCAGGGAAGGAGGTGAAGACTGCAGACAGCTGCCTACATGCGGATCTCTCACTCCGAAAACAGCATTGTGAATTTCCAGACAAGCAGTGGGACACTCAGCCCAACAAAAAAGGTGACAGGAAGATACATTCACAAAGATTGGAGAGTGCAGGGAATACAATAGAGAACAGAGCATGGGAGGGATGTGCTCGCCAGGTCAGCACAGTGTGATCTGACCTATAGGTGGACACTCACCGTCCCCACAGACCTCCCATCCACTCAGACAGAGAAAAGGATGGAGTCAGTGCAAAGGTGTTGCACGAGACAGCAGGAAACAATAGTGGGAGTCATACTGAACTCTCGGGTGCACTG
Source organism: Daubentonia madagascariensis (assembly GCA_023783475.1). Classification (NCBI taxonomy): domain Eukaryota; kingdom Metazoa; phylum Chordata; class Mammalia; order Primates; family Daubentoniidae; genus Daubentonia; species Daubentonia madagascariensis. The sequence continues at coordinate 1,359,678 of JAKFHU010000913.1, read as the reverse complement.
TGCCAAGACTGCACCAGGCTGGGGAGGGACTGGGCTGAGATACAGCTTCCTGGAAGAGTACGTTGGAATTTGGAGATGGGCACCTTGCCCCTGGAAGTCAATGGGACCAGGGCACAGGAGTTGAATGGACAGCAGCGTGCTATGCCCTCAGAGGCTGCTGGCAGCTGCCTCTGCAGGATCCATGTGGGTCGAGGAGAGCCACATTCTCAGCACGGCTGACCTGTATCTGCAGGACCCTGGTGTGTTGGAAACAGTTTGAAGCCCATTTATCTAGTCCTGCCTGCCCAGTTCTGGCTGCCTTCTGCATGTTAGCCCTATTGCCTGTTCTCCAGGTCCCCATCCCCCACTCCCCTGTAGAATGGCCATATTGAAGTTTGCTGTGAACATAGTGACTCCATTTGCATAAGTACTGGTTCCCATGACAACCAAATGCCTCAGGTGCCACAGGCTGAATCAGAGCAACTGTCCCCACCCCTACTCACTTTAATAGGGAGTTCAGTTTAATCCAAGAGTTCCTTCAGCTGCCACTATTCCCCTGGTGGGAACATCCCCCTAGTGGAGACTTCTGGAGATAGACAGGCTCACCCACCTTGCCTTGGGGTCTAGTGGTGGAAAAGAGGTGCACAATTAAAGATCCTCTTATCTGCCACTGACACACAGAGACGCACATCAGTGGGCCAAACACATGAACTGTGGGGAAGCTTGAGAGCCTGTCTGGGATGGAGAGAAACACAAGTGGTCAGATCAGAGAGGAAAGTGCCCGAGCTGGTGGACAGGGAAGGAAAAACCTGGCTAGAGACCTTAGCAATCACACCAGCTGGTCCCTCCTATCAGGAACAGCCCTCCAAGCTCAGACAGACAGCCCTGAACTCTATATAAGTGGCTCCCCCTAGTGGCCATATAAGCAACCTCTGAGCTCCATAGAAGCTCACACATCCAAGCTCTTCCACTTCAGCTGCAAGCTATCTTGCTCCTTCCCCCACCTCAGGGGGAGCAGGGTCAAAGTAACCCCTGGGAGCTACAAGGCCCCCCTTAGAGCTTGGGGCATTCATATACCCCACCTGTGGGACCAGAGTCTACCACAGGCACAACAGATTACCTAGGTAACTGGTTCCTCCATGCAAATTACAATCAACGACAGTGGGTACAACCCATAGCTAAACATATTGTCATCCATCTCAAGCTATTAGGGAGCAGTGGATTTGTACCAACAAGTACAATCCACCAGCTTGGAGCTTAAGCTGGGGGACCAAACTCACTATAGTCCACTGGGAAGAGGTGAAGACAACAGGTCAGAGGTAACCCAAGAGCTTCATCAAACTTCCTAAAACACACCTAAGGAAATACAGGACCAGTGCTCCTCTCCCTGGCACTGTCAGGGAATGATCCTTGGGGACTTGGAGACAGGGCCATAAATCAGCCCTAGTATGGCCAGCTCTTGACCAAGAGGCCAGATGACAAAGAGTCAGTGAAAGAACCCAGGAACCATGAAAGATCAGAACTAAAAGTCACCCCCAAAAGAAATCATTAGCTCCTCAGCAATGGATATCAACTTAAATGAAATGGGTAAAATGACAGCGGAACAATTTTGAATATAGATTGTAAGAAAGCTCAATGAAATTCAAGAGAAAACAGAAACCCAACACAAAGAAGCCACAAAAACAATACAAGAAATGAATGAAAAATTCTCTAAAGAAATCAAAGTATTAGGGAAAAACCAAACAGAAATACCAGAAATGAAAGAAGCATTCAAGAACTACAAAACACAGTGGAAAGCCTTAAGAATAGGCTGGATCATGCAGAGGAAAGAATCTCAGAGCTGGAAGATAACTTCTATGTGCTAAACAAATCAGTCGAAGAGAAAGAAAACAGAAGCAAGAGACATTAGTAAAGCATACAAGAAATGTGGGATTATGTTAAGAGGCCAAACATAAGAATCATAACTATCCCTGAGGGCAAAGAAGAAAATACACAAGGGATGGAAAATCTATTTGAAGGAATAATACAGGAAAATTTCCATGGCTTAGCAAGAAATCTCGATATCCAGGTACAAGAACCACACAGGACTCCCGGGAGACTAAATGTGAAAAGGCAATCACCACATCACATACTTATTAGGCTGGCCAAAGTAAACACGAAACAGGCACTCCTTTGAGCAATAAGGCGAAAATAGCAGGTAACATAAAAAGGAAAACCTATCAGACTAACTTGGCTTTTTCAACTGACTCCTTACAAGCCAGAAGGGACTGGTGACCTATCCTCAGTCTTCTAAAACAGAATAATGGCCAACCTAGAATTCTTTAACCTATAAAACTAAGCTTCTTATATGAAGGAGATATAAAGACTTTCCCAGAGAAGCAATCACTGATGGAATTTGCAAAGACAAGACCTGCCCTGTGGGAAGTACTCAGACCTGCATTATACACTGACCAGCACAATAGACACCCACAGGTGTGAAATCACCCAAAAACTAAAGTCCAGAACCCTGATTCCACAATGGCTTAAGAGGTAAAACAGAACAATAGGAGTCTACCCAAAAGGATGAAGAGAAATCTACCTCAAATATCAATTCTCTCAATAAATGTGAATGGCTTGAATTGCCCATTGAAGAGACATAGGCTGGCTGAATGGATACAAAATGCAAGCCAAGTATCTGCTGTCTCCAGGAAACACAACTTACACAGAAGGACTCGTTCAGACTCAAGATGAAGGGATGGCAAACAATTTTGCAGGCAAATGAAAACCAAAAAAAGCTGGGGTAGCCATTCTTATATCAGATAACACAAACTTTAAAGCAACAAAAGTAAAGAAAGACAGAGATGGTCACTATATAGTGGTGAAGGGAAAAATCCAATAAGAAGACTTAACAGTCCTAAATATTTATGCACCCAACACAGGAGTGCAGACACATAAATCAAATCCTGCTAGATCCAGACAACATAATAAACAGCAATGCCATAATGGTGGGGACTTCAACACCCCACTGACAGAACTGGACAGATCATCCAAGCAGAAAATAAGCAAAGAAACTACAGACTTAAACAAAACTCTAGAAGAAATGGGCCTAACAGACATCTACAAAACATTCCACCAAAATAACACTAAATATACATTCTTCTCATCTAAAATTGATCACATCCTAGGTCAAAAAACAGATCTCAACAAATTTAAAAAAACAGAAATTATACCATGTATCTTCTCAGACCACAGTGGAATAAAATTATAAATCAATTCTAACAGAAACACTCATCTCTACACAAAAACATGGAAATTAAACAATCTATTTCTGGATGACTATTGATTGGGTCAAAGAGGAGATTCAGAGGGAAATCAAAAGATTCTTCAAACTAAATAATAAAGGGGACACAAGTTACCAAAATCTGTGGGATACAGCAAAAGCAGTCCTGAGAGGAAAACTCATTACCTTAAATGCCCATATCCAAAAGACAGAAAGATCACAAATCAACAAACTAATGAATCATCTCAAGGAACTGGAAAAGGAAGTGCAAACTAATCCTAAACCCACAGAAGAAAAGAAGTAACCAAGATCAGCACAGGAGTAAATGAAATCGAGAACAAAAGAACTATACAGAAGATTAATAAAACAAAAAGTTGGTTCCTTGAAAAGATAAACAAAATAGGCCTCTTGCCTGACTGACCAGAAGCAGAAAGGAAAGAACTCTAATAAGCTCAATTAGAAATGAAAAAGGACAGGTCACAACCGATACCACAGAAATACAAAACATCATCTTTGAATACTATAAAAATCTTTATGCCCAAAAACTTAAAAATGTGGAGGAAATAGACAAATTATTAGGAACACACAACCTCCCTAGGCTCAATCAGAAAGAAATAGAATTCCTGAACAGACCAATATCAAGTACCAAAATTGAAGCAACAATAAAAAAAAATCTTCCAATAAAAAAGTCCCAGACCAGATGGGTTCACACCTGAATTCTACCAAACCTACAAAGAACTGGTACCTATACTGCAGAAATTATTCCACAATATTGAGAAGGATGGAATCTTCTCCAACTCATTGTACAAAAGCAATATCACCTTGATACCAAAGCCAGAAAAGGACACAACAAGAAAAGAAAACTACAGACCAATATCCCTTATGAATATAGATGCAAAAATTCTCAACAAAAGCTTAGCAGACCAAATTTAACTGCACATGAAAAAAATAATTCATCACGCCCAGGTGGGCTTTATCCCAGAGATGCAAGGATGGTTCAACATACACAAATCTATAAGTGTAATTCACCATATAAATAAAAGCAAGAACAAAGACCATATGATCCTCTCAATAGGTGCAGAAAAGGCATTTAACAAAATTAAGCACCCTTTTATGAGAAGAACTCTTAACAAAATAGGCATAGATGGCTTAAACCTCAAAATTATTAAAGCCATATATGATAAACCCACAGCCAACATCATACTGAATGGAGAAAAATTGAAAACATTCCCACTTAGAACTGGAACCAGACAAGGTTGCCCACTGTCTCCACTTCTATTCAACATAGTGCTGGAAGTCCTTGCCAGAGCAATCAGACAAGAGAGGTGAATGGGGGGTATCCAAATGGGGGCAGAAGAGGTCAAACTTTCACTCTTTCCTGGTGATATGATATATCTAGGAAACCCCAAAGACTCAACGAAGAGACTCCTGGAACTGATAAATGAATTCAATAAAGTCTCAAGGTAAAAAACCAATGCACACAAATCAGTAGCTTTTATATATGCCAATAAGAGCCAAGCCAAGAATCACATCAAATATGCAATACTTTTCACAACAGCATCAAAGAAAATTAAATATTTAGGAATATACTTAACTAAGGAGATGAGAGACCTATATAGGGAGAATGACAAAACACTGAGAAAAGAAATTGCAGAGGATATAAACAGATGGAAAATCCTACCATGCTCTTGGATCGGTAGAAGCAATATTGTTAAAATGTTTATACTACCTAAAGTGATCTACAGAATCAATGCAATCCCTATCAAAATACCAACATCATTTTTCACAGATCTAGAAAAAATAATTCTATGCTTTGTATGGATCCAGAGAAGACCCCGTATAGCCAAAGCAATCTTAAGCAAAAAGAACAAATTGGGAGGCATCTGTCTACCAGACTTCAAACTATACTACAAGGCTATAGTAACCAAAACTGCATGGTATTGGCACAAAAACAGACACGTAGACCAATGGAACAGGACTGAGAACCCAGATATAAAACCATCTTCATACTGTCATCCGATCTTTGCCAAAGCAGACAAAAATATACCCTGGGGAAAAGAATCCCTATTCAATAAATAGTGCTGGGAAAATTGATAGCCACATGTAGAAGACTGAAACAAGATCCACACCTCTCACCTCTCACAATAATCAACTCACGATGGATAACAGACTTAAACCTAAGGCATGAGATCATAAGAATTGTAGAAAAAAATGTTGGAAAAACTCTTATAGACATTGGCCTAGGCAAGAAATTTATGAAGAAGACACCCAAAGTGAGCACAGCAGCAACAAAAATAAATAAATGGAACTTGACCCAATTAAAAAGCTTCTGCACAGCCAAGGAAATAATCATTAGAGCAAACAGACAACCTATAGAATGGGACAAAATACTTGCATGCCACACATCTGATAAAGGGCTGATAACTAGAGTCTATACAGAACTTAGGAAAATCAACAAGAAAAAAATCAAACAACCCCATTAAAAAGTGGGCAAAGGACATGAACAGAAACATTTCAAAGGAAGACAGAACAATAACCAAGAGACATATGAAAAAAATGCTCAATATCTCTAAGCATCAGGGAAGTGCAAATCAAAACCACAATGAGATATCACTTAACTCCAGTGAGATTGGCTTATATCAAAAAGTCCCAAAACAAGAAATGTTGGTGTGGATGCAGAGAGATGGGAACACTCATATGCTCCTGGTGGGACTGCAAATTAGTACAACCTCTATGGAAAGTAATATGGAGATACCTCAAAGAACTAAAAGTAGAACTACCATTTGATCCAGCAATCCCACTACTGGGTATTTACCCAAAGGAAAAAAAGACATTCTATAATAAAGACATCTGCACACGAATGTTTATAGCAGCAGAATTCACAATTGCAAAGATGTGGAAACAACCCAAGTGCCCATCAATACATGAGTGGATTGGATTAACAAGATGTGGTATATGTATACCATGGAGTACTACTCAGCCATAAAAAACAATGGTGAATTAATACTTCTGGTATTATCCTGGATGGAGCTAGAGCCCATTCTTCAAAGTGAACTATCACAAGAATGGAAAAACAAGCACCACTTGTACTCACCATCAAATTGGTACTAACTGATCAATATTTACATGCACACATGGAAGTAATATTCATAGGGTGTTGGGCAGGTGGGAGGGGGGTGGAAGGGATGGGTAAATTCACACCTAATGGGTGTGGGGCACACTGTCTTGGGGAGGAGCAAGCTTATAAGTTTGACTTGGGTGGTGCAATGTTAATATATGTAACCAAAGTGTTTGTACCCCCATAATATTCTGAAATTTAAAAATTAAAAAAAATTAAAAATGATGATGAAGATCCAGGTACCCTCAAAAAAAGACCCAAATATATATAATTTTCCTATATTTTATTTTTTAAGAGTATTTATTTCCTGTGTCATTAATGTGCTATATGTTTTCAACTTCTATTGCATTTACTGCAATTTGTACTCATTAGGTAAAAATTCCTAGTAAATATTTCTAACATTTTTATAATACTGGCCATAACAAGTAAAAAGTACTTTCATCCTAAACCATTAAGGAATTAGTACCTTCTTTAGAGAAGCATAGCTAATTGTAATTCAATTGCCGGGGTCCTCTATTCCAAAGGTAAAAGAGCACTTATTACAATTAAAGATGTTTCCTTGGCTAATACCTCATTCTAAGAGGTATTTCAGATAATAATAATATTGCACACTTATTTGGCACTGACTACATATAATGTACTATTCTAGGCACTTTACATATATTAACTCATCTAATTTTCACAGTAACTCTATGAGTAGGTATTATTATTATCTCCATTTTATACATGTAGAAACTGAGGTCCAAGCAGACTAAAGAACTTTTTCCATAGTTTTCTTTCTTATATGGGAAGGGGGTACAGGGAAAACAGTTGCAGAAAACTTAAACCATTTTTGATTGTGGTCATACAGGAAAACATTGGAATTGCTATCATGTAATTCATGGTTTCTGGTTAATAAATCCAAATTTAGAAACTTTTTTCTCTCTTTTTACACTTAAGAGGTTAGGAGTGCATCCACATGTCTTTTGTGTATTTCCTTGAGGGAACTCATAGGAAGAAAACAGTGGCCAAAGGCAGGATTCAGAGTTTGTAAGTCACTTGGCCAAATCTTTGTTGAATATATTAAATTTTCAAAGTGCTTACAGAAATCAGGAAAAAGATGATGGGCAATGACCACCAATAGTAAATACTACAATGATAGGAGAGGATCATTTCATCAAACAACATCATCAACAAATCACTTTATCTATCTATCTACCTACGTATGACCCTGTTTTGGAAAGCTACAAAGTAAACAGTCACAGTTCTTGTCTTTTGAGAGTTTTCAAATTAAGAAATGCATCAGTACTACACATGAAAATGAAGCAAACAATGCATGCAAAGAGGACATAACTAACACGTGTTATATTTCTTTTATGCCTGTGAGATAGGCAACCAGCAGGCCCTGCTTGTTAAGGATTCATAAGGTCCAAACCAAGGTCTCTGATAAAACAAGAGGCAGTGGAGAAGCTGACCAAAACCAGCTAGAACCAAGATGGCAATGAAAACCGACCGCAGGTTACCCTCACTTCTCATTATACACTAGTTATGATGTATTAGAATGCTAAAAAAAAACCTCCCACCAGCACCATAACAGTTTACAAATGCCATGGGGACTCCCAGAAGTTACCCTATATGGTTTAAAAAGGGGAGGAAGCCTCAGTTCCAGGAGCTCCTCACCCTTTTCCCAGAAATCTTATGAATAATCCTCCCTCCATTTAACATAAAATTAAATAGAAGGTATAAAATAAGGCCCCAGAAACTAACAAGGTGCTACTCTCTGTTATTCTGAGAGAGAGCAGCTGCTCTGCCTATGGAGCAGCTTTCCTTCTGTTTCTTTGTTACTTCAATAACTTGCTTTTGCTGTACTCTGTTGGCTTGCTCTTAAATTCTTTCTTGGGCAAAGCCAAGAACCTACTTGGTCTTCAGGCTGGACCCCAGTTTTAGGGTCCGCTTTCCAGTATCACCTGCACTTTGATTCCAGTGGAATGAGGGAGTCATTTCCTTATAGATGTTCAGATGGAAATCAAGGTGGTTATTGACATATTCTATCAGCTCTGACACTTTGCTACGTATCTTTTAAAATGTTCTCATTGTGAAATGTGTCCAAAAACAGTTGCTTGTTACCCCTTTGATTCTTAAAGTTCACATGAGATCTTTGAGAATGAAAAGATCTGGGTTTCCTTACTCTTCTGCATACTCTTGGAGGGTGACACTGTGACAGTCATATAAGCTTCTCTTGTATGGCTCACAGAGACTCCTTGTGGAGGGTAACTTCACAAGTTACTGGAAGCAAAAAAAAGAAAAACGAGATTAGTCCAGGCGATGGACACAGTTAAAGGGTAAAAGAGTTCAAAGCAGGATTAGAATGGTGAAGGGGTATTGGATAGGTTTATCTAAAATTAGCTGAGAGAGAGGACAGGAGAATAGGAGGTTACAAAAAAATTGGGGGCACTCTAGTATGACACCTTGAAAGAGAGCATAAAGTATTAACGTTTTATTCATAGTATAATGCCAAGTCAATGAGGAGCCCTAATTACTGGGCCTAGGACAGACAGCAGTCATGTAACAGACAGACAGTAGTCATGTAACAAATATCTCTTGTTTTAAAGACAATGATGGTAGTGATGATGATATTAAAGAGAAGCAAGGATGATGCTGTGCTCTGGTGTCAAACAGCTTTGCATTTGTTGCCTTTCGATACGTTTGGAGTCCATTAAGGAAATAAACATTTAGCACAAAGCATTTTTTTCAAAAAACGCATATGGGTCTTTAAAAACACAAAGGGCTCAGTAATGGTCGGAACTGAAGCTGGACGAGAAGAGAGCTGTAAGGGTGATAACTGTGCACATATCACAATTCAGCTTGAACACCAGACCTCTAAAGATATCCTTCCCTCACACTACATGTGACCCCTGCTACACCCCCTGACTCAGCATCTGCTACGCAGCCCAATTCTCCTCTTCACGTTCATACATACTCAACCTTCCCTCCATGTGCTGCTTATCTCACAGCTCATCTGGGTTTCACTAGTGTAAAATATTGATTGTTTGCCTGTGGATAAAGCTCTGGATGTTCTCAGGAAAAGAGCACAATAAGGCCTTCTGCATGCAGCATTGTTAAAAATGGAGGGAACCCATTTGTGCAGAGCAGTTAAGATCAAGGCACTGGGTCTTTAGCTGGATACGATTGCATGCATGAAAAACTGGACTTTTGAGACAGGAGATCACGTGAGCCCTGGAGTTTGAGGTTGCAGTGAGCTATGATGATGCCACTGCACTCTAGTCTGGGCAACAGAGAGAGACCCTGTCTCAAAAAAAAAAACAACTTGAACTTTTAAATAATGGATAAAAAACTAATAAATAATCTTCCATCACAGCTGTGTAGTTTCAGAAATTTTTATGACTTTAGCATCTGTAGACACTTGGGGAAATGGCAGTAAGGTAGATGGCACATTCAAAATCCGAAAGAAGATGCCCCACTACCCTAGAGTTACAGATTACTAAGAGTTGAGGGTTGTTCAAATTTTACCTAAACAACTGACTCAGAAACTTAATGTATTGAAGAGGCTTACACAGGAATCAGGAATGGGACTAGTTAAAGAAGAGAAGAAAATTTAAGCTAAGGAGAAAGCCATTGGCTTTTAACACATTCAGAAAATATAGAGAGCTGTGAACCATCAGAAGAAATAACTAGCAAGTGATAGGATAATTGCAAGCAGATGTATCTGAAACTACTAGCAGGATTTGGAATTGTGGACTTTATCAGGTGAAAATTTATACTGAAACAAATGTCAATCCATGAACTATCCCATTCCAAGACCAGGATTTATTTCCATGGTTTGCCAAAATATCATAGGAGAACAATTATTTTGAGACAGTAACAACTCCATGAAATAAATGGAATATTCAAGATATGAGTCATTCTGTTTAAAGGATAATAACTGGTAAACTAAAAATTATCCAGAAAATCCTTGTTAATTCTCATCCATATTTTTTGAAATGATTTCCTGCAATTTTCCACACAGCATGGTGAACATAATCGTTTTTCTGCTATTGGGAAATGTGTGGTGTCACAGAACCTTGATTCTCACTACCAAGGCCTATAGGTGGAAGGCAGAAAGAACCAGGCTGCCTGTGTCCTAGTCTCTTGTCAATCTCCAAAGTCCCCAGCTTTGCCCACATCCAGAGGGCACCATTCACACTGAAAACTTTGTTCCAGGGCACCAATTACAGGCATCAAAGTTGTGTTCTCTACCTCTGAGCAAAGCTGTCAGGGAGGAGCTAAAGTGAATGGGATCCCTTGGAATGACAGTACTGTCTGAAATGTTATTCTGTTACTGTTTTAAACAAATGCCTAATGTTTGTTTATTTTTTCATTTGCTTTTTTTCTCCAAATGCAGAAAAGGGGACGGGTAAAAGGGGAGGGGTGCGACGAATCCAGTTGGTTTAAATCAGTTGTTCTCAACTAGGGATGATTTTGCCCCAGGGGATATTGGCACTGTCTGGAGATATTTGGGGATGTCATAACTAGGGGAGTGCTACTATCATCTAATGACTAGAGCCCAGGAATGCTGCTAAACAGCCTACAATGCACAAAGTAACTCCCTTCAACAAATAACTATCTGGCCTAAACTGACAACAATGCTGAAATTGAGAAATCCTGGTTTATAGTTTTATTATTCATCTCTGGTAGATTGTTTACAATAATAGGAAATCAAATGGTTGTTTGTTCACATAAGAAGAGCTGTTTTAAAAGAAAGGAATTATCTAGAGAAATGGGGGAAAGTTAAGAGTGGAAGGTTAGGGAAGGAATTATTTTTGCTCCAGTAATGGAGTACCTACTATATACTGAGGACTGTGCCTGGTACCTTGCTTACTTTTATCACATTCAGTAACCCAGATAACCTTATGAAACAAATATTTTTCTTCCACTTTCTTTGTGAGCAGACTTTTCTAAATTAAATAATTAACATACCCTTCAGGAACTCATAAGCAGCACTACAGAGAAATTGAATTCAAGAGATGAGGGTAAAGACTTACTGAGATCACAGATGAAATGGTAAAAATGTCCACCCAGTCAGAATCAAAAAGCACTTAAGTCCTCAACTGTTACATGTAGTCTTCAGTCTAGTGGTTTGGGCTCTTTTGCCATGTGAGAGAAAGTTCCTTTAATCGCTCAAGAACAAGAACAGCCAGCTCCTCAAAGTGCAGAATGCCACTAAGCCAATTGTACACACATCCTGAGTCCTGTCTTGGTTTCTGATCTGTGGTCTGAGCCTGTGGTCTCAAGAAGACAGTTAGAGGGAAATGAAAAACAAATTTGTTAATATGCATACTATTAGCCTTTACCACCCCGCAATGGGACAAATACTGTCAGTGCAAGGCATCTGCAAACCCACAAACACCAGGATGCCAGGATGTTTTTCTAGCTAAGAGGCTCTAAATTTTTCAAATTTATATCCAAAATGCCCACCAGCAATACTGGCTCCAGTAGTCTTCTGAGGATTATAGCTTACTATTATTTACTAATTTGATTTTCAAAGCAAACCTAAATATATATTGTGCTGCTTCTTATGTTACTATTCATGTACTCTGTAACAGCCATGAGGGGAAAAGTTTTGCCATTAGTGGGAGTCTAGCTCCAACACTGCAGCAATGTGTGGCCAGAGAAGGAGAAAACACACAAAATCTACATAGTAGACTTTCAAGGAAGATGGCGGACCAAAGGCACCACCAGCCAGAGCATCTCTGTAAGAAGGAGAAATTTTAGATGAAAAAGAAAAAAAACCCAGACAGACAAACATAAATCAGATGAGGGTATGAAGGAAGGGTGCCTGAAACCATAGGAGAGTCCACAGGAAGAGGTTGTGGAGTGGAATGGGAAGGAGAAAGGCATTGGTGGAGATGAAGCCCAGACAGGTTTGGAGACCAGCGAGAAGGGTAGGTGGATTAGCTAACACCCCCCTCCCCCACATCTCAGACTGTTGGTGGGCTCCCGAGCTATTGGAGAGACATTCTGCCCACACAAGCCCAGAGACTGATGCTGCCAGTGAGCAGAGAGCTTCTTACAGACAGGGCACCAGGCTCTCACCACTCCTTACCGGGGCACCTCCTGCCCCACAGACCCAAGCTGGACGGCAGGTGCAATATTGCTTCTCTGCCCACTGGGCACCTGTGTCCTTCCCAAGAGGACTCAACCCCTCAGGATGCATCTTGCTCATCCCCACAGAGACATTTCCCAGCCCAGGCCCAGACTACAGGAGCCACAGGGGTCCAGTGGGTCCTGGGTGATCTGCGTGACTGCAGAGCCCCATCATGATGCCTCCCAGAGAGATGGTTGGAGAAAACCAGAGGGTGGACTTTTCTCAATCCAGACTCTTTTTTGCTCCTTCCCCTCCCCTACCCATGGCTGCCGAGAGAGACAATTGAGCCACCACACGGAGGCTTCCACAAGGAACGAGACTCAGACCTTTCCTTTTGGGGTCCTGCAGCAGACTGAGGGGTGCTTGGACTGTGAGACCCCTGCCTGTTGGCCCTCCCTGGTGCTGCTTGCCTGGAAATCCTGGCAGAGGTGGACACACCCTGGGGTGGAGGGACATTGATTCAGCTTAGGTACCCTGTGAGAGAGACTTGGGACCAGTATCCTTCTCCCTGGCATGGTCAGGGTTTGATCTCCTGGGCCCAGGGTACGGACCTGTAGGCCAGATCCTGTACACCAAGATCTTGATCACATCACCTGGGGGCACAGTTGGGGTACAGAGGGGATATTTGTGAATTACTCTCTCAAGGTGTGGGTGCCTGCAGGGGCCAATCAGGGGTGAGAAAGCACAGTGGGTCCTAGCAGTAGTGTGCACACGGGACACCCCTCCTCCCACAGGAGGGCCACGCTCCCAACTCAGGCCGCGATCGTGGGCAGGGAATTTGCCAACCTGCATCATAGTCATGGGGGAGCTCAGCTGGCTTGATGTCCTGCCTGCCAGCAGAGGCCCAGAAGAAACCATGGAATAGGGGAGGGAGGAAAGGAGCAAGGCCTGCTCCAGACTGCCAGGCTGTGGGTCTCAGACAGCCCCACCTCCACACACAGACTTTTTAGTTGAGTGGGACCACTTTAGCCCCTCCCTGGCAGGTTTGCTCAGAGGCAGGGAGCAGACCTTTGAAACCTGCTAAAAGCATTTGTGAAGCTTGAGGGCAGGCTCACCCCACCCAGCCATGCCTAGCGTTACACATCCACCCATCCCTGTTGAGGTGGAGAATAAGGACACACCTGGAAGTTCCAGGGCTCCACCCACCACCTGGGGCATTACAGTGCTTCTCCTGAGGAACTAGAGCAGGTTACAGAACCAAAAACAACACTGTAGCTTGTTCCTCCTGGCAAGTGCCGCCTACTGGCAAGGAGGTTAGTTTGCATGCCCTTTACAGCAGTTACTGACTTATCATACAGGGTGTTGTCAATTCTCACCCACAAGCATCAACTACTGACTCAGAGATTAAACTGGGCATGGCATTACCAGAAAATCTAAAAGTAAGAAGCAATAGCTGCTCCAGATGAGATGGAATCAGCAAAATAACTCCAGAAATATGAAGAATCAAAGTGAAAGAACACCCCAAAAAGGGAACACCAGTTCCTTAGCAATGGATACCAACCAAAATCAGAACATTGAAATGACAGATGATGAATTTCAAACATGGATTGTAAGGAAGCTCAAAGAAATGAAGACAAAAAGGAAGCACAACACAAAGACACCACAAAAAGAATGCAGGAAATGAATGAAAAATTCACTAGAGAAATTGAAATATTAAAGAAAAATCAAATGGAACTTCTGGAAATGAAAAATTCATTCTAGGAATTACAAAACACAGTAGAAAGCCTTAAGAATAGGTTATATTGAGCAGAAGAAAGAATCTCAGGGCTTGACGACAACACCTTTCAATTCAGCAAGTCAGTCACAGCGATAGAGCAGAGAAATAAGAGAAAAGAGCAAAGCCTACAAGAGATATGGAATTATGTGAAGAGGACTAACATAAGAACCACAGACATCCCTGAGGGTGAAGAAGAAAATACACAAGGCTTGGATAATTTATTTGAGGGAATAATTGAGAAAAATTTCCTTGGTCTTGCTAGAAATCTAGATCTCCAGGTACAAGAAGCTCAAAGGACTCCTGGGAGATTCATTGCAAAGAGAAAAACACCACGACACACAGTCATCAGACTGGCCAAAATTAACATGAAAGAGGCCCTCCTGTGAGCCATAAGGCAAAAGCAGCTGGTAACGTACAAAGGAAAACCCATCAGACTAACTGCAGATTTTCAACTGAGACCTTACAAGCTAGAAAGGACTGGAGCCCCATTCTCAATCTTCTTAAACAGAATAATGCCCAGCCTAGAATTTTGTATCCTTCAAAACTAAGTTTCACATATGAGGGGGAAATAAAGTCTTTCTCAGACAAGCAAACACTGAGGGAATTTGTCAAAACAAGACCTGCCATGCAGGAAGTACTCAGAACTGCAGTACACATGGATCAGCACAATAGACACTCAGTATTGTAAAATAATTCAAAAGCTAAAGGTCAAAGGCCAGATACCACAATGACTCAAGAGATAAAACAAACCAACAAAGTTCTACTCAATAGGCTGAACAGAAATCCACCTCACTTATCAATTCTGTCAATAAATGTGAATGGCTTGAACTGCCCACTGAAGAGACATAGGCTGGCTGAATGGACAAATATACACAAGCCAAGTATCTTCTGTCTTCAGGAAACACGTCCACCACACAAGGACTCATTCAGACTCAAGGTGAAAGGATGGAAAACAATATTTGATGCAAATGGAAACCAAAAGAAAGCTGGGGTGGCAGTTCTCATATCAGATAATTTAGTCTTCAAATCAACAAAAGTAATGAAAGACAAAGATGGTCATTATATAATGGTAAAGGGAACAATTCAACAAGAAGACATAACAATCATAAATATCTATGCACTCAACACAGATACGCCCAGATTCATAAGCAAATCCCACTTGATCTAACAAAATGATAAACAATGGCACTGTAATACCCAGGGACTTCAACACCTGACTGACAGCATAGGACAGATCTCCCAAACAGAAACTAAACAAATAAACAATGGACTTAAACAGAACTCTAGAACAGATGGGCCTAACAGACATTTACAGAACTTTCTACCCAAAAAACACTGAATATACATTCTTCTCATCTGCTCATGGGACACTCTCTAAGATTGACTACATCCTAGGCCACAAAACATGTCTCAATAAATTTTAAAAAATAGAAATTATACCATGCATTTTCTCAGACCACAGGGAAATAAAATTAGAAATCAACTCCATCAGAAACACTCATCTCTACACAAGATCATGGAAACTAAACAACCTAATGCTGAACAATTATTGGTCAAGGAGGAAATTAAGTTGGAAATCAAAAGATTCTTTGAACTAAATGATAAAGGGGACACAAGTTATCAAGTTCTGTGGGACACAGCTAAAGCAGTCCTGAGAGGAAAATTCATAGCCTTAAATGCCTACATCCAAAAGGTAGAAAGATCACAAATCAATAATCTAATGAATAGGCCCAAAGAACTGGAAAAAGAAGTGCAAACCAATCCCAAACCCACCAGACAAAAAGAAATAACCAAGATTAGAGCAGAACTAAATGAAATTGATAACAAAAGAACTATATGAAAGATTAATGAAACAAAAAGCTGGTTCTTTGAAAAGATAAACAAAATTGACATGCCTCTCACTAGATTAACCAGAAGGGGAAAAGAAAGGACTCTAATAAACTCATTCAGGAATGAAAAAGGAGAAATTACAACTGATACCACAGAAATACAAAATATCATCTCTGAATACTTTAAAAATCTCTATGCCCATAAACTTGAAAATGTGGAGGAAATGGACAAATTCTAGAAATGCACATCCTCCCTAGGCTCAGTCAGGAAGAAATAGTACTCCTGAGCAGACCAATATCAAGTACCGAAATTGAAGCAGCAATAAAAAACTTCCTAAAAAAAAGGTCCCAGACCAGATGGTTTCACACCCGAATTCTACCAGACCTACAAAGAAGAACTGGTTCCTACACTGCAGAAATTATTCCACAACATTGAGAAGGAAGGAATATGACACCTAATGAGTGCCATGCACACTGTCTGGGGGAGGGGCACACTTGTAGCTCTGACTCAGGTGGTGGAAAGGCAATATATGTAACCCAAACATTTATACCCCTGTAATATATTGAAATAAAAAAAAAACCTTTCAATGTAAGGTGGTAAATGCAATAAATAAACATGAATAAAGTGTTTAGAGACAAAGATGGAAAAATCTAAATAGTAGTGTTTTTTCTATAAAATTACTATTATTCAAGTGATTTTAAAAGATTACACATAAAGGACCATGTGGAAGGAAGACTAAAAAGAAATAAACCTAGTCACATGCATATTTTCTACTCTCAGTTTCTTACCATTAACTTTTAACTCTTGTCCTCACCTTTACTTAGGGAAACCTTTTCTTATATTCCTAACATTACTATTCTCCAGCTTTCTGAATTTCTTTGAGGTTTCTGGTCTTCAGAGAATTTTATGAAAATTCAACATTTTGAGCCTCCATCTAAACTTATAATGTCTTGATTTCTTTACTTCTTTAGGTAAGACCTTACCTTTTCCTGTGTCCCAGGCTCTCCTTGCTTCTTTCTGTACCTTGGGGTTTCCCTTCATAGAGAGAAGGGCACTCAGTTCCTGCCTCCATTCTTATTCCTCATATAGCTCCAACTGAGCACACAAGAGTTTCATGTGAGGTGTGTGGACCTGCATGCACATTTCAGCAGAACTTCTTCACTAAGGTTTACTACTGTCCAGGAGTTCTCTGGCTGCCATCCTGCTATGTGCCTCTTTACCCTTATCAATCCTACAGCTAGCCTACATTTACTTTTTCTTTTTCTAAAATTATAATCAATTTTTGATCAGACCACAATAATTTTAAAACCTGTCTAGGGTCCCATGAATACTTCAGCATGACCTTTGTATGAGAATTCTTCTGATTTGGGAAATGAAGATATAATTTATTAAAAATCTAAAGAAACAGTAACTGCACATCAACAGATATATACCAAATATGTGAAAAATAATAAAAAGAACTCTAGAGTTCTTGGAGTCAAAAATGCAAACTTTTTTCATCAATCTGCTAAATAAAGTGTGAAAGGGAAGTTAGGTAATTTAAGCAATTGCAAGTTTCTTCTAAATTGAATCCGTGGGGGGGGGGAAGTAAATTAGTAGTGAAGATGCTTAACTCTACCTCTGCACAAAACAGTTGGCGGTGGCTACCAACAGAAGTGTGATTTGAAGGATTCCAGAAATACATACTTATCTAAAAAACAAATCTCCCTCTCTAATTAGCTACAATGTTTTTAATGTCACTAGAAGTTTTAAGATTTTTTTTAAAGCAAATATTGTCATATGTAAGATGCCTATTAAAATGTAAATGCCTCTAGTAAATAAATGCATTAAATGTTTTTTGATCATTAATATATAAATGAGACTAGGGGACAGGTTGTAACCCAGTGGGATGGAGCTGAGGAAATGGAATGTTTGATAAATGCAAGTGCGGTGGGGAGGCCTAAGCACAGCTGAAGGAAATCAAGCTGGCACCAGGTCGTGCGGTTGCAAGAGGGGAAAGCATGAAGGGCCTGGGTAAACAGGAAAAGATGTGAGAGAGGAGAAATCACGAAAGAGAAATAAGTAAAAACAGGGAGGTGAAAACTCCTAATTCACCATTTTCCACAGTCTGGAAAAGTATTATTCTACACAGTTTTCCCTGTCTGTCTGACATTAAGCCTCTGAGAGCTTCTAAAAAAAGAACACTTTTTCTCCAATTCCTCTTAATACTCTGCTTAAACCCAGCTTAGCACAGTGCCTTACACATAGTAAGCACTCAATAAATATTTGATGGATTGATACTCACTCTCCTGTCAGCTTGCATATCCGCAGCTAACACCACACCTCAAGGGGCTCTGAAAACTAAGTAGGAAAATGCTCATGTTAAATGTGAAGGAGACAGATTATTCCCAGAATTAATGGCATGCAGCCACACCTGGGTCCTTACAGTGAGACAGCATGCCACAATTGCCATTTATATGGTTTATTAAGATGAATGAGAAGCAAGTGCAATCTTACCTCTCCTGGGAATAAATATCAAGAGAACTTCCCAGCATAGGTGTTTATCGTCAGAAAAACAGGTTTAATAATCCTGTGTTTCAGATGTAAGATACCAGGTAATTCAGAATTACAGTAGTGAAATGCATCTAAGCAAACCCAATCAATGAGCAACAAAGTTTAGACTCTTGAAATTATCCACCCGTTCTATAGCCTACCCTCAATGAAATGTACCAAGAGTCATTAAGTCCTAGCTGGCCACATATGGAAGGCTCTGAAAGGAATGCTACAGTCCTTTTATATGCTGTAGCATTATGTTATTTGGGAAGTTCCACACATTTTTCTCTAATGGTACAAGTGAAACTGTAAGCTGCTGTTAGTGAATAAAACCAGATTGCTCTGGGCACAGAGCCATACCAATCCAGGCCTAATGTGTGAACCAGAACTGGGCATGATAGATAGCCCCTGCAGAGCAAGAAAATTATGCTAAAGAGATAAAAAGCCTGTAGCTATTCTACTGGGCAAATCCTTCTACCTACAGAGTTGAAAAAGATTATAGGAGGTGCAGGGCAGAAGCATAGAGACCAGTTAGGCACAACATTGCAATAACTCGGACAATATATGATGATGGATAAACTAGGATAGTAGCAGTGGAAGTGGTAAGAATTCTAGATAGAGTCCAAAGGTATAGCTGACAGAATCTGCTAATGGATTAAAAGTGAGGTAGAAATAAAGGAAACAAAGATGACAACAACATTTTTGTTCTAGCCAATTGGATGAATATTCATCCAATTATTACATGGAAATGCAAAGTTCAAGATGAAAACCAGCTAAACTTGTCATATTTGAAATGCCTTTTAAACATCCAAGTAGAAATGTCAAGTAGACAGATGGCTTTATAGTGCTGGATTTTTGAGGAGAGGTTTAGATGGGAGATATGAATTATAGAGTCATCAGTGTATAGGTGGTGTTTAAAATCATGAGACTAGATGAGATCACTTAGGAGGTGAATAATGGCAGAAAAGACAAGAGATCCAAGTCCCGAGTCTGGGACACTTCCAATGCAAATCTTGGCCAAATAGATGGAGTTTGCCAAAGGATGGTTATGAGAACACATGCCGAGATGATTAACTTATAAAGAAACATGGGATCATTATGGGCATGACTATTTCCATAGATAGAAAATAAGAAAGGTTAAGGGCTCTTTTGTCTTCAAAATAAGCATTTTGTTATTTACAATGTCTACATGGGAAAATTGAGTAAAAATCAAATAATTATTCGGTGAATAATTACTAGATAATATGACTTTGGCTAATTTTTTTTACATTTGCCTTTTTTAAAGTTTTTATTTTTATAGATTTATATGGTACAAGTGCAGTTTTGTTACATGGATACATAGCATAGTGGTGAAGTCTGGGCTTTTAGTGTGCAAATCGCCTGAATAGTGTATATGGCACCCAATAGGTAATTTTTCATCTTTCACTCCCCTCCTACCCTCCCACCTTTTGAGTCTCCCATGTCTATTATTCCACTCTATGTTCATATGTACCTATTTTTTGGGTACCACTTATAAGTGAGAACTTGAGGTATTTGAGTTTCTAATTCTTTCACTTAGGATAATGGCTTCCAGTTCCATTCAAGTTGTTGCAAAAGACAGTATTTCATTCTTTCTTATCGCTGAGAAGTATTCCATTGTGTATATATACCACATTTTCTTTATCTAATCATCCATTGATGGACACTTATGTTGATTCCATATGTTTGCTATTATAAATAGTGCTGTGATAAACATATGAGTGCAGGTATCCTTTTGATATAATGATTTATTTTCCTTAAGTCCCATTTGTCTATTTTTGTTTTTATTGCATTTTATTTTGAGGACTTAGTCATAAATTCTTTGCCTAGACCAATGTCCAGAAGAGTTTTTCCTAGGTTTTCTTGTGGAATTTTTATAGGTTCAGGTCTTGCATTTAAGTCTTTAATATATCTTGAGTTGATTTTTTATATGGTGAGAGATATGGGTCCAGTTTCATTCTTCTGCATATGGCTATCTAATTTTCCCAGCACCATTTATTGAATAGGGTGTCCTTCCCCAGAGTATATTTTTTTTACTTTGATGAAAATAAGTTGGTTGTAGGCATGTGCCTTTATTTCTGGGTTCTCCATTCTCTTCCACTGATCTATGTGCCTATTTTTATAACTACCATACTCTTGATTACTATAGCCTTGTAGTATAATTTGAAGTCAGGTAATGTGATGTTTTGTTCCTTTTGCTTAGGATTGCTTTGGCTATTTGGGCTCTTTTTTGGTTTCATTTGAATTTTAGGATTGTTCTTTCAAATTCTGTGAAAAATGACATTGTTAATTTGATAGGAATTGCATTGAATCTGTAGATTGCTTTTGGCAGTAATAATATTGACTCTTCCAATCCATGAGCATGGGATGTTTTTCCATTTGTTTGCATAATCTACAATTTCTTTCATCAGTGTTTTGTAGTTTTCTTTGCAGAGATCTTTTACCTTTTTGATTAAACATATTCCTAGGTATTTTTTGCGGCTATTATAAATGCAATTACCTTCTTGATTTCTTTCTCAGCTTGGTTGTTACTGGTGTATAGAAATGCTACTGATTTTTGTACATTGATTTTGTATCCTGAGACTTTACTGAAGTCATTTATTAAATCTAGGAATCTTTTTGAGGAGTTTTTAGGCTTTTCTAGGTATAAGATCATATCATCAGCAAACAGAGATAATTTGACTTTCTATTTTCCAATTTGAAGGCATTTTATATCATTCTCTTACCTGATTGCTGTCGCTAGGATTTCCAGTACTTTGTTGAATAGGAGTGGTTAAAGTGGACATCCTTGTCTTGTTCAGGACCTTGGGGGGAATGCTTTCAACTTTTCCCCATTCAGTATGATGTTGGCTGTAGGTTTGTCATATATGATTTTTATTATTTTAAGGTATGTTTCTTCAATGCCTAATTTGTTGAGGGTTTTTATCACAAAGGGATGCTGAATTTTATTGAATACTTTTTTTGCATTTATTGAGATGATCATATGTTTTTAACCTTTAATTCTGTTTATGTGGTGAATCACATTTATAGATTTGCATATGTTGAACCATCCTTGCATGCCTAGTATAAAAACTCATTTGATTAGGGTATATTATGTTTTTGATGTGCTGTTGGATTCAGTCTGCTAGCATTTTGTTGAGGATTTTTGCATCTGTGTTCATAAGATAGGCCTGTAGTTTTCTTTTTTGTTGTTTTCATGTCCTTGCCTGGCTTTGGTATCAGGGTGATACTGGCTTCATAGAATGAATTAGGGAGGATTCCCTCTTCCTTGATTTTTTAGAACAGTTTCAGTAATATTGGTGCCAAGTCTTCTTTGTACATCTTGTCAAATTCAGCTGTGAATCCATCTGGTCCTGGGCTTTTCGTTGTTGGGAGTTTTATTACTGATTCAATTTCACTACCTGTGATTTTTCTGTTCAGGATTTCTTTTTTTTCCTGGTTTAATCTTGGGAGTTCATATGTTCCAAGAATTTATCCATTTCCTCTAGGTTTTCTAGTTTGTGCATGTAGAGATGCTAAGAGTAGTCTCAGACGATCTTCTGTATTCCTGTGGTGTCAGTTGTAATGCCACTTTTATCATTTCTGATTGTGATTATTTGAATCTTCTCTTTTTATTCTTGCTTAATCTATCTAGTGGTCTATCAATATTGGTTGTCTTTTCAAAGAACCAACTTTTCATTTGACTGACCCTTTGTATTCTTTGTTTTTTGGTCTCACTATCATTTAGTTCTTCTCTGACCTCTTTTATTTCTTTTCTTCTGCTAGCTTTGGGTTTGGTTTGTTCTTGTTTTTCTAGTTCTTGAGATGTGACATTAGGTTTTTAATGTGAGATCTTTCTATCTCTTTGATGTAGGCATTTAACACCATAAACTTCCCTCATAGCACTTCTTTTTCTGTGTCCCAGAGGTTTTGGTATTTGTGTCTCTATTTTCATTCATTTCAAAAAAATTTTGATTTCCACCTTAATTCATCATTTACCTAAAGATCATTCAGGAGTAGGTTATTGAATTTCCATGTACTTGTATAGTTTTGAGAGTTACCCTTGGTATTGATTTCTAGTTTTATTCCACTGTGGTCTGAGAAGGTACTTGACATAATTTTGATTTTTTAAATTTATTGAGACTTGCTTTGTGGCCAAGCATATGATCAATTCTGAAGAATGTTCTGTGCACAGATGAGAAGAATGCATATTCTGTGGTTGTTGGGTAGAATGTTCTGTAAATGTCTGTTAAGTTCATTTGGTCTAGAGTCAAGTTTAAGTCCAGAATTTCTTTCTGTCTTGATGATCTGTCTCGTGCTGTCAGTAGTGTGTCAAATTCCCCACTATTATTGTATTGTTGTCTAACTCTTTTCTTAATCTTTTTCTATTGTTATTGATTTAAAGTCTGTTTTATCTGATGTAAGTATAGCTACACCTGCTTACTTTTGGTTCCATTTGCTTGGAATATCTTTTCCCATCCCTTTATCTTGAGTCTTTAAACATCTTTAGCCATTTGCAGGATTTCTTGTAAGCAGCATTTTGTTGGATCTGGTTTTGTATCCATTCTGCCAATCTGTATCTTCTAAGTGGAGGATTTAGTTCATTTGCATTCAAGGTTAATATTGATATGTAAGGTTTTGTTCATGTCATAATATTAATTGTTACCTAGTTGCTTTGTAGTCCCAATTGTGTAATTGATTTATAGGATCTGTGAGTTTTATACTTTCATGTGCTTTTATTATGCAAATATAGTCCTTTTGTTTCTATGTTTAGAACTCCTTTGAGCATTTCTTGTAGGGCTGGTCTAGTGGTGACAAATTCCCTTAGTGTTTGTTTGTCTGGGAAAGATTTTATTTCAACTTCATTTATGAAGCTTAGTTTAGCAGGATCCAAAATTAATGGTTGGCAGGGTTTTTTTTTCCATTAAGAAGACTGAAAATAGGACCCCAATCACTTCTGGCTTGTAAGGTTTCTGCTGAGAAATTTGCTGTTTGTCTGACAGGATTTCCTTCATAAGTGATTAGACAGTTCTTCTTTTTTTTTTTTTTTTTTGGCACCATGCTGCATAGAAGCAGATTAGACACTTCTTTCTTGCTGCTTTTAGGATTTTTTCTTTCACATTGACTTTGGATAGTCTGATGACTATATGTCTCAGTGAGGTTCATCTTGCAAAGTATCTCTCAGGTGTTCTCTGAGCTTCTTGTGTCTGGATGTCTAATTCCCTAGCAAGACTAAGGAAGTTTTCCTGAATTATTCACTCAAATAGGTTTTCCAAGCTTTTTACTTTTTCTTATTCTCTCTCAGGAATGCCTATAACTCATACAGTTGGTTGCTTTACATAATGCCATATTTCTCAAAGATTTTGTTCATTTTTAAAATTCTTCTTTTCTTTATTTTTGTCTGACTGGGTTAATTTGAAAGACCTGTCTTCAAGCTCTGAAATTATTTCTTCTGTTTCATTTAGTCTATTATGACTGCTTTCAACTGTATTTTGTAATTTCTTCAATGAATTTTTCATTTCCAGAAGTTTAGTTTATTTTTTAAATATCTATTTCTTTAGTAAAGTTTTTGTTCTTATCCTGAATTGTTTTTCTAATTTCTTTGTGTTGCTTTTAAACTTTCTGTTGGATCCCACTGAGCTTCCTTACATTCTATATTTTGAATTCTTTATGTGTCATTTCAGAATTTTCATTTTTGTTAGGATCCTTTGCTAGAGAGCTAGTGTGACCTTTATGGGTTTTGAAACACTCTGCTTTTTCATACTGTTATTATGTTGCTTTCTTCTCATCTGGAGAAGCTGTCACTTCTTATTTTTTAATTTTATGTGGGTTCCTTGGTTACAGATAGACTTTATGCAGTGGCTTTCTCAAATGCTGCCTGTAGTAGTAATATACTGGGCATAATAGCAGGCTCACTACTTTCTCCAAGACTGAGATTGCAGAGATCTCAGGTAGCTTATCTCATTTCCCAGCATTGTACCCTTCTGTCCGCAGGTTTTGTACTGGGTTGTGCAGTTCAACCTCCAGGTCAGTAGGTGGTGCTTATGGGTAAGAGCTGGCTGTGGTGAAAGCTGATGGGTATGCGCTTGATCTTTGTTTACAGGGGGGGACTCTCATTTGTCTCAGGTTTTGGGCTGGTCTGTGGAATGCCCAATGCCATGAGTTCCTTGCTTATGGAAGGAAGGAACTCCCCTGGAAGGGGAACATAGTGGGATGGAGCTGGCCTGCCAAGCTTGCCCTTGGATACCTCAATGACAAGTGGAAGCACCAGCCCTGACAAGGTGGCAGGGTGAGCTCCAGGAGAAATGCACCAAGGTCTCCATGGAGGGGCAGGGACTGCACCAGCTCCATATCCTGGGTAGGCAAGAATGAAATCCATTTGCCTATCACACCTCTGTCCTGGGGCTTGTGATTTTCAGTTCAGATAGACACTATCATTTACCTCTAGGCCACAATGTAGATGAAGGCCACAAAATATGCCTGTCCTGTGGCTCTTTTCTGAAATGGCATCAGGGTGGAACCTCTTCCCTCATTAATTTGGCTAATGTTAGTCAATTCACAATCCCCACCACTATAAACATTTTTTTAAATCCCACTGTTTATTTAAAAAGAGAATTTGGGGACTGATCTGGCTTAATTCTCCACTTCATTTTGCCGGAACAGACAGAGTCTCCACAGCCAATATTGAAATGTTGATCTGTTCATTATATGGTTAATTTGACTAGTTCAAGTCAAGAAAGCTTTTAACTGGGACACCTGATTTTGCCTTCAAGCTTGATCATATGAATCAGATACTATTTTCTTATGTGTACAAATTCCTGGAAATCATATATCCGTTTTACATGATTTAGGAATTGGCATAAGCAAGATGCATGGCTTGGATACATAGAAAAATATTAATTTCTTTGAGATAAGGTTGTTTGGATGGATGGATGAAGGAAGGAAGGAAGGAAGAAATAAAAATGCATTGTACAAACCAGCCATAATGATTGGTGTGTGTTAAGGCTACTAAGCCTGAGGTAATTTTTATAATCTTATCTTAGTGAAGAATATTGAACTTTCTGGTGCACATATCTAGCTGTGACTCATCTTGATCAATATACTCGTTCACAAGCCCCATCATATTTATGCCAGATAAATATTCAGAAATCATCCATTTGATATATCAGTACTTTCATTAAAAGCCCAATTGAGAGTGACATCAGCAAAATGGACTAATGGGAAACCCTGGACTTTCTTTCTCCCCACAGACATACCAATTCAACAGCAATACATGGATCAATTCCTTTTGTGAGAAATTCAGAAACTAGTTGAGAGGCTCTTGCATCCCAGACAAATGCAAAATCAGCCACATTGAAACTGGTAGGGAAACTGGAGACACCCTTTCACCATAATCCTCACCCCCCATATATCACTGAATCATATGATCAGGAGGAAAATCTCAGCTCCCAGCTTTGTACTCAGGAGTGAGAGAGTTGGATCCTACAAACAATGTCCCAACTTTTCTAGGTGTTTCCTGATGGACTGGCTTCTGTCTTGACTATTATTGAGCACTGACATAAACTGACATATTATAGATGCCTAGGGGCCACTGACAACAAAGTGTTTGAACTAGCTAGTGTTTGAACTAGCATGCAAGCACTCACCACAGCTCTTTCCCTAGCACAGTGCAGATTGAGTGGGCCAAAAAACTCCAGTCCCCACCTTCTCCCCGAGGAGAGAAAGAGGTAGATGACATATCCAACATTCTAACTTCTCTGGATAATACCCAAGGCATTGCCTTCTATCTCACCTTTCATGTGCTGGCAGAACCCAGCATACTCTACACACCTGGGGGCTACTAAGAATAATTTGGAGTTACACAAAGATTTGAGAGGGCCACCAACACCCTGGCCAGGTAGACTGATGAAGGTCATCTCCTGTATGAAGCCAATCCATGAAAGCTGAGAGGTGGCAGTTTTTTCTAATGCATAAATAGCAACACAAAGAGTCAAGGGAAGTGAAGGAACAAAAAAACATAATCTGAACAAAGAAACAAGTTAAACAGAAGAAACTGACCCTAATGAAACAGAAGTACATGAATTGCCTGATGAGATTCAAAATAACCATTGTATAAATATTTAAAGTTCAGGAGAATATTCCATGAACAAGGTGAGAATTTCAACAGAGAGAGAGAAACCTTTTAAAAGGACCAAACATAAATCTTGGAGCTGAGGAATACAATAACTGAAATGAAAAATTCAATAGAGGGCTTCAATACCAGATTACATTAAGCAGAAGAAAGAATCAGCAAACTCAAATACAGGTCATTTGAAATTATCCAGTCAGAGGAGGAGAACAAATGAAAAAGAGTGAAGAAAGATTAGGGGACTTATGTGACACCATAAAGCAGACCAATATATACATTATGGGAATTCAGGAAAGAGAAGAAAAGATGATCAAGTTTATTCAGAGATATAATGGCTGAAAACTATAACAGCTGAACAAAGACACAAATCAAAGACATAATACCTTTCACAAAAACACCAAAGAAAATTAAATATTTAGGAACATATTAAACTAGGAAGGTGAGAGACCTATATAGAGAGAACTATGAAACACTGAGAAAAGAAATTGCAGAGGACGTAAACTGATGGAAAACCCTACCATGCTCTTGGATTGGTAGAGTCAACATTATTAAAATGTCTATACTACCTAAAGTGATTTATAGAATTAATGCAGTCCCTACCAAAATACCAACATCATTGTTTGCAGAACTAGAAAAAATAATTTCACGCTTTGTGTGGAACCAGAGAAGATCCTATCTAGCCAAAGTAATCTTAAGCAAAAAGAACAAATTGGGAGGCATCAATCTACTAGACTTCAAACTATACTACAAGGCTATAGTAACCAAAACAGCATGGTACTGGCACAAGAACAGAGACATAGACCAATGGAACAGGACTGAGAACCCAGATATAAAACCATCCTCATACTGTCATCTGATCTTTGACAAAGCAGACAAAAACACACACTGGGGAAAAGAATCCCTATTCAGTAAATGGTGCTGGGAAACCTGGATAGCCACATGTAGAAGACTGAAACAAGATCCATACCTCTCACCTCTCACAAAAATCAACTCACAATGGATAACAGAAATAAACCTAAGATGTGAAACCATAAGAATTCTAGAAGAAAACATTGAAAAAACTCTTATAGACATTGGCCTGGGCAAAGAATTTATAAAGAAGACCCTCAAAGCAATCACAGAATCAACAAAAATAAATAAATGGAACTTGACCAAATTAAAAAGCTTTTGCACAGCCAAAGAAACTATCACTAGAGTGAACAGACAACCTACAGAATAGGAGAAAATATTTGCTTGCTACACCTCTGATAAAGGGCTGATAACCAGAATCTATACAGAACTTAGGAAAATCAATAAGAAAATACCAAACAACCCCATTAAAAAGTGGGCAAAGGACATGAACAGAAACTTTTCAAAAGAAAACAGAATAATGGCCAGCAAACATATGAAAAAATGTTCAGTATCTCTAATCACCAG
Organism: Daubentonia madagascariensis; assembly: GCA_023783475.1. NCBI lineage: Eukaryota > Metazoa > Chordata > Mammalia > Primates > Daubentoniidae > Daubentonia > Daubentonia madagascariensis. The sequence continues at coordinate 1,331,578 of JAKFHU010000913.1, read as the reverse complement.
GGAAATTTGAAATGCAAATCAAAACCACAATGAGATACCACTTAACTCCAGTGAATCTGGCTCATATCAAAAAGTCCCAAAACAACAAATGTTGGTTGGGATGCAGACAGATAGGAACACTCATACACTGCTGGTGGGACTGCAAATTAATACAACCTCTATGGAAAGTAATATGGAGATAACGCAAAGAATTAAAAGTAGAACTACAATTTGATCCAGCAATCTCACTACTGGGTATTTACCCAAAGGAAAAACAGACATTCTATAATAAAGACATCTGTACTCGAATGTTTATAGCAGAACAACTCACAATTGCAAAGATGTGGAAACAACCCAGGTGCCCATCAATACATGAGTGGATTAATAAAATGTGGTATATTAATACCATGGAGTATTACTCAGCTATAAAAACAGTGGTGAATTAACACATCTGGTATTATCCTGGATGGAGCTAGAGCCCATTCTTTGAAGTGAAGTGTCACAGAATGGAAAAACAAGCACCACTGGTACTCACCATCAAATTAGTACTAACTGATCAATACTTATGTGCACACATGGAAATAATATTCATCAGGGGTTGGGCAAGAGGGGGGTGGAGGGGATGGGAAAAATTACACTTGATGGGTGTGGGGCATGCTGTTTGGGGGATGTTCATGATTGTAGCTCTGACTTGGGCCGTGCATAGGCAATATATGTAACCAAAGTGCTTGTACCCCCATGATAGTCTGAAATAAATGAATTTAAAAAATAAACTAAAACAAAGAAAGCATAGAAATAAAATCATCTAAGGGCTATTCTTTGGCATATTCCTTTGCAATCATTTTTCTAGATACATTTATGCACAAATGAAATCATATAGCCTATACTTTTGTATCATGCTTTTATATTTACTAATAAAACATAGGCATATCCCCATAAAATTAAAAACTATTTGTAGAAGTGAAAAAGAAAAAAAAAACAAAAAAAAAAACCCCAAAGATATAATGGCTGAAAACTATCCAAAATGGGAAAGGAAATGGAATCCCAGAGGAAATGAAAAGTCACAAACCCAAAGATTCAAATTGAAACACATTATAATAAAACTGTCAAAAATATTTAAAAAAAGAAATTTGAAAGCAGCAAGAGAAAAGTAACTTCTCATGTACAAGGGAACCTCTGTTAGACTACAGAAGATTTTTCAGCAGAAAACTTGTAGGCCAGAAAGAAGTGGGAATATATACTCAAACTGCTGAAAGAAAAAAAAAAACTACCAACCTAGAATACTGTACCTGAAAAAACTGTCCTTCAAAAAAAGACTGCCCACACAAAGGAAAGCTGAGGGAGAGGTTTCCAGGAAGATGGTGGAGAAGGATTCCACCAGGAATCTGTCTCCACACCTATGCAACAATTGCACTGGAAGATCTGCCTGATCTATTTAAACTCTGTAATCTTTTGAAGGCTTGCAATTTCCAGGGAAAGGCATGGACAGTAAATTTCATTTATTTTCAGTAAATATCAGCTCTTAGCACCATAACTGTTACCCACCTCCCACTGTCATCTCTCAGGTGGCACCTATGAAAATGTTCCTGGAGCATCTTGTAAACAGCAAGCAAAACACAGAGTGGACAAAAAATACATTTTACTCCAAATATTGGAGATCTTTGCTCTTATTGCTGATTGCTTCTTCTGATAATAGAGGCATAGGCAAAGATGTGGACAGCCATTGTTCTTGCCCCTTCCCCCATTGTTTCAAACCCCTGTCCTTCCAGCTGAAGTGACATCCAGTATATTTAAAGAAATGGCACCTTCCCCTTCATTTTTCTTATTTTCCCCCTTTGTGAGCTGGAGATCAAAGACTAGAATATTCAAAAACAATTGTATATATGGGGAAAATTAGAATATGATTATGCACTCCAAGAAAAGGGCTCAGAAAAGATCTAAAGAAGTCCAAAGTTTACATCTCAGTGTGATCCTTGGCAGAGAGACAGCATACAACAGTCAAAAAAACCAAAATCAATAAACAAATACAATAACAAAAAACAGCATAAGCATATCCTGGGGAAAGGGTAGAATCTGCTTTCCAGAGTTATGACATTATTAGATTTAAATGTCCACTTTGCAACAAAAAAAATCACAGACATACAATGAAACAGGGAAGTATGGTTCATTCAAAGGAAAAATATAAATCACTAGACACTGTCCCTGAAAATACCTGATGGCAGATATACTAGATGAATACTTTAAAACAACAGTCTTTAAGATGTTCAAAGAAATAAAGGAAGATGTAGATAAAGTCAAGAAAATGATTTATGAACAAAATGAATATATTGATGAAGAGAAAGAAAATCTAAAAAGAAAGTAAAATGAAATTCTAGAGCTGAAAATTAAAATAACTAAAATGCAAATTTTACTAGAGTGATTCAAAGAAAGACTTGACCAGATAGAAGAAAGAATCAGTGAACTTGAACATAGATCAATGGAAATAAGTTAGTCTGAAAAGAGAAACAGAAAAAAATTGAAGAATAGTGAACAGACCCTTTGGGACATTTGTGATATCATCAAGCAGACCAACATATGCATTATGGAAGTCTCAGAAGGATAATAAAGACAGAAAGGGGTAGAGAAAATATTTGAAGAAATAATGGCTGAAAATTTCTTAAATTTGATGAAAGACATGACTAGAAACATCCAAGAATCTCAATAAACTCCAAGAAAGATGAACTAAAAAATATCCACATCAAGACACATTATAAACAAATCTTTAAAAACAAAGATAAAGTGAGAATCTTGAAGCAGCAAGAGAGAAGCAACTTGACACAATGAATCCTTAATTAGTTTATCAGCAGATTTCTCATCAGAAATTTTGGAGGATTGAAGGCAGTGGACCAAAGTGCTTAAAGGAAAAAATTGCCAAAGAAGAATCCTATATCCAGCAAAACTGTTCATCAAAAATGAGGGAGAAAATAAGACATTACTAAGTAAACAAAAGCTGAAATTAATTCATAACAATAAGACCTGCCTTGCAAGAAATTCTCAAGGGAGTAATACAGAGTGAAATGAAAAGACACTGGACATTAACTCAAGGTTGTATGAGGATCTCAATTAAAGTATATACCTGGGCAATTATAAAAGCTTGTATTATTGTCACAATGGTCTGCAACTCCACATTTCTGTTTTCTACATAATTTAAGGGAATAATGCATTTTTTAAATTATAAGTTTATGTTGTAGAGCACACAATATATAACGATGTAATTTTGTGACATCAACAACCAAAAGGGGTAGGGATGGACATGTAAAGGAGAAGACTTTTTTTATGTTATTGAAGTTAAGCTGCTATAAATTCAGATTAGAGTGTTATAACTTTTAGATGTTAAATATAATGCAATGGTAACCACAAAGAAAATAGCTATATTATATATACAAAAGGAAATAAGAGAAGAATTTAAACATTTTGCTACCAAAAAATCAACTAAACACACACACACAAAAAGACAATAATGCAGGAAAGGAGGGGCAAAAATCTACAAGTCACATAAAAAACAAATATTCAAGTAATATAATTAAGTCCCTTTATTAGTAATTACTAAGTGTAAATGGACTAACCCCTTCAATCAAGAGACATATTGGTAGAATGGATAAAGATATCTGATTCAACTATATGCTGTCTACAAGAGTCTCACTTTAGATCCAAAGACACAAACATGGTTGATCCTTGAATAACACAGGTTTGAACTGTGCAGGTCCACTTATATGTGGATTTTCTTCTGCCTCTGTTACCCCTAAGACAGAAAGACCAACCTTTCCTCACCTTACTCCTCTTCAGCCTATTCAATGTGAAAATGATAAAGATGACCTTTATGATCATACACTTCCATTTAATTAATAGTAAATATATATTCTCTTCCTTATAATTTTCTTAATAACATTTTCTTTTCTCTGGGTTATTTTATTGTAAGAATACAGTATATAATACACATCATATACAAAATACATGATAATTGTTTGTGTTTTTGGTAAGGCTTCTGGTCAACAGTAGGCTATTCATAGTTAAGATTTGTGGGAATCAAAAGATATACATGGATTTTCCACTAATCCCCACATTATTCAACAGTCAACTGTATATTGAAAGTGAAAGTATGGGAAAAGATTCATAGTAACCAAAAAAGTACATGGATAGTTATGTTAATATCAGAAAAAAATAGACTTTACATCAAAAAAGTTTAAAAGAGATGAAGAATTATATTACCTATTAATAAAAAGTTTAACACAGCAACATGATATAGCAATTATAAACATTTATGTAAAATTATGTCCATTTGCAGATGATATGATCTCCTATATAGAAATCTCTAAATATTACACACACAAAAAAACAGTTAGAGCTAATAAATGAATACAACAAAGTAGTAAGATATAAAGTCAACACACAAAAATCAGTTACCTCTAAACTAACAATGAACAATCTGAAAATAAAATTACAAAAACAATTTCACTTAAAATAGCATCAAAAAAATAAAATACTGTAGAATTAATGTAAACAAGGAGGCAAAAGGACTTAATATAATTAAGATGTCAATACTATCCAAAGCAAACTACAGATTCAATGCAATTCCTTTCAAAATGCCATGACTTTTTTGCAGAAGCAGAAAAACTCATCCTAAAATTCATATGGAATCTCAAGGGACCCCAAACAGCTAAAACAGTCATGAAAAAAAAGGAAAATGCTGGAGGACTCATATTTCTTGATTTCAAAACTTACTACAAAGCTCCAGTAATCAAAACCATGTGGTATTGGAATAAAGACAGACAAATACACCAAAGCAATAGGATAGAGAGACCAGAAATAAACCCACAAATATGCAGTCAAATAATTTTTAACAAAGGTGTGAAAATCAATCAATGGGGAAAGAACAATCTTTTAAACAAATAATACTGAGAAAACCGTATGTACACATGCAAATAATGAAGTTGGACCCTTATTCAACACTATATACAAAAATTGACTATAAATGAATAAAACACATAAATGTAAGAACTAAACTCTTAGAAGGAACCATAGTGGAAAATGTTCTTCTAAACTCTTAGAAGGGACCATAGAGGAAAATGTTCATAACGTTGGATTTAGCAATGCTTTCTTTGATAAGCAGGACACTGAAGTAAAAAAAAAAAAAAAAAAAAAAAGGACTTCATAAAAATTTTAAAAATTTGTGCATCAAATGACAACATCAACAGAGTAAAATGGTAACACATAGAATGAGAACAAATCAGATATCTCATAAGGGATTGATATCCATAATACAGTGAGAACTAAAACTCAACAACAATAAAAAACAAACAATGCAACTCAAAAATGGGCAAAGGATTGAATAGACATTTCTGCAAAGAAAATATACAAATGACTAGCAAGCACGTGAAAGGGTTATCAACATCACTAAGGATTAGGGAAATACAGATCAAAACCACAATGACATACAACCTCATACCCATTAAAATAGTTGCTATCAAAAGAATAGAGTATAACAGGTTTTGACGAGGATGTAGAGAAACTGGAAAACTTATAGAGTATTATTGGGAATATAAAATGGCAGAGCCACTGTGGAAAACAGTATAATAGTTCCTCAAAAAATTATTAATAAAAATAGAACTACCATATGATCCAGCAATGCCATTTCTGAGTATATACATAAATGATTTGAAAGCAGGGTCTCAAAAAGATACTTGTATACCCATGTTCATAGCAGCATTATTCACAATAGCTAAAAGGTAGAAGCAACCCAAGTGTCCATCAAGGGATGAATGGATAAGCAAAATGTGGAATATACATATAATGGAATATTATACAGCCTTAAAAAGGAAGAAAATTCTGATATATGCTAACACATGAATAAACCTTGAGGATATTATGCTAAATGAAATAAGCCAGTCACAAAAAGGCAAATACAGGCAGTCCCCAACTTATAATGGTTTGACTTAAGATTTTTCAACTTTATGATGATGCAAAAACAATACACATTCAGCAGAAACCATACTTTGAGTATGCATACCATTCTATTTTTCACTTTCAGTATGGTATTCAATAAATTACATGAGATACCAACACTTTATTATAAATTAGGCAGATGATTTTGCCCAACTGTAGGCTAATGTAAGTATTCTGAGCATGTTTAAGGTAGGCTATGATGGTCAGTAAGTTAGGTGTATTAAACGTATTTCAACTTAGGATATTTTCAACTTACAATGGGTTTATCATGACATAACCCTATTGGAAGTCAAGGAGCATCTGCATTGTATGATTCCACTTATATGAGATACTTAGAGTAGTAAAAATCATTGAGACAGAAAGTAGAATGGTGGTTGCCAGGGGAAGGAGAAAATAAGGAAATATTGTTTAATGGTAGTTTCAGTTTTACAAGATGAATTATGAAGATGAATGGTGGTGATGGTTGTATAACATTATGTATGTATTTAATAACACTGAACTTGACACTCAACAATGGTTAAGATGATAAATTTTATGTTATGTATATTTTACACGCCAAAAAAGCACAAGAAAAGCTGAAGAAATTTATCACTACTATACGTTACTTACAAGAAATGCTAAAGGGAGCTCTTCAACTTGAAACAAAAGGATACTAAATAACAACACAGTAGCAGAAGAAAGTATAAAGTTAACTGGTAAAGGTAAATGTATAGACAAATAGAGAATATTATATTACCTTTATGGTGGTAAGTAAAACACTTTTAAGTCTAGTATATATTAGAAGACAAAAGTATTAAAAAAAACCATAACCAAAGAATATGCTGATAGATGCACAATATAGATAGATGTAAATTGTCACCTCAATAACAAAGTGTGAAAAGGTGAGAAGTAAAAGTGTAAAGTTTTGTATGGAATTGAAATTAAGTTGTTGTCAGCTTTAAGTACTGTAATAACTATAAGATATTTTAGTTAGTTTATATAAGACCCTAGTACACACAAAGAAAATATCTATAGAAGTTTCACAAAAGAAAAAAGAAAGCCTCAAAGCATATCAATAAAAAAAGGAAGGCAGCAAAGGAAAAAAAAGAGGGACCAAAAAAATACAAGACAAACAGAAAACAATAAATGAAATGTTAATGTTGTTAATTAACTTATTAATAGAAAATTAACTTAATAGTAAATTCGTAAAATTAATTTACCAATAGGAAATCCTTCCTAATCAATAATTAAAAGCAAATTGATTGAACACCCCAATCAAAAGACATAGTGTGGCTGAATGGGCAAAAAAAACACAAGATACAACTATATGCTATCTACAAGAGACTCACTTCAGATTTAGGACATCATTAGGCTGAAAGAGAAGGGTTGAAAAGAAGTATCCCATGCAAGCAGTAGCTAATAGAAAGCAAGGGTGGCTATATTTATATCAGAAAAAACAGATTTTAAGTCAAAGGCCATCACAGGAGACAAAGAAAGTCATGATAAAATAGTAAAAGGGTAAATTCACCAAGAAGATATAACAATTTTATATGGATATATATGTGTGTATGTATATGTGTATGTGTGTATATATATACAAATATATACACACACACTCAACATCAGAGCACCTAAATATATAAAGCAAATATTGACAAATGGGATTACATCAAACTAAAAAGCTTTTGCATAGCCAAGGAAACAATCAAGAGTGAAGAAATAATCTACAGAATGGAAAAAAATACTTACAAACCATACATCTTATAAAGAGTTAATTTCAAAAATATATAAGAAATTCAAACAAATCAATAGCAAGAAAACAAACAGCATGACTTAAAAATGGGTGAAGGACCTGAATAGACATTTCTCAAACAAAGACATACAAATGGCCAATAGGTATATGAAGAAATGCTCAACATCACTAATCATCAGGTAAATGTAAATTAAAAACACAATGAGATATCACCTCACATCTGTTAAAATGACTTATCACAAAGACAAAATATAACAGGTGTTGCTGAGGATATGGAGAAAAAGGAATCCTGTTTATCTTGGTAGGAATGTAAATTAATACAGCCATTATTGAAAACAGTATGGAGGTTCCTCAAAATATTAAAAATAGAGCTACCATATAATCTGTCAATCCCACTCTGAGTATATATGCATAGGAAATGAAATTAGTATGTCAGAGAGATATATGCACTCTCATGTTAACTGTGGATTATTCACAGTAGTCAAGATATAAAATCAACCTAAGTGTCCATTGATTGATGAATGTATAAAGAAAATGTTACATACACACACACACACACACACACACAGTGAAATATTCAGCCTTTAAGAAGGAAATCCTGCCATTTGCAACAATGTGGATGAAGCTGGAAGATATTATGCTAAGTGAAATAATCCATGCACAGAAAGACAAATACTGCATGATCTGACCTGTATGTGGAATCTAAAAAAGTAGAACTAACAGAAGCAGGGAGTAGAATAGTAGTTACCAGGGGCTTAGAGGTGGAGTCATAAATGTTGGTCTAAAAGGAACAAAGTTTCAGTTAGATGGAATGAATAATTTCCAAAGATCTATTGCACAGTATGGTGACTATAATTAAAAATAATGTACTGTATACTTTAACATTGCTAAGAAAGTAGATTGTAAATGTTCTCACCACAAAAATATGATAAATATGTTAGGTAGTGGATATATTCATTAGCTTGATTTAATCATTTCACAATGTATGCATATATCAAAATATCATATTGTACAGCACAAACATATACAATTTTGTCAATTGTACCTTTACAAAGTCAGAAAAAATATCTAATAAATGATTTGAAAAAAAGTTGCAGGATACAAAATTAACATACAAAAATCAGTTGCCTTTTTATACACCAAAACGAACTATTTGAAAAGGGAATTAAGAAAACAATCTCTTTAGAATAGCATCAGAAAGAATAAAATACTTAGGAATAAACTTAACCAAGGAGGTGAAAGACTTGTTCACTAAAAATTACAAAACATTGCTGGAAGAAATTAAAGCAGAGAAAAAATAAATGGAAAGACATCTCATGTTCATGGATTAGAAGACTTAATATTGTTAAAATGTCTGTACTACCCAAAGCAATGTACAGATTCAATGCAATCCCTATGAAAATTCCAGTGGAAGGTTTTACAGAAATAGAAAAAACAATTCTAAAACATAAAGTACCAAAAAGGACCCCTCATAGCCAAAACTATTTTGAAAAATCAGAACAAAGTTGGAGATATCATACTACACTATTTCAAAATATATTACAAAGATGCAGTAATCAAAACAGTATAGTACTGGTACAAAGACAGACATAAAGATCAATGGAACAGAATAAAAAGCCCAGAAATAAATTGACATATATATAGTGAACTGATCTTCAACAAGGGTGCCAAAGGTACACAATGGGGAAAGGATAATCTCTTCAATATCCTGGGAGATATTGGGAGAACTGGATATCCACATGCAAAAGAATGAAATTCGATCCCTATTTCACACCATACACAAAAATCACATCAAAATGATTAAAGACTTAAACATAAGACCTGAAAATGTAAAAATCCTAGAGGAAAACATAAGGGGAAAGCTTCATGACATTGATCTTGGCAATGATTCCACTGATATGACACCAAAGTTCAGGCAATAAAAGCAAAAAATAGGCAAGTGGGACTGCATCAAACTAAAAAGATTCTGCACAGCAAAGGAAAAAAATCAACAGTGTGAAAGCCAGTCTATGAAATGGGAGGAAATAATTGCAAACTATATACCTGATAAAGGAGCTAAATTTCAAAATACATGTATATAAAGAACTCCTACAATTCAATAGCAAAAAAATGAATAACAATGGGCTAAGGACTTGAATACATATTTCTCCAAAGTGGACATACAGATGGCTAACGGGGATATGAAAATATGTTCAACATCACTAATTATCAGAGAAATGCAAATCAAAACCACAATGATATATTATTTCATACCCATAAGGATGGCTAGTATTAAAAAAAGACAAATGTTGGCAAGGATGTGGAGAAATTAGAATCATTGTGACACTGTTGGTGAGAATGTAAGTTGGTATAGCTATTATGGAAAACAATATGGAGGTTCTTCAAAAAATCAAAAATAGAACTACCATAAAATCCAGTAATCCCGCTTCTGGGTACTTATCCAAAATTGAAATCAGGATCTTGAATGGATATTAGCACTCCCATGTTCACTATAGCACCATTCACAATAGCCAAAAAGTGGAAACAACCTATGTGTCCATGGACAGATGAATGGATAAAGAAAATGTAGTTGATACATACAATGGGATATTATTCAGCTTTAAAAAAAAACAGAAGGAAATCCTGTCATTTGCAGCAAAATGGATGAACCTAGAGGACATTATGCTAAGGAAAATAAGCCAGTCACAAAAAGATAAATACTGCATGATTCCATGTATGCGAGGTATCTAAAATAGTCAAAACCATAGAAACAGAGAGTAGAATGATGATTGCCAGGGTCTGAGGGAGAGGGAAATGGGAAGTTGCTAATCAAGGGGCATAAAATGTCAGATATACAAGATGAATAAGTTCTAGGGATCTGCTGTACAAAATGTGCCTATAATTAACAATACCATATTGCACACTTAAAAATTTAAGAGAATAGATCTCATGTTAAGCAGTCTTACCACAATAAAATAAAAATAAGAAAATATATATATTTTAAAAACCCATTGACTTCTTTTTACTGATTTGAAGGCAAAGTTAAAATTCTTTGACTTAGTGTTCAAGGCCCTTTCCAGTCTGTGAATATCCTTCCTCACCTTACTAGCATCCTTAGCTAACAACTTAGGTTCCACTACTTCCCTGGATGACTCCTCTCCTGAAGTCATTGTGTACTCATTGTCTCTGTCTCACCTTGACCTTTCCTGTGTCTTTGCCTTTACTCATACCAGTCTATGTTCCACTGAAATGACCTTCTACTCAGCTCCCATGTATACACATTTCAAAAACAAATCAAGCACTTCTCTTTCCATAAAATCTTTTCTCAGTGGCACAAATGAAGAAAATTTTCTCTTATTTGAATGTTGTGAGCACAGTAACTATACTCTTTTCAAGGCATTAGTCACTTTCTACCTTGTTCTATACCTTCCCCCTATTGGACACAAAGCTCCTTGAAAACAAAATTCAATTCACATTTGTATCATCTTAAGTGGCAAAAATAATGCTTGAACATAGTGGATACACAAAGAGACTTTTTTGAAAAATGAATCAAGCCATCCTGGAGAACTAAACATAAGGAATGCATTGAATAAAATAATGGCTAATAGAAAATAATTTATGTTTGGATTTGGCAAGCATAGATAAGTATATAAGCCATGTTTAGAAGCAATATTATTTTCCCCAGAAACTTCAATGATATTCAGTCCAAAAAAAACAAGTCATCTGTGCAGCCTCTATATTTAGCTGTTTTGATAGCAAAAAACAATAGATAAACCATATTAGATTCTACATTTGCTTTCCTTTTTGTCACCAACAAAAAAGCTCAAATTCACAGAGCCATACCTTCTTTTGGGCACCCACTACTACCACTTCTTCCCTACTGGAGGGCTGATGCAGACACAGGAGGGAGGCTTCAGATCACTAAAATAAATGGCCAAGTAAACAGTCCATTTTGATGTTAAGGAACATTTGACCTTTGTGCATTACAACAATGTTCTCAACCTTACACAAAGCCTTGGTGTAAAATGTTAATACCAACTGGTTGGTTCCAGGCTTTTCCCTTCCCTACTTCTCCACCTTTTCCCTGCCTTGCCCTAGCACCTTTTCCTGCCAAGGAGGCTTGCAGAAGGATTTCCTTACTTCTATTGTATTTGTTATTTTTCCATTTTCTCATTATGGTCTTTTCTAAATTTTGTTTTGGACCAAAGTTGCTATTGGTTGAAGTGGAACAAAGTGAAATTCAGTCTGGAAAAGGATAATTCCACTTTCCAACTTCTCATCACTGCATATTCTGCCCACCTTGGCTCCAGAAAATTCTCCAGTTATTTCCTTTTGGCAGCATCATTTTAGTGCACTTAATAAATTTGGACTTATGAGGGTGTAGAGTAGCCGTCTCAACATTTTTTTAGTGTTACGGACATTGCTGTTTCCCTTAGAGAGAGCTGAGTAAAACACCTCCTGCTCTTTGTCATTTCTGGCTCTGCTGTCAGTTTCTGGTTTTGCTGCTCTTAGTGCTGTTTCAGGGCAGGCAGAGGAAGAGTTCATCTACCTGATATGATTCAACAAAGTCCAAAGGGGTTCTGAGGCCCAAAATTCTTTCCTTTCCTAGAGGACAATCAGCTTCACCCTTTAAATGTATTGGGTGCTTAAAATTCCTCATTATTACTAACCCCACAGACTATTTAACTCAAGTGTCCCTTTCTCAGTGAAGTCTCTCATAATTTCTTCCACTTCAGCCTCCCTGCTCCAGATGTAATAAATCACCCCTTCACCTTGTTTCTAAGATTGAAACTGGTCATATTCTATTTTACAATTAGTTTTATACTCTTCTGTCTCCCCTGCTGGAAAGTGAAAACCTCAGAGGCTACAGCCATATCTTACTAATCTTTGTTTCTCCAGCATCTGACACATAGCAGAGTATCAATTAATGTTCCATGCATGAATATAGTGCCCGAGATTGGACCACACATCATTCCTTTAAGTTCCTTTACTACCAAGCTTCTTAAATGCATAATTCATAATCTTTTGAACTCTTGGGTAAAATATTATGGTATAATACTTATTCAGTAACTATTGGTAAACTATTAAAGTATTCCTCTTAACAGAGATCTCTATCAGGATAAAAATATTGGGGGCTAGGAAGTGTGCCACAGAATGATTTAAAAGGGACAGAAATGCCTTATAAATGGAGACACTGAAGATTATCTACTTGATGATTTTAGTTTTTAGGCCAAATCTATGTCTCAACTCAAGTCTAATTTATTGCAGAGCATTATGCTTTCAAAAGTTTTGCCCGTAAAGGATATAGAAATTGACTGTCACAATTAATCTAAAGATGCATTTATATCTGCAGTATAGTAGGGTACATGAAACCTTGCCTAGAGCCAATAAGCCTTTAGGCTTGAGCTCACTAATGATGCGCCTATAAAAATGTTCCAGCTATTACCAAAAACCCTGGCAAGCTCAGGGCTATTTTCACAGCCAGCTCTCTGGAGTTCTCTAGTGACTCAGTGTGCCCCTGCTACACCCCAGCTCATTAGTTGCTGGGTTATCCAGACAGACACTAATTACTCAACATTAAGTGCCTGTGTGTAAATGCTTATTTTGGATAATTCAGAAAGTTATTATAGAGAAGTACCACTAACTCCCCAGTAATTTTGACTTATGTTCAAAAAGCTTTACTCTGAAAGTCCAATCGCTTCAATTGAATGATAATTTATTAAAAATATGTCCACACATGACTGAATTGGTTTGCTTTCCAATCTCTTTCCCAGCTCCCCACTCTGCAGGATCCTTAGCATCCAACAAAATTGTCTCCCTAAAAATTAATTCACCCACATGTAACAGCACCCCAAAAAAGTCTCAATAAATATCTGGATCTCTCTCCAATTGGGGGTTGTGTTGTTGGCACCACTTTTATGAGCAGCCATGTTATGGTACTTACAATAGAGGGCTCACTTATGAAGCAAGAAAAGGGTGAAACTCTGCCCCTATTTGCCTCGTCACACAGCTACTACTGTTGGCACCAGCAGGTTTTCTGGATCAGAAAGATTTAGGTTTTTGAACATAATCTTTCCTAAACACCAAAATCAACATTTTGATTTTTTTTCCAAAAGGTACAGTGGCTCTTCATTGAAACCTGCATCAGATTTAAATTTTCCTATTAGGTGCTTTTCTCCACCCCCAACTCCTTGCCAAGATAGTGGCATTAAGATTAATGTTTGAGGATTAAACTGTAAAATCCACATATCATAATGATCAAAGTTACCTTGATGAAATGATAGCTTCCAAGCCTGTGAGGTTTACTGTAAACCTGATGGTGGCCATAAACATGTAATCTATAATCAGAAAGCTCTTGCCTTCCTCCTTTGTCTTACCTTTGGCATGTAACTTAGCTTTTTGTACCTCAGTTTTCTCCTTTTTAAAATGTGATAATAATAACATCTATCTCATAGGATTATTTAGGGTGTGTATCAGTGAAAGGATATACTTAAATACAGTGTCTCATTCATAATAGGCACTCAGTAACAGTTAGGAATTATCATTATTCATATCCAGAGATAGACTATGTCCATGGATTGAAGCACCAACATGTGTCCTATAATGTGAATGAAAGGGGCATATAATATAAAATTTCAGAGTGTCAAAGATGAAGGGATTTTAGTAGACAGGGAAAATCCAGATTGTGTACAAAGAATTGGAAATCAGAATAATATCAGACTTCTCAGTAATAAACACTAACACTAGAAAAGGATGGAATAATGCCTTAAAAATTCTAAAAGAAAGTGATTTTTCAACTGGGAGTTCTGCGTAGAAACAATCTATCTGGTGGATGGGAGAATGAATGATACATTACTATTGATATCAGGCAAGACCAAAGATCAGATAATATCTATAAAACAAACAGGATACCAGGAAAAGGGGAACTGAATGAACAAAGAAAGACAGACAGAAAGATAGAAGGAATTCTCAAAAAATTATTTTAAGAAAGTTAATATAATAATTTGAATAGAAGAAGTATTGGGAGATAATGTCACGAAAATATCTCAGAAAATAAGGGAAATAATAAGTCAAAGACAATAAAAGATGAAAGAAAATTAATCAGTTCAGGAATAACATTCAAATTAGTGATAAACAGAAAATAAAGCAGATTACAAATAAAGTAATAGTAGCTCTGAAGGCAGAAAAGGAGAAAAAATAAACTATTAAACAATAAATACAATTTCCCAGAACTGAAAGACATGAGTCTCCATACTAGAATGCCCCATCCTGCACTTTATTATGGGTGAAAAAATATAATAATTGAAAATACATATAATTGGAAAAAATCAGAAGCATTGGAAGAGGGAAAAAAACCAGATGGCACATAATAGAAAATGAGAATGACTTCAGACTACTCAACAGCAACTACTGGAGATAGAGGAAAATAGGAAAATAGAATAATGGAATAATGCCTTAAACATTCTATCCATGTCTTGAAGCACCAACAATCTATCCATTTAATCTGAGGATAAAATAAGTACATTTTCAGACCTACAGGCAAAAGATTTTATCTCCTATGTACCTTTTTAGACTTTTTAGATTTTATCTCCTATGTACCTATATACCAAGGATGTTATCCAGCAAATGATTATATGCTCCAGTAAAACAAAAAAGGAATGAGATTTGGGATCCAGAAGATGGGAGCTCTATTATAATTTAGTAACAAGAAAAAAATCCTATTATGACAAAGGAGAAAAGTCCAGAAAGACAGCAGTGAAGCAGGTGTGGAATAAAAGCCAAGTGAAATAAAGAAGATAGATGGTTCTGGGAGCTGGGTATCTAGAGGGAAATGGAACTGACAACTTACACGATTGTTTGAGCTTTTGGAAATAAAATTAAGTGTCAGTTAGGAAAATCTGAGAAAAATTAGTGATAGAAAACAAAGCAGATTACAAATAAAGCAACCACAGTCAGATTTTGATTTCTGAATACTATTCCCCCAACAAAAGAAACCAAACCCTTGGAGAAATGACTGATTCTGGGGCCAAGAAGGAAAAATACAAAGTGAGACTGGAACTTCTTATAGTGCCAGAAAGTAAGAAAGTGCTCAAAAAACATAAGGATGGGAAAATGTCAAATGGATACAGGAATCAACCTGAAAGAACTCTCAACCACCAAAGCTGGAAGAATTTGAGCAACAAAATAACTAAGATAGTATTGGGTTATAATCCAAAGTATAAAACAAATATCCATGATTTCATACTGATACAAATAAATGGTTGAATAAGTAAGAAAATGGAGGAAAAGAGACAAATCTTCTTTTCAGAAGAATTTCAAATAATTTATGTAGATATCCCCCTTGCTTCCATGATATTAAGCTTAATTACCCTTCTCCTTGAGTCTGAGCTGTGCAAAAAATAAAGTGTAGAGGGGGAAAAGTAAATCTACAGTGGAAAATACTATTAAACACTACTTTGACCAGGTAGTCAAGGTTAACATCACCAGTGATAACTCATGTCAAGAGCATGTATCCACTGATATGATGTGATGTAAAGGGCAATTCACCTCTTTGGTGTTCTTTCCAAAACCCCATAACCCCAATCTAATCATAAAAAAAATCAAACAAACCCAAATTGAGGGACATTTTATAAAATATCTGACCAGCGTTCCAAAAAAATGTCAAGGTCATGAAAAACAAGGAAGACTGAGAAATTGTCAGAGACCAGACAAGACTAGGAAGATATGACAACTAAATGCAATGGGGCACACCAGGTAAGATTCTGTAACAGAAAAGGAACATAGTGGGAAAACCAGTGAAATCCTAAAAAGTCTGGAATTTCCTTAATAGTAGTGTACCAATGTTGGTTTCTTCGTTTTGAAAATATAACATAATAACATAAGATAATATTAGTGCAAGTTGAATGAAGGGTATGTAGAAAACTTCTGTGAAATCTTTTTAACCTTTCTGTAACTCTAAAATTATTCCAAAATTAAAAGTTTTTTTTTTTTTTAAAAAAAGCACTAGCACTCATTAACTCCAGGAAGCCAAACATTTGTGCAAAATTATCAAAGATTTGTGTAAAAATATAATCCAGTACAGTGTCTCTGCAGTAAACAGCATTTATATATTCATGATAAAAAATGATTCCAAATATTAATTTAACCAAAAATTATGACGTAACTGTGATGGGAGAATGGGAGGGAAGAAAGTAGAAGAGATGTGTGAAAGAGATTTTAATTCCCATTTAGCATCAAGTAATTTAGTCAATGGGTAATGTCTAATATTAATAAAGAAATAGCAATATAGGTGTTCTACTTTTTAATATGGAGGTAAATAACAGTAAAAATAGCTAAAGGAACTAAAAGTGATTAATTACTTCAGGATTTAGGACTAAAGGATGGGAAAAGGAACTACTATTTTTTGGATTTCGTGTTTTATATGGTATTTTTTTAAAACCTTGCTCCACAAACTAACTGGGTTTTCTTCCTGCATGGAATCATAGAGAAAGGAAATTCAAGAAAGCAAATTCTTTTCAAATTTATTCAAACAGTGTCTAGGTAAGAGATGCTCCCAACATGTGACAGACATAGGCTTCTTATGTCCAATATCAACCCCATTTTTATGCCTAGTATTATCCTCACACAGTAGGCCCACAGTAAACATTTTCAAACCAACGAAGTGAGTATGTGAGTGGTGGGGAGGAGTTCCCAGTGTGTGCTGGGCACTAAAAATATTCATTTTCTCATTTAAATTCACAGAACACTGTAAGGTAGGTATTATTATTTTCATTTTACACATTATTAAATTGAGGTTTAGAGGGTTAAATATTTTGCTTATTGTGACCCAGTTAGTAAATGTCAAACACAATCTAAACACAGTTTTGTCTGGCTTCAAAGCTCAAGTTATCTTACCAACTTTACCACCCTACTTTTTTTTTCAAAATATTAAGGAGGTACAGATGTTTCTGTTACATGGATACCTTTTATAATGCTTAAGTTGGGGCTCCAGCATGCCCATCTCCCAAATAGTGTTCATTATACCTGATAGGTAGGTTTTTACCCTTCCCCCTTCTTGATTTCCTATGACCTTTGTATCTCTTTGTGCCCATGTGTGCCCATGAATTAGCTCCCCATTATTAGAGAGTACATGTGGTGTTTGTTTTTTGATTCCTGAGATACTTCCTTTAGGATAATGGTCTCCAGTTCCATTCAAGTTGCTGCAAAAGACATTATTTCATTCCTTTTTATGGCTGAGTGGTACCCCATGGTATATAAACCACATTTTCTTAATCCACTCATGAATTGATGAGCACTTAGGTTGATTCCACATCTGTGATTGTGAATTGGGCTGCAATAAACATTTGAGTGCAGGTGTCTTATTGATAAAATAACTTCTTTTCCTTTGGATAGTTACCCAGCAGTGGGATTGCTGGGTTGAATGATAAGTCTACGTCAATTTCTTTGATGAATCTCCACACTGTTTTCCATAGAGGTTGTACTAATTTGCAGTCCCACCAACAGTGTATAAGTGTTCCTTTCTCTTTGCATCCTCGCCAGTTTTTTGACTTTTTAATAAAGGCCATTCTGACAGGAGTAAGGTGATATCTCATTGAAGTTTTAATTTGCATTTCCCTTATGATTAGTAATGTTGAGCATTTTTTCATATGTTTGTTGGCCATTTGTCTATCTTCTTTTGGAAAACTTCTGTTCATGTCTTTTGTCCACTTTTTGTTGGGGCTATATTTTTTCTTGCTGATTTGTTTGAGTTCTTTGTAGATTCTGGATATTAGCCCTTTATTGGAGAGATAGTTTGAGAATATTTTCTCCCATTCTGTAGGTTGTCTATTTACTCTGTTGATTATTTCATTTGCTGTGCAGACATGCAGAAGAATGAAGCAGGACCCCTATCCTTTGCCATATACAAAAATTAATTCAGGATGGATAAAAGACTTAAATGTAAGGCATGAAACCATAAAAATTCTAGAAGAAAATGTAGGAAAAACTCTTCTAAGCATTGGCCTAAGCAAGGAATTTATGACTAAGACCCCAAAGGCAATTACAGCAACAACAAAAACAAATAAATGGCACCCTAATTCTTTTGAGCCCCAAAGAAAGAACAAGTAAAGGATCAGAATAGTGAGGAAAGAGTCTTGAGAGGATTCTTGGAGAAATCGAACATGAAATAACCAGAAGGAAATAGCAGGGCACTCATAATCCATCAAAACAAAATGTGAGGAAGTCCAGAGGTGGGAAAGATCAAGACATGGGAATCGTGGTGACTGGCTGGGTGGAAATAAGTTCAAAAGGGAGATGGTTGGATGATTCACAAGTTTCACAGCATCAAGCAATGATGGCTTCATTTACATTTTAACCATCAATTTTTTATTATCCAGATTAAGAATGAGACTCCAGAGTCAGACTACGTACTTCAAATGTCACATCTGTGACCTTAAGAAAAATATTGAACCCTCTGTGCCTCAGTTCTTCATCTATTAAATGAGGAAAATAGTTGTATATTCCTCACATTATTTTTTGAATTAAATGAGATAATATATTATTAAAAATGCATAAAACTGTGCCTGGCATATAAAGTACTCAGTAATTGCTGGCTAATACTGGTTTTTACTTGGCTAGTCATAAATAAAGTTAGAGCATTCCTCCTGCTGGCTCAGTGCATCTTTGCAGTGGAGATAACTGGATGGAAATAGAAAATGCCATTACAATTTCATGGTGTCAGGCTTAGCAACAAGAAAGACAGACTTTTATTATCTAGCTGTTCCACAGCAATCCCTGGTTGCCCCACAGAACAGATCTCTCTTCTTACAACGTGAAGGAGAAAAATAAGACCTTATTGTATTGTCTCACATCCAAACACCAACCCTATTAATATTAAGATTCCATTTTCATTCTTTTATTCAGTCAAAACATTTTATTTGAACTTATCATGAGCAAGGAACTTTTAAGTACTGTGCTAGATAGAAAGATATAAAGTTCGGTCCCTATTACCTCTTATTTTTAAATTGCATTAAAATGTACAAACATAAAATTTGCCATCCTTGACCATTTTTAAGTACACATTTCAGAAGTGTTAAGTACATTCACGTTGTTGTTCAATCAATATCCAAAATTCTTTTCATGTGGTAAAACTGAAACTCTCTATTAAACAACTCCTGATTCTCCCCTCCCCGCAGCCCCTGGCAGCAACCATTCTACTTCCTGTCTTTATAAATTTGACTACTCTAGGTACCTCATAAAAGGGGAATCATATGGTATTTTTGTTCTTGTGACTGGCTTATTTCACTTAGCATAACATCCTCAAGATCCATCCATGTTGTAGCATGTATCAGAATTTCCTTCCTTTTTAGGCTGAACAATATTCCATTGTTTGTATATACCATATTTCATTTACCCAACACTTGGGTTGCATTCACCTTTTAGCTATTGTGAATAATGCTGCTATGAACATGAGTGTAAAAATATCTCTATGAGATACTGTTTCCAATTTTTTGGATATATACACAGAAGTGGCATTGCTGGATCATGTGGCAATTCTATTTTTAATATTTTTGGTAACTTCCATACTGTGTTCCATAGCAGCTATACCATTTTACATTCCTAAGAATAGTGCACAAAGATTCTAATTTCTCCACATCCTCATCAACAACTGTTATTTTTTGTGTGTGGTTTTTTAAAAAAGCCGTGCTAATGAGTATGAGATGGTATCTCACTGTGGTTTTGATTTGCATTTCCCTAATGATTAGTGATGACAGACATCTTTTCATGTTCTTGTCCATTTGTGTATCTCCTTTGGAGAAATGTGTACTCAAGTTCTTGGACCATTTTTGAATCCAGTTCGGTTTTTTGTTGTTGAATTGTAGGAGTTCTTCCTATAGTCTGGCTACTAACCCTTCATCAGATGTATGGTTTTCAAATATTTTCTCTCATTCCATAGGTAGCATTTTCACTCTGTTGATTGTGTCCTTTGATATACAGAAGTTTTTAATTTTGGTGTAGTCCAATTTATTTATTTTTATGCTCTTTTTGGCATCATATCCAAGAAATCATTGCAAATCCAATGTCATTAAGCTTTTCCTCTATGTTTTCTTCTAAGAGTTTTATAGTGTTAGCTTTTACACTTAGGTCTTTGATCCATTTATGGTTATTATAATTTTTGAGTATGTTATAAGCTAAAGGTCCAACTTCATTTTTTTCATGCAGACCAAGTTTTCTCAAACCATTTGTTGAAAAGACTACCTTTTTCCAATTGAATGGTCTTGGCAACTTTGTTGAAAGTCATTTGATCATATGAGCAAGAATTTATTTCTGGGTTTTCTATTCTATTCCATTGGTATATATGTCCATTCTTATGCCAGTACCACATTGTTTCAATTACTGTAGCTTTGTAGCAAGTTTTGAAATCAGCAAGTATGAGACCTCCAATTTTTTGCCTCTTTTTAAAGATTCTTTTGGAAACTTGGGGTCTCTTGAAATTCTTTATGAATTTGAGAATGGGTTTTTCTACTTCTACAAAAAACTCCATTGGGTTTTGATAGGGATCGCGTTGAATCTGTGGATTGCTTTGGGTAGTATAGACATCTTAACAGTGTTAAGTCTTCAAATCCATAAACATAAGATATGTTTCCATTTATTTATGACTTCTTTAATTTTTTCCAGAAATGTCTTGTAATTTTCAGTGTACAAGTCTTTCACCTCCTTGGTTAAGTTTATATTTAAGTATTTTGTTCTTTTTGGTGCTATTATAAATAGGATTGTTTTCTTAATTTCTTTTTTGATTGGTCATTGTTAGTATAGAAATGCAACTAATTTTTGTTTATTGATTTTGTATCCTTCAACTTTTCTGAATTCATTTGTGAGTTCTAACAATCTCTCTGTGTGTGTGTATTCTTTAGGGTTTTCTATATGTAAAATTATGTCATCTGCAAACAAAGTCAATTTTACTTCTTCCTTTCCAATTTGGATGGAGAAAATAAAAATCAAAACACCATAGTAATATATAATTTTATACCCACTAGATTGGCAAAAATTTGAAAAGTTGAAAGCACCAAGAGGTGGCAAGGATATAAAGCAGAAGGAATTCTCATTCATTAGCAGTGACAGTATAGTTGGTGCAACCACTCTGAAAAAGTTCAACATTACCTGGTGAATTTAAACAAGCTTATGCCTTGTGACTAGAAATTTGACTCCTACACATGTACATACCTTAGAGATAAATTTTTGTTTGTATGTGTACCAAGATACAGGTACAAATGTCCAAAGCAACATTGTTCACAATAGCAAAAAGGTAAAACCCAAGTATCTATAAATAGTAACATGGAAAAATAAATTATGGCACATTTATAAAATGGAAGTAGTGTTAATAAATTACCTACAGCATTAACATGAATGATTTTCAAAAGTAAAATTTTAGAGTGGAAGAAGCAAGTCACAGAAGAACACACACACTATGATGAAGTTCATAAAAATTTGAAAACAGGTAAAACTAAAACAATTTCTTATAAATTCATATATCAGTGAGAAATTATTTTAAAAGTAAGAAAATATTAAAACAAAATTCAGAATAGTGACTATTTCTGGAGTGTGATCTGGCAGGGAATAAAGGGGGCTTTTAAGTTACCAATAATGTTCTAGTTTTTAAATTGAGTGGTGAATGCAAAATGTTTGCTTCATCATTATTTTTTAAAGGGTTTAAATATGTTTTTTAAAATTTTATATTATAACTTATTCACAATAAAAAGCTATTAAACAATATTAAGCTTAAAATGAAAATATAACAACTGCACATTTTCACAAGGAATTCCTGTAGGCTTGTTGCCAGCATGTGGTCTGGCATACGTGAACACCAGGAAGCAGGCTCTCCTGCAGGTGCCAGCAGGAAAAGGGGAGAGCATTCATTGCAATTGTCCATGGAGATCAGGATACCGGTGAAAAGGGCTGCTTCCCAGTGCTAGAAATCTCTCCACACCTATCTACTGCAAGCAAGGTACCAAAGTTTAGTACTTTGGTGCCAGCAGTTTGAACCCATGACATGATCATAAGAGAAAATGAGCAAAAGGACTGTCCTAAAGAATCCAAGAGGAATGTTCAAAATTTGCATACTCACCTTTTGCCAGTCTTGTCTTTCCACCTTGCTTGTAAACCACTCAAGGGCAGCCTGTCTTCTACTTTCTTCTATTCTTTGTAACTTCCTTTTCCCACCCAGGGGGATTTTGAGTGAAAATACATGATGTCTGTCCTATATTGGGATAGATTTCCTGATAAATACATAAATCACTCCTGAAAGAGTATTGTCCACGCCAAATAGCTAGCTTGGAACGTTTTTACTTCCCAGTCAGCTGCCTTGATCAACCCCCAAATACTGCTGTGGTTCAAGGCACTTTGGAAACCTCTTTTTACAAGTCACAGTCACCACTCACACAAGCAAATGTGTGGAACCAACCTCTTGACTTTAGAGTCACAAGTTTGATTGTGCTAAATAGGATTGCTCATTTTGATCCGCACTGGGTTCACAAGTGCTTGCTCAGAATAACAGTGCTTCCCAGAGAAAAACATGTTGTACCATTGAACACATTTGAAGATTGTGCAGCAGTCTTCAAGAGCAATTCCAAATTAGTATGTGCATTTACTAACACCCATGGACAGCTGTGGGTAATAAAAAGATCCCCAGAGTTGTAGTGAGAAGTTCTGAGTTCAGGTCTGCTGCTTCACAGCTATGCTAACCTGAACAAGTCTCAGTTTCTCTAGGTCTTACTTTCTGGGATGATTGATCTTTAAGTGTTGGCTAACTCTCTTTGCTTGTTGGAAGGACCAAATAAGAGTTATATAATATTACTTTGTATTTTTACTTTGTAAAAATAAGAAGTCTTAATTCTAAAGCTAAAAAGTGTAAATCGAGTTTCTTTTATAAGAGATCAGGCTTTGGGGTTAGAGATCTTTGTATCCTCTTTCCAGAGCAATTTGCAAACTCCAGACAAGTAACATAGTCTCTCTAAACTTGGTTTCCTTAGCTGTAAGATTGGGTTAATAATAGTGCTTACTTCGTGATGTCAAGGTAAGGGATTAAAAACATAATGCATATAAATACTTATGCCTAGACATAGTACATGTAAGATAAATGTTTGTCATTGTCTATGTGCAATAAAAATCCTTTCTTGGCTTATCAACACAAGTTAGATATTCTCTTTTCCCTAAGATCATGAGAATTGACTTGTGAAATGACTGAAAATTGTATTCTTAAAATTGAAAAGTGAATGGTCATGAATACACATAACCATACAGCCCAAATAGCTACCATTCAACAAACAGCTACCATTCTTGAGCCTCTATATAAGGTGCCAGGCACTGTGTAGACATTTTACAAACATTAACTAATTAAAATAGGCTTCTCATAACAAGCCTATCAAGTGGTTAGTATTGCCAATTTTTAGACAAAGAAAACAAGGCTCAAGAAGATTAAGGAATTTGCCCACAGTCACAAAGTAGGTCAGAGATAAAATCAAAATTTCAACTTAAGTATTCCATCTGACTGTTAGTCCCATAGCATTCCTTTCCTTCTTTCGTCATCTTATCTTTTATTTTCCATCTTTTCCTTAATTGTTCAGAGTTTTAATATAACAATAATCTAAAGCAAATGCAAATAGTTTATAGTTTATCCTGATTAATACAAGCAAAATCAGCTTGTCCTAAACCTTTTGGGCTTTTGAATATATGTTAACCAATGGACAACAGTAAAGATTGAATAGGTACAAATATAAGCTGTGCTATTCAAAATGCTCATTTCTCCAACTGGGACATCTTTTCTGTTGCAGTAGGTATTTACTAATGAGGTGTTTGTGTGAGATGGGGGCAGGAGTTTGCCTTTCCTGTGCATGCACCTTCTTCATATCTGGACCAATTTAGTCTTAATTTTGGGGACCAGCACTTTGACAACTTATTCATTTATCATTCAAGCATTGTTCAAATAGTAATTGAACACCACTTATGAGCAAGAGATTGCATTAAATACTAAAGATAAAAGTGGATCAGACACCCCCCCCTTTTTTTGGCAAGATGGCAGAGTAGGACTTGACTTCTCACATCACCACTATTTGGATTGGGATCTAGACATTCACTGTTTGAGTTTCTTTTAATAAGGAAGCTATGTAATGAAAAATAAGTACCGTGGGGGAAATTGGATCTTTTTAATGATGCTATTGGCCTTAAGGTTTACAAAAACCTTTCTTCTGATGATATTCTTTGTGCTTTGAGAGAAAAAACACCACAGTTGTTACAAAACTGAAACAGATTCAAGCAGAAATTGAGCCAATTCTGAAGATGTTTGACAATCCAAAAACTACAAAGTAAATGCAATTAACTGGGAATGGTCGGATGCTGTTTGATCACCCAGCTGACAAACACCATTTTAGGCTGGAATATTTAGACAGTATCTCAGGAACATAAAATTCCGGTACGAATGTTGCAATTACTCAGGAGCAGCAGGATATCTTTACTTTTTAAGAGAGTTTGTTTCAGCAATGGATAGAAATGCTGTGAGTTCACTCTGAGGAAAAGGGGCCTCTGAAATCCTAACGCAGACACAGGATACAGCCATGGAAAACCTTACATGATGAAAAAAGAGCATACATAAAAATTCTGTCATTCCTCTGCTCGTGTTTCGTTAGCAGTGAATATGGCTCATTCACCGGCCCTTGTTCTTTGCAACCAGCCTACAGGCAGTTAATACAACTTTTATCAACTACAGTGTCTTAAAGCAATTCAGACAATATGTGAACATATTCTCCACTATTTGACTAGAACAATCACAACAAAAGTGTTGGAAAATGCAGGCAGGTGCTAAAAGACCTAGTTGAAGTCATTCAATAAAAGTCTTTGACACATTAAGACCCTATTTCAGTTTGTTGCATGAGTTTAATGGGGCCAGGGAGATGTAAGCAGGTGCTTATGGATGTCTTCTTGGTAGGTGGTCTTGAGGATTTCCTTGAAAATGCTTCTCTCCTTTTATTTGGGACCTTTGGTTGCATCTACCAGTGTACAGGCACTAAATATGTCAGCAGAGAAATGGAACATAACCCCAGAGGAGCTGAAAGGTGTATTATGAATTTCATAGAAATACAAAATTGATTCTAAAATAGGCCCTGTGGTTTGGATCAGTGTCACTCCATCCGTAAGTAATCAAAAAGTCTCTCATTTAGAAACCAGATATAGGCCATAAATATGGAGAAAAATCTTACTCCAAATGCTAGGGTCAGATGCTCTCAATCGGGCAACATGGGACTCTAGCTCCTACCGAAGAATAGTAAAAGAAAGATTTAGAAATTTAACATCATAAACCCATTATAAAAAGTATGATATACATTAGAGAATTAATTCAAATATTTTGTAGAAATTTGGAGGGAGAGGAATAAATCAGACCTGGATCCTATCCTCAAATCATCTATATAATGGGGGAGATAAAACACAAAAATAAACGACTATAACGCAAAATGGAAATGAAAAATGGCATTAAAAATTACATGGTTAGGTTCTATAAGAGTTCAGGGGATGAGAAATTCCTTAAAGGTGGAGGAATCAAAGGAAGATTTATGAAGAAAATTACATTTAATCTGGGCATTGAAGGATGATAGGATTTGACATATGGACAAGGGAAAATAGACAAAAAAGAAAGAAAAAGCACAGGGAAGACATGGCTTTCACAGAGCAAACTAGCCCTTTGGCTAGATCAGAAGGCATGTGAAGAACATCACTGGGGCTCAGTGCAAGCAGTTTGGGAAAACTCAGTCAAGATGCCTCGGAGCCTGGTCACACGTGGAATAAAGCAGCCCTCCTCCGGCTCCCCCTGAGTCCTCCTCTGTTCCTGACAGGATTCCTTCCAGAAAGTTACCATTTAGGGCTCACCAATCAATGCCACAGCCTTATTTAAATCGTACCTGACACCCAACACCTCTCTTTTTTCTTCCCCAGGACATTTCCCTTCTAGCCTTGACAGGATCCACAGCCTCTGAGCAGCCCTGAGCACCACATTCCCACTTTTGCAGCTCTTACCAAGAGACTTGTGGTGTGGCAGCTTGCCAGGCCCTGATCACTGGGCCAGGAGAGCTCACCATGGGGGAGGGAATCTGACATGCAGAATCAGGAGCGAGGCTCCCTCTCCAAAGGCTCTGCTAGAGCATCAGTGCTAAATTGTACCTGACATTTAATTCCAGCTTTGGGCAGCTTCATGTGAAATTTGACTTCAGTGAGACATTGATCAGCCTGCAGCTCTTCATGAGTTTTGACACAATCAATTCTCTCCAGTGGATTGGGCGATCATTAGCTAGCTTACAGAAAGGCCTGGGTCACGCACAGCTTTCTGCAGGCCTCAAAACTGCAGGCATGAAGGAAATGATGAGAAATTGCTGCTGGTAAGTGACTGCCCCCTTCCCTACAGAACAGAACTAATAAGAATCTGTGAAGAGCAGACGCACCTTCCATCTCACCACCTCAGAAATCTAGGTCTTTGAGAGAGTTAAGGAAATCATCTAGTTGCTTTAGGAAAAGGGAACAAAGTTGAATGAGCCTCTGCTCACTCGAGGTGCTTTATTGTCTCATCCTTCCTTAACTCACTCTCTCCGTCTTTATTTACCCAGGACGATCTAGAGATGGAATGAAAAATAAAATACTTGGTAAGTGTGGGTCCATAGAATTCATTGTGACGTTTTGGTCAATGAATCAAGAAGCACTATTGTGTTTTTAGAAGCACTCTGAAGACAGAAAAGGGTTTTAAGTCAGTAAACCTCACCATTACATGCAAAACTGCCTTGTAACAAGGCAGGTATGAATAACTTCCTGTATTATATGATTCATAAGAAACAAAAAGGCTTACTTTTCCCAAAACATGAAATACACTATCTGAAACCACACCTATATTTGCTCCCAACTCTATGCCCAGTGACCAGCTCAGTGCCTGCTATGTGATCAGCATTCATTAAAAAAAAACCAATGAATATATGAATGAATAATTCAGCTGTCATATTCCTGATATTGTAGTATTTTCTGTGGTGAAAGTGTTACTAGAAGTGTTTCTAGACAGTTCCCATTAAAAAAACATAAATACTGACTTATTTGCACACCTGTATATGTTAGCACAGCACAGCATATATTCAGTATTTCCTGAGTAACTGAACTTTGTTTATTCAGTCATTTTGGAATGTGAAGTAAAACAGGTAAATTTTCAGGTGAGGGAGCAGTCTTAAAGCAGTGCTGGGTGTGTCTCTGGAGACACGGTTGCAATCAACAGGAAGCAAATTCACCTTACTCCGTCATTGCCCAGGGAATATGTGCACTATCCTCCTTATCAGGACAACTGAGAGCTTTATAACCACACAAGTAGGCCCTACCCACTACCCATGACTTGAAAGACTGCTAATGAGAGTGTTCCCTGAGCATGTCTCCTCTTCTTCTCTACTTAAACTCACAGGTCCTTCCGCATCCTCGTGAAGGACTTTTCACAGGTCCTTCCACATCCACTTTTCAATGCTTAGTGGGGAGAAGATCCGTGTGGCCTGAGCTAAATGGGCTTTGAATTAACTCCTCAAGGAAAGTTGGCATCTTCTAAAGCAGAATCGACCTGCCAGAAACTGGCAGATTGTACAAGACAGGCCAGGCTCAGTTCTACCACACTTGAGACTCAGGAGGGTCTGGAACATATCAGGCCCTTAGTAGATACTCAATAAAGTTTGATGAAGGAGGGAATTAATTTAATTTTATTAGGTATTTTAAAATATATTTTATTATTTTTTGCTATGGTCTGACTGTTTGTGTCCGCCCCCAAATTCATATGTTGAAATCCTCCCCCCAAGGTGATGGTATTAGGAGGTGGGGACTTTGAAATGTGACTAGGTCATGAAGGGGCAGCCTTCATGAATGGGATTAGAGCCCTTTTAAAAGAGGCCCCCTGAGAGACTCTTGTTTCTTTCACCATGTGAATTTGTAGCAAGATGACTGCTGTTTATGAACAAGCAAAGGGCCCCTTACCAGACACTGAACCTGCTGGCACCTTGATATTGTACTTCTCAGCCTCCAGAAATGTGAAAAATAAATTTCTGTTGTTTATAAGCTACCCAATTTTTGGCATTTTGTTATAACAGCTCAAATGGACTAAGATATTTGTAGAACAAATGTTCTCATATTATTTCTTAAAGTAGTGGTTTGGAATTAAAAGACAGAGATTTTAATCCTGGCTTTTCCCATCTTGGACATTTCCTTAATTTTTCTGGTATCAGTTTCCTCAGCAAGAAAGTGAGCATGATAGCTTTGCTGCCTCCCTTATAGTTTACATAGGGATTAAACAAGATAATAAATATGGAATCTCTGTGGGAAAGTGTAATTTACTGGACACATGAAATGAAAGCTTTCATTAGTATACACATGATATAATTTAACAATGCAAATAATTTGTATTTGAAGTTTAAGTGGTATGAGTTGGTATAATTTTACATATATTGCTGAAAAATCTTAATTAACATTAGGTTTTTATAAAGATTCAGGGCATTCATCTTTTTAAAAAAGTAGTAATTTAGACAATATTTTAATCTCAGCTGTCCCAATCCCAGTATGATCTTCAAAAAGGCACTTACCTTCATCAATTGTCAATTTCTCTATTTTTAAAATTGGTAAGAGGGAGTGATATCAGCACGATGGCAGAATAGGAGATTCCAGTCCTCGTCCTCTCTCCTCCCTGACTTAATAATCATCCATGGGTAAGATACTTTCACAAGAGCTTCATAATCCAGGTGAGAGGTTACAGCATCTGGGTAGAGAGGAGAAACAAAAAAAAATGCATTGAAAAGGGTAAAAAGAACAATTCCACTTTACCTCCATCACCACTGTCCTACACCTGCACAGTGCAGCACTGAGATAGATCCCCCAGACCAAGAGTTATCCCATGGGGGAAGAGGGGAGCAAAGTGAGTGTCTGACTTCACCTTGGACCTCAGCACCAGGCCCATCTGCCTAAGGGCCCTGGCACCAGCCTTACTAGCTCATGGATCTCGGCACCATGCCTGCATGCCTGTGAACCCTGTACCCTGGGACAAGGTCTTCCTACTTACAGATCCCCAGCACCAGGCCAGCCTGTGGACCCTGGACACAGGCACTAGGCCCACCTGCCTATAGACATTGTCTAGGTCTACTCATAAATCCCAGACTGTGGCACCAGACCTCCCCACCTATGGAGCCCAGTACTGGGCATATGAAAGTATAAATCTCACTAGTAAAGGTAAATATATAGACAAGTACAGAATAACGTAATACTATAATGATGATGTGTAAATCACTTTTAACCCTAGTTTAAAAGTTAAAAGACAAAAAAATTAAGGACAACTGCAACCACAAATATTTGTTAATATATACACAGTATAAAAAGAAGCGAATTCTGACATCAATAACAAAGTGGGCAGTAAAAGTCTAGAGCATTCGTATGTGATTAAAATCAAGTTGTTATCAGCTTAAAATAGAATGTAATACCATGAAAAAGGTTCAATGCAAGCCTCATGGTAACCACAGAGAAAAAACCTATAGTAGACGCACAAAAAATAAAGAGAAAAGTAGAAAAGCATATCACTACAAAAATTCATTAAACCACAAAGGAAGACAGTGACAGAAGAAGAGAGGAATAAAATAACTACAAAACAAACAGAAAACAATTAACAGAATGACCATAAAAACGCCTTCTAATCAATAATTAGTTTACATGTAAATTAAATTTGCCAATCAAAAGACATAAAGTGGCTGAATGGGTAAATCTTTGTGTGATCCCAGAGCTTGGACATTTTGGGCAGGCAGCCTTCTGAGGAGAGGGACAAAGGGGACCAGAGTGTCAGCTTTTCTCAATTCAGACCCTTTTCCTCCCCCTCACTTCCCCCACCCACTGCTACTGAGTGGTCTGGGTGCCCAAAGGGGCTATTGAGCTGGGGAACTCAAAAGCAACTGCTTCCCCTCTGTTGGTGCTTCCACTACACCAAGGCTCCCACAGAGAGTGGGGCTTCCACCCTTCCTCTTAAAAACCTGCAGCAGACCAAGGGGTGTTCAGACTGTGAGCTCCCTGCCCACCAACCCTCCTGGTGTTGCTTGCCTGACTGCTCCAGCAGAGCAGAACATTCCTTGAACTAGAGGGACATTACACCTACTTAAGCACTCCACAGGCAACTCAGTACAAGCATGCTTCTCCCTGGCACAGTCAGGGATTGAACTTGGAGGACCAGAGGAGAGGCCCACAGGCCAGATCCTGGACCCACAGGACTCAATTGTGTTGCTCAGGGACACGGAGGGGAGATTTGTGAACTAATCTTGGGAGACGAGGGAGTGCACGTGGGCAGAACTGAAAGGAGAGTGCAGTGTGGGTCCACAATGCAGCATACTCACAGAGCATCCTTCCCCCCACAGGATAGCCATGATTCGGTCATGGGAGTGATCCTGGGCAGGGAAGCTCCTAGCCCACAATGCCATTGCTGGTGAGCTTAGCTAGTTTGGGCTGCTGCTTGTAGCCAGATGCTTGAAGGAGATCCATGGGGCAGGGGAGGTGGAGGAAGAGCAAAACCCAGTCAGTCTGTGAATCCCAGATGGCCCCTCCTTCCTGAGCAGACATTCTGGCTTAGTGGGGCCGCGCTTCAGCCCCTCTCTGATGGCTTTCCCCAGCAGCCTGGGAGCTGACTCTTGATCCCTGTCAAGACAGTTCTTGTGCCCATCTTTGGTGAACTTGAACACAGGCTCCTCTGACCCAGCCCCACCTAGCCTCATTCCTCCAACCACCTTTGCTGTGGTGGAGCCCGAAAAGTGACCTGGAAGGTCCAGGGCCCCACCCACTGCTTGGGGCATATAAGTGCTTCTTATAACCAACTACAGCTGATCACAGGTCCCAAAAATCTATGCTGCAACTGGCACTTTCCTGCAAGTACCACCTACTGGCAGGGAGGACAACTTGTACAGCCTATTACAGCATTTACTAACTCAGTCACACAGGGAGGGGGTGGCTGACTCTTACCCATAAGCACCACCTACCATCTCAGAGTTTAAACTGGGCATCCTAATATAATTTGCACTGATAAGAAGACCACAGGGCTAGAGAAAGAGAAAGGATTTCAAAGTATTCCATCTTCCTTTGTAAACAAAAAACAGGGAATCTGCCCATGCACATAGTACACCACCACTAAAGCCTAGCAATTAATTAATTAATTAATTAGCCTAGCCTAAGCCACTCTAAGGATATCTATAACCAAGGTATCCATCCAGAACCTAGACCCCTATCAAAGCACCCACAAGCAAAGCCACAGGTCCTTACCCAAGATATGCTACAGACACATCCTTAAGGGTGAAGGGGTGAAAAAAAAAAGCTCCATCTAAACAAAAGAAAATCCAAAAACAAGAGACAGCTGCTCCAGATGAGAAGGAATCAGTGCAAAAACTCCAGAAGTATGAAAAATCAGAACAAAAGGACACCCCCAAAGGAGCACACCAGCTCTCTAGCAATGGATCCCAAACAAAATGAACATAGTGAAATGACAGATAAAGAATTACAAATTTGGATTGTAAAGAAGCTCAATGAGATCCAAGAGAAAATGGAAAACCAACTCAAAGAAACCAGAAAATCAACTCAGGAAATGAATGAAAAATTTACTAAAGGGATAGATATATTTTAAAAATACATATATACCTTCTTGAAATGAAAAATTCATTTAGGGAAATACAAAATACAGTGGAAAGTTTTAATAATAGACTAGAACAAGCAGAAGAAAGAATTTAACAGCTTGAAAAGAGCTCTTTCAAATTAACCCAGTCAGTCAAAAATAAAGAATGAAGAATCAAGAGGAATGAAAAAAGTCTATGAGAAATATGATATTATGTAAAATGGCCAAATGTAAAAATAATAGCCATCCTGAGGGTCAAGAAGAAAAAGCACAAGGCCTGGAAAACCTATTTGGGGGAATAATTGAGGAAAACTTCCCTGGTCCTGCTAGAGATTTAGACATCCAGGTACAAGAAGCTCAATGAACACCAGGAGATTCATTGCAAAAAGGGAGTCACCAAAACATATGGTCATCAAACTGGCCACAGTCAACACAGAGGAGGAACTACTATGAGCTGTGAGGCAAAAACAACAAGTAACTTATAAAGGAAAACCCATCAGACAAACAGCAGACTTTTCTAGAGAAATCTTGCAAATCAAAAGGAATGGGGTCCTATCTTTAGTCCCCTTAAACAGAATAACTGCCAGTCAAGAATTTTGTATCCTGCTAAACTAAGTTTCATAAATGAAGGAGTAATAAAGTCTTTCCCAGACAAGCAAGCACTAAGGGAATTTGTCACTACTATACCCGCCCTGCAGGAAATGTTCAAAAGTGCATTATACATGCAACAGCACAACAGACACAAACCAGTGTAAAAATACCCAATAGTTACAGCTCACAACTCTTAAGAAACAATAGCGCAAGAGGGAAAACAAAACAATAAGGTAGTATCCAACATGTTGAACAGAACAGCATCCTACATATCAATACTAACATTCAATGTGAATGGTCTGATACCCCACATAAAAGACATAGACTGGCTGAATGGATGGAAAAATACAACCAAAATATATGCTGCCTTCAAGAAACACATCTAAACCACAAGGACTCACACAGACTCAAGGTAACAGTATGGAAAAATATAGTCCACACAAATGGAAACCAAAAGCTAGCAGGTGTAGCCATTCTCATATTGGATAAAATAGACTTTAAATCAACAATAGTAAAAAAAAAAAAAAAGACAAAGATGATTATTATATAATGGTAAAGTGAGCAATTCAACAATAAGACATAACAATTCTAAATAGATACGCACCTAACATAGGAGCTCCCAGTTTCATTAAGCAAATTCTTGTAGATCTAAGCAAAGAAATAAACAGTAGCATCTTAATGGTCCACTGACAGAACTAGACAGATCATCAAAGCAGAAAATGAATAAAGAAACACTGGACTTAGACAGGACTCTAGAACAAATGGACCTAACAGACATTTACAGCACATTCTACCCAAAAACTACTGAATATACCTTTTTCTCATCAGCACATGGGACATTTTCCAAGATTGATTATATCTTAGGCCACAAAACAGGTCTCAGCAAATCCAAAGAAATCAAAATCATACCACGTATCTTCTCAGACCACAGTGGAATAAAACTAGAAATCAAGTCCAAGAGAAACATTCAAATCTACACAAACTCATGGAAATTAAACAATCTGCTACTAAATGATCTTTGAGTTGATGATGAAATTAAGATGAAAATAAAAAGATTCCTGGAACTGAATTACAGAGAGGACACAAGCTTTCAAAATCTATGAGATACAGAAAAAGTAGCCCTAAGGGGAAATTTCATAGCCTGAAATGCCTACATCAAAAAGACAGAAAGAATACAAATTAACAACCTAATGTCACATCTCAAGGAACTAGAAAAAGAAGAACAAACCAAACCCAAAGCCAGGAGAAAAAAAGGAACAACAAAGCTCAGAGCAGAACTAATTGAAATGGAAACCAAAAAAAAAAAAAAAATACAAAGGATCAATGAAACAAGAAGTTGGTTCTTTGAAAGGATAAACAAAATCAACAGGCCACTAGCCATATTAACAGAAATATGGAGAAAGGACTCAAATAACCTCAATCAGAAATGGAAAAGGAGACATTACAACTAACACCACAGAAATACAAAACATTATCTGCAAAAACTATGAAAACCTCCTCACAAACAAACTAGAAAACCTATAGAAAATGGATAAGTTCTTGGAAACAGACAACTTCCCCAGGTTGAATCAGAAAGAAATAGAAACCCTGAACAGACCAATAATAAGCAGTAAGATTGAAGTAGTAATAACAAATCTCCCAACAAAACAAAGCCCCAGACCAGATTGATTCACAGCTGAATTCTACCAGACCTACAAAGAAGAACTGGTACCTATCCTATGGAAACTGTAAAATAACTTTGAGAAGGAGGGAATGCTCCCCAACTCATTCTATGAAGCCACTATCACCAAAGATTTCCTATCACCAGGAAAGGACACAACAAAAAAAGAAAACTATAGACCAATATCCCTTATGAACATATATGCAAAAATCCTCAACAAAATACTAGCAAACCAAATTCAACAGCACATCAAAAAGATAATCCACCATGGTCAAGTGGGTTTCAACCCAGAGATACAAAGATGGTTTAAAATACACGAATCAATTAATGTGAATCACCACAAAAACAGAAACAAAACCAAAAACCACATGGTCATCTCAATAGATGCAGAGAAAGTATTTCATAAAATCCAGCATGCTTTCATGATAAAAACCCTCAACAGACGAGGCATAGAAGGAATATATCTCAAAATCTGCAGTCCCCAAACCCCGGTCTGTGGACCAGTACTGGTCCATGGCCTGTTAGGGACCAGGCCACAAAGCTCCGCCACCCCCACACTCCCCATCCGTGGAAAAATTGTATTCTGAAACTTAGGAAATGGGAGTGAGGGGAGAACAATGACTGCACAGCAGGAGGTGAGTGGCAGGTCAGCCAGCGAAGCTTTGTCTGTCTTTACAGCTGCTCCCCATTGCTTGCATCACTACCTGAGCCCCCAACCCCTGGTCCATGGAAAAATTTTCTTCCATGAAACCAATCCCTGGTGCCCAAAAGGTTGGGGGCCTCTGCTCAAAATTATAAAAGCCATATATGACAAACCTACGGCCAACATCATACTCAATGGGGAAAAGTTGAAAGCATTCCCCCTAAAAACTGCAACAAGACAAGTATTCCCATTGTCACCATTTTTATGTCACATAGTATTGGAAATTCTAGCCAAAGCAATCATGCAAGGGGAAGAAATACATTTTATCCACATCAGGAAAGAGGAGATCAGACTATCACTGTTTGATGATGATATGATCTTGCATCTAGAAAACCTAAAGACTCCACCAAAAGACTCCTGGAATTGATAAATAAATTCAGCAAAGTCTCAGGTTATAAAATCAATGTACACAAATCAGTAGCATTTCTATATACTTATAACAGTCATGCTGAGAGTCAAATCAAAGACTCAATACCATTCATAATAGCTACAAAGAAAAGAAAATACCTAGGAATATACTTACCAAAGGAGGTTAAAGATCTCCACAAGGAGAACTAAAAAACACTGATGAAAGAAATTATCGATGACACAAACAAATGAAAGAACATCCCATGCTCATGGATTGGTATAATCAACATCATTAAAATGTCCATACTGCCCCAAGTGATTTACAGATTCAACACAACTGCAGTTGTATTGAATATCAGTGTCAAAATACCAGTGTCATATTTCACAGATCTAGGAAAAATAATCCTAACCCCCATTTGGAACCAAAAAAGAGCCCAAATAGCCATGGCAATCTTAAGTAAAAAGAATAAGTCTGAAGGCATGACATTACCAGACCTCAAATTATACTACAACCTATAGTAATCAAAACAGCATGGTACTTGTATAAAAGTAGAGACATAGACCAATGGAACAGAATAGA
Source organism: Daubentonia madagascariensis (assembly GCA_023783475.1). NCBI lineage: Eukaryota > Metazoa > Chordata > Mammalia > Primates > Daubentoniidae > Daubentonia > Daubentonia madagascariensis. The sequence goes on along the minus strand of JAKFHU010000913.1, from coordinate 1,295,363 downwards.
GAACCCAGAAATAAAACCATCTACCTACAACCAACTGATATTTGACAAAGTAGACAACAATATACACTAGGGAAAGAACAGCCTATTTAATAAATGGTGCTGGGGAAAATTGGATAGCCACATGCAGAAGAATGAATCAGGACCCCTATCTCTTTCCATATACAAAAATTAATTCAAGATGGATTAAAGACTTAAATGTAAGGCATAAAACCATAAAAGTTCTAGAAGAAAAGGTAGGAAAAACTCTTTTTGACATTGGCCCAGGCAAAGAATTTATGACTAAGACCCCCAAGGCAAATATAGCAACAACAAAAATAAATAAATGGAACTTAATTAAATTAAAAAGCTTCTGCATAGCAAAGGAAATAATCAACTAAGTGAATAGGCAACCTACAGAATAAGAGAAAATATTTTCAAACTGTACATCTGACAAAGGACTGATATTCAGAATCTACAAAGAACTCAAACAAATCAGCAAGAAAACAATAAACAACCCCATCAAAAAAGTGAACAAAAGACATGAACAGAAGTTTTTCAAAAGAAGATAGACAAATGGCCAAGAAACATGAAAAAATTCTCAACTTCACTAATCACCAGGGAAATGCAAATTAAAACTACATTGAGATACCCCCTTACCCCTATCACAATGGCCATTATTAAAAAGTCAAAAAACAATAGATGCTGGTGTAGATGCAGAGAGAAAGAAATGCTTATACACTATTGGTGGGACTGCAAATTAGTAAAATCTCTGTGGAAAACAGTATTGAGATTCTTCAAAGAAATAAATGTAGACCTACCATTCAATCCAGCAATCCCATTGCTGGGTATCTACCCAAAGGAAATGAAGTCGTTTTATCAAAAAGACACCTGCACTCAAATGTTTATCACAGCACAATTCACAATTGCAAAGATGTGGAATCAACCCAAGTGCCCATGAATTCATGAGTGGTTAAAGAAAATGTAGTATATATACACCATGGAGTACTACTCAGCCATAAAATAAAGGAAATAATGTTTTTTCTAGCAACTTGGATGAAACTGGAGACCATTATCCTAAGTGAAGTATCCGAGGAATGGAAAACCAAACATCATATGTTCTCACTAATAAGTGGGAGCTAATAGATGGGTACACACGGGCACAAAGGTATACTAAGGACATGAGAAACCAAGAAGGGGGGAGGGTGGGAGGTGGGTGTAAGATAAAAACTTCCCTATTGGGTACAATGAACCCTATGATGGTGTTGGGCACACCAAAAGCCCTGACTTAAGCATTATACTAGATATCCATGTCATAAAAACACTTGTTCCTTCTTTAAAAAATAAAAAAGGTCCAGTTATGTGCTATCTATCAGGGACCTACTTTAGATTTAAGGACACACATAAGCTGAAAGTAAAAGGATGGAAAAAGATAATCCATGCAAATGGTAACCAGAAGAAAGTGGGAGTACCTATACTTATATCTGACACAGTAGACTTTAAGTTAGACACTTAAAGTCAAAAATTTCTTTGTCATGAGAGACAAAGAAGATCATTATATAATGATAAAAGCTATAATGTTATAGCTTCAAAAGGAAGGTGTAACAATTATAAATATGTGCACCCAACATCAGAGCACCTAATATAAAAAGGAAATATTGACAGATATGAAGGGCAAAATTGTCATGAAATAATAGTAGGAGACTTTAATAACCCACTTGCAATAATGGACAGATCTTCCATAGAAAATCAATAAGGAAACAGCAGATTTGAACAACACAAAACAACAAATTAACCTAACAGATATGTACAGAACATTCCACCCAACAGAAGCAGAATATACATTCTTCTCAAGAGCACACAGAACATTCTCCAAGATAGATCACATAGTGGGTCACAGAACAAGTCTTAATAAATTTAAGACTGAAATCATTCCAAGTATCTTTTATGTCCATGAAGGAATTAAATTAAAATCAATAACAAAAAGAAAATGGGAAAATTTACAAATACATAAAAATTAAATAACACTCTTGAATAACCATTGGGTCAAAATAGAAATCAAAAGATTAATTATTGATATCTCAAGCAAATAAAAAAAAATCACAACACACCAAAATTTATGGGATTCAGCAAAAGTACTACTAAGAGGAAAGTTTATAGCTATAAATATCTACATTAAAAAAGAAGAAAAATTTTAAATAAACAACCCAATATTATACCTCAAGAAACCAGGGGAAAAAAGGATAAACAAGCCCAAAGTCAGCAGAAGGAAAAAATAATAAAGATTAGAGCTGAAATAAATGAAAGAAAGAAGAAAAAAACAATTTAAAAAGTTGAAGAAATTAAGAGCTAGTTTTTTAAAAAATAAAGATAAACAAAATTGACAAAGTCTTAGCTGGACTAACTACAAAAAAGAGAGAAGTTTTCAAATAAATAAACCCAGAAATGTAAGAGGAGACATTACAACTGATGACACAGAAATAAAAAAATATAACAAGGGACTACTATGAACAATTATATGACAACAAATTGGGCAACTTAGAAAAGATGAAGAAATTTCTAGAAACACACAACCTCCCAAGACTAAATCAAGAAGCAACGGAAAGATTGAACAGTCCAGTAACGAATAAGGAGACTGACTCAGTCATCAAAATCTTCCACCACAGAAAAGCCTAGGGCCAGATGGCTTCACATACAAATTCTATCAAACATTTAAAGAAGATTTAATATCAACCTTCTTAAACACTTTCAAAAAATTGGGAGGGAACAGTTTCACACTCTTTTTATGAGGCCAGCATTACCTGATACGAAAGCCAGAAAAAGACACTGTAGGAAATAAAACTACAGGTCAGTATCTCTCATGAACATGGATGCAAAAATTATCAACAAAATAATAGCAAACCAAATTCAATATCATTTAAAAAGAATAATACACTATGACGAAGTGGGACATATCTCTGGGATGCATGAATGGGCCAACATACAAAAATCAATAAATGTGATACACCACTTTTAACAGATGATAGATAAAAATTACATGATCATCTCAATAGATGCAGAAAAAGCATTTGACAAAATTTAACACTCTTTCATGCTAAAAATTCTCCACAGATTAGGTATGGAAGGAACTTACCTGAATACAATAGAGGCCATATATAAAAAGCCTGCAATTAACATCAACTCAATGGTAAAAAACTGAATGTTTTTTCTCTAAGATCAGAAATAAGACAAGGATTCCCACTCTTGATGCTTCTATTCAGATAGTGTTGGCAGTTCTAGCCAGAGCAATTAAGCAAGAGAAAGAAAGAAAAGTCATCCAAATTGAAAAGGGAGAAGTAATATTGTCTCTGCTTGAAGATGACATGATCTTATATATAGAAAGCTCTGAAGACGTCACCAAAAAACTGTTAGAACTAATAAATGAATTCAGTAAATTTGTAGAATAAAAAATCAACATATGAAAATCAGTAACATTTCTGTACACTAAAAATGCACTATTCAATAAAGAAATCAAGCAAACAATTGCATTTATAATAGCATCAAAAAATACTTATGAATAAATTTAGCCAAGGAGATGAAAGAGCCATACACTAAAAGCTATAAAACATTGATGAAAGAAATTGAAGAGGACATAAATAAATGGATATCAGTGTTCATGGATTGCAAGAATTAATATTCTTAAAATGTCCATACTACCCAAAGTAATCTACATATTCAATGCAATCCTTATCAAAATTCCAGTGACTTTTTCACAGAAATAGAAAAATGATTCTAAAATTCATATGAAACCACAAAAGACCCCAAATAGACAAAGCAGTCTTGAGCAAAAAGAACAAAACTGCAGGCATCACACTATCTGATTTCAAAATCTACTACAAAGCTATAGGAATCAAATCAACTCTGTACTGCCACCAAAACAAGAATATAGACCAATGGGACAGAATAGAGTCCAGAAATAAATCTATATGTTTTTGGTTAATTGATCTTTGACAAAAGTGACAACACCACACAGTGGGAAAAGGACAATCTCTTCAATAAATGGTGTCAGGATAAACTGTATATCCACATGCAGAAGAATGAAATCGGACACTTTTCTCATTCTATATACAAAAATCAGCTCAAAATATATTAAACAAATACATGTAAGACCTGAAACTGTAAAACTACTAGAAGAAAACATAGAAGAAAAACTTTTTATTAACTTATTTTCAATTGACAAGTAATTGTGTATATTTATAGGGTACAATGTGATGTTTTGATCTATGTATCCATTGTAGAAAGATTCAGTCAAGCTAATTAGCTTATCCATCACTTCACTAACTTATTATTTTTGTGGTATGGACATTAAAAATCTATCCTTTTAGCAATTTTGATGTATACAATGCATCATTATTAACTGAGGCCACCATGCAGTGCAATAGATCACTAAAATTGATTTCTCCAATACAACTAAAACTTTGTACTCTTTCATCAACATCTCCCCTTTCCCCATCCCTCCCTCTCTTCTCCTCCCCAGCCTCTGGTAACCACCTTTCTATTCTCTGTTTCTATGAGATTGACTTTTTTAGATTCCACATATAAGCGAGATCATACAGTATTTGTCTTTCTGTGCCTGGCTTATTTCACTTAGCATAATGTCCTCCAGTTCTATCCACATTATCGTGAATGACAGAATTTTCTTCTTTTTTCAAGGCTGTATAGTATTCCATTGTGTATATATACCATGTCTTCTTCATTCATTCATCTGTTGGTGAACATTTAGGTTGCTTTCATAGCTTGGCAAAGGTATCCCTTAGACATACCAATTTCAATTTCTTTGAGTATATACCCAGAAGTGGAATTGCTGAATCATATGATAATTCTATTTTTAGTTTTTTGAGGAACCTCTATACTATTTTCCAAAATGGCTGTACAAATTTACATTCCCGTCAACAATGTACAAGGGTTCCCTTTTCTCCACATCCTCATAAACCACCTGTTACCATTAATATTTTTGATAATAGCCATTCTAACAAGTGTGACGTGCTATCTCATTGTGGTTTTAATTTGCATTTCCTTGATGATTAGAGATGTTGAATATTTTTTTCATATATCTATTGACCATTGTATTTCTTTTTTTGAGAAATGTCTCTTCAGATTATTTGTCCATTTTTATTGGGGTTTTGTTTTTCTGCTATTGTGTTGTTTTAGTTCTTTATATTAATATATTTTGGATATTAGCCACTTATCTGATTTATGGTTTGCAAATAATTTCTCTCAATCTGTGGGCTATCTCTTCTGTAAATTGTTTCCTTTACTGTGCAGAACCTTTTTAGTTTGATGCAATTTCATTTGTCTATTTTTGCTTTTGTTGCCTGTGCTTTTGAAGTCCTATCCAAGAAATCATTGCCCAGACCCACGTAGTGAAGATTTTTCCCTAAGTTTTGCTGTAGAGGCTTTAAAGTTTCAGATCTTACATTTAACTCTTTAATCCATTTTGAGTTTATTTTTGTATATGGCGTGCAATAAGGGTCCAATGGCATTCTTCTGTGTGTGGCTATCCAGTTTTCCCAAAACTATTTATTAAAGAGACTGTCCTTTTCCCATTGTGTGTTCTTGACACCTTTACTAGAAATCAATTGACTGTAAATACTTGGGTTTATTTCTGGGCTTTCTATCCTTTCATTTGTTGATGTGTCTATTTTTATACCACTACCAGGCTGTTTTGATTACAATAGCTTAATAATATATTTTGAAACCAGGCAGTATTTTTTTTCTAATTTTAGCTGTAAGAAAACTGAGGCTGATAAATTTTAATAAATTTTCTTAAGATAACATTGAAGAAACAGGAGTAAGCAAAGTGAGCTCCTATCACATTGATACTAAATAACTTTTAGTTTCTCTTTGTGGTATAGTTTCTACCTTAAATCAAATGTTTGTAAAGAACAATAAAAAAATTGATAATACCTATCCTGTTTATCTCACAGATACTGGTGAGAGTCAATTCAGATGACTGATGGGAATATGATTTGAAAAGTATTAAGAATAATAAAAACATAAGGTATATTTTGTGTTTTTCTTTAAAAAAAATGTGGAACCTTCCCTAGATATGGTCAAATCAAATAGGCATATTTCTTCCATTGATGTAAGAGTCTCTCCCCATTATGGATTCTGGCTCAGGAACTGTCTGACTCTGAACACAGATATCTATTTACTTGGAGAGACTCAGAAGCATGCTCATCAATATGGAAAGCTTCAGCTATAGGTACTGGCCAGGATTTATTCAAAATATTTAATGCAGAGGAAATGAATAAAGTAACAGCCCTGGCTTCCATGGTCATTCTGTGATCACCACCCAAGCACAATGTCTCCCTTGGAAAGGAACAAACTCACCAGCCAGGGGCCACTGTATCCATCAGGGTAATAATACCAGCAACTACAGCAAACTCTTAATTACCAGTAGCTTGACTCAGCTAAGGTATATTTCTTACTTATATCACAGTTCAATGCATGTTGGTGGCTCTCTTTCAGGCTGCCTCCCTTTTGTGGCCCAGGCATCATCCAGCAATTAGATGGGAGATAAAGAGAGCATGAGGAAGGCAAGTCCGATATTTACCATCTCAGGCATGAAGTTACAGCATCACTCTCACAATCCGTAGGCTACACTAGTCACATGGCCAACTAACTGTAAGAGAGGCTGGGCAATGCACAGGACACAAGAGACAGTGATGGGGATTAATAGTCTCTATGGGACTCTATGAGCCCTAGTCTTGGTTCAGCAAACCGCTTTCTGGTCCTGCACACATAACTGCAGCACAGTCCACGCAGACGGAGACATTTGGTCACGACAGTCTTTATTAAGATAGAATGGGATGAGATGTGATAGAATGCACTGGGAAGAGAGGGGACGGGATGGGTAGATTGACTCCTCACAAGCATCTGTGTACCACGAGCACCTGCACAGTGTCTGTGCACTATACGGATGATGTATACCACCCTAACAAATGAACAATATGTATCTGTTGAATAATACAACAAAAGAGACAGTAAATATCCAAGGAAGATGTCACTTTTACTAACATAGGCTTAAGCTGTGTGGTTCTCAGCGATCTTGGATTATGAAAGGGTCAGTGAGACCCATGGATGGGCTGAGGCAGGCCAGTGGCTTTGTCCAGAATATCTAAGCTGGTATAAACTACCTTCTTCACCCCATTCCCAAATTTTCTACTCATTTTCTTTCCCTAATTCTCCTTCTGCATTCCTCTCCAGCTCATCTATCTCCTTCATATCTGCCTCCTTGATTTTCTTTTCCTCTCCTAGTACCAAGTGGCATAAAGGTTGGAGCAGATGTGATCAAGATTTGATGTGTGGTTAATGCTGGACAAATGTGAGCAAAACAAAGTGTGACCAGTCATTAAAGAGAATGATAGGACTAAAGAGGACTTCAAAGATCATGAAGTTCATAAGCAAGTAGTACAAGTTGCAATTTCCTGCCCACCCATTATGATTTAAGCTTGGCAGACCCTATCTATTGGTATAATTTCTTTTAGATTCCAATATTTTGTGTAAGTTTATGTGCTAAAAAGTTTGAAAAAGAGTGTGATATAGACCAATCTTCTTTTATGGAATTGAGAAATAAGCCATAGAAGAGGGAGTGACTTGGCCAAGGTCATACAGTAAGTGATGGGGGGAGGGAGAGAGTGGTCACAATGGTCTGCAACTCCCCGGCCCAATGTAATAGCCACCAGCCACACATTGCTATTGGAGCTGAAAATGTGGTGAGTCCAAACTGAGATGTGCCATAGTGCAAAAAACATACTGAGTCTTACAGACTTCATAAAAAGTACATAAAATGTCTTGATAAATTTTTGTTCTTATTATGAAAGTACCATATTTTGATTATATTGGGTTAGATAAAATATGTTATTAAAATTAACTTAACTTGTTAATTTATTTTTAAATGGGGCTACTAGAAAATTTTAAAACATATTTGTGGCTCAAACTATACTTATATTGTACAGTGCTAAACTAGTATACAGTCCTTTTGTCTCTATGGCAGTTCTTTCCCATACCACAATACTACTTTCATTTGCTTTATTAATTTGTCCATTTGTTTGTTTGCTTGATTATTGTCTTCAGCACCAATCACAGCCGAGTCAGCACCTCATCACTTTTGTCAACCTTAAATCAAAAGAAATGTGAGTAAAAGATCTAATTCTTCTGCCTTCCTCCAAATGAGAAGATGCTCTTCTGTGCAGAGGCAATTATTCATATGCAACCCTTATGTCACTCTAGTTCTGCCTCACTCAGATGCAGGTGTCCTTAGGACATGAGTTCCGTGCCTTAATCTTCCATACACATTGAGGTACTGCCAGGCCCAGTGTCTGCTAACTCAGTGGGAAGCCCTGTGCAGGTTAGAACTTCAGCAAATGCCCAGGCTATCCAGCTGTCTGGAGGAAGAACTGGCTTCATGGTTTGGGGGGTTTATTGTTATTGAAACTGAAAAACCATTCCAGGTCCAACTAGTTAGTCTTCTCTCCAGTCACAACCTGCTTTTTGTATCATTCTCTTTTTATTGAGCTCCTCCTTGATAGGAATTAAAACAGCAAAGAGTTCATGGGGCTCAGGACCAGTGCCTTTTATTCCATTATGGACTCAGGAAATCTAAAGGAAAAAGGTCCCCTAGATGGAAGTGGAGGAAAAGAGGGAAGAGAATCCAACCTTCTGCCGCTGTTGTCTTGCCTTCTGTCCCCTGTTTTGGCTTCTTTCCCTCTTTTATTCTGGCTTCATCCTCCCATCCTATTTTGCCTGAATGCTTGTCATTATAGGTTGGATGGCAGAAAAGAACAGTTTTTCAATCAGGCAGAATCTGATGGCCTACTGAACGCCTGAGATTCACTGCTGTGTGGTATGTTTTGGGGGTAAGAAACCAACTTCATGAAGCCAGCCCTGCAACGTCACTGCCCTGTGGTCCAGCCCTGCTTTCAGAGAAAGTAAAAAGGCCGTCACCTCAAGGAGATTATTTCTGTGCACAGCATCCTTGGAACTCAAGCTCAGTCAGAAATACCTGACGAGTAATCATTGATCCTTGTTGTAATCTTTTAATAGGAGCTTATCTGTGGCACAGTCCTAGATTAGAGGTTTAGTTGCCACCAAGGAAAATCAATGTCATTAGCAAACTCTGCCCTTTTCAGTTTCTGCATGTCCCTATCATCTGCTGTCAAATGCCCTTATTACTTCTGCAATGACTTTAAATGGGATTGTTTTTCTTAGGACATATGTTCTGAAGCTTGCAAAAAAAGTCAGGGTGTGTTGCCTGAATAGGCATTTTTTTCCCTCAAAGATTTGTCCAGTGGAAACACAAACATTGTTCACATAGCAACTGCTCCTAACCTTGACCCAAGAAATGAGGAACAGAAGTGATTCTAGAGAAAGAAAGAGAACCAGTCCAAGCTGAGCTTTTACTGCTAATCAGAAAGATTCTAGATTCTAAGGACAAGCATAAATCTTGTCCCCAAAAATAGCAGAATAGATCTCTTCCAAATCATCTCCAAAGCCAGGCTATAAAAACTGCAGCTGTCACCTGGGTCTCCCACTCCCAACCCTCAGCTTCTGCATGCCGTGTTGGGTGATCATCAGCCACATCACTGGCCCAGATTCCAAGGGCCCCAACACATCCCCCTGAACATTCTGTTACATTCCCTCCCAAGTGCATCTGTTCAGGGGAATTACTGTTTTTTATTCAAATCACATTGTCCCTTCTTTAGTCTTAATAAAAACAAGGAAGAAGGTAGGAGGAGGTAGAGGGAGAGAGGGTGGGTTTGTAGCAAGAGACAGACCATATGCTTATGTTAGGGTGTGACTGGCTCAATGAAAGGGTGAGAAGGAAGAGGGAAGAGTTGGTAATGAGCCCCAGCAAACCACTTTGCTGCATTATCAGACAATGTCAGGAGTAAGGTTTGATTTTACAGAACATATAAAGCAAAGAATATAAATCCACCTTTTAGAACACTTTTGGGAATTCAACACTCTTTTCCCCTTATTATTATAGCTTTCTATTACTGTTTAACAATTTACTCCAAAACTAGAGGCTTAAAATAATAAACATTTATTATTTCATAGTTTCTGTGAATTAGAAATCCAGGCATGGCTTAAATGGGTATGTCCGGCTCAAGCTGTCTCACAAAGTTGCAGTGAAGCTGTAGGCCAGGGCTGTGGTTTCATCTCAACACTTGACTGAGGGAAGTCTACTCCCAAATGCATTTGTGTGGTCATTAGCAGGATGCAATCCCTCATATAAAGGATCATGCTTTGACCACTCTTTACTAACTCATGAAAACACCTGTGCAGATTAGGACACCAACAAATACCAAGGCTGTCCAACAATCCTCGGGAAAATTTGGCCTCATGGTTTTGGGAGTTTATTGATATTAAAATAGAAAGACAACTACTAGTCCAACTACTGAGTCTCCTCTCTAGTCCCAACCTGATTTTTATGTGCTCTTTATAGTAAGGGCTTCACAAGGCTGCCTCATAATGTGACAGCTGGCTTTCCCCAGAGTAAGCAATCTAAAAGAGAATGAAAGAGTATTCCCAAAATTTAAGCCACATTCTTTTTACAACTTAATCTTAGAAGCTTATAAGAGAAGCATGAAACTTAGAAGTTATATCCAACACTTCTGCCATATTCTATTTGGTAGAAGTGGATCAGTTAGTCCAGGCTGTGTTCAAGGCGGAAGGATTATGCAAGAGCATGAATACCAGGGATCATTAAGATGGAGGCTGCGTATTACATTCTCTATCATTGATTCATTCTAATGTAAGGGTGTGTTTTTCATATGAATTTACAGAATATGTTTTTGAATATAAAAAGTACTACCACATGATGGATTATTTAGCCAAAAACAATTTGACTGAAAGCAATTTAGTGGAAATTGAGTGGTCCAACAACAATTTGGTCAAAATATGTCCTAGTCACTGGAGAAATAGATTTATAAAAGCAAAATAAAGGTAGAAACTCCCCAGATCCTGAAAGGCAGATGAAAATTCCTGAAGATTCATAGGGGTTGCAAAACAATTTTCCATGATGTACGAGAATAAATAACATCATGAAACTAGAGATAGGCTATTATTAATAATATTCAAAAAAATATATTATGTTGATCAGCTTGCTTCATAAGAAATTGTATTTGGCCAATTGAATCACCTATCCCATTAGGAAAAAAATGTAACTCACTTTGGAGCAAACTTGTTGCCAGCATCTCATATAAAGAAATCCAGAGTAGGTGATTGATTAGTGCCGGAAGGCCTAGAGATGGTGCTGAGTTACAAATTATCCCAAAACTTAGTGATTTAAAACAACAATAAAATTTTATCATCTCTCATGGTTTCTATGAGTCAAGAATTTGAGGATAACTCAGCTTGAAGTTCTTAGGGTTTCTTATGAAGTTGCAGTCGGATGTCAGCTGGGGCTACAGTCAACTGAAGGCTTGACCAGGACTGCAGCCTTTTCCTAAGTGGCTCAATCACATGGTTGTCAAGTTGGCTCTGGCCGCTGGTGAAAACCTCAGTTTCTCTCCACATGAGCATTTCCATGGAGCTGCTTAAGTAGGTGTTATGGCATGGAAACTAGCTTCTTGGAGAGTAAGAGATCCAAGACATAAAGGCAGAAGCTGCAATGCCTTTAAAGAGCCAGGCTTAGACACATAGTGTCACTTCCACCATATTCTTGGTCACACAGAACCAGCCCTGATTCAAAATGGAAGAACACTACACAAGGGTGTGAATTCTAGGAGATATGACTCACCTTAGAGGTTGGCTATCACATAAACAAAAAAGATGGACCACACCCAGCTACTTTTCTATAGGTCCTTCCCTCTAGGACTGCCTGTCTTATTACAGAGATGAATACTGGCCTCTTCTTGGCTTCCATGGAGCCTAAGTCAGAGTGGAGTCAGGCTTTTAGGGTGCATCCAAGATGAGTAATTGAAGCACAGTTCGTGGGAAAAGCCAGCCTTATATATATGAGCTGCCTGGTAGAATATCAGGGAAATAAGGGAGGGCTCTTTCCCAGTAAAATACCAGTCCCACTGACTGGTGAATAGAGCTTCAATTCCTCTAGAAACAGGAAAAAATGCTGTTATGTATTTAGAGGCAAATCTTAAAGCACAAACACCCCAGGGAAAGGTAATATACTGATCTAAATTTGCATCAAGGTGTGAATGATTCATGACAGATCTTTTCCTGAGAAGAAGCTTTCATAAAGGTTAGGCAACAAATAGAGAGTGGGAAAAAAAATGAGGCTTCAAGGGAAATGGAAGTTAAATTACTGACATCACCATTTTTCCAGGACCCACACTTATCCCACAGCAGTACAAAGAGAGAATTACAGAAAGCAAGATATAGTAGCCAAAGAATAGTAATGGGTCCTAAAATAGAGTGCAGTTCGGAACCAGTAATTAAAAGAAATGTAATTTTTTCGACTACTGTCTATAGTCTATAGTTTTTAGACTATGACTTATTTTTGCCTTTTGATGAATGGCCTGTCCTGGCATGCCGCTGTGCTGTTAGACCTCTAACAGCTCTTACGTAAGGCAGTATCCCTGGAGAAGCGCAGAGAGAGAGGAGATGGCATGGAATTCTGTGGAGACACAGTCATAAAACCACACTTGAGCCAGAAAAGAATTACTGTTGCCATGCTTCTGCTGGTCCTTTACACCACCTGGAATTGTTCCAAATGGGCAGGAAAAAAGTATACCAACCTTGACCTGTATTCTCATAAATGACTTAGAGCTGGTTGTGTAAAGAGTGTTTTAGGTCAAATCCCATAACAATAAGCTTCAAGAAGCGGGGGCGGTGGGGGGTTGTTCAAATGCTTCTAATATTTTGCAATTTGGTTGTACCAATATTGCTCGAGTTCACTCCCAAATACCTGAAAAGCACTCCAAGGAAATAATCCCTATTCAAATTAATTATGATTTAATATATATAGCTCACAGACTGTAATTTCCAAAAATGTGGATATTGTAATACATAATTCCTTTGCCATGTCTCCCTTTTTCTTGCCAGAACCAACTCAGCTACCACATTCTGTCTTTCTGCTAGGAAAAAAAAACGCCTCCATTTCTATTCCCCTTGTTAGCCGAAGGATATCATTTTCATCATTACCAGTGAGTGCTTCTGTGGGCCATCTTGCTCACATACTATACCATGCAACCAAATGTTTCCTATTTTGACTTTAGAGAAAAATCCATCAGTAAAATTAGAAATTCTACACACATATCCTAAAAAAATTAGAAACGTTCTTAATTAGAGTACCAGCATAGATAATAGTGCTTTCTTCAGTGGAGCCCTTCACAGAGGAGATAATACTTGTAAAATATTTGCCTCTAGCAAAGCACTAGAGAATACAGAACTTGATGTGGGTACAAAAGAATTTTAAATGGTGTCTCTTTGCCTTCTTTCTTCAATTAGACTTTAAAGGACTATATCTGTCTTGTTCACTATTGTATCTTGGTAGGCAATGAAGTGTCTAATGTACAGTAGAAACTCAATTAATATTTATGAAATGAATAAATGTACATAAATGATAAATGTCAATGAACTATATTATAATTCTTCCCCTTATCTGTGACCTGCTACCCCACAAATTGTATGAAATTTCCCGAACCCTACCTCAAGTTCTATACCCAAGATCCATCTGGAATCCTAGAACTCTTTCTCATCTCCTTACTAGCTGGCCCTGGTTTTCAGATACCTGGACACCTCCCTCCTCCCTTCCCAACCTCCCGATAGTCCCTACTGATCCCTGCAGATAAGAGAAACACTTTTCTATCTCCATGTGCAGAACAAAATTAAACCATGTCCAGGAGAAATTAGAGCCCAGGAAAAAATACATACTCGCCTTACTATGCCCCCACTCAAACCCTGATTTCAATCATTTATTAGTCCATTCATTCTTTCACCAAATAATTAAATGACTTCTGAGTGTAAACATTCATACTGATACAAATATAATCTAATGTGGAATCTCCAGGAGTTACAGTTCAATAATCAAAATCTGGCAAAAAAAAAAAAAAAGAATTTTCTCCTAGTGCTAAAGTGCCGAGTCACTTCTTGTGCTGAATCCCATTTCAGTGACAATGATTATAGAGAAACAAGCGTTACTGCATCTCTACTACGTGCCAGGCACTGTACTGGACACTTTCCATGTGTCATAAAGAATCAGTAGTCTGAAGCTTGAATGATGCCCTTGGATACTATTTTATTACATTGGGTCTGTATGCGTGCAAGAGAGTCCTCCAGATCCCTACACTTCCAGAGTCCCCTGGCTATTGTAAAACTAACAACTGAGTCACAGGTAACAGAAGCAACTGTAACTATCAAGACACAGATCTTGCTTGTGCTTACAGAATTGTGATCCCATGAGAGGAACATTTTGTTCAATGTTAGAAGATTAGGCTTGCATTACTCCCAGGCTTTACAAGAAAACTAACTTCAAGTTAGTCACAAGGGGGATGACTGTATCTGAAAATGAATGTTAATGAAATCGAGAATAAACTCACTGGGATGACTTTTTAGCTTTATTAAACTTTGATCAAAATAATACATCCACATCTCTTTTTCTTTTCTCAGTTGAAACTCTGCCTTTCTTCCCTACTCCCTCACTTACCTTCAGTCCCATCTCCCCATCTCTGAATGTGAATGGTTGTTTTCACACTTTTTGGATTTGGGCACATGGAACTTAGTTCACCATCCAAAATGCTTCTAGGTTTGAAGACCTCCATCTGAGCATCAGGAAAGTCGAGATGGTTTGCCAGGTGTGTGAGTTCTTGGTGTGTGCCAAAGTAATGTGCCAAATCACTCAGGAAGGGATATAAGATTTTCCAGTGTCCAGATGAACCAATGAAATATGTTTTAAATGCCTGAAATATAAACTGACTACATTTTGTGAAAAGATTCTCTGTTATAACTGAAACCTGGCAAGAGAAGTAGCAACCTGAGGGGACTTTCTCCTCCTTGACTTGAAACCCCTGGGGAAGTGGAGTTTCACTTTTAAGCAGGTCTGGTTGCCAATGAATTCAGTATGATTGGACTTCACATTTTAGATTCCAGGAAATTTTCATTAAAAATAAAACTCTTGAAACTTGACCTTTTATGGTCATAACATTCCACACCATTTAGCACATTTACCAGCACCTGAAATGATGAGTGAACATCTTGATTCAGTTTAGCATAGTAAGCATCTGATAAAGCAGGACCCTTAGGGGCATCTCTGAGGTTTTATAATTAGCATAAGCTGTCTTCAGTACATGATCTCTGTTGTCTTCCTGATTAATTACGATTGTTATAGCCAAATACACTATGGGTAAATGGTGGAAGTGGCCATAGGCCATCCACCATGTATTCCTTTTGGATTGATGAACAGAACCAAAAGGGCACATAAATTCCAAATGCTCAATGTAAGAGGCAGAAATGATTTAGCTTTAACTTGGAGCCCCTTCTAAACTGGTGCTATTTCACAAAACCTTTGATTCCCCACCACCGTCCCTTCCAAAAGCAGAAAAAGTCAAAAAGGAAATGAAGATAAAAGAGCGATCTGTCAGAAGGTTTTAGAATTACATGAATGTTTATTTACACTAAATAAAATCTTAATTTACCCAATAATTCAGAGTTTCAAAATATTCTTGATTTGTTTTTGTCCCAACTAAGCCCTGATCTACAAATATTCACAGAATCATAAGGTAGATCTGTTGTAGGAAATTGAAAAACTGAGAAAATTCTACAGACAATTCATTATAAATTATCATCAATAATATGTTCTAGCTCCTAAACCTCTCTTCTACTAAAGAAAATATATTTGGATGATGATGATGATGATTCACACAACCCCAATCACTTTTTGTTTCTTTGTGCTGAGGACTCCCTCCCTTTCCTCTTTTCTTTATGTGCAAATAAAACCCTACAAGGAAATTCATCCAAATATTAATTATTAATATAATTAACTATATAGTGGGATAAAGAGTTATGTGTTTTTAATATTTTCAAAATTTTTGACTGGAATAATGTATCACTTTTCAAATAAGGGGAAAAATACCATGAAGTTTAAGGAAAGTTTCTAGGCCCCAGTTCCCATTTAATTGGGTTTTTACTGTATAGATGGATGAAATTTGATTCCCTGGAGTTTATCTACATTGCTTTGTGTTCATACATGATGAAGGACTCCCAACTGTTTGTATTCACAGCCCTGAACTCTTTCTGCCATGTTTCAATAATTAGCCCTCCTCTGCATCCTGATTGCATAGAATTTGCTTCTGAATTGCTTCTGAACCCATATACTTCCTCAGCGAGGATAAACGTAAGTAGTTACCATCCCCTACCAATGTATGAAACAAGGCCCTGAATACAAGACTTTAAACGTTTGTGTTTATTCAACTCTTATCAATTGGGTAATTGAAAAGCCTTGGCAGAATATAATGTGGCAACATTATATTCTAGCTCTGCCTCTTGAAACATAAAGAGAATAGGATACATAATTCTCTATTCCCTATCTTCAAGTTCTGAGATGCCTCTCAGGGTTAGACAGCTGCCATGCTCCACCTCTAATGTAGACACATGTAGTGGAAGGTAAAATGATCCCAATAATGAGAGTTTGTGTTTGAGCATGGCAAAAATTTTTAAAGTGCTTTGAGATCTTTTAGGATGGAAATATGAGTTATTAATAGTCCCTAAGTAAAAGGGATAGGCTTTGTTGAGTTTGGAGCTCGAGCATTCTTCTTACTGGCCATAGCTACCAGCTAAATGAAATGGAAAGAAACAGAAATGGATTTAGCAAAGCACTAGAGTTCGTAAAAATATGTTCAGTTGATTAAAGTTTTTGATTTTTTGGTTAACTTGCTTTGATGTTGCCTAGACATATCTATTCTAGAAGAAAGTGGGAACTCACTTTCTCTGAGGTTTGCTAACGTCCTTTAGGACTTGACAAGGTGATGTGGGTGGGACAGCAGTGTTGTTACACAGGGGAGAACTAGTAAATAACAATTATAGGGAGAGACTTTGGAAATAAAATTATCTTGCTTTTGTTGATATCCATGTTAGGCATCGTGGAACGGATAAGAATAGTTTTTGTCTGATGCACCCAATATGGTTTTTTCAATATTTCAGAACACTTAACAGATCTTAGGAATTACTGTGGGACATTGATCAGGAAACCTATGAAGACCAAAACTAACTTTTAAGTTTAGATGCCATAAAAAAAGGCATTTTGGTTTGCCCAAAGAATTTTGACCATTAGCTTGTAGACTATAGCAGGATTAAAGACCTGCTGGCTATCCTGTACTACAAGAAAAATCCCAATAAAATGTAGAGTTCTGTCTCTGGTATGACTCAAATAAGATGCTTAGGTTTCATTAATCATCATAAATAAATCTCTATTCAGAGATTAAGAATAATGGCATCAAGTGTCATATCATAAAAAACATAAATGTTACCTCTGACTGACCTTCAGGTTACCTAGAGGCTTCTCAATACAATACTACAGAGTCATGAATCTAAAAGAAGGCATATAGAATGAAAAACCTAGATAACAAAGATGTACAGTGGACCTCGCCTTGTTTATGACCTCATGTGGATCACCTCACCTAAATCATGTTGTCTCTACTTGGATACCAAGGTCTAGCTGTTTATATACCAGGTATGAGTATTCTTCCTATAATGGGTGACTCAGATAAACAATGGCCCTCTGATCTCAAGTTATACATTTCGATTGTGTAGAATCCATCTCCACATTTTAAGGGAATGACACAACTCAACATTTGAAAAAGTGTAAAAATAGCTGTTTTATGATTTTTCAAGGTTGGAGTAAATATCAACATCCTATTATTTTAAGTTTATCTTAAGATTAAACTCTGCAATTTTTGCCATTTTAAAATAAAATCTTTTCCTGATGATTTCAGCTTCACATGTTTATTAGATCATAAAGATATATGTCAATAGAAAGAATTACTCTTTCCCCATAAAGGGAGCTCAGGAAAGAAGACCTACTTCTTTCTTACTTCTACAAAGGCACCTTCTTCTACAAAGATCATCTGATCTTTAGAAATTTATGCAGAGAATTTGCCTCAGATATTCTTTTTCAGTTGAAAGCCATGTTTCCATGGTAAAAAGAGAGAATTCAGCAGCAAGAGCAATTAAGGTTAATTCTGACTCCAGATGGATTTCTGGTCTACACTGATAAGTTGGCCACCCACATTGCTCAGATTCTTGTATATTTTATATAGACTCCCACTAGATGTATATAAACCACATTTAGGTGGAAATCAAATCATTAACAGAAAGTTCCAACAAAATGTTAACTAGATAACCTTTTTTTTTTCTTATGCCACAACCAGGAGGACATCGGAAAGGACTGAACCATAACGGAAAAAAATTTCTAACTATAAGCCCAGAATATTCTTGATAACACTTGGCCAAGAAAATATGTATAAAACCTTCCCACTCCTTTTGAAGATAACATTTGAATTAACCAAATGGTTCTTTATTGAAGGAAAGATACCTCTCAGCATTTCTAAATATGTGCAATTTTGTAAAGCTAGAAGGAAAATACATGACTGGAGACATGGAAGTGAATTTTATGAAATCCATGATGTTTTGATAGAAAACTATCTTTTAAATCAATCTTTGTACAGTCTTGAAGAAAAGAAAGATTTGTAAATGGCCTCAATTAGTAGATCAGCTCTATATAAAAATTATTCTTAAACAGGGCGGAGGTCAGTATAAACAAGAACGAAGTGTGAAAACAGATCACTAAAGTATGTGAAATCGGCACCTGAAAGTGGAGGATCTATCATAGATTCTACACCATCCACTTCTGGTTAAATGAACCAAAGACAGTTCTGTAAGGATGGATTGCATAATTAATATCAAAACCACACGGCAGTAGTAACTACATTATTTATAGTTAATCATTCTAAACTGTTTCCCAGTGACACCAACTTCTTCCTAATCCCTCAATTCAAATTAAGTCATGTTGGACTTGTTCCTGATCTCCCTCCATAACATCCAGACAATCATATATCTTGCCATTTATCTCTTTTCTGTCACTCATACAGTCCTTCCTCTCCTTCCCTGGTGTCAGTTTTTCACCATTATCTGCATTACCCAACACTACTCAGTCTCCTCCCCGTCTTGAATACCACTGAAGACAAATCTTCCTTAAATTCTTCCTTTCAAGCTGTTACTCCACTTTCAAAAATGTACGTTGGCTCTCTGCCTCAATTCTGCCTCAAGCCCAGTCTTTTCTACCAGCCTTTCTAGACCAATTTATAATCAGTCTTACTCAATTTATCTAATTGTACCTCCCACTAGCCCCCAACATACTTCCTCCATTGGTAATAAGCTCAAGAGCAGTGCAGAGAGACCATGGCCCCTTCCCCCACCACCATAACAGCTACTGGAGTTCTCTGTGCTGAGTGGTCCTCTTTCAGCACCAGGGGCATGTTTCTGCACCAGGACGGCAGGGCAGCCTCAGCTTGTGAACATTCCACCCACAGGTGCTTGGCTCATCCACCTGCTGATGGTGCAGATGGCGGGTCACAGAGGTGTTGGGAGAAGTCGCAGTTTCAGGGTTGGGTGGCAGTGAGAGCCTGTGTCCTTTGGGAGGGTGTGGAGGTGCACAGGAAAGCAGAGATCTGTAAGTGCACTGCATTTCCCCCTCCACTGGAAAACTGCCAGATGAGAGTTTGTTGAATCAGCCCCTGCCCCAGAGAAAACACCATATTGGATTTTACTGAACCTGGGAGACTCAATTTGCATAAGTACTGGTTCCCATGGCAACCCAAATGCCTCTGGTGCCTTAGGCTGAATCAGAGCAGCAGTCCCCACCACCACTCACTTTGGGAGTTCAGCTTGATCCAAGAGTTCCTTGAGCTGCCAATATTCCCCTGGAAGGAACATCTCCCTGGCAGAGTTTTCTAGGGATAGAGAGCAGACTCACTGGTTGAATGGGGCCACTTCAGCCCCTCCCGGACAGCTTAGCCCAGAGGTGGGGAACTGACCTTTAAACTGCATATGCCTTACCAGCATTGGCAGAGCTCAAAAGCAGATTCACCTGCCTAACCTGCCAGCCTTATTCCCCCACCTGCCTCTGCTGTGGTGGTGAATAAAGGACTCACCTGGAAGAACCAGGGCCCCACCCACCACTTGGGGCATTAGAGGGCTTCTCCTGAGGACCTAGAGCTGGTCACTGGATCTAAAAACAATAGCACAGGTTGTTCCCTCCAGCAAACACCAACTACTGACAGGTCAATTTGCATGCCCATTACAGCATTTACTGACTCAATCATAGAGGGTGTGGTTGATTCTCACCCACAAGCACCACCTACTGAAACAGAGATTAACTTAGGCATGTCATTGTCTAAACATAATAAAATCCAAAAGGAAAAAGCAACACCTGTTCCAGATGAGAAGGAACCAGCAAAAGAACTCTGGAAATATGAAGAATCAGAGTGAAAGGTCACCGCCAAAAGGGAACACCAGCTCACTAGCAATGGATACCACCCAAAAGCAGAAGATAGAAATGACAAATGAATAATTTTTAACATGGATTGTAAGAAAGCTTAATGAAACACAAGATAAAATAAAAACCCAACACAAAGAAACCACAAAAATAATGCAGGAAATGGATGAAAAATTCACTAAAAAAATTGAACTATTAAAGAAAAATCAAATAGAACTTCTGGAAATGAAAAATTCATTCAAGGAATTACAAAACACAGTGGAAAGCCTCAAGAACATGTTAGATCAGACAGAAGAAAGAATCTGAGAGCTTGAAGACAAAATTTTCAATTGAACAAGTCAGTCACAGAGTTAGAGCAGAGAAATAAGAGGAATGAGCAAACCTAACAAGAAATGTCATATTACATAAAGAGGTCTAACATAAGAATCATAGGCATCCCTGAGGCTGAAGAAGAAAATACACAAAGGTTGGATAATTTATTCGAGGGAATAATTGGGGAAAACTTCCCTGGCCTTACTAGAAATCTAGATTTCCAGGTACAAGAAGCTCATAGGACTCTTGGGAGACTCAACACAAAGAGGAATACACCATGATACATAGTAATCAGACTGGCCAAAATAAATATGAAAGAAGTGCTCCTATGAGCCATAAGGTAAAAGCAGCAGGTAACTTACAAAGGAAAACCCATCAGACTAACTGCAGACTTCCCAACCGAGACCCTCCAAGCCAGAAGGGATTAGGGCCCCATTCTCAGTCTCCTCAAACACAACAGTGTCCAACCTGGAATTTTGCATCCTGCAAAACTAAGTTTCATATAGGAGGGGGAAATAAACTCTTTCCCAGACAAGCACACACTGAGGGAATTCATCAAGACAAGACCTGCCCTGCAGGAAGTACTCAGAACTGCAATATTCACAGATCAGCACAATAAACACTTACCAATGTCATAAGACATAACAATCTTAAATATTTATGCACCTAACACAAGAGCACCCAGATTCATAAAGCAAATCCTACTTGATCTAAACAAAATGATACACAGCAGAACCATAATAGCTGGGGACTTCAACACCCCGCTGATGGAACTGGACAGATCCTCCAAACAGAAAATAAACAAAAAAACAAGGTACTTAAATAGAACTCTAGAACATATGGGCCTAACAGATATCTACAGAACATTCTACCCAAAAACCACCAAATATACATTCTTCTCATCAGCTCATGGGACATTCTCTAAAATTGATCATATCCTAGGTGATAAAACATGTCTCAACAAATTTTAAAAAATAGAAATTATACCATGCATCTTTTCAGACCACAGTGGAATAAAATTGGAAATCAACTCCAACAGAAACACTCATATCTACACAAAGTCATGAAAACGAAACAACCTACTGCTGAATGATAGTCAAGTCAAGGAGGAAATTAAGATGGAAATAAAAAGACTCTTTGAACTAAACAATAATGGGGACACAAATTACCAAAAATCTGTGAAATACAGCTAAAGCCATCCTTAGAGGAAAATTCATAGCCATAAATACCTATATCCAAAAGGTGGAAAAACACAAATCAACAATCTAATGAGTCATCTCAAAGATCTGGAAAATAATGAGCAAACCAATCCCAAACCCAGCAGAAGAAAAGAAATAACCAAGATCAGAGCAGAACTAAATGAAATTGATAACAAAAGAACTATATGGAAGATTAATAAAACAAAAAGTTGGTTCTTTGAAAAGGTAAACAAAATTGACATGCCTCTCGCTAGATTAACCAGAAGCAGAAAAGACACTAATAAGCTCAATTAGGAATGAAAAAGGAGAAATTACAACTGATACCACAGAAATGCAAAATATCATCTCTGAATACTATAAAAATCTCT
Source organism: Daubentonia madagascariensis (assembly GCA_023783475.1). Classification (NCBI taxonomy): domain Eukaryota; kingdom Metazoa; phylum Chordata; class Mammalia; order Primates; family Daubentoniidae; genus Daubentonia; species Daubentonia madagascariensis. The sequence continues at coordinate 1,273,014 of JAKFHU010000913.1, read as the reverse complement.
ATGCACATAGACTTGAAAATGTGGAGGAAATAGACAAATTCTTAAAATCACACAGCCTCCCTAGGCTCAGTCAGAAAGATATAGAATTCCTGAACAGACTGATATCAAGTACTGAAATTGAAGCAGTAATAAAAAACCTTCCCCCCCAAAAAAAGTACCAGACCAGATGGTTTCACACAAGAATTCTACCAGACCTACAAAGTAGAACTGGTGCCTATCCTGCAGAAATTATTGCACAACATTGAGAAGGAAGAAATCCTCCCCAATACATTTTATGAAGCCAACATCAACCTGATACCAAAGCCAGGAAAGGACCCAACAAAAAAAGAAAACTATAGACCAATATCTGTTATGAATATAGATGCAAAAATTCTCAATAAAATACTAGCAAATCGAATTCAGCAGCTCATCCAGAATATAATCCATCATGAGCAAGTGAGCTTCATCCCAGAGATGCAAGGATGTTTCAGCATATGCAAATCTGTAAATGTAATTTGCCACATAAATAGAAGTAAAAGCAAAGACCATATGATCCTCTCAATAGATGCAGAAAAAGCATTTGACAAAATTCAGCACCCTTTTATGACAAGAACACTTAACAAAATAGGCATAGATGGGACTTTCCTCAAAATGATAAAAGCCATATTTGACAAACCCACAGCCGACATCATACTGACAGGGAAAAAATTAAAAGCATTCCCACTTAGAACTGGTACCACACAAGGTTGCCCTCTAGCACCGCTTCTATTCAACATAGTGCTGGAAGTCCTAGCCAGAGCAATCAGACAAGAGAAGGAAATCCAGGGCATCCAACGGGAGCAGAAGAGGTCAAACTATCACTCTTTGCAGACAATATGATCTTACATCTAGGAAACTCCAGGAATTCTGTCAAGAGATTGCTGGAATTGATAAATAAGTTCAGCAAAATCTCAGGTTACAAAATCAACATACACAAATCACTAGTACTCATATACGCCAACAACAGTCAAACTGAGAACCAAATCAAAGACTCAATACCTTTCACAACAGCAACAAAGAAAATAAAATATCTAGGAATATATTTAAGTAAGGAGGTGAAGGACCTCTACAGGGAGAACTACAAAACACTGAAGAAGGAAATAGCGGAGGATGCAAACACATGGAAAACCAGACCATGCTCATGAATAGGCAGAATCAACATTGTTAAAATGTCTATGCTACCCACAGTGATCTAGCGATTCAATGCAATCCCTATTAAAATACCAACATCATTTTTCACAGAGCTAGAAAAAACAATTCTACACCTTGTATGGAATCAGAGAAGACCTCGTATATCCAGAGCAACCTTAAGCAAAAAGAATAAATTGGGAGGCATCAATTTCCCAGACTTCAAGCTATACTACAAGGCTATAATAACCAAAATAGCATGATATTGGCACAAGAATAGAGGCATTGGCCAATGGAACAGGACTGAGAACCCAGACATAAAACCATCCTCACACAGCCATTTGATTTTTGACAAAGCAGACAAAACATACACTGGGGAAAAGAATCCCTTTTCAATAAATGGTGCTGGGAAAATTGGATAGCCACATGTAGAAGACTGAAACAGGATCCGCACCCCGCACCTCTCACAAAATCAGCTGATAATGGATAACAGACGTAAACCTAAGGCATGAAACCATAAGAATTCTAGAAGAAAATGTTGGCAAAACTCTTATAGACATCAGCCTAGGCAAAGTATTTATGAAGAAGACTCCAAAAGCAATCACAGCAACAACAAAAATAAATAAATGGGACCTGATCAAATTAAAAAGCTTTTGCACAGCCAAAGAAACTATCACGAGAGCAAATAGAAAACCTACAGAATGGGAGAAAATTTTTGCATACTATACATCTGATAAAGGGCTAATAACTATAATTTATATAGAACTCAGGAAAATCAGCAAGAAAAAAATCAAACAACCCCATTAAAAAGTGGGCAAAGGACATGAACAGAAACTTTTCAAAAGAAGATAGACTAATGGCCAAGAAACATATGAAAAAATGCTCAACATCCCTAATCATCAGGGAAATGCAAATCAAAACCACAATGAGGTATCACTTAACTCCAGTGAGAATGGCTTTTATCAAAAAGACCCATAACAACAAATGTTGGCATGGATGCAGAGAGATAGGAACACTCATACACTGCTGGTGGGACTGCAAATTAGTACAACCTTTTTGGAAAGTAGTATGGAGATACCTCAAAGAACTAAAAGTAGAACTACCATTTGATCCAGCAATCCCACTACTGGGCATCTACCCAAAGGAAAAAAAGACATTCTATAATAAAGACATATGCACTCGAACGTTTATAGCAGCACAGTTCACAATTGCAAAGCTATGGAAACAATCCATGAGTGGTTAATAAAATGTGGTATATGTGTGCCATGGAGTACTACTCAGCCACAAAAAACAATGGTGAACTAACACCTCTTGTATTATCCTGGATGGAGCTGAAGCCCATTCTTCTAAGTGACGTATCACGAGAATGGAAAAATAAGCACCACATATACTCACCCTCATATTGGTACTAATCGATCAACACCTATTTGCATATATGGAAGTAACATTCATCGGGAGTTGGGCAGGTGGGAGGGGGGAGAAGAGGATGGATAAATCCACACCTAAAGGGGAGAGTCACACTATCAGGGGGTTTGGTATCCTTATAGCTCTGACTCGGGCAGTGTATGGGCAATATATGTAACCTAAATGTTTGTACCCCCATAATATTCTGAAATTTTTTAAAAATGCAAAAAAAAGTGCTTGCAGTGAAATCTATGAATAGTCAATACTCACTCTTGAATTAAGACTAGAATTCTAGGCTGAAAGAATTTCTTCTTTGGTCTCTGGTTACGTTTAACTTTTTGTTTTACTCTTCAATAGATGGTTTTACTTAAAGGTATGAATATATTCTTTTTATCTTGCTCCAGTCTCATTGTGCTTCTTCCAATAGGTGTTCACATCTGGAATTTCATTCTGAAAAAAATCTTAGCTATTTTATATCTTTGAATATTACCTTTTCCTTAGTCTCTCCATTTTTCTCTTTGTACCTCCTATTAGATAAACATTATCCTTTTAATTCTAACCTCCATGTTTCTTAATCTCTCACTCATATTTTCTATCCTTTCATATATTTAGGCTGCATTCTGGGCAATTTACTTACCTCTACTCTTCCAGAACTGATTTTACAGAAGGGTTTGCATTCCAGCTCTTTCTTTTCATGGGTCTACAGCTATGTCTCCTATTGCCTTAAAAGTATTCAAACTTCATCTTCTAGTTTTGTGGGCATATATCTGAGCCCAGTATCCGTCTGTACTGCCAATAAATCCAAGTATGTCGATATATACAAAGTGGAGATGCTCAGATAGGGTAGACCAGGATGGTGACAAGCCTCAAAATTATGTCAAGTGGAGGGTTTGTTTATCTGAAAAAAAAAACTTTTTTTCATTCCCACTGTTAAATAATAATACTTTTACTAGGTAAATAATTCTAGATTTACATTTTTCCTCCCAAGAATTTTGAGGAGTTTGACATGCAGATAAGACCCAATGAAGGTAATAATGGTTGTCTTCAAACACCTGAAGAGTTTTCTTGTAGAATAATAATTTAAACTTCTATGTTACCTTGCAAAATAGAACTAGGACCACTAGGTGTCTGCTGTGAGGAATAACTTCTGTTTCACAAAAAGAAGACTTTTCCAACATCCATAACTGCCAAAGATTGTGTGGACACTCTCAAGAGATGCTAAGATACCCATAATTGGAGAGGTTTTCAAGTATAAAGAGGACAACTAAAGTAGACAAACATTTGGCAGGGATGTTGCAGAGGGGATTCAAGTAGCATTTGATTGTTGAAATGATTGGGCTTTTAGGTTTCTTTCAGAACCAAGAATCTCTAACTCCTTTGCATCACCTGGATATAATTTCATTGCATTGGCTATGCACCAACAGTTGTTTGATGTTTATTGATTAGGTGGAAAAGATTTCTTACTATTCGGATCTCAAAACCTCAGTGCCTTATAACAGCAAACATTTATTTCTTGCTCACATTACATGAGAGTTACAGTTTGGCTGTGGCTTTGCCAGGCAATGCTGAGAATACTTGAGTTTAGGCAGCTCCATGTGTCTTCTCATTCTGGGACCCAGGCTGAAGGATCAGCCACTGACTGGAGCATGCTGTTCTCAAAGCCGAGGGCAGAAGCTCAAAGGGGGTGAGGAGAGCAGAGGCAAACCACAGAAATGCATTGAAACCTTTTCTTGAATGTGGCTTATGTCATCTGTTCATATTCCAATGGCCAAAACAAGTTATATGGACAATCCCAAAGTTGATGGGACAGGGAAGTAAATACCTCCTACAGGAAAGCTTAACAAGAGCAGGAAAGAGCCAGTGGTATGCTAGAACCAGATCATACTGGCTTCCAACAGCTAATTTGTTAATTTTAGGGATTTGACTAGTCTTGAAATGGGCTTTGATGGAAATAGTGACACCATGGAAGTTGGAAAATGCTACAAATCAAACTTCCCTTGCTCTCCCAGCTTCCCCAAGCTGGTTGTTAAACATTTACCAGCACACCACTAGAGGGAACCAATAGATGTAAACAAATAAAGCCGCTAGTATCATTTCCTTGGCAACCAGAGCCTCTAGGAGCCCAGCAGTAGCAATGGATGAATAGCACTTAAAAATCCTTCAAGATGTGTCTCCTCTCTGTACCCAAAAGGACATATACTGATTTTCTTCACTCAGGAAATAATCAGTATCCTTTAGACGCTCTTGAATCACCCTCTGGCACAGCAAGTTGAAGCAAAACCAAGGAGGTAAAAATACATTCATCCTCCCCTATCTTTCATGAACTCAGTTTAGGGTCTTTTTTCCTTGGCAACATACCTCACACTGAAACTACTTCCAATTCCCACTTCTTTCAGCTACTTTGAGTGTATCCAGTAAAACACTTCCATGCCTTCCTACTCTCTTGGCACACTCTATTGTTCTACCCCACATGAGCTCTCAGGAGGGTTTCCAGACAGGACCCCTCACTTTAGCACACAGTCCAGTCCTTAAACTGGTCTGTAATTGAGTCCAACACTTTTTTTCCTGCAACGTAGCTGGACAGTGCTAAGTGTGGCCACGTAGGGAACCCCAGGTGCAAAAACTGGGCTCCCCCCAACCCCACGCTTTCACTCACCCACCTCCCACACTCACCAATTGACCTACACGCCAAGATTTCCTAAACTAGTGCCTGAAGTCAGGAGTACTTGCAGATTCCCCCTGGAGCCTATCCCATCCTGAGGATGATGACAGGATTAAGGAGAAACCAACATGAAAGGACACCAATCGGTTTCAGAAGTGCCTCCGGAAAACACCAAGGCTGTGTTTCTGCACAAAATCCATGGCCATTCGCCCCCTTTGTCCTTCATCTATTGCTCCCAATTTCCCTTTTTCAGCCTCTAGCCCCCTCCCAATTCCCCCACCCTAGAAGGCTGGTTCCAATTGCAAGGCCACTCCTGCAACAATCTCTGGCAAGTGGAGCGAAAGGTGCCAACAAAGAGACCCTCTCCACAGCTCCCTTTTCACAAGAAGCATGTATCCAATTAAAGGATTTTAATTAAAATGCTTTCTGTAGCATCCTGTTTCTACTTAGTGTTATAAATTAAACTTGACATTTTCTGATTTAACAGGTGGGTAAGATTATTCTGAAAGCTGCCAGATGAGAGGAAATAGAAGCTAGGCTGGAAGAAGCTGTGTGCCTGGGAGCATGAGCATATATCTGTGTGTGTGTGCACACACAAGTGCACAATTATGTGTGCATGTGTTGGTCTTTAAATAGGTTTTAAAGTATTCAGTTTTAAATGGGAAAGTCATCATACAGCAAAGGGGACACCAAAAGAAAATAGAACTGCAATCTAAAAAATCAGAATCTCACACAACATCCTTAAAATCTCAGCCAACAGTACCCATTTGCACACTTCTCCTTAGTGGCATTCCTTTCCTAGGCATCAGCTGAGAATGATCTGTAACCTCCATTTGTCATTTCCTATAAATGATGTTTTCATCCACATTACTCAGGCAATGGTACAAGGAGGGAGGATGTTTCAGTGCTGACAATTACAGGTCTCACTCATTACAGGTTTCACCTCCTCAGTGCTTTAGAAAGTCAGTCGTCAACGTAAATGCTCCAATGAGTTCTTACAGACCATGCATTACACCTTTGAGTGTAAACTGGCCACTCAAGGGCCCCCTTTGTTCCAACCAGAGTAGTTTACTCACAAGCCCTATTCTTGAAGGATATTATCTAAATTCCATGCTGTGGCCCATGGAACAGGTTCTCCCTGCCTGGACTTCTTCTCTCCAAACTATCTCTTCCTTCCATATTCTGCTCCTCTCTCCTCCCGCATGACTCTCCCTGACCACGGCAGCACAAGCATACTGCTCTAAATGCCCGCTGCCTTTATTCATTTATTCAACAGAACCAAGCAGTGTTGTAGGTGTTAAAGGTACATCAGTAAACAAAAAGAAAATGAACAAATATAAAATATAGTAAATGGATATATTTTATACATCCACTCATGGATACATACTAAGAAGAAAAATAAAGCAAGTTGAGGTCAACAGAGTGTTGTTTGCATTTTTATCTGATTGTTTTGTCATTATTTAAAGTTTTGCATGTTGATGTTCCATTTCTCCAATTAGACTGTTATTTCCTTGAGGATGGGAATTATGTCAAATACCTTGGGGTAATAGTCAAAATATTTAACAGCTAGTACATCAGAGGCACTGACCAGTGGGAGTGGACCTCAGCCATCCTAGTTGGATATGAGCCCTACTACAGCTTATTGTATCCTCCAGGTAACAATATTACTCAATATATTTTGATCCACATACTGTTGATAATAGTTGGTTTTTCATATTATCTAAATCTGTGGTCCCTAAGTGGCCCGGGCTGCATAGCACCACCTGAGCTCTTCACCCCCCACCCCCCTCACTCCCAGTCCGTGCCAAAATTGTCTTCCATGAAACTGGTCCCTGGTGCCAAAAATGTTGGGGACCACTGATCTAAATGATACTCTAGTGGCCTAAAAGAGTGAATGGTTTTCAGTCAAAGAGTCCAACTTATTTTTAAAGAATATGCAAGTCAGATACTCTTTAAGCAAGGCCAGTTACCATTAAGCAGCCTGGGTGAATTTCCTTGTCAATCTTAAGAACTCATTGGATCTCCTACCCACCTAGGAAAGATTTTCCAGGAAAAACATGTTTTTCAAAAACTTATTTTTCCTGGAAAAGTCCTAAAATTATAACTTCACTGTTTAAGTCCCTAAGGGAAAAGTGCTTATTATGTCGTAGAAAGATCATGAACTTTGGGTTTAAACAGCTCTGGATTCAAATCTTGCTTTCACCTATGATTCATTTCAAGGACTTAACCTGGTTAATTAACTTTTCTGAGGCTTAGTATCCTTAATTGTTACATGGAAAGTATAATATCAACCTTGCAGTGTTGTAGAAAATGAAATGAAACAAAGTGAGAAAAGTGCATGGTACCTACCTGATACAAAATTGGTGCTTTTTGAATGATAGCTATTGTAGTTGTGCTCATTATCTATTGTTATCTATAATGGTCCAATCACACATATGGTCAGATTGTAAATTATATAGATACACCCATTTTCACATGCCGGTGGATACCTATGTATGGCTTATACTCCAAAATGTCTAGAATTCCAATTTTACCCTGTTTCCACCATTTCACATCCAGGAAATGGAAGAGGTACCTACACATCAAATATACTAAGCATCTCTGCAAAACTGCAAGCTCCTTAAGGACATGAATCTCAATTTTCCTCTCTTCTGTATCTTTACTTCCTCCTACTTCATTTCTATACCACTCCTGGTTTGAGGCTCCACCCACAAGAGGAAACACAACAAGGAGCTAGAGAATCAGAGAAGAGTAATCACAATAATAGAAGGTGGTGGGGGGTGATTGGATGAGTTGTTAAGACTCAAGCAAGATGGAAAGGGGACATGTTAGAAGTCTACTGAGCCATCCAGAGAACACACTCATTAGGAGACAACTGCTTCAAGCTGGAAAGAGGCAAACCTAGAGGGAATAAATAAACATGTCATTTTCCATGATGGATTTTATGATTATGGAACTCATTACCCTCAAGAAGTGATGCAAGCTGAAACTATAAATGGCTACAAAAATGAGTAAGAAAAATCCATGGAACACTGACCTATCATTGGGTTCATTAAAGGAAATTAGAACATTTAAAGTGTAGTGGCAATAATCAACAAGCATTTACTGAAGTCTCTCTGTGCCAGGACTTGCACTAAGTGCAGATGGAGAAGCAAAGAGGTAAATACAAGGTCCCAGGCCTGAAGGATCTTATAAAACAAAAGAGGTGAGATGTGCTCACAAGTAGTTTCAGAGCAAGTTAGAATCTGCAGCAATGAAGTGCTATGGAAAACAGAAGGAGAAAGATATGCCTTCTATCCAAAGGCTTCGAGGAAAATGTAGCATTTGGGATACACACTGAAAAAGGGTTAGAATTTGGGCAGTGGAAATTAGTTAGAGTTAGGGCCATTGAGAGGGGATATAGGCCTGCAGGAGAAAGGTTGAACTAGGACTAGTGTGCAATATGATGGGGCCCCAGCTCCTTTTCTACTGCTGGGCCCAACAATTCCTTGCTACCCACCCTACTTGGTGGAAGCAGGGAAGAAGTAGTAGGAAACTTAAGGCAATGATAAGAAAAGGTAAATGACAAAAAGGTTACATATCTATCAAATAATAGGAGAGAGGAAAAGATGACATCTAAAATATCTGCCAGCTCCAGATGTACCTTGATTTATTTTATGTCTAACTCTTGCCTGAAAGGAGTTAATACCTTGCCCAACCACCCCATCCCCAAACACACTCACACAATACACTTTCATTTCTGAGCGGCTTAGTATGTGGCTCCACAAACAGGAAGAAGCACACTATGTAACTTGCAAACTAGAGGATAACCAGCATTATAAAGTACAGGGGGGCAGACAGAATCAAAGGGCTCAATGAGGAATGAACATTAAACAGATCAATACACAAATAAATACCTACTTACAATCCATGATATGCACTCTACAGAAGGAGGTCGCAGTGTAATGAGGGAGGTTTCCACCCCTCTTCATGGGAGAGGTAGAAATTTAGCTCAAATGCCACATTTAGCTTCTCAGATGATTTCCCAGCCCTTTACCATGTAAAAAACGCTTTCACATATATCACTTTAATGCATATATTAGAAGAATATAGAGAATATATAGAAAAATAGTTCATAAAACTATTGTTGTAAAGCTGAACACCAAGTTTTAAAGCATGGATGGTCATGTACTGCCTCTGCAGCCACCCTTTATGTCCCTGGGGTGAAATCTATATATGGGTCAAAACTTTTTCCCCCAAAGCACTCAAGGAGATGAACTTTCCCAAGAACTTTCCCAAGATGTACTGTGCTTTTTGTTCTGGAAGAAGTCTGCTTATGAGAGTCCGTGTTTAGCCTGTTGGTAAAAGATGAATTTTTTTTTTTTGGTAATTATGTATGATACCCTGTCAACACTTTTGGCATTGAATAAGAAGGACATAAAATCTGCCTGCATTTCCTCCTGAAGGGACTGAGTTATAATGCACCAAATTCTTGCTACAAAAACACTGGCAGCAAAGAATAAAAATCTAGGCCCAGAGTATCAGGCTAAGCAGTAGAGTTAAGTCCTGGTATGAAGAATTTACCTATCTGCTGTGAAAGAATCAGCAGTTAAAATACACCCTAAACTATAAGAAAGGCCTGAAGTTACAACAGAAAAGATTTGATCACAACTTTCATATAAAGCCACACCAAGAAATTGTATTTTATTCCTCTGTGGAAGGAGAAAAAAGGATCCTTTCAGGATAATTTCTCCCGCCAACGTAGTGGTGCTCAAGCATAGTATTAACTGCCATCTTTTAGACTTAGAATCTAAACCTATTCTTACTCTGGGGTATCTGCAGATAGTATCTCAGGAACACAGAAGAGAAAAATAATCTTTCCTTCTGCTGGTGCTCTAGCTACAATACAGGTAGAGTCCTGGGGCTGACTCAGTCTTAGCACTGAAAACCCTACATCCCAGGAAACTCTTCAGTCCCAGGTAAAGCAGGAAGGTTGGTCACCATGTCAGAGCATGTTGTGTCAACTCCTGAGTTGCACACAACAGGACTGGAAGCTGACACTGAAGTGGTAACTGGAACAACACTATAGACTACCTCCTTCACAATTTTGTAGAGGCCCAGGTTTTGATTGAAGAGCTTTAACCCAGCTTTTGGTTTGCGACTAAAAAATATGTAAGTTAGAAAGTGGAAACAATATCCAAAAATTTCCTTTTATTCTGGATAAATTAGGAAGCACTAACAAGAAAATCTGAAATGAAAGCCACATCCTTCCCTTTAGTTGCTTCAAATTGAAAACAACTTGCGTTTGTAGTAAAATATTGGGGCTATTGAAAATGCTTTAGGGAAATCTTGACATTCTCTTTCATGGGTAGCAGAAAGTTAAAATATAATTTTTGAACTGTAAATTGTACTTTGAATAAATGGGGAAATGTGGAAGAATGATCTTATCTGAGTGCAGAAAACAAAACTCCCAGCTCCCTCTGAGCTTTGGGCTCCTAATCCAGGAGAATGGCCTGCAAATGGCAAAGGATAGAACAAGCACCATTAAGAAGGAAATTTATTCTCAGAGCATGGAAAGCAATGAAAGTTAACTCAAAGCTCTCATTCTTAAATGTTGCTGTATAGATTGGTTACATCAGAATTACTCAGAAAACTTGTGAAGGACACGGATTCCCAGGCCCATTTCTAACCAGACACTGATTTAGAAGGTCTGAGTAGACTGGGGAATCTTATTTTAATGAGCTCTCTGGGTGAGTCTGATGAGCAGCTACTTTTGGAAACATTGACTGAGACAATTAAAATGGTTTAACTTGGCAAGTTCACATGGATTATCTCCAAACCTCTCATCAAAAAGCAACAGGACTTAATGATCAAGAGATTGAGTTCTCTTAGGATATAACAGATCCTAACAATCTAGGCTATAATACTGGCTCTGGCACTTATTACTACATGGTCTTGGACAAGTAAATAAACTACTTTTTTCATTTTTCCCATCTAAAATAGACATAATATTAGTAACCTCCCAGAATTGCTGCGAGTTTTAAACAAGTAAATACTTGTCGTACTCTTAGAAAAGTGCATGCCACAGAGTAAATGCCCAAAATGTGTGAGTAGTTCTTATTAAGAACTGCTAAAAGAACTGACAGACAAGAGATCATAATCACCATCGAGGATTCTATACGATTTAGAGTAAGAGAAAGGTGGCAGAAGATTTAAGATAACTATAATAACTGATCTGAAAAAAAAGAGCAAAACAATGTTTTCCAGAAACTTCATTGATTTCTAACAAAATTTTAAAGCAGATGTGTGTACTAGATTATTATGAGTACTCAGGAAAAAAAATCACCAGAAGCCAGTTCATAACACATAATGCATAAACTTTAGTTTAAACATTTCAGTTGTTTTTAATAGCTGTTCTTTTATTTTTATTTCAGGAAGCTTTTCCTAATGTTTCGCTTCCTAAGTCCTAACATCTTTATGGACATGACAAGTTGGAGCTCAGGGTAGCGGTATCTCAAGATGAACATGTTCAGAACAGAACTCTTAGTTCTCCCCACCACCACCTAACCTAACTCTACCCCAGCCTTCTCCATCTCAGAAACGTGCCACCATCTATACAGAAACCTAGGAATCATCTTGATCCCCAGTCCCCCACACAGACACAAATGCAATTCACCAAATAAGCCTCACAAATTCTGCTTCCAAAACATATCTTGAATCTATCCATTTGTCTTCATCCTCGCTGCTGTCATCTTGGTACACCTCATGGCTCTCTCTCATCTAAAATCTCACAGCAGCCCCCTGATTGGTCTCCTCATTCCCACTCCTGGTCTCTACAGGGCATTCTTTATGCAACAGCCGGAGTACGATTTAAAAAATATGTTTCATGTTACTTCCCTGATTGAAACCCTTTAATGCCTCCTGTGATGGATAATTTTATGTGTTGACTTGACTGGGCCAATGGGTACCCAGATCTTTGGTTAAACATTATTTCTTGGTATGCCTGTGACGCTGTACCTGGATGAGATTAACATTTGAATGGGTAGGCTGAGTGTCTTACTTATTCCATCAGAACTACTGTAAAAAATATCTTAGACTGGGTAATTTATAAACAATAGAAATTTGTTGCCTACAATTCTGGAGGCTGGGCAGTCCAAGATCAAAACACCAGCAGATTCAGTGTCTGGTGAGGGCCCATTCCTCATCGATGATGCCTTCTTGCTACATTCTCACATGGCAGAAGGGGCTAACAAGCTCCTTTGGACCCCTTTATAAGGGCACTAATCCCATGCACACAGGCATGGTTCTCATTACCTAATCACTTCCTAAAGGCCCTACCTCTTAATCTTATCCTGTTGGGAATTAGGTTTCAATACATGAATTTTAGGGGAACTCAAACATTCAGATCGTAGCACTGAGTAAAGCAGACTGCCCTCCCCAATGTGGGTGGCCTCATCAATCCACTAAAAGCCTGAGTAGAATAAAAGACTGAGTGACAAAGAACTCTTTCTCTCTGCATGACTGTCTTCAAGCTGGGACATCACATCAGCGTTTTTCTGCCTTCAGAATTAGACTGGAACTTACATCATTGGCCCTCCTGGTTCTCAGATTCAGCCTCACGTTGGAACTTACACCATTGGCTCTCCTGCTTCTCAGGCCTTGGAACTTGTATTGGAATTGTACCAGCCTCTCCTGGGTCTGGACTTCTCAGCCTCCGTGATTGTATGAGCCAATTCCTCATAATAAATCCTTCTCTCTCTCTCTCCCCCCACCCCCCCCCACACACCCTATTGGTTCTGTTCCTCTGGAGAACCCTGGCTAATGCACCTTGCCATTGCACTTAGAATACTAAGTCTAAATTCATTGTTGTGACCCCAAGCACTGCATAATCTGCCCCCACCCCACCCTTGTCCCCAGTGACTTCTCCAATCCACTTTCCTGCCACTCCCCCTTCCTCATACATACCACCCACACTGGCCTCCTTTTGGCTTCTCAGCATGTAAAACTCAGTCTCTGAGCTGACTATTTCATTAATCTGGAAAAAAGATTGCTCTTTCCTAGCTTTTCACATGGCTGGTCTCTTCTCATTCCTTGGATCTCAGTTTAAATGTCTCTTCACAGAGAAGCCTTCTCTGATCAGCCCCACCATATCTAAAATATGACCCCTCACCATCCTATACAGCTGGGCCCTATTTATTAGCTTTGTGCTGTCTATCACAACTTGTGTTTACCTTTATTTAGTTTATTTGTTTATCTCCGCAGCAAGACTTCAAGTGGCGTGAAAGCAGCGACCATTTCTGTTTTACTCAGCAATATATCCCCAGCACTGTATCTGGCTTATGGTAGATGCTCAAATATCTGATTAATAAATATCTTAATGAAAGAGGTAAATTCATAGCCAGGTAAATGATCATACACAAAGACTTTACTAATGCACATGTTTTTATTTTAATAATTCAATATATGTGAGGGTTTTTCTTCAGGTGGGAGTGATATAGAACAAAATATTTCATCCTTCTAGTACAATTTCAAGAAGGATTAAAGGGCAGCAGCTCGTGAGATACCTCTGAAACCTTGGTATAGGAAGTAGCCTTTTACTTCTCCCAAGACCAACCCTGTGAGCGTTATATAATTTGGGTCTTCTCTCCACTCTGACCCTGCACAGTGCTCAGCCAGATCCACAAATGGTGTTAACTAAACTGGCCACCAGTGAAATGTATTGAAGTGATTAAGACAACCTTGGAGTAGGACAACAGTTAATGCAACCAACACTTCACGATTTGTGGCATCAGCATAGGGAGTGTTGGGAGTGGGTGAGGCGGATGTCAGTAACTCAGCTGAATAAAATCCACATATGCCAGGGATCCATTTACCTCGTCTCTAGGTTACTCCTCCCAACAACACCTACACAAGAGTTGTTGGCCGGGAGCCAGATGGGCCGATGGGACTTCTACACCCACTCACTCCTTCCCAAGCCCAGGTCTCTGGCCGAGGTGCTAATGAGCAGTAAAAAGGCCAGGAGGTGAGGAGGAGGAGGGGGAAAGAGGGCCTGGATTATCCACGACCTGTATAATCAGTCCCTGAAGATTTGGTTTAACTAGATTTGCAGAATCCCCTTTCTACCCAAGAGCATGTGAGAAATTCAGAGGAGACGCTGAAGTACCAGGTGGTGAGACACGGCCTTGTTAAGAGTGTGCAAATATTGATGCAACTTCCATAAAAAGTGCTTGTGGAGGACTGGGGATGGGTATGGAGAGTGTGTCAAATGGGAGCTCTCTGGCTGTGGAAGTTTTTACAGCTCATTCAGTCACAAAAACTAGTATGACATATTTGGGCAAAGGTTTCTGGAAAGTATTTCCCTTCACCACTCCCACGGCTTTATTCTGTGTTCTTCCTCTTCAGAGAAGTAGTTTGGCAAACTAGAACACACAAAGTAGTAAAATCTGGTCCCCAAAGGTTACAAAAAGTTCTAACGTGTAGAATTTATAGATTTCCATGGTGTAAGTACAGGATTTCAAACTACCAGTGTGATGTCACTGACGACAGCTTTGGGAAGAGATGTTCAGAATCAATATTTGTGAGCTGGTATAGCTGGCTCCAGCACCCCACAGATACACACACGGATTTTAGGGGTCAGTTGTATTAAGCTCCAATTCTGGGTCTTCCGTTGACTAGCTGTATGACCTTGGACAAGTTACTTAACCTCTCTGGGCCTCACATTTCTCATCTTTTAAACAGGGATAGTACAGATAAAACACATTAGTTAAAAACATAGGTTTAAAGAAAACAGTGCCCAGTACATGGTAGGTGGTCATCAAATAGAAGAAGATAGAGGTATCACTAATGATGATTTACTTCAGCTAAAACACCCGTAATTATTGTAGGAAATTGTTGAGTATCCAGGGATTCCTGTATCAGAAAGACTCAACCCCAAAACTCCAACAAACTTAACTGTTTAGGCACAAGGGCCACGACTCCAAGGATCTTTCTTGAGGAAGAATTGAAGAAAGAGTAAACACTGCAACCTCTTGCTAGAGATATAGTTTGAATTTTTATAGCAAGCATTTATTCATGTTTTAAATGTATAATTATTTATAAATTTTAAGAAAAGCTATGGAAAGAATATTCCAGAAGTAATGCTTTCAGAGTAGTAGAAATAAGCATTGAGCTTTAAAATTGCCTGGGATTTGAAAATTATGTACAACTCATTTGCTGTGAGCCTCTAACATAGACCCAGATAGAATTCTTGGGAAAATCTTATTGGAGACCGTGGACTTAGACAGTGAGATGCAGAAAAGAGGTAGATTCAGTGGAATCTCCAGAGTGAATTTTTACAGATGAATTGAGGAAATACACTCTAATGGAAATTGTAAATAAAAATAAATAAAAGGGTAATTACCATAAAACAAATTAAAACAAAATTTAGTTTAAAAACTACTCATAGTAGAAAAAGTATCAAGATAGTGCTGAGTGAAATACAATAACCTTCATAAAATCACTGTTGACTGTATCAGGCTTATGTAGCACTAACTCACAAAGTTTAGAAAATTATTGTACTGTTTGTGTAGTCTTTAAAAAGGGAAAAATCAGGATGGTGGATTGTGGTGACTGAGCAATGTGGTTAAAACAACTTGCATTTCACAATTTCGTTAACCCCAGGATCTATGAACAGACACTTCACAGTGGGGAAGTCAGATCATCTACCCGTCTATGTGACTCACTAAAGGTTGACCCGGGGCCAGAAGTCAATGTTGTGTGTGATGTAGTACTATGTACAATCTCTGGAGTCTCCTGAGATTGGTGAGTCTAAATGCCACCAGCATCCAGCTCCTTCATAAAGTTCTGAGTTACAGTATCTCCTTTTGGATCCCGGCTGGAGACAATATCACCACTTTTTGGCTCATTTGCATTCTATAAACAGTGGCATCACTGTCTAAGCCTCAAGTGTCTGTGCAGTCACCAACATCTTGGCCAGAAACTTGAGCAGGAGGCCACAGCAGAAACTCTTTGGACTTTGTTCAGTAAAGTACTTCAAAGCAGGATTTGATGACAAGAGAGCCTGCAAGGAACAATGAAAACCAAGACTCGGGCTGATCCAGGGTGCCAAAATGTGTCTAAAAGTGGCTGGTGGGGCCAATTTTTAAGAATAGCCAAGATATGGAAATCTAAATTGATTGAAAAGGTTAAGATTAATGGCCAATAAACATATGAAAAAATGCTCAAAATCTCTAATCATCAGGGAAATGCAAATCAAAACCACAATGAGATATCACCTAACTCCAGTGAGAATTGCTTTTATCAAAAAGTCCCAAAATAACAAATGCTGTCATGGATGTGGAGAAAAGGGAACACTTAGACACTGTTGGTGGGACTGGGAACTAGTACAATCTCTATGGAAAATAGAGTGGAGATACCTCAAAGAACTAAAAGTAGAACTACCACTTGATCCAGCAATCCCACTATTGGGCATCTACCCAAAGGAAAAAAAGATGTTCTATAATAAAGACATCTGCACTCAAATGTTTATAGCAGCACAATTCACAATTGCAAAGATGTGGAAACAACCCAAGTGCCCATCAATATATGAGTGGATTAATAAAATGTGGTATATGTATACCATGGTGTACTACTCAGCCATAAGAAAATGGTGAACTAATACCTTTTGTAACAACCTGGACGGAACTGGGGAGCATTCTTCTAAGTGAAGTATCACAAGAATGGAAAAACAAATACCACATGTACCCACTATTAAACCGGAACTAACTGATCAACACCCATGTGCACATATACTAGTAAAACTCAATGGAAACCAAGCAGATGGAAGAGGGGAGGAGGGGACGGGTAAATTCATACCTAATAGGTACAATGCACACTACCTTGGTGATGGGCACATGTATAACTTTGACTCAAACTGCATAAAAACAAATCATGTAACCAAAATGTTTGTACCCCTGTAATATTCTGAAATTAAAAAAAGAAACTTATGGGGAAATGTTAAAACTTTGATCACTGCTATCACCTTTATTTAACATTGTCCTGGAGGTTCTTTCCAATGTGGCAAAACAAAAAAATAAAATAAAATCTATAATAATTAAAAAAAAAAGAGCCACTACAAAGTGGCACAGAATCTCCCTTTTGGGATATCTTGGGAAGTTAAATGTAAAATAAAGTTGATTTTAAACCAAAAAAAAAAAAAACATGAAAAGATAAACCAGGATCCAATTATTCTTGTCACAAGTGGAGTCTTTCTCTGTAAAACTATTAAATGGAATATATAAAATAAACTATTAAATGGAATATATAAAATATACATGGGACCTGATCAAATTGAAAAGCTTCTGCACAGCCAAGGAAACTATCACTAGAGTGAACAGACAACCTACAGAATGGGAGAAAATATTTGCATGCTACACCTCTGATAAAGGGCTGATAACCAGAATCTATACAGAACTTAGGAAAATCAACAAGAAAAAATCAAACAACCCTATTAAAAAATGGACAAAGGACATGAACAGAAACTTTTCCAAAGAAGACAGAATGATGGCCAGCAAACATATAAAAAAGTGCTCAACTTCTCTAATCATCAGGGAAATGCAAATCAAAACCACAATGAGATATCACTTAACTCCAGTGAGACTGGCTCATATCAAAAAATCCCCAAATAACAAATGTTGGCGGGGATGTGGACAGATAGGAACACTCATACACTGCTGGTGGGACTGCAAATTAGTACAACCTCTATGGAAAAGAATATGGAGATACCTCAAAGAATTAAAAGTAGAATTACCATTTGACCCAGCAATCCCACTACTGGGTATTTATCCAAAAGAAAAAAAGACATTTTATAATAAAGACATCTGCTCTCGAATGTTCATAGCAGCACAATTCACAATTGCAAAGTTGTGGAAACAACCCAGGTGCCCATCAATACACGAATGGATCAATAAAATGTGGTATATGTATACCATGGAGTATTACTCAGCAATAATGAACAACAGTGAATTAACACATCTGGTATTATCCTGGTTGGAGCTAGAACCCATTCTTCGAAGCAAAGTGTCACAGGATTGGAAAAACAAGCATCACTGGTACTCACCATCAAACTGGTACTAACTGATGAACACTTACCTCACACAGGGCAATAACATTCATCTGAGGGCGGGTGGGTGGGAGGGGGATGGAAGGGATGGGAAAAATTCTCACTGAATGGATGTGGGGAGCACAGTTTGGGAGATGACCACGATTGTGGCTCTGACATGGGCAGAACAGGGGCAATGTGTATGGCCAAAGTGTTGTACCCCCATGATATTCTGAAATTAAAAAAATAAATTTAAAAAAATGGAATATATAAAATATGTATTTTATATATTCCATTCTCTGCTACTGGTAAAATATGCTTGTTTCACAAAACTAGGTCCATTTACCTTTTATTGAACATATCTTTTGCATGAAATACAGTGTAGCTATATTTAAACAGATGAAATGTGAGTTTGTTTAACGTTCTGTTTGGATAATATTTTGATCTAGAAGCTCAATAGTTTTTATAAATGTGAGGGTCAGTTCTGGTTCAAACTGATTCATAAAAGTATTTTCATTTCTTTGGTATACATGTGCATGTTTGGGGGGTTTTGTTATCATTGTTATTGTAGGAGAGGTTTCAATTCAAGGTTCAAAAAGTCATAAGTGGTTTCTGTTTGAGTTCAGTAATTCAGCCAGGGGCTCCTGATTTAGTTCCGTTCAAGTCCCATGTATTTGTGTGTGTTGTGTGTACAGATGTATCTGGGCACAGATACACATATCTTGACTTTTGTCCAAGCTGATCTCACCCTGTCACTAAGTACTCAGCTCCTTATTATTCAAAGAGACCCCTGGGTGCACAGGAAAGTCTTAGCTTCGTAGAGAGAAAAGCAGTTTCCCGAAACTGAGTGGGAAGCACTACTGGGATGAAAAGCCCCCCAGATGACCAGCTGTCTCCTAGGCCAGCATTTGCCCACACACTGATTAGGCAGTTTAAGACTAGCTGCTGCCATTCCCCCTACCCTACCTCTTCCTCAGCTCCCATTTCTACCTTGAAGAGAGAAGGCAGGGCAATGACCTCCATCAAATCATCCATTCAGATATCTGAGCACCTACTATGAGCCAGGATTCAGCACTGAACAAGAGAGGTACATTTCATTCTCTCAAGGGCTCACAGTGTTCTTCACTGAGACACCTACCTCTTGAGTTATAATAATTTTCAACAATGGAGCAGGATAGATCATAGATATCTATTTAAATCTTTAAATGATAAGGTCTGCTAACATTAGGGGTACACAGTTTAAAAATCTTTCCCCTCTCCAGTCAGAAGTTCATAAATGGTCACCTTGCCTGGTATTCACTATTCAATAGATGATTTCAAAACACAAGGACCCTGAAATGCACCTGAAATACAGGTGATCTTTGGGAGGTGTTTAGGTCTATGCCACTTTTATATCAAGTATAAAACTTACCTTTAAGAGTTATGGCTTGTTAAATTGGGAGGCATCTGTCTACCAGACTTCAAACTATACTACAAGGCTATAGTAACCAAAACTGCATGGTATTGGCACAAGAACAGACATGTAGACCAATGGAACAGGACTGAGAACCCAAATATAAAACCAACCTCATACAGTCACCTGATCTTTGACAAATTCCAGAAAAACGTACACTGGGGAAAAGATTCCCTATTCAACAAATGGTGCTGGGAAAATTGGATGGCCATATGTAGAAGACTGAAAGTGGACCCACACCTCTCACCTCTCACAAAAATCAATTCACAATGGATAACAGATCTAAACCTAAGACATGAAACCATAAGAATTCTCGAAGAAAATGTTGGAAAAACTCTTATGGACATTGGCCTAGGCAAAGAATTTATGAAGAAGACCCCCAAAGCAATCACAGCAGCAACAAAAATAAATATATGGGACCTGATCAAATTGAAAAGCTTCTGCACAGCCAAGGAAACTATCACTAGACTGAACAGACAACCTACAGAATGGGAGAAAATATTTGCATGCTACACCTCTGATAAAGGGCTTATAACCAGAATCTATACAGAACTTAGGAAAATCAACAAGAAAAAATCAAACAACCCTATTAAAAAATGGGCAAAGGACATGAACAAAAACTTTTCCAAAGAAGACAGAATGATGGCCAGCAAACATATAAAAAAGTGCTCAACTTCTCTAATCATCAGGGAAATGCAAATCAAAACCACAATGAGATATCACTTAACTCCAGTGAGATTGGCTCATATCAAAAAATCCCCAAATAACAAATGTTGGCGGGGATGTGGACAGGTAGGAACACTCATACACTGCTGGTGGGACTGCAAATTAGTACAACCTCTATGGAAAAGAATATGGAGATATCTCAAAGAATTAAAAGTAGAATTACCATTTGACCCAGCAATCCCACTACTGGGTATTTATCCAAAAGAAAAAAAGACATTTTATAATAAAGACATCTGCTCTCGAATGTTCATAGCAGCACAATTCACAATTGCAAAGTTGTGGAAACAACCCAGGTGCCCATCAATACACGAGTGGATCAATAAAATGTGGTATATGTATACCATGGAGTATTACTCAGCAATAAGGAACAATAGTGAATTAACACATCTGGTATTATCCTGGTCGGAGCTAGAACCCATTCTTCGAAGCGAAGTGTCACAGGATTGGAAAAACAAGCATCACTGGTACTCACCATCAAACTGGTACTAACTGATGAACACTTACATCACACAGGGCAATAACATTCATCAGGGGGCGGGTGGGCGGGAGGGGGGTGGAAGGGATGGGAAAAACTCTCACTGAATGGATGTGGGGAGCACAGTTTGGGAGACGACCACGATTGTGGCTCTGACACGGGCAGAACAGGAGCAATGTGTATGGCCAAAATGTTGTACCCCCATGATATTCTGAAATTAAAAAAATAAAAATAAATAAATAAATAAAATAAAACAGACATGAAAAAAAAAAAAAAAAAAAAAGAGTTATGGCTTGTTAAAAGACTGTATGAATAAGCAACAGTGGATTTGGGGAGAAAAGTGACTTTTGCTTTGTTATAAATCTATTCTTCCTCATTCAGTTATTTAAAAGATATTTATTGAGCCATTATGCTGAGCCAGGTAATTGTTCAGATAAATACATAAATATTAGGTCTCAAACTTTATTGTAAATATTTTCATATTCATTTATATATATTTTTTCATATTCATTTATATTCATTCATATATTCACTCATATATTTTCATTTTTATATTCATTTATATATATATAAAATATATATTTTATATATTCCATTATTTTTAATTTATTTTTTTAATTTCAGAATATCATGGGGGTACAACACTTTGGCCATAACTGAAAGGGTTCAGAGAATTATTCTGTGATGTAAACAAAGCAATTGTTATTGTTATTGGCATTACAATCATGTCTGCTTTAACAGATCAAGGTTTCAAAATGCCTTTTCAGTATATATTAGCTAAGAGCAGTGTAGCTATAGGCAGGGTATAGAAAAGAGACTTGATCTACTACTTGGGATCAAGTCCTGCCTTTGCTGTATGACCTTAGGCAAGTGACAACCTCTCCATGTCTTTGTTTCTTCATTGGAGAAAATGGAGAAAATAATGGAGAAAATAAATGGAGAAAATAATAGCTCCTTCCTCATTGGGTTGTTATGAGAATTAAATAAATAATGCAAGTTAGACACATAGAACAGTGTCTGGCAGCTGGTGAGTGCTTAATAAGCCTTCACTATTATGAGCAAACTCAGTCTTCTGGTGCCAAAGCCTCTATCTGCTGCCTTTGCCCACAACTCCTGACTAATTCCACTTTGCTCAGGGTTTTCACTCCCTCAGATCAGAAGCATATATATTTCAAATTCTCAGATTGCTCTGGAAATTCTGACTAGGCTAATCAAAACCATTATGACAAAGCCTTAAGACTGGTGGCTGTGAACCAATACAGTCTAACAAGTTTTTTGCTTTCCATAGGAAAAGCAGTTATATTTTCCAAGTCCATCCATCCTCCCTCATGGAAATTAAACCACCTGGGATTCTGGTAAGCATAATATTCTCTTTACTGAAGCACTAATTTTTTTTTATGTAGTAGACGTAAAACTTGCCTCCAAGAACTGATACTTGCTTTAATATCCATACAGATAAGACCCCCCCGAGAATGAAAAAAAAAATTTAGTTTAGTTTGGTTGAAGAGAACTTCTATGTTTTGTTTTTCCACACTGACCCTGTAGACAGCAGTTATTGAGCACGCATTTCCTGAGCACTTTCCTTATGCTGAGCCCCCAGATAAATACTGGAGATTCGAAGATAAGCAAGAGGCGGTTCCTGATATCGTGGCCAAAGGGAAATTTGAGTGGGTATCCACATGTTCCTATGAGTTACCTTGTTTGAAGAAATCTGATTTGGAAGGAACATTTGAAAATTGCATGCTGAGCTCACTTCCTTTGGTGCTTTAAGCAAGTTGAAGGTGCCAAGAAGCTGGCCAGTCTCATAGGTGCCATAGTGAGGACAGAGAGAGTCAGGTCCATTCTATCTATAAAGTCACCCTGCAGCCTCAAGTCCAGAATGGGGAGGCTCTTTGGCAAGGTGGGGAGCCCCATGAGGTTGGCAGAACATCCAGTAGTAGGGATCTCAGGCCCAAGATTCGTGTTCTCTTGGCAAAATAGCAACTTCCTGCTTCAGAGTAAATAGGTTTAAAAGGCTTATGGAAATGGTTCTGAAGGATGATTGGCTATCCAAGAGCTCTTACAAAACGTTTCGATAAGTGTAAAAGAATCAGAAACAGATGGATTAAGTTTCCCACCAAATACCTAGGGCTTAACAATTAACAACAAGCAAAAAAATTTTAAAAAGGGAAAAAGGGAAGCCACGTTTGGTGATTATCCAAGTCTGAACCCTTGAAGGAGGGTTTGGGATGTTCTGCCAAATACCTCACTGTCAGCTTTTTTATTTTCTGCCAAATACCTAACTGTCAGCTTCTTTATTTTCTACCCATCTCAAAACTGTGGAACCCTAAATGAAGTTAAGTTTGTGTGCTGTTGCAGCCTTTTCCAAAATTTGAACCATGAGAAATGCAGTCAGACTCCCTTTAATTATGTAGATCTGTTTCCCAGTGTGCTCCACAGACCAATTGTCCCAGGAGGTGCAAGCCCTCATGCCCTTGCTTACACCATCCTCTCTGCCAAGAAGGCCCTTCACTGCTGAATTAACCCCTCGTGTCTCTCAAGGCTCACCTGCAATGCCAACACCTTGGAGACATTTTCTTTGGCCCTCTTTCAACCAGGTCCCCTACCCAGCCTGACGACTGCACTTCCTATTGGGTGACTGCAGACAGTTGCCACCACAGCAAAGCCCTAGCTGTCCACAAACCAAAGAATGAGCAAAGGCTAGTGAGCACCTCCGAGAACTAAGTCTGCACTCCAGTACCACACCACTGCATGACTCCAGGGGATGTTGTTAACCTTGCATTCTGTGAGAAAGATACCCTCTCTAGAAAAACCAAAGAGCATGCTGCCTTCTAGGGATGTAAAAAAAGGCAGCCCTGCTGCACTAATTCAAGCCCTGTCTCCCCACGCTTAGCCATGTGTGTCGATGGCCGTGCAACCCAGAACACTGCAGGAGCAGACACACACACTGTAGTTGAAGTAGAAAGGAAAGTAGAACCCTGTGGTGCCATGGGAGAGAAGATGTGGAATGAGCTATCCACTGGTCCAGATTTAATGTAGGTCAACATTTCCCAAAGTGTATTCTGTGGATTGTTTGAGGTGTTAGGCAAAAATAAGATTCCCTGGTAATTTGGGATTTCTTCAAAATTTCTTAAAACATGTAAAATGTTTTGCATCCCAGGAACTTTCAAAGCGGTAGTGGGGAGAATAACTAGGTACAGTGGTTCCCAAACTCATTTGACCAAGGAACCTGTTTTTGTAAAGCATCGTTGTGGCTTTCTGAGAAATATATAAAATGAGAAAAAGATATGATGATTTCTGTCTCTTTTCAAATAAAGGGCACAGCGTCCCACCTCCATCTGACTGCCTCATTTGGAGCCCATAATAATTTTCTACACCAGTTGTCCTTAATGCGAGGTCCATGTATGGGTTCCAGGAGGTTTGTGAATGCCCTGAAATTGCATGAAAAATTATATTCATGTATTCTCGGATAGGGGGCCTTTGGATTTGGGGGTGGGGGGGTGGAATTCAAGGCTCCAAAGTAAGGCAAATTCTCCTTCTTCATTACCTTGGTACAATGCAAAGGAAGGAAGGAGGGAATTCTTTTTATGCCCAGGTAAATGGAGGCACATTTACAAATTTTTGAGTAACAAACTCAAAAACACAAATGTTTATCTTAATATTATCATCCTCTAGTCTATGTGAGTGATGTTCCTAGTTTGACGCGGAGCCCTCTTCTAGGCAGGGTGTGTAATTTCGACTTTGAAAGGCCTGGTTTGGCATTTAGCCTCGTGATGAGAATTCTGGTTTCCAAGGCCCTCACCCTCTGCCATTCCACCTGGCTAGCAAGGACATAGATGGCAAACTCATCGAAGGGGTTCCAGATGCCTTTAGGCACCACAGAAATGGGTCTCATTGTATAGGAAAAGGATCCAAGATAAAACGAGCAAGTTCAAAAGATCAAGATGCATTTTCATTGATCTTGGATTTGTAAGAGCTGCACCATCAATCACAGTCATTTAAAAATTCCTATTAATGGCCCAGAGTGCTGGGGCTCCCATATGGTTTGTCTTTGTAACATTTGGTCTTGGGCATCTCTTTAGAATCAGCCTGAGAATCTGTCAGTGTCAGATTCAGACCCACGCCTGCTGCCTAACTCCTGGCAGCAATGTAAGGGAGGAAGGAAGAACGTGGGCTTAAATATAAGCTTAAGGCAACAGATATTCAAGCTTCAGCTAAGGAGCCAGAGGACTGACAATGCCTCATCCCTGGGAGGAAGCAGAGAACTGAAATGAGATTCAGCCAAGTCAATGAGGAGGTCTTAGGACAGGCCCCAGAACCATAGTGAGGAAGCAGCAAGTCTGGAAAGGAATTTTGCCCCATTCCATCCATCCCAGATATGCTGGTGATACTGGGTGGAGGCCTGACCTGATGTTCTCTGGTGGAGAAACAGTGGGTATTTGAGGGGCTGTGCATTTAGGACAAATCAATAGGAACTGAAAGAACACAAGGAGGCACAGCCATAAAGGAAAAAGCCTTCCTTCTTGCTCCCTCTCCTGCCCTCACTGAAGCAATGCAATGCACACCACCATGACAGGCAGAAGAAAGTCCAGCCCTACACTATCCAATATGGAAGCCACTAGTCAGGTGTGACAATTGAAGACTTGAAATGGCTAGTATGAATTTGAGATGTGCTATACATGTGAAATTGGATGTGAAATACACATCCAATTCAAAGCCTTGGTATGAAAAAATATTGTAAAGTATAGGATTAATGATTTTATATGGATTACATGTTAAGATAATTTATTTTATTTTTAGCTGACAAATAATAATTGTATATATTTATGGGTTAGAATGTGATGTTATGATACAGGTATACATTGTGGAATGATTAAATCAAGCTAATTAACATATCTGTCACCTCACATATTTATCATTACTTTGTGGTAACATTTTTTATATTGGGTAAAATTAAATATATTGCTGAAATTATTCTTTTTACTTTTTTAATGCAGCTTCTAAAATTCCAAAATTGCATGTGCGAATCACATCATATCTCTATTGGAAAGCATAGTTCCAGAGCATGGCTGTACTAGTTTCCTAGGGCTGCTGTAACAAAGTACCACAAACTAGGTGCCTTAAAACAGCAGAGATTTATTCTTTCACAGTTCTGGAGGCCAGAGGTCTGAAATCAAGACGTTAGCAAAGTGGATCCTCTGGAGGGCTCTGAAGGAGAATCTGTTCCATGCCTCTCTCCCAGCTTTCAGTGGTTGTTGGCAATCCTTAGAGTTTCTTTACTTATAAATGCATCACTCCAATTTCTGCCTCCATTGTCATAAGGCATTCTTCCTGGGGTGTACCTGTGTCTGTGTCTCTTCTCCTCTTTTTGTAAGGGCACCAGTCATATTGGATTTAAGGTCCACCCTACTCCAGTATGACCTCATGTTAACTAAGTACATCTGCAAAGACCCTATTTTCAAACAAGGTCACACTCTGACGTTCCAGGAAAGACATGAATTTATGAGACACTATTTAACCCAGTAAAATGGAAAAACCTGTCCTTTTCAGGAAACAGGAGCCCAAGGTGCCCTTCCATGGGGAAGACACATTTTCTCAGCATTGAGTGGTGAGGCATGCCTGCAAAGTCCCCTCCCAGGCTCACTCGCCTGAACTCAGGAAGACTGCAGTCTAGTGAGGCGTTTGCTCACATTCAGGGCTAGAATTAGGAGACTTGGGTTCCAGCCCTGGCTCCATCATTAGCCACCACAGTGGCCACCAGCAGAAATGCTAAACCACTCTGAACCTCAGAGCTTCCTTATTACTGCAATAGAAGTACAAACATCTGCACTTCCAAATTCATAAAATACCTGTGAGGATCAAGTGGGATAATTGTAAAAGTGCTTTTAAAGGTACTAATAATCTAATATCTTTGCTACAGGCTGCTTCCGACTCTGGTCCTTTTACCATAGCTTTGAGACAAACAGGAGAATCATTCTGCAGGCTGGACGATATGGGATCTCTCAGCTGCTATCACAGATGAAGATGGACTCCTACAAAATCCTCCCTACTGAACTCCCTGCCCCCAAAATTGTACCTTTCAATCCAGTCTTCCCACTGTGGCCAGAGGAGTATTTGTAAATTTTTTAAAAAATCTAATCAGGTCATTTACTTCCTGCTTAAAAGCTCTTACAAAAACAAATGTGTTTAAATCATGAATTAATGAATGACACGGAGCTTGTCTTCATCTGGCCCAGGCACAGCAGAAAGTTGGATGGTCTTCTGCTAGTCTTCCTCTGGTTAAGGCCCCAGGATTGGGAGTCAGGCAAAATAAACAGAAGATCTCAGTTAATGAAAGATTTAAAAAATTGTGTGATGTACAGAGGAAGAAATGGACACTGTTCTTCATGGAATACGTGCAGCCATTCCGAGGAAGCCCATGACATCTAAGCCAACTGTGAAGCAGGCCCAATTGGCTGGGCAAAGAGCAGCAACTTCGGCAAGACCAGGTTCCAATGGTCCATCCAGAGAGAAGGTTCAGAGGAAGCCTGAATTAGAAACACTTGCCGTTTCTCATTAGGCCCAAGAAAATTATTTATTTTGTTTCTTCTAGACTGTTTTATTTGGCAAATCCTGAGTGAAATGGCATCCTCTTTTCCCAGGGTGCTTGAGGCTGCTTGTTTGTTTTTGCAATTGGCCGTTTTACAAGTAGGGGTCACGGGCACTCTCACACTGAGACCTGATGCCTCTGGTGAGCACATTACTCTGCTGAAATAAAGGGCTTGGGTAAGGTCAGCTGAGTGGCAATGCATTTCCCACCTATCTTACTGATGGCTACTGTTTGTAGCTCTGCCAAGGAGTCTTCCAAAGTCCTCCTCCTTTGCTGTGCAGAGAACCCCTAAGCCAACAGTGAATTTGCTCTTGATGCCTCCTGCATCCCAGCTACGGTCTCTATCAATGCCACCTCTTCCCTAAAAATCCCAGTGCTCTGAGGGTCTCCCATCTAGCCCGTTCTAGAAGAAGTTAAGCCTATGCCTTCAAAGTGGGGTGACTAGATGTCTTCAGTTTACCTGGGACAGTCCTAGTTTACACTTGTTGTACTGATATGACGGTGCCCCATTTTCTCTAAAAAATTGTCATGGCTTGGATGATGAATTACACTCTATTTTCAAAGTGTGTTTTCTAAAAAGAGTTCTTTTGAATGATAGTGCCAGAAAATGCCCAGAACACTATGTTTCCTTAGACAGTAAGTTTGAAAAATGTCACTCATCTTGTCTTAAAGAGTCACAATTTTTGTTAGCAAATTAAGAGTTCTGAGAAGGCCCTGCATAAAGATGTCTGCTTAATTTTGCTAAAACCAATGTTGCCAATATTTATTAAACCACAGCCCTTGGTTTTTAATAAACACCTATTAACAGTTTTTGTTTATTAATAGGTTTGGAAGATACTTCTCTGAAGTGTAAGAGACAACGTGCTGCTCCTCTCAGAATTTGAAAGTGATGCCTCAGGGAGAAGCACATGATCATCTGAAGGGTGGATGGTGCCCTTTGCAAATTACCCATGTTAGTCATAACCATATTTTTTAATTAAAAATCAGACAACATGATCTGACACATTGATCTAACACAGTCTTAAAATGAGATAAGATATTTGGAATAGGGACAGGCACTAACATATATGTGACTTCTCTATATGGTCCTGCCTCCATTCTCTTTCCTGGTCAACTTCAGGACAAATTTTCAGCCCCTCATGAGAAGGCTTTGTGACTGTTACCTCTAATATGCCCCAACTTATCTCTGAAATGCTCATGGGGCCATAATGTGGTGCTGTTACTCCCTCCCACAACCCTGCCTGCTATACCTCACAGCAATCAGCCACCAAGATGCCAACTGCTCGAGCACAAAGGGAGCTCACGGGTCCTTGCTGAGGCCTCCCTCCATGGGGTTATAGCAGTCTCGTCTCTGACTTACGGGATAGAGACATAAATGACTGTATCTCGCCCACCTACCCTATAATCTTTGCCATGGAAACTGCAACCTGTTGTAGTTCAGACGAATTTGTGTGTCTAACAGAGCTAAAGCCTTATCCTGTTGTGCATTGCCCAGCATATAGGAGGCATCTGCAAACATTACAGGCTGGAGACACTTACAGCCTAGAGAAATGGACGTCTGTGTTTTCTTAACCATAAACTTAGTTTTTTTCCTGTTATATCTTTTATTTCTCTACTCAAAAGATCTATGCTAATGAAGTTCTTTTGGCTTTGAAATTTTTTTCCATTTGATTACAGGCTTGGTCATAGTCTTACAAATCATCTTCAATGTTCCTCCTAAATCTCAAATGGTTCCTAGGTAATGTGCCAGCATCCTTCTCTTACTAAATAACTGCCCCATGACCCTCAGCAGGGAGAGTGAAATAGGATGGATTCTGAACATTTCCAGGCATAAAAAGTGGATGATATAAATACTGTAATCCAGGGGTGGGCCTCTGGCAATCCACAAATTCTTCTCATCTGTGGAATTATTTAAAGACGTTGATTTACCTTATCCTGAGTCTGAAGACAAAGGTCCTCTTTGATCTTTGGGGAAAATGTTTCTTCTCACCCAAAGTGGACACTACTAGATCACACACCACTCAGAAGCGATTTTACAGAACTGGACAGTCCTTGCCCCAGCAGGTCACACTGACTGTATCTGGCCTTCTGACTGTCAAAGACTAAACTGGAAGAATGAACCTTGTTATTGGTGTGACTCATTCCTACAGAAATTTCTGCAAAGAACATTGAATGGGGCTGAAAAATAAAGTCATACAGGTCTTATTGAAAAATAAGACCTGTATGACTTTATTAAAGAAACAAGGATTGTTTCCCCGTGAAAGGCAAAGGCTGAGTATGGTTCACAGTTTGTTATATGAAGATAATGTCTGCATTTCCACTGAGGCCAAAATAAGAAAAAGTGGGACTAGGAAACAAGTTGGTTCTGCAGAAGGACACTGGGAGAATAATACTCTGGATACAGGGTAACTAATTCATTCATTTCTTATTCACCAATCATTTAATGAAAATCTACTGTGGTTTGGATACTACAGTCCCTGGGCTTACGGAGACCAGAACGAATGATTCCAGTTCTTTAAGTTTTCGCCAACTAGCAGGGAAGACAATATGTAAATGGATAATGACTATATGTGAGTTAGTGCTAAGAGAGAAAAATGAGACCCTGGAGGATGGAGCAAGCTATTGACATATCTGAGCAGCATCTTAAAAAATAGGGATTCTTCACATGTACAAGGTATGTAGGGCATTCCAGGCCAATTAAAGGATCTCTGCAAAAGCAAACAAGTGTAAAACAGTACGGCATTAGTTAGCACAAAGAAAAAATGAGGAAGTGGTGAGACATGAGGCTGGTGCTAGATTGCCCAAAGGCACAAGGGTGGACAACTGAGGTCCCCACCATTCAATAACTCTAAGATGCATGACCGTTTTCCTCCAGGCTGTCACCAGCTTTTATGCCATGAAATGATAGAGTAGCTCTTATTAACCATGTCAAATCTCAAAGTGGAAGGTCAAACCCAAGCAGGAATGAGGACAATGCTGATGGATTTCCCTGCCCAGGTTAAGGGAATCCGTATGCTCACTGGAAACTAGCTGCACCAAGGGCCAGGGTAATGTGCATATGTAACTCATACTGCCTTACAAAGAAGCTCATGCAGGGTTTTCCAGACAAATGGATAATCTGACCCAACCAAACATGCTTCTAGCCACAGGAGGAACCATACTGGGTTTTTTGCCTGGCTTAAAGTGTCATAATCATACTACATGCAGGCACCCTTTATGAGGCTGCTTGGGTCTGAAGCCTCCACAGAACCATGGTACCACCCATCTGGTTAAGTGAAGTGGTTGTGGGTTTCTGCTGGGCCAAGATTAGCATTTGCCCCGTACTTGAAGACAGCAGTACTACCCTCAAGAGAGCAGGCTGCCCGGAAAACTGAGCCCAGAACTAATTTAGCAGGCATGGTTTTATATAGCTCAATAGAAAAGGCAGCAGGGCCTGTGCTTTTCCATGAGCTTAAGGCCTGGTGTGGAGGCCCCCTGATGCCTTTTGATGAAGCCTAGGCATGCAGCACAGAAACACTAGAGCTGGTAAAGCATTGCTACAGGCACATCCTGCCCTTTGCCCCACATTTTCTCATAAACATTATTGGATCCCTTTGGCCCAGAAGTCTCTGTTTTTGTTTCACACGCATGGTGACTTCTCCTAAAGATAGCCAGAGGTCATGTCTGTGGCACTGAAAGCCTCAAAAAACTAGGGCTTTCTTTTCTACATTATCTCTCTGAACAATTAATTTTTTAAATGTATTCTTCTAGAAAATTTCCTACAAGCTCAATTTGATTGCCTCTGTATTAAAAATTCTGCTCTTACCAGGGCTGGCTTCATGGGTCCTACACCCAGAAAGCCCCACAGTTGGTTTAATGCTCTGCTGCTGCCATCTCAGAGCACTTTCAATAAATTCTCAATAAATTTGAACAAAAAGCCCCACATTTTCATTTTTCACTGTCCTGCATATTATGCAATGGTCCTGACTGCAAGCAACAAAAATAAACTCTGGCTTTGGAGTAACATTTTTAAATTTTCACATTTGTCATCTCATTCGATCCTCACAAAAATAGCAGCTAGAAAAGGAAAGTGGCAGAAAAGATAAAACCTTGATGTTAGAAGAGGACTAAGTTCCAATCCAGGCTCTGCAGTTATTAGTTATGCAAACTTGGGCCGGTTATTTAATTTCCCTGAACACTGGCTTCCTCTTCTATAAAATAGCAAAACTATCTAACACATTAAAGTTGATGACATAATAACGTATGTGACAGCGCACAGCACGTGGCAGACACTGAATAAATCCAGCTCCCCCTTTCTTTTCTGGCTCCTCTCTCTGTCCCCCAACTCTCCCAATTTGCAAGATATAAGAGTTGAATTTGAGAGGTTTAGATGGTCTGCCAAGTATGTTATTCTGGATCCTATGAAGAGCAGAAGTCGAGCTGGGATGAAACGTGCAAAGATTTTCTTAGAGGAAATGCCCGTGCGAGAGAAACTCGAGAAAGATGGGAGTGTCGTCAGACCAGGAAGCAAGTCTGACGCTGAGCGAAGGAGCGAGGGGGAGATGTTGGGCAGAAGGATTCTAGACTGCTGTGACATCACGGAAGATTTGGTGAGCTGGGGAGTGCTTGAGCCGCTAGAGTCCGCTCTCAGTCAAGCCCCACACCTCCCAGGAATGATCATGCCCTTAGCACTCAGCCACCCGCAGTCACCGGCTGGAGCAGCTCTTGGGAGACATGGCCTTGGAGCTAAGGAGGCTGTGGATTTCAGGGAGCAGCATCTAGGACCCTGGTCAATTATTCTCCCTGTATTTGGAGGTCTGTAAGGTACATTTTTATGGCCACCACATCAAACTTCACATTGAGTTGGTGACAAAACCAGATCCACCCTTGACTCTTACCTGCAGGGGATTCAATTAGCCCAGCATCTTCCTGTAATATGAAGGAAGTTATTCTGGGGCCATTGTTTCTTCAAAAAGCAGAACAGTGTTTTGTTGGAATTGGAAATTCTGCCTGGCCCTGGACACAAAGGGACCCTCTGCTGAAGATTCCTTTTTCCTACCTCTCTGAGGAAGTGAAACTTTCCCCCAGACTGCTTTTATCACTGTTCAACTCAACTCTACTGGATTTTTGGAGCCCAGGAGAAGAGACTCATTCGGTCATGGAGACATAATCCTTCCCATAGCCCCCACCTGAAAGACTTTAAGGGTGATTCAAGGAAATTGTGCAAAAGTTAGGTATCTTTTGGCTGTTACAGTCTATGAAATAATTTTTAAAGGAAATAAGGAAAAAAAGAAAGAAAGAGGGAGGTGGGGGTGAGGGAAGAGGAAAGCAACTTTTACTTTCAAAGCACTTTCACATACATTACAATATTGATACATCACTCTGAAAAGTGGGTGAAGATAGGGCAGGTGATGTTATTCCTATTTTTAAAATGTGGAAACCGAGATTCACGAAGTTTAGATCACTTGCCCAAGTTTTCATAGCTCATGAGAGGCAAAGCTGGAACTCCAGCCCACATCTGCCCTCCTCCAGCAGGACTGGGTTTACATGACACCAATAAACTCCTTCAATTGAATCATAGAAAATGTTAGTCATTCCAGCAAATTGTTATCCTGGCAGCTCCAAGCCCTCCCCCTGCTCCATACACTTCCTTCCAAGTGAATTTCTTAGGGCTCTAGAGCCCATGCTGATCACTGCCAACATTTATAGGAGGGAGAAGGGATGATCACAAAAAAGTACTAACTTAATTAATCAAGAGTAAGCAGATGGTAGGGAGAGAAGGGGAAGGAAAAAGGGAATAAGAAATTTGGTCTAATTAAGAATGAACCTAAATGAAGGAATATTTTAAAAGTAAATTCAAATTTACTTTGTTGTTTTCACCTAAGTGAGGTATTAGTTAAAATTCCTCAAAGATTTGCCTTAAGGAAGAAAAATAATTCATAATATATGTTTCTCATTCATTCAAATGTTCCTAATTCAGAGTTTTGAATGCTTAGAAGTAGGCCAGAAATTTAGTTTGCATTTCTAATACATATTTTTAAAAGATGGACTTTTAAAATATGGTGGGGACAAGAATATGTGGAAATTTGCTATTAACCCACTTGAATGAAAAACAACCATTTACCTCATTTAGAAGCATTGATTTATTGCCCCAAAAAAACCACACAAATTATCAGGCTTATTCATTAAGAATATATCCAAAAGGAGATAAAATTAATTTGGTAGAAAATAATAGAATAAAACCAAATTTCTTTTTTCAAATATTATTTTATTCATTCTTAATACCTAATTCAGGCCAGCTTGTTTATATCCTACTTCCTCTTTACCACCACCCCCACAACTTCACACATACACACCCTTCCCAGTTAATCTAAATTAAAGAAATTTTACTGTGTTTGCAGGGTAAATCTGTAGAAGCCTGTTTCCATCCATGATGCCAAGTGAGAAAATGAAGACCAAGGCAAAAATTTAAAATTGGCATAATGTCTTTTTATTCCACAAAATCACAGAACCAAAGCTTCTACCTAATTTGGAAGTACCCTCAGCAACATCCTTCAGAGATTCTCCTTTCGCCTCCACAGGAACTCTTAGACAAAGAGTTCTTAAAAATGCCAGGAATCATGGCCTCTAACTTCTAGAAAATAATTTCTAGAAATGATTTCTAGTTAAAATCAACTCTTCAACTACTTGAAAGATATTTATCATAGCATCCACTCATCTTATCCTTTCCAGGTTACACATAAACAGTTCTATCAAACTTTTACTATTATATAATGGTCCCATTTCATATATAAAGGTCCCATTTCTTTGAAACATGTAACTTGTCATTATTTCTCTTTACATTTAATACACAAATCTGAACTTCACCACTGAATCTGTTTTTCCTTCTTCAAAATGGGCTTCATAGGATCATCTACTTCACAGGTACATGTTGGATATTAAAAAACATAATCACAACAGTGGGTTCTTCCCAGCATCTGTGTTCTCTTCATCCTCCTGGGCACACTGGAGTCCATGTTCCAGTCTCCCTTGTAGTTAGGAGAGACCGTATGACTGAGTTGTAGGCAATGGAAAGTGGGCACAAGTGATACATACCACTCTCAGACCAGACCTATTCTCTTCCCCCCCCCAAATTTCTTGTATGTGATCCTCCCTTGCTTTCTCTATCTGCCTACTGAATGGAAACAACTCCAAAGACCTAGGAAAAGTGGAGCTACAAGATAGAAAAAACCCAAGTGTCCTGCATGACTGCATCCCCTCACCCCCGTCTCTCCCCAATCCATACTGGTATGCAGCATAGGCAAGAATAAAATTTTATTACATTAAGTCACTGAAATTTTATAGTTGTTTCAGCTGTTAACCTAATACTGGTATGTATATTAGGCTAACATTTTGATGTAAAAGCACAGGTACAGAGAATGCTCAATAAATACTAGCTACTGTTACCAGTACCTAATGGTTAGGTACCATTACCACTAACAGCACCTCTCTCGTTACTGCTACTACTGTTTACCACTACTGCAGACATAGTCTGACTGGAGTCCAATAAATTATCTCACTTAATCTAGTCATTTCAGCCTAGAATTGAACCCACTATTTTAGAAGTTGGAGCATACTTTAACTCATATTGAAATTCCAGTTAACAACTCTGAAAACAGATCTTTTTTCACATTTTTTCAACACAGCTCGCCTCCTCTTTGAACTTTCTGAATATTTTGGACTTTAAAAGTAAGAATAAACATCCTCCTTTTTTAAGTTTGCTGACCCATTTTCAAGACAGTTAATATATTTTTGAATCTTGATTCTCTTGTTCAGCATATTATTTTTCTCTTTCAGTTTTTATATGAGCTACAGATTTTTCTGATATGCAATCTATTTTCATCCACACTGCCAATGAAGATGTTGATGAAGATAAAGCTAAGCACACAACCCTGTGGTGTAGCTCTGGGGCTCCCTCAAGAATTTAGAGCAGTCTACTCATTAACAGTGTTTCAGCTCTGCAAGCTTGGACTGCATTGTCATCTAATCTGTGTCTCCCCATCTTGTCCACAAAATATCTTGAAATTTTTGTCAAATGTCACATGAATAGTATGATCAGCTAAGCTATAGCATTCTCTTAATGAATTAGCTTAGTAATTTTGACAAAAAGATAAAATGATATTTTCTTAACAATCCTGAGCTGACTCTTAAGTCATCATTGCTGTATTTTCTAAGCACTCTCAAATCGTCTGCTTATTAATATATTCCAGATTATTGCCTGGGTTTGACATCAAGTCTATAGTGTTTAAACTCTCTTCTTCTCAACTCCTCTTCCAAAATAATGACATTTGCCCTTCTCCAATTTCTCTGGGACCTCTCTCGATATCCATGATTTCTTAACCATGACCAACAATGGTTTCCTCACCTCCAGTATACATTTCTCTAGTATCCAGGGTGTGACTCATCTTGAGCTAAAGAATTGAACGTATGAAGTCTGAAGCCCCATTCCCTTAGGCATAGAAAGCACTTGCAGCTACCAAATACTGTAACTATGACTACAAATCACCCCAGAAATAGGTCAGGAAACTTTATCTTCTTTATGGAGCATCTCCAGGCTGGGAACCCTGCATGTCCACTCAGCTTTGTGCCAAGGGTCTGCTATGTGCCAGGCATTTAACACACATAACTCATT
Source organism: Daubentonia madagascariensis (assembly GCA_023783475.1). NCBI lineage: Eukaryota > Metazoa > Chordata > Mammalia > Primates > Daubentoniidae > Daubentonia > Daubentonia madagascariensis. The sequence goes on along the minus strand of JAKFHU010000913.1, from coordinate 1,236,852 downwards.
TAATTCTAACCATAATCCTATGAAAACTGAGGTTCAGAGAGAAAAGCTGACCAAGGTTACACAACTAGAGTCAGGCTGATTCAGGAGTCAACCAGGGCTTTCCAAATCCAAAACTCAAATTCTCCCCACTGAGTCACACCTACCTCCTTACTAGGGCTCTAATACTCTCTTCTCACCTATCTTGAGACACTTCCTCCTGGTGAAGAAAAATTGAAACTTATCAGAAACCGAGGTGCTTTGCTCTTTGCTTCTCGTGTCTGGCATACATTAAAAGCACTCACCAAGTGACTGAGCATGTTCTAGCAAAAGGATCTTTCTTTCTTTTTTACAAGCTTCAACTTATCCTGTATTTTTATTTTGACTCCAACCTTACCCTCCATATTTAGCCTAAAATCCCCTTGATGATGTTGGAGAGACTTGGTTTCTCTGGGTCCTCAGGGCATGCATTCTGCCCTTTATCTAAAGGTTATCATTCTTCTATCAACACTGGCCTTTGAGTTCCATTCTCCTAAACATCAGGGCTCTTCCCATGCCCTCCTTTCTGCACTCTAACTAGATCTGATCTTTAACTGTTCTGATTTTTACCTAGAAGATTCTTCTCAGTGCCCTACCCCACCCCATCAGTTCCATTCTATACCCTAGCAGACTTGTAGGCTAAAGACAGCTGTCAATTAACTATCCTTTGGTATCAGCGGATGAACACTTCAGATCTCCCTTTACCTGGAGACCTTTTGCATCTTTGGAAGGAACTTATGAAATGAGATTCCATGATTCCAAGCACAATTTCTGGAGAGAGACTGCCTGGGTCCAACTACTAACTCTACCACCTACTACCTCAGTGAACTTGGGCAATGAACTAAACCTCTCTGGGCCTCAGCTTATTTATCTGTAGGATGAGGACAATAATTCTGCTAGGATAAATGTTGGCTGTTACTTACCATTAAATGAATCTTAATGTTGGTATTTTTGTCTTCTGGTAAATGAAAGAAGAAACAATTGAGGGTTAAGAACTCTAAAAGTTGTCTCTAAATTCATACCACGTGAGTGATTGCTTCTTCTGTTTAGCAATAAGCAGCAACAGAATTTTTGACTTGTAAATGTCATCGCATCCAAGCCAGAAATTACAAACTCAAATGCCAATGAAGCACACTAGGTGAAGACTCTGTCAAACTGGAGAGTTCACGACCGTTGTGAAGAGGGCAGCCCTACTCCGCATCCATATTAAACTGTGACCTTAAAATTACCAAATTTTCCTTTGCTTTTTTCCCAAGAGATACCAGAAATCCAGACTTTTATGTAAAATCTCCAAATGTTTTAATTTTGGCAAGTTATTTTTTAAACATTTAGGATTTCACATGTTTGCTGACAACATACCACCTGTCTGCAACCTCTGGCTTAAAGCCTGAAGTCTGAAGCCTCACCCCCTGGTCACAGAATGGACTTGTAGCTACCACATGCTGTAACCATGACTACAAATAATCCCAGAGATAGGTCAGGAAACTTAATCTTATTTATGGAGCACCTCCAGGCTGGGAAACCTGTGTGTCTACTCAGCCATGTGCTAGAGTCACCTTTTTTTGCAACAGATATTAGTTTACCACAAGACTGCTCTTGTCAGATCCCCCAGAATCTCCAGGTCAAATTCCTGGCCCATCCCAAGATTCCAGCCACTCACTGGTGATATTATTTATGGTATCAATTACTAATGCTCCTGAGATTAAGAACCTGGTAAAACAGATGCCAGGGAAGCTGTTGCTAAAATTGCCTATGTATGGTTAGCAGCAGGGAGAACCCCACCCCTGCCCTGCGCATCTGTGGAAGAGAGGGGGAGGTCATTGGAGCCTGCATCCAATGTGTTCATGGTCAAGTCTGCTGAAGCCCACAAGATGATCCATTTGGGGAAACCAGGGCTGGTGGCAGCTGTTGAGTAAGCCTTGCTCATTTTAGGATGATGAGAGAGCTGAAGAAGCCTTGATAAGTCGCTAAGAGCCAAGTCTATCTGTGGAATCCAACATAATTTTCCTGCAGATTGGATCCATAAAGACCTAGAGCTAGGGTTAGTTAAGATTTAGTGCCTACAAGTGGTCAAAATATATATTTTAGAAATTTATTTCAGCATTATTTATACTGGCAATTAATTAATTAATTTAATTAAAGCAACCTAAATGTTTATCTGCAGAGAACTGGATAAATATTCAGAGAAGCTGAATGTCAGCAAGTGAAGGAACTGGGTTCTGATTCCAAACCTAGGAGCTTCCCTACCAAATGCTGAAAGGTAAATGTCTTCTTCTTTGGGGTTTTATAGTTCTCAGAGTTTCATGGCCGTGAAAAGAAATTTCAATAAAAACTAATCAAGAAGCACTTAGAAGTGCTTGGGCAGAGATGAGATATCCGAGTTTTCAAGTTTAATTTTCTATTCAAGTGAAATTTGTCAGCTTGTCCCACTGATCTTTCTTTTCAGTTATCTCTTTAAACAGAATCTACTCCAAAAATTGACCAAAAGTCATGGATGAGCATCAGAGATGGCAAAGACCTTAGAAGTCACCTGTGTGACACCTCAATTTTAAAGACAGGAAACGGAAGCCCAGAAAGGCCTGAAGACTATCGTAACACCTGATTAGTGGCAGAGCTGGGATTTGAATCTACTACTCTTTCAGCCCGTCCATGCTATGCTCACCCTCATGAATGATCCAGTGAAACATCAAACTACCCCAGTTTACCAGGAAGACTCTCAGACCAATTGCAATCTGACCTAAGCAAGATTCTCACTGATTTAAATGTTCCATACATCAGCTTTACTGGAGCAGGCAGTCATACTATTGTAATATGTCTTTTTTGAAACAGCTTTTTGTTGACATGTTATTTTCTATCAAAAGGACAGATGGGAAAATACCAGCATAACTCTCATTTAGCAAGTACCTATTATACAGTGCTCACTGAGATTAGGGTTTGGGGTTCCATTATTTAACATTATTTTTAACAATCTTGGAGGTAGATTATGATCTCCATCTTATAACTAATAATAAATGATGGAACCAAAGGCTCAAACCCAGGCTTTTTTTTTTTTTTCTAGATCTAGGGCTCTCTCCCTGTGTGCTGTCTTCCATGGTGTAGCAGAAAAAGCACTGGATTTGACCCAAAGACTGTAGCTTCTTTAGAAGCAAGACATGCTAATAAAATTTCTGCTTCCAGAGGAGAGTCAATGGAAATCAAATAAGAGTGCATTTCATTCTGTCATCTCCTGACCTATAAAACTGAGTTAGAAGACCAGACTCCTAGAGATTTGCTGCCTCCAGGCCTTACAGGACTCTGTTCATTTCTCATTGTTCCAGATTTCTGAATCTTGTCTTCAGGCCAGTTTCCTGATCTCTAACCACAGCAGCACTCCATTCTGTGCTTGGACATTCTGTGAAATCTACGGTCTCTTGGAACAGACGACAAGCCTCGGGCGTAAAAATCCTATAAACCTGTCCTCTGAGTATTTTGTGATGGGCATTTAGGAGCACTGAAGAAATAGATGTTCATTTAAGTTCAAGGGTTACTCTACCATCCTCCCACCTATCTCTTAATGTCACCTAGTTCTAATCAAGTCCTACTACTTAATGCAGTGGAAGAAAAAGGACAGTTTTATTTACAAAAGTAGGGCTCACTGGAACTTATGTTCCTATAATACAAACTCTTTGCAAGGCAGCATTTTCCCTTGCAAAGAGCTGGGATGAATATATCCCCTACTACTGATTCTTCTTTAATCATTTCTCTAAACAGAAAGGACCATGTCATTGAAAGCATAAAATGCACCTAAAAAAATATTCTCCAGTAAAGCCCAATAGAATCAAGGTGTGACATCCCCAAGAACAGCCAAGTCACAAAAGAGCTAGTCATGCTGGAGGCCAAGTTAAATAACTCATAATTTTGGATCTCTGGGTCCTGCTAGCACCCTTGAGTGTGGCCTTATAAAATGCCTGAACAGGCAAGACGTCCCCTGTTCAATATTGCTTGACTTGGCCCCCACATGGGTGACTCTTCTGTGATTTGGCTTTCCCCACACATCTCACACCTTCCCACAAGTGACCTTTTCACTCTGTGCTTGGCTTTTCTGCAGTGGGTTAAGTGTCTGCACACATTCACATCGTCAGGTTCCCAGTGTGAAGATGACGTGGTCATACATGGTATTGCTCTCCAGATATGCAAAAAAGATTGAAGTTCTGCTCCAGTTCCTGCAATCTTTTCTGTGATAATTATGGATATAAAGATATGGTAAGATGATGAATGCCCTACATGTCTCCATTATGCTGCTTCTTGTAGCCCCAAACTTCCATATATCTAATGGTGCCTAGTCCCTTAGACTCTAAATCTTAGACCATGTGTTGTTATTTCCTAACATCCCAGAGCTAGTTCCTCTGATATGAAATTTCCAGAATTCCATAGGCATACTGCATCATGCAGCAGTTGGCTTTTGCATTTCCTTGGAGCATTACTACAGGCCACTCTAATTATAAACACTGATCCTCTGCTTATCCTATGTGTATGTTAAGCAGTCTCACAACTATCCATCATCACCTGCAGAAAGCCTTTCCTGAACTCTGGATTGACCCAACTGTTCCCATAGTGTCCATGTTTAATTTTATCATAGCATTTCCTCACTACAGTAATTGTTTCTGTTTCTGGTCTGTCTCCACACTAGACACATTAGAGCTCCAAAATTGTATGGACTAGCTCTCACTTATCTGTATGTTACCAACACTAAGTCCTACACAAAATAGGTATTCAGTGCATGTCAATGAGCCATTGTTGAAGGTTTGGTTGAACAGGTTAGGGTGAAAATTATTTCCAAGGCTGTGAATTAATTCTATTCCAGAAATGCTTTATTTTGCCAGTATTATTTTGTCATGAAATATTAAGTATGACTTGTGTTGACACTCAGATAGAAGGACATACATCCAGCTAAAGTTGTCAATGCAGAAAGGCTAATTAGTTTAACTCTCAGAGGGTAACTTTATTATGTCTTTGGGGGAGCTGTATTGAGGGGGTGACTGACTTCCCCTATGCTTTCACCTTGTAGGAGATAAGGAATTTAGCAGCTACCCAGATTGGCCTTTAGTTTGGTCTATAGCTCAATATCCTCTGGCAGTATCTATCTTAAATCCTCCCAAAAGACTGTGTAAGGCTTCATGAACATTGCCAAGCCAAACTGCCTGATAAGACATATGGACCTCTTTCTCAACATTTTTAGCTGCTGCTCCCCAACCCCCACTGGCACACAAGCATGCCCCAGTCTTAGATACAGATAGGGAGTCCCAGAGATAATCTTTGCCAATCTCAACACATACCTTCATCTTTTTCTGTTCAGCTACGTAATAGAGGACGTTCCTGTGTGATTGAGTCTTGAGGAATCTTGCATCCTGGTGGTTTGAGCTGAAAACTGAGTTTTTCCAACCCTGGATCCTTTTGGCCTTTGCCCTGATTATTGTACTAGGGCCTCAATCTTCACTAATTCTGAACAGTTAAGGAAGCCCTTTTGGCCATGTTTCAGGAGAATGAGCCCTTGTTAGGATGAGGTTTGGAGAGCTTTAATTAGAAGATTTATGTAACCCCATGTTGCAAAGAGACAAAACCAGAGTTTAGGAAAAAGGCTTTTTTGATGAAACATGAAACCCTGCTCAGACCAGCAGACTCTGGAAATGCGAAGTGGAACCTGTGGCTGTTTGTTTCTGGGAAACATTCTGGATGAAGGAATAGCTAGTTTTCCTCTGAAAAGAAGACTAATTGGTGAGGGGACCCAAGATATTTATTGGTTTCTTGTACAGAGTGCTTCATTCTGTGAACTCCCTCTCTGAGGGAGTTTGCTACTTGCAAGCTCTGTGATTTTGTGCACCAGCAACATCCTGAGGTCTAAGGCCTGAGCACTGTCACAGGGTTAGACAAAGCCTACTTCCAGAAACTCAGTATAGAAGCCATGTGTGAATATGGTTCCAAACAGACTGGATCTTTGGGGATTGCAAATAGCATTACATGATCAGGCTTTCTGTTCTTCTGCCTTGGAGTAGGAATTTATTATCCAATGACCTGTGAAAACTACAGGCTGAGGAGAGTGTAACCCTGACACTCTAGAGATGAATTCTGTAGGCATGTCATGCTTGAGCTCTTTCTGAATGAAACCAAGTAAGAGGTGATTCCTGTTATACTATAAGCTTTTTTAGGCAGGGAACATGACTTATCTATGGCATTTGCGGTATTTTTCCCAAGTAAATAAATATTTTTTAAAAGTCTGCTTTAACTAACTTATCATATATTAATTAATAGTGCAGGCTTTAAAGTCAGACTGCTGGAATGTGACCTCAGCAAGATTCTTAGTCTTTCTACATTTTTCTCTCATGTATGAAGTGGGTATAATAATAATAATATCAATCTCATAAGGTTGTTTTTGAGAGTTTTGCAAAGCACTTAGCTGGCATGAGCCAGGCATAGCGGCTCACACCTGTAATCCTAGCACTTTGGGAGGCCAAGGTGGGAGGATTGCTTGAGCTCAGGAGTTCTAGATCAGTGTGGGCAACATAGTGAGGCTCCATCTCTACAAAAAAAAAAAATTTTTTTAAATAGCTGGCACAGTGGTGGGCACTCGTAGTCCCAGCTACTCTTGAGGCTGAGGCAGGAGGATCAACTTGAGCCCAGGAGTTCAAGGTTACAGTGAGCTATGATCGTACCACTGCACTCCTGCCTAGTGAAAGGGTGAGAAAAAAATTAAAAATAAATAAATCACTTAGCTGGCATGAAATAAGCACTTGTGATAAATGCTTTTTGTTTTATAGTTGTCACTTGAGAAAAAAAAGTTCACTCTGCATTTTATGAATCCTCAAGATGTTTCAGGAAAATAAGAAGGAATTCCTACTGAAAGATATCTCTTAGAGATGAACTGAACTCCAGTGGAGTAAAGTCAGTTGCTCCAGATTGTTTTGCAAAGCTGATGAGAAGCTAGGACTAGAAGTTAGCCTTACCTTTACCTGCTGAGTTTATAGGAAAAGAAGATTAATATTGGCTCAGGCTAGATTGGCTCAGGGGCTGGCAAAGACTCCCTAATGCCTAACAAATCTATTTCTATTTTTTCCTGGGCTAGACTGTACTGCACAGCTTCCTTTGCAGTTCGGTATGGTCATTGGAGTTCTAACCATTAGAATGGGGAAGAAGTCATGTACCAGTTCTAGACCTGGCTTATAAATATCTCCCATGTTCAAGTTTTCATTCTTTCTCTGTCTGCTAGCTGAATGGAGAGGTACCAAGCTATGTGTTGAAGACAGTGGAGCCATGAAATGAAAGGAGCTTGGTGTCCTGAATCATCACTTGCAAAAAAGCCACCTAATAAGAAAATCCATGTTGGATTGTGAGATGACTGAGAAATAAATATTAATATGTTAGGATTTAGAAGTTCATCTGTTACATCATCTAGAGACAGCATAAGAGGGACTCTACCTGCCCACATGTGGAGGAAGGATGTGGAGTGTAGCAAGATGGGGAGGACGCCAAGAATCCTCTTCATGGAGATCGAAAACTTACCCTAGAATGAGAACTGCCAGAGATTGACTTGGCAATCCTTTGGCGGCCCCCTTTGTCCGCTTTGCCTTCACTGGGTGAAAATAGTAAAATGACTCAAAAACCCTTTGGTTTTCTGTGCCTCTGCAGGGCTTCCAATAAAGTCTAATAAAAGCAGAAAGTGTGAGTAGGAAGCATCTGAAGTGGGAAATGCCGTTAGGCTGGCCCATAAAAGATGAGTGCTATGAGCAGTAAAATGAGCTAAGAAGGAAAACATGATGAATGTTTTCTCGGCTTTAAGCATCAATGTCCCCTTTCACCATCCCACGTGGCACTGTGTGCCTGGCTGGAGAAAGCAAGGGGCTCTCTGCAGAGCCTGACTCGAGGAGTGTGGCAGCTGAGCCTATCCCTGGGGCCAGGGCTGGGGGAGTGAGAGGTGGGGGGGTGCAGCTTGACTTCTCCAATGCCCCCCGACCCCTACTAGTACTTTCCAGGTTGAAGGTTCCCACTGAGACACTGGAGGAAATCCTGAATTGCCCAAGTTACAGAGCCAAGACACCTCACATAGCAAAAGGGAATCCAGAGTCATGGTGCCAGGAACAGCAGGGAGAACACTATGAGAATTGATTGAAGAAAGTGAATATCCTCTCCCTCAGTTCCACTGCCATAGCTCATTGTCCCACACAGAGAATACGTGTCTTTACTGTACTGGCCCCACCCTCACACTGGGACACCCTACTTTTCCTCAGGTTATACAGTTTCCACGAACTCTTCAAAGTACCATTCAAGTCTAACCTACTCTGTGAACCTATCTCTGTTTATTATAGTCCCTATAAATCTCGTTTTTGGAAAAATATAGTAGTGGAAAGACGTGGGTTGGAGCCCTGTCTTTGCTACTTGCAAGCTCTGTGATTTTGTGCACATTACTAACTTCTATGAGTTTCAGTTTCCCCATCTATAAAATAGGGATTGAAATACAAATCCTATAGGGTGGTTGCAAGTATTATAGGATATTACCTTGCATAATGTATAACATGTAATAAATGCTCAAAAAAGTTAGTTTCCTCCTGAAATTCCGCAACATATATGGTCTTTACCATCAATGTAATACTTTTATTGTTCATTATTTCATATGCATATGTCTTGACTCCTCAACCAAGTTGAAATCTTCTTTCAGAAAGAAACTTTCTGTTATCTCCATATTACATAGAACAGTTCTGAGAGCATTATAGAATATTTTTAATTCTAAAAATACTGTTTAATATTTTGTGCTTATTAATTATCATTCATTATTAATTCAATTGTTATTAATTGGTTGATTAAGCATTAGTTTTAACTTTTTACAAAAGTCAGAAAAAGAGCTACCTCTCATCCTCTGCTAAGGAAGTCATGAAAATATGACTTTATTGGGGCCATGTAGAAGACAGATTCAGACGTGAGGAGTCTCTAAATGACGCAGTCCTGTTGCAAATTATCATCAGTGCAACAAAACCATTGTAAAGACAAAAATGTCTGGCCTCAGCTGATGCAAGACTAGCAGAGCACACCTTCCAGGGAGGATATGGCTGCCCTCAGCATGAGTTAGAGTAAGCAAATTCTAAGAAAATGTCTGCCATATTCACTACCTCAAATGTCACCGGCTTACAGAAGCCATCTTAGAAAATCCTATCTAAGGATGAGCCTTCATCCTGATTCCCCAGTCAATCTCCATTATCCTATTATTTTTAATTTCCTCAAAGTAATTATTGCAATCTGAAATTATATTATTCATTTACTTGCTAGTGTATCCAATGTCAGTCTCCCACCAGACCATGAGCTCCTGGACAGCAAGAACATGTCTGGCTGTTCATTGCTATGTTCTCAGGGCTTACATCAGTGCTTGACACAGAGCATTCAATAAATATTTATTGAATTGAACTGGATGAATGAATGAAGCTGGTCATGGGCGTGGAGACCAAATCTCCAACTGATGATCTTAAACCAAAAATCTTTTGTATGTGAAATTTGTCTTTGTGACTGGGTTTCCTTTGGGAAGACAACTCTTCTTTAGCTTACTGAATGCAAATGGGTACAACAAACCTTCTCTGAAACCCTCAAAGCAATAAGCAATGAATCAAACATTTGGCATCAACCAAACAGCTCTGCACTTGGATCTCAGCCCTCAAAACTCCCACTGATGAAAAAATATTCCATAGAAGAAGATATTAATCTATAGGCAAGAAGGTTCTGAATATCTCCAGCTTTATTAAATTGCTTGTTTTGAATTTAGATGCTATCATTTTTCCTTCAAAACTTATTCATTATTTTTAAAACATTATTTTGTTTGAAGCCCATTGTTCCTTATTTCTATAAAAATTCTAAGCATCCTTTAGAGGTCAATTCATGTTCTACCTCCCCAATAAAACAATCAACCTCACCTTCTTACACTAAGCATCTTCTCTGAAGAAAATTCTCTGAATTTTCAGAACCTTTTATAGCATTTGCCTCATATGTGTAAGACTACCTGAAAAGTGAGCCTTTTCAAGAAAGAAACCATGGCATGCATTTTTTACCCTCTCTTATGAGGGTAAAAAATTAAATTTATATTAATTTATCACCGAATACTATATGAAGAATAATAAATCTGTGTTAATTTAGGTAAACTTTAACTTGGAGAGAAAAATAATTTAGCCACACAACTATTTTGTACTATCCTTGAAAAATGGCTTTGATAGACAAATTTGACAATAAAAATATGTACTGAGATTCTGTTAATATCATAGGCCAGGAACTGTCCTAGGCATTGAGGATCCAAAGATGAAAAAGACAGCCTTTCCCTAAGAAAAATGAGCAAGGGTGGAGCATCTTAGCCTCTAGAAGAACAATTCTTCTAATAAACAGCCCTTTCTATGTAATCAATATGCCAATTACAATAAATTTTCACTGTTTCATTAAAGAGAATTGTGGGAGGATTAGATAACCATGTAAAATACATGGTATAGTGTCTGGTGGCACATAGCAACTCACACAGATTTCTGGGGCTAATATGAAAGCAAACATCCCATTAGAGTCAGATGGCCTGGTTCCAAGTCCTAGTTCCCCTTCTGCCAGGCTGCATGATCCTATATAATTCACTCAATCTTTCTGGAGTGCAGTTACTAGTTGTAAAATAAGGATGGTAATATTTACTTCATGGGGTCTGTATAAAGATCACATACAGTAATATATATGAAAGTTCTATGCTGATTGTAAAGCATAATGAAAATGCACAAGGCTGTTATTTAATTTTTCTATATGAACAAACATGCAGAAAACAATTGCAAAGACTTTATTTAGCGGCTTTCTGTGCTTGGCACTTAGAAACAGAGTTCCGCGCATAAGGGCAAATTTTTATACACCTTTTCTTCATACATATTTTACATACCCTTTTATTGCCCCCTTTTTTAATATTCATAATATTGGATTCCCCACTAGGCACATAAATACATTTATCTACAACACCTCAAAACCAAAAATCTTAATAATATCTGTATTATTTTACTTGGTATTATTTGCATTTCCACACCATTTAAAAATTTTAGCTTGCACCAAGCTTCACTTGTTTTCTTATCATTAAAAGATTTGAAGGGAAAGGGAAAGATGAAGGAAAAAACCCAAAACTTCAAAATGCAAATGAACTATTTTGATAAAAATAGAGATCTAAGGGCAGGTAGAAGGGTATAGAAGACCCATGTGCAATTCCCTGGAACGTGAGGGCATTTTTCCTGCCATGGGAGCCAGTGGGCAGGCATTCCAGGTCAGGTGTCTGGATCTGGCATGCCAAGGCCACGCCTCTATTTGTCTTTGCTCTTGGTATCATCTGCTAAGATTATAAAACTCTTCCTTCTTCATACCCTTCGATTTCCCTTCCCTGCCAGGCTGCATGCTGTGGAATCGGCACTCCCCATGTGCTGCACCTCTCTTCTGGATCACACTGGTCAGGGTTGTGGGATCAGATGCATTCCGCACCCCTCCCTCATCAGTGCCCTGCCCATGCAGTGTCCCAGAGAGGTTTACTCCTCAGTAGCGCCATGATTCTTTCCATAACCTGTAGGGGGGAACAAACCAAAAACAAATTTCCTTGGTGAATTAAAACTCTCATCATTGCTCATACTTTCTCTCTCAGTCTTGCTCTCCACCTCTCTCCTGCTCTCTATTCTTTCTCTTTCTCTCTCTCCCATTCAGCTGCTCTCACTCCCTCTTTCCACAGGCACCACCAGGAACGTCAATGACAGCATACTGAGTGAAGAGAGCCAAAGTTCAAAAGTAAGCTTCTTCCGGAGGCCAAGTCCAGTTGCAGTAGATGTCTTTCCACCCTCATCGATGGGGAGGGGTTCCAGGATACATGGTTCATTCCAGAAACAGGGGAAGCTGCAGAGGAGAAAGGCTGGCAGCCACTGCTGGCCCAGTCCATCTAGAATTGTACATAGACAAATTCTTGGTGAAAGCACCCATGCTGGGCCTCCCTCCACAGAGTTCGCCCAGTTCAGAGTCAGTGCGCGTGTATGTTTGTGCACATACAAGTTTGTGTATGAATATATGTGTGTGCGTGCATGTATGTATGCATGTATGTATGTATAGGTAGGTCTGTATGTGTATGTGTGTGTAACTTTTCATGGCTGCTACACGCTAGCATCTCCCTTAACATTATTATGAAGTGATTATTCAGTCTCTTCAAAGGCCACTCTGGAGCAGACAATGCTTTATAAAACTAAGGTTTGGGAAGGCAGAAGAATGGCCACTGAGTTGTGGATGATTCTACTGCAAGTATCCTTCAATGGCTTAAAGGTGTCTCTGTTGTTCTTGGGTATGCGTTTTCCTCCTCCAGAAAAAAAATACACAGTTCCTGTTTTCCAAAGGCATTGGGCTCCAAAAGAGAAGGATGTGCCCACGGAGACTCTGGGGCCTTGACTGCCGTTGACTCCGTGGTGTTCGGATTGGCCTTTAAACCATGTGTACAGACATCTGGGAAGAGGAGCCTGGGACTGCCCCATACTGCCGGCCATCACAGGTGTTGGTTGCCTGTTGATTATTGGGTGAAGGGCTAATCATGTGCATGCTGTGCTCCATCCCCGAGGGCAGATACTGCCTCTCTCCAAAAGCCCCATTGGAAGGAGAAGAACAGAGTAAAGTGCTTTGAGAGGCGCTCAGTTTTTCTGGGCTTGCAGCTAGCCTAGGGGAGGTGGGGAAATTGTATCCATACAGGTTGTAGGGATTGTGGAGGGAGAAGGCATTGTAAGAGCTCTGCTGCATGTGGCCACCCCCAAACATGTGTGGTGATGAGGAGCTGGAAGCAGCATTGCCTGCCTGCATGACATACTGAAACTGGGAAGTGGGGAAGGACCCCAGCTGGCCGCCATAGGCTTCCATCTTGCTGTTCCCAGGCAACGAGGGAGGAGTTGGTATTCCTGAGATCAGGGATGGAGTCCTCTGAGGCATGAAGGTTTCGGAGGGCTGAGTGGCTGAAGTGGTGCCACTCTGGAGCCTGTTGTAGCCACTGTCACTCAGCCCTGGGTAGCTCTGCAAGGCAGCCATGTTGCTTCGGGCACATGGTGGATAATCAGAGAGGTTTAGATTACACAGCTGGCTCTCTCGACAGCCCACATTGAAAGTGTTGGGGGCCAGATGAAAAGTTGGAGGAGAACAGGATGGAGATAAAAGATGAGAAGAAGCCGAAGGGGATGGTGTCCCAGTGCTGGAGGTGGTTGGGGAAGTGCCTGTGCTGCCCCCTGAAAAATAAAACATGAAAACCATTGAAACAGAGGCCTTTTAAGATGAGTCTGTCTTGGCCAAATGCAAGCCATACAGGAGGTGCCTTCAAAGGTCCAAGATGGGCTGACTTTTGCAGAACCATTATTTCCTCTTAACTCAGCCAACTTATGCTAAGTAATTCCACCTGTGCACACATACGCAGGCTCACATACACACACACACTCCAAAAGGGAGGACAAAGAGGGTGACAAAAATTAACACCAACTCTTGTTTGTTTCTGTGAGAGCTTTAGTAAGTCCTATATTTAAAAAATAATAATAAACCTTCCCATATTCACTTTGCCATTTCTCACCATCAAATTCACTTTCTAATAAGATCTCTGGTGATCAGCATTAAAATCCACCAGCTCAATTTTTCCCATTCTCAATGAAAATGCTCTAAAGAGGTATTTTAACCAGGGACCGTTGCCTACTTTGCAATTTTTAGTCTTCTAGCCAAAAATGTAGGATATCAAAGTAGGACCCTAATTTCAGAGGAAGTGGGTACTCGGGCAGGGTACCAAGTCAAGACTGAGGCCCGGGAGGGCACAGCAGAGGGGCCCAGGTAGTGGGAATGGGCACTGGGGAGTGGGCTTGAAGTTGTGTCTATGGAAGACACTGGAACACAATTTTAAGAACTAGGTCAGAATAAAGCAAGGCTAACCCCAAATGAAACCACTATGATCCAGAGGCTCTGCTGATCTCCCATTATAAGATCCTGCCCAGTCTCATAGACTGGAACAAAGACTATGAGTGGAGTTTTTGGAGTTTTGATATTTATGAACACAAGAGGCCAAACAGGCCTTATACTTACACAGAGTCAGGAGATCTGAGTCTACTCACAGCTCTGCTACACCAATCGCCCATGTGACCCTGGGTACCTCACTTACCCTCTATAGGTGGTAGGTTACAGTTACTTCATCTAGAGATGAGAAATTGAGTTAAATCAGTGGTTCTCAAGCTGAGAGGACCTGCCAGCTTTAAAAGAATGCTCATGTTCCAAGATTGCACCTTGGACAAACTAAACGAGGGTTTCTGGCATGGAACCTCCACGTTAGTATTGCTTTAAAAGCTGCCCAAATGGTTCTAATGTGTAGCCAGGGTTAAGAACCAATGATACAACCCAAAGTCCCCATTTCTAAGTACCCAGAGTAATGATTCTTCGACTTGAGTGTGAAGGAGAATCAGCTGGAGGGCTTGTGAAGCCATAGATTGCTTACTCCATCCCCAGAGCTTCTGATTCTACAGGTCTGAAGGGGGGCAATTCTAACAAGTTCTCAGGCGATGGTCCAGAGACCACACTTTGTGTTAGGGGACCTCCTGATCTGTATTTGAAAGAATTGATCTTATGCCATGTGAATGTTAAAGCTAGACTGGTGGATGATATACCAACAGACTGAGGGCCAATTCAATCCAACCTACTTCACACATGTTCTTAGATTGTTTGAGAAGGCCCAAAATGACCTTTAATAGCCTCCTCTTTCCTGGGGCCAGGAAGCAGCTGTGCAGCATCCACTTCCTCTCTCGCCCAGTGGAAGTTAAAGACAGTAGTGAGTGCTAGGGCTGCTGGCTCCTTTATTTGAATTCCAGAATGAGTGGCTGCTTTGTCTTCCATAGGGAATCTTCCCATCCTTCAGAGCAAGCTTGGGACTTGCCCAGAATTGTTGAGACCTGTGATCCCCAAGGCACGTGGTGCCTTTTAGGTCACCCACAACTCATGTTGGCACTCTTACAAGCTGAGCACTATAAGTGAGTAAAGGGTATTTTAAGTGGAAAGGAGCAGGAATAAGGTTTTTATCTGTGAGGAAAAAGTTATGAGAACCAGCAGGATTCCAGAGACATTGGCATACAAAGAAATCATCTACAGTGGGCTAGGGAGGGGTGTGGTTCCAGATGTGTGAATTAAGAG
The DNA here is from genome assembly GCA_023783475.1 of Daubentonia madagascariensis. Lineage (NCBI taxonomy): Eukaryota > Metazoa > Chordata > Mammalia > Primates > Daubentoniidae > Daubentonia > Daubentonia madagascariensis. The sequence continues at coordinate 1,221,648 of JAKFHU010000913.1, read as the reverse complement.
ACAAATGCCTCAAAGAGGAACCTAAAGTTAGTTTTTAGCAGCAAAAAAAAAGCCTCAGCCTACATCCACAGATATAGGTAATAGTATTGTAGAAGTACAAATACTATTGTACTGTAATAGCTGTAGAAGTATAAATTTGGTTCTTGTTAGTAGTTTCCTCAGAGTTAAATTTTTACAAACCCCAACTAACATCATCATCTCTTCCATGGTCAAAAGAATTTCCCCAATGAACTCTCAGAGTAGAATTGGATGTGGATATAAATGGCTGCTGATTTTAGAGGCATTTCAGGAAATTGTCCTTGCTGGTTTCTAGTTCACAACTAAGTTCCTTTAAGAGAAGTAAACAGATTTTTATTCCACAATCTGAGGTAAGGCCAACATTGTGAATACTACTGGGAGAAGTAAGCCAGCAGCTGGCCATGGTAGGAAGAGCCCTAGGCCTGATCAATTCTAGGTCCATTGACCTCTGTGCAGCTCATGAACACAAGCAACACAGGCCACCTCTTCATTCTTGTCAGCTATGAAATGAGGGTCTTGAACTAATGGGACTCAGTTTCTGTCTTTCTCAGAATTAAATCTGTATCTGAGGATTAAAGTAATATAAAGTGTAAAAGGTCAACTACAGGTACTTTCCAAGGAATGATTTTAATATAATGAAGAAATTTGGGAAGGGGAAGATTCTAGAAGGAGGAGAAGGAACATCTCATGCTTCTTGTTTTTGTATGGCTGAATGGCCAACTCTACTGTGCCTTGCGGAAAACTCAGAGATTCATTTCCTGCAGGCCTGTGGTTCCTCTTTAAGGCATTCTACAAATTTTCGTCCTTTTCCACTTTAAATGCCATGAGCTTCACTGAAATAAGTGGTATGGCACAAATGGGGAAACTTGACTCCAGCTGTAAAGAGATTTGTGTTTTATGGGATATGTATCTGGTCTCCTCTCTTTGAAAGTCCATCCTTGCTCTCCCTGATCTGGTGTTTATGTGGTCCCTGAGGAGACCACCTGCTCAACATGCTGTACTGTCCTGTTATAGGTATGCTCCATCAGGCACTGGCCCTAGCCCTGCAGCAGGAAGTGCAAGATGGGGCAGATGACTTTCTACAACTCTAAATGGTTTTCTCTGACGGCCAAAGATTGAACAAATGGTACTGATTTAAGGCCTCCATTGGTTTCACTACAAAAAAATAAGAAGGGAACTATTAACAAGTTACAGGGATTTCTGCTGAGCAGATGAGAGGCACATGTTAAAAAGTTTGTAGTCAGCTTGCTTTGGCTTTTAAATGATATTCACTGGAAATGAGACTTGGTGGCCTGCTGAGCTTCAGGGGGCTGGGAGCCTCCATATGAACTAGTGTTTGAAGGGGAGGGCAGATCTGCCCAAGACAAGATCACATTGCTTCCCTTCACTTTGAAGAAATGCTCTTATGCTCTTAAAGTACTCGATACAGATAATAGCTATTTTTCAAGGTCCACATAGAGAGAGAAGAAAGACCATGGTATTCATTTTGCAGAGAAGCACACTGAGATACTGAGAAGTCTTTATTCTCTTATTATCTAACAGCTTGTCAACTGCTAAACAAGATTGCGAGTGCCAGCCAAGTGCTAAATAAGCATAAAGAGGGAGCCCACCCTCCCTATGCATTTCAGCACTTGGCGGACTAGAGACTCTCATCACAGAAAAACTAGGGTGGAGTGGGAGGCCAGGCCTCACTGACACAGAAGGGTCAGAGCTGCCTCTCAGAGCGAAGTAAGCCTCTCTTCCCTTCGCCTTCCTCCCATCTGTACCTGCCAGGTCCTGAATGCTCTGAGAGTCTAGAAAGAAACTGTATTTAATAGACAAGTGTGGACTATAGCGTCAGGCAAACCTGGTTCCAATCCCAGCTGCCTTACTGATTACGGGGCCTGAGCAAGTTAGCCTCTCTGAGCCTCAGGTTCCTCAATCATATAAATAATATTGCTAATATCTACTTTGGAGGGATGTTTTGAGAAATAGATGAGATAATATACATATTACAAAGTGCTCATAACAGTACTTGACACATAGGCATTAAATATTCTCTTCTCTGAGAAAAGGAGGAGTGAAGGAGAGAGAAAGGAGTCTTGGGGCATTTGGGTTATAATGCAGATGGCTCTCAGGTGCTGGCCTCTGTCCATGAGCTGAGGCATCTTGGCCTCCACACAGTGATGAGCATGACACCACAACAGCTACATGCCTGTTGTTACAGGTTAGAGGAGCCTCCGTGGCCGTGAATGATGGAGTATTGGGCCAAGTGGCAGCTATGGGCTCACCTGGGCCATATTCCCAAAGTCTAAACCAACTCTGGTTCCTCTCCGAATTATCTGTCCCTCCTCCATCCCCCGCCCAGGATGAAAATGGGCTGCCCCATGGCTCCATCCCTCCTCAAATCAAGCAAAGTGGAACTGACAACACAAACAGGTAGATTGGTATCTTTCCCACTGTTGTTAAAGGTCTTAATTCCCTTCTGAGAGGAGATTAAAATGTAATGCCATAAGTAGCTTAAAACTCTCAGGAGTTCTAGGACCAATCTCCCACAGTCCCTGCTCCCTGCATGCTATTTTACCCACAGACCAAAGTGAAGCCATACACATCAAAATTCATATATGATATTAACTTGCTCCAATATTCAAGGCTAACAGCCAAAACAACCAAAAAGAATATATGTTTAGCAGTGATCCCATACGAGGACAATAACCTAGAATTTACTTGTGTACCATGAAGACAAGTTAAATGTGACCGTGAAAATCCGGAATACCAAACCTGCTGACTTTTGCATCTTTAAATTCATCACTTCCAGATTGTAATATGGGGGCTTTCACATACAGTTTCCTTTTGGATTTATTTTGTTGTGCCATTCTTCCCCCCCGCCAAAATCGAAAAACAGTAAGACAAAACCCCATCTGGGCTAGTAAAGAATAAATTTCCATGTAATTACTTGGTTCCACGAGCCAGACTCTTCTCTCCTGTAACTCAATGGCGTCTGTCCCAGAGGAGTGCTGATTCAGTGTGTATCCTTGAGAAGCCTTCTTTGAGGCTTTCAAACAGGTAAGAGGTAAAGTATCAGCACCCTCTGGACTGATCCCAGGGAATAAACCCAGAGGCCATAAAATTTAACAAGCACAGCAATGTTCAGCTCAACTAAGTAATTCCTTAGTTGAGATGAGTACCCTTCTCATAATGCAAATGCGAACATTATAGCGCTAATGGGAATTGTGTGGTTTCAATCTTAGAAAGATTCCTAATGCATCCTTCTCCATAAAATTTAAAGGTATGCATAGATCCAAACTCCTTCCCTTTAAAATAGCTTTTAATATATTCACCCAGTTCTCATTTTTCACATTGGTGCTCTGTGTTCTGAGTCCCTTTGCTTCTTAGATGGTCCTATTTTACACCCACCACATTTCCTAGGTGGACAGCTCCCACTTCTTCACTTTCCATTAACTTATTTGTTTTCTCTGCTACTTGTCTTACTGCCTTGCTTGCTGCAGCATACATCTGTTGTTAATGTCCTTTAGAATTAACCTGCCTCTCTCTGGCAACAGCACCCAGTTTTCCCACTGGGAAACACCCCTCTCCCACTCTTACCCCTTTGCCCCTACCTCCAGGGAAGGCATGTGACTCAGGTCTGGGCAATCAAAGCATCGTATTCCCCCCCACCACAGTGGGGTTCAGGGCTGACTCAATTACAGTCAATGAGATTCAGTGAGATTTTGCTAGAAATCTTAGGAGAAAGGTCCATGCCCTTCCCCATCAGATTTAAACTTAGAAGATGTAGGGCCAGGGGTGCTGGCAGCATGTTACTGCCACAGGGAGACTGAGAATGAAGTCAGCATGGAGGAGAACAAAGTTGAGAGATGGAACCAGACCCGGTGATCTTTTACAGACCCCTGGATCAGGCTTTGCCTAAAATCAGCCACATGAATCTTTTCCGTTTCACAAGCCAATGAGTTTCTTTCTTGTTTTTCCACTTGGGTTTTATTTCACTTACAACACTTAAGAATCCTAATTGATACAGCACTCTCTGTAATTCTACAGGTAATTCTACAGGTAATTCCAGTAGAATTCCTTCAGGTGAATCCGAAGGGCTGAGGATATTAGGATAAAGCTGGAGGAGAAAGAAATGGAAAAGAGACTGAAATGAAACTATGGACCACTTTGCCAGATGGAAGCTATGGAGGACGCCTTCCTGAAATGTGACAGCGCACCTACAAGTAGTAACAAGGGCTTTCAGCTGTCTGGATAGATACCTGGCTCTGTGAAAGACCTGATAAGATACTGACCTTACTTTCAAAAATTGATAATTTCTTAAATGGTTAAGTAAATAGGAGGAGCTGCTACCTCATTCTGATCAATGAGAACAGGCTAAAAAAAAAAGTGAAATGCTGGCAACTTTTGAAAAGATGATTTTTCATATTAGCCTTCATGACAAATAAGGAATATAATGTAGAGAATAGAAAAACAATAGCTGCTGGGCTTTTCAAAAAGATTTCTAAAAGTTCAGGGGAAAGATATGCACAAATACATCATTAGAAAATCTAAACAGGAAGGTAATTTCAAAAACCAACTTTAACCTCACAAATGGTAAGAAGATAAAAGGGGAGCATCTAAAGACATCAAAGTGGCTATTCTCTAATGGGTTTATGAAATGCAGTTAGGTAAGACATAAGGAAGGGTGTATAAACAAAGGCAGAAAAAACAATGGAATGATCTTGTGAGAATAATATTAGGAAGCCCAGAATTAAGTGGCCTTTGTAGATTTCCCTAACAGTGATACTCATGTTCTTCCTCCTACTGGATTTATTTCTTTCGAACAAGGCATATCACTTTAATTTTCTATTTCTGTCATTATTTCTGTCCCAAGAAGACTTTACATTACCCATGACAGCAAAAGAAACACTAATATTAATTGACTAGATGGGTGAATAAGTGACCCCTACTTCTTAGTGTTAAAACTTTAGGGTCATTTTACTTACTCCCCATAGCATGTGTATTGATACATGGTTACCTGAGACCATATATAATTCCCCCTCCCTTGCTATCCTGTTATTTTTACTGAAGAATTTTTGGGCACTTTCTTCACTATCCTGTACAAAACTTGTTTTCTTCCTGGTGACTGTCTTTATGTTCTTTTTTCTTTTTTCTTTTCCAACTTCCCTCTCCTTCAAACTTTAGCCTGAAGTTGTCTTAATATGGTGAACTTATGCAGAACACATGGACACCAGTCCCTAGATGCAGAACCTAGCAGAGTTTATTCGCTCATTCAGCCACTATTTGAGTACCAAATATTTACTCAACCAGGGAGTGGTTCTACCCAGAGATTTAATCATGAGGGGAAAAATGGTAAGAAAAATGTGGATGAGAGATAATAATGAACAAATGACACAAATAAACAAGAGCACACCCCGAGGAGACTTAGCCTACTCTGGATGGCAGAGAAAATTTCCCCAAGGAAGTGATATTGAAGCTGAGATCTCAAAGATACATAGCGCTAACTAAGAAGAACAGTGAGTGGAAAGGAGGCTTCCAGGCAAAGGAACAGCATGTGGCCAGAAGGAGCACAGCATGTTTGAAAAACGGAAGTAATATGAGTGATGCTAGAACAGGGAGGAAGAGGGAAAGTGCTATAGGCTGAAGCTAGCGTAGTAATAACAGCACTACTAACGATAATCATAGGGAACATTTATTGAGTCCTCAGTAAGTAAGATGCTTTCCTAAGCACTTTACATATATTCTTTTATTTAATTCTCATTGTTACTATCTCCATTTTAGAAGTGAGGCAGCAAAAGCCAGAACATGCAAGATCTAGTAGGCTATGTTAAGGAATATGTCTTTCATAAGTGAAAGTAAATTGTGGCCACTAAGGGTTTTAAGCAAGTTGGGGGTAGGGGTATTGATGTGAAAAGATGTTGTTTTGAAAAATGACTCTGACCACTATGTGGAGAATGGCTTGAAGGGGAAAGTAGAGAGTATAGAGGTGTCAGCTCAGAGTGGGGTAGTGACGGCAGATTAGAGATGTGGACAGATTCAAGAACTTGGCAATGGTTGGATGTGGAGGTGGGGAGGGAAACATCCAGGATGTCGAGTGGATAGGGGCATCCTTCTCCAAGAAGAGGGTGCCAGGTCTGTGAGGTAGATGATGTACTCAGCTTTGGACACACTGAGCATAAGGAACTTCGGGAACAAAATAGAACATGTAATCAATGACTGTTTGTTTTAATAAGCTGAATTGAGATGATGTCCACCCCAGCAGGAGCTCTTCATTCTTATAGTGCATGCCATGCTGCAGCATTGAAATCTTGTCCTTCCGTAGCTAAAAAAGGTGCTTTTAAAAATTCTATATGAATATTCAGTTGCAAGCTGTACAGATGGGCATTATTCCTCATCTCGGGGATAGATCTGTATAAATTGGCTGCTTCGATCATTACAGTGGCCCCACAGTTCAAAGACTGATGTCCACTGAATTGTCCTTCTTTCCCAATATTTTACCAGTATGACTTTCTTAGTATCTGATCCCTCTCACTGACCAACCTCTATCTAGTAAGAGTCAAACTGGTGAAAATCCAATCATCAACAGAGACCCTCAAGATCTGAACTCTGTAACTGCCTGACAAACACCGAAACACCCAATGATGCTGAAATCTGCAGTGATGTCTGCTAGCACTTGAGGAGAAGGAAGGGCTTCTGTAAACGGCAGGTCTCCTCGGGTCCACAGATGGAGTTGTAGTGCCACCGGTCCAGAATGGTTCCTTTTAGCACAACAGGTACCAAATCACTTGAAGTCACTGCTCATAAAACTCTCTCAGTTTTGGCCATACCTATAGCTGCATTATATATGAGGAAATTTAGGCACGAATTTTAACCAAGGATATCCATCAGAACAACAACAGGATTGCATTGCTCTTGGCTATCACTGACCTAGTCTCTTACTTCTTTTTCCTTCTGTGTCTGTATTGCCTCAATCACCTTCCCCAATCATAACTTATTTGATTAGTTCATTTCCTCCATCTCTACCAGTGTTCAAGCAGAAGCCATTTCTGAAATAAAATTTTTATCTCCAAACCCTTCCAACTCTCCAAACATATAAACATCCTTGCTGATTCTAAATGAAGACATCTGAAGATAAGACCATAAGCTTGACTTCATAAAAAAATGAAATACGGACCTATTTAGAGTTAATGCTCAAGTTGTTAAGCAACAAACCATCAATAGGAAGAGTAAACTAAATTCTTTGAGGAAAGTTAAAGCTCTAGTAAGTAAGAATGAAGAAAGATAACATGGTCTTGTGGAAAGGAAACTGCTCTGTCATAAAGGGGATCTGCATTGGCGTTCTCAACTCAGTTCTGCCACCGTGTAACTGCAGATATGATGCTAGACTGCTTCATGCCTCAGTTTCTTTTTTGTGTCAAAGACAGAGGATAATGAATCCCACATATTCTTCTACACAAAAGAAAACAACTATTTAGAATACTTGATTCAATATTTTTTTAAATAGAAGGGTTTGAGTTTTTGCAAAACTATGACTAATATTTAAGTTCTTCCTTTGAAATTTTATCATCCAATGAGCAGAAAAATTGATCCAGCCTTCACCAATAACAACACAAAACTGTCCTAGGCCTGCTCTTTGACATGACAGATATTCATGTGTTTGAAGCAATGAGGTAATACAGACAATTGAGTGAGTCAGTCATTATTTGGATCTTAAGTTCAGTGCCAACACTGTCAGTACTCCCCTCATTAAAAGGGAATTACTGCAAAATCAGTCTGCCCCTGAAGTTTCCACTAAAAGCTCATCACTCTCTATTCCTTCTAAGACACAAAGCAGTTCAGCACAGATGGCTGTGTCTCTTTTCTTCATTTTATGAGTGATCCTGGGCTGTTTTTAAGGGAAGAGAGAATGGGTGTTGTTGCTTTTGCATCTTTTGTTAACGTCAAGAAACCAAGCCACATATTTTTTAATAATGAGAATTTGGATCAAGTTCAGTGTATAGTTCAAAAATATATTCCAATTAAACTATTTAATAGAATCTTGGCTTTGTTTCTAGCTCCATCCCACCACATGTATCCAATAATTCAAGCTCTTCTTCCTTTCCAACAAAAAATGGGGTCACTGGAGTGTTTTGAAAGTTCAGTTTCTCTAAACCATTGTTTTCAGAGTGCCAATAATAAGCCTTCATATTGATAATATTGATTATTTTTAGTAGAAGTACCCTGAAACCTACTGTGCTGAACACCTAAGCAACTCATGCAGGTCCCCTGTGCCTGCCCAATGGCACCATGTGTATTGCAATGTAGGTAGCCACCCCCAGTGATCACTCCATATCCATATCCATGTACAAACTAAGTGGTTGTGCTCCAAGATGAGGCCGACAGTAATCCTGCCTACCTGAGCCACAGGGCTAGCAAGCGATCTCATCCACCATTCATTAGGTACTTACTGGGTGCCAGGCCCTGTGGTAGATCTTGAGGACACAGCAGTAAACACAATTGTTGCCATCAATGCCTGCTCTCAGGAACTGGCAATATCCCTGCCAACCTCATACCAGCCTCCTGCTTACCCAGAGCTTGGAAAGCCAATGACTAAAGCAAGGAAAGATAAGCAAAGAAGCACCTCAGAACTCATTTGAATCAAGTGTCTTTGTATGATACTTTTTTGGTTTATAAAGCATGTTTCTATAACTTGCTTCACAAAAAATTATCCCTCTTTTGTAGGTGAGAAAACTGGCACTCAGAGTGAAAGTAAATTGCCCAGGGTTTAGAGAGTTAGTGACCATCAAATGCAAGGGCCCAGATTTTCCTAACTCCATAAAACCTCTGCCTCTTAAGGACTATGAGGGCCTGAAATCAGTAATAATGTCCTGAATAATTACTGACTCTGCTGCTAATCACAGCTTTCTGGGGAGCAATAAAATAGACAGACAGAAATTCTGGATCACTTACCTCACCAGATCCCTGTGAAGAGGAATAGTCTAATCATGTTTTGAATAATTAATTATCAGAAAGGCAATATTCCCTGTCCTTAATACATCTTTCTCTTGAGCATCCACGTACAGGGACATAAGGGAGTTGAGATGATGACAAAGACAACAATAACTAGTAGTATTAAGTGCTTACTAGGATTTTAAACGCATTATCTCATTTAACCCTCACAAAAATTCTATTATATTCTCCTATATAAAGCAGAAGATAAAATTGGGCGTCAGAAAAGTTGAGGGACTTGACCAAGGTCACAAAGCTAAAAAGAAACAGTGATAAGAGCCTAACCCAGGTTGTCTGACTCCAGAGTCTATGCTTTTAATTACTACATTCATCTTAAAACCAGCCATATTTCAGCAATTTAGGTTACAAACCTAATTCAGTGCACAAAGTGCTAGATATTCCCCTGAGAAGGGAATGTAATATAATATATTATCAAGTCCTAAAATAGCCTTTCAAATGGCAGAACCACAAATTCGAAAATTAAGCTTCTATTAATGGCAGCCATTTGATGGAATAAAATGAGCTCAGTTTGTAAATGTTGATCAGTGCTACCTTTAGGCAGGGGGAGTTTGAAGGAGACTCATAAATTATCTGCCTCTTTGGGAAGCTTTCACTCCAGGCCCCAGATGGATGGGTTCTGTGCCTGGGGAAGCCACAGATTAGACTGAGAAAAGGAGTTGAAATCAGCCCACAAACCATCTGTAGACATGGCCACAGGTTTTCCAAGCTGAGCTACGAGGGAAAGGAGATTAGATATCGGATAAAAAACACAAAATGGCAGGGGGAAAGTCACTTAGCCCATCAACCTGAGAGGGGTGTTGTTTCAGATAAGCCAAAAGGAGAGAACACAGTTTCAAGGTTCAGATGATCTTGCAGCAGCCCATTCCTCACTGTGAGACCTGATGCAATTTGTTCCCACTGTCCAGAGCTAAGTTTTTGCTTACTACAAAACTAGAATAAAAAAACTGATAAGGCTGCCGTGAGTAATGTGTGAAGTTATTATGAAAATCTCTTCAAATGGCAAGGCCTATGTGAATGTTTAGTAATAATAATGATAATTTCAACAACACCAAAATCATAAATATATAACCATACTTTCAGGAAGGAAGAGAGAATTTTGAGTGCCAGATGGAAAGCTGCCTCTGGAGCCATCTTGTTTGCTTAAGTGGTGATGCTTTGGTTATTTAGGGAGCTACCGAGTTCTCTTCATTCCAGGAGAATTGGTATAACCCATATCTTGGCTGGGGGCCAGATGTGCTATATTCAGTTCAGTTCCCACTCCCTTCTCAGTCCTATCACTAAGCAGAGGCCTTGCCCCGGGGCTTTACCTTGCTGCTTTTGCATGGTGGTGAAATCTTCAAAGGTAAGTGTGCGCACAGGAGGTCTCCAGAATGCATAAGTCTCCATGATGGCTTCAAGTCCAGTTCTGGAGAAAGAAAAGCCAGCAAAGGAAGCTGTAAATAATCCCAAGAAATGCACTAACTTTTTAAAGATCCAGAGGTGGTTTGTCTAACAAGTGGCATAAACATAGGCTCTGAGAGATATCACCATCAGAGTAACTCAGTCTAGAAAAGCGCATGGTATAGATGATGCTGGATTGCAGGAGGAAGAACAAATTAACCCAATTCAGATTATCTGCAAGCAAATCTACAACTATGATGGAATTTCGCTCTGTCCTTTCTTCAAAGAAGGTTTGTTCTGCATGAAAAAAGGATATTATGTGTTAAAGGTCAAGGCCACTAATATCATGAGTACAACTGAGCAGAGAGTAGCATTGACTGTTTCTCTAGCACAGGACAATGTCATAATCATTACCACAGTGCGCTGACACAGCCTGTCCCAGAGTCAACTCCACACCTCCGGTATGTGAAGAGTCAATGAAACTGTCAAATTGCTATGGCTTTAAAGGCTTCTTAAGTCAACAGAAATGAGAAGGACAACAGAAATAAAAGGAGAGGTAAGCAATCAAATACGCTTGGGTTTCTTCTGCCTACCTGAAGGCACAGAAAGGGCTTGGTCTTAGAAATTATACCTCAGGCAAAAAGACCAATGCCTTTCTCCAAATATTTATCTGTATTTTTGTAACATAATAATCAAGCTGGCCTTTGAGAGTCACAAACCGTCAGACTTCAGAAAATATCCAATATTTTACAAGTACATTCCTTTAAGGCTTCTGGTTCACTGGAATTAGGAATTCCATAAATTGGACTGTGTGCACACTGTCTACTTTGCCCTTCAATTAATTATGTCTGTACCATATATATGAGGTGTTGATATATATCATTTTCACATGATTACTCAGGTTATTCTTGCTGATATTTCATATCCTCAAAACAAAGTACCGGTTGGAGCTTTGTTTAAAGCTTTAAACACAACTTCTGATTATTGACTTTTCTTTAAAACTAACTGCTTCACTTCTAAGTTGAGGGAGTGGAAGCACAGGGACTGTGGGGAAGGTGGGAGAAGGAGAGTGGGAAAGAGCAGATCGCTTAAGTCTTTTCATTGCAAAGTCACTGGAAGGTGGTATAGTGTTCCTTCCTAAAACAGACAAACTTTTGCCTTTTTAGATGAAACATATGCTGTTTGTTCTTCTCCTTAGGTAAGACATTCCCGGAGTTCTCTTCAGCCTTACATACCAAGAATAAAGTGAAAAGTTCTATTTTAAGTAAGAACAAATATCCTTTTCTTATAAATGACTATAGGATCCCCTGCAGTTCTTCTCAGATGAGCTGCTGATACACTGATTGACTCTTTGTGTTGGAAAATTTCCTCTCTGAACAGGCCTTACTCACACAGTTAACTTTCTAAAGTCTTCCCTGGAATCTGGGAGGCTTTAAATATGCCAATGTTGGCAAACCAAACTCTGTATTTTAAGAAGAGGTTCAGAGAAGAGAGTGGTACATGGTGTTTATTAGCTGTTAATCTGTTAGAAGTAGGAATAGAAGACATCTCCACACAGTCACTCTATATTAATGCTGAATACAGTACATGAAACTATTTGTGGAGGGAAAGAGCCCAGGCAATTAGGGAGTTCAGAATAATAAAAGGATAGGCAGATAAAGCCATGCTGAGCTTTGGTGGATAGAAGAAATAGATAAGCCAGGCTTAGGTCTTACTGCTTCGTTTTGGAATGTTGGCCATCCACCAGAACATCTTAGGATTCCTTTTAATGGCACAGGAGGCTCACTGCAAATGGCAGGGTCTTTATTGTTCCACCTCCTATTCCATTCTTCCCAGGAACATGCACCGATGATGAGGACAAACTATTAGCTCAAGGACAAAGAATACTCCCTTCTTAGTTGATAATAAGGTACTAGAAGACTATGAAGTTATAATAATACACTAATATACTACCAATATTTTATTTATTGAATAAATATAAAATGAACTTTATATTGTCTTGGTCCATTTTGTGCTGCTATAACAGAATACCACAGACTAGGCAATTTATAAACAATAAAAGTGTATTTGGCCCACAGTTCTGGAGGCTGGGAAGTCCAACAGTATGGCTCTGGAACCTGGCAAGGGCCCTTGTGCTGCATCAGTCCATAGTGGAAGGCAAAAGGGCAAAAGAGGGCAAAAGCGAGAGGGAAGGTGGCTGAACTCACCCTTTTATCAGGAACCATGATAATTCATCAATTCTCTAAATAATGGCATTAATCCATTCAGGAGGGTGGTCCCCTCATGACCTAATCATCTCTTAAAGGTCCCATCTCTCAACACTATTGCATTGGGGACTAAATTTCCAACACATGAACTTTAGGGGACACATTCAAACCATAGCAGTTTCATTTGCATAACAGGCAAAAAGGCTGTGGCAAAGATATTTATAATTTTATTTAAGCAGCCAACTCTATATAGCATAATGAGCATTTATCCACTTATCCAAATCTAAAATCCAACTAAGAGATTGAATTATTGAATCATAGATTTACATTTTGGGAAGGATCTTGGATGTCATCTCTACCTCTTATGATACCATCCTGGACGGCTATCCAGCCTCTGTTGTTGTAACTTCACCAGGAAAATATTCAGCTTTTTGATAGATGTGTTAAAATGTTCTTTCTGACATTAGGCTGAAATCTCTGATGTAATTTTCACCCTCTGGTTCCATTACCAATAGGTAAATATTGAAAGTGCCAGACATTTCCCACAAGGAGTCTATCTGCCACATTCCCATCCAAGAGACCTTTAGCTTAAGAACAAAATGTACAACATGCCACATATGGACACACCCATGGTTCATCCAGGGCTCTGTCACAACAAGGATCATTTTGGTGGTAGAATTGGGGGGAGGGTTTATGACTCCCAAAAACTAATAGCTAAGACCACACATGCCTAACCACACCTTACTAATCCACTGTGGATCTATCTCCCACAGATTTATCTAATGTAGGATATAATATAAATTATCTTATAGTATATATTATCCTTTTTAGGATAATATAGACCTCATAAATTTATATTACTGAATCTATTTACATATTCAGTGTGTATCTCTTCTTAGAAAAATTAATCCTATTTGTCTACCATATGCTACATCTTTTATTTGTACTCAAACCCTATTAAGCTTCACTGGATATATCTAACTGTTAGAAAGTACCAGTTCTATATATGAGGATTTAGTGTAGTGCTACAGCAAGATTAGACAATTCATCTGTCTCCACAACTAGCATATATGCACCTCAAGAGCTTTGGAGCTCATGTTTTTCTATGCCCCATTGCCTAGCATAGTGCTGGTTACAAGGAGAGATCTCAACTGATATGCACTGAATTAATAAGTAGAGGAGTGAATGTTTTATTACTGAGTCATTATTTCATAAACTGTTTAACCAGCATTTATTTTTCTAAGCCTAAAACTTAGGAAAACAACATGGTATAAAACAAAGTCTCTGAAGACAGATGAAATCCTCTAGTATTAGGGATTTGGAAATTGTTTCTATAGCTGATTGTGATTGTTCCTTTACTGACTTTGGTCTCAGAGATGTTTCAGTTTTCCTTTGGTTTTTTCTGTTCCAGTCATGGAATTTCTGACCTTCAACAGAGTCTGAGTCCCCTAGGAGAGGCCAGTCATTTCTACACCTCATCTTCTCTTACAAGAGTTCTTGCCAACTACCCATTAACATCCTCAGCCACTTGGATATCTGTTCAAAGTTTATTCTGTGCTACACATTGTTTACTTATCATCATTTTACCCTAGTTTTGTAAAATTTTATCCCAGGTTTTTAAAAATGAATTCATTGTCTAACAGATGAAAAAATTGGTCTTAGGTAACCACATGCTATTAACATGTTTCCCATGGTGGGCCTCTCTGGGTCTACTGCACACCAGAGACCTGATGTCATCTCTGAGGTCTCCAATCAGAGATGGTCAAATTGGCAAGTGTCCCCCTCTTGCTTACTTTTCCCTGTTAGCTCCAGTGACAGCAAAGGCCACATCCAAACCCCCTTTATTCAGTGCTTTGGCTTTAATCACTTCCCTGGTTTCCAGACCTCTTCCTTTTAGATTTTTCAGTCTGCTCATTGGCCAAACCAACAGAATGTCCTTAAGAGGAGGCGGAGTGGAAAGAAAGGAAGCAAGCCAAACGGTTCTTTTGCAAATTGATGACGCCTTGAGGTCAACTGATTTGGTAAAATAGCCAGACTGTAAAGAAATATCCTTCTAACCTTCTCATTCCAAAAAAGACGGTAGGATCATTCCTTTGAAGTTCAGCAAATATTTGATAATCACAACAATTATAAAAACATTCATGACCCTATTAGGTAGCACACCAATGTATATTACTGCTTTTCATTTGTCTTGAGATAGGGAGTTGGGTTTTTTTTGTTTGTTTGTTTCTTCTATTTTCTCCTAGCTCTTACTTTCTTAATTTTGACTCTTCCCCATACTATTTGCTGATGATAATGGTAACAAAGGGAACATATCCTATGGGTTGATAAGGCTACCGGTCATCTCTCAGTAGAAGATAGTCAAGAACTAAGGGAAGCCTACTGAGACAGGGGTCTTAAAGCCATAAAGGAGTTATCCAAACAGAAAAAAAAATATGCTAAATTCAGGAGATATAAAGGCAAAAAAGACACATGGTCTTTACCCTATAGGAGTATGCTGTTTAACAAAAAGAAAACAAGACATAAATGACTAGTTATTGAGCTATGCAATAAATGCTACACTGGACATATGTATGCCAGGATGCCATAGAGCATTGAACAAGAAGTACTTAATACACCTGGAAAACTCAAGGAAGATTCCACAAAAGGCCAGTTACTTAAGTTTAATATTAAAGGATACTCAGGAGACAAGAGGCAGAAAGGGGTTTTCTATTAGAGTTAACAGTAAGTGCAAAGACTTGGAGGTATGGAAGAGAAGGCATGTTTTAGGAACTAAAAATAGTTCAGGGTGACTGAAGCTTGGGGTACAAGATGGGGAGGGTAGACACCATGGACATTTATTCCATGTCAGGTACTTAGATTTTATCCCATGGGTGGTGCTGTGCCTCTGATCTCCATTCCTTTCCCTTCCTGTTCCATTATTTGAAAAGACAGAGAACCAGAATATACTGTTCCTTCAGATCTAATTACCACACCTCAACATTCTTAGACTGTCCTTGCTCCATTGAGGTAACTTCAAACTTTCCACACTTCCTTTTCCTTTACTGGATCTGCAATCAAATTACTCAGATCAAATTATCCAGATTACTCAGGATATTTGATGGCTGTGGATATTCTAAAAGACCTCCCAACAGAGGTCTGAAAATTGATTAAAAACCAAACCATCATTCAAACTTGGTTTTGGATGGTACCATAAGTGTATCCACATGATGAAGTAGCTATCACTGATGTGCCTTACAATGGCTTGGAAGAACAGGTGCCAATGGATAGATGCTTGGAGTTGAGTTAAAATTGTTCCTCACCAAGTGAGTCCCAACTTGGGAATCCTGCCCTCCCTTGGAGTCTGAATTGGTAGAAATGGCAGTCCATAAGGAGTTTTCTCGGCCTCAAAAATATAATAATAACCCATGATAACACCAAGTAGGCCTAACTAAAACATTATGTTTCTTTGCATTTGACTGGAATGATCTAACTTTAATTTGGTAATACTAAAATCACATGAGGGATGGATTAGCACAGGCTCTGGATTTAGATTACCTGGGTTCAAATGGCAACCATGCTGCTTATTAATGCAACCCTGGCCAAATTATATAACCTCTTCCTGCCTAAGCCTCCCTAACTATAAAATGGAGGTAATGATACTTCCTCCTAATTGTTACTTGATAAATGCAGATTGATTAAAGACAAAATATGTCAAAACAAGAGAAAAAGATAAGTTTGAGAACCATTGGTTTAACTCAAGCAAAAGAAATCCGACTGTTCTGCTCAGGTTGTGACCTGTAATAGGAGAATACATTTCTACTTCACTGGAATTCAAAGCGTTGTCATCCCTCTGACTCTGAATTAAATGTAGAGGAAGCTGTATGGTACCTAATTCCATTTTTCATTCTCTCCTCAAAGAACCAGAAACACGTCCTTCAAGCCCCTGAAGGCCTCATTATCTTGCAGATATTGCAGACTCCAATATGTTAGCCATTAAAAAGACGTCCCTCTGTTCAATGACACCATTCCTGGGCAAGAGCCATAGATAACAAAACAATTGCCAACTTTCCCTGGCAAAGCTACATGGCCAAGAGGACAATGGTAGAAAAGGTTCATGACGAGGAGGGAGAACAACTAACAAGGCAGAAAAAAATGTTAAATACTGGCTAAAAGACCACAAGCCAGGGGACATGACAAACAGCTATAGCCTGGGTGAATAGGAGTCCAGCTGCACGTTGCTGCCAGAATCCAGCACAGGGCCAGCTAACTCGAACTGGAAAGGCAGCAGTGCCTGAGAGGGAGTCCAGCGCTGATGACTTCCATAGATCTGCTAAAGAGCAGAAGCCACCCATGCCAGGGATAACAAAAGGGTATGCAAAATCTACAGGGGCTGGTAGGATTGCCAGGAAAGAGCAGGACGAGATTGACTGGAAAAATACAGCCAATGGCTCTAGGGAGACCAAATGAAAATACAGAAGTTGAAAGTGAGGAAGCTGCTTGGGATGTCATGCTGGTTGAAAAAGTCAGGTGGTTGGCTCATTGGCTCCAAGCTTGCTATGCGAGACTTCAGGAGTGGTGGCAAGTCAGAGGTGGACCATGGCATGATATCTGTAGACTGGCAAGCTGTGCCTAACAGAAGAGAGTGAAATCATTCCCTGGATGCTGTCATTGGCTGGATTTACAAATTCTGAAAGCTAGTACCTCACCATATTCAGTTTTGCCATCAGTAAAATGGGAAATACTATGCTGACACCACCAACTTAGAGGTAAAAACGGTCCACTATTATAAGAAATAATTATTACTATTAATTGTATATTAGGATTTAAATGACTAGAAATAAATATATGAAGTTAAACTGTATGAAATTGTTGGGATTTTGCCATTTTTGACCTATAAATGTAGTAATTTTCTATGTTTACTTTAATAAATAAAGATATAGACAAGATTAAAGTTACTTGGTTCCAACAGAGAACTCTGCTAACAGATTTTAACTGAGATCCATCCTACACCCTTTCTCCTTCCACTCCCAAGGAAAAGTTGTTTCAGATTTCAGCAAAGATGAACTGGCCCTTGGGTTAATTTCTACGTGGCTTTTCCTTGTCCCTTCTTTTCCATCTGTTAACATTAGGCACTTTGATTCCCCACCTCATACTCCTCTTTCTACCGGGTGTGGTAAGGAGGAACTGTGCCTATAGCAGAGGGCTCCTGTTTCTGCCCCAGAGAGACTGTTCTTCGCTGTATAAACATGGCCTTGGGACAGCAGCTGCTTAAGAAGGGGGTCACAGGAAAATTTTCTACTCCCAGATATTTTCCCCACAGCCATTAGAGAGTAATTCCTTCCCTCTGGTTAAGTATTAACCTTATTCAACATCTCTTTCAGCAAGCAAATGTATCCATTCCCGTAATGCAGTGAATGGCTCCATTTTTAGATCGACATCCTCTGAAACATTACGTAAAGGGACACTAGGCACCAAGGACTGCTGCCAGCCACATTCCCAGCACACATCACTGCTGGCTGGACATACTCTGAGAATGAGCTCAGACTCAGATTTCCTCTTACACCTCATCCTGCAGGTCCTATTATTTCTTCAGTGAGGGACAACCCATTAAAACTCCAAGCATAAACCAACCTCCCCATGACACAGGGCCTGCCACTGGCTCCTTTCTAACAGTTCCTGAGTTATGGAATTTCAGTGTCCTTGCTCAGGCCTCCAGTGTTGGACTCCAAAGAGAAAAATATCCCCTTCTGAAAGGCTGCACCAATTCCCTGGGCCACTGAAGAACCACTCCACCTGAGACCTATTGTGGTGCCAACAGCAGTGGCTTCTGGGGCACCATGCCATCTGGAAATGTCACATGGGAGAGTCCCCTTTGCAGTTGTCATAGATGTAATGTGGCTGGGAGTAAGAGTAAACCCAAGGTCAAAGACAGGATTAAGGGTACCAACAGAGGAGAATCCAGAGTCTCTTACTCCATGGCACTTTTAAGACAAGTTTCATAGAACCCCTCACTCCCCAGACAGATCATAATTTTAATCCTCTCCTTTTTATGTATGTGTTTACTTTGGAAGAAATCCCTAGGAATTACATAAAATTTCCCAAGCTAGCTTGGACTTTCTGTAAAATCTTGGCAGCCATCCCTAACAGAGACAAGGCTTTCACATCAGATGTGGGCTTAGAGACCCACAGAGTCCTATTTCCTTCCACTCCTTTGGCTCTCCCTTTAATGTGCAGGGTCTTGGCATTGTCATACTCCCTCTAGCTGAGTATAGTGGGCTCTCCAGGCATGGGGGCAGATGCACCTCCTAAGGCTGCTTCTCAACAATGAGACTCAGTGCAAAGACTCTTGCATCTCTTTGGCTTTGTGACTCTTATCTTCTCTTTGGTACAGGCTCCCCATTGGGATGGCCACCCCCAAAGACATAATTTTACCTCTCAGTTCACTACTGGGCGACCTTTCTCAAAGCTCATTCTGCTTTAACTCAGCCTCTGGGAACCCCTTCTTTCCTGAAGCTCACAGACACTGAAAATTGCTGGGCGTCCTTCTCCGGGGAGCCAGGATACACAGGCATGCCCCACATCCAGGGCCAAATCAGATGGTCTCCAGGGTGTGTGTGTCTAATCTACAGTTAGGCTAAATCAGCGTCTTATAGCAGTAATCTGTCTCAGACTTGAATCAAAATCGGTGTCAGTCTTTCAAACTAAGCCTATTTAGAGATTCGCCCATCCTTCATTCCTGATGTGGTGTAAAAAACTAGCTCCCCACTGATGTTCTACTTGATTTGCCCCTAGTTGGGATAAGGCTTTCTCACTCTAGAGTTCCTGGTTTTTAATTTCTCTGCCACTAATCAACACTGTTTACTGTTTTTTCAGTAAATAAACAATTATTATTTTATTCTGTATACTGGGCACTATGAGGGGAAAACATCTAATAGTAGAAACCTGGAAAAAATACAGTCCCAGTTTTTCAGGAGCTTACATTCTAGCAGGGGGCAGAGCCCAGGAACACAGACCACAAGACAGAAAAAAAAAAAATCTCAAGCTGAGGGAAGCTATTTTTCCCCAAGAACAGGAAGGTGTTACTCTCTCCCTTGGTAGGAGAAATCTCCCAAAGGTAACTCTGGATATTGTGCCCTGGGGCTAGCCTTGATTATTGGTGAAGATATATTGACCCCCACCAAAACTGGATTTGGGCCACACAATTTCTGAGAAATCTAGAAATAACAATTCCCATTGCAGAGACAATGCCTGGAAGCAAAATTAATCAGTGTCTCCACTCCAAGAGAAATGGCCATCTATTACTCTTCCTCGCAACGTGAACATACACATGCACCCACTCTCAAGCTCACACATACACACACACACTCACACTCACATGCGTGCACACACACACACACAGGCTCCCAGTGAAGACTGCTAATCAGGGGCACAATTACATGGGAATGGAAAGTAGCAGGTCCATCAGTAAAGTCTGAAGGGTGGAGATCTTCCCACACCTCTCATGTGGCACTTCCTAAAGAAGCAGGGAGAGCTATGACAGGCTCTGATGACGGTGACACCACAGGGCTGAAAGGTGGACTCACTGGGGCTCCTGCCGGCATCCTAGACAATCCAGTGAATACCACCTCTTGTCTTCATCCAAGCTCGGAATCAATTCTGAGGAAGACATAGAAGCCTGACACAATGGAGACCAAAATACCAATTTTACTGTTGATAATGTTGTCTGGAGACCATGGCATAGGTGAGAAGACTGAATGAGCTGGGTAGAACTCTCCTGGAACAAGCTGACTCCACCAGACTGCAGGCCTCCTGTGCTAGGCTTACCCCACATTGGAAGGACAGCCTGGAATGTGTGCTCTGCAGGCAAGCAGATCCTGCCGGCTTCCTTCTCCCAGACTCAGCAATCAGATCAGTCACTCTGGTTCCCATCAAGAGGAAGAAGAAGGGGATGGGGCTCAGGGCCAGGAGTACTTCTCCAGGGATATCTCTCTACATTGTCGTGTGCAGAATGGGAAACTAGTGTCCTCAGCCACAGGTCCCTCAAGCACTCTTCCCTATATTTCAGAGGGCACAGCTGTCAGTCGGGGGCGCACTCTGATGCCACTGAGTGTGAGGGGCTTAGGAGACCACATGAGACTTTTGAGGGGAGTGCAGTGGGTGGCTGTGTCCTCCCCCTCTTTCCTCTGTCACTCCTCCCTTTCTGAGCCTCTGGATCATCCTGGGATGGACTGAGATCAACAAACCTGAACGTGTTTTGGTTTGAGGTTTGGCAAACTCCGTAACTCCAAAGTATTCAACAAATGTTTTGTGTTCTGCAAAACCAAAAAACATTGGCCAAGCACTTTCCCCCCCTAATTTTTAAGCCCATGTGTTTTTAAAGGAAATGTAATCCGTATGTTTTGGGTACATTTATATGCAACTCATCAAACCATGCTCCTCTGCATGAGCCACTTGATGTCTCAGATGCATAAGGAAGACCTTAGATGTATAAGAATTCTGTTAGCACAGAAGAAGTAAAGGCTGGAAGGTGGTAAACTGGGTCCTGATGCTAGCACAGAACCACCAGTTCCCAGAAGATTTGCAAATAATTCTTTATATCCTCATCCATCAATCTTTCCCATCTGCAAAAGGGCATTAATAATTCTTGCCCTCATCAGATCCTGTGGGCAGTTTAACTAGTGAAAATTAAAGTGTGATTATCAGGCAATTTTGAGGTTTTTAAAGAGGAAAATACAAGGGCTCCTGTTCTTGCCCTAATAAGTTTATTTCAATCCAGCTTCCCAGAGTACTGGAGTATAAAAATGCTTTCTACCTTTAATAATTCATCCATGCTCCATCGTGAGACATGGGGCTTCAGTGTCATCACATCATAGTTTCACCTGCTAGGGAACTTCAGCCTGGCTTCCTGTCCTCTTCTAGGGAAACCCTTGTTTACAGGGGATAGAAAGTTGATGATGAAGTCATGGGGATTAGTCCACAAAGACAGGTTGAGAATATATAGTTCGTTTTATTTGGAAAAGCGAAGATTCTACATGACTCAGTAGTGTTTTTAAGTAGATGACGGGCTTTTAGAAGAAGGGATCTGTTCTCAAATGAAGATAAAATAAGTCAAGAGTAAACTGTTAGCATGATAGAATACAAAGTGCACAGGCTTTGA
Source organism: Daubentonia madagascariensis (assembly GCA_023783475.1). Taxonomy (NCBI): domain Eukaryota; kingdom Metazoa; phylum Chordata; class Mammalia; order Primates; family Daubentoniidae; genus Daubentonia; species Daubentonia madagascariensis. The sequence goes on along the minus strand of JAKFHU010000913.1, from coordinate 1,199,907 downwards.
AGTCAGGCAGACTTGGGTTTTAATCCCTGCTCCAGCTTTACTATGTGACAGTAGGAAAGATGCTTAACCTCTCTGAGCCTCAGTTTTCTCATTTGTAAAATGCAACTTGTTTTGAAGATTATAGAGGACATAAGCAAAGGGTCCAGAACACAGTAAGTGTTCAATCACAGTTAATTGATATAATTCCTAATAGTACTTAAAGTAGCCTGAGGTTTTGATGGGACATAATGAAAAATTCCCATGCTATCAGAAAAAATAAATAAATAAAGCATTGAAATGGGCTAATGAGGATCCATAGTTCTGCTTTCCTGGAGCCCTTATGAAGAAGAGCAGCCTACTAGGCAGGATGGACAAATAACTGTCTGTCTGCCCTGAGCAGTAAGATATTCATCAGCCGCCAGGCAGGTAAAGGCCAGGGCCAAATGATATGTCAAGGTCCCTTCTTGCCTGGAAAGGAGACAGGAGGACCTCAGTACTTGAACTGAGATGTCATCACAACTTCCTGACCAGAGGCAAATCTTTCAAAATGCAATGGTCTTTTTCTCAAGGTTAAAGAATGACTCCAATTCCTATAGCATAGATATAATGCTGGTCAACACAGCTTATCTCTCCCAATTTTCTGTTCTAAGTCATGCCTCTGCACCTCCATTCTCATGCAACTCAGTCACATTCACGGGCAGAGACTATGCTTTGTAGCCACAGGGCCTCTTTGATGTTGCACAAACACACCTGGCACACATCTGTCTTTGCACTTGCTGTCTCCTCTGCCTGGAGTACATACCTGGCAGCTTCCTTTGTATCATTCATAGCAACTTATCAGAAAGATTATTCCTGTTCACCCTATAAAAGTGGCTCCCACTCTCACCCTTCCTCTTAACCGGATTTATTTTTCTTCTTAGCATTTATCAATAATTGACATAAATATTTCTTGATACCTATGCAATACAGACAACAAATGGTCAAAGTACATCCAGATGGCAATTTCTAAGGACAGGGTGTTTGTTAATAGAAAAGTACTTATTGAGGAATCAAATTTAACCTTAGAAAAAGTGACCAAAAACTCTGAAAAACAAGGACTCCAATGGGAGAAAAAAGCAAAGAAAATAAAACAATATTTCAAGTGCCAATAAGAAAACAAACAAATACTAAATGCTACTGGAGATACAGAAGGAAGGCAAAAGAAAGAAGTAATTGAATAACTAAGGTTAGTAGGTTTGGCCCCTGCAGACAGACAGTTATGTCTAGAGCAGAAATTCTTAACTTTTTGGGCCTTTTTGAAAATCTGAAGAAAGCTATAGATCTCTCCCCGGAAAAACATTTATCTGCTCATCCACACACAATTTTACTTATAACATCTGGGAGCTCACAGAACCCCTGAAATCCATCCATGGGTTTCAAGCTAAAGGTCTTAACGTCCTTACCACACATGGCCTACCTCTAGAAATGGCCTATCATGAACATCCTGCCCCAAGGAATCTCTACCAAGGCAGGTCTAGAGGTTTCGTTATGAAAGGCCAGCTTCTATTTTTGACTTCCTTATCACTAACAAGGTCTTCAGCAAGCCTAGAGTGCAGAGCCTACAAAAGGAGGCAATATGAAATAGCTCACAGGCACATTCTGACCTGGACATGGAATATAAGCTAATGGAAATGAAGAAGATGGCCCATCTGAAATGGAAGGAAGAGATGTTCATTCTTCATTGGCTAAATTTTGAAAATGAAGGCTTCGACTTATTTTAAACAAAGAATCATGGAACAGGAAAACATTTGGCTTGGAGTCCATATGCCTGAGTTCTAGTGTCCTCTACCACTAAGTAACAGTTGTTTGACCTAAAACACATTGCTCCATCCTGTTATCTGCAAACTGGAAGTTTAAGTGAATTTTACTTTACTCAATAGAGGTGGCCTTAAAAAATTCTGAAGTAAGTAAAATTTTATAGAAATCTAAATGTATTTTAAATATACAATGAGTTTAATAAAGGAGAGATTCATAGATCATTTTGTAAAGAAAATGATTACCACGACTGATTTTTAGCACAAATCTGGGTTCTAATATAATGCATTACACTTTGCATGAAGTGGTTCTAAATAAATTTTTGGTTTATTCAAAAACTCTTGCAAAGAAAACTCCTGACAATCTGTCATTCAGATGTAAATAGATGCCCCCAAATTATGAAAAGCCATCTGACCATTAAAGTAAATAGTTGTTGCAAAGTCTGCACACTTTCTGAGACAGACATGTCATGTTTGCTATATAAGATGTTGTCTATATAAGATGAAATTTTCTGACTGAATAACCTAAGATACAGCTGGTTTCTGACTGAATAACCTTAGATACAGCTGGTTTCCCTAGCCATTTCAGTTCTCTCCTAGCTTTCTATGAATAACAGATTTTAATTTTATATAGGAAGAGTGAGACTGAATTTAGAGAGCAGACAGAAGAATTATCAACCAGAAAAACAACACAAGGCCATTTACAGCAGGAGTAAATACTCCTACAAACGTCAGCAATTCCTAAGAGTTTCACCTTATCACAACCTAGTTCATCAAGAAGGTGGTGTTCTATAAACTCTCTTTACTAAAGCAGAAAACATCTAATGTACTTTAGAACTATTTCCTAGGAGAAAAATGGTTAAATTTTTTTTTCACAAAGCTTTAGCTCTTAACGGTAGTAATTTTCTGAAAAATTTTATTTGTCCAAAACTCCTTGTTTCCTGATAATGCAAAATATATGAGATATCACTGCAGGTGTTGTAGCCACCTATAAATGCTTATCAGAAAAAAAATAGCAATCTTTTGATGATAATAAATTACCATAAAATTTGTTTTAAGTGACTGAATTACCAAGTACAATGCGGGAAGGAAAACAGCATGAGGAATTTGATCTAGTGCTAACAAAGAATTTGGAAAATTCAGCCTTTGGGGCAGGCAGCTTTTTGATTCTTGGATCAGCTATCCATTTTTCTTTGCCTGAGTCAACACAGTGGCAGAGCATGCAGGTGTCTTCCAAAAATCAGGAGCCAAGAGCCACCAGTAGGATGTGGGGAAAGTAATGTCACATAGAAAAGAAATGTCAGTGAGTCTCTTCCCCAATTATTCTTACCTGTTTCTCCCAGAATCTCTGAATCCTTTAGCAAAGGGGTTTCGGTCAATTTTTAATCTGGTGATCTAGAAACAAACAAATAAGTGTGATTTGTTTTTATGTTAACTGATTTCTTTTATTATTACTCCCAGAAAATTAACAAAAATCACTCTGTTAATAACAGCTGTTGTTTTTATTTAGTTTTCTTTTAGTTTGAGATTGAAATTAAAGCTTGATATAGGACTTGGCCTGGCACACAGGTGTCTGACCCACCTAATTCAGTTCTCTATAAAAACCAAAGTTTGCCCAGTATATGACTCTGTAAACTCCCTTCTACTTACCTTCCTTGCCCCAAAGAGGTGATAAATCACTTGCCCAAACAGACATTGAAATGGAAAACTGGGCAATGGTCAGGTCCATGGTATGTGACACACATGAGGCACTTAAAAAAATGCTTATTAAATGAATGAGTAAATGAATTGTGAGCAAGTGAGTGAATAATGGATGAATGGAATTAATTCCATCAGGTGGAATCAGACTACCAGACAATCCACCTCAGCCTGAAAGACCCAAATAACTGACTGCATTTTCCATTTCACTTAAGTCATACCTTTTCTGCCACTAGGAATTGTTCATTTAATGACCTGAAATGTTCATGCAAAAGACAGAAAAGGTAGCTAGGCTTTTGCCAGGGTTTTAGGAAAACCTACAAATGTGAGACTGAGTGGGGCAGGATACAGTACCTCTCATCCAATTTCCAGGATCACAAGCAAATGTGAAGAAACAAGGCAGCTTCACAAGGCTAGGCAAACCCAGCACATCCAATTGTGTCACCCAGGTTGGACAGGTCCTCAGGGGCCATCTGGTTCAATCTCCGCTCAATGCGTAAGTCCCCCTCCATTGCATCTTATCTTAGTCCCAGCAAACCCTGCCACGGTTGTATATATTACCCTCATACCTCTAGACTAGAACAAGCCTGACCAACATATTCCATATGCACCCTCGTGTTTTCACTGTCAGTCTTGGTCATGGGAGGCATTCTGATACCTTTGTGTCCAAACCAGATGTTTATAACTGAACTTGCTACATTCAAGCAATAGAGACTTAGGAGTAGGGGCTAGGAAGCTAAGGAAAGAAGGAAATGTACTCTCAATGGAAGGTAATTCTAGAAGTAAGGAAATCTCATTATTTAAGATGATCTTCATATTTCTGATAAATGCAGAACTTATCAGTAAGACAGCTAAAGTTATTTCCTATGCATGTTGCAAATCTTTCCTAGTCTCTCTTCTGCTTCATTTCATCAGAATGGAATTTCCCAAAGCCCACAGTCTTTAAAGGTCTTTAAAATGCAATGTGAGATTCTGATAAACAGACTCTGACTTGAAAGAAACATGCTGGCTTCAAGGTTATTTTTCTCCCTGAACATTCCTTGCCTCTAGAATGGCACACTAATAATGTAGCACTAATAATGTAGCAAAAGCAATTTTACATATATTTTATAGACCAGAGCAGGAGCCTAAAGGTTTGGCTTTCTAAAGTCCAGTGCATGCCATGTGAATACTGTATTGAGTTTAAAGAGTATCAGTGCTTTTCTGTGTTTGACTTAAAATCAGTTCCTTCTTCCTCTGTAATCCACAGCAATAAACTACACACTATATTTTCTTTTCAAGTTGGGGTTATAATATTTTATTTTCTCTTTCAAGTTGGCTTATCCTGTCCAACTCATTTATGATAGGGGTTTCTGATAGATGATTGTGCTGCCATGTTTTGGGGGTCTCCACAGACTCCTGTAAATATAACAACACTCTATTTCATGGGCCAGGGAGAAATGGTTGAAAACTTATTTCCCACAGCTCATTGGATCCCAGGCCAAGGGGTCTGCATGGAAATTTAATAGACAAATGCCATCAAATGTTAGGAAAAATAATACCTCTACACTTGTTTCAAAGCTTTTAATGTGAGATTTAGAGAGCTTTATGGAGAGTGTAGTTGGGCCACTCATTATTTATCATCAAGTGCCTTTTGTGTGCAACACAGCGTGACAGACCACACAGGTGACACAGAGTAGTGTACAGTCAGTGTATGGCTATGTACCATCTACCTTTTCCCCCAGGAAGCTTATAATCTAGAAGAAAAAAACAGACATATACACTAATAATTACAGTATAAAACAGAAGATGATGAGGTTCAAAATAAAGCCAAAGTGCCAATGACAGCTTAGAGGAAGCAGCAATTACTTCAAGTTGAAGGGCTCTGAAGTTTCATGTTAGAGGTAGCAGGTGAGCCAGGCCTTGAAGGATGTGTAGGATTTTAATGAAAAGTACAAGAGGGGGAAAAAGGGACAAAGGAAGCATTTCATAAGAAAGGCTACATAAGCCAGAACATTAAAGTGGGAAAGAATGATGTATATTTGAGAAACATTGAGTACGCCAGTTTGACCAGAGCTATGGGAAAAGCAGCGGTGAGAGGCGGCTTGAGGGCACTTCACAGAAAGCCTTTATTAACCTGCTCAGGCATGTAGATTACTCAATAGGCAGAAGATAGCAATTCTAGCTATATAAACCAAATCAGGATCTCAGTTAATGCTTGTGCTGACAACTTTCGCTATGTCTACAAATACCAAGGGTAACAAGACAATTTTTGGAGGACAAAACCAATGTATTTTTAACCTCAATAATCTTTACTCTGGGCTCATGGCTCCCCTATCAAGAGGCAGCCTGGCTGACTCGGATCTGACAACCGTCTTCCATAGTATGGAAAGGGACGCAAATGGTAGCTGGGCCGTAAGGGTCGCTGTCCTGTGGAAGACAAGGACATGATATAAGGTGGATTCTCGTCCCACAGAAAAAAGAAGTTAAAAATCATCCCCTTCACGTACCCCAGGAAGTAGGAGAAAAGAAGAGACAAAGGAGAAGCAAGCAGCTACATTTCATGAGCCTTAGCTGCCCCATTCAAACCAAAATCCAGGGGTGGGAATGGAGAGAGTCAGAGGAAACTGGCAGGGTGACCTCCTTACATACTTGGAGGAGTCAAAGTAAAAACGCCAGCTTCTCTGATTAAGCAGGAAGAGGCCTGAGCTTATATCTCCAGGCCTCCCACGGCCTTTCTGTGGTGGCTAAGGGACTCAGAAGTCCTCATGCCATGATGGAGAAGGCAGGGTGACTGTGACACAGATGTGCTACAGCCTTGTCCGGAGGCAAATGGAGGACCCAGGTGAGATCTGAGGTGAGGCTGAGCCAGCGAGAAAGACCCACAGGCCCCTACCAAGGCAAGAAAACAAAGCACAATTTCAGCCTTCTCTTATTAGTAGAGCATATCAGCCCCAGGGACCCACAGACAGGCCAGACCAGACACCCCACAGCAGAGGCCAGTGAGCCAGAAAACAGCACAGGGAGCCCACAGGCAACCGTGAAGAGGAAACATAAACCTCTCCACCTCCACCCCTGTGCATGCCCTGTGCATCTAGAGGCCATGGGGTAGAGCGAGAGAGGGGACAAAAAAACAATAACAGCCTTTACCCAAAGTAAATCAAGTTACATGAAGGGATATTTAAGTCAAAATAGAAAGTTTACATTTCACCCTACCCTACCCCAATACAGGGGCTAGGGCTTTTCAGGAAAATCAACTACAGAAAATTTATATACACACACACACACACACACACACATACATACACACACACACATATGCATATTTTACATAATATATACATAACACATTTGAGTAGTTAATTTTCAACCCTACTCCATAATTATGTTTATCAGTTAGACCCAAATATGGCTATCTCCACCTCCCTGATCTTAGACCAGTTACCACCATCTCTTGACTAAACTATTCTAAATGGCCTTTTGCTCTTGTCCCTGTCCAATCTCTTCTCTACACAGCAGCCCAAGTGGTCTTTGTTAACATATAACTAGATCATGTCATTCTCTTTAGTGGCCACCACTACTCAGAATTCAATCCAAGCTCCTCACCCAGCCTTGCAGGACCAATGTGCCCTGGCTCTAGCCCACCTCTCCGACCTGACCTGCCGTCCTCTGCCCTGGCCCACAGGCTTCAGCCAAACTGAGCTGCTCCCAGTGCTGGAATGTGCCAAGCTCTTTCTTTGCTCAGGCCCCTCACATTTGCTCTACACCCAGACAAAAAAATGCTCTTTTCTCTACTTTTCACATAGCTGACTCTTCATCCTAAGTCTCATTCTAAATGTTATCTCCTGAGAGAGATCAGGAGAAGACCCTGATCATCTCTCCAAAATAGTATACTTCTGCTGCTTTCTTTAACTGCACCCTCTTTAATTCTATCTTTGCTCCTAACTCCATTAAGTTAATTAACTTAATTATCAATGTATATCCTGTTGGTAATTACACATTTCTTTTTTATTTACATATTTACTGTCTGTATCTCTCCCTCAATGGGTAGGAACCATGTCTATTTTACACACCATTTAACCAAGGAGAACCTAGTATGACATGTTATTTGTGCTCAATGAGTATTCATTCAATGAGTGAGTGAGTGAATGAATGATAATGTGGGAATCAGGGATCACCAGTCCAAAATCCATGACAACCTTTCGAGGACCTAGACCAAACAACCCTCTCCATTCTATTTGCTTTCACCACAGGCATTATAGACAAAAATCTTAAATGTCTTTTCGGTCAGAACAAGGTAACCTCTTGTGCAGCTAAAACTATTCTACAGCAGTCATGTTCATACTTGGTCCAGTGATAATGAGAAGACAGAAAACACAGAAGTTATGGAAGCATTTTTCTTCACTGATTTTATTTCCATAACCTTACACTGATTTGTGTAGTCTGAGTTACTAAAGACTATAGCACATGAGGGGGTGGTTGCTGGCTTGCCATCATTAATTCTATTCATTGTCACTGACTTTTTACCTAGTAACATAGAGGCAGTTAATAAATGAGGCATACTTCACAATGCACAGTGCAGACATAAATAGCACAACCTACAAAGGAAATGAACTTGAATACCCTGAGTATGATTTTACAGTACCAAAGCTGAAAGGGCCATCTCTTATTAACACTCTCTTAGTTATTTTTATTTTTTACCATATTGCTTGAAAGGTTTTCCATAGGGGAAAAACAAAACACAAAAAAACAAAAAACCTTGGCCCATATGGAAAAAAAACCAAAAACCTGCACTGATTTGATTGGAAAGTTAGGGCAAAACTGGCTGAATAGTTTAGACTATAATGAATGGTTCAGAAATCCTATTGGATTTGCTTCCACAAACCCGGCTGCAGTTTCAGACTTCCTATCTGGTTCACGTAGCCAATTCTCATCAAGAAATAAGACTGTGTTACCTGGGGAGAACAAGGCTATGTCTTTTTGGAATCTAACCTCCTGTTTGGGGGGAAAAAAAAATCAATGTTCAGCAGTCTTTTTCACTTAGAGAAGACAAAGCCTTTGCAATGGAAATTTCCTGTTAATTCCATGAGGATATGTTGGTGTCAGTTTCTTCTAAGAAAAAGCATATAATGTTGAGTCACCTTTATTCCCACCTCTTCCACCTTATTCTCCATGATGAGATTCTGGGCATGCTGTACCTTTCTCTCTGCCACAGACCTGCCAAGTTGGTACTCAAGAGCAAATAATGGCAATAATAATTTCAGTATGCTAGCAGCCCTGAGAGGCTATAGGTCAGTCCACAAGGGTGGGAGGAAGGAATGGAAAAAGGGAAAGAAAAGTACAAAATATTCCATGAAAATAGAAACACTTTCTTCACACTTCACTACTGTTTATACCCAAAGAAGCAGAACCACAGACATATAAGGGAACCAGTGATAGAAGTGTGCTGGTGAATCATTTGTTCAGTTATTTGGTCATTTGCCAAGCTATGACGTCAGTGCTATGCACTATGGGACAGACACAAATATCTTAGAATTATGGAGATGGGCTTCAGAATTTCATAGGCCGATTTTAATCCCTCCCTCAACATTTGAGGGATCAACATTTATATCTCAATTTTTCATTTTACCAAGCGAAGAGAGTTAACATCTATCTACTCTCTCCTGCCATCATTATTTCATAAAATAAGTGACATTTGGTATCAGAAAAATAGAAAGGACAAAATAGAATAATGTAGAGTCTATTAAATTGGATGTTTACATCTATTAAAAAGTCCCTATATTTCTTTATTTTTCTCATTTTTCAATAAACCATATAAAACTTCTCCAAAGACTAGCATGGATTCAGACAAAATCATCAATTTGCAAATAAGAACACTGAGATGGAGTGATTTGTCAAAGGCAATACAGTCTGTCAGCTGCGGAGTTGGTCTAGAACTCAAGTCTCTGAACTCCCAAATGGTGTTTTTTACCATATCATGCCAGGTTTTTTTTTTAAAGGCACAAGTTTTGTTCTTTAAAAGCTTAAAATATCAAGAGGAAGATTGGACACACACACTAAGGTTAGGATGTGATAAGGCCATGAGAGAGGTACAATGCCCTAACACTCCCAAGGAGGAAGAGCTCATCTGCAGCTGAAAAAAATAAAGAAGGTTGGAGGGCATAGTATTTTCACCAAACTTAAAGAGTAGCTAGACAGATAAAGACGAAGAGGAAGGGCACTCCGGGAAAAGAAAACAGTACATACAAAATCAAGGCAGCTACAAGTTCAGGCGACAGTAGAAATCTAACTTGATTGCTGCACTCTTGTGGCTGTGTGATGAGGAATAACAGAAAATAAGCCTAGAAATGGAGTTGTTGATTACCCACAAAGGACCTTATTGATAAGATCCTGGACCTGACTCTCTAGGCACTGAGGATTCACTGACAATTTTTGATGAAGAAGTGATACAATCAGTGCTGTGCATCAGCCAGATCCATCTAGCAATAGTGAATGGGCTGGTTTGTGAGATACTAAGCTTGCAGTCCAGGTGAACCATGGAAGCTATCATAAGAAGAGGAAGGTGGAGGAAGGCAGGAACAGAACAAGAGCAGAAATAATCAGATTAAAAAGAAGAAAATATGCTGTCGTTAGAAGCAACAGTTTAGTGGCAAACTGGATGTGGGAGAGCCAGGTGTCCAGCTGGGTGACAAGATGGAAGTCAATAGGAACATGGGCTTTAACAATCGGGAGCATTGGGAAGAGTCACAGATAAATAGTATAGTGTGGTATATTGTGTTTACAAAAACACAGTGTTCCCACCTCACGAGTGTGGACTTACTAAAAATGTATTGGCCTAGAATACTGTAGGGATACAAAAAATAGTTTAAAGTCTTAAAGTCTCTAATAATTTTCAAGCCTTGAAAATCATGTGTCAGCTACCTTGGTTTGATGACAATAAATTGCTCCTAATCTTCATTAAAAATTATGCAGGGAAAAAAGAGGGATAAATTAGAATTCCAGAGCTATCAGGGACCTTGGAAAGCCTAGGCCAACACTTCATTTTCTAGAAGAAGAAATTGAAGCCCAATTATTGTGAAAGACATACAAATGTGCTCAGAGTGACATAGATAGCTAATGGAAAATTTAGGACTGAAACCCAGATCTCCAAATGTCTAGCCCATCGCTCTCTGTGGAATAGGACACTGCTTTTCCTTAGGAAGACTGAGTACCATTTCATTTCAATTACATTTTCTCTATTGTCTTTTCTTCACTGTCTTCCTCCAAACAAGTTTCTGAGAACACTGAGTACTTTGTTCCTCTTAACTTTCTCATAGGCCTCCTAACCAGTCCCTTAAAAAGAAATAGATAAATCAACAGACAATCTACAGAATGGGAGAAAATATTTGTAAACTATACATCCAACAAAGACTAATATCCAGAATCTACAAGGAACTCACAGAAATCAGCAAGAAGGAAACAAATAACCCCATTAAAAAGTGGGCAAAAGACAGGAACAGAAGCTTTTCAAAAGAAGATAGACAAACAGCCAAAAAACATATGAAAAAATGCTCAACATCACTAATCATCAAGGAAATGCAAATTAAAATCTCAATGAGATACCACCTTACCCCTGTCAGAATGGCCATTATTAAAAAGTCAAAAAACAACAGATGTTGGTGTGTATATAGTGAAAAGGGAACGCTTATACACTATTAGTAGGAATGTAAATTAGTACAACCTCTATGGAAAACAGTATGGAGATTCCTCAAAGAACTAAAAGTAGAGCTACCATTTGATCCAGCAATTCCACTACTGGGTATCTACCTAAAGGAAAAGAAGTCATTTTATCAAAAAGACACATGTACTTGTATGCTTATCACAGCACAATTCACAATTGCAAAGATATGGAATCCACCTAAGTGTCCATCAATTGATGAGCGGATAAGGAAAATGTGGTACATATAGACCATGGAGTACTACTCAGCCATAAAAAGGAATGAAAAATGTCTTTTGCAGCAACTTGGATGGAACTGTAGGGCATTATCCTAAGTGAAATATCTCAGAAACAGAAAAACAAGTACTGTTTGTACTCACTTATAAGTGAAAGCTAAACAATGGGTATATATGGTCATAAAGTGGTGTAATGGACTTCAGAGACTCAGAAGAGGGGAGGGCAGGGGGGGTGAAGGATCAAAAATTACCTATTGGGTACAATGTACACTATTCAGATGATCAGTACACTAAAAGCCCTGACTTCACCACTATACAATTCATCCATGTAACAAAAAATCACTTGTACCCCCTAAATCTATTGAAATAAAAATAAATAAATAAATAAATAAATGCTTTAAATTGCAAAGAAAAAAAGAAACAGCAAAAATCAACAAAATTCGATTCCTTGGTTGAAATAAAAGAAGGTATATTGACAGGTGGGAAGGAGGTTGGTGAGGGGAGAGGCAATAAATGAACAGCAATGCACACTATCCATGTGCTACTTTTATGTGTCCATAGTAATGTATATACAAATGTGTCACAGTGAATATCAGCTAGAATAAAACAGCGGTAATAAGTCAACTGACAATGGGATCAATGTTGAACCTTTAAAAAAAAGAAATAGATAAACAGTTTTGCTATATTGATTCTTCTTATTCTAGAATGTCAAGAAGAATAAAAACACAGTAATAGGTGGATATAGCTCACAAAAGAGAACAATTTATGCTACCTGGCATCTTCAGGACAAATCTGAACATTATTGTTAGGTAACAGCTCTGACCTACAGGATGCAGACTTCAGGATTCCTGGGGGAAAGACCTGAGTTATTTTGTATTATCAGAAGGTACTGTATTGTATTAAATCACACCTTCATAGCCAAAGGGAATGTTAAACAATCATGCTTGTTGATTTATACAGGGATTGGGGGCTTGTTAAGCAGGCAAAAGCTGTTATCTTGATCCCCGAATGGGCAGAATTGAGTATGACTCATCTATTTCGAATGTTAGCACATCATGAGTTCACCAGTATGACAGGAAGACAGAGAGATCAAAGTAGTTACCTATTGTTTATAATCCCTTCGAGAGCCAGTACAGCTCCTCCAATTTCCAACAATCCACTTTTTCCTTGATGAGAAATTTATTCCTTAAAATTTCCTCCATGCCCAACTCTCTTTCATGCCTGTGCAGACCCAGCATGGAACAACCAATGTAGCTGACCACTATTAACTGGATGCCAGGTTGGTGTCAGTGTCATGTTCCCTCATCTAGTCCTCATGTAACTCTCTGAGGCAGGCACATTTTCAAACCAGGAAACACAGGTTGAAAGGAAATAAGAAACTTGCTCAAGGTCATTCAGTTTTTCAGTAGAAAGGTCAGAAATCAAGCCAGGTATATCTGCTGCCAAATTTCATGGTCTTGACTGTGGCATCCTGCCCCCACCCCAGCCCAGAGGTAGATAAAATATTTATATGAGTAGAATGTACTCATATGCTGGAATACTACCTATAAGAGAAGGTAAAGGAAGTGAAAGGGATTTTAGGTACCCATGTTTGGTCCCCTTTCATTGCCAAAGTGAGTCACAGCTTTCCAGTTTCAACTAGGCTTGAACAGCGATGGCTCTCTTGGCCTCTCTAACTGATCTCAATGTGGCAGTAGAATGTTCATTCTTCAGTGTTCTAGTTTGTTCTACAAATTAAATTCTAAAGTTGAAATATTTATTGTCACATCACTGCCTTCATGAGAAACTAATAATTAAAATGATGGTTGATGTAGTCTTAGAAAAATCTAATCAGTTGCTCAAAGAACTTAGAATCTTACTCCCCTTCTTCTGAGCCAGAGCTAATCCCAAGGTTCCAGTTGCTCCAAAGGCCATGACTATATTGCTGCTATATTTTGTATCTCAGCTTGAAAAAGCTTGATTATTAAAGTTTTCTGTATGGACCTTCCATGATCCCTGTAATTTTACTACCTAAGGAAGATTTTTATAGGTTTAATAGTTTTTAAATAGCACCCAAAGCAAACTAAAGCTCTTCTACTTTAGATCATATGTGGCATCCACAAGGAAAATCTGAAGTTGGGAACACTTTTCAGCTGCTGATGAAAGACTGATAACCATATATAGTACCTAATATTTACTGGACTAAGGGGTTTTTATGTCCAGTTCCTCTGAAATAAGGACTATCTAAGGAATTTTATCCAGACGGACCATGAAAGAGAGAAATACCCTTTCTAAATGAGCCAACGATTAGATAACTCACCTTCACATGCCTGGCACACCATAAGCACTCGATAAATAATTAGTAAATGAATGAGTTTTCCTCTATTGCTTTCATTGTCAAAGCACAAAGCAGAGAATCCAAGACAAAGGGTGTTGACTATAACAGTGTAAGTTCATTTTGCTTCAGGCAGGCCCCCAAGTAAATGCAGATTTTCAAGCAAGATAAACAAAATTCTCTTTGTTTCAGAAAAGGTTCACTGCAGGATCCTTTTAATGAGACAATTTTCCAAAAGATTAAATACAATCTAATTTTCAAAAATAGGATTCACATGCAACTTTTGAGGAATTCATAAAGTGAGCTCACTTATAAAGCCACCTAGCCACCCTCCTCAAAAAAAGAACGTTTAGAATGCCCATAATAATTCCAGACTTGACTTCTCCCTTAACCCACCCCCTATCTACATTTCTCCTGTGTTCTTCTGGCTAGTTCATTTTTGTGTGTCAGTGTCAGAAAAAGTGTCAACTTTCCCAGGAAAACTTCCCTTATTCAGCAAACCGAGAAAACTGTGTCCAAATCTGTCATTGCATTATTCCACGGTACTATCATCATGTATTTACGTGTCTTGAGTTCAACTAAAACGCTTCTTAAGGGAGAAATGCATCTTAATCAGCTCCATTTCTCTGCTAAGCCTAGGACATAGTAAGCTCTCAATAAATATTTATGGGATGAATGAACATATTACCAACATAAAAACTTACAGATCTTAGGAAGTGGCTGGTGTTCACATGGAGGAAAATTTAGTCTGAAAGTGTAAATGGAAGTGGTGGGTCTTAAATAGAGTTTGAAAGACTTGATGATTTTGATGTAGCCTGGTGGAGGGATATATAGAAAACTGCAGATAAGAGAGAAGGCATCAATCAAACCCCAGTACTTGCAAAGGAATTCCAAATGATGAGTATCATTTGCCAGGATGTAGTAGAGATCATGATCACGTGTACAAGTATGGACAGACATGAAAATAATTTAGAAGGGTTGGTCCTCTTGGTCAAGATCTCGTCTCTGACCTAAATCTAAACGACGCAAACTGTTACTGTGCATGCCATACTGTCATCACCGACGCCTTGTGTGCAAGCACTGCAAGACTGATGGCTCTCGTTCTAACTCTTCAGTGCCATGTAGAAGGACTAAGCATTTCTTGCCAAAAGCAAGAATAAACTCTTGTAAAAGCAGATGCAGCAGGAGACTCTCAAGGGCAACCTCTTACCTGCTGGTTCTGATAGGCTGTGACTGTGGTGAACACAGTCTCAGGAAAGTTGAATGTTTTCACCCCATCCCCAACAGGGACAGGCTTGGTGGGTGAAAGGTCACTGCTGAAGTCCTTGCGAATCACGTGAACTCGAGGCTGGTATTTGTGCATAGAATGCAGAATGATCTGAAATGAAAAGGGGAATTATGTAAGGACTTTAGGTTCCTACATTTTTTCAAGCTCTTAATGCAAAATAAATCACAGGATGGAAGCATTACAGGAAGAGCACAGACTGGGGGTAGAATATAAACTGGAAACCAGTGTACTTGTCCATGGCAGGAAGGACTAAGTGATTGGATAGCATTACATAGAACCATATAGCAGGGTGTCCTTATCATGGATGGTAGACGTCATATGTTTGCTTTAATTGGATAAATGCTGAATGACTGTTCTAGTACCAGTGGAAAACACTCCACTAAAAGGTCTCAGAACCTCTGCCATATGACAAGTTGTTCCCTCCACCTTCAAATTTTCAGCATGGGTTCATGCTATCTTTAAACTCCACATGTCATTACTTGCATACATTATGGAATTTATGAACATTCTTTTATGTCCTATGAGAGGGAATGGTAAATGTGTGTTCTCACTCTCCCAGAAAATTGTCATTTCCTTTTTTTTTTTTTTGTCATTTCCTTGAAGATGAGAGCTATCTTCGATCTTCCCATAGCACCCAGTACAGATCCCAGCACTCAGTGAAAATTCAGTGCATGTTTCACTGTCAAAATAAATGAATAATATCAGGTGCTCCAATTATACCTGGAAAGACTTAAGACTTAGTCCTCTCTTATAAATTCATAAATTTCTTGACAAATCAGCCAAAACTGACATTTGCTTGTTTCCTCTAGTTTTTTGCCTTTTGAGTTATTCTATTGAATATTGTGATTGCTTTTAGTATTGTTTAATTTGTCTTGTGTTTCTGTCTTGCCTCCCTGACTAGACTGTAAGTCCCTGGAGCACAAGGACTTTGTCTGACAAACACAACCTGATGCATAGCAGATGTTTGCTAACTGTTAGATTTGTAATAAATGAAATTTAACTGGAGAAAAAAAGGTCTATGCTTACTTACTTAAAATGACTTAAAGTGGCATAGAGATTCTTATTTTGACAATTTGAAAAAGCCTGGGGCTAGTAGTCATCTCTAAAGCAAAAAGGGGAACAGGGAGCAAAGGGGAGATGGGATTCTTTGACTCACATGTCCTTGATCATCCAATTCATTGTTGGTCAGCTTGAGTTTGTCGAAACTGACCACCTGTCTCATCCAGGTATCTCCAGAAGCTAGAGAATCAGGGTGTATATAAACTCTTGGGGGCACTGGGGAATCAGCATTGCCAGCCACCATCCACTTGGAGCTGTGATACACATATCTGAGAGGGACAGGAAGAAAAGAGAATTCAGAGACAGATGCAGAGAGGAGACAGAGGCCCAGGAAACAAGTTGAGACAGGAAAGCAGAGAGACAAACAAAGAGATGACAAGAATGGAGAAGTAATGAGAGTAAAGCAGAGAACCAAAGGAGAAAAAGAGAAGGGCAGATAACCAGGGAAAATGAAGTAGAGATAGAAGTGGACAACAAGATGGTGGGGGAGGGCAGAGAAGTTTTGTGGTTAATGATCAAAGCTACAGCTCTCACGAGGAAAACATTCTCACAGTCTTTTTCCTTTCTTCCCCCCCTCCTTGCCATGCACCCCTGTGTGCACACAGGCAGCCTGCACTCACATGTCTAGCTATGGAAAAGGCATTTTACTGCAACCTTTCACCTTTCAAATGCAAACCATATAATCCCTTGGCCACTCGTTCAGGATTTTGTTCCTTATTAAAAACATCTTCCATATTGTCCTATAAAATGCAGCCATGTGCAGAGACCCTCCACTCCTCTCACTGGTTAACCATTTCCTTGCTAAGAATCTGAATTTTGAGGCATTTCTACGAGAATGGAGGGCCTTTGCCTTAGTGCAACCATTCCCAGAAACACCACCAAATATTCCTAGTTAGTGTTTTCTTTGATGAACCTAGTGTTAAACTTCATCGTCTTACACATTTGTTTCCCACAAAGCCACTGGGAACACGATGCTCGTGGTAGTAAAGGGTCAGTTTTCCAGATTTTGCCAGTTTTCCCGTAGTTCTGAAGAGCTGTGTCCGCGGATCTGGCACTTCCCTGTTTCTCACTTTGAAAGGACTACATGGGACCTGGACCCTGACAAACAGAGGTACTCATTCCAAATCACAACTCCCGAGATCCTCTAAAACAGACCGGAAGCATCTTCTCTCCTAAGTCCTGCACTCCAGACCATGTCTCTCTTGGCCAGCTCTCTCCCCCCTTGCCGTATTAGTCCTGGCCTTCTCCATTCATCTCTTACCTCCAGATTCATGGATTTAGGTCCAATTTCTCAGACCTTAGATATTTCAAAAAATGAGCCATGATTTGCTGATTTGATTAATATCTCAAGAGATCAAATAAGCCACACCTTTTTTCTCACAAGAACTATGTATAAGCCATCCAAGAGACATGGAGACTATGTCAGCTTTTAATGACTTTAGGGGAAAGTTATTAAACAAACTCACTCACAACCCATATTAATGAACAATAATTCTCCCTAACTAGATGTTCTTCAAATCTTACCTAATTCTCCTATTCTTCCTCCCCATCATCTACAGTGTGACCCATCAGATATATGATTGAATGTACTGCACTGGTCCACTTCTCCTTACCCTCTCCAAAATAAATCATCACAACTCACTTAGCATTTCACAAACCAAATCATTCAATGTGTTAATCACTTTCAATGTTAACTGAATGAATTTTAGACTTAAGATCCATTTCACTTTTGCTACCCTGGGAGACATTATACAATCCCCTTCTATTCAGAGATATAGGGAGGATTGCAGACCAAAGTTATTACTTCCTGCCTTGTGCTATGCCACAGGCCATTGGTATATCCTCCATTCCTTCTTCCCTGTACAATGTGCATTGTTAAAGTGCTTCATCTAATGAGTTTAAAGAACTGTCTTGGAATGCTGGTGATGCCCACAATTCCACATCCCAGAGTCACTGTTACCTGTATCTCTTATTGTCCACAGGCACAATGTCCATTGCTATGTAGTACTGCTGGTGTGGATCCAGGCCGGTGATTTTCACTCTCATGGCAGGAAACATTCTCCTATAAAGGGGAATAAAGTAGTAACCACCACAATCAGAAGGGGAGAAGTAGAAGGAGTAAAAGCTTGAAGAGTGTCTTCTCATTAGGTACTCCAAACACATCAAAGTCCATGTCCTCTACTTCTCAAAATTGGTTAATTTTTTTTTCAATTTGGAAATTATCATTATAAAATACACTTATAATGCTGAAATAGCATCTCTTCTTAACTTAAATTTATTTTTAATTTGATGATTCATACACTCAAAGGGTTCATACCATACCCTGATTTATATGTTTAGTTAATCTTTAATGTGATGTAGATTCATGTGTAGATATGTGTGGGTTTATCCATGTATATATTTTCTATTAGCTATAATCTTCTCAAAGGTCGTTACAATAACTTGCACTCTTCTTATTACCTCCTGCTTATCACAGTTTATTGTAGGTCATCATAAAGTATTTTTGACTGATTGAGTTTATTTGAAAATGACCACTCTAAAAATAATCTCTCAAGAAAAGAAGAAAAAAGGAAGGTGCTACCAGTTCCCCAAACAAAGGGCCATCATTTTTTAATGCATAAAACTGTAGAAAAATTTCTGCAAGTTCTCAGGCTGTCAACGTGTGTGTCAGAGGAAGGACCCTGCAGAATAGGGAGCAAATACCAAATGAATTCTACTGGCCTCTGGGCAATACCTTGTTTCTACCACAGTGGCTTGTTAAACTTGCCAAAGTAAGTGAGGTCAGGATATAGCACTTTACAACTTCTCTCATAATTGAAGAGAGGAGGAGAGGGAGCAGCCCAAAAGAGATATTGAGTTTCAACAAGTCTAGAATAAAGTTTACCATTCTTCTTTAACCATAAGGAAGAAGAAAAACATCAAGTTTTTTGTATCAAGCCAGACATAAAAAGGCTCAGTTCAAAAATTTGGATTGCCCTGAATGTACTCTAGGGTACTTGTATACAAAACACTGCATTAAGCTTAACCATCTGGGGCTAGTTAGTTGAGCTGGGCAGAACACAGTGCTAATGAGGTCAAGGTCACAGGCTTGATCCACATATGGCCTAATTGGCTTTGCTCCATTTCACGGCCATAGACCATACCCTGACCTCAGACGGCCATCTTGCAAATGTGTACTGGATGGTAAAATGAGAGGTTCTCTATGCTAGTCACACACTCAGTACTCATCCAGGAAAAGCAACCCAAAAAGCAAATGTCCTCTAGCAGTAACATGATAATCATACTTGAGGGAAAGCATAAGAGGAACCACAGATCTTTAATAGGGATGATGGCTAATTCATAAATAGCTGCAAAGAATAATATACAACCATTCCTTCTTTCCCACTTTGTTACTTTTCAGAGCTTCTATTGGTGTATCATTTTAGATTTTCTCTCCCTACCCTCTCAAGTTTAATTATAAAACCTTATATTTTAGTCTTACGGTGGGCTAATGAAATTTGATGGTGTGCTACTCATAATGACTAAAAGCTACCATTCACTATAGGTTAGGCACTTTGATCCACATTAATTCTTTCCAAAAATTTAAATACAGATCCGTAATTCCCTTCTTAATAACACTGATTTATAACTTCCCTGTATAAATAACTGCCCTATTTGGAGGGCATCTTGCCAAGAATGGGGCAAAAGTTCTCTCATTTACTACCCGAGATAAGAAAATGTTCCTCTCAGTCACCTATAGAGGCTGTATTACATGAATGGATTTCTTCTCTTCATAACTTCATGAAAAAGGGTTATATGTTTTTAAATTCAGTATCTGTTTTGTCTTGGAACAGTTATATGACCTTGAGTGGAGATGCTACTTATCTCTTCCCAGCACCCAAGCTCTGAAATGAATGAGCTGTCTGGCTTTGGATAAATCATTTAACTTCAACATCTATAAAACAAAGGAAAGTGACTAGATAACTTCTAAGGTGCTCTCCTGCTTTAAAATTCTATGACTAAGTTTAAATTCTTTTCTTAAAAACTTTGCAAACACTGCCTTTTCCTTTTGTCAATATTTTAGCACAGAACACCAAGTGAAGTCATAACACTCTGGAGAAACATTAATCTTTCATATTTCACAAAATATTTCCTGTTTCACAAAGGCAAGATGTGTTTGGTTTTAATTTTATGGCTAAATTTAGGCCAGTTCTTTTGTCTTCCAAACCCATTAATCCCTACAAGCACCTCTGTCCATGGTGCTGATTATATAGATTACGTTGGTACGTTCAAAGATTGAGAGCTCTGTAGAATGCTGGAGTTCTGAATCAACAGGATTACAGTTTGGGGTGTGGGAAGAGGTAGATGGTGACTAAGATTTTCTGAGTGTGAAAAAGGACAGACAGTCATACATAACTAACAATATGGAAATAGGAGTTAAAATGAAAAAAAATACTGCATAGGAATGAAAACGAAGTGAAAGGAAGAAATTGGGCAAGGGAATGGGGAGGGATGGAGGAAATTCACCAAAGAGAAAGGCTTCTAGGTCTGCTTCTGAGTTGTTTCAGAATTATCTGAGCAGAATCACATGTAGCAACAGCAACAGCTGAGGCAATCGAATACAGAAGTGATGAATATAGTTTCTAAACCTAAACAAAGGATTTCAACATGACTAAAGAACAAATTGTGTGTCTGTGCTGAGGAATATATTAATGCATATGGGTATCAAAGTGAATTTGTAAAATCGGAGATGTTGAGAAGAAAACACTGCAGAAGAAATTACGAAATGAGTTACAAGAGGGTTGTCAAGGAGGTGCACAAATGAGCTGAATTCACTGAAGTGCAGGAATAAGGAAATGCCAGGGACAAGAGTGACTGGAATACACAGACCCAATAGTAATACAGTGAAACCCCAAAATAAAACCTGGAATATCTTATAGACAAAGAACTATTGTAATATTTCTTCTCTCTCCAAGCCAACAACCCCTCTACCAAAAACTAAAAAAAAAAGGCAGGGGGAGAACTTTTCTCTTGAATTGCTTTGTTTTCTTCCAAGTTTTAGCACCACAAAATTTAGAACAGGAGCACACTGAGACCCAAGCAACAAAAAAGAGATGGCATTAAAAGTAATTCTCCTGCAAAGGTGCTTTACCTAGGAAGCCCTTTAATGGTTTCATCCACTAATAAAACTTAGTGAAGGAAGAGAGTTCCAGAAACGAACGAAAATGAACAAGATTTCAGATTCATTTAAACCTCATGTTTTTGTGATGTCTTATTGTAGTGGGAGGTTTCTCTATAAGCATATAGGTGTCCTGGACCCAATCAAAATATTCTTTTACTTCAAATGGCCACGTTTATAAAAACAGCTTATAAGCAGTGAGGTGGATCTCTGGGTCCACATGACATGTAAGACTACGCAGATTAGCTTCGAAAACATGAAAGTAGCATAATTGTCATTGCTTAATTTCAATTACCTGTTCCTATATACTCAAAAGCTCACTCCAAATTTAGTTTTATCTAAATCATTTTCATTTTGAATTCAAGAGGCAAGAACTACAACCATTTCTTAGTATTGCAGGTTTATAAATAGTTGAGATCATCATTTTAGAGCCACACAGATTTATGTAGAATTCTAGAGCTGCCCCTTACTGCCCTTGGGCCTTAGTCAAGTTAATTAACCCCTTTTGGCCTCCGCATCCTAACCCATACATGAGATGATCATATCCTACTTCATAGGATTCCTGTGAAGTTTAAATGACATGTATGTTGAGTGTCCAGCATAAAACAGATATCTAACTATGAAAAATTGAAAGATGCCAATAAAGGAGTATATTGACTAAAACTGCCTATTTCAAAAGAAACTGTGGTTTTAAAACTTTGTTATTCTAGATAAATAGTCTTGCCAAAGATTCCACGGGTTGCTGTTAAAG
Source organism: Daubentonia madagascariensis (assembly GCA_023783475.1). Lineage (NCBI taxonomy): Eukaryota > Metazoa > Chordata > Mammalia > Primates > Daubentoniidae > Daubentonia > Daubentonia madagascariensis. The sequence continues at coordinate 1,177,956 of JAKFHU010000913.1, read as the reverse complement.
TTTTGTAATAATTTCAAGTCAATAATAAAACACAATGGACCAACAAACAGGACTCAGAAAATGTGCCAAGCCCAATTCTTTAAAAAAAAAATGTTTTCTTACAAAAGCATCCAGTTGTTTTAAGTGCCTTAGAAGATACAAGCTGTTGTTTGGGAAGCAAACATCTTGAAAACATTGAATGGTGAAGTAAACACTTGCTTTAGAAATCTCTCTTTTGGCTGTTAAGATACTATAGGCCTCCAGTATTAGCTGAAACACATCTGTAGGTGGAAAATATTTGTGAGGGCAGAGGTGATTTAGATTTGAGTGGCCCTTGAACGTGAACAGCAAAATCACAGTACACACAAGAGGACCATTTTACCAAGATGTCCAAATGCAGAAAAGTGAGTGTGAGTTGCTTTGGTTTCACTGATGCTACCACAAATAAATGGGGGGAGGATATGTAATGGCTCCTACTTCTGTAGATTCTTTGAATCCAGCCACTCAAAGGAATTTTTCCTTACCTGCCTGCTTTGGTGATGATCATTTCAGTTCCAATATCATGGAACCTCTTCCAGAGGTCAGCACATTGTAGCTCCACCTGAATCTCCTCCATGGAAGACATGGCAGCAGGCACAGGGCCTGCAGCACCAGAGGCCAGGTCAGTATGAGTGTTGAAGGAGCAGGAAGTCCGCTCAGTGAGCACCTCAGAGTCTGAACCAGTGCTCTGTTCAGAATCTGCAAAATAAACAACCAAGCCTTAGGTGAGAAACTGCTACGCTTCCCCCTCCCCACCCCTGGCCCTAAAAGATGGGGGTTGGGGGATGCAGTAAAGTGGGGAGAGGGGTGAACAAAAGGAGACTTAAAGCTGGAAGCTCCAGAGCACAGCACTCAGGGTATTTTATTATTTTTTTATGGTTTGTTTTTGTGATTTATGACCTTCTTTCAGGTTTTGTGTTTCCAACATGACATCTGGCATTTTAGTAAGTTTTAGCAACAGCTGAAGAAAACTGGTCCACAACAGGCAATATAAAGAGTACTAAGTACTAATGTCACCATGTTGAAGGGAATGAGGCCAAACTGGAGTGACACAATAAATGCCCAATTAAAGTAAAATAATAACTACAGACAATAGGTACAAATATAGATTAGACTATTTCATTTGGAGGAGTAAAGATTCAATGCTAATAACAACATGCTCTTCAATTACATACCACTCAATATCATTGCCCATGCGTCAGTTATTTTTAAACATAGAAAATTTTCCTCCACTTATATGTGCCCTAACCATCAAAAGTAATGAAAATCTGTTTGGAATCTTTAGAAGCACTTTGTCATATACTGGAGTAACTGGTTTTTCCTAAGAATCCAATCAGGCCATTTTTGGATGGGAAAAAAATCTCTGTTGTGAGACAAGTATATAAGCATATGGAAAAAGTTACCCAAGAAGGCAGTTGAAACAAAGGGAATAAATGAGTTCAGGAGACACCTTGATTAGTTTCTGAAGTATGGGCAGAGGGGAGGGGTGATCCAAACAGGAAGGTGGGACTGAGAGCAACCAAATAAAAAGTTGGCATGTTGGGCCAGATGGTCCTTTCCTGTGTCTTCTGTACTCATGAAGACAGGTAGGGTGAAGAGACGGGGAATTATACTGAAGGAGAAAGCTGGAATCAGATTTAACCAAGAAGGATTTTCTGGAATTTAAAAAATTCACTTCTAGGACCCTGATGCCAAGAATTGTATGTCCTAAGATTTTCCAAATTCAGATTAGCTAGTATAATTTTCTTAGGTCAAATGATACTGCAAACCAAGCCTAAGAACCTATTTCTCTAACCCATCCTTAATATCTAGGATTCTGATTGCTTTCCCTATAAATAAATATATACATGAGTAAGGGTGGAATAGCAGTGCCTTACTCTGACAACTGACTTTTTAATGCTGTCAAGGGTCAGAGCTTCTTAGCTATCAGTCCCTGACACTACTAAGATGGAAAAAGAATGAGACAGAATGCCAGACCACCTTGCTGCCAATGTCTCTTACCGGTAGCAGGTTTATAGACCTGCGAAAAACACAGCCCATGGTTCCTTTATTTTTATTTCTTTTTATCCATGACATTTTTCTCTCTCAAACCCAGACAGCATCTGTGGCAAGAATATACCACAGTTTTGTCAAAGCCCATGGGGAATAAAGTGCCCAGAGGGAGGAAAGTGTCCTTCTTCTCCATCTTCCTCAATTCCTCACCCGTCACTTCTGAATGTAGTCAGTTTGCTGAAGAACTGAACCAAGCTCCTAAATACAAGAGACGTTTCTAACCAAAAACTTTAGTTTATCCACAATCTATCCAGTCACTATCTTCATCCAAAAAAAAAACTATAAGGTTTTATAACTAGGTTTTACATGTCTAAGCACATAATTTTATACCTTGGACTAAGCAGCGGCTATTTCTGGTCTCCTTCAAGTACAGAGAAGTAGAACTACTTACCTAAGATGAGAGCTGCTGCTGAGCAACAAATCTCCACCCTGGCCTGATTCTATATGTCACTCAGTAGCAGAGTCGTTGTATCATCACACACTGAGCCAAACACAGTAATTCAAATAACCTGAGACATGGATTCCTGAATCCTGTTTTGTTTCTGTGATACCCTAAGGTCTCCTCACTTATTATGAATATTGTGAATTTTTCAAAAGCTTCTCAAAATAATATTTTAAAAATATAGCCTTGTCCTACCTTTGGAAGTAAAGTGTTACAAAATCTCCTGACCATAGTGTGCCGCAATTACAAAAACAGTTGGAAATATATATCCTTAGTAAGGCCCAGAAGAAGTTTTTGACATGTATTTCTCCAATGTATGTTTAGGAAGGGGGAGGGTATGGAAAGGTATCACTGCACTAAGTGATAAATATTTCATGGTAGCCAAGTTGGGGTTGGGATTCAAATGGGGGCTATGTCTGGAGAATTAGGAAATAAGAGACTCTTAATTCACTATACCATCTGGAATTAAATAGGGACTTCAAAATGTAACATCAAATGGATTAACAAATAACCTTAGACAAGTAACTTAACCACCAGGGGCCTATTTCCTCATTGTGCAATGAGAAGGATTGAACTGAAACATTTTAGAATCTCTTCTACCTCTAATGACTTGGAGAATGTAAGAATACTCTCCAACGCAAGAGATAACCCAGGTAACCTCAATTAGAGGCATCAAATTTAAAACTGTTTGAGCGAGACAAGTTAAATAAGGAAAAAGACTGGGGGCTCAGATTCACATTATCATAGGAGTTAAAGAATTGAGTGGGTATTCTCTAAGGGTTTATAGTTTCAATCAATTCAATCAATAAGCACCTATCAGCATATGGCCCTAGATGAGGTACCATGTAGATAATTAGAAACAGAATCCCAGACCTTAAGAAGTTCCCCAGCTGGTGTTGATTAATTATGTGTTTATTGAGTGCTTACTGTGTGCCCAGCACTGTGCTAGATTCTGGGAAATGCCAAAGTACACAATAGGACCCCTCCTTAAAGCATTTACAGTGCAGTGGAGACTGGGAGCATTCACAAATAATCAGAGACCAACACAAATCACTACCACAATTTTCCATACCATTTTATACTGTCTCAGATGTCTCACAGGAATCCAGAAAAGAAAGAGATCTGAAAGGGCTGGAACAGTCCTGGGGAACCCATCGTTACTGGGAAGGAAATGGATAAGTCTGTGGAGGCATAGGCAGTATTTGCCCATGAAGAGGATTTTCAGAGACAGCTATTTGTTTCCCTGGAAATATTCTGAACTTCTAGATTCTTTCTCCCTCACAAAATAGAGCCCAGTGACTTAAATACAGGATGTAGGCACCAGCCCACATTTGCAATAACATGAATGCACCATGCAATTTTCCATTCTCAACTGTTTCTTAGATATCATAATTTGGAAATAAAATTAATGTTATATTTTATATAGTTTTTAAAAACTTCTAGAGGAGTTAGGGCCAGCTGTGAGGTAAGCTACCCTACAATACCCTTAAAATAGTAATCTCAGAGTCAAGATCAACAGCCTAGGTAAAAATAAAATGTAATCTTTTGTAAAATACATGTCTAAATCATAGTTATATAAAATATTTAGGCTAACCAGATCAAAAATTTTAGCTATTAATTAGAATGTATAATCAGATTACCTAAGACATGAATGTAAGAAACACATAGCTGGTTATTTTAATCAAATCAGATCATCCATTCAGAAATACAGTCAGTCCCTTGAAGATCAAAAAACACTTCTGTATTTTCAAGTTTATTTACTCTGGACGATTTGTGACTTCCTGTCTTCAAAAACTCACCATTAGGAACTCATCTGAATGACCCAGAAGCATTTCTTGGCTGTCAGATGCCTCTTATGAATAGTATTTCAACAAGAGAAGTTTCAGTAAATCAGGAACGTAAAATGTTACACATACCCAAGGCAGTTAAAGGAGAAAATTTAGGGAACCTACACTGAGCCAGTTACAAGTCACTGGAGAACATCGTGTTATTCATAGGGTCAAACCAACATATCTATTCCCGTCCCAAAAAAAATCCTTAAAAAAGAGCTTTTAACCATCAGTTCATAGTGTCACTCACTGTCTATCTCTGACTTATTTCACTTTGATAAAATGAATACTGCAACACTAAGTTCCCACAGAAAGTTGAGTTTAGCTTAGAGTAAGTTCAATTCTCACTCTAACAATAACAACAAAAGTTTCTTCATTTTTATTTTATACATTATCTAGCCTTCTGATTGATAAGATAGACATAAGCATATAGTTTTCTGTCTATCTTGCGGATGAGGAAATTGAAACTAAGAGAAATTGAAAACTAACATGGACTAGCACATAGGTCTTCTGCCTCCTGATCCAGGGATCAGACCTCTCCAATATCATACGAGGTTCAACCCTGGCCAAAGCAGCTGGCAATTCTGTAACAGCCCTCAACTATTTTAACCATCCTCACAACTAAAATGACTTAAACATGTTTAATCTTGGCCAAGTCACATGACTATTCTGGGCCAAAATTTCCTTAATCTTTATAGCACAGCACATGCACATTTAATTAGACATGCTATAAAGTCCCTTTTAACTCTAATGTTTAATGGATGGATTAGTAGTGCAGCTTAGAGACCACCAAGTCTAACAACAGCAAACTAACCGCAATAAGTTTATTTGGTTACCATATATAGAAAATGCCTACATTGAATACACTTTTATTTTAATGAGCACGATATCAAAATTAGACATTATTAAAACATATTTTACAGTCTACCAGGTGATTTGCATCTCCACTTAACAGATAATTTTGAGGAATCATTCATTACTACAGTGAACGAAGCACATTTACTCCCGGGGCTCTGCTACTCACCAGCAATGGGACCTTTAAAAGTCTCTTTGGTTCATGGGGCCTCAGTTTCCTTGTCTTTACCATTAGGGGCTAGGTGTCTAAGATATCTTTCTGCACAAAAAATTATATTTATATCTTTATGATAAAACATAATCTAATGATTCTGTTGATAACAATATTATGGACTTTGGATGGTGAGATGAATATGAGCTCACAAGAGCTATCCCAAAGAGTTACGGTCAACATCTATTGAGCTCTTACTATTTGTCAGGCACTCTGCTAAGACTTTACATGCATAACATCACTTAGTACAAAAGACCTAAGAGTTAGGTTTACTATTGTTTCCATTTTATACATTACTCATTCCAAAGTCTAGGTTACATCAATCCTACCATCTAAGGATTTCAGGTACACAAGACTATATTGAATTCATTTTTATTCCAACAAACATTTCTACTGTGAATTGGCCAGGTAATACGTTAATGGACCAAGACAGATAAAACAGGTTCTTGCTCTGAAGGAGCTCACAAGCTGGAAGGAAGGACATACAAACTGTCAAAGAAGGCCAACTGTTCTAGGTGCTCCAGCCAAGTTAGGAGAAAAGTGTTAAGGAGCTTTGGAAAGGAAGTAAGTCGACGATAAGAGGATTGAGAAGACTTCAGGAGGTGGCATTTGAGTACGGACATGAAATATAAGTTCAATATCAACAAGCAAAGAAATGACAGAGAAAGAATTTCAGATACTGAGAATAGCGTAAGTAAGGATTTGGTATTTTTAGAGAATTACAAGCAAACTGGTATTGCCAGAGTTTAGAAAATGTAAGGGGAGAGGAGAATGAAGATGGAAAGTCAGGTTCAACTCAACCAAATGACTATATATTGAACATTTACTATGTGTTCGTCACTATTCTAGACTCTTGGGACATCAGGAAATAAAAAAAAAAAGTCTGACCACATGGAGTTTACTTTCTAAGAGGATCTTGGGTGTCAGAATATGGAGTTTAGACTTTATTCTCTACCTACTAGTTTTCTTTACACGGAGGTGATGTTAGTTCTGTCTTCCCTCCAGACTACGAATTGCATAGGCTCAGTTTAATGCTTTGCCACCTCTCCTGTATGAATAACGTATGATAGCCTGCTTTCAATGTGGAGTATGGGTGCTTTAAGATGACTGTAGAGTCAGATAAAAGATGTAGAATTTTCTCAGGTCAGATGCACAGTGCCACTTCCATAAGACTGTACCTCAGCTGTCGTATTTTCTCCAAGGAAGAAAATAGCTTGAAACATCCAGATGATAATCAAGCACTTGATCTGATTCTTTTTTTCTGCCAAACACTGGTACATGACCACACTGAGTGGCATCTCCCATCTGACATTAGTAAGACAGCCACTCCTCGGTCAAGTTCATAAGCCCCAAAGTCTCTGAAACCAAGACTCCCATGGCCATCTCAGGGCACCCATTCCCACCAGGGCAAATACCAGAATCTTATAACCCAGGCAGCACTCTCTGTACCAGGTGCAAGTAAACTCCTGTTTCCAGAGGACCCCTGCATTGGAAATTGGTTCTGGGCTGTCAGATTTTATCAGGTAGCTTAGTGAAAGCTGGTGATGAAACTTTTCATAGAGTAATTCTAAATATGGCAGAAGTAGAACATTTGGCACTGACCTGAGTACGGACTGAGCCCAAATTTGATACTCAGTCCAGAGCTTCAAGGGAATAAACTATAACCCAGGTTGGATTAAACTAAAATTATGATGATAGCAAACACTCAAATGAGGCTGTTAGATGACTTTAGTAATGGAATGGAGTCCCTGAGCTCTCCATGTCCTCCAAGTTCTATTTGGGAAGAGTGGGGGGAGGTAACTTGAAGCCTGCAATTCCCATGCCAATAAGCCAATTAAAGAGACTAAAAGCACATATCTCACCAGCTGCCTAAAGCACTCTCCACCTAACAACCAGCACCTCTCTCAGTGATACACAGAACCACAGCAAGGACCAGAAGTCATCCCTGAGATCTAAGCCTTTTAAAGAGTCTGCAAAAAAGTGGTGGCAGCAATTTTTTATATCTATTTTTTGTTAAGCAGACAAGGCTCAATGCCATAAAAAGTTCAATCTCTCGTGTTCCTGCATGTTTTGAAGGTGAAAGCAGGATGGGCATGGTGGCTCACATCTGTAATTCCAGCACTTTGGGAGGCCAAGGCAGGAGGATCTCTTGGCCCAGGAGTTTGAGACCAGCCTGGGCAACACAGCAAGACCCCATCTCTACAAAAAAATTCAAAATTAGCTGGGCATGGTGGTGCACGCCTGTAGTCCCAGCTACTCCTCAGGAGGCTGAAGCAGGAGGATCACTTGAGCCCAGGAGTTCAAGGTTACAGTGCTATGATCATGCCACTGCAGTCCAGCCTGGGCAACAGAGCAAAACCCCATCTATCAAAAAAAAAAAAGAAGAAGGTGGAAGCAAAAAAAGGAAGAGAAGTAACTATACTAGAACTTTATATACGTTATCTCATGTAATTGTCACAGAAACTCTATGAAGTAGGTATTATTGTCGCCATTTTACAAATAAGGAAACTTGAGGTTAGGCATAAATAAAAGGCTTTTCTCACATTATATAACTAGGAGGTGTCAGAATGGGATTTGAATTATTTGACCCTAGAGTTGATGCTCTTTTCACTATACACTATTGCCTATTTTTCAGAACTAGAACTGCAAAGCTGTGCTCTTCCTACTCTGAATTAGAAATGCAGAGTTAATGCTCAGGCTGCTCAGCTAGAAGGCGGGTAGCTCTATGGAAACTAAAATGTTATCAGTTTCCTTGGGAGAAGAGAAAATTCAAACCAAAGTCAGATAGGAATTTTCCTTTCTCAGTACAGGGCAGTTACATTCAGGAATATTTTAAGTCCCATCAACTTAACATTATTTGATAAGTATGTACAAGTGTAAAAAGCTTGGAAGTATGTACTTGGAAGATGTTTGGGCTTTGAGAAGTTTTTAATGACAGCATTGAAAGACAGGAAAAGGCAGCTGAAGTAGTTCCAACTTGTTGCAGAATCTGGTTTATTTAGGCTTAACTCAGGTGAGAGTTCAGGGCCCAAAAGTTTTTGATAGTCCTAAGTGAATGACTATGCTTGAGGAAAATTCAGCTGCTAATAATGTATGTGAAAGCACTTTATAAACCAGTAAAGTGTCAAATTAACATATAAGATTCTATGCCAATGACCAAGTATATCAGGAAGAACAAGAAAAAATAAGGAGTAAATATAGGTCCTGGATTTTCTAAAACAGTCCTAATTTTAAATATTTTATTTTATTCTTCCCATAAAATTAATATTTGTGAGACCAACTTTTGGTTCAGAAAATATTCCTAATGAATGCACAGGTAATGCATAAAAGGAATCATCAAAAATTGGCCACAAGCCACATGGCAACATCCAACCTAAACACCTCTTGCACCAGAGGTCCTCCAAAAGTTGAGTCCGATTAACTGGGTGGTCTTCCAGATTTACCAGGCAATTTTAGGTGAGCAGCTGTCAACACAGGCTCTTCCCTGAGGCTCTTGGCAATTTTCCTGGGTAAAGTGACACATTAACTCATCCCCAAGCCAGTGCTTATTTGTACTTTGCAACCACTACTTCCAACCCCCCACCACCACCCCCAACACCAGCCACTGTCATAGCACCATTACACATCTGCCATCCCAGTCTTTTAATTTCTGTGAAGTGAAAAGTGGGCCTTCCTCCAAAGGCCCTGAAAGCACTTGCCTTATACCTTGTTAGAACGTTCCCACTGAACACCAATAAATAAACAAATTTCATGCTGATGTGCTAAAGGGGAATAACTAAGCAGCCAGTTTCTCAGCAACAAGTATAATTTAGCTATGACTTCTGGAGACAGAGACACTGGAAGTGGCAATTTCAAACATGTAAGTAGAGTAGACATTCAGCACAGCCAGGAACATACAATGCCCTTCAAATGATACCAGGAGACCACCAGCTACACCAAGTTTAAAATCTACCCAACCCACCATGCAAACATAAAGAACCACCCTGTTTAGTGAATACAAGAGGTACATGACTGACAACTCTGTAACAACCTCTCCAGTAATGCCTGAATTCACCCATTCAATCAATCTTTTATCTGTTCAGCAAATAATCTAGCCTGGGCCTAGCAATGTACTAGGTGCTGTGAGCTGCATAAAATTGAACAAAGAACTTACAAAATCCTTTGCAGAGACAGGATAGGTCCATAAATAAGTCTAATAAAAGTAGAATAGTCAAAACCCAGCCTAGCACATAGAACGCTCAGGCTTGGTATACAAAAGACTGAGTTCTGAGCTCACCTTTTCTCTTTCTAACTGTCTAACTTTGAGCAAGTCACTTAACCTCTTTAAGCCTTAGTTGTACCATTTGTAAGATGAAGATATCATTAGTACCTACTTTGTGAAATTTTTATGAACCACTAACAAGGTATGTGCGTATGTGTATTTACATCAATACTTTATCAATAGAAAAAGATCTGAATGTATGAATGCTAATTTTCATGTACTATTATCTAAAAGAAATAGCAACAAAATTCTATGGGAGTTTAGCGATCAGAGGAACCTCTTCCAGTCCAGGAGTCTTTTCTGGGCCTAGTGAATAGATGTCTGTGAGATACAAAGGCAGAGGTGGGGAGGGAGGAGAAGGATCTTTCAGGAAAAGGGAATTTTGTGGCAGAAGCATGAAAGTAAAATCGATCAGAAATGTTTAGAGAACAGCAATCTGTGTAATCCAGACCATATCTGTGTTATTCCTCTTGTATCTTCAGCACCTGGAAATGTCTGGCACATATGGTGCACTCAATAAAATATTGTTTTCATTGAATGAATGAAATGCTATATGTTTAGCAAAGCAAGAGAAGAGACATAGCTGGAGGAGAGCTGGGAGGGTAGACCGGAGCCAGAAGAAGAATCTTGAATGCTATTCTTCTGATCTTCTTCCCGGAGACAAATATATCCCCAGTAATGAGGTATCTTAATTGCATGCCATGTTCCCAGTAAAATCCCTATTAAATCCCAGGGTCACCTCCTGACATCAAAACCTGAACTATTGGAACCCTACCAGCTTTTCCTTCCATGACTGTGAGCTGTGTTAAACTGATTGGAAAGGCCTGACCTGAAACCTTTCAGGGGCTTCAAGTAAGTTCAGTGAGTTAAGTCACTTTTGTGAGTAGCGGTCACAGCCGAGCACCTAGAAAATACTCCGATACTAACTCTCCTCCACATGAACCTAAGAAGAGAAGGTGCTTACCGGTCATAAAGACAAAATGCAGAAAGGATCAAGCCTTTCCACAAATGCTACAGCTAGTGATGCTGAGGGAGAGTTGGAGAGGCAGAGATATCCTCCTCCGTCAGGAACAGAATGACTCCTGCACAGACGACTGCTATGCTCACCAGATCCCCCACATATCCAATTCCCTGCTGTCTGCAGTCAAGTGGGTTTCCAGAGACACTGTGAGGCAGGGGAAAGATCACAGATCATCTTTAGAATCACATAGGCCCTGATGTATGACTGGGCAAGCAACTTAACCTTTCTGAGCCAATCTGCTCATCTAAAATGGGGATAATAGAGAGATGCCCATGGCTCTCAATAAAGCCCCTGGCATACAGTAAGGGCACATTTAATGTTAATTCCTTCCTTCATTTGGAAAGGAGGGTGGCCATAGGGTTAAGTGTTTCCCCAATCACTTCCCTGTCCATATCTGAGAGGGAGAAAGGTTTGTGTCCTTTCAAATGGAGAAACTCAAATCTCAATAAAGAAAATGTAAAATGTACAGTGGGAAAAGATCACATGGTGAAGAAAATATTTCAGGGCCTGGAGCAAAAACTATCAAAATTGAATGGTGTTAGGAGGAATGGTGAAAAGGCAGGGGAGAAAGCAAAGAAACAATGAAAATGCCAAATAAGAAAGCCTGTTTTCACGTGGGTCTACTTAAGTGATGCTTTCCCGGTCAGCAATGGCTGGCATACTATCTGAGAAGGAAAGTGACTAGGTCTGAGAGAAGATAGAAAAAGGCAGACCACCAAGAAAAGACGTATGCCAGGTCTTCAGTAAGGAAAAGTGCCCAGGAAGCAAACTCTAGCCTTGAACCGAGAAACAGAGAAAGAAGCCGAGGCTGAAGACGCAGCACAAGGGTCACTGCTCTGTGAGAGGTGGGACGGACAGCACAGGGCTGGGAGGCTGCGGGGAGCCCTGATTCCAGATGGACAGCCTTGTCAAGAGCATTCACACTCTGGCTCAAGGTAAGGAAAACACAAAGGGGAGGCAGAAAAGATCTAGTGTCTAGGTGAGGCTCCCAGGGAGCATGAGCAAACCTGACAGGTGGACATTTTAACCCTATTTTACAAGTGCAGTCATTGAGACTTAGACAAGGGAGTATGCCCGGTGCCACCTGCCCAGAAGTATTAGAAGAAATGTATCTGGGTCTTTCTTACTTCAAAACATGAACTCATCCACCATCCCACATCACTTTCAGAAACCTTCAAATCAAACGTTGTGGTGGCAGAAAGAAGTCCACTTTGGGGGCACAGGGCAAGCATTGAGAGTGGAAGAAATACACTGGATTAATTGTATTAATAGTAGTGTCTTTATATTCACAACTCACCGACCCCAGCTTAAGATGCCTGCAAAACAGAATTCCACCCTCACATCCCAAGTCCCCAGACCCTCCAGGAAAAGCCCACTTCCCAAGTCTCTCCTGTCTTTTTTTCTTTTTTCCTCCAAAGCTTCTCCCAAAAGAGAATGAGTCATCAAAGGACATGAACCCCAGGGTGGATTTTTGGTGATGGCCAAGAAGAGGACAGAGTAAGGAATTGCCTTTACACTGCCTTCTGTGAAGAAGGCTGATTTGGGAATCCCAAAGTCAACATGTTATTCTTAACTCCATTCCTGACTACTTGAGTCATCCTGACCAGGGCACATAATTCCACGCGTTCCTCAGCCAACACCCTGGCTATAGCATGCCTCTGTTTTTCCCCAGGCCTACCTACCTTGAAGGGTCAGAATGACCCTGGAAGAGACAGTGTCCTTCAAGTGTGTCAGCAATTCAGAAACTGACAGCTTCTAAAATAGCTGGTGTGTTGTTGGGTGTATGTTGCCTTCTGAAGGGGTGGCAGTGTCGCCGAGACAGCAGGATTCCCTTGCCAAAGCTGCCCTCCCCTCCCCACAGGCTCTGCACTGCCTCTACCCATCCTGGCCTAGGAAGACTTTGAGCCCAGGGGCCATGGCATTTAAGCACTGTCAGAGTTCCCACTTCAATTCCCGTAACGGTGCCAGTTCAGCATCTGTCATGATGACCCAGCCTGAACTGTATTTAGAAACTCTGGACATGGCACCATGTTCCAGCCCATCTCAGAGTGACAGGAGATTTCCTGAGCACCTGGGCTTGCGATTCAAGCACTCCGCCTCTCAGGGAATGCGGGTCAAAGTGACTTTCCTATGATGGTCTGTTTCCTTCTCAGGATGGTGCCTTCTTCTGTTGGACGTCTCTTCTCAGAGAGCCACTCTCCATCAATGCTATTATATAATGCTAGTGTGAAAATCCATACTTTTTGTAAAGCTTGCAATACACGGCAAAGGAAAGAGAAAATAATGGGAAAATCAATCATAAAATGAGCTTAGTACTCTGTGCATGGACTATTCTTACAAAGATAAATTCCCCAGGAAACATATTCAGGGAGTGCTCAGAACCTACCAGATATTGCCAGTGAATAGAGAGAGTCTGTCTATGACTCAACTTAGCAGGTCAATGTATAATAATTCACTTCATCTTCTTGGCAGCATCTATGCCAGTCTTGAAAGTAACCTACTAGAGTCCCCCCAAATTATAAGTTAATTCTGATCGGTGGTTAAAAAACTAAGTCCCATTTATTTACACTTTAATGTTAATCACCTAGGCAGGCAGACTGATAATTGTATAACACTCATCAGGTGGGCTGTCGGTTGTGAGAGTTACTGCACACAGAGCAGGTCTGGGTCCTCAGTCTGATAGATCACAGGAGAAAGACAGGCTTTTTCCCAACTGACCCCCACTCTCTGCCCCAGTGTCCCTAACCAGAGTCCCATGGAGACACCCTGTCATTTAAAAGGCATCAGTGTTTGGCCTCTCCCCATTCCTGGGCAAGGACCCAACACTCAGAGAATGTGGTTTTAGGATCATGGCATCTAATCCATTCAAGGATTATTCTCCCCCCTACTGCTCAGATGGGTGTGTTAATCATCACCTCTCTTTGTTCTGTAATAAATTCAACCCTGGCTAATTCCAAGCCTCTATGCATCAGTGAAGTTTAAAGATGGCATTTTGACAGGTCAGATATTTAGAGTCAATGGACCACCAACCAGTCAAAAATCATAAGTAGTTTTAGGAACATGTGGAAGTAATTTTTTCCGAGAATTCACAAGTCTGGAGGATGAGATCTCATTGATGGCATATGAGCTATTGTATATATTAAAGCATTACTTTATATACCATATTCTACATATAATCAAAATTAATTTAACAGTGAAGGCATATTTTCTTCATTATACCAAGTATTATATAAGTGTTATCAGATACAAACTACAATGGAGTACATACTATACAGCATCTTAAAAAAAAAAGATAAGGTAAAATTATAAGTGAATATGTACAATGAGTACATATTTAAAATATAAATGTTATAGGCTAGGGAATTTCATATAAATCAGACTATTTTTTGTGACACTGGTTACACACCTAACATTTTAACTAAGATCATTTCAAATGAATGCAGTGAACCTTCTCATAAAGAAAAAATTATTCCATAAAATATTAGTTTCTAATTTTTTAAATGAAGAGGTTATTAACCTAAAGTCAACAGATAGGCTTTGGGGGTTTTAAGTCACCTAAAATTATAAGTTAAATTTGTGAAAGTCTGTATTTTTCTGGGAAGAGGATACGTGTGATTTATGGGATTCTTAAAGGAGTGTATGACTTTAAAAGGCCAAGGACCACACTGGTTCGATAGGCTTTCTTCAAGTGGGACAAATGTCCACCTTTCCAAGCTCTCTTCTGCTGTAATGTAAAGCATTTTCCCTCAGCCAAATATTTATAATAGGAAAAATATTCAAAAGAATATGACACAGAATACTAGTGGTACATCTTAATAAAAATAATTTTTTGTGTCCCTTAGGAAGATGAAGGGGTTGTGTATCTATGTGCAGCAGTAAGTATTAAATGGCCATGTCAGACCACCTCGCTTTCTCTGTATGTTTCCTTATTTCCTGTTTATCTTTATTTTAACCACACATACGTGCATATACAAGTGGGGTAAATTATAATCCATGTTAAATCTTTCAGGAAGTGGATTATAAATTATTTTTAAGCAAATGAAAATGGGGCTTTTCCTCTGGGCTTGCTGCTTTTACTCTTTCACACTCTCTTGCTCTCCTCCCATCTCTCAGAAAAAACATCAGTGGCACAGGAACCCCGGGATTGCCAGGCTCTTTCCCCTTATGTATGCCAAAACCCCAGCAAGTTTGCTATTGTGGGACATGCAGTCCAGGCCCCTCACCAGGGATGTGCTCTTGGTTGGTGGTCCCCATACCTCAGAATAAATCCCTCTACCCCATGTCCTCTAAGGCAGTGCCTGCATCTGGCACTGGGGCTGAGAGGCAGCTCCCCAGGGAAAGCTGGGCACAGTGTCAGTGAGGCCTGCCAAGGCTTTCCTAAAGGCCATGGCTACCGAGCCTGCCTGCGAGAAGAACATTTTGGTGAGCTCAGTTTGTTTGCTACCAAGAACCTCCTTGCCCTCACAGCTAAATGTCTATTTTTACAACACAGTGATGCTGAAGACTCTCTGCTGTCATTAAAGTGAAGGACAAATACAGTCAATTCTGCATTATTTGTCATTCTAAAGTAAAAGGAACTCTGGATTCAGAATCAGAAGGCAGGAGTATGAGTCCTGGTTCTGACTCTTCCTAGAGATATGACCTTGAGGAGCCATTTAACCATCTGTGAAAAGTGGATAAGGAATCCCACTGCTTCCCCAACCCACTGAGTCACCAGCAGAGTAAAATAATGCAGACGAAAGCACTTTGTAAACTATAAAGCGCCTTAGAAATGTTAAGTTCCCAGCACCACATTTCTCCACGTGCTCTAAACTCTGTGCTAAATCTGTACTTGGTAAATCCATGCAGTGCCCACGACAGATGAGGAAGCTGAGACTCTGAGAAGCAAAGTCATGAAGCGAGAAGACCTGTTTGCTGGGAGCCTGGATTCCCTCCTGTCACTCATCCACGCCTCCCTCAGTTTGAGTGCTTCATTTACTCTTGCTGAGCAACTACTGCTCATCTTTAAAATGGGGATGATAATCGCTTGCTCCTGTGAGGCATAGATCTAGACGAAATGACCTCCCCAGCATCTCATTCAGTGGCATAGGGTTCTGCGATATGTGAACACGGTCATGGGTTATCTTGTGGTGAGGTGGTGACTAGCAGCCAGGTTTGCTGACCAATGGACCCCATTTGTCCCTTGGGTCTCTGAACCACAGCGCCTGGCCATCTCCCCAGTGGTGACTCAATGAAGAATCACAATGTAATTAGGGTCTTTACCATGCTAACTGTGTATTTTTTTTACCATATTCTGATTCTCTGTTAATTAACATATGTAGCAACTTCTCACTCATCAAGCAAAATAGCCCATCTTCTAATGGGGGCAGGCAGATATCATCTTTAAATGGTCAGATTACAGCCCATTCCAGGAGACTGGCTCTACCACATACCCCTCAATCACATACCCCTATCTATCACATACCCCTAGAGGTCACTAGGCTGCATAATAAATATTATAGTCAAATTGCTTTAATTATTATCAGCAACAGGAGGCTTTGCCAGATCCAATGGAAAAATGTTCCGTGGACAGGCCCCATGGGGTTCCCAGACCTGCAGCAGAGCTGGCCTTGTGCTCCCTTAGAGTGAAAGGAAAGCTAGACTCAGGGAAACCTCAGGCTTTACATGAAGTTGCTCAGCTTATCCAGGGTCCAGCATTCCTGTCTCTTTTCTCCTCTGGGCCTCAGTGTAGTTCTCCTCTCAAAGCGCACCTCACTTCCCCTTTGCCATACAGAGTCACTGTTGTGGCAGGACTCGGTGTTTGAAACTGTTCGTCTACACCACAAGGAAACACCTAATGTAAGATGTTGCTGTTGATTCTCCTTCCTCAAAATGACCTTCTGAGACATGCTGCTTGTTGCCTCAGAAGCAGCGACTTCCCTTTCCTCCAGAAAGACCCTATTATGGTTTGAGTCATGATTACACATCTGAATTCGGTTCTCACAAAACTATATCTCTCTAGAGATAAACGTTCTGCTAACTCAGTCCTTAGAAAAAACAATGTAACACGTTTCTTGTCATGCTCCTAAATTACCTGTGAAATCTTCCTTCTTGTCATTTTTTACTATTTGATTATGAGCCAATGTGATCTGTGATAAAGTATGTCCTCTTAGGCATGGAGGGCAAATGAGTTTCAACACGTATGTCAACTCTGGTCATTTGATGGTGGCAGTTGAGAGTGCAGAATTGAGAAGCATGAGGCCCAATCCACGCTTAGAGGGAACAGTACCAGATTGATGGGTAATGTCTGCCATGGACACAGGGGTAGGGAATAGCAGCATATGTGTTACACATTCACTATTACATTCTTTCTAAGGTTTCTACCTGAATGCTGCCATGCATGAATTGTCACAATATCCCTCTTACCTGTTTTCAGGGAATAAAGGCTATTGTGTCATTGTTCATATTTTATGTTATCCTTTTCAAGTGGCCCAGGTTTTCCAGAGGCATCAGAGAGGCCACTAATCTCTCTCCTCCAGCATTAAGGTCATCACATTAGCAAACTTCCTCTGCTCTGACACAGTTGTGGTTTTAATGGAGAACTAATGTCTTCATCAGTATCTGTGCTATTTCACACTTCATTTCCTCCCCAACTCTTGGATGAAAACCATCTGGTCCTAGTGATTTACTTTGTGGGAGCTTCTTTCAAGTCAGTTTCCTTCTCCAGCGATGCCACGCAAGCATTTTCAGGGCTCCAGCTGGGGAGCACCCAGCCTTGAAACATCAGTGTGTGATCAAGTCATTCAAGAAAGCCAAAGGCCTTGGCAGGGAACTAGCCATTAGGTCCCTTAGCCGAGGCCCTCAAGTCTGAGGGCAACAGAAGCAGCTGCTATTTTTCTGCCTCTCTGTCAGCACTGGTTCAGTGGCTTGGGATGGTCCAGATTGCCAGGACCCTGAGAACTGAGAGCAGACAGGAGGAAAACATACATGCTTTGAACTTGTGATCCACAATTCAGGCTGTCTCTGGATCTCTCAATGAATTTCACAAAGTCTCAAAACAACCTCAAGGCATATAAAACCTTCTTTTATATGACCCATAGTTGTAGCTATCACCCAACCCAGATTCTCCAAGACAGTACTAACTTCCATTCTGTGGTCCTCAAGATACATTTCCACTTAAAACAATACATTTCCTAATATCTGGTTTGAAAAACCAACCCCTAGCAGGAGTACACAATAAATACTTTGCTTTTAACTTGATAAAACTCTGGCTACATGGCACAACTCAGATGATTGAATAGCGAGGGTGAAGGAGGAAGTGTTACAACTTCAACACAATTTTTAAAGGCCTGCTCTTCAGGGGCAGAAGGTACCCCTTCACAGTAACCATCATATAAGCTCGGGGTCTAGGCATATGTGGCTTGTAAAGGCGAGATTTCTCTGCTGATCGGAAGCCTGTGGCTTCATCAAGGTAGGCCATGTCTGACTTGTTCTCCACTGGGAGGGGACAAAGAAAGGATTAAGGATGAAGGACCCAAGATGAAGCCAGCTAATGCTGAGCCAGGACTCACTGACGTAAAGAGGACCTCTTTCTTCATGCATCCTTGAGGCAGAAGCCCACGTGACGAAGTCTCATTTTTGGCCTTAAACATAGTTTAAATGAAGACAAGAGCCATGTTAGGCCATTAAAGTATCTGCCAATAGCAGCAGAAGAAAATATATAAGTACCTTCCCTCAGAGCAAACTCCAAACGCAAGGCCAGACTGAGGCCTTCCCAGAGCAATCGTTTAAAAGTGGCACTGTCCTGAGCTGTATGACCTCTGATGTGGTTTTGCTGTTGCTGTTTTGTTTCGTAAATGAATACCTGACATTCATACCTTGACAAGTATGGGCCTCTCTTCACCATTCTCCAACAGGAAAGCTTTACTCAGAACGCCAGATATAGTTCAAAGACCATCACCAAAAAAAAAAAAGAAGAAGAAGAAGAGTAGCTTCAGTTTCTCAAAGTTTGCTGGTATAAAAGCACAATATGCTTCATATGTCGCACTGGAGGAGCAGGTGGGTCAGTCTAGACATCAGCAGTGATCTTAGTTCCTTGCCAAATGAGGCAGTGAAGACTTTTTTAAAAAATTCAACATGTCACTGTGGTATTCTGCAAAGACACTGGAATCTATTGCCCCTGAGAAAGCAATAAACAAGCAATTTTCATACCACAACAAATTTAAACTTTTAAGAACAGATAGAACCATTACACAATTCAGATGCCATGAGTATATACAATAATAACAGAATACTCCAGAAAATAAATGACTAGAAACTACAAACTATGACTACATCTTTAATGCCATAAAACACCTGGTTTGAAATAAATTTCCTTGACAGGAAAGAAAAGATTCTTCTTACCCAAAGAATAGAAATGTTCAAACTCTAACTGTGATAAGGGTCACAAAATAATGGGGAAGGAATATCCCTCAATTGGCTGGATATTCTAAATTCTTGGAATTGTCCTACATTCAGTTCTATGGAGTTCTATACACAGGTAGCAGCTAACATGCAATTCCCCAGAATAAGAAGCAGGGACAGCTCTCCGCTATGGAATAGAAGTAACCTGTGCCACCCCTACTTCTCCCACTGGAAAAGGCCACTGGAGGGGTTCTGAGTAACAATAATAACAGTCATTGGCTCTGAGCCCAGACCAGGAGATCTGTGGAATCCCAGGCCCTGGTCCTCCCCTCTGGCTGGCAGGGTCTCCAAATAGTTCTTGAGCTCTCCTTGGCGGTCAGTAAAGTTCACCTGCTGCAACCACAAATGCCATTTTCTGCCTTGCTTCATGGCCTTGGTTGCAACACTCCATTGTTCCTGATTCCAGGTGGCAAAACCTAAGGGTCATCATTAACCTGGGCCAAAATTGCTTCCTTCTCCCATCCCTACCAATTTGCACCACACGCTTTGAAGGTCACCAACGTGATGTCAGTTCCCCCATCCCTATATTGGCCTTACTGCTTCTCCACACCTACAGTCCCAACAAGGTTAAGTCTCTTCCCTGTGCCATCCTGCTGCAAGTGTAAGAGGCCCTCTCCCCACCAGTGTTAGAAATCTGAATGTGACTCCCTATCAGTGCCTTCAGCTTGCAGGAATGTAGGGCTGCAGTGGAAGATGATACACATACACTTGACTCTTGAACAACATGGGTTTGAACTGTGCAGGTCCACTTATACACAGCTTTTCTTCCATCTCTGCCACCCCTGAAATAGTAAGACCAATCCCTCCTCTTCCTCCTCCTCCTCAGCCTTCTCAGCATGAAGACAATGAGGATGAAGACCTTTATGATGATCCACTTCCGCTTAATGAACAGTAAATATATTTTCTCCTCGTTATGATTTTCTTAACATTTTCTTTTCTCTAGCTTACTTTATTGTAAGAACACAGTATATAATACCTATAAGATAGAAAATATGCGTTAATTGACTATTTATGTTATTGGTAAGGCTTCCAGTCAACAGGAGGCTATTAGTAGTTAAGTTTTGAGGGGAGTCAAAAGTTATACGCAGATTTTTGACTGATCAGGGGGCTGGCACCCCTAACCCTCGTGTTGTTCAAGGGTCAATTATATACCATAAGAGTGCAACTTTTTGAAAAAAATGATGTTCTGTGCTTAAAACCAACCATGTGTTCAAAATGAAACCATGACTGTCAGCTCTCAATTATTTTAAGTGTAAGTTCTCACCTCACTCAGGGCCTTCACTGAGAGTCAACAGTCTTGGGCCCATTCATTTTGTAAGACGTTTTACAATCCTAGGGCCAACCATTGGTTTCAAGCGCTTAATCCCTCTTTCTCCTGGGCAGTCTGCCCTAACATAGCCCTAAACACCCACAAATGCCCAGACTAGGCACCTGCACAAAGTATGGCTGAACTTCCCAAGTGGGCTAGCCATAGGAGACTCAGGAATTAGAATAGTAGCTACTCTTTGGCTCAGAAACCTAACAAGGACTTTTTCCTTGGCCAGGAACCTACCGCTAGGACCCACAAAAGACAGAAATTAATAATTTCTTTTACTTTAAATTCTGCTTTGTCAAAAATTAGGTGACAAAAAATCACCAGGAAAGACTGTCGTTAGCCAAAGGCCTTTAGCACTTGAAGGAATAGTACATCCCCTATTTAGGTCCACCCTCAGCTCAGGCTTCTTAAAGCAGTATAGAAATAGGGAAAGCAGCTACAAAAGGAGGCTTGAGAAAAAGGAGGCACTTCATGCTTTTTAAATATATGGACACAATACTGACATTTTTCCATATTGCCAGGGACTGGTTTCTGGGAAAACTTGTGGCCAGCTAACCGTATTCTCTTTAAGATTTGATTTTGTGACCAAATTGATTAAAGCCGCAGATATTTTTTGAACACTAGTGATTTTTTGTTGTCCTCTGAACCTTACCCTCATAAATGAGTCTTTGGAATTTAATTTATTCTGAATGCTTTCTTTTGTTTTAACCCCTATAATGCCTGATTCAGTCAGCCAACCAAATATAAAATACAAGATATGGTACAAACATAAAACAGAATATAAAAATAAGATGTAAAATAATATCTGGGCATATTCCAACTGCTCAATACCCCCAGCAGAAACATGGGGTCTCCACTGTCTCACTTGTTCCCAGCCTCCCACTGTGGGCCATGGGACCCTCAGAGCCTTACTCCAATTACAAAGAAAGGTAAAGGTGACTTACTCAAAATTCTAACTCTAAAATACATTTTTAAAATGTCATTTTATTTCACAGCTCACACAATAAGATTTCAGATGGGAACAGAAGACAGACGAGAAAGGCCATATGCATATAGTATGTATGATGTTACACATATGGGAATTATCTGAAACCCATGTCTTCCTAACCCAGCACTAACATTTTATACACAGGGTTGTTTCTTTTCTTTTTTTTTTTAAGTTTATTGGTCTTTACTCTCAAAACCGCCAACAATTCTTTTTACTACATGAAATTTTTTTATGAATATTTTCTTGCCCCCTACAAAGGTAGACATTATTTCAGCAGATCTGAATTAGTTCTAAATAAACAGTCTGAAATTCATAGGGCCAAGGAGTTGTCTTTATTTGGACAAGGAGTGGACTTAACATGAATATTGTAAGCTGTTTGTAGTGGGCTTTGCCCACCCTTCTAAGTTCTTATAACCAGGATGACCAAATAAGGCCAAGGTCCTATTTCTTGAGAATTGTCATATGACAGCCAGCCGGTGATTGGGAGAAACACTAATCTTTACGTGGACACTAGGAAGAGCATCATTCTGATCAGCTACTTTCCAGTGGGCTGTCAAAGCCTTCTTTTTCTCCAATCTGTAATCAAACCAAACTGTAATGGGAAGACTAAATGTCACAAATAGACAGTCAGATGAACCTTTGGAAACCAAGGAAAGCTAAGGAGTTTCCCCACTTGACTTGCCAAAGCAAGGATCAAAGGAAGCTTGGAGTGGGTGCAACATCACAGCCCTGGAACAGAGGTCAGGTATTTGGCCTTTTCCTGGCTTCCAATGATATTGAATACAACAGATAAATTAAGATCAAGGCACAAGGCAGTTCTAAAAGCACCAGCCTGTCCCCAGGAGATCCCAGGGGCTGAGCCATCATCCACCACAGGCCAGATAAATGCCTGTTAACTTGAGGATGAATTACATACAACAATATCTAATCAAAAGCCCTACAACATGATCACAGAAGGGGGCAAACTCATCAATAGCATTCACTTGGCCAAAGAAGAGATCTTAATGCAGGCACAGGACAACATCAATGAAATTCACCATGCCTCAGCTCCTGATTAAGCATGTGTATGGAGAGTTGATTACCCAAAATAGCAAGACAGCTCAAGTGCTTACAGGAAAATCTGACCTGTTAACTTAAGGCAAGCATGGCCTACCAGCTAATCTCAAAGACAGGAAATATTTCTGGGATTAATAACTCAAGCCAACATTCATTTCAGGTTTGGGGATTTCCCAAATCTAACTGTTGGTTTCCACAATTGATACACACAGGCATCTCAGCTGGGAGCACTGCATGATTTAATAGGTCCCTGTTCAGTACAGCCTTCAAGTTCCACCAGAACCTACCCCCATCATAAAGAGGCAGAGTCCCAAGCACCTCCTTGGCTGGAAGAATTACAAGATATCAAGCTCCAGGCTTCATCAGGCCCAAGAGTGGAGCCAAAGAATGGAGTATGGAGAATGTAAGCCATCCTTCCAGAATCCATCTTCATGGGCAGCATAGTAGTCACCTACACAGTGTCATTTTAGGGTTGCCAGAAAGGTCTCCCTTTTCCCTAAGTTTGCCTACGGCTCACCATTGGAAATCATCTAGGGAAGGCCATGGTTTTATTTTTATTTAAAAGGGACTTTTTAATATATACAAGTCCCCTTCTTTTAAAATACTATCTGCCTTTTAAATAGGAACAATGTGCCTTTAAAAAAGGTTTAGGAAAAGTGATATCTGGAACTGCTATAGTGATTTTGCTTCTACAAGGGAAACTCCAGACCCATACCAGGGTTATGAGGTTAAGCTAACACAGAAAAACTTTATATTTACACAAATCAACAAATCTCACTATATCTCCTATCTCACACATCCCAACACAGTTGGGATTGTTCCAGAAAACCAATCAATCAGTGAATAATTATTATACTAAGCACATAAAATGGGGTATGCCAATGAGAATAATGCAGGGCCCTGCACCCAAGGCATTTACAATCTAGGGTGTAGACAGTGTGGAAATATAAAACTGTTGGGCCAGAAAAAAAAAAAAAAACGTGGCATGCTTTTCTGCTAGGCTATACTCTTTCTGCTAGGGTCTAGAAAAAGAGCTCTCAGAGCAATTTTACAAAGAGTAAGAGCTCCCTGCTCTAGGGCCAACAGAGAGCGAAAAAGGCAGAGAATCACATAAAGTCATGCTCTTCTGCTTCAACTCCCTGACCCTGTTCTAGACTCCATGGAATGCTTGTGTATGGAGAGATCCAAGGCTTAGTTACAGTAGCCCACTCTTCCCTGTATGTGTCCCATAGAGATTTATAGTCCAGGTGTAAAAGGTCATCTATAAAATAGTTCATCCTTCCAGGCAAGGTAAATGAGCACAGAGTTCATCCTAGGTCTACAAAGACCGCTTGTCCTAATTGTTGGAAGCTGTATGTCTTGCCTGCCTTCTCCATACATAACCTCCCTCTCTGAATTGCTACAGACTTGCTGTTGGTATCCATACAACATGGCGCAGAGTTATATACTTTCATATGGTATTTGCCATGGCTTTCATGTACACTCTTCTTGTCTTCCCTACTAGACATGAAGAGCAGGGACCATATTTTATGCTCTGTAGAATCAATGAGGGCTAAGCACAGAACTGACAGAAGCATATTGGGTTAACTGCGAGATTTATTGCAATTCTTAACAAGAATAACCAAATAAACCAACTACCTAAATCAAAATGATACATCTAAACCAAATGATACATGCCAAACCAAAGCAGAATAATGGATTCAAAGAAGGCTCACCCTCTTTGATGATGCCTTTTCAGGGTAAACGCAGATAACATCACATAAATAATATGCTGCACAATACAACAAATGACATCCAGATAGTTGACTTTCCACATGGAATCCAAACCCCATCCTTGGCTAGAATAGCCTTCCATAAAAAGAAATGGTTAATGAATTAAAATTTAATTATATTGTTCTTGGATGGGGCAGGAAAAGTAAAGACGAGCCTGGGACATCTTGTTGTACCACAAGGTAAGGAAGTGCTCAAAGAATGGTGGTGGCATGTCATGAATGAATACACGGGCGATCATTTGAAAAGACTCCCATTGGCCAAGACAGGAACAATTTGACTATCAAAATAAATAGTGATAATAACAGATTACAATCTGTTACATAAAACAGGAACCCATGACTCCACAATAAATATATAAATATGGAAATAAGGAAAAAGCCTTTGTTACAGTGGGAAGGCCAATTAATAATTATAGACAGAATGATGGAGATTAAAAAGTATCAATGGACACTAAAACAGGTGAGTGAAATTTGATTAGAAACAAGATGCTTAGTCTCAAATATCTCCCCATAAATCATTTATCAATTTCAAAATGTAACTAACCTTACAGGGGAGGTGTCTGACACCACCTGGACCAAGTGATCAATGTTAACATCACCAAAATTTGGATAAACCAACATCATGTACTCGTGATATGGTACACTGAGGACAAATCACTTCTGAGGTATTTCTGCCAAAAATGTATGACATGAATCTAAACATAAGGAAACATCAGGCAAACCCAAACTGAGAAACAGTCTACAAAACAACTGGTCTGTGCACTTCAAAAAATAACATGGTCAATAAAGACAAAGAAAGGCTGAGGAACTGTTCCAGATTAGAGGAGGTTAAAGGAGTTTGACAACCTAGTGCAATGCATGATTCCTGTGGTTTTGATGTTGTGTACCCCCCATTCAAATATTGAAACCTAATCACCAATGTGGACAGTAGGAGGTGGGGTTTTTGGAAGATGATTAGATCGTGACAGCAGATCCCTCATGAATGAGGTTAGTGCCCTTATAAAAGAGGCCCTAGAAAGCTGCCTTGCCCCTTCTCCATTTGAGAACACAGCTAGAAAGTGCCATATATAAACCAAGAAGAGAGCAGCCCTCATCAGACACTAAATCTGCCAGCAACTTGATCTTGGACTTCCCAGTCTCCAGAACTGTGAGAAATAAATTTACATTTATAAGCTACCCAGTTGGTATTTTCCTTATAACAGCCTGAACAAACTAAGGCAATGATCTTGGATTAGAACTTGGATCAGATAAAAAGAATATCCTAATATTCATATATTAGGATAAATGGTAAAATTTAAATATGAACTATGGATTAGATAACATATTGTATAAATGCATGAGGTCTCCAATTTACTAACAAATGGTTAAGAAAAAAATCAGATATGTATGTATAAATGTGTAGACACACACACATACAGAAAGCACATGGAGCAAAATATAAACAATCGGTGAAACTGGGTAAAGGATATATAGGCAAGAGTTCCTTTACAGTTTCCGTAAATTTTCTGTAAATTTGAATTATATCAAAATTAAAAATTAAAAATATTTAATCATTTTGAACAAATATCCAAAAGATTTTGCAAAGAATAACTACATCATCAGAGAGCTGAAAGACATTCATAGTCATTAAATGACTAAATCCGCTGACACTTCAAAATTACAGAAGTCACAACAAAAGTTTGCCTAACAAAGCTGAAGGTTCAGAATGGATTCTTGGTTCTCGCCTACCTCCATTCATAAAAGAAATTTAGAAAATTAGACTTAGTTATTGAATATTATATTTAACTAATTATTGCAATGTTGGGCAAAATGCAAACTGTTGTGGAACAATGAAAATAATTAAGTGTTGAAAATGCAACCATGCACTCAGCAAAAATAAGGAAGAAAAAGGAAATGAAGAATTTGGTCAGTGTTGGACTAATCCAATGGGTAGTCAGACCTTGCCTCTTTAGCCCAGAGGGATGTCTTGGCCCAATGCCTCCACCCCAAACCCAGGAGTTGGAGTTTCTTTAGGGGAGGGCTAAGACTAGGGTGAGGCGAGTAAGGCACTGGCCTGGAGTATAAAATCTAAGGGGACACCAAAAAATTCAGTAATCAAGATAAATAATATTTTAATGCAACATTTTTAAAAATCAAAATAAATACAAAAATCAATGATGAACAAAATTATCAAAAGATTAAATGCCAGGCACTGTGGCTCAGGCCTGTAATCCCAGCAATTCAGGAGGCTGCGGTGGGGGGATTGCTTGAGGCCAGGAGTTTGAGACCAGCCTGGGCAACATAGTGAGACTCTGTCTCTAAAAAAATAAGAAAAAACCTAGCTGGGTGTTGTGGTGTGCACTGTAGTCCCAGCTACTGGGGAGGCTGAGGCAGGAGGATCGCTTGAACCCAGGAGTTCGAGGGTGCAGTGAGCTGTGATGACACCACTGCCCTCCAGCTGGGCAACTGAGTGAGACCCTGTCTCTTAAAAAAATTAATTAATTAATTAAAGGTAGTGCTATGGATTGAATGTTTGTGTCCCCCCCCCAAATTCATATGTCAAAGCCCTAACCCCCAATATGACAGTTTTTGGAGGTGGGGCTTTGGGGACATAATTAGGATTAGATGAAATCATGAGAAGGGGGCCCTAATCCAATGGGATTAATGCCCCTGTAAGAAAAGACACCAAAGAGCTTGTTCTCTCTTTCTCTCCACCATGTGAGCACACAGCAAGAAGGTGGCCATCCACAATTCAGGAAAGAGCCCGCACCAGAAATCACCCCTGCTGGACCTTGACCTGGGACTTTTAGCTGCCAGAACAGTGATAAAATAAATCTCTGTTTTTTTAAGCCACTCAGTCTGTGGTATTTTGTTATGGCAGCCTAAGTAGGCTAATACAGACAGGATCAGTATTACTGATTTTTCCTTTTGCCTCGGGTTCCAATATCACTCCAATATTTTAATATTTAGTTCATCATGGATTTTTTACATTAATTTTGAATTTTTAAAATACTGCTGTAAAATATTATTTATCTTGATAAGTGAGGTGAGTTTTGCCTCACCCTAGCCTGGGCCCTACTCTAAGGAACACAGTCTAGAGCTTAATTCTGCTCCCACCACAGTATCTTCCCATATCCCCACCAGCCACACCTCCCACAGAGAAGTAGCCAAACCCTCATGGTTTCTGGGCCTAACAGCGCCTCGTCTTGTTAGGCAATGTCGAGGTGCTGACAAAATTCCTACCAACTACACCTGACCAGCCCTGCCTCCTCTGCTCTCTGATGGCCTCGTTCCAAAGAAGGAAAACATTGAACAGCTGTCTCACCCTAGGAGAGGCAAAGAGAGAGGTTGGAATAATAAGCAAGAGGGAAGATTCGCAAAGGATGGGTAGAAGAGCATGATTAGTGCCACGGTATTGTAAATACTAATTAACAGGGAGTCTCCCTAACCTGGGGAGAAGATGCCTTACCAGTTATCAAAAGGTATAACATCTTCCATTAGATATATATAGATTAGATAGAGAGATACATAGAAACATAGAGTGAAATTAAATGCACGTTCTAGTAACTTTCCTTGTGGGAGAAGGTAGGAGCAAGGGAAAAAGGGAGTATGGAATAGAGGCAGAAAGGTCACCAATTCCACGCCTCCTCCGTGCCAGGATCTGTGCTAGATGATTCCCACACTATCTTACTGAATTCTCCCATATCTGAATGCTGGGCTGTGGAGGATACACTCTACCCCATGCCAGAGAACCTCCAGTTGAATAAGCGTATGCATTTACAGACATCTGCGAGAGAGGCCATCAGCTCTCCTTTGGAAGGCAGAAAGCTGTGTTCCGCCAGGTGTTCAAGGCTTCTGCACCTGAACATGAAAGGTATGAGGTGTCTCGGGCTGGTGCCTCAGAGATGATGGTCCTTGATATTTCCAGAACCTGACCTCTGTCAGCACTGCAGGGGCTCCAGTCTCCGTAGCTGGAAAAAACACACTATCCCTGCCAAGCTGATCCAAGCCCTCCCTGGAGTTACTGCCGCTGCAGCACCTGTTTCATTACTATTATGTTTTCCCATCCCCTAAAATCACCTTAACACTCTGAGCACTAGCAAAATATAGAGCTTTGTTTTCCAGAACAGTGTCAGTCCTACTCCAGCCCCCTACTTCATCATTATTGAATAGCGAATGAACTCTGCTCAGTGAGCAATGGGAGCTGCATATAGACTGAATGAGAAGGACAGGAGATCTGACTTCAAAACCAGAATAAGCATGAATATCTGCAATAAGGTCAACACATCCAAAGACACTCTCATTAAAACTGGAGTAAGGAACCAATTATTTCTCCTCCTTGTACAGACACCTGGAATCCTGGAATATAAGGCCTTTATGTGAAGCAGAGAGGCATGTTTCCTGTGGCTTCCCAAGTAGAAGCCCTTGACTGAGAACAGCTTCTCTGAATCTCCTGCACTCCAAGAAAAGGCCCCGCAACTTGGAGACTGGCAAGACAACAGCAGGGCTAGCTGAAGATTCCCTGGAGCAAAACAAAACTTGAAGAGAAAAAGAGAGAGAAACAAAGATGAGAAAGACAGAAGGCAAAGCAAGGGAGAAGAATGTCTGGCAGGAGCCTGTCGTTTCAGTGAGGCAGGATGGGGGACCCCCCAGCTATTTCTGCCTCTGCTTTTGGCGGCCTCCCCATCTTGCTGTGTTTATGAGCCTGACGTGACTTTCCACCCAAGTACACCCGCTAGGCTTGCACTGGAAAACTTGCCACCTTCCGCTCAGTTCAGGTTTCATCTGATTCACACCAGGAAGCTCTGGTTTCAAGAGCCCCATGCATTTTTGCAGCTGAATGGAAACAACTGGATACAAATCAGACCTAGAGAACACCTGCAGCTCTTCACTGCATTGCACCTTCATCTAACCTTTGAGGCAACTGACTTGGGTGGCCAGACCAAGCTTCTCCAGGCTTTGGTGTTCACAGCTGCCAGCTTCACAGGACCCCAGAAGAGGGAGCCAATCCCCAAAAGTGCCAAAGTTTGCACAACGTGGTAGGGTGACCAGAAGGCCCAACTGGAGAATGAGGGGAAGGGCTACAGGGAAGGCCTGCCAGGGCAGGAAGCGCAAGGTTTAATTTATAGGAGATGACACAGCCTCCCAGGCAGGTTATTGAGTGAGCCCACAGAGTCTCCCTCAGGATTGGGGCTTCGTGTTCCAAAGTCGAGCGAGCGGGTGTGAGGAAATAGGGACAAGTGGCCACTCTGACTCAATCATCCTGAATGTTTGCAACTTGTTGCTTTGAAGGGAGAAGGGACGGTAGTGCCGAGGTCTGGTCAACACAGCAGTGGCTTGAAGTGCAATTTAATAGTCCTGGACTCGGCCCAACTCATCCTCTCGGTGTGAGGGAGGAGCAATTTGTTACTGCTGCTGTCATCACTCGAGGCGGCCATAGCCAGAGATCTGAAGGCAGCAGCAGTAGCAGGAAAGGCTGGGGAACAAAAGAAAGGGTGTGGCAGTGGTGCTGAGCTGTAGGGGCAGCAGGAGAGTGGTGGCCCCGGGGGACTGGGAGTTCATGCAATGTCTTTCCAACCCAGGCTTTGCTGGAAGCTTTCTAACCCAGGCTCTCACAGACTGTCCCTAACCTGTCAGGGCACCCATCACCCTGTATTACATTTATCTGATTACATATCTGTTCTTAAGAGCAGGGTTTGTGTATTCATCTTTGTGCTTCCCAGCACTTAGTACCCTGTTTGTTGAATGAATAAGTGAACTATTATTATGATGAAAGCGTGATTCATTCTCAACTGAAACTGAGGTTATACTGCTGTGCTGCAGTTTCAATATTTGCACAGCACTAATTGGGATAAGGCAGCCATCTTCCCTGGGGAAAAGGAGCATTACTCAGTGCACAGGGGAAGGGAGATGTCAGAGAAATGCTGATTTTAAATTCAGATTCCTGGCCCTCCCCTAACTCTCTGAAGCAGAAATTCGACAATGATGGCCTAAAAAGAACCAGAAATTTTATCTCACTGGATCCCCTTATTTTAATACATGTGAGAATCCTGAGGCATAGGGGAAGAAAGTGATTTGCTCAAGTGCGAGTAGCACCTGTCCCACCCAGTTCTTTCCCACAATAAGCTGAGTCACTTCTGTAAACATCTCCTGAGTACTTGCCACATGGGAGACCCTCTGCTGAACTCTGAGGGGAATGCAGAGATGGTGAAGGCATGATCCCTGTCCTCAAGGTATGTGTAGTCTAAGTGCTGAGAAAAGACTGTCTGTCTCCTACAATCAAGGCAGACTATGGTGCCCATGCTGAAGCAGATGATAACAGCTTTGGCCCTCCTCCAACCCAATATGTGGATGTTTAGAAAAGAACTTTTTCGGTTTGGTCAACTTTCCTATTTCTAGAAGGACTATAAAGAGGCCAGAGTTAACATTTATATCATGGGGATATGCCAATTTTCAAAAATGTCTACTACATTAAATCCAAATCCAAATAAAATTTATTTCTTCTTTGATGGCAGAGTTATACAACAGGCTTATTCACTTTTTTAGAACCCTGAGGAAGATTGTATAAGGGTCAATTATTGCTGACTAGTACTGCTACAAATTTTGGCTATGTGAGTTTACAATTTGTTGCAATTTCAGATGAATAAGAGTTGACTGTAGCTTTTTTAAGTAAAGCCTGGAAACAGCCTTGAATGTCTGTCATTTCAAATGCTGCCTACATACTCTGAACGCACAATAACAATTCAAATGATGATAAGGGTAACTATCATCACTCCCCCCAAAAGTGAACCCAGCTACTTACTCTTGTCTTTGTGGCCAGAAGCAACCACTGAGCCTGCCCTATGTATTTAAATAACAATGATACTTTGCCCCAAGGCCTCAAAATCTTATAGATGGACAAGAGAACCAGTGAGCCTCCATGAACTTTAGTGTGCCACCTCATTACCTCCAGTCAATTATGAAATACTGGTGCATCACATTGAGGGCCTTAGTGATAAACCAAAGTTTTCATGGCTCCATGAAGTATAAACTCTGGGAGTTAAGGTATTTCTCTCTACCCCTGTGCATAGTTCCCTGAGCTTCCTGGTTTATTAGCTGTACAATGGAGGCATAATACCCATTCCTACTTCAATGGGAATCTGTAAAATTGATGCCAATGATGATCTTTGGAGAAATATCAATCATAAACACTGACCATTCCATCAGTTAAATATATACATTTAGGAATGGTTGTATGTGATTAAATTACAAGGTGGGAGAAGAGATCTCAAAAGCAGAACTAGTTCATATCAACCCCTCAATTCCATTAAAATTAAAACTTTCCAGATAAAGGAAGAATGAGACTTTGAAGGGATTCACTTTTTGGGAAGATGGCCAATCTGGAAAGTGGAGATACGAATCAAGACCCTTTTAAAAGTTTAACATTCCACTTTGTCAAATCGTCTAATCTCTGAAAGTCTTTCTAACCTTTATTCTGTGACATCTAACATCCTTGTTGGACAAGAAGAGTAGAAAATACATGTCTAAGTAAATAAAATAATCCTTGAGAGACCTCACATCCCAGCTATAATATTAATTTAGAGAGAGAAAAAAATGTGTTTGTATGAGGTTTAAAAAAAATAGCAGAAAGTTGAAATATTTAGGACATTATATTATCTAAACTATTACTAACCATGCATTTGAAGGACTCTTTTCAGTCCTCTCCTTTGTATGATCTCTCTAAACATTTTATTTCAGACCTGCATTACTCTTTACCTGGACCACCACAGGTATCCTCCTAAATGACTGTGAGAGAGATTCTTAGTTTCATTCTTGTTTGTTTTTCTCTCCTTGTAAGAATCAGACTGCAGCACCTAGGCCCCCTGTACTTAGTCAGTGCTATGATTAGTTTTGGCCAAAGTACTGTGACATATATAACTTGCAGGTTGAAGCTCCAATGCAACCCTCTGCCCTTGCCATGGCAACTCTGGAAGCCATGTGTTGAGATGACAGAGCTACAAAATGGCAGCATACTGGGTCCCTGAGTCACCACTTGGAAGAAAGCCATGCTGGAAGATGTCTAGACTTCTCTCCATGCTGTAGACTGTTATATCAGTGGCTCCTAATCAACAAACTCTACTTCCCAGTATTTGTACCCTTATATAGTCCCCTCCCACACTGACACTGGGTTTGGCCATGTGACTTGCTTTAGCCAATTTCATAAGCATGATGCAAAGCTTGATATGTGTATTTGCACACAGGAGCTTATCCTCTTAGAACACATGTTCTTATAGCCATGCAGCGAGGAAGCCCAGGCTAGCAACATAGAGAAGCTACATGGAGAATAAAGGAGATCATCCAACAGCCAAAACAGAGACTACAGACATGTGTCCCCTGTTATGCCATTTTAGGCAGCCATTTGAGCCACCCCAGCTGAGGCTCTAGATATTGTGGAACATAGATGAACCATCCTGCTATGCTCTGACCCACAGAATCAGAAGCAAATAAAATTGTTTTAAGCCACTATGTGCAGAAACTGATAAATAAAACAATAAGCAAGAAATAAACTTGCCCTTGCCACTAAGATTTCAGGGTTTGTTTGTCACTGCCATGAAGCCTAACCTATCCTGACTAAACTCTGATCTCTCCATTTGTGATCTTTCCCATTTCAAGCTTTAGCATCTCCCTTACTACTGTCAAGAATCTAAGACATAGCCCTGAGTACATAGTCCTTACTAACATTAATTGATCACTAATTGTGGATGACTTTATATAATTCTTATAACAATTCCTTATAGGTAAGGAAATCGAGGTCAAGAGAATTTAAACAACCTGCCCAAGTTTTCAGAGCTAATAAGGAATAGAGTCACAATTAAAACCCAGCCTAAGCTCATAACCACTATCCTCCCCTGAAAACTTGAAGTGGCTCCAAACACTTACTCAATTATCCTTTATGCCTAGATTTTAAAGTCCTTGGGGCAGGGACTATTCATCTGCACACTGTAGGTATTCAATAAATAGTTGTTGAGTTTAATTGAATGAACTGTCTTAGGCCTCTTGTAAAAACAACCTGAAGGCTGTGCCTGGGTCAAAAAAGGCATAAGCACTGGGATCAAATCAGCTACATGGCTCATTGTTGCTCGTAGTCATTCTTTGGAGAAAGGTGGGAATAGCCAGTCAGAGTCATAGTCTGGGTCCCCCTCTAGGCTTTTCCAGTGGTTCCAATTCTTTCCTACTACAGGAAGAGATAAACACCCTTCATGTATTTCCTCTCACCCCCAACTGCAAGGAAAACAGTAACACTAATTAGTTCTAACAGGGTGTTCATTTCACATAGGTCTCAGCAGGTTGCCCTGCCATTCTTTGAAATGGTCTGGAAACGGCCCTGATTTTAAACATCTGAAGATAATTGAACTGAAGTTGCACCCAGAAACCCTGAGTGACATGCCTTTTATTCTCTCCCTCGCTAACAAGAAATGTTTGCTGCTATTTCTTATTTACTCAACACCTTGAAAGCCTCTGGCACTGAGGACTTGCACCCCAGGATCCTAAAAGAAAAAGTTAAAGTAATGATTGGTAATAAATGGAGGAACAGGGAAGCCTGAGAGATTAAACAAAACTCTATGCAAATTGCCCTACAGATCTATAAACTTAACCTCTATACCTGGAAAAAATAGGGAAGTTGGAGAAAGAACTGAAGAGAACCTACGATGAAATAAATTTGCAAGCATTTTTCAAAGACGAGGATATTAGTTAGCAAAGATAAAAATATTTTCTAATATACTGTTGGCAAGTGGATAGGAAACAGACTGTCATACAACCGTGGGTGGAAGTATAAATTGAACGACTTTTCTGGAGGGTAATCTGGAATAACCATCAAAATTTTAAATGCCATGACTTCAACTATACAACTCTACTTTTAGAATTTATTCTTTATTTGGAGATAGGGTCTTCAAAAAAAGGAAAAAAAAAATTTTAAGAATTTATTCTACAAATGCTATCACAAGAATGCCCAAAAATAATCACGGAGCTTTAAAGAAGCAAATGACTGAAAACAACCTAAAGGTCCATTAAAATAGGTTCAGTAAAAGTTATAATAGATCTACACAATGGAATACTATGTGACTTTAATAACATGGGGAGAGGGGAACCTGCAAGCATGGCTATTTAACAATAGCAATACAACAGCTTAAAACTAAAACTATAAAGTCTAAAGTGCTATATGTATTATGCCACAATTTGTGTTTTCATTTTAAAGGTTTGTATATGTACATATGTGGTCATGTGTATATAGCAATTCATACACATTATTCATACAATGACTCATATACATGAGTCATACGTATATTTGGAATGCTGCAAAAGAAAACTGGAAACAGTGGATATCCTGGGATGATATCCTAGGAGACTAGAGATGGGAGATTACTTTTCACTTTGTGCTTTTCACTGTTACTTTTTGGGCTATTTGGATTTTTTAATATGTACACAAATTGAGGGTTTTTTTAATTTATGAGTAAAAGAAGAGAATAAGTAGCAACTATCACAGCCTATTAGAGAATGGAAACTGTCAGGCCAACATGATCTTCTCAGGCACAGAGGTGGGCCTGGTACTTTAAGAGGAAAAGAAGAATAGCACTGATCTTGTGATTTTGAGGCTTTGATTCAGTCTTTCAGGGAAAACCTATGAATACACTTGCCAAGCAGAGAGTGAATTAATGGGTGTAGAGGTAACCAGAGGCCCATCCCCAGAAGAAGGTACCTAATGATCACTGTCACCCAGCAGGGATTTAACAAATCATGCAGAGAAGGTGCTCCTGGGCCTGCTGGGCAGCGGCTGAGGAAACATACAGGTGGACATTCTGAACCCAGAAACACTGACTCCTCAAAAAGAGTGAAGGAAACCCTCCACATCACTACCACGTGCTTATAGGCCCAGCCCTCAACCAGACCCCTACAGAACTAGGAGAAAACCCATTGCCCATTCAGAGGCCTTGAGAATATAAATAGTATTCTGCCTGCCTCCAACATACCCTTTGAATTCCTATCCCAGTGCCCAGGATAAGAAAAGGAGGATGTACTGAGGCTGGGAGTTTTAACAGGAAAGGAATAAATCTATCCCAGAGCTTGGCTCATACCTGGCTGTGATCTTGGTCCAGTTGTATTCATTTGTTGTCCCACTTCTAAAATAAGAAGACTAGTGGCTTCATTTTATGTGGTTTTGACAGAATCAAATGAAATTATCAACATGATTTTCTATCCTGGGATAGACAGTACTTTGAGAAAATAAACTACTAAACAAATATAAAATGTTAGCAGTATTACACAAGTGATCTTTGTGGTCAAGAGCCAGTAATTTGACTGAATTTTCCAGCCAGCTGATTCAGTTAAAATGGTTAATCTGATAGCTCAGCACAAACAAAACCCAAAGCTATGACTAATTCATTAATTGCCACACACATTTTATTAAGCATTTATTACAAGCTAGGGATGGTATGAGGACTAGAGATAGAGACAGAGAGAAGACAGACTCCTGAACTATAGGAAAGACCAAGTCTAGTCAAGGGGATAGATGTAAACAAATAGTTGTACTGCAATACGATCACTGCAGTACACTATTAGAGGTACAAGCAAAGTGCCACAGGAGAAAATGAAAAGGATTGACCCCCCCTTTGACACCTACGGTATTGACCTTCACATACAGCCTCACCAATATCAAGGTATACAGACTAATAACAATTGCTCACCAAACTGTACATTTATTTATTGAGGAACCTGCAAGTGGATTAGTAGTAATTTTTTGTAACAAGATACTAAATGAACATGTTTGTTTACTGTTGTTTTGACTTAACCAAGCATCTAATTGCATAATTTCAAAACTGAAGGACTAAAATGACTCCATAATTGGTGGTCATTTCAGATTTCATAGTGATAGGAACACTGCATAAAAATTATAAAAATGACCCATAAGTAGTGGCATTATTAGGCAATATTTCAAATAAGGTGATTTAAAATAATGTGTTCACCACCATTGAGCTAAGGTTTTATATTCTTTGTGTGCCTGACAAACATAGCTGTATTCCATCAAAACAGCAGCTCATCTGCCAACTCAGTAAATCAAACCCATCAGTTAAGTGAAGGAGAGGGACAAGTAGAAGATAAAATAGTCAAAGCAGATGTTTAAAGCCATGTAGACAAAAAAAAGAGGTTACCCAAATGTTTCACTTTTAAAGTTGTGTTTTATTCAATTTGGTGTTTCATTCAGGTCTAAATATCATTTTAAGAGTTGCAAATGTTGGGCATAGCTCCCTGAGTTAACCTGCATAAAATTAAATTTAATTCTAATTTAATTCACTTCCAGAATGGTATTCTGTTGTCAATGTGAAAACCCTGAAGGAGTTTCATTTCCCATGACCTCTATAAAATAACAAGTTGTATTTGCCAAAACCAGAAAAACATCCTGAGCCTCATTTGCCTAGGAAGCCTGTAATCAGATATTACTTACTGCTCCCACATTATTTCAATACCCACAATTCATTCCTATTAAAACAAAAAGTAATTTTCTGACCTTGCTACAGTAATGAAGGTTCTCAGTTATGACATTTATTTGGGTACTTGCAAACTGTTACAATAGCTTTAAAGATTCAGGTTCCAGAGCACTCTGACCATATGCCAAATGTACGCTTTCCAGTCTTTTTTCTCCCAGGTATTCCTCAGAAAAAGATAGTGGTATAGAACAATGATTTCCAAACCTAGCTGCCCATCAGAATCATCTGAGGAAATTTCTAAAACACAGACTTCAATGCTTCCTCTTCATCCAGACCTCCTGGAAGGAGTCTCTGGGGGTGGAGCCCTAGAATCTGTACTGGTAACATACCCTTCAGGTTCACTAGGTGATCATCCTTCTATAGAAACTTGTACGGTATGTGGCTTACTTAGAAGGACTATAAGCAGATGAGAAGATCATGGTTGCAATGAGGGCATAACTGTTTTTGAACAAATCAGGGAAATTTGAGTATGGGCTGACTGAAATGATATCAAGAAATTATTATTAATAGTATTATGTGTGATGATGGCATTGTATTTCTGTCAGAAAATGACCTTTTTTTTGAGGTTTACTCAGGTACTGAAGTACATAGTGGTGAACTGCCATGATGTCTAAGGTTTGTGTTGAATGTTCCAGCACAAAAAGAATAAAGAGATGGGGAACAAGTATGGCAAAAATTTTGATGGCACTGAAGGTGGATGATGGGTTCATGAGGGTTCATGGTACTTTCGTGTTTAGAAATTTTTACAATAAAGTGTTTTTTTAATTGTCTGAAAGAGAACAATAACCAGAGCTTGTCTATGCCATGCAAGGCTATTTCCCACTACCTCTGAAAGACAGCTGGTTGGCATGCTGCATTCTCCTCCATTTACATGGAGAAATAAGGACTTACGGTAATGATTTACCTGTATTGCCAGTTTCCTGTTCCTAGTAGGTGTCTGACATTTTCCCATAGGAGCCTTTCTATTCAATATTCTTCTCTGAATATGGAATTAGGAACATTCCCTAGCCATAACTTAAGCAA
The DNA here is from genome assembly GCA_023783475.1 of Daubentonia madagascariensis. Lineage (NCBI taxonomy): Eukaryota > Metazoa > Chordata > Mammalia > Primates > Daubentoniidae > Daubentonia > Daubentonia madagascariensis. The sequence continues at coordinate 1,140,168 of JAKFHU010000913.1, read as the reverse complement.
TGTTTTCAAAGTTGACCTCTGTAAAGCATTTTAAATTTTTCTTTGAGAAACTCCCTGAAACTGGACACTTTTATTTCCAAGCAGAAATACCCTGAATCTGTGAGCTTGGCAAAACAATAGGTGAAATTCAAGTGATCAAGTACACAAAATGGGTCAATTTTCAAGCCCCAACTAAAATGCAAAATCCATTAGAGAAGATGTAACTTATATTTAGCAAACTTGGTCTATGAAAATCTGGCTCTACCAAAATGACAGAAATTTGTCTTCACTTTGGATTTTTTTTTTGTCCTGCATAACATTTCATTCTAGAACACCTAAAAACAACACACTCTTTGTACATTGAAAAATAAACATGTCACCCAAAAATTCCATGTATGCATTTGGTAAAAAATTACATACTTCAAAAAGTCATGCACATAATTGTAATTCCCTGGCAAAAATAATGCACAGCTTTATTTACAGAGATTATTCAGAATATCAGAAAAGTTGGTGCTGATAATATCTTGCACTCATAGGTAAACAAGCTGTTTTGCCAATGCTACCAGATGAAGAAGGAAAGGCCCAGAAGTTCTCAGCATGGAAATTAGTTTGAGGATTTGGTGGTTTGGGCTTCTGAAACAGGGTGTTGGGGTACCACACTTCCCATCTAGAGAGAAGCATGTGATGTGGGTGTTAGATTACAGTCTACAGTGAGCACAGCCTCAGAGCCAAGCATAGGGAGCTTCTGTGTTTGCCCAGACCTTCTTCCAGGTAAAGACACCAGGCCTCAAACTCAATCTTGAGTACCAGGAGCTTCAAGCTTTTTTGAAAAGTATAAAAGTGGGTGGGATTAGTAAGTCAGTTTGGGGGTTTTCCTAAGACAGAACAGCCCAAATGTCATAAACAATATATCACCTAGCATGGATTGTTAACAAGATCTGGGTTAAAAAGAAGCCCTCTTGCAAGTCATGAAAGGCAACTGGCACCACAGTCAGAACATTTCTTTCCCCAGAGTATCTGCACCAAGTTCCTTAGCACCCTGGACAAATGTACTTACTCCCTGTGCTTAGTGCAGCTCAAAGGATAGGCCTCTCCCAATGCCCTATAGCTCAAGTTCATCCCATCCTCTCCTTCACTCCGTAGGACCCACATCCATGTGAAACAGAAGAGAGGAGAGCTCAATCTGTGTGATTATTATAGGTGCCTCAAGGAAAAGACTTTCTGGGGTTACCCTCTGTGGCTGTCGATCCTGACTTCTGGGATAAGAGACCTGAAGGGATGCCTATAAACCATCAGATCAGGATGCCGATGAATGAATAATACACTTTCACACCTTTATGGGCAATATGTATTCCTTGGAATACGCTTCAGCATCTGAAGAGCCTGATCCTTCAGAGGTGTCAAATTGGGTCCTTCATGACCTACAACCAGATCCTGGTGAGTTGTCCTGTGACTCCCCTCCTAAGGTTGAGTTCCTGGGTCACATTCCCTTTCTAAAGAGGATCCAGAATAAGGACCATGGTAAAGTGGTGTTCTCCCAAAAGACATCAGGACATTCAACAATTTCTAGAGTCTGTTGGCTATCAACATTTAGGGGCCCACAAAGGTATCTTGAAGCAGTATCCTCATGATTCAGGATCAAAGATACTCAACCGGAGAAAGCTAGACTCAGTCATTCTGCTCGTTTACATATAAAGTACAGAGAAACTCTCTTTTCCCATGCTTGGAGCTCAGGGCATCAACTCACCCCAGGTCTGTAAGCCTCCTTGTGTAAGTTTGGCCCTCCAAAGCTGTCTCCACTCTTACAGGGCTTAGAATATAAAAATAGCCTGGAAGCCACCAGCCCTGCAGAACCCACAACAACACTAGGTCAGCCTCAGCAATCCACCACGACTGTGGGCACAGTAGCTGAGAATCTGAACGAAAGCAAGTTTGGAGACCATTCTCTTCTAAAGCAATTTCCAGCTACACAGCACAGCAGTAAGGCAGGTCATAAGACATTAAAAAAAGAAAGAAAGAAAGAAATGAAACAGCAAAATGAGGCGGTTTTTCTCCTTGACCATCTGGGTCAGGCCCAGGTAGTACTAAGCATTTTACATATAATTTAACAGGGACCAACAAGTACCTGGCCCTCTGTATTTCACTGACTCTTTTGACTGTGCTGTTTTCAAATGCATTCCCACTGAGCTGCCTCCTGTTTCTCAGCCCTCCATCTTGCTCAAGAGTTACTTTGTGTTTCAGAGGGCTTTTCTCTTTTCTTCTCCTGACAGTCTGCCTTCTCCCCTACCTTGGGGCTGAGCCCTGAGCTGGGACCTCCTGTCAGTTCACTCGCATATTCCCCACTGCTTTTGGGAAGGAAAAGCCAGAAGAATTCCGATGGTTCTGCTTCAGCTTAACCCAGCTCTGCTCTCTCAGGCAAACACACGCAATCTGTCTTTCATTTAGAGATATTTTTTGCACTTCTGTTTAACACTGGGGATTTTCAGGTTGTTTTTTATTCTATTGCTTTTTCTCCCTCACTGGGCAGAAAACAGAGGCTGCCGTGCCATAAGTCTGAAACAAATAGGGAAAGAGGGGGCAGAGATGTTCCCACAAACCAATCATGCTTCTAAACGCTAACACCTCATCAGGCAAAAGCTCCCAAAACAGACTTCATGCAGAGAGCATTCAGCAATTTCTGTCTACAAAAATGCCTTGCTAATAGTGCAATTAGATATCCTTTCTTTCTTACTCAAATCCAGTGGTCTGATCTCCACTGTAGATACAGATTCCAGAGTATAGAGAGATCAGATGACACGTCCAATGTCACACCTACAGGTGACTGGCAGACACCTCATGCTGGGCGTCCAGGACCATCTTGAAGCCAAGTCATCTGTAAAGTGGCTGTAGTGGTTACAAAACCCATCACTAAAGTTTGACAACTCCAGACCCAGTTTTACAAATGTTCACTGAGCGCTAACAGGGATTCAAAGATGAGTAAGACACAGTGCTCTCCAGGGTTTTCCAGTCTAGTTGAGGCTTGTAAAATAAATATTACCTCCAAAAAGTTATAATTCACAGCACAATGTGTGGGGTGTCAAAAGAAAGGTATAAAATATTAATTTTCATAGACTTTAACTTTACCCATTCTCCTATGACCATTGTAAAATGTAGGAAAGGTCAATTGAAAGTACCGTATGAGTGTGTATATATATTGACATGCACAAAGATAGCCACAGAACACGAGAGACAGCCAAAGCCAACATCTCTTGAGTTTAGACATCAATTGCCCAAGAGTCTAAAGGTCAATGCCAATCTATTAAGGCAAAAAGAATAGAATAGGTGTGTATCCTGCCAAGGAAAGAACAGATTACAGCCAAATTACCGGCCTGTTGATAGTGTGAAGCCTGCAGGTATTCTATGAAGACAAAGGCAGGACAGGAGCCTTGCTCGGAAATGGTCTAGTCAGGTTACTTGGTAAAAATCTCTCAAGAGGAGTTTTCTGATGACAGTGGCCAAAGGAGGACGCTTGCATTTGTACAATCTTGGCTATACCTTTAAGACTTGCAGATTACCTAGCTGGGACTCCCTTGTGACCATAAAGTTACAGAAGCACCCTGGCACCATCTTGAGAAAAAATTATAAAGAGGTCCCTTTAAAAAGAGCTCCCTATAGCAGACTAGTGAACATAAAATTGGTGGCATCCCAGAACTTTCTTTCATTATGGTAATACCCAAACACGTGAGCTCTGCATGGACGTATATAATTTTCTGAAGCCATCACGTTTGACTTTGTATATCATGTCAAGTAACATTTATATCAAATTGCCCTTCCCCATCTTGGAATATTCCTGTCATATGTGGTGCTTGGGTCTTGAAAGTAAGATAAACTTTCTTCAGAAAGAATTTTAGGGGAGAAAGCAGGAGGAAAAGTGCTCCAGATAGAAGCAGGAGCAGTATGTTTATACACAGTGGTATAACAGACATTGGAGACTTAGAAAAGGGGAGGAAGGGAGGGGTTGAGGGATGAAAAATTACCTATTGGGTACAATGTACACTACTTGGGTGATGGGCACACTAAAAGCCCAGACTTCACCACTATATAATTCATCCATGTAACAAAACTCCACTCGTACCCCCTAAATCTATTGAGGAAAAAAAAAAAAACAGCAGGAGCAGGAACAATGCCATGGAAGAAGGGAAGAGGTCAGCCTGTGAGGAGGGACGTGCTATGAATAGAGCAGCAGTGGAGATTAGACAAGGAAGTAATCTGAAACAATCCTGTGCCCAACACTCTCAAAATGGTTGTTCATAAGAACACTGAAGAGTGTCTAAGTTTTCTCAGTTTACCAAAAGTATAATCATGAGCAAGGTACACAGATGATAATATTGAGCACTTTCTCTGTACCAGGCACTGTGCCAAGCACTTTACATTATTATGGCATTTAATTCTCACAACAGCCCTGCAGTAAGTATTACAATCCTCATTTTGCATGTACACAACTGAGGTGCAGAATGGCTAAGTCACTTGCCCAATGTCACACAGCCAGAACTAGGTGCTCAACTCAGGTCCCTGACCCCAAAGCCAACACTCTTCTCTTCTGTGCAGTGCTGCTTCCTTGGCCTCCATCTACTGTCTTAGTTTCCCACGCTAGCCAGCTTCTTCTGCTTCTAGGATATGAAGGACTGCCTGCTTTGCATAACATTTCATACTCATTTCCTGACCGAGGCCATCCAAGGCACTACAGGGTTAGTACTCAGCTGACAAGATGATGGATAAAAAGGCCCTCAAAATTCAGAAGAGATGCTGAATGAAAACCCCTCAATACTCTATACCTATACGCATGCCCAAAAATTGCCCTTGTAATAAAGCAGATTTTTCATTCTCAACACTCACCAGCAATGAGCCACACAGCTGTGGAGGCCTAACAATTTGGGCAGGAAAACAGACAGGCAAAGAAAAAGAAGAATGTAGTCAAGCCCCAAGGAAAAAATGTTAACATCCGGAACCAATTCACCCACGCAGGCTGGGGAACCGTTACACCCAGCTCTCCATAACACCCCTCAGCACCCCCCAACCCTCCCCTACACACATACACACACACACACACACACACACACACACTCGTTGAGGCTTGGTTTACTATTTGCTCCCCCCTACAGCAGTCAAATTGGCCTGTGTCTATAGGAAGCACCTCCTGCAGTACCTACCACACAGTCAGAATATCACAGAGACGCCTTAAATCTCTGTGATGTCACAGTCTAATCTGGATAATGCACAGTTGTACCAGATGGGATCTAACGTTCCCAGGATTAATGTCGGTCATGCAACCAGTACTCTGAACACTGGAGGAAAAGTGAAATGGCCAAGGCCTGGCTGGCTGCATATCTTGCGGAATCTACATTCCTAATTGTATAGATCCTATGGATGAGATCCAGTAAGTCACCCAAGATTGCAGCATTCATCTCATCCTCTGCCACACTCTATATTTCAACAGTTTGGCTCCATATGGGTTCCTTGGGAAAGGAAATGGGCCCAGAGATTCATATGCTTCTGTTGCTGCAAGAGCATATCAAATCCCATCAATCAGTTGCCTGTACAGAGTGGGGCTGGCAACAGGAGAAAGCAAAGCTTTAAAACAGAGATGGACTTTACATCTTTCTCTTTTTAGCTTCTAAAAGCCACTTTTTTTAATCACTGAGCACAACAGACAGGAATATGGCAGACAATTAAACAGCCAAGAAATATATTAATGCTAAAGTCCACACACCATAATGGAAGAGGGGAGTGGATTTTCTCCAAATCCCTGTTGGAGACATCTGACTTCCGAAGAAAGGAAGGTTACTTGGAGTGGTAGAAAAAGTGATGGAATGACAGTGAACAGAACAGGTGGACCAAAAAAACCTGAAACTGCTGTTAAGTTCTCGGAAACAAACTGCCGGCATCCCACCCACTTACAGCATTAAAAGAGTAATGGAGCACGGGGTGTAAGGGTTTATCAGGATGAGAGATTTCTGCAAATAACTGATTCCATACCAATAAGTCTGTTCTAGATAGAGCTGTTAAAAAATAAATGAATCAGTGCAGTCACTCAGAGGTTAAAGTTAAAGCCGAGACTCTAAGAGCGGGTGTACTTGCCGTGGGTCCTCAAGGCAGTTTCCTAATCCTCGGGCATTAAAAAGAAGCCACTGTGGAAATCAGAATCTCTTCCTTTGTAAATTCAATCCATGGCAAAGGGATTTCAGCTGTGATTGCTGAGTTTGAAAAAATCAACAGTACTTAGAAACGCACGAATTGCCCGTCACTGCAACTGATACGTTTCTAAGCTGTTCCATTTTGAATCAATTACCAATAAGATTCCATCTATCCTGTTGTGAGTGGAAAAGAGAATGGGTAAAACAGAGCAGTTAAAATTTCCCCTGAATTTCACTGCATGAGAGGATTTAGGATGGGAAGTTTTTAGACCAAATTCAATATGCAGTCACTATGCCTCAGACGCTGAGATTTCTGTGCATTAAAGTCAAAGAAAAGCCGGTCATTTTGGGAACACTGCATGTGCCCCATTCCAAAGACCGTGGCTTAGAGACACAACCCCATAGTGCTGCCACACAGAGGCCTCTATTAGCAGGTATGGGGAAGTCACTTAGGACTGCATAGGAACTAATAACAACAAGCAAAGAAGGTAAAGACCCAGAAACTGTAAATAAGTGCTCTCTCTCTTTCATTCATGATTTAACAACTTCTGTTTTGGGGACAACATGAGCAGCAAGCATGAATTTCCACCTAAAAAAGTTTAACATTCTCCCTAGAGCACTTAAGAGTCATCTACAAGGGAGGCAATATAGTCTAGTGGTTAAGGATATTGACTCTGGAGCCACACAGGGCTGAGTTTAAATTCCGGCCAGGTCACTTAAAGTAGACTGGAGCTGTGTGACTGTGGGTAAGTTATTTATTTTGTTGTCTCAATTTCCTCATCTGTAAAACACAGAAACAATCACCTTCCTCCAAGGACTATTGGGTGGATGCAACGAGAGAATATGAATAAAACCATCTGCACCATACCTGATATAGAGTGTGCCCTCAATCCATGAAAGCTACTGCTGGTTAAAGTTGTCGACACTCTGAGCAAAGATGATGCTTGTAAGATTGAAGAAGTATAGCAACATCTGTCTTGGAGATAAAATGGGGGGCAGAGAGTCTATTTTGAAGACTGAGACCTGGATTCCAGCAGGAAAGGGCAGCTCCCTTCTCTGGATGGTCAGGGCCTCAGCACTTCCAATGAAGGGCCCTGGACTCCCTGAAAGAAGCCAAGGGAAGGATCTCTTCTCTGTTTCTCTTCCCTAGGGAAGTCACCTTCTCCCTCTGCTGCCAGGAAACAATATAAACAATGTCTAGGGTGAAACAATTTTAAAATATATATATTAAATGATCAAATCCATGCTTCTGTTTTCTAGAAGGAGAAAAACTGAGCACACCAGGGCAGCCAGATGTGGGTTCCAACAAAATGGCTGGGGCTTTCTGCTGTTTTTCTTAAAAAAAGATTTCCCAATCTCTTCTTCCCTGACATTCAGCTTAAATACAGGTTTTCCTTTAATTTAGTCCCTTTCCTCTTTTTTTTTTTTTTTTTTTGACTCATCCAAGCAACACCCACTACTCCTTTACTGCAGCTTCAACTAATTGGTACAACTGGCTCATTTTGCCCAGAATCCTGGGCGTACATCAGAATATGGCTTTACAAACAAAGAATGAATCTTCCTATTTCTTACCAGATCAATCCTGACCTTTTGGGGATTTCTGGACTCCAAGTAGAAATATCAGAAACTAACCAAAGGGAAATATGCTTATGTTATTCCACTTCCCTGCATACAGAAAGGCCCCTCTGTCTTCTCAGAGCTGAGTTCCTGGGGAGCTGGTAAAGCTGAGTTTCCCTGCTACCCACCCCCTCTTCCTACTGTATGCCAACCAGCTGATCCCCACCCTTGGACACCCTCCTTCCCTCAGATGCTCACTCAGGTGCTGGGTTTTTGCCTCAGTGGAACCTTGAATAGCAATGGCTCTCAAAGTTCTTTTTGACTTTATTAGCCACTTGTACTCAGATTCAATACTGTTTCTAACCATGGGCTATAACCAAAGTGAGCATCTCACTTCAAGTCCCAAACATTTCATTTAAAGCAAAAGAATTGGGAGAGGGGTGGTGGTTGCTATAGACTACAATTTGCAACAATGTCTTATCCAAGCTGGTCACTAAGACTACTAATAGTGAGTAATCACTATTAATTCAGTTGATATGAATAATAGGCACTGTGCTAAATCCTTTGTTCCTGTATGTACACTATCTCATTTAATCCTCAAACAACCCTTTGATGAACACATTTATTATTCCAATTTCACAGATGCAGAAACTGGGGTTGAGAGAGATTAATTAACTTGCTCCAAGGTCATACTACGAGCAAGTGTTAGAACTAGGACAGCAGTCTGACCCCAACAATCTGAGCTTTTAACCACTATGTTGTATAATTCATTCATTCATTGCACCAAATAGAAATGATAATAACAGTAACTATTTCATAAGAATGTTTTGATATGTTATTATTTGGAATGTGTATATATGTGTGTGTATCTATATGTATAAACATATACACACCCATATATCACAGTGGCTGGCACATAATGCATGTTCAGTAAATGTCACTACTTATTGTTCTTATTGTATTATCATTATTATCATAGTTTTATTATTTATTACACTAGCGCTACCTTCTGGATATACAAAAGCAATGAAGACAAGCTCCCTGCCCTACAGCAGTTTATAGGGTAGTAATGAGAGAAGACAGCTGGGAAATCCACATACTCCATGATCACAAAAGTCTGCACAGGGGCTGTATAGAATAGGGACATCAAGTGAAGGTGGGGAGCCATCACTAGAGTTTGAACCCAACTGCAGAAGTCTGTAAAGAAAGAAAGTCCTGCAAGGTAGAAACATGAAAAACCCTCCTAGGTGTGTGCTGGGCACAGTTTTGCCTCTGACCCTGCCCTCAAGTTCAGCAGCTATGAATAGAGGTCTTGAATGCTAAGCTGTCTTCTGATCTATCTTGTTGACAAGCGTTTTGCCTGTTACTAAGTCATCCTTTTAGCGTTCTCACATCTTTGCCAGATCAAGATCTCAGCTTAGTGGACTACACATGGAAAATAGTTACTAGTGCTTTCCATAATGCTTAAATAGTAATGGGGGACAAGTGATTTTTTTTTTTTGGCCCACCAATGCAATTTACCAGTGATGAAGTTGCTTTTTTCCAACCCTCATTTTTCAAATCCACAGAGTTTTTCTAGTTATTCCCAGGAATGGCACAGAAAATGTTCAAAGCATAAATAACTTACATTTCTTTTAAATTCACTAATGCCATAGAAGCCTTTCAGCAGTGTTCACACAAGCAACAATAGTTACATCATACACAAAGGACTGGAAATCACTGATCTAGGACTTCTGACCATGTGATATTAATATAAAAACTTTTTGAAGAACTTTATGAAAATGCTTAATTCTAGCTCTAAAAATCTTTTTTAAAAATTTCTGGACTTGTGTTGCTATTACTGTTACTTTCTACAACTGTAGTAAAACTTCCCTTGTTCCAACAAAGTAAGGAATGGGTCAAGCGATGGCCAAGGTGCATTAGGAGAAAATGTTAATACTTTTAAAAACAAAAGAAAAGTTAACAGGCTCATAGCATCTTATAGTTAAAGGGGTGTCATTTGAGCCTGTCTCCCTCATTTCATAAACTAGGAATTGAGGCCTCATCGGTGGCTGTGAAATAACTTTAAAACATTTTTTTCAACATTAATATGTCTGCCTTTAAAACAAATATCCCCAGTTCCAACATTAATAGCAAAGCTAGCACTACAATTTTTGACTCCTAATTTAAGCTTCTCTAAACCTCTTCCTACTATAATATATGCATATAATGTAGAATATGAGGGTCTGTGTTGAAAGCTTTTCAGTACAGTGAAGACTCATAGATACCCACATAAGCAATTAAGGTTTCTGAAATGTTTTCACAATTCAGTTTTCCTCTGCAAGCTTATGTATGCCTTCAATTTTCTAACTAAATCTTTTTTTCCAACAGTGCATAGGTATAACCCCTGTACATATAGCCTATCCCAGGCTTTGCTGCCAAAAAAAAAAAATTAAATTATTAATTAAACTTCTGAATTGAGGAAACTTTGTTGAACCCAGGGAAAGCATTGCTGTGTTCACAATCATTTATTGGCACAAATGCTTGCCCCTCCCCACTGAAAATCAGTTACTTATTTTTCAGCAGCAAGAATGGAAGCCCTAAACCATCCAAGCCACCCAAACCCGAGGCTTACAATTCTGGGCCCTGTAGCCTGGTGAGATTAAAGCTTTGGAGCGAGGATGACCCAGGGCAGGACTTCCCTCTAGAAGGGAAGCCAGTCCCACAGGCTTCTTAGGGAACGCAGTTATTTTTCTCAGTGACGAGTAGTCATTTCTTAGTCTACTTTGTACAGTTGGGGGGGTTCTGCTTTTTTTTTTTAAGAAGATAATTACTTCATTATTTTTAATCCCCAAGAACCTCGAGGACAATCATTTGCTGTCCCTTTGTCTCAGTGGGCAGTACCCGGTTTCCGGGCGGGGGCATCTCTGCCTCTTAGGCACCCCGGGATCCTCTATGTCTCAACCGACAAGATGACTTTCCTTTTTAACAGACTGGTTACGATATTTACTGACCCTAGAATTACCCATTTGGAAATGTTTAGGGATTAAAAGTTCTTCAGGCCGAGGGATTCTTGGTTTCTAATTGCTAATGTTTGAAGTCAGTTTGATTCCTCGGAAATTTGTTCTGCCTGATGAAAGCAAAAGCTCAAACTCCCCTCAGGGCGCGAGGTGTAAGATCCTTGGGTTCCGTTTGTTTTTTGATTTGTTGTTTGGGGGTGAGGGGGGTCCTGATTTGGGAGGAGGAGTGTCTTTTACTAAGGCCTTCCCAGTTGCCCCAGAGTCCCCACATTTCTCCAGGATGTAATTAGAGCTAAGAAGAGCACCGGCCAAGCCTGAGGATTCCGGATCCCCGGTTTCCAAGGCCCGGCGGCAACCCGGGCGCACCCAGCCCGGCAGAGCGGCGGGGCGGGAGCCGAGCCCAGGCGCGACACGGGAACCCGGGGCTGGCGCTCCGAGGCCGGGCAGTCGGGCGCGCCTCACCCGGCCGCGCCTCACCCGGCCGCCGTTCTGGCCCCGCGGCGCCGCCGCCGAGGCCGAGGCCGAGGCCGAGGCAAGGAGACGAGGGCGGGCAGACGCCGCCGCGGCCCAATTCTGACTTACGAAGGTCACCGAAACTGCCCTGTTTCCCAGCAGGAATCTGTTCACTGGAAGAGATGCAATCCCAGTTCCTTCCGCGGTGAATCGGCATGTGAAATTCTTTGAGTGCGGGAAGAAATGGACTTTTTCAACCTGCGTGGACGCAGTTGGGGCGGGGGCGTGAGTGGCGGGGAGGAGACAGCAAGGGGGTTGACTGCTACTCGAGCCCCATCTGGGACTTTAACTATACGTTCCTGGTTGTGGGACAGTTAAGAGAACGTCGCGGTGATGGGATTAGGAGAATGGGTTCACCTTGTTAAGAACTGGGCCTTGTAACTCCAAGGCTCCGGGCGAGGTATATAATAATGACCTCTAATGTTCCCTTTCAAAAGGAGCACTACCGTTATCTGTAGTGGGTTGTTTTTGTTTTTAATCTTCCAACACGTATGCCAGCATTTTGGAAACAGCCAGCTCATTTGAGCTTTGGCAGTTATATTGTAGAAATAAACACAAGACAAACAGAAATACAAATGTATTTCTTGTGTTCTTAAATTTATTTCCTCAAATCGCAGTGTTTCTCTCGTTATTTCTACAAACCACTATTATTATTCAGATTTCTTTTGGTTATTTCGTTTACTTTCTACATGGAAGAACATGAAATCGCTCTTCAGAATAAAAAGCAGCATACTACCCATCCAAAATGAAGATGGCACTATTCACAAAACAGAATGTCAAATTTATTTAGAAAAATTTCCACTCTCCCTGTTCTTTTAAATTGCATCTGTACAGTCTCATTTTCTGGTGCTTTCTTTCAGACTTTGGTCAAAGTTATCATTTAATTTAAGAGCCAAATGAAAAGACCCATTACCTAGAAGTTTCATATCTGGGATTCTTTAGAATTGTCAGATGATACCTAGGAGTGACAAAACTTTTGGCCTCCCAAATTTTATATGTTCCCAATTTGTTAAACTGGCTCCACGCAAACAAAAATGGCAGTTTCTTGTCTCTGAAATATTATCCATATCCCATTCAAAACTGGCATTTTGATGTGGATATAGTGTTCTGGTGGTGTCATGGTGTTCACACACATAAATTTGTGTAGCCGTTAATGGCACTGAATAAATGTTGATTAGTTGCACTAGTTGCTTGAATTCCCCACCTTTTCCCATTTCACAGCAGGTCCCCCCTACCAAGTCTTATTTTCCAGCCCTGACACTTAGAGCAAGGGCCTCACTTAAATTAACTAATGATTATCCTTCCCCCAAAGAAGTGTAAACAGACACTGATTTATAAATTTGCTAATTGCTGCTCCCAGTGCAGACCCCTGAGTATCTCAGTCATGCACATGTAAAATTCCAGGCTTACTAGAAACCAGAAAAAGCAAAGCTAAAATAAACCACACAGATGAGAAAGAGAAGGACAAGAGATTCCACATTCCACCAATTTCTCACTTTTCCCTTTTGTGAAAAGTATACAAAAAGGTCAAAACATAAACCTCTGATGGGAAAATCACTTAAATATTCTGTCCTATTGAACAACTTTGTCTTTTGAGAGTAAGAAAGCAATAATCAGCTACACTTCCAGAACAGTCATCGAATGGATTTCTGCATTTCCAGAAAGGAGAAAGGAAGATAATGCGCCAGTCTGTCCTTTATCACTGTGGAATCTGCACAGTGCAGCCTTATTTTGTTGTTGTTGTTGTTTAATCTACAGTCATCCTGAGAAGGAACTCACAGGTATAAGAAGTAATTGCTTTTCTCCCAAGTGTGAGAAATAAAGTTGTACCAGAGTTCATAATCAGGATCTTAAAAAAGTCCTCTCATCTTATTAATATTGTTTTTTGGCAATAGAATGATTGTGGTGGACCTGAAATATTTCAGTCTTTAATAACAGCAATGAATGCCCTAGGAGAGGCTTGGATGAACACAATGTTTAAGTCTTCTGAGCCAAAATGTATTTGTCCCTTTCTCCTTGTGGCCCATTATGAAGGATTAATGAGGAAGGACTTGCTTCATTAAACTCATATTTACACACGCAAAGGAAATTATACAAATAAATGGGGAGCACAAACCAGCAATACCCAATATTTTTAGTTTTAGCCCCCAGTTTAGGCATTTCATGACACTCTTCACTTGCTCCTGTATGTATTAAAGATATTAAAGATATTTTAAACTATTTCCTTTCATAATTAAAAGCTTTTTATACCATTTGAAGTGATTAATATGGGGGGGAGGAGTTGTCAGGAAAACGGCAGCAGATTTGCGTCAATATAATTTCAGTCCAAACTCCACTTTAAGAAATTTAACTCTCCCTTTCTCCCAGCATGAACGTTGCCCCATGAAATTTTCTTTCTGGGAACTTCACCTATAAAATTAGGAAACCCAAAGTGGCCACGTCGGAACCCGAATATAGTGTTCAATAAGAAATATCGCTGGGTTGGGTGACCCGAATTCAGAATTGCAGCGCCCATAGTCTGCCCTGAACTGTCCAGGAAAGCCTTCGCTGTCCATTAGGTTTGTGCTCCCTGAGCGGGTATCCAAGGTGTAGAGATGGGCGGCAGAGGCGGGTGAAGGACAGCCCCGCACCTCCTGGCAGCGAAGGGAGTGACCCCCTCTTCCCTCCACCCCGCACCTCCGCTTGTTATTCCTAGGCCCGTCACTACTGGCTTCTGAAGCGCTGGAGCGGGGCTTGTGGGGGGGCCGGGGGGGCCTGCGGAGGTGCAAACCACGGCACACTTCTCCTTTCTCCCCATCACAGCCCAACCTCTGAGCATTCGAGTTTTCCCCATTCCCTGTCCTCCCCACTGCCCTTGAGCAGTTTCCTGTGTCATTTCTTTAGGTTGGAAAAGGTTAGAATTACTTCCCTTTTCGTACTGGCTTCTATTATGCCACTGCGCCAGGGCCAGAGTTTTACACAGAATGTCTTTATAACCCTCGCCACTGCCCCAGGGCCACTGCGGTGAACTCTCCCAGCCCCACGCATCCGGAAGGCATCTGATCTAGTTCGACTAGCCCGCGAAAAAGGCCCTTGGCAGTCATTCCCCAGCGAACCATCATCCTCACTTGCCACTGACAAATCCAGACCTATGTCCTCCCTCACTTCCCCTTCACACAAGGTCACTTACCAAAGGGGTGGCTTTCGCGGAAGACCGTTTTGACCCGACAGGCGGGAGCCTTGTGTAAGTCCACCAAGCCCCACACTTGGCTCGTCCGCGGGCGCCAGGGCCACGCACCTTCGAGGCCAGCACCTGAGCAGGGGCGCACGCGGCACTGAGGAACGGAGGAACCAGGGTCCCTCGTCCCGGACCCTACCCCAGACAGACCCTTGGGCGTCTCACCCTGTGCGCCACACACCCGGTCCCTACGGTCTGAGCCCCAGGCCTGTGCCCCGAACAAGCACATTCTCCCCGCTGACTTCAGACTCATCACTTTTTATCCGTTACTTCAACGTCAGTGAAGAGTCACTTCCTCCGTTTCACCCTGTTTCCCTATTGGGGGTTGGGGGTGGGTAGCGAGGTGATGTCAGGATTAAAATCTCGGAGTTTTACTTTAAGCAAACAAACCATAAACTGGCAGATTAATTCATGTGACCAGTTGATTTCAGTAACTCCAAAGAAGAAAGTGCCCTGGGGCAGCCACGGTTTCTTCGCAGGTTTTTCCCGTCTAATTTCAGTAGGGGTTGCGCGGCAGCTGCATGCGAGATTGAGGGCGCCTAGGGGCTGTGCACGTGTGTACAGTGTCGATCTGCCCGCGTGTCGTTGGGTGTGCCTGGCTGTGTGTACCCACCCACACGCGCTGCCACCTCCCAGGCCTTCAGAGCGGCGTGGCTGCAAGGCTCAGGCCCAGGACCGCAGGATCTGGAAAAGAAAATCCCTCCGCAGAAGGTTTGAATTATTTCGCTCCGCGGGAGACCCGGCCTCGGCCGCACTCTGAGGAGGATTTTGGCGGGAAAGGCCCAAGCCAGAGCTGCGGAAGCCGGATGGAGCCCGCGCTGGGGTCCGAGCACAGTTGGCGCTTCGGCGCGCCTGAAATATACTTGTGAGGCCGCAGCCAGAGCAGCTGTTCTGGCCGATCCTGACTCGAAAGTTTCTTCTGTTGCTCTCGGAGAGCGCGAGGGCAAGCAGGCTTGAGAGTCAGGCTCCTCGGAGACCGATCTTGAGACCCTCTCCAGCTGTGGCGGCTGAGTCCCAGCGGTTTCTCCAAAAGACAAGAAGTGCCAGAGCGGGTATGACAGAGAGGGTACCTTACAGGCCTTTGTTAAAAGGCCTATGGGCCTCGGGATTTTTCGGGGCCACCAACCTCGGTGGAAAATTTTTTAAATACATACTGTGCCCTCTGAGGAGTGAGTGTCTCCAGCGCGCAGGCCAGGCTGGTCCCCGCCACTGCAGCTGGGCGCCCCAGGCTGCGGGTGCTCGGGCGCCAACTAAAGCCAGCTCTGTCCAGACGCGGAAAGAAAAATGGGCTGTGAAGAAGAAAAAGGCCGCGTTTTTAAATAAAAGTTAAACGTCAAAATCTGACCCTCGGGTTGTCTGAAGATCCTGGGATTTTTGAGACTCGGGTAGGGCGGACTGAAAACGGTGGTATCAGAGAGAGATGGTGTGAATGATCAGTGCAGTTGCTCTAGGTGGGTGTCGTTCGTGCGAGTGTGTATGTGTGTGTGTGTGTGTGTGTGTAATTCTTCCCCTGCCCCGTGGTATTGTTTTTATTTTTTTGTTTTGTTTTGTTTTTTCTTGTTCCTGGCTTATTACCGGCCTATAGTGGAAGAGCGCGCAGCCGCCTCTAGGCCCTAACACGAAGACAGTTTAAACAGAATTGTGAGGCCCAGCAGGGCAGAGACACGCCCTGGGCACAACAGGGTTGCCTGTGCTACTCCTCCACACACACATCTTTGAATGTGGCCCTGTGTATGCTTGTTAGGGTGCTACATTAGAAAAAAGAAAGGCCTAAAAAGGACCCCAAGCCTTCTGCGGGTCCAGAGCCCGCGGCTCCGCCTCCTCTGCTCCCGAAACTGCCGCGTCTCCACACCACGGAGCCCTATTTCTGAAAGATCTTTTCTCATGTTTTGTCCAGATCGTCGTAAGAAAGCCTTAGGCTCCAACTTACGGATCCCCTCGGCCCAAGACAAAGCCAGGCCCAGCCTGCAGCCCGGCTTCACAGAAGGCCCACGAGTGCTCTCAGCTTTCAGCTGCTGCTTCCTTCTGGACTCTTGCCCCACACATATATTTCGTTTTTTCTAATCCAAAAGCCCATTTTTTTCTTTAAAAAATGATAAAGTAATGGGAGCTGACCAACTGAACTAACTCCCTGTAACATAAAGTTAGTGGTATGTTAGGTCTTCCAGCCCATCCCCATCCCGCAGGAGCGAGTGAACAGAGTTCTGGAGCCCAGTTCTCCGCGTTCATGGCTCTGGAACGGTCTCTTTTTGCCCCATCCCTTCCCTCGTCTCTCCACTTCCTGAGTGGAACTCAGGCTGAAGAGAACAGCAGAAAGACCAAACTATGATCTGAGTCCCTGATTATGACCCCATATGTTGGCCCTTTTGAACATGCGATCGAAAACGGGTTCCAGGCGAACTGGGGCCTCCCAAGAGAAAACTTCCTGCGGACAGAGAGTCTGCCATGCTCGGTTAAATAACTTCTGTTTTTTCTACAATTGGGAAAATAAAATAAAATAAGCTCCCAAATCGTAAGCTGTCCATAAGGCCTACAAGAACTTCTAACGGTACGAAGGCACAAGCGAGATTTTGACAACAGATAAATGAGGTGAGGAAATAGGGTCTAGTCAGAGAAGGGAAACACACATTAGCCATGCGTTCCTTTCTGGATTGCCCACTCAGGGGTCCGCGTGGACCGGCCGGCACTCGAATCCAAATACAGGAAAAGGTTTAAACGGACCAAATAAATCTCCTTTTAATTTTCTTTTCATCGACTAATAAAAATAATTCCCCAGCACTAAACCCAAATACCGTAACGGGCCACAAGAACACGGAGAATTCATAAAACCCTGTCTCTGCAGGTCACCGGCTAATCGCGTTATTATTAGCCTCAGGAGCATGGAAATTGAACTGTCACTGCCTAAAGACAAAATGTAAGCGACAGCTGTCCCTCCTGGAGTTGGCCAGCTTTCCGGCCGGGATCCCCAAGCTCCTGAACCTAGGACCTCCTCTATCCTAATGCGGGCCGCCACCCCCTCCCCGGGTTTGCCAGGGCGCGGACCCGACAGGGTCTACTCCCCAGCCCTGGCTGGTCAGCAGGAACACCTCCAGAACGATTTTAGAAGTCTGGGCTGGAAAGTTTTTGAAGCCACTAAACCAAGCTGCGAGCGCTTATGTGTGTGTGCGGCGCAAGATTCTTCTGACAACAGCTGTTCTGCCGGGCTGTTTTGCACAGTTGAAACCTTGGCACTTAATACAAACCGTTAAGTTGTATTCCTCCCTCCTAGGGTTCTGTTAAAATACAGACATCGAAATCCGCCCTATGTTTTACGTGTTCTGCGCACATAATAGGCATGGGATACGCATAGATCCCAGACACAAATTAATCGCACCCCTCCCCCCCAGTACACAGAGATGTGGGCCCTGAAGAGTGACCCAGGGCCCAGGGTAAGGGGTCTACCATCCATTCCCGTTTCCGTAAATGCCAACGGAGTAGAAATATAATTATGCTCCACCCTGGAAAAGTTGGTGGGAGAAGGGCAAGGACCGAGGTTGAAGGCTAAATGACAAACGGGTCATTCCCCGAGACTGTGGTATGGGCCTGAGAACGCCGCGCTGGTCCTCCGAGCCTGGGAGGCGAGTGAGTGCTAGCTCCTCTGCGCCCCGCCGTCGCCTTCGACCCGCGCCCCTCCTAACCCCAGGGCCTGCAGCCCTTCCGCTGCGGCCGCCCCAACGCTGCGCTCTGCTCCCAGAAGACGAGATACGAGTAAACAGGCCTCCTTGCTTGAGTTTGGCAACGAAAATGCAAGGCTCAGGCAAGCCCCCCACATTGGTTCCGGCGAATTTAAGGGAGGCTCAAGGCATTTGCGCGAAGAAAAAGAAACCCGTGTTGGTGTAAGGCAGGGTGTCAGCGGCAGGGCCTTCCTCCTCACCCGCGTACTGGCTGTTCGTTCGGCGTCCCTTCTCCCCCCGCCTCCCGCGGTCAGACCAGACGCACTCACCCGGGTGGGGCTCCAGGCCGTGTGCGGCCGCGTCCTCGGTGTCTCCGAGTGGGCCCGCGGGGCTCAACGCCTCCATGGACAGGTCCAGCCCCTTCTCCTCCCAGTCTCTCAGTTTCCGCTTTTTATTTGAGCCGATCAAGGCTTCAACGGAGAAGGCATGTGCTCGCGAGCTCAGGGCGACTGCAGATCTTCTCCTTTCACTCATCTTAGCCGCCCGCACCCCGGCCCCGGCTCGCCCCCGCTACTGAGGGAGCAGCCCGCGCCCTCAAGCTCTGAGCGCCCGCCGGGCCCAGCCCGGGAGAGGCGGCGGGGCGGCGGCCGAGGCTGAGGCGACGGCTCCGCGAGTCCTCTGCCCCCTCCCCCTGCGTCCTCCCCCGCCCTCCGCGGCCGGATCGGACCGGCGCCCCTAGCTGTCCCGGCCGCTAGGAACGAGCGCCCCGAGCGCCGCTCGCTCGCTGCATGAGCGCCCGAGTCCTGCTTCCCACCCAGCCGGGCAGGCGCTCACAGGCTGTGCCGACTGGACTTCATCTTTTTTTTATTATTATTCTCTCTCTCCTCCCTCTCCCTTTCTCTCCTCCCTCTCTCTCTTCCTCTCTTAGTCTTCCCGTCTTTCCTCTGATCCAAACTTCTGGGAAACTTTTTTTTTTCTCTAAATTCCTCCCTTCCCTAGGAACAGGGGGCAGGCGGTGCGCTCCTGTCCGAGGGGTGAGGGAGAGGGAGGGGGCAGGAAGAAAAAGACTGAGGGGGGAAAAAGCCAGCCCCCAACCAATAGCGAGGAGGGAACAGGAGAAACCCTGAGAGCGAGAACCAATGAGAGGAAGGGAGAGACTGAGGCTCAGGCCAAGGCTGAGCCCTGGTCGTCCCCTGGATGCTCCTGGGCTGACTTTAACCCCTGGCTTCCCGGTCCCCCATGGGTTACTCGAGGGGGGAGGGAGGAAAGCTGAAAATCGAGGTCTGATCGCCCTTACAAACTCCTTCAAATCCCAGATCCGAACGTTTTCCTCCCAAATCTGGGTTTCATAGGCGCTGCAAGCCCAGAGTCATTTTAGTTGCAGATCTGGAATTTCTGGGCTCTGACAAAATGTTAACCTGTCCAAAAAAGCCAGAAACGATTCTGATTACCTCGAGCCTGCCCCCAGGAGATTTTGGATCTGCTGGTTCCGCCCGAATTTCGCCACACAGGTTTTTACGTTCCTGTTGAACGTTTCAGAGCAATTCTGGTTAAAGGAAAACGAAACAAAGTCCTGTTGCTAGCCAGGGTCTTGCAACTGAAAATTCAAAGACTGCTTCCTCCTTCCAGCTCTACCTGGTGGAGGAGGAGACACCGGCGCCTAGAGGGCTAGAGGCGGGCTGTGGAGCCCCTGGTTTGGGGCGCGCTCCTCAGGCGTATTCCGGCTGGGCCCCGCACGCAGCAAATACCGCCTTTCCCTGCGGCGCCAACGGTGGGTTGCGCTTCGCCTATTCCGGGCTCTTTTTCTCGAGAACCACGGAGGGGTGCCAAGCGAGGGCAGCTAGGAACTTTGACAAAGGAGAAGGAGCTTTTTCAAAATTCCCTACAAATCCTCACCTCGAGAGCCCGGCTCTTCCAGCCCCGCCAATCTCACCCCCACCTCCACTTAAAAATTTTCAGGACAGTGCGTTCAACAGGGAATTCTAAGGAACTTAAAACCCAACACTCCTGGCCGTTCTTATTTCCCACACCACCTCCCAAGTAACGCCACTGGTGGCCGGCAGCAGAAGACCCAGAGCGCAGTCTTCCGCGGAGCAAGCTCAGACCCGCGAAGTCGGTCCTGCCAAGCTGGAAAAACGTCTCGGATTTCGCGGACAGCGGCCTAGACACAGCCTGATCTTCCCGTCCTAACGCCCTCATCGAGACGTTTCTATGCCTGCGCAATGAAGCCAGAAAGAGCCAGGTCCAGGAGGCTGGCGACAGACTGAGAAGCGGAGCAGACAAATCGTGCCGCCGACAGCCAGGCCCAGAGCAGGGTCCGAACCCGCAAGTTTAGGTCAGGAAGGCCCAGGGCGTGTTGGAGGCCCCGCAGAACCAGCTCTCGCCGGTTTTCTCACCTGGGGCAAGAAGAGATGGTCTGCCGGGCCTCTTAAACTACACTTTCCCTGCCTGACGGCCGAGGGGCCCAGGAAAATCTAGTCCTTGCTATTATAGTTGGAAGCTCTTTGGTGCTGAAGGTAACGACTGAGTGTCCTGAAAGCGCCTTGGGCCTCTTTGAAGGAGAGCATAAAAGGCTACTTTGGGATCCCTCTCAAATTTTGCTCCAATCTAGATGAGAGGAAACTAGCTTCTTAGCAAAAGCAGAAATAATAATGGAAAAACCACCGGATGAGTGTGATTCAGCCAAGCCTGGCCTCTTGGGCCTTCCTGGAGCCTGTGTCTCAGGCTTGTAGGTCCCCAGGGAGCATGTACAAGAACTCTGGGGAGCTGGAAGCTGGATATTTAGCCCAGCAGCATCTCCTGCCGCTCTGTCCAGCCGACTTGGGAGCCCGGGTGGAGAGGCGCAGGGTCTCCCACCTCAGCCACCACTCATCATTGAATCCAGAAGCCATTGGGGAAAGTGACCTCGCTTTCACTGCTACCGGGCTTCAGCAAAGGAGTTGGAAAAAAGGCAGGTCGGGAGAGCACAGTTTCCTTCCCAGGCGGCTCAGGCCTCCTTCTGGGCTGCCAATTCTGGTGTCACCTTGTGTTCTCCGCCTGCGGGCTGAACCCTACTGTGAACCACACTATGGGTGGTAGACACGAGACGGGCCTCTAAACTTTGCCAGCTTTCTTCCTCCCCGTCACCTGTATCTCCTGTCTCCCTCTGGCAGCCTCTTGCCTGCACACTGTCTCACAGGCCTGCTTTGGATTGGGGAGTGGATAGATACACCACAGGCCATGCACCCTCCCTGAGACCATGAAACTCAAAAAAGAACTTTTCGATTTTCCGTGAACCTAAATGTAGGTTCAGAGGCCTGAACGATGTACGTGTCCATAGACAGTGTCTGAGAGATATACATAGAGGAATAAGCATGCCTTCAATGGCATGCATCTGCACCCCACCCCAAAGCATACACCCAGCATAGAGTTCTCTAAGGAGTTCCAACACCCCCCCACACTTCAGCTTGCACGTAGGTTGCTCCCATGCCCATTCCACATACTCATATATCCTAGAATTGTAGGTTAAGCGACTAAAACCAACCGACCCAAATGAAGGCAGGCTGGTTAGTAAGTCATGAAAATAGGGGTTTCCTCTAGGTAAATGGGAGGGGCAGTGAAATATTCTGTGACTCTATAGGGTTCAATGTAAGTTTTATCCTAGAGGCATGCACTCCTTGGTGTGTGACTCTGTGCTGATGGGGAGAAAGGTCTGGAGAAAGATTATGCAGGATGGTTTAATATGTGTGACTTAGGTGTATAATCATATGCCACTTTGGGGGAAGGAGAAAGGGAGGATGTAGGGATTAAATATAAGAATCTGGAAGTGTGGTATACAGTTTCTTCCCCCTGATTACATCAAAGGTTTTTTTACATCTCTTCTCATTACCCCAGTTTCTCTTTCCTTTAACCTTTAGGGAAAATAGCAGGATCCCCAGTTTATGAGACTAATTTCCCAAGTGCTCCCCAGGTTTCCCAGCTACAGGCTCCAATTTTGTGCCCCGGGTGGATCCTACAGGTGATTCACCCTGAAATGGGTCCATTTCCGGTCCATTTTAGTCCTGAAGCTGATTGACAAGGACCAAACTAGAGGTCCCCACCCTTCCCCCTGCAGGACCCCAAAAAGGAAAAGAAGGTTGATGAGTATCTGAGAAGTCAGAGATCTTGGAGGGTCACTGGCCACCTGCAGGGACTTATGGGGAAGTGGAAGGAGGAAAGTTAGGAGGAGAAAGGCAGCACAGTAACTACCCACCAAAAACTGACCATGTCCAGATATTTTGATTTTTCAAAGGAAAAACCGAGTTTTGCAGCATCAGGAAAAGTCAAAAACACAGGCATGCCCAGAAATGGAGCTACCACACCCACCACATACCTGTCTTTTCTTCCCATCGCCCCATACCAAATACCACCTTAAATACCACCACTGCTAATGCCTCAATACCAAGTGACCCAACAGGCGGCTTTGATTTTGGAGTTTTGAGTAGTTGAAAACAACATTAAAAATAGTTGGCCAGCAGGACATAGGAGGCTGCTCTAAACACGTGGGCAGAACACCCTGTGGGAGGCAAGGGAATTATAATGAATTCAGCCATCAAGGTAAGTATAAAACATTTTGAGGCCTCTACGGGGTGGGAAGAAACCATCAGGACTCCAAGGCGAGGTGGAGCCTAGTGACCAGGTCTGGTTCAGCCCCAAACTGTGTGACCTTAGGCAAGTCGATTGATTAACGGCCTGTGCCTCAGTTTCCCTGTCCTCAGGATGAAAGGGGTCCAAATACTTTACAACTACGAAAAGCAGGCAACATATCAGTCAGTCGGGGGCTGGACAGACCTGAGGTTTTATTAATGCTGTGATCGAATCTTCTGGTAATGTGAAGCCAACATTTCCACTTTTCACATCTTTTCCCAAATTGGCGCTCCAAAGCAACAAAAGAGCATGAAATGGGGCGGCATAACTGGTTTGGAGCCCTTGGGCGTGGTGAGAGGGAGTTGATTTCTGGAAACTCCTGCCCAACGCCAATTCTGCAGAGACGGCGTGGGCCCACTCTTATCAAAGGCATTTCGAGTCGCCCAGGTTCGTTCAGGTCTCCGGGAGCTGTGGGACCTTTGTACGTCGTTGACTATTCAACCACCCCCTCACACTTTTTAAAAATAAAAGTCCGTGGGGGCGAAATGTCTTTAATGATGTTTTTTTGTTTTCGCGAAATAAAATCTTTTATTTTTATTTTAAACCAGCAGCGTGCCCATCTCTCGGTCTTTCCAGATGTTTGCAATAAAATCGCAGGTTTTGCCTTTGGGACTGGAAATAAAATTTAACGGCCTTCACCCTGTAATTATTCTCTTAGCTTGCCCTTCATAAATTTATCTGCTTTCTATCGGCATTGGGGCAAGAGGCGAGCGAAAAGGGGGAAAGTCCCGATTTTATATTTGTGACTATAAAAAAGCGCCACCCGGTTTCCTCGCCTTCGGCCGCCGCAGTGTGGCCGACAGAGCCCGGCCCGGCGGAGCGGCAACATTGCGCTATTGTTCGTTGACTTCGGTCTGCGCAGGAGCAGGGGCCCTCCACAAAGAGAGCCTTGTGTGTCCAAGCCCCGAGCGGCCGCGCCCAAGAGGCGAGGAAATCCTGCTCCCCCAGGCCGAGCTCCTCTTCCCCCGCCCCCGGCGTTTCGCGCATTTCGGCAGCTTGACCTTCGTCTGCAGTGTGCGCCCGCCGCTCCAGGCGCCAGCTCCGGCCCTGCCAGCCTTCGCAGGATGCGAAACTTTGAGCCTGAGCTGAGCCCACTGAGCGCGAGGGAGAAGCCTGCCCCTGGATACCGTGGCGCAACGAAACGGCCGGACCGGAGTGCAAGGCGAAGGGGCTTCCTGGGAGGCCCTCCAGCCCTTCTCTTTCCCTTTGCTTGTGAGGCCTGGAAGGTAATACTCTGCACTCGCAGGATCTCAGGGTTGCCTGGCAGCCCTGCAGAACCCAATTCAAAGTCAGCAAGTTTTGAGGTCACCAGCGCGCACACCGAAATAAATATGGGTACACCAGCAACTACCATATACTTGTATAGAAAACTTGTAAGTAAGTACAAGGGCCGTGCATGTCTCCTGTGACTACACAAAGCCACGTGTATATCTGGCAACACACCCATGCATGTATACACTTTGTACACCCACAGGCCTGTACCCATGTACCTCTCTAGAATCAAACAACACATATTTGGGTACACAGCGTCACACACAGGCATATGGGGAAACATCTTGGCCACACACTCAGTTGCCCCCAAAGTCTTCCGAAATCTACACACATTCTGCCTGCTGCATCTCTTGGCCCCAATCCACAGCTCCCTTGGGCTCTCCCTGGCTTCTTGAATCCATGTGCCTGTCCTGTAACCTCCTTCCCTTCATCTGCACAGAGCTCCCTGCGTGGTAAAGGTCTCTGAGGGAAGGGAAGAATGAGGAGCACCAGCCTCCAAGCCTCACCCCTTGGGACAGCCATCCAGTGCCTTGGAGGAGACCAGGGCTTTTCCCAAAGCCCCAGGATCCCCAGCAGGCAGAACGGGCAGCTAGAAAGGGTGGGGCCAAGTGGGAGGAGTAAAGCTTTGTCTTGTTTTGTTTTTAATCAAGTGCAGTCAGTCCCTTACGCCCTTCAGCCAGCTGGCTTGGGGCCAGAAAGCAAAATCACAGGAGGCAGACACGACCCCCGCAGAGAATTCTTTTGGGTTCTTTCTGGTCTCAGGACCACAGCTTTTCCAAGTTCACCCCTATATGTGATTCCATCTTCCCCTTCCTGCTGGGTTTGCAGGTGCTTGGCTAAGCAAAGGGTTTTCCCTTTGGTTTTTCCACTGAAAGGAAGAATTATCTAAAGTTTATGGGGAGACACTGCACCAGGCCCTGAAGTCTAACTCAGTGACAACCCTGGGACATAAAGAGGGTACCCCAGTTCCTGCAGGGTGGGGCAGGCAGAAGTGAGGCAAGAGAGAGGGGCACCTAGCACTGAAATCTGTTGGGGCAAGAGGACCAGCAGTAAAGGCATTAGGGCCTTGATGTGATGATGACTTCTTTTGCCAGAAGTGGTTGGATTTCATTTGTCACTAATAAAATAGCCACCTAGTAGCAAAGTGGCCTCAGTGGAACTGCAGGAGCCTACCTAGCCCTGAACCATCACCTGCAAAGGCCCACATGTGGATTTTTACAGTCTCCTTATGGTCAATCTCTCCTCAAAACCTGTAGAGAACGAACTGTCCATTATTCAAGGAGAGTAGAAGACAAATTCCTACACTGGACCGACCATGCAGCTCAAGGTGGAGCTGAGGAATTAAATCCTGTAGCCTGCCAAGGTCAGAGTAGCTGGGGTAGCCAGACTTGTATTTGCCTCTGCTTGTGGACTCAGGTGGGGATGTGAGCTAGGTCACAGGAGATTTTTCCATGGTTTGGGCCCATAACTCATGAGCTACCTCTTCAACCCAAAACCAAATCAAAGGGGGTGGGAAGGAACCCAGAACTCTTGGGTGATATGCATAGAGTACCTGGTGACACCAAAACCAGGGTAAGAAGATCACCAACACCAGAAGCACAGTTGCTCCTGGACAAATGAGCCCTTGAAGTGGTTGAGGTAGATCGATAGACATAGGTTGATGTGTATATAATTTTAAAATGTCGTTTTAGGACCTAAATGTTTTTTCAGACCAGAGACACATATATGGGTGTCTGTGGAGAGGCAGACATTGCCAGAGTCCCTTGGCCTACTGCTGGGGAAGAGTTGGGGGTGGGGCAGTCCCTCCTCCCTGGTCAGCTGCAAGAGGCATTGCACTCTGGCCCACAGCCAAGTACCCCAGAAAGCCAGGAGTGAGGAAAGTTGTCTATCATCTCTAACCAAGAAAAATACTTAATTCACATACTTTCCAAGGACTTCATAGGACAGCCAACAAACCGAGACAAATGAAGGCATTTCTAGAATAGAACAATCTGTGAATCTCTGTTCTCCTAACTATCAAAGGTGTCTTCAGGATTAGAGGCCTACCAAGTTTGACGGCTCTGAGGGGCAAGGGCCAATGGCACTACAGCAGGTGGGAACTGCACCAACACCCAATATTGCTGTCCTTGGCCACCTTCACCACTGAAGATGAGAACTTCTGACCCAGCTCAGAAAACAGCAGAAGGCAATGCTATCCAGAGGCCCTTCCTTCCAGGAAAAGCAGAGAAAGAAAAGATAAGTGTTTATTTTCACACCCTTCCTCTCTTGCCACCAAGTCTCATTCTGTGTCTCCTCTCTTTCTGGTCTGCTCCAATCATGGAGAGTTAATATTTATTGAGCTTTTTTACTCTGTGCCCTGCCCTGTGCTGAGTGTTTTACAGGGACTAACTCACTCCACTGACTTAAAGTTCTATGAGCCAAGAACAAGTAGTACTAGCCCCATTTTACACATGAGAAAACTGAAGTACAGAGGAGTCAAGCAACTTGGAAAAGATCTCACAGCCTTTAGTGCAGGTAGTCTGGCTCTAGAGCCAGAACTCTTAACTCATATACCCCCAGCCTCTCTCCCCGCACACAAACATACAATGCAACTTTGCACACCTGGGTTCTCTCTGGCTGCAAGTGACCCGGGTAAAGATGGTGGCACTCATGACATTGTTGTATACATGCCAAAAAAAGCCTACCCGGATCTAAAATCCACATGGGAGGCCTTCCCAGCTTGAGCGCAGCACCCTTGCAAGCAAGGGCATAATGGGGAAGGGGTTCTCATCTGGACATTACTCAAGGCGTGGCATGGCTGAGTGCCCAGCAGAACAGATGTCAGCACATGAGCCACAGGGGTTGCTTCCTGGAAGGGAAGCTCAAGGCTTTCGCCCCCGGCTGTGCTCAGTCAACTAGGATCCTGTTGCCCACCTCAGGCCGGACCTCAGCCTACCCTCACAGCGCCAGGGCCCAGACGGCCTGGGTTGCTTCACCGGAGGGGCCTCCGCTTTCCAAGGCCCTGACCCTTTATTGGCTCAGTCTCAAAGCCATCTGTTCCCTGGAGGCTTCCTGACCTCCAACCCCACCCACCAATACTCTCTTGGCTGCTGCGGATCCCCTAAACACGTGCAGGATGGTAAGCGAGAGATTCGGAGGCAACAGGAAGTCTTCCCAGCCCCCAGCTCAGCTCGAAGCACCTGCTCGTCTTGAGTGGAATTTGTCCACGCCGTGGTGGCAGGTAGCCAGTGCCGAGCAAACCTCTTTGCCCTCAGACTGGGAACTTCTTGAGGACCGGGTGTGTTAACCCGTTGTGGGCGTCATCTCCATAACTCCGTTGTGGCTAGCGAGACGACGCTGCCTATGGTGGACCTTAAATGTTTTCAAACTGAGTCCCCCTCCTGCTCTTCCCCCAACACATATGCACACACGCACAGGGGTTCACTTGGGGGTCCTTGAGATGCAAATAAAGAATGGGTCTTAATGCTCGGAGCACTTACTGGTTTATTTCTCAGAGTAGCTGGGGACTCAGAAATCAGATTCCAAGAGAGTCGCGGGAGAGTGGACAGGGAGAGAAAAACCCCAGGCCCTTGAGGCCAAACGGAAGGGAGCCGAACTCTGGACTTCAGAATAAAAACCCCCACTAGGAAGAGAAAGCTTTTGGCTTAATTTGGCCTGACAGGGGAGCCCAAAGAGGGCTCCCGTGAAGCCACATACCAGCTCCGGAAAACCCGACTGGGTGGGAGATACAGACTCGCCTTCGGAGTCCCCACCCCTCAAGGGCGCACGTCGGCAGCGGTGCCACAAAGTCCCGTGCGCCCTCCTGGCTCTGAGGCGGCTCCAGTTGGAGGACTGAGTTTGGTTTTGTTTGGCTGCAGCCTCCTCCCCCCCGGCAGAGGCCGCAGGCCTACTTCTTCTGTGGCCTCGGACACCCAGTGGAGGCTGGCCTGGGGAGCCCGGGCTGCGGGTGTGAAGGAAGAAGGATGCTGTTCGGGAAAGGAAGCCAGACCCTGGGACGCCCACCCCCACCCCCGCGCCGGGCCGCTTCCTGTGGGATCCAGAAGGAGAGGGGAGAGGGTGAAAGTCAAGAAGACCTCCCGTCTTTATTCTCCCTATTTTGGGTTTCTCAGTGGAATGTTGGCATCCTCTCTTCTTGGGCTACTTTTCCTCTCCCCTTGGTGGCAAATCCAGTCTCACTGGCCTACTTGTTTTACGAAAACGCTGCATTAAAACTCCTGGCGAGGTAACGTGGTGTTGCACGGGTGTCCTTGGTGTGGGTGTTGCCTGAGACTTGAGCTCCCTGCTGCTCCTCGATCTCCCGCATGTCCTCACTAGTTACCGCAGGCGTCGGTCGCACCAAGAGCTTCCCGCTGTGCTACAGATGCATTTTTTTTCACCCAACCAGCAGACTGTGCCAGCTCTCCTACCACCCTGAGACTCCCGCTTGTTATCTTTCCATCTATTTTTTCTAAATTTTTACGTGTAATTAGAAGCCCAGGTAGCATGTGTCTCCTGGGGAAGACTGTGGGGAGGAAGGTGAGTGAGTGCGGGTGTTAGATGGGCAAAGGAGAGGAAAGGCATGTGCAGGGAGGACCAATGGAGTCCCTCACCTGGGCCTGGGGACCCCAGGAGACCCTGAGGTCACTAACACCTGTGAGGGTAGCTTCTGTTTTGCTCCCAATTTCCCACAGCACCCCCTACAGCCTCTATCTAGATGCAGGTGGGCAGGTCACCTAGCAGCCTCCTTGGAGCCTGAGGAGCATGGATTGTGGCCTTTTAGGTCTGAGTGAGGCTCAAGAAAGTAAAAGCTAGGGAAACATGAGAGGGAATGGAAGGAAAAGAGAATTTAAGAAAGAAAGAAAAGAGAAAGGAAAAAAGAAGAGGAAAGAAAAGAAAAAAGGAAACAAAAGGAAAGACAAATAGAAAGAACAAGGCCAGGACTGCCTCTGAATTACTGAGACCCCTGGCCTGGGGCACAGAATTGGTGCCCCTCACTCTGACCCATTTTCCCCAAGCAGCTCTCTACTATCAGGATTTGGGGTAAGGGCAGAGGACTAGGGGTCCTGGAATGTGTCTTCTGAGCAAGCCCATTAAATCCTGTGCAGCAGAGCCAAGGTGGCCCACTGCCTGGGGTTCGAAGCCCTCTACTAACAGTTCTTAGCACAAAGCAGACTCCAGAGAAGACCCAAGTGGCCTGGAGGAACCAGTGTGGAGATTCAGGGGCAGGTAGGGGTGGGTCCTCCACACCCCTTCCTGAAACACTGTTGTGTTTCATACAGAGTCCCCAGAGCAGCAAGAGAGGAGAGAAAGATCCCAGTTACAGAAAGAGAATTACAGTTATGGGGAGAAAGGGCTAAGGGGCTGAGGGCACTAGGGAGTGGGAGACATGGAAGCAGGCCCTAGACCAGTGAAGTTTGGCCAAGTTGGCCTAGGCAGAGGAGGGAGGGTCCTTGGGCTGGATGTGAGGGTGGAAGGAGTTGGTGGGAAGCTGGAGATGTTTGGTGCTTTACCATAGTTTAATATTTTCCCAAATCTTAATCCAATTTGAGGTTATTAGGTGAAGTGCCAGGGTGGGTTGCATGTCAGACTTCTTTCAGTAAATCCCCACTCTCTGGGTGGCCAGGAAGACAGATAACTGGCTGATATTGGCCCTCCACCCACTGAGTCTGCAGTTGTCCCCACCCCTCCACCACTGGGGAAAAGGGTGGAGGGCTTCAAGTTAGTTCTCTGTAAGGCAGGAGGTATTTTTCTCTCTGAGTTCCTTCTCCCCTCTCTCCCAATTCACTTCTCCAAACTGGAGCCTCAGGCTTAGCTTCACCTTTTGTATCCACCTCCCCACACCTTCCCTCACAGCATCTCTTGGTCAAAGACAAATAAAGCCCAGCTTCCTGCCTAGGGTGAATCATGCCAACTGGTCCGCCGGGGAAGGGGAAGGGGCAGACGAAGAAGAAAAAAGACGGAGGAAAAACAAAAACAAAAACTCCAAAAACCCTGGCGTAGAGGAATGCGCTGCAAACCCCCGCGAACAGATGTGCCTTGTGTCCCAGCCGGCTCTGGCCCGGCCTAGAAAGCCGCTTCTCAGCCCTGCGCCTGTGGAATTACTTTATCTTCTCCTCGGTCCAATTATCTTTTTACAGAAAAAAAAAATTAAAGAAATATAAATTGCTGCTTTGTAAGATCAAAGTGCCGATTTCTGGTGCATCTGGAGGAGTGGAGAGACGAGAGCTGGAGAGTGGCGCAGTTGTAGTTGCCCAGCTTCAAAGGGTTCACAACAGGGAATTTTGGCCATTGTATTTTAAATTCTCTTCCTCCCCAACTTCACAGGGTGCGCAGGGGGGAAGGGTGTAGCTTCTGTGAGCGCCCAGAAACCTAGCCTTGGCCAACTCTGCGCGCCCGCACCCGAGTCGAGCCGGGTGGCTCCTGCAGAGACACCGACTTGCGAAGGACGAGGGGGGGCGTGTTCAGGAAAAGAATGAGGAGAGGGGGCTGATCCCGGGCTGTCAGGTCGCCAAATACCCGAATAAACCGCGGAGAAGCCACAAAGTCTCCATGTCCCTATTCATCTAGCTGCTGGAGACTCCTTATCAGTTTTCCCTGGGCTCAGGCTGGGTGTTCGCTGGAAGGACTGGGAAGAACTAGGTTAGGATTCGGATTATTCGGGGGACCCGGGTCAATCCCAAGTTTTCCAGGCAGAGGTTAGCGGGGCTCTCCTTGATCATGGATTTGTCTCTATGTGATCCAGTCAACTGGACGACTACGCAGGCCTGGTAGACGCTTTCCATGCGCTTTCTTTTAACGAAGAGCGAGTAGGCGCCGGCCAAGTCGGGGGGCTCGGAAGTGCTGCCCGGGCGCCCACGCCGGAAGCCGAGAGAGATGCGCAGCAAGTTCGCAAGTCTTGGGGGCGTTTGCCGCGGAAGAAGCTGAATTGAGGATGGGCTGAATTCCCGGGCGGGGCCGGCCGCCTCTAGGCTTTCGCCAGATTATCTTGGAGCCACGCGGCCAGGTGAGGGCTCTTTCTCTGGTATTCCGGGGAACCTGCCTCTGGAGCAAGGCGCGCAGGGGGCCCGCCACATCTCCACCGAGCTCCGGGGGCAAGCCGAAGCGCGGCGGTCCTTCCTGGAGAGACCAAGTGCGCAATGTCAGCCGGATTGCCCTTGATCCGAATTGTCCCTGCGTGGCCATTTCTGTTTTAAATTTCAGATTTTTCTACTAAAGCAAAATGCGTTAACAGTTGAGAAAGCGCCCGCTCTTTTCGGTCCTGGGTTCAGCGTTTCCACAGCCGCCCACCAGACTGCACCTCCAACCTGAGAGCTGTCACCCCCTTGGGAGGGAGGGGACAGCATAGTGTTAGTATTCCCGTTTTTAGACAAGGAAACCAAGGTCCCTACAACTTCGTTGACTATCCCAGGTTCCTGAGCGGCAAAGCTAGAACCTTTACCCAAGTCACCTAAAAATTCTTGTTCTTCCCACTCCTCCAGGGGTGATTCTGCCCGCCTCACACTCCCTTCTCCCGCCCATCATTCGAGGTCATCGACCCCGGGGCAGCCCCAGCACCTGGGCGCAGGCTGCGCTCACCGTCCACACCGTGGGTGCGCCGGGCATCTCACCTCAGCCAGGCAGGTGCAGAGGTGGCGGTTGTGTCAGCTTCGAGTAGTCCGACCGAGGGGCTGGAGGGGGCAGGCTGCCTCTTGCTGCTGCCCAGTGGCTGAGGGGGCAAGGGAGAGGGGAACAGGGCTGGGGAAACTGCCGTCAGAGAGTCCCAGCCCCGCCTCCTGAACACAATGTCCAGGAAACCTTGGAACTTTCCATTGTTGGAAGAGCTTCACTAAACAAATTGTCCCTACAACTACAGGGCTGAGAAGAGTGGGCCTGG
Source organism: Daubentonia madagascariensis (assembly GCA_023783475.1). Lineage (NCBI taxonomy): Eukaryota > Metazoa > Chordata > Mammalia > Primates > Daubentoniidae > Daubentonia > Daubentonia madagascariensis. The sequence goes on along the minus strand of JAKFHU010000913.1, from coordinate 1,108,288 downwards.
GCAGGCTTTGGTGCAGCCCTGTGCCCTGGAGCCTGCCTGCCTGCCTGCCAGGGAGTGTGACCAGAAGCTCTCCGCCGTCAAGGCACCGCCAGGAGGGAAGGTCGCAGCGACTTAGGGCCTCCCGGCGCCGCGGTCAGGACGCAGAGCACCTGGCGTCGAGGCCCCCCGCGAGGAGGCGGGTTCAGGCCTGGACGCTTGGGTTTCGAATGGGCAAGGGGACCGAGTCAGGCAGCGGCGGGCACCTGCAGCGAGTGCATCTGACTTGGAAGACCCTTGCCAGGCTACCTACCCAAAGTGCCAGTTTCCTGGTGTTTTAAGGAGGTTGAATCTTTCACGATCCCCTACCCAACAGGGTAGCCTGTGGTGAAGCTTCCCCCTTCCTGAAATCAGAGAGAGAGAGAGAGAGATTGATTTGCCTTCCTATCTCTGCAAATTTGACGCGTCCCACTTTTCCTGGTATGCAACTTCCTGCAGCTCCTTGAGAGTGGATTCCCGAGAGAATCAGGGACTCTTTTTTATTCTTCTCACCATCTTGGGTGAGAAACCGGCCGCCTACTCTCAGGAAACAGCCGCATGTGGGTGTGGACCTGACTCACTGGGCCATTGAGGTGGAGCTAACCTTGCAGGAGTCTCTTGCTTAGCTAGACCACATTCCTCATTTGTAAGACTGGGGTAATGGGACAGCCTAATGGTTCCTGGGCTCTGTCAGCTGTGTGCCTGGGCACCCATTGAGAGAACATCTGACACATGTGCACACCTACATTTGAATCCCGCCACCTGAGCCCAGCTAAAACCAGTGCACAGACCTACACTGTCTTTCCATCCCTCCAGCTACTTTTCCTGTTTGCTGTTTCTGCTGGGTGATTAACGACCCCAAACAGTGTAAGGAATTCAACTTCTCAAGCTCAGCATTTTCAATTCCTTAATTTGTCCCCAGGTGACCGTTAGCAATCATAGCTGTAGATCACATCAGGGCAGGCCAGGTAGAGTGAGCAGCTGATTCAACACTGTTGAGTTGGGGTTTGGTTTAGTTTTTTAAAAGGCGACTCAGAAAGTAGCCCCCGGAGAACATCAGGAAGGCAGCAGGCTGCAGGCTGTGGAGGTCCCCGCACTAGACTGCCTTTGGGTTGTCACCGCTCTCATTCTTTATAAACAGTAAAGTGCTAGCAAATTGTAAAGTCCCTCTGGGCCTTAGCCTCTGATGTGGAAGGGGCAGGCAGGCGAGGAAACTGAGGCTCACAGGTTTACTGCTCCGAATCAGAGGTCTCACTGGGAGAAGTGCTCTGGGTCTAGGCTGTTTCCTGTGTGGATCCTCATATACAGCTTCCTGGGGGCTAACAGGGAGCATACTGGGGATGACACAAGGTGCTCACCACAGAGCTGCTCCAGAAGCAACCACAGTTTGACATTTTTGTAGCGGACTTAGAAACAAGTTAGACTCCCCTACACTGCCCCGCTTCTCCTCCATTCCATCAAGTCCTGACCACTGTTCCTTCTCATTTAAAGAAGGGATGTTGTCCCTTCTGAGGGGCTGGGGATGAGGTCTGAAACATTCCAGGTGGCCCCAACAGCTGCCACTGTTTCTCTGGCAGTTTGGGCTTTAAGAGGAACTTTTAAAATACTCCTTTTCTGTCCCTTGGCAACCTCCTAATTAAGCAGGCAGCTGTTCTGGGGATAAAACCTAATTTAGAGATGACATCCTTCATGGACCTCTGGTACTCCCAAATGCTAGGGGGAGTATGAGAGGCAAGGTGGCAGATAATGAAAGTGAGAGCACAGGCAAAAGGGAAAGAGAAGAGTCTTGAGCCTGTTTTCCTGCGTCTTCAGGCTGCAGCAGACTGATTCTGCTCTGAGTGGGCAGAAATTAGTTCCTTCCCTCCCCTGCAGTGACCGGGGCACTAATTGGCTGCTTCTTTTGGCCTGCTATCCCTCAGAAAGGGTCTGGAAAGGTGTGAAGAAGAAGGTATCAGCATCCTATAGGTGGCAGCAGGCCTGGCTGGGCTATAGAAAGGGACCTCCTAATTCCCTCAGAGGGATGAGGACTTGGGATCCATTGGATGGCAAGAGTGAGACCCACTATGCTCTAAGGTCCTGGCACTGGACTCCTTTCTCTGAGATGCCAGGTTTGTAATTTCTGAAGTCACACGCTATTGTGATTAAATGCATGCTTTTCTAAAACACAGAGCATGAGACTAGGCTCAGCTAGCATGGGGAACAGTGGCTTCTGTCCTTCCTGGAACTGGCAATACTCTCCCAAATTAAGACCCTAAAGCTTTCCTGAGAACTTCAACCACTCTGTGAAAATGCTTACTGAGGCTGGGGTGGGCTAACAGGGACGACCTGCCTGTCTGCAGGCCTGTGAAACCCAATCAGTATACCTCCTAGAGAGAGTGTAAAGTAATGCGGGGGTGTGCGGGATGAAGTCAGCCAAGAACCTTTACAGAAACATGAGTGTGATCTGTGAGGAAAGGAAGGATGTAAGCAAAGCAATGCATTTGCTTTTACTGGCTGACTGACAGGCTTTGGTGGGGGTCGGATAAGTTTACCAACTGGTTGCAAAGACCTGAGCCCCTGGCAGGGACATGGGGGAGGGGGCTGCTTAAGAGAACTGGAAGGCAAAAGGGAACAGATACAAAAAATCCTCCTATAGTCTGGGCACACAATTCTTCGTCACATAGGTATTATATGTGCATATATTAGATTATTTAGGTTTTTTTTAACCTTACCTTGGACAGAATAGATATGCACGTAAGTTCATTCATTTACTCAATACATAATCATTGAATATCTACCACAAACAGGGCATTTTGCTAGGCTCTCCTTTGTAAATAGGTGTATGCATGTGTGTGTATCTGAGTACGAATTCAACCAACAAACTCCAATTTGGCTTCCTGGCAGAGATTTGTGAGACATTCTGAACTCTCAGAGTGATGAGGCTCAGACTTCAGTATACATACACACTTTGGGTCTTTACCAGAGGTGGTAATGGAGTCTGCTGGTGCCCTACTGTGCAGTTTGTGGAGTCTGTGCCCTACTGTCTGTGGAGTCTGTGCTCTACTGTGCAGTTGCGGAAGTGGGGGAGGCACAGCCTTGAGCTCCAGCTTCCAGTCTTACTACCTTTGGAGGTAATGCTGAGTAGCAGAGTATGTTAAATCCTCTTAAAACAATGCTTTCCATTGCTAAAGCCTGTTCCTCTTTCAGAAGTGTTCTAAGGAGCTTGGGAATAATGAATCCTGCAACCAACAAAATTTTTTTTCAATGCAAATGGTATTGAGGAGAGACTGAGGGCAATTTCCATAAGTCTACACTTCAACAGAATACATGCACAGACAGGCAAATGTATACAGAATACACATGACTATACAAATGTACTTACATGGAATATAATCATACCTAGAAAAAAAAGCAGAATGGAAGGAGGGTGGATTTAGTTTTTCCTGCTTCTTAAATTCAGAAACTCCACAAGTAGGTTCAAAATATCGCTTGGCTTTTTAAAAAAGTATTTAATTGACAAATAAAAACTGTATATATTTATCTTTTATATGTTGTTTTGAAATGTGCATATATTGTACAATGGCTAAATTAGATAATTAACATATGAATTACCTACCATACTTATTTTTTGTGGTAAGAACACTTAAAATTTATTCTTAGCAATTTTCAAAAATATAATACATTGTTATTAGCTATAGTCACAACGTTGTACGATAGATCTCTTGAACTGATTCCTCCTATCTAACTGAAATTTTGTATCCTTTGACTACTCACTTAGCTTTGTTTAACAGTCATTTTCATGTGCCTTTACCAACTTATTTGCTATATCGGTATGTAACCAGGCCAGCAGACACTATCCTGGCCTGGTAGTAGCAAAAGAGCCAGTTGCCTGTGGCTTCATCTAATAGTCCATAACGTCTCATCGACATTCCCGGGTATCCAATGCTCAGACCTGCCTAGCAGGGCTAGTGGATGGGGTTCAGTAGCCTTGGCTAGGCACCTGCAGGTGGAAACATGTTCCTGGGCAGTGACTTTGAATTCAGGCCAAGCAAAGAGAGGTACCGATACAGGGATTTGGACTAGAAGTGCATTTTTGGTTCTAATTGGTGAGGGTTTGGGGGACAAAGGAGTGGAGAGGAAGGTACAATGACTCAAATAATTGAAATAACAGGCACAAGCTGAGGTTGAAAATAATGCCACTGGAGGAATTAGGGGCAAAGGTGAGGGTGGGGGTTGAATGTCACCCGAACTCGTCCAGATGCAGCTTTGTTCAAGCACACCCCGCGCCGTGGCCGAGATAAATACAATTCTCCTAATGCGAAGGCAGCGAGGAGAGGGCACTGTGACCTGGAGACTTTTATGGATTAAGAAGTCATTGTAAACTGCATACGACCTCCCTAATTGTCGTCCTAGCTATGTCTACTGGTGTAGATCAGAGAAAACCTTCCAGCTCTATCAAGCCGAAAACGTTTTCATTTTCACCTTAAATTAATGAAGCAAACGGGTTTTCCTTTTCTGAACATCGCTCTTATTTTTCCATCTGGCCTTTTAGAATATAGCCTCAGTCTTAAATGCGTACGATCACTTCCACTGCACCTGTACAGATGAGACCTGCTGCGGCGTCGGAACGCTAAATTACCCAACACGGCCGCTCTGACTCAGGAAGAGCCCTGGCCACGAGCTTCCTTCCCCGGCCCGAGTTCAGCAGCAGGGTCCGCAGTGGTGCAGGCCAGCGGGGTTTGGCAGGGAGGCTGTCGGCTCTCGGGAGCTAGGCGGCAAAGGAGTCCAGCCGCCCGCTGCTGCCGCGCAGGAAGCGGGCAGTGCCAAACACACAACATTTCGCAGCTCTGCGTTTCCTACCTGTCTCGGAGGAGTGCAGAGCCTCTATCTCAGGCTCCGTGCGCAGCCAGCAAAGCGGAGGGCGTCACGCACTACTCCCGTGCGTCTGCGATACTGAGACGCAGACCGAGTTGCTGTGCCTACCTTTGTCCCAGCCGGGCAGCCGCCGCGCGGGGCGACAGGCTCTGGGGAGCGGCGGGGCCGGCTCTCGGCCAGGGCCCTCTAGAAAGCCTGCTCCGCACCCGAACGCGCCGCTCGGTGCGTGACCGACTTCGGGCGCGACGCTTCCCGAGATTTCACACGCTCCGGGCCGCGCAGGGGCCTTGGACGACCGGCGCCCCGGCGCCCTGTGACCCGTCGCGAGGTTTCCCAACGGGGGCTCGTCCCCTTTGTAACCTGGCTGCGCTACCTCCCCGGGTGAGCCGGCCTCGAGGGCTGGTTCGGCAGCCGACAAGGGGGCCGAAAGGAGCCCTCGCCTTATTTCCAGAGGCTCGGAGATAAAGAAGGGCCGAGTCTCCTCGTCCACCCTAACCCAGGTATATTGCCCTCTTCGTCTTCTGGAGCAGGAAAAAATGCCATTTTTGAGCTTCAACATTTTTTTCAGATTGTGAAAAGAAATCGCCATTCCCTTCTTTCCTGGAAGAGACTACCCGGCAGGGCACAACTTCCGGAGAAGCGGGCAGGCGCGGGAGAGGTCCGTGGAGCCTTCGGGCTGGGCCTCGGGGCTTGGATCGCCCGGGTCGCGCCGGCAGCACGTGGGGGACTGGGCCCGAGGAGGCCTCCAGGACCGGGTCGTGGTTAAGGCCAAGGCCAAGGCCTCAAAAGAGCTCTGAGTTCTCTGCCTGACTTTTTCTGCCTCAGGAAGCTTCCCGTTCCTGACTTTTGAGGATGCCCCCTTGTTTTACTCGGTGGACCTGCGGGGGTGGGGAAGGAGGAAGCCTTCCCTCATAAACTCAGGCGCAGGACCGAATCTCCGTCGCTGTTTTGTGGAGCGAGGATCTGGCTTTGTTTGGTCTCAGCGTTCTCAGGTTTTACTTTGTACTTTCTAGCTCACACGCCTGACTTCACTCGCGCTCAGCCGGTTCTCGGGCTGCCCCAACACACGTGTACACCAAGAGGCAAAACCCTCTCCGCCCCACGCACCGCCCAGGGAAAGGCCACTGCTTCCCTCTCATAGTGGCATAGTTCCCTCTGCCACATGAGGGTCTTAGGGGCTCTTAATGCTAAGATATTATTAACCCCTTTGAATTGGAAACAGCAAGAAGGGTTCAGATAGCAGTGGTCCTGACCGCGCAGGGTGCGCTGGGGGAGCCCGGATCCAGCCGCGCCGGCACACGCATCACAGCCCGGCGGCCCGGCCCTGGGACGAGGCGGGTGTGCCGCGCCGGCTCTACGTCCTGGGGTTCGGCCAGGGATGACCGGCGGGCCGGGATGCTCAGATTCGGGCCGGGAAACCCGCCCGGAGCGAACCAAGGGGTGCATTCGGTTGTGAACAAGAGCTTATAACTGTGGCCGCGGCTAAACTTTAGGAGCAGGCTTGGGAGCCGGGGCCGTCGTTTCCTCGGCTCAAATCAGTGAGCGGCCTCGTAGGGTCCACGCCCCTCCCTTCCTTTTGCTGACAAGGCTCCGCAGGGTGGTGGGCGAGAGCCAGGGGTCTCGGGACAGGAGGGGCCGGCCCGGCGCGGCGGGGCAGAGACGCCGGGGCGTGTGTGTGCCGTGGTCCAGGGTGGGAGTTCTCCGTAAGTTCCCGGGGCCCAGGATCCCCAGCCTCTCGATCTCTCCATCAGGCGGGGACGTCGCTGGCGTCCCAGGGACGGTTAATGTCTACAGCCCCACCCCGCGCCGCCTCAGCTTCGGAGGCTTTCCATTTCAACGACCCAAAGGAAAACTTCTGTGACCAACAACCGCCCGCGCATTCACGTGGTATCGCCTCCTGGCTGACTGAGGAGGGTGAACGGCTTAGTTCCTAAGCCTCCCTTCCCATTGCCCGTTTTTCTCACCCCTCAACCTCAGATAAAGAAACTGAACACATTGAGAAAAAAAAAAAATAGTAGTAAAATCTGTATTAGAGTGAGGTAGAAGGAATTTAACAGTCACAAGACTGCCCCCAGGTGATGGTTTTCAGCAATAACATTTCCATGCAATTTTAGATCACTTTCTGTCTTTGGAGCTAATGTCATCCGTGGCAGAAAAGTTATTGAGTCCAAACGCTTATGTTAATCCCCCAAGAAAAGGAAAAATGGCCCCGCGAAACCTCCTGCCCACAGACGCTGAGAATTTGTTCGATTTGTCTTTCTAGCTTTACTACCATTAACATTTGATAGCTGCGCTTTCAAAATCAAACACTCCCCTCCCCCCATCCCCTTTTCTTCTCCCCCACCCCCGCCCCCCGCGCCCCTTCTTCCTAGTTTCCTCTTTCTGAAACAATAGCGGGCTGCTGGAGTCAGTCTGATGATATAATCCTTAAGGCATTCACGAGCAGACCAAGGGCCAAGCTATCAAAGGGTTCAGCTTTTTCTTCTTTTTCTAAGCTGTTTACTATTCAGGAAATTTGGTAATTATTTTTTTTCTCTCCATATAGTGGTATTACCCTCTTCCTTTTGATATTAGATCCTCCATGGGCCCCTAGCATCATGCTGTAGAGAAAGGAGAAAGATGAAGGGACTGAATTCTGCATCAGAATGTAATTTTCCTTTATGTCATCGTTGCTGCTGAAGACCAGCTGAGGACTTCCAAAACAACAGGAACCCCCAGAGCAGGCAGAGTCCTCAGGTTTCTCGGGGCAGAGGAGAGTGCTAATTCCATTTATTCTTTTATACCACAAACTTGGGGTTTTTTGTACCTCAACCCACCAAAATACTTTTAGTACTTTTATACTGGGATTGAAAAGTCACACCAGGAGGGAAAAGGAAAGATAATAAATTTTAAAAAATCATTTGTTTAGAATGTTCCACCCTGAGTCATGGTTTATTAGGTGGGGAAGTTACTAATCAACATTAATATCCTTGGAATGTTATCATGTTTACCATGTTTTTTCCTGTGCCCTTGCTCGTAACAGGCAGCACTCAATAAATATTTGTTGATTGAATGTTTGAAAAGTGTAAAGCAAAGGAGAACAAAAAGTTTGGATATTTAACTCCATTCATTGAAAAACCCCTCATGACAAATTTCCTGAGCTAGTGTGTCCTACAAAGCAAAACCATTTCTGCTAGATTGTAAGAGACTATGTTTAATCAGTTTTAAGTTTTGTCTCCCCAACTAAACTGTAACATATTGAGATCAGAGACTCAATGTTAATATTTTCATTATATACAACATTTTGTAAATTGCTGGGTATATTGATCAATCATCTTAGAGTGTGGTGAAGGAGAAGACCCAGCTAAAGATGGAACATGTTAAGTGAAATGTAATGTTGCGGGCATCCCTTTGGGTAGTGCTAAGTATCCCTGTAGATGGGCAGTAGTGGACCAGGGGTGGGGAAATTTCTGTTCAGATTCCTCCTTCAATTGGGTCATATCTCCTCCTGCTCACATTCTCTCCAGAATTAACACCTTTTCCTCCTCACCTTCCCATTAGGATATGAAAGCATAGAGAAGGGAATGAGTTGAATTGAGATGCCTCTTCCATGTTACTCCCCTCCCCCACAGCTTTCTAGTTACTGTGTTGTAAGCTGTGATGACTGGTTAGTAGTGGGTACTAATGAGATCATTACAAAATTTCTATCCATTTGGGCACAGTTTGGCCTTATTCCAAGCACGTCCATGACAGCCTTTCCTATAAATGCATGCTATTTGGCCAAAGAGAACCAGGGAAGAGCCATCCTTAACATATCCTCATAGAAAGTTATGTTTTTGGAAAGGGTGTCAATCAATTGGATTTTCCCATAGGAGCCAAGGCATCACATAGGCTTATGCACCTTTGTCAGACTATTTGATAAACAAAACATAGAACACACTTTAAGGAGCATTCTGTTTTCTCTTCTTTTGATATTTTTCATTGAAAATCTCCTCATGGCAAACATAGGCACTGGAGATCGTTATGGCTTTCCAAACAGAAAGACTTCTGCTTTCTTGAATTGCCATCTCATTAGCACCCTGCACCTAGAGGTAAAGCACCATATGCAAACATTTAAAATGCTGGCCTTCTTAGCAATGAATAGTTCATCCTTTGATTCCTCATTACATTTCTGCTTTAGCATGTGAAAAGAAAACCTCAAATAGTTGAATTGAATGTTGGCTAAATTAGAAGGCAGACAATGCTGAGTTTGATCCTAATTCCACTATCTCAGCCACATACCCTATTACCTCATAATGGTGAATAGCAACTGCTACTAAGGCAGGCCTCTTTACTTTGATCAGTTAAGAAAATTTAAAGAATTAAAGGATTGAAAACTGAGTAGAGGCTGGCATGGTGGCTAAGACCTGTAATCCTAGCACTCTGGGAGGCTGAAGTGGGAGGATTGCTTGAGGCCAGGAGTTCGAGACCAGCCTGAGCAAGAGCAAGACCCTATCTCTACAAAAAAATAGAAAAATTAGCTGGGCGTGGTGGCACACACCTGTAGTCCCAGCTACTCAAGAGGCTGAGGCAGGAGGATTGCTTGAGCCCAGGAGTTTGAGGTTGCAGTGAGCTATGATGATGCCACTGCACTCTAGCCCAAGTGACAGAGCGAGACTCTGTCTGAAAAAAAAAAAAAAAAAGGAAAAAGAAAAAGAAAAGTGAGTAGAAAGTAATGGAGCTTGTTTTATTTAAAAAAAAACAAAACAGGATTTATTTATGAGAAAAAATATTTATTTATTTATTAAATGAGAGTTGTCCCTCAAAGAAGTTACACTGGGATTCTATATCTTATTCAAATTATTGCTCAAGATGTTTTTGGAATGCCTCTTTTGGAAATGACTTTGGAATTGTTTACCAGCCACATAGAGGCTATGCATCATCACTTACTCCAATGCTCTTTTCCCTCTTGCCAGCTAATGTGGGTGTACTCTGGGAAATCAAAGCTACCCATGCTGAGGAATTAACTCTAGAAGCTAGGAGTGTCAGGTGCAGAATAGCATCTTTACCTGGAGAAAGGGTGTCATTTCAGTGATGTCCCTGTGATGGAACTCACAGCAAGCAAAGTCGTGGCCTAAAGCAACTGTGGTCCAGTCCCAGCCACATCCAGTGGCTCCAGACCTTGGCAACAAAGCAGGCCCCGGAAATCAGAGCAGACTCCTACAAGGAGCATGTCTGCTGTGGAGTCTCAGGTATTCTGGGACTCCTTATTTGAGAGAGAGCTTGTTCCAGGACAACACTGCTATCTGGAAGTTTCTGAAATATTCTAGGAAGGTCTCAGAAGAATTAAATTAGCTGTAAATCCTTTCCCTTCCCCCCGCTCCACATAACCCCCCCCCAAATGCTTTAGACTAGGAATCAGACTAGAAGGGCCAAACAGTGGAATTACAAAAGTTGCTGATGACTTACATAATGACAGAGCATCTATAGTTTAAGAAATCACAGCCCAGTGGCCAACCACAGGTTTCTGAATGCCTTCAATGTACTCTTCCAAAGCACAGACCAAGAAAAGACTTCACGCTCAAGATCCAGGGCCCAGTTCAGGCAACCTAGGTGGTGCTAGAGATGTGGGAGATCTGGTGCTCCAGCCTGTGTATAGTATTGGCAGCTGGAGGAAAAGGAGTGTCCCCTTTGCTCCTTATTGATACTTCGAGATCATTATGCCTCTCTCCTCCCTAAAACCCCCTGGTTTGGGGACTCATGCTATTAGCCTACAGATTCCCAAGACCACTCCCCACTTATGTCGTGAAGATTTTATTACTGGCTCACTCTCACTGCCTCTAGTGCTACTCTGGCATAGTTTTTGTGATTTCACATTGGCGTAAATGATCTTTACAATATGCCAGCCTCTTTGACCTCTCTTCTGGAGATCATGTTTTCTACCCAATATTAACAATCATTTCTTGGGAAATACTCCAAACTTTGTCATTACCAACAGGTCAACCTCCATAATCTTGATTTCAAGCTATGATCAACATTGCTTGTCTTTCCAGTCTACTCCATCAATTTTTTGATACCACTGGGATCTTCAATCAATTGATTTTTACCATCTTTCCACTGTGCACGCACCTCACATCCTTACTTGTCCCCTTGCCCTGTTTGGATACCATGACTTACTGTTAAACTCACACCCTGGCATATGTACTCAGGTCCTTGACCCCTTTGTCCTCTGTTGCAATCACCTGGCAGAGCCCTGCTCTAGGTTAAATCCCACTCTGCCTATATACTGCCTACAGACACCCACACAGCAGAATGTGGCTGGAGCAAACCAGTCAACTGTGCTGACTGTTCTCATTGTAAATTCATGTGCCCTAGCCTCAAGAGAGCCTTTAAATGCTGCCTGGCAGTTCTACTATATTTCCCTGGTCTATTCCCTTTCCCTCTTCCCCAGATGACTATTTCACACTTCCTCCTCCTCTTTCCTCAAACCTCCAACACATCCTCCCTCACTCTGATTCTCTGCTGATTCCTAATTCTCTCTTGATTCCTCTTTCACTAAAAAAATTGAAGCAACAAATAGAACTTCTACTTGCTTTTTTACCACATATGAAAATCCATCTGCCTCTGCATCCATATATTCTTCCTTCTCTCTTCTCTTGTCTCCCATCTAAATCTAACCTGTTCACATGTGCTCTGGGTCCCATCTCTCCACACTTACTCAAGGACATTGCTTCAGTATGTCATCTCTCATTCCTGTATCATCAAATTTTCCTTCTCTACTGGATCCTTCCCACTGGCATACAAACATGCAATTATTTTTCCCATTCCAAAAAGTAACTGCTATGGTTTGAATGTGTTTTTTCCCTGCCAAAACTCACGTTAAACTTTAATTGCCAACGTAATGGTGTTGGGAGGTGGGGCCTTTAAGAGATGATTAGGTCGTTAAGACAGATTAATGCCTTTCTGGAAAGACTGGATTAGTTCTTTTGGGAATGGATTAGTTTGCATGATAGCAGGTTGTTATAAAGCAAGGTTGCCTCTCCTGTTCTGCTCTTTATTCCACACACCCGATTCACCTTCCATTTTTCTGCCATGTTTTGATGCAGCAGGAGGCCATCACCAGAAACTTCCATATGTAGTCAACCAACCTTGAAGTTCCCAGCCTATAGAATCGTGAGCTGAGTAAACCTCTTTTCTTTTATAAATTACCCTGTCTCAGGTATTCTGTTCTAGCAACAAAAACAGACTACAACAGTAGCAAAATCCTCCCTTGACTCCATTTTACTGTCATCCTGTTCCATTTCTCTGCTTCCCTTTATTGCAATACTCCATGAAAGGGCTGTAAAGGACCCTATCTCCAATTTCTCTCCTTCCATTCTCTCTTAAATATATTCAGTTAGACTTTGACCCCACCACCCACCCAAACTGTTTTGATCAAGGTCATCAGCGACCCACACATTGCTAAATCCAGTGGTCCTTTCCCAGTCCTTGCCTCACTCCACAAAGACTGGCTTTTTTCCTAAAAACAGCTTTTCCACTTGGCTCCCAGGGCAACACTCTCCTCTGCTTTTCCTTTTGTCATATCAGCCCTTTATAGGCACTTTGCTGCATATTCTCTCAGTTCCCTCTACCTCTAGACAAGATCAGTTTTTAGACCTCCCCTTTTCTCTGTCTACACTCACTCATTTAGAGATTTCATCATGATTCCAGGCTTTAAATGCTATCTATATATTGATGACTTTGTAATTAACATCTCTAGCCTGGACCTCTCACCCTGACTTCTAGTTTTAAATATCCAGTTGTCCACTTAACATCTCCAAATGTCTAAACCCAAACTCCCAGTCTTCCCAAATCTATTCCTTCCTAATACAGTAAATGGCCAATCCATCCTTCTAAATTGTCAGGTCAAAAACCTTTAAATTATCCTTGACTTCTTTTTTTTCCTCTCAAATATCACAACCAATCTATCAGTAAATCCTGTTAGCTCTACCTCCACAGAGGTATCCCAAATCTTACCATGCCTTACCACTTCCATCATTATTCTACTCCAAGCCTACCCTCATGCATGGATGATTAAAATAGCCACCTAACTGGTCTTCCCACTTCTATCTCTGACCCCTATAGTCTGTTTCCCAACATAATAACCAGCATGAAACTTTTATAACTTAAGCCTACAATGGCTTCCCAATCCCATTGCCCTAAAATGAAAGCCAAAATCCTTACAACAGCCTGTAAGGCCTTGACCCCACTAATGTTCCCACTTCATGTCCTACCACTTTCCCTTTCATTTACCCCACTCTAGGCACACTTGTCTCCTTGCTACTCTTTAAACAAATCGAGCATACTCCTGCTTCAAGGCCCAAGCATCTGATGTTCCCTCGGTCTGGACTGGTTTTCCTCCAGGTGTTACATTGCTATCTTCCTCACCTCATTCAGTTTTCTGCTTAAATGAAACCATCTTTTGTAACTCCATGAAAACAAGCTACCCTGTATTAGTTTGCTAGGGCTGCCATAACAAAATGCCACAGACTGGGTGGCTTAAGCAACAGAAACTTATTTTCTCACAGTTGTGGAGACTGGAAGTCTGAGATTAAGGTATCGGCAGGTTTGGATGCTTCTGAGGCCTCTTTCCTTGGCTTTGTAGATGGCCACCTTCTCACTGTGTCCTCACAGGGTCTTTTCTCTGCGCCCACACTCCTGGTGTTTCTCTGTGTGTTATAATCTCCTCTTCTTATAAAGACAGCAATCAGATTGGGTTAGGGTACAGCCTAACAGCCTCATTTTAACTTAATTACCTCTTTAAAGGGTCTGTCTCCCAAAACAGTCACATTCTGAGGTGGACTTCAGCATATAAATTTTGAGAGAACACAATTCAGTCCATAATACTCCGTTCCTGTTTTCTTTATATTTCTACATAGCACTTATCACCTGGTGACCTAACATTTACTTTCCTTGTTGGTTTATTGTTTGTCTCTCTCCACTACAGTGCCAATTCAAAGAGAGCAGGGATTTTTATCTCTTTTGTTCATTGCTGTACATCTCTTTTGTACATTGCTGTGCCTACGACATTGCCTGGCACATAGTAAGCACTGAATAAATATTTGTAAAATGACTTAGTGGATTTATATACTTATCTGTCCCCTGAAGCCTTTTAAGTTTGCAACCTCTTACCTCTCTTCTCAGGGTTGTCTTCAATCAATGAGCATTTATTTAGCACATACTCTGTGTCCAGTGTTGTCTTCATACTGGAGTAATTTACAAAAACAGAAACAATAATAAATACCCTCAATCTTTTTGTTCACAACTATTTGTGCTCAAAGACACTTACAAACAAGTACATGTAAGATTTTTTAAAAAGGATAGTAATTTATGGTACAAACTTCAACTGCAATAAATGGATTAATTGGTAAGGAAGTACTCTGGGAAAATATCTCTAAAATGGGAATAACAACTCTTATGTAGATACAGGTTTGTGAAGATAAAATATGGTTATAGTTTACCAAACACATCTTCATATTAGGAAAATATTTGAAAATTATGAGAAGAAAGACAGAGACCTCTGGGAGCCATATAAACCTTTTTGTGGAAGGTTCCTGAGAATCAAAAAGAAGTTAACCTGCCTGGCAGTGCCCAGGGGTCTGTTGGGCCTGGTAGACTGGTAGAGGCAGGTCACAGCTGTAATTCTTGTAACATGAATCCTTGCTGGGGTGAAACAGTGGGGCATGCTGGAGCCTTACAGAGGAGCCCCTCTCTAGCCTGCCCACGCAATTCAATTTACTCTCAATAAAAATGCAATAAAAATCTCATTTGCCTCCAGACTATTGAATACTTTTGATTTTAAATTATTTGGAATAGAAATCCTGACTGGCAGTTATTTTGGAAAAACAATGAAGTATCCTTAAAGGAAAAAAAGAAGGGAAAAAAGGAGTTAAAGTGGCTGTATCTTATCAAACTGGATGGTAGTTTAAAGACATTGCAAGATTTTAAAAACGTATGAGCCAATGCTAAAATAATTTTTAGCAGCAAATGGTGGACCTGCAGAATGACTTTTGTGTTCCTAGCAGTAGGTGGTAAAATTAAACCCTTTCTTCTAAAGGTTCACATAGTTTTGGGGAAGTTGGGCAACGCTAACCGCTACTTCTTCACTATCATAAAGAATCTAGATTCACTAAAGTCTCAAGTTTGGCTACATTTTGGATGTGCTAATTCTTCTTCCACATGTTAGCACTATTCAAAGTGTTTGGCTCCTATGCCAAAGACATAAGATCAGTTTGCTGTGTATAGTATTAAATAATAACAATATATTATTTAGGTTTTGGGTTATCTGCAGATTTCAATTATCTGGATTGTCTCTTGTTAATAAGAATAATAGCAAATTGTCTCTACTCTCAAATCATAATTCTTTTATGAATTTCATCCACTGTCTCCGTTATTCCCTTCGCCTTTATTACCCATTAAATCTAAAGTGTGCACAAATTTTATACAAAGCACACAAGAGTCTTTATTCTCAGGCAGCCTACTTATTAGCCCACCACCAATCCCACAGAAGTCTAGCCTGGTCTAGCCTAGTGTCCTGAACACTGACGATTATGATAATAAGGGTGGCGATGGCCAAGACGGTAGTTTCCTTCTATGATATTGATGTCAGACATGTTCAGAAATAATTTGAACATTCCTAACTCATGCTTAATGCAATTTTATGACTTTCTCACTCATAAATCTAATCCATGCTCAACTATTTTTATTTCTAGGCCATATAACACTTTACAGGGTAATAAGTACTGTAATTTTACTACCTACTGTGTAAAATAACTCCCTCTTCTTATTTGTCTCTCTCGGCTTCAGGAAATCCCCATTAATTCTAATATTAGTGATCAAATCTCTGTTTACTCTGTCCACAAATAACTTCAATTATTTCATCTTTTATGACTTGCATAGACCCAAAATGACCTAAATTTTTAGGCTGTCTATAAATAATAACATATATAAACAAAAACAATCTAACTTAAATTATTTTGAGTTAATCTGATGAAAAACAGAAGCAGACACAAAATAGCAGAAAGTAAAGATAATAGTTATGTTTTTATGACTGATTCACTATTTGTACCTCTTTCTCTTCAATGTAAACTCCTTGAGGACAGAGGCTGGTTTTTATTGATATTTTTATCCACACTTCATCCTGCCCCTGACCTCACCCCAGCACAACACCTGTACATCCAGATCACCTGAAGGGTTTTGTTAAAACTGATTGCCGAGCCCCACTCCCAGAGTTCCTCCCAGTAGGTGTGAGGTGGAGTCTGTGGATATGCATATCTAACAAGTTCCCACGTGACCCTGATGCTGCTGGTTTGGGAACCATACCTGGAGAACCACTGCCTCAGCCCATAGAAGGCTTCCACAAATGTTGGTTGCATTGAATTGAAGCAACCTGGTTGGAGGGAGACATTAGACAAAGAGGCTAGTAAAACTAGTGTATTAATTGGGGTAGTACCAAAAGTACTGGAACACAGAGATCCCAAGATAAAGTGGCTTAAATAAGATAAAAAGTTATTTATCACATGACAAGCCAGAGGTAGGGAGGTAGTCTAGGGCAGAAAGGAAGTCTTGCTTGCCGAATCCAGAAACCCAGGCTGAGGAGTCCACTCTGCCCCTTTCCCCTGTGACTTCTATCAGTGGGTTGAACATGCCCCAGGATGTGGGGGCAAGGAGGAACAATTTCCTTTTAAAAAGATGTGACTTGGAAACTATATACAACACTTTTGGTCATATCCCATCGGCTAGAACTAATTCACAGGACCATACTTTGCTGTAGGGTAGGCTGGGAAATGAAGTCTCTACCTGAGGCTGTGTGCTCTGCAAAAATTCAGAGTGAAGGTCCCATCACTGAAAAGAAGAAGGAAGAGACTGGAGACTGGGGGATAGTTAGCAGTCTCCATCACAAAAACTTTGCGGCAAATCTATGTATAAAGTGACAAAAATCTAAGCAATAAATACAGTAAGTATTCTCTGTGTATTTGTACATTTTTTGGGGGGGATGATGGAGTGAGGTGGGGAAGCAATTATGCTGGATACAGAGGTTGTTAATTTGGTATTGATATGGATCAAAAGGCAAAAACACTTCTGTTTTCCTTGACATGTGAATATGCCAGTACATCACAGGGGCATCAGAAAGTGCTTTCCTCAATAGAGGAGTATGGAGGAACAGACGGTTTGATGAATATGAAGTTGTGGGAAGTGTAAGAAATGGCATGGAAGTCATAACAGTGGCTGGGGCAGAAAGGACAATAGGGCTGAGAGTGGGCCGGGGGAAGCCCACAGTGGTAGTTAGTGCAGAATAGGAGTACACAGACACTTAGATGCAATACGAGCATGTGGAGGTAGCTTGCCATGGCCGCAGTGGTGCTAGACATCAAGCTTGGCAGACTGTGGAAGAGGGTAATAAAACCTATACAGGTAGTGGGCAAGATCTTAACAGGAGCATTTTATACTGTGACAAACAGCAACAAACAGCATGGGTGGGAGTTATGAAGCATTGGGCTAGAAGAAGAGTGCCAAAGCTGAAAAGGTCTCAGGAAGAGATTTGTTTTGTTTATTTGTTTCTCTAGCAACTAAGTGGAAAATGCAATAGACAAAAGCAGCAGCAGCAGTGGCTGAATTGGGCATCAACATATATAGGGAAGAGTAAGAAAACCAAGTTCAGGACGCCCCAGCGGCAAAAGCACATGACCATCATGCACAAATGTGAGAATGCACACACTGACCACCAGGGAATTCTTTGTCCCTCTACTGAGCTTGAGGGAGCTTTAAAGATGACTAAAAAACAGCAAATAGAAAAGGCAGGCATAAAAACAATGAAAGAGTAATAATTCACTGAGGAACTAGCAACCTCAGAAATTCCACTATTTGTTAATTTTTCTATAAGAGGCCCAGGAGAAGAAAGCATAATAAAACAACTTTGTGGCCTTGCATCCTCATGAGTATTTACCTCCCCTTTTAGTGCAAGAACTTTGTTCTAAAATATTGCTGAAGAACAAAACCCTTCTTGCTCACTGGCTGTCTGGTTCACAGTGAGAACACGTCTCTTCCCAGGGCTGGTTCCCATGGTCATGTCTGGATAAGCCACACAGTCTTTCATTTTTTTTTAATCATCACAGAATCCCCTCTTTTTTGGGGGAGGCTACTGCAAACTCAGGGAACTCTCCAGATAACCTATGTATTTGAATTGGCAATTGCTCTCAAGAGGCTTCGCTGTGGGACGGGCTGGTGTGGGGAGATCCGGTGGTAAGAGTCAGGCACACAGCACTTCTTCATCACTGCATTCACAGATAGGAAATGGGACATGGCTTTCTTCCCAGCAAGAGCCTGTGTTTTTATACGTTACTCTAAAAAGAGAAATCCGTAAAGTCAGACCAGTTTATTCTAAATAGAGTCTTATAAAGTCCCATTATCTGCCTTTCAGAAATACTTCTAGAAAATGACAACCGCAGGCCTGCTTTGCTATGTTCATGTGTGGGTAGGGTGGGGAGGATATATAAGAAAGTGAGTTTGCATTCCATAGAGCCAACATGGTTATATCAAATGTTAAATATTTTATTTGCTCAGAGTGTGACATCTAGAAGCCACATCCAAATAATTGAGTTAATGCCATTGCTGATGTACTCAGGAGAGGGACAAGACTCAGAAGACTTTGGTTTTAGTTCCTATTCTACCTCTCACTGGATTTCCATGTCCATCTCCACACCAACAAGGAGACTGAGGGTAGAGAACTGTGTCTCATTTCTAATTCTTACTGCTCAGACGGTGCCTACAAATCAGGAGCTCCACAAATGCTTGTTCATTGCATATATTATGTTGATCCACATGGAACTGCCAGTATTTTTGGTAAACAAAATTGATCAAATATTACAATTTAATAGGGTTCAACCTAAGGTTTCCACTCTCATTTTGCCCATATATTGTGTGGATTTGCTTTTCCCTAAATGCTTTCATGTTTCTTTGTCCTACTTTTTGATTAGAAAGCCCTTTCTCCTATCCCGTATCTACCATATTCTTTCCCTGAATATCCTCGTTAATTACTCATTCCCATGCTCACCCAGCATTTGCTCGCTAGTATCTCTGTGTGTCCTCCTCTGAATTGTAGGCATAGTGTATTTCCCCTGTGCCTACATAAACATTTGTCATAATGTTGAATTACTTATCTGAGGATAAGTCACTAATGCTCCAAACCCCAGCTTCCTTCCTAGAGAAAGAAGATAATCCCTGCTTAGCCAACATAACAAAATTGTTAAGAGTTAACATATGAGGGCTTAAAATGATTAATAGTAAAGCCTCCAGGTTGTTCTTCCTTTGGGGATGTTTGAAAATTGTAAGTGCTAGTGATAGGCAATTTGTTTTCAGCTCAGTCTCAAGGAGAAATTGACTCTTCTCAGCCAAAAAAATTTCAAAAGACTCATCCAGTTGACAGAGTGAAAAGAGAATGTTGATCACATAGGGAGAACATATAGTCCATGAGAACACAGACACAGAGTCTTCATGTTAAAGAGAGACCAAGAACTGCCACATGGCACAGCCATTTCCTTTAACTAGTAACACAGGCACACAGCACTTGACAGAGTGAATGGGAAGAAAACAAAGGCTGTATTTGAAAGCAACCTAAAGACTGTGCTGTGTGCACAAATGAGAAACTTTTGGGGGGATAATTAAAAGAGTATTGAAGCAAGAAGGAGAAGGGAGGAGGAATAGAGGCAGGGAAGGTGATGTGAGGGCTGAGAATTTCATGGGACACACAAGAGAGGATAACAAGTACTGAGAGAAGATTCTAGACTAGATGGGAAGAGGCAGACCACTCCCTCGGGCACACTAGTTAAGGGGTATCTGTTGGTTCCTAAGAAGGGGAAACTAGAGACTAATAATAGATGTGCAACTTTTGGCAAGTTGCTGAATCTTACTTTAAAAAACTGGTACTAATTGTTCCTATATTATAGAGCTGATATAGATATTAAATGAGATATTGAACATAAATACACTTACAAAGTACCCAACATATAGGAAATATATAATACATACTAGCTCTTATTATTTAATATTGTTTGGGAAACTCTATGGTTAGCCATGCTCAACTAACACTTTTACTATCTTCATGAATTCTCCAGTTGAAAAACCCTTCAGAAAGAGTCCTGAATAATGTAGTTGACCTATTTACAAGCAAAATCAGTAAGATGAATGCCTTAAGGTAGCAGTATCCATAGACAGTTCTGTGATGATGGAAATGTTCTCCATCTGTATTGTCCAGCATGGTAACCACTAGCCACATGAAGCTATTGGACACTTGAAAGTGCTGCTAAGGAAGCAAATTTTTGATTAATTTAATTTTAATTAATTTCAATTTAAACAGACACATACTATATTGGACAGTGTTGCCTTAAAGCACATTACCCCTATACATACCAAAAGACATTGTGTAGGTCACTGTGGCCTAGTGGGGCTCTGGATCAGATGATCTGGGTCTAAATCCTGACTACCTTTTAGAAGCTGAATTATGTTGGAAAAGTAACTCAACCTCCTATGCCTCAGTTTCAACCTTAGTAATATAAAGTTGATAATAGTTATCTATTTTATTGGCTTATGAGGATTAAATGAAAGGATTCATAAAAAGTGGTTCTCAAAGTTTAGCATGCAACAGAATCATATGGAAGGCTCAAACACTGATTGCTGAGTTCATCCCCCAAATTTTTAATTCTGTAGGTCTGAGGTAGAGCCAGAGAATTTGCATTCCCAATGAGTTCCCAGATGATACTCACGTTGCTGGTCTGGGAACCACACTTGGAAAAACAGTTACGAGACTTTAGTATGGTGCTTGATACATAGCGAAAACTCAACAGTGTTAGTTATTGTTTTATGATAAGCATCTTTATGGTATGCATAAGGAGGGTTTCTGGAAGAAAATCACACTTCATTAGAAATCTCTGGCCCATTTTCTGATATTCCTTTGATAAATGCTTATGAGGCACCTACAAAGGGCAAGATACCCTCACTGTGTTCTAAGTGACAAGCTGTCAAAGTGGGTTTGAAGCAGAGTTTGTCAGTAGGTGGAGCTACAGAGCACCAAACTACCTGACCATCATTACTACCATCTGAAATATTTTTCGCCATTTCAACTCTCCACAACGCAGAAAAGACCAATTGAAATCACCTTTTGAGGTGAACCACAGATTTCTCTCTGATTCTCCACCTCTATTGGAAGGGTTGTGGGGGCCTGTTAATGATAAATGAAAGGGATGTGAAGATAGATCTAGGTTCCAGCCTGCTTCTGTTCCTGACGGCCTGAGATCATTGAGTGTGATGGTTAATCTTATGTGTCAACTTGACTGGGTCAAGGGATACCCAGATAGCTGGTAAAGCATTACTCTGGGTGTGCCTGTGAAGGTGCTTCTCGAATAGACCAGCATTTGAATTAGTAGACTGAGTAAAGAAGATCCACCCTCATCGATGTGGGTGGGTGTCATCCAATCAGTTGAGGGTCCAAATAGAACAAAATGGAAGGACAAATTTGCTCTTTTCTTGAGCTGGGACACTCACCTTCTTCTGCCCTGGAATTTAAAAGCTCCTGGTTCTTTGGCCTTCAGACTCTGGGACTTACACTGGTAGCCCCCAGGTTCTCAGGCTTTTGGCCTCGGACTGAGAGCTACATCATTGACTCCCCTGGTTCTTCAGCATTTAGGCTTGGACTGAATTTATACTATCAACTTTGCTGGGTCTTTAGCTTGCAGACAGCATATCATGGGATTTCTCAGCCTCCATAACTGTGAGCCAATTCCCCTAATAAATCCTCTTTTATACATCTACCTATATCCTATGGGTTCTGTTTCTCTGGAGAATTCTGACTAGCATGTCGGGCAAGACTCTTAACCATTATGGGCCAATTTTGGAGTTGAGCACTGAGGTCACTTTCAAAAAATAACAACAGGATGCACACAAATCCAACCTCACCAGTGTAGAGACTTTGCTGTTTAGAAGTTATCCCAAGTTATCTGTTTTTCTTTGAGATTCTTTCCATAGTGCCTTTAGTTCTTTGGGTGAAAGGTGTTACAAGGGGGTAAAAACCACGCAGACAGATACACAAACAATTGGTTTGATCCACCTTTAATTTTGTCACTTTCCAGTATTCACAATCCTTTCAAAGGAAACTTTTTTTGAAAAAAAAAGTCTTGTAAGAAATATGCTCAAAGAGGCTCTAGGACTACAGGCATCCCATTCCAAGACAATATCCAAAAGGCAAAATGTTTCCTTTTCCCATGATCCAGGCTAGCTTCAAAAATCCTAAAAGGAGTCTTTTAATTTGGATTCTGAGATGCAGTGTTTTGTGGTTTTGTGGATTTATATCTGTTCTGATACAAGGGCCACTCTACTTCCTTCCCTTAAGAAACATGAGCCAGGCATAGTGGCTCACGCCTGTAATTCCAGCACTTTGGGAGGCCGAGGTGGGAAGGATTGCTTGAGGCCAGGCATTCAAGGTTGCAGTGAGCTATGATTGGGTTACTGCACTCCAGCCTGGGTGACAGAGTGAGACCCTGTCTCTTAAAAAAAAAAAAAGAAAGAAAGAAAGAAAAGAAACATGACTTAAAATTCTTTGCTCATCATGGTACTTACTGGCAAAAAACTTGCAAGCAATTTCTGTTACAAAATCAATCTTGCTAACAGGTCCTGGTGTGTAAGTCAGGATTATCATTTTCATGTCCAGGTGTGGGAAATGGAAGTGCAGAAAAGCTAGGTTTTAGGGTGACTTGTTATTACTTAGAGAGACTGAGGTAGAGGCAAGATGAGAAGCTACCACTTGGGAATATCTGATTTGTCAGGCCACACTGCTATTGTAATCTGGTAGAATATATTTTGAAGTGTCTCTGCAACAAGCATAGAAGAGAAAACTTGGCACCTGCCTTGGGGATTTTCAGGGGAAAATGTGACCAAGGTTGGCTGAATCCAGATTTAAAGCAGGCAGCTATTGGCTGAGTTGTTGATATAAACAAAATGAGTAGTTCCAGTCTTGTTTTTCCAATACCCACCTTCAAAATCAGAATGTTTGCAGTCTTAAAAATGCCGCCTTTCAGGGTCTTGTGCTGATGAAGAGAACACCACTTTTAGGAATAAGGAGTAAAGATTTTACTCTTGGATTTGCTTCTTACTTATTGAGGGATATTCCATACTACTCTCTGAACCTCACTTTCTTCATGTGTAAAATGGCAATAATTCTACTATATATTTCACAGGGGGTTGATGGGACTAAACTTAAATGAATGCAAGGAAGTGCTTATTAAGAACACACATAATTCAGGGACGTGGGCTCTTGTACCATAAATAAATCAAGTTGAAATAATACAATCTTCTTAGAAGATCATATCCCAAATCTCTAAATTAAAAAACAAACAAATACTTGCTGCAAGAGTCAGTGTGGTCTCTTGGAAAACAAGTTAAGCAGCTTAAATACATTAAAACAGGCGCCATCTCAGTGACAAATGAACTTATTTTTATGAGATCTGAATACAAACTGGATCAAATGGTATCTCAAGGATTATAAGTCTAAGACCTCTACATATTGCTTTTAAAAGGGTTGGGATACATAAGTGAGCACCTATTATAGTAAGTACTTCAGAGAGCACAAATGATACACTATTTCCCAAATTGCTGCTCACCTCAATCACATTTGTGTAGATATATTCAGGCCAAGGAATGTGCCTCAAATAGTCAGAGATTTAGACAGATATGTCTTCTTTAATTTTTTTTCTAGTCACAGCATTTGTTGATGAGATTTAGAACATTGTTCTATTTGAAAGCTACATTATTCATCAATGAAGCCAATAATCAGCTATGCCAAATTAAATGTCCCCAAACTATAATTTTTTGCTTCTGAAGAAAGCTGCTTTTATCAAAGTGCACAGACTGTAAAACACGAAAGCCTTTTTGTGATTAGTTGAAACTTCCTATAAAAACCCCACCAATTTCTTCACCTCCTGACAGACAGGGTATGCTAATTCTCTGGCTTTTGCAGATCCAACTTGTAAAACCTTCTCTAAATGGTCCCTGTCCATCTTCAGTTTTTCAATTTCACTCTTAATTGGAGCAAATTTCTCAATGACAGCATCTGCCACCACCAGCTTGTAGCGAGCAGTGTCCAGGCCGGCGCTGCGGCAGACCACCTCCTCCACTGAGAGCCCAGTCACTGCGGCATGGATGGCGACCATGTTGGAGACGCCCCCTCGGCTGGCCGGGTCGTAGGTGACCTCGGAGGTGAAGTCCGTCATAGCCTTGCGGAATTTCTGCACTATCTCCTCGGGGCTGTCTGTTATTCCGATAGTGGCCAGTTTGTCAGGGTCTGATTTCGACATTTTGGCGGAAGGGTCACGGAGGGATTTCACCTTCTTCATCGATGCTAGGTAAAAACACCAACACACACGTACCAAAAGCAAAAACAAAACAAAACAAACAAATCACCAGGAATGTCACTGTCTAGATCTTAAAAATGCCAAGAATGTCAAATGACTATTATTTTTATCTGATTATACAAATAGCAAATACTCATTGTGAAAATTTCCAGCAATTTATATGAGCATGGAAGTAAAGGTCACTTGAAATATGTGATAATACTGTTAATACCGTTGATATTTTCAGCATCTTTTAATGCATATATCCATATAAAAATGTATAATCTTACACAACTGAAATTGTATTGTCATACTGTTTTTGCTGTGTGCACCTTTTTAGAAAGTACTGTTTATTTCTTTCCTCTTCCTCTCTTCCTTCTCTGTTCGTCCCTACTAGTTAATCATCTCCCGCCCACAACCCCTGCCCTTCCTGTCTCCCAACTGATTTTAATAATCTGTGGCCATCCTTCCATTTCTTCACCCAGAATTATACAAGTATATACCAACACACACACACACACACACACACACACACGACTTGTTTATTGCTCTGACAGAATCAAGATGTTAAGCTGTGCTTCATAAACCAGTGTTATTAATAATTACCTATTTTATGGGTATTACAGAAGCATATAAAATTGAAATAGGTAAAATAGTAATAGGCAAAAACATTAAAATGTTACCTATTACTAAAAGAAGTTGATTTCAATGCACGGGGTACCCTGAATTTATGTGTGCAAACTGTTGGAATAACTTAGAAATTTATACCTGCCTTACATTTCTAAATTGATACTAGGCACATGTTACACTCCTTTACAATGCTGTCAGCTTAATAATGATGGACAGTGGTTAGGTTCAGTGACCTCTGCCCCTGCAACAAGTTTACACTGCTACCAAAATGTCAATAGAGATTTACAGTTTCTTTCTGCAAGAAGATTTCAGACTAGCACAGCCTTGAAGGCAAAAGTTAACATTTCGGATTCAATAGGTGGATTGCATATTCCATCTCAGTTGTTCATTTAAGAAGACAGAGAGGGAGAATTCTCAATTTACTCTTGTATGTATATATGTATACCGATGGTGCCCAACTTGCTGGTTCAACTTACAATTTTTCAACATTACAATGGTGCAAAAGTGATACCTATTCAGTAGAAACCACTCTTGGAGTACCCACATAACCATTCTGTTTTTCACTTTCAGCACAGTATTCAATAAATTACATGAGATATTCAACACATTATTATAAAATAGGCTTTGTGCTAGATGATTTTGCCCAACTGTAGGCTAATGTAAATGTTCTGAGCACATTTAAGGTAGGTTAGGCTAAGCTGTGATGTTTGATAGGTTAGGAGTATTAAATGCATTTTCAGCTTATAATATTTTCAACTTATGATGGGTTTATCAAGATGTAACCCCATCACAAGTCAAGGAGCATCTGTTTATACTTTGTAAATTATATAATACTTTATAAATGAAAATTATTATTTTTAATTTTGGCCTCTCCCATATTCTTTAAACATTTTTAGTTATCTTTGTCAATAATCCAGCATGGTCTACTAGTCCACACTGCAGAAAACAAGGAGAATTCTAGTTACAAATCCTGAAGCCTGTCCACGAGAAAGCCAAGTTTAGTTCTAAGAAAGTTCCAAACCCCTGTCTATTATCCAATTCTGTCTTCAAACTATGCCCCGATTTAACAATCATAAGTTTGCTACTTACTCAGAATGGACTTGGGCACTGGAAAGAACTCCCCATATTTCTTGTTGAAACTTTGTGCTAGATCTTGAACTAGTTCCATGTGCTGGACTTGATCCTCACCGACAGGAACGTGTGTGGACCTTTAATAAAATACAGAAAAACGTAGAAAGGCTCCTTCTTAGACAGAAGTGATATCACAAGCAGCGGCATTTCCTGTGCCTATTTCATTGGTGGTGTTCAACAAATGTTCACCAACTATAGAGAGAATGTTGAGACCCAAATCTTTATGCATGTATCAGACAAATGCCAAGAGATGTTTGTCTACTCTAGTTGTGTTTCTTCCACAGCAGAGAAATACAGCCATCAACACCAGCATGACAGGATCCTGCTGGGAGGGAGGAAGGGGATCTTACATAGCAGATGCTCTAAGCATAATTGTATTTTAAAACCACTCCACGTTCCCTCACCCCATCAGCACATATTATCCCAGCCTCGGCCAGATGGTTTTTACCTCAGAGCTGTGGCTCACACTTGAAAGACGCCCCACCCCACTCTTCAAATCAAAGGTAGCAGAAAGCTCTTCAGACAAGAGTGTTTCCTCCCTGACAAACAGAGAATAATTCAAGATTTTTTGGAATATGCTTCTTCATTTTCAAGTAAATTGCAATCACAGGACAATTAATATGGCACAGAGAACTTAAATGAACAAAATCTTTAAGTATAATGTAGATGGATCTCAAAAACAATGTGGAATGAAAAAGGCAAGTTGCAGAAAACATGTAGAGTACACTGACACTGATGTAAATTTTAAAAGTACATGTGAAAATGTAACATGTTGTTATATAGATGCATACATCTGTAATAAAAGTATAAAAAATACTGGAAGCCTCCTCCCCAAATTCATAATTGTAGCTGCTTCTAGAGAAGGAGCGAAGGAAATGGATCTGAAGAAAGGAACAAAGGAGACCTGGACTTTATCTGTAATATTTTATTTTATTAAAAATGAAGATATGAAACAGAAAAATCAGAATATAGGGAATATATTAATAATGATTTTAATCCCATATATAGAGTTTGCAGTGTTAGATCATGATGTGGTACATCAAATAAGGAAAGAACCATTATAAAGAAGTCTTGATGGGGAAAACTTTATACTGAAGTGTTACTGTGGGACAATACAGGTGATTTTAACTATTTAGTGCTTCACTGGGGAGTTCAATATTTGATAATACAGGTAACAAAGTGCTAAGGTTTCTTGATCAAGGAACCTTAACTTAACACATTGACTGCCACACTAGGAAAAAAATTTTTTTCCTTGGGGCCGTGGTGTTTTATTACAAAAATAGAATAAAAACTTCAAAAACAAAACGATCCTTTCTAATGTAATGAAAAATTTGTTGTTTTTTATTGTTTTCTGTGTGTGAGTTATATGCAACTTGAAAAATAGTTCACAAGCACCACTGGTACTCACCATAAAATTGGTACTAACTGATCAATACTTAGTGCACACATGGAAATAATATTCACTGGGTGTCAGGCAGGTGGGAGGGGAGTAGAGGGGATAGGTAAACTCATACCTAATGGGTGCGGGGCACACTGTCTGGGGGATGGGCACACTTGTAGTTCTGACTTGAGCAGTACATAGGCAATATATGTAACCAAAGTGTTTGTACCCCCATAATATTCTGTAATTTAAAAAAATTAGTGTATGCAACTTATTAAAAAATAAATAAAAAAAATAGTACACGAGACTCCCAAGGTAAAGAGACATGTGAGTTACATACGCTTCACGAGGCCCAGGCTCAAAACTAGTGTGAGTTAAATACAAGGCACATGGCAGTTAATGTGTTAATGTCTTGTGAGAGAAGGAGTGATTTATTATAGGCAAGTACCCTTTCTAAGCCTTCATTTCCTCTTTAAAATTGGTATCGTCATGGTGCGTACTTCATATGGGTGCTTCAAGGATTACTGAGCATAGTACTCAACAGTAAAAGCTCAATAAACGCTAGCTACTGATATAAATACTCACTAATATCTGACATGATGAAGGACAAAATGGTAGAAGAAAGATACCATAAGGGACCTTGATTTGGGGTACACTGTGACTTGTTTCAAACAGGATCATTTTCCTTTTTAATAGCTGACACATCACAAACACAAATGTAAACGCATAATCCCAGAGACAGTCACAGACCTGGGTGGCAATCCTGATATGGGTAGAAAACATACTTGAAACTAGTGGTTCACATATCTGATTAGGTAATTCTATCATATAAATGGTATGTTGCAGGAATTCTGAGAGTTCTTTTAATTTAAGGAAAACAGGGACAGGACAATGAATGGAAAGGCAAAATGCAAGGAACATGACAGTGGATCTGGAAGTGGTTTCTCTTCTTCTGAGGTCAGTAAATGAATGTAGGAAATTCTACATAATGATCATTAGGGCCGTATCCATTGCTTTCTTCCACACAGCCTGGAGCAGAAAGCCTCTGGCTTAGTGAGTGATAAAAACAAAAGTGATTTATGTTTTCCTCAGCATCCATAACCCTGCATGGTGCTCCTGAGATGTACATGCACATGTCCCACCTTTGTAAATGTCTCATCTTTGCAAGGACTTTCCCACTCCTGCCTTGTCATTATAGTGAGGCTGACATGCAGAGGTCACCTTGACTCCCCCAAACCAAATTAGCCAGCAGAGCAGGTTAAAAAGCAATTACAGTAGCCCATAGGAAATCACAGTGGACTGCAACTAACACAGAAAAAACAATTACCATAATCAATACACTTTAAGCACATCAAAATGAATATTTCCATATGTCAAAATGGTTCCAGATTCACAAAGCAACCAAACTAAACAGAAAACACATTTAGTTTTCATAATGACTCTGCATGCATCTTTGCCTGATGTCGGATCCTTGCCTCTTTTCTAACAATTCTGTGGGGTTTTGCTTTTTAAAAAAAGGATTTAAAAAATTTTAATTTTTTTCACCTGGTCTATTGCTCCACTTGGCTTTTTCATCTGATTTTAGTTTGTTTGTTTCTAGTCTTCCCTCCCTGTGCTCCTGCTGCTCCTTTCACCTCCTGTAATTTATCTTGGCCTTTACTTCTCATCCATTGAGTTTACACTTTACATTAATTCAGCCTGTCTTTGATTTTACTCACTTATGGGGCTTATTCTCTTCACATTTTCAACCACTTTTCCCATAGTCTTCCTTTCACTTCAAATAATTTAGTGCTGTTCTTTTAAAATTTATACTCTACATAATGATATCCATATTCATGTCTTCCCTTTTTCCCTGTTTTCTTTCTTTTTTACTTACCCCGACTGTGCTTTCTTAGACACAACATAAAACAAAAGTCTTTCATAATTTTGATTGTTATAACTTCTGTCACATAATAATGCCTCTGATCTTCTTTGGTGATGAAACCTTTCTTTCTTTCTTTCTTTTTTTTGCTTAGTTCCTTTTTGTATCTACGTTTATGTGGGATCCACCCCACCCCTCTGGCAGAATTAGTGTCTAGATGAATAATCATTGCCTACATATATCTGCTCACAGAGACTTGTTCTCTCTTTTTTTTTTTTTGGACTTTTTTGGGCTGTATTTGTAAGTTTTCAGTGCTGCTTCCTTTAACCAGGAGTTTGGTATTGTTTTCCTGTCATAAAGGATTAATTCCTCACCACTGGCTGCTTGTTAGATATGCTATAATGACTCTAATTAAGCAATTACTTATTGAAGATCCACGATGTGAAAGGCCTGGTGCTGGGTACTGTGAGAGAAATAATGATGGTTTTACTTTCTAGAGACTTAAGGCCTTCAGGAGGAAAGATAATACTTAATGAAGCCATAAAATCTTCTGGCTAGCCCCCTTTCCATATTCCCCATCCCAGTGAACAGCAACACTATCAATCCAGCTGCATAAGTCAGAAATGACACCTCATTCTCATACACATCCAACCCATTAGAAAGTCCTATCAGTTCTACCCCCTAAATATCTCTTATATTTATCTACTTCTCTTCATCTTCACTATCACCATTATGGTCTAAACCAGACTAGCAAAATAGCCTCTAAATAGATTGCCCTAGCTACTTTTGTCTTCCTAAAATTCATTTTCTGTATTTTAATCAATTCTCTTTTAAAAGTGTAAGTCATATCAAATAGACTATGTTCTTAAAATGTACAAATAGCATCCCACTACTTTTTGGAGAGCGTACTGGACTGTCTGTTGACATCTCAGCACATTCTCTCCCTTCTAATGCCATCTCTTGATTTTCAGGGGCTAGCAGCGTGGAAACTACATTTCTCAGATGGCCTTTCAGTAGGGTTCTGGTTTAGTGTAGGCACTTTCCTGATGGAGGGAAAGTGGAAGGAGAAAGAGAAAAACTCATCGCTCAGGTAATGTGGGCAAATTATGTGGATATGAGCAGACTGCAGAAATGAGCAGCTTCCAGGATCTTGTAAAAATGCAGGCTAGGCTGGCCTCACAAAGAATGAATGTAGTTCAAGAACTGGAAGTCTTCAAAGCAGCTTTAGGAACTCTAAAATTTTTAGAAAAAGCTCTCAAAAAGCTTATTTTCAATGGTCTTCAATGGCAGTAGTCTGATCCTCTGATATTATGATGACTCACCTCTCCTCTGACTCCACCGCCTGAAGCTTCTGACTAATCATTTTACTCTCTACGCTTTTTGGGTTTTGGTTTCCTTTGGTTTCTGCTTACTCAGTTTCTTGAGGCCTCTGTTGACTCATTTTCCTATGTCATTTTAGCTTTTGCTTTCACTCTCTTATCCTCTTCCCATATTTCTCAAATTCTTGATAAAGATAATCTGATCGTCCCAGGTGTTCACTCTCCTCTCAATTTGAGTCGACTTAGTGGCACCTCTCTGGAACTTCGTTTTTTTATCTGTAAAATGAGGATAATACCACCTACCCATTTTACAGAGCTATTGTGAGAACTGAATAACTTGTGCATAGCAGCTAGTATGACACCTGGCAGACATGTCAATTCTTTCCTTTCTTTTCCCTCAAGGCCACGCATAGTTCCTTTTTCTGGATCAGCGGCTTTGTAAGCACTTAACAAGTATTTACTATACAGGGTGTCCCAAAAGTCTCCATACAAAGGAAAAATTTTGTAAAATGTTATAATGAATGTTTTGTAAATAAAGGTACATTTAGCTACAATTTCCCATGTTCCCTATGTATGGCGACTTTTGGGACACCCTGTATACTAATAAAAATTATATATGTATATGTGTGTGCCTTTATCTATATGTATGTACACATACACATACAGAAAGAGAGAAAGACACACACGAGTACACGTACACACATACACACATAAATAGAAAGAGGGAGAAGGAAATATTTACTTATTATATAGCCAGAAATTTGAAATTTGGCATTCAGGAAAATAATACAGATGCAAAATAAAAACTATGAACAATTGCTATTTTTGAGTATTTGAGTATTTTGTCTTTCTTCAAATATCTGCTATTTATCATGCTCTCAAACTAAAGATGATCTCAGCTCTCCATTCCTGGGTTCCATGCCAAGTTCTGCCAAAACAGTTATATAAATCTTTTATAAACTTATCTGGAAGGTTCCTCTTCTATTCCTTTCCCTTCTGTTTGTTCTCTGGCCAACTATCTAACCATCTAATGCTGATTTTGACAAAAGCAAACACTAAATTTATATTTGACTTGCATCAACATTTTATGAAGAGGTCACACACAGATTTGCTGATAGAAAAAAAACACAAATGTTTTATCCATCCTTCAATCTATCATCCAACCTATCTATATTTATAAAGCAAATATTCACAGACATTCTGGCTATGACCTTTTTCAAAATCCAGAAATATCTAAAACAAAGCAAAACAAAAACAAATAAAAAATACCCCCAAGTGCTTGATCTCTGTTACAGGGAAAACAATTAACAATTATATAGGCTAAAAATCAGACCTGGGTTTGAATCCTGCCTGTGCTACTTATTATCAAGCAATTAGGAATTTCTAAACTTGAGAGGAAACGTAATGAGACAGATGAGAAATGTACCTTAGCAGAAAAAATGCTGTAGCCCATAATGATGCCCTGATGCTCCACTGTCCACGGACTGGCTACACAACTTTGGGCAAGTTGATTAACCTACTGGTCTGCACTTATAAAGCAAGGAAATTAAAGAAGAAGCTTCTTAAAGCTCCTACCCACTCTATGCCCCATGGTGTCATAAAGAGGGCATTCATTCTTGTTAAAGCTTACTCTTTTTCACAGACCTGAGCTCAGAGAGCTCTCCCATTATAGCTCTTGAACTGCTAGGGAAATCTATCACGCTCATGTGTTTTCCTATTCTGGTACTGAAAAGTCTCAGCCTTTGGTTGTTGTTGTTGTTTTTGATGTTTGGTTTTTTTAGAGACAGGGTCTCACTATGTTGCTGGACTTGAAATCCTGGGCTCAAGCAATCCTTCCACCTCAGCCTCCCTAGTAGCTGGGACTGCAGGTGCATCCCACCACACCAGACTAGACTTTGGTTTTATAAAGAAGTAGGCCTTGAAAACAAAATTAGACATAAGATTGTAATCATTAAAGACATAATTATCAGCAATCATACCCAAGTAACAACGCCCACTCATAGCACTGCCTGACCCATATTGCACTTTAATCCTCTAATAATTCTGTTCAGAATAATTATTCCCATCTTATAGGTGAGAAAATCAAGATTTTTCATAGAACCTTTTAAAGTAAATAACCTACTCCTTTAGGAAATGTATTATTCTAGACTTTCATATGCTACCTATTGGAGAAAAGTGTTCTAGACTTCCCCAAATAAGTCAAAAGTCACTTAATATAAATAATAAATGTTATCAAAAGTCCAGCATTCAAGTTAATACAACAAACAGACAAATGATCCTTATAAGTTTTAATCAGAATTAAAGATAGGCTGCATGTACCCATGGACATTCCCTACTTGTAGAATTAAGCAGCTACTCTTCTGGCTGTTTCCATCCTAACTGCATACTGTTATCTCTAAGCTGTTATCAGACTTACATGCAAATTCTAGTTCTCCTGGGGAAGAATTAGGGCTTTAGGGGAAAGGGGCACAAAAACATTGATATAGTTTCTTTTCTTCCAGAAGCTTTCACAGTAGCAAGGCTAAGGCCATAAGTGCATGTCAATTGGGAGGCTTTACCTCTAGAAAGCCAAATGGGGGCCAAGGGAGGCTGATGAGGGGCTAGCAGGGAAGAATTGGAAAGGGGATGAGATGGGAAGCCCTGGCCAGGAGTACAGTGGTCAGTATCCTTGCTTGCATATTTTTGAGGCCTTTAAGTGGCAGCAGATGCTGATGATATGGATTACAGGTCCAGGAAGAGTAAGGGTATCCTATATTATGTTAAAAAAGTTGCTCTCAACCTGTAGGTCTAATACAGTTGCCATTAGCCACTGGTGGCTATTTAAATTTAAATTAATTAAAATTAAATAAAATTTAAAATTCAGTTCCTCTGTGGCACTAGCAACACATTTCAAGTGCTCAATAGCCACCTGAGGCTAGTAGCTACAGTATTAGAAAGCACAGATATAAAACATTTCCATAATCACAGCAAGTTCTATTGGACAGCATTGCTTTAGAGTCTAGATTATCTAAAAAATCAACATTTAAAACGAAGCTTAATTATTACTGGTGAAATATCTATGGCATAATGGTTAAGAGCATAGACTCTGTACCCAAACTTCCTGAACTCAAATCCTGGTTCCAAGCCTTGCTAGCTACATGACTTTGGGCATGCTACTAACCACTCTGTGCCTCAGTTTCCTTGTCTGTAAAATGGGGATGATAATAGTGCAAACTTTAGAAAGTTTTTGTGAGAGTTAATATATGTAAAGCACTTATAAAGGTTTCCAACACATACTAAGTACTATTTAAATGTTCTCTCTTAATATTATTAGTTTCATTGAAACTCATTGAAACATACTTCTATAATCTAGCACCTATTACTGGGGAATAGATATAAACTGATTCATGTGTTTGATCCTTTCTGTGCCCCCCTTGCCCATGCCTTTGTTGGATAGGTTAAAACGCTGTCCTGTCATCATAAGACCGGGGACTCTCTTCTTACTTGTACAACAGAATGTCAGCTGCCTGGAGAACAGGGTATGTGAGCAGGCCCACCGTTCCATCATGCTTCTGCTTGGCAGTCTTGGCCTGGAGGGGGTGAAAAGAGGGAAGGGGAAGAAATCTGACTTGAACCTAATTAAATTGCTAAATTAAGAAATTTTTAAAGCAAGCAAAGTGTGACCTAAAGCCACCTGTAATAACATTCTATCTCAGTTCCTTTTAGCAACTCTAGCCATCTTCTGGCTGGCTTGCCTTCGTGCTCCAGGATTAGGTAGGAATAAGGTGAATCCATCTTACCACTGCCCCTTTGAAGGATCCTGCACTGTCACTATCTCTTATTCATTTTATTAAAGTTAGGACATAGGAGTTTTCTAGGCTCTGAATCAGATATATTCCAGATTTCACAGACAAGGTAATAAGTTCTTATGAAATTAAATTTTTACAAATTAACGTGAGTTAACATCAAAAGCCATATTGTTTATTAGTAGAAACCTCCCAGAAAGTCTCACACCATGCTACTGACAAAACTGGAACGTTCTCTTAAAATCACATTTTAAAAAAAACCCCAAAAACAAAAATCATGGCATTTAAAAAATGAAACTAAGTAAGAGGAATTTTAATCTAACCAATTCTAATGATCTGTCTTGATCTTTAGGCGATTAAGCACGCTGAAGCAGTGAGGGTAAAGTGACTCCAATGATCAGTACAGGTTGTATAGACCAAAATATTGCCTTAATGGAGAAGTTGATAAAAACACCAGAAATGACAGTAGAAATATTTAATAACTAGAGAGCAACAGGTGCCGACTGTAAACTACCAGTGAGTACCTACTGACCACGAGCCCATGCCATACTAATTGTCTTGCTGCAGTTGAACATTGCTGACATGTAATTTGGTTCTCTGAACAGAGCTACTTATTAGAAGCAAATATTGTATGCTGTTCCAAGGCCTAGGTATACTATCTCTTGTAAAATAAGTGGATTCTTTGGTGTATAGGTAAATCTTATTTGATTAGTTAATATGAATCACTTAACTCAAGTCTGATTATTTCTGAATGAACTGAACAATTCAATTTAGAAACTTGCACAATTCCAGGGACTAAGCTCATGAGCTCACAACTCAGACCTCTCCCACCAATGTGCAGACACAGCCTTTAAGGCCCAGTCTGAAAATGCAACAGCTTCTCTCTTTAGCCATCTTAATTTCCGTGTTTCATAATTTAGTGACAAACTTAACTTTTCTTGTTATACTTCAAGTAGTTTCTGGCTTACAGCAACCAATGCTATAAGCCACTCAAAGGAAATTTGAAAGTTTGAACATACAATTCCTTCAGTACATCCCCCAATTACAATGTCCATGATAAGGGCTAGTTCACAAGTAACACTAGGCAAAGATAATGAAAGTTTAACTTGGAAATGAGGAAATGGGAAAAGAACTCAATTTTTAAAAGCTGCTACTGCATTAAGTTTACAGTCTCTTTATATTAGCATACTGGACCTTGAAATTACAAGGGAAGGGGGGAGATGTGGAAAACATTAATATTTATTGAATGCCTATTATGTGCCCCAAATGCCTTGCATCTATGTTACTCATTAATCCTCCAAATAACCCTGGCCTCAGCAGTCCTGACCCCATCTTCCACATCACTGTTCCACTACTCATTGTCCTAATCAAAACCAAGCTGGGTGCTCTTATCACATCCTCCCACAGCACTGGAATCCTGCCCTCAGAGCACTTTTCACACTTTCTTAGTACTTGTTTAATTGTCTCTTCCCAAATACACTGTAAGCCTCAGGAAGCCTCTTGTTGCCTGCTGTATCTCTAGCACCTAGCATGCCATAAGACTCACAGAAGGAATCACAAGAAGAAATGACCAGAGAAGGCAGTAACATGCCCTAGGGTCAGGCAGGGATTTGACATTCATGTTTTTCCTACAAATAAGAAATCATGGACTAGTGGAAAGGCTTTTCCAGAATATCAGTGCCTTCACTAGTAATGTGTTAGGAGATCCTCAGATGCTATTTTAAAGTGGGAACAGATCTTACTAAATTATAATAGTATTCAGTTCTTGCAAAAAGGATTTCAGCATTAAACTTAGTGGTGGAGTATTATGATGAAATGGGAAAGTCTTGCCTAAAACCCAAAACATGGTGGAGAACATTATGAAATTTTGTTTCTAATTCTTGGCAAGTAATGAATCTGCAACATTACCAATACTGTCTTATTTATTTAGAGTCTTACTCTCTTTGGGCTGGAATAACAAAATACCACACACTGGGTGGCTTATAAACAACAGAAACTTATTTCTTACAGTTCTGGAGGCTGGGAAGTCCAAGATTAAGGCAAAGTCAGTGCCTGGTGAGGGACTACTTCCTGGTTCACGGACAGTGCTTTCCAGCTGTGTCTGTACATGATGGAAAGGGCCTCTTTTGGGCTTCTTTTATGAGGGTACTGATCCCCTTCATGAGGGCTCCATTCTTACAATCTAATCACTCCCTAAAGGCCCCACCTCCTAATACCATACTCTTGGGGGTTAGGTGTTAACGTAAGAATCTGGGGGCGGGGAACACCAACATCCAGAGCATAGCCTTTAGGCACTGTCACTTTAAAGCACTGCCTGCTTCTTTCTGTAGCATAAGTGAAGGCTTCCAAAGACCAGCTCTTGAGGAAACCAATGGCACTGAATATATGCTTGAAAAAAGCTTGAAATTGAAATTAGTGTTGACATAGCTGGGGGCTATCTACCCTGGGGTTATCCAGTTGCAAAAATAAATGGAAGTAAAGTACTATGAATTATCCAATTTCTCTTTCTCGATTGAACTTCTTAGAAAAAGTACAGCCTTAATTTTTCTGTGGGTTTGAACTGTTGCCTGGACTCAACTTGTTTAAATGTTAAATAAAATATGTTGTCTCTTCTCCTCACAATGAAAACATTCTTTCCTTACTGCCAGTTAATTCCAGTGGGGTAGGAGGGTTCAGAAATCCAGAATTGGTGATTATATGTTAATTATAATATGATACGTTCAAAATCATTACCAAGTCTATCCAAAGATAACTCTGATTCAACCACAGACAGATAAAAACAAATAATTAATTAAGTTTTTTAAGTTGGAAGGAATCTTGGAAAACCCTTTTAACCATTCGTGAATACCCTGAAGCAGAGAGGTTAAAGATGCTGTTCCAGCCATCAGTGAGCAGCAGACCAGGGAGGAGAATAAACTCAGGATTCCCAGAGCCTAACACAAAAATAATCAGGACGGGAAAAATAGCTTCCTTTCTGTTTATCAGTCAGATCACTGGCATTTACCTTCCACTGGTGTAAATGTTGTAATCGAGGTAATCTGACCATGCAGGAAAGGATCCAACTTAATTGTGTGTGTTCAGATACCTAAAGAAATAAAATAGAACATTAACAAAGGTGGCCAATGTTTTCTTGCATATAAAAAAAAACTAAACAGACAAGTATTACCTTAAATGGCTGAAAATACCCCAAATCAAGGTTATTAAAAGAAAGACAGGTAAGGGGGGCATAGCTCTGATTCATGATGCATAGACTCTCAGGAGGAGAAGAAATCATAAAAGCCAATGATACGATTACTAATCTAGTGTTTCAATCCGCTTCACAACATCCCTCGCAAGTGAGTGACCAGACTGTGCTTCAACATCTTCAGTGAGAGGGTTTCATTATGTCCTGAGGCATCTATTCCATCTTTAAAAAGCCAAGCTTGGCCAGGTACTATGGCTCATGCCTATAATCCCAGCATTTTGGGAGGCCAAGATGGGAGGGTTGCTTGAGGCCAGGAGTTTGAGAACAGCCTGGGCAACATAGCAAGACCCTGTCTCTACAAAAAATAAAAAAAATTAGCCAGGTGTGATGGCACACACCTGTAAGTCCCAGTGACTTGGAAGGCTGAGGCAGGAGAATCACTTGAGCCCAAGAGTGGGAGGTTGCAGTGAGCTATGATCGCACCACTGCACTCCAGCCTGGACGACAGAGCAAGACACCCTGTCTCTAAAAAATTAAATACATGAAAATTTAAAAGTAAGTAAATAAATGTTTTTTTTAAAAGCCAAGCTTATTAAGGAGACACATACACACATACACAAACACACACCCTTACACGCACTGGTTCTAAGTCCTCTGTATATAACTTCTAAATATATAAAAGCAGCTATAATACCTTACATGTAAATGGTAGAGAAAAGTACTGGACTTCAAATGAAAGATTAAGCTCTTTAGATCTAGCGTGATTTGAAAGTTAGGAATCACTTTATCATCTCATCATCCAAAAGAGTATGTTTACAGTTTCTAGTTCCTCCTCTTCCTCCTCCTCCTTTCTTTTCTTCTTTTTAAGAAGAGGTCTAGTCAACAAAAAAATTTGTTTTTGTTTTAACCAAATTTAACCAAGTAACCAAACCTGGCAACAACCAGGATCATTCTTGGGCCCAGGCCATGCTGTGATGACCTAGAATTTAAGTCCTATACATCTCATTTCTGGACCCTGGGGATTCCTAACCCTTCACTGATTGTGGCTTTTTTGTGTCCATATGATTTCCTTAAAAAGCAGAGACTGTTGCCAACTCTGAAAAGTGGCCTCAAATATGTTCTCTGTGGGTTTTGCAAAAGGAACATAAAGAAATGGAGCTGAATCAGCCCAGGCCTATTTTACTAGCAAGGAATTGCCATCTGGTGTAAGATAGTTTCTCAGTTTTTCCCTGAAGTTATGGAGAAGGAAGAGTTGTTTTTCACGTGTTTGACAAGGAATCACTTTTAAAGTTTTGGAAGTCTCTGGGCTGAATCTGTCATCTTTCTTCCAAGAAGCATTTGGGTTTCATTGAGGGCAGTGACTTTGACAGCACTGTCCATGCAAATTGCTAAATGCTGCTGTAAACAAACAGCTATCCAGACACAACCAGCTCTTGGATGTAAGCAAGAGGATTAGAGTTACTTCCAATCATCAAGAAAAACACATTCCCATTAGAACTAATAAAACAACAATTGTTTTTTGGCATGAAGAAGTAAGAGAGAATTTTTTTTCTTCTTTACTGAATTGGGGGAAAGGAATGAAAACAGAAAATAACCATGGACATGTGGAAAGAGACAAGATGACGCCTCTTTAACTCTGGCTCAAATGCTTAGCTTTGGTGATATGCAAAAAGCTACCACCATGTCTCCACGAAATCAAGTATTTTCCTTGGAGTGACTTTCTATTTGGACATATAGAATGAAACTTACTTAATATTCTGCAGAGATCTTCCTGATGTATCCAAAATAGGGAGCATACAATTAACTCAAATTATTCTCATACAGAAAAAGTAGGTAAAAGGTCAATGGCAATTACATTTTCATAATTCATCTTTAATAATTATATAAAAAGGGTGGTACATTCAGGATTTGGTTCTCTTATTTCATTCATATTCATGACAACTGCTTGGAAAGTTTCAGATTTCTACTTGGGGAAAAAGTAAAAATGGTATCCTAAATATAATATTTTCTAACTTATGTTGTGAAACCACAAAAAAACTATATAACCCATTTTAGCCACAGAAAAACAAAGGCATGGAATAATAAAATAGCATATTGACTATCCATAAACAAGTCAGCAATGATGAGTAAAAAAGAACCAAAGATTTCTGGCTCTCTAACTGTAACAAGCAAAGACATGTGCACTCGTTCACTGCTGTGAAACATAGCCTGGTACATTGCACGTGCTCAATAAATATTTGTTGAATGTATGAACAATACTAAAGGCTTCAGAAAGAATAGGACCATTAGATTTGGTAACTGACTTGTTAGTAATCCAGGCAAAAGCAGTTTCAGAGGAGTGACTGGGATGGAAGCTAAATTACAGTGGGCTGAAGATTGAGACTAGGAGGCAGGATATGAAGACAGATATGCAGGAAGCATAGCAGAGTAGTTACTCTCTCTTTGGAGTGAGGTTGCCTGGGCCTGAATGCTAGTTCTACCACTTACTGCCTGGGGGACCCTGAGTAGGTGACTTAACCTCTCTCAGTGCCTCAGTTTTGTCATCTGTAAGAATAACATCCACTCAACAGTGCTTAGAACAGTACCTTGCACATGGTAAGTACTCAATAAATAGTGGTTATTATTATTATAGATAATTTCTAGAAATACTTTTTTAACATAATTGTACATTCACATATAATTGTAAGAAATAATACAGAGAGATCCTATAAACCCTTTACCCAGTTTCCCTCAATGGCAACATCTTGCATAACTATAGTTTAATTATCACAATGAGGAAACTGAATTTGATGCAATCCATCTACCCTATTTAGTTTTTGCTAGTTTTACATGCACTAATTGTGTGGGTGTATTTAGTGCTGTACACTCTTATCACATGTGTAAGACATTTATTTTTTAAGGAAGGATGGAGATGGGATAACTGGTAGAGGTTAGAGAGCAAAAATTTTGTTTTGGTTTTTAAGCTGGGATAGACCTCCTGTCTATGTGTTGAGCAGACACAGGAGAGCCACTGAAAATTTAGGAAAGGGGATGATTCGAAGAACAATATTCCTGAAGAAAAGGAATGATACCCAACATGGGTAAAAAAAATGGATGACTGAAACATTTTCCACTGAAACAGGAATGGGGATATAAATGCAGATGAGGATATACCTTGTGAGCCAGTAGTGGAGGACAGAAAATTTTAGAGGAATTGACATCTAATGGGCTCCAATTCCTCTGAAAATAGATGACAAGGTGATTAGAAATAGATGGGGTAAGAAATATACTCAACAGAATTGCTGGGTTTGATACGAAGGAACAAAAGATCTTCTGGAATGGAGTTATATAAGCCTTGATGTTTTACAGATATTTTTGTGAATGAAAGAGGACAAGTGATAAATAAACTATACTCTTGGGGAAACTGATATTCTTCACAGTAGACTAAAACATCTGCCTAAGCAATAATAGGCATTTTTTAAATTTCCAGAAAAAATTAAACAGTTAACTGCATTTTTAATTTCCTTTAGTCAGTAAGGGTTTTTAATAGGATCCCAAAAGCACTAAACATAAAGAAAAAAACTTTGATAAACTAAACTACATTAAATTAGATTAAAATTAAGAACTTCTCTTTATCAAACATCACCACTTAAAGAGTGAAAAGAAGCCACAAACTGGGGCGAGATATTTGCAATACCTATACAGAATATATTAAAGGACTCTTACAAACTTATATCAAAAAAGCAGATAATACTATAAAATTAGTAAAAAAAAATGAATAAGTAATTCACACAAAATAAGATATCCAAATGACAGATTAATATATCAGAAAATGCTCAACTTCATTAATCATCAGAGAAATGCAAACTATATGCACCAAAAGTAAACTAAAGCCACCATATGATATCACTACACATTCATCAGAATGAATAAAGTGAAAAATCCAACAGTATCAAGTATGGCAAAGGTGCTGAGTAAACGGAACATTTACTCTCATACACTGCTATGAGAATGTAAATTGGTTCACCACCTTTGGAAAACTGATAGTATCTACTGACATTCAATATTCACATATCTTATGACCCAGGTTATTCCATTTCTAGGTATATATCCAACAGAAATGTGTGCATATGTTCCACAAAATATACGTGCGAGAACATATTGTAACAGCCCCAAATTCTAAACAACCCAAATGTCCAGCTACAATAGAATGGATAAATAAATTGTGGTTTATTCACACAAGGGAATACTACACTGTGGCACTGTAAGAACAACTTACCTGTCTCCCTGCTTCTACCCTAGCTCCCCTACAGTCTATTAACATA
Source organism: Daubentonia madagascariensis (assembly GCA_023783475.1). NCBI lineage: Eukaryota > Metazoa > Chordata > Mammalia > Primates > Daubentoniidae > Daubentonia > Daubentonia madagascariensis. The sequence continues at coordinate 1,066,448 of JAKFHU010000913.1, read as the reverse complement.
GCAGCCTAAGTGCCCCCTCTTTTTTAATCTATAATATCTTTTATTTACTTATTTATTTATTTTTATTTCAGAATATTACGGGGATACACACATTTTGGTTACATAATTTGTTTTCATACAGTTCGAGTCAATGTTATAAGTGTGCCTATCACCCAGATAGTGTGCACTATACCCATTAGGTGTGAATTTTCCCATCCCCTCCTCCCCCCTCCCACCTGTTTGATTTCCGTTGAGTTTTACTTCCATATGTGCACATAAGTGTTGATCAATTAATTCCAATTTAGTATTGAGTACACGTGGTGTTTCTTTTTCCATTCTTGTGATACTTCACTTAGAAGAATGGTCTCCAGTTCCATCCAGGTTGTTACAAAAGATACTAGATCACCATTTTTTATGGCTGAATAGTACTCCATCATATACATACACCACATTTTATGAATCCATTCATGTATTAATGGGCACTTGGGTTGTTTCCACATCTTTGCAATTGTGAATTGTGCTGCTACACACATTCGAGTACAAGTGTCTTTTTTAAAAATGTCTTTTTTTCCTTTCGGCAAATACTCTGTAGTGGGATTACGGTAGGTCTACTTTTAGTTCTTTGAGGTATCTCCACCCTACTTTCCATAGAGGTTGAACTAGTTTGCAGTCCCACCAACAGTGTATAAGTGTTCCTTTCTCTCCGCATCCATGCCAGCATCTGTTGTTTTGGGACTTTTTGATAAGAGCCATTCTCACTGGAGTTAGGTGATATCTCATCGTGGTTTTGATTTGCATTTCCGTGATGATTAGAGACACTGAGCACTTTTTCATGTGTTTCTTGGCCATAATAGATCATGTCACTTCTCTGTTCAAAATCCTTCACTTGCTTTCCATTTCCTCAGAGTAAACGCCTAAGTCCTCATAATGGCCTATCAGACCAGGCACTATTGTCTCCTCCCTTTCAACGGTGCAACCTTCATGATTCTAACCCTACTCCTCTCCTCCTTTGTCCCTCTTCTCCAGCCGTTCTGGCCTTCTGGTATTCCGGGAACACACCAGGTACACTCATACCTTAGAGGCTTTGCACCTGCTCTTTTCTCTGATAGGAATTCTCTTCCCCTGGCTATTCACCTGCTTAGCTCCCTCACCTCAGGTCCTCGCTTAAATATTATCTAATCAAGGGGCTACCCTGACCACACTATTTGAAATAGCAATCTGGTCCCCTGAACCTCTCTCCCAATTCTCCTAATCTTTTTCCATATCACTTACCACTTTCTAATACACTTGATGTTTGGCCTATTTATTATGGTTATTTTCTATTTTATATTACCCCACTAGAACGTAAGTACCATGGTAGCAAAGACTTTTGTCTGATTTATTCATTGATATAACATGAGTACCTAGCACAGTACCTAAGACATAGTAAGTGCTCAATAAATATTTGTTAAATGAATGCATACATGAAATTAAAGGTTCATTAATAGGGAAATGTCTAAATAAAATGTGGCATAATTATATAATGGCATACTGTACAACAAATAAATGAGTGATATTTACATGTATTAGACATGGGTAGATCACAAAAACATACTGTTGTATGAAAAAAAGCAAAGTGTAGAATGGTACTATAATATTATCCACTTATAGAAAATTCTTAAAACTATACAAGAATATTATATACTGTTCGTGGAATTATACATGAGAACTAGTATTAAAAATGGGCTAGATTGACAGACACTAAATCCAAAATTTTGGTTGCCTGGGGATAAAGGAAAGGGACACAGGAGGAAGGGTAAAGGGAATGGGCAAGGGAAAGAATTCAAGGGACCTTCAACTTCACCTATAACTTTTTTTTAATATAAAAAAGTCAAAGAAATATGACAAAATGTTAACAGTATTCATCTTTGGTGCTGGGAATATGAGTGTTTGTTATATCATTCTCTGTATGTTTCTGTATTTTAAAAAAATTTCAAAAAATATTTAATTAACAAAATGAGTACAGGATAGCATGATCCCAAAAGATATAGCTGCTAGGTATCAATCAAACCCATTCAAGCAATTAGCTGGTTCAGTAAATCCTGGATCAAATCTCTGTGTCCCTTAGGATTTTACTTTTTCCCATATAAATGTTATCTTCCCAGGAATCAGGTCCTATAAGTTTTAGTTAGGACACTTGGAAGACTATTCAAACCCACAAATTCCCATTTATGGCTTCCTCTCGGAAATGAGCAATTTCATGCTGTTATTTTTATTAGACTCTTATCATCCCCATGACAAATCTCCTTAACAGGAACCTTGTTAGGAGTTCTGATTTTAATTACAACAACTCTATATCAATGATAAACGCTCACTCTCTTCAGCTGGTCTGCCTTCTGTAAGTACTTGTGTTTGCCAATGAACATCTGTACATATTTGGAGTTCCCTATACTTTTTCTTAGTCTGATACTTCCAGGGCTAAATAAATAGTTTCTATCAGCCTGTTCCTGCCTTAAAAGACACACCCATAAATTCTATTGCTTATTGTGTGTGTGTGTGTGTGTGTTTATCTGTAGCAATATATTCATCAGTTTTTGTTAGGCCATACTGGGTAAGAAACAACCCCCAAATTTAAGTGGCTTATAGGAATTATCTCTTTCTTATTCACATTACAGATTGATACCTATAGATTGGCTATAACTCTGTTTTACATATCTTCCCATTCCAGGACCCAAACTGAACAAATAGCCTCTATATGGAATACTCCATTATTCTCACGTCAGAAGGAAAAACATCAAGAGAGCTACAGCGAACATGGAATGGCTTTTAAAGATTCTTCCTGGACATGGTATATATCATGGCCACTCACTTTCCATTGGCTAATGCAAGTCACACGGACAAGCCCAACATCGGTGGGGTAGGAAGAGATGCTTCTCCCACAGGATGCACTGTCAGTTACACGGCAATGGGTGGGGATATATATGACTTCTAAACAGGGGTTAGCAAACTACTGCTCTCAGGCCAAATCTGGCTGTGGACTGTTTCTGTCCCACCCATGGGCTAATAATGTTTTTTACATTTTATAAGGATAGTCAAATTTTAAAAAGAGAAGAAGAAAAAGAAGGAGGAAGAAGAGGAGGAGGAAGAGAAGGAGAAAGAGAAGAAGATGAAGATGAGGTGGTGATGGCAACGGTAGCAGTGACAGAGACCACATGTGGCCTGCCAAGCCTAAAATGTTTACTAACTATCCCTTTACAGAAAGTTTGATGATCTCTGCTCTTACAAGACATGAAAATGAATAATTGGAAATAATAATAATCTACCACAAGTGCATCCCCCAAATTAGCTACTTTGAGGAAGGATAAGGGAGCTGATCTATAGAGAACTTGATGGCAGATAGCTGATTTTTTAATCAACCCTATCTTTTCAGTACATTTTTATTTTAAATTTCCATGCAGATATATTTGATAGCCCCAGGAACTCAGGTCCAACAAAATAAAGAAGGCTTTTGGGACTACATCAAAATTAAAAACTTCTCTGCATCAAAAGACACAATCAACAGAGTGAAAAGGCAGCCTACAAAATGGGAGAAAAATATTTGTAAATCAGGTCTGATAAGCAGTTAACATTCAGAATATATAAAGAATTCCTACACCTCAACAGCAAATAAAAAAAAAAACCCAGTAACCCGATTATAAAATGGGCAAAGGACTTGTATAAGTATTTCTTCAAAGATATATGCAAGTGGCCAAAAAGCATATGAAAAAAGATACACAATATCACTAATCACTAGGGAAATGCAAATCAAAACCACAATGTGATATCGCCTCACATCCATTAAGATGGCTGCTGACAAAAAACCCTCCAGAAAATAATAAGTGTTGATGAGGATATGGAGAAATTGAATTCTTGTACACTGCTGGTAAAAATGTACAATGGTACAGCTGCTATGGAAAATAGTATGGTGATACCTCAAAAAATTAAAAATAGAATTCCCACATGATCCAGCAATTCCATTTTTCAGTATATATACATAAGAATTGAAAGGAGGGTCTCGAAGAGATATTTGTACATTCATGCTCATAGCAGCATCATTCGCTAGAGCCAAAATGTGGAAGCAGCCCAAATGTCCATTGATGGATGAAAGAATAAACACAATGTGGTATATACATACAATGGAATATTATTCAGCCTTAAAAAGGAAGAAAATCCTGACACATGCTACAATATGGATGAAACTAGAGGACATTATACTAAGTACATTAAGCTAGCCACAAAAAGACAAATACTGTATGATTTTGCCTGTATGAGGAATATATATCAGAGTAGTCAAACTCACAGAAACAAAAAGAAAAATGGTCATTGCCAGGGGATGGGGGGAGAGGGGAGTGAATTATTTTTTAACGTTTATAGAAGTTTCAGTTTTGCAAGACAAAAAATTCCTGGCGATTAGTTGTACAATAATGTGAAGATACTTAACGCTACTGAACTGTACATTTATAAATGGTTAAGAAGGTAAATTTAATGTTAAGTGTATTTTATCACAATTTTTTTAAAAAAGGCTATGTAAAGAAAAACACAGATGAAACATTTCTCAAGTTGGGAAAAATGGTTATTTTAATGTTATGTAATTTTGCCTCAATGAATCATTTTTAAAAACCAGATGGATGGGCTGGTTTGAGGCAAAAAGGAAAGGTTTGGTTTCAGATATGTTGCAATTGAGATTGTGAAAAGATCTCCAGATAGAAACGTTTAGAAAATGGCCAGAAATGCAAATCTGGAATTAGGCGGAAAGGTAACAGCTAGAAACAATCTGAGAGAAAATAGCTGAAAGTTATGAAAGTAGATGAGACTCTAGGAAGGCAGAATACACATAGAGCTTTTTATCTCACAGCAGAACTTCTAGGGATTAAAGAGTCAATAAAAGAAACAAATGAACTGTCAGAGGAATAGGTGAAAAATAAATTACTATAGTATCACTGGAATCAAAAGAAAGTTGCGAAAGGAACAAGTGGTCAATGAATCAGAGAAGTAAAGAAATATAAGAACTGAAAAAATTCTAAGCTCAAGTAATTTAGAGGTCCTATTATGCTTCATTAAAAAAACAAACACTGAGTTGTGTGCTATATCCTGTAATATAAAGCAAAGAATACAAAACATATTTGTATAAGATGTCTCTCTTTACATATTTATTTTATTTTTTATTGTATAAATTTAAAGGTGTACAACATGATGTTTTGATATACATATACATAGTGAAATGATTACCACATGTAACATATCCATCATCTCACACAATACCTTTTTTTGTGTGTGTGGTAAGAGCACCTGAATTTTTTGTTTGTTTTGATTCAGATAAATAATGCTTAGACAAGGAAAAACGTCAATTAAAACACATTTTGAAAATAAAAGAAATGAAAGTTTCAAGTCATAAGATGGTCTTCATATTCTTATTTTAAGCTCTATTTAACTCTTGCCTAAAATTCCTGGCAGTAAAAATGCCTTCAGTGTAATTCAAAGCACTATCTGAGACAAAGCCACTCTCTTTAATACTTTTCTAGGACTGGGGTCAACAGTTGAAACACGTGGTTTCATGATGCTTCCTGCTGATTTACAGTCTACAATATTTGAAGAAGTACAGGGAACATAATATATCAACAAATCAAATAATTAGTTTCCTGACTAAACTTATGAGCAGGTTGTTTCTTCGTTGCATCGTGAGTGAGTGATTCAAAGATCAGATGAGATTTTCCTGCCGTCTCTATTTTGCCTTTGTCAATTTAAATGTTTGATAGCTACGCTAAACTTCCTGCAGTGTTCCCTGTGCTACATAATTCCACGGGCTTTTCTTCTTTCTTTTGGTTTATATAACAACTTCCTAAGAGCCTATCCATTTAAAAATATATGTATTAAATCAAATCTAGTGAGGCATAATTTACAAACAATAAGATGTGCGCATTTTAGCTGTTCCATCCAACGAATTTTGACCAATCTATACACATAGATAACCAGTATACCAATCAAGACACAGAACATTTCAATCCGCCACAAAAGTTCCCTCACGCCCCTTTGCAGACAATCTCTGAACCCCTGCTCCTGCAAACCACTGATCTGTTTTGTTGCTATGGAGTTAGTTCTGCTTATTCTAGAGTATCATATAAATGGAATTATATAATATGAACCCTTTCATGCTTGGCTTCTATCACTCAGCATGTTTCTGAGATTTCTCCATGCTGTTATAAACTTTTTATTGTTGAATAGTATTCCATTGACTGAATATGCCACAACTGTTTATTTACCCACTAATGAACATTTAGGGTGATTTTAGTTTTCCTCTATTATGAATAAAAATACTGTGAACATTTTTGTACAAGTCTTTTTGTAGACTATGTTTTCATTTCTCTTGGGTAAATACCTAGGAGTAGAATTGCTGGATCATGTAAGTATATGTTTAACTTTGACAAACTGTTCTCCAAGATGGATTTACCATTTTATACTCCTACCAGCACTGTGTAACGATTCCAGTTGCTCCATATCCTTACCAAACTGTAGTATTGTAAGTATTTTTAAGTTTAGTCATTCAAACACAATGGTATCTCATTGTGGTTTTATGTTGCATTCTTCTGGAGACTATGATGTTGAACTCTTCATGTGCCTATTAGCCATTTGTTATCTTTGTTCGTAAAATGTCTGTTCAAAAATAGTGCCCATTTAAAAAATTAGGTTTTTTGTCTTCTTATTACTGAGATAAGAGTTCTTTATATACCTGGATACAAAGCCTTGTCAGATGTATACATCGTGAACATTCGCTCCCACTTTACAGGTTACCTTTTTATTTTCTTCACAGTGTTTTTTGAAGAACAGAAGCATTATCTTTTGATGAAGTCAAATGTATTAACAGTTTCTTTTATGTTAAGTGCTTTTCATGTACTATTTAAAAAATATTTGCCTATCCCAAGGTCTAGAAAATTTTCTCCATGTTTTTTTCTAGAGGTTTTATAGTTTTAGTTTTTACATTTAAGTCTATGATGGCTTTAAGTTTTTTTAAAATGAATATTGTAAAAGTCAAAGTTCATTTTCCCCCCATATGGATAGTCAGTTAAAAACCTAACGCTATTTGCTGAGAAGACCATCCACTCCCCACTGAACTGTTTTGATCCCTTTGTTGGAAACATTTGACTATATATATGTGGGTCTACTTCTGGATTCCCTATTCCTTTCCACTGACCTATAAGTCCATTCTTATGTCCATACCACACTCTCTCAATTATTGTAGCTGTACAGTAAGCTTTGAAATAAAGTAGTATAAGTCCTCTAATTGTGTTTTCTTTTTCAGAATTGTTTTGGGTATTCTAAATACTTTGCATTGCCTTATACATTTTAGATTCAGTTTGTCAGTGTCTATAAAAACATATGTTGAGTTTTTTTTGATTATTTAAATGGAAATTTATTTTATTTCATTTTTTTTAAATTTCAGAATATTATGGGGGTATAACACTTTGGCTATATATATTGCCCATGCACTGCCCGTGTCAGTGCTACAATCGTGGTCATCCCCCAAACTGTGCTCCCCGCATCCATTTAGTGAGAGTTTTTCCCATCCCCTCCACCCCACATGTTGAGATTTTAATCAAGATTGTGAGGAGTCTATAGATCAATATAAAAAGAATTGACATATTAATAATACTGAGTTTTCTAATCCAAGAACAAGTCTTCTACTTCTAACAAAGGCTGAGTAACTCTGTATCAGTCTTCTTGGGCTGCCATAACAAAATACCATAGACTGGATTGGTTAAACAACAGGAATTAATTTTTTCACAGTTCTGATGGCTAAAAGTCCATGATCAAAGTGCCTGCCTGGTCAGGTTCTGGCAGGGAGGGGGACTGGTGTTCTCTTCCTGGCTTTCAGATGACTGCCTTCATGCTGTGATCATACAACAGAGAGGGGGAGGGGGAGGGGAAGGGGGAGGGGGAGAGGGATGCTGGGGGAGAGAATATATGAATCTCTTTCCCTCTTCTAAGGCCACAGACCTATCAGATTAGAGTCCACCCATATGACTTCATTTAACCTTAATTATTTCCTAAAGACACTATCTCCAGATACAGTCACATTGGGGGTTAAGGGTTCAACATATGAATTTGGGGGGACACAACTCAGTCAACGGCAAGTTCCTATTGAATGATCCCTACCACAGATAGCAACTATAAACTCTGAGCAAAATATATAAATCAACTGCCAGAAGGCATTGGAGAGCAATCAAAAACAGGCAGAAACTAGAGGGGCGTGTCCCTTATAAAAGGGACAACCCTGAATAAGTGTCCTTTTTTATGGCATTCTGTCTGAGGACAGTCCTCAGTTGAAGCCATAAAAAGCATCTAAACATGATAGAAACCTGTATTCTTACTGGCTTGAAGAAACAGAGGACAAAGTTTGGGTAACGATAATGGCTAGAAAATAATCAGAGAGATTCCTAAATGAAGAGCCAGAGAGTAGCAGCCTTACATTTTATGTATAAGCTCTACCCAAATACCTGGCCAACTCCTGAATTTCACATGCATGGGGCAGACTCCAGGCTGCCCAATTTACTGCTAAAACAACTGGTAAAAGATTTCAGATGTTGCTCACCACTGGAAAAACAGTTTGGAGTTTAAGTCTAGCCAAGTTAATTGCCTACTAAAACAATAACAGTTTGTTTGTTTTTTTTTTAAAAAAAGATATTCTTCAGAGGAATACAATGGAATTCAGAATCTCTTCAATTTGCCACGTAAAATATTCAAGATAGTAGCCAAAATTACTAGACATATGAAATAAATAGGCAAACATAACCCATTCTTAAGAAAAAAAGCAATTAATGGAGATCAACCCTGAGATGTTCCAGATGTTGTATCTAATGGATGAAAATGTTGAAACAACTATGACAAATATGATCAAAGATAAAAATTAAAATATTCTTAAAATGAATGAACAGATAGGAAATCTCAGCAGAGGAATTTCTAAAAACCATAAAAGAGACTAAGTAAAAATTCTAGAATGAAAATATACAACATCTGAAATAATATCACTGTAAGGACTTAACCATAGATTGGGAGGACAGAAGAAAGAGCTGCTGAATGAAAAGACAGATCAATGAAATTAATCATCTTAAAGATGATAGAGAAAAAAGATTGAAAAAAACCAAAGTGCTGGGCATGGTGGCACAAGCCCGTAGTCCTGGCCACTCAGGCAGCTGAGGCAGGAGGACCACTTGAGCCCAAGAGTACAAGTCCAGCCTGGGCAACATAGTGAGACCCCATCTCAAAAAAAAAAAGAAGAAAGAAAGAAAGAAAGAGAGAGAGAGAGAGGAAGAGAGGGGAGGGGAGGGGAGGAAGGGAAGGAGGAGAAAGAAAGAAAGAAAATAAGGGAATATAGTCTCATGAAACTATATTTTTTAGAATCAGGAAGTTGGGTGCTATTTTCTGTCTTAGGGAGAAACGACTTCCTCACAGTTATTTTTACGGCATTAAAGTGTTCACAGGTTATTGCTCTGTTTGCAAGTACAGAAATGGTACTGGAGGATGAAAACTCAGCAGCAACATGACTGATCTACTGGACTCCATTAGTTAATGGAATCTAGCAGCTGAGTGAGCAGGTTAACAAAACACTTTCACCTGCTGCATGAGAATCTGACCCTGGATTAACAATCTAGTTCTATAGCCACCAGATAAAATAGTGTGCGTGAAGGACATTGCTAGGCAACATTGCTTATGATAAAAATAAATAACTCCCAGTTGGTAAACTGCATCTAGACTGAGAGGAACTATAAATACCTGATGGAAAGTCATAGTTTAGGCTTTCCTGAGTATAGTGACTCTTGTAATTGGCATCTGTCTTTCAGGAACCCTGAAACATAAAAATGGATATTGGTTCTTGTGGGGAAATAAGGCTTCTATATCAAGGTGGACTGTACACCTACTGATGTGGATCTCATCTTCTTACACTTGAGCTGGAGAAAAAATATCTCCTAGACCTATATGTGTACACCTGGAGAGAAAATAGCTCCTGGACCTACATACCCTGTTACATGGACTGTTACATGGACCGTTGTAGCAAGGACTCCTGCTTAGAAAAGCTACCCTGCTAGCAAGCTGAAGTTCTTCTTCTATGTCCTCTTAAGTAGACTGGTGCCAAACACGGCCTGTGGGAGTCTCATGATTCTCAATATTTACCTGATCCTAAGAAGAAGGTGGCCATTGAAGATGAACAATTAAAACACTGGTTTCCAAAATGGAATTTATGATTCTCAGAGGATAAACAAGACCATTTCCTGAAGCACAGTAAGAAAATATTAGAACTTGTACTTTATATTCATTTTTTATCCCATCTTTAAAATTTTTACTTTATAGGTAAATTGTACAGTGTACAGTATGTACATATCTTAAGGGTAAGTCTCAAAAACTTTTTACTGATTGGCATGAACAATCACAAAAATTTGAGAATCACTGAATTAGAAAATAGAAAATCTTTTCAAGCACAAATAGAACATTTATAAAAATTGACCATTTACTAAATTCAAGCTTTAAAAATACAAAAGAACTGAAAGCATAGAAACCATATTCTTTGACTAAAATGCAATAAAATTAGAAATCAATTTTTTTAAAAGCTAAGGTTTAAAAAAAGAGCCATATATTTGGAAATTAACATGGAGTATTACTCAGCAATAAGGAACAATAGTGAATTAACACATCTGGTATTATCCTGGTTGGAGCTAGAACCCATTCTTTGAAGCGAAGTGTCACAGGATTGGAAAAACAAGCACCACTGGTACTCACCATCAAACTGGTACTAACTGATGAACACTTACATCACACAGGGCAATAACATTCATCTGAGGGCGGGCGGGCGGGAGGGGGGTGGAAGGGATGGGAAAAACTCTCACTGAATGGATGTGGGGAGCACAGTTTGGGAGATGACCACGATTGTGGCTCTGACACTGGCAGAACAGGGGCAATGTGTACGGCCAAAGTGGTGTACCCCCATGATATTCTGAAATTAAAAAAATAAATAAATTAAATTAAATTAAAAAAAAAAAACAAAAAAACCCCACACACTTCTAAATAAATCATAGGTCAAAGAAAAAAACAATAGAGAAATTATTTAGAACTGAGTTATAATGAAAATACTACATATCACAACTTTGTGGATGCTGATGAAACGGAACTTAGAAGAAAATTTACACTGTACTCTTGAGTGTTTATATTCAAAAAGAAGAATGGCTGAAAATTAACAGCGTCCACTCAAGAAGTTAGCAAAAAAACAATGAAATAATTTCAAAGAAAGTAGAAGGAAGGGAGGAGATAATAAAAGTAACGAAATAGAAAACAAAGATACAGTAAAGAGCCTTACAAAACCAAAAGTATATTCTGCAAAAAGATTAACAGACTAGCCTCTATCAAAACTCAAGGAGAAACAATGGAAGGGCATTTCAAGGAAAACAACCCACAGGAAGTGTTGATAATGATAAAATTTCAGCTTTTTAGAGAAAATTTTAATTTTAGAAAATATGTATCCATCACTATGTGTTAGACAGCTTCCCAGTCCTTGAAAGACTTTCTTGAAGAGATCTGTGGTGATATTAACCAATGTGATTTTTTTTAATATCGTAGATAAAATGTGTCGAAATTTGTTAGATCTACATAACTTAGTCTTAAATGTGCAAAGCAAAACTTAAAGGGGATAATAAAGAAGAATAGCTTTATGACACTACGCCAGAAAAGAGTTACTTAAAATCACACCCCAGAAGCATACAACATAAAAGACAAGACTGAATTGACTACATTAAAATGAAACATTCTGTACAACAAAAGACAGTATTTAAAAATTCAAAAGACAAGGCACAGACTGAAAAAAGATAATGTATGCAAAGGATTAGTATTCAGAATATGTGAAGAACCTCTACAAATTAATAAGAAAATACAATGTTGACTTTACTGATACATAAGCATGATATATTTTTCCACTTGTTTGTATCATCTGTGATACCAACATCATATTTCACAGATCCAGAAAAAATAATTCTATGTTTTATGTGGAACCAGAAAAGAACCTGAAAAGCCAAAGCAATCTTAAGCAAAAGGAACAAATCGGGAGGCATCACATTACCAGACTTCAAACTATACTACAAGGCTATAGTAACCAAAACAGCATGGTATTGGCACAAAAACAGAGACACAGACCAATGGAACAGAACAGAAAACCCAGATATAAAACCATCCACATACAGCCAACAGATTTTTTACAAAGCAGACAACAATATATACTGGGGGAAAGAATCCCTATTCAATAAATGGTGCTGGGAAAATTGGATAGCCACATGCAGAAGAATGAAATGGGATCCTTGTTTCTCATCACTCACAAAAATTAATTCAAGATGGATAAAGGACTTAAATGTAACACAGGACAACATAAGAATTCTAGAAGAAAATGTTGGAAAAACTCTTCTAGATACCAGCATAGGCAAAGAATTTATGAAGGAGACTCCAATGGCAATCACAGCAAAAACAAAAATAAGTAAATGGGACTTGATAAAGTTAAACAGCTTCTGCACAGCCAAGGAAATAATTAACAGAGCAAACAGACAACCTAAAGAATGGGAGAAAATATTTGCAAGCTATATATCTGATAAAGGACTAATAACCAGAATCTACAAAGAACTCAAGCAATCAGCAAGAAAAAAATCAAACAATCCCATTGAAAAGTGGGCAAAAGACATGAACAGAAGCTTCTCAAAAGAAGACAGACAAATGGCCAATAAACATATGAAAAAATGCTCATTGTCATTAATCATCAGGGAAATGCAAATCAAAACCACAATGAGATATCATCTTACCCCAGTCAGAATGGCTTTTATTAAAAAGTCCAAAAACCATAGATGTTGGCGTGTGTGCAGACAGAAAGGAACGCTTATACACTATTGGTGGGACTGCAAATTAGTACAACCTCTATGGAAAACACCATGGAGATTCCTCAAAGAACTAAAAGTCAACCTACCATTTGATCCAGCAATCCCACTACTGGGTATTTACCCAAAGGTAAAGAAGTCATTTTATCAAAAAGACACCTGCACTCAAACATTTACTGTAGCACAATTCACAATTGCAAAGATGTCAAATTAACCCAAATGCCCATCAATTCATGAGTGGTTTAACAAAATGTGGTACATGTATACCATGGAATACTACTCAGCCATGAGGAAGGATGACTTAATTCCTTTTGCAACAATTTGGATGGAACTGGAGACCGTTATCCTAAGTGTAATATCTAAAGAATGGAAAAACAAACACCACAGGTACTCACTACTAAATTGGAACTAACTGATGAGCACACATGTGCATAGAGGGAAGTAAATCTCAAAGGAAATCAAGCAGGGGGGAGGGGGGAGGAGGGAATGGGCAAAAACCTACCTAATGGGTACAATGAACACTATCTGGGTAATGGGCACACTTTTAACCCTGACTCAAGCATTACAAAAGTGATCCATGTAACCAAAAACATTTGTACCCCCATAATACTTGGAAATAAAAAAAATACAAACGATTAAAAAATGGGTAAAAGATATGAACAAACAATTCACAGAAGAAAATAAAGCAGTTAAAACATAAGTAAAAATGCTTAACCTCACCAGTAGTATTCAGGGAAATACAAATTAAAGCATTAACAAGATGGCATATTTCATCCACTGTAATCGCAAAAATAAAATGTCTAATAACACCAAATATTGCCAAGGACTTAGACCAACAGGAACTCCCCTGTTGACGGGAATGTAAACTGGAATACCATTTCGAAGAGCAACCTGGCAACAACCAGTAAGGCTGCTGATATGTATATCATATATCCTCATAATTCCACTCTTAGGTATATACACCTAGAGAAAGTCTTTCACATGTAACATAACAGGTTTTCCCACTGTAATATTGTTTGTACTACCAAAAAGTTGGGAAAAACCTAAATACTCTTTGCCAGGAAAATAGATAAATTATGAAAGAGCCAGACAATGGAATACTGTACAACAGTCACAATAAATAAATCCCAACCATGTAACATTGCACACACACAAGTAATACTGTACAACAGTCAAAATACATAAATCCCAACCATGTGACATTGCACACACGCAAAAAAAAGATGCAGGAAGATATGTGCATCATGATACCATTTACATAAAGTTTTAAAACTTGTAAAACAAATAATACAGATTGTATGGCTACATAATACACAATAAAAATATAAATACATATGTGGGAATGATGAATATCAAATCAATATAGTGGTTACCTCTGGGGAGGTAGAGAGGGGAACGGGATTAGAGAGAGCTAAGCAGAAAGTTTCTATTATACTTGTAATGTTTTATTGCTTAAAAAGCAAAAGCTACATGAAGGAAGTATTCTAAAAGGTTGGCATTTCAAAAAGCAACCATTCATCATCATACTTCTCTGAATGTTTGAAATATTTCTTTAAAATTCCTCCCAAAACCTTCTACAACAAACTATTCTGAAAATATTTTACTATGGAGGACAAAGAGAGGCATTGTCGTTAATTTGATCTCCATCTTCCAATCCTAGTTTAACTTATACAAATCCTTCACAATATTACAGAGCTTAGGGTGGGGGTAGTGTGTGTACAGTGGAGCAGGGTGATAGAAAGTTAACATTTTCCAGGCATTATACATCATCTTATTTAAATCCCTACAACAGACATTTAAAAAAGGAGTTCAGAGAGCTTGAGTAACTTGCCCACTGTGTCACAACCAATAAGAGGTGATAGTGAGATTCAAGCCAAGTATGTCTGGCTCCAAAGCCTGTACTTTCCCCACTATTGCTCCGATAGTAGGAAAAGAACTCTTCTTGAGGTTATAATTAAGTTATGACCTGTTCCTATGTCCAGGATGGAGGTAACACAAATACTGCAACATGTTCGAGTCACACAGGAGTACAGATCTAGGCAAGGAAGTGGTACAAGTGGAAACTTTGTGGAGAAAGAAATACATGAAGAGTTTGGTTATATAATAATTGTTCTAACTTCTCTTTATTATTTATGCCATGGGCCACTGAGAACCTATCTCCCCCGAGGAACTTTGGAGGTGATGCCAATTTTACAAATAGGTTCCTCAAGTCCATTAATCTATACAGATGTTTGTTTGCTCCCTTTCTACTATGAGCTGAAATTTCACCTGTTGTTGGTAGCTAGCAACTTGAGAGTTCAAACATAAATACATATTCAATTATGTTTCGAAAATAACAGCATAAATGAAAACACTAGAGACTCCGTCCAATTTTAGGCCTTTGTTTTACACCTTTAAGATGACGGACAATGGGTCAGGCATCACTTTCGTTCATGTACAGTGAGCCAAGATGCATGCAGTCAGTTCCTTTGGCTTTCATTCCAAAACTGATTCCTCCATAGTCCCCTTCCCCTTATTATTATTATTATTATTATTATTTATTTTAATTTCCTGGGAAGCAAAACATAACTCTAATTAGAGAATGAGGCCACATTCCAAAGCTGCAGATTCCATTCTCCTCCTGTGACTTTTCCCTGCACCGTTTTGGACCCTTTCTAACATGATATCTGGTGGTCCAAACTGTCCTTTCCTCCTAGCCTGTCAGAAAGCCACTGCCTAAAGCTATGTCCTCCACTGTTTTCATCCTCCATCTGCAGAGGGATTAGACTGCAGGGAAAGTAACAATGGAAGATGTGGAGACCTGTACCTCAGAGACATCTATGGGACTCAGACCGGATCTGCACCTGGGCCTGCTGGCCTCCTAGAAATAAAGGACCATTGACTTTGGCACTGGGATGGAAACCTCTGCCAGACACACACATAGGTGTTCTCTCTCTCTCTCTCTCTCTTAATCTCTCTCTCTGTTTCTCTCTCTCTCTCTCTCTCACACACACACACATACCTTTCAGAGGAGAGGGTCTGTAAAATTCCCCACATATGGCAAACATATTTTAGGGGAAGTACATGACTAGAGGCCAGTGGGAGAGAAAGAAAAAGAAAATAATGAGAAAAATCTTTGATAAGTCTAAATTGTTCCAGTCAGACTGCTGAGAAAGAATGCAAAGTATTGGAGATAAAAATTATTGGTAAAAATCAGCATTATAACATAGCTAAATTCTTTCCCTATTTCAAATCATTACTAGAACTTTATCTGATATACAACAATAGCACATGGGAAAATAGTCTTTACAATTTAGCTGTAAGTATTTTGCTTAACACAATGGAAATACCTGAATAAAAGCACTATATAATATAAAAAAATATTTTTCTCTAACTCACAATTTTAAAAATTCTTAATTTTACCTGTAAATAATTATGTTTGGGGGGTGTGGGTATAATTAATTGTAACTGGCATTGGCTCCCAAAACTTTGAGGAAAATTGTTTTCTAAATTCCTATCCTCTCTGTTACATATTTAATGATCAATTGAACACTTAAATGCACTATAAAACTCTCAATATAAAAGAACTAAGAAAAAACTTTTAAAAAATGTAGTTAAATGATCTCTAAGTATTTTATAAATTAAGGATTATCAAATTTTCTCAAAATAAAACCACAAAAAAGTATTTCAACTTCTGCTTTAGAGCGTGAAAGTTAATCAGATCATCTGAAAACAAAACAAACTGATGATAAAAAGTCCACATAACTTAGTGGTATAGTGGAAGAAACACTAGCCTTATGTTCTCTGGGACCTCATTCTTGAACAGCTTTCTAGCTAAACTGAGTTTAGATTGTTACCTGAGGGCAGGAGGGAGGTGCTGATATATTTTTGGTGGAAAGATGACTGTGGCTGCCATGTAGGGAATGGACAGCCAACCTGGGAGATTAGCACAGAAGTAAAAGGTTAATTTAATTGTTTAGGCAAGAAATAACGAGGGCTTTGAGGTCAGCTCTGGCTCACCTTTGCCGCTCTGCTAGTAGCTCCTGAGGCAAAGACAAGGAAGCTGGGGACGGGTCGGCAGGCAGAGGGCAGAATAAGTTTCCACCCCATGAGTATGTTTTCCAAAGAGGTGCTTTAGGGGGGAAAAAATAGAGTCCTGGCTTTGCCACTTACAAGCTGTATGATCTCAGGCAGCTAATTAAGAAGTTATATATGTTGAGCATTTACTAAGTACAGGGCACCTCTTGAAGATGGTTTTAAGTACATTTTCTCACTTACTTAATCTCTTCATACCTTAATTTATTCATTACTGAAAGATAACAGTAATATCTAATACCTGTGGCTGTTTTGATGATTAAAGAGCAGTCACATACGTGAAATGGCTTGGTAAACCTTACTCATTTAAAAATATTAGTTTTCTAATAAACATGACTTTTAACTTTTTTTATACATCTAAAAATGCTATGATTATTTTCTTTTCAGCCCCATCTATTGGAGACTTCAGAGGTTGATCACCTATGCTTGGAGAATCTATTACAAAAGTGAACGACACAAGTGTTGTGGCTGTGCGGTCTCACGTCATCAATGTTGGGCACTGGGGAGGCCAGGCAGGGGATTCCTGAGGCTGGGAGTTGACTACCTGAGCAAGACGAGCCCTGGTCTCAAATAGCAAAATAGGCAGGCGCGGTACTCACCATTAAGTCCAGTACTAGGAAGCTGAGGCGGGAGGATCTTGAGCTTAGGAGTTGAGGTTCAGTGCGCGATGATTGCCACTTGCACTTAGCTAGGTGAGCAGAGTACACCCTGTCTCAACCAACAAACAAAAAACATGTTGTCAAGATGTGGAGCAAAAAGGGAACCCTTACAATGGTTGGGGGAATGTAAACTGGTACACCATTGTGGGAAAATAATTGGATTCCTCAAAAAATAAATGAACTACCATAAAAATCAGCAATTCACATACTGGATGATCCAAAGAAATGAAAGGTATGTTGAAGAGAATTGACACCCCATGTTAGGTATTGTAGTTTTTCATATAGTCACAGAGATATGGAATCAACCTAAGTGTCTATCAAAATCAACATAAGTATCTATCAACAGATGAAAGGATAAAGAAAATACAGTATATATACGCAATGGAATATTACTTAGCCTTAAAAAAGGAAATCCTGTCATTTGCAACAACATGGATGACCCTGGAGGATATTATATTAAGTAAAATAAGCCAGGCACAGAAAGACAAATACTGTATGACCTCACTTATATGTGGAATACAAAGAAGTGAAATTAACAGAAGCAGAGTAGAATGGTGGTTATCAGGAGCAAGGTGGTAGAGGAAATGGGAAGATGTTGATCAAAGAATACAAAATTTCAGTTAGACAGGAGAAGTAAGTTCAAGAGATCTATTGTACAACACAGGCACTCCATGGACAGTAAGCAAGCACAGTTTCTATTCAAATTAATGAAAACGGTGATGAGCAACTTTGTGGGACAGTAGTTTGTAGTCACTAAACGTCAGCTAACACAGGTTAGAATAAAGAGAAAGTAACAAAAAAACTAAGGTTTATTTTTAAGTTCAAAAGAGTTAACTTCATAGCAAATAAAAGAAAACCTGATCAATATATCAAAGACAAGAAAAAAAGTAAAAGCACAAAAATCAAAATTTAAAAATTTTTTTAAGTGCAGAAAGACTAACTTTACAGCAAATAAATTAAAATTTGATGAACAAATCAAAAGGCACACACAAAAAAAGAGACTTTAGATCCATAATCAAATGTAATATGTGGACTTTGGTAGATCTTCACTAAAACAAGCCAAACATAAAAGACATTTTTGGGAGAATCAGGGTAATCTAGGTATTAGATGATAATATGGAATTATCATTAACTTTGTTAAGTGTGATGACAGTATAGTGGTTATATAAGGAAATTTCCAGAATCTACAGAGAGGCACACTAAAATATTTAGGGAGTGAAATGCCATGACATGTAGTGTCTATTTTACTTAAAATATTTCACCAAAGAAAATCATATCAATGAGACAAATCACAAAATGTTAATAATTGATGGGGGTACAGTATACTATTTTATTGTTATAAATATTTTTAAATTTTTCTAAAATTTATTTATATAGCATTTACATTGTATTAGGTATTATAAGTAATCTAGATGTGATTTAAAGTATATGGGAGGATGTGCATCAAATAAGGATCAAAAGAGAGCTTAGATGGAGTGAAGATGATGTGCTTTGCAAGATGCATTAGGTGAGTCAAAAAGTGGCTCTAATGATGACCACCTCTCCAAGGTCAACAGATGTGAAGAGTTTCAATAAACATTATTTCATGAAATATGAAAGGCACATTCCTTTCAGACAGAAGGTGACAGTGCTTTTGGGTAGGGTGACTAAGAGGGTGAGGGATCTGGGGACAACTAGTTTGAAGAAGGTAAGACCTATTAGATAAGGATCTATAGGATAAAGACCTCTGTAAAGTAAGGAAGGTACATAATAAATGTCTCCAAGCATTTGAAGAGCAATTGTGTAGAAGACAGAGTTGATTTATTGTGTTTTTTAGAGAACAGAAGTTAAATGAATGGATGGAAATGATAGGGAAGCAGATGTTTGTTCAATAAAAGCAAGTATTTTATAACAATTAGATCTGCCCAACATTGAATTTGAAAAGTCATGTGTAAGTAAAGCCTTCCTGACCAATTATAAGGAAGGAAGTTGAGGTAAATTACTTTTATGATCCTTTTAATGATTAGATTCTATTATTTTATCAAATTGTCTCCAAGCTGACAACAAGCTTAAGTTGGTAACTACATTTATTTTTTTAAGGTACAGTTGGCCCTCTGTATCTGTGAGTTCTGCATCCAACTGAAGATTGAAAATATTTGGGGAAAAAAAAACAATACAACAATCAAAAATAATACAAATAAAAAAGCAATAGTATAACAATTATTTATATAGCATTTACATTGTATTAGGTATCGTAAGTAATCTGGAGGTGATTTAAAGTATATGGGAGGATGTGCATAGGATATATGGAAATATTACACCATTTTACAGAAGGAAATTGAGCATCTGTGGATTTGGTATCCTGGAACCAAAATCCTGTGGATACCAAGGGACCACTGTACTCTTTTCATTTATTACATATTTTTTAACTGGTTGTTTTGTGTGAATCCATTGAGTTCTGTGGGTAATAAAACATATATAAAAATAATGATAGAAGTTTATGATAAAAAGGTCATATATATGCATACATGTTAACATATACCATAACATGTATAACATATTATTACTTGGCTGGGCTTTGTCACAAGGTTAAAGCAGATACGTAATGAGGGCATGATCCAGTTAAAATTTTCATCTTCTTTTTCCAGGGTGTATCTTAATTGCCTTGTCTCTGGGCCAGGCTATCTGCCTGTCCAAGAATAAACTGATTCATCCATAGTAAAGATATGAGTCAAATATTTTGGCTTTGCTCTGAAGCCTTTCTTGGCTTGGACACAAAACACTGGGACTTTGTCTTCCAATTTCCCAGCTTGTTCTATCAAATCTTCTCAAAAGCCATTAGATAAAGAAAGAACAATGGGAATTATCCCATAGGCCTTCCAAATGCAATACCCAATAAGCAAGGTTGGAATTATGTAAAACCACTGGTCACTAAATTCTATCCTTGATCACAAGGAGATTAGTCAACAGCATGAAGTCATCAGTTTGAATGCAACTCAGCATAGAAAAACAATTTCAGAATTAGAAGTACTAATGAGATACAACTTTTTGGTATATGAAGAATCATAAACTTACCAAGTATAGTGGAAGAAAAGTTGAAAAACACTTGCAGTATAATGATACTTAGTGATATGAATACAGATAAAACATTAAACTGAAATAATCACATTTGATGAAGTCACCCTCAAACAATTTTTGGAAATCACAAACAGGAGCTATATGAACCATTCAAACATTTTTCCTCAAATAATCCAAAAATAAAAGTTTTCTCAGTTCTAATCTGAGAAGCTGACCTGAGATTGTTGGAAAAGGATGCTCTTCTCTGGGTTTATGCCGCAGGCGAGAAGAGCAGCAGTCATGTCCAGGATGCTTTGCCGAAGGATGGTGGGGTCTTGGGGCACAGTGAGGGAGTGTAGGTCAACGATGCTGTACAGCACAGAGCCATACTCATCCTGCAACCTCACCCAGCTCTCAATGGCTCCCAGGTAATTGCCCAGGTGGGGGATTCCTGTAGGCTGAATGCCAGAAAAGACTCTCTTCATGCTGTCTTTCTGAAACAAAGGAAAACAAATACATTCGCTTTTGAGGCAGAATCCACAAATCCTGTGCCCATGTTGCCATAGCTATGATAGTTAGTCCTATTTTTGTACACTGCAGTCTGACAGACAGCCATCATCATCATGCATTTATTTTATGCCTACTCTGTGCAAATCACTATGCTAGGTGCCATTAGGGACAGAAAATGATACTAAAAATGTTTTTTGCACTCAAAAGCTTATAAACACAGAGATACATAAAAAGGTCTGCATTCTGAAGAGAATATAATCTAATTGTAGATAGAGGATGAGTTTATGAAAAGATAAGTAAAGGTACAATGTGGCAACATGATCATGACCAGTTTGGAAAGATAAATAGTGGGGTACAGGCAGGAGTTCCCAAGAGGAAAAGATGACTGTGGTTCTGGTGATCAGTAAGAAAGCCTCTAGACATAGAATCAAATTTCACTGAAGAATAAAGGGGCCTCAAGGGTTTGTCATGTGATTTCATTTATTTTACAGTTTAGGAAATGAAAGCCTTAGCATTAGAGCTAAAGGCTACTGCTATTTACTTTAAAAAAAATAATTGCTCATATTATAATTTAGTGTGCAGGATCTTGGGCTAGAAATTAGGAAACATACATTCTATTTCTAACACTACTTCTTGATAAAGTTATTTAACTTTTTTGTGCCTTGGTTTCCTTTTACATTTGATAAAATCATATTTGGGTTTTCATTTCTTAAAAAGGAGGTTTTAATTCTGTATAATTATTTAAATTATAAAAACACTTTTTTCATGGTCATGTTTTCTCTTTGGTTTGTACTTTCTAATATTGAAATTATAATAGAAAAATGAGAAGAAAATATGTAATACAGGGTTAAAGAATGCTATCTTTCCCCTGAATTATTTTACATTCTATAGTGAAAAACCAAAATTGAGTATCAATAAATGTGCTATAACTAAGAGGTTCTGAAAAAATAAAATGTGACATTATCATTTTTAGCCAACCACTACAACAAAATATTAATAATAGCAGCTGTAATCTGTTAGACAACTACTATGTTTCAGGCATTTATGCTGAGTGCTCTGCATACATTAATGTATTTAATCCTTGTAATACCCAATATGGTAGGCATTTTATTACCTCCAATTTACAGATGAGAAAACTGAGGCTCATAAATCTGACAGATTGCCCATGGGCACACAGCTACTAAGTGGTGGAGTTGAGATTTCAAGCCAGGTATCACTGACTTTAAAGCCCATGTATGTTCTCTCCACTAGCTACCATGCTTTGCTTAGCTATCATTTATTTTACTTCCTCTTCTGTGAAGAGCCTATTCAATTTTATTTCGCCTATTTTTCTCAGATGGGCTTATCTTTCATTGATTTAAGAATCTGTATACTAATATTTTGTCAATTACATGTGAAACAAATATATCGTTTCATTGTGTGGCCATTTGTCTTCTCTTTACATTATCTTTTGATAAAGAAAAGTTCTTAATTTTACTAGTCAAATATATAATTTTTGACCACAGATTGTGGTGTCATACAAGAAACCTTTCAATATTCTGAGGTCATGAAAATATGTGTGTGTGTGTGTGTGTGTGTGTACATACACACACACATATACACACACATGTAAAGCAGGCACACACACACATATATAAAGCAGGCACTCAAGATGATATTAAGTCTTTATCTTTACACCTACACTAGCTCCTGAGAGCCAATCTACTTTAGATATGTGAGTGCCAAGGCTACTTAAATCTTGCCCTTTGCTTTCCCCAAGAATTCTAAATCCTACAAATACTTCCTTCTGTACTCCTAAGATGACAGCCCTAAAATAGAATGCTACATCACAGTTCCATGGTCCAGAATTGCATTTGATCCAAGCACTCAGAAGGAAACCCAGAAGATTTGTGGCCCTGAGGATATTAAAAAATACCTTTTAGGTAATTGAGAACAAAATATCTTCCCACTCAAAATCATAACATACATAAACACACACATCCACAAAACAGGCCTTCAAATGACTAAATCCCCAAATCAAAATTTGGAAACAATATTTTAAAAATAGTTTCTAGTTGAGAATTGAGAGAGAGAGAAAGAGGGAAGGAAGCACAGAATGAGTACGCATCAGCGAGGCTTCCCCAGTACCTAGGGACCTTAACCAGCTCGCGCTCCTGATACAGGAATAAGCAAAGATGTTTTCAGTGCAGTAAAAAATGATTAATGGGCGTTGGGGACTGATTGATGAAGAGAGAAAGCAAAGCAGAAAAACAAATTCTGAACTTAATAAATGGAAAGGAAAAAAATACCCTGCAGAAATACTTGACCTAGGAAGAAGAGGGACTGTTACGGTGATGTAAAGGGTTATGAAGAGTAGGAATATTAAGCTGAAAAAAAGAATATGAATGTGTCCACCTAAATTCCTCCATGGTCAAACTCAGAAATTATTCCCCAGGAGAAATGGAAAACACAAATTCTTGAGAAAACTAGAAAAGAAAAGCACTGGAGGAAAGACTGTGGGAAAAAGTATTGTGACCAGTGGGAATGGATTAGACATGATCTAATACATCTTTTCCATTCTCTAGTTTCTGAGATTCTATACATCAGTGCAGAGGGAATGATATTATCAAGAAATAAGAGCAACAAGAAATGTTTTGTTCAATTTTCAAGGAGCTATTAAAAAAATATAGTCTGTAAATGGGAACTGGATTCCTGGTCTTAAAAATATACAGAGAATGTCCTGCTCTTCTGCGGTGAGTTTATGTTCCCGTCTGTTCCCCCTGCAAGAATCAGCAGGTGGCCTGACGGCATGGCAGGGGAGACACGCCTGGTACCATGCAGTCACGGGGTTGGAATGTGGAGTTGGGGTAGTGGGAGGATGGGGGCTCTGTGTTCAAAAGCACTAGAGTTGGAAAAGAATGAAAATGAAAGGAGAATGGGCTTCCCATGGGCTTGGACAGGAGACAAACCACAAAGAAAACAGCTTCAGGGCTAGCCCACGGGCATTCACGGACGGGGAAGGTCGGAGCATCAACCCACAGTTCCATCACAGAGTACACAGGATGAAAGAACGAGCATTTTACGAAATACGTCTTCATTTTTATTTCAGGTATATTTCCTTAACAAATGTCACTTCCAACCAAGACGCTTATTGGCTAATTTTATAACAAAACCAACGCTACCAATGGGCAGCTTCAGCCCTGGGATTTGATATACAGCAGAAGAGGGTAGATGTTCGAATCAAAGGTAGAAAATACTTATTAATTTGACAGACATAGCTGAAACTATTTCTGTTGTAAGGTACTAAACATATCCAAAATTTATAATTTTCTTAATTTTAATTACTGCACTCAAAAGCAACTGAAGAATCCCAAGATGTTAATTTTGAATAAAGACAATTTTTGTAATTAACTAAAGAGAGCTTCTGTCTTTAAGTCCAAGTGAATGAAATACGTCAAAAGAAGGCTGCCTACTAGCTTTGAAACACTTTTAACTTCAGTACAGTGGCGGGAAACAAAGACTTCAACTAAAGATTTCAAGACTCCTCTTGCAAAGTCCTGCTTGTATCCAGCTGTAACATCAATTGTTCATTCATCACACTTGTATTAACTACAGTCGAAAGTAAACCAAAAACTTGGCCGAACAGCCACTATGTCTTATTGGTTACATGAATGGCATTTTACCACAGATTGTAATAAAAAAGTACATTACCAGATAATTGGGATGTAAATCTCTTTCTGTAAGTCTATTTTTCTTTTTGTTTATAAATTAAAAATACTTTTTAAAACTCTTACTCCTTACCTCTCTTTAGTGTATCTTAAGTCTACCATTTTATATCACCCTATTTCAATCCTAGGCTCCTGAAATATATCAACATTTTCTTGAAAATGCCTCTACTACCAATTAAGGACTTAAAAGCCCTGGCTAGGAAAGCCAGGTGCTCCTTGGAAGGTGCTGGCCATGGCTCAGCGCTGCTCTGCCACACTCAGCTCTTTCCTCCAGAAAGTACACAGAAATGCTCATTCAGCATCAAGAAAAATGGGTTCGCTTCTGCTTAGAAATGAAACCAGATGCTCAGACCTGTGAATGAATATAGTAAATATTAATCCAATATAAGAGAAGGCAAGTCTTATATCACCCCCAAATGAGAAACTACATGTAGGCCAACAATTAAAACTGAAGGAAAAAATTATTTTTAAAATGAAAAAAAAAACAGAGTGACTAACCAATTAGACTGTAAGTTCCTTAAGGGCATACATGATAAGCACTTAATATATATTATTAGTCTAGTGAAAGAGTTTAAAGGGAAAAAAATTTATTTTTGAAAAGTTTCCTAGAGGCTTATTTAAGCCACTTCCAAATTTCTTTTTTTGTTGTTTTTGTTTTCTTTTTTTTGCTTCTAGATACTTATAGAAGTGAAAAATGTTCATCTTAACTGAAAATCACTGTCAAAGATATGCTTCCTAGCATAATGGAAATTTTAATATTTTATTTTCATTTATTTATTTTTTAAAGACAGGGTCTCACTATGTTGCTCAGGCCAGTCTCGAACTCCTGGCCTCAAACAATCCTCCCGCTTCAGGCCTCCCAAAGTGCTTGGATTACAGGTATGATCCACAGTGCCTGGCCCCACTTCCAAATTTCAAGAGTTATGCATCTATTTTCTGTACATGCACTGTGCTATCCTTCCATCATGTGATGGAATGCTTTTGCAGATGTATTTTCCTTCTTATAATGAAACTTAGCTATCAGAAACATGTCCTGGCCCTTTCATGTCCCTCATCTCGTAGGAATCAATGGCATCACTTTCCAGGTAAGGACACTGTGAAGTTAAATAACCCATAGAAAGTCACAGGCAAGTGAGTCAAATGTGTATCTGAGCTCTCCCCACTAGATTCCAAGTTCTATCTTCCTTCCATCATATTGAACTGCATCCAATTTACAAGTTCTTGACTTCAAGATGAGCCTGGCCTTTAAGTGCCCCCACGCCAACCAAACCCCCATCCCCAACACACTTCTCAGAAGGGGAAAGTGTACTATGGAGATGTTAATCAAAAAAGGCCCAGGGTGCCAACTACTGGCACAGCTGGGACCAGAATTCAGAACTCCAGCGCTCTGCCCCACCAGACCACACAATGTTCTTCCTCAGGTGCTATGGTTTGAATGTGTGTCCCCTTGAAAATTCATGTTGAAACTTCAGCTCCATTGTGGTGGTATTAAGAAATGTGGCCTTTTGAGAAGTAATTAAGTCACAAGGGCTCTGCCCTCATGAATGGATTAATGCTCTTATAAAAAAAGCTTCAGAGGAAGCTCACACTTTTTTGTCTATCCATCCCTTCTGCCATGTAAGGATAAGGCGTTCTTCCCCTGTGGCGGCTGCAGCTACAAGGATCCCTCTTGAAAGTAGAGGGCAGCCCTTACTACACACCAATGCCAGTGCCTTGATCTTGAACTTCCCAGCCTCCAGAACTATAAGAAATAAATTTCTGTTCTTTATAAATTACCTAGTCTGTACATTTATAATTTTCTTTTCTCCGGTAGCTACTTCTTTTGTACCTAAACATCTCTTTGGGATATTTTCTTCAGGTCTTTTTTTTTTTTTCTCCTGTCAAACAGCACCTCAGTGTCTCCCCATCAGACAGAAATGATAAAATATAAAGTCATGGGACTTGAGCTCCCAGGAAAGATTACATCGTCACTTCAGGGCAGCTAAGCTACATTTAAATGCAAAGGTTATATACAAGTACAAACTGGTTAAGTTCCTTTAGTTTTGGTTAAAAAGATGATTCAAACCAAATTAACATATTATCTAAACATGACATAAATAATTATAACATGACATGTAGTACAAAATATTTTTAATTTCTAGTAACACTGCTTGCTAAACCAAATCAGCAAGGGTCATATTCTTGCCACAAACATCTAACTACCACTGCATAAGTTATTTTTATATTGAGTGGGACAGTAAATACAAGTAACAGATCAAGAAGTACTAAAATTTTAAAAGTATAAAGAATGATCTGAAATGTTTAAGAAAAGATTAGTTTTTCCTCATAAGAAAATTCTAACATTGATCTTAAAGTGTTCATTCTTGGAAGATATAATTTTATCATTACCTCTGTGGCCAACTAAAGGCTCATCCTACCAACCATTACCGCTGTTCTCACAGGCACATCAATGCCTACCTGGTGCCCCTTCTTCAGCTGATTATCTAAGAACACTTCTCCTTTGGCAGCAGCTGGGGATCTGGCTATCCACGCCAAGGCCTCAGACAGTTGCTAAATGTGTGAAGATTAGATGACACTGGTTTTAAAATTATTTTTTTAGTTATGCACAACTAACATAATATTCTTATTAGCTGTGCCCAACGTGTAGAATGGTCCAAATAAAAGCTTGGAAGGTGGAAGGATAATGGGAGAGTCCGTGAGGCCGCCCCCAGTAGGCCTTTGCCTGCTCTTGCGATCTCACTCCAGCTAACCTCAAAGGGGGCTTCCCAGAGCACAGTTTAAAAACCACTTGATTCAAGACATTTTCAAAGTATTAATATTTTGTGGAAATTAAAACCGTCTTCCTCAGGGTAGTGGAAAATATACAGGAGGAGAAAGTTCTTAAAGAAAGTCTGGGATAGAAGTGGAAACATCACATATACTGATTTAGCATAACTCTTCTCATTTCTTCCTCTGGGATAAGGTTCCAGCTTTGTGGGGTAGTTAATGCCCTTCCCAGTCGTTCTGCAATCACGCTACATGGGGAGTTCGCCTGATCACCTGCCTTTCTTGGACAGCTCATTCCCCTCTTCATTCATACTGTTCCATCATCCTAGAATGCCCTTCGCTGCCTTTTCTGCCTGGGGGACTCCCTTTGGTTTTCAAAGCCCTACAATCTCTCCCTGATTCTAAACCTCTTAAATACACCCCTTCCCCCTACCAAACACACACACATATACTCCTCACCGTCAGTCTCTCTCTCTTTCTTTCTTTGTCCAGGCAGAACAGATCCCTTCTTCATCGGTTCTTTTTCATTACTGCACATATCACATTGGCAACTTGGTAAATATTTTCTTATTTGCTTAGTAAATATTTCCCCACCTAGAATATGAGCTGCTCTAGAGCAGGAGTTGTCTTCTTAATCTTATCCCCAGTAAATAGCGTAGCGCCAGGTACATTGTGGGAACCCAATAAATGTTAACTGAATGAATGACAAATCTTTCCTCCCCCACTTTGGCTCCAAATGTATTCTGTAAAATAACTATAAACAAAATGAGCCAAATGTTCCAGTTATAGGTAGTTGCTAAACAAGTTATGTTCTAAAAGTTTGTTTAAAAATTGGTTTTCTGAAACTCAGAAATCGAATTCTTTAAATGATGCTTAAGCTCCTGGGAGACAGCCCATCACAGCCCTTTGAGCCCACAATATTTCTGAAGAATTGTTTTAACAGCGTAATTTCAGTTGTACCTAAACACTATTCATAAAATTGTTTCTGTGGGAAAATGAAATCCAACTTCCATTTTTGAACACCAGAAACCTATCCAATAGTGGCTCCAATTTTAAAGTAGAAGGGACTTAGGGGGAACAATTTTGTATGAAGAGGAGGTTATATTTGCATATAGAGTAAACTGTATTTTGTTTTGGGTTTTTTTTTTTTTTTTTTTTGAGACATAGTCTTGCTGTGTCACCCAGGCTGGAGTGCAGTGGTGTGACCACAGCTCACTGCAACCTCAAATTCCCAGGCTCAAGTGATCCTCCTGCCTCAGCCTCCCAAGTAGCAGGTGTGTGCCACCATGTCCAACTAATTAAAAAATAATTTTTTTGTAATGATGGGGTCTCACTATGTCACCCAGACTGGTCTCAAGCAATCCTCCCACCTTGGCCGCCCAAAGTGCTGAGATTACAGGCTTGAGCCATTGTGCTAGCTAAATTGTTTTTAATTAAATTGTATGATGACTTGGGGGTGGGGCAACATGCTAAAGCCTCCTCAGGTATCCATTACCTTTCCTAACACTGATACTATGAGTATGGACTGCCCAAGGCAGTTGCCCTGGCCACTACTGGTGGAAAAGAAAAGAGCAGAAAGAAGTTGAGAGGAAGGGATTATAGCAGAGATTCTCAAAGTGTGTTCCAGGTACCAGCAATATGACCATAACGTGGGAAATTACTAGAAATGCCAATTCTTGGGTCCCACCCCAGAAATACTAAGTTAGGAATTCTAAGGGTGGGGCTTATCGCAGAAGAAAAAATGAGAAAAGTTTTATAATCTGTGCCTTAATATGCCTTCCAGGTGATTCTGATGCATGCTAAAGTTTGAGAGGGGCTTTTGGGCACCAATAATCTATTCTTAAAATTCAACTTCAACTGCATAAAATAAGGTACAGATGAAAGCACTATGAATGAAAAAGAGAAGGTAACTTCTAAGCCAACAGTTCTCAGTCTTGGCTGCACAGTAATCACCTGCGAGCTTTAAAAAATACTGTTCCTGGGCCCCACCCCCAGAGATTCTGATTTAATCAGTCTGGGGTTTGGCATGGGCATTGGGATTTTTAAAAGCTCCCCAGGTGATTCTAATGTGAGGTCAAGATTGAGAAACCACTATCCTAAGCCAACTACTACATAATTATTTTCCAAAGCTGCCAACCTGCTAGGAAACATACACACACACACAAAAGACTAAAAATATGAAGAGTAATTTCACTTGCTTATAATTCACATTTCAAGGTAATAAATATCCCCGAGACAATGATTTATTAATGTATGGTCAGAGGCCCCTTTGACTCCAGGCAGTTCAGATATCACCTTCAGCAGCCATGAAGGTCAGCAGATTATGAAGGTGTGGTTATAGTCAATCCGTTGGTGAGAGAAGACACCTGTGACAACAAGTAAGCACACCATCTTCAACAGCTAGGTAGACTTACTTGGCAATGTCCAGTTCCATAAATCCTTATGGCTCAGGGAGTCAAAAAGCATATATAGCCCAGACATCACCAAGAAAATAATCCCACTAAGAAGTTTTTAACATCAGAATTGTAATGGATAGAAGAAAAAATTATCTCTGCCTAGAATGCTCTTTTCTATCCATTTCTCCGCTTGGCAATCTCCCTAACTCCTTCTAAAATTCTCTCCTACCAGAAAGTCTGGATTCAACACTCAAGCAGCTATAGGTGGTTCTCATGGTTAGCTCAGTTGGTTGACCAAACCTGGTCTCACAACAGGTGGCCATGGCTAAGTGAAGCTGAGATGCCAGACATTCTTATATATGTACAATGT
Source organism: Daubentonia madagascariensis (assembly GCA_023783475.1). Taxonomy (NCBI): domain Eukaryota; kingdom Metazoa; phylum Chordata; class Mammalia; order Primates; family Daubentoniidae; genus Daubentonia; species Daubentonia madagascariensis. The sequence goes on along the minus strand of JAKFHU010000913.1, from coordinate 1,036,034 downwards.
ATGAAATATTTCTTACAAGGTACCTATACTACAGAGAAAAACACTTCTATTTTCCTGGCATAAAGATAGTTTTAAAAAAAGGAATCTCTTGGCTATTATTTGACCTCTACTAGGTGAAATAAGTCTCATTTTCCAGCCAACCATGGCTCCTTTTCCCATCCAACCTGTAGACTGATACAATACGGAGGGTTGCTCCCACCACATCTGCATCAGTTCAGACCCGCCTGTCAGCTCAGATTGTTAACTCAAATTTACAGTAAGTTAGAAAGATGACAGAGTCAAGCAGTAAAATATGATAGCTAGTTGGTTATTAACCATGGTTAAGAAGCAGAATCTAGTGCCAGATTACCTGGATTCAAGTCCTCACTCTATTATTTATGTGGCCGTGAACACCTACAAAATGGGGATAATAACAGCACCTACCTCACAGGGTGATTAGGAGGATTGTGATGAGTTTACTAATATAAAGTACTTAGTGCCTGGCACGTAGTAAGCTCTCAATAATCTATCTGACCATTTGCAGAGGCCAAAATTTTGTTTTATTTTGATCCAAGCATTCAATGTATGGAAATCTGTCCTGTAGAAATACACAAGAATGTAAGGATATCTGGTGTTCTCCACATGATTATTTAATTGCAAAAGAATTACAAGCAACTACTGTCCACCAGTAAATATTAAATAAATTATAGTTTTCTTTTTATATAATGGAATACTATGGAACAGTTAAGAAGAATGTAGGTACTGTTGAGTATTGAAAGTCAGCACAGGGTGGAGGTCAGCAGCCCAACTCTGGAGCCAGAACACATGAGTCCAATACCAGCTCTGCTGTGCATGAGCTGTGTTTCCCTGTGCACATCACAGAATGTCCTCATCTGTAAAATGGGAAGAATGACAGTACCCGCTGAGGGGCCAAGAACAGTGCTTCACCCACAGTGGTTCTATATAAACATTTGTTAAATAGATAAATGCGGACAAGGAAGGAAGGATACGCACCTAACTTACTAGTGGTCACGCCAGGGAATGGGAATAATGACTTCCTTTTTGACACTTTTGTATTAACTTTCTTTTAAGGGCATGTACTTTTTCTGTCACCCAATTTAAAAAATAGGTCTAGTTTTTCAGGATATGGCCTGATTAAATTAGTTGGCATGTGACTATAAAAGCACACTAACAGGAATGTCAGTTATTACCATTCTCATTCTACATAATGGGAAATAAAGACATCAATAAAATGATATATTAAGCTCACATATGAAGTTATTTGTGAAATGGAACTAGAATGGAAACAGTATAGTGTAATCTACAGGACATGAGTTTTGAGGATCGGAGCTAATTCAAATTCCTTCTATGCCTACTAGTACCTTTCACAAATTATAAAACCTCTCAGAACCTCAGTTTTATTATTTGAAAAACAAGGTTAATGATAGTAAGAACTAACATTTATTAAGTGCTTATTATGTGGAAAGCACTATAGCAAGAGCTATAAATGTATTCTCTCATTTAATTCTCATAAAAACTCTCAGGTAGGTGGTACTATCATCCTTGTTTTATATATGAGGAAACTAAGGCACAGAGGGGTTAAGTGAGTAGTGCATAGCTAGTAAGTAGTGCAGATAGGACTTGAACCCAGGCAGATAAACCTCAGCCATATATACTTCAGAGGGGGATTATAAGAAGATAGCAAGGAACTCAAAAATTATTTCCTTTTACCCCTTTGATCCATTAAATAATGCTACCTTCTAGAATGGATGACCTAAAATCTAATTTTATGTTATAGTAAACTTCTAAGGGGGTGTGTGATTCTCTCTCTTATACTGCTCACACTAAAGATAATTGCTTGATGTACTTGTTTCATTGAGAAGTGGTGGCCCATGCCAGAGCAGGTGACAAGGACAGTGGTTCTTATTCATCTGGGCAGCAGCTTCAGTGCTAATTCTAAACACAGGTGGTGAGAGAGACAGCCAACAGGAAGAGGGAAGGAATCGTTGCTGACATGTGCAACTGGGAAGATTGATGGTTTCCCTCTCTCTTTTTCCCCAATGCGTCGGCCTGGGGGCAGAGACTAGGAGCCGCTGTGCTGGGGACAGTAAAATACACAGCACAGTGTCTGCCTTGCTGCAACGCTGATTAATGAGACCAGAATGACATAGAAAACAGGCGGTGCTTCGGAAGGAGAATTCACAGGCATTTCTTTCTTTAATGATTTCAACAAAAGCAGTTCCCATAAACCACCAGGTTTGAACTGGAATACCCCGTGGTTAGAGCGGCGCAGGGGTATATTTGGGGGGATGCATGGAGCAAAGGGTGAGAGTGTGAGGGGAGTTTGTAATGAAGTAAATTCACTTATGACCAGCTGAGTACAAACTTATCATGAATTCCTCTCCTTTATCTGATCGGCCCAAAAATTTCACTAAGTTTCAGGTAAGATAGTTACTTGTCTGTCTAACTTAATGTAGAAAGGACATGAGAATGTGCTATCACAAAGAACTGTACCCTGTTAAACACTCTTGCTTTTTAGGACTAGTAGATAGTATTATTAAGTCATTAAATATGAAATGTCCGATTTCAAATCAAAAGTGTAGTTTATTATATCTCAAACAAGAAGCAGTAATTAATCAAAGTATGTGCCTAAACTATCAACACAGTTTTGCATCTTAACGGTAGCTTGCTTATGCCATCAGCAAAGAAGCCTGGAGAGAGAGTGGCAATGAAATCACAAAAGGCCTTTTCCACAGCTTGTTGAGAATTGAATATTTTTCCTTGCAAGAAGTGGTCCAAAGCCTGGAAGAAGTGGTACTCAGTTGGTGCAAGGTGTGGTGAATACGGTGGATGACAGAGAGTTTCCAAGCCCAGCTTCTGTACTTTAAGCAGTGTTGTTTTTTGTGACACGTGGTCTTGCCAGACGATTGGCCTGTCTCTATTGACAAATCTCAGCTGCTTACTTGCAAGCATTCTCATCTTTTCATCCAATTGGTTGCAGTAGACATCCCCTGTAATTGATTGACCAGATTTCATGAAGCTATAGTGGATAATACCGGCGCTGGACCACCAAAGACACACCATTAGCTTTTTTTGATGAATATTTGGTTTTGGACTATGTTTTGGCACTCCACCTTTATCCAACCATTGTGCCAAATGCTTGCGATTGTCAACAAGAATCATTTTTCATCACATGTAACAATATGGTGTAGAAATGGTTCACCTTTATGTCGTGACGGCAAAGAAATGCAAGCTTCAAGACGATTTCTCTTCTGATGCTCACTTAATTCATGCAGTACCCATCTATCCAGCTTCTTTACCTTGCCCATTTTTTTCAAATGGTCCAATATTGTTGGAATATTAATGTCAAACCTTGCTGCTACTTCACATGTAGGTTGAGATGGATTCGCTTCCACTACAGCTTTCAGCTCATCATTATCCACCTTGGTCTCAGGTTACCTATGTGGCTCATTTTCAAGATTAAAATAACCAGAATGGAACTTCTCAAACCATTGACGTACTGTGTGTTCATTAGCCACATCCTTCCCAAACACTCTGTTGATATTTCGAGCTGTCTGCACTGCATCGGTTCCACGACAGAACTCACATTAAAAAATAACATGAATGTTTGACTTATCCACGGTTTCACAAAAGTTGCTCTAAAAAAAAAATTTGAAAGATAATCACAAGCCAAAATGTGCGTTTGAAAGAATGAGGATGTACCTTCACAATTAAAAGCATTCTGCATTGGCTATCATGACTGACCAAACCACAAGCACAACTGTATGCAGGCAATGGTGCTGAGATGCAGGAAGCATTATTGGGTAGACTACATCAAATAAACAAACAGTGAAGACCAACTAAGGGAGTAAGGGGTGTAATCATAGACGAAGTTGCTGTTACTTTGTTCTGGGATCAATTTAAAGTTCTAGGACCATATTTGTATTGATTCCATAAAATTACTGCACATCATTGGCTTTGCTCCATTTATTTCTTCCATTTAAATAGTAGCTCTAAAATTTTCAATATCCTGCAATCAATCCCTCAGAAAAATGTGAATTTAAATTTGGCAAGAACTATTTTCTTTGGTAAAAAATATTGATTCTATCCTATTTTCCAGATGAAGTAGTACGACATGTATTATTTGAACTTCCATGATCTATTGTTGCTCTCTGAAAGGACTTCTTTTTTCTTTGAAACCTTGAGATTGTTTTTTGGCATAATTACCCCGGCCCAAATGGTTTTGAGATATAGGCTTTCATAGAAATTAAACAGTGAACTATTTCTTTTACTTTTAAAAACCATGTATACATGTCTACAAATTTTCTTTGTTGTTCTTTAGAAATTTTTTTAAAAAATAAATTTTTTTGTGTATATTTAAGGTATACAACATGATGTTATGGGATACATATAGACAGGAAAAAGGTTACTATAGTGAAGCAAATTCACATATCCATCACCTCGCATAATTATGCATTATTCTTGTTTTTGTGGCAAGGGCAGCTAAAATCTACTCATTTAGCATGAATCCCAAACACAGTGCAATTTTATTAACAAGAGTCCTCTTGTTGTATGTGAGATCTCTAGACTTGTTCATCCTATATATCTGCAACTTTGTATCCTCTGACCTACATCTCCCCCTTTCCTCCCCTAGAAAGAATTCTTTTTGTTTCCTTTGAGTCAAGAAATTATAATTTTTCAACAGGTTCACCACAAAATCAGCACTCACATTCAAACTGTAATGATTTTAAATGCACTTTACTTGAGTTTTTCAGACTATACCCCTCCCCAACTGGAAATTTTTTATGTTGTACATAATTCTTCTCTATGACTAAATTTTACTGGTGAAATAATTAGCATAAATAACTTAATAATGGCCTTTATACAACATATATATATCAAAACATCAAATTGTACCCCATAAATATGTATAATTACAATATTTCAATTTAAAAAAAAGAATGTTGCTCTTATTTTTGACAATTTCAAACACATGGTTTGAAAGTGTATATTGAAAGTGCATTATTTTCATCTACTTAGATGACAAATTCCCGTACAATAAACAATTATTAATAATAAAACACTTGGTACCACAAGTGACATTATTGCGTACCTCAATTGGTAAACTTTTGGACATTTTTGTGAAAAATAACACAGACTTTTGTTTTGATATTACTATCAAATAATTGTGGTTACTGAGAAAGCAACTGCAAATGTTCATGTCTGAATGATTAAATAGTGAAGAAGAGTGAGAAATGTATGTACCAAGTGGAACAGAACTGTTTTGTGCAGATTATGCTACCAAAATGTCATAGTTGAGTTATACTGAAGTGATTTTCCTTATTTTCTATCTTGATGAGAAATTTGTGATTTTTAAGAATACTATAGCATAAAAATTAGCCCAATAATCTATCAGATGATTTATGTAACAAACTTAAAGTATTTTGCAAAACTATCTCACGTTTCTAAGAATCTTAACTTTTTTGCCGACCCCCTACCCGACCAGCACTGCTGAGTTAATAAGGATCAAGTCTACTTTTTCAGCCTTTTTCTTCCACCACTCCATTCCATGAATTGCATATTTCTCTTAGTGAGCCTTTGCACTCGCAGCTCTCTCTGCCTGGCATCCCTCTCTTGATCTAGCAAATTTCAATTTATCTTTTAAGACCCAGTTCAGCTGTCACTACATTTGCAGAGTATTCTCCAAATCCCCAGAGCAAGATGAGTCACTTGCTCCTGTAAGCATTTACAATGCTTTGTTCTCTCTCAATTAGAGCATGTAATTGTACTGTAACTAACTTTTCCTACAATTCTACAACCCTCACTAGCCAGTGAAATCCTCAAGGGCAAGAAATATGTTTTTATCCCTCACACCAACAGGGTGGGGGTTCAATATATGCATATGAATGAAGTAGAAATGAATACTATATGAGGCTTATAGAAAGCAGGAGCTGGAAGTCTCAGCTTAAGTTCCATGGCACTCAGTGGCCCCAAGGAACAGGAGGATGAGGGAAGGCCCTTTACCAAGACTAGCAGGGGGAATTTTCACATTACCCCTTCCCAGGCTGCCTGTGCAAATGCTAGCCACCTTTTAGTTAACAGTACCTACAAGTATCAGAACACTTTTCCAAATTCCTAATCTATTGTAATTAATTTAATAAAATATTGTTAGAATAATATGAACTTAAAAACTATTTTTATAAACCCCTTATAAAGTTGCCCAACTCTCCTTAGTGTGCAAGCAATCTCACCTTAAAGTTCAGAGTGGGTTTTACATGATAATTTCCTGATATTTTAACAATGTGCTGTTGAAGAGGCATTCACAAGTATTCAGGGAGCTTGCAATATAAAGTCAGCTTGACTTTTGACTATTTCTGCCCTTAGGTACAGTGTCTACCTGCAATACGGTGCCATTTCCTTCTTTCTGGAAAACAAGACTACGTGCACCCCCCCAGGCACCCAGGAGCACTCCTAATCCAGCAAGGGTGGAAACAGCAGAGCACTGCAGGATCAGGATGTTCTGAGGTGAGTTAAAGGATGGGATTTATGAGAAAACCGAGTAGAAATGTGTTTATGTCTTTTCAATCTGAATCTTTAAAAAAGAATAAATTAAGAATCTAAAAATCAATATCAGATGTTATGTGATAACTTCAGCATGACAAATAACATCTTAAAACAAAATATTTTGAAATCTAGTTCCTTCTTTGCTCACCTGCTGCTGCTATGGTTCAAGGGGTCAGGGTGTCCACTGGGAAGGTTCCTAACAACCAAAAGCAACACCGACGAAAATGCTTTGGTCCTACTAATGTCCTCAGCAATAACGAAGAAACAGCAAACTCCTAATGTTAACTGGTAAGTAGAGGAGAATCATTTCAACTTTCCTTTATTAGGAAATAACAAATTTGGAATATTAGTTCACTGATTTAAAATCAACACAAGACCCATGCTATTTTTTATGAAAGATAATCAAGATTTTTCCCAGTGAACAAGTCATGTTTTACTAATCTCACCTTAAGGAGACTGCCTCTGCAAAATACAGGTGCTCAATAAGTCATTATTAAATGAGGGAGTTTCATCATCACTTTCCTATTTATTCTCATAGAAGAATAAAAGACTAGGAGCCTTTGTCTTTTCTCTTTGCAAGCAGTGACTGTCCCTATCCTACTTTCTCTTCAAAGTCTTCTACTAAAGCAAAGGCACATACCTTTAAGTATGGAATCTTGGCGTTCACTTATCACGCCTAATGCAGGATTCCTGAACACGAGCTCCCAAGCCTCTAACACACATGCTAGTCATTTGTTCAGTTTTAAACAGGGAGATCTGAATTATCTCAAAGTGACTGGAACATTCTCATGAGGAGGCAAGAGCAGGAAGGTACAGGCTCCTCAGGGGCTATTGAAGCCACAAATAAGGGCCCAAATACGAATTTCTGAACTTGGGCCAGATTCCAGAGCTGGAACAAGCAGAAGAATGATGGGTGCTAGATCTGACAACTCATCTTATCTAGCACTGCCAAAACAAAATACTACTGCTATCCTTCATCCTAAGAACAGCCAACACATACCATTTGGGACTTATAAAAAAGGTACCATCTACTTTATCAAGTCCTGTTTCCAAACTATAAACCATATGGGCTTAGTTTAAATGATTTATATTTAATTTCACCCAGGCCCTGGTTAGGGCTCAATAGTAGTTTAATTAAAAAAAAAAAAAAACTTTCAATGAGGACATACCAGATACCAGATCCTTTATTCATTCATCCATCCATCCATCCGTTCAAACATTTATTGAGCACTAGCCATGTGCCAAACACTGTGTTGGACAGTGGGGATATAATAGTAATGAAACACAGTTGCTCCCCTTGAGAAGCCTCTAATCCAGTGAGCATTGTGCCATGCATGGCTAATTCACTGGCCCATTTTACTTAGAGCTAATTCTAAATCTCTAGTCTACTTAAGTTCCTAGGAGCTTCCCTCTATTTATCAGGTAACCTCAGTTCTTGCTTTACTGAGTTCAGTATGCACTACCATCTTTTCTACTTTGGACCTCCAAATATTTCCATGTAGGTAATCATCCTCTCTCATTTTTGTTTCAGAAAAGGATATCCCTTTGAGATTAACCTTTCTCAAGCCGGGCACTGTAGCTCACACCTGTAATCCCAGCACTTTGGGAGGCCAAGGCAGGAGGACTGCTTGAGCCCAGGAGTTTGAGGTTGCAGTGAGCTATGATGACACCACTGTACTCTAGCCCTGGTGACAGAGTGAGACCCTGTCTCAAAAAAAAAAAAAAAAAAAGATTAACCTTTCCCAGAGCTATTAACTCCATCCTTTCCTGTGTTCTTCAGAATATTTCTCCATCAAGTTTTTTTTTCCTTCTTCTATCTTTAATCTATCTCTTTACCAGGTCCTTCGAGTCTTTCCTACTGTGTGGAAACATAAAGAGGTTTACCCCTGCCTTGAGTTATTTCTCTCTTACTCTTCCCAAATATCCCTGTGAGAACCCTATACCTGCCACCACCACTTTAACTCCCCGTAATCTACCTGCTACCTTAACTTCCCCCACAATGTGGTTTCTTACCCACAGAATTACTAAAGCTTTTCTAAAACCAAAAATGATCCCTAATCCTTTAATCCAATGATCTTTTTCTGTCTTGTTGCTCTTCAATGATCTCTTTGAATCTATCAACTGACAATATTTATTACATCCTTTAAAACATTCTCATTTTCAAGAAGCTACGCTGCATTGTTTGTATTTCAGACTCTGATTTCTCCAATTTTGTCTTTGTTGGTTCCTTATTTGTTATTCTCACTCACTAAATGGGGACCTAAAGCAGCAGTTTTCAACTTTCTTCTGCTATGACAGGTAATGTTTACTGAAAAGACAGTCTCCTTTCTTTACCTGTTCTTGTTCACCACTTGCATCAAATTGATCATCAAATTGACCAACTTCAAGGACCATGACTAGCCCATGTTTTTTACCAGAGGAGTCTTGCCCTTTCTATCATCCCTATTAGCCCACCCGAGAGTGAGGCCTGCCTCCCTGGACTCTCTCTTCCCCTCATTCAGGAGCTCTCTTGCACCTGCTATCTCAGGCAACTGGTAATTCATATCCCAACATTTGGGTTTGGGTTTGGGTTTGGGTGAAAAGCCTTGGGCCTAATCAAATTTACCAGAGCTATACACAGGAGTATCAGGCCCATGCCTAGCTGATAATAAAATAGTATTTTAATTTTCATATGCCACTTTTCCCATACAGGTATCTTCTTTATAACCTCCTGGAGAAGGAAATCTGTGGTTTGATGGAGAATTTGTACACTCCTGAAACATTAGGCCATAATGCCATCTTTTTTCTCCTCTTCACTTTATTAGATTTGAAAACACTCTCAAATAATATTTGCTTCTTATAACAAGTCAAGTAATACAGAATTATATAAAGAAAAAAGTAAAAAATTCTTTTTTCTCTTTTTTATATTACACCTAACTAAAGTCATCCCATTAAGACACAAGAGTGTATACATCCATACCTTATCAAAAAATATTTTAAAATTGACATATATAGGATAAATTTTCAAACAAAATCGGGATCATATATTATTTTGCACTTTATTTCCACTTTCCATATTTCCATATATTATTCTGCTTTTATTTTCACCTTACAATATGCCATGGACATCCTTCAAGGTCAATATATGTAGGCCTAACAAATTCTTTTTAATTACCTAATACACATAATGTTAAGATCCTCTCCCCTCATGCCTGTAATCTTGCAATAACCTTTCTATCTGGTCTCTTGACTCCATTCTCTTCCCTTTGAGAGTCATAGGACATAGGAATGTTAAAAATCATTAAGTCAAACAGCAACACATTTCTGATGAAAAAAACTCAAGAGAAAACTTAATTGCCCAAGAACACTAAATTAGCGGAAGAGATAGTGATTCATTCATTCATTCAACAAATATTTGTTCAGCATCTAATATGTGGCCCTGGTATTGGGAAGCTTAAATTCTAGGAAGAGAAACATGTAAAAAATATGGAAACAAAAAACCATGATAAATACAGAATGTGATTAGATTTCCACGAAGGAAAAACAGGGTGAAATAACAGAGCAATGGAGAAGTGCCTACTTTAGATAGGATGCACATGAAATGTTTCTTATAGTGCACGACATTTGAACAAGGAAACAAAATAATCATATTGTTTTACCTGAAGAATAAGGGAGAGAACAAATTGTAAGAAGAGGCAAGGCAAAAATATTATAGGGGGAAAAACCAAAAAAAACAAAACTGCAAGAATAGAGAGGAAACCAGTGCTCCTGGTGTGCGGCGATCAAGGGGAGAAGAGTGGCAGGAAACGAGGCTAGAAAAGCAGACAGGGAGCAGATCACATAAGGCCTTACAGGCTATGGCAAGGAGCTTGGACTGGGACCGATTCAAGGATTTTAAGTAAGGAGTGATGTAATCAGATTTACATTTTACAAAGGATTATTCTGGCCTTTCTATCAAGAGAGGAGAGAAGGCAGTCAAGAACGGAGGCAGGGAAATCACTGCAGGAGCAGAGGTAAGCAATGACAGTGGCTTTGGTTAGGGTATTGGCAAGCAAAAGAGAAATGTGAAAAGATTTGACAAATATTTGGAAGGGAATTTCAATAAAGACTTCCTGACGAAATGGGTGTGAGGCTGAAGAAAAGGGTGGTACCAAGGATGGACAGTAAGTATTAACTTGTAAAACTGGTACCTGGGACCATTTTCTGTTGTGGAACAAAACAGCGAAAATTATCATCAAAAGTTCTGTTTTGGACAAGTTAAGTTTAAGATGCTTACTAGTCTTCTACATGGGAATACTAATAAGGTAGGTGGAAACAAACGTGATACACAAGGGAGAGCTGGAGCTGTAATTTTAGAAATCATCAGCATATCCATGGTATTCAAAGCCATGAAACCAGAGGAGCCCACTGAGGGAGACAGGGTGGCACAGAACCCAAGGGGGAGGTCAGTGGGGCGGGGGAGTCAAGACATGTGACTGACAAGGTACAGCCAGGGAAGGAGTGAAATCAGGAACGTGTGGTATCCTGGAAACCAACACGTAAAAAACGTGTTTTAGGAAGGAGGGTGCAGTCAAATGCTAATGCTAATGACTAATAAAGTAACATGAGTACTAAATATTGGCCACTGGGTTTGGCAATGTGAAGGTTACTGAAAACCACAGTTTATTTATCCATTCACTTACTGAAGGACATTTAAGGTGCTTCCAAGTTTTGGCAGTTATGAATAAAGCTGCCATAAATATCCATGTGCAGGTTTTTGTGGGGCACAGTTTTCAATTGATTTGCATAAATACCAAGGAGCATGATTGCCAGATTGTATGATAAGAGTATGTTTAGTTTTGTAAGGAACAGCCAAAATGTCTTCCAAAGTGGCTGTACCATTTTGCATTCCCACCATTAGTGAATGAATGTTCCTGTTGCTCCACATCCTTGCCAGCATTTTGTGTTGTTAGTGTTTTGAATTTTGGTCATCTAACAGGTGTATAGTAGTATCTCATTGTTGTTTTGATTTAAAATTCCCTAACAATGTAATGTTGAATGTCTTTTGGTATGCTTACTTGCCATCTGTATATCTTCTTTGTTGAGGTGTCTGTTCAGGTCTTTTGCCCATTTTTCAATCAGGTTGTTCATTTTCGTTTGTTGAGTTTTAAGAGTCCTTTGTATATTTTGGGTAACAGTCCTTTATTAGATGTGTCTTTCGCAAATATTTTCTCTCAATCTGTGGCTTGTCTTCTCATTCTTTTGGCATTGTCTTTTGCAGAGGAGTAGTTTATGATTTTAATGAAGTCCAGCTTAGCAATTATTCTATTCATAGATCATGCCTTTGGTGTTGTATCTAAAAAGTCATCACCATACCCAAGGTCACTTAAATTTTATCCCATGCTGTCTTCTAGATGTTTTATAGTTTTGCATCTTACATTTAGGGTTAGGATCCATTTTGAGTTAATTCTTGTGAAAGGTGTAATGCTGCTGTCTAGATTCATATTTTGCAAGTAGATGTCTAGTTATTCCAGCACCATTTGTTGAAAAGACTCTTTCCTCCATTGTATAACCTTTGCCCCTTTGTCAAAGATTAGTTGACTATATGTGTGTGTGTGTTATGTATACGTGGGTTCTATTTCTGAGCTCTCTATTCTGTTCCATTGATCTATTTGTCTATTCTTTTGCCAATACCACACTGTCTTGACTACTGTAGCTTTATAATAAGTCTTAAAGTTGAGAGTGTCAGTTCTCTGACTCTGTTCTTCTCTTTCAATTGAATTAGCTATTTTGGTTTCTTTGCCTCTTCATATTAATTTTAGAATCAGTTTGCTGATATCCACAAGATAACTTGCTGGGATTTTGATTAGGATTGTGTTGATCTATAGATCAAGTTGGGGAGAACTGACATCTTGAAAATGTTGAGTTTTCCTATCCATGAATATGGAATATTTGTCCATTTATTTAGTTTTTCTTTGATATCTTTCATCAGAATTTTGTAGATTTCCTCATACAGATCATGCACTTATTTTGTTAGCTTTATACCTAGGTATTTCATTTTGGGGGGGGGGTGCTAATGTAAATGGCAATGTGTTTTTAATTTCAAATTCCACTTGTTCACTGCTAGTATATAGCAGTGTGACTGACTTTTGTATATTAACCTTGTATTCTGCAACCTTGCCATAACCACTTCACAGGTAGTGCACATACCTAGTAATAACAAAATATTCCTAATTCCTTCCTCCTATCCCCTGCTTTCATTTCACTTATATATAAGCTTAAATAAGCATATATATATATATGTATAATCAAATACATTGTTGCTATTATTTTGAACAAACTGTTACCTGTTAGATCAATTAAGAATAAGAAAAATAAAAGTATCAATTTTACCTTCACTTATTCATTCTCTGCTGCTCTTTCTTTATGTAGATCCAACTTTCTGACCTATATCATTTTCCTCCTCTCAGAAAAACTTCTTTTTAACATTTCTTGCAAGGCAGGTTTCCCAGCAACAAATTCCCTCAATTTTTATTTGTCTGAGAAAGTATTTGTTTCTCCTTCACTTCTGAAGTATAATTTCACAGGGTACACAATTCTAGGTTGATTTTTTTTTCTCTCTACACTTTAAATATTTCACTCCACTCTCTTCTTGCTTGCTTAGTTTCCTTAGAGAAGTCAGTTGTAATTCTCATCTTTGCTCTTCTACAGGGAAGGTGTTTATTCCCTCTGGCTTCTTTCAGGATTTTTTTCTTTACCTTTGATTTTCTGAAGTTTGAATATGATATGCCCAGGTATAATTTGGGGGGCTTTGTTTTATTCTTTTGTTTTGTTTCCATTTATCTTACTTAGTATCCTCTGAGCTTTCTGGATCTGTGTTTGGTGTGTGACATTAATATAGAGGAAATTCTCAGTCATTATCACTACAAGTATTGATTCTGTTCCTTTCTATTTTTCTTCTCCTTCTGGTAGTCTCATTAGATGTATTTATACCTTTTATGGTTGTCCCCCAGTTCTTGGATATTCTTTCTTTTTTAAAAAAAATCTTTTTTTCTTTTTGCTTTTCAGTTTTGGAAGTTTCTATTGTCATATCCTCAGGCTCAGGTATTCCTTCATCAGCCATGTTCAGTCTACTAATGAAGTGAAGGTATTCTTCACTTGTTATAGTGTTTTTGATCACTAGTATTTTTAAAATGCTTTCTTAAAATTTCTCTCTCTCTGCTTCCATTACCTATCTGTTCTTTTATGTTGTCTACTTTTTCCATTAAAGCCTTTAATATATTAATCATAGTTTTGTTAAACTCCTGGTCTGATAATTCCAACATTCCTGCCACATCTGACTCTGGTTCTGATGCTTGTTTAGTCTCTTCAAACTGTGTTTTTGACTTTTAGTATGCCTTGCAGTTTTTTGTTCAAAGGTGGACACAATACACTAGTAAAAGGAACTGTGGTACACAGGCCTTTAGTAGTATAGTGGTAAGGTATGGGGGGACAGAAAGTATTCTATAGTCCTATGACTAGGTCTTAGTCATTTGGTGAGCCTGTGCCCCTGAACTGTGAAACTCACAAATGCTTCTCAGTTTATTTTTTCATCCCTCCCCCACTCTTAGGTGGGGTAGGATGGCTAGAGGAGGCTGGAGTTGGGCATTTCTCTTCCTCCAAGTAGGTTAAGCTCTGATAAAATCCACTAGGTTAGTTTTGGTAAAATAGTTTCCTCCAAAGGACAGCTCTTGTTAAAAAGCTGCTTTCCCCCTCTGCCTGATAGAGGCACTAAGGAATTTTTCTCTAATATGTGCTGTGAGAACCTGGTAAAGGTAAAGCTGACAAAAATGTGGTGGGGCCCTCGTGACTAGAATTTTTACCTGTCAAAGTTGTCCATGCTGAGCTTCTAACAATTCATCAACTACAGTTTGGGTTTCCCCACCCCACCACTGGTTCCTGGGTAGGTTTCTGCTCACGGGTTTCTACTCCAGTAAATTGTCCAAATGTCTGTTTCTCCAGTTTTGGGGGATAGAAGTCTTTCCTCTGACCTCACTTCTTTGACAGATCTAAGAAGAGCAATTTTTCAGTTTTTTCAGCTTTTTAGTTGTTGTTAGGATGGAGTGGAGACTTCTAAGCTCCTTACATACCCAACTCTGACAAATTTTTAGAAAGGTTTACCATGAAAGGTGGCAGAGAAGTAGGGCAGCAGTTGAAGGGAGTTAATTAGGGCCAAGAAATGTTTTTTTTTTAACTGGGAAGTATCAGAGTAGTTTATATGACGATGGAAATTATCCAGAAGAAAGGGAGACATTTATGATGCAAGAGGAAAGAGAGAGAAGGTAACAGGTGTTATATCCTTAAGGTGGTCAGTAGAGAAGGAATCTAGAGCATAGAAGGATTGATCAACCAATGTGAGGAGCAGAAACATGCCTTCCATTTTGACTTGCAATGACAGAGAACACAGGCATGGATGCTAAAAGAAAAATGGGGGCTCATGTCTTGTTCTATTTTCTTAATGAAGTATGAAGTGAGAATATTATCTGTTTGGGAGATAAGGACAGTTTCAGCAGTAGAAATAACATAGAGTGTCAGTGAGTGGGGCAAACCAACTTACTAGAGAAACATAGTTGCCAGGCAATTGTAAATGCCCATTTCAAGATTTTGGCCTGGAATTTAAAGTTACAGCAGTTAGTTAATTGTAATATGTAATATTCTGCAGCCATGTTTGGCTGGTGGCTTGAGTATAAGTAAGAAGAAAGTGATGAGTAAGTTGGGTTTTGCTGAAAGTATACAACAGAGAGAGACACTGCAAAGGGATTGAAAGTATTTGCCAGGCAGTGATTTTAATGACTGACCATGAAGAGTGGGGTGATGGATCATGAGTAAGGAGTCAGTTCAACAGATTAGGGGACATGATGAGGTTGAAACATAGTTGGACTGTGACTACCTGACTAAGTGAGCTAGAGGGCAGCAGGTGGGGGCTAGAGATTGGAATGCTAAAAGGTAACATTTGAGAACTTATTCTATGGGCTAGTGAAGACAAAATCCAGAGTTGAAGCCATTGCATCATTCAGAAATTTTTACAGTAAGCCTAACCAAAGCAGAAAAGGCTAGATAGCAGAAACACCACAGTCAGGATGCCACCACTGCCACTCTCCAGTGCTGGGGCCTAGACCACTGCTACCATGAACCTCATCTTCCACACCTTCCTCTCTTAGCTGCCTGGGCAGGTCAACCCTATTGCTTGAGCCCAGGCCATGTGCCTTTCCTTCTTCATTTCTACCTGAGGGCAAAGAAAGGGAAGATATCCCTCACCTGGCTTCCATAGTAGCAGAAGGGGGTCTTGCCTTACACCAAAACTCACACAGGAAGGGGATTCTTTAAAACTAGGAAGGGATCCAGACAGATAATGGCAATAAGTTTTATTTTTTTTAAAAAAGAAGGACAAAGGTAAAAGATAAATGTCTTTTTTTTTCAATCATGGGAGTTTGTGAGGGACTGAGCTGAGATCAAGGAGTTGACTGAAGATGAGTAGGTCACCATCCTGAGAGGCCAGGCACTGTTCAAGACACTAGTAAGACAATAATGAACAAAAAAGGTCAAATCTTCAATCTTTTCCACTGGAGTTCACCATCTAGTAAAGGATTGAGCCTACTGGCTATTTCCAACACACTATGCTTCTGCTACTACTTCAAAGCTAGCAAGACAATAATGTGACTTAAAGGATCTCCTTTGCTCCAATCTCTCTTGCTAACCCCTGAAATTCTTTCGGCAGAACTCAAGATCTTTTCATTTACAATAAATAATAAAGGACTTAAGATGCTAAATACTTGGTTGAGGTAAAACTAAGTAAACCTATTTATTCTAAAGTATAACAAACAAGAACAGCAGCAGCAAACATATGCAGTATTGAGCATATTGCCATGCCCTTTTCTTCACACACATTACTTAACTATCACAACAAACCTATAACACAGGCACTATTATTATTCATATTTCACAGATAAGGTGACTTAGGCACAGAGGGGTCAAGTAATTTAGGAGCCAGGAAGTGTGGCTCTGGTAATGACTTGATACCACAGTCTTTCCTCATTTTTTAAGCCAGAAGGGGGATCTGAGAGCAGGTAAATACTAGAGAAAAAGCAAATCACCAACCTACAGAAAAGGATAGACTGGTCTGAAAGTGGCCAAATAAGAAACTGACTATGTGCACAAAGCTTGGCAGGGATAGTATGCAAAGAATCATCAACATTGCTTTGTTTGATTTATGGTCTGGAGGAGATTTTGTTTGTTTTCTTAATTAGGAGAACTACTTGTTGTTTTCAATACCAGGAGATCTAAAGAAAGAAAAGAACAACAGGAAGATTTGGAGTGTAAAGCCCCTGAATGATGAGAAGATGGGAGTGCTGACAGTACCAGTTTGGAACAGAATAAATAATAACTGTGGGCCTATCAAATAACCCGAACAAGACAGTAACCCGCCAGAACCCAGTAAGGGCTTCTTCAGCTTCCTAGGTCAGGTGGTTGGGAGATTTGGGAGTTGCCCAGGAAGCTTGAGGACCATTCCTGTCCTCAAGAAAAGTAATTTTCATGGTTAGGGTTGGGCAGCTCTTCTTGCCATCCCATCCCTGGGTAAGAGACAAAATGGCAATTCCCTACAATTTTACATACTGCAGAAGCTATAAATTCATTCCTAAAGCCAAAGCCTGCTTTATCGGAGTTTAGAGTTAGATGGCTTCCAGCTACTTTAAAATGTAGCCATATGCTCCCTGGTATTAAGGTCCTATTATGCAAGCCTCCTCCCCAACCTCAGAGGAGACTAGAGAACATGCCACTGCTGTTACTTCCTAGCCACACTTTAAAATAACAGAATAATAATAATAATAATAATAATCATCATCATCATCCAGCTTCAATTGGCTCCAGTTGGTGTGAATAATGAGATGTGGTTGTCAGATTCCTGGAAAGCTGCCAGTATGGTCATTAACTGGCCAGATACTAGGCCCATTTACAAAGAGGACAGTGAACACAATTTTAAATGAGGTCAATATTCAGGAGATTTTAAATTTGGGACTTGGATATGGGATGAAACAATCTATGAATTAGAATCCTTCTTGTAGTAGGTGCTCTCTATAAGAAAGCGTATCGATTAGGATGAGGGGAGATGGAGTTTCCTCAATTTTGGAAATTAAGCTTTGCCCAATTAAAATGTCACCCTTTTTGGAAGTCTATGATGCAAGAATCCCAGCTTTGACAAGTTGGTAGTAATCCTTGTGATCTATTTTACTGGGATATATATTGTCACTGCAAAAATAAAACATACTACAAAACTGGAGAGCAGACCCTGCCTGTGATCATTAGACAGACTGGATGAAGTGCCTCAAGCCTTTGATGCCCTGACATATTATTTTCTGGATGGTGTCCAGCAACCCAATGCAGAATAGCTTTTTCTCTACTGTATCCAGATGGCAAATGGCAGAGATCAAATTCAACTGTTTCAGGGCTAACCTTAATGGATGTGAAAGGCTGGCTCCTCTACTAGCTTTTCAGGGATCTACAATACAAAAAAAGGCCTTTGAACAAAGAGACAAATAATTCCCCCTTCCTCCACCCCATCTCTTCAAAACTAAACCATGGATGTGGTAATCTGGTTCAAATTGATCTTCAGTTGAAAAGGACAGCCAAATAATCTGATCAGTTCTAATCATTGACACTCTCATAATACTTTCTGTAAAGTTCAGATGGGTGTGACTCTTAATATTTTGGAAAGCTTTTTTCTCCCTCTTCAGGCAAATATTTTTACTCTTTCTCTATTTCCTCTGAAACTTTAACCAAATATATGTGTGTGTTTATTCCTAAATGTTTAGCCAGCATCACTGTATAAAAAGATTCTCACACCCTCACTAAAGCCTGAATTTCATAATTGGCTAGCACGAACCTTACACATTTGTGCTTCTGTATAAGCACACACCAGAACTTCACTATAAATCCATTTGTACGGGAAGGAATATGGTATGAAGATCTGCCTCACTCTCCAGACAAGAGGTTTTACTTATTGAAGTGCCAGAAATACCTCATTATTCACATAAAACTCCTATGCTGTAGGTCATAAGACCAGCTTTGTAGTCTATAAGCGGTAGTGGAGGCAACAATGAGGAGGAGGGCCCAATATTTCAAAAAGAGAAATAAGTTTACCTTCCAAGTCATTCCATAAAACAGAAATTGGTCAACTTGAAGTAGGAGTTCTTAACTTGGGTCTGTGGACTTGTGAAATTGTACACATAGTTTTGAGAATGCATACACACATTTTTCAAGGTAGAAGGTACACATTTTAATCAAAGGAAATAGTGACACCCCCTCCACCCTCTTAAGAGTATAAGAACTCTGAGGACAAGATTTAACAGAAGTAAGATTAGGCACATTAACATATCTAAAGAAAGAATATGTCCCCTTGAGGGGTAGAAGCTCAGAAAAAGCAGCTGTACTGGGAAAACCCTGGCCTTGTGTTTTAAAGAACTATCTAAGAGAGATGATGCTGTGACACAGGCCAGCAACATGTTGCCCAAGAAGCACACTGGTATGTCCCACACTGGAGATGAATCTTTGGGTTATTATAGCTTGAATACCCGGGGGAGGGCAGGCCTAGCCAATGAGGTGATTCAATGAACTCCCTTTGCTCTGATTCCATATCCATCAAGCTATCTTATTTAACAATTTGGCTTCCTATTTGGGTGATGGGTACACCAAAAACCCAGACTTCACCACTATACAGTAGATACATGTAATGGAATTCAATCTGTACCCCCAAATCTATTAAAATAAAAAAAAATTTGTAGATACTACGGTAATCAGTGAAGAAAAAGTAGCTGGTACTCTTGATCATTCTATCTTCGTATGGGATATGTGGGTGTGTGGGTGTGTGCATGAGCATGCACTTGTGTGTGTGTATGCATACACATGCACACATGTTAATCTATCAAAACATTTTCCTAACTTGGCTTCCAGGATGTCACTACCTCCTACTTTTTCTTACATCTATCTGGATAATACTTTCTTGTCTGGTTTTTCTCATCATCCTAACCTCTTAATGTTGGAATGTTCCCAGGCTCAGTACTTGAACCTCTTCTCTTCTCTTTCTAAACCTACTGCCTAGATAATCACACCCAATCTCAAGGTTTTAAGCACAGTCTATGCAGAGGATTCCTAAATGTATATCTCCATCTATACCTCTCTCCTGAGCTTTGGTCTCATATATCTGACTTCCTACCTGACATCTCCACTTAGAATTAACAGATGTTCACTAAGCATCTAAACTCAACATGTCTAAAACTCAACTCCTGATCTTCCCCAGTCTTGCTCCTGCTGCAGTCTTTACCATCTCATTACGTGGCAAATTCATTCTTCCAGTTGCTCTGCCCAGAAACCTTGGAATCATTGCTGGCTCTTTCCTTTCTTTCATCTAATTAGTCAGAAAACCTTGTTGGCTCTACTGCCTTTAAAATAAATATCCAGAATCTGATCACTCACCCTAGTCCAAGCCACCACCATCTCTTGCTTGGAACTTGTACTAGCCTCCTAACTGGTCTCCTTACTTCTATTCTCGCTCCTCTATATTCTATTTTTTTTTTTTGAGACAGGGTCTTGCTCTGTTGCCCAGGCTAGACTGCAGTGGCATCATCATAGCTCACTGCAAGCTCAAACTCCAGGGCTCAAGCGATCCTCCTGCCTCAGCCTCCCGAGTAGCTGGGACCACAGACCCACACTACATGCCTGGCTAATTTTTTCTGTTTTTTTGTAGAGATGGGGTCTCACTTGTGCTCAGGCACTTCTCGAACTCCTGGCCTCAAGCATTCCTCCCGCCTTGGCCTCCCACAGTACTAGGATTACAGGCATGAGCCACCACGCCCAGCTTATATTCTATTTTTAATATAAAAGCCAGAGTGAGGCTTTAAAATTTATGTCAGATCATGTCATTCCTCCAGACAAAATCTTCCAATGACTTCCGAACTCAATCCCAGTAAAAGACAAAGTCTTTACAATTGCTTCTAAGGTTCTATACAATTGACCTCCCCACTTCCACCCTCCTACTATCCATTTAACATCATATCCTACTACTATAATGGGCAGCATAATGCAAAACCAACCCAAGGTTAGGGCACTGGCTTCCCACCCTTGTTAGCTATGTGCATTTTGTTACTCATGGACAAGTTAGTTAACATCTGTTTTATAGATCCTCATCTGTACTGTTGTACAGAGTTGTTATGAGAATTAAATGAGTTAACACTTGCAGAGTATTTAGAAAAGCATCCAACACATAGTAAGTGCTACATGGTATTTGTTAAGTAAAGAAAATGCTCACTCTCTTTCAGTCACATTGGCCTCCTTGCTGGTCTCAAAACATTCATTCTTCTTTCCTCTTCTTGGCATGCTTTTCCCCTGGATATCCACCTTGTACATGTCCTCACCACCTCAGCTCTTTTGTTGAAAGTCACCTTCTTGGAGGCCTTTGCTGACTACTCAATTTAAAACTGCAATACCCCTCGGCAGTCCCCATCTCCTGTCCCTGCTTTGTTTTTTCTCCATATCACTTACTATCATCTAACATACTGTATATTTTAATTACTTATTTATCATTGGTCTCTCCTATTGGAATGTAACATTTTTGCCTGTGTATTTCACTACTCTATCTCCAATATCTAGCACATAGTAAGTGCTCAATAATGAACAAGAGATAAGGAAAGAATTCACCAACTGACACAGCCAAATAATACTCCACTTAACAGGGTTTTTAATAGTTCAGGAGATACTGGGTACAAATGGTCCAAAATATCCTACATGACTATATAAATGAGAGAAGAGTAGATGTTTACACTTATTCAGTCCTTTGTTATTTTCCCACCTCTTGAATACTCTTCTAAATTGAGTAAAGGATTAGGAAGCTGATTCACTTTCTACCTCAAATTCCATTATCCAAGAGAGTTCAACTATTAGGTAGACTACCCATCCAGCACACTAGTATTCACTTCAACTTCAACCATTCATTTCCACATCATACCTTGGACCTTGTCATCACACAGAATTACTCCATTTTTAATATTATAAATGTCAATATATTCTACTTAGTCTACAAGCTTCTGCCTTTCAACTCTTTCGTCCTTTCATTCCCACTACACCTTCTCTTTAAGCTCATTTAGAAATCACAGCCTCTGGTTTTTCCATTTCTTCCTGGTACAGCAGTCCCTATCTGGCTTCTCTTCTTTACCCAGCCTGGTCCCAAGGCCAATCACTTGGACTATGCTCTCCTCAGCAACCTCAGCTCCCCTTGCCATGTGTCCAACAGCCAAGCAAAACTCCAATCCTGGATCAAGGCTAGGGAGCTCATTCCTCACTTATACACCTTACTAGCTGAGGAGTTTGGACGAAAAATCTCAAAATAATACAGAATCGTCTAAAAAATCTAATTTATGGTTTATAATTTCAATTAGGCTCTTAACACTGCTTATTAAACCCTTTAAAAAACTTATATAATACTTATAATGTGCCTGGTACTGTTCTAGACACTTATAAATATTAACTCATTTAATCTTCACAGTAGCCCTCTGAGGTAGATATCATTATTGTCTCTGTTTTACAGATGAAGTAATTAAGGCACAGAAAAGTTAAGTGACTTCACAAGGTCACACTGCTAGTCAGTGGTAGAGCTTACTAGCTCCAAACCCTGGCAGTCTGGCTATAGAGTTCAAGCTTTTAACTCTATGTTCTTCTTCATCATACAGATGAAAAAAATGAGGTACAGAGAGGTTCAGTAACTTGCCCAAGAACACCCAGTTATCAAGTGGAATTTTCAAGACATTAAAAAAATTTATGGGTATAATTGGTTCTGGATTTTGTAAGATATCTGGTCACTGTAGTCACAGACTATGACAGACAATGTTTATGTCCTCCTGAAATTCATATGTTGTAACCTAATTCCCAATATAATGGTATTAGGAGGTGAGGCATTTGAGAGGTGATTATGTCATGAGGGTTCCACTATGGATGGGATTAGTGCCCTCATAAAAGAGATCCCAAAGAACTTCCTCACCACTTCCACCATGCAAGGTTACAGCGAAAAGGTGGCCATCTATGAACCAGAAAGGAGGCCCTCACCAGACCCTGAATCTGGTAGCACCCTTGATCTTGGATGTCCCAGCCTCCAGAACTGTAAGAAATAAATGTCTATTGTTTAAGTTACCCAGTCTATGCTATTTCGTTATAGCAACCCAAATAGACTAAGACATAGATTTATCAGGAAGATGCTGCAGTCAAACCCCTTCTCTCTAACAGACATGATATTCCAGTTTGTCATTCCATGACAGTTTTGTAATTATGCTAGACTGATTTAGGTTTTATTAAACATGTTAAGTGACAAATTAGTAAGCAAGTATAGCAATAAAGCTTCTCTAACCAGCTACCAAAATGCCACTAGCTACTTCAAAAGAAGAAAATATAAATTCTTTGCAAAATCTTGGTCATGTAGATATAACATCTGCTTGAATCACATTACTCCACACTTACCATGGTACAAAGAAAAATAAAGTTGCATTAGATTGGAAGCTTACAAAGGGCCTTACTGCCTATATCATATAACACTGCAGTGAGACTTAGGGCTGTTTTCTGTGTCCATGCAGAGCATACCAAGATCTATAGAGCAAAGGCGCTAGACATGGTTTGACAAGTTCCTTTAATGGGACTTATGGTGGATAATTGAGCAATAAAAGGCAATATCAATATAATAAATGAGATTGATTATAATAGCAAAAAACACATCAATTGTATAGATAATATGGCACATTTATTAAACTAGACAGTCCTTTGAAGCAAAACTATGCTCAAAATAAAATCTTTTCATCAAAATCCTGAGTATGTCTACATTTTTCTATATACACAGGTACCAAACTTCAGTATAATATAAAGAAGTAGCAAACCGCAGTGTATTTAGCCATACCTGTGAAAAATAAAATTAGGGCTAGAGTGGCAATAAAAGTCAGTGATAGTAAAAAGCTGGAAATCCATAGCCTACTTGGAAAATAATTGAGATAAAATTGGTATCATCTTTCAACCATTTATAAACATCTGGATACCCTGGGCAATAATAAGATCACTTATTAACTGCAACAAACATTAAACATATTTTATAATTAAATACATAAAAATACACAAAAATGTATGGTTTAAATTTAACAATCTTCTCGATGACAATGCTATATATACTTTCTCATGTGTTAGCTCATTGATTTTGTTGTTCACTGAATTCATTCACTCATTAAATACTTACTGAGCTCCTTCTGTGATGGGAGTTATTATGCCAAAGATTTAAGTAATAACTCATTTTCTTGCACATATAGTTATTATAGCCAAGGATCAATAGGAAGAATGCTTCCTGTCTTTCATGACTGGTAGTGGCCTCCAGGAACATACCTCCTGGTGAGGTCCGCCTGCTGAGTGGTAGCCTATGGCTGCACCTGTGGCACAAGGTGTGCTGAACCATTTCCTGCTAAAGTCTCTGCTAAAGTTGTCACAAAAGGTCTATATGAAAAAGGGCATACACTCCTCCATCTGTCTTAAAGCAAATGCCTATAAACACAGACAGGAAGGATGTATTCATTTCTATAAGAAAGGTACAAAGCCCTATAAAATTTCAAAATGGTAGCAATCAATTCCAGCTTCAGAACAAAGTTTTCTGGAACCTAAATACACATTTTGCTGTTGCTGTTTCTTTTTTTTTTTTTTCTTTTTCTCCTTCAGTCAAATATCAGGCATGTTGCTGTTTTTTTTAAACTACTTTATTGAGGTATGATTGACACGCAAAAAGCTTTACATATTTCTGTTTTGTTTTTAAAGAATAATGTAAAGAATGATTTAAAGATGAGGATGGAAAGGCCTTTCCAAGAACAGGTAATGGCATTAATAAAGAAGTAACAGGGAACAGCTCTGACCAAACTTGAAAATTTTATGAACTCTAGGGCAAAGGACCCATGTGAGATAGCAATGGCCTAAAGAGGTATTTTGGATCCAGACTGTGGAAAGTCTTGAATGTCAGGCTATAGGGAATCTGAACTTTATGAGAAGCCCCCAGAGTCTTCTGAGCAAGGGAAAAATATAATTAGAGCTCTGGTTTTGGGAGATTAATCTGGTCAGACTGATTTTTTTGAGGGGTAGAGAGAGGGGAAGAATAGTGTGGAGATGGGGGGGAATCCTATTAAGTTGATAACAGTAGAGGAGAAAAAAATCTGCTAAGCAGAATTATATATTACTGAAGAAACAGGCATTATCAAGCAGAGAAGACCCACCAGGTGCTCTGTACTGGTCAAGGGACTTCACACATATGGCAGAATCTCAAATCCACATAAAATTCCTGCAATGTGGGCATTATTATTAACACTTTGCAGATGAGAAAAATGAGCTTTAGAGAGGTCAAATAAATAACTTGCCTGGCATCACACAGTTAATATGTGGTGGAGCCAGGCCTGATTGATCCAAATAGTCATGCACCTTCCACTTTATAACACTTCCTCTTACTGAACAGCCAGTCAACTGAAGATGACAAGTATAATGTTCGTGTCAATGTTTATCCTCTACAAACTTGCTTCTGGATATTTCACAGCTTGGTGGCATGGGGGTGGCTGGAAAATTGCCAGCTATTGGAGAAGCCAAAGTTTCCTGCAGAGGGAGATTTTTCTCTACAATCAAGATGGGCATATAACTAGTATCCATGGAGAGGTCAACCTGGCTCTCTCCCCAGAACTGGCAAGGGTTCCACTTAGCCTGGTCCTTAACATCTCCCTTGGGACTCCACCTTCATATTGCACACTTACCTTTAGCCCAAGAGACCCCTTTTCTCTTTTCTTGCAAATTTATGAACTAGCTGCTTAGACCACTCTCCCCATGGGAGGACAAGAATCCAAATCAGGAATTTGAGTAAACAGCTCCATTTCCCTTCACTATTACATTCTCCTGCTTCCCAAAAGGGGTCCACAAAGTGGCACAGTGAGTAAACAGTGGGGCTGAATGAATATAAAGTAGAATGGTCCACGCAAAGTCTCTGTTCATGAAGAGAATGAGGAAAAGTTCATGAGAAGCCCTTTGTTTGGTGTACAAAATCAGCTCTGTTCAATATTGCTAATTTTAAAGCTTCATCAGCATCCTAATTAACGTACTAATGGGTAATAATTCATCTTAATACTCTATAATTACCGAACTACAGACCTCTTTAAGAACTCCTTCAAATGACAATCCTTCAGAATAAAACTCTTCCTTATCCCCTGCAGAAAAGGCCAACACTAATTCCTTTCATTTTTCCAACCTTCCCACTTTGTACTTCTGCTACTTCTTGAAGAAAGTACTCTAACCATAAATCCCAACTAGACCCTAGATAGTGGTCCCCTGGTCATCCATCAGCTTTAGCACTCACCACCTCCCCTCTGCCTGCAGGGCTCTGTGCAGGGTGACCTTTTGGCTATAGAATGTGTATAAACAGAACTTCCTACATGCACCTTGGGACTCATGTGTTAAAAGCCCTTATTTTATACAAGGTAATCCTAGTGGCAGTAGCCAAATAGAGACACGGAGATAAATTTACAAGACAGCTTTGCTCCTTTCTCATAATTCATCAAGCCAAACAAGACTGTAAGAACAGCAACAACAAAGGATGATTTATAATTTCTACTCTGCGTGTCACCATGGCAAGATATATAAGTGGTTTTCACGGAACAGATTTAAAAGTTGCAAGGAAGTTATCAGCAAATTAACATGTGTAATTTGTTTCAGAATGTACCACAGTTAGTGCACAGGGAATCAGGCTAGCTGGGTTCACATCTTGGCTGTGACACTTGCTAGCTATGTGACCTTGTGAATTATTTAACCTCCTAGCATCCTCATCTATAAAATGGAGCTAATCAGATCTACCTCATTAAGTTGTGAAGATTAAATGAGCTAATGAATATTAAGTGCTTAAAACCATGCTTGGCACATTATAAGCATCAAATGAATGTTTGCTGTTATTAACACACACTCCCATTATCATGTTTAGTAATAACTGAAATTATCATAGTCCTATCAGACTAGGGCCCCAAAATGAATTAAATATTAAATTAATTTCAGTACAAATAGGATAACAGCCATTGAAATAAAACCAGAAAGAACACGAATACTTAGATTCATCATCATTTCAAAACTGGTAGGAAAAAAAAAAAAAGGTGGGAGGGCACAACAAAAGTTTAACCAGTGAGTAAAAATTTTTGATGGCTAAATAGCGAAACTTTGTATGTTGTCCTCAAGATTAAATGAGAATATGTAAAGCATTTTTGAAACTACAAAGTGCTGTATCAGAATAGGATATTATTAATGAAGAGAATAGATTCCACTTAAAAATGTTTTACAAGGTGAGATTTGTTATTTTATTTTATACTTTCAACTACCTTACTGAAAAATCTACAACTATCATTCCAAGAAAATGGGACAAGAAGCAACCTAACCAAGGTCATTCAGGGCTCCATCCTCAGTAGATTTGCCTGACACTGTAATGAGTCACAGTCAGAACATGAGGACAGGAATGTGAAGGAGAAACTGACATCCTGCATGCTGGTTGATGTTCTGACAAAGAGAGCAAGGGATGCAGACGTGGAAGTTGTGAGAACATCCATGGGTTAGAAACCAGGTATCACTCTGATTTGGCTTGACTCTGCTTTTTGGAAGGAAAGGTGCAGTCAAAGAGGCAGTCCCTTAGCCAAGTAGAAGTAGGTTCAATTGGAAATGGAGGGGTAGCTCAAGAAAGACTGCGTGCCAAGGAAAAAGAGAACTACAGATGAATTTTGGTAAATAATTAGAGGTCCAGGAGAACTCAGGGGATGGGACAGTGCAAAGACCTAGATATGACCTTCCTTCACTCAGTAAGCAGCTAGGTTAAGAAAAACTGTGAAGCCTCCCCCTGGGAATAAAAGAGAGGGTATTGTTAAGAAATGATTTAGAGAGAAAATTGTAAATGTCTGAGCAGAGTTAAGTTAAGTCAAGCTGGGGTCAGTGTATCATCTCTGTGCCTATAAATTACCTCTCTGCATCTAGTGTCTCACATTTTGACAGAGCATCTTCAAGTAAATTTCCCCTGTGGAAAATTAGGAGGAAGACATAGGCCTCATGTTGTAGTCTATAGAAGAGAAACTCCTGAACTCCTGAGTGGTAGGTGTAGAATAGAATCAAGAGCAGAACTGGTGTAAGTGTTCTTTGTGAGGAGGTTAGAGGCCAGGTTGGTTTAGAGTTAATCTGTAGCACCATCTTTGTGCACAAAGATTAGCATATTATGCAGAAATAAGCTGTGAAAAAGAAAGAAGGAAGGAAAGAAAAAGAAAGAAAGTTGTTTGACTGCTACTACCTCATGTACTTCTCACATAGCTTAAGATAAATAGATATTGTATTTTAGTTATTAATGCATACATATCAAAGTAAACACTCTCAAACCACTCATTTATAGTGCAGCTCCTTAAAAATAATCCATCCATCATATACGGTTCTAATCAACAAACTAAATTGGATATTTAAGGAAGCTGCAGTATTTTTCAAACTGTATCTGAAGAAATCCAAGATTGTATGGCACCATCTCAGGGGGCCACTGGGTGGTGTGGAGGGGGTAAGGGGGAGCAGGTAATCAAACAAGCAGGGCTGAAGATACTCCTCTGCTTCTTAAATCAGCAAAGCTCAGCTTTTACTTGTTTTATCTAACTAGGATTCACGTAAGATTTCATTTGATAAGAAACTACTACTGGGTAAGTGGGAAAAGCACAGGCAAGACTGGGTTTGAATCCTGTCACTGCTATTTACTAGCTCTGTGACTTGGGAAAATTACCTAATCTCTCTGAGCCTTAGTTTCCTCTCTTATAAAATGGGTAGAATAATATTAACAAGAGTGTTATATAAAGTAAATAAGATAAAGTATGTATAGCACATAGCATAAGGCTTTAGCATATAGCAGGTATTAGCTAAATGTTAGCTCCTTTTCTATGTTTAAATACATATGTCTAATACACAGTACATATGTTTATATATACTTATGCTTATACATACACACACACACATATATATATGTTTGTATAAGCTTCTGCAGACATCTCTGTAACTTGCAGTCACGCAAAAGATACATTGAAAAAGAATTTGTGGTCAGCAGCATCGCTCTCTTCCATGTTTCCAGGCTGTGGCTGCCATAATAGTTGCTAGCATAAATCCTCAGCATTTATCTACTGTTCCTCCTCTATATTTTCAGCAGTTACTATCAGTAGTTTTCATTAGCAGCTCACAGATATTTTTCAAAGAACTACAATATGATTATTTATAATAAGCTAAGTCAGTTCACAAGAACAACCAACCTAAAGAGCATTTTAAACAAATGGATTCACTGACTGATTAACATTAAAAGGAGCTTTAGAGTGGATCCAAAAAACACCCTTATTTACCATTTAAGAAAAGTACAAAGAGATGAAGTAGCCTGATCAAACTGACAGTCATCAACTAGCAAAATTCCCAGATAGGTATAGCAGCTCTGAACACTTTCCATGCTGATTAGCTTATGTTACATGGACAATACATGGCAGAAAAAAGCTAAAAGTCACTGGGAACACTACCCCAATTTAATGTCATTAAGATCACAGAAACATACAATAACAAATATACTAATTGCAAAACATGGAATGAACTGCCCACAGTAAACTTTGCCACCCTAATTCCACCATCAATTTAACTAACTGTGTGACATTGGGCAAGTTGGTTAACTCATGTTTGAAATAAGGTGCTAATACATGCCTTGGCCTTGTTATGAACAACATCTCTTCTGTGATATTCTTGCCAAAATCCATAATCTCAGTCTTATCATGAGCAAACATCAGACAAACCTAAATTGAGAGACATTCTACAAAATAACTCATCAGTACTCTTCAAAAGTAGAAAGGTCATGAAAGACTGAGGAAGTGTCATGGATTAGAGGAGATATGACAATTAAACGCAATGTGGGATACTGGATTTGACCCTGGACCAGGAAAAGGGATAATGGAAAACCTGGTAAAATTTGAATTAGGTTTGCAGCTTCCTAGTATTGTACCAATATTAATTTCTTGGTTTTGATAATTATGATTATTAAAGACAAAGCTTGGTGAAGGTATACAGAAACTCTCTGTACTAACTTTTTGACTTTGTAAATCTAAAATTATTTCTAAGCAAAAAAGTATTTTTAAAAAGTTTTGTTGTGAGAACTAAATACAAGATAAAAAATTTAAAGCCATGTCTATTTTTTTGCAGGCATGATTCCTTCATCTAACAGCTACTTAGTGATCATCAACAACAGGAACACTATGTTAATACTGGCCAAACCCAGGCTGGGGAACACGAATAATGAAGCATGTTGTTCAACCACAATAAAATGTCCCTACTTTATACTTCAACTGAATGATTATAAATATTTTTGCAAAAATCTACTAACCATCAGTATTTCACTCTTTTCATAATACAATCAGGAGTTAGTGCTTAAAGAAGTACGGATTCTGTGTTTGGGCAACCATGACAGGCTTAAATTTACCTAATTCCATAAGCATTTAAACATAACATGTCAGATCTTCATTCCTCTGAGTCTGTGACTACTCTGATCTCATCAGATTTCAACAGTTTTCAGTCAAGGAACACCTGGCAAAATAAACTATTTTCATATAAATTGTAGACATCCCATAATAAGTATGGTACTACATGCAGTTATTCCTATTTATATTTTTTATTTTAAACTTCAGTTGACATCTAGCCTTGAGGGGCAAAAAGCCTACATTTGAGATAACTAAAGACCCCCAATGCCAAGCTTTTTACCCAAGATTTTGTTTAACAACAACCAAAAAAACCCCCAAAACATTAAAACAACTTAGGAATCACAATACTCTTATCAGTCACAGTTTCTAACAAAGTATTGCTATGGCTCATCCACTTTGGCTTCTCACCTCAGGGATTAAGTGCACAGCCAAAACTAATAAAAAGTAACTTGGCTATTTCTTGGTTTTTGATAGAACCATCCATATGATAAATATACAGTTGTTTCTATTATACTATACTCTTGCAAAATAATTTTTGTTTTCTGCAAAGGTTATGAGATATCATAAAAATGTCTAATGCATATGGTTTAAGAATCCAATTCTTCCTTCACATATTTCTACATCTGTTCACAAAATCCCTTAGACTTCAAAGGAAGCCTTTCAAGGGAAAAAGAAGATACATACAGGAAAAGTGGCCATAAATTTTTAGTAGTCCTTTTCTAAGGCCATTTTAATAACGGCACTGTGGGACAAGTATCTTTCTCAAACACTATTAATGACTACAGATTTGTAGGGAGATTTATGCTTTCAAAACTTTTTTCTGGTTCTAAAAGGGATATATCTTCAATTTAGAACATACAAAAACACAGAACGCTTAAAGAAAATTTTAATCACTTTTAACCCATTACTTAGGAAGACCAAAACAAAACAAAAGCTAAAAATGGTTGTATCCTTCCAGTCTTTTTTTCTGTGTACATATTTATATAAATATTTACATAAGCATAATGTTGTAATCACATTATGAATGCAATTTTGTATCTTTTCTCAATTAGTCTTTCAAAAGACTGCATTAGTCTTTCAAATCATATTTAATGACTGAAATTCTATGTAGATTTATATTTTAAAAATACATTTAATTCTTATTCTACTCAAAGCTAAATTAAAGGTTTAGAAACGTTAATCTGCCCTGGAAATTCTACATCTTGAAACAATCTAGATTAACAATTACCTTTAAGAACAACCTTATTCATAAATGCCACTGAAACAATAGCAGAGGTTTAAGAAATTTTTTCTTTAGCATTTATGATGATTTAGTGTCCCAAACTTCCCTGGGCAGTCATTAGTGGGCTCTAATTTGTTTTTCTTTTCTCTTTGATTCTCTATTCTCATGACATTCTCAATTTATTAGTCTGGAATGAGGGGCAGTTTGGGTCTAAGGCTCAGTTACTTTGATAGCATAGGTTTCGATATGCTATTAACTATAAATAATCAACTAATTCTGGTTTTGTACAATCAAACCGTCAAACTTCAAGGAGAGAAATATTTGATGGATTTATCTAATTTTGAATCAATTCTTACCTAACATTGCTGCTGAAATTTAAAATAATATTTGAAGACTTGTTTGTTGACAAAAAGCTTCCTGTCATATTATGTCCTTTATCCTTACAAGAATCTTGTGAGGCTCACATCAATGAAGAATATGGAAGTTCAGAAAATTTATGAGATGATCAGAAAAATAAGTTGAACGTAAATCTTGGTTTTCATAATTACTCTCATTGGCTTTACTTTGGCTTCATAATCATGGAGCCATAGATTTTACAAAGCTTGAAGGAGCATTAACATGTCAATCAATCCAACTCTTCCTCTACTCAATTTGCTAAAGAAAATAAGCCCAGAGATTGTGACTTGTCATGTCACACAGCTTGCAAGTGGCAGACAAAGCCTTTGAGCTCGGGTTTCCTAACTTCCAGTTTAGCACTGCTTCCAACACACCAGATCCAATATGACATCCTCACACCTACTCATTATGACAATGAATATGCAAAGATGCCAGGAAACCACTTAGTAATCACAGAATCTGGTTTCTCTCTAGTTCCCAGAAGATATCTCCATAGACAATGTACGTTAGAGTGTTTACCAATGAGATTGCATTTGGAAGACGTTTGGTGAACGTGTAAGTTAAGTAAAAGGGTATTCCGCCTCCCCCGTTTTGCCATGAGGGTAAAATTCCAAAAAGTGACGGGTTGAAGGCCACTTCTTGCTCTCAGTACACGACAGTAATGGTAACAGCAGTGCCGTCAAGCACGGGACTGGACGACGCACTTTGGCAGCCTGCTGACAAGGACAAACGTGGGGCAATGAAGAGGAACTAGAGTAGAAGACGCACTGACACTTGCTCAAGTACCACACTGCCAGAGGGAGGACGCCACGCGGCTGCGCCGACCTAAACTACCCAATTCCTAACAAGACGTTTTCTCTAATTTCTCCGCTGGCCGCCTTGGCTTGCTGTTAGGGAAAGAAGGGTAAAAAGAGAAATGGGACCATGAGAAAGAGAACAGTCCCGGAATGACGGGGGTCTATGAAAACGTGACACCAAGTATTGGCTTTCCGCGTTGCCCGGAAACGGCGGCGGCGCAGCGCTCCGGGGGGGGGGGGGGGAGGAAGAGGCGGTGGTCACGAGGTCAGGAGGCGCCGCGCTCCTTCCAGCAGGAAGGCGTTACGTCATCACGTATCCTTGCAACGTTGCCACGTTCTGAGTAAGAGGGCAGTGATAGGCGAGTCGACTTTAGACGAGAAATGGCTGGTCCCGAGGAAGCGGGAAAAGAGAATTAAATGGAGGGAGGAAGAGAGGGTGAGAAAGAACTCGCGGGATGAAAAGCTGGCGGGAGAAGGGCCGGCCTCGGTTACCTGGAAAGCGGGAGCTGCTTCATGTCCTTTATGAAGTGCCCGGATGAAGCTCCAGCACCCACACGCCTTCCGCATTGAGTGCAGCGCCATCTTGAGGAGGGCGGAGCTGTCTTGTCCTGGATGACGTCGGCTCCGAGAGCCAGTGCCAGTCCCGCCCCGCCTCTGTCTTGCTGCGCATGCCCATGTCCTCCGGTCTCCGTAGTCCGGAGGGAGTGGTGTTTTTGCCTCGCAGGTGGGGACAGGAACCGGGTGGTGATTGGCTTCAGTGTTTTGCTTGGAGTCCTCGTCTTTGCGCAGGCTTCCTTGGGGGGAAATCTCTTTCGGGGATGCTTGTAGCAGCGTTTTAGACAGGGAAGAAAGTCAAGTAGGTTGTCTTCCTGATCCTAATTTCCAGAGGCAACTTTTAAGAAGTTTCTTCAGGAATGGGGCCTCCCATTTCTCGTAGAGGACAATACGTGGTCTTTTAGATCTGTGTGGCTTCATTAAT
Source organism: Daubentonia madagascariensis (assembly GCA_023783475.1). Lineage (NCBI taxonomy): Eukaryota > Metazoa > Chordata > Mammalia > Primates > Daubentoniidae > Daubentonia > Daubentonia madagascariensis. Next base: position 1,002,560 of record JAKFHU010000913.1, on the reverse strand, counting down.
TCGTTCGGGCTGCAAAGTTTGTTGAACCCTATTTGTGCTAGGCACTGAAGGTGCAAGGAAAGACATATCTTGCCTTCAAGAAGTGTACAGCCGGGTGGGGTAGCAGATAAATAAATGATGCACACTATTTTAGGTGTTAAATAAGCAAACGCCAGGTTTGGGGAGGAGGGGTGGATAGGACTGCGGTGCTTCGACCTGGTCCAGGCAAGGCTGCAGGAAGAATGTTGTATCTGGTGAAAGAAATTGTTTTGTTTTGGGTTAAATTATGAGAAAGGTTAATAACAGTTCTCTTTCTTCTGTTCATGCACCTAAAAATCTCCCAAATTAAGAATCTTTCAGTAAAAATATAACTGGAAGAGAGTATGTGTTTTGGCTGTATTTATCGGTTCAGCTAATACTGAAAATTACCAGGGGAAAGTAGGAGATAAGTTATATAAGAGATGCCTATACTGTTTAGGAGCAGAAATCTAGCAGGGTGAGACAAAACTTAATAAAACCATACAGTAAAATCTCAAAAGTGTAAAAGTACTGGTGCAGTTCAAGCATAATTGGTGTAATTTAGAAGTGAGCAGGGAAGGAATTATAGGGAGGAAGGAAAACAAAAACTAAGGAAATCAAGTTTCATTCTTCAACAAAACTGATCCGTTTGGTTTGAGCTGTTAAATTTGAGGTGCTTGTAGTACTTCCAAATGTGATGCCCATTAGATAGATACATGGGTCTGAAGCTCAGGAGAGGTTTGAACTACAAAACAAATGGTAACTGAAACCAAGGAAATCTTCACGACCACCAGATAGAGTTTGTGGAATAAAAGTGGTCAGGTGATGGAAATTTTAAAAAGTAGCCAAGAAATGTTGGAGAACCTAAAGAATGTGGGATTACTGAAACCGGGGGAAAAGAACTTGCCAGGGGAGGGGATATATAGTATCCCTCGTAAAATGTAGTTTTGTAAAATGCCTTACATGTTTAGACTCATAATAGAGCAAAACGTTACAATACAGTTTTTTACAAGTATATTATTGATTAGATTATATCACCCTAGGAATTAGCAAGATTAGATTTCTGACATCCTTAGCCATCCAGATTGCAAGATAAAACCTACCGATAAGACTGGTGCACCAAAAGCTGTCAAAAGATGCACTCACTTTATTTCCTCAAGGTAGTTCTTAGTCTTACCTGCTGACTCATATGACTGATAATATTTTCATGGGAGGTATTCCAAAACATATTCCCACTAACAAAGGTATATCAGGCCCAAAGTTTGATAACTTCAATATCCTGGTACCTTAAATTAAATTATTACTAACTTTAAAACTTTATTAGAAGTAGTAGACTGTGTTTCGCAGCAGGTGGTAATTCTTGGGTGTCACTCAGCCAGCTAAGTTGTTTCTTGGACAAGGACTACAGTTTATAATTCTTACATTTCCCCCATCACTTAGAATAGTGGCTTATGCAGAGTAGGCACATCTTTTACATCTAAATTTGATTTGAAGAAATCACACAACTAATTTTCAGATTGTTAATGCTTTTAACAGCCAGAAGAAACAATTGACAACAGAAAAGACACAGGACTTATTAAAAGTGAACCAGTTCTGTCTACTTTTGTACTTTTTCACAGTAGCATTCTGGTGTTGGGGAAAGTATGACCAAAAAGCTCACTATCTTCTAAGAGGAACAATATATTCAGTCTATTTTAGTAAGTTTTTAATAGTGGTAACTGTGAATCTTCAGGGAAAGATTATATATTATTTGGTATACTTTAAAGAAGAATACTGTAATACACTTTTGAAATGTTTCCGTATAAAATGGTTAACATTTTAAAAGTTTATTTTATGCAGTGGTTAAGTTTGGTTAAATGGAAAATTCACCTATGGAATACGTCATTCTCTAACAATGTTGTTTAAATGAAGCACCACTGTATTAATACAGTATTTTACTGCTATCATTTGTTAAGCTGAGAGCTTAGAAAATAGATAAATGTCATATTAAAGACTTGTTTTAAAAATTAACAACTTTTATAGTCACATATTAACTTATCATATAGATTAATGTGTTATGCTTTAAAATTGAACATAGTTTAAAATTGATTTTATACTTTAAATTTTAATAAGTTTGGTAATTTGTCTCTCTTAACATTCCTGCAAATCTCTTTTCATGCTTAAAAACTAGAAAACTTTAAAATTGTGAGTCTAACATTTCTATTTGCAACTATGTCAGAAGAAGGATTAGGTTTCCTTCAAGAACATCACGCAACCTCCTTGCAACACACGATTACCAGATGGCAGTTGTACTAGTTAGTATTAAATGTGGTGAGAGATTAATTCCTTGTCAGAGATCAACGCCTCACCTCTAAGATCACATTTTTCTCTAATTTAATTCTAAGTGTAGGTTGGTAGATTGAAAGGTAAGGAGAGTTCCCAATCACTTTTACCTTAAGAGAATATTGCCACGCAAATAATGGTAAATTGTGTTCAATTTAAATCAATTCAGTTCACTGATGTTCATTTATATTGAATTGCTCCAAATATTACTAAGAATTTCATCATGTGATTTTCATACTAATCATCCGCTTTTTTGAGGTTAAAGGAATAGATTTCATAATAGAAGCAACCTTTCTCTTTATAATTATGGCAGTACAGCCACAGGTCTCTGGCCATTCCATCTTATGCTGGACCCGTTAATTATAAGGACCCAAATCAAAGTGAGGCATTTTCTGCCCTTGAGTGAGATAACTTCCAGCAGTCATTAAAGTATATGGGAAACTGTAATAATGAGTTGGAGATTGCTCTTTTTTCACTTTTGGCTTAACCCCTTATTTTGCAGCTGATGAAACTGGTCCACAGATACTAAGTATTTTGACCAAAATCACAGAACAAATAAGAACAGGAAGAGGAAGGACATCAGTCTCGAGATGAGTGCTCTATTTTAAGTGATACAACTGTAAAGCTGAAGAGGCTAGGGCTGACCTGGTCCAAGTGGAGAAAGGTTTCCCATAAAGCCACATCCTTGTGTCAGTCTTCAAAGTCAGAACAAGTAAATGTCCAATTTTTAAAAGGCTGATGCTCTCATTTCACCACTCCTAATGTTAGAAGATGCTGTCTTTTCCTAGAAGTTTTTAGGAGAGAACAAATTATAGCATGTTAGCGTAAGGGCAATAATCAGAGGTTTATCTTGTCTTTGGGAAGACTTTAAGGGTTTTAAGGGGGGCATCACTACTGCTTTCTTTCTGGAAGATGCCATCCGGCAAAATCAAGGGAGAGACTAAGTGATGTGAATGGCAAAATGGGATTTTTCTCAGAGTATCTTTTTCTTAAAATTAAGGGCCAGGCCACAATTTTTGTGTTGCCAGATTCAACTTCTTGCCTTAAGGACACTGTTTTCTACTCCACAACAATGAAGCTATTTTGATTGGGGTTAAGAGAAGGTGGGGAGGGTGGGTAGAGTCAGAACAGACACAAGAGAATAATTGCTTGTGTTGATCTTCAGTACTATGACGTGTTCCATGGAGGAAATGGAACTTAAAAATTAGCAAAATTAAACTTTTCAAAGTGCATTTTACTTTGTTGTTTCTCTTTGCATGATTTATCTTTTCCAGGTGGTATAGCCCTAAAGACAAGATCTATATGCTATCTGCACAACTATTCTATTTTAAAATCACCATCTTTTGCTCCCAGCTACTTCATAATTGGGGCAAACAGGCTTCCCACTTCAAAGTTTCTCTTTTACAAAAAGAATTCTAGCAAGATCTCATGAGAGCTTCCTAGAGTGGCTTTTAGATAGGCTCTTTTCTGTTTTATCTTTGTAATCAAACTACATTAGATCCTTTCCAACATCCTGTCTAGTGATGCTAGGATCCTAGCTGTGGCTACTGAAAGTCAAACAATGCTTAGATCTTGACCTTTCTAAAAACAAGATCAAGAGATATCTTCATCTCTCTAAAAATAGAATCTTAACATCACTGTCTCAGTCAAATTCCATTTCAGCCAGTCAGATTCCACTGGACTTCCCCAAACCCCTGCCAGTTGCAATCAGCTATGTTTTTCTGTACTTTTTCTCATTAATAAGTAGAACTGAGCATGAACTTGCAGAAAATCTGTATGCTTATGTGTTTCTGACCTCAGCCACCATTTAACCTTCCTGTGCCTCTTTTTCCTTATATCTAAATGAGTGAAAAAGGAGGAGGGCTAGATGGCACCATTGTAACTCTTGTGCTTCTAGACACTAGTTTTTGACTTGTCCCAAATAAGGGTCATTTAAAGATACAGAAATAGGTATTATAGTCAGGATCCACACTTTGGAACATATCCACTGACCCATGTCCATGGAAGACATGTCCATAGAAGACACCAAGATACAGATATTGAGAATAAGCTTCAAAACTTTTCCCAAGGCTGTGCACCTGGCAGCTATGCTTAACAAATAAAATTGGCCCTACTTGTCATCCAGGCATAGCAGTTTAGGTTTATGAAAGACAGAAAATATGGAGCTTCTCAGCCACCTATGGATATGAAGTGGCAGATCGTTTTTCAAAGAGTTAAGTAGGAGGACTATCTTGACCTGTTTTCATTCTCTTTAGCTACTTTAGGTAGCAGCTCCCTTAGTTCCCAACTGTATTATTTTTTTTTCTCAGAAATATGCTTATTATTTTGTAGTGGGCAATCACAATGATTTGTACAGCAGCTGCTAGCCCAAGAGAAAGTTCCAGGAGAGGGCTACCTAACAGGTGCTGTGGCCTTTAGGAGAGGAATGGAGCCACTATCCACCCACAGGTTGACAGGTGTGGGGAAGAAGGTATGTGTGTGGGGGGCAAGAAATAAATACCCCTGCCTCTCTCTCCACTCACCCTCTGATCTTATATTTTGTTCCCTCCCATTTAATGAACCTCAGGGCAAAGGAATGTGATAGATCTGGTCCGTAAAGGTCAGGCCCTCCCGCACCCCCAGATGCACAGAATAGGATACACAATGGTAGACAGTGGATCTGGAAGGTGAGATGGAAATGTTCATTATAGAACTACTATCTATTGACAAAACTAGAAATATAACTGTACAAATGTCATTAAAATCTGAATCTTAGGACAACTTTCTAACTAGTCATTAAACTTTTTGAAGGCAAGACCTTCATCTTCATCTCTGACTTGGAGAACTTGGCACATCAAAGAGGAGCTCAATAAATATTGGCAGATTGATTAAATGAAAAATTCAACACATGTGAGGGGGAGGAGGGAGATGTCAGTGGGATATTTTAAAGATAGGCAGTGCAGGGACTTGGGAAAAATTTTTCTGAGCCTAAGATAAACTCTGGAAGCATTTTTTAATTCTTTGATATATGCTTGCTTTCTTGTGGTTTGCTCTTTCCGCTAAAAAGCAGAATGCATAAAATATTCTGATTAGTTAAGGGTTATTAGGTTCCAACTAATGTTTTATATATAAATCTAAATTACTACTCTTCCTACATTCTGCTTCCCTTTCAGTTGGGTCAAATCCCTGTGGGAGAAAGTAGCATTCCTGTGGTGGGTAAAATAATTTCTATGGAAACTTTTCAAAACACAATTTCTATAAACACTATGTGAAGATATGATTTATTTCTGGATTCAGCCCTTGTGCTTGCATCATCTTCCAATTTATCATCAAGTTCTCTGTGTGCCAGCATCTCTTTTTAAGGATCTGTCCATATCAGTTGTAATTTAAGAGGGTAAACTTCCACTAGGAGGGTTGAGGCAATGGGAAGCAAAAGAGAAGAGATTGTGTTCCAGGAGGCGATGGGTGCACTGAAAAGAACATTAGACTTTATTCCCAGTCTCAACTCTGCTGTAACTAGGAAAGTGACGTTGGAAAGTTCTTAACTTTTGAGGCTTTTTTTTTTAACTGAAAAAAATGAGAGTGTTTGAACCAGACAGCTCTCAGTGTTCCAGCCCTTAACATATAAGCTTATGCTCATGTAGGTGTTGCATTTTTAATCCAAGGATCACTCAGTACTTTGGAAATATACCTATAGGCTAACAGGCTGAACTATCCTCCCATTTTGCCAGATGGTCCCACTAGGACCTGAATTATTTTTTATTTTGTGAGCCTGTGGAAGACCCAGAAACTGTGTCTTGAGTAGTTTGATGTTGGAGAAATTGAACTGAGATGTGACTAATTTGAAGAGAGTGTTGTTAGTGAGAAAATCATTAGATAAAATTCAGTAGAAGAAATAGAGTCTTCTAATATGACATGCATCTCCTGGGGAGGGAGGGTGGCAGTTTGGAAACTGGTGTCAGGGGAGAGAGCCTGGAGGCAGAGTAAGAGCTGGAGGAGATAGGAGAACCATTTAGCTCCGAAACTTGTTGGGCAAAGGTGCCAATACTTCTATTCATTCATACTATTCACTCATTCAAAAATCATTTAATGCATACTTACTGCATGCCCTTAAAACTAAAGGACTGAAAAGGTAATCTTTGTGTCATCCCAAGTACCACGTATGATACTTCTTACATGTTATCACATGTATCACTTTTTCTTGGCTCTGGTTTCCTATTTCATATTCTAAAACCTCAGAGACAAGTGGAATTGGCAAGTCAGTGTTCTTCCCTCCAGCACTGCCATCCTTCCCACATTTATTGACCACCTGCTATTAACACGGTCCTGTCTAAGTTGTGGTGTTCCATGGAGGATTGGAACATAGATCCCACCATGGCCAAGGCAAGTATTGCAGGGAAGATTTCTTGTAAACTTATTAAAATACAGTAGGATAGGGGCCATTCTAGAGCACAAACATGGTAGTATAAACTCAAATACCCCAGTGTTTAAAATATTAGCAATTAGATAGCTTAGTATAAGTCCACAAGGGCACTGACAGTGAGAACGAGGTCATACTTCTTGGGGCCTCTCTCCTGGTTGAGAAATAAATATAAAATCCTAAGCCCCCAACCAAATGAATGGGCCTCCTCTTGGCCAAGGCAACCCCAGAGAAACTTTAAAACTGAGTTCTTGGCCATAACAGAATGGGAGGTCAGACACACCTCGTCATACCCCCTCCCTCATTAACCAACTTTAGGCTTTCTTCCCTGAGGGTTGAACAGAACCAGCCTTTTGAAAAGACTTGCTCCATCTCTGATTTCAATCAACTGCCTAAAGCTTCTCCTCCCTTTTTGCGGTTTCTGCACTACAACTGATTCCTTCTAGATAAGAGGCCACCGACTATGGAGTGGTCCTGGCCAGTCTGTGGAGGATGTGCAGTGAGGGGTTTTGTGTCCTCTGCTTCACCTTTTGACATCAGGGGGCTGAAAACTCCACCCTCGGATCATGCTAAGGCTGCCATTTTTTGTACCTGCAACCCATGAAGGGGCACTGCGCATCACATGTTTCTCCTTTCATAAATATTCATTCTCCTCCTATAGCTTATTAAATGTGTGTATTTGGCCACTCCACTCAGCATAAATTCCTGTTCCCTGTACTGTCCCGTTCCTTCAAAGTATGTGTTTTTGGCTTCTGGCTAGAGGCTTTGCTTCCCAGCGTGTCAGAATGGCCGCCCACCAGGCTGCAACCCTTTATAAGAAATAAAGTTCTTCTTTCCAAATTATGAACCTCATCATTCTTCAGTTGACGTGATCAACACACACAACCCCACACTAGCCCTGGCTACACTTATCACTTATATTGTCACTGCTAGTTATCACCTAAATAAGAACAAGACCCACCATGCCTAGGGTGCAGAAGGTCACAGGACATGGGACTTTGGTTTCTCCTCAAAGAGTAGCATACCTTCAGAACTTATTTGATCCCTCTGATCCCAGAACTGCTTAGGAATCAAGGAAAGAAGGGAAAAAAGAGGGTGTCCAGCTCTGACCTTTACTGAGGTAGGAAGATCCTGCTTCAATCCTGTTGCCACTCCCTTTGCTAACACAGTAGTAAGGTCTCCTTTCCTGGAACACCCTGCTTTGCTCATAGATTTTTAGATCTTTCCAATTGTGTGACATTTAACACCATGAGGCAGTGTAGTGGGGAGACATGATGCTAGTAACACACAAACACAGATTCTTGAGGGTTTGACATTCTGTTTTTTACTCACCTAACAAATGCCTATTGGATGTCTATTGTGCCAGACACTGTGCTAAATACACAAAGCTGAATAAGATACTATCCTTGCTCTTCAAGATCTCAGTTTCATGAGGGAGACTGCAAACAGAATTTCAAGAGAAATGTCTTTGTATCATGAAGACCTTTCGATGTCCTTTAAATAACACTTTATGGAAAGTCCTAGCCTCACTACTTACTATTTGTATAACCTTGGACAACAGGCTTTCTAAGGGTTCTGGACCCCAATTTCCTCATCTGAAGGAAAGGATAACAAGTTCCTCGAGTTTCCTTACAGCTCTACGATGAGCACTGAGTTGAATCTTGAAGGAGGTACTGAATAGAATTTTGAATTGGAAAGAGGAGCAGGGTGCCTTTAGTAGAGATAACTGCTTGAACAAAGCATGGATGTGTAAATGAATAAGGCACAGGGAAAGATGAAGATAAAGAGAACAAGGAACTAACACGTCTCCCTGCTTCTGCCATAGCCCCCTTCAGTGTATCCTCAATCAGGTATCAGAGTGACCCATTAAAATGTAAGTCAGATCATAGTCACTCCCTCTGTTCTAAACCCTCCAGTGGCTTCCCATGTAATGTGGAAAAAATCCGAAGTCTGTATCAAGACCCATAAGACCTAAATGACCTGCATTCTCCATCTGAACCTCCCTTTCTGACTTTCTGATGGGAAAGCCCACTGCCTTCCCCTACATTGCTCTACCCTGGACACAGTGGTCTCCTCACCAATCCTCAGCATTTACCACCTAACATATTTTACTTTGTTTTCTTTTCCTCTAGAATGTAAACCGCATAAGAGTAGGGACTTTTTCTTGCTTTATTCTGTATCCCCAAAGTTTAGAATGTGCACGCATGTCTAGTAATATATTTGTTGAATGAATTTCCTTATTTTACAGATAAGGAAACTAAAACCAAAGAGGGAAAGGGAATGAGGTCAAACTGCTCCTTAAAAGGAGTCTGCATTAGTAAGTATACAGATATTCTATCTCTCTGCCCCAAGGGCTCTATGATAGACAGAATAATGGACCCCAAAGATGTCTACATCCTAATTCCCGAAACATGGAAAAGGGAACTTTGCAGATGTGATTAAATTAAGAATCTTGATATGGGGAGATTGTCCTGGTTTATCCTGGTGGGTCCAGTGTAATCACGGGGGTTCTTCTCAGAGGAAGGCAGGAGAGTCAGAGTCAGAGAAGGAAATGCAATGATGGAAACAGAGGTTGGAAGATGGAAGCGGGCCATGAGCCAAGGAATACAAGAAAAGAAAAGGATGGATTCTCCTCTAGAGCCGCCAGTGGAACATAGCCCTGCCAACACCTTGATTTTAGGATTTCTTACCCCCAGAAATAAAACATAATAAATTTGTGTTGCTTTAAGCTACTAGGTTTGTGAGATTTGTTAGAGCAGCAGTAGGAAACTAATAACAAGTTCTATTCACTGAACTATGAAAGAAAATTCTGGGCAGGTAAGGCAGAGAAAGTTTGTTAATTTGTTATTTAATAAATAGCTGTTGAGCCTCCCCTCCCCACTTCCTGATGGAACACTGCTCAGTTACTGCATGTAACAATACAATGTAAAGAACTTAATTCCTGCTGTCCAAAAGCTTACAAGCTAGCAGCTATGGCTATGGCTAGGGGGTGGCAAACCCTGAATTTGAGGGGGAGGAATTTGTGCCTGACTCAAGACTGATGCTTAGGCCCTCAGATGCAGAACCTGGGAGCCTCATCCAGGGATATGATTCCAGCAGACAAGGATGTGTTCTGTCCCTGCTCTGTCACCCCAGCAGTCACATATTTTCAGTAAGCCTCCAAGAGAGGTTTACTCAAGTATGCTTCTCCCCTGAAGAAGGGATTTTAAACTAAGCCTGAGCTGGTGTGCTATGTTAGTACGCAGATCTTCTGGCCATTGTTCCTGGATTCTTTGGGTGCCTTTTGGTGGTTGTCCTAACTTCTGACATTCTTTTCCTTGACTTCTTCAACTCTATTATATTTATTTATTCATTCATTTGTTAATTGACTCAACCAACATTTACCATATACATTGATATATCTGTCTTAGCAAAGGAAAAAGTGAGGGAAGATACAAAAGGGGAACTTTTACATCTTTCTTTATATAATTTTTTAAAGCTGTAGGATTGTGTGTATGTGTATTTCTTTAATTTGGGGATTTCTAGTGATTTTTTTTTAATTTAAAAAAAAGAAACATACTTTCTGAGAGCTACTCTGAGCCAGACACCATGGTAGACACTGGTGATAAAAGAGCCGGCTTGAACTATACACACTTACAGCTTAATAGGGGTGACAAGTGAACAGAGGATTGCCCCATCAAAAGCAAGAGTGGTCTGATCATTATCAAGGTTTGGGCCTTTTGGCCTTGCCCACCCCTGGCCTCAGTTGTTTTGCTAACTGGAGCCAGCTGTGTGTCGGGTGTCTTTTCCCCTGTGCCTGTGTCGCCTGGGTACTTCACTCTCTGCCTCCCACGCCCTGGCAGACACAGGCATTTTCAGACCCGTTCCCAGGATTCTATTTAGAGCCAGCATCCTGTGCAGCTCATGAGGAGTCACAAGCCTGTGATGAGATAAAAGGAGGAAGCTGGAAGAAAACATGATGAACACATACAAAGCCAAGAGGAAAATATGCATGTTTTCATTTACTTTCCCCAAACAGGATGCTTTCACACCACTTTCTATAATCCAAACAGTATGTTTCTTCTTAACACACTGCAAAAATGTGAGCCACCTTCCCAAGGTGAAAGTGGTGCCCCTCCTGATGCTTCCTTAGTGCCCTGTGCTCCCATATTCCATAGGATCTCTCACAGCCCAGCCCAACTCCCGACTGTTTGTGTTCTCCATGGACTCCTGAGATCCTTCTGGAGCCATGACCAGCCTTGCTTGAGGTCATGTGGTATATACCCTGTGCACAGCCAATGCTCTATAAATAATTGCTTAATTGAATTGAATAGAATAAAACAGCGTAGGTACTAGTTTGGGCAAATTTTGAAACATCTGAAGTTCAACTCTCATTTTGGAAAGCTGCAATATGATTAAAATTCCACTTTAATTGATTATTTCTAAGAAAACATAGAAATGTTCCCACAACTCTCAAATAAATACTCACCAATGACATTTTCAGCCTGATTTGACAAGCTGAGGAGGGTAGATTGAGTACATCATAAAACCTTCATTTTCATTGCTCTCTCACCTGTGGTTTTGAATGAAAAAGGAGCACAGGATATAGAAGAGGGAAAAATACTTTGAAAGTTCTAAAGTGGGTTGCAGAGGTTGGTTTGTTTCCACACAACTGACACAGAAACCACCCATGCATTCAGTCCCTTGCAGACTGAAGCAAACATCGGTGTTTGGATGGGTCAGAGGAATGGTGGGAAGAACTGTTACTTGTACAGAGCATTCATTTGTGCAAGGCTTAGCCAGTACACAGATGGTTTTCTGTCGCTGGAACTGGTCAAGAAATGTGGGGCAAGGACCCAGGCTTTACTTTCCTTTTATCTGTGATAAAGGGTTTCAAGAAATCTTTGAACAGTAACACTGTTCAGATACTTACTTGAAGAGGTAAACTCTTGATTTTTTTTAAAAACTCAAACCAAACAAGTGACAGTGACATGTTCTCGTGCCATTTCATACCACTCCTGACTTCTTAGAAACAGCTGATGCTATTTGTCTTCCCTGGCAGGGATTGCTAGCCCTGGCTTTCCAATGGTCCAAGGAGCCTCCAGTTCTCCAGGGGAATTGCAAAATATTGCTAAATATTCTAAAAATGAAATTAAACATTCATTTTATTTTAAGTTATATATGCCATCCAGTACTTTTAGAAAATGTCAGCACTGTGGAATGACATGGCCAACAAGAATATGTTGCAACTCTGAGATGCAGCTGTATATTCTCAAAAGAAGATGCAGATCGTTTTGCAGCCCACTACTGTCTGATTTTCACCATGGCCAGCTGTGATGGTTAGCCTATGTTTATTAGCTGTAAAAATTTGTGTAGGATGGTAAGATATTATTTCATAAAGCCTTAGTCTAGTAAGTTCTAATAATTTTTTATCTTTCTCAAATAAATACTGGTCAAATCTTCCCCAGTAACAAAGTAACTAAGCATCCACATTTTACAGTCTTAGTGTTGTGTTGGTATGAGAAAACTATTTCCTGGTCTCCAGGATCTAGAAAGTAAACATATAACAAACAATTAGATATGTTAGAATTATGTTGGGGAGTCAGATGTTCTGCACATCTCTGGCCTAAGTTCTCTACTACATATTTCTTGCTCTTTTCCTTTTTGCTTAAGCATATCTTGTTGTGTTGCCTGGGAGTTTATGTGTGTTATTATAACAGAAAAAAGAATTATGTAAAGCAAATCCCAACATGCTTTCTTTTCCCTAGAAGTTCTGCTATAACTCAGACAAAACTCAACTACTTTTCTCCATTATGTAGAATTGCTATTAAAAGGAAGAATGTAGAAAAAATTTTTAGGGAACGGTGGGAAACTAATACATAATGATCTACTTAAGAGAGTACTGTAAGTTGGAGTCAAGCACTAAAGTGGAAATTTCTTACTTAAAATATTTTTTTTCAATTTCAAAAGGAATACATACACATGGTTAAAAAATCAAACTATAAAGAAAAAAAACAAAACAAAAAGTAAAAGATATATTCTCCAACATACTACCCCAATTCCCAAATCCCATTGCCAAGAGAAACACTGATAGCCATTTGTTGGGTATCTTTCTGGAAATATTCTATGCATATTACAAAGATGTCACAAATACCCACATGCTTTCTTCCCCCACAAGCTCTACAACTTGATTTTTCCCCTTATTGTATCCTGTACATCTTTACATATCAGTAAACATGTATGCCTCAGTTCTAAAAAAATCAAAAGCTTTATAGCATTCCATTGAGTGAGAGTAATATTTGTTTATCCAACCTCTTTTTGATAAACATTGGGATTGTTTTTAGATGGTTACTACTGCAAACAATGCTTCAGTGAATTCTAGTAAATAAATATTTGTACATGTAAGAGAATAAATATTATATATGCAGAGTAAATTTCTAAAAGTAGAATGACTAATTCTGAGATTCGATGGACTTATATCTTAACAATTATCTCTTAATGGATCTGCAAAGATGTTAACCAATGTATATTCTCAGCAACAATGCATGACAGTGTATTTAGCACTGCTGCCATCACTGTGAATTTGTTGATTTTTTTTTAAATAAAAATGTATAAACACTATCATCATTTACCTCTGGAGTTCATGGAAGGACTTTTACTTTTTCCTTTCATAGAAATCTGTACTATGTAAACTTGATACAGTGAGGATATTTTCTTTTATAATTAAAAGAAATTAAAGAGATTCAGAACACTCGTTTGCAACTGTTTTTGGAACAAAATTTCACTTGTAAAATAGAAGCCTAGAATATGAGACCATTCATCAAAAGAAGAGCATGGGAAGGAGCAGTTAGAGACAAAGTTCTGTTTACTAAGGGTGGGCTGGTGGTGTGGAAAGGAATAGGTCTTGAGGGCTGCTCACCTGTGAGTGCCAGAGATGGTAACCCGGTGGTACCAAGATGCAGGAGCCCAGAGATAGCTATAAACCTTTTGCAATGTTCCCGTAATCCCCAGACTGAGAACTTATTTTACACAATACACCTACAATGCAAGGGACAATGGTCACACTGAACCTAGTTTTTCTTTCCTGCACTCTAAAGACAAAATCTCTGTTTCTCATTTTAAGTTCTTCTAGAATGGAGTGCGCTCAATTCTTCTTTTCCTCACATACACTTGAAAACGTGGCTACTTTAGGATCCATCTCCAGGTTCACTCATTTTCTTTAGTTTAGAAAACCCATATGCCCCACTCTCAGAATCATCACTGGGAGATATTCAGAACAAGAATTCTTTGGAAAACAATATCCATATTCAAGGGAAAACATCTGTGTCATGGCAACTTGAAGTCCAGTCTGGTCTGCTACAAAACATGTTTCTGTGACATTAAGTCTCTCATATGCAATTGGTGAAAAGGAAAATTATGTCAATATAACACGGAATTTGTAAAACTCAAACGTGATTTTCTAGTTAAGGAGTGTTGAAATAAAATAGCAGAAATAAAGTTATGCCCTCCAATATGAAAGGAAAAATTTGTAGTGTGGCTGCTGCTAAGCAGTAGTTCTTTCAGCTGTATTTTAAAAAAATTAAAAAGAAGTGCTTGATTGCTTTATTTCTGGTGGTAGTACAAACCTGTATAAACCCAATGAAGTGGAATTTGATAGTACCAGGATTTATTCCTTGTTGTGGACTGAATTGTCTCCCCATCAAATTAATATGTTGAAGTTCTTACTCCTAGTACCTAAGACTATGATTATATTTGGAGATAGGGCCTTTAAAGAGCTAAGGTAAAATGAGATCATTTGGATTGATCCTAATCCAATATGACTGGTGTCTTTATAAAAAGAGGAGATGATGACACAGACAATACACAGAGACCATGTGAAGACACAGGAAGAAGTCAGCCATCTACAAGCCAAGGAGAGAGGTCTTAGAAGAAACCAGCCCTGCTGGCACCTTGATCTTGGACTCCAGCCTCCAGAACCATAAAAAAATAAACTTCTGTTGTTTAATCCACCCAGTCTGTGGTATTTTGTTATGGCAGCCCTATCAAACTCATACACTTGTGAACACATAACTCTGGGGACATACCTGCACATAAACAAAACAACATAAAATTAAAATTATTCACCTGGTAATTCTTATGATAGCAAAAAACAAACAAAAAAAAATGGAACAAACAAAGTTCCTTCCATAGGAGACAGGTAAACTATGGTATATACACACAATGGAGTATTATGCACCCACAAAAAACAATGAGGAAGGCCTCTATGACCTTATGTGAAGAGACCTCCTGTATATACTCTTAAGTGCAGAAAAAGCAAAGTGACACAGAGTATATGTAGTAAGTTTCCTTTGTGTCAGAAGAAGTCGAAATAAAAATATGTGTACATATTTGCATATTTTTGTGAAAAATAAACACAGGAAGGATAAATCAAAAATAAAAATGGTTACCTGAGGTGGGGTCAGGGGGAGGTCATGAGCTAGACAAGACAGGGATGGGAATGTGATATCCCTGAGTATATCCTTTTATATAGCTTGAATTTTTGGGACATATAAATCAGTGGTCCTCAGCCTTTTTGGCACCAGGGACCAGTTTCATGGGAGACAATTTTTCCACGGATGGGGAGGATGGAGGGGACATGGTTTCGGGATGATTCAAGAGCATTACATTTATTGTGCACTTTATTTCTATTATTGTTACATTGTAATATATAATGAAATAATTATACAACTCACCATAACGCAGAATCAGTGAGAGCCCTGAGCTTGTTTTCCTGCAACTAGATGGTCCCATCTGGGGGTGGTGGAAACAGTGACACCCTAAGTGTGTTGCTTATGTCCAGTCTACTCCATAATCTCATTTTGGTTGTTGTCACTGGGGAAAACCCTGCTTCACAAAGATAAGATGTTGGAAATGGAAGCAGGCTTTTCAGTGTTTTTGTGGCAATCTCAGAATATTCCACCTTGACTTCAATTCAGAACATATGGAGATCTGAAGTTGTCTCAAACATACTTTTAAGTCACCATCATTTGTGACCTCAAGCAGTTGATCCTCTTCTAGCACGGACAAAGTCAAATCACCTGGGTTATTCACAAATGGGTCACAGATCCATTCCTTCCCAGTTCAGGGGTCTTTTGTGGTTGGGAAGTAACACTCAAACTCTTTTGGAAGCTGAGATAGGTGATCATGCACCAGCTGGGAGAAAGAAGGCCCTGGTTCAGTCTCTTTCAAAATCTCTGCTAATGTTTGAAACATGTCAAAAATCCCAATGTTCACTCGTCGCCCCCATGATTCCAGTTTGGCTTTGAATGCGGCCACTTTATCTGCCGACTTGAACACAGTTGTCCTTCTCCCCTGAAGTGACACATTGAGTTCATTGAGCAGGTTGAATATGTCACACAAGTAAGCAAGTTTTGTGACCCATTCTGTGTCACTGAAATGTGTTGCCAGTGGTGACTGTTTTTCTAAAAGAAATCTTTGGAGTGGCTCTCATAACTCAAAAACTCTGGCCAGTGATTGCTTATAAGAGAAGACGTATGTGCTCTGCATCCATCTCCTCACAGAGCTGCATGAACAGATGTCAGTTAAGGGCATGTTCTTTAATATGGTTGATAATTTTAATCACATCCTGTGAAACATTGTTTATTTCAGGTGACATTTTTCAGCTAGCCAGCATTTCTGTATGGATGACATCGTGTGTAGACTCACATTCAGAAGCAACTTCCTTGACCCAAGTAGTGGAACCAGAAAGCCGTCCAGTCATGGCAGCTGCTTCGTCCATACATATACTGACACAAAATGACCAATTCAGTTTTCCTGATACGTAATCCTTCAAAGACTTGAATAATTCTACAGCTGTGGTGTTGGTTAATCCTCTCTAAGAATTGTGACTCAATATCCTCTGCTACTTCATCAATTCGTCTAGTTATGGTGCTAGCTGAAAGAGAAACACATGCCACCTTTTGAGCTGTAGCCTCTCCTAAAAATTCATGGCAAATGTCCTTAGAAGCAGGCAGGATCAACTCTTCACCAATAGTAAAGGGCTTCTTAGCTTTAGCAATGTGGTTAGCCACTAAGAATAATGCTCTCAGTGCAGACACATTTGACGAAGTGGTGGCCTTCAATAATTGCTTCTGTTCTTCGTGTTCATGTTTTTTTCTTTTGAAAAACTCCAAAGCCTTGTTTTTTAATGCAGGGTGCTTAATCTCCATGTGGCAAAGCAGTTTTGAAAGTTTCGTGGCTTTGTTAGGTAGCTGGTCACCACATATTATACAAAGCGGGCTTGGAATATGTGAATCACCTGTTGCAATGAACCCGTAATTTAAGTAGGACTCTTGATATTTTCTTTTAAATGCAGATTTTGTTGCCAGTCTTAGAGTCTTCTGCTGTCTTATCATTGGGTTTTTCCCCCTTTTCAAAGAAGCTCTCCAGTGACATTTGTTTTTTACTCATTTTTGCTAGGGTTACCTTGTGGCCTTACCAAAACTGTGACTGAGACAAATTCGCAGTGTAGGAAAGAGGTGTGGACAGAGGTGGTAAATAAAATAATGGATGAGCCACGCCCATACTAAAATAAGTGTCGGATTCTGACTTTAAAGCCTGCCACCAGATGCAGCTGTACAATTAAAGTACATTGACTCACTTGCCAATATAAAGCCTGCCACCATAAAGCCTGCCACCAGATGCAGCTTAACCGTCACTTGCCACTCACTGATAGGGTTTTGATATGAGTCCGCAAGCAATTGATTTATTATGGTCTCTGTGCAGTCAAACCTCTCTGCTAATGATAATCTGTATTTACAGCTGCTCCCCAGCACTAGCATCACCACTTCAGCTCCACCTCAGATCATCAGGCATTAGATTCTCATAAGGAGCATGCAACCTAGATCCCTTGCATGCACGCAGTTTACAGTAGGGTTTGTGCTTTTATGAGAATCTAATGCCACTGCTGATCAGACAGGAGGCGGAGCTCAGATGGTGATGCGAGTGATGTGGAGTGGCTGTAAATACAGATGAAGCTTCGCTGGCTCACCGACTGCTCACCTCCTGCTGTGCTGCCTGGTTCCTAACAGGCCATGGACTGGTACTAGTCTGTGGACCAGGGTTTGGGGACTGAAGATATAAATGTTTTACAAATTCAAAAATAAATTGAAAGACTGAAAGAAGCACACCTTAAAATTGAATATAAGCAGGCTGGGCATGGTGGCTCACTTTGGGAGGCCGAGGTGGGAGGATTGCTTGAGCCCAGGAATTCGACACCAGCCTAAGCAAGAACAAGACCCTGTCTGTACAAAAAATAGAAAAATTAGGTGGGCGTGGTGGCGCCTACCTGTAGTCCCAGCAACTGGGGAGGCTGAGGCAGGAGGATCACTTGAGCCCAGGAGTTTGAGGCTGCTGTGAGCTATGATGATGCCACTGCACACTCTAGTCTAGGCAACAGAATAAGACTCTGTCTAAAAAAAAAATTGAATATAATCAGAAAAAAAATAAACCTAACCACTTATTAAGTTGATAACATAACAATACAAGTAAAAAGAATGAAAACAGCTTTTGAACACAGTAATTTGAATGGGATAAGTCTGTAGACTAAAAGGTCTATAATAGCATCTGAAACTTGGTAGGTTTGTTGTTGTGCCTGGTATTAGAGTACTGAAATTATTTTATTTGTATTGTAAGATAGAGCAAAAGAAAAATGTGTTTAGATTACTAGGAACTTGGGTTCTTTCTGTTTAAGAAAAAAGATATAAATATGGAATGGGGAAAAGTTAGGAAGAAATTTGAAATAGAAGGATATCATATTGAACTCTGCCAGAAGCATTGAGCACACCTGGAAATTGGGTCTTGATTTCTAAATATCATTCTTCACTGAAAACAAGACTTCTTTGGCAAATGGCTAATTCTAAGTTTGGAGGAGGGAAAATACAAGACAACCCTCAAAGGCTGAAAAAGACATGTCTAAAGTACAGAGGAACAGGATTGACAGGGCTCCCAATGGCCATATTTGAGATAGTTTGAGAATCCCAAAGAATAACGTATAACATATTAATTATAATATATAATACATAATATATAATAATATAATGGATGTAATGCATTGAATTTAAAAATCTGTGTGTCTATAGTAAACTAAAAAAGAAAGGCAGGGTCAGGGAGGAAAGCTCTCCTTTACAGAAGAATGCCAACTAATATATGTAGAAGGAATGATAAATTTACAAATTTACCATTTTGCAAACATCTATGCAATAACTCATTCAAATAAAGATCATCAATGATAAATTGCTATTGGAGAGCAGAGTATTATTTATACATTTCAAAGTGTTACATCACAGATTGCTTATTAATTACAAATGGAAAAGATATCATCAAAATAAAGACATTCCGCAGATACCACTTAACTAAGTGATTAAAACTTAGCATTACCAATGGGACAAACTGATGTCAGATGTATCTGCAGTAATACAATGGGGAGAGTACAACATCACTTATATAGTATACTCACCAAAATATTTAATCTGCATCCAAACATGAATAACCAATCAGACAAATCCAGATTGTTGGGCATCCTTCAAGACTACTAGCATGGGCTTTTGAAAAATGTCAGTGCCATAAACTGTGTAAAGTTTTGGGGGAAGTGACTATTCAAGATTATAGGAGATAAAGAGGCATGAAAACTAAATACAATGTATAATCCTGGATTTGATCATGGATTGAAATAAATAGCAAGAAAAGGATATTATTACTGGGTCATTTAAGGAAATTTGAATATGGGCTGTATGTTAGGTAATGTATCAGTCTTAATTTTATTGGGTGTGATAATAGTAACATGAATGAATAGAATAATCACTTAATTTTTAGACACATGCTGAAGTACTTAGGGTTGAAATCTCACGATATCTGTAACTTAAATGACTCAGCAAACAAGCAACTTCTTGAAGTTTTATAATTTTAGGTTTTACATTTAGGTGCATAATCCATATTGAGTTAATTTTTGGTATATTATGTGAGTTATTTATTGAAGT
The DNA here is from genome assembly GCA_023783475.1 of Daubentonia madagascariensis. Taxonomy (NCBI): domain Eukaryota; kingdom Metazoa; phylum Chordata; class Mammalia; order Primates; family Daubentoniidae; genus Daubentonia; species Daubentonia madagascariensis. The sequence goes on along the minus strand of JAKFHU010000913.1, from coordinate 982,847 downwards.
TCACTTTTTGCATATGAATATACAATTGTTTCAGAACCATTTATTGAAAGACTCTCCTTCTCTACTTAATTGCCTTTGCTTTCTTTGTCAAAAATCAGTTCGCTATATGTGTGTGGATTTATTTCTGGACTCTCTATTTTATTCTATAGATCTATTTATCTTTCCTGACTCCTATACCACACTGTTTTGATTACTATAACTTTATAATATGTCTTGAAGTCAGGTAGTGTAGTGTAAGTTTTTCAACTGTGTTCTGCTTTTTCAAAGTGTGTTGAGTATTCCAGGTTCTTTCCATTTTCACATAAATTTTAGAATCAACTTGTTTGTTTCCCCCAAAAAATGCCCGTGTGGATCTTGATTAGGAATACATTGAGTCCATAGATCAATTTGGGGATTACTGACATCTTAACAATATTAAATCTTCTGATCCATGAATGTAATGTATCACTTCATCTATTTAGGTCTTGTTTAATTTCTCTCAGCAATACTTTGTAGTTTGCAGTATATAAATATTAAACATCTTTTGTCAAGTTTATCCCTAACTATTTCATATTTTCTCATGCTATTGTAAATGGAATTTTTAAATTTCATTTTTTAATTGTTGCTAGTGTATAGAAATACAATTGATTTTTATATAATGATTTTGTATCCTGCAACTTTGCTAAACTCACTGATTACTTCTGGTGGCTTTTTTGTAACTCCACTAGGATTTTCTATATAGATGATCATGCCATCTGTGCATAAAAGACAGTTTTGCTTCCTTCTTTCTAATATGGATGCCATTTATTTCTTTTTCTTGCCTTACTATACTGGCTGGTAACTCCAGTATAATGTCGAATAGATGTAGTTAAGCAGACATTCTTGACTTATTACTGATCTTAAAGGAAAAGTGCTTAGTCTTTCACCATTAAATATGATATTAGCTGTAGGTTTTTTGTAGATGCTATTTATTAAGTTGAAAGAGTTTTCTTCTATCCCTAGTTTGCTGAGACCTTTTTTTAAAAATCAAAAATGGATATTAGATTTTGTTAAATGATTTTTCTCTATTAAAATAATCAAGGTAATCTTTCACCTTTCTTTTTTCTCTGTTACATATGTCTGAAAGTTATTTCACTTTAATTTTGAAAGATATTTTATGGACTAAAGAATTCAAACAGTTTTTTTTCTTTGAATACTTTTTAAAAATTGACATAAAAATTGTATACATTTATGGTGTACAACATGATGTTTAGATATATATATACACACACACATTGAGGTATATGGCTAAATCAAGCTATTTGTGTGCATCACCTCATATACTTATATTTTTGTGGCAAGAACACTTTAAATCTACTCTTTTAGTGATTTTCAAGTATGCAATATATTGTTACTGTATTAATTATAGTCATCATGATGTACAGTAGATGTCTTAAACTTATTTCTCTTATCTAACTGAAATTGTGTACCCTTTCACCAACATCTCCCCAATTCTGCCACCCTTGCATCCCTTGGTAACCACCATTTTACTCTCTGCTCCTATGAGTTCAACTTTTTGAGCTCCCACATATGAGTGAGAAAATGCAGTATTTGTCTTTATGTACTCAGCTTATTTCACTTAACAATGTCCTCCAGGTTCATTCATATTGTAGCAAATGAGAGGATTTCCTTATTTTTAAGCCTATATGGTATTCCACTGTGCATATTTACCCCATTTTATTCATCCATTCATCCGTTGATGGACACTTAGATTGACTCCATATCTTGGCTATTGTGAATAGTGACATGATAATCATGGGAATGCAGATATCTCGTCAACATTCTGATTTCATATCCTTTAGAGATATATACAGTAGTGAGATTGCTGGATCATATGGTAGTGGTATTTTTATTTTTATTTTTTTGAGAAACCTCCATACTGTTTTCCATAATGGCTGTAAAAATTTACATTTCTACCAACAGTGTATAAGAGTTCCCTTTCTTCACATCCTTGCCGGTAATTATTATTTTTTATCTTTTTACTAATAGCCATTCTAACTGGGGTAAGATGATATATCTTTGTGGTTTTGATTTGCCTTTCCCAGATGATTAATGATGTTGAGCATTTCTTCATATACTTGTTAGCCATTTGTATGTCTTCTTTTGAGAAATGTCTACTCAGATCCTTCACCCATTTTCTTAATCAGATTGTTTGTCGTTGTTGTTATTTTGAGTTGAGTTCTTTGTATATTCTGGATATTGGTCCCTTGTCGATTAATAGTTTGCAAATATTTTCTGTCATTCTACTGATTGTCTCTTCACTCTGTCGATTGTTTCCTTTGCTGGGCAGAAGCTTTTTAGTTTGATATATCCCCATTTGTTTGTTTTGTTTTTGTTTCCTGTGCTTTTGAAATCTTGCCCATAAAATCTTTTCCCAGACCAATGTCCTAAAGCATTTCCCCTGTTTTCTTCTAGTAGTTTTATAGTTTCTGGTCTTTAGACACCTATAATGTCTTTCTCTTGCTTAATTGTTTTGTCTAGGACTTCCAGTACTATGTTGAATAGAAGTGGTGAGAGTGGGCATTCTTATATTCTTCTTGGTCTTAGAGGAAAAGCTCTCATCTTTTCACCATTGAGTATGTTGTTAGCTAGGGATTTGTCACATATGGCCTTTATTGTGTTGAGGCACATTCCTTCTATACACAGTTTTTTAGAGTTTTTATCATGAAAGGATGTTGAATTTTGTTCAGTACCTTTTCTGCATTGATTGGGATCATCATATGGTTTTGATCTTCATTCTATTAATGTGATATATCACACTTGTTGATTTACATATATTGAACCATCCTTGCATCCCAAGGATGAATCTCACTTGATCATGGTGAATGGTCTTTTTAATGAGCTGTTGAATTCAGTTTTCTAGTATTTTGTTGAGGATTTCTACATCTCCATTCATCAGAGATATTGGCCTATAATTTTCTTTTCTTGTAGTGTCCTTGTATGGCTTTGGTATCTAGGTAATGCTGGCCTTTCCTTAAGTGCTTTTTAAAGCTATTGCTACACTATCTTCTTGCTTGTGTAGTGTCTGATAAGAAATCTTAGTCATCCTTATTACTGTTTCTCCGTATATGGAGTGTTATTTTTCTCATGCTTCTTTTAAGATTTTCCCTTTATCATTAGTTTTAAGCAATTTGATTATGATGTGTCTTGATGTTCTTATGTTTTATTTATGTTTCTTGTGCTTGGAGTCAGTTGTGTTTTTCAGATCTATAAGTTGATATTTTTTTTCAAATTTGGATATATTTAAGTCTTTATTTCTTCAAATATTTTGCACCTCCCCACTTGCCTTCTTTCCTTTAGCAACTCCAATTACACACATGTTGGCTGTTTGAAGTTGTCCTGTGGTTCAACGGTGCTTTGTTTATATTTTTCTTTGTCTTCTTTTTTAATCTTCTGTGCTTCATTTTGGATAGTTTCTATTGCTCTGTCTCCAAGTTCACTTATCTTTCCGTCTTTCCTTCTGTGATGTCTAATCTGATGTTTATCCCATCCAGTGTATTTTGCATTTCAGACATTTTAGTTTTCATCTGCAGAGGTTCACTTTTTAAAAAACATCTTCCATATCATTACATAATATGTTAAATCTTTCTCTAGTTTTCTGAACATATGAAATGCCATTATCATAACTGTTTTACTCTCCCTATTTATTAATACTATCATCTGTGTCATTTTTAAAGTATTTTTAATTTTATTCTTTCTCCTCATTATGGGTTTTACTTTTCTGATTCTTTGCATACCTGGTCATTTTTTATTAGATGCACAAAATCATGAATTTTGTCTTGAACATGCTGGATATTTTTGTTTTATTGAGAAAATATTCTTGCACTTTAGTTTGGAATACGGTCAAGTTATTTGGAAAAAATTTGATGCTTTGGGGTCTTGCTTTTAGGCAAGTTAATTTTCCTCCACAACTGAGGCAAGAACTTTATTACTAACCTCAGCTCCATGAATTATGTGGTTTTTCACTCTGGATAATGGAAATAGCCACTATTCTTTGCCCTGTATGAACTCTGGAACAGTTTGCTTTTATCCTTTAAGGTGATTTATTCCCTGGTCTCAGGTAGTTTCCTCACTCACGTGCTTGATCAGTTCTCAACTGAAACCTTAAAGGGGATCCTCTGTACATCCCAAAAGTTCCCTCTCTGTGCAGCTCTCTCTTCTCTGGTTCTCTGCTCTGAGAACTCTAGCCATGTTGGCTTACCTGGACTCCCAGCTCCATCTCCTCACCTCAGGACGATCACTGGGCTCTACCTGAGTTCCCTTCTCTGTGTCATGGTCTGGAAACTCTCTCCAAACAGTAAGAAGGGAAATCCTAAAGCTCACCTCATTGTTTCCATCACTCAGAGATCAGGGTCCTTTATTCTTATTTCCAATAACTTAAAAGCTATCATTTCATAAATTTGCTGAGGCTTATTTAGTTGTTTTGCATGAGAGGTAACCAGTCCCTATTACCCCATCTTGGCCAGAAGCAGAAGTCCCACACTATTGTTGTTATGCATTTTTTTTAAGATAGGGTCTCACTCTGTTGCCCAGACTAGAGTGCAGTGGCATTATCATAGCTCACTGCAACATCAAACTCCTGGCCTCAAGTGATCCTCCTACCTTGGCTTCCCAAAGTGTTGGGATTACAGGTGTGAGCCACCAAGCAGACTTTTTATGCATTTTTAAATGTCCCCTGTGGCAAACTCCAGCTGATCTACTTTCCTGGACTGTTCAAGTTATCTCACAGATAATAATTTCTGTTTTTATTAGTGCTGTGGTTACAAAGTTAAATATGTTTTTCCCCATTCTCTTTTATTTTAATATGCAATTTTATAGTAGGTAGTGTTTTTGAAGAACGCATATATTGTAATATACCAGTTACAGCTTGTATAATCAAAGAACCTGTACAATTGAAGTATACAATTGGCATATACTTTAGACAAAATCAAAGAATACATAAAGAAAGACCTTTACTAACATTTTAAAAAGTGAAACCAGATGGTCAGATCTTTGAAGGTGGGTTTCATTTTATATAAGTCATTGTATTTCCCTTTCCCATGGTGCCCAGCACATGGATCCTCAAAAACTATTTGTTGTTTTGCTATAATGAACTTATTGGTGGTCCAGGAATATGTTGTTATTTTCATTATGATTATTATAGCTATTATGTATTGATTATCTACTGTAAGTTAGGCCCTCTGGCAGGCACTTTGTATACAACATCTAATTCAATATTCACTATTGCTTCTGTGGTAGAACAAAAACTCATCAAACTCCTGCCCTGGTTCCCCTAAATCTTAATGTATGGCTTTAGCTCTTACAGTGTGTAACAATGGGAAGTATTGCTTCCATTTCTCTATCTTCAAAATTTCAGGCCCTCTTTATAGACAAGGAAATGGGTTCAGGGAAATTAAATATCTTGCTCACAATTCCACAGCTAGTAATTGGTACTATTGGGATTCCAAACCCAGGTCTGCCTGATTCCAAAGCCCAAACTCCTTGTATTGCTGTGTCCTCTGTTACATGTAATGAAGCTGAGCGCTTCTTTTCTCTTAACACAAACTCTCTTATTTAGTCTTTCATTCTCTTAGAGAAGGGAATAAAAAGAAAGTTGTTTTAGGACAAGACATTTCAGTAGGCATCAGAGTTGGTAGAGTAACTATGCATCTTGAGTTTTCTGAATTTACTCAGGATCAGATTAAAGTCCAGGGTGATTTCACATGGCTGCACGAAACCTGAAGACCAGAAATAGATTATGTTCAATAGCCACAATGGACTAAAAACATGCCAGAATCCTTTGTTTCCTTTAAAATAACCTTTACAAGTTTCTATCAAAAGACACGCATTTGTTCTTCAGGCACACCCAGCTCTTTAGTCATGACTGGAAATGTGTTTGACTTGGAGACTTTTTATAGATCTATGCAGAGGCTTCTCTTTGGAAGGGCCTATAGTAGATGAAATACTGCGTTTTGATCTCAAATAGTTCTCTTAATTATGTTATGGTAGGCTGAGCAGACATGATCCCTGAAAAAAAGAGGATAAAATTATATTGACCTCACAATGGCAGCGCATTTTACAATTTCCTACGTGTTGCTCCCCCACAACAAGTAAGCCAGATTTCATATTACTTGGGGGTTGGGTTTGAGCCCAGGAGGGCCATGAACAGGGGGCCTGTCAGTGAGGCAAGCAAGGAACATGAGCCCAGATTGTCCTCACAAGGGGAAAAGAAGCCTGGATTCATGGCCAGGGCCCAAAGTTTATCTGAATTGCCTTCAATCTCAGTCAAGGTTTAGCATCAGGTCATTGATGCCCATCACTGTGGCAATGAGGGATTATTTTTATTAAGCATTTTGTGTTTGTGCAAGAGCTTTAGTCATTAATCATCTAACTCTTGTTCCCATGAGACTTTCGTAAAGTAAATGGGAAAGAAATAACACAATTCTTACTTTACAGATAGAGACATAGAAGCCATGTTGTTTGCTGCTGTTCTACACTGAAAGAGCTAAAGACATACATTAAAATTTGAGGGAACCAGGCCATGAGTTTGACGAGGTTTTGTTCCACTACAGAAGTGAGCTTTCTCTTTTTACATAAAATGGACTTGCTTATTTTTCATTTTTAAAGCAACATGATAGATACTGAGGTGTACTGAAGAAAAAAACAGACCTCACCTCCTTACATTGTATAGCCTGAATATTGTGTTGAATTCCCACAAAGTTTTTGGAATCCAAATATGCATTTAAGTTTAAGTAGTAAAGATTGTAAGGCATTGCTGATCTTGAGTTTCCTAATAAGAAAGAGACTACTGTATAAGCCAACACATCCAGTGTGGTTGTGAATAGCCTATAGTAAGTTACAAAGGGACTTTGAGAGGACAGCATGGGGATTTTACTGCCTGGAATTAATCTGGTGGGCTTCTTGGAGGGGGAGTGTTTTGATTTTCAATTACAAAAAAAGATTTCAAAGATCCTTCAGCCCAGATGCTTTGAAATATTCATGCTGTTACTTTCTATGAAGTGTAAACACCACAAAAAAATTGGTAAATATCACAAAAAGGAGGAATTGCTCAAAGGAGGGATCCACAAAGGCATATTTCAGAGTAATGGAGAGGAAATGAAGAAAAGTTTTCTGACAGTGAGATCTTTCATATCTACTCATAATGAGGTAGTTCAGGGGGCAGATGGGATGGAGTGGTAGAGTGGATGGTATCAGTGGAAGCCATTTGAATCATACTAGCTAAAGCACAGAAAGGTCCCAAATCAGGATCCCCTCTGTTGGGGGCAAAGAACACAATTAGGGCTTGGGCCAATTCATTTCCTTTGGCATAAGACAGACCTCAGATTCAAATCCAGTCAGAGGCCATGTGACTAAAAAGTCTCAGGTTTTTCATTTGTAAAATATTATAAACAAGGCCTACCTTATAAGCTGATAAGTTGAAATAAAAGTCTGAAAAATGCTTAGTAGGCACATGGCGCCAAGGGCAAATCCAGGTTACATGGGGTTTGAATCTTACCAATATTGGAGGGCTTCTTTAAGAAAAAGAATACACAATTCTGAATAAAAAATTAGGTAGTAAAGTGAATATTTTTTAGAGTAAGAAATCATAACAAATCGCTAATTTAAAAAAATCTGACAAATACCACAAAAATCACAAAATCCAGGAAAACAACATGATTTTATTTGTTTACTGCCTGAAATGCTTCTATTTTATATGTGTGCATATATGTGTATATGTACATATACATACACATATCCATATACTGCATATTCTGATTGCCTCTTCATATGACAATAATTTTGTATAAGCACATTGTATAGAAAGAATAGAAACATATTTCAACTTTCCTTTAGTGTGGTTCATCAGAATTTGTTTTTTATTGTTGATAGTTCAGGAAAAATTTTTCAACACTACACCTTGTTGTTTGCAATGTCATGAAAATTTTATGACTGTTGTCAAATTTGGGAAAACTTTTATTGAGGTTTTATAATAAGAGTTGTGAGATTTATATAACTCTTCCATGACTAGCTTATGGCTCTGTACATTTCAAATCTTGTTTCTCCTCCACTATCCTCCTAATTTCAGGGCTGGGCATCATAGGATACATTCACATCCCAGCATGATACACCTTGGTCACCCAACCCACTGGGTGAGCAGTTGACAGTAGCAGTGTTTCTGGAATACATTCATACAACCAAGTGTTTAGCAATCAACTCTACACAGAAGTAATGTGAACCACATTATATATTCCACTCCACTCAACTACATGTACCTTCAACTCAACTCCAATGCCACCCTACACAAAGGGAAATGTGACAGAGGGGAAGTCAGGGCAGTACTAATTAATTGGTGTTAAATACTTTAATTTTGTAAACTTTACAAAAACATATAGGCATGCCCACACATTGATAGAGCCCCTTCCAAGGACTTGGAAGGGGCTCATACCATTAGCTTCATGGCCAACTACTTCTACCTACCATACCCATGTGCTGAACAACTCTTTCTCTCCATACTGGCAGTTGTTGCCCAAAGTGAGCAGGATGGTGGTGGGGATTTGGGGTCATGCACTCAGGAAGCGTCCTGAAAGTAGCATCTTGTCCAACCATAGGGATGAGGTATGTTTCCTTTAGCAGTGGTGAATCTAAATTAAATTGACTTGTGAGGATATTATGGTTCTTATCATAAGGAAACTCTTTGTACCTTTTATGTTTTGCTATATTCTTTCCCCAACACTGACTGGATATATTTAAGTTCAAAATTCATCTTTGAAATTGCTGTGATTTTCCTGACTCTGAATGCTTTCATCCTTCAGAAGATTTCTTTTAGGAGTACCACGATCCCCTTCCCACAAAAGAGATGGTAGAGGTCAGCTGGTAAGTTTGTCAAACCTACCTCAGAGCCACTCCACAAGGTCCTGGGCAGAGATACTTTTGAGGCTGGAGCAAGCAGCAGTTGGGAAACAGGGGTCTAATGGTGTGATGGTCATTCCAGAAATGTAACCCCTCAGAAACGTGCTGCCCAGGCTCTCGGAAAAAGGGTAAAACAAATAAAGCTGCCGCCTATTTGGAACTTATGCTGGCTCCTTCCACATCTGCAGGACATTTAGCTCCTTGCATCTGGTAGTGTTTGTGCAAATATAATTCCATATTCACTAATAATTCCTGGGGCTAAAGGCCCCCCCCAGGGTAACCTTGTTAATATTCTCTCAAGGCCTGGTGTGAACGCCTCATAGCATTTTGATTAGAATTCAATCTTGTATTTTTTTCCCCTCTCTGTCTCTTTCTCCCTCTCTCCTCTCATGCTTTTCTGGCCCCTGGTTTCCTGGCCACCCACATCAGGAGACATTCTCCCTCCCTTCCACTCTCCATTCTCAGTTTCAAGGAATTTCCTTGTGTCAAAGGCAAAGTGTGATTGACATATTTTTCCCCTCTTAAGAGCAGTCATCTTGGTGTTTGATTTAACCATCTCCTTACGGGGCTCATACAATCATTACCTGCATGAAAGAGACCTGCTGGTCACCCTCGCTCTCAAGCGCTAACCTCAGACCCAGGCAGCTCAGCATTTTTATAGACTTTTTAATTGATGTTCTCCTTCCCTTTATTTCCCTTTTTTTTTTTTTTTTTTTTGGCACTGGCAAATGATTCCTAGTTGTACCTTGAGCTTTAAAGAATTTTAGTTATCTGCAAGCAGGTAGCTCAGCTGCCTCCTGCCAGTGCCCTCTACCTGTCAAGAAAGGCATTTGCTGTTCTTCCGATCTGGGGACAAGAATGGATACGTAATGAGTTCTCTAGTTTTGAGTTCACCGACTCTGGACAAGTTGTGTTCTTTTGTTTCCTTAGTCTTACTTGACCAGCTTATTTGTCTCTCAGGAGAAAAGGGGTCATAGAAAACAAAACAAAAGCAAACTAGCCATAGCATGAGGAATTATGTCTAGCCCAAGAAGAATTTCTTGAAAGGAAAAGTTCTTAGTGCTACAGTGAGTGATTCTGGAATGTATGCACTCTCTTTCAGGTCTCTACAACAGGCTGCCTTATCATTGAAGTACTATGGGTTCTAAGGGTTTCTGCCTGAAGGGAATGAACTAGATGACCTCAGAAGGTCACTTGCAGCTTCTCAATTCAGCAACAATCCCCATCGTTTCTGTGAAGGGGCACACTTCTCACAGTGTTGGAGCAGACTCTGTCTTAAGGAAATTACTTACGTCTTTCCAGAAGCAGCCTGAATCATATCCCACTGTTTGTCTTTAATGAATCACATCTTCTGCTGCTATGATATGCTGCAAGTCAAAGTTCCCAATTGCACGCAGCTCTATTGTAGTGCAATATTAACTTCTTGAGGAACTTCCTGTGACCCCCAAATCCCATTGTCTCAAATGAAAACAAAATGCTAGAGATTTGTAGTAATAATTTTTTTTTTTCTTGCTGGAATTTCAGCAACAGAGGCAGCTTTCATTAAAAACTTTAAGTCAACAACAAGAAAAACTTCAGAAACTTTATAAATACATGGAAATTAAACAACATGCCCCTAAATAACCAATGGGCCAATGAAGAAATTAAAAGAGAAATTTAAAAATTTAATGAGATAAACGAGAATGGAAACATATTATTCCAAAACCTACGGGGCACAGCAAAAGCAGTTCTAAGAGGGAAGTTTATAGCAACAAACACCTATATCAAAAAAGAAGAACGATTTCTAATAAACAACCCAATGATGCACCTCAAGGAACTAGAAAAACAACAACAAACTTAACCCAAAATTGTTAGAAGGAAAGAAATAATGAAGCTCAGAGCAGAAATAAATGAAACAGAGACTAAAAAAAAATCAACAAAATGAAGAGTTGGTTTTTTTAAAAGATAAAATCAAAAAACCTTTAGCTAGACTAGCTAAGGAAAAAAGAGAGAAGATTCAAATAAATAAATCAGACAAGAAAGAGGAGATATTATAATTCATACCACAGAAAAGGAAAAGATTATAAGAGAGTATTATGAACAATTATACATGAACAAATTTGATAACATAGAACAAATGGGAAAATTCCTGGACATATACAACCTACCCAGATTAAATAATGAAAAAATAGAATATCTGAACAGAACAATAATGAGTGAGGAAATTGAATCAGTAATAAAAAGTCTTCCATCAAAGAAAAGTCTAGGACCTGATAGCTTCACTGCTGAATTCTACCCAATATTTAAAGTAGAACTAATATCAATCTTCCTCAAACTCATCGAGAAAATTGAAAAAGAGGGAATACTTCCAAACTCATTTTATGAGGCCAGCATTACCCTGATTTCAAAACCAGATGAGAACACAACAAAAAAAGAAAACTACCAGCCTATATCCCTGATGAACATAGATGCAAAAATTCTCAAAAAGATACTAGTAAACTGAATTCAACAGCACCTTAAAAAGATCAAATGGGATTCATCTTAGGGGTGCAAGAATGGGTGAATGTATGCAAATCAATAAATGTGATACACCACATTAACAGAAAGACGAAACCATATGGTCATTTCAACAGATGCAGAAAAAGCATTTGACAAAATTCAGCATCCCTTCATGATAAAAACTCTCAATAAATTATGTATAAAAGAAATGTACCTCAGCATAATAAAGGCAGTATATGAGGAACCCACAGCTAACATCATGGTGAGTAGGAAAAAGCTGAAAGCTTTTCCTCTAAGATCAGGAATAAGACAAGGATGCCCACTTTCACCACTTCTATTCAATCTGGAATTCTGGAATCCTAGCCAAAACAATTAGACAAAAGAAAGAAAGAAAATGAATCCAAATTGAAAAGGAGGAAGTCAAATTGTCTCTGTTTGCCGATGACATGATCTTATATATAGAAAACCCTAAAGACTCAACCAAAAATATGTTAGCATTAATAAGTGAATTCGGTAAAGTTGCAGCATACAAAATCAACATACAAAAATCAGTAGCATTTCTATACACTGATAGTGAACTAACTGAAAATGAAATCAAGAAAACAATTTCATTTACAATAGTTACCAAAAAAAAGATACCTAGGAATAAACTTAACCAAGGAGATGAAAAATCTCTACACTGAAAACTATCAGACATTGATGAAAGAATTGAAGAGAACACAAAAAAAAAATGGAAATATATCTCATGTTCATGGATTGAAAGAATTAATATTGTTAAAATGGCCATACTACCCAAAGCAATCTATAGGTTCAATGCAATCCCTATCAAAATACCAATGCCATTCTACACAGATATAGAAAAAATAATCCTAAAATTATTTTGGAACCACAAAAGACCCTGAATAGCTAAGGCAATACGAGTAAAAACAACAAAATTGGAAACATCACACAAAGACTTCAAAATATATTACAAAGTTATAGTAACCAAAACAGCACAATATTGCCATTAAAACAGACACATAGACCAATGGGACAGAATAGAGAGCCCAGAAATAAATTTACACACCTATAGCCAGATGATTTTTGACAAAGGTGTCAAGAACACACATTGGGAAAAAAGACAGTCTCTTCAATAAATGGTGATGGGAAAATGGGCTATCCATATGCAGCAGAATGAGACTAGACTCCTACCTCTCACCAGATACAAAAATAAACTCAAAATGGATTAAAGAATTAAATATAAAACCTCAAACTATAATATTAAACTACCAGAAGAAAACACAGGGGTAAACTTCATGACATTGCGCTGGGCAAAGATTTTTAAAATAAGACCTCAAAGCACAAACAACAGAAGCAAAAATATAATAATCAAATAGTATTATATCAAACTAAAAGGCTTTTTCACAACAAAGGAAATAATTAAGAGCGAAGAGAAGATATTGGTAAGCTATCCATCTGACAAGGGGTTAATATCCAGAATATATAAGGAACTTAACTCAACAAAGAAGAAACTCAGCAAGAAAAACAAACAACCCAGTTAAAAAATGGACGAAAGATCCTAATAGACATTTCTCAAAAGAAGACATACAAATGGCCACCAGGTGTATGAAAAAATGCTCATTATCACTAATCATTAGGGAAATGCAAATTGCAACCACAATGAGATACCACCTCATTAGGATGGCCATTATCAAAAAGACAAGAGATAACAAATGTTGGAGAGGATGTGGGGAAAAGGGAACACCTACACACTGCTGGTGGAAATGTAAATTAGTACAGCCATTATGGAAAATAGTATGGAGGTTCCTCATATCCAAAGGAAATGAAATCAGTATGTCCAAGAAATATCTGCACTTTCATGTTTATTGCAGCACTATTTACAACATCCAAGATATGAGATCAATCTAAGTGTCCAACACTGATGAATGGATAAAGAGAATGTGGTACATATACACAATGGAATACTATTCAGCTATAGAAATGAATAAAATACTGTCATTTGCAACAGCATGGATCAAACTGGAGGACATTATGTTAAGTGAAATAAGCCAGACACAAAGAGACAAATATTGCATGATCTCACTCATATGTGGAATCTAAAAAAAAAAAAAAAGTTGGTATCATACAAGCACAGAGTAGAACATTGGTTACCAAAGTCTGGGGAAGGGAAAGAGGAAGGGAGGATGAGGTCAACAAGTACAAAGTTACAATAAGATGAGGAATAAATTCTAGTATTCTATTGCACAGGAGGGTTACTATGGTTAATAGTCAGGTATTGTATATTACAAAATAGCCAGAAGAGAGGGTTTTGAATGCCCTTACCACAAAGAAATGATAAATACGTAAGGTGATGGATAAGCTAACTACCCTTATTTGATCATTATACAACATATACAGGTATCAAAATATCAAATTGTACCCCATAAATATGTACAATTACAATGTATCAATTAAAAAACTAAAAAGCTCTAAGTATATGACTATTAATATAATATCATAATTCATTGTGCAAAGCCAGCATTGAGTGATATTTCACTTTTAATCAGAGCAATGATCTGTCTTTAGTGATCACTAAAAGTACTCTTGTTAGCATAGTGTGACATAAATACTTTCTTGTCACAATTATTATCCGTGTTATGACAAACAAACCATAAAGCCAATCAAGCAAACCAGGCATATGTTCTCACATTGCCAGTAACAACATCATTATGTGTATTTTAATTGTATTTTTAAAAACTTTTTTCTTAATTGTATTTTTAATTGGCATTATATCCTGTCGCTTTAGGAAAACTTGGCTGTAGAGGAAATGTCACTACTAGCCATTGTATAAACACCCAAAAGAATACATGTTAGTCCAGGGTCTACCCAGACAAATATCTGAATCTGAAAGTAGAATTATGGGATTGTGCATGGAAAGAATGATTATCCTAAAAAGTAGTGACCTCCCAAAGTTAGGATGGACCCCAAGACATTTCTAGCTTATCTGAATTTCCTATTACAGGTTTCCAAGAGCTAGTCATTGAAGTCAAGTCCCAAAGAACTCATGTGGCCCACAAAGGGATCTAAATCTTTTCTGTACCCAATTTGTATTTTCAACCTGTATGCTCACTGGAGATAATAGATTTCATAAATTTCACTACCTCCTTTGTAGTAGTGCTTCCTTTTAGTTGTTGTGTATCTACTTCTTTCAAATATAAGGAGTTTCATCAAGTTCTAGTGCTCCAGGATTTGGTTGAAGTGTCTATAGTTCACCATTCCCACGTGACTTGGTAAACTTAAATCAAGTTTTTATTATACGCTTCACCCAGCCCCACGTCCCCTCTACCACCACTTTCATCTTTCCACTTGGATAAATAAGGAATTTCCAAAGCCTACCTTCATGTAGAATCCCTTCCTCTCCTAAATGTTTTGGTTGATGATGTCTAGAACCTTCTTTAGTAAGTAAATTGTGGGGACCAATGTTGCATATCTCACTTATGGATTGCATATCTCAGGGCTGGAAGTTTTTTAGAAGAGTTGGCATAACATATTCATGTCCTTTTATTAAGCATTTTGGCAATATTTCTGAGATTAAGACAATGAGATCAACATTATTAGAAGATTACCATTAGTAAGTTTAATACCTAAGCCATTAATTTCTAATTTTTTAAGTACTGGAAATAATTTTTCAAATGAAAAGTATGTGGAATCCAAAGATATGAATATGGTGTAAACAGCATGGATTGGGGACCAAAGTCTAGCCCATTGGTCTCTCTCTGGTCTCTGAGTCACTCCATAAAACTAGAGAGTTCCATGAAATATGCTTTGAAAAATCACCAAGCTCACCAATTACCAAAGTGAGGACCAATCAGTGTTCACTTTAAAAAGCTGGAACTTAGTCTAAAATGCATGCATCCACATTTTCTTAACCAATTTTTTCTTTATAAAACAAATACTTTTGAAATGTATACTTTATTTCATGTCACTCAAATAACCACCAACTCACATCTGTCTGTGCTTATAAATGAGGTCACATACAAAGTTCAGCACAAAGTTAACTGACCTTGCAACCCCCACCTGTGGGATAGCAGGACCCCGGCCCTAATTCTTACCTGGTGAGGTGTTCTTACCTGCTGGCATTTCCCAGGGAGTTTCTAGGGATGTCTTGCTTGTGTCTCCTCCATCAGTAGTGACAACATAGACATATTGTCTATCAGCATGAAGTAGCTCTGCTCCTCCAGAAAGCTCTCTCCATGCTCTCTGAGTCTACTGCAGACACTGGCATATGTGCCTCTGGGTGCTGCTCTCTCCTTTACCTAAGAGTGGACATAGACCCTTTCTTTAATGCCCCACAGTACAGCCAAAACCAGATTGTAACTGTTAATATCATTTTTGCACAGCCTCAGGTATAACCAAAAGGAAACATACACCAAAATTATCCTTTGGCTGGCAACTATATATCCTTATAGCTCTAGGCCACATTTTTGCCCAACTGTTGCAGAAAAATTTTTGCACCCAATATCCGTTCTTTCCTTCTTTAGTTATAAAAAAATAATTTTATTCAAGATGGTGATAAACCAGGCTAAAAGGATGTCTTTCCCAGCCTCTCTTGCAGCTAGGTATGGTCACAAGACTAAGTTCTGGCTAGCACAACAGAAATGGACTACTGGGAAGGCTTTTTTGGGGACCTGTCACAACTGAGAGATGCCTTCTTTTTTGTCTTTTCTGCTGCCTGAAATGAAGATGTGATGACAGCGGTTACAGCAGCCATATTGGAACATGAGGTTCTCTTGAGGCTGGAAGTAGATGCTGAAGATGACAGAGAAGAGAGAAGGAGATCGAGTCACTGATTACCTGGTGAAGCCACCACAGTATCCTTGAACTAGTTACTTCTAGACTTTTTTGTGTGTTTAGGTCATTGTCATTTAGGGTTTTCTGTAATCTGAGGGCAAACCCAATCGTGGCAAAGTAGTAGGAGCCTGCCTCCCTTCCTGGCTATGGGACTGACCTTGTTCCATATGACAGAGTCTAGCTTCTCTCCACCACATGTGAAAGGCCTTTCGTGTGTCTGGACTACTCACAGCCTCTTCTCAAGAGAAGCAGGGCCCAGAGAAAAGAAGTAATTCTTTCCTTACCCACAGTCTAAGGCATAACCGCCAACTTTTCATCTTCTGACCCAGAAGCTGCCTCTTTTCCAGGGTAATTGAGAGTTATAATGATTATTCCCTCAGAACCTACTCTCTGCCCACAGGAGCATGGCCTTGCCTGATGCTGCCAGTAATAAGCACATCAGGGCAAGTTTCAGGCACAGTTCAATTCCTTCATCTGAAAAATGGGAAAAATTGAAAATAAACATAAACCACAAATGGTTTTAAAATATACTCTTATGTATTTGTTTTGGAATCCCTACCAGAGTGCTTCTTAAATTTTATTTTTGGCTCATCTTACCCATATGTGCACCTTCTTAGAAACACAGCAACAAATGGATACAAACCCAGAAATGCACACACAGACCTGTGCATGATTACACATACATGCACACGTGATTTTTATATATACTCCCACATCAATATGCACACCCTCGAGCATATTCTCTGGCACATTAACACACAAGCTTAAAGAAATATGGATTAAGGGTTAGTGAATAGGAAATATAAGAAATGAAATCAATATAGCAGCTGAAGAGACTAGGCAGGGGTTACACACGAGCAAAGTAACCCTCATGGTACTCATTTTTAATGACATAGCAACAATGAATTTTTCATATGCTTCAGGGATAGGCTCAGTGAGAGGCTGATTGGGGAGGGAGACCCAGCGTATGGTCCAATGCTGCTGCTAAGCTGGTCTGTGTCCATCTGGCCATCTCGATGGTCACTTATTGATAGTGGAACTACCCTGAGTTATCACGAACTCCTTGGTAGTAACAGGAAACTGCAATCTGGTTTCCTAGCCTTATCACAGACACCAGTAAGATTTTGAAGTATGAATGAATGATCAATATATTCTGCACAGACCCCCCAAAAGGCTGTCTGATCCTCACTGGATATGCACAAGGAAGCCAAGTGGCCACTTGGGTCCAAGAGAGTGCCAGTTCAAGGAGAGAGGCCACGGGAAAAGGGAGCTTAAGTTGCAATAAAAGGCCTTTGTGGTGACCTCTCACACCCTGGCCTGGCGGCCAGTTTGGGCTTATAACTCTGAGAAGGTAAAGAAGTTCTAGGACGGTACCCAAGGAACAAGACATCTATTGCTTCCCTGGAGAGGCTGCTCTATCAGATAGAGACAGACAGGCAGACTAAGACTTTTGTCTGGGTATCTTTTCACTTTGTTTTTCTTTTCATATTTCCTCCTTTCTCCTCTTCCTTCCATCCGACTGCTGCTCTCCTCTCCTGGTGTTTGAACTCATCAAATACAGGACTCTGCTAACCCCAGCCCAGCCCTGCTGTCATTTAGCCAAATTACACACATTTAGGTCTTTTCATCTTTCTTTATAAACCAGTCTCTCCAGTCTATTTAATCATTTTGGCAGTTCTTTTCTAAATTCCATCCATTTTAAAAATAAGCTAAATTCTCCACCCCTGTGGATTTAAAAGCAGACTGCCGCAAACCCATACAGAGCTTCAGCCTTGGTTTGATGCTTATACAGCAAAGATATCCCCATGGTTTTAAATTCCCTATTCCCAGTTTTCCCAAGCACCGACGGACTGTAAAAGGCCAGGGAAGGTAGGAAAAGGGAAAAGAACTTGACTGGCCAGAGCTGGAGGCCGTTTTGATTGTGCTGGGGTTTGTTTTTGAATTTTCTTATTGATCGATCAGCATATGTGATAGCCACACATAGTTCAGAATCCAACAGATACAAAAGCATATACTATAAACAAAGTATTCTATTCCTTCTATTCCTGTCACCCAGCCCACCCAACTCTGAAGAAGCGACCAATGTTACTTATTTCTACATGTATCATTCTAGAGATATTTTGTGCATTTACACCCAAATATGTATTTATACTGTGTGTGCATGTGAGTCTCCCCACCTCCATTTTTATACAAAAGGTGATTTACTCTATGCTTTGCTTTCCTCCTTGCTTTTTCTCTTAGCACTATATTTTGGAGACTTGGAGATTGGTCCACAGCCACACATAAATAGTTCCTTTGGTACTTTTTATGGCTATATAGCATCTGTGACATAAATGTCCTATAATTTTATAGTCCACAATTAGTAAGCATTTAGATTCTTTCCAATTTTTTATAGTGACTATCAGTGAACATTTAGGGGGCTCTTACCAGTTTTTTATTAATTACTAATGATGCCTCACTGATAACTTTATACATTTTGAACAAGTGTGAATATATATGTGAGTTAAAGCTCCTGGGTTAAAAGGCACGTGCACATGCAATATGATAGCTACTGCTGATTGTATCAACTTACACACCCACTACTAATGTATGAGAATCCCTGTTTCCCCATAACCACACATATACAGTCTTTAGAACTTTGACAATCTGACAGGGGAGAAAAAAAGTAAGTAGTTTTTGTGTTATTTCTCTTATCGTAAGTTTGGTTGGGTTTTTTTTTCATCAATTTAACTGTCATCTGAATTCCCTTTCCAGTGGATAGTCCATTTCCTTTCTTTCCGTATCTATTGAGCTGTTAGTCTTCTGTAGACTTGGAGGGGCTCTTACGTATTAAGGAGATTAGCTCCTTGTAATAAATTGAGAATATATATGTTAATATATTTACCTGCAAATATGTATTCCCGTATGTTGTTACGTGGAAGAATATACTCACATTTTATTTCATGGTTCTTGGGTTTTGGTTTTGTGACATACTTAAATAAGTTTTTCCTACTTTGAGATTTTTTTTAAAAAATCACTATTTTTCCTAGTACTCATATAAATAAGAGAAAAATCAAACTATGTTTTTCCGGATCGTTACCCAGTTTTCCCAACACTATTTATTGAGTAATCTATCTTTTATCCATTGATTTAAATGTTACCTTTGTAATATACAAAATCTCCATTGTATTTGTGCCTCTTTCTCGGATTCCTAGTCTGTTTCATTTATCTGTCATGCCAATGTCACATTATTTTAATTACCTGTAGCTTTACAAGTTGTTTTATTATATAGTAGAAATAGTTCACCATTCATTCTTCTTCTTTCAGAATTTTCCTGACTGTTTTCCTTGTTGGTTTTTTCCTGAATTTTCTAAATTTTAGAATCAGGTTGTCTAGTTAAAAAAAATCATTTTGTCATTTTAAAAAATCAGGGGCATGTTAAATTTATAGAATAATTTAAGAAAAGTAGGCATCTTTATAATAATGATTGTTCTTCCCCAAGAATATGGTATGCTTTTTCATTTGTTTATGTATGTTTTGTGTGTGTTTCTCAGTAACATTTTAAAGTTTTACTCTCATAAATTGGGCCCATTTCTTGGTAATTTCATTTCACCTTGGTTATGATAAAATTAGAATCTTCAATCATCTCTTCTAACCAATTTTGTGTGTGTGTACGCTTTTGCTTTCTGGTGCTTAATTTTGTAATCACCAGGCACATACCTGAGTTCTTTTTTGTTCCTTCTGAGTTTCTCTGAAAGTTTCTTCTAGGCCAGAGTTTCTCAACCCTGCTCTATTGGCATTTTGGGCCAGGTAGTTCTTTGTTGTTATTGTGGGGTGGGGAGGGAAGGAGGCATTGTCCTGTACATTGTAGGATGTGTAGTAGCATCCCTGGCCTCTACCCACTGGATGCCAGTAATACACATATCTTCCCCAGTTGTGACAATCAGACTTTGCCACATTGCCAATGTCCCCTGGGTGTGGGGGAAGGGGTTGGATGGGATGGAGGAGGGTTTCCTCTGATTGAGAACCATTGTTCTTTCGCATAATCCAGGGAAGGTCTTCATTATTTTCACTCACTTCCAACCCTCTGCTCTATAGCACAATTGGGACTAATCATGGGAGTATAAATAGATAAGGGCCAATGTTCTGTTTTGAGAACAAACTGTACCCTAGAAGTAACTATGGAAGTGAAGTTTATTCATAGTTTATGGCCAAGCTACATGTAGAAGTCAGTCACAGGTACAAATCCCATGAACTGAAAAACTAAAAGTAATAAAAAACGGAAGGCAGAATTTATTGCTTCTGTATCACACAGCTCAGATCTTAATTGCATGGTGTTTTAGCATGTTCTCTAGCTGTTTAATGTGTGGTCACTTTCTTCTCAATTGGCTCAAATTGTAGCATCTCAGTCTTGAAGGGATATCATCATGTTCCTTAAGGCATGGCATTACGTTTAGCACACCTTTAGCACTCTCCACAGTGTCATACCACTGTTGCATGTTTTACAATATTTACCACTGTGCCATGTATGTATTCAGGTATTCAGTGAAGCTGGTACTTTGCTAATCTAATCCCTTTAGCCTGATATCCTGTGAGTTCTTTAGGGCAGAAAACATAGTATAGAGGGAAACATTTAGGGTTTGGAGTCAAAATGCCTGAGTTCAAATTCTAGCTAAGAGTCATTAGATTATTAGCTGTATGTACAAATGACCTAAACTCCATGAATGTCATTTGCAAAACAGTTATGAATATACTTACATTATATGTTGCAGTGGAAATTAGATGAGCTCGCACATATAATACAATTAACAAGTACATAGAAAAGAGTGCAGTACACTTTTAACTCTCAATTAAAACTCTGATGCTCAATACGCTAGAGCTTCTTCTTATCTTCATTATTGTTATGTGAATACAGATTTTCTAGCTGAAGAATTAGGGCTAAAATAATTAATCTAACTTTTCTATTAAAAATTTAAAGTATAGGTTAAAATATTAGGAAACTGCTTCCAATGACTAGGTTTATACTATTGAAGAGCACATATTTCTGTAAGAAACATTTATTCCTATCATTTCTTATTTATCAGAGATGGACTCTTTGAGAGACTAAAAAGTCTGAGCCTTATGATTAAATCAGTCAGCTTCATGGGTAATTCCCATCTATGGAATTCAAAGTTGACTGTAGAATAAAATATGATGCAAAGAGGCAAAATTTTTTCTTACTCATGTTGTCTATGAAGCGAAGCAGAGTTTAGCAATAGTATTATAGGTCAGCATTTAGCTGACCTTACTTATTCTTTTGTTAAAGCCTTTTTCAAATTTTGGAATGTCACACATGTATAGGAAGCTACACAAAACTTAAATGTACTGCATAATAATAATTATAAAGTAAATAATGTACAACCTCTGCTTAGGTCAGGAAATAGCACATAACTGGCCCCTCAGGACAGGGTGTCCCTTTGTGATCACAATCATTCCCCTCCTTGTTTTTCTTTATAGTTTTACCACCTATGAACATGTTCCTTATTAATATAATTTAGAATTTTTCTATTTCTATCCCATGTGTAAACATTACATAAATGTAATGATACTATATTTATTCTTTTGCATCTGGCTTCTTCACGTTTGTCAGGTTTGTCTATGTTATTGCTGCATAATATTTCGTTGTAAGAATACAACATGATTTATTTGTTTATTTTACTATTGATGGACAGGTAGGTTATTTTTAGTTTGGGGCAAATGTAAACCATGTTTCTATGAGCATTCTTGTACATATATTGTGGTTGACAAGTGCAGGGGTTTCTCTAGCTTATATACACAGGAATAGAATTCTGGGCCATAGGGTATGTGTAACTTCAAATTTAACAATTTTCAAAGGAAGTTGCACTAATTTACACTCCCACTAACAGAGTAGGAGAGTTCCTGGGGCTTCTCATCCATAATTATTATACTTATGCATTTCTGTGAACCTGGTGAGTCTGTCATGGAATTTCATTGTGGTTTTAGTCTGTATTTCCTTAAGGTTCAGAGACCGAGAATATGATAATTGGCCAATTGAGATTTTTTTTCTCTTTTGTGAATAGCCTCTTTAAGTCTTTTCTCCATTTCCTTGTTAGGTTGTTTGTTTGTTTTTTCTTTTTTTTTATTCTGGATACTATTCACTTGTCAGTTAAATGTACTGAAGATATCTCCCCCAATTCTCTGGTTTGCTGTTTCACTTTCTTTATGGTTTCTACTGATGAACAAAGTTCTAAGTTTTAATGCAGTCAATTTATCAATATTTTTCTTTTATTGCTAGTGCTTTTGTGTAAGATTTAATAAATCATTCTTTTTATGGAAGTTAGGCAGATATTCTCATGTATTATTTTCTAAAAGTTTAAAAATTTTGCCTTTTACATTCAGGTTTATAAGTTGATTTTTGACCATTGTTTGAAGTAGTGATCCAATTTTATTCCCCTCTTCCTTCCCCTGCCATATGCACAATGTAAATTGTTCCAGCACTATTTGTAAAAAGATGTACATTTGCCCTTGCCCTGCAGTTCCCCTTCTTTCAAAAGTCAAGTTTCTCTACATAAATTAGACTATTTCTGGGATCTCTTTTCTGTTCCATTGGGCTATTTCTCTAATCTTGCTGCAATGGCATTTCTTAATTACTATAGCTTCACAATAAGCCTTGATAGTTTGGTAGAAAAGTCCATCCTCTTTGTTCTTCTTTACAAGTGTCTTGGTATTCTTGGTCTTTCATAACTTATTATTGTAGAATCAGTTTATAAAATTATACACACACACAGACACATACACCTTACAGAGACAAATGTACGCAGATGCATAAACATATGTGAAAACCTCTTTGGAATGTTAAGGGTAACACACCCAAACTCTGTAAAATAATTTAAAGAGGTTTATTCTGAGCTGAATATGTATGACCAGCCCAGAGCACATGGCCTCAAGAGGTCCTGAGAAAATGCACCTGTGGTAGCTGGGTTACTGTTTGGATTTATACATTATGGAGAGAGGAATTACATGTAAGACCCTCAGTGAATATATGGGACATCTAAAAGTGGGGGGAGCTTACGGGTAATAGGTGGATTTAAAGATTCTTTGATTTGTAATTGGTTAAAGAAATGAACCTTTGTCTAAAGGCTTGGAATGTTTACAACTTCATTTAATCCTTTTTGTCTGATGTGCTATAGTTGTCATTCTAGTTTTCAAAACCAAAAAAAAGGATATTAACATTGAGGTGTTATATAGTGAATGTTCATTTGGTTTGACTCATATTTTACCATTTTCCTTGCTCTTCAGCTCTTTCTGATTTTCTAATCTACTATCTGGTATCATTTCCCCTATTCCTGAACACATCTTTTACAATTTTCTTTAATAGTGATCACCTGGTGATAAATTCTGGTTTTTGTCTAAAATTTTATCTTTATTCTTAACTTATAGATTTCTTGGATAAATAATTCTAGGTGGACATTTACTTGGTTTTTAAAATTGAAGTTATTTTACTGTTTTCTTACTTTTATTGTGCTGTTGCAAAATCAATCGTAAATCTAAGTGTAGCTCATTTAAAGAGAATGTCTTTTTTTATTTAAAAGAGAATTTGCCTTTTTTCTCTAGTGTTTTATAATTTTTTTCATGGTATTTTTGGTGGTCTGCAGTCGCATGTGTGTGTGTGTAACCCTTAACCCACTAGGGAAGTGCAGGGATTCTTAAACATGTGGATGTGTTCTTATGAGTTCCAGAAAAATCTCAGCCTCCTCTTTCCTTTCTACTTTCCTCTTTCCTTAAGGGACTCACAATTAACATCTTTTCAAACTTCTCACTATATTCTCTATGTCTCTTAGCATCTCATATATTTTTTCATCATTTTGTCTCTCCATTTGTATTTCTAGATAATTGTCTTCTGAACCATTTTCTAGTTCAGAAGTCAGTGACCACATCCCAAGAGTCAAATCTGACCTGCTGCCTCTTTTTATATAGCCAATGAATGAAGAATGGTGTTTACATTTTTAAGTGGTTAAAAAAAAGTTTAAAAGAATAATTCTTTATGACACATAAAATTATATAAAATTCAAATTTTAGTATCCATAAATGAAAGTTTTATTAGTACATAGCCATGTCATCTGTTTTTGTATTGTTTATAATTGTTTTTGCACAATATTAGCAGAGTTGAGTGGTTGTGATAGAGACTGGGCCTATAAAACCTAAAATATTTACTGTTTGGCCCTTTATCAAAAAGATTTGCTAACCACTATTCTATTTCATATTAATACTCCCTTTAGCTGTGCCTAACTGATCATTAAGCCTTTGTCAATATTTTACTTCCTGAAAAGACCACCTAAATTAACTTGTTAATCAAACAAAGCCAAGTTTATTGCTTACCACTTGTTTGTTCTTGATGTGGAATGTTAAGTAAGGTGATACAGATATGAAAGGTGCCAAGGAAAAATTTTACACAAAATCCAACAGACTTATGAGCCTCTCACTTTTGGGAGGTAAATTGTTTTTGCTTGTTTATTTATTTGTTTTTATAAATTGGATAGAGTATAACTTGAACCCATGATTTAGCTACCATATCTGAGATGCAATTAAAATGTTTTCCAAAGATGTTTCCCATCTCTGACATCTCACAGAACAAAATTTGTGTACCTGGTGCTGTGACTAGGAGAGTAAATAAGACATGGGCTCTAACATCAATAGGGCAATCAGAGTTTAGTGGGGAGACAAGAATATAAACAGTAATTTAAATAAACTGCAACAGATGTCACAATAGATACATATACATAATGTCAGGGTGCCATGGAAACAGAACCTGCAGCTTAGGACGAATGACAGGGAGTGGGAGGAGGTGAGGCTGGAAAGATATGTGGGGCAGGTAGGTAAATTCCTTGAATGATAAGCTAGGGAAGTCAGACATTTTCTTATTATTGTCATTGGCAATGAACAACCATGAAGGGTTTTAAATAATTTTGTTCATTGTTTAGAATACGTGTGAAGGGTATCTTGGAAAAGAGAGACACTGAAAGCAGGAAGATAGTTATGAAGTCACTGTCATATTATAGTTGTATGGCAAGAAAACCTGAACTAGAACAAGTAGACAAGAAGGAGGGGAATGATATTTAAAAAATGACTTTGTGGCTTCTATTAGTAGATAATAAACATAAGGGTAAGGAAGACAATGGAGGAGGGGACGATGGATACAACCTGGGACGTTGGGATTTCCTGGGGCCCAGAACACATCGGCCTGCGGACATCCGCAGAGAGACGTGGCTCGGGAGTTCACAGAGCGGGCGGGGTTCGAGATGGGTGGCAGGAGCGGCGCGTGAGGAGGGACATAGAGGTGCGGAAGAGAATCGCTGAGGGGCTCCTGAGAAACAGCAACTTGGAAAGGGCGGTGGAAAGAAAAAAGGGCCCACAAAGGAAGCGGTAAAAAGGTAATAAGAGAAATGGGAAGAGAAATAGAAGAGAGTGTGTTATGGACACCAACGTGATACCAGACTTCGGGTTCTTGGTCCCCAAGTAATAGAAATTGGCACAGGACCGGAAAGATTTAGGCAGGCGGGGCTCTATTCAGGGCCTTTGCTCAAACAAAAGGGAGACGGTCCTGGTTGAGAAGCAACCAGACTGGCTCTCTGAACAAAGGGCTGGAGAACTTTTAAAGGGGGGAGAGAGAGAAAGTGCAGCAGCAGCATTGAAATGATAGCGTGCAGAGGCAGGGTTTTGTTGGCAGCTGCACATCCAGAAATCATGCTTCTTCATACGTTGCATGTCTCATTGACATGTTAAATCTTCACCCTCGGGTGTGATTTTTAGCATTAAAATGAGAATTGCCATCTATTGAAGCTGGTGGTTAATCATTTCCAAGGCTTTTTCGGTATTGTAAGCAGACTTAAGCTTTGGGGCAGGGCTCAGGCTGGTGGCCAAAGTCTACCTCCAAGTCTCGAAGGGAGAGGGAGGGAGTTATCAGAATTAATGCCACAAAGAGATTCAGTAGGATAACATTTGAAAAGAAATTTATATTGTTTCATTGGTGGAGCTAGAGAGTAGAAGGCATATTGCAGGGTCTGAAAAGTTAATGGAAGGTGAAGAAGTGGGGAACAAAGTAAAACCTATTTAGAGGAAGCAGTAGCTAGAAGCCCAGATCCTGACATCAGACTGCTTGGGTTGGCCTCCCAGCTCCACTGTTTATTAGCTCTGTGATCTTAGACAGGTGATTTAACCTCCCTTTTCCTCAGTCTCCAGATCAGTAAAACGTGATAATAGCACCTACCTCACTGAGTTTTTTGAGCATTAAATGACTTATACATTAGAAACTTAGACCAGTGCCTGGCTGGCACAGAATGAGCATTAAATTAACTGTAGCTGTTATTTTTCTGTCAAGAGTGAGATAGTACCTACTGTTTTTGGACTTTTAAAAAAGTAGATGCAGAGGGAAAGGAACGCTTATACACTGTTGGTGGCACTGCAAATGACTACAACCTCTATGGAAAACAGTATGCAGATTCCTCAAAGAACTAAAAGTAGACCTACCATTCAATCCAGCAATTCCACTACTGGGTATTTACCCAAAGGAAAAGAAGTCATTTTATCAAAAAGACACCTGCACTTGAATGTTTATTGCAGCACAATTCACAATTGCAAAGATGTGAAATCAACCCAAGTGCCCATCAACTCATGAGTGGATTAATAAAATGTGGTATATGTACACCATGGAGTACTACTAACCATTAAAAAGATGAATTAATACCATTTGCAACAATCTGGATGGAAATGGAGACCATTCTCCCAAGTGAAGTATCACAAGAGTGGAAAAACAAACACCATGTGTACTCACTCACTATTAAATTGGAACTAACTGATGACCACACAAGTGCACAGAGAGAAGCAAAACTCAGTGGAGAGCAACCAGGGGAGAGAGGGTAGAAAGGGAGGGGAATAAACGAACCTAATGGGTACTATGAACACTATTTGAGTCACGGGCACACCTATATGCAGGACTCAAGCATTGCAAAGGTGGTATGTGTAAACTAAAACATTTGTACCCCCTAATATTTTGAAATTAAAAAAAAAAAGAAGAGAGGTAGTAAAAAAGAAAGCAGTCAGTCACCAGCTTGGGATGATAGGCTGGACACAGAAGGGAGGGCGGTCCTTGTGGATGAGTATATTTGTAGGTAGATGGAGACAGCTAGAGAAGAAGACGAAAGGAAGACACAAGAGAACAGGTAATTGAGGGACTAGAGTCCAAAGGGGGAAAGAATCTGTGGAATGAGGAGAAAATGTGGAGAGGCTGAGGACAGGAGGAAGTAGATATGTATATGTGCATGGATGGATATATCATATATATGCATATTTACATACATACACATATATTAATGTTTTGTATATAAATATATATTTTAATATACTTATGTAATTTTAAGAGTCTGAATGAAATATAGTGAAAAATGAAACAAGTAAAGTTTTTTCCTATTCTATTCACCAGAATTAACTACTGGTAACAATTTCTTGAATACTCTTGTATGTATGTTTTAAGTAATCTTATTTATAGTAAAAAGGGCAGTATAGCATTCATACCGATTTACACATTAATTTTCTAATCTAACTATATATCTTAGAGTTCTTTTTTAATAGCTGGGTAATGTCCCACTGAATGAGTTATCAGAACTCATTTAACTGTTACTCAAGCAAGGAGGGAGCGTTGAAGCCATGTCCAGTTATTTGCTTTTATAAATAATGCTGTGATAAATATTTCTGTGTGTATGCATATATATATGTTCACTTGTACAAATATATGCATAGGACAAAATTTTAGAAGTTGAATTGCTAGGTGAAAGGGTATCAATAATTACCCCTCCAAAGAAAAGCTATTTCGTACTCCTGTACAATAATGTATCACTATGCCCATTTCCTCACATCCTCCCAACACTGGTAATACCAGACATTTTAATCTTTGCCAATCTAATATACAAAAAGGATATCTTTGTCATGGTTTTAATTCCTATTTCTTTTAATGTCACATGAGATTAGGCAGTTTTTAATGTTTTTATTGGCGAATTGTCTTTCTTGGTCTGTGGACTGTTTGTGTCTGTGGCAGGTGGCCTCTAAGATGGCTGCCCAGATCCTCACCTTCGAGTTTTCACACCTTGTGTAGTTCTTCCCATGATGTACCCGGGTTGGTCTATAAGCAAAAGAAAGAATATGGCAGAAGTAATGGTGCATCACTTAAAGATTAGGTTATAAAACACACTGTGGCTTTTGTTTTGAGTACTGTTTCTCTGTCTCTTTCTCTCTGTCTTATCTGTCTGTCTGTCTCTCTCACTATTCACACCAGGGGAAGCTAGCTGCCATCTCACAAGGACACTCAGGCAGCCTAAGGAGAGGCACATGTAGGAAGAAACTGAGGTCTCTGGCCAACAGCCAGCAAGGAACTAAGGCCTGACAACAACTAGATGAGTGAGCCAAAAGCAGATCCTCCCCGAGTCAAGCTCACCGAGACTGTGGCTCCTGCTGGCAGCTTGACTGCAACTTCTTGAGAAACCCTGAGCTGGGACCTCGCAGAAAAGCCACTCTGGATCCTGACCCAGAGAAGCCAAGAGATAGTAAATATTTTTTGTTTTAAGCTGCTAAATTTTGGGGTAATCTGTTCTACAGCAATATGTATATAACTAATATAACATTGTCACATTTTTCCATGCATTCTCACTGATTTAAAGAACTCTGTAATTTTTGAAAGTTAGTCCTTTAACTCTCAAATGCACTGTGTATATTTTCAACAAATTTTGTTATATGGGTTGTTGTTGTTGTGAGACAGGGTCTTGCTCTGTCACCCAGGCTGGAGTGCAGTAGCGTGATCATAACTCACAGCAACCTCTAACTCCTGAGCTCGAGTGATCCTCCTGCCTCAGCCTCCCAAGTAGCTAGGACTACTAATTTTTTTTCTTCCTTTTTTTTTTTTTTTAGAGAAAAGGTCTAGCTATATTGCCCACACTGGTCTTGAACTCCTGGCCTCAAGCGATTCTCCCACCTCAGCCTCCCAAAGTGTTAGGATTAGAGGCGTGAGCTACCATGCCTGGCCCATTATACAGGTCTTTAAAAAGTTTTTTTGTTTATGTTTTATTCCAAGCAGCTTATTTAATTCATGATGTTAAAAGTAGAAGTCTTTTTTCCTTTATGGCTTCTATGTTTTATTTCATGTATTGAAATGCATGCTTCATTTCAAAATTATTTTTTTAAAAATATCACTTGTGCTTTCTTCTATAGTATGTCTTCAAGTTCACTAGTCCTTTTTTCTGCAATGTCTAAGTGCTGTTATTCCCATCCAGTGTATTTTTCATTTCAAACATTGTCGATTTTACCCCTAGATGTTCAATCTGGGCCTTTTTTGTGTCTTCCAGGTCTCTACCTGGAATGCTTTCTTTTCTATATCTTATTGGACATTATGGAATGTAGTTATAATAACTGATTTAATGTCCTACTTAATTCTATCATCTTTGCCATTTCTGGGTCTGTTTCTATGGACTGATTTTTCTTCTCATTATGGGTCATATTTTCCTGCTTCATTGTATACCTGATAATTTTTTTATTGGATACCTGATATTGTGAATTTTACCTTGTTCAATGCTGATTATTTTTGTAATCCTATAAATATTCTTGAGTTTTGCTCTGGTCCATTTGGATCTTGTTTTTAAGCTTTGTTAGGCAGGACCAGAGCAGTATTTAGTAGAAATAATTTTCCCCCATTAATGAGGCAAAACTCTTTTGAGTACTTTACATGATGCCCTGTGAGTTTTGAGGTGTTTCACTCTGTTTGGAGGGAACAGGAACTATTTCCAGCCTGTTGTGAGGCATTGTTCTGTCTAGTCCTTTGACATGGTTGTTTCCCAGCCTCTGAGACCTCTACTAGTTTACTCACACATATTTGCTTAGTAGTAGGGAGCTGAATATTGCAAGGGGACCCTCTGAAGATCCCCAGCATTCTCTCTATGCACAGCTATTTTCTCTCTGGTACTCCAGCCTGTGACCTCTAGCTGCCTTGGCTTTCCTAGACTTGGCTTTCCTAGACTATCAGCTCCTCCTCCTCAATTTAGTGAGATTACTGGGCTCTAGCTGGTTTCCTCTTCCCTAGGCTGTGGACTTGAAACTCTGTCCAGGCAGTAAGCTCAGGCAATCCTAGGATTCAGATCATTTGTTTCCTGTCTCTTGGGGATCATTGTCATTTGTTGCCTATGTCCAGTGTTTTAAAATCATTGTTTCTTTTATTTTTCCCTTCTTTAATCAGTTGATTCAGACAGGAAGGGAAATCTGGTCCATGTTACTCCTCATGCTTTCTTCTAAATCTTTTATTCTTTTACATTCATATCTTTAATTCATCTGGAATTTATTTTTGATGAGAGAAATACAGTTTTTGATATTTTTCCAATGGGCAGCCAGTTGCCCAATATCATATTTTGAATTCTTCCCTTCCTTCCCTACCCAGTTTGAAATGTCACCTTTATCATAAACCAAACTTTCGTAGATATTTGGTTCTGTTTCTGAACTCTTTGTTCTAGTCCATGGATTTCCCATTTTTTATCTAATATCAAATCTTTTTACTTATTGAAGTTCCAAAATATATTGCATTATCTTGTAAGGCTAATTATTTCTCATTTCTTTTTATTTTCAAAATTTCTCTGAGTATTCCTACAAGTTATTTTTCTGTATGAACTTAAATATAATTTTTAAGTTCCTTCTCAAATATTGTAGATACTATTTATTGGGATTGCATTAAATGTATAGGACCTAGATAAGTTTGAAAGTGACAAAAATAAGAGTTGGGAGAATACAAGTTTAATGACTTCAATTTTCACAGTGAAGTAGGAGGCAAAGACATAAAGCTGGGAGTGAGTAGGATAGAGGTGAGATATGGACAAGGGGTATGTGATGAATGTTCCAGTGAGTCATATGTGCTCTAATGAGTGGGGTTATCAGAGTCCAGATTAGGAAAGCTCTTAGAGGTATGCAAAACGTTGAATATCACAGGACTAAAAATGAAGAGTCACCAATGAGAATTTGTACTTCCATGTTCCTTTTCTCTGAAAATGTAAAACACATCACAAATGTGTCCCAGAATTAGTATTTGTTTTGTCAAACCATGGCGCTACCAAACAGATCTCTTGTCATCCAATTTCTTTGAAAACACCTGTCTCTCTGGTTCACTGTTAGATCTCCAGTGTCAAACATAGCTGGCACTGAATAAATAATGGTAGAATGAATTAATTAATTTCTGAATGGCTTCCTCTGATTTCTGCTTAAGATACTATGTTGTTATCTCTGTTAGCCTTTCTTCAGAATCAAGGCAATCAAAAATCCAAATAGTCAGTTCACCAATTGCCTGGAAATGCAGAATTTATGGTGAATTTCTTCTGCTATACAAACTGGTGCAGTGTCTTAAACTATTGTTTGAGAAAAGGTTTCACTCAATCTTAGCCCTCTTAAACCTTCTTTCCCACCTACCTAAGTTATTCATATAAATAGGTTCACAGGAGAACTAAGATAAAAAAGAATTTAAGGCAAAAGTGACCTGATTTCATCCCACCATTCAGAGATGTTTGTCTCAATAATAGAGATGAAGGAAAGAAGTCCACATTGTATTAATGTGTGATTGTACTAGATTTGGCCCTTAATGAATTGCATATTCCATTATTTGAATCAGTCAACGGTTTTGAAAAAGTAGACTCTCTTAGTTAAGCATAATTTTCCAATAATTGCCTCATGGATTAGACATAAACAAACGTGTTAGATTGGTACAATACCTCCAACTCTGAAACATCTCAAGGTGATTTTTGATGGAGAAAAAAGGATGCTCTGGTTTCAGGGACATAGTTTACTCTTCTTCCGATAGGAGGATATATTTAAGCACTCAAGGCAGTCTCCATGCAAGGTATACCTATTAAACAAGAAAAGGAGAATGTAGAATATTTAGAACCCACTTAAACATTTTAGATCTTGGCCTGATGAGATCTTTTGTAGGCCATGTAGATTCACTTGGAGCCTGCTTTCTCCTTTTAAAATTTATTTTATTTTAAGGGAAGCAAGGCTAGAAGTGCTTTAACATCCCCTTAGAGACTGTTTGGCTATTACATAGCCCATAAAAAGCAATATTTGGATGATTTAAAGGGAAATGAATCAGAAATTTAAAGGTTCAGTTTTCTCTGTGTAACACAAGTTGTTTTTTTTTTTCCTCCTCCAGAGTCAATAGAAATGGCCTTTAGAGAAAAACATATCCTATTTATTGCAACAAAAAATATTATCTATGAAAGTGGAGATAGTAATGTCTATCATAAAATATTTTTATTTTAAAACATTTAGACACTAACTCTTACATTTTTTCCTTGGATTAACATGGGATTTAACAGTTTTCCAGATTTCTGCAGAAGGGACCATTTTCTTGCATCAAACCTGGCCGATTAAATTCTGTTTCAGAGCCTGGTGGAAATGTGATCTCAGTTTCCCAGAGGAAGTTTTCATGAGATTTCTCGCAAAAGCTATTTTAGGCTTCTCAGTTATATACCCTGAAGTGTTGATGATGGTATAGTCGAGAGTATCCCTGTAACTGGTTGGCAATATTTTAAATGTGGTTATTCCTCATAGATTTAACATTTATTTCTTCTTACATTTAAACAAGAGTTTCATTTAGGCATTGGACTTGTGTGACATATGCATTTCTAAATGGATTAATAAACAACTTCACCCTCCACTGATAATAAAGGAAGAGGAGTCAACAAACCTGGTTTTCTCTCCTAGCTCTCCCTTCCTGAATGACACAGACAAATCCCATCATGTTTCTGGGGCCCAATTTCCTCATCTGTAAATGGGAGTGGTTAGATGATCTCTCGGATCCCTGCCACTGCTGGTGGGCAGTGTTGGCATAGAGTAATTATTTCTGAAATGGTAATGTTTGTTTTTATTGGTGAGCTTGCTTCAACGTGAATATCTTAATTTTAGATTCCCCTGGGACATTCCATGCTCAAATCTATTTGGCTAATTATTAAAAATCTTTGTAAAAATACATGTACATGTCTTCCAGATGTCAGCATGGTAGTGTGGTAAGAGCCAAGATTTTGACTCAAAAGTCTTGGACTCGAATCTGGCCTCACTATATATTAGCTGTGTCATCTTGGGAAATTTTCTTAATTTTTTTAAAGACTCAATTTCTTTATTTGTAAAATGGGGATGAAGGTAATACTATTGGGTACAGTTCTTTGTTGCAAATAATAGAATCCACTCTGGCTAGTTTAGGCAGAAAAAAAATTTACCAAAAATATTAAGCAACTCATAGAATCCTCTGGAGGGAAAGAAAAGCAGACGTAGAAAGTATGCGGCCAGAAACAACACTAAACCACACTGTACAATCTGCTCCAGTGAAAACACCATTGCTGCCAACACTTGGCAACAACTCTGCTTCTTGCAGAGACACTGTAGTTTGCATTGATAATGCTTGGTCCTGGATTCCAGGAGCTTGGCCATTGAGCCCCTGTGGTCATGTTCAACTAAGCTGGATACATGCACACTTACTTCCTTGTAGCACTACCTTCCAAGCTGAGGACTCACATGGGTGCATCTGATTGGCAAAGCCTCGTTCACTGACGTCAGCAGCAAGGAAGCCTGGGACAGTGAGTTATGGCCCCACCTTGGGCAGTTACAATGTGGAAAACTCTCCAAACTCAGAAAAGATGTTCAGAAAATGCTAGGCATTCTCAAACTACTCCACACAGGTGAGAATCAATGCCCCAAGTAAGAACCCCTACACTATATGCATGTGATTACTGCCTTTTAAAACTTATTTTACTATTCAAAGAAAAACAAGGTAGATGAAGTTTATAAATGAAAATTGCCAGGAAATCTAGACAAATGTGTTCTCTTTTTTATTTTGAATATACATATTACATATATGATTGCAAAATTTATACTATAAAAAATTCATGAAGTACAGAAAAATTGTAGGGAAGAAATAAGTTCCACCCAATAATTCTACCAACAAATAACTACACTTGCCATTTTGGTTCATAACTATCCAGTATAGTTATATAATTTGTACATTACACATATATACCTACATCATACTATATAATTTTATATGTGTACACATATAATAATTATATATATTTTGTACCCAATTTTGAACAATATATTGTAGGCATCTTTCCATGCTAATAAATATTGGTCAACATCATCACTTTTAATGGCTGTATATTATGTGCTGTTGTATGAATATACAATAATTTTTTTCACTAATCACCTATTCATAGGTAGTTTCCAAATTTTTGCTTTTTTCAAGAGAGTTATGGTAAATATCTGTGTAGATAAATACATGCTTTAAATAATTCTTTATGGTGAATTCATAGAAATAGAACTGCTCTTTCAAGGTATAAAAAATTGAAAAGACTTCTGATACATGCAAATTGGTCTTAGAAAATTTGAAATAACGTATACTTCCACATGCAACATTTGAGTGTCTATTTTCCCACATTATCACCTACTCTTGATATTATAAATTTTTTTAAATTTTGGTCACTTTATTAGGAGAAAAATATCTCATTAATATTTAATTTTCATTTCTTCATTTACTACTTATAAATATTTCATATATTATGTATTTATTTTCCACTTACATTTCTTTGTGAACTCTGTTTTTATATCCTTTGTCCACTAATAGATTAATGTTTACTTTTTATTGGTTTTTAGAGCTCTTTCTATATAAAGATATTAAATATTTGTCTTCTGTATGTCTTCCACATACCTTTTCTTTTACTGAGATAAAAAATGCATATAGTAAAGCACACAAATCTGAAGTTTACAACTTGATATGCATTTATCACATTACAACCACCAGACCTAGAAAAAGAACAGTTCCAGTACTCAAGAAGGTACCCTCATGTTCCTTCTCAGTGAATACCTCCCCCACAGGTGCCCACTATCCTGACACCATGGATTAGCATTGCCCATTCTTGAACTTCATATAAATAGAATCCTGCATGGAAAGCAATCTCTGGCTTCTGTTCACCACTCTGTCCGGGAGTGTCCTCCCTGCTGATGCAGGGAAAGTAGTTCACTGCTCTGAGCTAGAATTTACCAATCAGTGAAGTGGGGATAATAATAGTACTATTCTCACATGGTGGTTGTGAAGATAAATGAGTTAATACAAGTAATTAAGTCATGAGCAAGTATTAAGTTAACGAGTTAATGCAAACACTAAAATAATGTTTGGCCTGAAGTAAATATGAATACTTAATAAATGTTAGCTACTAGTATTACACTACTGGATTAGATCTGCTAATATTTTATCTAGAGTTTTTGTATCAGTATTAATAGATAAGTTTAGTCATACTTTAGCATTTGTGTGTGTATGTGCTAGTCTTATCTTGTTTTGATATTGAGTTATGCTGGTAAATGGTACCTTCACCTACCCAGGTGTTCATTCTAGAAGTTTTGGAATGACACCTCACCACTCGCGTACACCTGAGAATCCTACCAAATCTGTCCCCCAGGTACCCCTCAGATCTGCTGGCTTTGTCACTGCCTCCTCCACTGTAGTCCACGCCTCCATCATCACTCTGTCCACTGCAATAACTGGTCTCCCCAATTCTGAACATGTACCCTCTCCTGTTGTACTTAGGTGAAAAATCTAAGATCCTTCTCAGGGCCTACCAGGCTCGTCATATCATGGCCCTGCTTCTACGTCCCTAGCTTGCACCGAGGTCCCTCTCACCCCCCTGCATTGGCTACAGTCTCTGCCCAGCAAAGCACCCCCCCATCCCCAGCGTGGCCAATCCCTTCTCACTCTTTCTCATGGAAGCCTTTTCTGATGTGGCAATAGCTACCATATCTCCCCACGTAATCGTTTACCTCAGCCTTTTCTTTCTTAGCATTCACATCATGTGTAATTGTGCATGTATTTGTGTGTTGTTTGTTTGACATCTGCCTCTTAACTCTATGAGGTACTATTCTATTTGCCACTTTATCTAGCATAATGCTTTGTACATAAGAGTTGCTCAATAAATATTTATTTATTTATTTATTTATTTATAATTGATAAAGAACAGAGATTTATTTCTTATGGTTCTGGAGCCCTGAAAGTCCATCAATAAATATTTATTGAAAGAATGAATGAAAGGCTCCTGATCGCACCGTGGAGACAGACACATAGACAATAGCAATGAAAGGAAAAGCCAAAGCAGATGTATGGAAATAGATGTTGGGGCCACAGAGGAGGAAGAAACAAACTCTGACAGGGGAACTTTCCCATTGGCAGGTTACAGAAAGAGTTGCTCATTGATTAACCAACCTCCCCTGGAATGTTGACAATGTTGATGGCACTATATTACTGTTTAACACACAGGGAAGGAGTTGGCTCCGTACCAGATATTAGATGCACAAGTCCCGAGGTATTCAAGGAGGCAAAAATTCATCTGAGCTCTTGGCTCACACACAGTGCACAATGGCAGCTCTGAAGGGGGCAGACACCACTGCACCCACAGGCCCTGTTTATTTTCTCCTCCAGTGGAGGGGGTAGCATAGGTCAGCTGGAATGGTGCATCCTGATGAATATTTATTGACCCAAAATATCATGCTGACAGACATGTGGACAGGCAGACAAAGATTTCTGTTACAGAGGCCTCACTTCTCTGCTCTCCTGGTTCTGACACGGCTGACATTTCCCTGCACGGGTCCTGACTTCTCCAGCTGCTCCTGGGGTTGCTGGTATCTCTCTGACGGGGTCACCGCAGACACTATCCCACATAGTTTCTTGAGAGCTGTGCTGCCTCCCAGGCCTCTACCAAATGGTGGTCTCAAGATATTGGTTTCCTATTCCCCCAACCAACATGTGCGCTGTCAGCCTGCAAGTCTTGATTGTGGTCTGTTCTCCACCAGCTCTTCCATCTCCTCCCGGATTCTATCGCCAGGGTTATAGGTGGCCAAATTAATCATGCATTTTAAAGGGGAAAGTCCTGGGTGACACCAAGAATCATCTTTATGGCAAAGAAATGGGTTCTGCTTTTGCCATAAAAAGTAGTCGTGTGTTCACAAATGTGACCTTTTTCTCTCTTACATTCTTAATGTTTTTTCCCTCCATTTTCTGGTTTTTCTTTCTCATCTCTCCCATCAAAGCTGACTTTCCTTAAGTTAATTTTTTATTTTAAAAACTTTTTTGTTGTTAAATATAAAAACAGAAAACCACAAGAAGCAAACGTGCAGGTTAAAATAATTGTTTTAAGGCTAACACTCTTTATTGGTTTGGGGGGGTTTTGTTTGTTTGGTTGATTGGTTTTTAGAGACAGGGTCTCTCTATGTCTCCCAGGCTGGACTTGAACTCCTGAGCTCAAGCGATCCTCCAGCCTCAGCCTCCCGAGTAGCTGGGACTACAGGCACATGCCATCCAACCTGGCTTAAGTCTAACACTTTTTTTTTCTTTTTTTTAAGATGGGGGCTCGCTATGTTGCCCAGACTGGTCTCAAGCAATCCTCCTGACTCAGCCTTTGGTAACACTCTTGCAAACACTCCCCACGATGAGAATTTTTCCAGTCACCCCAAAAGCCCTCTACATGCCCCTCTCTCAGACATCACCCTTCTCTCCCTGCAAGAGTTACCATTGTCCTAACTTTTATTGTAACCACTTCCTACTTCTCTTTATAGTCTTATCACCTAAGTGTATATTCCTAAACACTACTTTAGTTTTGCCTGGTTTTTTGGTATCTTTAAAGTGTCTTTTACTCCATAGGCTTCCTCTCCATCTCCTTATTTTTCCTTACAATTTATTTGCTGAAGAAATTGGATCACTTACCTAAAGAGTTTCCTACGGTCTGGATTTTGCTGATTGCTTCCTCATAGTAAAGTTTAATCTGTTCCTTTAGTCTGTGGGTTTCTGGCTGTATCTAAATGCCCAATCCAGGTTCTTGTTTTTTACAGCATTATGTTATGACCTGGATGATTATGTGCTCTTCCACACATGTATGTCTTAATGTCCCTCTTTTTGTGACATTAGTAGTCATTGATGTTTAATGCTCTATCTCTTAATTCATTAGGATTGCAGTAATATTCTAACTCTGTTATTCTTTCTTCATGAATTTGTTGAAATTGAAATACCCATGCAATTTTTCTTTTTTCAGTGGTACAATTTACATAGTATAGGCAGGATAAAAGCTTGATTTAAAAAAAATCTTTATTTCTCAATTTTCAAAAAAAATAGTTGGTTCCCTAGCATCTCCTAAAGATATCAATTGGGGTTTTTTTTGGGGGGGAGGGGAGGTAATTTTATGTTATTATGGTGAGAACACTTAACATGAGACCTACCCTCAGGAAATTTTTAAGTGTACAATACATTTTTGTTGACCGTGTGTACAATATTATAATGCAGATATGAGCTTATTCATCTTGCTTAACTGCAACGTTATGCCGGTTGATTTGTGACTCCCCATTTCCTCCTCCCCCCAGCCCTTGACAACTGCCATTCTATCCTCTGCTTCTATGAACGTGACTATTTTAGATACCTCATATAAGCGGAATCATGCAATATTTTACTTTCTGTGACTGGCTTATTTCATTTAGCATAATATCCTCAAGGTTGATACGTGTTGTTGCACATGGCAGAATTTCCTTCTTTTTAAAGGGTGAATATTATTTCATTGGATGTATATACCACATTTGCTTTATGTATTCATCTATGGATGGACATTTAGTTTATTTCCACATCTTGGCTATTGTGAATAGTGTTGCAATGAACATGAGAGTGCTGATATCTCTTCAGGATCCTGATTTCAGTTCTTTTGGATAAATACACAAAAGTGGGATTGCTGGATCACATGATAGTTTGGTTTTTAACTTTCTGAGGAACCCCCATACAGTTTTCCATAGTGGCTGCACCAAACTAATTCATACCATGAGGGTGGAGAAATTAATAATCTTGCACACTGTTGGTGGGAATCAGTTTGGTTTTTTAGAGCTTTTAAGTAGTTAAATAAGCAACCACTCATGTAATACACTTTGGCATCCCTTCCTCTCTCACACACATCATAGGTGAGAGAAGGGATTCAAGGAGAGGGAACCCACAGCCCCTGAGTCGAGGGAGAGGTTAGGCCAGCAAAGTCAGGACCCAGGCAGGAACCCAGCAGACAAACAAGGTTGACCTCCCATTTCAGGTCAAATACATTTATGCCTAAAGAGGATCATGTTGGC
This sequence comes from Daubentonia madagascariensis, assembly GCA_023783475.1. Classification (NCBI taxonomy): domain Eukaryota; kingdom Metazoa; phylum Chordata; class Mammalia; order Primates; family Daubentoniidae; genus Daubentonia; species Daubentonia madagascariensis. The sequence goes on along the minus strand of JAKFHU010000913.1, from coordinate 943,445 downwards.
TATACTATCTTATAGTCAACACATGGGGAGGTATTAAAAAGAGGCTTCTCTGGGGAAACTTTGGCTCCCTTTCATACTCAGCATCTGGTCCCTTCTTGAGAGCGGGCAGTTCATCTTCCATTATTCACATTCTTTCATTCAGCCCCTTCCCTCACCCCCTTACAGGAATGTCTGCACCTCCAATCGCTGATTGGTGTCTGTCCTTTTTTTTTTTCTTTTCTTTTTTTTCCCTGTAGGAGTAGCTAGGGATTGTGGTTCTGGGCTGCACTGGGGTGGAAGTTGGGGGCTGAGAGGTGAGGAGGCTAGTAGTCTAGCAAAACTTTTCAAGTTAAGATTAGAGTTTCCAGCATGGTCCTAATTGTCCTTTGAGCAATTCTAAATTCTTCTTATAAATTTTTTATTGACATATAATTCACATACCATATAATTTATTTTTTGAAGTATACAATTCAGTGGTTTTTAATATATTCAAAAGGTTGTGCAGCTATTACCACTATCTAATTCTAGAACGTTTTCATTACTCCTGAAAGAAATCCTGACCCATTAGCAGTCACTCCACATTCCCCCTCCCCCAGCCCCTGATAACCACTAATAATACACTTTCTGTCTCTATGTGTTTTCTTATTTTGGACTTTTCATTGAAATAGAATTATACAATAAGTAGACTTTGTGTCTGGCTTCTTTTACTTATATAATGTTTTCAAGGTTCATCCATATTGCAGCATGTATCAGTACTTCATTCCTTTTACGGCTGAATAATATTCCATAATATGGATATAGAAATTTTTATTTATCTACTAATCTGTTGATGGACATTTGGGTTATTTCCACCTTTTGGTTATTATGAGTAATGCTTCTATGAACATTTTTGTATAAGTTTTTATGTGAACATATGTTTTTAATTTTCTTGGGTATATGCAGTACTTAGTGGCATTGCTGGGTCACAAAACTCTATGTTTAACTTTTTGAACAACTACCAAACTGTTTTCCAAAAACACAGCACCATTTTATACTCCAATTAGCAATATATAAGTGTTCCAGCTTCTCCATGGCCACACCAACACCTCTTATTGTCTATCTTTTTTACTTTAGTGTGAAGTGGTATGACGTTGTGGTTTTGATTTGCATTTACTTAGTGACTAATGCTGTTGAGCATCTTTTCATGTGCTTATTGACTACGTACATATGTTCTTTGGAGAAACTTTGTTTGAAATATTGTACATACTCCTAGAGATACTTGCCTTTTGTACTAGTTCTCCCTAGGTTTTTTGCCTCTCCTCTGCCCCTTAGAATAGCAGGGGAAAGCAGGAGAGGATTCTGCATCTCTACCCCCGATCTCATGTTTCCATGGAGAGGACTGTACCCAGACTCGGGGTGGGGATGAGGTAGGGAAAGGGGATGGTGTTCTTGTTTGCGTAATTTGAAAAACCTCCCTAAGCGAGAACGAAAGACACCCCATCTCTTAGTGCCTATCCCTTTCTTTGGGTCCTATTTTTGAACAATTCCTCTTTTGATAGCTATTAGAGGGTGGGAGGGAAGTGGAGGGCCTAGAAATCATGTTTCTTTGTCTTGGATGAAGGAAAGAATTAAGAGAAGTAGTCCATGAAAAGGTTGCTGAGGCATTCATGGCCAGGACTGGCTCCAGGCCCCTCTTCCTCTGTCCACCTTCCTTTTCCCTGAGTCTTCTTCCTGCTCTGGCACTGGAAGGCTTCTGAGTGGCTCTCAGGTATCCTCTCAGCAAGGAACATAATAAACTCCTTAGTCTTGAGCCTTTGGGATTCCTTCATGTCCCTTAGGGAGATATATAAAATTACCTACATTACACATATTACCTATGTGCTTAGCACTGTGCTGGATGCTGTGGGGGTACAGGAATCATAGATTTGTTTCTTTTTCTCCCATTTATTCAATAAATATTTTCAAGCACCTACAATATGACAGATTCAGTGCTTCCCTGAAGGAGACCAACTTGGGGAAAAATAACTCAGAACCCAAGTCATCATTTGATGCATTCCATGTGGATGGCCCCCATATGAAGTAGAGCCCCAGAAGAGAGGAGGTCAGTGGAGTGTTGACTGATGTCCCGCTGAGGTGCAGCGACATGAGGGAGTGGCCAGGGATGCAGCTCTCACCATTGGCCAAAGCAGCTTGGACAAGGATCCCCAAGCTCAAGGATAGAGGAATACCATTACTGTGACATGCAGGTGGAAACAGTGTTTTTGAGCTGTTACATTTTTCCTGAACTTCTCATCTCATACCTTATAGGAGGCTATCTTATTTCACATGATAATATTATTGATGGAGGCAGAAAGTAAATTTAATCCATCATCAACTGCTAGGAGGGTATTACCACATTAAATATAATCTTATTAAGCTCCCTGCACCTTTTCAGTTGCCATTTCCTTTTCAGTCAGTGTAAATTAGTTCTCCATTGCTGGTTTCAGTTTTCTACTTGATAAGCAAAGGTTTTGAATCCATCTTGATTAAAGTAGTGAGGCCCCAACTCCATCCTGCCAGCTTCCTTTGAAGTTTGTGTATACTCTATATTCAGATCAGCTGCCCAGGGCACAAAGAAAGATGAGCTATGAGCTGTGACAACATGAGGGCACCAGGCCAGATGCTTCAAGGCATTCGGCTTCCTTCTGGGAATAGAATCACTTGAGAGTTTCATCTCTCTGGAATGGTTTAGGTGTGGTTGAGGGAAAAACAAAAACCAAAAAACAAAACGGAAAATGAGAAGGTATCTCTCAGGTCTCATCCAGCCACTTGTATCAAACTGCACTGTCCAAATTAGACTAGGATCTATTTAGTAAAACTGGCGACAGGCTTTGCAATGCTCAAGATTGCCCAGAAATCTGGATTCTTATAACATATCACATTTGGTAAGTAGAAGGTTTGGTTCATTATGTGGAGGATATCAAGGAAGGGAAGCATGGGACATTGTTAAATATAATATATACTATGATATTTTTCTCATGTTTGTGTATCAACCACTCTGTCTTCTGCCCTCTTGCAAGACAGCCTTCTTCTCTTTCTCAAGCCTCTTTGTTTTTCCTTTATTCTCCCTCTATCTGCCTTTGTCTCTGTTTCTGTGTGTGCATCTCTCTCTTTCTGCTAAACCAGTATCTTCCCTCCTTTGCCTCTTCCACTTATTTTTTCTCTCTAAACACATTTCAAGTGAAAGTCATGGCTCTGATACTAACATGTTTTAAACAAGCCACTTTACCTTTTTGGAGAGGAGTTCTTCATCTGTAAAATATAACAATCCTTAAATTTCTCTCTAATGCTAAAATCCTAGGATTCTTTGAAATACCCAATTTGTTCAAATGATCCAACTTTCTTCTCCTAAAATTTTTCCTAAAATCTGTAGAAATTGACTATGTCATGATTGACAAGCCAAGTGATGTAGCTCAGTCTCCTTTCCTTTCTCTGTGGGGACTCCTTTACCTTGCATCAATATTAGAAGGTCAGACACAATCTTTGACATTCCCCTGTCCCCCACTCACGATCCCAGAAGCCTGAGAATAATAGTTATGTGCTTCTGCAGCAGCAGCTTCAGAAATTATATTAGTATCAGAAGCTTAGGATGTGGGAAATGGGGATAAAGAAGAGAAGAAAGCTGGAAAAGACAATTTTTAAAAAGAAGAAATTTTTTTGCGGTATTGAACTCCCAAAGATTATCATATGCAGCTCAGATTGCATGCCCTACCTTCTATGCCATGTACTTTCATGTTCTTCCCCAGATAAAACATCTAAGAGAGCATCCCTCCTCCCAAAAAAGAATGATTTTTATTTTCCATATGGTACATGCTAGCAATCCTGGCAGATGACCACATTTATGTAAATATGCAGAGATACCTATAAATTATTGGACTTATCCCAGTTTAAGTTTCCAACTATGTACTATAATCATTACAGCTGTTCTTACTTTAGCCTCAGAAGATATTTTGGTCCATTTATATGGCTGATTAGTCATTTAGAGTGTAGACTCTATTTATTGCATTGTTTGGGGGTGAGGAACAGAGATAACCGCTGAAGGCACCAAGAATCTCTATATGAGCCAAGAGTTCTGCAAACTGGTGGAGGTCCCCAAACCTGAGCACTCCTACCCCAAACACCAACTGACCATCAGTCACCCAGGGCCACCCTGCACTTTGAGATGACTTCGGGAGAACCTGGGCTGTCCCCCAGAGTATTAAGCTTGAGAGGGAGAGGCCAGGAGAAGTAACAACTTCATTTTTAAAACATCTGGTCCCTATTCAAAGGATCTGGGACTTGTTGGGGGTGGGGAGGAGATCGTGGCGGGCCTTAGTAATAGCGCTGTAAGAATCTTGTTAGTAAAGACTACACTGATCTTTCTTAATTACCCCCTTACCCATCTCCACTGCAGGTCTCATTGCTTAGCCCAGGCTGAGCACAGATCCCCTGAAGGTTCCACGGCGCGGAAATCCTGGGCTCTACCCTGGTGCTGACATCTGGGCCAACCTGCAGGGGGCGCCTCAAGCAGCCGATGCCGGAGCTCTTTTGTTCCAGTACTTGGAGGAGTTATTTCATTATTATTATTATTTATAAATAACCATGCAGTTTATTCACTTAAACAGCATCTTAAACTTTTTTTCAAAGTGTTTTGTTAATATATGTTTATTTTATTTTTTATTTGAGCCTCACAATCACCAAAGAAGGTACCCTATAAAGAGAGGTGAAGATTAGATTTTACTAAATTTAGGTGGGAATCAGTGGTAGAGTCTGGATTAGAAGCCACGTATCTTGATTTCTAGACCTGTGCTCTTTCTACAAGAGTTCTTTACAACGAGGATAATAATAAACAGAAAACACTTCTGCTATCCCTTTTATTTTCATTCTCCTCTTTAAAACTTTGACATGCTTTATTTATGTCAGTTCTCCGGAGATCAGTTTTCATGAAACTCTAGTACTTTACTGGCTGTCCTCCATGCTTAAACAATGTTGGGTAGAATCTCCAGCCTTGTTCTGATTTATTCAGCAGATGGAGGGTTATTATCAATATTTCTTCAGAGTTTGAGGGGGTATTTTTGGATGATAAAGTTAGTTTCCATTTATCATTATTTTATCCCCAGTGCTGGCTTTGGAGGCTTTGATTTTTGTTGTGTGAATGTAAACCATGAGGTTGCATTTAACTTGGTCTGTTTTCTAAGCCAGAAGAGGGGAGACCAGAAATGCAAAAGTATATGGTGGCCTTTGGCAACATGGTGGAAATTTTTACTTAAAGGGAAAACCAGCATTGAATCAGATATTTATTCTTACCTCTTTAGAGCTGGAAAGGGTCATAGAAAACATTTAGTAATTCAAGGACAAGGCTCTTGTTTTCACTGGTGCGGCAAATGAGACCCAGAAGAGTCAGGAGATTATCTGAGATCACACAGCTACTTGGTGGCAATGGCAGAATTAATCATCAAGTCATTTGTTCCCGGTCTTAGGCATGAGGTCTGAGACACTGTCTGTTAAACCTCGGGGCTTCTCACAGACAAGGGCTGGCTACACCTGGAGAAAGCCGAAGGGGCTTGCATGTGATTAATTCAATTCAGCTTAACAAACACTCAGTGAGGCCACCACAGGGAAAACCCAGCAAGGGATTGTAAGGAGCCCCACACGACTCTCAGGGGCTTGGCTGGGCGTGTCAAGCAACTTTGTTCTCCTTGGCTCTGTTCTGAGGGGCACAAGGATCAAGCCTCCTGGGATGTTGCTATGTCTGCATTGGGAAATCCACTTCCTTTATTTCCTGTGGTAACTAAAAGAAAGGCCATGGAGAGACGTTCCTACCAAACCACAGGGAGATGAAAGGACTAAGAAGGAGCACACTTTGGATGTGGAAGTCAAAGAGTTCTTGGGCCCAGAAAAGAACCTTCTCGTTATTAATGGTGGCTCTACCACAGCTGTCGCTTCAAAATGGGAAAGAAGGAAGGTGAGAGAGACCCACATACGGGTTTGTAGCGATCTGCCCGCAGGTGTGTGCTTTGGAGATTGAGCCCCACTGCCACTGGGGAGGCAGGAATCCTGGCTGCCCATCTGACAAACGTCCCTGCCGGCCGTCTCCTTCCTCAGTCAGAGGCAATGATCAAGGTGGGGGAGGAGACGAAATTGCTAAGAATAGCCATGGTCTTTGAGACTTGCTCTTTTCAAGGAATCAATGGAATTAGAAATGAGATATTAGCTCTAATCAGTCACATATGTTTGGGTTCTTAGCCCCTAGCAAAAGAATTTCTGACTGTGGCTTCTCACCCGGTAGAGAAAATGCATCCTGGCAATGTGGAGGAACATCTACACCTGTGGATTTGGCAGGGCCCCTCATCTGTCCTCTGGAGGGTTCCGGACGAAAGCACCCCTTCATATATGCTGTCAGTCTGTCACCTGGACTGATTGGAAGTGGCCAGACTTCTGACTAAGCATCCCCTATGTGGCTTTTCAACAAGTGTAGAAGAATTTCAATGCACACATAGACCCAGATAGAGCCAAGAATTGGAGCCTGGAGGAGATTCCTTCTGCCCCCTCAGCCTGGTCCTTTGTCTTATTCGCTTATGTTTCTGAGATGTGGAGGTATTTGGGGAACTAAGCACTTTGTGAGAGGATGGTTTTGTGTTTTGTTTTGTTTTGTTTTACTTTTTATTTCAGAGAAAATAAACCTACCAACAGGTTTTGAGAATAACCAAATGAACCCCTGTGTGCCCTGCGTGTATGCTCACTATTGGTGGGCAGGTTTTAACTGAGCACGTGGGTTGCTCAGTGTGGTCCCCTGGCCACCTACATCAAAATCTCCCCTCAGACCTCTTCACTCAGAACATCAGGCAGCCAGGCTGCTGTGCTGTGAGCAATTCCCCAGGCAGTATTTGTGTGCTGATACTTAGGCACTCCCCTTTTGTAAGCCTCACACTGGGTCAGGTGTCTATTAATTTGCCCCTTAGTCCTTTATGCTAACAAGTCCACAAACTCCAACAAGTTGTCAGAATATTGTGCTAACTGATGTCTTCTCTTCAAGCCCTCCATGACACCTCCAGAAAGATAAACAAGGAAGATCAGCTCCTTTCTTTTTCTGAAATAGCACTCTTCTGCTTAGCTGCTATGTGTGACCCTTATTCAAACTCAATAGACCTGCGATGAAAATAAAATCTCATAGGAAAATTCTTGCCAACTTTTGAATACTTAAGTTTAATTTATGATTCACATTGAAAGTTGGTTTCAGAGCCCTCTGCTTAACTAGAAACGTCCTCTGTAAATTATTTTTGTACAGATTATGTGTGAATACACGCACACACGAAACACTAGTAGAACTTTTAAATGTTAACACTTAAGTATTCCAAATGGAGCAAAGGACAAAGTTAAATTTCTGGAGAGATTCTAACTCCAAGGTCTAATCTAGAGTTGTTTATACTTTTTGGTCTGTATCGTGTCGTTTAAAATGAAAGGAGTTATGGAAACAGGGAAGGGTGGAGTGGGGAAGGACAGGGATTGGTTGTTGGGCAGTGCCCAGCAGATTAGGTGTTGGCACATTAAAACTGCGGCAAAGTCACAGTCAGATAAGAGACTGTAGTCCATCCCCATGTGCTCCTTTATGTCCTCACTAAAAGTCTCTCAAATGTCCTTGTGTTCCTCGCACCATGCACAAGACTTTGCGCAGAGCAGGTGCTCAGCATTTTCTGAGTGCTCATATGAATGCCATGCCTCAGCTTCTTCTGAAGGTGCCCCTGACACAATTTTAGGGCTGAGAGAGGGCCAGAAGACCTGTGATACCAGCCATGGGGCCCACATTTTAATTTCCTCTGTGGCTTCTGCTGCTCACAACAACCGTGTTGCACAACCTCAGGAACCATGTTCACTTACATGGAAGATCGTGTGAATGGAGACTGCAGAGTCGCGTGTTTGGCAGCTCTGACTGTACCCTCGACCCTTCTGGGAGGACTGCAGTGGTCACCATGGGTGCAGCCTCCCAGGGTTAGCAGATTGGACTTGTGTGGTTCACATTTGCCCTCCTATATTGTTCATTCGCTCACAAACGCTACTCTTCTAAACGCTACTCTAAAGAGACAATTCCCTTTAGGGAGTTGACCCTACTGGTCCCCTCAAATACCCTTTATCATTGGCATTCCTACGCTTATTCAGTAAGTATAACAAACACCAAGAGTATCTGGGATGCTTAAAGTTGAAGACATTCCCTTTATTGAGGCTCTGATGGAAAGCTTTAGAGTTATGGCTCTTGTAGAAATGCAGGATAAATATGATATTTTGGGCACACACTTTTTCAATTACAGGCAGCTCAAACCCAGTATTGCTCCTCATCCATCTCAATCTGAAGGCTGGTGGGGAGGCTGCTCCTAGACATCTTTGCACACTTAATCTCAAACCCCACTCATGCAGCTTCTCAATTTTTAAAAATTAATCAAATCTAAGCCTTGCAAAGTGCACACTCTGATTTATGAATTTTGGCAAACAGGCACACCAAATAAAAACCTTCTTAGTTGGAAATGACAGCCTTAGGGGAATGAGGGCTGGAGAATGGTATGAGGGTACCCTGCTTTCATGAGCCAGTGGCAGCTTCTGGAACTTGGTTAAAGGACTCTAAACTTGGTGTTGTACTAAGGTGGGAGCCTCTAGGCAACAGAGCAAGGATTGGTGTGTTCTTCCACTCTTAGATTTATTTTCAAGCCCTGGTTCCCATCAGGGAAACTCTAGAAAGTCTCATCTCAGAGAAAATGGCACCAAGCTATGCAGAGATCCTGTTGTAGGGGATGGAAGAAAAGCATTGGAGGTTGGAATCATTTCTGGCTCAGGAGCTTATCTTCTGGAAAGGTATCCAATTGCCCAATGTCCAGGGCCCAAAGATGCTGGTAAATTCAAAAGTGATTGAAGCCATTGCTATCCAAGAAGGTCCAACATTATGAATCAATATAGCAGCAATCAGTATAGGATAGTAAAATATAGTTAGGTGTGGCACAAGTTTATGGTTCTCAGTTACTAGTCCATCGTTAAGCATTTCCCTGCAGTGAGTTAACCTTGGCCTTGAACTTAATCTTCAGCAAACTTAAGCTTGTCCTGTAAGAGTAGTGAAAGCTGAAGCCTTTCGGCTGGCAATGCCCTGATCCCTTGCCATGAGAGGGGGACTGGTAAGTCACCCTGGGTAGCTAAGTGGGGCCCAGGGAAGAGTGCCAGCCCAAGAGGGAAGTATCCATAGGAAACAGAGGCAGAAGCCCAGTCACACAGATTGGGCTGTCTTATGGGAGATAGGGATAGCTATGGCTTTTTATTTTTAAATATTATTTTCTAGGTGCTTATTTTAAACTCTCTTCTGTTTTAGTAGAGGGTGCTGCTCCTTTGACATGACTCCTTCCCAGGTACCTGAGGGGCCCACCCCCACCCAGTTCTGAAGCCAGTCTGATAGTTTTTCCAGGCGCTCAGACCCTTATCTGCTAGGTCTGGAGCCTGTCTTTTTGCTACAGGCACCATATCTTGTGCCATAATAGATACTGGGGATACAAAGGTGAAAAAGCTTTTGTTCCTGTCAGTCTGTAGTTGCTCTAATTTGAAGCAGTGTGAAGCCCAGAGGAGGGAAGGAATAATGCTGCCGTGTGTGGAACTAAGAGGATGGCTTTCCAGAGGAGGTAACAATTGAATGGGACCTTGAAAAGTTTCACAGGACTTCACTGAACTAGAGGATGGAGAAGAAGGACACTCTCAGGATAAAAAAATTTGAAAAAACTCACAGGGGGCATGGGGGAGTATGGTGTGTTTGGGCAATGGGCTACACAAAGGCTGGAAAGGGGGTTTGGAACCAATTATAAAGAGCTTTTAGCAATCAAGATAAAGTTTCTGGACCTTCTCTCATGTAGTGGAGGGAAGGGGGTGGGGAATTAGATAATAAAATGGGCACTCAGTTCCTGAAACAGCCAATACAGAATTTAATTATCTTTTGGTGGGTGCATTGAAAAGCATAACAGATCTGTTAATTACAAACTATGTGACCTCAGCCAATTTTTTAACTGTAAAAAGAGGGTAGTAAATGTATTAATCTCACAGGATTATTATGAGAATGAAAGAGACAATATTAGGGAGAAACGCTTCCTATGCTGTAATGCACTGCACAAATGTTGGTTACTAATATTGCTATTTGGTGCCAAAAAGAGAGATGTCGGGGTAGTATCTATTTATTTAACATTTCCCCTTTGTGTTACAGAGAATTCTTGGTTTTTCAGTAGTCCAAATGTTAATGGTTTGCTCTCCACATGTCATGAAAATCCTTATTAGATGTGATACTTTTAAACTTAGTATTAATATATAGCCTAGCATATATAAGAGCAAAAGAAAACTTGCAATTTTTTTTAGCATTTTCCTGTGCCAAACACTTGGCAAACATCATCTTATTTAATTTTCACTCTAACACTTTGAGGTAGTGATTGTTCCCATTCTACAGATTAGTAAATCAAAATCGAAAGTTAATTAACTTGTCCAGGTTAATCAGTAAGTGGTAGAACTTAGATTTGAATGCCATGTCCACACTGACTCTAATACCTGTGCTTTGTTCCATCACACTGCACTGTAGAGAGCATGTAGTTGGTGCTTAAAATAAATAGCCCACATCTTTTTTTCCCTGGTAACTGCCCTTGATGAACAGCCTCCGAGAGGGCCATGCTTATAAACCACAACTCCATGGCCACAGCGGATTGGATTGCTCCTGATCCAACCAGGACCAGTCACATTCCTGTTTCTGAAATTTGGAATTGAGACACTCAGTACAGAGGCAGTTGTCTGTGGGAATCAGACTGAAATGGCTAGCAGAGTCAGGACCTGAATGCACGGCATGGCAAGCCAATTCAGATGTAGGCTTGAGAATGGGGGAGCAGCCCCCACAAGTTGGGAGAAGAACAAGATTCCTAGGAGGAGGATGGAGCTGCACAAGCAGGATCAGAGACTGGGCACCCTGTACTCAGACAGCATGGTGGATGGAGGTATGCCTCAGCCCCTTGTGGCCTTCCAGTTCCCAGCTCCAATTTCCATGAGATCGAGATCTTGATATCCATACAACAATCTCCATCCATTTAAACTAGCTGGCCCTAGTCAAAGAGCCTTGACCAAAACAGCTCACAGTAAAGTATTTACTGGCTGATGGGTGTATCCTTTATTACTTCTCTGGGTGTCTTCATCTTAAGAAGCTACCTACTACACTTTATTGATTTCAGTGTACCACGATCCTTTGGTCTGTAAGTCATTTTTGTCGATTTGGTCCTGGGGCCATTGTTCTGCAAGGATAAATAAATAATGTTTTAGAAATTATTACTCACCCGAGAAAGATGGCAAGATACTGGAACAGAGGTATTTGAAAAACATTCATGAGAGTTTTAAACTATTTTAGATGGTCTGAATAGTTTAATAGTTTAGATGGTCTGAATATGAATAAATCATATACTGTCTCTTGAAAACCACATAAGGCTTTATCTCAATGTATTTTAAAAATTAATTTTTGTTATAGGCTAGGATTTTTAGTTCTGCTTTTAATAATAACAAAAAGTTTTTTACATAAATTAGAAAGGGCATACACGGAAAAGTAAAGAATAATTTTTCCTGGGATTAGCAAAAAAGCAGTGACAGATTACATATTTCCTTAGAGGAAAAACCCTACAAGCGAACTGTAAATGTCAGGGAGAGGAATACTTCATTACCTTAATACTGTAGTTGAAAAGAACAGTTATGCATTCCTTCTTAAAGCAGTATATGGAAAAGAGGGAAAGGCTTGAATTTAAGAGGTAAACTGATCTCTATTTTTAACTCTACTTTTAAAAATCTTGCTCTGAATTTTATTTATTAGTTTTTTAGATGTGAACCTCTGTTAATGTAAGCAAATCTTTAGTTTTGTTGCTTAACAAAAGTTCTCTTTTTGTGAAGGCAAAGGCATACCATTCAGAAAGTGTGTTGTATTCTTTCTGACTCAGTTACCCAGACATAAAGGGATACAGAGCATTTAGATACTATGACTGTAACCCAGGCAGCAGCTTTCAAAGTCAGTGCCTGGGCAGAAAAGGAGCATCACCTTAGGAACACGAGTCGTGTTGACCCATATCAATAAAGTGACAGCAGACCTTACAATACCACTTTCCAACACACTGAATTTATTTCCAATGTGAATTTTTAGTATATGGAATGCTTGCCGGGTGTGGAGAAATGGAAAGTGCATTGAGTTTGGAGCTAGAGGGCTGGGTTGCCATTTGCCACTGCCACTTATGTGCTGTGCGGTCTTGGGCAAACCATTTAGCTTTCCTGGGCTCAGGTTTCTCATTGGTAAAATAGTGGTGGCAGGTCAAAGGTCTTTGGAAAGTCTTCACTTTCTAGAAATGTGGGATTGAGTCTTCTAGAGACGTTGGGGATAGGACTAGTAAAATCCCACATCTGCCCATGACTAGCACAGTGCCTGGAGCAAAATGAGCACTCCAAACATGCCAGCTCCTTCCTTCATTTCTCCACTCATGCTGAGCACTGACATGGCTGTGGTAAATCTGGCCCTGCCCACCAAGAATAGCGTGACCAGCAGCATCTGACTGCCATGCCCTAGCCCAGCCACCATATTTTCGCTGCTTGGTGGGTGAAAGAAGGCATGAGCTTTGATGCCACCTGAACATGTGGACGCCCTGTCTCGTGGGATTTCAAGCAGCTGTGGAACAACTGACTCTTTTCCATATTTCGGTTTCAAAATAAAATCTCTAAACTGGATAGAAATCTAATTTAAAACTAGAATGATCAAGTGGTTCAAGTCATCAGTGTCTGAGAAATAGAAGTCAACTTCACCAGAAATACTTAGAAAAGCAGGCACTGAGCTGAGGGTGGGCCTGGTTTGGAGGGTGTCAACAGGCGGGCAGGATGTGGAGGTGCCGGGGAGCCAGAGCAGAGGAGGACGCCTCAACGTTCCTTCACCAACTGCTGACTGCTTCATAAGGGAGGATTCCCCACTCGGGATCAATAAGCAGTTTCAGCTGATATTCCTTAAAGCATACAAAAGTGTGGAAGCAATCATACTGTGGGGAGTTTACATGGGGCCACAGGCGTGATTAGGTTGAAGAATGAAAGCTGCCCCAGAGCGAGAGAAAGAGAGAGAGAGGAAGGGAAACAGCTGTGACCATCTCTGGACGGAAGAAATGCATCTCACACACACACACACACACACACACACACACAGTGAGAAAGAGAGCAAAGGAGCGGGGGAGACAGGCAGCAGGAAACAGCACATTTCCACTCATTTCGCTTTTGAAAACCTAAGAGTCTTGTTAAAAAAATTCAGGAACTGGTCCACACTGCATGAAAATTTGTTTTTAAAAAATGAGTAAACAAGTAGGGCTTTAGCCATGGGCTTGACAGTACACACTAGAGCTGTGGAGTTTAATACTATAGTAGACAGTAGAGTTTAATACAGTCATCGCTGAATTTAACTTGTGCCTAGCTTGGGATGGAATGAAATTGGACAGACTGATCCAAAGATGGAAATCCAGTCTATACCCCTTCTTCTTTTGTGGGGGTTGGAGGATTGTTGATATGTAAAGCAATCAAGATGATAGGAACATGAGTTGAAAAACCAAATTGAAAGAAAGGTGGAAAGGGGGAGGCAGCTGTCACCAATCGTGCTGTACATCTACTTCATCTTGCTCAGTCTCCGTTTCCTCTCTGTAAAATGACGATAATAGTGCCCATCTCATAGGCTTGTTGTGAAAATAAGATTAAACAAGGACATAAAACAGGGCTTGACTTATAAATACTGAGTAAATAAATGATGGTTCACTTTCCCTGGCAGACCCTTTTCCGCCCAGACCCGCAGGCACCACAGTGTTCCGGCAAATCATTCGTTGGCCGCCATGTAGAAATGCACACCATGCCATCGAAGGCAAATGGGGCATTGGTGATTGGGTCTAAGTTTTCTCTTCGTCCAACCTTGAGTTAGGAGAACAGATATTTTGTTTCTTGCTGTGTCACAGAGCTGTTGCTTAGGGGAGGCGGGTGATGGCTATTTTGATGTCTCTGTTAATCGCTCCCTAAATGGTTGTCAGGCAGCTGAAACAACTACATTTCCTGGCATGGGTGACTTACTGCTGGCCTTAAGCAGGAAGATAGCCTCAGAGAGTTTCCCAAAGGAAGCTCAACAGTGAGTGTCCACTCCTGTTGGATATCATGCTAGGCACTTTCAAATGTAATAGCCCATTTGCTCCTCAGATTTACCATGTTAATATCTCCACTTTAAGGAAAGAAAGACTAAAACTGAGAAGGGTTGACTTGCCTGCAGACTTATTACAATCCATGTCTATATTCCGAGACCAGAGCTAACATTGAGCCTGAGTTCTTCGTGAGCTGGTAGAAGATGAAGGAAAGAAGAAAGCGTGAGGACCCAGTCTGTCAGTATTGATTTAAAGTCCTCATTGCTTCTGCTGTGTAAATCTCTGCAGTTTTCTCAAGTCACGTCCAGAGGTGTCTGGCACACACAGAATCTCTCCAGATACCTCCTCAAAGCCTCAGTTCAAGAGACAAGCCACAGCCCACTCTGCATGCCAGTGCAGACAGCTACCCACGAAAGGGACTGTTTCAGAACTCTCTTTATTTCCTTGATGAGTTTCATGTCACTGAAAAACAAACACGTCTAGGTTGGCCATGAGTCCTTCTGTAGGGAGGGCCAATTTGTGGGATGATTCATAGGGATGTGGTTACTCTATATTATTGCTATTCTTACGGTGATAAAAGAAACTGCCGCATCTTAAACACCTGCTGGCCATAGACCAGCATTTTACATATATCTCATTTAATTCTCACGACAACCCTATGAAGTAAATACTATTACTCTCATCCTATAGGAAAAAAAGTTCAAGGAGGTTAAGAGACTTGCTGAAGGTCACAAGAAGTAAAACAGCGATGCACAACGCTGTGTTTTTAGTACTTAAGTACTTTTCACTTCACCACAGGGCCTCTGAAATAATTAATACATACACTGAAATGGGGCTCTGGGATTTAAAGTCTGCTGCTCTCTTAAATGAAATTCTTCCTCTATAAAGTTCATTTCCGTCCCCTAAACCCCCACACTGAGATAAATTTATAGATCAGAGATAGGAAAAGAGATCTCTGTCCCTTGCAAGGCATCTCCCAAGTTTATGATCCTAACACCTGGGGGACTCCTGCTGGATTCAGCCCTGTATCGATGCTCACCCTCCATCATGGATGCTAACAAGATTGTTGATTCTTTCTTTCCAATGTTCCTGTGTTCACTCCTCCCTATCTAACCCCACTGTCACTATTCTCCTGTAGTATTTCAATATTTAACTTCTTGCCTCCAGGCTTTCCTCATCTTTCCCCATTCTAAATCCTGTGGCTAGATCAATCTTCTCAAAAGATCATCTTGCAGTGTTAACTCTCATTTAGAAACATTCCTTGGATATGATGCAGTCATTTAGGCTGATATTGGAAAAGAACAGTTAATGACATGATATGGAAAAAATGTTCGGAGTATGTTAGTAAGTGGGAAAAAAACAGGTTACAAAATACGACAACTGTTAATATTGGTGATCTATGTGTGGTGGAATTATGGATGATTTTATCTTCTTTTTGCTTATCTGTAGTTCTTCATTTTTTTGCAACAAACATCCTTATAATAAGATAATAATGTATAAAAAGGCACTCAGGGTAGTACAAAATAAAACAACAATGAGCTTACACTTTTTTGCCATTTGATTGGCAAAAAAAAGTGAGAGATGCCATAGCTGGTATTGGCAAGGGTGAGGGAAGGAGCGTGCCCACAGGACTGTGGTTGGGAATGCAGGCTGATGCAATCTTTGTGGAAGATGATGTGCAGGATTCATCAAAAGAAAAATTCACATAAACTTTGGACCAACACTTCTAATTTTAAGAATCCATCATATAGAAAAACAGTTCTCAAAGTTTGATAGAGGCCAACAGCATCAGCATCTCCTGAGAATTTGTTGAAATGCAAATTCTCAGGCCCCGTCCTTTACATACTAAATCAGAAACTCTGGGGGTGGGGGTCTAGCAATTTGTGTCTTAACAAGAACTCCAAGTGATTCTGATGCTTCCTTAGAGATTGAGAGATACAGAAATCCCCTTTCTGAGGAAGTACATTTGTGTGAACAAGGGTACAAGGGTAATTATACAATGATACACATTACTACCTTATTTGTAATGTTGTAAAATTAGAAACAATATATGCATTCAGTAGGGAAATTGCTGAATAGATTATACTGATTTATCCTGCAAAATACTTTGCATTTGTTAAAGAGCAACAGTATTAGCATGGAGAGATCATCAGTACATATGGCTTAGTAAAAAAAGAACAATTCACAGAATTATAGGCCTATGATGTTATCAACCACAGTCAAAGTATACTTTATATACTCATGTTTTAAATTCTCAAACAACAGATTCATTTATTACTTATGTTTTTAAAAATCCTCCCATTGGCTCCTACTGCCTGTAAGACAGAATCCAGACTTCTTGGCCTGTTAATGAATGGCCTGCCTATACCATGTGCTTCAAACCTGATTCTCCAACCCCCCCACCCCAGTATTTCCATAAAGAAACTCTGTTTTTATCAAACCATTCCAGGAATGGCTTAATACTTAGTCTTATCTCCATTTCTTTAGCTGAGGAAACTGAGACTATGAGAGACTACTTGTCCACAGTCCTGTGGGCAGCACTTGAACCCGGGGCTAGTTCACTGTGTTCCAGCCCAAGTGCTTGTTCCAATCCTCCCAGCTGGTGAGCTAATTGTTCCCCAAACACTCTGGTATACACCTTTTTGTCTTTGCTCATGCCACTTTCCTTTCTTAAAATGCTCTGAATCAAGTCTTATGTCTTCCATGAAGTTTTTCTTGGGCACCCTAATCACAGGATCATCCTGAGTCCCTACGGCTTTCATCAGAGATGGAGCTTCCTTCATCTGTACTTCTCTGAAGAACTTCAGGTCTGGTTCTCCAACGAGACCATCACACCTTGGGGCAGGGACTGCTCTGTTCTTTCTTGTTCTCAGTATTTAATCTGCAGGAAATTTCTGTAGTTGATGAAAATGATGACAGACTTGTATAATACATATTTGCTATCGATATGTCAGTAATGACTCATGACAGCAGTGACAGCAATCAGAAAAGCGGGCTCCCAGAAGAGCAGTCCTTGGAACTCAGGAGCTGGGATAGGGGTGGGAATGAGACCTCTGGGTATACCTTTTCATGTCGTCTTGGCTTCTGAGTTACAGAAATGTCTTCCTAATTTGCAAAATAAAATTGAATGTGAAAAGATGAAAAATAAGCAAAGCTTACATTGAATACAAACAGAAACAAATGAACCTAGCTGCATATCAAATTGATAACCTAACCACACAGAAAAAAGAATTCAAGTAAAATTCTAAACATAGTATTCTATGTGCACTATCTCAGTGGGAAATATTCTGGAGATAAAGGAACTTCAAAGAAATTTTAATTTTACTTAGTTGGTTATTTGTTAATAATGATAATGTCCCTGGAATTCTGAAACTATTCTATGTATATTGTTGGACAAAGCAAATAAATAAATTGATGTCATTATGTGGTAGGTAGAATAATGCTCCCCTTTCCAAGATGTCCACACCTGGAACCTGTGACTGTGTTATGTCACATGGCAAAAGGAACTTTGCAAATAGAATTAAAGTTACATTAAGATAGGAAGATTATTCCAAGATTACTCCAGATTATCTGAGTGGGCCCAGTGAGATCTCATGGGCCCTAAACTGTGAAAGAGGAGGGAAGAAGAGTAGGCAAGAGAGAGGCAACAGGGAGGAAGAAGCATGAGAGATGAAAAGCATGAGAAGGACGCAAGCTGCCCTTGCTGGCTGTGAAGATACAGGAGAGGGGGCCACGCACCAAGGCAAGCAGGTGGGCTCTGGAAGCTGGCAAGGGCCCTCAGCTGACAGCAAGCAAACGGGGGCCTTAGTCCTACATCCACAGGTTGTCTGCCAACAACCTCAATGAGCAGAGAAACAGATTCTTTCCTAGAGATGCTAGAAAGCAACGCAGCCCTGCAGACACCTTGATTTTAGTCTGGTGTGACCCACACCAGCTTCTAGTCTACAGAAATATAAGATGATATATATGTGTTGTTTTAAGCTGATGCTGATACTTTTGTAGTAATTTGTTACAGTAGTGTATTAGTTGGCTAGGGCTGTCATACTAAATTGCCATAAAGTGGGTAGCTTAAACAACAGAAATGGCTTATCTCATGGTTCTGTCCACAATCAAGGTGTTGGCACGGTTGGTTCCTTCTGAGGGCTGTGAGAGAGGGATCTGTTCCAGGCTTCTCTCCTTGGCCTGTAGATAGCCATCTTCTCCCTGCGTCTTCAGATCATCTCCCCTCTTTACGTGTCTCTGTGTCCAAATTTCCCCTTTGTAAAAGGACACAGTTCTTATCAGATTAGGACCCACCTTAGTGAGCACATTTTGCTTAATGACCTCTGTAAACACCCTATCTCCAAATCAGGTCATATTCTGAGATACTGGGGGTTAGGGAACTCACAATAAATATTTTAATTTATAATTTTATACATATTTTATATAAATTTTATGTACACTTTATAAATTATATGTTGTATATGGGATAATTTTTATATTTCATATATATATAAATTTCCCCCAACCACGTCAACTGACAAAACCTAAATGCAATAATATCTCTGCAACAATGAACACATCTAGCACCCAGATCTTGATTTCTAAATATCATTTCCCACTAAAGAAATCAGGGCTCTTTGAAAACACAACTGCTGCTGGCTCTGGTGCCGGGCATACACAGATGAGCCTGGGGACTTTTAGTGTGCCAGACAGAAAGGAAATGCTTAAAGATTAATGGGGTCATGTCAAAAGGACACAGGATCCTATTTGAAGGGACTCCCACTGGCCAAGCTTGAGATAATTTGAACATGAAGAAGAAAATGATAGTAATGGATTATAAACCACTGAATTTTTTTAAAGGTCCATGAGTCCATAATGATACTAAAAAAAAAAAGCACTTAAAAAAAAGATTGCCATCTAATAAATGTAGAAAGAGTGACAGAATTAGAAAATCACAATATTTTGGCCCCTAATGTAATAATTGATTCAAGCAAAGATCATTAACAGATGCTAACCACTGAGTCAAAGGTTTTGGAGTCATAGGATGTTTACACAGCATCAGTATATTACCCCACAGATTATTTACTAATTTCAATGAGAGAAAGCTACCTTTGTAATGGAGAGATTTGGTGGTTACTACTTTGGATGATCAAACTTAGCACCAATAGTGGGACAATCTGACATTATTTGGGCCTTTTGATAAGAAGCACACCTGATATGAGATACATTGATGGAATATTTTTGCCAAAAAATGTTTAACTTGAATCTAACCATGAGGAACAACCACATAAATCCAGAATGTGGTACATTCTATAGACAATTGGCCTGGACTCTTCAAAAAGGTCAATGCCATAAAAAGAACAACTAAAAAAGAAGACAGAGGGATCATTTCAGATTAAAAGAAACTAACAAGAAGTAGAGGGTAGAATGGTGGTTACCAGAGGCTGGGGGGTGAGTGGAGTGGACGATGGGGACAAGGTGATGAAAGGGTACAGAGTTCCAGTTGGACAGGAGGAATAAGTTTTTAAGATTTCTTGCATAGCAAGGTGACCATAGTTAATAATAATGTGTTGTATATTTCAAAATCACTAAAAGATATATTTTAAATGTTTTCAGTGCAAAAAAAATCATAAATATATGAGGTGAAGAATATGTTAATTAGCTTGATATAATCATTCCATAACATACACATATATCAAAATATCACAGTACCTCATAAATATACAGTATTATTTGTCATTTGAAAATAAAAATTTAAAAAAAACTAAAGAAAACACCAAATGCAATATACAACCTTGACTGGATTCTCAATTTTTAAAAAAATGCTATTAAAAAATGTTTGGGGACAATTGGGGAAATTTTAGTGGAAAATGTACATTAGCTAATATTAGGAAATGTATTGCTAATTTGTTTCATAAGTGTGATAATGTCAGAGAATGTTCTACTCTTAGGAGATGCATGTTGAAGTGTTTGGTTCAGTGCTGTGATATCTGCAAGTTATTTAAAATAGTTCAGAAAAAATATAGTGTACTGCAACCGGCTCTTACCAGCTCCTGAGAGAAGATAAATATTCAGGAATTTTGCAAACCATTTGTTAAGCTATTGTTTGCTTAAAATCACCCATTGTGGGAGTTTTTATACCCCAGAAATTGGCAAATACTACAAATGCATTCCCCCATGGCAGATCCAGTTTATCAGCACACCACTGCATGTGGAATCAGATGTTAATAATTGGTGAAACATTTCAAGCGTACCTTGTGTTCATTATGGTATTCTTTCAACTTTTGTGAAGATTTGCAATTTTTCAAAATAAAAACTGGGGGAACATATAGAGGAAAAGAAATCCTTCCTCTCTGGGAGTCCTAAAACCCCAGCGAGAAAGACCAAGGGACAGCAGCCTCCCTGGTCATCTCCCAAGGGAGGCCCTGAGATGTGTCGGTGGCTCCAGAGGGGCTGACGCGGGACCATGGAGGCTGGCGTGGGGTCGGCGGGAGAGGGGAGGGCTTCCCACTTGCGCTCAGTGTGCACCAGCCCCCTCTCCTTCTTCCCCTCTGGGCCCGGAGCTGGGCTGCTGGGTTGGTGCATGGCCTGGGTTTCCAGCATCCCACGGGAAGCTTCTAATTCTAATTCCTTTGGATGAAAAGATCTAAGGAAAGGGCAGGTGGCCCGTGGTGATTGTGAGCGGCAGTCTAGGCCTCTCTTCATTTTCCACTCTTCTTTCCTCTCCATTTGTCTTCCCACCGCTTGCCCCCAGGGCCTCTATTTGCTCTCCCCCTGCTCCCTCTCCGTGCGACCAATTGACCAATGTCATTCGGGAGTGCCCCCCACGCCTCTGCCTAGCTCCACCCGCCCCGCGCCGCCGCGACCACCGCAAGACCCACCTCCTCCACAGAGTCGCCCTGCCACCGCTAACCCCCTGCGCCTTTATCACACCTCGCGGCGTCGGGCCTGGAATTACACCCTGCCACGGACCGCTCCGGGTTGATTCGTGCGGCTGATTTGTTTAACTTCTCTGCAAGCTCCCGGGGGGCAGGAGCTGTGTTCAGTACACGCTCGGTAAAAAGCACTCCTGTCTCCCAACTCGAGGCCAGCGTAACCTATCTGCGGGATTGCATGGAGTTTCTTTCCCCACCCTCTCCTCTCAATTCTCTCTTCCTCTGTCTCTCTCTCCTTCTCTTCGTCCCTCTTGGCTCCCTGGCTCGTCCCAGGCTGGCTGGCGTTCCTTTAGCTCCTTTTTTTCCCTGGCTTTACTCCCCCTCCTTGGCCCCACACCAAGGCTGCAGGTGTGGCTGCCCCGCACGCTGGGCCTCTTCTCAGCCCCAGGCCGTCTCCGGCCCTAACTCCCTGGCGAGAAGAAAGGCTGCCCCAGAGCAGTGCCCCGTCCCGCGCTCTCCCCTCAGGCTCTCCAGCCCCAAAGACCGCCGGCTTCGCCAAGGAGCGCGTCAGGGCAACACGGGACTTGCAGACATCTGCCTCACACCGTTTTTCTCTCCCATTCCCTCTCCACCCACCACCTCCCCCCACGGAATTCTCCAGGCTGAGTCTTGGGGTAAAATCTCACACGTTTTCTCAATCTATATGCAAACCAGGTAGGATTGACAGCTGAAGAAAGCTGCACGTTGCCTGGGCTTAAAGTTATCTGTCTTCCCTCGGAGAGAAAATCTTTGAGCTCTGTGACAGTGCCTTGAAGCCATGGCCCCTGTCCTAGACTGCCCCAGCCCAGGCGAGCGCCTGACCCCTGCTAACGTGCGGGACCTTTAGCAGTGGAGAATGGGGGAGGAGGTAACCAGAGCCCCCCACATGCCAGTGATTCATGTTCTCTGAAGGGATCAGAGTGTTATTAGAAACCTTGCCTGCCAAATGCTGGGCAAATGTAACCAATTTATTAATGCTGAGCGTCCGATGTGTGAAATTGGACCAAGAGGAGAGGGGCCAGCCGCCCCCCTCCCCACTTCCTGCTCTCCGTCAGTGGCAGAGGGAGGGTGGTGTACAAAGGGCTCTGTCTTCTGCAGGAGGACGTTGCTGTCCTAATCACATGTGATAGTGGCAACAAATATTCCTGGCTAGAGCTTCAAAGGGCTGGGAGATAATTGTATCCACCACGGTTGGCCTGGCTGTGATGCCTTAGCCTACAGCTTGCAAGTTGTAAAACGTGCTGGGCAGGAAGGTGGGGAGCTTGGTCTCCCTCTGTCCCTGCTCTGCTCCTCCCTCTGGAGACCAGGTGAGGATGGAGGAGTAGAAGTGTCTCTCTGTGTGACATCATATGCCAGTCACTTAAACACTTTCCTGTAAAGGGTCTCAGATTGATCTCAGTGTTTCATGGGTGTTTGCAGTTTCTCTCCAGCGAAAGAGAAGGATCCTTCAGAGCAGTGTGCATTTTCCTATGCCTCACTGTCATTGATTTGCCCTCTAAAAGGAAATTCATTTGAAAAAACATTAGCAGCCACGTTTATTAAAGAATTACATGTATGTATATGTATAAATATATGTATATTTTCCTTATACATTATCTCATTCAATCCCCACACCAATACCCACGAGTTAGATATTGTTATTCTTGATTTTCAGTTGAAGAAACAGAACTCAGAAAGTTAACCAATTTGCATAAGATTATACATTTAAGTGGACAGGATTTGAACCCATGTCTAACCATGTTCTTCACCACCCAGATTTCAGGAGTGGAAATCCCACAAAATTTGTGGGTAATCTGGTAAAATTGTCAGGAAGCAAATGCAGGGAATTTTCTTGCTAAGGCTGCATTGAGAAGTCTTGTATTTTAAATTAGCAATTTTCAAAGAATTGACTTACAATGAAAACAAGGGTCACACACTGTACAGAGCAAAAATAAATTTTTATGGTGATTTAGATAAATTTTAGAATTTTATAAGATATCAGGCTTGTTTGGGTGGGCATGACTATCATTGTACAAGACTACAGAGGTAGAAGAAAAGATCTGGTTATCTTAGATTCTTAGCTATTTAGATTCTGTAGGAATATCATTTACTTTGTAATGTGTTACTATGTGTCATGTCTCAACACTAAAGGCAAGGTGGTATCTAGCAAGGAAGTCTGATTAGGAAATTTTGAATTTGAGTCTTGATATTAGTATATTTATGAAGGACCAACACTTGTTGACCGAAGATAGCCTATTGAGTTGATTATAGATAAGATTAGTTGAAGATGTTGGTGCAGTCCCCATGCCCAAATGCTATTAAATTCATAAGTTCATTTCTTCTGCAAATGTACTTGATGCATTACAGTGTCATGTGCTTATTGGTATGATGTGCCTAATGAAAGGCAAAGTTACCTTCCTTTCTCTGGGGACTTCTGTCCTCCTCCCCTCTGCTGTGATGGTTTAATAGGACCTCAAGCCTGCTGTGTGCCATGAGGCAGCAGTAGCCATCTCTCCATTTGGAGAGGAAGAGGGTCAAGGCAGCATCACTGAGATGTGGAAGGAAAGTTCGTTCTTTATTTTGAATTAAAATCCAGTCCAACTCCCCTTGCTTGTTTTGATATCTAGAAGACCTTCCCCTATTTTATCCTTCTTCTCCTAGAAGCTGTTCACTCCGCCCCACCCCACCCCCAATTCTCTTAGGAGAATAAATCACTCATTGAAAAATAATCTATAAACCAATAAAGTTACATGTATGTATTTAAAAACAATCTCTTAATGTCTGAAAAAGCGAGACAGTCTTGTTGTCTCTACAATACGACAGAAGTGGAAGACTGCTGAGGACTTGAAAATTGGGTTGTTTCTGAGAGTTGAATTAGTAAAATTCACCCTCAATGACAGCGATTAGTCATCTAGTATAAGAATAATGGCAACTCCAAAAATTACGATAACAGTGATAATAATGCAAAGGTTTGACTATGTAAGTGTGAGTCCAATCAAAAGTTGAGCTGGGAGCCCCTCCAAGGAGACATGGCTGAAATGTAAGTGTATTTCAGTAAAAGGAAATGAAATGAAATATATCCTATTCTATCTAGAGAATGACTGTAAACAGAAGTTGACGCTAAAGGATGAAAAGGAAAATCTAAACATGCTGATCTTGATCTGCTTAGCGGTGAAGAAGCCATTTCTAAATGGCTTAGAGAATTGAGGTTTTCTCGGTGAAAGTTCTCCTGTGGTGCAAAGTCACAGGCCAGCAGCTGCTAGGTCAAGTCTGGCCCACACTGTATTGACTGATAGTATTTTTAAAAATTGAATAAGTTGTCAACTAATTTCACATAGAAAAATCCAGATTTTTAGCTTTTCTTGAAAACTTGGTGAGACCTGGATTGACCAGGCTGGCCATGATGGGCTGGTGGGTAAAGTCCCGGCTGCCTCCTTTAGAAAGTCGTGCACCCTCCAGTTTGCCATAGTCCCTCTCATCGCCTGCTCCCTGACCTGCCTCTCTCACCTATGTTACACTCTTCTGAGTCTCTGTTGGTTTTTGAGTGTGTGACTCCCTGATGGGTAAGCATGCCTTCAGCTACTTGAGCTGAAATTAGCTTCTTAAGACCCTGAACTCCCCTTGTTCTGATCCCATGCTCAGCATGCAACCTTCTGAGAACTTGGCTTCCCATGTATTTTGCCTATAAGAAAAGAATGCATTGATCTTCTGCCCTGAGCATCTTGGTCTATACAAGGAAGTGCACAGAATAAATGCAAAAGGCTTAGGCTCTGGGGTCTGGCAGGTCTGGTTCCAATTCCAGCACTGACACTTACTAGATAAGGTCACCATGAGGCCTCTTGGCACCCTGCCAGTTATCTTCGCCTGGAGATGTTGCTCTGGGTCACCCTGGGTTACATACCAGAATATTCAAATTGCAGGAACGTTTTTATAAGCAAAATTGATACCTCTAAGTCACAAATTACAGCAATCCCAAATCCAACCAACAACCAATAAACTTGAGTTTCTCTAGAGATAGGACATTTCAAAAGAATAGAAAGCTATTGATCGGAAATACAAACTCTTTAATGGTTATCTGTTCCAGAGAGGAAGGGGGTGGAATGGTGAGTAAAACATGGTTTCCAAACTTAGCAGACGTGTATTAAAGTCCTAGTTCTTTCCTTTATTAACCATGTGAACTTAAGAAAGTCATTAACTAATCTGAGTCCCCAAGATAAAAATTCTCTCTCTACATACCTAACAGAAACTTCATGACCAAATGACATAAGGTGGAAAAGACACTATATAAACTGTAAAATGTATGGAATTATTAGCATCAAAATTCATATAAGCCCCAGTGAATGCAAGAGCAGAAGTAGTAGGAGAGGAATCCAAGAAGCCTACACCAGGGTTTCTAGCCTGCCAGAGAGCATTCACAGCCAAAAGATTAGTGCCAGGTTTAGAACACCCACAACTATCAAAGCCTGGAGCGAAAATCAAATCAGACTCTGGTTTGTGAAATAAAAAATAACATCCAGTGATAATGAGGGTGGGGGAGAAAGAGTCTCATGAACACTGTGGGTGGAAGTATAAACTGGAACAAAGAAGGCAGTTTGGCAGTACTTATCCAATATTTTAATGTGCATATCTGCTGACTTAGCAATTCCATTCTAAGAATTTATCCTACAGAAATACCTGTACAAGAACATTCAAGGCAACATTATGTATAGTATCAAATTAATAGAGGGATGCATAATACATTTTTGCATATTCTTACTGTGATTACTATGCAGCCATCAACAAGAATGAGCTAGATACATATATAGCAAAAGGGAATGGAGTCTAATGTGTGATTGAGTGAAAAAACAAGTTGCAGCATAGTACATACAGAATGACCATGTTAAAAAAAAATAATAACCTAGAAAAATTCTATAGGAATGCCAGCCTAATTTTTAACGTTGGTTTCCACTGGGGAGCAGGGGTAGAGTATAAGAACGGCACGCTCACTTTTGACTTTATATACTATTAAGTTACTTGAATTTTTATCATGATCATGAAGTACTTTTGTTATTTAAAATATGCAATTACAAATCAAAAAAGAAAAAGCTAAACCAATATGTAAACTAGGAATAAGAAAATATAATTAAAGAGCTAAAGCTGAAGGTAGGAGTAAGGCCAAGGAATAGAAGTGTGGACACAGAGCCGGGAGAATCACATACTGGTGTTTCCCTACTGGCTTTTCTCACAGACCTGACCACAGACATTTCAGGACCAAACCTGTCCTCCTGGACTTGTGGCACACTGGAGGCACCACAGCCAATCAATGTAGGTGTATTTGCCACGCCTGCTGCAGTACTGATAGCTGTTTTTCTATTTCTGAAATTCAGGGTTGCAACACTTGTCTTCAAAATGAAGAGTCATGTCCATAGAGCTAGACACTGGGGCTTCTAAAAGAAGTCCTCCTGTTGTCCTTGGGAATTTTACTGGACTGACTGTCCCCGCACCTTGACTTCCGTGTTTTGTTTCCTTATTGACTCCTTATGGCTTTGACCTTGGATCTGTCCACAGATTCTGACTCTGCTTCTGCTCTAATATAGCATCTGCCTCTGCTCTACTATAGCATCTTCTCTGGTAACTTGCTGCCTTGTTCTGGCCAATTCCATGACTCAGATTTTTTTTTCAAGGGTGAGGTTTGGGCATTTTACTCACACTTTCTTCCAGGACCTAATCCTCTCCAAAGCTACTTTTAATTCTGTCATCCTGTCCCTGCATTGACATAGCCAGTGAAGAGGCCAGGTTGGGCTGGGGGTGGTGGTGGTCTTCAAACATCAAGGTTCCCCATGTCCTTGCCATCTGGGAGGAAGTTGTTCTCAACTTCACATGTGGGTCCTAGTGAGATGACTAGGAAATCAGTGAGAATGGTCATGCCAGAGACGCAGTGCTGTTGTTTATAACAGCCCCAACACTTTGGGAGCAACATGCCTGAGGTGGTATGTATTTCCTCAGTTATGACTAGGTGGAGGGAAATGGAGGGCCAGCAGCTTGAGCCAATCTCTCTCTCCTAGTTTGCCTGGACACTGACCTCCCCAAATGAGGATCTTTATTTATTTTGTATTTCATGATATATCAAGAACATGTGGGAAGATTCCAGGAGTGAACTTAAATTTCTTTTAAACCATATAGTGTGGATCAGAACCATGGCTCCATGGTTAGGGACTACTATTCAACAAGCAGGCTAGGGTGAGATTTGTGCATTGACAAGAAAGATGGTTAGAGAGATATGGCTTCACACAAGACCGGAATTGAAACCCAACCTCAATTAAGTTAAGAAATCCTCAATTAAAACTGTCTGGCTCTCTTAGCCCTGCCAGGTTTTAGGAATAGAGACAGCATCTCCTTAGGACCCAGGACTCTTTGCCTTCAATAAGGCAAACACCTTACTGAAAAAAAGATATGGGAGGAATTTTCTGCTTTTGTCAGAGGCAATTTTAGACTGCTAAGTGGGCGATAACCTGACCTGAATCCTTTTCCATGACAGCCCAGCTCTGATTTCTTCTCCATCACCCTGTTACCTGGCCCACATGGCTTAGATTATTCAATCTGGATCCTTGAACATGGACTAGGGGACACGGTGGCTATAGCATTTTGTAATAAAATTCCTTATGAATTTTCACCTCTCTGTGGCTCTTAAAATAATCCTTTTGCATGAAGGGTCATTTTCCCTTTGAATCCCAAGTCTGGATTTCCTGCCTATCTAATGCTCGAGTGGGGAGTCAAAAGCACTATAGAAAGAAAACATATTGTTTTTTACCCTAGTTGTGGTTTATCAGGAAAAAAATTACATTTGGAGTCAGCCAAAGTTTATGTCCTTACCAGGGGTGTGGGTTTGCATGAGTCACATAAAAATAAAGGAGAAAATAATAATTTCTGTCATACCATTTTGTTGGGAATGATAAATAAGAAAGTGCCCATAAAAGTACACTGTAATGTATCATGCATACATTATTTTTGTTGTTATTATTATGTGGCATGAGTGAAATAATACTAATGTGTTTTCTGCATTTTAAAATATAGTTTTATTTAAGTAGGAGAAAATGAAAAATAACCAAAGTCTAGTATACAATCATTTTAAATTTCCAGGAGAATCTATAAAATGTATGTTTATTTTCTTATGGTTGCTTTTAAACTTCTGAAAAGAAAGATTGTTTCCCTCTCTGAACATGAATAAAAGATTTCTTCTCCAAATAGAAATTATTGAATAAGTTTGCTCTACAATAGAGATAATAATTTATTATTTTATGTGTTTATGTGTGTAAATAAATAAGTAGATCTAGATAGATCTATATAAATCTACCTATCCATCTGTCTGTCTATTAATATCTATTGAGGGAGGCAAATGCCTTACTGGGGAAAAAAAAAAAAAGATAGGGGAATTTTCTGCCTTTGTCAGAGGCAATTTTGGACTGGCATGTGGGCAAAAACCTGACCTGAATCCTATTCTATGAGAGCACAGCTCCGATTTCTTGCTCTATCGCCCTGTCACCTGCCCACAAGGCTTAGATTATTGAATCTGGATCCTTGAACATGGGCTAAGGCAGTGGTCCCCAACCTTTTTGGCACCAGGGACCAGTTTCATGGAAGACAATTTTTCCAGGGACCAGGGGGAGGGATGGTTTTGGACAAATTCTCATAAGAAGCATGCAACCTAGATCTAGCCAGTTTATAGTAGCATGAGCAGTTATAGTAGGGTTCGAGCTCCTATGAGAATCTAGGAGACACTGCTGATATGACAGGAGGTGGAGCCTCTGACAGGAGGCGCATCTATGGTGATGCGAGCGATGGGGAGTGGCTATAAATACAGATGAAGCTTCACTGGCTTGCCCTCCGCTCACCTGCTGCTGCTCACCCGCTGCTGTGCGGCCCAGTTCCTAACAGGCCACTGACCGCTACCAGTCAGGCCCGGGATTGGGGACTGCAGGGCTAAGGGCTGCAGTGGCTGTGGGAAGAATGGCAAGGTTTGTAAGTAATTAGGGACAGGCACAATCATGCACCCTGGCATACTTGTGGGAATTAAAGCCAAGTAGCTGTTCCTCATGTGCCCATGAAAATCCCAGAGACATTTTGGAATGTGTCAGCCTGGTTTGTTTTTTGGCAACATGTCAATCATATGCCGGCAGGAGCACGTGCGTGCTCACACTCACTCATCTTATCCAGTGACACCTGGGGGCTGTGGGGCTGGGCCCTCTGCTCAGCACCGGGAATGCAAAGATGACTGAAAGTCCTTCCCCCTGGTAGGTAGACAGAAACAGCCAAGAAAACAGACATTCAACACACAGCACACCCGGAAACCATAAAGGAAATCAGGGTATTAATTTTAAGAACTTAAAATTTAAAACATTTATATGGCAAAAAAAAAAAAAGTCCATAGCCAAAGTACAAGGACAAATAACACATTGGCTTTTCTAAATAAATATGACAGATAAAAGGCTAATTTTCTTAATTTCAAAAGCTTTTCCAAATTTAAAAAAGAAAAAGAAAGACAGAGGGAAAATAATAAGTAAATACATGCAAGGAGTGATAACAAGTAGTTCTCAGAAAAAGATAAAATACAAATGACCTGAAATATATGAAAAGATTCTCAATCTCACTGAAAATTTTAAAAATACAATCAAAACAACAAAGAGGTATCATTTCATCAAACAGATACGCAAACATTAGAAAGTTTGACATTTTTATATTAGAAAGAAAATACCAAAATAAGCAAATTTGTATACTCTTGGGAATTTAAATTGGTGCCAACTTTTTAGACTATAATTTGGCAATGTGTTTCAAAATTTTAAGTGTCTTTTGACTCACTGCTAGGAATTTATTCTAGAGATATACTTACAGATGTAACATAAGATAGATGAATAATATTTTAAAAACTGAAAATAACCCAAATATTCATCAATAAGAATTGTTAAATAAAGTTAGCATTTATTGCTACAGTTATCTTTTATTGCCTTTAATTATTCATTAAATAGAGTTATTTCTTTGTTGCTACCAGACTACTCCTTAACCTTTACAAATACTAAAGTAGATGTCTATGTGTTGGAATATTTTCTCATATAAGTGAAAAAAGCAAGATGCAGAGCAGCATGTTTAATATTATCTCATTAATAAATAAAAAAGATTATATATAATATATAGTTGAAACAGGGGGGTTAACTTGACCAGATCTGCCTGCCCTGCTTGCTCTTGGCCACTTGCTTCTTTTTTTTGTTTTTTCCTTTTTCCGTAAATCTGAAGGCCACACAGTAGCTGAAGGCCATGCCGCTAAACACTGAAATTTAACTTTCACTGGCTACTCTACAGATAACATTCATAAGTTACCATGGTAATGGTCCTTTCAGTTGTTTTTCAGGAATTTGGCTCAGCTCCTGTCCAGTTCAAACCAGTTGAGACCACCGACCCTTCAACTGGGCCTGCACAAATGCTGAGATATGGCCTTGTCACCTTGGAGAACCAAAAACTCCACCCTCAGATCATGCTAACACCACCATTTTCTGTACATATATCCTATGAAATGCCATGAACCCTGACTATACTTGTGCAGAATAAACCTGTTACTTCATTTTTCCCCACTGCCAATCAATTTTACCCACACCTTAGACCACCCCACTTCCCTAAGCCCTAAATATCCCTAAGCCTTATCTTCAGAGAGGCAGGTTTGAGAACTATGCTCCCACTTTGCTAGGTAGCTTTGCAATTAAATCTTTTCTCTTTTGCAAAACTCATGTCACAGTGGTTGATTTACTCCGTGCAGGCGGAATTGGACCTGGCTGGTAACAGTCATATATACATAAATAATTTTTCTGAAAGTTTAACAAGACAGTGTTAATAGTTGGACAGAAATATCTGTTAGGGGTGGTAGTGACATGTTTTACTTTTCTTTTTATACCTTTCTCTACCTTTTCTTCTATGTGGCTATATTCCTCTTGTTTAAATAAAATAAATTAAAAAGTTAAATGAACACTGCAATACGCTGTATGCTAAGTGGAGGTGGTGGACGTCATGGCACACAGAGGACAGGCACCTGACCTGGGATAACAAGGGAAATGTCAGAGAAGAATTCCTGGGTCAAAGGAGGTCTGGGCTTAACTTTTAAGGATAAGAAGTTGTTAGATGAAGATTAGGGTCAGGGTTCCCTGGGTAAAGGAAATGGTATTTGCAAAGGCATGGAGATGATAGAGAAGACATATTTAAGAAATTAAAAAAAAAAGTTTTGTTGGTGTGTGGAGTGATTAAAAAATTTAAAAGCTGGATAAGTAGGTACCAAATCACTTAGGGTCTTAGCCTTAATTGGCCTCCTAAGGACTTTAGACCTTCCCTTTAGCAAGGAAAAACCACTAAAGAATTTTAAGTGAAAGAGTGACCTAAAACCCATGAACCCTTCCTGAATGAATGCAAAGTCGCTCAATGATCCAAGCATGTTGGAAGATTACTGTGTGCACAACACCACAGGAGGACCACGCTGGGGTCATCTGACTGTGGATGTGAAAAGTATGATTGAATTACTTGGAACAGCTTTAAGGATGTGAGTTGTTCACATAACATTTGCTCATTCATTTATTTACACCAATAAAAAAAACATTAAATATATTTTATATTGCATATACGTCATATGCAAAGCACATACTCTAATCTCTGAGAACGAAGGTGCAGATGCATTTTCTCTCTCATCAAAAAATTCAAAAATGGAAGGGGAGATAGGCATATTAAATAAATAATCAAAATGCACTCTGATAAATTCTGTAGTGTACACAGTATGGTGGAAACAGTGCTTAACTTCCTGGAGGAATCCTAAAAGTCTTCTCAAAAGTGGTAATATTTGAAATGGGCCTTAAAGCATAAAAGGAGGTCTCTAGGTAAAGGAGAGGAGGCAGGAATTCCAGAGATAGAAAATAGCAACTAAGCTGGGGAAAAAAAGGCACGGAAATGAGTAAAAGCATAACAAGAAGGGAACGTAGGCTGGAGGGCTAAAGGAGAGCAGGGACAGAGGTGGAAATATGAAGGATGCTCATGAACTATTCAAAGGCCGTCAGATTTTTTAACCCACAGATCACAGGAAGCTACTTGAGGTTGGACAGCAGGAGAGATGTCATGAGAATATCTGTGTTTTAGAAAAACAGTTGTAGAGGCTGGGAAGGAGGATTGAAGTCTGGAATTGGCCCTTTAGGAGCTGTTGAAAAAGTCCTGGGAAGGGATAGTAAGAAACTAACTCTGTCCAGGGCTGTGGGATTGGAGAAGACAGGAGAGATCTGAGAAGTAATTGCAAAGAGGGTAGAAGAGAACATGATTTAGTAGATTTCTACCTTGCCCCTAGACCCTGAAATAGGGACTTTACACACCTTATTTTATTTACTCCTCACAACAGCCCTCTGAGGTACGTGTAATGTCCCCTTTAAGAAATTGAACAACTGGAAGCTTACTTCACTCCTTAAGATCACATAGGCATTAAATGGCAGAGCCAGGATTTGAACCAAGGTCTGCTAGATGCCAAAGCCCATGCTCTTTCTCCCTACTCAGATGGAATAAAAAGGACTTGGTGAATGATTAAATATTTCCTCCAATTAGGGTTCCATCATTCCCTTCTTTGCTAAATGTTGTAGGAAGCAGTGTATGTGCTCCAGCCTCTAGCAGCTCTGGGGAAGAATGTATTCTGCTAGGTTGCATCACGCTGAGGGAAGGAGTACTTCTTACATCAAGCAGAGTTTGGAGGCCAAGCCAGCATTCACACTATCTAGGTCTGTACTTGTTTTCTATTGTGCCTGTAACAAATTATCATTAACAAATTATCATAAATCAATACACATTTATTATATTACAGCTCTGTAGGTTAGAAGTCCAACATAGGTCTCTCTGGGCTAAAATCGAGGTGTCAGCAGCTCTGAGTTTCTTTCTGGAAGCTTTAGGGGAGAATTCTCTCCCTGACTTTTCCCCTAACGTGGTGGCTTCCAGAGGCCACCACTTTGGCTCAAGGCCCCCTTCCTCCAGCAGTGGCAGATCGAGTCCTTCTCACATCTCATCACTCTGACCTTTTCTGCCTCCTTCTTCCACTTTTAAGGAGACTTGTGATCACATTGGGCCCACCTGTATAACCCAGGATACTCTGCCTATTATAAGGCCAGGTGATTAGCAAACTTAATTTCATCTGCAACCTTAATTCCCCTTTGCTATGGAAGGTAACATGTTTACAGTTTCTGGGGCTTAGGATGTAGAAATCTTTGGAGGGTCATTATTCTGCCAACCATAAGGTTTTTTATGATATTTTAGATTTGAACCTTATCTTGCTAGTTTTGGAAATTTACAAGAAGAGGGTCAGGGAAGCAGTGGTGAGTAAAGAGTTAACTAGCCATCCAAGAAGCACAATGACCTCTTGACAATGTTGAGTGTGCTACAGACCAGTGGGCCAAGAGCTGGGCCGTTGGGGTAGGCAGCCCACATCTTCGAAGAAATGCTCATCAAACCATGACCAGTGGAAACCAGGACACCAGTCACCTGGGAAACCAAGTAAACATAAACATACAGCCATCCATCACTGCCATCTGGAAGAAATTGGGTAGTGAGGGTCTTCCTGTTAGGCCCAGCTCCAGTATTTATTTGTGTAGCTGGAGATCTCAGACCAGCCTTTCTGTCAGCGATGCTTCAGTGAGGAGCATGGAGCTGAATCTCAGCCTGGAATTAAAACATACCACCTTTGTGTGTGAATGTGGATGTAAATATTACCAGCAGACAGGTCACTCAAGAGATAGGTGCCCATATTTCCAAGTCTAAACAATCTCTGTAGGTCAGACGGGGAGGCCCTGTGTGCTTGTTGGCAACATCATCTTTAGAAAAAGTCTGAATTCCTAGTGAATGCTGCCTCTGTTCTGCTCTGTCCAGGAGCTGTAGTGTCCAGAATCTTTGCCCTACCAGCTCCATCCTGGTCAATGACTTCAGGTAGAGATGGTTTCAGTTGGGTCCACTGTATGAGGTGGTACACTGAGTTATATGGGCTCTCTTCCCAATAGTCCTCGCTGTTGGTCAAGAATGTGTTTTCAGTTGTTGCTCCAGTAGTGGTGATAGATTTGCACAGCTCTCTTCCCATGTTCCCAAATGACTCAAAGCATATTTACAAGGCAGCTGGCTGGGGCTCATAGGGGGCAAGTCTGAGGCATGGATCAGAGCAGAATGAAGTGACCCATACAGGGAACAAACCTATGACCTTGGCCTCCTAAGCACTATCTCCTTACAGACTCAGCTAATAGACCCCCCTGAAAGCCAGCCATTCATCTAGGTCCGTATGCAACACTGAAACACTCAAGGGCTGCCTGGCAGCAGCAAGAAGGGGAACATTCAGACTGAGTTAGATTTCCTGGCATCATGTTTTTTCCTCTTACCCTGAAGATATATTTGGGGACCCTGAATCTGGTGACACCAAGTCAGAACCAAACACATTCCTGATGACTGTGGAGTGCCGTGAGCTACGCAGAGACTACCCCGTCCTCACCCACGGTTTCAGTGTGAGCTCCCGAAGGGCGTGGACTGTGTTGTATCCTGTCCTCGGCACAGAGAAGATGCTCGATGCATGTCAATGAAATGCATTTTTAAAATGGATAAATTAGTGAGATAAAGACCCTTTCACAGGTATCCTGACTTTGCTTTGAAAAGTGTTTCTCAGAATCCTCTCATTCCTTACCCCTTGTTTCATGGATGGGAAATACCCGAGAGTAATACTGTCCATTAGAAATGTAATACAAGCCCCAAATGCAAGCCTCATACATACTTTTAAATTTTTGAGTAGCCACATTAAAATAAGTAAAAAGAAATAGATACAATTAATTCTAATAATGTATTTTATTTAACTCAATATAGTGAAAATATTATAACTTCATATGCAAGTTATATAAACATTATCAATGAGCTATTTTTCATTCTTTTTTTGTTGCTGTTGTTACCAATTCTAGCAGCCCATCTCAATTCAGACTAGCCACATTTCCAATAGCCACATGTGGCTTACAGCTACTGCATTCAATAGCACAGCTCTACATACTACTCACTTTCCTTGGTCTATATTACTACTGATTAACATCTAAATAGCCCCTAACAAAGAATCCTTACCTTCATTAGCTCATTAGTAATGACCATGCTGATAAGTGCTATCATTTCCTCTTTATAGTTGAAGAAACTGAGGTTCAATTTCAGGCTATTAAGTGGTAAAGCTAGGACTCGGAACCAGGTGTTCTAGGTTTAATGCTTACCACCACATCATACACATGCTGCCATTGCAATAGGAAACCTCAACAGAATGTAGAAACAGATGGGGTTGCTTCTGAAAAGATTCTAGTGAGGTGACTCTTAGTTTTAATCAACTGTCATGTTATAGTTAATTTCAGTCAAGCAGTTTAGGTAGACACTGCCACGTTATAAATGTCATTACTATATAAGACTGGCCTGGGGTTTAGTCTCCCACAGACTTCAGTGGGAGAGTCAGTGCCTAACTCTTTCATAAGTCCATTGTTTTAGCAGCTGTCCCAACTCTGGCTA
Source organism: Daubentonia madagascariensis (assembly GCA_023783475.1). Taxonomy (NCBI): domain Eukaryota; kingdom Metazoa; phylum Chordata; class Mammalia; order Primates; family Daubentoniidae; genus Daubentonia; species Daubentonia madagascariensis. Next base: position 907,864 of record JAKFHU010000913.1, on the reverse strand, counting down.
GGTACCTTTGGATCCTGAGAAGAAACGCTAGGTTTATGAGAAACACATTTTTCCTGAGCCATTTGCACATAGTTCCCAACTTTCCATTATTTTGCTCATTTTAGAGCTCCAAGGAACATGCCTGAACCTCTTAGAAAGTAACTGAATTCGTCTTCATTCTTTTGTTTCTGATTTCCAGACAGTAACAGTATTTGATAACACTTCCCAATTTTATTTCAAGCTACCTACATCCTCAGTTCTCCTCCTGATACTCTCAGATAGACTTAATTCTGGTTATTTTGCAGCATTAAGTTTTGCACAGTCTGGCAGGCCTACAATGCCCCTTTGCTTGGAACTCTGATGCTTTGATTTTCTTCTCGAAATTCAAATGTCTTTGGAAAAGGCAACCAGTTTCTCACCCAAGCTATGTCCAAACAGGTCTGGTTCCCAGATCGTATCTAGCATGAAAAGAGGCTCAGTGTAGCACACAATAGATGACTGTAGTCTAATTTTAGACCAGATGGCTCTGAAGACCACACCTCTTCCCTGTGGTCCCATCTCTTGCCCTCATCAGACCAATTCCTCAGGGAGGGATCCTGACAGGCGTCAAAAACATACTGGAATGAACACAAGGCTTTTCCTAAAACATAGAGGTGATCCTGCTATTGTCCTGATTAAGATGCTTTCATGGCTTAGTAGACGCTACAAGATGAAGTCCAAGGTCTTTAGTCATGCGATAAAGCCCTTCATGTTGGAACTCTCTACTGCCTCCCCAGCCTCCTCTGCTATCACATCTCATACCCCGTGCTCCAAACACACCAGTGTCCCTGCAGTTTCCAGAAAACATCAGGTGGGTTCATGCCTGGGATCTCCATACCTGAGTGGTCAGTTGTCCCAGGCTCATCTCCATGCACCTTGCCAACGTTTACTCACACACAGAGTCTCACCAGATCACTCCTTCCTTTGTGAATCCCAACACTGTCCACATCTCTAGCATAAAGCCTGTAACATGCTGCTACATTTTTTGTTTATGTGACTAAAAAGGAAAGGAGCTGGGGGAAAGGACTGTGTCTTAGTTATTGATACTCCTTTGCCTATCAATATGCCTGTGCGTGAACAAGAATTTTTTTTGTTGATGAAAGAAGGAAGAGAAGACAGTTATCAAACAAGCAGAGTGAAGCTCTACCCTAGAGAAACAGTTTTAATTTTTTTTAAGAGATGGGATCTCACTCTGTTGCCCAGGCTGGACTAAAACTCCTGGGCTCAAGCGATTCTCCCTCTTCAGCTTCCCTAAGGAAAGCATTTTAGCCCACTTGTCCCTCACTTAGCTCCTCTCTCTTTTATCTAGGAGATATTTAGAAATCTAAGTATGATCGAGGTTCTGGGACTTTTTGGTGGCCTGGAAGGTGAAGGGAACCAGGAGGACCCAGAGGAGAAAAGCAAGTTTTCGATAGTGTAGCAGTTTCCTCTGGGCTTAAGGAAAAGTGGTCAAAGGGACCCTCATATATCCTTTTAGGTTTTCCAGCCTAGCTAAGTAGGACAGGAAAGGAGGCAGATTCAGGGCAAAAGTTTTTCTCTGAAATAAGTTTCTATATGACTTAAGCATTTCCTGTACCATAACCTATGAAAACATGATGTACAAAGTGCAATAAAGTGATAAACTTTTTGCCCTGTTAAAGCCAAGAAGGAGGTTCCTGGAATACCACTTGATGCCCACAATTTTAAACTGACTCAAGAAAATGCCACAGGATCTGAAATTATTGGAGTGACTTATCTCAGACTTGTAGAATCTATGAGAGATTTTTCTCACTATCTTGTTCCTTTATAAAAGGGTTACACTTCATATGGAAAAAACTTCATAATTTGGGGGCTTTAGTAGTAGTGATTAGAAAAAATGAGTGGAGGTTTCATCTTCAGCAATACCTGAGCATCTCTTATCAGACCAGTGTACATAAAAAACAACTATAAGCACACACAGCAGACAAAATATATTTTTTAAAACACCATCTAAAGACACTGGAGAATGATTAAAAGCAGCAAGACACTGGAGGGAGTCAATATATGGAAGAAGAAAATGGCATTAGTGAGTTTCCAGATTTTACAGCTTTTGGATCAAGGCAGGTTCTAGTCTGTACTACACGGAATGGCTAAAACTCCATATGAAACCCACAGTATTACTGGCTAGAAGAATCAGAGTATGGGACAACCACAGCAAGTAGAAAATTAAAAGGAAACCCCCAAAAAGATAGAGACCAAGAGGGGAACCCTAACTGCCCACATCTCTGACTGACCCTTGAACTGTACCCATATGGGACAGACACCAAGCCCCCCAGTAAAGCTAAAAGAGTTCAACTGTGATTTGAGCTGCTGCCCTCAACAAAGGGGACATTAAATGGATAATAAAGAAATATGATGAACACTTTTATGCCAAAGAATTCGACAACTTAGATGAAATGGATAAACTCCTTGAAAGATGCAAATTAGCCAAGCTTACTCAAGATAAGCTGTACAGTATTATATTTACTCTAAAATTTGAATTCATAGTTAAAAATATTCCCAAAAGACAACTACAGGCTCGGATGCTTCACTGGTGAATTCTAGCATATATTTAAGGAAAATATCATACAAAAGAAAAAAATAGAATGGGAAGAAAACTAATAAAACCTAAATTTCTATTCAGAGTCTACATAGGCAATGATGTCATCTGTGAATAGAGACAGTTTTTATTCCTTTCCAATTGTATGCCTTTTATTTCTTTTTCTTGTTTTATTGCACTGACAAGGACTTTCAGTATGATGTTGAATTGGAGTGGTGAGAGTTGACACATTTGCCTTGTTTCTGATATTAGGGGAAAGTATCTAGTCTTTCACCAGTAAGTATGATATTAGCTGCAGGATAAGGAAGTCTCAGCCTGTAATTTCTAGTTGCTTAGAGTTTTCATCATGAATGGATGCTGAATTTTGTCAAATGATCTTTCTGCATCTAGTGAGATGAGGATATGGCTTTTCCCCATTAGTCTGCTGATAAGGTAAACCATATTCATTGATTTTCAAATGTTGAACAATATTGCACTTCAGGGATAATCTCCACTTGGTTATGATGTCTTCTCATTTTACTATATTGCTGGATTTGATTTGCTAATATTTTGTAGATTTTTTGCATCTGTATTCATGAGGGATATTGGTTTGCAATTTTATTTTCTTACAATGTCTGGTTTTGGTGTGAGGGTGATGTTGGCCTCATAAAATGAGTTGGGAAAGATATAAAGATCAGTGAAGAATCTAGAATAGGTCAAGGCAATTTAGTGGTGAAAGGATAGTCTTTTCAACAAATGATACTGGAACAGTTGGATATCCATATGCAACAAAATGTATCTTGACCCATACATTAAACTATATATAAAAATGAACTGGAAATCTATCAAAGACCTAAGTATAAAACCCAAAAGTTTAAAAATTCTGGAAGAAAACAAAGAGAAAATCTTTGTGACCCCGGGTTAGCTAAGATTTAGCAGGTAGAATACAAAAAGCACAATACATAAATAAAAAAATGATAAATAGGATTTCATCAAAATTTAAAACCTTGTCATATTTGAATGACACTTTTAAGTAAATGTAAATAAAAGACATAGACTAGGAGAAAATATTTTCAAAATATATATCTGGAAAAGAACTGATATCCAAAATATATGAAGAACACTCACAACTCAATAATAAGAAAACAATAATCCAATTTAAAAACTGGGCAAAACATTTGAACAAACATTTCATCAAAGACAATACACGAATGGCAAAAAAGCACATGAAAAGTTGTTCAACAACATTAATGATTAGAGAATTACAGATTAAAACAAGATACTACCTATTAGAAAAGCTGCTGATGAGAATGAAGAGCAACTGGGACTCTCGTATATTGCTGATGGGAACGTGAATGGTACAGCCACTTTGGAAAACAATTTGACAGTTTCTTATAAAATTAGATGTGCAATTACCATATGACTCAGCATATCCCACTCCTAGATATTTACCTGAGAAGTGAAAACACATGTTCACACAAAAACACACACACCAATGTTTATAAAGGTTTTATCCATGATTGCCACAAACTGGAAATATTTCAAGTGTTAATTGACTACTGAATAAATTAACAAAATGTGGTGGTACATCCATACAATGGAATATTACTCAGCAATAAAATAGAATTGAACTACTGACAACAACATGAATAAATCTCAAATGCATTATGATAAGTGAGAAAAAGCCAGACTCAAAGACTGCATACAGCATCGTTACATTTATAAGACATTATGGAAAAAGGCAAACATATAAGGACAAAAAACAGATCAGTGGTTTTTTGTAGGCTGGGTGTTTAGGGAGTGATTTATTAATTACAACAGAGGGACATGAGAGAAATTTTGGGGTTGAGGGAAATGTTCTACACCTTGACAGTGGTGGTGGCTACTGGACTGTATGTATTTGTCAAAATCCATTGCACCTATAAAAGGTGGATATTCCTGTATGCATATTATTCTTCAATAAACCTTACTTTTGAAAAAGAAAGAAAGGAAAGAAAAGAATGTCCACTGGGACAAAGTAAAGCAGTTTTTTCATTAGGTCTGAAGAAGACACAGATCTAACCTCATTCTTCCTATTTGACCTCACCCCTTGATAGAAAACAGAAATGGTGAAATTGATATTTGTTGAATGGAAAAGAAAACATGAGGTTATTTTAAGTGTAGAAAATTAAGTATAAGTTTCAAATAATGAATTAAGGATGCATTGTGCTAACTGAATTATGGGTTATAACAAGGGAAATGAACAAAGGATACTTGAGAAGCATATGAAAGCTTTCTCTTATTGAGTATCAAGTAAAATTTACTTCCCAGGTGAGGTTACCATGGATCATAACTTAAGAATTAAAAATCACAGAACTAGCCTTCTAAAAATTTTATTTGTTTTTAAATCCATATTTTTTTGCCATTTTTTTCTTTTGGCTAGAAAATCTGAATCTAGATGTTATAAGAAGGCTACTTTTTAGGCAATGCACACTACTTCATTTATAATTGAATTAGAGTGCTACTCTAGAGGTTTTTTTTTATTTAGTAAAGAAAAAAGCAAAAGTCTGTGGAATTTTCAGGTTATGTAATTTATAAAGAGTGTCAATTCAAACCTATTTTAACTTATAGATGATAATATTTGGAAAAATTAGAAATTTTTAAATAGGTAAAAATTTTATAATTTGAAAAACAATTTAATTTTTAAAATTCTTGTCATTTAAATTTTATAAAGTTAAAGTCAAATGGATAATATAAGAAAATATAAATAAACGTCATAAAGACAATATTTAAATATTAAATATATATAAATGTCATATAAAATATTTTTTTTTATTTTTTTAATTTCAGAATATCATGGGGGTACAACACTTTGGCTATACACATTGCCCCTGTTCTGCATATAAAATATTTTTAAAAGAATTTTTGGATTTAAATTTAGACAGTGCTCTGCAATTTTTTCTATTTTTCTACTTAGTTTTATATAAATTTAAAATAGTTAATATAAAAAAGTATATAATATGAAAGATTATAAATAGCTTTATGTCAATAAATTTGAAATTTTAGATGATAGAGTCAAGTTCCTTGAATAACACAAATTACAAAATCTAAGACAAGAAAAAATAGGAAATCTGAATAGTCCTATACCTAATAAAGAAATGTAATCCATAATTTGAAACCTTTCACTTCCAGTAATTTTGGAGTAGCTTAATTTAGATAAGACTTCCTATAGAAAATAATTTTTCTGGAGGGAGAAAAATACTGCTTGAAGGCACTGGATAGTGACCCAAAGTGCATAGAAACTGGAGAGGAATCAATTCTTTCAAGACAACAATTTTTATGGAGGGGATTTGCCTTATATGCCTTTTGCCTGAGGGTACTCTGTAAGACATAAAATATAGGGCAACAAGAATTCAAGAAGAGAACATTAGTCTTAACAGTTTGAGGAATCATTAAATGAAGTTCAGGATTACCAGAGTAGATAGAGAGTGAAGGAGAACATCTCAGGAAGGTGGAAGCCAAAGACAGAAGCCCCAAAATGTGTAAATAAACTCTGCCCAAATCCCTGGATGACACCTAAACTATTCATGTGTAAGGAAGACTCCAAGGAACCCAGCATAAAAGCAACAGTGGGACGTCTGAAAGAACTTAGCAGAGATTTTAGCTACTGCCCATCATAAGGGAGAGAGTTTGGAGTTTGTGTCCAGCCAAATTAATTGCCTGATAGAAAAAATAATCAACACTTTTCAGAGGATGATAACAGTGTCTAATCTCTACAGTGTGCCATCCAAAATGTCTAGTATACAATAAAAGATATTAGACACACAAAGAAACAGAAAAAAGTGATCAAGAGAAATGGCAGTCAATAGAAACTTACTCTGAGATGACCTGGATGTTGGGGTTAACAAAGATTTTAAGGAGCTATATATTATAAATGATTTTAAAGACTTTTAAAAAAACATTACTACAATTAATGAAGATATGTGGAATCCTAGCAGAGAAATATAAATTATTAAAAAGTGCCAAATGGAAATTCCACAGCTGAAAAGAAAAATGTCAGGAATAAATATAACTGTCTGGGCATAAGAGCATACTTGAAAAAGCAAAAGAAAGGGTCAAATTGTTCAATATAAAGAACAGAGACACAAGATGGGGAAAAATGTATAAACAAAGCCTTTTGACATGCAGGACAATATCAAGTGGTCTAACATAAGGGTAATTGAAGTCTCAGGAGGAAAAGAGAGAAAATGAGGTAAAAAATTTTTTTTTAAATAACAGAAAATTTCCCTGATTTTGTGGACAAACAGATATAAGAAGCTCAGTAAACGCCAAACAGGATATATACAATGAGAACCACACTAGGCATATCATATTTATTTACTGAAAAACAAACATCAAGATAAAATCCAGAAGAAATTAGAGAAAAACGAAGTATTGTATATGGGAACAACAATTCAAATGATGGCTGGCAATTCATCAGAAACAATAGAGGAAAATGACAATGGGACCATATCTGGAAAGTATGAAAGGGGAAAAAAAAAGAACCATAAACATGGAATCTGTGTCTTCAAATAAGGTCAAAATTAAAACATTTCAGATAAACAAAAGTGGACAAAACTCATCCCCAACTATATTCCAACATCAACTCTCTGACACCAACTAGGTGTCCTATAATTCAATTCAGTTCTGACTCTAACTCTCTGTAGTTAGTGCAGACTCCACAAGTTAAAAGCAAAGTCCATTACCAGATTGCCCCCACTTCAGATTCCAGTTGCAAGTCTCCAGGGACACTCATACTTCTGACCAACAGGTAAAAAATCACAGGTTCCCATGATCCCCTTGGTTTTGATAATTCATTAGAACAACTTACAGAACTTGGGAAAATGTGATACTTACAATTACTGTTTTATTGTCAAGGATACAAATGGACAGCAAAAAAATTAGATACATATGACAAAATCTGGGAGGGTTCTGAGTGCAAGAGCTTCTGTCCCCATAAAGTCAGGGTACACTAACCTCCTGATACATAAACATGTTCACCAATCAAAACTCTTCACTGAGCTGCAGTGTCCAGAGATATTATTAGGGTCTCATCACATAGGCAGTATTGATTAAATCATTGGTTACATGATTGAGCACAGTCTCTAACTCCCTTCCCCTCTCCAGAGGTTTGGCTGACCCAAAGTTCCATTAATCACAAGTTTGACCTTTCTGGTGACCAGTCCTCATCTTGAAACTACCTACGGGCCTGCCGGGAGTCACCTCATTCCTATCACTCAGGAAATTCCAAGGGATCAAAGACCAGATATATATATATATTTTATTATATTGCACCAACAAAACTAACCTACAAGAAATGCTAAAGAAAGTTTTTCAGGCTGAAGGAAAATGACACCAAGATGGAAACTGGGACCAATAGGAAGGAAAGAAGACCAAGAGAAATGGTAAATATGTGGGAAAATAGAAATATGTCTTTTCTCCTCTTGATTTATTTAAAAGACATGTGACTCTTTAATACAAAACTACAAAATGGTATTATGTGTTTTATAACATAAATAAATGTTATATATATGCAAAGTGACATAAAAGATGGGGCTGTAAATGGAAATATATTGTTGCAAAATTCTTACATTACAGTATAATATTAACCTCAAAAAGTTCATGATAAATTAAAAAGGAAAATGGTAATATCTAGAGCAATCAATAAAAACAATGCATAGGAATATAACTAAAAAACCAACAGAGGAATTATAAAGGAATGCTAAAAATATTGGATTAACTCCCACCTCCTAAAAAGCAGAAAAGGAAAAAAAAGAGGAACAATAATACACAGGACAAAGAAAATGGTAGCAAATTAATAGGCCTAAATCTCACCCTATCTTTAATTATACTAAATATAAGTCAGCTAAACAGTCCACTTAAAGGCATAGATTGTCAGACTCGATAAAAAGGCGAGACACAACTATAAGCTGTCTACAAAAGATGCACTTTAAACAAAAACATGGATCGATTCAAAGTAAAAATAAAAAGATGTTTATTCAAACACTATGCCTAAGAAAGCTAGATTGGCCATATTAACATCAAACAAGATATACCTCAAGCCCAGAAGTGTTATCAGAGATAAAATGAAAAATTTCATAATGATAAAAGTGTCAATTATTGAGGACATAACAAGCATAAATGTGTATGTATCTAACCAGAGAGCTTCAAAGTTCGTGAAACAAAAATGGACAGAATTAAGGCAAGAACTAGAGAAGTACAAAATCATAGTCCACGATTTTAACACTCCTCTCTAAGTAATTGATAGAATAACTAGACAGAAAGATCAGTAGGTATACAAATTTGAAAAACATTATCAATCATTTTAACCTAATTGATACTTATAGAACACTATATCCAACTACTCAATACATACATATTCAAGCACAAGTGGAATGTTCATTAAAAAATAGACCATTAAAAAATCAATAGATTTGAAAAGACTGAAATCCTACAGAATATGTTCTCTAATAAAAATACATTAAATTGGAAATCAACAATAAAATTTCTAGAAAAGTGCAAATGTTCTGAAATTAAAGAACATACTTCTAAATAGCCCAAAGTTCAAAGAAGTAATCACAAGAGGAACTAAAATTTATTTTTATTTGAAATATAATGAAAACACAACGTATAAAAATTGGAGAAGTATAGTTGAGCTTAGCAGAACATACAGATGAATTTATAGCATTTAGTGCTTATGTTAGAAAAGAAGAAATGTTTAAATTCAATGATCTATGTTTCCACCCTAAGAAGCTAGAAAAAAAAATGAGTAAATTAAACCCAAAGTAAGTAGAAGTAAGAGACAAAATGACAGCTGAAATTCATAAAATAGAAAGCAAATGACAGCAATGAAAGAGAGAATATCAGTATAGATCCTACCATAATTAAAATATAAGGGAATATTATGAAAAACTTTATAAAAATAAATTTGACAAGTTAGATAAAATAGGCAAATTCCCTGAAAATCATAATCTACCATTTCTAACACTAAATAAGATAGAAAATCCAAATAGTCCTATATCTATTAAATAAATTAAATTTATTATTTTAAAAATCTTCCCACAAAGAGAACTAGAGGTGCATATGGTTTTACTGGTGAATTCTATCGAACATTTCAGGAAGAAATTATACCAACAGAGTTCATAGGAACACTTCCTAACTTATTTTTATGAGAGCAACATAACCCTTATACTAAAACCCAGCAAAGGTATTTCATCAATTCCAGTCCATACTGATATAAAATTTAAAAAATAAATAAAACTTGAATTTATTTTGTTAACATGATAAAGGATGGGAATACTATCCTATATATTTAGTAGATGTATACAAATTGTTTGATAAAATTTAGAACCCATTCATTATTAAAATAAACAAAGCAAAAAGAAAACAAAAATACTTCCTTGAAAACCAAAAATAGAAAGAAACAAGAATGTCCTTAACCTGATAAAGGACATCTACCAAAAATATGCAATAAATATTATACTAAATGGTGAAATATTATTTTTCTCCCAAGATTAGAAATAAGACAAGAACACCTACTTATTTCTAATTACCATGGTACTAGATGTCAAAGTTCAATCGTACAATAAGGAAAAGAAAATAAATAAAGCATATAAGGATTGAAAAGAAAGAAGTAAAATTTAATATTTGCAGAGAACATAATTGTGTAGCTAGAAAATTCAAAGAAATTTATAGATAAACTTCCAAGGTTACTAAGTTAATTTAGCAAACTCATTGTATTCAAGGACAATAAACAAAAATCAAGTGTATGTATAGTAACAACAAAGAAATAGAAAATGAAATTTAAAGAAAATGCTATAGAATAAAAGAACATCAGATATCTATTATAGGAATAACTATAATGAAAAGTGTGTATTACCTTACACCAAAACTATTAAACAATATTGAGAGAAATTAAAGAAGAGCTAAAACGAACAGATTCATGGATTGGAAGACTCAATATTGAAAAGATATCAATCTTCCTCAAATTGATCTTTTGATTCAATGTAATCTCAATTAAAATTCCAACAAATCTTCTTTTTAGGAATAGACAAAATTGATACTGCAATTTTGTGTGGAAATGTAGAAGAACAGGAATAGCTAAAATAATCTTTAAGAAGATTAGAGTTGGAACACTTATTCTACCATATGTAAGAATTATTATAAGGCTACAATAACACAGTGTGAATAGTGACACAAGAATAAACAAATAGAACAATGGAATAGAATAGAAAGTCTAGAATCAGAGCCACACATGTATGGATACCACTGGTCTTTGCACAGCAGTGGGTAAAGGATGCTTATTTTAATCAATGGTGCACAGTCAATTGGATATCCATATGAAGAAAAATTGAATCTTAACCCTACCTCACACATTATTAGAAAAATTGATTTCAGATGATTTTAGATCAAAAATTGAATTGTAAAACAACAAAGTTTCTAAAACATAACATAGAACAATGTTTTCTATGGCTGGAGCAGGCAAAGATTTTTTAAACAAGAAACAACATTCATAAAGGAAAATATTAAAATATTGGTAACTTCTGTTTATCAAAAGACACCATTATGAGAATGTAAAGGAAAGCCATAGAGTAGAAGAAAATATTATATATATATATATAAAAATATATACCTATATATGTATATCAAATATAGATATCTCATAAAATGTATATATCTCATAAAAATTCTCTACAACTTAATTTAAAAAGTCAGAAAACCTAGTAAAAACTGGACATTATTTTCTTCACAAAAGAGGAAATCCACATGGCCAATAAACAAAATTTTTACATATGGTAGAATAAGTGTTCCAACTCTAATCTTCTAAAGATTATTTTAGCTATTCCTGTTCTTGTACATTTCCATACAAAATTGCAGTATCAATAAAGCACCTTAAAAAGGTGCTCAACCTCTGTAGTTATCAGTAAAATGCAAATTAAAATCACAATGAAATATATGATATACCAACAATGTAGCTAGCATTTAAAAGACTAAACATACCAAGTATTGGTGAGAATATGGAGTAATGGAATATGCGTATGTTGCTATTGGGAGTGTAAATTGGCGCAACCACATTTAGAAACTGTTAGTATATATCAAAGTTGAATGTATGCACACCCTATGACCCACTAGTTTCATTCCCAGATAAATGCATCAAATAAATATATACACGTTTACTAAAAGCCAAATGTAAGAATGTCTATAACAACATTATTTAAAATAGCCAAATTAGAAAGCAACTCAAATGTTCTCAAACGGTAGAATGGAAATATAGCATATCAGTAAATATACATTAATGAAAATGAAGACACTACTGCCACGTACAACATGGGTGATTATCACAACATAATGTTGAGCAAAAGAAGCTAGACACCAAGAATACATACTTTACAGAAAATTCACAAACAGGTGAAACTAATGCATGGTATCAGAAGTCAGGAGAGCGGTTACCTTTTGGAAGGAGAGTGGGGGCGGCAACTGAAGGGAGCCCACAGCAGGCATCTCAGACGCTGGTAAGGTTCTGTTTAGTAATCTGTGATGGTTCCATGAGTTATCTGGGTGGTGTTTGCATGGATTATTTTGTGCTACATGGGCACTTGTCTGTAGGCATGATTTACTTCTATAAAAGGTATATTTTTTAAAAATGGGTTATAGAGACAGAATGGACAGAAACAAAAGAATAGGAGACAAGGAAAATTGCCTGAATTTATGTATTTGTTGGCATCAAGGCAGTGGAAAGCTGCCTTGTCATTCCAGTCTGCAAAAGCTATCCCTGATTCCTCCTTTCTCTAAAAGGAGAATGAAGTTCACCTCTGGTGGCTTTATCCTTCTAGGAAAAGAAAATGCAGGTCTAAAAAAAGAAAGTTGCACTTACCACTTTCTCCCTGAGCGCTTGTATCTCTCTTCTTCATTTGGCCTATATTTTAGCAACAGAAGGATGGGTGGGATTTTTTTTCTTTTAACTGAGTTTTTTCTGATTATGAAGGTAATACATGATCCTTTTAGAAAATAAGTAATATAGATAAATACAAAAAAATCCAGAAATTACTCATAGTCCAACTATCAACATTGTAAATCCTTTGGTGAAATTCATTTGTCTTTTTTTCATAGATCTCTATATAACATTTTACATAGCTAAGTTTATAATGTGAATGTACTTACAATTTTGTTCACATCCTACATTCTTCTCAAACATAGGCCTGCTTGACCCTAATTTTGTTCAGTAGGACACATAGTATAGAGATGTTCTATTTTTCAAAAAATAAGTCCATTGTCAAATAAGTTAAGATGTTTCTTAGTTTAATAAAGTTAGTGTCTTTGGGGTTTTTTTTTTACTACAGATTTCACAGAGCTTTTAATATACTAACATGTATCATGATGTATTGAGAGGTGATATATAATATTTGATTATGCCTTATGTGATATTTGATTATGCCTTATTTATTATGGAACAAATTTATTTTTGTGGATTAATAAAATAATTCTACACCAATATTCAATGCAGCATTATTCACAATAGCCAAAAGTTAGAAACAACCCAATGTCCATCAACAGATGAATGGATAAACAAAATGTGGATAAACAATGGACTATTACTCAGCCATGAAAAGGCATGAAATTCTAATACATGCTACAACATGGATGAAACTTGAAGACATTATGCTAAGTGAAATAAGCCAGACAGACACAAAGGGAGAAATATTAGGATTCCACTTTTATGAGGTACCTAGAAGAGGCAAAGTCACAGAGACACAAGTAGAAAAGAAGTTACCAGGGGCTGGGGGTGGGTATGGGGCTGGGAATGGGGTTTACTGATTAATGGTTATAGAGCTTCTGTTTAGGATGATGGAAAAGTTCTGGAAAAGGAGAGTGAAGACAGTTGCACAATATTGTGAATGTGCTTAATGCCATTGAATTGTACACTTAACGATAGTTAAAATGGTAAGTTGTATGTTATATATATATTGCCATAGTTTTTTTTAAATGGCCAAAAAAAAAACCTTGAAGAATTTAAAACATAATTTGGGAAACATTGACAAATATTTCCCCCTGTATAATATATATTATTGGTTGTCTCCCTGGCATCCACTTTTCACATTCCCCTTTCCAGTGGTCTGTTTCCATTTCAGAATCTATGTGGTTACATGTGGCTGACTTCGCTTCTAACTTCTAGGGTAAAATTTACATATCTTAGATCAGAGTTCGCAAACTACGGGTCATGGTCCAGATCTGGTCCTCAGTCTATTTTTGTAAATAAAGTTTTATTGGAACACAACAATGCCCTTTCATTTACATATTGTCTATATCTGCTTTCATGCTGGTTTAATTTTCTTAAATTACTAATGACAGCAAACGTATTTATAGCTTTATTAGCAACTTGCAATGTGTTGAGTTTTGAAAGTATAACTAGAATTCTTCAGGTGGACAACAGGGGAAGTGCGATTAAAGGAGAGGAAATAGTGTGTGTGAGTGCAAATGTGTGAAAGAGGGGTATATCTGGGGAACCTATCAGTTGTTTGCCACATAAGGTATAAGGTACAGGGGAGCACAGAAGAGGAAAGGAAGAGGGAGTCGTGGGGTTATGACACAGCTGGCAATAGAGACAGCAACCAGATAGTGGAGAGCCATAACACGTCTTGTTAATTAAACACAAAATGTCAATACACTTGTAAGGGGAGTATTTTGCCTACTATTTTTTCAGGAGTTTAGCAGCTCCATTTCTATTCACACAAGTGATGTGTTCATTTGCAGTGTTCTTATCTCTTCATTAGTATATATCACTATGTTGGTGTCCTTTAAGATACCTTGGTGTTTGGTAACAATAAAACCTGCATTTTAATAGTCTAGCATTCAGATTGTTGATTGGTTTAAACTGTCTCTTCCCTCCTAACCGAGTTAAAATTTGTAAGATTTCTTTTTGAACTACCACAAGAGTGTGAGTGTCGGGGCAGCTCAGCACCCCAAACTCAGACCATTAGCATCCGAGTTATGTCTGGGAGACCAAACACCTACTCACTTCTGCAGGGGACTATAGAGGATGATCAGAGTCTGTGGAAGTGACAGTCCAGCTCAACACCTCTGCACAGACCCTAGGGTTGGCCTTGCCACAGAGGGGCAGGATCAGCTATATCTTCCCTCTAGCTTGGAGGAACAGCTACTTTCTGACCTGGCCAAGGTCATGGTCAAGGTATTCTGGACAGGGGCAAGGTAATTAACCATGGATGGCTTGCATTAAAACCTCAGAAAGGGTGGAAGGCACAGGGATTTGATGGCTTTCAACGTTCAACTCTTGTGGCTTAGGACCCCGGGCGTCAAGTTCTGGGCTTGAATCTGCCACAAAAGTGTTGGTTGATCTTGGAAAAATCATGAAAACTCTTCGTCTGTAGTATCTCCTGGGAGTAGATTTGGTCAATAGTGCTGTGGCTGAAAAGAATGGATGCTGGGGTGAGGAAGTGGAGACCTTGACAAATGTGTGAAATGTTAACTCTTCCATGGCTTTCTCTTATCTCTTTAGGGGAGTGTTTTTCAACCCTGGCTATACATTGGAATCAACTGGGGAACTTGGTGGGGGGGAAACAAAAACAAAGCCTGTGCCACACCCTAGAGGTTCTAATGTGCAGCCGGAGTAGAGAACCTCTGCTTTAGGTCACGGCTGTCACTCCAGTGGCCATGAAGTCACTTGAAAACAGTCATAGCACTGGTATAGGAGCAATGAAGGGCCCACACAGATCTTCCTGTGTGGGCTTTCTTAGTTTTCCAAAAGGCCCAACTGTGATTACCAGTGACCAAAGTAGCCCTTACCATTAAAGGCTTTAACATTCACAGAAAGGGAGTACTTCAAGGGTGTGTGAAATCATGACAGAAGTACCCCCTGCTAGGAACTGTCATAGGAATAACCCTTTACAGGTAAGAACAAAGCCGAATAGAAGCCAACTCTATGCACAGCCAATAGATGGCACTATTGGCCAATGCCCTGCCTTTTAGGTCTCTGCCAACCACTTACTCTTTAATATTTGGTAATTTGTTGCATTTGTGCATGATTTAAAAATGTTTAGAAACATTCTTGACTCCACAAATCCTAGAAGTGCAAAAGCAGCAATAATATTACAAGTGTTACACCAAAAATGAGCATAATTTTTACAAAATGAAAGTAGAGATAAATTTTAAAAATAGAAAGTGGTAAGCAAATGAATGGAAGGCTGTGCATGCATGTGGAACTAATTGTTAGACAGTAAGAATAACTCCAAAGGGCAGAGTTAATCACGAAGACTGAGAAAAAGGTGCCCTCACAACTGACAACAATGAGCAAGAGATGCAGAGACGAACGGAATGGAAAACTCTAGGGTGTGTGGCTAGAGCATTACGATACCCAGTGTATGCTTTGTCTTTGCCACCAACCACACAAGTGCTCCCTTTTCCTTCATCATCACCATCCAGCCAGCCAAAACCAAACAGTGTCAATTGGACTGTTTTAAATTCTGGAGAAGGCAGGGGGTTGTTCTAGAATTTGGAGCTAAGCATGGTAAAAGTTCTGCTACTTAAACTTCTGGAGTAACTCATGGACAGTTTATAATCTTAAAGCCAAATCTGTACTCTCAAGTCTATACTATTAATACTTCAAGCTGGCAAGTCTGACACTAACCACAACTGCTAATGAGGGGTATTCTCTGCTACACCTGCAGAGACGGTTTAAACCAATGGATTTAACAAATCTAACTGGTCCATATTAGGAAAAGATACTTGATAGAACGTATCAGCAAGTTTGAGAAGAGCACGCATGATTTAAAGTTGTAAAAGTCTGATACCCTCTTATTTACTGAAAGTGCTCTGGGAAACTGCAAGCTCAACTCCATTCAGGCACTTTGAATTTATAGTGTATCAGTCAGGATCCAATTAGAGAAGTAGAACAAGTAGGACATATATATTAAGAGATTTATTGCAACTAATTGGCTTATGTGATTGTGGAGCTGGCCAGGCAGGTCTGAAATCTGCAGGGCAGGCAGTCAGGAGGGCAAGCGGGAACTCTCCAGCAGAGGCGGAAGCCGCCTTTCACGGGTTGAATACTTCCTCTCCAGGAAAGCCTCAGCTCTGGTATTAAGGCTGTTCGGCTGATTAAATCAGGCTCACCTGAATTATCTAGGATACTCTCCCTTTCTTAAAGTCTACTGACTATAGACAAATTACATTACAAAATACCTTCACAGAAACACCTCAATTTGTGTTTGCTTGAATAACTGGGGACTGTAGCCTAGCCAACTTGACACACGAAATGTGTGTCAACGCACATGGTGTTTTGGAAACTAGACTATTTCTGAATAGAAGAGCTTTTAGATCTAAAAAAAAAAAAAGAAGGAGAAGAAGAAAAAACAATGATATCCTCTAGGCCCCAGGAACTGGATGCTTTAAGTAGAAAGCATAGATGTCACTGTCTGGAGGATCCGGTTATATTCTTTCTGTGTACACAAACTCATTCATTCGTTTAGGTGTTCAACAAACCCCATTGAATACTTACTGTTTGCTAGTCTCTGTAGTAAGTGCTAGGACTATAAGAACGTGATCCTTGCCCTCAGAAGGCCCACAGACTAGTGGGAGAGACAGAGACACTGGGAGCTTTGATACCCTGTAGCAAATGTGCAATGGTAGTTCAGATGGGCCTCTAAACATAGTTTGTGAAATTAAGAAGGGCTTGCTGGAGTAGAAGGCACTTAAACAGTCTAGACTTAAGCCCTGTGGGATGCAGTATCTGGGAATAGAAAGAAGGGATGGCAGAGAAGTCATCATAGTGACAGTCCTGGTCCTAGACCCTGTTGCCCCCCATGGAGCTGGAGCTCAAGTTGTCAAGCACTTTGTAAAGGGACAACCCAGGTAGACTCTCACAGGTCGTTTCTACTTTACAGTGTTTCCACCTATTTGTCTTTCAACCTGCCTGTTAATGGTATTTCCCTGGCCCCCTCACCTAAGTCTCCAAGCCTTCATGGAGGTATTGTCTCAGCCAGAGGTGAGCGTTTGCTGCCAAGACTGACAGCCTGCACATGGTCCAGGTGCTCACAACAGTGGCTTTCTCTTCCCATCTCAGCTTGGCCAGTTCCTCTGCTTCCCTGGTAAACATCATCCCCGGGCTTGCTTTTCCATCCCCTTATCCATGTTTTTCCTCCTTGACCTCCTTTCAAGTAGTCAGTCATGCACACTGGTCGTCTGCACTATTCATCCCATACAAATCTCTTCATTTTCAAACTGGAGTAAGTAATGTCTTCCCTGCCTTCCTCTGAGGACAGTGAGGGGGACATGAGGAGTGGTGTGAAGCCCCTCAGACTTGGTACTGACACACGAAAGTAAAGTACAGATTGGGTATTGCTATCATCCGTCTGTCTGTCTGTATTTATCTATCTATTCATCCATCTAATCTCTCCTAAATTGTGCGTCACTTAAAGAAAGAGATCATCCTTGAATCTATGATACCTAGCACAGTTTCTGCACAAAGTAATTGCTCGTTAATTGTCTGGTGAAGACAATGATAATGAGGTCATCTAAGGCTTTGGCAGACAGATAATTGCAAACAGCCATACCACTGGTGCTAGAATTCCTGGAATGTTCCCATCTCCTACCTCTGGCTAATTGCTTCTTTAGGATTCAGCTTATGCATCATCTTTGCTAAGAAAGACTTCCATGCTCGCTCTCATGTGTGAGTTGAATACTTTCCTGTTACCATAGAATCCTCTGCGTACTTTGGTCATTTCTCTTACCGTGGTGGACTTTGTCTCTTGACATGAAGCGAAGTTCTATGAGGTGAGGGATTGTGCTCTAACAATCTTTGTCAACATGGCTCAGTTCCTGGGAAAATGCAAGCATGCCATAAACAATAAATTAATAGCACAATATTCATCCCTGTTAATTTTGTCTTAGTATTAGCTTCACGCCAGATAGACCATTGAGTAAAGGGAATAATACTTAGACAGGTGCTTAGAAATTTCTTCTGTGGTCTTGTCATGTGGGTATAAAACTGAGTCAGGAGGTATGGGCTCAGTCTTTGACCCTGTATTTTCTTAGAGAACACATGATTCCCAGAGTTAAGCCTCTTTGAAGCTTCTCTTGAGCAGACGTTGTGGCTTCTACTCAGACTGTGTCCCTCACAGGGGCTGGTCGCTTAGTAGGTTAGGAGGTATCAAACAGTGACAGCAAAATGCACTCAACACCCAAGAAACTTCTAAAGGGTACTGGTGGAAGAAATTTTATCCTTGCATTTTTGGTTTTTTTTAAACCTCAAAATGTTCATGTGTGTACATAATATTGTGGACTACTTTAAGGGGAGTCAAAATGTCAGAATTCATTTTTATATGTTCCATTTCTAGCACAGAGTATGCACTTAATAAATATTTATTGATTTATATATCTGTCAAGCATGTACCGTCAAGATTGGGAGAGGGTTTTGATTTTATTGCTCCTAGTTATTAATCCACCTTTCAACTAGATCATTTCTTTTTGCTCTGAGGTGCCTGGCAACGTGACTCCACAGCACACACATGTAACATCCCAGCCAGGTTACCTCTTCAGACAGTGAATCAGAAATACAAAGATATCCTGATTCAAGGACCAGAGATGGTAAAAATAAATTAATAAATAAAATTAAAAAAAAAAAGAAATACAGAGAAAAAGTCATTCTGAGGCATGCATTCCAGGGAGGACATACACAGCAAAGTAACTCATTTTTAATAACCGGCTCAGATTTATGAATTAAAGCATTAACTAACACCCTGCGGTCTCCTGGAATGTGACCACCAAAAAGCCATTGCCATAGGGGCAGGTCTGGGTTGGTTCAGAAACTTTCAAATGCCGGCTGGACTACAGGAAGAGTTTGTTGCATTAAGTAATTTATGGGGTGCTACGAAGTTCCTTAAGCTATTATTAAAAACATGCAAACTCCTCCCTGGTTAGACCTCTAGTAAGTCAGACTTCTAACTAAGCAGAACTGATAGGCCCGTCTTTTGATGTTTAATGAGTTCTGCAGCAGATGTGAGATGTGATGGACAGGGCTGTGGTGGTGATTTACTGGTCATGAAACAGAATGATGAGAGCCCTCTCTTGAAAAAAAGAAAATGTAGCCAAAGGACAGTTCCCTCCACCCCCCGGCCTTCCTCTCCCACCAATCCCTTCCCCGTCTTTCTTTGTGCATGTGTTTTTGATTTCCTCACCCCCGTGCCTCTCAGGACTGGGATCATTTCCACTCAGGCACACACAGAACACTGCAAACTAATTAGCCTTGGATACAGCCGCAGGAAGTCGGGCTGCCAAATCCTCTTTCCCCCACAATTCCTCAACTTCCTCAGCCCGCCTCAGGCCCATGGCCTTGCGCTGGGCCTCTCTGTATAAGTTGCCAGTTCTAATTTTGCAATTTCCCTTCACCTTATCAAATATGCCCCAAGCCTGCCAGTGTATGGACGGGGAAGGCTTTGGAGTCAGTCTCGTCTTCTGGACTTTTTCCTCTGGCTCCTTCTCTGCTTTCTCCCCCCAATTAGGGAGGCTTGTTTGGTTACAGTTTCAGTGCTGATTTGTTAATCTGACCTTGGTTAATGCTTTTTAAAGGAAAGCATTGCCCATTGTGCAAAACTCAAGAGAGTTCCCCACCAGCCTCTTCCATTCCACTCACATCACCTCCCAGGGGCCCTGCACCTCTGACTTTTCTCAGACTTGAACCCATTTTCCCACAAGCTGTAGGTGTCAACTCTTCCCCAACCAATTTTGATTAAGAGTCCTTGACACTTACTGGAATAGGGTATGCAAGGAAGACAGGGAGAAGGGAGGGGGCTGAGAGATGGAGGGTTGATAGGCTGGGCTCTGGGATGCAAGCTGGGAGGCATGGCGCACAGGCTTCTCATAAGAGGCACCCCTTCCATGGAAGCCCTGAATCACAGGCTCTCAGGCCACATCTGAGCCACCAAAATAGAAAATTGGTTGACAATATTTAAAAATCAGAAGATTTCACATAAAAATCCAAATTGCTTGCTTCCCAGGAGAAAATTAGATCTGGCAACACCGGGTCAGCATCCAGGCTTGCGTGCTACAATTGGCTGAAACTGAGTAGCTCTTGTGCCCTGGAAGTGGAGCATGGACTCTCCAGGTCACTACAGTCTGCACACCTTCTCTATGGTCTTACTTGATGTTGCCTTCCTGGCCCATGCAAACATTTGAATTTGCAACTCTTGCTCTAGATGCAGAAAGGGAAATTTAGTATTGAATCCTTGGTAGGGCTTTCTGCATGACTTTTCTTCTTTTCCATAGTCATTCAATCACGTCAACATTTACACCATGTTAGAGTTAATTGCCTGTTGAGTTCTTGGGTTTCCTTCCTCGTTAGACTGTGAGCTTGCTGAGAGCGGGGACCTCAGCTGTCTTGTTCATTTTTATGCCCCCAGTGCTTTGCACAGTGCCTAGGCATTCAACACATGTTCTTGACGGGTGTTGATTTGCTTTTTCATTCATCAAAACTAATTGGATGTTCCATTAATTGTACTAGGTATTATGTGACATGTCTCTTAAAGAACTCAGAGAGTAGGAAATATGGAAGTAGGAAATAAGGCATGCATAAAAGGTGGAGAATACAAGAGGTACAAAAAATGTGCTTTTGGTAAAGCAAGTACTAAGGGTGAGCTTCTTAGAGGAGGATGCACTTAAGTAAGGCATTAAAAAATGGGTAGGATTTGGGCATGTACTCACTTATTTTTTTTTGCCATATTCTTTGTCCCACCTTTGCATTACAGGGCTCCTCTGGACTCCAATTTTTATCTCTCCAAATCTGCCAATGACTGAAATGTATTAATGTCTATAGTTGCTAAATGGCTTTGTTGCTGTGTAGTGGGAGGCCAGATACTATGGAAAGCCATGAACTCCAGCTCACTTCATGGTAAGCCTGGTAGAATGGAAATAGACGCATAATAAATACTCATGGTGATAATGGGGAAGAGGCTTATGAAAAGTATCAATAATGATGATAAAATTAAATGCACAAAATGTGAAATGCAAAGCAGAAAAAACATCTTATTTTCATGAGTTTCAATGAACAAGATGTGCAACGTCACCTAAGCATTCCATGGAGTGTTTTCCTGGACCTATTGCCGTCTACAGTGGAATTTGTGTTGAGTAGTATAGCTCACCCAATCTGTGTGAATCACAGAAGTTCTTCTCTTGGGTCTAGCTGTTCAGTGCTTGGAATTCTCTTTCCTAAAAGCCTGTTCAGTGTAACCACTGTTTGCAGTTTGGATGGGAATAATCTCATGGGCCCTCTGCTCATGAGAACTTACTCCAGAGAGGCAAGAAAATTATAGTTGTAGGGGTTACAGGCAGGGGAAGGTAGTCAACCAGGAATATTTTGAAGAAAGTAAATCTGTCCTTAACATGTTTTCTTTCATAAAAATTAGGTAGCACTTGAATTATGTTAATATTGAGATAGACTCATCAAATATATGCTTAAACTATGATCAAATCATGGTGGGTATTTCTAGAAAAACACCACTGTAGGGAAGGTATTAGAAAGTTTGGGATTATACAGTTCAGTAGAAATTATTATATACAGTTCATGTCCAAATACTCATTCCAGGAGTCATATAAAAAGTTATCTTCAATAGTCATAATCATTAAGATCTCAGATCTGTTGAAAAAAAGAATTCTCAAAGTATGTACATATCATAATAACATAGACATGTTTACTATAAATTGAAAATTTCAGCTCCAGAGGGGTTTGAATTTTCACATTAGACATTTAGTCATGTATTTAAGTTGTGGATAGGAAATACATGGCACACGTGTTGATACCTATGCCATGCCATTACAGACATTACTAATTGATCACAGAGCTTGTTCCTATGGTACTAAGATTTATCACCAAAAGACTTTTCAGCACTGTGCTCAGACAGCAACTACCAACTACTGATTTTAACATTCAAGTTGAAATTTTTTTGCCATCCATAATAAGTTGAAACTTATTTGCCATTCATAATCTAGAAATCTAGATCTTCACAAAAATAGAATTTTTTTTCTTTTTTTTTTTTTTGAGACAGGGTCTCACTCTGTTGCCCAGAATAGAGTGCAGTGGCATCATCATAACTCACTGCAAATCCAAACTCCTGGGCTCAAGCAATCCTCTTGTCCCAGCTTCCCAAGTAGCTGGGACTACAAGTGCACGTCATCATACCCAACTAATTTTTCTATTATTTGTAGAGACAAGGGTCTCCCTGTATTGCTCAGGCTGGTCTCGAACTGCCGGCCTTAAGCAATCCTCCCATCTCAGCCTCCCAAGTTCTAAGGTTACAGGTGTGAGCCACCGCCCCTGGCCAAAACCAGATTATTTTTGAATATATATTTTTAGATCATATAAAAGAGTACTTGTAGAGTACTTCACAGTTCACATGTATTACACAGTTTAATCTACCTAATAGCCCTCAGGGAAGATATTAAAATTCCTGTTTTCCAGATAAAGACACTGAGATTTGGTTATTATGAATGATAACATTAAAGAAAGATGGATACTTCACTGCTAGTCAGTTCTCTGGTCTTAAGGCCAATAGAGATCTGATTATATAGTGAGAACTCCAAATTGTTGGGTTATACTAGGATTTATATAGCAGTATTTCTTTTTTTTACTTTTGTTAATATTTTAATGTGTATTTTGAAAGATGTATGTTCTTGCTCAATATATATTTTTTTCATCTGTATCCCATTTTTTAATTTTTTAATTTCAAAATATTATAGGATACAAACACTTTGGTTATATATATTGCCTATGCACTGCCCAAGTCAGAGCTACAATCATGAATATCCCCCAGACAGTGTGCCCCGCACCCATCAGGTGTGAGTTTTCCCATCCTCTCCACCCGCCTCCCACCTGCCCAACCCCTGATGAATATTACTTCCATGTGTGACATAAGTATTGATCAGTTAGTACCAATTTCATGGTAAGTACCGTGGTGCTTGTTTTTCCATTCTTGTGATACTTCACTTCGAAGAATGGGCTCTAGCTCCAACCAAGATAAAACCAGATGTGTTAATTCACCGTTGTTTTTTATGGCTGAGTAGTACTCCATGGTATACATATACCACATTTTATTAATCCACTCATGAATTGATGGGCACTTGGGTTGATTCCATGTCTTTGCAATTGTGGATTGTGCTGCTATAAACATTCAAGTGCAGATGTCCTTATTATAGAATGTCTTTTTTTCCTTTGGGTAAATACCCAGTAGTGGGATTGCTGGATCAAATGGTAGTTCTACTTTTAGTTGTTTGAGGTATCTCCATATTACTTTCCATAGAGGTTGTACTAATTTGCAGTCCCACCAGCAGTGTATGAGTGTTCCCATCTCTCCTCATTCCCACCAACATTTGTTGTTTTGGAATTTTTTGATATAAGCCAATCTCACTGGAGTTAAGTGATATCTCACTGTGGTTTTGATTTGCATTTCCCTGAGGATTAGAGAAGTTGAGCAATTTTTTATATGTTTGTTGGCCATTATTCTGTCTTCTTTTGAAAAGTTTCTGTTCATGTCCTTTGCCCACTTTTTAATGGGGTTGTTTGATTTTTTTTGTTGATTTTCCTAAGTTCTGTATAGATTCTGGTTATCAGCCCTTTATCAGATGTGTAGCATTCAAATATTTTCTCCCATTCTGTAGGTTGTCTGTTCACTCTAGTGATAGTTTCCTTGGCTGTGCAGAAGCTTTTAAATTTGATCAGGTCCCATGTATTTATTTTTGTTGCTGCTGTGCTTGCTTTGGGGGTCTTCTTCATAAATTCTTTGCCTAGGCCAATGTCTATAAGAGTTTTTCCAACGTTTTCTTCTAGATTTCTATGGTTTCATGTCTTAGGTTTAAGTCTGTTTTCCATTGTGAATTGATTTTTGTGAGAGGAAGGAGGTGCAGATCTAGTTTCAGTCTTCTACATGTGGCTATCCAGTTTTCCCAGCACCATTTATTGAATCGGGATTCTTTTCCCCACGGTATGCTTTTGTCTACTTTGTCAATGATCAGATGATAGTATGAGGATGGTTTTATATCTGGGTTCTCAGTCCTGTTCCATTGGTCTATGTCTCTGTTCTTGTGCCAGTACCATGCTGTTTTTGTTACTATAGCCTTGTAGTATAGTTTGAAGTCTGGTAGACAGATGCCTCCTGATTTGTTCTTTTTGCTTAAGATTGCTTTGGTATATAGCAGAATTTCTTGCATGACTCTAACCCTTCACTCCTTCTTCCCAATCTCTCACTCTGATTTTTGGAATCTCTTTCTGTCTCTCTCTCTTTTTCTCTTTCTCTCTTTTGTCTTTTCACTTAACCACAACCCCTCTTTTTCTTTCTCTTTTTCTGCAAGTCTGTGTGCTGTGTATCTCTACAGATTACAGCACCAGACAAGATTTCCCAACACCAGTTTAAAAGTAGAGCCCTTGGCTAGCCCTAACCACCAGCATTCAGCACTCTCCTGGGAAGATATTATAGTTCGGTCCTCACCCTGGTTAAAGATGCTCAGGCTGAAAATCCACATCCAATAAAGATCTGTGTTTTTGGAACTTTTGATCAGAAGGATCCAGACACAATGCGAACAATTGGGCAAATTTGTCTTCTAGTTTCCAGAGAAGAATCTGTTAGAATAACCAGCTTGATATTAGCCAAAAGGCTCATCTCTAATTTCAGGAGCAATTTGGCAGTTATTGATACATCCCAGCATTAGTTCACACATGGTCCTTCTATGTGCACTGCAGAATAAGATAGGATTTAAGAATCTCCAGATTCCACAGTACATAGTATTATGAAAGAGTACATAAGACAAGTTGCTGAGAAGGGGACAACATTGGTGCAGGTGTCACTCCAAGAATTGATAATCCACTCCATTACAGAACTCTTTCTCTCTCTCTCCAGAATGACTAATTTTGAAAAGACATCAACCATTAAGGGACCATTCAATTTGTTGCCGCGGTATTTGAAATGCGGTTCCTGCACAGCTAATCAGTAAAGGTTTTCTAAAGTTTTCAACCACCAGATCAAATAACAATCCAGGGGAACACAGTTGTCAAAACATCAGCATCCTAATAAAAATACATGTTAAAAATACATAACCGGGCTTTTTATTCAGGTCTTAAATTGTGAAGTAGGCTGTATCTATATAGGTCAAGCTGAGCCACAGCCCAGTAATTTTTGACCTGTATGTTATCTATATGATTGAGGTTTTCTCAATTTTATGTAGATAACTTGAAGGCTGCATCTATCTAGCAATGATGGAAACTGGAGTTGAGAATCTACTTGTCTGAAATTTTTCTACAAAACCTGGGAGTGGCTTTTTGAAGCGTATCTAATTCCTAACCTCATTTGATCATGGTACAGAAATAAAGTCTCCTTTTAAGAGGTTATGTTGATTACAAGAAGGTGTATCTATGTGGTCTCCTCAAACTATGTGTTCCCAGTCTCCCCAGTGAACCATTAAATTTGCTTATTTCTTGTGTAATCAAAGAATTGTCATGAAATTCTACACACTGGGCAGGAACTTTGTGCTCCATGCCTTCTTTCAGTTACCAACTCCCTATAAATTTATTATTCAATAAATAAATAACTGAAATATATATTTCCACTATATCATTCGTGTAATAATTGTCACCTTCTATAGCCTTTTTTTTTTGTCTGTGATCAATGACAAGGTGAGCTGCAGATTTGGACACTAGTTTAGGAAATCTGGGTTACATTTGGCTAAACGGACTTAGATTAGGAGACTCCTGAGTAGTATGGCCTGTACCCAAAGAGAATTATTAATAATTTATTATTAAGTAGAAAAACGTTCCATTATTGGTGTTAGCAATCGTCGGTAAAGCAAACATAGAGTTCGCCAGACATTAGGTCCTTTTCTGTTATCATTATACTTTATGTTATTTCTAAGAATGCCTTTTTGTG
Organism: Daubentonia madagascariensis; assembly: GCA_023783475.1. NCBI lineage: Eukaryota > Metazoa > Chordata > Mammalia > Primates > Daubentoniidae > Daubentonia > Daubentonia madagascariensis. The sequence continues at coordinate 881,374 of JAKFHU010000913.1, read as the reverse complement.
GGAGTAAAACCCACAGATATTGGATAGCTGACTCAAATCTTTAACGTTTACTCTAATAAATGTATAAATGGAAATATTTAGTTCAATTATTCTGTAGGGCAGAAAGCCACAATCATTGGTGTGTGGTTCTTGTCGTCATCACCATCATTATCCTCAAAAGTTCCTTATTAAGCTTTTAAAATCTAGGCTATCTTTAGTCTAGCTGGCTGCTGAGGGTAAAGTAGATTATAAATAATTAACTTGTACAATTAGAGGGAATTTTTAAGGTCGAACACTGCTAGCATTCATGGAACAATTATTCATCAAGCGTGTGCCTTGTGCTAGCAATGAGCTAGATGTTGGAATACAGTAATAAACAAGACAGACATAGTCCCTGCCTTCAAGGCACTTACATTCTAGTGGGGAGACAAGCAATCAAATAAGTAATATAGTTGTTTAATTAATTAAAACATTTAACTTAATAGCTGTCTTTGCTTTTATTCACTTGAGTTAGAATTCTAAAAAGACATCTTTGAGCTACAGACATCAAACGATGGCCAGATGTTTACTTCCCTTCCAGTGTTCACTCTTCACATATTCCTGTAACATTACTGTCTTAAGCATAGAGCCCTAAACTTACTATGGAGGGTGGGAAAAAAGAGAGGGTTGGTGTGGGCCCCATACGAAAGATATAGCGGAGATGACTGGATCGAGAGAGTGTGGAAAGGCCAGAGAACTGCCCTGCGAGAGAGCAGAGATTGAGGCAAGCTGAGCGCAGCTGCCTCGGTGCAACTGTCCTGAGAATGTTTGCTTCAGCAATAGTATCTCGTTTAAGCCACACGCCCAGAACTTGTTCTTTCCTTAACAGCTAAATGCCAGGCTCCTGGAGCCATCTATTCTTTCCTTGTTGCTCCAGTTACTGCTTGGTGTAGTTTTAAGAATTGTTTCCATGTCAAGGCTGCTCAATAAAAGACTTGAGAGAAAGGCTAGGAGGCTAGTTCCACCAGAGGACTCAGTCTCTCCCCGTCCCTCTCGACGTTGTTGTCTCGACTAGTTTCATTCCTGCGCCGTCGAGCCCTCAGGTGGTGACGTGGACTTGACATTTGGAACCCTGCGCCTAGGAGACCGTGGAGAGAAGTCCGGACTCTACGGGGATTCCCGGTAAGGGACAGGACGGTCCCCAGCTTTGGGAAAAGGGACGGGCGTTCCTAGTACAGAAAGGGATTTCTAAAATGGGGCAGGAGCTGACTAAGGAGCAGCAAATCTATTTAAAGTTCCCACAACAACTTTTTTTTTTTTTTTTTAATTTCAGAATATCATGGGGGTACAACACTTTGGCCATACACATTGCCCCTGTTCTGCCCGTGTCAGAGCCACAATCGTGGTCATCTCCCAAACTGTGCTCCCCACATCCATTCAGTGAGAGTTTTTCCCATCCCTTCCACCCCCCTCCCGCCCGCCCGCCCCCTGATGAATGTTATTGCCCTGTGTGATGTAAGTGTTCATCAGTTAGTACCAGTTTGATGGTGAGTACCAGTGATGCTTGTTTTTCCAATCCTGTGACACTTCGCTTCAAAGAATGGGTTCTAGCTCCGACCAGGATAATACCAGATGTGTTAATTCACTATTGTTCCTTATTGCTGAGTAATACTCCATGGTATACATATACCACATTTTATTGATCCACTCGTGTATTGATGGGCACCTGGGTTGTTTCCACAACTTTGCAATTGTGAATTGTGCTGCTATGAACATTCGAGAGCAGATGTCTTTATTATAAAATGTCTTTTTTTCTTTTGGATAAATACCCAGTAGTGGGATTGCTGGGTCAACAACTTTTAAAGGCAGCTCAATGCACGGTGAAAGTAAAAACACTTCAGCAGCTTTTATGCGCCTGCGACATTGCCCCTGGTTCCCAGATGAAGGTACTTTGGATGTGGATCTCTGGGAACAAGTGGGACCGTTTTTAAAACGTAACTTTAAACAAGGAATGCCCGTCCCCCTGGTAGTTTTAACGACATGGAGCTCTGTTCGAACAGCTTTAGCCCCTCTCCATGTCCCGCCGGAGAGGCAAGAAAAACAGTTACAGGAGGAGCCTCCTCCTCCTCCTCTTTCTCCTCCTCCTCCCCCTCCCTCCTTCCACCTGGCCCGCGTGGAGCCGCCGCCGCTGCCGCCTGGCCGTCCCCGAGCTCGGCCCCTGCCAGGTGCTCATGGCCAACGAAACTCCTATAACACAGCTTAACGGGGTGGGGAGAAAGATTTCTCCACGTCAAAGTCCTAAAATCCTTACTTGCGTAGGGCCTGATGAGCGTCCGGCTACGTGCCAACCTTTTATTTTGCCTATAGCTTTTTCTTTAAGGGGAAGAGATTTATTGTCACAACGGGGGAATGGTTTTAACTAAGCAATCTTTTTCATAGAGACCACTGTTCAGATTGCTCCCATACCTCTTAAATAGAAAACTGACAAACCTATATGGATAGAACCGTGGCCCCTCAAAAAAGAAAAGGTGGAGCAAATACAAAAATTAGGGAAACAAGTGGACGCAGGACACATAGAGCCCTCTTTAAGCCCCTGGAATACTCCCATTTGCACTATTCCTAAGAAAAATGATAAATGGTGCCTCTTACATGATCTGCGTGCCATTAGTGCCATTTTAGTACCCATGGGCCCATTACAACCAGGGCTTCCTCAGCCGTCTGTGATTCCTTCAGAGTGACTGATCATAATTACTGAGTTAAAAGATTGTTTTTTCACTATCCCCTTAGCAGAACAAGACAGAGAGAGATTTGCTGTTTCAGTTCCTGTCTTAAATTGTAGTCAACCTGTAGAACGATTCCAATGGAAGTTTCTTCCCCAAGGAATGACTAATAGTCCCTCTATATGCCAATATTTTGTACATCAAGCTTTACTCCCTTCTAGACAATGTTTTCCTTCAGCTATTATTTATCATTATATGAGTGATATTTTACTTGCTGCCCCTTCCTCTTCAGAACTAATATAACTTTATACACATGTCTGTCATCACACTCAGTTACAAGGCCTACAAATAACTCAAGACAAGGTTCAATTTATACAACCCTGGAGTTATTTAGGATATGTCGTTTGCTCAATGTACCATAAGACCTCAAAAAATAATTATAAACATCCCTGAGGTTTTAACCTTAAATACAACAATTGTTAGGACATATTAACTAGATAAGCCCTGCTCTGGAAATAACAACTTATCAGTTACAAAATCTATTCAACCTTCTAAAGGACCAGCCGCACTTCTCCTCCCCTCAAAGTTTAACCCCTGAAGCTCTGGTTGAGTTACACCTTGTTAACAGTGCCCTTCTAGAGCTCCAATACATGTAACCTAAACGTCTGTACCCCCGTAATACTCTGAAATAAATTAATTAATTTAAAAAAAAGAGTGACAATTATCATGAGTAAATAATAAATACCCTGTGTCTTTATTTATCCTCAATACCCCTCACTCCCCCACAGGACTAATTGTCCAATTAACCCCTAATTTACAACCATTAGAGTGAATACTTTTACCACACACTTTTGCAAAAACATTTACGTCTCTATTAGATATGATTGCCTCCATCATCATCCGGGGACGAGAGCATATACAACAACTTTTAGGGACAGATCCACATACACTATATCTTCCTCTGACACAAATGGTTTATAATACAGCCTTGCAACAGTCCCTTCTGTGGCAGACAGTCTTAGCTGACTATATGGGCTATATCTTCTATTCCACTCCAGCAGACAAGTTGCTCTCATTCTTACCTTAGTTTCTGTTCATCTGCCCCAAAAAATAAGCCTCAAACCTATTCCCAATGCACAAACAGTTTTTATTGATGGCTCAGGTAAAACTACTAAGGCAGGCATTACCTGGTGGTCTGGTTCTTGGCAATTTGTGACCACTAAAGGCTTTGCCTCAACCCAACAAGCTGAACTTGGAACACTCCTTTTGGCCCTTCGCACTTTTCCTAATATATTAGGTTCCTAATATATTAGGTTCCTAATATAGGAACCTCTAAATATAGTAGCAGATTCTCATTACGTAGTTTATACTTTACAAAATATAGAAGGAGCCCAAATAAAAGATCTACAAAACAAGGTATTATTATAACAGTTCATTACCCTACAAACATATTTAGACAACAGACATCATCCCCTATTTATCACCCATTTACGTTCACGCTCTTTGTTGCCAGGGCCTCTCACCCTTGACACCAACAAGGTAGATCAAATTGTTTCTTATGTGGCTACAACCTCCACAGCATTTCAAAATGCCCTTACTTCCCATCAGTTCTTCCACCAAAACACACACACCCTAACTAAGACCTTTGCTGTTACAAACAAACAGGCCCTTAGTATATTCAAGGGCCTGCTCCTCTTGCCAGGCTATACAGGGAGTTCCCCTTTCCACAGGAGTTAACCCTCGAGGGCTAGCCCCTAATGACCTATGGCAGACGGACATTACACGTGAACCCTCATTCAGCCGAGTACGTTATCTACATGTTACGATAGACACATGCTCAGGAATGCTTTATGCTACTCCCTTGTCTGGTGAAAAAGCTGCTCACGCTATTACTCATCTTCTCGGCTCCATAGCTTATTTAGGCTTTCCAAAAACACTCAAAACTGATAATGGACCCTGTTATACTTCGACAGCTTTTCAAACAACCTTACAAAATTGACAGATTTGCCATATTACTGGCCTCCTACATAATCCTACTAAACAAGCCATTGTAGAACAAACCCATCACACTCTTAAAACATATTTAGAAAAACAAAAGGGGGAGACCCCTTCCCCTCCCCTCGAGATAGAATAGCTAAAGTTTTATATACTCTTAATTTTTTAACTCTTTCTAAAACTGACACTACTGCTATACACTGTCCTCACATGGGGGCGAGGTTATGTTTGTGTTCGTACCCCTACAGGTCCAGCGTGGTTTCCTTCAAAGTGAACCCGATTACAATATGCCACAGATGTCCCAGCTGACGTTAACGGAGACCCCACCAAAGGATAATGAACAAACTCGTAATACACGACAAACCTCGGGGATAACCTGGGGTCAACTGAAGCAATTAGATCAACAAGCCCACTAATGGCTAGGGTGGGTGCCATCCCCACACCTGAAAATACCTTTTTGGCACATTTGGCTCTAGTAGCTCAAAATTCTACTCAGGTAGTTAAGCTCCCTATGGTGCTGTTCATTTGTATGTTTTTGTCTATACCTCAGGAGTCTCTGACAGAATATTGGGCACATATACTAAATCCTCCAATATTTCATTTACTTACATGGTGGGATCCTGAACTTCCCCTTCCCTTCAATGATATGGCCTGGACAGGAGTCACTTGGCTTCCTCTATGTTCATGGCAAAAAAATCAAACAGATTGGCTAAATATAACAAACCCTATAACATATCATGCATCTAACCCCCCTCTTTGCTTCCAAAGGGATGAAAAGGTCTCAAACAATACTTGGTGCCTTCCTTTTTCCTCTCCAAAATATCTATATTACCAACCAAAAACATCTACTACACCAGCCAATCTCACTTTTATTTCAACAATTGGGATAAATGTGATCAATTATAATAACAGTAACTGCTCAAATCCTCCAGACATACCTCTCTGCCAATTGGCAAAGGATTGGAAGCATGTTTGGACCTCCATTCAATGGTCCCCCTGTAGGATGTATTATCCACAGACTTACAGTTCATTTAATGCCACCATGGAAGATTGGGGCCCACATGGTCATCTCTGAAGCAAAAATTACCATAATCTTTCTTTTGGTCTATGAGTCAATGAATATATCACATGATCAGAAGGGGCTCTAACAGGTCCAATCCTCCACCTAACTGACGGAAATAATAGCAGTCCCTTGCTTCGTACCTCGTGGAGGATGGGACTTCCGTTTCTCCTTAGGAACCTTTCTCATGGGAATTATAGTTCAAAGAATTCTAGTTATATGTTGAGTTTAACACATAATAGTATGGACTCAGTAATGATTTGTACCACTCACCCCTATGTATTCGTTGTTGGTCAAACAGTGCCTGATCTCATCAGTTCACCTCCTTATTACACTATTAACATAACTCCCCCAGCTTGGTATATAAATTGTTTGACATATTCAACTGTGACTACTCTAAACTTAACATATATCATGCCCCTACGTCAACAAGCCCAAGTTTGGCTCCCTGTAAATCTTACTAGGCCATGGCAACACTCGTCTCCCATCCACGCTATAAGAGGGGCCTTCAGTTGCGTCCAAAGGCCTAGATTTCTTTTCGCCTTGATAGCCTTTTTAGTATCAGCTATTGTTATAATTGCCACTGCTATAGTCACCTCAATTTCTTTAACTGCTTCTGTACATACAACTACAATAGTTAATGAGGTCATGACCAATGTAACAAAAGAAATGATACAACAGACTACCATTGATAAAGGAATCTTAGCAAGGTTACAAGCATCGGAGGCAGCCCTGGAATGGGTGGGATCAACAACAATCCCTATTAGTACGTCAGTCGCTCAGATGCGACTGGGAGCGTACACATATCTGTGTAACCCCCTTACCTTATAATAAAACCCGACATCCTTGGGAACGGGTCAAAACACGTCTACATGCGGTATTTAATGCTTCCTTAGAACATAAAGTTCAGGATCTTACTTTGGAAGTACAAGAACATCTGTTAACTGTCCAGAAGGAAACCCAAATCAATTATTTACAAGATCTCCAAAACGATTTCTCACGCTTAAACCCTAATCATTGGTTCTCAGGTCTTAATTTATATTTACGGATTATGACGATAATGGGACTTGTTATTGCCTTTTTGTTTTTAGCAATAGGTAAGTGGCTGGTATGGCTCACCCAAAACCAACAGAAACATGAGCACGTGATATCCGCGTTCCTCGCCACTACACAAGTTCCTGCCACGGATTTAGAAAAAAAAAGGGGGAGGTGTGGACCCCATACAAGAGAAATAGGGGGAATGACTGGATTGAGGGAATGTGGAAAGGCCAGAGAACTGCCCTGCGAGAGAGCAGAGATTGAGGCAAGCTGAGCGCAGCTGCCTCGGTGCAACTGTCCTGAGAATGTTTGCTTCAGCGATAGCATCTCGTTTAAGCCACACGCCCAGAACTTGTTCTTTCCTTAACAGCTAAATGCCAGGCTCCTGGAGCCATCTATTCTTTCCTTGTTGCTTCAGTTACTGCTTGGTGTAGTTTTAAGAATTGTTTCCATGTCAAGGCTGCTCAACAGAAAGACTTGAGAGAAAGGCTAGGAGGCTAGTTCCACCAGAGGACTCAGTCTCTCCCCGTCCCTCTCGACGTTGTTGTCTCGACTAGTTTCATTCCTGCGCCGCGAGCCCACAGGCTGGTGGTGTTTTTGTTGGCCACAGACAGGTGAGACCTGTGTTTTTAACAAATCACTTGCTGCTGTGGACTGAATGTTTGTGTCTCCCGGAAATTCATATGTTGATAACCTAATCCTCAATGTGATGATATTTCGAGGTGGGGCCTTTAAAGATAATTAGGTCATGAAGGTACAGTCCTCATGAGTGGGATTAGTGCATTTTTAAAAGAGACAGGAGAGGAATGATCTCTCTCCACCATGTGAGGATACAACAAGGAGCTCATTGGGAGCAGAGGGAGGATGGAAACCAAGATCCAAACTAAATAACAGTCTACTAGTCATCCCACGTTTTTTTTCTGGAAAAGATATCTTGGGAATATCAGGAATGGGTAATAATGTCTAATGATGTGCTTCTCAGACAAGGAAATGTAGGGGAACTGAAACATGTGCTTCTTTAAATAGGATCCATGCGTTTCTATTATACAAATTAAACCTTGAATAGGAGATCTCTGGATTTTAGAGTTGCTCTTCCTTAACTTGATTTGTCATTCTCTCTATCCTCTGTTGTGATTACAAAAATAGATGTTAGATCTGTGCATACCCTCGTGAAACCATCACCACAATCAAGGTAATAGACATATCCACCACCTCCAAAAGTTTCCTTGTGACTCTTTTGTTGTTGTTGTTGTTTTCGTTGTTCAGGGTTTTTGGTGGTTATTTGTTTGCTTTCGCAGTAAGAACTTAATATGAGATCTATACTCTTAACAAATTTTTAAGTGCATGATACAGTATTTGTTAACTATAGGCACTATATTGTACCGCAGGTCTCTAGACCTTATTCATCTTGCATATGTCCAAACCCTTCAAGTTGTATACATTAAATATGTGGCAGTCTTTTGTATATCAGTTATGCCACAATAAAGTTGTTTTTCGAAAGGTGTTAGGTCTAGAAGGGATTTGGTCCAACGACTAATATGGTGTTTTTCAACTGTGTGTCACAGCCCACCAGGAAGAGAAATAGAGTCCCTTCAGGAATGTGTTGCCAAATGTTCACTGATGTGTCTATTTCTGCTATATGTAAATTGCTATTATGGCAATGCTATCCAACAGAATAGTGAATCGAGCAAGTTGTGTGATTTGGTAAGAGATCACTGGGACCAAGAGCTAAGAGCCTGACCTTTACCAGAGCACATGAGACTGTTGGGAGTAGGTAAGAGAAGCCAAGGTCAGAGCAATAACTGGTTCTCCTCAGACAGCCACCCAGAACTAAAGGGAGACTGTGTGCTTAGAGTCCTGCTAGGACACTGTTACAGGCACAGTGAGACATTGTTGTGCTGAAATGGTGATTATGATATAATTAGTGTAGTTTGGAGGCTTTTCATCCTTTCAAGGTGTGCTACCAGAACTCCTAGTGTACCCTAAATCCCCCCAAAAAATCAAGAATCACTTTTCTAGTCCATAGGGAAGGGCCAGGTGCCATGACACCAAACAAGATTAGGACCCAGTTCTTCTATCAAAGTGTCTACTACTAAAACCAACCACATAGAGGCCCTCTCATTTAGAGGTAGAACAACAACAGATATGAAATTAGCAATATGTAAGATAATGCTTGAAAACTAAAGTTTAAAAGGAAAACACTGGTGATTTTAATACCAGGGTTCCATTTAAGACTTTGATTCCAAATATTATCTTATACATTCCTCCAAATAAAATGTTATGCAGCTAGTAGGTGAGAATCTGCTCAAGTTTCATTATTTATAGATGACTCAGAGGCTTTTTCAATGTCAAAATCTCCAGAAGTAAGAGAAATACATTCAGTGTTAATGAAATGATTGCTTAGGATGAACCAGTTTCCATCTTAAGAAATTGACTTTCTATGTCAGACCCACCTTCAGAGTCCCCACAGATTCTCTTACCCTCACCTGCTTCCCAGGCCCTCAGCTGCCTGCTCTGCTGTCAGGGTGGCCAGCTCTGCACTAGCCAGAGCCTCCAGCTCCTGCCACCAGTTCCAAATTTGGATGAAGCACCACGCCACAGGCATGGAATCACACTTCCCCAGAGGATACCCAAAGGGGCAGTTCACACAACCCAGAAGTGCTGGGGAATTACTTCCCACAGGTAGAACTTTAACCAATTGGAGCAGAGGATGGAAGCAGAGCAACAATAAATTCTCTCTTTGTTTCCCTCTTTGATGGTCTGTTCTGAGACATGGTTTACTGTATAGCCGTGTTCAACCAGCCATGACTCTTTGTCAAAGAGTGAATTATTCAATAATATGACATCTTGAATTTGCTTGTCAATGTTTCATGCCTCGCTCCTTCTTTCCCCTCACTCTTTTGCCCTGGGATCGTACCACCCAATAAAGCGTTAGTACTCAAGTCTTGCCTGGAGCCTTGTTTTCTAGGAAGTCCTTCCTTCCTTCCCTCCTTCCTTCCCTCCCTCCCTCCCTCCTTCTTTCTTTCTCTCTTTCTCTCTTTTTCTTTCTTTTCTTCCTTCCCCCCTCCCCACTTCTCTCTGCTGGTAAGTTATTTCCCTCCCTAGAGATTTGACTTTAAAGGGTAGACACATATGCATTTTAAGTGATATGGGTACATCCCTGTGTAAGAATGGAGAATATTACCTCTGAGGGATCCTTGGATACATAAATTTCAATGAGCATAATTAGGGCTTCAGTGGGATGAAATCACAGCTCTGATCCTCTATTTGATGGATGCTGCATGCTGAACTAAGAAAAGCAAGGGGAAGACAGATACATGTAATGCTTTTATGTTTCAGAAATAGGATTTTGGTATTTTTGAAATATTTCTCTGCATGCTTTTTTAATAGTAAAAACATGCATTCAGTCTTTATTACTCTGAGCAATAAAGAGAAGCCAAATCCAAGGTGCCTACATAAAGCTCCTCAATGCCTTGGAAGATGTTCCAACTTCCTCCTATACAACGTATTAAGCATATGCTTGCGCCAGGTGCTGTTCTATGTACTTTAAATACCTTAGTTTAATTACTTTTTACAATGATCCAAAAGGTAGATGTTATCATTACTTTCATTTTCCAGGTGAGAAACTGATGCTCAGATTACTTATCACAAGGCATATGGAAGAAGCAAAGCCAAGTTCACCTGACCACAAAGTGCTTGCTCTATGCTGCATTCTTAAACAAGTGTTTCATTCAGGGTGACAGATGGCTGCCACTCTCAGTTTGTGTGCAGGGAACATCGGTGCCACCAGGGTGAGAAGAGTGGTGAAAACGGCACGCGCTGCAGGAAAAGAAGCAGCAGAGGACAACTCCACCCAGTCCCCATGTCCCTGTTCTCAGTGTTTCCACTCCTGTCCAGCCCCCTCGCTGACATCCCCCTGTGGCAGATGTCAAAGTCAAGGTCCTGGAGAAAACCGTGGCCTCAGCACAAACTGGTGGGAAGAGGGAACATCAGAGGAGAGTTTCTTTCCTTTCATGGACCTTGGAAGCCCCAAGGGGAAAGAGGGGGAAGGGCACTTGGGCACTTGTGGCTTCTCTGCCCACCCCCGTGTCTCCCTTCAGCCCCCATCACACACCTTTAACCAAAATTTACCCTACCACCTCCTCAGATTCACCTGGTCCTTAGCAATTATTTCGTCATGTTTTATTTAGACTCTTTTTAATTGCCGAGGGTGAACATACTCAGCATTTGGACTCTTAAAAAGTTCACGGGCAGTTTTGTCTCTGGCCCCGCTGCAGTTAGGGCAGCCCCCTTCCCATTCCATGCCGCCTCCCTAGCCAGGGATTCCTAAGCTTTGCTCCGCCGCCTCAGCCTAGCCCTTCCTCTGCCTCCTGCCATTTCTTTCTCTCCTCCCGCCCCCAACCAAGTGTGCCAGGCCTGCCCCTGTGCCCTCATCGGCTCTGACTCATAATCCCACCACCTCCTGGTTAGCACCGCCTGGAGTTAGGCCAATGCCAGTCAAAGGACTGAACAAAACGATGACTTCCCTCTTCCAGTCCCGGCCCCCAGAGGGCCCTAGCCCCTCTCTTCTCTTTCCCTGCAGCCTCTCAGTGCCTCATACTCTCCCTTTCACTGAAAACCTGCGGAACAGAAACAAAAGTAGATACACTATGATGTAAATTTTTATTCATCCATTTACACGATAAACATTTTCACAGCCTACTCTTTGTTGGGCACCAGGAGAACAGTGGGCCTTGGATGGGCATTCTACCCCAGAGAACAGCAGGTCCTAAGGCAGGGGCAAGCAATCCTGTGGGTATGGATGAAAAGCCACAAGGCAGTTTGGGACAACTGCCAGTGATAATGTGTCATACAGGGAGGGGCAGACAAGTGGACCAAAGGCTAGACAGGGCCCAGGTCATAGAAGGAATGTGCGCACCACAGGAAGACATCCAGACTGCACCCTGTGTTCACCAGGAGCCAAGATACTTTTAGCCAAGTGATGACAAGACCTGAAATGCATTCTAAACATGGCACTTTAACTGAAGGATGGGACAACACGTATTCAGTTATTGCTTTTCCTAGGATGGGTTTATATTCTCAAGAGTTAAGACTCAAGCTAAATAAATGAAACTCTAATATTAAAATTCAGAAATCAGAATACAGGCAGGGGAGGGATTTGGGGCAAGATACATAGAGACCACAGCCCCCCGCAAATCACACCAGGAGAATCACACAAAGGTGGACTTCCATGCTCCCTACACCCACCCTCCTGCCCCGTTCTCCAAAACGTGGAGAAGAGCATTAACAGCAGAAAGAAAAAACAAAGTCCCTGAATCCCGCCCCCACCCCCAGCTCCCTTCCTCTTTTGTTAAAACTTTCTGTGTAGAGCAATGACTGAGAGGATCAAAGCGTCCACTTCCTTCCCTTTGATGTGTGGTCTGAGACAGACTCTGATGTCAGCCACGTGTTGTATTTCATTAGACCCGATATTAAGCTCCCTAGAGGTCAGGACGGCCACACTGTGGTAACCAGGCTATAAGCAGGTTCACGTTGCTGGAAATATCAGAGGTCCCCAGATCCCTTCGGACCCATTAGGAAATTATACAGGTAATGAAGTAGGAGTGCCTTTTCTTGCTCTCTACTGCTCTGCGTCATGGGGCCTCTCTGCAAACTTGCTTTTCTGCCAAAACACTCCTGATTTTGCATTCTAAGTTCATATGCCTACCTCATGTCAAATTTTGGAGCTTCAAGCAGGTATGAAGAGGGGAAAATTTTGGTTTGAAACACATCATTTTCAGCTGAGAGAGCCCCTGCCTTCTCTAAAATGACTTCTACAGCCTCAGCTGATTTTAAGCCCTGGGTTACTCTTTGGCCAAGGAAGATGAGCTCTGGGTAATGGCACCAGATTTGCTACTGGTGTTGAAAGAACCAGAGCACAAACTCTAATTAGCTTCTCTCCAGAGAAAATTTTTAAACATGAATTTTCTCCTGTTTGTAAAACAAGTGGTTTAAGCTGCACAAGTTGCACTTATGCCCCAAAGGAACATGTTTCATAGCATACTTGATTTCTTGCTGCATTCAGAGTTTGCTACCAGAAAGTGCTTTTAATGGAAAAGCTGAGACTTTTGTCTGAGTCGGGTCTTCTCACTTCCTGGGCCAGACTGAAGGCTCAGGCAAATCCTTGGAGTCATTGCTCCTGTGACTAAACTCCCCTTGTTTGCAAAATGGGGAAGTAGTCTTAACACAATTCAATGGGTGTCAGATTCCCCAAATACAACCATAGCACATTAAAAAAGTAAATCAGAGTTGTTGTCTGAAAGGAAAACGAGAAAGCAAACTCTGTTGGACTTCTTTATCATTACTTTATGTTTTCATATTTTTTTTATTATCCACTACTTGAGAGGAAGATTACCCTCTTTTCAGTGCTTAGGGCTTCTAAAAGCCTCATCTAGCCCCACCACCACCTGCACCCTTTCTTGTCTCAGTGAGTCTCAGGACTGAGCTGCTTACCTTCCTCTCTAAGCTGCCCCCAGCCCTTTGGTCCTCTGAAGTCTTGCTTCTGCTTGTGGAGAGCGAGGAAGATGACCCTGCTTTATCACTGCCCCTAAATTACAATGACAAGAGCCCATTGCTTTGTAGAGTTTTTTCCCCTGCTAACTTTTTGGAGATAGAGCTAGGAGAAAAAAATCAAGCATGGGAAATGTACTGCAGGCCTTGCTCCTGGTGTCCTTAGCTGATGCCTGAAGACCTGGGCTTACATCCTGGCTCTGCTTCTCACATCCAGTGACTTTGCTAACTCTCCTAACCATTCTCAGCTCAGCCTCTGCATCTATAAAACCTACCCAGAGGACTGTGTGAGCAATAAGTGAGCTAAGGCAGCTTTCACTTACTTCGTGAAGACAGTCTCTCTCTCTCTCCCTCTAATCTTCATCCCAGCCGCAACAAACTGAAGATGGCATGCCCTGTGTGGGCCTTTGCATGAGTTTTGCTCTTTGGCTGGAATGCCCTTTCCCCACATCCCTGATATCCTATCCCATCCTATTCTATCCTCAAAACTCAGCTCCATTTTCTCTGGGAAGTCTTCTCAGGGTGTTAGTAACTCCCTCTTCTGTGATGCTCCAGTAGTTCAATCTTACATTATGATGTGATAAGTACTGCGAGGTTATCTACCTGTTTCAACTAGACTAAGACCTCTTCAAGGCCCTGATCAAGTTTTTTGCATTTTTCTATCCTTATGTGGCACTTCTATTAATAATGACAGCTACCTTGAATTTACTGTGTGCTAGGTGATGTGCCACTCATTCATTTATTCATTTATTCATTCACTCACTCACAAATGTTTATGGAGTACCTGTAGCAGTCTGTAAAGCCTATTTTAAATGCTAACCATATGTGTATATCCATACATCCAGAAAAATTCAACATTTACAATTCTGAATACACAGGATGTTCATGTCCATCTGCCCAATGTACTAGTTAATGGGCCTTCATAAATTGGTAAATGTCATAATTCTTGGCCTTGAATGTCAAACAGGATTGATTGGAAAAAAAAACTCTCTAAGACACATTATAATGAAAAGTAAGATTATCAAAAACAACTTCTAGGGAGAAAAGATGACTGACTACAAAAGAACAAGAATCTGATTCATATCAGCCTTCTCAACAATGAAAACAAGGACAAAGGGGTAATTAATATCTTCATAATGTACAAGGAAGAAAGGAACATTGAACCTGGAATTTCTAGTCTGCCATGACCTGAGGAGCATGGTCTCCTCATTTCTGTATCTTGAGATTGGGTGGGAGAGACCATGCAAAGTGTAAGGGTAGGTATCATAGTTGAAGACTAAGGAAGAGAGAAGTTTTGTTCCCCCAGATGCTCTGTTCCCAGGATGAGATGTGTAATCTTAATCACAGGGATATTCTTTCTGTGCCAGCTTGTGGCACCAGTTAGGACTGTGATGGTGGCAGCCAACCCCATATTTAATGTGCTGCTTAAAGTTCCACCAATAATTGACTTCACCACGCCCTCTTCCTTCCTAATGATTGGAGGAGAATGGCAACCTATGCCTTTCTAGCCAATGAGAAAGCAATCGGGAAACATTTCTAATCATGCTCACCAAGTTCTATAGAAACCATAAATGTGGTCAAAAAACCCAGCTGGGGTGGCCAGATTCCAAGTGCATGTCACCAGATAACAGAACTCCAGTTTCTGATTTCTCGTTCTTGCCTAGACTCTAGTGGCCAGATGTAACAGTGTCAGAAATGGGGGTGGTGGAGGGCAGCGTTGTTCCTGTAGGCCCTAATAATCTGCTGAACAGCAGCTGGAACCTTAATTTCAGCTAATGCATATAACATTCCTGTTGCATCCAGCATCCTTTTGGTTTTGTGTAATGGATCTCTTATATAAGTGACTATTATTGGAGTTGTTACTTTTACTTTTGGCAAGCCATAAAGAGGAAAAGTCAACTCACATAGCCCGGAGAGTAGGGCATACATCAAACACAAAGACCAAACCTAAGCATTAGCAAAGAATTAGAAGAGAGAGATGCTTTGGTCAAATGGGCAAAGTGCCAACTCTTAGTGGTTAGGCACTGAGCCAGGTCCTGGGGAACAAGACTGACCTAGTCACTGGTTTCATAGTGTGCTGGATAATTTTTTTAAATGGGTGCCATCAATTTTTTTCCCTCCCTATATAAGCATACCACTCACTATTGATGAGTGGAGTTTATTTCTCCTCCCTTTGGATTTATGACTGCTTAGACCAATAAAATGCAGCAGATGTGAAATCCTGGGACTTTTGACCCCAGGTGCTTTTAAGAAGACTTGCCCTTTTCACTTTCTTCCTCTTAAAATATAGCAACTGGGCTATAAGTAGTCCAAGCCACATGGAGAGGCCACATGGAAAAAAACTGAGGCACTCCAGTCAATAGCCCTCAGTGAGCTTCCAACTGATGCCTGTACCAATTATCAGCTATGTGGATAAGCCATCTGAGGCACTCCAGCCTAGTCCAGCCCCCAGCTGACTGAAGCTCCAAATGACATCATTTAGAGCAGAAGAATCATCCAGCTGAGCCCAGTCATCCTGCAGAATCATGAGAGTTAATAAAATCATTGTTGTTTTAAGCCACTAAGCTTGGTAATTTGCTATAATGCAGTAGATAACTAAAACGTAAAGCTTCTAGTTTAGTGGAGGAGATAGGCATTAAGCTAGAGATAGCAATAAAGTGGGATGAGTGTCCAAGGTACTATAGGAGTATACCATATGTCTCCAAGTTGAGAGCTTAGCATAGGAGTTAACCAGTTGTAAAGGAGATATGAGTGTTCCATACAGAGGCAAGGGCACACGTGAAGGCAAGAAAGAAAGAGTGCAGTGCACATCTAAGGAACTGACATAACTTTTAGTGATCCTGAAATGTGAGAAGGAAAAGTAGGACGAGAGGAGGGTAGTAGTATTCAGAATTTGGAAATTGTCATAAATGCAACAGGAGGCCTTTGGAGGATTGTAAGCCTGAAAGTAAAGTTAACTGATTTGTGATAAGTTTCATCTTGACTGCAGCATAATATGTGTAAGTACTAACAAATCCAGCAAATTTTTATTATATCCATTTTTAGGTAGATGGATGGGAGAATGGAGAATCTTTGGGGTATGAGACTCCCCATCAGCACCTTTGGCTGGTTTAGGGCATGTGGTACTTTTGTTCCTGGCCATGGGAGCTCTGGTTCCCAGGCTTGGCTGCCTGCAAGTTAGCTAATGAGTGGGACTGGAATTGATGGTTTCCATATGGGCCGCCTCTGGAAGGCTCTTGGCATGGCCTGGTACAAGTAAAGTTAAAAATTGTCCATCAGTCTATCCCAACAACCCACCAGAGACGCCTGCTGTCTTTCAGGAAATTCCATGCTCCTGGGCCAAGCCCATTGTTTGAATGCCCCTGAACATCTCCCGAGGAGCTGCTCTAAAGCCCAGCCAGAAAGAAGAAATAGATACGGACCCAAAGAGACTGGAAAATGTGGTCAGGAAGCTTTAAAATGAGATGCAGCTTGGAAAAATACAGATTACTACATCTGGGAGAGAAAATAATATATCACTAGCAACCCCCAAAACCCCCACCACCAAATATACAAATATATTCCAGTGTAGGAACAGAGGTAGATTACTGTCAAGCTAATGAGGCTTAGCCTTCAGGCCCCTCAATTGTGCAGGACCCTTCCAAGGCCTTGGCAGAGCCTAGCAATATATTCTTCATATGTTTTTGTAAGTTTGAAAAGGTAAGATATTTAAAATTTTTTTTTCTTAAATAGGGCCCCCCAAATTGTATAAGCTTCATGGGCACCAAACCTGGATCTGCCCCCTGGGCAGGCTGAGATTTTCAGTAGCAAATCAGCAGCAATGTTGGTGGTCCCTCTGCTAAATAAGAACCTCTCTTCCTAGCCCATGAGACTGTTAGAATAGTTCCTTCAGACCAAATGGAATAAAGTTAGGCTCACACCATTTTGGGGCACTTGCTGGGTAAAGCTGTGGACAAATACAAGACTAGGTGTGTGCAGGCAAAGATACTATACCACATGACTGCAAGACTGGTCTTTAGCAGTCATGAAATTAAGGAAATGCATTCTAATATCACCCACAGAGTGTTCCTCTCTCCCTTTTACCGAATTTTGCTTTGCTTTAAGAGCCTGATGGCTTCTGTTCACATTGAAGCAGCTATGACTGACAATTGTCAAAAGGTATTTTGAGATGGGGGTTGACATTTTCATATTACTAGAATTTAAAGCCTTAAAGTTAAAGAATTATATTCTACTAGTGGAATTAACTGTAGAAATGGCAAGGAAGGACTCAAAGTATTTCTAAAAAAACTGTTAACACCATGGTGGGCTTGAGAGTTAGGCTGTCCCTCTGTACCGGCTGACTCCTAAACCTTCTCCTGGGAGTCTCTGCAAGGCACCACCTGCAGCAGCAGGAAGAAAGCTCAAAATTCCTTTTGTGAAATGTCATATACAGTTTTGATTATATTCTATTCCATGCAGGCAAAAAGTGTTTTCAACTCTTTCCTATTGAGTACAATTGATTATTCTGTGGTTCCCTGTGCCACCCTGCTATCTGTCACATGCCCCCATGGGTGCATGTACCCCAAGTGGAGAAGCACACTTTCACTCATTTAACATGAAGCTTGCAGGAGCAGCTTTGGCTCAGGAGAAGAACTCTTCACAGCATGGAACAAAAAGGAATCTCCAGTGTCTGGAAAAGCTTCATGCTTTTTATATTTCAAGTTACAATTCTGCAGGGCTGTGGCTCTTAGCCTGTCCCCTAACAGTACACAGACATTTGGTAGAACCAGCATACCCTGGTGTGACCAGACTGGCTTTAGAGGCACTGTGAAAACATGAGGAATAGCATTGTCGACAGTGGGGGTTGCCCTTTCTGAGCCTGTGACCGGCTCATTTAGTAGCCAGGGATGTACTCCTCATTGCCAAAGCCTAGAATCCGTCCCTTTGCCACCGATCACAAAATGTATTTCCCATTTAGCTACCAGGGTTCTGTTTGTGCTCCTTTATCTGGAGTTTAATGATCTCACATTTACCAAACAATAATAACTTGCAAATTAATGAAGGTGAACACTAGCTTCCTGACACCAAGCAAAAATGTGACAAAAGTGACATTGGTCCTTGACCCTCACTGCCTACTTCCCTGTCCCCTCCACTTTCTGTCCTCTGCCCTCCCATAGGAGCTCCTCTCCTCCAGGAGATGGAGTTCTACTGATTCAGACTTATGGTCAGCCCTCTAACCATTGTGGAAAAAACTGATTAAGGAATGTACATTGAAGTGTCTGGGACTTGGTGATTTACTCCTTTTAGAAATATCCCTGAAGAAGACTTCAGGAAGATGGCAAACTTTATCCATTTGTTAGATTGATTCCTTATTGAATAATGGGATTGGCTATTGAATAAAGCCACAATGAACATAGGAGTGCAGATGTCTTTATGAGGTGGTGATTGTGGTACATATACAAAATAGAATATTATTCAGCCTCAAAAAATGAGATATTTGCTATAACATGAATGCGCCTGGAGTACAGTATGCTAAATGAAATGAGCCAGACACAGAAAGAAAAACATTGCACGATCTCACTTACATGTGGAAACTAAAAAAAAAAAAAAGCAAATATACAGAGATAGAGAACAAAAAAGTAGTTACCAGAGGCGGGGTGGGGGAGGAAATGGGGAGCTGTAGGTCAGAGGATACAAAGTAGCAGATATATAGGATGTTTCTCATGTACAACATGAGGACTATAGGTAATAAAATTGTACTGTATGTGGGATTCATGCTAAATGAGTAGATTTTAGATGCTCTTGCCACACACCCAAAAAGTGGGTAACTATGTGAGGTGATGGATATGTTAATTTGCTTCATTATAGTAACTTTTTTACCATCTATATGTATCCCATAACATATTGTATACCCTAAATATACACAATAAAAATTATTTAAAAAACAAAAGAAAGATGGCAAACAACAGTAATCTTTAATGATAAACAGCTCTCAAGCATCTACAGAGGAGTTTTGTTTCATTTTGTTCTGCACTGAAGCTTCACAACACCCCTCAAATCATCATTCCCCTTATAGAAAAGGCAGATCCCACCAGGAATCCCTCAACATTGGCTCCAGGAGTACCTGAGAGCAAAATCTACCTGGGGCAATGCTCGGGTATCCCAAACTACCAGCATAGCCCAGTTGGGCCAGGATTAATATTTTAAGCGATGGAAAAATATACTTCTAAATTCCAGAAGGGATCTCTTGGGCCAAGCTGTACGCCTTCATGATGCAGTAATTGCTGTAATGTCTGTGTCTAGAGCTTTTAAAGACACCCATGAATTCCCGCAAGCTGCCTGCCCACTCCTCCCAGCCAGAGGTCTCTGCACACGACCTCCAGGTGCCACCGTTGTGACCAGTGCACTCAGTCTCAGGAGCCAGCCCCAACGGGGGAGATGCCTGGAGTCAGGAAAGAGGGTCCAGCCTAATATGAGTCATTTGTTTGTAAAAGCCTCTTACGTCTATTCCTTGATTTATTATTGGCCATTCAGCTTTTGAGGTCACTTTGTTCTCTGACTTCTTCCCACTTTTTTCTCTGATTCTGCTCTGCTCCTCACTGCACACACACATACCTCACCACACCTTCCCTCCTCCCACCTGAGCCATCTCTCAAACTTCCTGCTGTTTCCCAAACACTCCCTTCGCGCACAGCTCACCCAGGGAATGCCAGCCCTGCTTTTGTGCAGTGTCCTATGCAGCCCTGCCCAAGCACAGCCCAACTGTGCAGGCTCTCCCCTTCCTAGGTCAGCAGGGGAAAGCTGGGCTCAAACAATGGGTCCTAGGTGTTCAAAAACCCTGGCA
The DNA here is from genome assembly GCA_023783475.1 of Daubentonia madagascariensis. Taxonomy (NCBI): domain Eukaryota; kingdom Metazoa; phylum Chordata; class Mammalia; order Primates; family Daubentoniidae; genus Daubentonia; species Daubentonia madagascariensis. The sequence continues at coordinate 861,231 of JAKFHU010000913.1, read as the reverse complement.
AGTATTGGGGAATAATTTCAAGTGATTCCAAATTATGGGGAAAGTATCAGCTGTGATTTAGGATCTGCTAAATAACAATGCCAAGGGAGAGAATGGAAGAAGGGTGACACTGAAGGTATTTACCTATTTCTCCTGTTGTCATCTTGAACTCTAGTTAAGTAAATGTGATTTGCGGCCCCATACTCTGGCTGGTTAGCATGAGAAGCCAATAAAAAAGCAGTTAATTTCCAAGTAAGTTTGGCTCTAAATGTAGAGAGCCTCTCAGCACATCAGGGCTGGCCATGTTATGGGGTCACTGTCCCCCATAACAGCCTCCAGCAGGAAATACAAAACGCCTGCATACTGGCTGTGTTCCCTTGCCCTGGACTCCATCCCTGTTTGGGTGGGTCTCACTGGCTTGGCATATGTGAGAAGGCATCTGTCTGTTTCCTGCATTCTGGTTTGGGCTGAAACTGATTTATTTCGAAATCTGTTATATATTTAGGATGTGTCATGCCCTGAATACTGGGTTTCAATGCAATTCCAGCAACTTGTACAATTAATTATACTTTATATACGGGCTATTAGGGCTTGAGCTGGCATGAAGCGTATACATTGGGCAAGAATAGTATGCAGATGGTATATAACAACTAAACCAATAGCTAACATTTGTGTAGTGTGCTACAGTTTGCAAAGCACTTTCACATGCATTATTGCTTTTGGTCCTCACAATAATCCCCTTGAGATAGGTAGCAGAGCAAAAAAGATTATTACTCCCATTTTACAAATGATAAATATGGGAATTAGAGAGGCTAAAAATGGCAGAGTCAGAATTTGAGACACCAGATTCCACTTAAGAACCCTGAGGCTGAAAAATATGCAACTTTAGCTCTTGGGGTTCTCTAGTTACTTTGTTTGAAATTCCCTGTCATTAGCCTCCATTTACTTTTTATTTAACATCTTTATTGAAGTATAATTGACATACAATAAACTGCACACATTTAAAGTGCACAACTTGATAAGTTTTGACATATGAATATACTCATGAAATCAGCACCATAATTAAGATAATGAACATATTCATCATCCCCAAAAGTTTCCTTGGGCCTTTTTGTAACTCCGCCTTTTGGTCCTCCCTACCATACCCAGGCAAACACTGATCTGCTTTCTGTCACTATATATTAGTTTGCATTTCTTAGAATTTTATATAAATGGAATCATAAATCATATAGTATGTACTCCTTTTTTATTTGGCTTCTTTCACTCAGCATAAGATTCAATAATTTTGCAGCATATATCAATAGTTCATTCCTTTTTCTTTGCAAAATAGTATTGCCTTCTATAGATATGCCACAGTTTGTTTATCCATTCACCTGTTGACTAACATTTGGGTTGTTTTCAGCTTGGGGCTATTATAAAGAGAACTCCTGTGAACATTCATGTACAAGTCTTTATGTAGACAAAGGTCTTCTTTTCTCCTGGGTCAATATGTAGGAGTGGAATATTTGCATCATATTAATTAGGTGTATGTTGAACATTTTATAAAACTCTCTATTGCATTCCAAAGAGGTTGTAACATATTACATCCCACCAGCAGTATATAAGTGTTCCAGTTCCTCCCCATGCTTGCCAACACTGTATATGATTAGTCTTTTTATTTTAGCCAACCTAATAGATGTGCAGTAATATCCCATTGTGCATTTTTAAATGCATATTTCCTTAATTTGCTTTTCTTAATCACTGATGTTGAGCATCTATTCATGTGCTTACTTGCCATCTATATATATATATTTTTTTTTTTTTTTTTTGAGACAGGGTCTCACCCTGTCACCCAGACTGGAATGCAGTGGTACAATCATAGCTCACTGCAGTCTCCAACTTCTGGGCTCAAGTGATCCTCCTGCCTCAGCCTCTCAAGTAGCTGGGACTACAGTTATGAGCCATCATGCCAGGATAATCTTTTTTTTATATATTTTTTATAGAGACAGGGTCTTGCTATGTTGCCCAGGCTGGTCTTGAGTCATCTGTGTATCTTCTTTGGCAAAGTGTCTGTTAACATCTTTTGCTCATTTTTTAAATTATGTTGTTTGTTTTCTTATTGTTGAGTTCTTAGAGTTCTTTCTAAACTCTGAATGCAAGTCATTTATTAGATATATGCTTTGCAAATATTTACTCGTAGTCTGTAGCTTGTCTGTTCATTCTCTTAACAGGGTCTTTTTAAAATTTTTGTTAAGTCCCATTTATCAATTTGATTTATTATGGATCGTGTTTTTGATATTATAACTAAGAGATCTTTGCCTAACCCGAGATAACAAAGGTCTTCTAGGAATTTTATAGTTTTAGGATTTGCATTTATGTCTGTGATCCATTTTGAGTTAATTTTTGCATATGGTGAGAGGTATGGATCAAAGTTCATCTTCTGCATATGGATATCCAATTGATCTACTATATAAAAGACTATTTTCTCACCACTGCCTGCCATTGAGCTCTTGTTGAAATCATTGTCCTTATATGTGTATTTTAATTTCTAGTCTCTCTATTCTAGTCCATCAGTCTATTTGTTTATCTTTATACCAGTACCACATTGTCTTGATTACTGTGATGGTTACTTTTATGTGCCAATTTGGCTAGGCTATAGTACCCAGTTGTATAGTCAAACCCTAATCTAGGTGTTGTTGTGAAGGTATTTTGTAGATTTTTTGTGAAGGCATTTTGTAGATATGGTTAACATCTATAATCAGTTGCCTTTAAGTAAAGATTACCCTCAACAATGTGACTGGGTCTCATCCAATCATTTGAAAGGCTTTAAAAGCAAAACTTGAGGTTTCCTGGAGAAGAAAGTCTGCCTTACAACTGCAGTATCAATTCCCGCCTGAATTTCCAGTGCCAGCCTGCCCCACAAATTTCACACTTGCAGCTCCCACAGTCGTGTGTTATACATATGAATTGAGCCAATTGATATATATCTACACATAATGGATATACGTGCCTAGAAAGAGAGCACCCTATTGATTCCATTTCTCTAGAGAACCCTGACTGATACAATCACTATAGCTTCCTAGTAAAATCTTAAATTCAAATTGTTTTAATCCTCCAACTTTGTTCTTTTTCAAAATTTCTTAATCTATTCTAGTCAATTCATAAAGAATAACAAAGAGAAGAGAGATCACATTCCACTGAGTGTTCAGGAGAAATGCCCAAAAAGAGATGATCTGAGTTGGACCCTGAGGATGGGAGAGTCTCTGTAAATAAATATAGCAGGATAAGCATTATTCCCCCATAAAAGGAGGAAAGTTGCTTGAGCAAGGCCTCAGAAGAATAATTTTTCCAAAATACTCTGGAAATTGGAGTCATCCAGTATGTCTAGAAAGTAAAGGGTATAGAAGAAGATGGGGCATGATGTTTGAAGAGATATCTTGGGTTAGTGCCTTGTCACTTCCAAATGAAGAAACCCAGTGGAAACTGGCTTATGTACAAAAAGGAATTTATTAATACAAATGCCTGAGCAATCCAAGGGTTATGGCTTCAGGCATGGCTGGTTCCAAAGGGCTCATTCTCCTCGCTGTGCCTCCTCTGTCTGTCTCTCTGTCTCCCTCTCTCTGCTGTCAGCTCTGCTTTTCTTCGTGCTGGTTTCGATCATAGCCAGGGCTTTCTATTAGGTGTACTCTGACAGCTCTAGGTTTATATCACCTGTGTAACTTGCAATCCTTATAGGAAGAAACCTTCTTATTTTCACACTAGTTCTAATTTTTTTAAAAAATCCATTCCTTCTAAAGATAAGAAAAATAAAAACTTTTGAAAATGTTTAAAATTTTTAAAAATCCCAGTAATGAGTCTCACTGGACCCCAGTGAGACTTGTCAGGTTACACGTCTACACCAGAACCAAACGCTGTGTGCGTGAGATGGGGATACCCCGACTGTCTAGACCTGGGACATGTGGCCGTCCCTGGAGGGAGCAATGTCAGGAGGAAGGCAGAGACTGAGGGCAGTGGGGTTACCACATCCTCCCCGACTTCCTCCCGTGGTGACTAGGGTTCGCAGCCTGAGCATTCTTCTTCTTTTTTTTCAGTTCCTCCTTAAGACTCTTCTGTTGGCTGCTACTTTCTACATTGTTTCTTCCCCCTTAAAAAAATATTCAGCTTCTGCTTCTTTCCCCTGAAGTGTCAGTTTCATCCCACATGTTGTTGCTCCCTGCTTGTGAGTCACTTCTCCCCAGAGTTCCAGTTTATTGCTGTCACCACTGGAGTTTGTGACAGCTTTCAAATTGGCTCCTTTGTGAATCTCATTAATATGCAGTTATCGCCTCTCTCCCCATCATTAACAGACATTAACCAAAACCAAGCCTAAGAATGAAGTCTGAAGATTCTGGGGCAATAACTCCTTCATAGGAAACTAAGGAACTTGGTGGAGGAAGAATTGGGGTAGGAAAATGGGAAGGGCCTCCTTTCCCAACACAAAAAGTTTTCATCAATCCCAAAAGGAGAACTTGAGAGAAAAATAAAAGAACTACAGTGTAAGGACAGAGATTGAAAAATACGTCTCAGCATCTGTTTCTGTCAATTTAAAGTAAAAATCACAGCCGTGAGCAGCTGCAGGTTTTGGAAGTCCGAGGTTACAAGCTGCTGTTTAAATGAGAACTCAATTAGCAAGGCTAAATGGAGGAGCAGTTGACAGAGCAATTTAGTTGTTGGTTGTTGTTCTTCATGTTCTGGAATATTTGCTCTTTGGTCTTAGAGGTGCTTTTTTGTGGGTTGATGGTTCGGTTTTAGCCTGAATGTCACTCAGAGTGGGATATCCTTACCATTGCTGAAAAATATAATCTTTTTCTGTCAACCCAAAGTTAGATTTATTTTTGAGTTGGACCTTTCTCTGTCTTATTCCCTGTCTCAATCTTAACTGATCTTCAAAACTTTCAGATCCACAGCACATGATTGTCTCTCATCTGGACTGCTGAGGCAGCTTCTTAGCTGATCTCCTCACCTCCACCCCTGTGCCACTCTCCCCGTTGTGCCCACAATCCCTTCTCCCTAGTGGAAGCAGAGATAATCTCTCTAAAACACAAATTGGATCATATCTCCTTGTTTTGTTTTTCACAAATGAATAAACTGAAGTGCGTAGAAAAGCTATATAGTGCAGTAGACATTATTACTAGTGACCTGCTTTGTGTATATGGAAAGTGAAAAACAAACCCACTCAATGGATTAAGGATGTGACCCTTTGAAGGCAACACAGCCATATGACTAGTGCTGTCCAGTGAGTTGTGGGTAGATGTGATGTGAGCATTTAATTGCTAGCACAAGACTCTGTCATGTTGGGTGTGGTGAAAAAGCCTCCATCAGTGTAGATTCCTGTGTGATTACAATGAATAGAGTTTTCCTGACGATCTTTGTCGAACACATAGTGTGAATAACCAAAAACCTTTGTTGTTTTAAACCACTAAAATTCTAGGGTGATTGTTTCCTGACAATCTTTGTCAAACATATAGTGTGAGTAACCAAAAACCTTTATTGTTTTAAACCACTAAAATTCTAGGGTGGTTGTTTACCAAAGCATAACCTAGAGTATTCTACTGATACAGATATTGGTGCTGTAATAAGGGTGCTATTATAAAAACAATAACAACAAAACCAATGTGACCAAAAAAAAAAAAAACCCAAACAAACAAAAACCAACCCCTAAATATGTGACATTGGCTTACAGGCCAGAGGGTAGGTGATAAAAAACAAAACAAAACTGATATCCAAGGCTGGAAAGTTGGCAATCCATGTTGTTTAACAGCAAAACATTTGATAAATTTGTCACCTTCAGTTGTTTTGGAAGCATATCACGGGCCTAATTAATTTATATATCTAGGAGAAGAGGTAGGGAAAGAGAATATTGTACTGTGCACCAGTTGCTATTGGCTATATCTGTCAAGGTCCTATAATAAAAGAAATGCACTCAGAAAAGAATTTGCAAATAGGAATGAAAGAGATTAGAAAGTATTCAGGGACAGTGGGGTTGCAAAGTCAACTGCTTCCCAATTCTCAACCATAAAAGATGAGAGTGAGAAGACTTCGAGCAAACTCAGCCTGCGGGGAGGATTGGCTCAAGGGTATAGTCATCGCAGGCAGTTGTTTAAACTTCTGAATGCAGTAAGGTGTCTTAAAGTAAAGATCCAATGAAGGGCAGAATGTCCAGGACATCCTTTTAATTGGATAAAAGCACTCAAGGAAAGAAAATAAAGATGTGGCACATGCTTGAATTAAGTCTAGAGATAGGTATAGGGGTAAGAAAGAAAAGAAATATCATACACAGGAACCAGCTTGAGAAAGGACTGAGAGTGTGGCTAGTGGCACACCAAGCTGACTAAATGCAACGTATGGGGAGGCTTTGTCTACTTGTTTCTGAGAGGTGTGTGCAGCCAAGGGAAGCACGGGCCCTGGCTAAAAGAGGTTGTGACTCTTGAGACCTTGCAAATCATGTAGTGATGGCTGCAAGCGTTTTTTTCATTTCCTTATTCTTCTGTTTATCAGTTTCTTTGCCTTCTTTTATATTCCTCTACCCTATCTTTCTTCATTGCCAATACAGCACATGGTTACAGTCAATAATATATAACCTATGTACCCAAGGAACCCAGCCCATTTCTGAAGGAAATAGAGAAGTTACTGAGTCTGCCAGAGACCTTTAGCCAGGATTTCAGAGCTTCCCAATTGTGTATAATAAGAGATCTACCAGGACTTTCACTCTTTCATTTATCTAACATTTACACACATCCCACTATGTGCCAGGAATGAAGTTAGGTGCTGGTAGAGTTTGGATGTTTGTTCCTCCAAATCTCATATTGAAATTTGATCCCCAATGTTGGAGGTGGGAGGTGTTTGGGTCATGAGAGTGGCTCCCTCATGAATGGCTTGGTGCCCTACCCGAGGTAATGAGTGAGTTCTCACTCTATTAGTTCACAGGAGAGCTTATTGTTTAAAAAAGCCTGGCACCCTCTCCTGTCCCTCGCTCCCTTTCTCACCATATGACACACCTGTTCCCCCTTCACCTTCTGCCATGAGTGGAAGCAGTCTGAGGCCCTCATCAGAAGCAGGTGCAGTGGCACACTTCTTATACAGCCTGCAGAACCATCAGCCAAATAAACCTCTTTTCTTTGTAAATTACTCAGACTCAGGTATTCTTTTATAGCAATACAAAACAGATTAGGACAGGTGCTAAGAATTCTGAGACAAAAACTGTAGTCCTTGCCCTCAAGAACTTCACTACCTTATAGGGAAGAAATAATTTCAATATAGTAAAATAGACGTAATCATAGGTCACTATGGAGCATCCCAGGTGGTCAAATCCTACCCTCCTACCCTTGCAGACATTTTTAATCCTTTCCAGCCAAATAGGGAGTCCTCAGGAACAGCTCATGCCTATGTTACACAAGGACCCATCCTTGACTTGTCTCCTTCCTCTCATTTTTGGTACTTGCTATTAAGGATTAAAGCAAATAACGTATGCAAAGTGCTTAGGTTAGTGCCCTGAATTTGGGAAGCACTAAAAATGTTACCTAATTCTATCCCTCCGTTCTTCTACTCATTAGATTCTATACCAGCACTATGGTAAGAGCTGAGGGTAGTAAAATGAAAAGACAGCCCCTGAATTTAAGGAGCTTATGAGACTAATGGAGGAAATAGATATGCAAATAAACAATTTGATGCAACGTGGTCACTATGAGATTAGAGGATGAGCAGTAGGAAAGTGAGAACTATGTTAGTCTAGTGGAACCATGTACAGCTAGTCTCTGAACTGAACTGCCAGATACAAACTAGATTTGGCCAGGGTACCAAAAAGAAGAAGGTCACAGCATGAGCAAAACCATGAGGGTTAAGGAACACATGATCTATTCAGGGGACTTCAAGTAATTCAGGATTACTCATGTGTAAAGTGCAAGAAGAGAGGGCTTGGGATGGGGCTGGACAGGTAACAAGATCCACATCAGGAAAGGCCTTGCAGGCCATACTAAAGAAATCAGAATTTATATAGTAGGCCAGGGGTGATTCAGACTGGTGGCCTGAGGACTTTGTGGCTAAGAGATATTTTGTTTGGTTTACACAGAGTTTTTAAAAGCAACATACCTAGACAGGTCCCAGTGTTGCAAGTGCATATTGTTTTACCAACATTCCATGCCATGAGTTTGTATTGCCTGCCGAACCCTACATGTGTCTGTGTTTACAAGCCCAGTTAGACCTGATAGGTGACAGAAAACTGTTGAAGAGCTTTGAGCAGGGGAACAACATGATTATATTTGTATCTCCCTGGTAGTAATATGGTACATAAGATGGAGAAATTAAGAATGAAAGACAGAGACAAGTAAGAGACTGCTAAAATAATCCAGATGTGAGAGCCTGAATGAGGGCAGCAGCAGAGAGGACAGATGTAAGGTTGACTTAAGACTTAGAAGAATTGGCAGGGCTTGGTAAATGAGTGTTTTTTGTTTGTTTGTTTTGTGTTTTGGTGGTGGTGGGCAGGGAACAAGAGGGAAGCATCTAAAATGACTCTCGGGTTCTTAGTTTGGGCAGTTGAGTAGATAGTAGATGGAGGTCCTATGCCTGGAGAGGGGTCCAACAGGATGTGAGGGCAGGTTAGGGAGCAAGATCCTGTGTTAGGTCTGCACAAGTAGAGTTTGAGGATCTTGTTGGATATTCTGTCAAGGATGTTGGTTGGGGTGGATCACAGACGAGTAACAAGTTGTGGAGTTGAAACCAGAATTGAGAAGGTTCTCACGCACCACATCTATATCTCCACAACTCACAGAGGAAGGCCCCTGAAGCTTGGAGTCAGGATAAGAATGCGTTAGCTCTCCCACAGCTGATCCCAAGAGCTATAAGAAGAACAATAGAGGTAATAATAGTAACAATAATACAATAGTTGTCTTTAATAGAATAATTCTCACTATGTGCAAAGGTCTGGATTGTTTCTTTTATTCCTCATAATAACCTTATATAATAGGTGCGCTTATTGTCCCCCAATTCACAGATGTGAAAACTGAGATTTAGAGACCTGAAACAGCTGGCCCAGAGTAGTAAGGGTGGAGCTAGAACTGAACTCTGTCCCCAGAGCCCCACGCTTGTTACCACTGCATTATTCTGGCAGCTTCAACAGGCGTGGTAACCTGGAGGGCACCAGGAAGGTTGACCTCTTTTGATAAAATATTCACCCCTTCCCTCAATCTACACACATGCCTGACATTTTTAACTTTAGAAATGTATCTCTTAGGGTCTTGAAGGTGTAGGAGGGAAAGATTCTCAAATCCGCTATTCAGGTCTAAATACCTGTGGAAGGTGAAGACCTGGGTGGAACACACACAGCTTCTCAGCCTGATTGCACTTTAGAATCACCTGGGGGTGTTTTTTTTCTTTTAAACTACCAATGTGCTCATTGGTCTGGGGTGCACACACTATATTTTTTTAAAAACAATTCAAATTTGCATCCAAATTTGTAGTAAAATGCAAATTCTCAATGAAAGGCAAATCATAAACTCTGGCAATCTGTGTTTTCTCAAGCCTTCTAGTCAGATTCTGGTTGGTACCTTAGTGGGGTTAATGAGCACCACGGGACAGAAAAATAGGTACAGAGAGAGGACCTAGCCTCAGGACCTGGGGGTTGGGAGTTGGGGGGAAGAAGATGCTAGGAGGGGAGCCTGGCCCGAAGAGAAACTTCTGTATGATTTGAAAAGTCTGACCTGTCCGTCCCCGCATGTGGGCTTGCCAGCTATGTCTGTTCACTCCAGGGGGCCTTGGGCGGAGCTGGTTCTGCTTCTCCCTGTGGTCTTGTGGACAGGAGACAGAAGTCCGCTGGAGAAAAAGGCCAAAGGCCCTGTCGTCCCTGAAGCAGAGCTATGGAGACAGGCAAAGTTCCCCTCTCATTCTCTCCCGTCAGCCCTCCCGGGAGTCAGGAGTCTGACAATGGAAGAGGCTCAACATGACGGCCGGGGAATGGGGCAGCGGCACCAAGCAGGAACTGCAGGGAATGGAACGCATGAGCTGGGAGAACAACCAGAATTTATTTTTTCATAGTTTCTTGGGGAGAGGAAACAGAGACACCACTTGCTGGGAAACTTATGTGACGGGAGGATGCCCCCTCCCCATCCCCAGAGAGCTAAATGGAACCATACTGGACCCTCCCCACACCACTCGGGGGAGATGCTTTTCAAGGGAGTGAAATGTTTTATTGAAGAAACTCCAAGGAGGGAGGAAAGAAGCCTAAGAGAGAGGCAGCCTGACAAGTCAACAGATGGAAACAGCCCCTTTCCTGCATGTGGCTGAAAGCTGAAAGTCAGTTCCTCTGAAGGTAGAGCGGTAGTTCACAGATCCGCGATGCCTTTCATCTGCGTCTCGCAGCTCTGGACTGATGGGAAACGGGGAAATTCACAGCCATCCCGGGAGAAGCAGAAATGGGGGCCCGCGTTCCCAGTCTACTCAGCTGATAGCAAACGGAATGGCGCCCCCGGAGTATTCACCTTGGCCATGTCCATAAAATGAGGATAAAAGAGATCTCTTTCACTGGGTGGTGTGAAGACTAGGTAAAATTACATATGGGAATTGCCTGGCGTGTAATGGGTACTCAACAAATGTCTCTTCCATGTTCCTCTTCCCTAGAAATGCTCAACAGCTGTACGGTCAAAACATCATCAGCTAGTCATTCTTCTCCTTAGGTCAGTTTTCTCAAGTGAAAATACAAAACGGAAAAAAATGACACTCTCTTCTCCTGGATGAAGAAACCACAAATGCGAGTTCCCAATTCCATTCAAGGAATATTATTAGTTAGCAATAACTGCGCTTTGAATAAACTTCCCAAGTTAGGATGTTGCCACTCTACGAGAATACTAATAAATAACAGGTAAACATCTGTCTTCATCTCATAGTTTACACAGCATAAGGCCCATTTCATTTATCATGATCTGTACTTTTACAGGTCTTATCTCAGCCAATTAGTGAACGATCAATTGCAAACTTATTAAACGTTCTGAATAATATTGTGAGGTACAGATGGGCTGCCGAACTGAATTGTGACCATTCCTGTCAGAAGACTTCTGGGGACCGTGGCCTCAGGAACGCGGCCCTCTCCCATGCAGCTCTACAGTGATCTTTTTCCAAAACCAAAATCTGGGTAAATATTCATGTCAAAGAAATGCTTCTATTAAAATGTTCTCCAGAGCCCTGTGGATTGCCAAATGCAATAGACACTTCAGTCTTTACCCCGGGCTCCCCTGGGCTGCATTTGCCACTCTGCTTTCCTTACAGACTCTACTTCCTTGGCTTTAGTGACACTATTGGCTCCTCCTTCTCATCTCTTCTAATGTCACCTTTGGGCTCCTCTCCTCTTTCACTGTTTACTTAGAGAAGGTGTTTCCCTGGGTTTTGTCCTCAAACACTGTCTTTCCCCTCATTCTGTGGGCTTTGCCTTGACTGGGCCCACCCTTTCTCTCCTGGCTTCAGTCACCTCCCACAGCTGATGGCGTGCTGCAGAGACAGCAACGCTCACCACAAGTAGCACTCACACCTCTATGTGTCTCAGCCCCTGCAGTTAGGTGGGGCCATAAAACCAATTCTGGCCTGGAAACGTGAGCAGACATGATGTGTATCACAGAAAAGGCCCAGGGGCGATTCTGTAGTCTCTCTCTTCTCTTGCCCAGGGGACCGATGCTGCAATTATAAGATGATGCAACCTTGCCAACCGGGGTCTCTAAGTGATGATGTGGAACAGACCCCCTCAACAACACATATTTGACATGTAGTATGAGTGAGAAATAAATTTTTTTTTTGTCTTAAGCCGCTGAGATTTGGGGATTATCCGTTACTACAACATAACCTGTCTTGTCCTGATTTCCAAGTCTAGTACCTTGCCTAATATCAACATAAAGTAGTTAATAAATTATTTTTTAACAGAACAAATAAGTATCTCTAGCCCTGGCTGCCTTCCCAGAGTCTCACGTTTATTGTTCCCACCTGCTGCTAGGCAAATCCACTTCTCAGAACTGCTCCTCTTCCAGTGCTCCACACCTCTGTTAGTAGCATCACCATAACCCACCCACCTCCTGTTGCTATGCACTCCACCCCACTCCAGTGAATCATTAACTATTTCTAAAAATACCTCCCAAATATCTCTTCAGCTTCCTCATCACTCTTAAATGACTTGCCTGGAGTAGTGGGATTGAATCCTGACCATTCTTCTTATCTCCTGCCATGCCCTCCACCCATCAAGCCCACCCTCCCCACTCTGGTCAGAGGAGAGCATCTAAATTACAAAACTGACCATGCTTAAAACCACCTATGGCTCTCTGTCACCTACAAAAGAAAGCCTGAACTTCTTGGCTTGTTACAGAGGCTTCCCAGCACATGTGACCTGGACCCCACTTGCCCCTCCAGCCCCCTCCCTTGCCTCTCCCACACGGTCTTCTGCATCCTAACGCTGCCTGCTTACTGCAGCTCCCCCCACATTTGCAGTTTCAAGCCTCCTTCCCAGACTCCGAGCCTGACTAATAGTATCAGTTCTCTAAGACTCACCTGGACACGGTCTCTGCCAGAAGGCCTTCCCCAGTCCTCACCTTCCCCCTTCCTCTGCATTTGCACAGCACCCTGTTTATATTCCCATCACAGTGGTGTGCTGCCATTTTAGTTCACAGATGTGAGGGTGAACATGCTCTACATGACAGGCAAAGACAGACACCAAGAGCTTTCTTTGACTCCCTCAGGACATGCTTCACTGGGAGATTATTTGGTTCTGTATCTCTGTCCAGTGCCTTTCCTTGGGTCTCATTATAATCTAACTGGGGAGTACTCAACATATAGTCTTTCTCCCTCCCTCCCTTCCTTCCTTTCCTTTTTCTTTTCCTTTTTTATTCCCTCCCTTCTTGCTTTCCTTGTTCCTTCTGGCTGTAGGGTCAGAATGACTGAGATCAATCCAAGCTATACCACTATTTAGCTGCATAACCCTAAAAAAGTTTCTTAACTTCTCCGAGCCTTATTTTCTTCGTTTGGAAAATGGGGATAGTCATATTCCTCATAGAGATGTTTATCTCACTGGATTGTTGCAAGGATTAAATAATATGTACATATAAAATATTTAGAACAGTGCCAGATATAAGCTAAGCATTTAAATAAATATTTGCTATTATTACTTTCTTTGATCTGTTCAATAAATAACAAAATAGGAATCAACATTTAATAGCAATTCCTAACCCTGGAATGTAAGTTAAGCTGGCTGATATTTTGGATTTGGGCCCAACCCCCATTCACTTGCCCAGATCCTCCTGTCTAGGGTGCTGCAACCAACATTCCATACCAGAGTTTCAGTCATTTCACTTAAGACTTGTTCCCCCTTAAAGCACAAATACCACATAAAGTTTTATCAATCATTTATAATGCTTTCATTGAAGTTGTCCCAGACAACTCCAGCTGGAAATAATAATAACTCATATTTGTATGGCACTTTACAATTTACAAAGCACTCTCACATACTCTTGCTCTTGTGATCCTGAGAGCAGTCTGCAAGTTCGGAGAAGCAGGCATGATTATGATTAGTACCATTTTGGAGAAGAGGACACTGAGACTCACAGAGTGTAGGAGCCCAAGTTCCCACAGGCAGCAGGCCATGGAGCTGGGGCTCATTCTCAAGTCTGCCAGGTTTCGCAGTTCCTGGGCCCAACTTCTCTCCACTCTCCATGCTTACATAACCTCTGAAACTCTCTCAACAGTATAAGACGTAGGAACCTGAGACAGAGTTGTAGAGGCAGGCAACACATGCCTTCATATTAATTATTTTAGAGACTTGGACAGTATCAGGGTGAAATGGGACTTTAAAGATTATCTGTTCAAGAGCCCAAGATTGGAATCAGATTTACTGAATTCATACCCAGCTCTGTTACTTGCTGATTAACCTTGAGAAAGGCATTTAACTTCTGTGTACCTTAATTTTATCACCTATAAAGCAGGGTGATAGTAGTTGTTACAAAGAGTTGTTGGGAAAGAAGATGAGATTATTCATTTATAGTACTTAGTTAATGAATGTTAGCCACCAGCATTAACATTATTATGCAATTATTATAATCTGTGATAGTGAAGAAACCTGAAATAGCTCCCTTTTCTGCAAGAAGTTTCTACATGAAGATAGAAGGGCATTTGAACAGTCAGCAGAGGGAAATATCTACAGTGAGTGGATGGCAGGAGAACTGAAGAGAGACTTGAAAGTGAAATCAAAGACCTGCCTTGCTGGGGTCATCCAAGGAGATGCAGGGAGTGAAAGAGGGTAGACACAGAGCAGGCTTTGAATTCTTCTCCCAGGCTATTAAGCTTGGCAAGAGCCCTTGATATCTGGCTGGCTGATCATTGCCTGACAGGTTGTATTAATCAGGGTTCTCCATAGAAACAGAACCAGCAGGATGTGTGTGTGTGTGTGTAAAGATATTTATTATAAGTAATTGACTCCTTCCTGCGACTATGGAGGCAAAGAAGTCTCCAGATCTGCAGTCAGTAATCCGGACACCCAGGAAAGCCAATGGTGTGGTTCCATTCTGAAGGCCAGGAGGCTTGAGACCCAGGAAGACTCTGTTCCAGTCCAAAAGCAGGAAAAGACTGATGTCCCAGCTCAAGCCCTCAGGCAGGAGGAGTTCCCCATGACTCACATGAGGTTCAGCCTTTTTGTTTTATTGAGGCCTTTAACTGATTGGATGAGGGCCACCCACATTAGGACAGGCAATCTGCTTTATTCGATCTACCAATTCAGGTGGACTCATGAGGATTTTTAGTCAATAGTTAATATCCAACACACAGAAGTGGATGAGGATACAGAAGAATATGAACTGAATTGCAGATGTCACCTGTCCTCATGTCTTGACTAGCACACACCAGGTGTGCAACCAATGTTATTTTCTTTTACCCACCATGAACAGAGCAGGCATGACTTATTAGCAAGCCACAGCTGGTAAGATTATTTATAAATTTATTGCCCTTTAAAGATTTAGAGGACCTAGGAGATAGGCAAGGAAACCAACACCCAGTGAGCCATGGTAATTTAGCTTGGAAGAGCAGAGGCTAGAACCCGTGCTCCTGAATCCCTGTCTGGGACCTTTTACAATTTGCTGTGTGCTGCACCATCTACTAGGTCTGTAGGAAGACAATTCAGTCATTCAACAAATATTTTAGGTCATTAAGTATGAAATGTCCAGTTTTGAATCAAAAGTGTAGTTTATTATATCTCAAACAAGAAGCAGTACAATTAATCAAAGTATGCACCTAAACTATTGACATAGCTTTGCCATCTTAACAGTAGCTTGTTTATGCCAGCAGCGAAGAAGCCTGGAGAGCGAGTGATGATGAAATCGAGAAAGGCATTTTCCACAGCTTGCTGAGAATTGAATATTTTTCCTTGCAAGAAGTGGTCCAAAGCCTGGAAGAAGTGGTAGTCAGTTGGTGCAAGGTCTGGTGAATACGGTGGATGACAGAGAGTTTCCAAGTCCAGCTTCTGTACTTTGAGCAGCGTTGTTTGTGCAACGTGTGGTCGAGCATTATCTTGCAAGAGGATTGGCCTGCCTCTGTTGACCAATCTCGGCTGCTTGATCACAAGCATCCTCATCATTTTGTCCAACTGGTTGCAGTAGACATCTGCTGTAATCAATTGACCAGGTTTCATGAAGTTGTAGTAGACAATACCAGCTCTGGATCACCAAACAGACACCATTAGCTTTTTTTGATGAATATTCAGTTTTGGACTGTGCTTTGGCACTTCATCTTTATCCAACCATAGTGCCAAATGCTTGCAATTGTCAGAAAGAATCCATTTTTCATCACAGGTAACAGTACAGTGTAGAAATGGTTCGTCTTTATGTCGTGACAGCAAAGAAAGGCAAGCTTTGAGACGATTTCTTTTCTGACGCTCGTTTAATTCATGCGGAATCCATCTGTCCAGCTTCTTTACCTTGCTGATTTATTTCAAATGGTCCAATATTGTTTCAATAGTAGCGTCAGATCTTGCTGCTAATTCACACCTAGGTTGAGATGGATTCGCTTCCACTACAGCTTTCAGCTCATCATTATCCACCTTGGTCTCAGGTCGCCCACGTATCTCATTTTCAAGATTAAAATTATCAGAACAGAACTTCTCAAACCATTGAGGTACTGTGCATCCACATCCTTCCCAAACACTTCATTGATATTTCAAGCTGTCTGCGCTGTATTGGTTTCATGATGGAACTTACACTCGAAAATAACACGAATTTTGGGCTTATCCATGGTTTCACAAAAATTTCTCTAAAAAAAAATTTGAAAGATAATCACAAGCCAAACTATGCGTTTGAAAGACTGAGGATGTACCTTCCCGATAAAAATAAAGCAAGAAGTGTCAAAGTGAAATGTCAGAGATATCAACTGTCAAACTTAGTACTTAAGGAAATCAGACATTTCACACTTAATAACCTAATATTTATGGCTAACACTGAAATATACACTGTGGGAGACCACAGATATTTGTAATCTAGTTGGATTGGCAAATGTTAAGTAATAACAGCATTTAAATCAGCATTAAATTGGTAGAACAATTAGTATGAGGCCATCAGTGGAATGCATAAAGCATGTGGTAAAAGAAATGACTCCATTGATTAAGTAATTTAATGGTTAACAAACTTTGCTTGAGCTCCTAATTGTGGGGGGAATTGTACTAGGCTTCAGAGATACATGATCATTACCCTTAAGGATCTTAAGTTTAGATGGGATAATATATGTGTAAATAAATAATTGCAAACCACCATTTTTTAAAAATCCACAAGAAAGGTATTTACAAGGACTGTGTAAGCACAAATGACTGTGAGAACACTAAGGAGATTATTTCTAAGTGTTTTGGGAAGTGAAGTTCAGGGAAGTGACATTAGAATTGGGTTCTGAAGTATAAATAGGAGTGCAACAGTGGGTAGTGGAAGAAGCCACTTCCAGGAACAGGAAGAAAAAGGCTTTACAAGGGCCTAGACAAAAAACATGGCTAGTTATTTAGGGAAGTGGAACGAGGTTGTATAGCTGGAGTTTGGGCTGTGAGCTATATTGTCAGACAGCGTCAGGACAGGTAGGTAAGGCCAGATCATAGGGACCCTGACTATTCAATCTTGGAGTTTGGATTTTATTGTGTAGAAAATGAGAAACTCACACAATTTTTTTCTTTATTCCTGTGGGAATTTTCTAATATTTCTACAACTGATAAGCCAGATTCTTTTAGAGCAAGATGATGAGGATGGCAAAGAGACTAGAAATTATTTTTTTGTTATTTTTGTGTTTACAATTTTTTTAAAAAATTTTTTTAATTTCAGAATATTATGGGGATACAACACTTTGTTTATATATATTGCCCATGCACTGCCCATGTCAGAGCTACAGTCGTGGTCATCCCCCAAACTATGCATCCTGCATCCATTCAGTGAGAGTTTTCCCATCCCCTCCACCCGCCTCCCGCCTGCCTGCCCCCTGATGAATATTATTGCCATGTGTGACGTAAGTATTGATCAGTTAGTACCAATTTGATGGTGAGTACCAGTGAACCAGGACTGTTTAACTGATACAATATTAGGACTAGAAGGGAAATGGGATCTTCCAGTGGTTTTCAACTTGGGAGATTTGGAAATGTGGGGACAATTTTGATTGTCATAAAGCCTGGGGGTTCTGCTGATATTTAATGTCTGAGGCCTCACATGCTAAACATTCTCTAATGTGCAGGACAGTCTTGGTCCCAGATCCCAACAGCTCCCCATTGAAAAACAGTGGTATCCTTGCCTCCTCATTTTGCAATTGAAGAAACTGAGGCCCAGAGAGGTTAGAAGACAGGTTCCCCATGGCTTTCACATAGGAAATGATCAAAAACTATTTGCTAAATAAGAGATTTTAAAAGGGCAATGGAGCCTTTTGACTTTTGCTCCTCTACATGGAGAATGTGGTACCCTAACACTGTGGTCCCTAACCCCCAGGCAGCGGACTGGTACCATCTGCAGTCTGTTAGGAACGGGCCACACAGCAGGTGAGCAGCAGGCTAGCGAAGCTACATCTGTATTTACAGCCGCTCCCCATTGCTCACATCACTGCCTAAGCTCTGCCTCCTGTCAGATCAGCAGAGGCATTAGATTCTCACGGAAGCACGAACCCTACTGTAAACTGCGCATGCGAGGGATCTAGATTTCATGCTCCTTATGAGAATCTAATGCCTGATGATCTGAGGTGGAGCTGAGGTGGTGATGCTAGCGCTGGGGAGCAGCTGCAAATACAGATTATCACTAGCAGAGAGGTTAACAATGTAATAATAACAGAAATAAAGTGCACAATAAATGTAATGAGCTTGAATCACCCCGAAACCATCCCCCCACCCCCCCACCCCTGGTCCATGGAAAAATTGTCTTCCATGAAACCGGTCCCTGGGGCCAAAAAGACTGCTGCCCTAACATGTTGGTGTGGCCAGGGGAGGGGAAAAGGCCACTGAGTTCCCATCCCAAGTGAACAGCTGGCCATGTGGCCAAGAGCAGTTCCCTTGTTAACCTTGAAGACTCAGGTTCTCTGTGGGAGACATAGGGTCTCCTATCTAATACCCTGTGGTGTCTCTTATGCAGATGTGATGAGGACACGGGAGGAGCCCTCCAAATGCCTCCAAAGAAAAGCACTCATCAAAAGCAGAGTTAGACTTCCCAGATCTATGGCTCTCAGGGTCCTCGTAAATGACAGCACGAGAACTGATCAGGCCATCCTAGCAGGGTAGGAGTCCTCAGCAGCAGTAGGATGCAGTGCCCAAGCTGCACTACTGGCTCAGGGTGTGCAGCTTACAGCCAGAATGGCCTTAAAGTGCGTCTAGTCCAAAACCAACACTTTATAGATGAGGAAAAAATTAAAATGCAAGTATCATCCTTTCATGATTTTTTTACATGCAGTACAGTGCTAAGCAATTGACTCATATTGCTGTATTTAATTCCCACACCAATTCTGTGAAGTAGAGGCTTATACTCCCACTTACACATGAGGAAAGTGAAAATAAAGAGCCCAAGTACATTTACTAAGGTCCAAAGGTGAAAGTGGCCCAGGAGAGATTTGAATCAAGGTCCATGCGATTCCACAGACACTATACTGCTGTCTGGCAGAAACTGAGGATGGGAAAGGGACTTATCCAAGAGGGCCCCTCTGCCTAGCGAGACGGGCACCCAAGTCCCCCACTCCTGTTGCAACTACTTGGTCAGGCATGGGGATTCAAGACAGGGCAGTGTGGTGTGAAATCACCCCCCTCCACACACACCTTGTGTTGTGGGGAGGTCTGAGAACTTCCCTTATAGCTTTCATTCCTCCCAAAGTAGCTGCAAAGAAGACGTGATGTGAATATTAAAAGGCCCATGCCGGAGGACTTGCCTCCCCCACCCCTGTCCAGAGCCACAGAACTTCAAAGTGAAAGGAAGTGCATGTAGGAGGGGGGAGGTGTAAATGTTCCCTGGGCCCCTCTGAGCTGTGAACATTTGCAGATCCCAGGGCCCAGCTCCCCTCCAGGTGTCTGTGGGTCCGCGTCCTGCCCCCACCGTGCCCCACCCCTCCTGCTCCCGGCTTTCATGTGGATCAAGGCCCAGAAGATGACAAGCCTCCTGACTGATAGATACACAGAGACTTCGCTGGTGATTTATTGGCTTTCTGCACCTGACGAGAACCACTAGGTCTATCTGAGGAGGGAAATATATGGGCTTTCCTGACTCCAAGTGGCAGCCCCGGGGCTAGCATGTGATGTCAAGCTGGGCAGGGGAAAGCAAAGCTGTGCACCGGCCTGTGTATTGTAAGCCAGCCCAAGTCGTAAAAGTGTCAGCACGCGATATATTTCTTGCGGGGGATCCTCTTTGGGCTCTTGCCAGCGCCTTCTCTCCCGTGGTTGGCAGCCCAAGCTGGGCTGAGGGTGTCCCAGCCGCCTGAGCCCCGGCTTTATTTAGCCAGTGCCCTGAGGTCGCGATCCCTATGCCCTGTCCGGTCCTTACTCCAGCCTGGAGTCTCTCACATCACACCTGGCCCTGGGGGACAGGGCAGGAGTTCTTTGCTGTCACTCCTGACTTTGGCAAAGAAGGTTCATTGTGGGGTGAGACATAGAAGCTGGTCCCATCCACTCTGAGGCCTCACCATGTGGGGTGGCCTGACTGGGTCTCATTCTTTGTCCCTCTGCCTCCCATCCCCCAGCCCCAGGCTTCTTCCATGGGGTTGGCCAGGGACTAGGGTGGGTGTTTAGTTCACCTCAGACTCTAGGTCTTGTACCTTTCAACCATGAGTCCTCAGCATTCTCAGACAATTCAGGGTGAGGGTGGGGCAAAGAAGAGGACACCAGATGTCCTGTTCACAGGGCGAGTGGGGAGGGGCTTGAGGAATAAAAGAGATAGAAACTGTGTTTGTACCCCCATGTCGCCAAGGAGGGCTTTTTGGATGAATTCCAGTGCTTCTATCACCTAATTGCTCTGTCCTCAGAGTGTAGCTGTACTACTGGGCCCACAATACTCAAGAAATCTTTGTTGGTTATTCTTTCCTAGAACCCCATTCTGCCATGATCTTTGGAAATGGGCTAACTCTACATTTTGTTTGCAATGGTTTTTTAAATGTCTAAATTGAGCATGTGCTTTGCTTTTATCCCTCATCTTCCCTCTTTTTCATCTCCTGCCCTGGTGTTGGAAAAAGCTTTTGACGAGTGAATGTCCTGCTGGATGACCTCATACATTGGTCAGTGGGGAGAAGGAGCAGCTGGAGCAGGTAAAGAGAACACACAGAGCAGCCACTGCAACAGCTACACTGTGAAGGGGGTATTCACAAGACCAGTCCCTACCCTGCTGGCATCACCCAGGCAGGGGTGGATCTGTCATCCCTCCCCACACCCGACCTCACTACACAGACACCCACAAGCAGAGTGGCACTCACTCCCAGTGCCCCTCTGTGCATATTAGGAAAAGAGGCCTTCCTCAGAGAGCCCAGGACCTTGCTAGGGCTCGTGGGTCAAGGAACAGAACACATGCTGAATATCAGCCCCACTGGTCCCTGCCAGGGGTCCCTGTACAGGGTCAGCCTGCACCATTGAATGGGAGGCCCAGCCTTCATGCTGCCCTTTGCGACCTACCTTCCCCTGCCAGGCTGCCCTCGGAGCTCATTATAGACACCTGGAGCCCAGAGCGGCCGATTCCCAGCTCTGCCGTTTACAGTATGTGATGGGACTCACAGTTAATCTCTCTGAGTTACTTTCCCCTGTTGTGAAATGGGGCTAGGGCTCTTCTCTCACAGGGCTTTTGTGAGGATGAAGTGGTTCCCACTGAGCACTCGTCTAATATTCTAGGCCCATCCCCACACTTATCTAATGACAATCCCTTTTTGCAAGATTGGGGATTATGAGATAGTTCTAAATCTTTGAGCTGGAAGAGCCTTTAAGAGATAGCTGTGTCCATCGGGCCTTAGAGTGAGTAAGGGATGATTGGACAGCAGGTGGTCAGGCCTTTCCAACTGTAGGGCTTTTCTTCAAGTGTCCAACACAAGCCCTGGAGTTGCCTCAGATCCTCCTGCCACAGGCTTCATCTCTGCATCTGCCACCCCAGTGCCGGGAGGGACAGGCCAATGTCCTAGATCCCCTAACACCCAACACTCCACACAGGCTTGTCGCTAAGCAGCCCTCGGTGAAGGCTATTATGCCAGGATGAACTGATTCCAAGCTGTGGAAATTGCAACTGTTCCTTCACTTCATTGCACACCTTACTGTCAGTCTGGAACTTTTCCCAGAAGATTTAGATGGTGCCTCTTCTTTGACTTTCATGAGTGTGTGAACACAGCCACCCTCCTCATCTTTGTCAGCCCATCCCTCCTGGGCCATGACATATATAGTTCAACAAGACAGTGATCCAGGAGAAGTGCCAAGGCACTCAGGAGTTCTGGCAAATCCTTGGATACCCAGAAGCTCTCACTTAGCAGCCTCCCAACAGCTTCATGTGCGATCTGAGGACACATCTGGACACCTGGGAAGGCCACCTGGAAGAGTCTTCATGGAGCATTTCAGGGCCAGCTCATGAGCCTGACTTTCCAGGGGCACCAAACTTCCCCTCCCTGGGAAAGCAAGGTTGTAGAGTAGAATGTTTAAGATGTGCTTTAAAGAGAGGCTGACCTGGCAGAACTGAGGATGACGTGGCCCTGTGCAAGGTAGTTAATGTCCCTGAACTTCGTTCTTCATTTGTTTACCTACCCCAAAGTCCAGAAAGTACCACAAAAATACCTATGTGTTTACCCAGATGGTAATAAAACTAAATATTTACATATTGCTTCATTTTCCCTTAGAACATTTTATGTTATCACAATATCCTAAAGTTTCACTTTGCTTGTACATGCTTTATAGACCTGTATCTGTAGTAAAAATAAATAAATACATAAAAACTTTAGAATTTTATAACAAATGAGTGTAAGTTACCTGATTTTTGTGTGTCCCACTGATGGCTGTCTAGAGTCAACACAAACCTACCCGAGTCTGACCTTTGCCTTAAATCAGTAACCAAGCAGGGTCACCGTTCTGAGTTCATATCAGGCCTTAAAAAGATTCAGAGCTTGTGGTCATCCCTGGTTTCTAAAATACATTGTTGGGCCAAAGCTTTCAAGACATTTTTCCTTCTTTGCTTTCTATCACAGCCATTTAATATTTTAGACATTTTCCACTGGAGCCAGGAATCACAAAGATTAAAAATATTAGGCCTTTTTTGTTATGACAAGAGGCCTGTTCTCCATTCTGTGGCAAACATATCTTGCTCTTACTCTGTAAACCTACGTCTTGTTCTTGCTCTATAATCCTATCTTTCTCTCCTCAATAAACCTCGTTTCGTGCTTACATTGCTTTTGGTGTGTCTGGTTATTCTTCAGTCAAAAGCACACCAAGAACCAAGAACAGACAAGATTACTGACCCGGAACCCCAACATTTTGGTGCTGTGACTCATATGATTCTGTCTAGATATCGTTGTCCTGGCACTTAAGAAATGAGAGGCTCTTAGGTTTGAGGGGTCATGCCCAGCCCCTCTTCCTACAAATCGGAAAGGAGAAGTCTGGACTGGTACTTCGGCCACATGGCCCGGGTTGTTACTTGGGGACTCCCAGCTCTGACAGACCCCAGTGGATAGGTACACAGAAATCAAAAATCCCTCCTAACAACCCTTTGAGGTGCATTCTCTCAACCTGGGACAAGTTTGATTGAGACATTCTGAAGAAGAAACATTTAATCTTCTTCTGTACAACCACCTGGCCACTGTACAAGCTAGACAGTGGAGAACAGTGGCCTCCACATGGGACTCTAAATCACCCCACCATCTTACAATTGGACCTCTTTTGGTTCAAAAGGGAAGGAAAATGGGCCAAAATACTGTTAAATATGAATATATGAAAAAGACAAAACTAAAGAAATTTCTGATGAGAAAGTCAGTCTGTGGTTTGGATCTTGGGAAAGAAATCAGAAAATTTGAGTATACTCCTATTTGATCATTGATTCTCTATACTTATTTGTGAAAATGGGTAAATCTTTTATAACAGGGCAAACTTTTTCTGTAAAGGGCCAGATCGTAAACATTTTAGGATTTGTGAGCCATACAGACTCTGTCTCAACTACTGAACTCTGCCAGCATCGCATAAAAGCAGCCATAGACAATACTGTAAGAAATAAGTGTGGCTGTGTTCCAATAAAACTTTGTTTACAAAAATAGGCAGCAGGCCAGATTTGGCCCACGAGCTATATAGTCTCCAACCCCTGCTTTGTCAGACTTAAAAACAGAGAGGAAGACTCTTTAAAAGAAAATATTTATTTTGAAGTAGCACTGCAATGGGAATATATGTGCCATAGCAAACTATAATCGTATTCAAAGAGGTTGAGGCGGGGGGAGTTTTTAAAAGCAAAATGAGGATTAGACAAGTTGTTTGTACCAATTATCCTTGGCTACAAGGATCAATAACAAGGGTATCATCAGTCCAAGTTTGGACAGGCAGTTGCTGGACAGACATCCTTGCAGAAGTATTTTCTGTGTGAGGTTGCAGTGGCCTTTGTGCAAAGTTACAGATTTTGCAGAGTCTTTTGTGATAGTTCTCGTTATCAGGCATACGTGTGTAATAAGCCTCCCTTCATGGACTTCCCCAGCTCCATTTGTCACAGTTTTAACACAAATGACTCCATTTTGATTCAGACAACTTTCATAGCTTCTTATCTGTGCCTTTGAGTATAGAAACGGACATACTAAAATTTTTCCTTAGGGCTGGGGCTAGTTACAACTAAACATCCACCCTAGTCCCTGGCCAACCTTAAGGAAGAAGCCTAAGGGGGTAGAGGGACAAAGAAAGAGACCAAGTCAGGGCAGCCCACATGGTGAGCCTGGGGCAGAGGGATGTGGTACACCTCAGGCACAGTGCCTGGCACCTGATTAGCACTTTATTCCTGAGTAAATAATTCTTTCATCAATTGATAGATTTCTGGCAATGTGAGTTTGCTGTTTAGTTGTCCCAGAGTACTCTCGGTCTCCAGGTCAATCCCCAGCTTCAGTATCTCACCCACAATCAACCTTCTTTGCCAAAGTCAGGAGTGCCAGCAATTATCTGTGGCTGTGCTCTGATCAATTCAAACACTGCCTTGGCAAACCCAAACTGCTTTGGGGACCAATGTGACCCAAACATGCACTGAATCCCCTGATTTTCCCCCAGTGCTCCTTTCCTGTGATAAGCCCCCCCCCATTCCCTTGGGCCAGTGGCATTCAGGAAATCATTGCCCAATGTCCCAGATAGCTTCTCAGGTGGAAAGAAGGTTGGCTTGCATCTGTACATCTTAGAACATCTCGTTGTCATTGCCCCCACCAGTTAGTCCTGTTGAAACTGTACATTTAGTACCTGGCCAGGTTTGAAACTGAGCAGAAAGGTCGCTGAACAGAAGGAAGAGACAGCTCACTGTCTTCTGTGACTCCTTCTCCACTTTTGTCTAAAGGGAAGTCTAGCTTGAGGGCTGGTCGGGCAGAGAGATTTCCAGTTCTGCCACACATTTCCAAAATTACTTCTCTGCCATGACTTATCATCTGTGACTTGACATGTTCTACACACATGGGCATGTTGTACATATTAAGACATGCTTCCTGCATTAGAAGATTTCCCCAAATTGAGAGCATTTTCCTGATGCAGAATTGAACACTGAATTGAGGCATTCATATTGACCTCAATATCCATGGGTCTAAAGGAGGCTTGGGACATTTTCTTCCCTTCAGGGGCCTGCCCCTATTCTAAAGAGCAGCAGTTTTTATAATGAGGGCCCAGGACATGCTACGGGAAGAGTTTGCTGCCTCTGCAGTGGAGGACTGCTGTCTCCCTGACCAGCAATGTATGATATCCTGGCCTGAGCCTGCCTTTCTCCTTCCCCTTCCATGTGGGGAGAGGCTGTGGGCTGTAGCTCAGAACTCACCTGGAACGCCTCCGGTTGCCAAAGGGCTGGATGGAAACGCTGAGACAACCTGATGGATCATCTCATAAACAGAGCCTGCAGGAAGGAAAAGAAAATTATGCCAGCAGAATGCACTTACGAGAAATAGATACGTGTGGTGCAGGGAGAAATGCTTTGATATTAAAATTTTTGTAACTTAAAAAGGCATGAAAAATGATACCAACCACTAACTAATCAACATTCCTTTGTGAATGCAGCTTCAGTTCCTAACCAAAAACACATCCCTGCTATTGTCTTGTCTGGATCCAGATGCAAACATGATTAATTAAGTTTTGGGGAGGAGTAGGAGGGGCTGGTCTGGATGGATGGCTTGCTGAGGGCCCTTTCATACACAGGCCTGGGGAGAATCCCTGAGGCCGGGTGCCTATTTTTCTCCACGTGGTAGGGCTTGCCTTCCGTGAACTGACAGCCACAGGGCTGCACCCAGACCCATGGAGTGAGGCAGCAAGAGGCTCCGAGGAGAGGCTCTACAGCAGGAAGGGGAGGCTGTTGGCACCTCCCGTTGCCACTGCCCAGCACGGCAGAGTAACGAAAGCAGAGTAGCAAAAGCACAAGCCATGTCTTGTTGGACACTGCTCCCCACACTGCTACCAAGTAGTTTGGGACCTTGGGAAAGCTGCCTCGGTTTCTGCATTTGTAAAATGAGGGATTGGATTAAATGTTCCTTAAAGTCACTTCCATTTCTGTCTTTTTATTATAGTGCCTGAGGTCCTTCACACATAGCAGGTGTCTATAAGTTGATTGCCAGGCAAAGGGGCCTGGTGATGGTGGGGCTGAGAATTGTGCTAGGTGAGAGTCTCTGGTGCAGGTGGCTGAGCCACAGAGCCCTGAGCATCATGGCAGGGGCCAGCAGACCTGCTTCCTGATCGCTGCTCTGCCGCAGTCAGCCTACACCCAACTGTTCTGAGCTTCAGTGTCCTCATTAGAGAACAGAAACACCAGGCCCAACTTACCCTGGGGTGTCAGGAAACCAAGCAGAATTCTGTTCTTGTGGTAGCTGGTCAGAGGGGACAGTGCACACAGTGGTGTCTTCTCCAGGAGTGTGCTACCCTGGTAGGAGCTGGATGTCTCTGAAGTGCACTATAATTGAGTGGTTAAGAGGGTGGAATCCAGAGTCAGACTGTCTGTGTTCAGATCACCCAGCATCGTAAATGTCAGGCAAGTTAAAAACCTCCTTTGGACCTCATTGCCTTCATCTGTAAAATGGGAATAATCATCATAGAGCATACCTCATAGGACTCTTGGGAAGATTAAACTAAAATATATAAAATGCTTATAATTATGCCTGGCACATTCAGCAAGTGCCAAGTAAGTGTTAGTATTGTTACTACAGCCCCCCCCTTCCAGCTTTGGGTGCCCACCAAATGTCCCTTTAGTGTGCACAGAGTCATGTATTCTCCCAGGGGAGAGTAAGTGGGGCGGTCCAAACCTTCAGCTGCACAGAGTAAGCACATGCATTTATTCATTCTACAGACATCACTGAGTGCCCTTAGCTAGGCTTTAGAGAGACAATGTTACAGGGAGCTCCCAACTTGGCTGAGAACAGGGCTTACCAGAAAAGCACACAGTGTGTGTCTTCCCTGCATGGTGAGCAGGGCAGGCTTGTGAATGGGTGAAAGAGTTTTATAAGGCCAGCTGGGCCCTGGAGTGGTGTCAGCACCAGGTATAAGACTAAAAGCTTCCCATCAGACTTTAAGGCCCTAGTGGGGGGATTTGGGCCAGAGCCAAGACTAGGGTTTAGTGAGCTATTTATTGGGGGTTTTACTGCCTCCTTCTAAAGCCAACTGATTCCACTAGTGTTTACCCTCTCTCAATGTCAGCTGTGACTGGATGATCTTTTAGATCACTAGCCACATACTTTCAAACATTAGAACAGTGAATTGTCCAGTTCAAGGTCTATAATTTTTTTCAATTCCAGAGGAAAGAAGATGACTTTTACATGTGTGTGATTTTGTCCCTGAGAGCATCTATGAAATATGCAGCATTCCCTTACACAGCTGGGAAATCACTTTAAAAATATTGTCTCTAATCCATCCTCACATTTTCAAGAGGGAGCTTATTATTCCCATTTCCCAGATGGAGTAACTGAGATCAGAGTCAGGAGACAACTTGCTGAGAGACCCAGAACCACAGAATGATTTTGTGGTGGGGCCAAGATGGAGTTCTTATTTCCTGCCTCATAATCTATTGCAACCCAGGAATGACCTTTCTGAGCAATGTTAGAAACACCATATTGCAATCCCCTGGACCATATTCAGGACACTAAAATGAGTGTGCTGCTCTTGTGAAAAGCATTCTAAGAATTATTTGCTGTTCTGAATGTAATTTAGGGTGAAGCAGATCTTCCATGGAGACTCCAGGTTAATCCCTGCCCCATTCCCCACCCCAGCTCTATGGACAATGACTTGCAATCCATGTCAACAAAGATTTAACCCCTACACTGTGCAGGGCACCACTCTGCTAGATGTTTATAAAGGAACCTGTTTATAAAGGAACCAAGAGGAGAAGGAATTTCCCTTGAAACATCGGCATGAGAATGAATACAGAGATGACATGTCGGCCCCCAGCGGGTATATGAACCAGCCCTACATAATCAAGCCCCATGTTCTGTGCCCCAGCTGACCTACTAGGAAGCCTAAAGACTGTAGTGCTACTTTCAGCAGCTGCTAGGGGCCCTCCTCTCCTCATTGTAGAGCGGCTCCTACCCCCCTCCTTATTTCAGGCTGCTTCTCTTGCCCTAGGACTTTGCCTTGGTGTTTGTGCTTTGTTTTCCCTACATTTTGTTCTCAAGGCCTTGGATTTGGACTCATTCCTCTGGCACACCCTCCTCTTAATCTCTCCATTCTTTCTACACCAAAACTGATCTTCAATCCCTTCGGTCCCCACCTTTCCTTAAAACTCAGCACAATTTAACAGATGCATGTTGAGTGTCCAACAGGCACAAGGCAGCTACAACTAGGATTTCCATATCATTCAAAAACAAAAATGATGCTGTTGCTCTTTTCAAAGAATTTATAATTTAATAGAGAGGATGAGAAATGAACTAGTTGGATTTCTCTCCAAAAAAATGGAGGAGCTGGGTGTGGAGGTGTGCGCCTGGAGTCCCAGCTACTCAGGAGACTGAGGCTGGAGGATCATTTGAGCCCAGGAGTTTGCATCCAGCCTGGAAGACATAGTGAGACCCTGTCTCCAAAAAAAAAAAAAAAAAAGGAAAAATAGCTCTTTGCCACATGCATATTTGAAAACTGGCAGGAGCTTGCCTAAATTCTTTCTGGAAACAACTGTATTGGTTGAAAGTGGATTTAAAAGCAGATAAAGGTGTGGTAAGCATTTGATGGATTTTAGTTTCATGTTGGACAGAATAAAAACGTTTACAGATGTTGATACACGTTTGCTTGCCTTTCAATGCAGGAGACAGAAAGCCCTATAAATAGATTTTTCCCAGGGCAGATGGAAGAGAACCAACCATGGAGAAAAAGAGGATTTATAGGGGTATTGTATTAGTCAGCTTGGGCTGCCATACATAATACTAGACTAGGTGGCTTAAACAACAGAAATTTATTTTCTCAGTTCTGGAGGCTGGAAGTCCAAAATCAAAGTGTCA
The DNA here is from genome assembly GCA_023783475.1 of Daubentonia madagascariensis. NCBI lineage: Eukaryota > Metazoa > Chordata > Mammalia > Primates > Daubentoniidae > Daubentonia > Daubentonia madagascariensis. The sequence continues at coordinate 832,158 of JAKFHU010000913.1, read as the reverse complement.
GCATTGTCGGTTTCTGGTGAGGGCTCTCTTCTTGGTTTGTAGGTGGCACCTGCATGCTGTGTCCTCATATGACAGACAGAGAAACAGAGAGAATGCTCTCTGATGTCTCTTCTTACAAGGGCACTAATCCCATCATGAAGGCCACACCCTCATGACCTCATCTAACACTAATTACCTCCCAAAGGCTCCATTTCCAAATATCATGACATTGGGAGTTCGGACTTCAACATATGAATTTGGGGAATGAGGGAAACAATTCAGTCCATAGCAGGTACATAAATTATTTTGCCAAATTTCAGATCAAAGCTAAGTTTCTCTAAGATTGTATTGTTTAACTTTGAAATTAAATGAATTAATAGATGTGAAATGCTTATGTCAGGTCTGTTAGCATAGGTAGGAAAGTGAGAAATGAGCAGAAGTACGGAATGGGCCATGTAAACAAATGGGCTATGAGTAAGAAAACACACTGCAAAATAAGAGTAGCCATAAGTGTCACAGAATGTTAGTGTAAGAAAAGTGAGTCATGGGTAGAGAAAATATGAAAACAAGCAACATAAACAAGTGGGATGCTGAGTAAGAGAACATACTGCAACAATAACAAGATAAGGGTAATCACAACTGTCACAAAAAAACATAACAGAAAAAACACGGGGCACATTATATGACGTTCAAGTTTGCCGCCCCCCCAGTGGGGTTTGGGCACCACTACACATCCAGGCTAACCATGATAAGGTGAAACCTGCCCCCCCACCCCCACCCCCGCCCCCGCCCTATGACAGGAAGGAGACAACATCCCCATTGGTCAAGAAAAAAAAAAAGAAGAGACAACATCAGGAAGGAGGAGAGACCGGACAGGAGAAGAAGGGATGAAACAGAGATCCAGTGCCACTGTCTGCTGGGACATGTGCCCATTCCTGCCCCTTTTGGAATGTACCATGGCATGCTGATTAGAAACCTAAAGAGACCCCAGTGCCATAGTCTGCTCAAATGTGTGCCCTACTTTTAACCCTTTAAGAGTGAACTTCCGCTTTAATAAATTTTGCTGCTTGCTGCTTCAAAACTGTCTCTTGCTTTCATTCTTTGATTGCAAAAAGACAAGAACTGAGGAGTTCAACAGCCAGTAACAGGTCCCTAATATGGACTACATCAAGGTTTGCTCATATTATTGGAATCCTATTAACATAGCTTTAATATAATTTTTTACCAGAAATTCATAGGACTATTCTTGTAAATTACCTACTTATGCTGGCATCATTACCAGCTTTTGTCTCAGCGTCTACAATCACCTGAACATTCTTACTAGGATGTCTGGGAGGACAGTTAACTTCTCTCTTCCCACTTCATTTGCACCACATTCGACAGTAAGATAATTTAGTTGTGTGGGAGATTTAGGGAAACTATGCTTGAGATTTTAACGGCCTTTACAGATACTAAACAACTTTTAGAAAGGTTACCTGGCTTAATTTTTGTAACAACCTTGAAAAAAAGGTATTATTATGACCCTTTCCCTAATTTAAAATGAGGAAACCTTGGCTCAAAGGGATTAAGTGTTCAAGGTCACCTAGCATTGAAGAGGCGGTGTCTGGACTCCACCCAAGTCACCTCATGGCAATGCTCTTCTCCTTAATCCACAGATGGCTCTTTAGAACAAACAAAACTCCTCCTCTTGGGCATTACTGGACAGTACACAACCTACTGGCACAAAGACCAAGCAGATGCATAGGCAGTGATAGCAAACTGGGCATGAGATAACACGTAGTATTAATGGACATGCTTCCCACACACATCCTCACACACATCATTCATTTGTGCCCTAAATAGCTGCCTATAATCAAAACACTGCAGAAACAGGGAGCAAGGACACCAGACTCCTTGGCTTCAGAAGGAATTACCCAGAAATAAGACAGAAAGCATATGAATGGAGCTGTGGGCAGGCAGTACCCATTTCATTTTCTTCCTGCCTTCCCTCCATTTGCATTGTCCCCCACTTCCAAGCCAACAGATTAAACCCTTTAAGCTGGGTAGAGAGAGGAGAGCTGAAGAGGAAATAAGAGGGTCAAATGCAGTGTAGAAGTTGTCCATCCTTTCAATCCCCCCATAGTCAAATCACAGATGTGGGTGTGTCTGGTGGGACTACACAATGGAATCCCTTTTAAATTTGGGGATCTGAGGATAGACAGATCCTGTGTCTTGCCTCCTGCATGAAGTCTAGAGAAATGCAAGCATGGCCCATTCTTATGTATCAACAGTGGACTAGAAATGGTGATACAACGTAAAGGAGCCAGAGGCTATCCTGAGTCTCCTATATCCTTGAAGGGGTGTGAATTGCCATCTGAATATACTCAAGGTTCAAGAGTGAGACACAAAAGCTATCCAGGAGAGGGCAAGGCCATGGGGCCTTGGGGCCAGCACAAGGGAACACCACATCGGAAGGATGCAACCCAGGGACAGGACTGTGGTTCTGGGAGGACACAGCTGCATCTCACGGGATTGCTGGTAAATGGGAGGGTACCTTGGGTGGACACAGGACAGGGTACATCTGAAGCAGCAAGTCAGCAGAGCACCCAGGCAAACCAAGGCTGAGAAGCAGATGTTCAGCCTACCTCCTCCCCTGCCACCCAACACTATGTCGGAGAGTGTGAAAGTAGCTGGCCAGACATTAGTGGCTGAACAGCACTCTCCCAACTGAAACAAAGACCAGTCAAGGATAAGGAGAAAGTGGGAAAAGAAAATCTTGACTAACTGTAACATGGTTATAATAATGGTTATACTAATTGCCCATGATGGCTGGGAAAACAGTGAATTTAACTGGGTTTACCTGAAAGTAATTACATTAATTTTTCTGTTTCAATTCAGCTGGGCAACAAAGCTGCCCTTTCCTCTCTTAGGACAGAGCAAGCAGTGCAGGTTGAGATGGCCTCATGCTGTAGTGAGAAAACAAGACTATTGAACTCGAGAGGTACAGGCCCCTTAAAAAGCCTGCAAGGCTTTGCTCATTAAAAATGTTTACTCACAGAGTTAGAATACAGGAAGCTGATATTCGTAAAACTAATCAATCCCAATGAATACTAATTGAGTTTTGAAATATTTTATGATTTCTTTATGCTCATAAAACCAGACTCAGAAACTCAGATTTTATAAGTCAGAGTCCTCTTAAGTTTACACTCAAGCTTATTTTTAACTTCTTTCTTTACCAAGAAACTTTATGAATTTGTTTTGTAATTTAACATCTTAAAATAATGCTGCTCATTAAAATTTATTATTAAAAATCCAAATAAAAATAATTTGCATTTTGGAAAAAAAATGTTTACTCATTACCTATGTGACTCCAGACTTCGGACAGGGTGGGCACGTGGGATGGATATGCTGGCAGACCCTATGTGCCAGGGGGAGGGAACACAGTACAGGCAACACAATGTCCTTTGCTCTCAAATCTCTGCCATCCTCTAAACACGTGGCCAGCCAGCACCACCGGTTTCCTGTCAGATTGCCCATCTGAACAAGGGACAGAAAACAGAAAATCATTACCCTAGTTGAATGAAGCCTCAGGGGGTAAATTTTCATTTCATACCTAATCGTTGGAAGTGGGAGAGAAAGATTATTCTAAAACTGATTTTAGGAAGGGGAAAAAACCAGAATGATACTTCTAATCCCTCTGAGCCACAATATTGACAATTTTCCAAATGGGCATCATGACCCTTTTTTCAATATCTGTAACTATAAACTTTGGAAAATTGGAAGAGAAAGAAAAAGGAGAATGAGGGGAAGAAGGGGACAGTGGCAGCAACAGATGAGGTGCATTCATTTGTGAGTGAGATTATCTCTGTCACCAATTCAGGGTGTGTATATGGCTAGATCTCTATGAATTTTCCAATTAACCCTTAGCTCATGCATATCATACCCAAGTCCAGAATCTCATTTTTGAATCCTCCTCCCCAGCATCTCAACAATACCCTCAGATCATCCACGAGTTCTAGGAGCTTACACAGTTGGAAGGAGGTTTATAATTATCTTCCAGGGGGAGAATTCAGCACCCACCAGATCCACCTAATCCTATAGGCCCAGCATGAGTTGACGGCTACTCTTGACTTCTGATGTTAAGATGGCTTTGCCCAGGTCACTATAGTCCTCCATGCGAAGATTACAACTCTTGAGCTTACATTCCCTTATTCAGCCATCATTCTCCAGAGCACAAATATTGGTGCTAGGTGCTTGTGCCTGGAGGAGCTCCCACCATGAACCTTATGATGTGTGCCCAAATCTACCCTCCCCCCTCAGGCAGACTGCATCATTAGTCCCAGTTCTCCACCCCTCCCTATTTCCATGCCTTTTGCCATGTGACTTTGGAGTCACACTTTCTCCAGTAAATGGGCAGAGTATAACCTCCCCCCACCCCTTAAATTTATATTGGGCCATTTGACTTGCCTTCACCAACTGAAAGAGGAAGAAACAACAGTGTGTCCTCTCTATAACTGAGCCTTAAGAAGCCTAATGCATCTTTGCTTGTGGAACTGAATTGAGCCACCCAGCCAAGGCCCACCTAGATCAGCTGAGCCCCAGCAGACCCACATGTACTTCAACAAGTCTATTGGAAATCAGCAGAGCCATGCAGCTGAGCCCAGCATAGATGAGCCAACCCTTACTCAGCTAACAGACTCCAGAGCTAAATAGTGCTTATTGCTTTTGTCCCTGATATTTGTGGTTGCATGTACTAATACCATAGCATTAGTGTGGTCATGGTTAACTGGTCCATGAAATATCAGCTGTGCATTGAGCTCAGGCCATCGTGATTCCCCCTTTCTTCAAGATAATTTCATTTTCAGGGACATTATAGATCTTCCCTATCCCTGGTTTGGTTAGGGGCTACCCTGGCCTACCTCCAGTGGATCACTATAACTTTTATCCTTGGGACACAAGGTTGAAATCTCAGCTGCTGTTTTCCCAGAAGGCCCCTGGGATCCTTTTGCAAAAATTTCATAGCCCCTTTGTAGAGCTTCCCTACCCAAGAAGACAAGGAAGTCTGTGAAGTTTCAAAACTCAGAAAGTCCACTTTTATTTTTCTCCCAGAAGGTAATAATCTGATCAGGCAACTCTTATGTAAGTGACAGGTATTTCTCAGGATGTACCTTTATAGAGCCATGAAAGTTTCTCTGGCTAGAACAGAAGTCTCTGAGAGTGCACTGTATTATATAAATAGAAGTCTTGATGTGGTACCCTATTACACATATAGTAGTCCCCCCTTATCCGTGGTCTATGGTTTCAGTTACCATAGACCAGTTGGTCAACCACAGTCCAAAATTAATAAATGGAAAATTTTGGAAATAAACAATTCATAAGTTTTAAATTGCACATCTGATTAATGTGATGAAATCTCACACCGTCTGGTCCACCCTGCCCACTGCATGAATCATCCCTTTGTCCAGCGTATCCATGCTGTATATGATACCCACAAACAATACATTCCATCTTAGTGTAATGTGTTGTCTTAGTCACTTAGTAGTTGTCTCTATTATCAGATGAAAAAACACATTGTATGTAGGATTCAGTACTATCCACAGTTTCAGGCATCCACTGGCAGTCTTGGTATGTATTCCCCATGGATAAGGGGAGACTCCTATATAATTATTGGGTAGTGATTTTATGAACTAATTTTACATTTAAGAAAACTGAAACATAGAAAGGGTATATGTCTCCTCAAAATTCAAACACCTAAGGAAACACAGACAGGATCAGAACTAAGATTTTCAAGTTCTCCATTCAGTTTTCTTGACATTTAAACCATTCTGGGGTATCTAAGGAATCCCAATAAATAGCTCCCCTCTTTGACCACGTGCTGTACAAATTGACAAATAAAACAAAGAACTGGCAAACGGAGAATGAAAATCCCATGTATTTCTGATAGAGACCAGGTTGGAGGATATGGCTATCTATTAGCCAAGTGGGCCTGCCAGTACTGGACCTAAATGAGGAAAAAAAAATACTCTCCCCTAGAAAAGCAAAATACAATGCTTTCTCTCTGGGAGTAACTCCCTCCCGATAGGAAGAAGAGTGGAGCTGAGCTGAGCATGCCCAGATGCATCAGTTAGTTAAGAAACCCCATCCTCCCCAGAGGAAGGGTGAGTAATGGAGAGGAAGAGGCCAGGAGTAATACTAAATGAGTTCCCTTTAACAAAAGGAAACATGATGAGTTGGGTAAAACTATTCCTACAGTATACCAGCTTTATTTAATATCAATCTAAGTTAAGCTTCATTAGAAAAGTCCACGTCTCACTGCCCCCCTACTTCCATAAAGCCAGATAGATATGTCTTCTATCTGTCTGTTAACAAGGACAATAGCAATTTTTCAAGCCTTAAACTCTGAAGTACTACCTCATAGTACTACCTCAAGCGAAGTGGGGTATATACTAAACCATCCTGAAATCATACCTCTGTATTCAACCATCACTTCTGCCTCCGTACAAAATTGACCTGGCTGGCCCTGACACAAGAAAAATCTCTTTGTATTTCTTCAATTTGTTAACTAATAGGAGACTATCTTAATTCTAAAAAAGTTGTCATTTCCCATCGCACTTCTACCTTCAGATGTAGTGGTGTTCTTTTTTGCCCAGATGAATTTATATTCTTCTAGAAAAATCATCTGTTAGCAGAATCTGGATCTTAAATAGGTTGCCATCTTGCATACTCCTAATCCATTACCAAGTCCAGCTGTGTATTAGCTTCTTGCAGCCAATGCACAATAAATATTTAAAGAATAAAAACTGATAGATGGATTCCCCAAACCAAAGCAGCAAATGCTGCCAATTGCCAAAGCCTTTTATAAAGTGGGTAGAGAGCAGGGATGGTTCTCATCATATCCTGTCTCCACCATCTTGATTCATATACAGTGGAAAAGGGGGAGGGAGAGGGTGTGGAAATGTATATGTGCATGGAGAAAGTGTGTGTGTGTGTGCGTGTTTCAAATTGCATTTTTTTGGCTACATCTCTAGTGAGATGATTAAAGAACTTTAGCTCTTTGCAACCAGCCCAGCCAAAAGTTTGACTATGCTTTGCCTTCCCAATATGGTTCTCATTTGCTTTCAACCTTATTCATTTCTTATTATTTGTTTTTCGGAGAAAAAGACAGCAAGAAAAATCAACCTTGGGCTTCGTTAATTAAGGCCCGCATTCTTGTTGGTATATTTCAGGAAGATGATCGGTAACTTTTGCCCTACTCTCTGGAGAACCTTATAATGTGGTTCTATTCATTCATCAGGGCTCAGTGCAGTTTTGGGGCCCATCCCGGTTTGGCGGTCCTTAAATTCTTTTTCATATGGAATTGTGGACATCGTATCAGTTTGTAAACTAATGTTTCTCTCTGCAGAGCTCCAGCAAGCAATCCCTAGGATAATATCATAGATCTTCACTTGGAAGAAGACAGGGAGCAAGGATTTTTATATGACTTTGTGATTTTTATAATTAAAAAATAGAAAAGAGGTAATCACGGGATCTCTCACTCCTCCCACTGCCAACTACCAAGCATTCTAATTCTGACTCCTTGTTTACTTGGTATGTGAGATCCTGACCCATCTTAAGCTCAGTCTCACTTTTCATGATAAATAAAAGTAAAGGCAGGGAACTTTAAGGTTATTTTCCCAAATGTGGAAGCAGATAGTGTGAGGAAGGGAAGCCATATGTCTGGCTTCTAATCTCTTTTCCTTCTCACATTTATGCTCCTGGAAAGAAGACTGACATGGTTCATTCACTTTACCCAAGCCCCTTTTATCATTTTCACCAAAATACAACATTCAGACCGGGATTCCTCAGATAAAAATGGATCCTTAAGGAAAGCTCTCCATGTATTTATTCAACTATTCTGCTCAAGGCAATAGTGTAGGTGTTGTGGGGATTCAGAGACGAATTCACAACCTATGTAAAAGGAGTGCATTTATAGGACAGAACAGGACACACAAGGAACAGAAAAAGGAGAAGTATGAAGGGATGGTGAGGAGGGGAGATTAAACACACCCTTACAATGTTGATGTCACTGTTCCCTGGTTGGGTGACTCTGACTTCACACACCATCACAATTCTACTCGTCTGGCACTGTGGCCAGGTGAAATGTGGTTAAGGGTAAACAACCACAAAAAGGCCCCATGCACCCTGAGTGCATGTGTGGGATGGGTCAGCGGTCAGTTCCTCCTGCTTTGACCAAAGTGGCCTGAGCAACTGGAAACATGGAATTTCCACCTGCTGCGATGAAGAAGCTTGCAGGACTGAGTCCTGGGGCACTCCAATGTGGAGAAGTCAGGAAAATGAGGATGGACCAGCAAAGGAGACTGAGGGCCGAGAGGAGAACTGAAGGAGAATTATGTCCCAAAGCCCGACTGAAGACAGAGTTTGCAGAAGGTAGTGACCTCCTGTCTCAGATGCTACTGACAGCTCAGATGAGGGCTGAGAATTAAACTTGGAACTGCAAGAGTTCTCACCCATATGGCACCCTGCCCATGAGTCTCAGTTCTTTGGTGGCGGCAGCTTCTGAAACCATGGGTTCTTTCCTCCCGTGGCTGCCTTGCTGGGCACCACTCAGTTCCAGCCCTGCGGCCCGGGAGGGCAGAGGAACCAGGAAGCTCCTCAAAGCCCCAATTTTCTCTGTTCTCAATACTCTTCTGAATTCTCACACAGTGGTCTTCTGCTGTCTACTTTCTCCCAGACCATAGCCACTGCCACCTGAGATGTGTTAATAGCTGGAGTGATAGTGGGCAAGGTGAGGGGCCAGGGAGGCCTGAGGTCATGCCAGGCTGCTGGGAGAGGAAAATGACAATGCCCCAATCTTCCTGTCCCCAGGCAAAAAAGCCACTATTCCTCTCACTTTTCCTGCTCTACCCTTCACAAGGGAAAAACTGGACCAGGAAGAGAAGACTAGACCTGGGGTTAAGGGGAGGCTCTGAGAGCACAGTGTGGCCCCTGCCTCAAGTGGCCTGGATGGATGGGAAAGTCCCTCTGGAGACAGTTTTCCCCCCACTCTGCTCCAACTGTCCCAGCACTGGCCACTTGCCAGTTCCAGAGCTTCAAGACCATGTTGCCATGCCATGTCCCACTGTGGACCTACAAGTTCTTTTTGTGGTTGAATTGTACCCAACACTCCTCTCTGTCTGCTCCCACTCTGCTTTCTCCATGCTTTTACTTAAACCCTTCTTGGATTTTTTATGTATTTCTCTGCCTTTCAGAGTAGATTTTATACCCACAGGGAACCAATATTCTGCAAAATCCCTCTCTGTATCGTTCACACTCACATCCAGTACCTTACTGTACTAGTCAGGATACCTTCAGCCAAAGTAACAGAAAACCTGACTGAAATGGATGTAAATGGCAGTGTTTTACCTCATATAACAAGAAGTCCCAAGTTACAGTGTCTCTGGGATTGGTTAACATAGCCCCTCAGTGGCATCACCAACGGCTCAATGTCTCTCTCTCTTTTTTCTTCTGCCATCCTCTGCATGTTGGCTCATGGCCTGGGCTAGCCCTCCCCGGAATCATGAGCCTGCTACTACCTACAGAAGTGGCAGTGCTATTGCCTACAGAAGTGGCAGTCTCCAGCAGCTGCTCTTTGTAAGAATGAGGAAATCTTTTTCAGAAGCTCCCTAGCAAACATCCCCTTACATTCATTGAGTGGAACAGAGTAACATTCCTGCCCCTAAACCAAACACTGGCGTAGAAAATGGACTTCTCATGATTAGACTAATCAGCTTTTACCCCTGAGTGACGGCATCAATTTTCCTAAGCAGACACCTGCAGAATGGGATCAACTCTTCCAAGTACATGGTTGCATGGAAGAAGGTAAGACACCTGAGAAAAATCAGGGCTCCACTAGCAAGGAAGAAATTGGAGTAGGGTGGGGGTGGGTTGGCGGGGGGATAAATTTGGTGCGTGCAGCCTACAGTGTCTGATAAAATAACACATGATAGCAATGTTTATTGAATTTCATTTCACCTTAGCTTGAATTGTTTCATCAGTTCTAGGAACAGAGCTATGAGGAGATGGGACTGAGGTCAGAAAGGCTTCACTGAGGAGAGGGAAGAAAACTTGTAGGGAATGTTGGGAACCTGAGGCCTTGCCCTGCTGAAGAGTCAGTGCAGTGTGAAGTCTCAGTAGGGAAGAACAGAAGCCAACAATGAAATGCTTCTACATACCAAACACTGCATTATGTTATCCACACACATTATCCTGTTAATATTTAATCCTCATAAAAAACCTTCTATAATACAAACTATCATTCTCCTGTTACAGATGAAGAAATCAAGGCTCAGAGAAGCCAGATAACTTGCCAAGGGTTACATGGCTAGTGCATAGCAGAAAGAATTATGTTGGCTGCTGACAATGGCTGCAGCCTTCCCACAAGGTCCAAGTCTCTAAGGCATTGCAGGAACGGAGACCTACACCAATGCTTTGTTATCATCTGAGGCCTTGGGTCCCACCTCTCCATGAAGTCTCCTGGCAAGACGGACCATTAGTGAGAAGGAAGATTTTAGGAGGGTGGGAATATTGGAGAGTGTCAGGAATGGAGAAGCAAAAAGGAAATTTACAAAACCCAATTGGCTAAAATAAAGTACCCAAAAATCAGTTTTATAACATCATTAATTTGTTGAATGATCGCTTTACCAAACTAGCAATTACAATTAAATTCTTGTTTTTGTTAGCTACTCAGAGTTTTTAGCAATTCAAGTTGTTTGCGATAGTTTCAACAAAGTTTGCAGAATTTTCCTAAATTTTGTTTCCCAGAGGCTTTGCCACAGCCAGAGAAACTAAATATCACAGAAGAATTCTGCACATGAGAGAGCTTTGTATATGTATATCCTTGATAAAAGAGTGGCCCCCCACTTTCAGGGATGTTTGAGTGCACAGCCTTGGGAGGAATGCCTATGAAGCAAAGAGGGGTGGCCACGTAGGCAGCCAGCAATGCCAAATCAGCCAGGACCGTGCATGCAAGGCTCACATGGCATCCTTCATAGGCAAGCCAGGGATAGATGTTGAAGAATCCTAAATGCCAAGTTAGTGAGTTTGAAATTCCTAGGAGGTGCTGAGGAATCACTGAGCACTGTAGTGATAAGAGTATAGATGATACCTGTCACAATGCCAGGCACACAAGAGACACCCAGTGCACACCCACTGAATGAACAGCCCACCTTAACATGCTCCATGCTCCTTTGCTTCAACTTGAGCAGCAAGGCTGTAAGCACCCTCCTCTTTATAGCAGAAGCCAATTACACTGATAGCAATTCTGCTCTCATTAGGTAGAAGCCACAGCTATATCTTTTTTATTAGGGTATAGGACTGACAGAAGTTGTTATATTATTGTTACTTAGTTATCATCACCATTATCAGTTGATACGTAGCTAGCCTGCAGAATGGGGCATGGAAGGTGCTGAGCCCATAACTCAGAGACTGATGGCTCAAAACTATCTTCTGCTGCTAATATTTAAAACCTAATGCTGTGGGGACTAGTTAGTAGGTAAAAATTAAGGTATTCAAGGGATTGTATAAAACAATGTACATCATCTCAATTTTATTATCTTCTTTCTGAGAATGTTTAGAATATGTTTAATTCCACTGAATTTGAACACTAGACACAAAGTGCTAAAATCTCAGTGAAACTTAGCTTACTCTCTGGAGGCAAGTTCTCCTCCCCCTACTGTTCACCCATCCCACTCCCAATAACAATAGCTTCCAGTTCAGATCCTACTTCAACTACCTCTCAGAAACTCTGTCGCTCATTTTCACATGCAGATGCTCCTCAGCGTATAATGGGGTTAGCCTGGCTGACCTTAAACATGCTCAGGACACTTACATCAGCCTACAGTAGGCAAAAATCACCTAACACAGAGCCTATTTTATGATAAAGGGTTCAGTATCTCATGTAATTTATTGAATACTGTACTGAAAGTGAAAAACAGAATGGTTGTATGGGGACTCCAAGTACGGTTTCTGCTGAATGTGTATCACTTTGCACCATCTTAAAGTTGAAAAACTGTAAACTGAACCACTGTAAGGGGGGATAATCTGTATGTATATATGTAAGTTACGTATAACATATATACATACACATACACATATAGCACAAGGCTTCACACTTTGGAGGCCCTCAGTTAATGCTTTTGTCTCATACTCTATATTTGCCTGTTCAATGCAGTAGACACTAGCCACACGTGATTATTTAAATTTAAATTTAAACTAATTAATATTAAGTAAGATTTAAAATTTAGTTCCTCTGTCGAACTAGCTACATTGAAAGTGTCAGCAGCCACGTGTGGCTTGTGGGTGTTGTATTCTGCATGAACATCACTCAAGTTTTATTGGGCAGCACTGCCCTGTATCACTGTTGGTGTCTTTCTGCATCGCTTCACACTATTATGAGATTCTTGGAAACGCAGAGGAGATTTATTTTTACTTCAAGAAAGTGCTCATTCTTTTTCCATTCCCTTCAGCAAAACCCAAGACTAAGGTGGGTCTCAGCACAGACAGGACCTTATCCTGGGTTCTGGAAGGGGACAGAACTGGAGAGTACTGTTTGCCAGGAGTTAGAAGGAACCACACTTTCACTATTTCCCTGCCACCTGAGCACCAGCCCCTGGCTTCATGCGGGCGCTCGAGACCCTGAGTGAATGGCAGTGATGACATATTTAATGAAAGGTAAATATTTACAGTCAGTCTCCAGCAGATGTACCCTGTGGGTGGGGGGCGAGTGGGTGGGTCAGCAAGGCTGTCAGCACAGGAGCTGGGACCCCGTGGTCATGCTCTGGATCTCCCTGGATAGGTTACTGTGTGCCTAAACTTGACCCTGTTGCTGTTCTAAAACCAGAGCAGGTGGCGGTCTGGGGGATCAAGACGCTGTCAAGAGCCCTCCAACTCCAGAAGGACCTCAGTGTGCTTGGGGATGGAGCAGTTTTCCTTGTGCTGTCTTTGAAAACTCCCAGAGAGGCACAGAACAGCCATCCAGATAGTATCCTGGGACACTGCTGGCATGTAGCATAGAGATAGGGAAGCGGCTGGCATGCAAATGTTCAGCGCTCACAGACAAAGGGAGGCTCCCAAGGGTTCACATTCGACACCTCCTGCTCTAACGAGTATGGTTGCCAGCAAAAAGACATGCCTCAGGAACGGAGAGCTGTTTCTTCAACTCACCCATAAGACAACCATAACACTGGTTCTCAACACTAACAGACACAACACCCTCTTTTTATGATATATATTTAGTCATTGTCCCCTTTATCACCCTAAGCTTAAATTCATAGGTAGTTTAACCCAGCCATGCACATTATGATAAAAACCAATATAATAGCCCAACTTTAAAGTAAAGGTAAAAATATCATATGATTTTAAAAATGCATTTCAATATGTATAGATGCACACATGAACAGACGAGAACACATAATTGGGTCACATGCTTGCACATGCATAAAATGATTGTTTGAATTTAAGAGAAGTGAGACTATCAGAAGACATTCTATACAAGAAGTACAGGAAAATAAAACAGCAGAAATACCGCTCACTATAATAAAACCTGTATTCAGATAAATAACAGACCGGCCTGATTATTTGTGTGTGATAAGAGATAAAAGGAAAGAAGCTTAATTAAAGACAAAAGGAGATGTGATTTACATTTGAGTCAATGAAGAATGGGAAAAAGAAAGCAGCTGCGGGAGACAAGACACAAATGAAGACCAAGAATTCAGCAGAAGCAGGGACTTACAAAGCATCTAAAAGAAATGTAGGTCCTTTGAGAATCCACGGAAATATGGAAAGGGCGGGATGGGAATTCCCCACTCTATGTGTGATATGCGCTGGAGCCAGTTTGCTATTTAGTATTGAAAAGAAGGTGGCCCCATAGGACCAGAGGACAAGGGACACCTGGGAGTCTGGATCTTGGGTTACAAATCACAGCCCAGGAAGGATTGCTGCCACGGTGTGTGATTTATTAGCAGGATAAACCATGTACCTGGTTCAGAGTAGGTGTTCAGCAAAGGTTGATGTCAACTGAGTGGATGTGCCGTTTGGTCAATGGCACTCTTGGGTGACTTAGACAAGTAGCCTACTTATATCGAGTCTTTCATTTATTGAGCACCACTGTGATGGTGCTTTATCTATATTACCTAATTCTGATAACAACCCTGTAAAGTGCATATTATCTTCACTTCACAGGGATGAAAACCCAGATTTGGGAAGTGAAACCCAGATTTGGTGAAGCTCTTGGTAGGGTATGATAAAGCCAGGATTCAAACACAGCTGTATCACACTTGAATCTCACAGCCACCCTATAGAATCACTGTTCTCACTCTGTTTTTCAGTCCCCTAAGGCCAAGGGCAGTGATGTGACTTGCTGCATGCTGTGCAGCATCCCTCTTCTGCCTGCACAGTCCCCATCTCTCACCATGTGCAACATACCTTGTGATATTTACATCATATTTTGTTTTACGGATCTCAGAAATCAGCTGTAATCTTAAGCAAATTAAATTAAACTCTACTGGCAGGATATGAGCATGGTAATTTATCAACTGTTTCATAACAGAGACCAGAAATTTAAATGTCACTTGGGGCATTTAGTTAAGATCTGTGCTCAGTATGGGAACAATTAGCTAACAGATTGAAAATAAATTCTCTGATTACTCTCAGGGATGGAATAGTGACTTGTTACAAAGCCACTCTCGGATATGATGGTGATTTGGCTTGAACAGCTGTCATCAAATTAGTTGTTGGGTTTGCTCAACATGGTAGGCTGAGCTATCCTGCCTTCCTCCCTCATGGCTCCTTTAACAATCTTCCCAAATTTTCATGGTGGGCCTATGGTCCCAAAGAGTGGAAAACCCTTCTCCTATCAAGGTTATTTAACTATGAAGCATCTCTTGGGGGCAGAACACTGTTGAAACTGGTTTGTAGAAACCAATTTTATGATTGTGTGAACTTTTCTCTCTAATTAGTGGCTATGAGCTATTAGAATGAAGCCTAAGTGAAGTGAAATAACTGAACTCTCATACTCTGAAAGTAGAAATGTAAAATGGTACAACCACTTTGGAGAACTTTTTCTTACAATGTTAAAAATACACCTACCCTGTTACTCAGCAATTTTACTATGAGGCACTTATCTAAGAGAAATAAAAATATGTCCATGAAAAAAAAATTGTGTAAGAATGTTCATAGTAGTTTTATGCACAAAAGCCCCCCAAACTGGAAATGATCCAAATGCCCAACAACAGGTGAATGGATTAAAAAAAAAGAAATTGTATTATATTCATACAATAGAACAGTGCTAAGCAATAAAAAAAGAATAAACTACTCGCGTAAGCAACAACATAGATGAATCTCAAAAACATTTTGTTGAGTAAAAGACACCAGATATAAATGAATAAATATTTAATCGATGCCAATAATTTGAAGTTCTAGAACAGGCAAAACTATGCTGTGGTGACAGAAGTCAGAAAAGTGATTACCTCAGTGTGTGGCAAGGCACTGACTGGAAAGAGACAAGGAAACTTTCTGCAGTGATGAAAATGTTCAATGTTTTGCTTATGGTGGCTGTTACACCCATTTTGTCAAACTGTACACTTAAAATGAGTTGTTTTTATTGTGTGTAAATTATATTCCCATTTTCAAAAGTGAAACCCAAGATTGTTTCAGCTACTGGAAGACCATGACTGTACTCTGTTTCCACTCCTGCTTTCTCTTCCTTTTCATGCTTCAGGCCTTAAATGATCAAGAATCACACAATCAGCCCTTCATGGAAGTAACTGGGGTGGGGGTCTGAGTAATGGGGTCAACTGTAGTTTAATATATAAAATTATAGTCGACCCATGACTCTAGGAAGTAGATTAAGCAACTTGTGAATCAAATGGTTTTGAAGAGCAACCAGTGATTGCTGCCACCCCTCAGCAAAGTATAAGAGCAGCCAAGCAGCACGTTATGGAACCTGAATGTCCCTAGTGCAGGGAATCAACCCCGAACACACAGAGGTGACTTTCAGGGAAGAGGACTTGCAAATTCATATATTAAGGAGGAGAAGAGCAGTTTCAGGCAGCTGCTTTTAGAGGTAACAAAGGTTCTGCTTACCACAGTGCCATAGCAGGCCTAGTTAGTCTATTTGGACCTACTGCAGCTCATTCAGCACTCAGAACCATGGGCTCTAACTGACAGTCAGTGGTGCCTGGTATGGGCAAGGGGCTGGGGGGTCTGATTAGACTCTTAAGACTTAGTAAAACTATCTCCATGAAGCTAATTGTGCCAACATAACCTGGTGTGCTCCCATGGAGTTACACCCTTGGATCTGCTGAGGTCCTTGCAAGTTCAGAAATGTAGACATCAGTCCAAGAACCAAAAATGCCCTGACCTTTGCTTTAAATTGGCTACACCCTTCTGGTGGGACCATGGTGGAAAGGAGAGAGAGAAGGGAGAGACTGGGTAGAGATGGAAATGAATGGTGCAGACTGCATCCTACCCCTGTTTCTTTGTCCAAAAATTCAGGTTTTAGTATCTTCTCTCTAATTCTAGGACAAACAATCATCATGCACCCACTATCTGCCAGGCTCTATGCTGGGCAGTGGGATTCAAGAATGAATACAACCTGGCTCCTGTCCTCAAGAACTTGCAGTCCTGCAAAGCCACACTGTAATGGACCAACGTTAATACAGTGTGACAAGTTTCTCACACCCTCTCTCTCTCTCTCTCACACACACACACACACACACACACACACACTCTGCCACCTCTGCCTGGCCACACTAAGGAAGGCTTCACAGATGGAGAGACCTTTCTTAAAGACTTGGACATCTCTAAGAGTTCCTCACCCACTCAAACCCTGGTCTCCCACTCCCTGCAGGCTCTTTTTCAGCAGATCTGAGACCTTGGCTGAATACCTGTACCCCGGAAGATGATGCAACAGGATGTGTGAGCTCAGTTTCAGACCCAAGGACTAGGACTAGGAGCAGAAAATAGAGTTCAATTTATGTTCAAGGGCAGCTGAAATACCTGTCCATCTGACAGTGTTCCTTGGTTATGCCAGCCAGAAGCCACTTGTCCTTCCTCTGATCTCCTATAGGAAACTCTCTGGAGTATTAATTAAAAGCCTAATAGTTAAGTGTGGACTCTGGAGCCAGAATGCCTGGCTTTGAATCCCAGCTCTGTTTCTTGTTAGCTATGTGATCTTGGACAACTTACTTTTTCTTTGAGGGCTTCTGTTTCCTTATCTGTGAAATGGAGATAAAGGTGACCCCTACCTCATGAGTTACTACATGTAAGTGTTATTAATTGTTATCATTGAGGATAATACTACCATTCATTGAGCATTTACTGGCACTAAGCGCAATGCTAGGCCCTTGACACACCTTATCATTGCTCAGCTGCGAGGCATCCTGGTGTCTGAGCAGAGGATCTCATAATAGTAGGTGGCTTTGGGGAGGACATTGCTGCTTTCTCAATAGAAGAAACTTTCCTCCCGGCTCCAACCGTCCTTCCCCTGCCATCTAACTCACATATGAGTTATGTTTCATCCTGGATCAACATAAACCTTTCAAAGAATACAAACTGTCTCCAAGATGCCAATAGCTCTCACGTCAGCAGGCTGTTGATAGTGAATCCCACATCATCTCACATATAGATGCCACACCATGACCCCAGACACCCAGCAGGTTCTGAGTTCCTGCTCTCTTGTCCTGTATCCTCACCTGACTTTCTCCATGATATTGGCTCTTGCTACCTACTTCACCTCCCCATCCAGAAACTCCATCTGTTCCCAACCACATCTGATCTCTGTAGCAAACTCAGTAGCAGAAGGGACACATTTCCTTTCTATGTTAGACTCTATGAAAAAAGGACAAACAATACAGCCCCATGATGCAAGTCTTGGGCCTATGACCAAGATCTTCAGTTGTGCTTCATGGGCCTTATTCTCATCCCTCCCTGGGACTCACTCCACACAGTTGCCCCCACCCATGGTGTAGCCACTATGGAAGGGCTTGTAGCCTATGAGTGGCTTGTGGCTGCAGAAAGATGGTATAGCCATTACAGAGGGGCTTGTGGCCTATAAGTAACTTGTGGCTGCCCTTGGTTTGACCTAGCCCTGTCCATGACTGGTTTGGTTTTAGTTTTAGCACCCCAAGGTTACTATTAACCTGACCACAGCTCCAAATGGTCAAGTAGGTCTTCAACCATGACGAGCTTGAGCACAGACTGCAAAGTCCAGGGTTCATCCCGATCTCCCAGAATAACTTCAAGTGAGACAGACAGCAGGACCCAGGCAGGACAGCAGTGACCCGGAGGGCCTAGAGTGCCCTCCGTCATGGGGGATTTGGATATTCTATTCTGTTTGTGGAACTACATTTGCTCTCTAAGAGGCTGGGTTGTGACAGCTCAGGAATGACCCATTATTTCTCTTCGCCCAAATTAAGCAGGCATATTGTTCCATAGGTACCCCATGGCCGCCTGAATAAAACCAACAACTTTTCACAACTTCTTCCTAAAACATCCTCCAAGTCTGAGGGTGCTGATCTACAGAATCCAGTATTCAGCTCCAAACCTGGCCTGTCTTACTCATGAACCCATTCTCTGGAATTCAAGAGGTACTGCAAAAGACTTTATCTCAAATGACTCTGCCTGTGGCCCTATGTCCCACCATTGGGATTAATTCACTTAGGCTAAAACATTAAAGGTTAATATTAAAGTGTATCACCTTGGAAGAGAGGATGTCCCTTAGTTCAGTGCAATGATCAGCTTCAAAAAGTCCCCAGGATAGTAATTATTAATAGTTCAAATTTGAGAATCTCCTATGAGAACCTGCACTTTTCCTTCTACTGCGAGCGCCTTTTAAATAATAAGTCATTTAGTTCTCCTTACAGTGTGGGGACATAGTGAGTGGCTGCAGAGTGGTACTCAGGCCCCAGGCTCCAGTGTCTGTTTTCTTCAACAACACACTGACTTCTGGAAAGGAGGGACACAGTCCAAGACTGGAAAACAGCAATGGAAGGGGATCAGGAGACTGTGAGGAGCCAGATGACATGAGAGTTGACCAAAGGCATAGTCTAGAGGCTGAATGTAGAGGGGTGAAAATCGCTAGGGAAATGGAATTTCCAGATTCCCAGATTTTGGCCGCTTTTAGAAGCATTTTTGAGGTAATCCTGCCATCTAGTGGCAAGATAACATAATATTTACCCTCCAAGTAAATATGGAATGAACCTTCAGTAGGGAAGCTGTGACAAATCAGCAGGAAGGTTGCTATTTTTTACTCCGACTACAGATTCTAAAAGACAGACGAATCCCACCACCGTGGTCACTGGAACAGCCCCAAATTTCCACATGCCACTGTGTGCTGGCTACAGGCTAGGTTCAAATCCCAATTCTGTTCATTACTGTGGAAAGGCTTTGGTCAAGTTAATTAACCTCATTTTTCTGTTCTGAAAGATGGAGAAAATATCAACCCATATGTCTGCTGTGAGGATCAAATGAAATAACGCATGTAACGTGTCTGGGACATCATAAGCACATAACACACCTTAGCTGTTGTTGTAAGACTAAGAAGAGGTGGCGAGAGCTGGAATAGGAGTGGAGGGGAAAGGACCTGGACAAATTAATTAGCCATCTTTAATGAACCCCCACGAACTGTTCTTGGGAAATTAATTATTTTTTCCACAGACATTTATATTTGATTTTCCCTAGCCTTCATCCTACATGACTGAATCGTTTTTTCCACTCAAAATTATTAGTGGTTCTCTCTGCCTCCCAAGTGATCTAGACTGTCTGGCCAGGCATGGAGGGCCCTATAGTGTGCCCCTCCATCCTTCTGGCTTGGGTCCCCAGGCTGGGGTTACTCTTCTCCCACCCTCTCACCACCTCCCCAAACAAGCCCTTCCTTTTCCAACATGGTGGCTTTTATAATTTCCTACCTGAAATTACCCACTCCCTTCTTCTAGCCATCAATGATGTATAGGGGACAACATATGGTTTGGGAATAAAGAAGCAACTTGTTTACTCTGAAGTTTAATTTTGTAAAAAACTTCTAATTTTGAGGTATATTTACAAAGCCAAATTGACCTTGCTCTGGCCTCGTTGCTCATTTACTCATTAAAAGAACATCAGTTAATTTTGAATCTGTTTTACCCATGAACTGTGAGTAGTGAGTGACTCACTGTCTCCTACTGCATCTAGCAGTGGGCCAGGCTGCTACAAGACACCCTTTTCCTTGAGGACTGGAAGACGTTAAAATCAGGTTTGTTGTTGTGTGTGCTTGGAACTGGGAAAGGAGATGAAGCTGAAGGTAAGGCAGGAACAGAGGCTAGAGGCTGTGGGAGGCCTTGTGGAAGGCAACTGTGAACTCACAAGGTGATAGCCTTGGCAGAGAGGGAGCATACTGGGGTACTGGCAAAGGAAGACCGTTTCAAAGAAACTACAGACAGACAAGGTTACATCTAGGGAAGTTAAGTCTTAGAACCACATGGTGGAATATTTGTGGGTGTCCATGGGAGGAAAATGGGGCAAAATAAGTTCAGTTGAAAGCGTTCTGAAAATCTAAAAGGTACAGTCCTTGTCTTCAGGGATATATTTAGTACTTTGACTACTTCTTCCTGGCCACAGGCAAGAGAAAATAGTGACAAGATTACTACCTCTAAAAAGCAAAGAACTTAATATTTCTCAAACGACTGGATTGGTGTAGTTTCTCTGAGGAACATGCTTGTTTGGAACTAGGTACAAATGCCCACTAATGAAGATCCTCAGGAGATTGTGATTGGGTCAAGTTGAATCTACAGATCAATTTAGGGAGAATGCCCCAGAACACTAATCAAGACAGGATGGTACTGGTATAAAGCTAGACGATAGATCAGTGGAACAGAATAGAGAGCCTGGAAATGGGGTCAAAGGGAAAATGGCTTTTTGTGGTCTTTTAGCTTCTAACAGGAAGCAAAATTCCCCAAACTTTTACTCTTAACCAAAAGCTATTCTTCATTTTATGAGAGCCTTTGATTCTCACAAGACCCCTGTGAGATAGTAATGTCCTAACTGCATAGCTAGATGAGAACTGGAGCTTGTCTGGAATAGATGGAGTAGAACATCACCTGTGGGACATCACTTGCGAGGCCACAGGAATATTGCCAAATTCCCAAGCAACTCTCCCCTGAAAAGGACTCCTGCTATACACTAAATCATATCAACTGACAACAAGCTATAGAAGTCTGTCTTTTCCTCTGACTGTAAGCTTCTTGAGAACTGAGACCAACATGATTTTTTTTTTCAAATCTCTAGTGTTTGGCAAAATGCCTAGATATATTAGGTTAGATTAGGCTATGCTACAGTAAAAAATAAACCTTGAAAACTTAGTGGGTTAACACACAAATATTTATTTCTTGCTCATACAAAATCAGCTGATCTCCAGGGCTACTCCTTTCCAAAAGGCAATTTGGGGATCTAAGCTGCTGTATTGTACAGCTCTACCTTCTAGAGGACTGGAGGATTGCTGCAGGTGAGGAGACTAGGGCAGGTCGCGTAGCAGCTCTTGGATTCCTCGCCCAGAATTAACACATGTCCCTCCCACTCTCAGGGGGGAGTTTCGCTGGCAGCTGCTAGTCCTATAGCCCTGCCTCTCTTTAAGGAACTGGGAAATGCTGGGGAGCAGTAAATGCCTCTGCCATCCTGGCTGAGAATAAACCTTGTTAAAGAAACTAATGAGTAGTTACTTGACAGAATGACTCAAATCCTGGAGTGGCTTTCAACTTCCAGAGCGTCAAGTGAAATGCACACGTCACCAATGGGAGGAAAAATGAAAAGGGATCTACCTTTTATTGACAATGTAGTCTATACAAGTCACTGTTCTAGAAACTTTATAAGGGCCATAGTGTTTAGTCCTCATGAAGGCCCTATGGGATAGATGTTAATATTCTCTTTTCACAAATAAATTTTGTATGGAGCCATGACAAGCAAGTGGCAGAGCTGAGATCTGAGCCCACGTGTGCCAAATGTCAAGGCCTACGAGAGAGGTGATCTCCTCTACTCCACTGACTCCCTTGGCCGTGAGCACCTTATAGAGCAGTGTAGCAGCAGAAGCAATAGCCTTCAGAAATGCAATCTGGGGTAGGTAACCTAGGGAGAGATGCCAGGAGGAAGGCAAAGAGCAACAAGGCTGCACTCCACAGCTGGGCTCCCCCATCCCCCACTCCTCTGCCCTTCTCCTGTCTCCTGCTACCACCCAGTGCCTGCCCCTGACAGACACAGATACACCAAGGCCTGGAGTCAGCAGTGAGCAAAGGAGAGGTCCGCACCTGTTCTGAACCTTTGTGTGGTTCTGACATCTCTTTTAGCACATTCTGTCCTTGTTGAACAAAGAGGCAGAGCCAGTGATCTCACAGTGCCACACGGGACACCTTTCCCAATGGCCTGGATTTTGTGAGAACCGGCCAGGCTCATTTTATGCACCTTTCTGACCCTACAGGACAGAGATTCAAATATCTGCTCCGTGCCACTAATGTTCCATACTGCCTCAAGGACATCGGAAACTAGTCGTAAGGATTCTAGGTCAGGCTTTGCCATTCTTGTTGTGTTAGCTTGGGTAATCACTTGGATTCTCTGGGTTTTTGTTTTTTCATCTATAAAATGGGACTCTTACACATCCACTCTCTGATTGCCCTTGTCTTACTGGGTTATCGCAAGCATCAAATGGAATAATGTATGCAAGAATGCTTTGTAGATTAAGGTGGATTTAAATGTAAGAGGCTATTTTTTAATGACTGGCTAAATAATGAAAGGTTTTTTTTAACTTTCTGATTGAGTTATGATTTTGTTGAGGGAAGGAAGCAAAGCTGCATATGCCCATGACATTTTAAACCTCTAAGGTCCTTGCCAACTCTGGCATTCCATAAACCACACTTGGGAGCACACATTTTCTTCTTTCCACAGTGCTTAAGAGCCAGGCCTTTGGAGTCAGAGCACATTACTAGATGTGTACTATTGAATGAAGTATTTTAACCTCTTGAACATCAGGTTTCTCATCTGTGAAATGGGAATAATAATATGTGTGTTGGGGACTACTATAAGGACTAAAACACTAATGTACATAAAGCAATTTACACTGTGCATGGCACATCATGAAGCACTATGTAAGTGGTTGCCATTTTATTGTCATTATTATTATTCATATTAAGGAGCCATCATGCTGTCTCCAAGGCTGTTTACATAATCAAATTGTTCCATTGTTCTTTAGAATAAGAAAATCCCCAATCTTCCAAAACACTATATAAACATTTGGATCAATGTCTCCCAGGATGTCCTAAACTGTCTCCCACACCCTATGGAAAGCACACAATTTACAACATGGCTGGGCTCCAAAACCCTGCATGGAAAACATTTTTTTGGAACTCAGACCATATTTTCCCAAAGAAAGAATGCTATTACAATAGCAGTTGGATTCCCAGGTGACTGAAAATACCCACTTGATTCCCAAAGTAGCAGAAAACTGGCATATTTGCAATGCAAATGACTATGAAGCAATGTTGTTATATTGCTAGTCATTAACCAAAACTGAAAACTAAGAAAACTGTGTAATAGTTTCTTTTATCTCTCATGAACGCTGGTGATGAGGAAAAAGCCGGGGGCTTAATTAGAAAGGGAGCTCAGTGGAAATTTAAGAAAGAAATCTTAAGGTGCCTTTGGGGCAATTTCAAAGGCTTTTGAAGTTCTTTACTAGGTCTAATGCTACTTCAAAATTTTTTGACTCTTTTGTTCTTGAAACAAGGGACTAGATAGCACTAATTTCATCCTCCACTATGGAGTTATTTTTGGTTTGCAAATGGAAAGGGGAAAGAGATGGGAGAGATTAGGGAAAGAGAAGAAGAGGTAAGAAAGATTTCCCGGAGAAAATTACACAATAGTTTGGAGAAATTGAGAAAGGAGAAAGAGGCACACATATGTAGCAAGATGGATTTTGATTACCTGGTCTGTGCACAGGAGAAACAGGTGGTGTGAGAACACATACCCTCTCTTGTAAAAGAGAACTGGTGACCCGACTGGGCAAATCGCTGAAGCCATAGGTGGTGCCACTGGGCCAGAACAGCTTGTGAAAAGAAGGTCCTCCAGACTGGGGAGGAGCAGCGAAGGCAGGCTTGAGCACCCAGCTATTTGGTCTTGGCAAATAAGCCTGAATAATGTGCCGGTTCTCTGTTCTGCACTGGGTTGCCACGAAGGAAATGCTGAGCTAAAATGTCAATATGACTTCATCTAAACAGAGGTCTTTGTGTTTATGGGAAAGGGAAGGAAGCCCAGAGTGGGGGCCCCTGAAGGACCTCAGCCCAATCTTAAATTTCTGGTGGCTTCAAATATAGTATGGATTAAACTGAAATATAAAAAAACTTACAGTTTTTCAAATGAAAAAATTGAGGCTTAGAGAAAAGAAGGAGCTTGCCTCTGCTCATGTAACCGGGAAGTGTCAGTAACCCTCCCCGCTGAAGCAGACTGCCTGTCCGGCTACCCCAAGCACTAGTCCACTGATTGGGTGGGGCATGCATTCCTTCTGTACCTCCAACTTCGAGTGCGGCCCCCTTTGCTGATATGGGCCAAGCAGGTCAGAGTAAGTAAAGGAGAAGTTGGAAGGATAAAATCCAGTGTAGATGAGTTGGGTTTCTAGAAATCCTAGGTCTATGCTGAGAATTATCTCAGGTAAGGATAATCTAATTCTTGGTTCTATTGCCAGACTATCCAGAAGTAATTGCAAGAATCACATACTATTTCAGAAAGAGCACTGAGTGTGGAGGCGCGAAATCTGGGTCCTGGCTTCATTTTTTAATTCTGCTACCGAACTTGTGCCCGTCTCCCTGTCTCTCTAAGCTCACTCCCAGCTCCACCAAGCCCCACTATTCTAATTGTCTTCCAATCCCCAACAGGCAAGATTTGTGGTCATTATGGCTGGGGGACACCGGACAGTGAGCAGCTAATGGCCTAATTGGGCCACAATAGCTCCAGGATAAGCATGACCCCCATATAAATGTCCCCCCACCCCAAACCTCAAAAACTATTTCAGCCCATGATACACAAAGCTCCTAGAGTAAAACAAAGATGCGAGTCACACCCCATCATAACCGAAGCAGCAGTTCTGAAGAACCCGAACCTCAGACTCCTGATGGCAGAAGATGCTTACCAGGCAAGAGGGGAAATGTCATTACTGGGAAGGAAAGAGGCTAATGAGAGTGGTTGAGGAGCAGCCGGAGAGGAGAAATGATTATTATACAAAACAGATATGGTTTTTTACAGATCATGGCCTGGAAGGAGTCCTGAATCCTCAATTCACAATGTGTGAGGGCTCAGGGAAGAGGCCAGAACTGATCCTGGGCTGACAGAAACCAGGACTCAATTCTTGCAGCATCTGACTAGGCTGGTGCCTGTCAGACCCACACCGGCCCCTTTACCCCCTCACTCCCTTAGAAATATAATCCTTGGTCCCTCAGGACACGCTAGTGTTAGGAACACTCTGGTCCCCTTTTTACTCTGAGGCCTGATCTGCTGGTACTAAGAATCCAAGTCCTTCCCACTGCCTTTTCTTCCCCATGTTGGGGTCTCCTTGGGGGCTCCTCTGCCTCAGTCACAGGGGCATATTCCATGTCTTCCCTGGACCCAACACTGCTCTCTGCACGTGGCTTACTTGGCCCCCTGCAGCTCAGGGCCCCTCCTCCCTCTCACACTGCCTGCTCCATTACCAGGGCCCCCTCTTGCTGCAGTCTCTCCCCTGACAATTCTGCCATTGCTATGGTGATGACTGTGCCCTTTGCAGCCACTATCCTTGAAGCTGGGGAAAAGTCACCACACATACAGTCATCAAATCATTTTCAGCCAACTTTGAACAATTTAATCTCTCAAACCAGGCCCCCATAGTGTGGCCTTGATATTATCTCTGCCATTCCACTGGGAAACTTGGCATAAATTCCTTGGAAACTAGGCCAGACGGTCTTGAAGGACATCATCTGGTAGCACCAAGCAAGTGTAACTTAAAAGTCAGTAAGAGGCAGACTGTTTCCCTTACTATACCCCCACAGCCTACCTGTGATTTTCACCCTGAGATTTCCCACAGAATGCCTAGGGGGTTTTCCATGCAAATATGTCTGATGAACCAGAGTTCCTAAAGTGACACCAACATGACTCATACGAATTATGTGAAATTCTCAAAGAAAACCAACTTGTTATCTAGCCTAAGTGTGTTAAATCAGATTGCAATATTAAAGAAAACAAGGTATTCCTTGAAATGCCCACCAGCTCCAGTCTGCATCCTTCCTCCTTCTCTTGATCAGGGAAAGAGTTTGAACTTCAGCTTGTTAGCAACGAACATCCCTGATCTTAGATTTTTGCTTCCACATCACTAGAATGCTGATTGTACCTCATCATTCTTACTATAAGACAAAACGCCTAAAGAGATTAAATGAGCTAAAATGAGCTAAAGTTCCTAGAACAATATCTAGCACTTGGTCAGTGTGCAAGAGTCTTATCCTCTTCTCCCCTATCTCTTCCTCCTGGGCATTGGAATAGAAAAGAAAAGAAGAAAAAATGTTGAAATGGAGATGAAATGAAATGGGAATACAAGAAAACCATTAGATAACTTACATCCTCCCTTTAATTTCTGGTGGCTTCGAGGACATTGGTACTTTGAGACTGGAGTCTGCCAACCTCCTCATTTTCTGGCAAATTAATAAACTCCTCTTTCCTTCTGCTCAAACCACTTGTCTTCGTTCTTCTGATGCAGCCTCAGGGACAAGTGCCAAACTTTGGGTAACAGAATTTGGCATTCCTATGTGGGCCCATTGATGCCCTGGTGGAATGGCACCCCATGACTGCTGGAAGAGGCAGGGAGCAGCCCCAGGTCAAAGCCATGGGTCTTCATGGGTAGAAGCAACTTCTTTTTGAGGTGAGAGAGCAAGAGACAGCCCCAGCAGCTGTCAGAGCCTGTTTTAGCTCCAGGGAACCTCTGTCTCTGTCTCCCAAAAAGTAGACGCAGCTCCCTGCAACCTGAACTCAGTTGAGGAAAAGGAAATGGATTTGGAAAGTGTCTAGACACCAGGCCATTTGTTGGGTAGGTTCCCTGGTGTGCATGCCGAGACCCTGATTCCACCCATATGGGGAGTTTTCAGGTTTTCCTATTGGTTTTGTTTGTTTTGAAATGCCTTTTGGGGGTGGAAGTCATGAGGTTGAGTGGAACTAGGGAATCTGGTTTGAATTTTGGAGCTCATTTGCAGTTCCAGGGAACAGGGTGACTAGGCCACCATTTGGGAAGGGTTTCCCAGGGAATGGTGGGATTAGGCCACCCATTTGGGGAGGGTTTTGAACCTTCCAGCTGGGGTGGCATTTATCCCCTCTGGATTCCCATCACCATTTGGAGTGGTGTTTATCCCCTTTGGAATCCCATCTGTGAACGTTCCAGCCCTATGGCAGGGCATTTGAGGCACCATCTGAGGTGCCATTGAGATGGTGTTTGTCCCCTTTGAAATCCCATTTGATTGATAGACTGTGGCATTTTAGATTGTGTTTGCTAAAGATTATTGTCTGGAGTGTGAGGGAAAGTGGTGGTTGGTATTGCTTGTATAAAGTGTGAGGAAAAGTGGTCATTGATGGCCTGCTGTTTATTCTGAGCTGTTGGTTCTTTTAAAATTCCAAGGTCAAATGGTCAATCTGCCAGTATAGAGTTAAAATGTTGAGTTTCAAGCCTCTTCTTGAGATAAACTCATTGTTTATGGTATACAAAATGATCTGTGTTTGTATGATTTTTGATAAATGAGGTCCTCCCACTGCTGCTGGAACCCCTGCAGCTGGCCAGGGCAAGGTGCCAGGTGGGGCCACAGCCTGGGGGTGAACCAGGCATGAGGGAGGACTGGCACATACAGCCCACCACTGAGCAGTGCACAGCAAGGGGGAAGAACGCCTGCTGCCACTGCCATCTTGGCAGCATGGAAGGGGCAAGGGAAGGCACCACCTGAACTAACTCTTCAGTCCCACACCCAGTACATTTTGACTCGGGGTTCTCTCCCAGCAGCAAACTCAATTTGGACCAGAGGGAACCCATAGCCAGGGCAAGCAATATGCAGCAATATCAGATAGGAGGCTTGAATGTACAAGAACAGGGCCTGGTGAAGTATATAGGAGACTGCCATTGCACTTTGAAGTTCGGGCCTCAGCAAGCCTGCACATAATTACGGCACTGGGAAGAAGAAAGCTACCAAAAGTGAATAAGGATATTAAGTATGCCACCAAAATAATGGCCCTAATACAGGCTGTGGCTGAGCCCAAACAGGTGGCCAGCATGACAAAAAGAAATCAGGCCACTGGCAGAGCTGCTAAGGAGGCCACTGGAGGTGATCTGTTCCTTGATACCCCAGCTAGATTTAGATCCCCTTTAAAACTAAAGCCGCGGGCTCTGACATTTGGGATGACACAGCTAAATGGAGACAGAGTTCTCATAGACTCATCTCCTACCCAAAGCTTTGGTTCAGCCTCTTATGATGCACCTGCACGAATACACACATTGGGAGCATGATGCCTTGATGGACTTGGTGGACCTCATTTAAGAGGACCCTATTTGCAACTAACTATTTATGTACTTGGAGCAGTCCAAGGACAGAAGGGTCACCCACTACAGAGGGAGACTAACTTGTGGGGGTGCCCCCTTTTGATGATTGACAGTTTCACTCAGATGCCTGGGCTTGTATTGGTAGATACCTTTTCAGGCTGGGAAGAGATTTGTCCTGCCTGAATGGAGAAAATGTCTGAGGTTCTGAGATGGGCTTCTACCAGGAGCTGCTGGCCTGACGCAGGGCCTTCACCAAGTTCCTGCACATGTACACCAGCACAGAGCAGGAAGAGGCCTCGGAGGATAAGGGGATAACAGGCATCAGCAGTCTACGGAAAGAGGCCAAGCATATAGAGAATGGCATGCTGGTGATGGGCACCATGAACAGGCAGCTACAGAGACAGCTCAGTAGCTCCTCCTACAGCAAGGACATCAGCCGGCACCCCATTGTCAACAGGACCCAGGAGCACACTCCATGGAGCCCTGGACATTTCACAAGAGTGATAATGGACCTTCCTTTGTAGCGGAAGTAACCCAACAAGATAGAGGGACAACTCCTTAGTGAGGATTTCCCCAGCCTATCACCTCTTCTGTTGATCTGTCTTGCTGCTTGGTGTGTTATCCTAAACCTCGTTCAGTGCAAGTATTTCTGTACGTGATTTCTGAATTTGCAGAATCTGGTCACTCAGATCACCTACAGGGTACAAGGAATAGCTCTGCATTCAGAGGTCCTGTGTTTCTTTTCTAACCCAGCCCTGTATTGGACATTATGTGCAAGGCGACAGTCCATTTCAACTTGTCAATCCTCATGGTTGTAGTTATTACTTAGGCCCTTTTTCACCTGATAATCTGTACCTTCTGTCTAAAACATCACTGCAATTTAGCAGGAAGTAGCTCGATGACTACATGGCTCCTCCTCCCATAGATATGGAAGGGTAAAATTGACAGTGGGAAATATATAACAGAGAGAAGAGCCTGAAAAAGGGCAAAAATGTTTTCTGTCTCTTCAAAACCCTCTCACCCTTTTTGAGAACTAAAACCTACATCCCTGCCTCAGGCTAGTGGTGGGGAGGGGCAGGAGAGTGTCATTTGTTCTTTGTGCCACAGGAAATGGCTCAGGGGAGTTGCCTGGGCAGAGGTCATGAGATTGTCTTAGCCAAAGATGGGATTATGGGATTAATCAGAACCTTTAAAAGCTCTGTATTTCTGCTCAGAGGCAGGACGTTGTTACTTTGAGACCGGAGTCTGCCAACCTCCTCATTATTCAGCAAATTAATAAACTTTTTCCTTCCAAAAAAGAAAAATTTCTGGTGGCTTCAAGTCTGGTAGGGATCAAACTGAAATATACAAAAACATATTATGCTAAGTTCTTCCTTCCCAAATTTAGGAAAAACTTTGAACAATGAACTTATCCTTCTCTTCAAGTACAGGCCTTACATTGGACCTTTAATAAAAATAATGGACTCTTCTACTAAGTTTTACATATGATAGAAAAAGAAAAAATGCATAATTATATTTTTTAACTTACAAAATTCTCTTAAATTTAATATAAAAAGTAATTTATGTGAACCAACTATTTGGCTCTTCACATAAAATTGAAAATGGAAAACATCTATCTTTAGAGGCTACCAGAACACATAATTTCAGAACCATCTCTTGTAATAACTCACTGCCTGATCTTTCACAAGTTACTTCATTTCCTAGGCCTCTTTCTCTTCAAATGCAAAATGGGGAGACTAACACCTTCTCTGTCTACTTCACAAGGAAGTTGAGAGGAAATTGTAGACAGAAAAGAGGCTAGGAAAAAATTAGTAGAGGTACAGAAATGAGATAAAATAGTTTGTTATATATAGGGATGCTGGGGTTCATTCTTTGTTTCCAAGCAGCTTTCAAATTATATAATTCACACTATTCCAGGCACATAATTCTGAGTAAATCTGAGCCATTTCTTTTGGATTAGACACAAGCTTTGTGTAGTTTCTATGCTAGAAATGTACGGAACAGCATTTCTGTGAGTGTTTAAGGTTGAGGACATGCAGATTTGTTGAGATATCAGCAGTTGAAACCTGGTGGAGAATTCTCATCCGATAAGGCAGAGAGATGACAGACAGGGGCGTATTAGGATAGTGCCATGTACTAGCCTGATGCCTGGGGATGCAAAGTGTGTTGGGGTCCCAGGTTTGGTGTTTCATTAGAAGTCAGAGGACTCAGCATATAGCTGAGGCTATGATTTGTTACAGTTGAAGGATACAAAGCAAAATTAGCAAAGGGAAAAGGCTCTGGGGCAAAATCTGGAGGCAACTTGTTATAAGCTTCAAGAGTCCTCTCCAAGTGGAGTCACACAGGATGTACTTAATTCCCCAGCTATGAGATGTGACAACACATGTAAAATATTGTCTACCAGGGAAGCTCGTTAGAGACTCAATGCCCAGAGTTTTATGTTGGGGGCTGGTCATATGGTCACCCTCTCGGTCACCCTCTGCACAGCCCATACCACACTGTTTGTACAAACATTAGACATAGTAAGCCTTTCTTATCAGTAGTTAGTGGGAACCCTGCTGAAATCCAAGTTGCCAGATGACAGCCAAGGTCCAAACTTGCAAGCAGGCCTTTTGAACATTAGCATCAGGTCTGCAGTGTTAACTCTTTTAAGCACACAGAGATATAAATAAGTAATTGCAATATGGTAGGATAAATGCAATGATTAATTCATTTGACTAAGGTTTATTGACCCTTTGAAGGGTAGAGTAGGAATGAATAAGTTAGAGATAGTAGCTGTATTTTGTCACACTCAACTCAGCACCTGAATAGCTCCCTGCCCCTGCCACACACTGACAAGGTACTTTGCCTGTGAAAAGCTCTGTGGCTGGGCTCCAAATTCCTACCCTCCATTCAGAACCTACTGTACATCCTGAGGGCTCTGCTTTCCATCTGGCATATAACTTCTCCCTGTTTATCCCCTTAGGTAAGTGTTATAGGCTACTCCTCTATTTGACTGTGACCAGATTCTGGCTTGGCTCCAGACACCCTGTAGCCAGTTCTGCCCCATCCTTACCCCAGCCACAATTGCCAGTGCCCACATTTCATCTGGCCTCTTTGGCCGCCTGGTCCATTGGAAGAGCTACACCTTTCCTGGGTGAAGCCCTGGTTACTGGGGCCTATCCCCCTCCCTCCATCAGTGACTTCAAAGCCATTCCATTTCTACCCACAGCCTCTGGCTAATTTTCACACTGCAGCCAACTGCCCAGGACTTGGCTGGAGCTTTGAACTTCATGTTTCTCCACCTTTCCTTCTGGAATCTTCTCATGCAGGAGCTCTATGTGCTGTAACTGAGTGGAGCTCTACGTGCTATAACTGAGTGCAACCAGTGCCTTCAGCATCTCTACAGCTCCTGTGCCCACTGCCCTTGCTCCTATTGGAGAAGTTTACTGGTGACCCCTAAACCCTGCCCTCTTTCCTCTTTTAGGGTTGGTTGTATCAAAAGCACCAAGCTCCAGGTTTACAGAATTCAAATTGGAGATGGGAATGAATGGAGGCAAAATACCTTGTTTCCTAGGTCCCAAAATTAGCAAAAGTAGCAAAGAAGCAGAGGGAGTGACATTTGAACCTCCTAATAATATTAAGCAACCTGCTCAGCGACCCAAACAAGCAGTCACAAAAAGTCAACTTTCTCCCCCTCACCCCATCACTCACAGCCCCAGGCAATTCAGGTATCCAGAGGTTTCTGGGAACTCCCTCCTGTCGGTATCAGTTCAGGCCCCAATTTTCCCACATAGTGACTTGAATGACAAGTGCAAGGAAAAGCCACCAAGAAATGAAGCTGGTGAGGCAGTTAAGAGCCAGGTCCAGGAAAGCAGTAAATGCCGTGATACAGGCACATCAAAAGACAAGGGGCATGATCAGACTTGCATTTCAGGAAGATCCCAGACAGCTGGGAGGGACAAGATGGAGAATGAGTCTGGAGGCAAGAGACAAAAATAAGAATTTTTCGTAATAATCTTTTAAAAGGTGGTGGGGCCTCAACTGGATCCAAGGCAGTGAGTGTCACGTGGAGCGGACAGATATGAGGAATATTAGGAAGAACAAATCACCACACTTTGGAATGGGGGTGGGCTAACACCGGAGTGGAGCACGACTCCCTGGCTCCTGGCTCAGGGATCAGAGGCTTTGGCAGAAGCCCGTTAAGATAAAGAATACAGCAGATGGATGTCGAATCCAAGCAACCTCATACATAGCTTCCCCTTCACCTTTTCCTCTCCATCTGAAGTGTTCTCATTGGGTTTTGTTTTGCTTTGTTTTGTTTTATTTTTTCCTTTGAAGGTCCAGAAATGCCCTTGGTGTGTTTGACAGACTTCCAGGCACAGGCGCGAGAGCGGCTCTCTAAGTCATCTTGGGATTTCATTGAAGGAGGAGCTGGCGAAGGCATCACACGGGACGACAACATTGCAGCATTTAAAAAGTTTGGTTTTCTGTGGTCTGTGTATTGTTAAGCCAAGGTGCACTGGTTGAGAGATCCTTGGACAGTAGTAGTCCTGGTTTCTACCTCCAAAAAACACAGAATACTCCAAATATAATAATGTGGCTTTTTGTTGTTTTGTTGCTTTGCTTTGTTTTGGGGGAGGAGGGAAGATGGATAAAGAGGGAATTTATCTCAGAACTAGCTCAAGGGAGTCATCCTCTCTCTGCATCCCAGCAACTGTGCAAGCTGACAGGGTGAGACATGAGTCCCAGCATGAGTAGTTGCTCAGGGAGGGAGGAGAAGCCTGCTGCGTAGGCCCAGATCTCCTGAGTTCCTAAACCCTGGCTCAGAGGAGAAAATGTAAAACAGGAGAGAGGACTCAGGTTTAGAGGAAATATGAAGATCCAAGGAGTCTTAGGGATGATAAGAGATTGATTCAAGGGAAAAGAGGTGGACTGGAAAAGTAGGGGACAGAGCATCAGTCAACCAGCAGCTGCCCATAGGCCAAGTCTGGCCCACAAGCTGATAGTTTTTTATTTTAAAATGGTTGAGGGGTGGGGGGAGTCAAAAGAAGAAGAACTTGTGACATGTAAAAATTATATGAAATTCAATTTTTTTATATTTTATTTTTTTTAGAGACAGGGTCTTGCTCTGTCACCCAGGCTGAAGTGTAGTGGCCCAATCATACCTCACTGCAGCCTCGAACTCCTGAGCACAAGAGATCCTCCCACCTCAGCTTTCCGAGTAGCTGGGATAACAGGCACACACCACATTGCCCAGCTGATTTTTGTTGTTGTTCTTGTAGAGAGGGGGTCTCACAATGTTGCCCAGGCTGGTCTCTAACTCTTGGCCTCAAGTGATCCTCCTGCCTCGGCCTCTCAAAGTGCTGGGATTACAGGCAAGAGCCACCGTGCCCTGCCTGAAATTCAAATCTTAATGTCCATAAATAAAGTTTTATTGTAACACAGCCATGCTCATAGTCATTTACTATTGTCTATGGCTGCTTTTGTGCTACACAGCAGAACTGAAAAATTATGACAAAGACTAAAATATTTACTATCTGGCCCTTTATGGAAAAAGTCTGCTGACTCCTGTCATAAGAGAGGTCAGGAGAAAACTGAAAAATGGGATACAAAGTGAGCACGATATTCTGCATTTTCATATTTAATTAGCACTGTCCTAGGCACTTTAAATGATTCATCTCACTTTGTTTTCACAAAACTATTAGGAAATTTGGATTATTATTCTTACTTCACAGATGAAATAACTGAGGCTACCTTACTCCAGTTTGCACAATTAGTACTTTCAGAAAATTTTTCTAAGTTTGTGTACAGAAATAATAATATTTTATAAAAAACAGAAATGTTTTGACCCTGAGGCTAAGGTATCCATTTGTCCTAAAAGTGTGTTTTACATATTTATTATTTGTGAATTCTCTTACTTTCTTCTAAAGCAGTATGTAAGTCGAATCTTAAAATGAATTAGCTGCTAGCGAAAAAGTCATGAGCACTCTCTGGGATCTGTCCTCTTTCACTGACCTTTTCTTAACTTTGAGGAGACTTGCTTCTAACTGGAGAGGAAACTCCTTTTTACCTATTCTTTTCCTTTGTAGTCCTTGCTACGATGAATCAATCAAATCATCCAAGTGCTGAGAGTCTAGTCAGGGAAGCACAGCGCAAAGACACAGACCCCTGACAGAGCCAGGCAGGGACAGTGTGGATAGTGTGTGCACAAGCAGTTCAGAGAAGGCTGGTAAATGTGGAAGAGGGTGTTGGGAGTGGCTTCCTGGAGACGAGCCTCCTGCTGGATCCACACTGCTTATTCAACTAACAGTCAACTGAACCCACCAAGGTTTCATGGGACCCAGTCTAGTTTAGACCTGCACCGTAACCAGGGGACCCTAGCCCCAGACAGCACCTCCATGCTGGAGAGTCATCCCACCAATACAAAATCTCTTTGTTGCCTAGCACAGAATCCGCCTCCGTCCGCGGTACCTGAGAGATGTGTCTGAGGTGGACACCAGGACCACAATCCAAGGGGAGGAGATCAGTGCCCCTATTTGCGTCTCACCCTCAGGGTTCCACTGCCTCGCCTGGCCTGACGGGGAAATGAGCACATCAAGAGGTGTGGACAGTGAGAGTTTTCCCATCCCCTGCACCCCCCTCCTGCCTGCCCGCCCTGATGAATATTATTGCCCTGTGTGATGTAGGTGTTGATCAGTTAGTACCAGTTTGATGGTGAGTACCAGTGGTGCTTGTTTTTCCATTCTTGTGACACTTCGCTTCGAAGAATGGGCTCTAGGTCCATCCAGGATAATACCAGATGTGTTAATTCACTATTGTTTTTTATTGCTGAGTAATAAAAAAAAAAAAAAGAGGTATGGACAAAGCCCGCCCCGAGGCCCCTTTCCCAGAAGTCTAGAAATATGCAGGAGGTCTTCCTTAGAGCAGGAACAGGGAGCTCCAGGGTTTCTCTCTAGAAGGGCCTTAGGGACAGCAATCTGGTTGACATCAAGGAAGGTGGGCAAGGGAATGCTTAAGGCTATGTTTGTATAACATTTCATCTAAAATTAACACAACATCCATTTTTCATAATAAAAAATAGCTTGAGTGGGAGAGGGGCCACAGATGAAGAGGAAGGTGTTAAAATCCCACCAAGTCATCCCTCAGAAGAGGGCTGCTGGCCCCTCCGACTCACACTGTCTGTGGGGGAAGGGAGGCTTAATGTGGCCCCAAGGGTGGGGCTCTCTTTGGCCCCTTATGGGCCAGGGCTGAATGGCGAGTCTCTGAATTTGGAATGAGGAGAGAATCATGACATTAGGTCCTAACACGAGGCCCTGGCAGTTGCTCTTACCCAAATATTCTATTTACCTTCTCAATTGACTTTGTCATCTTGTTTGACAAAAAGTTTCTGGTTAGGCTATGTCTCTTTCTAGTAAACCCCGTTCTCTCCCCACGTCCTGTACCACCATCAGTAATAATCATTATTACTATAATTATAGAAGAGAAGAGATGAGGCTGAAAGCACTCTTGGAACTCCTCTGTAATCTTACTCTAGGTAATCTGTTTTTGTGCATTGCCCAGGGCTCCCTGGGGTCCCTTCCTTTGACTCCGTGATGCAGGAAGCAATGAATCCAAGGACTTTAGAGCTGAAAGTGACATCCATTTTGATGGGGTTAAGAGCCAGGTCTGTCTAGGTTGAACTCTGAATAGCCTAAGTGAATATGACTAGTTTACTAAATTTCACAGTTGAATGTCTTGTTTGGGGGTGGGTAAAAGAATGGGATATCTCCTGTTGACATGAAGAATTGAAAATATTAATTTTCATTTAGGCCAAATTCTCTGCCCATAGGTTATAGCATGGCAGCAACAATACCTGTTGGAGAATCCCACTGAAATGATTAAAGTAGGAAACAAGAAATATGCAACTTAGCAGCAGCAGCATCAACATCCTCACCACCATCATCATCAACTTCAGTATCACCAGCAATCATACAGTACATCACTTTGCAATTTAAAGAATGCTTCCGTATCTAGCATCTTATTTAATCTCCCCACCACCCTAAAGACAGATGTTATTATTTCCTTCATTTCACAGATAAAGGAAATGAGAGACTCAAGGATACATAGGGAAGAAGTGGTAGAACTAGCATTCTTCTAATTACAGATATCACACTTTTTCCACTACAAAGTTCAGGCTTCTCCCCTGGGATTACATGCCCTCAACCTCGGCCCTCTCTAACCCTCTTCTGCTTCATTAGGTATTCGTAAGAAGCCCACTTTCCTGTCTGAAAGCTGTAACACACCCAACATGGTTCTGAAGACTAAATGACGTCTCCAACTGGAAATATTTTATTAGGAGTACAGGATTTATAGGACAGATTATACAGAGAAGGACCCAAACAGCTTTAGGCCTCTCAGTCTGATCAAATCACCTCCCATCCTTGGCTTACAGGAAAGCAGAATGGAGTTAAGCTTTATCTGCACTCACAGGGCAAGCTGGCCAGAGACCACACAGACTCCTAGGGCTTCTCACCCGAGTCCAGATGCCTCTGCCCTCCAACCTGAGTTGTGTCTTTCCTTTGCAGCTGCCCAAGCAGCTGGTGTCTGCTATATCACCAGCACATTTGCCAGCTGTAGCTTTGAAGATATTGTTGCTGCTGCCCCAGGAGGCCTCCGGTGGTTCCAACTCTATGTGCAACCAGACCAGCAGCTGAACAAACAGCTGGTCCAGAGGGTAGAATCCCTGGGTTTCAAAGCTTTGGTAATCACAGTGGATGCACCCATAGTTGGCAACAGGCGACATGACATTCGAAACCAATTGGACTTGAAGATGAACTTAATGCTAAAAGATCTTCGATCACCTAAAGAGGTAGGAAAGATGCCAGGGTCAATGGGCAGGTATTACAGGAGACAAATTTCCTTCCCCCTTTCTGCTTTTCCTCCATTCTTTCTTTCCACAAGTATTTATTGAGTGCCTGCTCTGTGCCAGACACTGGGGATGCAGCAGTTCAGAAAGCATATCTGGTTCCTGCTCCCCAGAGCTTCCGGATGAGCAGAACATAAGACCAAATGTCCTCACCCCTGGAGCTCCCCAGCCTTTCACCAGAAGTGTTCTGGCCAGAGCTGGATGCTGAGAGATGGAAAACCATGGAAGGGATTTTTGCATGGAATAGGTGAGTCAGCCAAAGAAGCTCATCCAACATTTTCCACTTTATGACACACTTAGAAAATGATCATTTTTGATGGCACTGGTAAATAAACTGACTCTCTGAAGAGGACACTCACAGCCAAGGTGACTGGCCAGCCTGTCTAGCCAGCCCGGGTCCCACTCTGCTGCCTTGAAGACCGAGGAGTCAATGTCTCTGCACATGTAGAACTCATTTGGGGAGCACCAAGGTACTCTAGCACATCTGTTTGGAATCTCTGAACTAGGTGACTACAGAGGACATGTTCCCCATTAAAATCCTACAGTTGAATGGCATGGAGTGCCCCAGAGAGAAAAAGCCATGGTAAAGTTGAATCCTTTGGCTACAGTAGAGATGGTAATGTTAGCCTTTTCAGCCAATGGGCAGCTGTGATACCCAGTCAAGTGACTCAGCAGTTCTACTCATTAACCACAAATTGGCCTTGAGGTGCTCCAAACTCTTTATCCAGATCCTAGAGGCACACTGAGATTTATAAATATTTGGTATACATGATGAGCCAAGGGTAAACATTGGGTAAAATTATTAAAGTATTGCTTAGTTCTTATTATCCTGGGCATATCTGAACCCTAACACATCGCACTGATCTACAAATGCTTTTGCTTATCTATCTCATGTACTAACTCTGAATTCTTTTAAAGAAGAGATTGTGTCTCATTTGTCTTTTTGTCCCCAGATCCTGGCATAATTATTGAGCAGCCACATGGTTAATGGTTCATGAATAAGCAATTGAAGTAGACATCCTTTTATACAAATTTTACTAAGAAAAGGAGCTAGAAACATTGCTGGATTCTTTTGCTTCTCTCTCAAGCTTATAAATGGCAGCTCTCTAAATGTGTCTCCTCTTTGGAATGGGTCAAGCAGTCTTGTAGGAGTTTAGGACTAAGGTTCCCTTTTTATTTCCTACAGAGAAATTCAATACCTTGTCTCCAGACTTCTGCCATTAGCACATCTTTCTGCTGGAATGATCTCTCCTGGTTTCAGAGCATAACCCGATTGCCCATCATCCTTAAAGGGATTTTGACAAAGGAAGATGCAGAGTTAGCTGTGAAGCACAATGTCCATGGCATCATTGTTTCCAACCATGGTGGGAGGCAGCTTGATGAAGTTCCCTCTTCAGTAAGTAGGATGACTTCAATGGGGTGTGTGTTTGTGAATGCTGTGTGTGTGTGTGTGTGTACACCAAGGTACTCTGTGAAATCTGGTGCACATTCCTCCCTCCCATACCATATACATTGGTATATACTTGTGAATTTTAAGGACTTTTAATCATTAATAATAACCTAGCACGTATCAGGCTATTTTTACACACTTTACATATATCATCTCTAAGTCCCATGCCAATGCTGCAAGATGGGTGTTATATTTCTGTTTTACAGATGGGGATACTGGAGTTTAGAGATGTTAAGTAACTTGTCCAAATTCACGTAGATAATAAGAGGTTAATGTGGAATTTGATAAGAGAGCTGTTCTGAAGGCACCAAGGTCTCCCACCTTCTGGAAGAAGTGTTCAGCTTGAAACATGAATGTCTGCGTGGATTGTAACTTCATATTTTCCCATCTGACACATCCCAGGAAGAGATAATACTTCACTTAAGCAAAACTAATAAATAACCATCTTTCACAATAAAACTAAAAAATGCCCTAATGAATCCTTTGCTAAAATCTGTGATGGCCTATAATTATTCCCCCTAACTCATTATAGATGGAGTTTGGAGGGAAGAAAAGGAGGAAAACGGGGGTAGGGAAAGAATCTTTAAATGGGAATTGGTTGTTGATTTATCTTCACAGAGAGATATCAATATTTCTTCAGAAGTTCTATTGCTGCTTGACTTGTTTTGAAAAAGGGAAGTAAGGTTTTTTCCCCCTTAAGTTTTATTGACCTTTTTATTATATAAGTAAAACGTGTTCACTGCAGATAAATTATAAAACGTACATAAACAAAAGGAAAAAGATAAAAATCACCCCTAATTTCATCACCAATGTCAATATTTTGGTAATTGTTGTCATTAACTTTCTAATGCAAATATAACTTTTTGTGTTTAAAAAAACTATAAATGTTTTGTAATTTCTTCTTTTCACTTAGCAATATATTAAGAGCAACTTTTTTTTTCTATGTTTATGCTCTTGTATTTTTAATGGTGTGTAGCACGAATGAGCAATTTATATAAACAGCCTCCTACTGTGGAATATCTATATCGCTTCCAATCTTTCACTATTTTAAACAACTTATCAATGACCCTCCTTAAAGCTAAAATCTTTAGCACATTCTCAATTATTTCTTTAAGATAAATTCCAGAGATTAGAAATGCTGCCTTATCCGGCCGGTACATTCTAAGACTTGTGATGCTTGGAGGCATGAGGTGCCGATCACTCACCTCCTCCTCTGCACCAGGCTCTAACTCGCAGAGAACAGGTAGAGGAGTGGCAAGGCCACATGGAGAGCAAGGGGCACCCTTCACTGTGGCTGTCTGGTAAAAGCTGGATTGAAGGGCATGGTCGGGCCTCCTGCTTCCCACCCCTACTCGCACGCTGAGCTCTCTAACCCAATCCCTGCCAGCGTGCCCACAACCACCTTTCACACATCCAGTAATTGGCGGAAGAGAGAATGCAAGAGCACATAGCAGACCCTGAGGCATCCCAAATGTGCTTACTAGATGGAGCAGACAGCAACAAAGAGCCCACCACTGACAAGCACCAAACAGGGTAGAATATAGGCTTTTAAAAGAAAACTTATAAAAACATTACTCAGTAGGTGTCAGGCTTTCATTAATCAATTCAATGAAATTGGGCGGACTGAGAAATAAGTGGACAAGGAAGACTAATTCTCCCAATGTGCTTCCTCAATAGAGAGTGAGTATTGGCTGAGGCAGGAGCCTGAGAGAGAATATCTCCTATCCCCTTGTGCTGACCAACTTGCTGTTTTCCCAAGCCATTTGCCTTAACATCCAAACCCAGGGTCATCCAGCAACAGCGCCAAGATTAGTGTGAGGCTAGTGAGGTACTCTCTTTCGGCTCAAAAGTTAAGAAGGTGCCAAGAAAAAGTTAGTAAGGTAAATAATATTTTAACACATTATTGTAAAAATGAAAATTAATACAAAAATCCATGGTGAACAAAATGTCAACACTTTAAATAAAGATAGGATCCACCCCTGCATTTGTATAACCCTGCCTCACTTCACCTTAGTCCTGGCCCTGGGTCCAGTAAAACTTTATTTATAAAAACAAGCCCCAGCTCACAGGTCAGAATTTGCCATTTGATTTTTTTAAAACATTGCATTCAAATATCATTTATCTGAGTTTTTTTTGGCACCCCCTAAATTTTGTGCCTGAAATAAATGCCTCACTCCTCTCATGCTGGTGTCAGCCCTGTGAGGGGTGAGACTTTTTGAATGAAGCCCCCACCTCTATGAGGTTTCACACCCAACATTGTCTTTGTGCTTCCTCCTGGGACCAGGGAAAAGGATAAGTCAGCTGTTGTCCCAGAAGACCCTAATGAATGTCCTATTCTGACCTATTAAAAATTAACTCTGAGGCCGTACTGCACTCTAAGCTGAAATTCACTCCCTACTCTATTTCTCAAATTATGTCCTCTCCACTGTCCAGTATGGCTCACTAAAAGAATATGTACACATCCATTTTTTTAATAATATCATAAAAATATTTCAAGTAATACCATGCTGGAACTATAAAAATACCCCTTATTTGGACCTGAATTCCCTCCAGTTATTACATGTAAATTCAAAACATAGTCAATTCCCCCCTCCACCTGTAAACTAATTCTTTTTTTTTTCAAGAACCGGTACCATAGTATCCACCTGCAAATTAAAGTACAAAGTTCTTTCCTCCCTAGTTTCTTATTCTGTTCAGTCTCAGCCAAAGGATCTCAATCAGGTAGAATAATGATGGATTCCTTTGGCAGCAAAAGGGTCCCTACAGCCCAATTTCAACTCCTCTCCTCTGGCCATCCCTCAGAGAAGCACAGACAAAAACCCAGAGGCAGTTCCAGAATTCCCCCCAGGAGGGTCCTGCTGTCACTCCTCTTTACAGACTTGGAGGCGCCCAGAAGCATGGATTGGACTGGGGCACTTTGGGTGGTGAAGACCTATTGGCCTGGAGGTCCAGAGGCAAGATAAGGGACAAAGTCCAATGAAGCAATCAGGTCAAAGTGATAAGCTGCTTCTATTTGCCTTTCCAGGGCTTAACCTTTACTTTCACAATGTTGTTGTTCCAGTCCTATCTCATTGTGCGGATAAACCATAAGGGACCCAGGGACAAGTGGCACAAAAGAAATGACCTGCAGCCCAGTTTGCCAAGTCAGGTTGCAGTCTAGATACTCAGGCCAAAAAGACTTAGTGCCTTAGCAATGGAGAACTTTTCTAGCTATGCCACCCTAGAGACAGAGAGGGTAGAAGAAAATTAAAAGTCAAGATGTTGTTTGAAAAGAAGAATGTTAAAGTGAACATTATAAATGAAAAATGCCCCCTTTAGGATGTAAAGAGGAGGCAAACAGTTCTTCCAACCTGAAGACAACTAAGTGCGTCAGAGAGAAGCTACACTAGGGTCAAAGCAGAAAACGGCAGGAGGGAAAGACCTAAGAAACGCCCCAGGCCCCAGCAGGGTAGCCCGCAGCTGCTGTGGATACGGGCCAGCAGCCTCATGCATGGGAAGGAAGAAACTGTCAAGGCATCCCTCCAGCTTGGACTGCTGGTCCTATCCCACATTGAGAGTCAAACCAGAAAGCCCCCAACCCTTGTGTATCTCCTTTCCAGATTGATGCTTTGACAGAAGTGGTGGCTGCTGTAAATGGGAAAATTGAAGTGTACCTGGATGGTGGGGTCCGAACTGGCAACGACGTGCTGAAGGCTCTGGCCCTGGGGGCTAAGTGCATTTTTCTTGGGAGGCCAATCCTGTGGGGTCTTGCCTGCAAGGTGAGAGTGGAACACGGGAACCAACTGGAAGACACAGAGCTTCTCATTCGTTTCCATGCTTTTCTGTGGTTCACCCTTCAAGCTTAGCCATTTTTCAAGGTGCCACAGATTCCTGAAGTATACTTACACCTCACCCACGTCTCCATGCCTCCTCGGAAACATATCACAGACTTGCAATAGGTCCCACCCCCTATCTTTTTCTCTGTGCTTTCCTTTATACCCAACGTAATTCTAACTT
Organism: Daubentonia madagascariensis; assembly: GCA_023783475.1. NCBI lineage: Eukaryota > Metazoa > Chordata > Mammalia > Primates > Daubentoniidae > Daubentonia > Daubentonia madagascariensis. The sequence goes on along the minus strand of JAKFHU010000913.1, from coordinate 789,279 downwards.
AACAGATATCCCCCATCCTCCCCACCACAGCTCTGACTACATTTAGAATTTATACTCAGCTAATGGTCAGAATGTTCCTTCATGGCTCTTTTTGTCTCTCTCTCTGTCCGTCTGTCTTGGGAGCAGGGTGAACATGGTGTCAGAGAAATTTTGAACATTTTAAAAAATGAGTTCTGCATTTCCATGACCCTTACAGGTAAGGTTTTAAAACTTTTTTCCTGATTTGGAGCTTACAGTAGGAGGGCTAAAGAACAGGAGTGGCAGCCCTTTCTTCTAGCTAAGCCTTTCCCAGCTTGGTAGCTGTCCAGAAGAGAGAACAGGGAGGACACATCTGAGGCAAAGATTAAGCACTATTCTGTGCTCAGTGGAAACTCAGAGCTCTCCTCAAGATCGTTACCAGTTCCAGGGAGGATTACCTCTGGCTCTGAATTCCTGCTTCTGCCCAATTTACTTATTCCATGCCTGCTGTTTGTGTCCACTCCAATCAACCCAGGCATGAAACTCAACCCTTTCTGATGTTTCTATGTTTAGGAACAGACCCTCTCTCATTAGTTACATTTTTGTAGGTAATACCTTTTGCCCAAATTATGGTGCATACAACATAGATATGGAAAGAACTTCCAGTTAAACATTACACAGCTTGTTATTAAATTCTTTCAGCCTGCATGAGCCTACAACTCCCCAGCCTGTATCATTGTGCTACCTCTTCTTTCTCCCTTCTCTTTTTACTTCTTATCTGGAGGTACTCTCTTCGATCCCAGTTTCCAATCTCAGCTACAGTCTTCATTTTGCATGTTAATTAAGATCTTCTGCTAAAGAAGAGTCTTTTCCCTTGACAGAACTTTTCCTTAGAAGGCAGTTATTACATGGAATGCTCACCCACCTCTTTTGCTGCCCCTGAGTCCGATTCCTCCCTAACAGATACTTCCAACATCCCTGAGCCTTATCAGAACTGAGATAAAGATCAAGGACATCTACTGTACACAAAAGTTGATTTTAAAAAGTGGTAAAATAGGGTTTTTCACATTTTACCTTGGCATTTTGACATGGCTGTGTTCAAAGATGACATGGGCACAGGCTCATAAAGTAATTCCCAATGCAATCAGAATTACATTATTCATTCTCTAGAGAAACTATTTTATCAGAGTGAGCACACAGATCAAGTCAAGCTTAATCCCACTGCATCATCTCACAATGAGGTGGGTTGCTGGTGTTTTAAAGAAATGAGATTTGTAACTGCATTGTTCTTTTAGGCTGCCGGTCGATCGCCGAGATCAATCGGAACCTGATCCAGTTCTCCAACTTGTAAGGAAAAAGAGCTAATAACCAGACTGCTGAGGTTGTTCACAGGAGGAAGAAAAACTCACAGCATGGTTTGCAATATTGTCCTGCCTGGGCCCATCCTATCCAGCAGTTCATACCCTGTGCCCTCAAACCCTCTGCCCATATGCTTCAAACCCTCCAAACCCATCTTCCTCAAATATCCCTTGCTCTTCTTTGCTTTGCTGACTTTTATATGTTGTTCTCTTGCCTAAAATCCTCCTCTGAAATAAAAGATCTCAAAATGGCAGGTCAGCAGTGACTGACACAGCTATTGGGTTATATTTTTTACATACCCTATGTATCTCCATGAAATAACTATGGAACTTTGCACTCTGGACAGAAGAGCTATATATAAAAAACACTCCCCAACAAAAAACACGATCTTTATCTACAAAACAATGCAGCACAGACCAACCAGATGAAAGGAAAGGAAAGCTAGTATACTTAGAATACTTAGAAGAGTAGTGGATACTTTGCAGAATCATGGTCTTTGAAAAGAGGCTCAGGAGCCTCAGTTTGATGTCCTTGTTAATGGGTCGGTAAAAGGAAAAGGGATCCCAGTGTCAGACCCTAACTTTTTATTCAGGTCTCAAATTGGCTCCTGCATTGGTGGGCTGATAGTTTGAGTCCAAGGAGGGGTCTTTAACTTGGCAGCAAGGATGGAGTGCTTGTGCTGAAAGGTTAGGGACACACTAAGAAAGTGCCATGTCTAGGGGCAACTGTCTGGCTGATACAGCAGTCACAGCTGTATTGTGGGACAGGAGGCCTAAATGACTATGGGCCTTGAAGATGACCTTCAACACACTGATTGGCTGGCAACACGTGACTTGGAAAAGATGGAAGCTTCATGTCTTGGTCTGTTTGTGCTGCTATAATATCTGAGACTGAAATGAGCACATACTTTTAGCTGTACTCCCTCCTAAACACCACCAACATATCAATAAAAGCATTTAAAAATATATATTTAAAAAACTGTGACTGGGGAATTCACAAACAACAGAAATTTGTTTCTTACAATTCTGGAGGCTGAAGAGTCCACGACCAAGACACCAGCAGGTTCCATGTCTGGTGAGAGCCTAGTCTCTGCTTCCGAGATGGCACCTTGTTGCTGCACCCTCCAGAGGGGATGAACACTGTGTCCTCACATGGCAGAAGGGACAGAAGGGGCTAGCTAGTTCCCCCAAGCCCTTTTACAAGGTTGCTAATCCCATTCATGAGGCCTCCTAAAGGCCTCACCTCTTAATACTATCACATTGGTGATTAAGTTTCAATATATGAATTTGGGGGGACACATTCAGACCATACAACTCATAAGGTCAAGAGGAATATGGAAGAAGGCTGACCTTGATGTGGCCTAATACATGCACTGCTGCAAGGGACTTTGGGAATTTTTTTTACTTTGATTCGCAGAGCCAAGGCCAGAAACATGAAAGAACAGAGGAACAAATGAAAGCCTATAATATTCATGGTCATGGCCTAGGATGTCACAGGAACTTATGGCCCATTGACTAATGTCTATTCTATGCAGTGTACTGACCTTTAAGGAAAGTAGCAAAAAGAAAGTTTTAAGACAATATAGATTCAGGGACTCTGGGAACAAATTAAAATGAATTATCCCAGTTCTTCACCAGTAAATGAGAAAGGAGATATTTTTATTTGGTCATACTGGATAGTTTGTACTAAATAGATGTAGTCTTTCTCAATAAAGTACTAAAGAGATAAACTAATTGTAGGGATTAAAGTCTGAGAAATCTTCTGTTACCCAGGGGTCCCCAAGAACATGGCCTCGGACAGTGGGCAGACTCATGAGAGAACTCTACCACTAGCCACTTCACAGAGCATGTGACTGTACCTAGACAGACTTGGCTGTCCTCTGGCCTGTCCCCGGCCCTCACACCCCTATCACCCATCAGGAATCAGCATCACAGATAGTGGGGCTTGGTGCACTTTCTAGAACTTCACTCTCTGAAGTTTCACTTCTAGATCATAGAACTATGTCTCGGACACCTTTCATTTGTGTTAAGTCCATACCTTCGGTCTCATTATTCTCCTCATATCAGAAATAAAGTGAGAACATCTCAGTGCCAAATTGTTCCTTGTGGTGTAAAAAAAAAAAAAAAAAAAAGAGTAAATCAACAGCCTTGAATATAAGGCTTGAAACCAGAGAAAACATTAGTAAGATAACATCCACCCCTCCAAGCACCCCACCACAATCTCATAAATCAAATACTTTTCCATGCTTTCATGCTGGCTAGTGAACATGCTACAAAATTCCCCGAAGTTTCCCTTATTACAAGGACTTCAAAGCAGGCATAATGGCCTGCTTAAGGTCATCTCTTCAACCCTGAAATCCCCACTGAGGACTTGGTTGAGTCATTCCAGATTAGTTTGGGGTAAAATGAAATAAATCACTTTAGCATGTGGTATTAAAAGCAATTTGATGTACAGACAATGGAATTAGCTTACTTTACAAGAAAATATAGTATAAGTTCTCCCTGCATACATCTACCTTGGTGAAAATTGTGCTACTTTTAGGTCCTGGACACATGCATGTGTTATTTTTAAGTTGCTTTTCCTTCTGAGCTCAGAGGGCTAGATCCAAAATCCTAAGGGAAATGAGCAAGGATATTATCAGGATAATACCAAAAGGCTGTTCTCCATTGCTCAGAAATGTGGAAAAGGATTTCCACAGTGACCTGAAAAGATGCAGAGTAAATCTCAGAAGAAATCTCTTAACTGCTAAAAATGTCCTACATTGGAATGCAACCTGATATGAAGATAGGCAAAAGACCTGAGCAGACACCTCACCAGAGAGACATACAGATTGCAAAAAAGAATATTAAAAGATGCTCAACACAACATGTCATTAGAGAATTACAAATTAAAACAGAGAAACAACAATCTATTAGAATGGCAACAATCCAAAACACTGACAATTTCAAATGCTAGCAAGAATGTGAAGCATCAGGACCCCTCATTCATTGCTGGTGGGAATGCAAAATGGTATAGCCACCATGTAAGACAGTTTGGCAGTTTCTCATAGAACTAAACATATCCTTACCATATGATCCAGCAATCATGCTCCATGGTAATTGCCCAAATAAGTTGGAAACTTATGTCCACACAAAAACCTGCATATTAATCTGTATAGCTGCTTTATTGATAATTATCAAAACTTAGAAGCAGCCAAGGTGTCCTGCAATAGGTGAATGGATAAAGTGTGATACATCCAGACAATGCAATAGTATTCAGTGCTTTAAAAAGAGAGAGCTATCAAGCCATGAAAAGACATGGAGGAAACTTAAATGCATATTACTAAGTAAAAGAAGCCAGTAAGAAAGGACCATATACTGTATGATTCCAACTATATGACATTCTGGCAAAGAAAAAATCAAGGAGACAATAAAAAGATCAGTGGTTGCCAGGGTTAAGGGGCACAGAGGGATAACTAGGCAGGGCACAGAGAATTTTTAGGGCAATGAAACTATTCTGTATGATACTATAATGGTGGGTATATGTCGTTATACATTTGTGAAAACCCATAGAATGTACAAGCCTAAAAGTGAACCCTGATGTAAACTATGGACTTCGAGTGATGATGTGTCAATGCAGTTCATCAATTGTAACAAATGTACCATTCGGGCAAATGTATAGGAATTGAAGGCAGGGCGGGGAAGCTGTGCATGTGTAGGGGAGAAGGTGTATGGGAACTCTGTACTTTCTGCTCAATTTTGCTTTGAACCTAAAACTGGTCTAAAAAACAGATTCTATTTGAAAAATTAAATGAGATAATGCCTGATACATAGTAAAGAACTCAATTAATAGTAAATGTATTAGAATTCATATCTAGAGCATCCCATGTGCAGGAAGATGTGAGCAAGATGTGACCTCTTGGTTTGATCTTAACTGATCATTTCTTAAAATAAATTTCTGTAGTGCACTTGCTGGGTCAAGTGCGTGAATGTTTAAAACATTTTGTCAGCTACTCACCAGAAATTTGCATCAATTTACACTTCCACAAATAGCATGCCTATCTCCCCACATCTTCACCAATACTTGGTAACTTCAGTTATTCTAATATTTGCTAAACTAGTCGTGATTTTCAAACTGGGTTCAGTGAAGGGTTAATGTTCTTTGCAATGCAAGAGAAATCCCCAAGGAGAGAAGAAGGCATCTTGTTGGGGGATATGACAATCAATCCTCTTTTTTTAAAAACATTGGCGTTCCAAGAGCCAAAATGGCAAATCACCTACATAGCCAACAATAAGGAAATAGTTAAGTGATTTATAGTACATTTGTATGATGGAATAGCATACGGGCATAAAGTTTTCAAAGAATATTAAGGACATGAGAAAACACTCTTAAATATGGCTAAGTGCCAAAAGCAGGACATAAAACTTTATCTGTCATTATCTCAACATAATACACACACAAACACCTACATAGATCCACACAAGCATATTAAATCACACCAGCAAAAAGGTGAGAAGTAAACACACTGACATTTTAACAATGGTTATCTCTGAGTATGATTTTTTACTTTTCGTCTTTGTACCTTTCTCTAGTTTCTAAACTACTTATAGTAAAAGGGATAGAGTACCGAAACATGCTACAAACCGGATAAACTTTAAAAACATTACGATAAGTGAAAGAAGCCAGCCAAAAAATATCAAGTATTGCATGATCCATTTACATGAAATGTTCAGAATAGGCGAAATCTACAGAGACAGAAAGTAGATTAGTAGTTGCGTAGAGCTAGGGGGGTAAAGGTGGGCAGTGGGTAATGACTGTGGGGTGATGAAATATTCTAAAATTATATTGTGGTGAGAGTTTCACAACTCTGTGGATATGCTAAAAACCCTTGAATTGTATACTTTAAATGTGAGTCATATGGTATGTAAATTGTATGTAATAATGCTGTTTAAAGAAAAAAATAATATATGCTTTATGTAGAATGTGGTTTTAAAACTTTTTAAAGGGAGGGGGAGGAAAAGAAAGTTAAGAATGAAGATGAGACCTAGAGGGAAATTTGACTTAACCAAACAACACTACTCCAAATCCCTGAATATAACCCAACCTTGACCAAGATTCAGGGTAGATGGCTCCAGCTGCCCATCTCAACCCACAGTGGCCCACATTGAAGTTATCTCTTCATACCTGTTTTTCATTCTAGAATTTCAGCTCTTCAAGGGCAAAGGCCGTGTCTCATTTACCTTAATGCCCCCAGACCTTAGCACAGGTCCTGCTACAAAGCCAGCCCACCATGAATGGTTTTTTGTTTGGTTGGTTGGTTTGGTTTTAGTTTTTTATTTTTGGCTTAAAACAACAGAAATTTATTCTCACAGTTCTGGAGGCTCAAAGTCCAAAATCAAAACGTCAACAGGGCCATGCTTTCTCTCAAAGCTCCGGGAAAGAATCCTTGCCTACCTCTTTATAGCTTCTGAGGATTGCCAGCAATCATTCGCATCCCATGGCTTGTAGACCCAGCACTCCAATCTCTGCCTCCATCGCCACAAGGTATTTTCCCTGGGTGTCTCAGTATGAAGCATGAGATCCCTGGGTCATCCCCAATCCAGACCTTCCTTCATCTCCAGAGACCAGGGTGTTCCTGGATGGAGGGGATTCGACAGTGTGGACCCAGAGATTCTTCTCCCACTCAAAAGCCCACTGGCCATTTTTTAAAAATAGGCCTTATAATCCTTGATTTCTTCTAATTAGGGTAGACTTGAGGCTAAGTTGAAATCCCAGGGTCCACTCATAGTACAGATACAAGAAAAGAAGCAGTAGAATTGGATTAAATTGAATAAGATATCAGGGAGTCCATTCCCTCCTAATTTTCCTCCTGCCTGCCACCACTCCTGCCCGCCACCACTCCTGCCCAGTTTCCTTAGCTGGCTCCTCTTCCTCTGTTCAAACTCTAAAGGACATGTCTGTCCCAGGATTCAGTTCTGAGACTTCTCCTTTTATCCAGGAATACTTTCACCCCAGTTTACTTCCTCTAGTCCCATGCTTTAAAAATTATCAAATGTTTCTCATTCCCAAATTGACCTCTCTAGGACTGTAGCACAGGGAACATAATTATCCTAAAGCGACCCAGGAGTTTAAGAAGCTGGCCAAGAAGACGGCTGTCCCTTTTCCCAGCATGAGGGACTGTGCCCGATATAGCTCCCTGGTGAATGGATGGATTTCTCCCCTAAGGAAAGGGAAGCACTTTCCTTGAGCCCCAAGGACTCCAGGTGCTGAAGTCCAGGTTTCCCATACAACGCTTGTGAACAGCAGGCACACCAAATCTAGACTGTCTCACACCAACAGCCTGTGTGTTCCTCCATTGATAAAACCGCTTTCTTGTGCTTACATGATAAAAAAATATGTACATAATAAAAGAAGCTAGTGTTCCTACACTGGAATGCAGACCCACTATGGACTCATCAATTTCCTGACAACTTATACCTCAGTGTAAGATAGGAGTATGTTGAAATCACACTGTCTATTCTTTTGCTGACCAGTGGCCTTTGTGAGTTTGCCTAATACAACATGTTATTTAGCCCGTGCTATGCTACCCTGAGGAATTCTTCATAAACTCTGAGGCCAATTGGTGGTGCCCCAGATGGGCCTCACCTTACACAGCATGCCCTGACCTTCCCTGAGCATGTGGACAATCCAGTTGTCCCAGCATCACTTGTTTAAAAGACTATCCTTTTTCCCCATTGAATTTACATTTATCCAGATAAATTTGTTGGGCTTGCTCAGGGTGGGAATTTGAAAAATGAATGGAAAGGAATGGTAGATGAAGAAGTCAGATAAGGACCCCCCACCCCCAGCAGGCTCTGAGGCTGCTGAGGTTGTAAAGATAACTCTGAATTACAAAGGCTGGGATGGGGCCAGCAGAAACTGGCAGCTGTTCCAGAGAGAACTCCCCCTCCCCAAAGTTTCATTCAAACCTTCTATAAAACTCGACTAAAACTCGACACTCTTCCCCTCCTCGGGGTGGACGCCCTTTTCGGCCTCCACCCACCTGCACTCAGGTGCCCAAAATAAATGGCATTTTACCATGCCCCCAGGCTTGCGTGTCTTCCTCTCGGCTCCGACCTAACAAAATTGACCATATAAATTTAGACCATTAACTCACACATAGGCAAAAATTCCCTCGAAATGGATCATAGACCTAAATATAAGGACTAAAACTATACACCACTTAGAAGAAAACATAGATAAAAATCTTCATGACCTTGGGTTAGGCAAAAACCCATATTTTCCTGGTAAAAGGAAAAACATTGAAAAATTGAACTTCATCAAAATTAAAAATGTTTGCACTTCAAAAGACGTAATTAAGAAAATGAAAAGGTAAATCACAGACTGAGAAAAAATATTTTTGAATCATATATCTGATAAAGGACTTGTATACAGAATATAAAATACTCCCATAGCTCAACAATAAGATAAATAGCTCAATTTAAAAATGGGAAAAATGCTTGAATAGATATTTCACCAAAAAGGTGTAGGAATGGCCGAGAAGCACATTAAAAGATGTTCAATGTCATTAGTCAGCAGGGAAATGGAAATCAAAACCACAGTGAGACACCACTTCTTACCTACTAGAAGGGCTATGATAAAAGAGACAGACGATAACAATTGCAGGATGGAAAGAAGCAATGATGTAAAAAAGCTGAAATGCTTTGCTGATGGTACATGCAGCCATCACGGAAAATAGTTTGGCAGTTTCTTAGAAAGTTAAAGATAAACTTACCACATGACCCAATGATTTCATTCCCAGCTATCTACCCAAGAGAAAAAAAATCATATATCCACACAAACACTTGTATATGAATATTCATAGCAGCTTTATCCATAATAGTCCAAAAAGTGGAAACACTCCAAATATCCATCAACTGGCAGATGAATAAACAAATGTGGTATGTCTATATAATTTAATAGTATTTGGCGCCTATACTGGTAGGTGAAATACTGATATGTTCTACGACGTAGATGAACCTCAAAAGTGTATTATGCTAAATGAAAGAAGCCAGATACAAAAGACCACATACTGCGTGATTCCATTTGTATAATGTCCAGAAAAGGCAAATCTGTAGAGTCAGAAAGTCAGCTAGGGTTGCCTGGAGCTGAGGAGTGGGAATAGGAGAGGCTGGTAACAGGCAGGAAGGGTCTTTTGGGGGTGATAGAAATGTTCCAAAACAGGATTGTGATGCTGGTTACACAAGTCCAAAAATAATTAAACATATAAATAGGTGAATGTTATGACATGTAAATTATATCTTAGTAAAACTGTTTAAAAACAAAAGAAAGGTGATATTGTGGCCTTCACAGGCCTTACCCCTTGTTTTATTTCTCACTTTCTTTAGGGTTCATTTTTATTGGTTCCACTCAGAGACTCCAAACTCTATGCGCTGTTTGGTGAAGGCAATTCTCAGAAAGACACTAGCTGAAATATACCAGCCTCCAGCACCCCAAAAGCAGAGGGAATGATTGCTCCAGTCCTGAAGGTGGATGGGGAATCTGTAAGGTGCACTCCAGCATTCACTATGGCAGTCAAAAGTGTATGATGCACCTGGGGGGCCTCAGATAGTGCTCCATGGGTTTGAGCAAGACCAAGGGCCTGTTGCTAGCACTGATAGCATCAGAGAACAAGCCTTTACACTTGGTTCATAGGCTCAGCCTTTCCTAAGCAAGTGTGTTAGACTCACTAGTAGTCAGGTTCCAAGTGGCAAGAGTGTTGGGCTTACTCAGGGTGGCAACTCGAAAAATGTATGGAAAGGAATGGGGTAGATAAAGAACTCAGATAAGGACCAAGGTCGTGGAGGATGAAACAATAGCCACAGGGGTCTGGAGAGTTCAAAGTTTGTAAAGACAAACAGCTGTTCCAGAGAGAACTCCCCCTCCCCTAACTTCCAAACCTTCTATAAAACTCGCAACTCTCCCCTCCTTGGTGTGTGTCAGGTAGAGGGAGAAAAAGAAAGAGAGACGGAAAGGCGGCTTGGTGAGCAAGACAGGTTTTCATGGTGAAACCTGAGGAGCACCTTTGTCAGAAAGCAAAGACCCCAGCTCTTATAGGCTAGAGGTTTTAAGGGCTCTAAGTGAGGATTCGTCCCTGGGCATAGGGAGGGGGTTACATTCTTGACGAAGGGAGGGGAGTTCTTCCTGGAGCAGTCGCCAGTCTCTGCTGGCTCCATCCCGGCCTTGTAATTCCAAGTTATCTCTACAACCTCCACAGCCCCAGGGGGCCCCCATCTGACCTCCTCATCCACCCCGCTCTTCTCCACGCTTTCTTCAAATTCCCACCCTGAGTAAGCCCAACAGTGTGGATGCTTTTTTTGGCCTCCACCCACCTGCACCCAGGTGCCCAAAATAAATGGCATTTTGCTATATCTCAGGCTTGAGTGTCTTCCTCTTGGCTCCGACCTAACAAAGAGGAGAATGTCTACAACTGGGGTGACGGACAGACCCAGAATAAGGTGTCAAAGCCAATCATTTATAGAGCATTACTCCCAACCACTGCAGAAAACATTTTTTTCAAATGCGTATAGCAAGTTCACCAATATAGACCATATGCTGGACCATAAAACCAGTCTCAATAAATATCCAAGAATCAAAATCATACAGAGTATATGCTCTGCCCACAACAGTATTAAATTAGAAATCAACAACAAGATATCCAGAAAATCCCCAATTTTAGAAAATAAGCAACATTTTCTGAATAACAATTGGGTCAAAGAAGAAATCAAAAGGAAAACTTAAAAATATCTTTACTTGAATTATAACCCAATGCATCAACATTTTGGATGCTTCTAACACAGTGCTTAGAGAGAAATTTATAGTTTTAAATGCTTATAGTGGAAATGAGGAAAGGAGTAAAGTCAATTATCTAAGCTTTTACCATAAGAACCTTGAAAAAGAAGAGTAAATTAAACCCAAAGTATTAATAAATAAATGGAAGCCAATAATAAAAACAAAAGAAATTCGTGAAATAGACAAAGGGACAAACAATAGAGAAAATCAACAGTCAACTTTTCTATACTCCATGAACAAAACTTAATTTCAGTTTGATTGTATATTTAAATATATATCTAGAATCATAAAGATCTAGAAGAAAAAATTAAGAGACTATAGGAATAAAATGGGAATTCTGTGGAAATAAAAATCAGAAAGTAGTTGCCACTGGGGTAGGTTGGGGAGGGGTACAGGGAATTGACTAGAAATAGGCAGGAAAGAACTTTCTGGGGTGATGAAAATGATCTATATCTTCTTTTGGGTGGTACTTACATGGGTGTACATAACTGTTAAATTGTGTATGGACTTGGCAATTGATTGAACTAAACACTTAAGATCTGGACAATTTGATGCATGCAAATTACACCCAAATTTTAAAAGTGGAAGAAAGACAGTGTCTTGAGCTTATGGCAGGACATTTGGGCACCTCTGGGGCACAGGCTTCAGAAGCATCCAGGGCATCTTCAGTTCAGGAATGTGCTGAGAGTGGTTTTGCAGCCAAAGTATGGGGTGGGTGCAAATGTCCCCACAGAAGGGCCACTGTGGCACACAACTACAAATTCCTATTCTTGTGATCTAGGACATATAACTAGATAGCGTTCCTTCAATGATGCTCTTCCTCCAGTGACCCAGAGCTCTCCAAGCGGAAATCAAAATTGAGGTTTTGGATATATTGGGTGGGAAAGAAAGTCACTTCATGTAAAATTAGTGATTAGAGCTGCGACCATTGCAAATTTCTAAACTTTGCAAGATGGCAGCAACATTTCAAATGACACTCAGAGAGAGGAAACAATGGGTTTGTCAATGGAAAAGAAGCCAAACTCTGTAAAATAATTTTAAAGAGGTTTATTCTGAGCCAAATTTGAGGACCATGACCCGGAGCCACGCCCAAGAAGCCTTGAGCAAGTGGACTGGCTGTGGTTAGGTTACAGTTTGGTTTTATATATTTCAAGGAGACAGGGATTACAAGTAAAATGAAGCTTTGTGTAAAGGCTTGGAATGTTTTTAGATAAGGAAGAGACAAGTCATGGGAGAGACATATATTTTTTGTGTAAATTGAGGACCTGCAGGTTTGTCTGCATAACCTTAGGCCTGTTAATCAGTTACAAAGGATATCTCCAAGAAGGGAGGGGGGCATGGTGAGGCATGTCTGACCTCCCTCCTCTTGGCAGACAATTTAGTTTTAGGATATCCCCTTGGCCAAGAGAGGGTTCATTCAGTCAGCCGGTGGGGGGGTAAGTCTTTTATTTTATTTTAGTTCACAGGTTAAAGTGGACTTTACCTACAGGCGTGTTTACTGCACAAGGCCAAAGTTCACATTATACCTGGGGATTCCTCCTAGTCTAGTTTAAGTTCACCAGTTGTGGATCCCAGACAGCTGGCGTGAGCTGACAGGTGTCGTGTTGAGGCTAAAACCACAAGTTTTAATCACACTGTGGCCTTAAAGCTGGCTTTCTCTCCCTGTGCCTGGGAGGAATGAGTGATTACTTGAAGGTCAGCATTCTCTTGGGAGAAGGGCTCCTGGAGGAGGAGTGAGCAATGGATATGTAGCAGGAGCTCAAGGTGATAAGATAAGGCTGAGCCAGAGACAATAACATATAAAGTTCCAGTTCTGCCTTTGGGGATATAAGGCAACAAGCACACAGGCTCTTTTGTCTGGCTTTTAACAATCTAACAGGTAAGAGGATTCTTAATTTCTTTCAACTACTCCTGGTGGTGGGAGGACATGCAATTTTTGCAAAAATAGAGTGGAGTGAATAAAAGGCATTTTTGTGAGCCTATATGCATTTGACCTCTTTTTAGCCCTCTGCAGGTCACCCTTTTCTCTCCAGTATCTTCTGGTTCCTGGCGAGTGTTTCTTGGTACCTTGGATCAGCCATGGCAGGGTGGAGCTGCCTTGTGACAGGAGCAGGAGGGTTTCTGGGTCAGAGGATCATCCGCTTGTTGGTGGAGGAGGAGAATCTGCAGGAGATCAGGGCCCTGGACAAGGTCTTCAGACCAGAATTGAAGGAGGAATTTTCTAGTAAGTGCACTCAAGTCATGGGTGTGTGGCTCCATCTTCAAGCCTGTGTGGGTGTGGGGAGGGGGTCCTTGTCTAGCAAATTTCAGAAAGCTGTAGCCAAATCAAGGCTAATCCCATACCCAGAATCATCAGAAAGGAATTACAGATGGCACAGTACAAAAGATATTGGACTGGGGGTCGGGAGACTAGATTCTGGCCCTGACCCAGAACTAGAGAGGGTGGAGGCAGGCCAGACACCTTGGCCTCCACGTCTCTTTTTGTCTCATCTAGAAAATCACACATCAGTTCTCTTCTTGTCTACAACTCTTTACTGTTCTAATGATTTTTGTCTTAGCAATTGCTGCAAACCATCTGCAAAAAACCATTAACCTGGACCTCACCAGTGGGTCCCTGCTTCTCTTAATTGCCCTGGGTTTGGTTTGGTTTGGTTTTGTGGCTCACTTAGCATCTTCAGTGAAGGTAAAATAAAAGGAAGTGAAGGTAAAGGTGAGCGTGTGTGTGTGTGTGTGTGTGTGTGTGTGTGTTTGAGGGAGAGAGAATGTGAGAGAAAGGGGGCACGAAAGTGCACAGCACAGAGTCAGAGACCAAGTGAGAGGCAACATGAGCCCGGACAGGTCTAAGTTGGACTGCTTGTACATCTCTTTTTTACCATGTGTGTCTCTATTCCTCATCTCCACAAAGAAAGTGACGGCAGAATTTGCTATGGCAGCTCATTACTCTTTTCCCAAATTGCTTCCCCTGGTGCAAATGCAAAAGCTGGATTGATAGTGTATTTTCCAACCTATTTCATCCCCAGATCCTCAAAATAAACTCTTTGAGGAAGGTAGGAAAGGGGTCACACCCATCTGAACTATGAACACATCAGGGTCCAGAAGAGTAAAGCAACTTGCCCTAGCCCATCTGATTAATGGGTAGCAGAGCTCAGACTTGTGCTCCATCCCAAAGGCTGCATCACTCAGCCGTAGGGCTGATGCTTGGCAAAAAGAGTCTTCAGTTTGTATCACTGCCTCCTCCCTGTGTGTCCCAAGCCAATTCCCTGCTCTCATGCCTAACCAGGAGGGGGTTGGATGTTCACATGCAGGCCCTGCCTGCCCAGAGGATCTTGCCCTGCACACACAGAGGCCCCCCATGACAGCATTCCAGGACTGCACCCAACACTCTACTCTTCTTTCCCTGTTCTCTGATCTCTTCAAATGTCCTATTTCCTCCACACTCTGCTTTAATAGTGTCTTTGATAAACAAATAATAACACATGATCAATATTAACTGTTTATAATCCTTATGTCTCAGCAATATTTGTAATCTAACATCTGTACCAGAAAAGGGCAATGTTCAACCTAGAGGAATAGTTCCCCTATGGTGAAAATTCAGGAGGTGTCATGGATGGACAAGGGCCAATATAAAGATAGTAACAGAGAATCCTTGCAATGCTTTTTCCGTGCCAGGTACTGTGCTACATGTTTTACGTGGGTTAACTCATTTGCTCCTTATAACAGTCCTATATGAGATAGGTAATATTATTATTTTCCTTTTTTACAGGTGAGGAAACAGGCACAGAGAGGTTAATTAACTTGTCCAAGGTCCTACAGCTTGAATATGGCAAAGCTGGATTTGAACTCAGGCAGTCTAAACTGCAGCATTTGTGCTTTTAATTGGTAGTTTGTCTCGTCACTTCTCTGGGCCTTCTTCCAACCCAGCTCACACCATAAAAGCAACTGCATATTCATTCTACATAAAATACTTGCCAAGTCCACAGTGCCTTGGAGAATGAGGGAGCTGTGGTTCTATCACCAAAACATCCAAAGTGCCCTCTCCTGGTCTCTCTAGATCCCTGTGAACTAATGCGGTTAGAGTCCTTTTCTCCCTTGGCTTTGGACTTCTCCCACTTCCACAGAGAGATTCCTTTGAGCCAGTCTATCTGAAGTCAGCATCAAAGGAGGGCACAGGTGGGGACACAACCAGAGAAAATTCCACTCTCAGGCTGTTACACACCTCCTTCCCAGCAGCCTCTCCCTGCTGCCCCCTACTCCAGGGCCTCCTTGGAGTTGCTGGACAATGGGAAGGGGTTGGGAGTAAACAAAATTTGGCAGAGGCTTAAGGAGAACAAATGGTTCTGTTTGTACCCCAGGAAGGAATTTCTTTAGCCCTGAATTTTTCACTCTGAATTTTTCTCTCACTGTTCTTTGGACTTCATTGCCAGTTTCAGTTAAATTGACTTATCCTTACTCTGTCTCAGAAAAGTTGATTCCAAATAGCCAGTCCTATACTTGGGATACAGAGGAAAGTGAACAAGGCTTGGAGGCAGGGGAGCAGGTTTGAGCCTTCACTAGAAGTGTGACCTTAGATCTCCTCCCTTAAACTCTCTGAGCCTCAGTTTCCTCATCTATAAAGTTGGAACCAGAATACCTATTTCATGAGCTAGCTGTCAACGGAACTAAGCAAGCTGTGAAAATTGTGTGCCAATTATAAAGCACAAACAAATGTAGGGTATTTATCCAAACTATAGGTAGCATGGTGTTCATTTTAGGGACTAATTTGAGGTGACAAGGTTACTGGCAGTGTCACTTCCTGTGGATTTCAGAGGAGCCTGAAAATATTGACGTTGTATCTACTGGCCTTGGCTAGAAGGCTGGAATGTTAGTCTCTTGGTGGATGACTCATTTTCAGCATTCATATCTACTTTTGCTAATATCTGACATCTGAAAAGAGTTTTTCAATTAAATTCATCATTTGAGCCTATCCTAAATTGCCTGTTGATGGCTCCACTCTCCCCTCATTGGCCAAGAGGGAAACACTAGGGCCGACTCGGACTTCTTCTTTCCCTCTCAGTCCAAGTCCAATAAGTACCAAGATCTGCCAAGTTAGCGTCTGAAATTCAAACCTTGTATATTTCTCCCCTCCTCCGGCTACTGCTGCACCCTGACCCTGGTCTTCCTCATCTAAACTTTGACACAGACATTCTGATTAATCTCTTGGTCACCTTGCTTTCTCTTACATTCCTTATACCAGTCCATCTATATCCTGAAGCCAAGGTTAGCTTCCTACACCGCAATTCTGCTTCTGTTTCTTTTCTTATTCCAAATCCATACATGATTCTCATTCCCTACAGAAACAAATTCAAAGTCTTTCCTCTTATATGCAACTCTCTGCCATCACCCTACTCTTGTTAATGAATTTGATGAACTTCCCATGACTCTCTGACAATTTTTATGTTCCATGCTCACCTGATAGCTCATTGCTCAAATTCCTTTTCTAGAATGAGATGAAGTAGAAACAGATGTTGCTCTTTCCCAATAAATGCTACACATTCTGATCACTGTGCCTTTGCTTACTTGTTCCACCCATGGAATGTACTTCCTCCCCACCATACCCCTACTCTAACTGTCCTTGTAGACCTAGGTAAACGCCACCTTGATCAAGAAACTTCCCAGCCTGATCCAGAAAGCCTCCCAGTGACATCAGTTGTGTTCACACAGAGCTCCAGAGCAAGACCAAGCTGACAGTGTTGGAAGGAGACATCCTGGATGAGCTGTGTCTGAAGAGAGCCTGCCAGGACATCTCGGTCATCATCCACACTGCCTCTATCATTGACATCCTGGTTGTCAATCCTAGAGAGTCCATCATGAACGTCAATTTTAAAGGTACAGCAGCCCAGGGAAGAGAGGAAGCAAAGTGGGAAAATGAAAATGGCAGAAAAGGGCAGGAAGGGAAGAGAAGCACCACCACTGAACACCTGCTGTGCTCTGTGCCAAGTGCCCCGTGTACCACTACCAGCTGAGGGGTTCGGGCTGTTAGCCTCAATTTTTTAGATGAGGAAACTAGGGCTGAGAAAGGGCAAGCAACTAGTCCAAGGCCCCACAGATGGTAAACAGGAGAGCTAGAACTTACACTCACACCTGTGTGACTCCAAATGCCACAGAAGCACTTTCTGCTGCCTCTCCAATCCAAAGTCAACTAAACTGTGATGTCACACTCTTGATATCCAGCCACCTCCTGCCTCCCCTGGGCCAAAACCAGGAAGACCTTACAGGTACTTCCTTAGTGATCATTTTAAACCTTGTGTGTAGGCTAATGAGAACATCCAGAACCTTCCTGCTAACTCAAAGAAGGATTCCTCTCAAGAGAACTAGCCAAGCTGGTTCACAGAAGCCTGCTAAGACAAACTTATCCAGCACTTGCCTTCCCACAGTATTTTAACAGTAATAGTTTCCCATCACCCAAAATACCATCTCTTCAGCTCACCACTGGCTCTACCATCAAAGAGTAGTTTCCAGCCAGGTGCCCAAAGTACACCCTCATTAGATCATAATCCCTTGCATGCTTGGTGGATCTCTCTGAATTGTGGCTTTCCAGTCTACTTTAAATCCAGACACATTGGCTTAAGGAACCACGCCCTGTAATATAATCCCTCTGATCCCTGAAGGCCAGTCTCCCTAGCACCACAACGCCCCAGTCCCCAGTCCATCTGCCCTCCATGCCTGGTCTTCCAAATTTAGTCTGCTTACAGACTCCTTTTCTCAAGCAACTAATTGCTTTTGGGTCTCCAGCACCATCTTGAAAAAGACCCTTTCTAGTTCCTACTTAGCCATGCTCCTAACTACCCTTGCACTGCAAGGAGGGTGCTAAGAGTAACTAGTTTTTACATTTTAGTCCCTCTCACATAATTCCTACTCTCCACAGCTCCCAACAAGAGAGGATGTGAAATGAAAAGGGAAGTGTTAGAGGCGCCAGTTTACTAAAACCATTATCACTCCCAGGTTTAAAAAATACTTCACAATGATAGTCAGTTCCCCCCACCCCCGACCTTGCAGGTAAACTAACCCCAAATTTTCTGTGCCACTAGATTAAAAAAAAAAAGTGAGCTGTCTCTCCAGAAAAACAAATTGTACAAACACTTTAAAAGGGGCAAAAAGTACAAAAATAAATTTTTAAAAATTATCCTTTTCCCAGGAAATTCCTTCCTTCTTCAAGGGAAGGCTTCCTGGATTACCTCCATGAGCTTCAATTCTACATAGCTGAAGGGCTTCTACAAGAGCCTCCCATTATAGAAACTACCAGCAGAGGGCGCACTCTTCTTTCCAGTTCTCCACCAGGCTCAACCTAAAAGGCCAGTTCAGGGTCCAGAATGCTAAGTAGAAAGAAGGTTTATCACCCCTACTTTTCATAACTGGGTAAACAAAGTCACAGCCAGAATTAGGAGTGGCCTTTTCAGGGAATGCACAATCAGGAACAGAGTCCGAGTCTCCAGTGTCTCCCCACAACTCACTGTTTGCTGAATGACTCAAAGAATGGTCCTTGGGACAAAGTTTTTATTGAGCATCGACAAAATGAGAAAAAATGAGCAATTTAATGTCTATTTAAGAGTGTATATTGCCTATATACAACTGTGTATGTGCTTGTGTGATGTGCATCCTTCAACTGTCCTTGTTTGGCTAAGGACCAGGGCTGAACATCCTCTAAAAGTATGGTCTAATTTTTTGGACTTAAAATGACTTATCTTTACTGAAATTGTAGAGATGATAAATAGTAATTTTTTAATGTCCTTACTTAGCAAAATATAAAGTTGCAACCCTATGTCCTTTTCCAAAATTAAAGCACACACAAACACACACACACACACACACACATCCATGAACCCAAATGTCTAGAAATTCTTGCTCTCTAGAACCTAAACATCACTCTCTTTTCACTTTTTTGTTTTTCCTATGCCTGTAGCATGGCCAGATCTCAGTCAGAGACACAGAAATGTGTACTCCAAACCTGTAATCACCATCATATATGGGGATGGGGAGTGGGGTGGGGACATGAATCTGTGGACGTGCTTGGCCCTTCAAGTTACTTCCTGACGCTAACAGCATGCTTTCCTTGGGCAGGTACCCAGCTCCTGTTGGAGGCCTGTGTCCAAGCTAGTGTGCCAATCTTCATTCATACCAGCAGCATAGAGGTAGCTGGGCCCAACTCCTACAAGGAGATCATCCAGAACGGCCATGAAGAAGACCGCCTCGAAAATACGTGGTCTGCTCCATACCCACAAAGCAAAAAGCTTGCAGAGAAGGCTGTGCTTGCAGCTAATGGGTTGACTCTAAAAAATGGTGGCACTTTGTACACTTGTGCCTTAAGGCCCATGTATATCTATGGGGAAGGAAGCCCATTGCTTTTTGCCAGTCTGAGTGAGGCCCTGAAGAACAAGAGAATCCTGACAAATGAAGGCAAGTTCTCCGTAGCCAACCCAGTCTACGTTGGCAATGTGGCCTGGGCCCATATTCTGGCCTTGAGGGCCCTGCAGGACCCTAAGAAGGCCCCAAGCATCCAAGGACAGTTCTACTACATCTCAGACGACACACCTCACCAGAGCTACGATGACTTCAATTACACCCTGAGCAAAGAATGGGGCTTCCGCCTGGATCCCAGACTGAGCCTTCCTCTGTCTCTGAAGTACTGGATTGCCTTCCTGCTGGAAATAGTGAGCTTCCTGCTGAGTCCGATTTACAGATATCAACCCCCCTTCAACCGCCACTTACTGACATTGTCAAATAGTGTGTTCACCTTCTCCTACAAGAAAGCTCAGCGAGATCTGGGGTATGAGCCTCTCTTCAGCTGGGAGGAAGCCAAGCAGAAAACCATGGAGTGGATTGGTTCCCTGGTGGACCAGCACAAGGAGACCCTGAAGACAAAGACTCAGTGATTTGAGGACGACAGGGATGTGGATAGCGGTACTGTTAGGAGCGTCAGTCAAGCTCTCCCCTCCTGGCTTCACAAAGAAGGTGACAAGGGCACAAGTCCAGGTCCTGCTGCTTTCCTTGTATACAATGGCCAACTTAATTGTCTTTCTCGCACCATCAGAAACCTTCCCAGATGCTGGCACAATCAGAAGCTTTCTGTCCTGATCACCCACTAGAGGACAGACAAGGTCATTTGCTATTACTGAATCTCAGTTGCTGGTTCTGAAGGATTCAGGGCCTCTTTTAAGTTAGAGTTTTGCCTATTAGTTCCATCTCCCCTCTTAAATGCTAAAACATTTCTGTTCTTTTTAAAAACCCCATTCCTTCACATAGTTCAATGAAACTAACAATAAATGTTTTAACGTCTAACCTGGAGGGAGGTGTGGTTTACTTTCCCTCACCAGGCATCCCATCGCCATCTCCAATAGAAAAATAGCAGGAAATGGTAGGGGGTGGGGGTAGGGGGTGGGAGGGTCAGGGAGGGGGAGTGAAGAGGAAGCACCACTACAGTCTCAGGCATGTGCTAGATGACTGACGAATAGTACCTCATTTAACCCTCACCAGAAACTCATAAAATGGGGATTACCATTCCCATTTTGTCAATGAGGAAACTTGTTCAGTCACACTCACTGGTTAGTGGCTAGGCCAGTTAACTAGGCCAGTTAGGGAGACTGACTTGGAAGCCCTTATCTTTCCACTGAATCATGCGGCCTGAACTGGGTGTGTCAGTGGTACAGCAGAATACTGGAGCGTGGGCTGGTGACCCCTGGGAGAGCCCCGGCTCCCTCGAGTCACCTCCTTCTTGCCCAGTCCTGTGCAGGGCACTCTGTAGAACCCAGGAGAATCTCTGAGGGGTGCCTGGAGGGTTTGCTTGCCTTACCAAGTGGCCCTGGGCAGGGGTGAGAGAAGCAGAGATGCATCTGGCCTCCACCTTCAGCACCAGTTTCCTTGAAGGTCTCTAGAACACACCTGGATATATGTGTGTTGGCCATTCTGGTAATTCATACCCCGTACTTCAACCTTTCAAATGACACAGTGAAGCCACACCACGGGTTCCTAGGAAAGTAAAGGGAACAGGTGTCAATGCTCCCCAAAACTTACCTCCTATTCAGCTCTAAAAGTAGAAGTCTACTATCCCACACCTCCAGATTTGACTCCCCCTCCCTCCTCCATCCCTTTGCCCTCTCCCTTAAGTTGCACCCGCTCCTCCTTTACTCTTCTGTCTCCTTAGCCTCTTTCCTTCCCCTCCATTTTAATCACTGGCCCTCTCACTCTTCTCAATTTCCCCAAGGAGAGAAGGCCAACAAAGACAAGTCTGGGACTTAAATGACGACACAGTAATTCACCAAAGAACCAACAGTGGAAAGAAACACCGTTGTGAGCAACAGGGACAGTGGTGAACTGGAGCAGGGGAGGAGGTTGTTGTGGGGGCTGGAGAGGGGAGGGGAAAGCCGCCTCCCCTAGTCCTGGGTGTTGCCTTGCTATCTGTGTGTGTCACAGCCACGACAAGAGTCACACCAGCATCAAGATGGCTTTTCATACCCAGGGAATCTGCAGATCATTAATCAGTGGAATCTGATTACCCCAAAGGAGATAATTTAAGCATTCACTCTGAAGGAGAAAAGAAAAAAAAAATGCTCTGGCCTAGATGAGCATGTTTCCAGCACCTTCGAAGCCCGGGGACAGATGTTCAGCACAGGGCGTCAGGCAGAGTGGCCCCAGGCCGTGGGGTAAGGTGAGAAATGGAGCACTCCCTTCCTGCCCCTCTGCTGCACAAAGTGCAATAGCCAGTGTCCGCTTGGGGCTTGGAAGGTGTGCCCCGCTTCCCTTCCGTATGTTTATGCCAAAGCACAGGAGGGAAAGGAGGGTGGTGGAGTCTGGGACAAGGGCCCTTCGCTCTTGTCTTTAGCCTAGTGAAATCCCACACCTATGAACCCACCAGGGCAGTTCTCGCAGGCAAGGGAAGGGAAGGGGCTTTGTCTCCTACGGGCAGCGAGGGGCGAACAGCGAAGAAAGGGGAGAGGCGGTCGGACTGGTTGGCTGTGTCAACTGAATAAGCAGAAAGGCCTCGCGCTGTTTTGGGCAACAAGTCCCTGCTGACAGGGACGCAGAGCCGACGCCGGTGCTCGGGCACGCGGGCCGCGGTGCGTGCAGCTCGCGCCCCGCGCCGCACGGGGGCAGCAACGGCTCGGCGGGCAGCGTGGAGCCTGGCCCCGCCCGGAGCGTCCCGTCGCTGTCGCGTGCTTGCTCCGCCGGGTGACTGCGCGGCGTGCGGGAAAGGAGTGGAGGACTGCTTTGCGTGCTGTGTGTATGTGAGCACGGAGAATGGAGCTGAGCTGAAGTTACTGGAAAAAGCTTCGCGGAGCGGGGCGGGGGACTTGAACTAGGCCTGGAAGGATTCGTGGGTCTTGGGTGGGACAGCCAGGGCGGTCAGTCCAGGCAGGGCAGCAGCCTGGGCAGAGGTGAGCATGAGGGTGGGTGTGAGTAGGAGGAGAGGGCGGGCAGGGAGGTGCGAGAGGGGAAGGGGGCAAAGGGCAGCGAGCAGGCTGGCCCGCCGGGTGAGGAGGGTCGACCTGGGAGGTTAGAGAGCTCAGGTGCCAGACTCGGCCATGGGGACAAGGTAGGCCAGAGGTGGAACCACCAGGTGTGCGACGGGCTGCTGAAGACCAGGCAGAAAAAGTGGTGGAGGGCCAAGTTTTATGTGAAATCTTTTGATTTCTAAATATTGGTAACTAATGCTAAATTTTAAAAAACAGTGTGAAGACCAGCTCCTGGGAGAGGGCTGCGTGGGCTAGTGCTCAAACCGCATGTGTAATATTTTGTTTCTTAAAAAGTGCGTGGTGAAGTGTCCGTGGCACATCTGTTCTTTCTTGGTGATAGGTCCCAAATATATATTGTTATATATATATATATTCTAAACTTTTCTGTATGTTTAACATAGATTATAATTTTTTTAATAAATTAATTTTCGGGGGGCACAAAAATGTGCAAACTAACAAATCAGCAGGCTGGACCCAGGCCTAAGGCCACCGGTTTTCCATTTCTGCTCCCAGTCTAGTGGTCTAGTGGGAGAGACAAAATATGAGACGTGTTGAGTGCTGTACACAGTAAGATGTGCAAAGTGCCATAAGAAAGACAAAGTGCTTCAGGAGGATCCCTTCTGGGTAGGGAATTCATGGGGTCCTTGCATTTGGGCTGGATATCAAAAGATGAGTAGGATTTCAACAGGCAGAAAGATGAGGGAAAGTATTCCAGGCAGAGGCAATAGAGTCTGCAAAGATCCAGGTGGGGAAGGGGGACATTCTCAGGCAACAATGAGACTAGTCTGGACAGGCTGGAGAGCACAGGTGCAGGGGAGAAGCAGAAGATACACCTGGAAAGATAGGATGGGAACAGACCACGATCACCTTGCATCACCCCTGGGAGATACCTACCCTCCTTCCTTCTTTCCCCTCACAGTAGAAATTCTATGCCCCTTCTAAAGACCATTTAACATTCAATTACTTCACATTTAATATGCCTCATCTTCTCTTAAAAATTGGACCCGAAGGGAAAAGACAGTCTCCTCTAGCAACAAATATTGATAGTGATGCCAAAAACCTGTACCTCATTCAATATGCAATGGGAAACCATTGGAGATTCTTGTTCAGCTGTTTCTGGAAGATCACTGCGGCAGCAGTATGTAGGATGGATTGAAAGAGATTAAGGGATACTTCAAGAATCTAGGCAAGAAACAAAACCCTGATTTATGTATTGTTAATGAAATGGAATGCAGGGGCAACTGAGGCAGGCGTGAGGCAGAATGGACACTGGTGTAGGAAAGGACTGAGTGTGGAAAGGACTTCCATGCACCCACTTTCTCGAGCCAGAAACCCGGATGTCATCCCCTACTCCTCCAACCTATCATTCAGCCCTACCAATGTTACCTCCAAAATACCTCTTGAATGTCCTCTTCCTTCCTGGTGCTGCAGCCTCGGTTCTGACCCTCTTATCCCCCACAAAGACCTCCCTGCCTCAGATCATCACTCATGAAATCCATTCTCAGCAGTGTTACCAGAGTTGTCTTTCCAAAATAAAATCTGACCTTATCACTCCCTTCCTTAAAACCAACCGCTCAGTGGAGCCCCAGGACCATTAGGAGAAGCCTGAGTGCCTTAGGATAACCTAGCCTCTGCCTGTCACTGCAGACGAAATTCTCACCAATCGCTGCCCTGTCCCCAGATTCTCTAACTTTGTGCTCCAACAATTTGCCAAGACTCAGAGCTTCCAGCATATGTGATTTATTTACTTTTATTTTTTTTTTTGAGACAGGGTCTTCCTCTGTCACCCAGGCTAGAGTGCAGTGGCATCATCATAGCTCACTGCAGCCCCAAACTCCTGGGCTCAAGCGACCCTCCTGCCTCAGCCTCCCAAATCACTGGGATTACAGGTGTGAGCCACTAAGCCTGGCCCATATGTGATGCTTGCACATACACCCATGCCAGTGCACCGTGTTCCTTCTCCTTAGAGTGTGCCAACCTCTCCTGCCAGCACATCCTTCCCAACTCCTTATTCACCATCCAAAGCTTCTCATTTTACTACCTCCGTGCTTTGTGCATATCTGATTGCACTGTAATTAATCATTTATTTATATATTCTGCCCCCCCACACACATTGCCATGTCCTGAGGGCACAAACTCACCATGTCATCTCTACGTCCCCAGTGCCTGGCACAAAGTGGGCACATGTGATGATGGATGGATGGATAAAACACAAACAAACCAAACTAAACTGCTAGACTGGGGAAGGAAGGGGAGGGGGTCAGAGAGGCAGAATACTTTGAATGGCAAAGAAAGAAGGAATTCAAAGATGATTTCAAGGTGTCAACAAACCTGAAGAAGTTGCATCCTCATGATGAGAATCAGGAAAAAGCAGTAGCGCTGGGGTGTGGGGCAGAGAATGAGTTCATCTGTGCTGTGTGGAGAGCGAATGAGGCAGTGGGGCAGTGAGAGGAAAAGGGAAAGGACTTTGAAGAAGGCAAAGCCTAGCTGCCAAGATTGCAAGGGGGCTGGAAATTAGATATGAAGCCTGAAACAGCGCAATGCCCAGAGAGTTTTTATACTATAAAAACAAGGAAATTCTGTTTTTAAAAACTGAATTCAGAAGAAAATCTCCCACTCCCTTAGATGACCCAAGGTGAGGACAACCCAACCCCTCTGTCTGCAAGTGCTTAAGACATCAGGGGCCTCCAGGAAAATTTGGGGGAGTTCTCTTCCTTTATCATGGCCCCAGATCCCACCCACACAAGGGTAGTGAGCAGGGAATGGAGTCGGTGTTGTGAGGCGTGAAAGAGTTCCATTATGAGGGAGTGGGGGGAGGATGAACAGAAAGTAGCTTGGCCACTCTGTCCCCAAGGGCAGGGGCCCTGGGGTCAGTTGCAAACTCTGAAACAGTCATTAATCTGTTCTGGAAACCTGACACTCCCTATTGAAGAGTTCAATCTTTCCTCAAGACACAGAAGAACCAGCACTGGCAAAGTCAGCCCTTCTTCCAAAATAGGTGCTGGCGGCAGAGGGGTGGGCTGAGGTAGGCTGTGGGGCCCATCCCAGCATGGACCCTGGTCATTAAGGTGGGAATGCCCTTCTCACGAGCCCGGCCCTAAATTCCTCCTGCACATGGATGTAATTATGAGCAGGGCAGCCGGTGTAGCCACACGGAGCCTGTGCTTGGTTTAGGGTCTGCTGTGGGGCCCTACATTTCATTTTGCGCTAAGCCTCACGAAATATGCAGCCAGTGCCGATTATGAGAATTCCTTTCAGCAGCAGGCACAACGGTCACCTAATCAATCGTGGGTAAATGGGGAATGCTCCCTGGCTCCTCCAGGGAGATCAGTTTTTTGTGGAGTTCAGATTTTGGCGCTAAAGAAGGCTCCAGAAACCTTTACTCCAGCTTTCAGCTGTGGGCTCCTTCCCTTCTCCTACCTTACCAATGAGGAAACTGAGGCCTGGCAAGTGAGGTGGCTTTCCCAAGGTCACCCACACCATCAGCCTTGGAGCTGGGCTACAGCCCAAGTCTCTCCACTGTAGCACTCAGGAACATGCTGGAATCCCTATGGTAAAGAAAGGAGGCCCAGTGCAGTGGCTCATGCCTGTAGTCCGAGCATTCTGGGAGGCCGAGGAGGGAGGATGGCTTGAGTCCAGGAGTTTGAGTTCACAGTGAGCTATGATCATGCCACTGCACCCCAGCCTGGGCAACAGAGTGAGACCCTGTCTCAAGAGAGACAGAGAGAGAAGAGAGTTTGTAGCAGGGCCCTGGGGCCAGGAGACATTCCTATTTCTGAGGAGAACACAGCGCAGCCTGGGGTAGGGGGGACTGCCTCACAGTGTCCACCGCATCCATCTCATACCACATCCCGACACACTCCAGCCTCTCAGCTCCACCGTGGCTGTTCCTGCGGGGGTAGCACATCCCCTTCCCTTGGCACCCTTTCCTCAGCCAAGTCCTCGTGCCTCAGCCTGCAGCTCCAGGGAGGGGTGAAGTGTCCCTCAGCCAGGCATCTCTCACAGTCCAGTGTGGGCACTCACTAACAGGTCTATCTCCTCCACTAGACTGTGGACTCTGGGAGGGCACCATAGGACCCTGTACTGACAACCTATGTGCAACTGTACCCCACATCTGGCCCAGAATGGGAAAGAAGGAAGGAAGGGAGGGAAGAGAGATGGGGAAGAAGGAAGGAAGGAAGGAAGGAAGGAAGGAAGGAAGGGAAGGATCGATTCTCAAAGAAAGGGACCCTGGACTAGAATGAACAGGATTTTAGGAAGTGGATTGGAGGTTGTTCAAGTATGAGTGTTTCCTAAGCAAGACAGAGTTGGACTCTATACTCACCTGTAATGGTGACCTAATATTTGCTAACCCTAAGCTGAAAAGAGAAGAGGGGGAGGCATAGCCTCCTGGGGGCCATGAAGGCACAGGGCCAGGAGGCTGCCCTACCAACATATTTGTTAAGGAAAAACAAAATGGAACAAGAGCCCATTTGGAAGAGGGCAGATTTAACTAGCAGGCCGGCTGCCCGAGCCACCTGTTGGCCCTTGGAGCCCAACCTCCCACCTGAACATCAGCTGTGGGATGTGGGCCCCGCATGAACGGAGCCAGGCAGGCACTTCATGGTGTAGGAACAAAAGTAGCTGGGAGACAGGGGGACCACAGACAGGAGGGGAGAATGGCAAAAAAGGAAAACCATATTCTCTTATTTTAGAAGCAGCCTTTTTCTGCAAATAAGAGTGAAAATCCTGAGTTATTTCAATTTTGCCATCCAAGTTAAGCAGATCTCTTCACCTTCCTGGGTCTGTTTCCTTACCTACAAAATGAAGGCGTGGCTCATTTCTAAGGTGTGTAAAACTGTAAGATTGTTTTGCACCCTCTGGCACCTCCAGACTTCTGCAGCTAAGCGTCATGGATAACACAATCCTCCGTTTGATTATTTGTTTGTTTGTGTGAAGCCAAAGCTATTTGAGAAAGTGGTTTCCTATCTCTTCCCCGGCTCTAGTGGCACCTGGCACCTCATCTGTGAGGGGGCATCATACCCCTTATAGGTTGTAAAGGATCAAGGCCTGGGGCCAAGAAGGACCTCACCAAGTATCAGTTCCCTTCCTCCCCGGTATCTGATGACCGCTGAACTGCAGAACTTAATGCTGACTTGTCATTCTTGCAATTGAGCTATGGATTGTTTGCCAAGTAGGTTTTAAGCTCTTTGACAATCACTAGACATTAGAGTGGGCAGAGCCAATACAGATAGTGCCTAACAAAGAGAAACAGTAACCCAGAAAAGTCAGTGCCTTGGTTCAAGACCACTGCCAGTTAATGCCAAAGCTCTGCCCTACACACTCCCCAGCACAGCACATCCTCAAAGGGACAGCAAAACTGGTTCCTCCTTTCTTCTTCTGTCCTCAGGAAAGGGAAGGCCATCCCCTCCTATTCCCTCATCCCCTGCCCCAGAGCTGGAAATCCCAGAGGAGACAGTCCGCATGCACAGCAACTGCCTCTCTCCTCCTCCTAGTCTCCCAGGAGCTGCTCCAAGACTTCAGACGCCCCTCGGCAGCTCCTTCCCTGCTGCACTGGGCACAGCCACCCTGCAACAACCTTGCCTCCCAACATTTAGAAGGCCCTTGAATCTTCTAAGAGCCTTCATGTTTTTTATTTTGTTTGATCTCCCCACACCTCACACCTGCATCTTTCCACTACACAGATGAGGCCAAGATCAAGTGTACCTACAGTGCTCAGTCTAGGCTGCAGCAACATCCAACGGTGGCTCTCTAGGTCCAGCGCCCCTCTGGCTGTGAAGCATATCCATAGCTCCTACTATATCTGTTAACTTCAACCCAGTTGCAAAGCAGTAGAGCTAATTCAGCTGAAACCTTGAGATGTTCCTTGTTTTGGTTTTACTCAGACATTTGCTAACCTGCTATACCTGATAAAAGAAATCTCTAGCCAGATCCTTTTCCAGCCCCTTGCTTCACTAGCCTCTCCAAGGTCACACACTGCCCCTTTCTCCTGCCCAAAGCCAGATAAAGTGAACATTGCCTGATTTGCAGCAGTGGTGGTGACCCTGACTTACAGTTGCCAAGTTCTCAGCAGAGTTATCTGCTTAACCCTGAGCCTTTGTTGAAGGTACCATCTTGACTATGCATAGTATGTGAAGCCTTAGTATTAGGAAGTTCCTCCTGTCCACCTCCCCCACCCCCATCTCCCAGCAGCCCCAGGGCCAAACCCCAAAAGTCATACTTACAGTTTGCAAAATAATTCACCACAAGTAGGCTGGGTTTGATGTTAGGCAGGGAAAAAATCAGCCTTTATCTTCACTCTAATACAGTGTTGGAATGGGCAAGCTTCTCCATCTCTCTCATACCTGTCTCCCCAGCAGTGAGCACTACACCTAGCATACTCAGCACTTAGCATGGAGTGAACTTCTCAGGGGCTCTGCTGCCAATGACACCCAGCCTTGGGGTATGGGGAGTCCGACCATACACAGATAACGTGTTCAGGGTATTATTAAAACACCTATGCAGAACCACTCCAGCACTAGGTCAGGAAAGGCACCTCAGTGGCGTGTCTTCTGTGAATAAAATGACTGCACTTCTCATGAATCCCTGGTCTTCAGTAACTGGAGCCTGTCAATCCTTTCACTTAGGTTGAAAATCCTCCAAATATATGTGTGGGGAAGGCAGCTTGAATACTGCACATACCTTTTGATACCTTTTCCAAACTTCTTAAACACAGGGCAACATGGTATAGGAAGTACCTTGCCACCCAACTCCTTGGTTTCCAAAGCTGAGCATTTGCTGCTGCTGTGGTAAGGCAGGGCACCGATGGATGCAGAGTACTGTGAACAGTGGCCTGGATCCCACGGGGGCAGTGGGAAATTGAAAACCATTGGAATGTACTTTGGGTTAGCAGAGATGACCTTGAAAACACAGGCTAGCAGCAGGGAACTGCAATCTGCAGGGCACTCAGGGCTGGGCGGGGAAAACGGAAGAGCCAAGCAGTAGGCAGTTCAGGCTGGAGACTAACCAGGTGCCTCCTGCCCTCTCCCAGCAGGGGCAAAGCCTAAGGAAACTACACAATTGCCAAGGGCAGTTGAGAAAATGAGTAGTGCAGTGCGTGGAACTTTGCTTTGTTAAGTGAGCTGAGTGCAGGGAGAAGATGAGAGAAGGGGAAGGCATACTATGAGGCAATGAAGGGCCAGTGGCAACCCTCCATGCCCATTCCAGCATTATCTGATGAACAGCTAAGACAGGCACTGTTCTGGCCCTTGGTCGTTGTTATCATAACTATTTAATATTTGGAGAAGCTGTGTGTGAAAGGTAGGGCTACCAAGAGCAGACAGGCAGCAAAGACTATTGCACATCACAATGCCTCTGTACCCCTCAGTAAAGGAAAGGATTTGAGGCTTATGCGTTATACTTACTAGAATCCCCAGGAAAGAAAGGAGGTGCCTAATTGGTCTTACAGAGTTCTCAACCCTGTTTGACCATCAAAATTGCCTGGGGAGCTTTTATAAAATTATAAGTACTTGGGCCTCACTCCAATTAATCAATCTCTGAATTTTTTTCAAAAAAACCTCTCCAGGTTTAAGAAAATCCCTAGCCTGAACTAATCAAACCCCAAGTATTCCAAGTCGACCAGACAGTTTCTCTAAGTGGAATGTGGGCGGAGGCCCACTCTAATAGCAAATTCAGGCGTGGGCAACCCATCAAGGTATAGCCTAGAGGACCAGATTTACTGCTATAATTATTTAATAAAAGTTTACCTATATTAAAGTACCTGGTTTGATAAAGCTTTCTCAAGAGCCGCCTGTGGGACCAGTCTAGTAGCTAGTCTAGTAGATGCTTTGAGCCAGAATAGTCAGGCTAGGGGAGGAATGTCGTGACCACATCACTACTACTGACTCCTTCCAGGACTAGGACCAAGCATTTGTATGGCCCTGCTAGGTAGGAAAAGGGCCTGTAGGCATTCAAACAAGGAGGTAGTTGGGATCACTAAAAGAAAATAAGGTGCTTCCTCTTTTCTATGTCTTGATAATCCCTTCCTTAGAAACTGCTGACTGTTTCTATGAGGTTGGGCAGAGACAAAAATATTTTGAGCAAAAGGCCAGTCTAGCTGGTAAGTCCCGTTCAGTATTATCAGTAACCATTAAGTTACATTTCTGAGAATGGGGGAAGAAAATACTTTGTTACATGATTCAGGAATACATTTTTTATAGATTAGAGATGAGACTGTCTCCCTTCTTCGTAACCACCTGTCCCTGACCACCCCTCAAAGTCCCCCCCAGATTGTTAAGGAATAAAGACACAGATCTTTGGAAATTGATACCAGTGGATACCAGGTATAACATAACACATTCCCAACATCCCAAAGCCACATTAGCATACAAGTGTTGCACTCAATTAGTGGTTAGAATGGGAGAATATTTAGACATCAGCCATCAGCCAATTTCAGGATAATCTAGGACCCACTTGAACATTCTTGTACAGGAATCAGCAAACTCCTTCTGTAAAGGTCCAGATAGTAAATATCTTACGATGTGGGCCATATAGCCTCTGTCATAACGACTCCACTTTGCCATTGTAGTGTGAAAGTAGCCATAAATGATATGTAAACATGGTTGTATGGGTATGACTGCATTCCAATAAAAGTGGGCTTTTTTAACTTTTTAAAATTAATTAATTAATTTTTTGAGACAGGGTCTGGCTATGTTGCCAGGCTGATCTCAAACTCCCAGGCTCAAGGGATCCTCCTGCCTCAGCCTCCCAAGTAGCTGGGATTACAGGCATGTGCTAGTGTGCCCAGCGCAATAAAATTTTATGAACAAAAAGAAAGCAGACCAAATTTGGTAGTTTGCCAGCCCTTGTTCTACCAGAACATAACTTCCACAGATCAAGCTGACATTTAATGGGTGACAAATAAGGAAAAATGACATGGTAAAAGACTGACATGAATTTAATGACAAATATTCCATATTGGTTGATGAACACCAGAATGCTGTCCAAGGAACCATAATTAAATAAAACAACCTGAAAATAAGGCAATTCTCACATACACAAGCACACACTCACAGAAAACCTGTTACTTTTAGGATCATTAAATTATTCACTATTTTAACAAACAGCTGTAAAATAACATTACAGTGAAGGAAAATGTGCACAAACTTCAGAAACAGTTCAGATTGTCTATGAACACAGGCTCTTAATTTGTACTTTGTCACATATATACAGCCTCTTGATTGTAAAGAGACAACATGGCTCAAGGGGTTAACGTCTCATCTTCTCCCTCCAACTCAGCTCAAGATTTAATCAAAACCATTTAGCCTATTTAAACCGCTCCAGGTTTTGCTTAGTAAAGGGCAGCAGAGGAAGACTGCTCTTGACCAAACTCTTCAGGAAACAAATAATATACTTGCCTCCACCATCATTAATGAGTTGGTGGAAGGAGTTTTCAGATTAACATTTTCAAGGGTGAACCACAGTTAACAGGGTTTGCTGAAGACGTACTATTATTCTAAAACTTAGATACAAGAAACAACTTCCTGAATGCATGTAACCTCACTTAATGCAGATATGTTCCCTGAAGAATTGTAAGAAAAATGGAATCACATTTTAAATGCACCAATAGAGTGGGGTGTTGGTGGTTGAACTGTTTTCTTCTGCTAAGGGATTTGCTCATAGAAGGAATACCAACATAGTGGCTGACTCCCTTATCTGTGGTAATAGGAAAAACAAGAGGTAAATGAAGTCCAAAGATTTCCATGGCCACTAAATTATTTTACATTAGCCTTAATCTCCATTTGAACCCTTGATATGTAGCATATTTGATGCAGATGAGACTGTGCATAACAATGGCAGCAAAAGACCAAATAACCTATAAAGTGGATAATCAATCCATGAAAAATCAAAAGTTGGATGAGATTTCATAGGCACAGACTTGAGAGAACTTAAAACAGCTGAAAGAGGTAGATGTGCATGGAAAAAACCCACAAAGGAATAAGATCACCTACAAAGTGGCTATATTTTCTTCAAATGGATCTTATACACTTAGTATTCAGACTACAAGAGTAAGAGTTAACAATGGACATTTGCTTTGTTTGTATCACTCTTGACTAAAAGAAAATGAAAAAGAATTAATGTCTTTCAAAACTGTCCCTAGTTTGAAAATCTATTTGCATTTGTGAATAACAATAAACTGATTAAGAGGGCAAGATTAACAGGCATTATACAAGCCCAGAATTATTTGGATTTTTTAAAGTGTTTTTATTACGACAAAAACATGCTTTCCTACAGTCCCCAGAGGTTCTTTACTAGAATACAACTGATCACATATAAATTACTAGCATCCACAGAAATTTTGCTAAAACTGTAAAAACAATTTTTAGGGTTTTTTTTTTTTCCCCTTCAACTGTGTCCAACAGCTTGTGAAGACGCTTCCATGAAACGTATAGGGTAACAATTGCTAGTGAAGAAAACAATACTGCTTTCCACAACTCTTAACTTCTAAAGGCTAACCTAAGGGAGGAAATTTCAGCATAGGTAACTGAAATCTATACAAGAGTCATCTAACTACAACCCCCTACTAGAAAGGGAACATAATAGCTAGGATACCTTAATTAGGTGACAAAGACCAGCTTTGTCAATTAAGGACATCTTTGGCCCTTCTAAGCTAGCCTTAAGTTTTCCATCAAGCATAACAATTTTCAGTGTCCTTATTTTATTATATAAATCATGACTGACAGGTAAGTGTTCCTAGCAGCTGAGCTGGAGAACGCAAAAGGTCAGACCACAACTATTCACACTGTCGTCAGCCTCCTCTCTTCAGGACAGCTTGCCACACTCCTGTCTCCAGGCCTTCCCTAAGACAGGGGTCATAATACTGACCTACCTCACAATGATGTGAGAAACAACTAACAATCATTAAAAAGCATAAAGCACTTTGCGAATACCAAAGTGCAATTTTGGCATCTATGTAACAACCAGAGAACATTCATTGCTTGTGCTATTTGGCAATTTTGCATTTACACCTCTCCCTGACTGTGCCCTCTATGTGTAAAGCCTTGAGATTTCTACTGTGTCTCCACATGTAGGAAAAAGACATTCCTACTTGGACTAAATCCCTCATCGATATGAATGGAGGCAGGGCTAGCGGGGGACAGGGTACACAGATGCAAAGTGAAGGCAAATGAGTCGAAGGAACCTTGCATCCCAACATGTAAAAACTTGGCTTTCCTGGATTTCTCACATGAAGGCCAGCAAAACTTTGAGCTAGTTACCTTTTGTAGCAGTTCTCTAGAGCAACTGTTGATAGCCTGAAGCCCACTTGAAACACAGGGCACCAAGCTGACCTGGGAAAGGGAAAGTCACTCATAGCTGGGATTGTTCCTTTTCCCTGCACTTAAAAGATCACAGGTGAGACCTGAAAGACATACTGGGTGTGGCACATACCTGGGATGAGGGGAGGGGGCAGGAGGCTGGTCATTCAGGTAGACAACCTTGACCCAGCATGAAGCTAGAGTATTTTCAAGGAAGTAGCAAAGAACCAGGAGCAGGACCAGGATTTTCAAGGAGATCTGAGAACCAGTTATATATAAATTTCTAAATGCTAGAGGTTGCCCTTTGAAATGAGGGTGTGTAGTTTTCTGCCCAATTTCCCCTGGATGCCTGAAAATAGCAGCTAACTGTGGCTCAGAGAAAGGAAGGGAAGAGAATTCTAAATATCCTCTCCTACGGGACAAGGTTCCCCCACTTTTCGTGGGGCTATAGCTGATGTGTGGGGACAGGGCAAACACTGGCTTACCACCTGGTGGGACCAGGATAGAATTACTTATACCCGAGTTTTATTTTACCCCACAACCCTCACTCCGACCATACCCTCTCCCTCATTCCCACAGACCATCGCAGCCCACCCTACTCTATTGCCTGCCACTTGTTCCCACCCCACCCCCTAACTCCCCTTCCTCAAGGTCCTCAAAGCTCCTCCTCCTCCACGGTCTTCATCTCCTACAGCGTGTACTTCAGGAAGTCGTCACCTCAAGCACATCTCCCAAACGTTGCTTTTTTCTTCTCCCGATGGAGAGGAGGAAAGCAAAACATAGCACCCAGAAAGAACTCTTTACTCAATCCTCCCCTTCAGGACCCCCTAACACCAAAAGGCTCCCCGTCACTCTCAGAACGGCCCTCCCGCCCCTTCCCCAGGGTCTGTCCCAGGACATCTACTCCCCACATGCTCTCCAGAGGGCAAGCTCCCGCGGAACCAGCCCTAGCACAAGTGCAGCTTCTGGTGCTGCGCAAGGTGCGTTTTGTAGCGGAAGCCTTTGCCGCAGCCGGCGCACTTGTGCGGCTTGTTGCCGGTGTGGATGCGGCGGTGGCGGATCAGGTGCGAGCTCTGAATGAAGCTCTTGCCGCACTCGAGGCACGTGTAGGGCTTCTCGCCCGTGTGCGTGCGCTGGTGCTGCGTGAGCGTGGAGAAGTCGCTGAAGCGCTTCTCGCACTGGCCGCAGCGGAAGGGCTTCTCGCCCGTGTGCACGCGCAGGTGGTTCACCAAGTGCGAGTTGCGCCCGAAGCCCTTGCCGCACTCGCGGCACACGTAGGGCCGCTCGCCCGAGTGCGTGCGCTTGTGCGTGAAGAGATGCGAGCTGACGCTGAAGGTCTCGCCGCACTCGGAGCACATGTAGGGCTTCTCGCCCGTGTGCACGCGCTGGTGCTTCACCAGGTCCGAGCGCCAGCTGAAGCGCTTGCCGCACTCGCCGCAGCCGTGCGGCTTCTCGCCCGTGTGGATGCGCTGATGGTTGGCCAGGTGCGAGCGGCGCACGAAGCCCTTGCCGCACTCCCCGCAGGCGAAGGGCCGCAGCGCCGCCGCCCCCGCGCCGCTGGCCGCCGCGTGCGCGCGCCGGTGGCTCAGCAGGTGCGAGCTGAGGCTGAAGGCCTCGCCGCACTCGGGGCACGGGTAGGGCTTCTCGCCCGTGTGCAGGCGCCGGTGCTTGAGCAGGTCGGCGCGCCAGCTGAAGCTCTTGCCGCAGTCGGCGCACAGGTTGGGCCGCTCGCCCGTGTGCAGGCGCAGGTGGTTGGTGAGGTACGTGTTGCGGCTGAAGCCCTTGCCGCACTCCCCGCAGCGGAAGGGCTTCTCCCGTGGCGGCCGGGCCAGCGCGGGCCCCGCGCCGAAGCCCCCCGCCACGCCCACGCCCATCATCCCCACCATCGCGCCGCACTCGCCCGCGAAGCCGAAGGGTTCCAGGCTGGCCGCGGCGGCCGCCTCCGCCAGGCGGTGGATGCGCTGGTGCTGCAGGAAGGCGGCGCCCGGGCTGAAGCTCTCCCCGCAGTCGGGGCAGATGGTGGGCGCGTCCATGATGCTGGCCACCAGACTGTCGAGCTCCCCGAGGTCCACAGCCATGGGGTGGTGGAGCCGGTGGAAGCGGCGGTGGGCAGGCTTGTCACCCCGGTGCCGGCTGCCCAGGGAGAGGTGTCGCCTCCAGGGCAGTACTGGAGGGGGCGGCTGCTCCTCTTCCTCCTCCAGCCGGTTCTCGCCAGCACTCTCCTCCTCCTCTTCCCGGGGGCTGCGGGATATGCTGTCTGACTCGGACAGTCCTGGGAACATCCCCATATCAGCTACACCACCTTGGTCATCCTCTTCCTCCCGGAAAGCAACCCCTTCTTCCTCACTTAGCAGCCCCTCTGCAACAGAAAAAGCGGCAGTGAAGGTTACCGTACTTGGCACTCAAAAGGTAAGCCCAGAGGAAGCCAGTCTCAGTAATAGCGTGGGCCAAGAATCACCCCTCCCCCAGGCACCCTCAATTTCCACTCCTCCAAGTCCCCTAGGTTCCAGCCTCTCTCCCACCTGGCTCCTCCAGGGAAAGGCCTAAAGGAGAGTGCACTCACTGGCCTCCTTTGCCCACCAGTCCTTCAGGCAGCTGCCTTGGGCCCTGGCCCCACTCGCTGTACCAGAACCACCCCCTGGCAGAGCCATCTGAAGGCCTGACAGTCTGTGCTTGAGATGGTCACGTCTGTGCCACGTGCGACTCTGTGGGATCTCAGGAGAAAAGGTTTGCTCACTCCAAGAGCTTCGAATGCCTTTTAAGGCTCTTGCCTCAAAAGACAGGGCCAGTGTGGCCAACCACAAGAAAAGACTACATGGCCTACCCAGGCCCTCGACTGATTTTTAAAATATATTTGGTCAGTCTGGAATTGCTTAAGGTGGAAAACAAACTGAACTCACCTTATGGACTTTACTGTGGATGGGGGGAAGGGGATGCTGGTAGTGGGAAAAGGGGAAGGGAGCACAGAGCCTAGAGCTGGTGAGCCAGGTTAGAGGGTAATCCAGGAGCACACCTGTTGGTCTCTGGTTGCTTGTCCCATTCCAGGAAGTGGCTGAGATGTGAAAGGTCAAACACTGTGGGGGAAGGCAGCAGGGAGGCTGGGACTGTGTGGGGGAGGGAGGGGGAGGAAGGAATGTAACCTCACAGTCCTGGCCATGAAGTATTTCAGCTCATTTCTGACCCCAGAGCATGCACTGAGCAGGGTAAAGCAATGAATGCCCAAAGAAAGGAGGTGGGTGGAAGCCCAGCATTCACTCTTTCAGGTCAGGAATAGCAAGGGATTTAGCAGAGGCCTGGGGCACTTTGGGAATTAGCCACATGAACCTAGGCAGGTCACTTACTGAGTTTACTTATCTGTAAAGGGAGATGAGGACTGTAACTATAAACATCTGGATATTTTCTATTTGCCTAGCAGTGTACTATGTAATTTTTTTTTTTTTTTTTAAATCAGAGGTAGGGTCTCACTCTATTGCCCAAGCTGGAATGCAGCTATGCAACCATAGCTCGCTGCAGCCTCCAGCTCCTGGGCTCAAGTGATCCTCCTGTCTCAGCCTTCTGAATAGCTGAGATTATAGGCATGTGCCACTACACATTACACCCGACTAATTTTTTAAAACTTTTTGTAGAGACAGGGTCTCCCTATGTTGCCCAGGTTGGTCTCAACTCCTGGCCTCAAGTGATCCTCCCACCTCAGCCTCCCAAAGCATTGGGATTACAGGTGTGAGCCACCACACCCAACCTAAGTAACTCTTTATATGCAGCTACTCAATTAACTCTCCCAACAATCCTATGAGGTAGGTTCTAATACTACCTGGGTAATTCTACTATAGTGTTGTTACAGGTATAAATTTATAGCAGCATTCTCTATGCTGTAAAGTGCTGCACCAGCGAGTGAGCTTCTTCACCCATGCTTACTAACACTGCCCACCTCAGACTGTATTGAAGAAGAGGACTAACACTAGAAAAGCTAAGTTGGTACAGAATCTGCTTTATGGTTTCCTCTAGAGAGCTCCTCCACAGACAGTGCTGCCCCTGATTATGATTCTAGAGGAGCTAAAAGTTAATGTGAGTGGGGTAACTTCCACAGAAATTCCAGCTTTCTCCTTACCTGTGCAGACATCAGGCACTACTTCTCTCTCCCTTGAGTCCTGTGGGTTGGAGCCCATCTCCAGCTCTCGGTGGCCTTCTTTCTTGTCTGTGTCCTCTGAATTAAAGCCCATTTCTCTTTCTTCTGGGTCCCCTTCCCTGTCCTCAGAGTTCTCAAAATCGGAGCCCATCCCTTTGTCTTCTGAGTCCTGGTGTTCACACACACCCTGATGATAATCTTGTTCCATCCGGGGGAAAAAAAGGGCAAGGGAGGTAACTGGCGATCCCTGCTCCAGACAAAACACAGAGAAAGGTCATGTCAGTCTGGCCTTATCCCCTCACCATGTCTAGCCTTGATTTCCTGGGAAAATCTATAGAGTTCCAAGCCCCAGATGGCAAAGCTCCACTCCACCCTCCCAAGCTCCCCCCCTCCCGCCATTTTAAGGTAAACAACCAAATGCAAAGGAGGGTGGTCTTGGTGGCAGAGGGACAGTGGCAACCCCATTCTGATGCCAGCTCTCACTGGACCAAAACTTGATCTGCTTCTGTCTAGGAAGCAGATGTCTATTAGTGTGGTTTTATAGTTTAACAGTGAGGTAGCTATTCCCATTTTTACAGCTGAAAAAACTTGAAGCTCAAAAAGAAGACCCCGCTAGCCTAAGGCTACATAGCTTGGAAGCAGTATAGAGTGGGGCTTAAACCAATTGTGCTGCCTCAAAGGTCCATGTTTTCCTTACTCTTATTAAGCTTGCTTTCCTTGAACCCCCAGCAATCTTGCAAGTCTTTTGGCTAATTTTGTGCCAGCCTTTAAAGAGCCAGAGGAAAAAGTACAAAGTACATTCAAGACACAAGAATAACAGAAGCATTAAGTATGATAACTTCGTATCTAAGACCAGGTCACCAATGGCACCACCAACCTGGCTTTGTATCGAGGATCTGCTGCCTTGCTGGGAGCAGTGAGCCAAGATTCAAGCTTTAGTAGGTCTGTTGGGGGCAGGAAGATGAGATGCAGGGACCTTCTATATTAGAAGCCATCTCTATAGTCCTAATTACATATTTTACAGTATCTGAATTGTAGAGAACATGGATATGTGCACCAGGGATAATTGACAACCCCTCTACAGAAAAGGCCAACATGTGAACTGTAGGGAGAAAATGACATCAGATTCCTAAACCTTTTGTAGATGTCAGGTTTACATTTCAAATTTAAAGGGCCCCCTGCCAAAACCGAGCAGTTGAGCCAAAAATAATTTATTTCTGCTGTCCATCACTCCCACAGCTTAGCTCAAGGCAGCAAAACAGTTTCTAGGTCGAGGCTCTTGGACTATGACTTTGAAGAGACCAGTTCTCTCTCCGCCTCAGCAGTCCCCCAAACAGGACTGCAAGAATACGGATGAGCAAAATGCCCTTTTCCTGCCCTGTTGAGGCCTGCCCTGTGGCAGCCCTGGCTCTGCCAAGCTCGGGAGTGGAAAGCAGGAGTTACAAGCAGCAGAATTTCCGGCTGGGTTGACCTCACTGTAGAGCCCAAGGCAAGTCAATTAACCTCCCATTTTTTACCACATCCCCATCAGTGGAAGGAGGGCAATGCTACTTAACCTTTCTCACAGGGAGGGTGTCAGAAGGAAACTAATTAACAAGCACTTTGGAAAATACTGCAGAGAGTAATTGATGCTTTGAGTTTTACAAACAAATCTGGAATATACACATTATTCCTCTTTTTAAGTCCTGATGCCATTTCAGCACACCTCAAAGACATACCCGCCCCTCTGTAATTTTGGCAGACACATCACCCTAAATAGCATATTAGATTCTTTCTGAGGGATGATGATATACTCTGTAGATTAGGGTGAAAAATCGAGCCCTTCTCTTAAATGTCTCAGGAAAATGGCTGTGTCAGGTGGGTCAGTCAACATGTCCCAAAATGCAGCTGAATTCCTTTGCAGTGTATACTATTTGAAATGCCAGGGTTTCAGCACTTGGAGATGTCTTCTCAGACTGTAGGAGAAAAATCTCATTAAAGCCATAAACCTTTTAAGAGGTGTATCCCACAAAAGACTACTGACCCCAAATCACTTCTGCCCATCACTCGGTTGCCTCCTGGAGCTCAGACCCAATGACAAGTACATCCCCGCAGATATAATGCATCTGAAGGTGGGGAGGTGGACAGGCAAGAGTAGAATCTTCACACATGACCTATTGGTTTGCCAGTGATGAAAGGCAGCGGACAGATGGGGGAAGGTAAAGGAGGAGCTAATCGATGGTTTCTGCCAATCTGAGACCAGCAGGGAGAATTCTATATCAATAAAATAAATCATAAGAGGTACGATGTACGCTATCTGGGTGATGGGCACACTTATAACTTTGACTCAAGCAGTACAAAAGCAATCCTGGTAACCAAAACATTTGTACTCCCGTAATACTCTGAAATTTAAAAAAAAAAGTGGAAATGACAATCAATACAAAAAAAAAAAAATTTATGGAACCAAGTCTTCTGAAACTTGATCTTGGACCTGATCTAAGTTTCATTACTTGGTTTATGCTATGCCTAACATCTGAAATGACATTTTGTGGCTTTTTTTTTAATTAAAAGTTTTTATTGAAAAATAAAAAATAAAATAAATCAAGCAAGCATGTCACCAGAAACTGAAAAGTAAAATGGCAGGGCATGGTACCCAGCATGGTACAGAAGTGACTGCAGCTGTCCACCCTGAAGGGCAGGATTTGGGGGTCCAACCCGGGATGTAGGGAGCAGGGCTTCACCTCCAAGCCCTTTTAAGGACAGGCTGCTTAGAGAGCACCTAAGACATAGCAAGAATGGAACAAGAGGACTTTCTGATTTCTTGGGGACCAAGAGATCATTCATATCGGAGATATAAAATATGGAAACATGGTTTTTCCCAGATTTAAAGGGGGAGGGGTGGAGCCTGAGTTCCCCGTTTAGGGCTGGCATGTGAAAAGTTCACAGTGCTGCCTCAGAATTAA
The DNA here is from genome assembly GCA_023783475.1 of Daubentonia madagascariensis. Taxonomy (NCBI): domain Eukaryota; kingdom Metazoa; phylum Chordata; class Mammalia; order Primates; family Daubentoniidae; genus Daubentonia; species Daubentonia madagascariensis. The sequence goes on along the minus strand of JAKFHU010000913.1, from coordinate 748,304 downwards.
GGCAGCTTCTGAACTCCAAAGGGAGTACTTCCTGATCCTCATTCACACCAGGGCAGGAAGGATTAGGCATGCTCTGAAAAGAGCTGGAAGCTCCTGTCACCCAGACAGACACCATTCAAGGCACAACAACTACTCAAATTTGTTTAAAAATGTGTTATGTTAGTGCGAAACTGGAAATCTGCATGCCCAACAATATGGATTCAGCCCCATTCACACCAGCACATCGTGGGGTTGTAGGCAGCTGTCAAATAATGGAGAAGGTTATTTGGAGGTAAGGAAAGGTGGTCATGATATATTATTAGATGAAAAGTGGCTCGTTTGAAAAATGTCATTGTGGTTTATTAATATATGCACACTAGCATATATATTTACACATGTATATACACAGGTTCAGAGAGGAAATTATTAAAATGTTAAACATCTCTTGTTTACTTTGGGGGCTTTGCAGCTATTAACTCGTTTAATCTTTACAAAAAGCCAGTGAAGAAGGATATTATTTCCAACTTCATAGACAGGAAACAGGCACAGAAGTGACTGGCCCAAGGTCATACAAATTGTAAGTTACATAGCAGGGATTCATACCCCTGTAGTCCAGCTCCTGTGCCCACATTCTTAACCAGAAGCTGATGTGTAGTTTGGGAAAACATGTCCTTTTTGTGTACATCTATATTTTCTACAATAAACGGTATTTTTATCAGGAAAACAACTTTGTTTTTAACATAAAATATGTTAAAAGAACTCATATGACATTTCTAGCACTCATGACACTTACACAGGTGAGTTAATATGGGGAGGCACCATTGTCATTAGACATTTTCAGCTCCAGCTTGTTTTCTCAACTCACACAGAAACTCTTAATGCCAAATATATTTAAAATATGTTTAACATAAAATATGTTATAGGTTAAAAACCTATAATTATTCTAGAAGCAACAAAAAGGAAGACAGGAACAGGAATTGTGATAACCTCAATCTAGAATACTTAATTTTCAGAAACGTTATTGAGACATGGTGGTATAACTAAAATGTCAGTAGATATTCAGGCACATTTTATTCCAACTCCTTTCCCATTCATTCTCAAAATAAAAACTAGCAACAATGTTTTCTTAGGCAAGGCCAGGGTTGGACAATGAGTGAGCAGCAGGGCAGTGTGATAGCTCTGTGGCCAGACTGACCTGGGTTCAAATCCTCAGCTCATTACCAGCTACTTTACCTCGTGCAAGGTACTTAGCCTTGATTCTGCAACCATAAAAAACAAGGATGCTACCACCTACCTTGCAGGGTTGTTCTGACAACCACATAAGATTAATGTTTGCAAAACCTGCCGGCATGCATGTTAGAGATGCAATAAATGGTAGTTATAACTATTATGAAACTTCAGCCAACTTTTTGATTTAAGAAATTATACACAGGCCAGACACGGTCACCCGCACTTGTACTCCCAACACTTTGGGAGGCTGAGGCGGGAGGATCACTTAAGGTGAGGACTTCAAGGCTGCAGCGAGCTATGATCAGGACAGAGCAAGACCCCATCTCTAAAAAAAAAAAAAATTACACACACACAAATTGGGGGTCACCTATTCACTGCCATATTCACGGAAAATGGCCTTTGGCAAGTACAAGCAAAGCAGAGCTTCCCCAGGCCTTGCTGTTAAAGGCTCTATTAATGAACAACCCACCATGTAGAGACAAGAACCAGGGGGCTAGTTGCCTAGGCTGGCTTGTTAGAGGGAGAAAGGTTCAATTGCATATTAGTTTGCAGCTGCTGATAGCCCATCATGTAAATGCAGTATAGGTCTAAAGCTAAATGGGGTGTGGGTGCGTGCTTCAATAAACCCTGACTTACACCATCTGTACAGGAGCTCTCTTCCCCCAATAAGAAGGGATAGAAGTTAAAGGGGAAAAAACAACAGAGTAGTGGGAGCAGTCAGGCAGACAAAATTAATTCCACATCTAGTTCTAATCACTGAGAGAAAAAAAAGGGCAGTTAAGTAGTAATGAGAGGCAGCCCTGGTTTTGGGCTGGCACAACCACTGTGCTGTGTGACTTTGAGTAAGTATTTGCCCACCCTGAGCTTCTATTCAATGAGAAGGTTGGGTTTGCATGTGCCTGAGTCCTCTTCTAGCACTCATATGACACTTACAAAGGTAGGTTAATCCAGGGAGGCACCACTGTCATTGGATATTTTCAGCTCCAGCTTGTTTTCTCAATTCACATAGAAACTCTTATTAATGCCAAAGCACCGAACCACCATCATCCAAAACCTTTGTCTTGGATGCAGATCAAGGCAGGATGCAATTCAGGGTAGGATTGGGCAACTTCACCAAGACTGCTCAAACTCCAGTTTCTAGAATTTGCAATATTTTCATGTTCCTTCCTCCCACCCCATACCCCCAACTGAAAAAAAATTACATTCATTGCCTTATAAAGTCACCAGGAAAATGCTCATGTGCCCTCTAGAGAAACTCAACCCCTTTTCAAAGACTGATCAGATCACTTGGAAGACACTGCTCACAGTGGAGGTAAATGTGATAAAGTAACCTTAAAAAGGGAAGAAAGAAGAGAGGTAGGGAGGGAATGAGGTGGGGGAAGGGTAAATGAAGCTAGTAGCAGAGCCGGAATTAGAATTTAATCCGGGTTTAAGGGCACATTCTTCCAATGCCCCCCCCCACCCCGGGGCTACCTGCAAAACCTGTCCCTTTTGAACAACAGGTCAACCACTTCATGGATTTAACCTAATGTCCTGTGAAGGGGTTGGGGCAGAGGAGCGCACACCTCTCCCGCATCTTCCTGGATTTCGCAGGGAAACCAAAGCCAGAAGTAGTACCGAGTCTCCCAGCCTCTAAAAAACAAAGCGGTGGCGAAGCACTTCCTCGGGCAGCGCCCCGCGCAGGAGCCCCCCCCTCCTGGCCTGGCGGGGCGGGCTGGGACCCGCACACCTTACGCTGCACTTTAGCAGGTCTCTCTCCTTTGACTCCAGGAACTCTGCGAGGTAAACTGGAGTGACCCATTATACGTGGGAAGAACACTGAGACTCAGCAAAGCTGAGCCCAGGGGGCGCAGAGTCAGGATCAACCCGGGCTCCCAGCCATCGCACTTTCCCCTGGGCCCGGCTCCTCGGGAAGGGGGCGGCGGGCGAGAGCGTTTGGACTGGGAAGAGGAAGGCCAGCCCCGACGGGAGGGGACGCGGGCGCGCCGGGCAGCCCCGGGCAGCAGAGGGGCCGAGCAGAGGGAGCGGGCCGGCCTGAGGGCACACCTCTGCCCCTCCCCGGACCGGCGCTGCCCGCGCGAGGCGGGCGGGGCAGTCATGTGCCGCGGCCGCTGCCAGGTGGCCGACAGCCAGGCCGGCAGGGCTGTCATGTCAGGGGAAGGAAGCAGCCGGCAGGGGGCGGGCGGCGGGCCAGGAGGGGCTCCCACTCAGCCTCCTCCAGACTGCAGCGCCTTTCCTGTCTCCCACTCATCTCGCGGGCCCCTTCCTTACTTCCTCAGAGGGGACGCCGGGCCAGCCAGCAACAGATGGAGGCTTCCTCCTCCCTCCTCTTCCCACGCCCCACTGCCCACCACTCTCTCCCAAGGGAGAGTTTCCATAGCAGTCCAGGCGGGGACACCCGATTGGATAGAATGCTGGAAAAACAATTTCAGCCTGCGGTTCAAAAGGCTGAACTCATGACCGCAACTGGGGTCTAAGGGATTCCAGGGGTTAATCATTTGTCCGACTTCAGCACCAAGCAGGGTAAACAGTCAACTAGCCTCTAGGAGATGTGACCATCCAGGATCCTGCCTCCTCATTGCTAAGTTTATGGTCAGAAAGAACCCAAAGGGCAAAGAAAGCCACCTCACCATATTTGCAGGGCATGCCTCTAGTGAGCAAGAAATAAGCACCTTACACAGAATGAGTCGTTCCCCTCAGCTCGCTTTCCCAGTCATAAACCCAGACTGTCCAACCCAAAATGCCAGCTGCCCAAGTGGCAGACTGCTGCATGAGGCGAACATTAATTCCAGACAGGGAAAGCCAAAAGATTACTGTGGCTAAGTGTTGACCATTCTCCAGACAGGACAAGCTAAAATAATACGGTTTCTGCCTTGTGGTTACTGCTTTTTTTACCTGGAAAGGGAAGCCCAAGTTGAAAAAGAGGAAGCCTCAAAACCAAGGCAATAGAGAAATCAACCTATAACCCCATGGGTCAGTGCTGATCTGAGATTCCCTCTAGTCTCTGTGGTCAAGAATAGCACAAATGCTCCTGGGGTCAGGCATTCCCTGTCCATTGGTTGGCCTAGGGCCCCTCAGTTAGGCCTGAGGGTCTCAGCTCGTCACAATGCCAAGCCTCCAGCACTAGTAAGAATTAGTGCAGTGCAGAGACAGGTCCAAAGGGCCCTCAAAGTCAGACCATCTGCCCTCAGATGAGAAGTCACAAAAGCTAAAGGTTTTCATGCAGGCATTTACTCATCCATATTTTATATTTAACAGATTAGAATATTCTACCTGATACACAGGAAATCCTTCTGTTCATGATTTTTTGTCCCCTGTGCTTGGCATTGTACCACCAGCACTACTTTTATACACCCTCAGTTAACCCTGAGCTGTCCTCAGAAGAATTATCTTTAGATACCTTCTCAGCAGCTGGCTCAAATGGTCAACATATGTCATGGAATCATAGACCTTGCAAATTCCTTAGTTCAAACTCCTTTCACAGAGAAGAAACTGAGGCTGAGACAAGAAAAGTGACCAGGTTAGAAAGGCAGTTGCTAAAAGAGTTATGGCCAGAATCTCAATGTTCTGATGGCCTCTCCAGTGACCTCTGAATGTCTTTAATATAAAGCACCACTTCAAAAACAGACAGCCAGATAAATCTAGGACATATACTTACTTGTCTTTTTTGCACACTGTATAAGTTAGGGTTCTCCAGAGAAACAGAACCAACAGGATGTGTCTATATATAGAAAGAGGTTTATCATGAAGAACTGGCTCATGCAATTGTGGAGGCTGGCAAGCCCAAAATTTACAGGGTGGGCTGACAAGCATAGACCCAGGAGAGCCAATGCTGAGGTTCTGGTACAAAGGCCAACAGGCTGGAGACCCAGGAGAGCAGATGCAGTTCTTGGCAAAAGCTATCTGCTAGAAAATTCCTCCTTGCTCTGGAGATCAGTCTTTTTGTTCTATTGAGGCCTTCCACTGATTGGATGAGGCCCACCCACGTTAGGGAGGGCAATCTGCTTTACTCAAAAAAGTACACTGATTTAAATGTTAACCTCATCTAAGAACATCCTCACAGAAACACCCAGAACAGTGTATGACTACGTATCTTGGCCTTCTGTGGCCCAACCAAGTTGACACATAAAATTAATCATCATACACACTGTAGCTCAAAAGCACAGTCTGCGATAATCCCATCATACTTCAAAATTTACCCATAAAAACATCTTATTTTTCACAAAAACCATTACTATATACAGATAGTTGAATGGCATCTCACAGTATATGTGCTATAGAGGACAGCAGGGAAGAATCAAGATTAATCTCAATTAAAGATCTATAGTACATAGACACACATGTGTATGGGCACACACCCGTACAGCAGAAAGAGATGCAATTTAATAATCTATTTCACTGAAGGACAAAAGAGAAAATAGACTTAGACTGCACAAGGGGTTTATGTGAGATATGGGAGTTGTTAACAACCTTGTTCTGGGAGAATTGATGCTGGAATCTTGTGCTAAGGTTGCCAGATGGGGCCAGGTGACCTCAGGAAGTCTTTTCCAACCCAGGTGATTCTGTGATCATATTTCCACTGGAATGAACAGTCCTCAAGAGAATGTTCCTCATAGCAAATAAGGACAGAAAGGTGTTGGGGCCAAAAGATCTGAGGCATACATTCAATCGTCCCAGCTTCCCACTGCAGATTCAACAGGAAAAACTGCTCTTCCAATTCTCTGCCCAAAATAACTGTTTAGTGTTGTTGATGAAGAATGACTGCAGTGTTCCAGCCCAGTACATTTCAGCACTGGGTAAGTGACACCTCTGCATATAATCTGCCAAGATATCTTTCAACAAAGAAAAAGCAGGAATAAAAATATAAAGAAGCAACCAGATGCCTGAATTTCCCTGCCTAATTAAGCTTTAAACTCCACAGCTAGATTGTTTTCAGCATGACGTAAAGCATTTGCATACACTTAAAAACACTTTTTAAAAAATTACATACTTATGTTACTCTTATTTCCTTAAAAATAACAGATTATCAGCAAAACCCAGATCATCAGAAACTATATAAGACACATGATCCTGTTTCAAAAACAACACAACGATGACAAAAAATGGCAAGAAAAAAATAGAAAGGAGGAAAACCTACAGGTCAAAAAAGTTAAGCAAAAAACTTAACTTGGCTGAGGTTGTCTCAGCCAACCTCAATGTATAGACCTTATTTGAATCCCAACTCAAACTACAAATTATAAGGCAATTGGGGAATTGTGACTGCTGATTAGATATTTGATATTAAGGAATTGTTAATTTTTTAAGTGTTTGTATTGAGATTAAGTGTACAAAAGATTCTTATATCTTTAAGAGATACATAATGAAATAGTTACAGGTGAAATAATATGTCTGGAATTTGCTTCAACATAATTCCAGGGCAAAGGAAAATGGGCAGGGGTGCAAATGAAACAAAATTGGTCATATATTGACCACTGTTGAAGTTGGGTGGTGGTATATCTAGGTTTATTCTACTACTCTATCTACTTCTATATTTACTAGGAAACTTACTAATAAAAAGTTTTAAAATGGAAGACAAATTTTGTTTTCTGAAATTTGGGGTTGATATATTTATTTAAATTCTGAGGAGAACATAATAAAATGTCAATGATTTCCATAAAAGGAAATGTTTTTACAAATCATGCCAAATCCAGAGTGGTTACTATCCATGCTTAATACTGAACAGAGCACATGGGAATTGGGGGAAGGGGAAGTTTAGTAAAGAGACTAAAGGAAAGAAACTTAAGTTTGATGCTCTTAGTCTTTTTTTTTTTTTCTTTTTATGAGATAGAGGAATAGCTGTTATGTCCAAAATAGAATCAAAATCCTGTTTCCACTTTCATCTACTTTCATATTTCCAAAGGACTAAAAGAAGTGTGCAGCTTGCTAGAGCTTGTTTATTTCTACCATTAATTCAGCAACTCTACACTCAAAAACAAGAAGAAATAAACTGGGTTAGGAGTCCTAGTTGTGAAAACTCTGTGAGGGGAATGCTTTACCCTTAGGACAACCAAACTGATGAAATGATGTGAGTGTCCAGCAGATTAAGTACCTCAATAATTAGTCCTCCCCAGAATTATCTTCTAAGGGGACGAAAATGTAAGAGAGTATATAGATGAAAAGGAGGATAATACAATAGTGACTTATGGTGATCTCCATGAGATGAAGTCTGACAGGAACAGAATTACCTTACTAGCCAAAACTGAGAACTTTAAAATTCAGATAGTGTTCTCAGATAGTGCTCAGCAAAACTCTGAGGATGCCATCCAAATTTACTCACACCACACTATGAAGAGAACAGCTAGAAGATATCATGTTCCCACTTTATGTTAGAAACCAAAAGCTCATGGATATTTTCCATTTCAGCCAATGGTACACAGTAAGCCTATGGTGCACAGAACCAGTCACAGGACAGCTTTCCTACAGGAAGTGATACATCTGTCTCAAGAGGAGGGTGTACGTGTCCAGGGCTCTTTTACAACTTTAACATCATCTTAATAAGTCATTCATCACGCTCAGTCTGTTTGGGTTCCTTATCTCTAGTTCCTAGCATTTCCGGAAGAGAGCAACAGTACTATACAAGCTTATAAATAGAATAATGGTATTTTTCTTGAGCATGGGTTCTTAGCCTGAGGGCCTTTAGAGTCCCTGAACCCCCTGAAACCTTATGTAAATGAGTCTGTAGACACTTTCTTTTGATGAGAAGGCCCAGAGCTTTTCCTTGGACTCTGAAAGGATCCATGGAACACAAACAAAACAAACCAAAACACTGTTATAAACTACTACTACAAAGGACTCATGATGCGTTCCTCATCATAACATTTCAGAAATCATCCAGAGTGGTTTTGGGGAAGGGGGATAAGAGCAATTTCACCACTATATGCCACAAGATCTTCTGGTGGGCTGGTGGAGAGGATAATGGCAGTAAATCCAAAAGCAGGCAGTAGTACAGACAAAAATATCAGTAGATTTTGAGCAGGGATGGAGAACGAGGGACCTAGCAAATGCAACCTGCCTGATCCAGTTTGGTGATCTCACCTAGCCCTATTTTACAGATGAGTCAGGCAATGGAGACCCAGAAAGCTTATGTGACTTATCCATGAACACAACAGTTAAGGGCAGAAATGAGCCTAAGTCACTGACATTTCAACTTTTGTTCCAATCCCTCCTTGCCACTCAACCCAAAATAGCCTACAGTGCTTGGTTAATTAATACCAGCGATTTGGGTCACCCAGGATCATTAGTTCACCTCCTTTTCACTTCCTAGTCACTTGTGTTATGTGGCAGGTGGACTAAGAGGGAGGTAAGTTGTTCTTCAAGCTCTAACACACTGCTTGTCTGGGATGTATCTCGTTTATAAGTGTGACCCCAGGTTTATGGCTCCTCTCAGCTGTTTACTTGGGCAGTGACTCAAATCACATTAATCAAGCCCTAACCTACCCAGTCACAAAATACTTTGTTAGTTAATCCTTCTTTTCTCAAAGGAAAAAGAGTTTAAATCTGACCAAAGTCATCAACTCATTCCTAACAAATCTTCAAGGTGTTAACAAAGTCATCTTGCCTGCAAATAATAACATGGAAATACCCAGGTAAAGAAGGGGATTCTGGGAGTTACACAAAACTGCAGCATAGGAAGGCCCAGGTCACGCTTACTGGCAAGTTAAAAAAGCACACACGGGATCAATGACCTGGCTCATCCAGCACGACCCATTACTACAAACACAGATTCTCAGCTTCATCCTCTCTTCTATTCCAGTTTTCTGATCTTGCTTTAATAGCTTTGCAGTCCCGGTGTGGGAGGTTGTGTAGAAGTGGGCCAGGACAAGCACAAGTAAATGTGCTGAAGAGAATAAATATATCCACAGATGATGAGAAAAACCTCACAACTTTTTTTTGAAAATGCCTTTAAAGGATCCCTCATTTTACAGATAAGGAAAATGAGGACCAAAGAAGAGAAGTGCCTTGTTTCAATTCACAAAACTAGCGAGTTAGTGCAGAACTGGGACTACCGTTCAGGTTACGGGATTCCTTTTAAATATAACCTCCCCTGCACCAGATTCCCTCCCAGCCCACTCTGTCATATTTATGAGTTTACTGCTCTGGCTTTAGTGATAGCATTTCGCTGACGCTATATTTTTTCTTCCTATGTTTCTTCTTCTCTTCCAGACTACTGTTAATTAATTTTTTTCCTACTGTGATTTTCATTATTTTTCCTCTAAAAAACATAGAAAATGTTCTTCAAACTTAACTTCATGTGATCCTCAAACATGATCTCTGACTTAGCAGATTTTGGATAATCTACTGTTTTTACTAGAGAAAAACAAAACATCTTACTGGCTAGGAAAAAGCAGTTGTTTGAATTAACATTGACTTAATGGAGTGTTACGGTAAACTTAAGTCCTTCGTATAGTATTTGAAAGAAAAGTCATGGGGAGAGAGAGAGAAGAGAAAGCCCATGAAGCCTCAGTAGTACTGGTTATGCCATTTTCAAAGAATCTTTAAAGACATTTTTCCATTCAAACAATGAAACCCTCTCATTAAAAGGAGAGACTCATCATCCTGCAGCGCCATTTTTTAAATGCCTAAAACCAGTTATCAAACTACATTATATTTCCTCCTGCAGTACCCTCTTTTATGGCCAAACAAATCTTACAGGCTACTGGAAAATGGAGGAATAGGTGCCAGTGAGTCCTGGTAAAAGCTAACATCACCACCACAGGCTTACAGCAGGCTTACAGCAGTTTCCCGGTGAAGCTGGGCTTCTAGATGTGAGCCACCTCAGCAGACAGTATTAATCGCTAACATTTAGTTAGTAAGCCAGGCCCGTATCAATATCAGCTATATTTTTCTCTCTTTCAAATCCAGTGGTCTCTTCTCTTTTGATCTCACCATCAACACTGTAAAGTGCTTGGCATAAAATAGGAATTCAATAAATGGCCTTGGAATTCCTGTTGAGATGCTCTCCTTGGAAATTCTCCCCTTGCTTGACATCCATGATATTGTACTGTCCTAGTCCTTCTCACACTTCACTCACCACCCTGTCTTTTCTTTTTTTGTTCGTTTTTATTAGAGATGGTGTCTCGCTATTTTGCCCAGGTTGGTCTCGAACTCCTGGCCTCAAGCAATCCTCCCACCATGGCCTCCCAAAGTGCTGGGATTACTGGCATGAGCCACTGTGCCCAGTCTTGTCTCCTCTTCTTAACTCCTAAAATAGGTCCACCCTCAAGGGTCTTTTTTACATTTTCTTCTCCCTCTCCCTCAATTGTTTTACCTGTTCCCCTAGTTTTAAATAAACATCTCCTCTGTCCAGAGGCCTCACAATTTTGAACCTCACTCAACCCCTAACCTGCACTCCAGATCCACTTTTCTCATTATGCCCCGAGCGTCACAACTGAGGATCCTGAATGCCCCTTCCAATCCTTAAGTGCTGCCCCGCATGTCCCATGGGACAAGGGATAGGATGCAGCCAAAACAGGGAGGAAAGCACAGGCTAAGGAGTCAACAGACCCGGGTTCAAAAAGAAGTTTGCACTTATACGTGGTATGCCTCGGGACAGCTGTTTCAACTCTTTGAATCTTAGTGTCCTTGTCTATACAGTGGGGAAAACAAACTTCCTTGAAAGGTTGTTGTAAAGACTAAATAAATTTCCATTTGTAATGTATCTGGCCAGAGTTAAAATAAAAAACAAGTATCAGTTCTCTTTCTGAATTGCTACAAATCGGCTTCTCCTGACAGCACCCATTTCTGTTAAAGCCTCCTTCATTCTTCCACACAGGCTGAAAACCCTGGAGTCAACTTGGACCTATTCCTCACCCCTTTCAATCAAATCAGGTGTCATGTCCTTCCCTTTCCTTTTCCCCTCTTCTTCCCATTGCCACTATCACGGCAAGAGACACTCTTCTAATTACCTGCACCTACATGTCACTGCGGAATCAATCTTAAAACAGTTGCCACTTCGTTTATCCTCCGGCTCAGAAACCCTGAAGTGATTCTGCCATAAAAGCAAACTCCCAAGTCCTCAACAATGCAACCCAAGCTCTCTTGCTTTGCCTGAACCTCTGTTCCTAACCCCAGCCACAAAGTGTTGCCCTAAATCCCCAGAAGGCACCCATGTTCCCTCCTTTGACGTGTTCCTCCTCTGACATGTTCCTCCTCAAGAAAAGTGACACACTCCTTTCTTAGAGGGCAGCAGTACCTGCAGTGGCTAAAAGCTCAAATTCCAGAGCCAGACCACCTGTGTGAAACCAGTTTCTAGCTATTAACCATGAGCAACTTGCTCAACCTCTTTGAGCCTCAGTTTTTCATCTATAAAATGTGGAAAACAACTGAACCTACCTTATATCACTTAATATACTGTTAAGTGCTCAAATAGAATTATTATTGTTTTACTTTGCATTACTCTTTAGTATACTTTTCCTTACCTTATTCTGCCTAATATTAGTTTTTTAAAATATAATCATACTTATAATAATCCATATCTTTCTGTTGGCTCTCCTCTCCCCCACCACCTCCCACCTGTAAATTCCTTATGGGAACAAGTTTTGTTTTATTCACTTTGGTGATTCCCCCACACAATGGGCCCTCAAAAATTTCTTTAAATGTATAAAATTAGGTGTAATTATTTCTCTCCCTCTGTCTCAAAAGGAAGAACTAAAAAGACTAGGAAATCTAGTGATCTGGTAAGATCACATCAGGTAAGGCAGAGCCACGGAAACAATCTAGCTCTCCTAACTGGATCCAATAACCTGCCAGCTTCAGGAGCCAAACATGCTTTAATTGTCCTGCTAAATAGGTAGTCATGATAGAAAGTGGCAATTAGCTTCAAAAGTTAGACCGTTCTCAAAAAAGAATCCCACGTCCCTTGGCCAAATGTCAGCACCCCTTGTTTGTACCAAATGGCCCTGTGCAGGGGTTCTCCCTCCACTCCAAGCTTTTAACCCTCAATTCAGCTGTGCAAGGAATAGAGGTGGCACAGAAGTGTTTCTGTTCATGGTGGTAAATGCTACGAGACTCTCCTACTCTGACAGGACAACTGCTTCTCTCCCACCCAAGGAAAGACAGGACTAGCAATAAGAGAAATTAAATGATGAATGAGAAAAGACCAATACTCAACCTTTGCAAAGAAATTATGAGTCTAAATAAGAAGTTGCTGGGGTGGGTGCAGGGCAGGGAGCACGTTCAAATACAGGAGAAATCTGCACTTAACATTAAGAGTTCTATTCAGACTGAAGTTTATTCCCTGGCAGTTTTCAAGGGCTTTGTGTTTTGTTTTGTTTTTCTTACTACAATAAGAAAGGCATGGATTCCTTGATTTCTCTACTCACCTATATAAAATCATCAGCCTAGAAAACCCTTTTCCTAAGGGTCCAGAATTAAGCTGTGAAACAAACATACACTCTTAAAGAAGGCTGTAAAGATTACATGCCATATAGGAAATGGTCACCAGAAATATTTACCAAACCACAAATTCAATCAATAAACACAAGTACCTATTAGGGAGTGGGGAAACAGAAATACAGTTCCTATGGTAACTTCCCCCAGTTTAGTTCAGGTTGTGGCTGCTGTCTAGTCAAATTCAATTGATATTTACCTTATTTTTTAAAAAAAATAAAGGGTAAGGCAGGTGTTTCTTCAACTTTACTTCACACTTTGGTTTCTCATTTCTGGGGTAAACTGGTTGTATATTAAATCAGATCTGGCGTGCGCACGCACACACACCCCCCCCAAAAAAAAGAAAAGATAGGGAAAGTTTATATATATAAAAAAACATATCAAGAGAATGAGAAGACTACGGACTGGGGAAAAATATTTGCAAAAGACTTATCTGATAAAGAACTGTTATCCAAAATATACAAAGAACTCTTGAAACTCAAAAATAAGAAAACAAACAACCTGATTTAAAAATGGGCAACAGATCTGAACAGACACCTCACCAAAGAAGATACACAGATGGCAAATTAGCACATGAAAAGATGTTCAACATCTTATGTCATTAGGGAAATGCAAATTAAAACAATGAGATACCATCTATTAGAATGGCCAAAATCCAAAACACTGACAACACCAAATGAGCTATCAAGCCATAAAAAAAATAGAAGAACTTTAAAACGTATATAAGTAAAAGAAGCCAATATAAGAAGGCTACATACTGTATGATTCCAACTACGTGACACTCTACAAAAAGGAAAACTATGAAGACAGTAAAAAGATCAGTGGTTGCCAGGAGTTAGGGGAGGAAGGGATGAATAAGTGGAGCACAAAGGATTTTTAGGTCAGTGAAACTATTCCATTCCATACTACAGGGTGTCCCAAAAGTCTCCATACAAAGGAAAAATTTTGTAAAATTTTGTAATGAATATTTTATAAATAAGGGTACATTTAGCTACAATTTCCCATTTTCTCTATGTACGGTGACTTCTGGGACACCCTGTATAATAGTGGATATGTGTCATTATACATTTGTCAAAACCCACAGAACATACAACACCAAGAGTGAACCCTAATGTAAACTATGGACTTTGGGTGACAATGACTTATTGATATAGGTTCATCAGTTGTAACTAATGTACCACTCTGGTACAGGCTGTTGATAGTTGGGGAGGCTGTGCATGTATGGGGGCAGGGGACAGATGGGAACTCTGTATTTTCTGCTCAATTTTGCTGTGAACTTAAAACTGCTCTAAAAAATAAAGTCTATTTTTTTAAAAAAATTATATATGTGTGTATATATGTATAATCATTTTCCCAGCTTGTATAATTTATAAGCATATACCCTTCCTCACACCTCATTGTAAAAAATTGGCAGTGCCATCATTTTAGGAAAGAATTAAAATTAAATTTTTAATACTACAACACATTAATTCATTCATTCAATAAATATTTATCAAACCCTTACCATGTGTTACCCATCATGCTAGGTTCTGTGTTGTGGAGATTACATTCTAATAATTTTTTTTTAAAAGTCCAGCTTTCAAAACTACCTACTATTACCAGAAATCACTGTCAATACCTACCTGAGGGATTATAAAAACTAGCAGGAAAAACTGATTCTTTGCAATTCCCAAAGGTTCCCAGGTATGGGGAAAAAAAGATCAGCAACTGGAAAAGTCTTCTATAGTGCCCTACCTAAATGTCATTGAGTCAAAGATGTGCTAACCACATGAATACGCATGGCACTGAGACAGTGAGACCAAAGCAATACATTTCTTAGCAAATAAAACCCAGAATGAATAATTCCTGTTTTATAGTTTATAGTAAGATCTTGATAAATTTCTCAGAAGACCATATATATATAAAATTCCTCTCTGAATAAAAGTAGGCCCTTTCCCCTTAACTACACATAGCAAATTAGAGCTGTATGCACAGGACTCAGACTTTAGCCTCTACAGGAAGGAGAAAACTGAATTACCGTATGTGGCCCTCCTGCACACCTAGTTGGAACACTATTGCTAGCCTGTGGATGCACAGAACATGACTTGCTGAATAGGTGTAGTGATCCCAAGAACTGTCCTACTCTCCTTTAAAACGATTAATGTGCTTATAACAACCCACAGCACACTGTGTTTATACCAAGGCTTTCAAAGTTCTGTGCAGCCTTGAGGTCAAAGAAAAAGGAGGTTTAATCAGACTCAGGAGATGGAGTCAACCTTGTGATAGGCAAAGCTCTCTTCCACCCAAAGAGGAGAGGCTACTGATATTTTTACCATCCCCCATCAATACATGATGCAATAAAGCCCAAACCTATATTCCACACAAATCTTGCTACTCTGGTGAAAACAGAATGAATTATCTTCCTTCCTCACTTAGACTTTTTCCCCCCATACTTGAAAAGGCAGGAAAACCTCCTCCAATTTTCTCAGATGTGCAGCAAAAAGGCCTTTCCTAGAAGATTTGGCAGAGGGGTGGGCATGACAGCAAGAGGAAAGGTACTAAATGGTCCCACCCATGCTTCCTAAAATCATTATAACACTACAATTATGCAGGGACAGTGTTAGTCAAGCTCAAAACTCAATATTACACAGATCTGCTCTGGCGTATTTCCAAAGGGTGCTTACCTCTTTTGGCAGTCACATGCAAAGGGCGAAAATTAACTAAGAAAATCATCCTCTCTTCTGATCCCTCTTCTACAACAGGAGAAAACTGTCAACATACAAATAATGTTTCATGCCTACATTTCTGCATTTTAGTCACTACCAACTCATCATTAACTCACAGTTTCTGAAAGTCCACCATATGCCAGCTTGTGTTCTGGACATACAGTTCCTGTCATGTGTAGGGGCACACTCAAGTCTACCTTCATTAAGAAGACATTGAACCCCAGGTATTTCAAACAATACAAGAGATTAGAGGAGAGGCTGAGGGTGGCCTGGTATAGTCAGGGAAGGCTACCCAGAAGAGGTGAGACTTGGCCTAGGGAGAGGAACAGAAAGAATTCAGATAGGCTGGGAGAAAAAAGAAAAGAATTCCAAACACACAGTTCTGTACCCAAAGGTGTTATTAGGGATTCTGAACCTGGTCTTTCCAACTGATGGCCATAGGAGTTTAAAGACATAAAAATAACAAATTTACAAAAAAACAGTGCTTCTCAGAATAAGATCCATTAGGACGATTTTAGAAGCCCAACAATGATGCTGGTAGAAAATCTGGAAAGTGGAGGACTTCAGAGGAAGAAGGAATAGAGATCTGGCACTCTTCTCCCTTGGAAAGCAAATTCTGCACAGGCTTGGCAATCAACAGACCTAAATTCCAATCTCTCTCTACTTCAGAATCTGGGACTCTAGACAAGTTTCTTAAATTTGCTCTGAGCTCTGGTTTCCTCATTTTTAGAATGAAGATAATAACATGTAAATCATCAGATTAAAAGGAACACATGTAAATTATCTAGTTTAATAGCTGATATATAGATGTTCAATAAATGCTGACTGTTGTTATCATCATATATAAACGAAGCACGAAAATTTGCCCAGTTAGAGATAAGTGAGGGACTACTAAATTGCAATGTCTTTGGGGAAAGATGAAAGTCTGATTTGTCTTGTACTTCTATATGCTACATTTTAATCCTGGTAGATCGCTTGGGCTATAAAAATAAAAGCAACCTGGTAAATGTCGGGCTTAGTTGCAAATAGTAGGACAGTCTTTGCAGTGCTGCTTTCTAATGAGCACATCACACCTTCACAACTGAAAGGAAATAGTTACCTTCGTTAGTCTAGGAGAATGACAAAAATCGTTGATTATTCACTTGGGATTAATCCAGTCCATACACTGCCTATAGAGTGTGAAATTTAGGCTAGCAAAGAACCTATTCAACACACTTCTCATGAATGCCATTGTACTAGACACTGCTCTAGGTCCTTTTAGGGTCTCTTAATCCAGGAGCAAAAGGGAAAGCTTCGGTCTACCATGCACTAGACACTTTACTTTCACAACTGCAATGAATCCTCACAGGCTCTATGCCCTTTTTCACAGGAGAGAATTAAAATGTATGCATTCTTTCACTCATTCCTTCATTTATTCATGTTTTTCAAATCAAACATCCTTTGTGCACCTGTTAGGTATAAAGCACTGGGTAGAGAAAGTCACTGGCCTCAAGGGGTTTACAGTTTTAAAGGGGAAAAAGAAATGAACGTCACAAAACAGACCAAAATAGGTGTCATCGAAATACAAAGCACCATGAGGTGAAACCAATTCTGACTAGGAAGTCTGGGAAGACATTTATAAGGGAGCTAATCAGTTGGGCTAGGATTTGGACAAAAACAATTAGGGGCAGTGCAGGGATGTCCAACAGGCACAAGGTTTAACCTGATGGGGTCACGGAGGTAAAAGAATGCCTGCTGCATCTTCTAGGAATGGGGAGCTGTTTGCCGCAAGGATGTGTAGGTAAATTAGGGTGGCCCAGGTCCAATGGAGGACAGAAGTAGGTAGGTACTGAATTGTGGAGGGTTTTAAATGCCAAAGTAAGGAGTTACCTGTGTTGACTGCATTAACACTACATAATGTGTGGTGCTAAGAAACCTGCTAAGGGTTGGGAAGGGGGGAGGAGAATTAGGATCTTAGATAAAAAGAAAAGCCCAAATGGCACTGACATACGAGTAGTTCAGGCTCCAGATCTCTTAATGGTGCTGCAGCCATTTTTCTTTCTGCATGAGCAGTCAAGCTCGCTCTTGCCTTAGTTCATCATCTCTGCAACCAACCTTTACCCTTTCTCCTTTCCTTCACTGGACACTAATAATTAGGCAAACATGTAGATTCTGAGGAAATCCAAAGAGCTTTTCTGGGGGAGGAAGAGGAAATGTGATGCAACCCCATCAGCCTTAGTCATGCCGCCTTCAATGAGGTCACCGTGTACCACTTCAGTCCAACTGCATCAGCTGGTTTTTCTGTCTCATTTTGCATCTATTTACCCCTCAATCCCGGTCATTTTTGAAGACCAGCTATGTCTTCCTTTGTGTAACATAAAGGGCAGCCTGACTTCCCATTTATGATCTTGGTTCAATCTGGTGCCACCTTATTCGGTCTTGACCAGGGCTGAATTCTGACATCAACTTCCCCCCACTAACAACCCCCACCCCCAACACTCTCACTCAGCCAATACATTCTAACCAGAAATCTTCTGAATTCACAGAGCCTTCTCCCTCCACTTTGACATGCCCACATCCTGGACAACTGGGTTTTTTCTCCATTCCATTCTTATCTCAGTTCAAATGCCTCATCTCTCCCCGAGAAGCCAGTGAAAATGTTTTGTTTCCCTGTACATGCCATTTATATAGGGCTCAGGGCTCTCTCTGTGCCCTGTGGCATCCTTCTTACCATGAGCCTTGAGTACTCTTGCCTCGCCACCCAAGTGGCATTTCTAAAGGATCATTTGGCTCTTAAAATGTATTCCACATTAAGGCCAAGTGCGGTGGCTCACACCTATAATCCCAGCACTTTGGAGGGCCAAGGCGGGAGGATCGCTTGAGCCCAGGAGTTCAAGACCAGCCTGGACAACATAGCTAGACAACCATCTCTACAAAAAATTTAAAAATTAGCCAGGTGTGGTGGCACCTGTAGTCCCAGCCACTCAGGAGGCTGAGGCAGAAGGATCCCTTGAGCCCAGGAGTTCAAGGCTGCAGTGAGCTATCATCGTGCCACTGCACTCCAGCCTGGGCAATAGAGTGAGACCCTGTCTCAAAAAAAAAAAAAAAAAATTCCACATTAAATAATATCTGTATGTTGGCTTGTTAAGAGGAGGTAGACACTTGGAGACGGCAACAAAAAAAAAAACAGGGAAGAGGAAAGACAGGCTCCTTGGGTGAAGTGAGTTCAGTCACAACAGTCACACTAGGGCTGTGTTCAAAGCTACCCACTCATCTACCACAGCTCCTCAAAGACCACTAACTTGCTAGCCATTATCCAACCGCGTTTACCACACACTCAGTCTTGTCAGAAGTGGATACTCCGTGGGGGATGCGGAGTATTCCTGTCACCCATAGGTTAAGGACAAATGGGCCCGCTACCAGAGCAGGGATACAACATCAAAGTGAATTCAGCCTACCGCTCATGTGGGGGGGGTGATTCACTCCTGGGGGTAGGGGACGGTTATGAAAAAGGAAAATCGTGGAAAGTCCCAGAGGAAGTGGTAATCGATTTGCTTGGCCATAATGCACACTGGCCATAAGGTACATTCAGCACCCCTGTGTCGCTGCTTACTCGCGCTCTCCTCCCAACACGCGCCTAACCTGCGCCTCCACTCACAATCCCGAGCCTCGCCATGCCCCCTGGGTGCAGGTTCCAGCTTTGCCCCACCACCCGCCCACCGGCCGACATGGACATTTGTGGCTGAGAAGCCTACCAGGGCTAGACGGTGACCCCTCTTGGGCGGCGAGCTGCTGCCCATCCCTCCACCCACCGTCCTTATTGTGCCATTTGCCCAGTCTGATGGCAGCCCAAGCCGCTAATCTGAGTTGGCGAGAATGGAGGGGAGAGGAAAAGGGAGGAACACATTTAGCTAGGACCCAAGATGACCTGCTGCCTCTCTCCTCCCCCTCCTCGGAGACCCCACCCTTACCCTGTTAGCCCCCAGTGGGGCCGGGGGCGCGGACAAACAAGGCAAGGGGAGCGCAGTCCTTCCCAGTCCACAGCTGCACACAAAGCCCTTCACCTTCTCCTAGCCTTCCAAGCTCCTCCCTGGGCTTCGTTTTTCCGAGGGTCTCTGATGCCCCCTTCGGTGGTCGGCGGGACGGTCCGACTCCCTCCTGCAGCGCCTCTTCCTCCCAGCCCCTCGCCACAGACCCCAGAGGGAGCACACCCCGGCTTTGGGGGCGCGAGAACACCCCATGCGCCCAGGGCCCCTGCGCCCCAGAGAAGCAGACAACGGTCCTGTATACGAGGCACAACTTCGCCCATCCGTTCCGCCACCGCACTCGGGCACACACCCCATCCCCGCAGAGGTTGGGTAGGGTCCCGATCAGCCCCATCCCCAGGCGGCGGGTGAACCCAGCCCCAGCCGCGCTCCTACCTGCGCGGCAGCGGGCGCAGCTAGGGGCGAGGGCACCGAGCACCCCGGCCCGAGCCTCGCACCGCGGCGCGTCCGCCCTTGGGTGCGCGGCGGCGGCTGCAGCGGCCGCTGGCTGGCTGGCTGGCTGGCGGGCTCGTTGGCTGGCTGGCCGGCCGACCGACTGGCTGGCTGCCCGCCTGACTCCGCACTGGGGCTTCCTGTAGGGCTGGACAAAGGACATTTCCTGGGAGGAGCATGGGAATGTTCCCAGCATGCCTCGATTTGTAGTTCCCGGGGACTTCCTGCCACCACAGCAGCGGGCGCCCGGGAGGTAGCTCTGGCCAGACTAGGACCCCGGGAAAGGCGCTCGCTGCTTCTCTAAGCGCCGCGGGGAAGGGAGCGGCCGGTGGGTCGTGCCCCGGGCCCCGCCTCGCGGCTCTCGCGTCGCCCGCCGCCCGGGAGGACGAGTGGTCCCTGCTCCGCACTCAGCGCTCCCGGCACAGGCTGCGGGCGCGGAGTAGGACACTGCAGCTGAGCTGTCGCAGTGTGCGGGAGGGCTGTGCGGCGGGAGTGGCCTTTTCTTTAGAAATAAGGAAGTTTGTGGTGGGTTGGCTTGGAGTTGACTTGTTTTTTTAATAGATTTTCTTTTTTAAGCCGTCGGAATCCTGCTGGGGGCGGATTAAAGAACTTGACTGCTCACCAGGAATTCAAGTTCCTTAAGATCTTGGCGCTTGGTCCTTAAAACCATACAGAGCTGATTGTTTCCAGATCCTGACCTGGTGACATTCCTCCCTCCGATGTTGGCCTCGTCCCAGGCATCTTTTCAAGAATCGCAATTAAGAGATTGAAAATAAATTACATAAATTAAATATCAGACATGTAAAAACCCGTGTGCTGCTGAATTAGGAACGTGCTGGACTTTCTGCATATTTTTCCCTCAGTCACCTTTAGGATTCAGCTTCCGTGGTCCTATAAAACAGACGTGATGGTCACTGTATGTTGAATGTATGTTTTTGGGAGGGGTGGAGGGAGGAAAGCATTGGCTGCAAGAGAGGAACTCCATTTCCAGCCTAGCAAGAGACTATAAAGTCCTCCACAAGTTTTTGTCTATTTCTGAGACTACATACTCTGGACTCTTGTGGGAAAATCAAGGAAGGGCCACATAGAAACTACATGAATAAAAGCTGTGTTATCTTAAGTAGCTGAGCAGAATATAATAAAAGAGGAAAGGACAAGTTCTAGGACGCAATGTGTTTGAAAAATAATCAGATAGAAAATCATAATTACCTGTCATCTCCACTTGTCATCTCATATTTTGAATCCATATGAATTAGAACATTTGGGTGAGGGGTTTAGCTTACATTTAAGAAAGGTTTATCCACTCATGGAATTGCTCTAGTTGTCTCTCTCTAGAGATGATCTCCTTAACCACAGGGATAAAATGGGCTGGGTAAATTTAAAGAATAGAGTTGATGATAAGCATGCAGATGGGATTGTCCACCTCCCAAAAGTTCCTGTTGCATGTCAATCTGTTGACTGTCCTCCTAAATTAATTGTGCTTGATCCTTGCCTTTTCTGGACCCTATAAATTACTGCTCCTTCATATTTGCAGCCTGGTAACATTCCAGTGAAACTGCGCCTCCTTCCTCCCAAAAGAATTGATGATGTTGTTTGGCAAATCAAGTAGCCTCTAATCTTGTTCAATTTAAAAAGATGATACGCTTGCCTGTAGCATTTAACGTTGTCTACTATGCCCCCATTGAAGCTATTATGTTTTCTGCCTTGCTTCTAATAAAATACACTCTCCTCCTACATTACTAACTTCAGCTCAGGATACTTAAAATTTCACTCATTATCCTCACCCCATTCCAAACCTGTCCCTTCTCTTTTGATTGCAATCCCAGTTAATTCATTACTTCAACAATGATTTATTTAACACTTATTCATGCCAGCCTCCATGCAGGGAGTAGATATCTAACATTCAACAGAAAGATATTTACTGAGTAACTACAAGCTATGTCTTACCTTCAAGGAGCCCACACTCCAGTTTGAAGAGACAGACATGGCACAGACCATTGCTACATAGTATTTAAGCACTGCAACACAGCCTTACGCCAGGGCTTGTGTTCTCAGAAAGTGGTGCCCTTTCCGTAAGCCTTCTGTTCCCGGGAGGGGCAGGAGTGGACAGGAGGTGGAGGAGGAATTGGGAGGGAGGAAGTGCAGACAATAAAGAGGGTCACTTGGTGTGTGAAATTTGGTTGAGAAGGGGTGGTAGCTGGGAAAGAAGTGGGATCAAAGGAGGGTTTTCTGTTTGTGGGGTTTTTATTTGTTTGGTTTTTAAGATGAGAGTTCCTTGGGGATGTTTAAATGCTGATGAGAAAGGTCTGGGAGAGAGGCAGAGGGGAAAGACGGAGGAGAGAGAAAGGATAAGGGATTAGCATTCAACAAATACTTGCTGAATTAACTAATTCCTGCGACATATCATTGTTGAAGAAGTTGAAATTGAAATGAATAAACTGTACATTCCCAGCTGATAGGCAGAGTCTGAGACCAGACAGAAATGACATTCCTTTCTCCCTTGTCATGCGCCCTTCCCCGCCCTTCATGTCCTGGGGGAAGGTATTGGACAGCAAGCGAGTGAAAGGAGGGAATCCAGGCTTCCTCCACTGTTGGAGGACAGATCTTTTTCCAGCTTGACAATAGGTTCCAAAGGCATACAGCAAGTTCAGAAAAGTCTAAATTTTCAAGCCTGTGGATTTTTATTTGGTTTGATTTGATTTTTAAATTAAACATTTTACCCTTGCCTTCTTTTTTTCTTCTTCACCACGTTGAGATAGAGTAAATAACTATTCTCGTTCTCACCTTTCAAAAGGAGAGTTCAGCCTGTACAGATTTGCTTGCATTTTTTTAAGCTTTCAAGTGCAAGATGGACATCTGTTGTTTGCCTTAACCTAACAAGCATTCATCTCCTTTTTTTTCTTTTTTTTTTTTTTTTTTGTGTAACAGAACCTCTGAGAAATAACCCCTTCTACCCTCAGTCCTTGTGGTTTAGAGAGGGGCAGAGCTTGTCTTCACCTCCACTTCAGTGGAGGGTACATGATCAAGACCTGCCAATGAGCCAATTCAGTGCTGTAGGAGTGGTAAGCTATTAAAGGAAGCAGGACTGAGAAAAGGGGTGTGTGTGTGTGTGTGTGTGTGTGTGAGAAAGAGGGAGAGAGAGAGAGAGAGTATGCATAAGCAAATTTTTATGATATTCTTTGATCATGCCTGAAGCCAAGATACCCCTAGACTTTTTAGTTACATGAGCCAAAACATTCCCTTTTGGGCTTAGGCTATTTTGAGTTAAGTTCTATCTCTTGCAGCCAAAAGAGTTCGATACAGCTGGAAGTGGGATGTTGCAGCACCAATCCTTAAATGTGCCGTTGGCTAAGTTGAGGAGTGGTGAGCGTAGGAAAGCTCTCCCTGGGCTGGGAATTGGAAACCCTTGTGATGTGCTAGCCAAAAAATTGAACGAAAGGTCTTAGACCCCAGTGTTTCAAGGGGGGAGTTGGAGAGGTCTTGATTGACAAATGCCAGAGTTTTAGAGGGTTTGGGCTTCTTATAGTTTTTATAAGTCTTCTAAAGAAAAAGGCATGCTAATGTTGAAACTGACGTATGTAGTAGCAGAGAGAAAAAAATTACAGCCTGACTAAAAGATGCTTTTCTGTCTGTAGCCTGAAAACCCAAATGGTCAAGTCAGACAGATTGAACCAGGGCAGGTTGGAAAACCGAAATTTTTTGCCTTTTGAATAGTGACAGCAAAAGCATGAAGGCAAAAGACTGATAATGGAAGGACTGTCTCTTGGGTCTGCATCAAACTCCTCCTGCTGTGCTGTCCCTGCCTGAGGAAGGGAAGAATTAACCCCATTTTAAGTAGGGTGACCATATAATTTCTTATTCAAAATGGGACAATTCTGAGTGTGAGTATGGGTGCTATTACTAATTATACCTAGATGACAGCTCTAAAGCAGGTCACCCTAATTAAAAGAGCTATCCAGTAGGACACAACCTTGCATCAAAAGGCCAATCCATTAGCCCTCCTCACCTTCAGATAGTTATTTCAAATTACCTCTAGGCAGAGGCCAAGATGGTGGCTGTTAAAATGAAGACTATTAAAATGAATCAGCCCTAAGCCCTTTCCTTAAAAGATAGAAACCTCCAGACTAGGGTCTAGAGTGTAGATGGACTCCATACTCTGAAATATAACAGCAAGCAGGCCGCTAAAGCAATTCAGCCCCAAGAAGGGAAATGCTCCCCAATTCCCATTACAGTTGTGGTCATGGAGGAAAATAGTCAATAAAAATCCTTCCCGGTAATAAAACCAAACATAGCTAAATTGACCAAAGAATTCAATCCCCCCCACCAAAAAAATTCAGTTCCCTGTGGGGCAGGTAATTCTTGTTATTTCTAATTAGCAGAATTTAATATATCCTATGGGACAGTCTCCCTACTTATTATTTACCCTTTCCTTTGCTTTCCTGTAAGAGTTACCCTGTTTTTCCCTAGACCATTTTACACTGACTGTGTGGGGAGTGATCAGATTTGTAGCTTAGCCATAGGCTGTCAGAAAGAGTGAATAAAAATCACTTGAATGTCATGGACTAGGAGCTAGATGCAAAGAAAAAAACAACACCCAGTGAGATGACTTAGACATGAGAAAATGCATTCTCCCGTCAGAGTGTGGGTAAATGCATTTTCATACATGTGTGCAATAATCACATGCTATTAAGTGGGGACATTTTTAAAACCTTATGTATGGAAGAAGGGAAGCCAAGAGATGGACTACAGCATGCAGCTACTGTTTTTAATGGCTCAGCCTTCACTTCCCACCCTTTCTTGTAACAACACCCTAATTTTCCTTCTGAGGAATTGCCCCTCCTTCAACTTTAGTGTTATCCGGAAGAGGGTGCTATCTTCCCCACCTCTACCTCTTTGGCGCCCAGTTCCGGGGCTGGGTCTGTCACCCAGGCCTGGCCATTCAGCACCTCCCGCACCTCACAGACCAGTAATTGGGTCAGGGAGGGGCATATGACCCAGAAGCTAAGGTCAACCTGAGCCCTCTTTCTGTTGGCATTGCTAATCGGAAAGATAACATCCATGTGAACATGCTGGAAGGTGTAGCCTGAATGTGGAGTCAACACAGAGAAAGGAAGAGTGGAGAGAGGGAGGCAGAGAAAGAGAAAGAAATTTATTTTAGCTCTTCAATTCAGCCATTCCTAATCTATCCTTGTACTTTTTAGTTCAATTCCCGTCCTCCACCATTTTGTTTATTAATCTAATTTGAATTGGATTTTTGCTTATTTCAACAGAAATAGTTGTGAGTCAACTATGAGAATTTGAATGTTTTTCAGTGTTTTTCGTGGTAAATTACTCAGGGAAGAAGGAGAGGAGAACAGGGGCGTAGGGTAGACTTACATGAACACTAGCTATCAATGAAAGCTCCTTTTCTCAGTAGACACACTGCTGTTTCCAGGGTTAGCTCTCTAACTCCATAACCCAGGCAGG
The DNA here is from genome assembly GCA_023783475.1 of Daubentonia madagascariensis. Classification (NCBI taxonomy): domain Eukaryota; kingdom Metazoa; phylum Chordata; class Mammalia; order Primates; family Daubentoniidae; genus Daubentonia; species Daubentonia madagascariensis. The sequence goes on along the minus strand of JAKFHU010000913.1, from coordinate 723,040 downwards.
AGGGTAACAACCGTGTGTGGTAAACTGAACACCTTCTAGAATATAAATGATGAGGGACACATTGATCAGTCAATGCCTGACTGTTGGGAGAACTCAGCCATGTTTCCATCCTTGCACTGGTTCTTTTGCTTTAAAAAAAAAAAAGATTTTCAACCCTTAAAGTAATTGTTCAGCCTGGTTGGTTTATTAAGAGGTAGCATATAGTTTCGTTTTTTGGCCTTATGTTTTGCTTTGTTTACTGGTGGCATATAGCTGCTGCTTCTGAGGTCCTAAGACTTGTATTGCCACTCACATCAGGACCTTTTGCCGTCTTCTGCCTAGAGTCACCGCTTCACCTCCCTTTCAGTGGATAGCTCCTTCTCATCCTGAACCTAAATGTCCCCTCCTTGTAGAGATCTTCTCTGACCACTCTGTCTAAAGTAGACTCCCCTTATTTTCTGCTAGTCCTTTGTTTTCTTCATATTAGAAATGCTTAAAACTTTGTTTACCGGGTTTTTGTTTCTCTCCTGAAACTAGCATTGAAACTCCATGAGAGTAGGGAGTATGTCTGTCTTATTCATAGCTTTGTCCCAAGAGTCTAATACTGTGCTCAGGTTTTATAGTAGGAACTTATAAGAATATTTGTTGAATACACTTAATGAATATTCTTAAAGCAGCCAAGAGGAACAGCAATGTTCATTTGTGGGCAACTTCTCTTAGGTATGCTTTTTCAAAGTAAACTTTTTATTAAAGTGTAATGTATAAAAATGAATATTTCATTAATTTGCTCAGATTTTGAAGTGTATCGTATTCTCCAGAGGAGAATTTGGGGAAGAGGAAAGTGGAAGTATTTCCCATCTGATCAAAGGAAGCAGAGGGAGGAGGAGGGGATGCTATCACCGGGATTACCTGGATTGGGGGCTGGCTGGCTCTAAAATAGCCTGCCTGGTACAAATGCTTCCCCCAGCAAAAGCCCAAGGCTTTGTTTCCTTGCTGGGCTTCATCTGCCTGGAACCTCTAATCCCTCAAGGATGGGGAGAGGAGGAAAATCAATCGTGAGTCACAGGAAAAATAGGTAATATAGGTCAAGATACAGACACTCCAAAGACTAGAAAGATACTTAGTTCACTAAGCTTTTAAAACAAATCTGTATCTGATTTAATGGAGAAATTTTAGATGCCCTCACTCTAAGGTTAGATGCAGGAAAAGGATGCCCAATGTCACTGCTGTTCTTCAACTTGGTACTGGAAATCTGTGCCAACCCGACAAGAGAAGACAATCAAAGGTATACAGATTAGAAATGAATAAACAAAACTGCTATTTGTAGATGATATGGATGTCTACATGTAACTTATTGTAAACCAGGAACCATCTCATTTATTTAATATCTACAAATAATATTTATTTCACAAATAAGGAAAATAAAGCTCTGAGAGGCTACATTTACCCAAGATTGTTCAGTAGTAGGCCCCAGAGGCTGAATTTCAGTCCATGAGACAAGAAGAAAAAATAGTAACATTCAGAGTAGGGCGTGAAGGGGAGAGCCAGGAATCTGCATCCATCCATCCCTTTATCCATCCATCAATTCTTTCAGTAGTCAAACACTTACTGTATTAGTGTATGCCTGCTCTCTTCCCTGCACAGTGCTCGGTGCTAGGGACACCAACATGAAGACGCAGGCCCCAAGAGCAATCTGGCAGAAGACTGATAACCACATGAGGAGATAGTGCTGTCACTGAGCTTGCATAGCAGGCCACGGGGGCGTAGAAAAAATTGGAAGTATCAGAGATAGCTTCCCCAATGGAGACACTGAGCAGAGGCTTGAAGCATCAAGGTGGGTTTTCTGAAGGAGGAGCTGAGTGCCCGGGTGTGTGAGATAAGGCAAAGATCTGCAGTGCTTTAGGGGAGAGATTGGGACAGGATGGCTGTACAGAATGACAATACTTGAGACTGGAGAAGTAGGTATGGGCCCAGAATGACATCATGAGCCGAGCTAAGGAGTGTGGACAGTGGACACAGGACAAGGGATATGAGACACAGACAGCTAGCCAGTAGACAGGCTGAGAAGTAAAAGCCGTGGTCCCTGCAGGCTGGATGAGGTAGAAAACCGCTTTGTTTTCTTTGGCTGTGTATACGCTCAGTGGAGTCAATTACCACTTCCATTGGCATGCTAATTCTCCTGTAATTTGCCACTACTCACAGCTTTTTAAATGGTGTTATCAAAACTTTGTCCTATTGTGAATAAAATTGCTTTAGCATCTAGCTGACCAGACTATTATCACCCTGTCCCCATCATCTTTTCACTGGGAGCACTGTGGCTTCATCACCAGGGTTATTGTCTCCAATCAAGTACGACGATGTGGCTTCACTGAAGGAGAAAAGATAAATCCATTTATTCAATAAATATTTATGGAGCATTTACAGTGCTAGGAACACAACAGTGAATAAAACATGGTCCCTACTCTTGAAGAGCTTGTAGGCTTGAGTTGGCCAAAGAGGTAATAATAATATTTAATACCAGAATCAGTACATCTTGTATGAGCCTATGTGCCAAGCCTTGTTCTTTATGCTCTGTGTATGAATCCTTCAGTCATTGAATACCCTGGACTACCCTACAAGGCAGGTACTATCTTGATCATCCTCACCCCAAGTCATCTGCTAGTCAGCTCGGAACCCCAGTACTGTAGCCCCAGTGTCTGTGCCTAATGACAATCTAATGTGATAAATGAACTGACACAGACACATTGCATTAGAAAAATGTCCAGGGGGCTCCTGGCACCTACCCTAGTATTAGGGGTCAGGAAACATTTTCTAAGAAAGTTTCAAGCTGAGCCTGGAAGAAGGAAGACGATTTAGCCAGGGGCAGAGGAAGGGAGGGAGGTGATTCTGGGTCAAAGGAATCTTATGTGCAAAGACCTGGAGCCTGGAAACAGCTTGTCACTCAGAAGAACTGCAGAGCATCTTGGAAGGCCAAAATGGGGCCAGGATGAGGGCGTGAGGGTGAGGGTAGGGAGAGATAAAACTGAAGTTGGCTATTTTAGATCCTAACATTTTAGTGCTAGAAGAAATCACGTGTACAATGATAGTTGTGTTAAAAAAAGAAAAAAGAAAAAAGAAAAAAAAAAGAAATCACAAGGACAAGGCAATAGAACTAAGTTCCAGAAAATCCTGAATTTAGATATTTTGTCACTTCAAGGCATGATGACCTTTTTTCTTCACACCAAAATCAGAATCATATTTTGGACTTGTGGATTTATTTAGATCACAAGCCTTAGAAAAATATTTCCTATTAATTACATGGGGTTAGATATTTAGTCATTCATCTTTGTTGAAAGGAGTAAAATTATATTAAAAGAAATATGAAATTATCCCATAAATGACAATGCTATGATTGAACTGTCATTCTTATGTTCAACATATATTTTCACTGAGCACTATTATATGTCAGGCCTAGTGTATGACGCCAGAGGATATGTCAGTGAAGAAGACAGGTTCTGGAGCTTGCATATTTCAGCAAGTCCTGGGTATCTTGGTCTGAATAGCATGGTATTCATACTTGTGAAGTATATAAGGGTTTTTGTCCAAACATCTAATTTTACAGATTAAAAAAACTAAAGAGGTTAAGTGATTCACCCAAGTTCATGCATCTCAATTTAGTACAGTGCTGGGGATTTCTGGTGTCACATTCTTGCAGGCCATTGATCTTTCCAGGAACATCCTACTTCCTCATAAACTATGAACCATGGGTTCAAGAGAAGTGTCTGACAAGATGTCAAGGAGTGTTGTAAGTCAGGATTCTCATTGGAATACTTCCTTAATACTCTAATATTCTCCCTCTCTCATGAAATAACAGCCTACGCATGGCTGACATTGTCTAGTTTGCAAAAAGATTTTCACATTCATTATCCCATTGGAGCTTCAGGTGGCCCTATGAGGTAGACTCTGTAGATATCAATATCCCCATTTCACAGATGAGGAAACTGAGTTGTAGAGAGTTTCAGTGATATGAACACATGTTTACAAAGTAAGGACCAGACTAGGGACTGGCTAAACTGCCCCAGGCTTCAATTTATAGAGGCACTAGGACATAACTGGAATTAATCAGAGATTCTATGCCATTTAACTCAGGTTTCTACCAACACTCCCAACACAAGTGATGAAATGTAAATTGGTTCTACTCCCACTCAAGAAGGAAGTGTCTTTGAATAGAAATGGAAAAAACACTCCTAGGGCTGCAGATGTAATTTTGTTGAGATTTTCTGTGATATACACATGCACATTTCTTGGTATAATTAGAGTCCTGTCCCAATCCCAAGAAGATCAGAAGCTGGCAGCTGAATTCTGAAACTGAACAATGCATAGCACAGAGAGACAAGAAATTTTTAAAAAACATAAACTTTAATCCTTTTGATATACTGCCCATGAGTTCATCTGTTTGGAAAACTGAAATTAAAACTGAAGAGAAGACAAAAACTACAGAAATGTAAATGTTTTATTGGTATGAAAGCTAATAAATAAACAACTAATAGAGAGGAAACTTAAAACATATACATTCCTACATATACATTATACAAGTGATGTGTGAATACATTTTTGCTATTAAGGGATTACAATGAAGTATTTAGATTAAAAAGTAAATGTCCCTTTTCATATACCACTAGTGGTCTTGCTACTCTTCTAGCAACTTCAGGAAAATATTTTTTTAGAAAACATATTTTGAACAAGGCTGTGTAACTATATCCAAGTAAGTTATCTCTACCCTTGGTGAGTGTGAGTGACTAATGTTTTCCAGTTATGAGTGTTGGAAAAGCTGTGAAACAAAAGACAATTCCAAATAAGTAAACTATTCTGCTATAGTTGGTACACATAATAAATCCCTCATTTGAGCATAAACAGAGATTTGACTTTTATCAATGGAAATTATTGTTGATTTTCCCATCCCTCTCCATTAAAGGATATTAATTTGAAGCCAGAGTTCAGATCTGGCTCTCGATGCTTCTATTCAGTGGCTGAGGCTCAGTTTTTTTACTCTACAGTTTGGTGGGTTTTTTTTTTTAACTCTAAATTCCTTGTTTCTTCCACTACCATATATCCCATCCCTGTGAATGCCTATCATTCTGACAGACCAGGACACAGAACACTCATGTCTTATTTTACACTGTTTTCATTGGTTCATGAGCTATTGCATGCAATTTGTTGGTTCCATCTCCCGAGCTGGACTCCAAACTCTTCAGCACAGGGATCTCGCCTTGTGCTTCTCTACCTGCCTGTCCCACTGAGCGCTCCAAGCTATACTGCACACACAGCAATCAAGCAGTTCACAAGTCCCTGGAGGAATGTAGCCCTCCCCTTTCTCTTCTACAGAACTCAGAGGAACTCCTCAGTGGCCACACACTCTCATCCAGCAGAAACTTTTCAGAGGTGGGCAACAACCCAGAGTAGACACAGAGTTCCTGCTTTCCCAGTGTACAGCAGGTAAGTCTTGGCCGGTCCTTGGTACCTGGGCTCTGTGCGGCTCCCTCCCCACAACCTCGCTAAGCCTTTTCCTGTCCCTGATCCTCAAAGTAGACTTTACCTGGAACTATAGTTAGTACTCCAGCTGCGCTCAGTTCCTGGCTTAACTTCCTGACTCTTCTCAACCAGAAATCCTTCTGGCCCACGACTTCAACTACATTAACTCTGTCATTTCTCAAACTTTGTTTCCTTCTCCTACTCTAGGATTCACCATATGAGCTTGGGTTTCTTTGAACTGCTTCCAGAGGCACTTTATCCATTATCAATGGATTCTTTAATAGTCGATTTGATTGTTAACACTTGTAGTTACTTATAGAGATTACCCAGAGCAGCCCATGATATGTTTACCTCCATCCAGGTTTCTCAGCAGGAACTTCTGTCCCAGTATGGCTCTGTCTTATGTGCTTAGATTGTACCAGCATGTTCTCCATGAACTTTTTTTTTTCCTATGAGATTTTATTCCTGGTCATTTGCTTCAGCAAATAAAGAAACCAGTTTAACAGCTTCAAAAGGTCAACTGAAAAAGGAACCAGTCACCCTGTGTACTCATTAAAAATAAATGGAAGAGTTATGGAGACTTATTATATCTTATGACAAGACTTTCTTTGGGAGGGGGAATGGAATGCAAGGCCAGGTGGGAAGTGGATGGTTAACTGGGATTATGTTCTTCGCTGCATCTGTTGTAATATTTGGGTTTCCTCCATGTGAACAGACTAGAAATTCAGAACAAGAGTTTAACCCAGGCTGGGATCTCTAGAGATAAAGACTATGTGACAGGTTTTATAGGCACAGAATCCAAGGGAATGTCTATTCTAAGAGTTCAGATGATTACAAAGACTGCAGTTCCCAAGGACGATATTGAAAAATTGTCCAATCAAGTAGAAAGGGAAAGAAATAGGAGCTGTTAAGCCAGAGTTCTGCTAATCAGGCTGGATTCAGTATCCATGGTCAATACCAGTAGCTTCTCTCTGCATGTTTCTAATATCAATCCCAATTCCTCATCCCATAGTAAAGTCAGTTTTTAAATCAGAAAACTCAAGTTTATCTGGACTGATAACCGGCTGAGAAGGTGTAGGGAAGAAAGGAATATATGGGCAGGGCTAAACTGCAGCCCCAGGTATCAGTAGAGCAAAGCAGAAGTATTGGGTTCTCTTGAAGGTGGCAGATGAAGGAACCTATTGTTACCAAAGAGAGTTTACCCAAGAGACTCTGAAGCATTACGTTAGCAGACGAGGACATGCGACTATTTCTTAACTCTGTCTCCAGTTTGGAACCACATGTCTGCTGTAAATGGTGTCTGGAGAGAAGGGGAGGAGATGAAATATCTGTTTTCTTCCTTCCTGTCTCATTAAAATGCAGGTACTATGGGTAAGGTATTCATCATTGACTTTCTTGGTAACCCCTCAGGCTGCAATGGGCCACTTCGTAGTAGTGTTGTTTAATGACAAGGTCAGGAAGGATGGTTAATGCATAACAGTAGTTGCACAGGGTTCATTTGGTCTTAAATATCTATATCTGGTGCCCATCTAAGGACAGTGCTTTGGAAATAATGGCTGGTGATTATTAAGAACTTAATATGTTCCAGAGACTGAGCTAAAAGTCTTTAATGTATCTCCTCGTTTATTCCTCCCAACAATCTGATTAGGCAGTTACTACTCTCTGTATTATACATATGGGGACACTGAAGCTCAGAGAGGTAACTTGCCCAAGGTCACAGAGTTGGTGAGTAGCAAAGAGAGGTTTCTGACCCAGATCTGCATCCGTATGTCATGCTGCTCATCACCTTGCTGTCCTAAGAAAGGAACCATTAGCTCACATGGCTGAAGGGAAAGCTAATGCTGCATTTTTTAACCCTGAAGGTTAAAAGGTTAAGAATAGAAGTAAGATGCTTATTTCATTGCACTTTTGCCCCCAGTTTTCTTAGTTTTATCATGTTTTAAACCCCATACCCAGATGCCAACATTGTGCTTTCAGTTACATGCTGAGATGTGTGAAATGGCAAACAGGGTTTATTTCTAAGAATGTTCATCAGTCAAAACTGACCTGCCATTATATAGCACCAACATGGATGATACGCTCCACGAAGGTGTGGGGTGGGGTGTGCACAGTCCTCACTCTCAGGAAATTTACAACTTCCTTTAGAAGATAAGACATGCATGTAAAAAGATAATCCAAGGCAGCATATGATAAGTGTTAAATCACCAGGAAGAGTAACAGCTCTCCATGTTGGAGGAAAGAGAGATCACTTCTGAGCGGGTGGTGAAGGTAGGATTCTTGGAGGACAAGGCAGGTTCTGAAGACTGAGGGAGGGTATTTATTTGGGGGTAATGGAATTGTGAAATGGAGTCACAGAGCGAGGAAGTAAAAAGTGTGTTTGCGAACGGTGCAGGCACTAGGTCGACTCTGGCTAGGCTCACTACGGGAGGAGTAAGAAATGAGGCAGGAATGGCAAGCTGGAATTGGATTGTGCAGACCCCTGACAACAATGCATAGTAGTTCGAATTCTTTATAGTAAATGAGATCCACAATATAAAACACCAGGCCTATGAAGGCACTTGATAAACTGGGGAGGTTGTTAAGCAACAATAGCAGAAAGAGGGAGGGCTTTGGAAATAAGGGCAACCTTGAATCAAATTCTAGCTCTGCCATTTATTAGCAGTGTGACTTTGGTCTACTTAATTTCTCTGAGTTTCAGTAAAATGTGAATAATTCCCATCTCACATAGTTACAGTAAACCTTTTCCGTAATGAGCCAGATTGTAAATATTTCAGAGTCTATGGATCATACAGTCTCTGCCTTTGTATGGTGAAAGCCCATAGACAAACATAAACAAATGAGCATGATTGTGTTTCAATAAAACTTTGTTTACAAAAACCATCAGCCAGCTGCATTTGGCCTTTGAGCCATAGTTTGCCAACCCATGACAGAAGATTAAATGAAACAATATCTATAACACACCTAGCACAAAATAGACTTTAAATAGCCATTGCAATCTTTGCCAATTCCTTTTGACACCTCCTCAAAGTGGCTTCCACCCCCATTACCACACTCTCAATGGATTTCCAAACCAATAGCATTTTGAATGTTTTTTGTTTGTTTGTTTGTTTTTATTGTAGAGACAGGGTCTCACTATGTTGCTCAGGCTGCTCTGGAATTCCTGACCTCAAGCGATCCTCCCACCTCAGGTTCCCAAAGCGCTAGGATTACAAGCATGAGACACCACACCAGCTTTGAAGGTTCTTATGGGTGTTATTTACAAAAGACATAAAGAAAAGGGACTCTTCCTGGGCATAATCGTGAGAACCATGTCCAATTCTAGGCTGAGAGGGCATGAAGCAGCACCCTCCCCGCTCTTGCACTATAAAGCTATAAGAAAAAAGCCCTGGAATTCAACCGGTTCAATTTGAAATAGAACTGTATAGGGAATTTGGGGAGAAAGGGCGCCCCCTAACGGAGCTTCTCATGTATCACCTCATTTGATCAAAAACTGTTGTGAGATAATTTCGCTCCTGAGGAAATTGAAAAAGTGGTTAAGGATGGGGCCAAGGCTGCTTTTCACGAGGTGAGGTAATGGGGAGAGCAGGCCAGGTGCTGGGGGTGGACACGGTGGTCACAATTTTATGTAGGACCTGTTGCCAACACCATCACAAACTGAACTACAGTAAGAAATCATCAGCTCTTCTCACCGAAAACTCTCACACTGCAGAAGAGTTGTAACCGAGCTTGGAAGGCTCTAGGCACAGCAGTCCTCCAGCTGGTAAACCAAGCCAGCCAACAGGATGACCTAACGGCTCTTTCCCAGCCGCCACCCTGTGGAGTCACAGGACACTCATTTGCAACTGGCTCTTCTTCAGTTCCTTCCCCCGTCGCCAGTAAGTCATTTCTTTAGCTGCTGAGTGAGTCTTGTTGGCTACGGGACCAAATCCGTGGGTCCACATGGCAGCAAGTACACACAGTCATCCTGGAGTGCTCTGGGAGTCACCTGAGGAAGACTAGAAGCGCAAGGATAAGAACTAAGCTGGACCGTGTTAAGGAAGAAGAAACCAGCTCTTGTTCTATAGCGAAAAACCTCAATAAATTGGCCATCTGATTCCTCTTTGAACAATATGAATAATAGGATTTGCAAGGTAAATTAAAAGTAAAACCAAGATTGGGGTAGGGGATGTTTTAGCTTAAGAAAATAGACAAAAATACTGAAACAAACTAAAGTAGAAATCCTAATGAGTCTTGTTTCTTAGAGCAATGGTTCTCAAACTCAGCTCCCACTTATTCTATAAACAGGAATGTTTTTTGAGCTGAATTTGAATCAAATAGTGGTATTTTTTCCAGAAATAAAATATTAAGTTGGTGGGAAAAATTTTCTCAATTCTATCTGTAATTGTTTACCACTAACTTAAACTAAAATCTAGTATCAACACTAAAGAGTTCCTTTAGTGAACATTTAACATAGCAGTATTTTATTATATTTTTATTTTATTTTATTTTATTTTTTGTAAAGAGCATTTTCACTTCAGACTGTTCTTCACATTTAAGGACCACTGCCTAAGATCAACAGTGTTCACAGTACGTTATCTGACAACAGTGGACGAGCTAGTATTTCATTATTCTTCAGCTTTGTCTAATGACAGAGTGAGTCTCCCAATTGAATGCTGTTTTGCCAATTCAACCTCTTATTTACTTCACTCTGCAGGCCATTAAAATGAGAATTTCCTCTCCTTGGTTGACATCCATTCTAAAGAATTGGGCCTCCTGCCTGGTCTCAGGATCTCTCCTGATGGATCGCCAGGATATTCAGTGTCCAATTACCTCTCCTTGATCATGCTCTGTGATAGTCCTTATATATCACTGACTTCCCCGTGAGCTTTGCCTTTAGGCAAGTGACCAAATCTGGGAAGCCAGCAGGTGAGAACTGGCTGGACATGCTAGATGTGTTGGCCAGACATCTTGACCAGGAAGAATTAGGGCTGCCAGACTTAAGTCAGACTCTCTAATTGATAGTGGGTCCAAGTTTTTTGTTTTTTTGTTTTTTTAATTCTCAGTTTCTCAATTTCTTGTCAAGGCCTCACCCATACACGTGTGTATGGACATAAGCAACTCTGTCCCCTGAAGGTCCGGTGTGTGCTCTGGGCATATTAGCCTCCCAACTACCACGGAAGATTTGGGGGAAACTAAACAGATGTCCAGCTGTCTCTACTGGGACCCATTTGGGGACCCAGAAGCCAGGTTGGTAGGGTGACCAACCATCCCGATTTGCCTGAGACTGAGGGGCCTCTAGGGACATGGGACTTTCAGTGCTAAAATTGGTTAAAGTCCTGGGTAAACTTGGATGAGTTGGTCACTTTACTGGTTGCAAAGAACTAGAACCTTGCCTGTAATTGAGGTTCAGAAGTATACAAAGCTATCTCATGAACTGGAGAACCCTGAGGGAGATGGGGCTATAGGGGCTCTCAACTGGTCCCTTGAGAGCAAATGACCAGGAATAAAGAGATGTGTCCAGAGTGGGATCAACTAAGCAGTAGATTCTGGAGTTAGAAGGAATAGGGACTCCAGGAATAATGTTCAGTGGTTATTTCTACATCTCCATGCAGTCCCCCAATGTTCCCAGGGTACCCGTGAGCCCTGGGCGGGTAAGGCTGTGGTAGAAATGCTAGAATTGTATCTAAGGGGTCACATGGTGCAGCTGAGGGCGTCCTCCCTGAAAGAACTGGGCATGTGCATGTACTGGCCAGAGAGAAGAGAGCACAGGAGACTGGGAGAGGGAGAAAGATGTCCAGAGAAGCACAACAGTGGCAAGACCAGCACTTTGAGATGATGAAAGTGACAGTGGACAACAGAGGAGAGGGTCAGCAGAGGCTCTGATTATACATGAGACTGTGGCCTAACTTCTAGAAATCTCAGAGGAAGAGACCACTAAAAACTAGTGGCTCACCAAAATTATGTATTTCTGGGAATTTTCAGATATGGTTAAAAAATTAATTGAACATTGAAAAAATGAAAGCCTGCTGATCAGCAGTTACAGGCATGAAGCATGGAGATTTGGATTATTATTGTAAACATGACCCTGTGCTATGATAACATACAACTGCCTAGTAAAGCTTCAGACATATAGACTATAATTGCATTAAACTACTTTTTAAAGTAAACTTTCTATTGAAGTACTTACAGAAAAGCACATGAATCATAGGTGCACAGCTCAATGAATTTTCCCAAAGAGAACACACCTGTATACCCAAAATCCAGATTAAGAAACAGATCATTAATATCATCCCAGAGGCCCACGTCATGCCCTCTCCCAAGGGTAACCAATACCCTGATTTATAGCACCATACATTAGTTTTGTCTGGTTTTGAACTTAATATAAATGGCAACATACATAACTTTTTGTTTGCCTTCTTTCATTCAACAGTATGTTTATGAGATTCATTCCTGTTGTTACATGAGGTTGTGGGTTATTTATGGTCATTGCTAAATGGGATTCCATTATGAATATACCACTATTTATTCATCCTTTCTACTTCTGTTGAGCATTTATGTTATATCCAGTGTGGGGTTCTTATGAATAGTGCTCTTATGAATGGGCTTTCTACTACATAAATTTTGGTAAATATATGATGCATTCCTTCTGGGTATATACCTAAGAGTGGAATTGCTAGGTCACAGGGCATAGGCATGCTCAGCTTTGGAACATACTGCCAAAGAGTTTTCTGAAGTGGTCCTGCAAATTACCTTGCCCAAACGATGTTTGAGAGTTTCAGTTGCTTTATGTCTTTTTCAACATTATCCTTCATTTTGGCCATTCTGGAAGGTGTGAATTATACATAAAACTTTGTTTTATTTTTAGATCTGGCAGATTCCATGACTCCCAAATATTAAGATTTTTCTTAAAAGTGGCCAAATGAATTCCTTAATATAGAGATCCAAATGGGTTCTCTCATTCTGAGGAAGTTGAATATGTTTGTAAGAGATCTGGCTTAGAGAAAAATACATTTCTTTGTTTTCAAGGTTTTAGGCCGTTATGCATTCTAGGCCATTATGCATTCTGAATCCAAGACCAAAAATAAAATAAAAACAAAACCAAAGGCAGATGGTAGAGTGGCCACACAAGAACATTTCCTTTCCCTTCTGAGCTGGTTCTTTAATATGACATCTACAGTAAGGCTTGATGTTTATACCCTTTCTACCAGTGTGCATGTCATCTCTTCAGATGTCTGACTACAATATCATAGCATATGAACCTTTCCTTTAACCTATACATCCCAGAGCAGAGAAGATGTATTAGTCCATTTGTGTTGCTATAAAGAACATACCTGAGACTGGGTAATTTATAAAGAAAAATGGTTTATTTGGCTTATGGTTCTGCAGGCTGTACAAAAAACATGGCGCCAGCATCTGCTCCTGGTGAGGGCTTCAGGGAGCTTACAATCAAGGTGGAAGGTGAAGGGGGAGCAGCCGTGTCACATGTGGTTTGGATGTTTGGCCCCTCCAAACCTCATGTTGAAATTTGATCCCCAGTGTTGAATGTGGGACCTTGTGGGAGATGTTTGGGTCATAAGGGCAGATTCTCTCACCTGCTTGATAATCACTTTTTTCTTCTTCTTTTTTTTAAAAAATAAACTGAAACCAGATTTATACCGTTGTGCGAAATGGACTTCATTCTTCCAGAGCTGGTAACAAGGACAGTTAAGAAACCACAAAGCCAGGCTTGGTGATGTGCGCCTATAGCCCCAGCTGCTTGGGAGGCTGATGGAGGAGGACGGCTGGAGCCCAGGAGTTCGAGGCTGTAGTGCACAGTGATTGTGCCCGTGAACAGCCACTGCACTCCAGCCTGGGCAGCATAGTGAGAACTTGTCTCTTAAAAAAAAAAAAAAAGAAACAAACTAACTAAAAAACATGACTGTGTAAATGAGAAAAGATAGGAAATGAAACAGGAAGGAGGTGACGTGCCAACTTTCAAGAATTATGTTATTATTAGTATTTTCCTCAAAATCGCCTGGGTATCGTAAAGACTTGTAGGAAAATTTTAGTTTGGCTGCAAGGAGAGAATTAGGGACATAGTCATGCAGTTGGACTTCCTCTTAACAGCTCTCAATTTCACAGGTTATGTACCATGGCCTTGTTCCCCAACCACACTATATTCCTCTGGAGGGCAGGGACAATTTATTCACTCAAAAAATTTTGTTAACCACCCACTAGATGCTGGTGATGGTAAGATGATACTTCCTGTCCTCAGACCTTCCTATGCCAGCCACCTGTTTCAATCCCTGCCTCAGGTCTGCTCATGGACTCCTGGGAACTACACTTTCTTCTAGAGACATCCTGTACTTTCTGCTGAGCCCTCGTGATGCCAACCATTTGTTTGACCAGCACCTGATGCTTGCCTGAACACATGTTCTGCCTAACAGACCTTTCTCCCGGCACTTGGAGCCAGTCTACCACCTCTGCTTCCAACTGCCCTATTCTATTTGTGTGTCTACTTCAAGGTTCTAGACCCTTCCAGTATGCCTGTCCAACTCTTCTCTGGGCTATGTCACTTCATTCATGAATACTTTCATTCCACACATGTTTATTGAGCTTTCACTTAGCGCCAGGGGCTATGCCAGGTGCTAGGGACACAAACATGTTAATGGGCATTAGACTGCTAAGAAAAGCATAGGCAAGTGAATAAATAAATATAAGAAAATGCTACAGATGCCTCATTAGATGTGTGCATGAGATACAGAGGGCACCAGGGAGCAGGTGATCAATTTTTCCATGAGGTTAGGGGTAGGCGGGTAAGATTCCATGAGTAAACATTAGACAAAGTACCTTCAACAAGACCACTGCTCCTGCAACAGCTCTGGATGTTCTCACTTGACCTGCATTGCTGGGCAGAGATCTGGCAACACTGGGCAGAAGAGAGGGCACAGCAGAGGCTACCTAAAGGTATATAGGTCTAGTCTCCAAATTGGGTTATTTATCCTTTTATTGTTGAATTGTAAGAGTTCATCATGTATTCTGGATACAATCCCTGTTGTATTTTCCTCTAATTTGATCTTGAGGTCTCTCTTAGGAGAGTGACTATAGAATTTGAGAATAAATTCTATTTCTAATTTGATGTTGAGGTCTCTCTTAGGAGAGTGGCTATAGAATTTGAGAATAAATTCTTTTTCTAATTTGAGAATCCGTCTTTCCCTCTCAATCATTTCAATACTTTAATACACAATCTAACTATGCTAATACTTTAGGGACAGATTAGTCAACGATTCACGTAAAGGCAGAAATTATTCTGCAGAACTCTAGCCCTGCCCTGACTCGGTTCCAGGGGATTTGGTTGTGGATGTTTATAACATGCCTTTCTCAGGATACATCTTTATCCTGGTAGACAGCCTAATGCCTAAATGTCTGACCTGTGTCCAGGTGTCCCTCTCACAGGAAATTTTTTTATGCTGGCAAGTGCTTTTGTTGCTGTCTGACCTCTGTCCAGTTTATTCCTACCAAGATAACCACTCTTTAGGAGATCCCTGACCAGGAGAGAAGTTAGATTTGGGTGTGTCATTCAGGTGAGACATGTAAGAGGCAGCACAATGTACTACTTAGAGACCCAGAGACAGGAGGGTGGTACACCAATGGGACATGGAGAGCCCTCTGGTACCAAAAAGTCCAACTGGTATTTAAAATGTATGACAAGGCAACATAAAAGTGTAAGAATTCACTACAATCCTTACAAACTTTATGACTGGCAAATATTTTCTCTCATTATGTAAGCTTCATTGATAATAATGAAGCTTCACTTCATTGATAATATTCTTTGAAACACCAAGTTTTTTATTTAAAGAAGTCTGATTTGTCTGGTTTTTCCTTGTTCCTTGTACTGTGAGTGTTGTATCTAAGAAGGCTTTGCCTGTACCAAAGTCACAAAGATTTACTCCTGTATTTTCTCCTAAGAGTTTTATAGTTTTAGCTCTTAAATTTCATCTATGGTCTATTTTCAGGTAATTTTTATGAATGGTGGGAGGAAGGGTCCAACTTCATTCTTTCACATGTAGATAGCTATTAGTCCCAGCAATAATCTTGAAAAAACTATTCTTTCTCCTATTGAATTGTCCTGACTCCCTCATTGAAAACCAATTGGCCATAATTGTGAGGGGTTATTTCTAGACTCTCAATTCTGAACCAGTGATCTATAAGTCTATCTTTATGCCAGCACCATGCTGTCTTAATTACTATACCTTTGTAGTAAGTTTTGAAATCAGGAAGTGTGGGTCCTCCATCTTTTTCTCTTTTTTTCCAAGATTGTTTTGGCCATTCTGGGTACCTTGCATTTGCATATGAATTTTGTGATTAACTTGTCCATTTCTGCATATAAGCCTGCTGAGATTTTTAGGGATTGTGTTGAATCTGTAAATCAATTTAGGGAGAATTGTCGTCATCTTAACAATATCGAGTGTTCTGATCCATGAGCATGGATGTCTTGCCATTTATTTAGATCTTGCTTAAGTTCTTCCAACATTATTTTATAGTTTTTAGAGCACAAGATTTACCCTTCTCTTGCTAAATTTATTCCTATTTCTATTTTATAATTCCTATTTTATTCATTTTGATGTTGTTGTCAATGGAATTGTATTTCTAATTTTTTCAGATTTTTAATAAAGTATATAGAAGTACAATTCATTTTGCATATTTGTCTTAACTTCTACAATGTTTCTGAACTCATTATTAGCTCTAACAGTTTTTTAAAGTAAATTTGTTAATTTTTTCTATATGCAAGATCATGTCATCTGCAAATAGAGATAGTTTTACTTCTTCCTTTTCAATCTGGGTGCATTTTATTTCACTTTCTTGCCTAATTGCTCTGTACTCCCAGTACAATGCTGAAAAGAAGTGGTGAGAGCATGCATTCTTGCCTTGTTCCTGACCTTAGAGGGGAGGCAAGCATTATTTCACCATTGAGTATAGTGTTAACAGCTGCGGGATTTTCACAGATTACCTTTATCAGGTTGAGGAAGTTTCCTATTATTCCTAGTTGTTGAGTGTTTCTATCATGAAAGGGTGTTGGGTCCTATCAAATGCTTTTCCTGAATCTACTGAGATATCATGTAATTTTTGTACTTTAGCTTATTGATGTAGTGTATTACATTAATTATATTTTGGATGTTAAAACAACTCCATTCCAGGGATAACTCTCACTTGGTCATGGGGTATAAATTTTTGACATGTCACTGGATTCCATTTTTTAGTGTTTTGTTGAGGATTTTTATGTGTATAATTGTAAAGAATATTGGTCTGAGTATGTATGTGTGGGGAGGAGGAGTTTGGTAATGTCTTTGAGCTTAGTATCAAAGACCATAGAATGAGTTGGGAAGTATTCCTCCCTATTCTATTTTTTTTAAAAGAATTTGTGAGCAATTGGTATTAATTGTTTTTAAAAATGTTTGCTGGAAGCCAGGCCAGGCAGGGTGGTGCATGCCTGTAGTCCCAGCTATTTAGGAGGCTAAGGTGGGAGGATCACTTGAGCCTAGGAGTTCAAGGCTTCAGTGTGAGATGATCATGCCTGTGAATAGCTACTGCACTCCAGCCTGGGCAACATAGTGAGATGCCCATCTCTTAAAAAAAAAAAGTGAATAAAAATGTTTGCTAGAACCATGAGAAAAATTGAGAGAATATACTCTTTGTAACCTGAAGGGGACAAACTGTTTGTCAGATTTTTTAAATAGAAAGAAGACAAAGCCCCCAGCTCAAATTCTGAGGTGAGAATGGCTTAGCCTGTTTGGAAGGCTCTCATGAACACTCTTTTCATGATCTGACAAGACAGATGGCAATTGAAAATTGCAGCTCAACCCATATATAAGCTTACATATGAAAATCTTTACCAAAAATACCAGTGAATCAAATGTGACAGAAAAATCATGATGATAAAGCAGGTTTATTTCAGGGATGCAAGGACAAAGTACCATTTTTAAAAATTTTTATTTTATCTTTAATTGACAAATAATAATTTTATATATTTGTGGGCTACAGTGTAATGTTATGACACATGTAGACATTGTGGAATGATTAAATCAGGCTAATTAAAATATTCATCACTTCACATACTTATCATTTCTTTGTGATGAGAACATTTAACATATACTCTTTGGCAGTTTTGAAATACACAATACATTATTATCAATTATAGTCACCAGGCTGTGCAATAGATCACCAGAACTTATTCCTCCTGTCTAACTGAACTTTGTATCCTTTGACCAACATCTCCCCATTTTTTGTCCACCCCTTCCCCTACCTCACCCAGCCTCTGTTAACCACAATTCTCTACTTCTCTCCTTCTATGAGTTTGACTTTTTTAGATTCCACAAATAAGTGAGATCATGTAGTATTTGTCTTTCTGTGCCTAGCTTATTTCACTTAGCATAATGAAGAGCAAAGTACTATTAAACTGTCTATTAATATCAACAATAGGTCAAAAAAGAAGGTCATATAAACTCAATGCTAAAATAGCATTTGATAAAATATTCATTCTTGATAAAAGTTTTTTAAAAACTACTCATAGAAAAAATGCTTTCTTAAAAATGGTAAAGATTTGACCCTCAGCTTGACTGTTATTATTATATAGAAATGCTACTGATTTGTGTACATTAATTTTGTAACCTGAGACTTTACTGAATTTATTTACCAATTCTAGGAGTCTTTTGGTGGAGTCTTTAGGGTTTTCTAGATATAAAGTCATATCATCGGCAAACAGGGATAGTTTGACCTCCTCTTTTCTGATTTGGATGCCCTTTATTTCTTTCTCTTGCCTGATTGCTCTGGCTAGGATTTCCAGTACTATATTGAATAGATGAATATTGAATAGATGTGGTGACAATGAGCATCCTTGTCTTGTTCCAGTTCTTAGAGGGAATGCTTTCAACTTTTCCCCATTCAGCATGATGTTGGCTTTGGTTTATCACATATGGCTTTTATTATTTTGAGGTATGTACCTTCTATGCCTTGTTTGTTGAGGGTTTTTATCATAAAGGGGTGCTGGATTTTATTGAATACTTTTCCTGCATCTATTGAGATGATCATATGGGTTCTTAAAAATTCTGTTTATATGGTGAATCATATTTATTGATATGTGTATGTTGAACCATCCTTGCATCCCTGGGATGAAACCCACTTGATCATGGTGAATTATTAATATCTTTTCAATGTGCAGTTGGATTTGGTTTGCTAGTATTTTGTTGAGGAATTTTGCATCTATGTTCATGAGGGATAATAGTCTGTGGTTTTCTTTTTTTTGTTGTGTCCTTTCCTGACTTTGGTATCAGGGTAATGCTGGCTTCATAGAATGAGTTAGGGAGGATTCCATCCTTCTTGATGTTAGGGAACAGTTTCAGTAGGATAGGTGCCATTTCTTCTTTGTAGGTCTGGTAGAATTTGGCGGTGTACCATTTACAATAGCTGCAAAAAAAATAAAATACCTGAGAATATACTTAACCAAGGAGGTGAAAGATCTCCACAAAGAGAACTACAAAACCCTGATGAAAGAAATCACAGATGACACAAACAAATGGAAAAATGCCCCATGCTCATGGATTTGAAGAATCAATATTGTTAAAATGTCCATACTGCCCAAAGTAATTTACAGATTCAATACAATTCCAATCAAAATAGCAACATCATTTTTCACATAGCTAAGAAAAAAATCATAAATTTCATATGGAATCAAAAAAGAGCCTGAATAGCCAAAGCAATTCTAAGCAAAAAGAACAAATGTGGGGGAATAACATTACTCCACTTCAAATTATACTACAAGGCTATAGTAACCAAAACAGCATAGTATTGGTATAAAGGTAGAAACGTATATCAATGGAACAGAATAGAGAACCCAGAAATAAAACCATATAGCTACAACCAACAGATTTTCAACAAATCAGACATAAACATACACTGGGAAAAGGATGCCCTGTTCAATAAATGGTGCTGAGAAAATTGGATTGCCACATGCAAAAGAATGAAACTGGATCCCAATCTCTCACCATATATGAAAATTAACTCAAGATAGATTAAAGATTTAAATGTGAGATGTGAAACCATAAAAATTCTAGAAAAAAAATAAGAAAAACTCTTCTGGACATTGGCCTAGACAAAGAATTTATGACTAAGACCCCAAAAGCATATATAGGAACAACAGAAATAAATACATGGGACTTGATTAAACTAAAAAGTGTCTGCACAGCAAAGGAAATAATCAACAGAGTAAACAGACAATCTACAGAATGGGAGAAAATATTCACAAACTATACATCTGACAAAAAACTAATATCCATAATCTGCAAAGAACTCAAACAAATCAGCAAGAAAAAAGCAAAACAAATAACCCCATCAAAAAGTGAGCAAAGGACATGAACAGATTTGTTTCAAAAGAAGCTATACAAATGGCCAAGAAACATATGAAAAAATGTTCAACATCACTAATCATCAAGGAAATACAAATTAAAACCACAATGAGATATCACCTTACCCCTGTCAAAATGGCCATTATTAATAAGTCAAAACACAATAGATGTTGGTGCAGATGTGGTGAAAGAGGAACGCTTACACACTGCTGGCAGGAATGTAAATTAGTACAACCTCTATGGAAAACAGTATGGAGATTTTTCAAAGAACTAAATGTAGACCTACCATTCCAACCAACAATCTCACTACTGGTTATCTACCCAAAGGAAAAGAAGTCATTTTATAAAAAAACACCTGCACCCAAATGTTTATCACAGCACAATTCACAATTGTGAAGATATGGAATCAACCTAAGTGTCCATAAATTGATGAGTGGATAAAGAAAATGTAATATATATGTATGTGTACACACACACACCATGGAGTACTACTTGGCCTTAAAAAGGAGTGAAATGCCTTTTGCAGCAACTTGAATGGAACTGGAGGCCATTATCCTAAGTGGAGTATCTCAGGAATGCAAACACAAATACCACATGTTCTCACTTATAAGTGGGAGCTAAATGAGGGGTATATACGGTCATAAAGGCGTGTAATGGACATTGGAAACTAAGAAGGGGGAGTGTGTGGGGGTGTGAGGAATTGAAAAAAAACTACCTGTCAGGTACAATAGACACTGTTCTGGTGACAGGTACACTAAAAGCCCTGACTGTAGTATTGTACAATTTACCCATGTAACAAAAAACACTTGCAGCCCCTAAGTCTATTGAAATAAAAAAATAAAAACATTTTCATAAAAAAGGATAAAGAATACATACTTCAGACCAAGAGCGAAATTGTATTTAACGGTGAATCATTGAAAGTCATCCCATTGTAATACCTACTATTTCTGTTATTATTTATTGTCATTTGAGAAATCCTAGCCGATACATTAAGATATGACACAAAAATAAAAGGGGTGACTTTTAGGAAGGAGAACACAAATAATTACCATCTATAAATGATAGTATCCACTACAAAACTCAAATAAACAGAAAAAAATATTAAAATTAATAAAAACAATGGCAAGACCCAAGATACATATAATTCAATAGTTTATTTTGCTCATAATAATAAAACCCATTTTACATGAGCACATGTTGTGTGGCAGGCACTGTGCCAAGGGCTTTACATGTACAATCTGATTTAATCTTCTTAAAATCCTTCAGTCATTAATTAATAAAACTTCACAACTCTTATGAGGTATATGTACTACAATCATCTCCATTTTATAGAAGAGGAAACCGGAGCTTAGAGATGCAAATTAACTTGCCGAAGGCCACAAAGCTAGTATGAAGCAAAGCTAGAATCCTCTACGCCTCCCTCTTCACTATTATTGCTATTATTATTATAGCTACTATTTTTATCATTATTGGCATTACGATAGGCTGAAAGTGTTGGCTGATAACTTTTCACGGGGCTCTCCCATTTCTGCTCATCTTGTGAGCAAAGGCACTGGTCACTTTTGTTCCTGGCTATCTTTTCCAGGCTATTTGTACAGTGAAGCCTTGGAAGCTAGAGATGGCATCTCCATCCAGAGCAAAGGACAGTTTGTTTACTGTCCACTATAATAAAGATAATGTCTCCCTTCAGGAACAAGTTCCTTTATAAAATATTTTAAAAATAGAAAAAGCTCAGGGTCTGTCTCATGTAATGCAAGTTTCCACTGGAAGAATACATTGCCAAGAATCACTAAGAATTTTTAAAACAGAACAAAGGGAGTAAGGAAGAAGTAATTGCCTCACCAGATACGAAATTATTCGTAAAGCTATAATAACTAAAACAATAATTGTGGCTTTGGCATATGAAAGATAAGCAAATCAATGAAATAGAAAAGAATAGCTCAGAAACAGGTTTTTTAACACAGAAGAAGATAAAATATCATGAGGGAAGCATTATAAATCAATGGTGGAAGGCTGAACTACTGGATAAATTGTGGCTCTAAAAAACTAATTGGATGTTTTGGGAAAAATCAATTTAGGGATTCACATGATACATCAATATACACTTTTGATGGCTAAGATTTAAATATAGAGAAACATATTGAACCATTAGCCAATATAAACAAAGCCTGGAAGAATGTCTAATCTCTGGATAAGGAACATTTCAAAAAGCTTTTCAGAATTTTTAAATTAATATGTCCTTTGACCCAGTAATTTAACCAAGAGAATGTAAACTTCATCTCAATGGATCTAAGACAATTGACTAGCTTGCTTATCGCTGCATCTATAGAAGGGCAGGAATTCAATAAATATTTATGAATTTAAAAAATGATGCATACTTAAAGGTATATGTTCAAGGATATCACTGTGGTCCTGTTTGTGTAAATCAGTTGCCAGCAGTCACCCAATGCCTGGAGGTTTAAATGAAGTTCTCTTGGGGAATCCTAATCCTGTGTAATGTTCGTTGCCCTCCCTATGATTTCTGTGAGTTTTGGCTGTTTTATTTTCTCATAGTTACTTCTATCTTGCTCTGGCTTTCTCTGAATCACATTTGCATCTCAGCTCTTAAAGCCGGTCTTGTCTTTTTGACTTGAACCAGCCTACATACGGAATTCAGTCCTCTTTTTCTTAACTTTTTAACTTCTTAAAACAAAACCAGACAAAGCAAAACAACAAAAACACTTCCCACGGCATTGGAACATCTATCATTTTTTACAGGCTTGATGATGACAAATGGGATTTTTACAACCACACAAATTAACTCATTCAGAAATTGATATCAGACATTCTCAGACATAAAAGTCCTTAGTCCTCTCTCCCATGAAGAGTTCCTCACCAGCCGCAGTTGTGCCTGTGCTCTCAGTATCCTGAGTGTCACTTGACCTTCTCATCCCACTACCATGTCCTCACATCTTATCAGTTCTGTGTTTTCAGGACTTGCTTTCCTGTGGACTACTTAGGGACAGTCAAAATGCCTCACTTTGGTTTTGTTGACCAAGGAAAAAATAAATCAGCTTTTAAAGAATTAAAGTTATTTTACTCAGAAGTCTTACTGAGGCCTATGGAGTGAGGCTGCTAGCCCGGGAGGAGTCTTTCAGAGAGGTTGTCAGACTCCTCCAAAGGAGTGTTTGAGCCCGCTGTTTATACAAAGGTGGTGGAGGTTCACTACATGCAAAATCACGTCTAAGTTTGGGTCCAAGAGGACATCTGGTTATAGTTTACTAAAGTGCATTTGGTTATAGATTATAGAAGCATAATGACTAACCCCGTCAGATGATCTTCTGTGTAAGAAAAGGCAAGGACTAGGGTCATTTTTCTTTTAAGGAATATAGTGACTCAGGCTGGAGATGTGGGGGGGAGGGTGTGCACACTATCCTATTTTGTCTTCAAAGTATCTTTCCTGAGAGCTGCAATCCCACACAGTCAGGGACTTTGTGAAACTCTGCTGGCAAGCAGAAACAAGCAAACAGGGCTTCTTATATTTGCTCCTTCGTCTCAGCGTGCAGGGCAATTCTGCTTTCTAGGCCCTCCCCAGTCCTGGACTTATCCTTGCATTTCTAAAGCTTTGATAATATCTATACTACTCAAAAGGCCATTAATTTGGCCTCAAGTTTGAGCAATACAGAAAATGAGTAGAGTTTTCCGTATTTCAGACTCCCTTTTCTCTTTTACCCACCAAGATTTACAAGTAAAAGGGAAGCAGTATAGGTACTTGTTTCTCCTCTGCTATGAAATATGCCTTTCCTCTCTCCTTAAAAGTGGCTGCGGACCGCTTGGGTTTTAAATAATATTTTTTCACCCAGCTACATTTGTGAAAGAAAGAAAATTAAAAATGATCCAAATGATCATTAATGGAAGATACCAGGTTAAATAAGTCACAATACAACAGATTAAAGAATATAATAGATCCAGATGTTCTGAAATGGAAACATAACCAAAATCTATTATTAAGATTAAAAAATTAAATTTAATTTTAAAAGCAAGTTGCCAGAAAGTATGTATAGTGTGAAACCATTTGGCAATGCCTGGATACATTTTTGGTTGTCACAACTAGGTGGTGGTGGTGGTGGTGCTCCTACTGGCGTCTAGTGGGTGGAGGCCAGGGATGCTGCTAATCGTCTGCAAAGCACAGGGCGGCCTTCCAAAGAATTTTCTGACCCCTCGTATCAATAGTACGGAGATTAAGAAACCCTGTTCTAGATGAATATACCAAACTCAACAGCGGGTATTTCCAAGAATTGAATTATAGAGGAATTATACTCTTTCAAATCATTAATCTGTTTGCATTTCTTTTAATGAGTTTATTATAAACTGAAAAAAATTTTTTTGAAAAGCTATAAACAGTTGGAAGAGCTTGCACATAAAAAAAATCATATAATCAAATTGTACAGCAGATGAGCAGGCAGGGAGAGAGCAGGACAGCTAGGAGAGGAGAGAGGGACGCGCGGCTGGGTAATGCACTCAGTAAGGACTTCCTCTGGAGTGGGCACTCACCCACCACCTGTTCTTCCCTGGTCTCACGCTGAAGGTTGTGGTGTTCGAAGGGCACAGGGGCTAGCTGGGGGAGCTTGTCTTCCTCACTGTCCGAGGGTTTTGGGGAATGTAAGTGTTAGACACTTGACAGAACGTAAACTTA
The DNA here is from genome assembly GCA_023783475.1 of Daubentonia madagascariensis. Lineage (NCBI taxonomy): Eukaryota > Metazoa > Chordata > Mammalia > Primates > Daubentoniidae > Daubentonia > Daubentonia madagascariensis. The sequence continues at coordinate 698,515 of JAKFHU010000913.1, read as the reverse complement.
ACTTTTAAGTACATGTAAAATAGAAGTCACAGTGCTATTTGTTCTATCATGGGGTCAATTTCCCTTTATTTTTCTGTAGGTTTTTTTTTGTTACACTGAAATCTCTTGAGCGCCATCTGGCGGACAGATTTTCATCACCCAATCAGATGGTCTCCTGCTTTACCAACAGACATTTTAGGCACTGTATTGCCACTGTCTGTTTTTTTAAAGACCCTCTCATGAAGGACCGTGTCCTGTCTTCAGTTCCCCAGCACTTTGTGCGGTTGACATATGGGCAACCAGAAATTGTTTGTTGAAAGAGTAAACATCCATCCATTATAAGCGGGCAGTGAATATGGTCAAGTATGAACTGGTGTATGAGAAAAGGCAAGCTGAAAACCAGGAAAAAGCTGTCTTGGCTGTGAAGGGTCAGTGCAATGCCCAGAACTGAGGAACAAAACCAACTCCAGGCCAAAGAGCATCGGAAATCCCAAACAGGCTCCCCAAGAACACACAGGGAGCCCAGTACAATTTTCCTGGAGCCTAGTCAACTTCTGATAGGAGTGGCCTTGGGACCTTTTCCCAGATAAGACACCATGAGGTGCACAAAGAGCTCTAATATGTAATTTGACTCTTCTCTGCCACTTCAGCTCCTCTCAATTCCCTAATAACAAAATTTCCAGCCTCTGAGAGTGGGCCCCAGGGGAACTTGCAAGCACTTCACCTTCTAAGGGGACAGCAGCCACTGAGTGGTCCCAGTGGGTACATGAGGCCAGTGTTGCAATGTCTTCAGACTTTTCAAAAGAAATGGAAATCTTGATTATCATCTGAAATCCCTTAATTTTGCAATGTTGGCTTCAACGACTTTTAAAACACTCCATGGGCCAAAAAACACATGTGTTTGTGGCCAAAAATTAGTGACCCATCAAAAAGGATCTCTAAGCTTCCTTCAGCTCTTGTGACATACTGTAACTCTGACCTCTGCTCACATCTATGCATGGCTAATTTTTAAATGAGGTCAATTGATAATCCTAGGTCAGCAAGAACCATGAAGTCAAGAGTGTTCTTTCTTTGATGTGTCAGGACAATCAGCTTCTCTTTGGAGAAAAGACCAAGATTCCCTTTGGGTAAAGTATCTTCTAGAGCAGCCCCTGTTTCCCATCTGCCAACCTCACCTGAATACAGTTGTCTCCTGTGCTTCTCTTTGCTACAAATCACTGCAGCGTGATGTATTTTATGCATCTGAACTAGATCAAACCTCTGCATTCTGATGGTTTCCCTATGGTGCAATCTTTTTTTTTTGAGACAAGGTCTCGCTCTGCTGCCCGGGCTAGAGTGCAGTAGTGTCATCACAGCTCACTGCAACCTCAAACTCCTGGGCTCAAGCAATCCTCCTGCCTCAGCCTCCCGAGTAGCTGGGACTACAGGCACGTGCCACCGCACCGGCTAATTTTTAAAATTTTTTGTAGAGATGGGGTCTCACTCTTGCTCAGGCTGGCCTCAAGTGATCCTCCCGTTTCAGCCTGTCAGAGTTCTGGGATTACAGGCATAAGCCACTGTGCTCAGCCCGTGCAGTCTTTTTCTAAATTTTCTGTTTTCATGCACTTAGAAGTAAGTTTATGATGCTATCAAACTGATTAAACTCATTCGAGTCAAGCACCACATGCTGAAGCTAGTGAATCACTTTGACAGCTGGTTTAACCATGAGAGGTTGAATAAACCCTCGATTATTTTATGTACATATATAATATTATAAAAATACATATAATACATCAGGTCTACATTCAAACCCTATGTACACATTTGTATATGTGTGTGTGTGTGTGTGTGTGTGTATATGAAATGTTTGACCCCTTATCTCAGCTTTGCTGACACTTGTGAAACAGTTTCTAGAGTTGTTGGTCACAAGCCCCTGTGAGAATCTTACTCATAGGCATACTATTTCCCAAAGCCTGTGCATAGACCCTTAGGCATACATGAGGTCCAGGTTAAGAACCCCTGCTATATAAACGAGGGGCAAGGCAACTACTCAGAGCCCGCAGGTCTAATTGGATTTGAAGGTGGCCCGTTGACCAGAAGCTCTTCCTCCATACCTCACACCTTCCAGCAGAACTGAACCAAGATTCTGAGATAGCCTTTTTATGCTCACTTGGGAATTTAAGGCCCTGTTCCATACATAGCTTCTCTAGGATGTTTTCTTACACCAATCAGTTCTCTGACACCAACTAGGTATCCAAAAATTCAACTGTGAAACTAACTGCCGAGAGTTTATGCAGACTGGCCCCCACTTCTGATGCCAGTCTCACATCCTAGGCCACCCCTACTTCTGACCTACCAGTATATTAATCAGGCCTTCCCAAGACCTCCTCTTCAGGTTCAATAGTTTGCTAGAGCAACTAGCTCACAGAACTCAGAAAAATAGTTTACGTATGTTTACTGGTTTATTATAAAGGATACAACTCAGAAACAGCCAAATGGAAGAGATACATAGAACAAGGTGTGGGAGGTGGCACAGAGCTTCCACACCCTCTCTGGGTGGGCCACCTCCCAGCACCTGGTAGCTTTCTGAAGCTATTGTTCAAGAGTTGTTATAGAGCTCCATCTCAATAATCCTACTTCCCAAAGGTCAGAGGGTGGGACTGAAAGTCCAACCCTCCAATCACTTGGTCTTTCTGGTGACTAGTTCTGTTCTGGGGTCATATGGGGCACTACCCTAAGTCATCTCATTAGCATAAACTCCAATGTGATCTAAAGAGCTCATTATGAATAACAAAAGATACTCCTATCACTCTGGAAATTCAAAGGGTTTTAGGAAATCTGTGCCAGGAATCTGGGACAAAGACCAAATACTTTTTTTTTTTAATACTATCACAGCTTCCCTGTGCCATCTAGTCCTATTAAGATCATATATGATCACTAAGATTCCCACCTCTAACTTTTTGTTTGGGTACAATCTACTCCATTCATCTGTATCTCTCTCTCTTTTCAGATGGATTAGAATTGGTTTTAGGGTCAGAACCAGGGTTCTGTTGGCACTGGTGATGGGTCAACCAGGAGAAGTCTAAGACCTCCAAACCCGATCATTCTACCAGGTTGGGACCAGCTTCAGTAGTAGGTAACACAAGGATATCCAAAGAACTGCAGCAGGTAAATAACCAGGCAGGCTGCAGTGTAGAGCCTCAAAACAGCTTAGCAGGGTAGCAGGTGGCATCAGAGATACCTGGCAGCAGGAACTTAGCCAGAGGACTGAAATTCAGGGCCAGTACTTTAATCCTTAGAATTTGGAGGGGCAAGACAGAAAACTAGAGTTTGAAGCCAGCAGTCAGGGTAGGAAATTGACACAAGGGAACAAAGCAGGCACCCAGTCACCAATGTTGTGGTACAAAATAAGGAAATACTCCATAGACAAAAGTACAGTGTCTAAGCAGGGCTAACAGTAAGGTTGACTTAATTCCAAGTCAATGAGCTTTGGCCCTATATTTCCTAACACTCTTTCTGGGCATCAATGCATCTCTGAGTCAGGATGGAGCTGAACCAGCAAATGGGTATCAAATGGATCTCCTGTGTCTTGGAGGTCTTCAGGGAGCAGAAAACTAGGCAAGAACCAATAGGAATGTCATTAGCATCCCCATCCTTGTTAGTATTTTGAATAATAATCAGTGTGGGAAGTTAGTGCTGAATATATCCTGGGCCAGAGGCAGATAGTCTAGGGATATTTTCTTGGTTTTATGTATTTATTTGTTTTCCATAAAGTGAGTAGAAAGACAACAGAATGTTGTGGTTATAAGTATAAATCTGGAGCCAGACCACCTGGGTTCAAATCTCAGCTCTGCCATGAGGTTAGCTGCCTGACATTGGCAGGTCTTTAAATCTCTATATTCCTCATGTAGAGGTTAATATAATTTTTATTATGTTATGGAAGATAACAAGAGAACCCACTTCATAGGGTTATTATGAGTAATGAATGAATGAATTATATAAAAGTGCTTATAACAATTCCTGGCATATAATAAGCACTATTTGTGCTGAAATATAAATAAAGCAATTAAAAACATTTTGTGACCCAGGCCACCTCAGTATGAGTCCTGAGTCTCAAGTGAAATCTCTGTGGACAAAGAGATAGTCAAGAAATTGTCCAGAATGAGGGTCATACTAGGGTGGCAAGAGGTGATGACCACAGGACTTAGGGTCCTATTGAGACTTGGCCCTAATATATTTGGATCTTGGTTTTCTGTAGTGCAAAATGTCTGCCTAAGAGTGAAGAATTAGAGTCAATACAGCAACAGGGAGAAGCAACTATCTAGGAAAATTCATAAGGTAATAAAACTAGTGTTATTTATCTCAAACAACACAATCCCCTTAGACTTGTCAAATTTTAAGGAGGTGAAAAAGAAACACATAATTTATCCAAATATCATTTTATCCCAGTTGATTTCAGTTTCTTCAGGTCTAGAACAACATTCAATTCTTGTTTGTATTCCCTGTACGTGGGAGAGGTCCTGTACTGTGCAAAGGTTTAAGAAGTATCTGTTGAATCAAGTGTGCAACAAAAAGCAAAGGCATTCAGTACTCCTTTTGTCTGTGTTTAGTTTTTAAGAGTTTAGAAAGACTAAGCAACAAACATAAGTGGAGCAGGGATTGCCTCGGAAAAAGAGGGATGTGTCATAAGAGCAGAATCAGGGAAGCAAGGAAGAAAGAAAGAATAAGAAAAGGAAAAAAGAAAGTCAAGGACAGGATTCTGATTCAATGATTCTGTGTTAAATAGCTTGTTGTTAAGCAGAGTAGCACTGGGTTTGGTATTAGTCAGAGTTCTCCAGAGACACAGAACCAACAGGATGTGTATATATACATATGGAAAGAGATTTGTTGTAAGGAATTGCTCATGAGATTATGGAGGCTGGCAAGTCCAAAATCTGCAGGGTGGCTGGCAGGCTAGAGACCTAGGAGATCCAGTGGCGCAGATGAACCTCCAGGAAGACTGCTGGAGAATTGTCTCTTGCTCTCGAAGGCCACTCTTCGTTCAGGGTTTCAACTGATTGGATGAGGCTTACCCACATTATGGAGGGCAATGTGCTTGCTCAAAGTTCACAGATTTAACACATTGACTGACACACTAGAAAAAATGATTTTTTTCCCCGGGACCACGGTGTTTTATTATGAAAATATATTAAAAACTTCAAAAACAAAATGATCCTTTCTAATTTAATGAAAAATTTGTTATTTTTTATTGTTTTCTGTGGGTGAGTTATATGCAACTCACACAGTGCTAGAATCCATTTTTACACTGCGCACCAATTGAGTTGTATGTGACTCATGACATATCTCCTGAGTTTGTTTAGAAGAATTGAGTCTTCATATGCTTCACGAGGCCCCAGGCTCAAAACTAGTGTGAGTTAAGTACAACTCACATGGCAGGTAATATGTTAAATGTTAATCTCATCCAAAAACATCCTGCAAGTTGACACATAAAATGAACCATCATTGGCTCTAAGCCCCTCTGAAACCAAAAATAACCTATTGTTCTTATATCCTTATTTTGAAGAAGAATTAACACAGTTAATATCTTTCCACTGTTCTTTTCTAACACATATTTTCAGTGTAGTTGTATTGGAAAATATTGGACATTGGGGGAGAATGATAAATTCTTACATCAAAAGCAATATTAATCATGAAAACAAGGGCAATACCAAAGGAAATGGTGCAGCAACAAGGTGGAAATAGCATGAGTCTTGAATGACCTCATGGAGTAGAGCTGCCTACTAACTTAAACTGCTCACTGTGAGGCCATTATATGTAGAAAAATAAAATTCGACTTTTTTTTTTCCTTTTTTTTTGAGACAGAGTCTCACTCTGTTGCCTGGGCTAGAGTGCAGTGGCATCATCACAGCTCACTGCAACCTCAGACTCCTGGGCTCAAGCGATTCTCCTGCCTCAGCCTCCCAAGTAGCTGGGACTACAGGCGTGTGCCACCACACCCAGCTAATTTTTCTATTTTTTGTAGAGATGAGGTCTCACTCTTGCTCAGGCTAGTCTCGAACTCCTGGCCTCAAGCAGTACTCCCACCTTGGCCTCCCAGAGTGCTAGGATTACAGTCATGAGCCACCGCGTCTGGCCTAAATTTCATTATTTTAAGTACTATATTTTCGGGACTTGGTTACAGCAGCTTAGCCTTTACTGACTAATACAAACCATTGGTACCTGGAAATGGATGCTGCCATAAAATGACCTTATATATGTAGCATCATCCTCGCAGTCAGGGATAGGCAACAAGAACAGATATTGTGGCATAGAAAGCTGGTGAGCCTTGCGCAAGGCAGACCACTGTCCCTTCTTTTCTCCTAGGGAGAAAATTATGTCAACTATGTCCCAAAACACACATGAAATACTTTTGATACCTATTTCTATTTCTTCAGAATATTTGCTTAATGGAGCTCTTTATCCTCAGCTTCGAACACAATGTCAGGCCCAGAAATATAGGTTGAATGAATAAGTAAATAAATGCTCAAGGAATGAATGATTGAATGAATGAATGATAAGAAAATTGTTTTCTGAGACTTCAACTGAATAGGATTGACTATAAACACATGTAATCTCCAGATGTCTTGAGACCCTTTCCCTCATTCTAAGTGATAAGACTCTCCATCAAGGAAAGTCACTGCTGAACCAGGGCTTCAGGACAGGCTGGAAACGACATGTAATGAATTCTAAGCTTTGCTGACTCACAATATCACTGCCAGCCCTTTGTTTGCTGCCTTAGATTTCTTTCTATAAAAAGGGCCATGATCAAATTCCAGCAGAATGGTAAACCTGCTATTGAGATGATATACAGGACACAAAAAAATTTAATTTTTTTTAAAAAAACCTTTTTAAAACCCAAATATCCTTTAGAATAGATCTATGTTTTTTTAGAACATACACTGGTCAGAGGAGATCATGATGTCTTGTTCTTCCTGTTCTTATAATGCCTATGCTATGAGAAAAGAAGGGATAGATTATTCAGGAATTATAGAACAAATAACTGGAGGATTGAATTGTATATCATATTCCATTCCATAAAAACAGTAATGACATATACAAAAATCAAAACAATGAAAAAAGTTATCTATAATCCTACCATCTCACAATGTTTTAATTTTTACATGTTCTGTTTCACATTTTATGTTTGCCTATTTTTTTCAAAGGTATAATGAAAAAAACACACACAGACAAATCTTACGTGTCTACAGGCTGAACGAGCCAGGGGGTGAACATCAGGTCACATTAACAATAATCGGTCAATATTTCTCTCATTCTACCCCTACTTGTTGTGCAGAAATTCCAGCCCTCCTCAAAACCCTCCCCACTAGTTCTTGAGTTCTCAGGAACCCATCTTCCCAGCCATCATGTGTCATTACCAATTTTCTTCTTTTTATCCTCTCCCTTTGGAAATGAATCCTGCGGCTGATGCTGCACAGAAACCTCAGCCCTCAGAAGCTGTCCAGCTCCCCATCCCTGGTGTGATTCCCTCTCCTTTCTGCCACCAGCCAGTGAGGGTGCATCCTGCTCTGTGGTTAGCTTGCTTGCACTCCATCAGCAAATCCGTTGCGTTAGAACAGGAACACAGGCTGTCAAGCAGTGCAAATGTGAAGATTTTAATGAAACTACCCATGTGGTTTTTACAGGCTTTTTATTGCAGTCTATACTCCTTTGAGCATCTGTGAGTCCATAGTTTGGGGAAGAGCAAACTAAATGGCTGACGAAGTCTGCTTAGGATCATCTTTCTCTTTTTTCCTGACTGTTCCTGGGCTGAGTTTATCATGCTTGATTCTCTTTTCCTTATGATGAAGTTTTACTCAGTAGGTTCCTTAGTCCCACATGCAAACATAGGCCAAGTAGGTCTCCTCACTCAGGCCTAAATATGTTTAATGCCTTGGACAAACACAATTCAAAGTGTCTGGGTGTCCTAATACAATAGCTTAGATAGAATTCTGTGTTTTGATTTTTTTCATTTCACATTCTGAGAGCATTTCCAAGTTACTACGTAGTTCTCATAATTATTATGTAAGTGGTTGTAAAATAAATATTACATAGGATGGATATGCCATAATTGACTTAATTATTCTCTTATTTTGGACATCCAGGTTTATCACTGATTTTTCTCTAGCTAAATAATGTTAATTGAGCAAGGACAGCTTAAGTGGTTTGATTGTGTGTTTTACTTTGGAGACATGTATATTAGTTAAGAAAATCATTGCTTCTGTAATATCACAAATTTCAGGGGTACAATGCTATAACTGCTGATTTCTCACACATACACCAGTCCAGTGTGGGGTTCTTTGTCAGCAATGTTGGGAAGAGTTCTGCCCCACACATTCATTAAGAGACCAGGTGATGGGGGTTCCACCATCATCAACACATGGCTTCCAAGGTCTTTCTGGCTGGGAGAACTTTCTAGGTAAGAAAGGTTCATGTGAGGGTTTCTTAAAATAAAATTCACCCTTTTAATGGTCCAGTTTGATTAACTTTTGGTAATTGTGTACAGTTGTATAACCACCATGAAAATAAAAATATAGGCTTTCTAATACCCTAAAAATTTCCTACCACCCTTTTATCTCTGATACCTTCCTACAGTCCCTAGCCCTAGGCAACTTTCTGTCAAGTAGATAAATTTTGCCTGTTTTCTAATTCCACATGAATGGAATACAGTATGTATTATTTTGTGTTATGCTTCCTTTGCTCAGCATAATTGACCTTGATCATTGTATTAGTAGCTCATTGCATTTTATTGCTGCATAGTATTTCATCGTATGGATACACCATGATTTGTTAATCCATTCACCAGTTTATGGACTTTTGGGTAAGCCCCAGGTTTTAGGTATTACTAATAATGCTGCTATGATTTACATATATGTCCTTATGTAACCTATATTTTCATTTCTGTTATGTAAATATCTAGAAGTGGGATTACTGGGTCATATGGAAAGTGTATGTTTCACCTTATGAGAGATTGCCATACTGTTTACCAAAATTGCTGTACCATCTTGCATTGTCACCAGCAATATCTGAGAGTTCTAATTGTTCCATATCCTTATCAATACTTGCAATTGTCAGTGGTGTCAATTTTAGCCATTCCATGTGGATGCGTAGTAGAATGTTGCATTTCATTTGCATGATCCAAATGATTAATGAGAGTGAGCATCTTTTCATGTGTTTATTGGCTATTTGTATATTTTCTTTTGTGAAGTGACTGTTCAAATATTTTGCCCATTTAAAAATATTGGGTTGTTTGTCATATTATTGAGTTGTAAGCGTTCTTTATATAATGTGCATACAAGCAAATAGTGTACTCCTCACTATCCAGTACTTTCCAACACCTTTAGGTTGTTGCTTTTTGGATTATATTTGGATTTGATAGTTGTTTTCTGTGAGGGAGTTGGCCCTGTAGGATCTTACTGTATCATTACAGGGAAATGAAAACTATGAAAGGAGGTTTTAAGGAACAGGACTGGAATTGGCTGTCATCAATTCTGCTTACATTCTGTTGGCTGGAATTCAGTCATGTGACAATACCTAACTCTAAAGAAGGCTAGGTGATGCGGCCTATCTGTGCCCACAGGGTAGTGTACCCTGGAAAAGAACAGGGTTGATCAGCTAGCAGTATGTGCTGTGGGGGCCTAGAAGGAACATGCAACAGCAGAAGTTCTGGCCCAGGGACATGGTAAATCTATTTCTAGATCCCTTCCACAAAAACTAATCATGGTGTGCCTACTGTATGCTAGACATGGAGCTACAATAACTGAGGCTAACATTTATTGAGCACTTACTATGTGCCAGGCATGTATAGATTCTATAAACATTTCTTGACTGTTGAATGGACCTGATTTCTTGGCATGGCCCAGGGAGGACTATCCACACCCCTCACTGTTACTGCTTTATGATGGTGCATCTCATGGTACCTCCCAATCTTGCCAGCCCAGCAGAAGCAGGCTGCTTGCCAAGCACTGTCTGTTCCCTGGGGGGAAAGGATCACTGAAGAATCAGAGCATTAATATCCTCTAAACTTCAAGAGGCCAGTTTTTCCACTCTCTGGGTCATTATTTATGAGCTCCTACTCATCCTCCAGGGTTTGGGTAAAATTCTAATTTGTAAGCTCTCTCTTTGCTCTCTGCTATGTCTCTGCACCATACTCATGACTATTCACAGTGTTCCCTCCTAGGGCTGTTCACAGACCAGTGTTTTTGATCTTTTAGTGAATTTCCTGCCTCCCTGCATGGCGTTGCCAGATTTATTTGTAATAGCCCTTTGATCCTCCAGCTGGATTGGGGATGCTGCCTGTGTTATCATGTCTCTGTTCAGAGCAGCAAGACACAAAACATATATAATAATAACAACAGCTAGCACTTGTTGGACACTGTTGCTCACAAACTGCTTCTGTTTGGCCCACCCCGTTACGTGAATCATTTGGATGACCAGTGGTAGAGCTACTTCACTTGTTCACACGCTTATTAAAGTGAAATGTTCAAAGTTAATTTATCTTTTTCCCCATTCTACTCTTGTTACAGAGATAATCAACATTGAAAAGGTCAAAAGACACTCAGTAGGGATGGCCAGTAAAAGAAGTAAAAGGACCAAACAATATGAATAGAATCAAAGTCTCCTCAATATTTCATAATTGGGGCAGGCGGGAGGGGGGTGGAGGGGATGGGAAAACTCTCACTGAATGGATGCGGGATGCACAGCTTGGGGGATGTCCACGATTGTAGCTCTGACATGGGCAGCGCATGGGCAATATATATAAAGTGTTGTACCCCCATAATATTCTGATATAAAAGCAAAAAAAAATTTCATAGTTGAATGGCTGTCAACACACTCACACCTGGAATCTCTCTTATATATTCCAGATAAACTCCCTCCCCAACCTGATCATACTATCTAGTCCTTCAGTGCTGCCCTGTCTTTTTTGATAACGCACACACTCCTCTGCTTGCACAGCTCTTCCTCACCTGGCCAGTTTCCATTCTGTGTCATTACCCATTACAATTCAGTAATATCAGGCTTTACTCAATATTCCCTTATCTGCCTTAAGACTGGACCCGCCAAGGAGAACACAATTTCCTTTCATCCCCTCCCTGAAATCTATGGCAGAAAAGAAGACTGAGGGATGCAACCATACCCAGATAGACTTTTCCACAAGATAACGTCTGCCTCTCAGGATCATTCAAATGCTGCAAGTTAATTTCTGTCTCCTAGGTCCATTCATTCTCTCTAATACAGCGGTCCCCAACCTTTTTGGCAACAAGGACCAGTTTCATGGAAGACAGTTTTTCCACAGACAGAGGGGGTCGAGGAGGATGGTTTCAGGATGATTCAAGTACATTATATTTATTATGCAGTCAAAACTCTCTGCTAATGATAATCTGTATTTGCAGCCACTCCCCAGTGCTAGCATCACTGCCTCAGCTCCACCTCAGATCATCAGGCATTAGATTCTCATAAGGAGCGTGCAACCTAGATCCCTCGCATGTGCAGTTTACAGTAGAGTTCGTGCTCCTATGAGAATCTAATACTGCCGCTGATCTGACAGGAGGTGGAGCTCAGGCAGTGATGCGAGTGATGGGGAGCGGCCGTAAATACAGATGTAGCTTCACTCAGTCGCCTACCGCTCACCTCCTGCTGTGCAGCCCAGTTCCTAACAGGCCACAGACCTGTACCGGTCTGCCACCCAGGGGTTGGGGACCGCAGCTCTAATAATCAGTGACTACCCCTCAAAAGAATTGCCTACATTCTCCATCTTCCCTTCCCCCTATGAAAAAGGGTGTATTTATGCATCTGTACCTCATTAAGTTATTGGGTAATTGTTCTTCTGCAATTCCTTTGTGCTTGAGCACATGGATAAAATTGTATGCCTTTTTTCCAGTTACTCTGTCTATTGCTAATTCATTTGAACAGACTTAGACTTGAATCTTCAGAGAGAGACTGAACTTCCCTACAGGAAAGAATGAATTAGGAGTAGGGACAGTGCACCCCCTCCCCTCTCTCCCCTCTGCCACCCAAGTGTTCCAAAGCAGCATTCCCTGTGTCTCAGGGACACCTCCTGCAAGTAGCTCTTTCAGATTTTGCCTATGGTGCCACAGTCCAAAGGCTCAAAATCCATCCCTTTGAACTGAACGGGAGATAGGCAACATTTCCTATCACGCTCGTCTCTGGCCGCAGGTGTCCTTAAACAGCTAATCACTCCGGGAAATATTAATAGACACTTGGGGAGTGGGGACCTGGAGTGAGGAGAGTTCCCTGCTCCCATCCATCCTGTCTCATTTTAGGCTTAGCTGGGACTACCCAGGTTTTTGCTGTTGTTGTTGTTTTTAATGTAAATTATCTGGTTAATTGCAGGCAAGAGAAGGGGAGGGGTGTCCATTAATGTTCCTTCTACCTTTCCTATTGTCTAAAATTTCTTCTTGTTTTACTGCTACTTAATCTCTCTGTCCTTGATGAAATTTGTTCTTTTCATTTTGCCTGGTCTCTGAGTATATTAGTTTCCTATTGCTGCTATAATAAATCATCACAAATTTGATGGCTTAAAACAACACATTTATTCTCTGCAGTTCTAAAGTCTAGAAGTCTGACATCAGTTTTACTGGACTAGTTCCTTCAGGAGGCTTTAGGGGAGAATCCATGTCCTTGCTTTTTCCAGTTTCTAGAGGCTTTGCATTCCTTGGCTTGTGGCCCCTTCTGACATTTTCAAAGTACATCACTCCAGTTTCCACTTCATCATCATATGGCCTTCTATCTGACTCTGATTCCTCCTGTGTCCCTTTTATAAGAATCTTTGTGATTATATTAGGTCCACCCAGAGAATCCAGGATAATCTCCCCATCTCAAAATCCTTAACATAATCACATCTGCAAAGTCCCTTTTGCCGTATATGGTGACATTCACAGATTTCAGGCATTAGGATATGGACACCATTACTCTGCCCACCACACCAAGACTTACATTCATTAGTAAATACCAATGTCTTGGACAACTTCCCAGGTGACATAGAATCCCTGATTTCTGCCTGTCATCACCATGACGTTCAAGCCTTTTGTGGTGTTGTTTCTAAATTTGATATAACACTTTAGAGATTGAGAAACCTTAGATTTCATTTTGAAAGATTCGAAGGACAGCACAATTGGAAGGTTAACTGGAGAGTTGAAGAAATGCAATAATCTCAACTTTACCACTTATTGTTGTGTAACTTTCCAGTAAGTCATTTTACTTCTCTAAATTGTAAAGTCTGAGTAAATATAACAATGTGTCTCAGATTTGTCATCTGTAAAATGAGAATAGTAATGCTACCTTCCCCATAGGATTGTTGTATTTACTGAGTTATACTTACTGGCATTTAAAAAGATCAGTAAATATTTGTATCATTATTATGGCTATTTTTGCATTTTGTTTCCATGCCTAATCCATCTAAAATGTGGGTTTCCGACAAAAGGTTCATGGGATCCTAGGAGGCCTATGAATAGGCTTCAGGAATCCCCAAAACTGTGTGCATACCTTAGAAGGTGAGAGGTTTTGTAGCTTTCATCAGATTCTTGTAGAGTTCAGTGACTTTAACAAGTTTCAAGGCACCGGAGTTGAAGGTAAGAACTTCAACTTGAGATATTAGAGGGACGCTCTCTGATTACTAAACTTCCAAGGTAGCAGCTCAGGCTCCATTCTTAGGTCAATAAATTTAAGAATGTGATTTTTCTCAGAGCCCCTAGTGTTGAGCAGAGTTTCAGACTAACTAACTCACACAAGATCAGTGTACAAACCAGAGTGTCACCACGTTCGTGAATGGGGGATTGCCTGTCTAGTGACTGCAATACCAGTTTCCCTCATCCCTGTTGCTTGGTGGGGGGGTGCCTGAGCAGCATTCCCCTGTTGACAGGGAGCCCTTTAAAAATAGTCTTTTAGCTTCTGCCTGTTTCCTCCTTTTGCCACAATACTTAAAGACAATGGGAACTGGCAGGAAACAGATCCACTGAGCAGCCCCTTACTGGTATCAAGGTACCTAGAAAATAAAATAATTACTCAGAAAAGTGGTAAAGAAAGCAGGTTACAGAACCAGAGGGGATGTTTTTATATAGCCTATGATAAAATCTGATGAATTCTGTCTGTACCATGTCAAAGTACAACTCACAAATGACCACACATGGTCTTCCTCTCTTTCTCTTGGAACAGTGCTGGGTAAAAGCCAAACTTTCCCGGGCTTATTTCTGTTAAACATGGAAACTAGCCCCTTCTATTAATATATTCTTTCTGCAAAAGAATTATGATACAATTCATTACATTACAGGGTTTTTTTTTTCTTTTAATGTTCAGTTATATTTTGACGAAACAGTTATCCTCTTCCCTTAATTTGATCTGGTGTCTCCCCAAAATCCTTTTTCAGACATTTCCCTTCTCTCAGGATAGGTTACTCTCTCAGGTGGCTAATTCATTCATTATTCATTGATCCTTACCAGTTTTCACTGTCAGGGAGTTGCCTTTTCAAGTTCTAGGTGTGCCTTACCGAGCCCCTTCATGTGCCAAGCAAGGGAACCACCTCCTGCTGACCATCATCATCACTGCATTCATTGTCGTTGTGATCAAGAAAACAGCACTGTGAAATGGAGCTTTTATCTGTGCATTCATATTGAGAGATCTTTTAAAAACTTAGATAATACTAGTTCCCTCCTTGTAACTAGCCCTTCCATTTTTTTCTCCTACTTAGAATGAAATCAAAACTTCTTTCCAAGGTGGAGTGGTCAGTGTTGGTGTTCTAGCCTGTCCTCCAATCCCCATTTCCCTTCTTTTGGCTCAGCACCCTGAATTTTCCTTTGGGGACCCACTTTTCTCCTAATCTTAGTGTATACTTCAGATGGAACTAATTCTTTCCTCAGATCTGAAGTGGACACTTTACTTGGGGACTGACCAATCAGCATATCCACAGTGATTGGTCCAGAGACAGACACATGACCCAAGTTGGTCCAATGAGGATCAGGTCTGGACATTTTGTGGCAATTATGAGAAAACTAGTACAATCTTTTAGGATTGCTAAACTGCTAGAATATATGGCTGAATCTTATATTCTTCACTAACTTGTGACATTTCTTGCCACATTTTACCTTTCTGGAAATGAAGCAAACCCAGAGGAAAACAGAGGTGGGTGAGAGAGACACAGATTGCCAGTGACGCCATTTGAGCATGTTTTTGTCCACACTTGATCTCTGCAGATACATTCCCTTATTTTCTTGCACCAGTTTAAATTGGGTTTCTACTACTTGCATCCCCCAAAACCCAAACTCTTCACATGGCCCGAATGGCCTGGCTCCTGCCTCTTTCCCCCCATCTTGTGTTACATCCCTCCTTGTTCTCTATAGTATAGCTGTTCTAACCTTCTGTCTGTTCCTAGAAAAATCCACACTTTTTCCTACTCAAGGGACTTTGTTCCTACTGTTCTCTTTCCTCCAAATGTCCTTCATGGGCTCCTTTTCCACCTTCAGATCTCTGCCTAAGTTCTACCTCCTCAGAGGCTCCCCTAACGATGCAAAACTGACACACACAGCACACACACTAGACTGCAGGTTCCCCTGGGTCAGGGACTACATGTGACCTGTTCAGATTTATTATACCAGTGCCAGGCGTTGTGCCTGGTATGTAGTAAGTGCTACAGAAATATTTGTGGGCAGGTTTCTTGAATGTGCCATATTTGTTCTGCTTTTCCCTCTGCCTAGAATTTTCTTTCCTTACTTCTTTGCATAGCCAGCTTCTTCTTATTTCAGTCTCAACCCAAATACCATCTTCTCAGGAAGGTCTTCCCTGATCATAAAGTCTAAAAGAAACACCTCTCCTCCCATCCTATTACATTGTCTGGTTCTATATTCTTCATCACATTTATCATGCCCTGAAATCTTGTTCAGTTTTTCATTTATTTATTTATTTTCTGTCCCCAAACAGAATATAAACTCTATGAGGGCTGAGATTGTCTTAATCCAAGCTTCACCCCTAGCACCCTCTGCAGTGCCTGGCACATTGCAGGGTCTCCATAAATATGCATTGATTGGCTGAATGGATAAGTGAAGGAAAGTCAAGCACTACAGATTACACTCATTGGTATTCTTTGCCTTATTTCATCCTCACAGCAACTGCATGAAGTAAGCGCTATCGTACTGTTAGTTCCATATCACAGAGAAGAAACCTAAGTCTTAGAGAGACAATATAATCTACCCAAAGTCACATTGTTAGTAATTTGAGAAGCTGGAATTCAAATCCAGATATGCCTGTTTTGTGGATGACAATTCATTTTCTACCTCTTAAAATATCTTCTTTATTTCTCATAATGCCAAGTAGAAAAACAGGGTTCCTACTCCCCACCACGCCCTTACCCCACTAACTGTATTAACCATATCCTTATGGCTATAGGCAGGGCAGCTGGACAGCTGTAGCTCCTGCAACCTCAGGTGCATGGGGTAGGGCCGGCCCTAATGGGTTCTTTGCTACACACAGGAAGCAGGAGAGTGCTTCCAGCGCCAAAAGAGAGAGCCAAGATGGGGCTGGCCTGGGCATGCACTAGGAAATTTTCCCCAAATGTCACTGATCAGAAGAGTCTCTCTCTTCCCAAGGGGCGGGGGCCAGAGGAGGTGAGGGAAGCAGGGGTCTGAGGAAAAGGGCAAAACTGTTTTCCTAATATTTCCAAGAGAGCCAAAGTTCCTGTTTTGTGGATAAAGGCAATAACACAGGGAAAGGGAGAAAATTTCCCAGTTCCAACCCTCAATTATAAAAGAAAAACTCTTAACTTGCCATTGATGTTGGAGACTCTGGGGTATGATAATGAGGGACATTATCTATACCAGCAATATCAGGGCTCAGCTCAGCCAACACATTCAATCACATCACTTCTAAAAAATCACTCGGCTCCTGTGTCCTACCTTTAGGGTCAAGTTTAAACTCCTTCTCTGGACAAGGCCCTTCATGAGCAGCCCCTGGCCCCTCTGCAGTCTCATCGCCTGGTCCCCTGCTGGCATCCCCCACAGCCGTGGTGCTGGAGCCATGAACACCTTGCAGTCGCTCACATCTCTAAGCCATTGTACATGCCATTTCTTCGCTGTCTGGCTGTTTCCTAGACAGTTAACCAGGAGCAGCTCGAAGGCAGGTTATGAACCCCAGGCCTCTCAGAGTGGCTGCCTTGAATGAGTTTCAAAAGGTTGGCTGAAAGGCAACCTTGTTTGGAAGCCTTCCTGGAATCCACAGGAGGTAGTTCTCCTCAAAGCACTCCAGCGTATCTCTATTTATAATTCTTCAACTATATTTTAAACGTTGTTTTTCTTTCTTTCTGACAAAAGAAGCTGTGTCTTATGCATCACCATATCTCCAGTGTTAAGGCACAGTACCTAGCACATAGTAGGTACTTGATAAATTAATTTTTGAATAAAACCTCTTTGAACCTCTACAATGTGGAAAGCACTGTGCTAAGCACTATTGGGGGATATAAACACGTGTCTCCGATCTTAATGAAATGAGAGTCGGGGGGAACAAGACATGAAATGTTGACATAATGTATTCTACAAGCACTGTGAGATAACTTGAAGACAATGGTATAGAAATTTAAAAGAGGGAGGGAACATTTCTGACTTCTTTATAGTAACAATTACCACATATCCTCCTTTCCACCTGGAAATTGACTCTTATCTGTTAACTATTTTCTTAATGGTTTTAGCAGTATCTTTCATTGTGTGTCTTGGATCTGTTTTAAAAGTAGGTGGGGCATAAATAATAAATAAAATGATGTCCAGTGATGAGGATTGGAAGGCCCTTTGAGTTGTGGGTTCAGACAGTATCTAAAAAGTTTGACTTGGTGTAAAGGGTCGGGACTCTATGTTAGAGGTGGGAAGGTTTAAATTCTACACTGAAAAGAAGCAGGCAGTGAGCCCTGGAAAAAGTTGAAGGAAAGTGGTAACAAAAATGTATGCTTCCCCAGTCCCTCCTGGGATAGCTCTACTGTCTGTTCCCAAGACCCCCAGGACTTCTGGGCACCTCCTGGGAGGCAGAGAAATGAAATATTTGTGAGTCCTGGAATGTGGGAGCAACAAATCATCCAAACAAGTAAACGGCATAGACAAATTATCTCCTTTCCCACTGGGAGCATTTGATCTAAAATCTGATTTGTGCCTAGGAATTATCGGTCCAGAATTTTCATTACTTTATAGGGTTGATATTGCATAGTTCTGTAGGATCTATCACTTGAGTTTAGTGAATATCTCAGGACAATGCATGGCATGCAATGGTTAACTGTTTGGGTATGTCCAAAAAGCTAAATTTTAATTCAACTATGAGCATCTCTGATTCTGCTTCTGATCCTAGGTGACTTTAATTCCAAACTGAATTTTCCAATATTTCTGTTAAATGGGACATGGAAAAGCAAGTTTGTTGTGGGGTTTAAATGTAAAAGACTTAAGAGCTGGGAAGTGCCTTCTGGGTCAATATATAAATTAGGACAGACTGAAACCTCATTTTCTTTTCCTTCTTTTTCATAACCACAGAGGAAGTGGAGAGAAAGCAGAATACAGAACCTGAACAAAAAGTCCGGCTTTTCTAAAACGCACCAGGCCCTCGCTCTCTTTTAAATTCATAATTCTCGTGGCATCATTCATTTGGAATTAATCACAGCTTTGTGACAACTCAGAAATAGTTTCGTGTTGCTTTTAACTACTTAACTTTTTATGTCTATTGTGTTTGGTACTCTCGGATATTAAGCCACTAGAGGGAAGGGGTTATATCTTTTTGATGTTCGAGCTCCCTTCAACGCCTAGCACAGTGCCTTACTCAAGAAATGCTTGTTTAGGAATCGATGAATGAGTCCTTGGAAGGAAAGATGTGAAGATGAAATTTATTTCTCTCACGGTGAGAACGTGCCTTTCTCCATTGATTTCAGATATGAATCAGCTAGTCAGCGTAAATTGTGCTTTTTTATGCTCACCAGGTGTAGGTAAGAGCTTCGGCTGAGATTGAGAAATTCGTCGCGGGAGGATAATGAAGTGGGCGGGGATCTGGAGGGCTCGGAACCGGGAGGAGGAGGCGGAGTCACGGAGAGTTTGAGCCTTTCTGTCCAATCAAAAGGAGCCGGTAGGAGCCCCAGGGGGAGGTAAAGGGGGAGCGGGAGATCGAGAATCCTGCCCAGTTGCACGAGCCCGCCAGCCTGAACAGCAGCCTCTCAGCTTGGGTGCTTCTGTCCACAGAGAACGGCCGATTCCGAGGCTGACTCCAGCAATGGCCTTTGCAAATCTGCGGAAAGTGCTCATCAGTGACAGCCTGGACCCTTGCTGCCGGAAGATCCTGCAAGATGGAGGGCTGCAGGTGGTGGAGAAGCAGAACCTGAGCAAAGAGGAGCTGATAGCCGAGCTGCAGGTAAGGCGAGCGGGAGAAAAGCGAGGTCTCCAGGGCAACCTTCCCCAAAACCAGCTGGCTGCGCTCGGGCCAGCGCGCCCCCTCCCCTGCCCCAGTGTCAGTCAGTTCCGGGGCCTCCAGAGATTGGGGGATAGCGAGGGGAAAGGGAGAAGGAGGGAGAAACGAACCGCGGCGAGCTGCAGGATGCAAACTTTCCGTTCAGTTTGCAACCGCGTTTTTCGCGTTGGCTTGCCTCCCGCGAGCATTGCGAAGTGCAGGCTGCTCCAACTGGTCCTGCAGGCTGCTCGCGGGATGCCAGCGCGGCTCCCCAGCGCCTTCGCGCGCAGCGGCCCAGGCCGCAGGGTGCCGCCTCCCCCCACCTCCCCCACGTGCGAGGGCATCGGAGGAGGGGCACCAAAGTGGCTTCCCTGCCAGGAGCACAGGGACCGGCGACTCTTCCCGAACCTAGTCCTGGCCCGCCCAGCCGAGTCCAGCCTCCCCTGGAGGGCGCTGGCGGAGTCCCAGCCAGTCTCGTGGCTGCTGGGGAGCTGCTGGGGAGCTGCTGGGGAAGGCGGCCCTCCTGGGGCAGCAAATGCGTACCCGCCTCTCGTCTGATGCAAGACTGCTGCGAGCTTTCACCGCCCCTCGGCCTCCCGAGAGCGCTTGGAGGAAAGGGGGGATGGCCGGGGGCCCCGCGGTCCAGGCTCAGCCTCCATCGGGGCCCGGGGCCGATGGCCTCACTTTTGGCTTCATGGCTGGTTAGGATTGACCACACTGGAGTAGAATCCGATCCCAACACCACCTCTCACACCCCAAGGAAATTCATAGTCTTAGTAAATCTTAGGAACGTATCTCCATTTGTTGTGATATGCAATTAGTTAAATCTATTTCAAATCTTTACCTTGTTTGAAAAGGTCCTGCGAGGTTTGGTGGCCTTGTCCAGTACATTTATTTTGTGAACTCTCCACTCCAGTGCCTGCGCTTCCTACCTCTTACAATCCACTCAGCTGCCCAGAGCCTCTGCCTCACCCCATCCTAGGTATTCTCCCCACTCCCAAATCCTACACCAGCACAGTGCATTCAAGAAGCTTGCAGGCTAGTTAGCGAGCATGGCCGACACACAGAGGCAACTGAACAGATGACACAGGTCTTAAGCGCTGAATTACACCATCCAGCTGCCTGCTCCCCTGCTGGAAAAATGGAGAGAGGAGAGCCTCCTCACACTTGTCACCTCCTTTCCTGTGTGAAGGCAGCAATAGCTCCGGGCAATGACCGGGAAGGCTGTGGAATGGCCTCCAGACCAGCTCCAGACCCTCACCTCCACCAGAGCACCAGACTGGGAAGAGTGGCCTCAGTTGGGGGTTTTGCAGCTCTCTAATGGAAATTAGAAATCTTATGCCCCAATGAGAGGACCTAGAGGGGCAAGGGCAGAATTGACAAGAATGGGATGCCTCACCGGTAATGGGTTCCACGAAGTGAGGAATTGGCTGGGTGGGTGCTGGGAGTCTGTGCTGAAACTTGGAGAACTTTGTAAAGAACCGAAAACCCTTGGCAGGAGAGAGGGGGTGTTTGTTGGCTAACGGGACTGCTGGGCATCGTTGGGCTGTTAGGGAGGGCTCAGCTTTCACGTCTGTCTTTGCAAACCATTTGGTTCAGAATACCAATGAGTCTCCCTCATTGGGCAGCCCGCTGAAAGTGCCTCATTTGTACACTCTGCCTTTTTGTTCTGCATGTAGAGGTATCTGGCATAGTGTCTCCTGCCCTCCCCATTTAAATCTTTTTAATGCTGAAGGACGCTTTAGCACCATGGCTAGAACTAGGCCTGGCCTTGGTTCCCACTGCCTCCCATTGTGGACAGACCTAATTCGCTCTCTCTCACTGCCCTGTCAGGAACTATAATCATTCCTCCCTTCCCCCTCAATGGTGCTTTTCAGACTTGAAGCAAGTCGCAGCTGGGTTTAACGGGTCATGATCAGCATTTTAAAGAACGAAGCAGGAAATGTCAGAGAGCAATACAGACAGTAAGGCTATAAGTATTGGTTCATGAACTTTCTTTCAATTATGTGTGTAGCTGTGGGGGGGTTGTATAAAATCACAACTTAAAGATGTATTTCTTATTGTGGCTCTCAATCAAAAAATTTGGAAAACACTGGCTTAGAATAATAAAGCATCCTGTTTGGAGCTTACATCCTAAACCTAATATGCAGAAAAGCATTTAATTAATCTTACCATGCATCAGTGGCTTTTAAACTTTGAATATGATGCACAATAAGAAATTCCTTTTATATCATAACTCACTATACTCATACATATGTACACACATAACATGCACACAGGTTTTATGAAGTGATACTACATCTGATGCATTCTGATATTTTCTTCTGTTTCATTAAATAGCACTGCTGATCAGGACCACTAAATTGAACAAACGGTAATGCATTTAATTTAGTGAAACACATTTATATCTTTATATCTCAGAGTTTTGAGAAAGATTAAGAAGGGAATACATCTTTCCACACAAGAGTTTATCTTTTCAAAGGCTCTTTTAGAATAACAAGTTTCCAGCTTTTACACAGGATTTAGTTTACAAAAGCTAAATAACCATCTGGTTGATCAGGATCATGCATATTGTGCAAAACAGGGTATACCTGCCTTCTCTATAGCTGGGGAATATGATTTGGAGTGTTTCAATGACTGCTCCAGGACAGAGGCAGGAGCAATGCTAGAATTACCCCTAAGGCCAAGTCTGTCCTCTTGGGAAAGGAAGCTTGTGTGAACTTGAGGAACAAGAATGGGTTTCCACTGCTGAGTTAGCATAGTTTGTCTGGAACCGGCATAAATCAAGCAGTTTTCCAGCTGAAAGGTAGCTAAGGACAGGGGGAGCAGGGAGGATGATGTGTAGGAAGTGTGGGAAGTGCCTGCTCCAGCTGCAGGGGATACAGAAACCACACGAGGCTTAGAGAAGTAAACAGCAGAATGTGGAGACTTGCCTTCTCAGCCAGGAAGTGCCAAAGAGGAGGGAGGACCTTGGGGTGCTGGCGAAGAAAGTTCTAATCGCCAACTGCACTGAGGATGTCAGCAGACGTGGGCATTTGGTAGTTTGCAGAAGTAGAGGAGAGGAGCTGGCCCAGGGAGCAAAGTCTTTGAAGGAGATGATTTATGGCCTGAGGCGGGAGGGGCCTTGGAGTGCAGGGGTTTTGAGGGCTGCGGAGGTGGGTTGGCTCTCAGTAAATGTGTGCTGATGGATGAGTGTATAGAGCGGGTAGTTGCGGTTCTAAGAAGCTGTGGAAGCCAGTTAACTCTGACTGGGAACTCGGTTCTAATGTGGGGCCCGGGTCTCCTGAATGGGAGTGTCCAAAGGCAGATTCTGCCCGTGGGACAGGTGAGCTCTCATGCACATCTGTACTGGTCTCACCCGAGACTCTCAGACTCCCTGGCATCAAAGAAGGCTGGTTTGAGGGAAAAGTGAAGAGATGACAGGGTGTATCTCCATATGGGAGATCCATCCAGAGAGACTGTGCTCATAAAAGAAAAAATAGTGCTGTTTCTGCGTTTGTCCTCAGCAGCTGCAAGAAGGGGTGGATTGCTGGGGTGTCTGCATCCTCTAGAGCTTGTGTTTCCTTTGGAAGCAGATTGGCAAGGTTTGGGGAGCATGGTAGCCGCTTTGGAGAGAGCACTGAAGGGCCCAGGGGAATGACTGGGGCCTGAGACATGGGCCCTGGAACTTGATACTAGAGAGGAAGGGTGATAAAATATGACTCCCGGTGGTCCCTGCTCTACTTGCTCTCTTCCCCCTTATCAGTTGAACTTTGACCCTTGGTCCTGGGTTGACCACTTCAAAGGGGGTTTATTTTCCCAGGGTGTTACCGATTACCTAAGGTGTCATTGCTGGTTGCAAAGGAATGCATGCCAAAAATGTGCTTATACACTGCCCAACTGTCCTCTAAAAAAGCTGTGCAGTGTACACTTCTGTTTCCCTCCATACTCTGAATATTATCACCAACACTGAATATTATCAATTTTCTTATTTCTGATGGGGGATTTTCAGGCACATTGAGTGTTTAGATTACTTGGAGAAAGATGATGATTGTGAGGATGGGGGCTGATGCAGGTAGGTTTCCATGGGCCTCTCAAATCACTGAATTCATTTATTCAGTGGGAGTGTTTTATTACCAACCATAGGCTCACCTATAACCTGAATTCAAGTTGCTCTTCTAGTTAGAGGCTTTTGTGCCTGTTTGAACTGTCCCTCAATGGGCAGGCTGGCTGGAAGAAGCAGGTTACCAGACGATCCAGGCGCTTTTGTTAGGGACCCTAGATGCCATCTTGGAGAAGCCACACTATTTCTGGAGTGTGTCTCTTTGTTCAGCTGTCTTTAAATGCTGTGCTGGCGGGGGGTGGGGGGGTGGGGGGAGTGGGTGGGGGGTGGAAGTTGACAACTTGGACTTTGGCACTCAACAGACTTGGACTTGATTCCAGCTTCTGCTGTATCCTAGCTTTGTGACCTCAGCAAGTTACCTAAATTCTTTACAAGTCAGCTTACTTCTCTGTAATGTAGGGATAATTATAATATCTGCCTCAGGATTGTTGTGAAGCACAGGGCCTGACATAAAGTACTTGCTCAAAAAATGGTAGCTGTTATGACTAGTAAATCCCTCCAAGAGATTTTATGGTTTGGTTTTTGCACCCAACTGGCTGTGGCCTTGGCTCGGGCCTTATCATTTTGACATCTTGGCAGGCCCACCAGCTCTTCCTTAGTTACAGCCTCAGATTTGGCCAATGGCAATGACTTTCCAGTTCTTGGGGCTGGTTTTCGACCTGTAAGAGTGACCTTGGGGAAGTCACATCTCGAAGCCTCTGTTTCTTCATCTGGAAAATGAGGATAATTATGTCCCTTCTCGTTGGAGTAAGGTGACCTACCACATTGACCTACCCCATCATTGGCAGACCCAGGACTAGAACCCTGGCTTCCTGATTCCTGGCTTAGTGCTTTTGTAACTATGCTTGCTTGTTTTCCCACCAACTTGGGACAGCCAATTTGGGACAGAGTGTGGACTTGTTCACCTGCTCCATTTCTTGGGGATTCTCATTTAGTGTTGGGGCAAAAACATCCTTGTTCTGGGAAGATACCACATACCCCAGGATTCTGGGTAAGCCTGAGGAAGACTGTCTTGGGGGCCTAACTTTGCCCAAGTATAGTGGCCACGATGAAGTCAGCATCTTATTTTCTGTATATGTATATTTTAGTCTAATATTGCCTAGGTTTCTGAGCAATTACAGATGAGTGTAATTGCTCTCCTTGCCCTCCCCACCCCCCTTGCTTTGGTCTCTGCTTCAGGAAATGTTTTTCTTTCAACAGTTGTTTCATTCACTTCATGTACTCATCCAGGCAACCTTCCGCGTGTCAGGCACAGGGGCTTACAAAGTGGAGTCAGATTCCCCTCTGCCCTGTCAGTAGCTCAGCGTCTAATGGAGGAAGTGATGTTCATTAAGCACGGCCAGGTATTGTACCAGGTGCTGTGCCTGTCCTAGCTCATTTCCTGCTCACACACTTGAGGAGGTTGAAGCTCAGATTCATAGCTGGTAAGGGATGGAGCTTGGATTTGAACCCAGGCTTGACTGATGGTGCCACCTTTCAGATGTGAGTGTAAATGACGTTGCCTTTCTTTCTTTGAATCTATTCAAAGTCAGCCAGCATGGAGGAACTGCCATTTTGAGCAAAGCACTGTGCAGGAATGATAGGGTGTGCAGAGAGGAATAGGAAATGGTCCTCGACTTCATCCTGTGTCTGATGGACATGCCGAGTGTTCATCCAGGATGGGCTGGTCCCAGGCACCCCCCAGGCTGCAGTTGTTGTGGTGCTGTCTAAAGAGACGAGCCGGATGCCCAGAGGCTGATGCTGCCTCTTGTTGAGAATGCCAGGGAAAGCACTTGGTGTTTTAGAGCTGCAGTCTCCTCCGCTCTAAATGAAAATCAGCGTAAGTCCTAGTCCACCCTTCCCTGCAGTTTGTAGTGAGGATGCCAGAGATGTCTACAAGTGTCCATCGTCAATGACTTCCCATGGTTCTGGGAGCGCACCTCTTGCTCAAATGTAAGCAATGATGTGCCTGAGCCTTTAGGAAGTCTTGCAGAATGATTTTGTAGACCCAAATGTTTCTTCTGCCTCAGGATTGCGAAGGCCTTATTGTGCGTTCGGCCACCAAAGTGACCGCTGATGTCATCAATGCGGCCGAGAAGCTCCAGGTGGTGGGCAGGGCTGGCACGGGCGTGGACAATGTGGATCTGGAGGCTGCGACAAGGAAGGGCATCCTGGTCATGAAGTAAGTCTTGGCGGCTGAGGGGTGGGGAATCTCACTGTAGAGAAAGCAGAATCAGTTAGGAGGGCTCCCAGGAGGATGCCTTGTCTAGGGCCTGGGCCCAGACAGGTGGGCAACACTGACAGCCTAGTGGTTCCCAAGGCTTTTGAAATTGAGGCTTTCTGAGTGATCTCAAAATGTTTCACATACCCACCCCATGTGCAGTGCTTGCACCTCTGCAGCCTGGCTCAGGAGTCAGAAGAACGTTAGTGAATTCATCTGCATTCTCTGCGTCAGCTCTTCCCCCTCCACCTCCATTGTTCTGTTCCTGGAAGATTTTTTTTTTCAGCTCTGTTTACAGATGCACAACCTTTGCTAGTAGACTAGTGACTCTATGTTCTTCCTCTTCCTCACTTCCCTGCATCCTTCTGGAGCTGAGACCCAGTTTCTCTTTCAGTGTTCCAGGGTCAAGAGGAGAAGGGTCTCCTTTAGAGCTGTTTTTGCAGAAGCCCAGGGATGGAGGTCATTGTCAGCATGCCGGTGCTGTGCTGTACCTTTTTTGGCCCTCAAATGGTGTGGCAAGGCCATCCCTAGACCTCTTCTCTGTCCTCAACCTTTTCCCTCAGGGACCTCACTGTCCTCAAGACTTCCCCCAACATCCCCCTTTCACCGGACCCCCCCCAACCCCTGCACTTCCCCCTGTGGGGAAGGGGTTAATTGGCACGTCACCTGACTGAGGTCAATATCCAACAGCAGAAATGTTAAACGATAACCCATCCCACATCCTTGCCCTGGACCCGAGGCAGCCAGCCCCTAGCCTCCACACCTCTGCCTGCTCCCCTATACTACAACCTGTTCACAGGGGGACAACAGGAAGCCAGGTGGCTTTGCAGAAAGACAGTCTCTGAGAGTCCTTTTATCTTATACAGGATTGCTCAACTTTTTCTCCTTGTAATCTTCATTTCTAGAGATGAAAAGACAGACCCAGTAGGAGAAGAAGGAAGGTGAACATGTAGGTTAAATTCTTTAAAAAATATAAAAAGACCTTTGAGAGAAGAAAAACAGTTTCATGCATTGCCCCCTCTGTCCTCCTTTCTGTAAAATGGGCAGTCTGGGCTCTGTGAGTTAGGGTGTAAGCAGGCTTTTCTTAGTTCAGAACTTGTTGAGAGATAGGAGGAGAAGTCAAACAGGTAGAGATAAAAATATTAGCTTTGTTACTAATAAAAGCCATGCTGGGTAACTTGATGAAGGTCTGTGGGCAGTGGGCTGAGCTCTGAATTTGAGACACTTGGTCAGTCATCATGGGCTCAGCTTTGGTAAGATCAATGGTGTGGAGCAGCAGGAAATTTGTGCTTTCTGTGGGCAGGCAGATCCTGAGAGGAGAGCAGAGAGAAAGGGCTGAGCCACACACAGATCTCCAGATCCTGTGAGACATTTCTCCTCTGCCTCGGGAGGACTGAGTGAATTTGGGTAGAGAGGCCAGGTGTGTTTCTCTAATGGAGGTCCCTCCGCAGGGAAGCATAAAGCCAGGGCAAGGGGCTTTCCTTCCAGGCCTGGGCTTAGGGCAGGAGTATGTGAGAGAATCCAGCATGGGGTTGGGGTTTGTGCTAAGAACTGGTAAGCACATATGCAGGAGAGAGATCACAGCCTGCACCCAAGGCTTTCTCTTGGGGTAGAAGTGGGAATACGGGGTCTTAGCCCACTGATGTCGCCTCTTTTCTTTGATCTTTAGCACCCCCAATGGGAACAGCCTCAGTGCTGCAGAGCTCACCTGTGGGATGATCATGTGCCTGGCCAGGTAAGTCCCTGACTTCTCAGCAGAGCCAATCTCTGGCATGCCGATTCTTACCGCTTGCCCAGCAAGCTGATTCAGAGAAACTTAGAAACATTTCAGCTTGGTGACGTTCAGAGTACTGAGAACCTTCAAGGCCATCAGTCCTGTTCTCAATGTTCATTACAAAGGTTCCCTAGCACACAAAGGCCAGGTAGCTTCATAGGTGTCCAGTGACTGCATACAGGAAGGGCAGTAGCTATTGCTCGTTACCTAGGAGCAGGCTCATTGGGAAAATAAGTGCATGCGTGGTGTGATTTTCCTTCTATTTCTCCTCACTCATATTCCACTCTCCATGCGCAGACCCCGTGCCTTCTGTAGCCTCCATCCTTTGCAAACGCTCTCCATGCCCGGCTGCCTGGAGCGTCCTTCTCCATTATCTTTGCTTAAGTACCCTCTGCTTATTTTTCAAGATTAAGCTCAAGCATCAATTCATTATCCAAGAATCTCTCTGGCTTCCCCAGCTGGGTTGTGTCCCTCACTGATCCCCCTGCCCCCAGGGCTTACTTCTGTCCCTGTCCTTACAAATCTGTATTATAGTAGAATGGAATAAAAACCTGCTTCAGTATCCCTGTGTCTGCATAACATAGTGGAATACAAATGGTGAAGTCTCTTGTGCCTCCAGCAGGAGTTCTAGGGGGTGTGGCCTCTTGAGCAGAGGGGACAGCCTAGAAACCAAATGGACATGGTGCATAATGTGCATGAGTCTTATTGTGTTAGGTGGTAATTTGGTAAAACTGATTGCACTGAGCACTTCTGTTGAACAAGCAGTTCAAGCATTTCTGTGGTCAGTGGGAAGGGCAAGCTTCCCAATAAACAGGGCAGGAAGGTGTTCTAGGTCCCTTCGAAGATCCTTGGATCCTTAAACCAGGGGATCTAGGCAGCGAGGTCTCCTTACTTTATTCAGGTCTGAAACCTTCTAGGACCAAGAAATAACCCTTTCCCCATCTCAAGACCTGCTTTCCCTCCTGCTAAGGGAGGATCTGGGGGGTTAACCTTTGCTCTAACTCCTCCTTAAGATTTCTCCCTGAGATCCCGGGTATTCACTGATTCACTAGTCAGTGAAGGGGGACGGTGGGGGAAAAGGAGAAGCAGGGACAGCTTACACAGCAGATGGGCCTCAGCCTGGAAGGGGACCCCAGCTGGCCAACTGGATCTCCCAGACCATCTGGGCTGAGTATATCTCCCTCTGGAGAAGTACAGAAGCCTGGTGCTCTGGTTTCACTTGAGCTATTTAATTCAGTGATTTTCTTTGTTTGTTTGTCTGTTTTTGAGTAGGGACGGATCTCAGTGCAGCTTTCTATCTAATTACTCACCTCACTGTTTTCTGGAGGTGGAAGGAAGGAATTGAGAGCCGGGAATAATTTCCCTCCTATTCCAGGACTGGCTTTATTTAAAGGAGCAGGTGAAGTGCTGTGATTTAAAGGAAGCTCTCTGTCGTCAACCACTCATGTCCATGACCTCACTCACCAAATACACATCAAAACTCAGAACTACACACACGATTGAGAAGGCGTCACCAGCGCCTTTTTTGCCTTGTAACTTGTTATGTGTTGGTTCCACCAGGCGCTTTCCTAGCAGGGAAGCAGAGGAGGGAAGGGGTGCTGCACACTCGAGCGTTGGGCAGTGCGGGTGGCAAGCAGGCCCGACGGGTCCTCATGGTGGGGGGCTTTGAGCAGATGGCAGGAGCTCCCGAGGTCAGGAGGAAAGGAGAGAGTGCAACAAATGTAGGGGTCACCATTTTTGCCTGCCTCACCTTCTCCTCCTCTTGTAGGTCAGGGCAGCTACATTTAATTCTCAGGAAGCCCCTTGCCTGCATCATGATCCTTCCCAGTCTGGCCTGGTGAGGACCCCAAAGTGTTGAAAGTATTGAGAGGCGGGGAGGCTCCATGACCGGCGTGTGTAGCAGTGAGAGGGAGGGCTTGGGGATTTCCTGTCCTCTGGTGTCACATGAACATCTCTCAGCACTGTGGAGTCAGGTGGGCAGAAAATACGGTGTGAGAGAGACGCAGGCAGGGCTCTGTCTCACTAGGTCTAAGACATTTTATCAGGCTGGCTTTCCTCAGCAGCCAGCAGCTCCTCAAGGCAAGTCACTGTCCTTATTACATTCCTGGAATGAGGCCCCTCTACTGAGGCCTGTTGGCCCAGAGCAGCGAGATGGAGCTCGTTCCCCAGGAGGCCTGTTACTTAAGCTCTATTGAGTTTACCATGAGATCATGGGGCTCTGTGATATAGAGGACACTTTCCACCCTCAGATGGAAATCTATGCCATGTGTAGACATGAAAGAATGTTTGTTTATCAGAAGTCAGGGAAGTGAAGGTACAGGGACAGGGTCTTGGAATCTCTCTTTTTATACACACACTGTCTCTCACACTACACACTGGATATTTTGGCTGGCAGGAAGGCCTGCATTTCAATACTTAGGAGGCTGACTGTGGTGGGCTTGCCTTTCCTGGTTTTGAATCTATTCAGCTACTTGCAGCTGGGTGATGCTGGTGAGTTATTTAGCCCCGGTGCTTCCTTCCATGCAGTTGTGAACTTTAGATGAGCTAATATGTGTCTGAACATTTCTTATGAGGTATCTAAAGTAGAGAAGGTACTCCTGAAACATTGTTTCTCATCTCTCCCTTTTTTGCCTCCAGAGATGCCTTAATGACCCATGTCTCTCCAGATATATCTTACCCTTTGACCTCTAACTTTGCCCTAATTGCCAGTTCCTCTGTCCCCTCCAGAAAACACATATGAAGATTCAGACCTCCATATGAACCATTGGCTGTGAGAGAGTGTGTGTGTGTGTGTGTGTGTATGTGGTGGGCCAGAAAGGTGGTGTGGATGTTAGAAGTGTTGGGACTGGGCATTCAGGACAGAATGGGAGTGTCTGGACTGTGGCACCCACCCACCCAGACTGGCCTAAGACCCTTGTGGCTTAAGAAATGCTCAAGGAAGAATGAGTAATTAGGTAGAAGACATTGTAGGTTGTGGTCCTGGATGAGATAGGAGGATGAAAATAATTCCTTGACCTACTGGAGCACTTGGTGTCAACAGAGTCACCCAATAGCCCAGTCAGTTATCCCTGCAAACCTGGAGGACTGACAATTGCCTAGAGGAGAAAACTCTCCCAAAGTCACTCTGATTGGTACCTCAGTGGCTGAGGTGGAATCAGAACCTCCTCCCAGACTCCTGGCTGGAGACAGAAATCCCAGGCTTCCCAAGTCAGGTCTTGCCAAAGCTTTCCCTTTCTGAACCTAAACCCCCAGACCCAGTCTGAGCCTGGGTCCTGGGGCAGTGACCAGAGTGGGTGGTGGCTGTGCAGGCCTGATATTGCACCTAACTTCCTGGGCTGGTGGGGGTCCGAGTGGGCCTGCTGATCCTGTGTCTGTCCTTGCAGGCAGATTCCCCAGGCGACGGCTTCGATGAAGGATGGCAAATGGGAGCGGAAGAAGGTGAGCAGCTGGCATTGCCTCACCCCTCCTGGGCTCAGAGTCCGAGGTCTACTCATGGTGCTGACTACAGCTTCTTTGCCTTTTGCCTGTTTGGTTGCAGTTCATGGGAACGGAGCTGAATGGAAAGACCCTGGGAATTCTTGGCTTGGGCAGGATCGGGAGAGAGGTGGCGACCCGGATGCAGTCCTTTGGGATGAAGGTAAGAGCTTGCTGGATCCGTTTGATGTGGGACTCTCTGTAGCAATTTTGGAAGAGGCAGCTTAGCTTAGGAGAAGCCAAAGGCTTTGTTCTAGGAGGTTTGACCATCCTTTAGAGCCTCTGGCTAAATAAATGGTGAAGCCAGGGAGAGAGAGAACATTGGCCTGCTGATTTGGACACTTGAACTCCAAAGCTGAGAAAACGTGGTGGAGTTCCTGTCCATCAGCTCTAGAGTGAGTGATAGCCCTGAGTCCCAGTAGGCCAGACAGGGTTCTATGTCTTCCCCACCCTTTCCTCTCTTGCTATGAGGGCTTCCTGGTTTTGCTGTGTCTGCTCTCCTGTGATAATTAAGTAAACAAGAGCAAGTTTATAGCTTTACAACAGAGTGATTGCCCATCTATCCTTCTAGTTTACCTCCCTATTGCAGAAAAGACTTAAAGGTGCTTATATGCACACTGTGACGTGATTGTAGAGCCCACAGTGGCTGGAAGACCTCATATTTGTCTCAGAAATCACGCCTGACCACTGCCTTTTCCTACTGTGGGAGCTCAGTAGGCTTCTGGCTGAGGGAGAGTTGCTATCAATAGCAGTGCCACCTCCTTGGGCCAATCCAGGAAATCTTACAAACGGGGGAGGCCGTTAAGCCAAGAGAGTGTATCTACAGGGCTACCCAGATAGGCCGGAGAGAGAAGGCAGCTAAGAAGAGGGCTAGCAGACATCTCTATGTTCACTGTGGCTGTTGAGGGAATTACAGGGATTGTGGGCTCAAACTGCAGCCAGGAAGGCTTTGGTTAAACATTGAGGAAAATATGACAATCAGATCATCTCAGGTCTAGAAAAACTTACATAGAGCTGCTATGGAATTTTCCTTTTGTCTCCATCCTTCCTACCTTCTTAGAGTTAGAAGGAACCTTATAGATTATTGCCATCCAGAATTTGTAAGCCCAGGGACTCACAGCAAATGGATGGTAGTGAGAGCCCGGTGGGCATCCTGCTGTTATACACATTGAACATCTTCCTCTTCCTCCTGCCCCCACTCCCCACCTCATTTGTTTTAGTGAGACATCTTTTCTAAGCCTCAGCGCTGGGGGGTGCCAGCTATATTCTTCTAGATCCCTGAGAGCAGTGTGTGGCCCAGCAGGAGCCTTGTGAAAATGAGCCACAGCCTTGCCCTCTGTGCAGGGGTGGCAGGATGCCATAAGCTGCAGAAAGCACTTTCTCCTCCTTCCTCTTTTGTAAGCGATGAAAGTCAAGACTTAGCCCATGGAGAATTCTGATCTCCTAAAAGCAGGGCTCAGGGTTAAGTAAAACTAAGAGCACATGTAGCCAAACTGGTAAGCGCTTCATTGGTGAAGCAGCAACTTGAAGGCAGGCTCCAGGCCAGTGGCCATTCCATGGCTCCTACCCTCCCTCTCTGTGGCTCCCCTTTCCCATAGCCCCCTTCCCTGTGGCACTCCTTCCCCAGGGCTCCCCTTCTCTGTGGCCCCCTTTCCCATGGTCTCCCTTCCCCATGGCTCCCCTTACCTGTGACCTCTTCCCTGCAGCTCCCCTTCCCCATGATTCCCCCTTTCCCATGGCTCCCCTTCCTAATGGCTACCCTTCCCTGTGGTCCCCCTTCTCCATGGCCCCCTTTCCCATGTCCCACCCTTCCCCATGGCTCCCCTTCCCTGTGACACCCCCTCCCCATGACTCCCCTTCCCCATGACTCCCCTTCCCCGTGACTCCCCCTTCCCCATGGCTCCCCCTTCCCCATGGCTCCCCTTCCCTGTGGCTCCCCTTCCCCAGGGCTCCCCTTTCTCATGGCCCCCTTCCCCACAGCCCCCTTTCTCTGGGGACCCCCTTCCCCAGGGCTCCCCTTCCCCACACCTCCTTCCCTGTGGTGCTGCAGTATATCAGACTACTCTGGTTCAAGAACATTCATTGTCAAGGAGACTTTGACAGTGACTGAAACCAGACAAAAGCCTCACCTCATCCTGAATAATTGAGGTGATAGGTCAGCTTGTCTGTTCCTCTGGAGCTTCTGATGTGGGACCTGGAGCATCAACGTCAGGAAGTGACTGGCACCTCTCAGGCCTATGTTTGATTCAAACAGACACCTAGAGCCTGCTCGCTTCAGTGTTCATCAGTGGCTCAGGGCAGATCACCAGTGACATGCCTGAATGCTTTATTCCCATTCCTAGCACTGCTTTGGGGTGCTCGTTCCTTCACTTTGGGTTTCTTCTGTCCAGATGTCCCTTGGAGGGTCACTCTCTGCTGTCTTGCTTCTGGTTAATATTCTTCATAAACCCCTGAAATGTGATTTGAAATGTCCCCCCTCACACTTGACTCTTCCAGAGCTGCCTGGACCTGGTCATTCTGGAGGATCCAAGTGGCCTGGCCCCCTGCTCAGCAGCTTACCTTGACCATGTGCCCTGTCACATTTCTAGGTCTGGGTGAATTTTGTCTTAGGGCAGAGAGATCACCAACCTGCATCATCCAAACTTCTGTGGATGTTCTAGCACTCATGGAGAGCAAGAGTTTCTAAAGGGAAAGGAATAATCTTGAACAAATTATGAAAGAGAGAGTGCATAAGCATCCAGATGGGAAACAGTGACCAGTGTTTATTAAACACAAGTCGTTGCATACTAGCTTCCTTCTCTCTTTAGAAACCATTATTAAACAGTAGAACATGGAAATCCCTAGATGTCGTATATCTGATTATTTAAAATTATAATTTAATCATTTAATAAATGAATGCTTTATCACAAAAATTAAGATATAGATAAGGATTTCATGATTACCATCCTAATCCTAGGCTCCTCAAATTAACATCAGTTTGGCATGTGTCACCTCAGACTTTTTCTGTGCATTTACACAGAATGCATATAGTTCTGTCCCTATAGATGGCTTCTGTGCCTGCAGAGAATAGAATATTGTGTGTGGTATTAGGATAAAAAGGTATGTCGTCTTGGAATAACTAGATCTACCATATTTTTAAACTGTTTTGTGGAATTTTGTGTGTGGAGAAATTGCTTTTTATTTGGCCATTCCCCCAGCGATGGGCGTTTAGATTGTTTGCAAAGGTGGACTTTAGCAAGACATTGCTCGTGATTCCCTTGGTGTTAAGATGGAGTTCCTGAGCTTGGCACTGTTGGAGGCATTAGTAGGGGATAGTAGCTGGGTGGAGAGTGGGCCAGTATGGAGGGAGCTTGTACATGGTAGTGCAGGGCTCTGCCTTGTCCACCATTCTCACCAGCAGCCTGGATGACGTGTCCTTTGAGGATGACAGGAAGCAGGGAAGAGGTAGTTAATACTTAAGAGTGCAGACTCAGGGCTGAAAAGACATAGGAAGGCTAGTATGATTGATCACCCTAACAGGAAATTTAGCTAGAATACATTTCAGTGCCCTACACATTGGTCCAAAAAGCAACTTGAGAGGTTTTGGATGTAGAAGCATTTGTCAAAAGCTTTTCTGGGGAAGGAGGGCTTTGGTTGACAACAGGACAATATGATTAACAGTGGCATGGCTGATAGAAAAGGTAACGTGACCTTTGGCAGCATTAAAAGAAATACAGCTTCCAGAGCAAAGGAGGTGACGTTTCTCCCTGCAGCCTGCTGGTGGTCTGAGTCATACAGGCCTTGTGCTCTATACTGCTCTTTCTGTGTGAAACTTTTTCTCAATAGTGTTGCCAAATAGCGGGTTGTAACCTTAGAGACTCAACTCGTTCACGCTGGCATGTTCCCTAGAATGTGTTAACAGGCCCAAGCCAGTCAGAAGCCAAGCCTTGTACTTTCTAATCAAGATTTTCCATGAGGGAGCAGACCAGCATCTCTTAATAGTTTCTTTGTGGCCAGCGTTGTGATGAATCTGACTTTAGTTCGGAGGGATGGACGTTGAACCTGAAGCACCAGTTGTCACCAATTCTTTCAGGTCTAGCTAACGTTTACTGAGGTCTACTGTGTCAGTTCCTGTGCTCACAAGGACCTGCAGGGTCAGTAATATTATTATCTTGGTTTACAGATAAGGAAAGTGAGGCCCAGAAAGGTTATATGATATGCTGAAGATGATATGACTAGTGAGTGGTGGAGTCCAGCTCAATCAGTCTCCTGACTTCCTGTCTGGTGCTCTTTGCCCAGTACCTCTGTTTTCATTCACAATCCGTACTAGTAATTGGTCCCCGAGCCTTGTTACTGTGCTCAGCTGTTCCAAGGGCAGACGCTGTCCAGGACGGGCAGCTCCTATCTCAGTCTGGCGCCTGGAATTCTTACTGCAGTGCAAATTTTCACTCTTCTCAGAGCCTCAGGCTCTGGCAAGGTGCCTTAGGGACACAGGTGGGAGTGAGGAGGGGGCCCAGGGAGACAGCAGGTGGTGGGACTTTGAGCCTTCACCTCTGCAGCTTTGAATTGATCTGTTTTTACCTTGGGTTTCTGTTTAAGATTTCACTGCGGTGAAAGGGAGAGTTCCAATACTAAGCCAGAAAACTTGGCTATGGACTGGAGAGGGGCCATGACCATAGGGTTCTTTACCGGAGCCCCTGTAACATGAAGGCCTCCTTGCTCTCCCGTGTGCTCTGATGAGCCAGCAGAGCCCTGGAGCTGGCGTGATCAGTCTCTCAGAGCTGCCTCCTATGACACCAGCCAGGAGACACCCTGGACCTACTGCTTGGAAAGCTAGGTCTCCTCCGTGGCCTCAACATGAGGAGTCTGTCCTGGGGCTGGGACCGAGGTGGGGGAATCCCTTCATGCTTCTCCTCCTTGGGAGTAGTCTTTGAGTGGTGCATACCCAGAGTGCTCCAACTTCTGTGTGTTAGGACATCTGAGCCTTTCCAGGACACATCAGCACCCTGGCAGGGATGCATCTTCTGGGCCTGAGGTCATACTTTCCACCCACCCAACATGGTCTCCTGGTGTAAGAACCCCAACCCCTAGCTGAGTTCACCTCCCTTCTGCCCTGGCTCTCACAAATGAAGAATAGGAACGGGGGTTTTCTGAGCCAGATTCTTTCCCTGCACTTGTTTGCAGATAAATTGAATAGTCTCTGTCTGGGAAAGGAAGGGGCTGCTGGGTCAGTGCCTCACTGACTGCTGAGGAAGGTGCTCGTCTGCTCCCCGCCAGTCCCGGACACCTGCCCGTTGGGTGCTGGGCTGGGTACAGCCTGTGGGGCCTTCTTCTTGCCAGCCCCGGCCGTTTCTTGGCCCCTGAGAGGGAGCAGGCAACAGGGCTCTGTGAACTCGCTCAGCCAGGATCTGCCCGTGGTTGCTGTGCCCTTCCTCCCCACGCCACATGAGAGAAAATACATGTGGATTAGAGATGAACAGGCCATTGTTCCAGCCAGCCTTAGAGCCAGCAGGCAAAGAAGACTAGTAAGAACAAGGGCAGGGATCCTTCCTCCTCCCCTGGACACTTGCTTCTCCCCACAAGAAGTGAACAGGTTATATCTGAGCAGATGGCAAGGTCTGAACAAGCCCCTCCTGGTGCTGTGAGCCGGCGGAGCTCACAGGATGTGTCGGGGGCATCTTTTCCCCAAAAACCCCACCTATGGCTGGGTGGGGCCTCTTGGCTTTCCGTATTCCACAAGGCTGAAGATGAAAAATGTGTTCCGAAGCTTTATTTGTAACCATTTTCAGTTTCTTCCCTAGAAGTACTGAATTTGAAATAGAAGTCCTTTTCTCCATCATGTTTTAGAGTAGCTTTTATATTTCCCTAATTTCAAAAGTAATCCATGAACAGTGTAGTAGAGAACCTAAAAAGCACAGGAAAGTACAAAGGAGAAAAATAATCCCACCACTCAGAGACAAGCACTGTTAAAGTATTATATGCCTTATGTTCTTCCTGTTTGTTTTTGTTCAACCCTGGGCCAGCTCTGAACATTGCCCTCTCAGGGTTAAGGGGAATTTCTCTTGAAATAATTTTGAATTAGTGAAGGTTAGAGCAGGGGATGACTGAACTCATCCACAGTCCAGGTCCAGAGGGGGATGACGTGTGCCTTTGTGCACAGCTGACAGTCACTGAGGGAGGATGCAGGCCCAGGTCTCCTGGCTTAGAGCACACCCCAGTCCTGCTCCCCTGTCCAGCCATACACAAGCTGCTCTCGCATGTGTGTGGTTAGAATGTGGAGGCAGACAGACCTCCCTTTAAGCCCTGGCTGTGCCCCCTCCCCATTGAGTAAGCCCTGCTTCCTTTGGCTCTAAAGCAGATGGGAGAGTACTACCAACCTTATTGTTTTGGCATGAGAATTAAAGTGGAGAATTAAATTATGCTCGATAAATGGTTGCAGTTATTGATACTAACAATATTAATAATGATGACACTTCCTCCCTCTTTCTCGCTTCTGACCAGACTATAGGGTATGACCCCATCATTTCTCCAGAGGTCTCGGCCTCCTTCGGTGTTCAGCAGCTGCCCCTGGAGGAGATCTGGCCTCTCTGTGATTTCATCACTGTGCACACGCCTCTCCTGCCTTCCACGACAGGTAGGTGTGTCCCTACATTGTGGGTTGGCCATAGAAGCCACAAACCAGTTACCATGGGCCCTCAGTCTGGGCCTTCTGCATACACTGGTAACCAGCTGTGGGGAGGGACCCACCAGGTCCTGCGGAGTGCACTGATGCTGTTAGATGCCCCTGCATCAGATGGAGGAGGGGTGAGCCAGTCGGAAATGCACGGTGTCTGGGTGAGCTGGGCACATGTACAACCAGTGACCCTTGTGGGTGCTTCCTACACAGCCCCTGCGGGGATTTCTGATTCCTGGACCCACTCAAAACAGTAATATCTCAAGAACTTCCAGGATATTCCTAAACTGAATCTAGGCCAGACCCAGAACAGGGACTTCTGTCCCAGAGCATCTGAGAAGGAAGAGGTGAGAACAGAGAGGCTGTTGTCTGACAGGAAGGGAGGGCTTCTGGACTGCCTGGGACCCAGGCACTGCCGCAGCAGGCAGACTCTTCCCTCTTTTCCAGGCTTGCTGAATGACAGCACCTTCAACCGGTGCAAGAAGGGGGTGCGTGTGGTGAACTGTGCCCGCGGAGGGATTGTGGATGAAGGCGCCCTGCTCCGGGCTCTGCAGTCTGGTCAGTGTGCTGGAGCCGCGCTGGATGTGTTTACGGAAGTGAGTGCCTGTCAGCCTCGGTGTCAGGGGAGGAGGGGAGGGATGGCAGAGGGGCCCATGGCACGGCAAGCCCGGCATTTTACCAAATGCCTTCAGCCTACTGCCTCTAGTGTCCATAGTGAACGGGGGAAAATCGTGTTGCCAAGAAAACACATGTGTGGTTTGAGGAGCCCTTGCAGAGCTTGGTACAGAGGCACCCTCACACCTCTGTGTTGCCTTCTATAAAACTCAGGTTTTAAATGGGACCCAATTCCTGGTCCCAGGCTGCTCAGACTGTTGCCATGTTGATAAGGACAAAGCTACAAACCGGTTTTGAGGTTGAGGATTGGGGGCAGGGAGATAGAGGGGTTTAGGTCCCTGACTGAAATGCAGTCCCATTGCCAAGATGTTCCACCCAGTATCCACTACTGTTCCTCTTCCCTTCTTCTCTTCCTAGGGAGGGACAGAAGCCCGAGGATACTGGCAGTATTCCCGCAGTTCCTCTCGATGGGCTGCTCCCCAGCAGGGAAGAGGCCCAGCCTCATGCCAGATCACATGAGGAAGAGTGCTTTCCCACTGGGATCCTGTGGCCCCTCTCCTCAGACATCTCCACCCTGTCGGCATCAGAGCTCCTCCCTGTGATGCAGCAGAAAGGGCCTGGACTTTGGATTAGGCAGTTGTGGTTTGCAGGTTACTAGCTGTGTGGCCTTGGCAAGTAACTGGCCCTCTCTGAGCCCCTGTAGCACTCATAGTCTATTCCCAGCCCAGGACACACAGTGCGTTTTGGTTTGTACTCCTGGTCGTCTTTCTCAACTAGATCATAAGTTCCTTAAAGACAGGGGAAGCCTTGGCCTTCTGTGTATCACCAGCCTCCCTGACACAGCACCTTCTCCTGCTCTCTTCCGCATCCTTGTGCCACTTACTACTATGTGGCTGGCACTCACCGGGTTACATGGTCAAAATTCAGTGGGGCCAACAGAGCCCTGGGCGGAATGGGCAGAAGAGAAGATGCCCAAGTGACATTCCCTAGGGCAATCTTCTGCTCAGTGAGCAGAGGGCTGGAAGGGACACTGGAGGTGGGGTGGAGATGGGCAGCCTGTCCTGTGAGAGGTAGAGTGCAGATACCTGTGTGGAGTGCCTGCGAGGTCAGGACACGTGCTGGGAGCCCAGTGCGGCTCATTGACAGCAAGTGCTGCAAGGATGCAGCGCTGTGGGTTTCGGGAGAACAGCCAGTAACAGCAACCTCCTGTGTTAAAGGTGCATAATCCCCACAATAATGTTATGAGGTAGATAGTACTAACCCGTTTCATAGATAAAGAAACTGAGGCTTAGAGAGATCAAAGTTTGCCCCAAGGCACCTAGGTGGTGAGTAGTGGAGGTGAGATTTGAATCTGGTCCACAGTTTCTGCTCCGTTCACTCTCCTGTGATGGAACATTCTCGAGGAAGCCGGTTACTGAGTCCAGTGACCACTGTGACTAAATAAAAGTAGAAGGTGGCAATACTCCTGCCTCCCTTCCCTCCAGCTTCCTTTATGCCCTGGAGTGTTTCGAGAGGGTATGGTCAGTCCATGGCAACCTAGAGGTGTTTCTTCCTTGGCAGGAGCCACCACGGGACCGAGCCTTGGTGGACCACGAGAACGTCATCAGTTGTCCCCACCTGGGCGCCAGCACCAAGGAGGCCCAGAGCCGCTGTGGAGAGGAAATTGCCATCCAGTTTGTGGACATGGTGAAGGGGAAATCTCTAGCAGGGGTTGTAAGTATCGCCACATGGGCTGTGGGTCCGAGGTTGGAGGGAAGGGAGGGAGGAGGCGTCTTGCTGTGAGGGGGATGGTTAACCCGTGGGTGAACAGATTCTGCACTGGGAGGTGAAGATAAGGGAATTTGCTTAAGTCAGCCGTCTCTGGGAGGAGTGGGCAGGAGCCGCCCTGTCTCCAGCCCTGATAGCTGAGGTCTTGGCAGAAGAGAGCCCAGCTCAGTTCTGTTATGTTGTAGTCTTGCTGCAGAGATTGTGGCCCTTCCCAGGGCTCAGCCTCTAGAGAAAGGCTCCTTTGTTCTCCATGCCTTGGGAATGAAGGAATGTTGCTTGGGTGACAGCTGGATGCAGGGGCAGGGCTGGCCTGTGTAGAAAGCCCCTGTGGGAGCTTGCCCTGCCCAGAGCCCTCCTTCCATCATGTCCATCTTGGACCCTCTCCCCACTCCCAGTGCAAACCCTCCCTGCCAGCTGGCCCCCTACTTTCCCCAGTCATGGCATAACATCCCCACGTCTTGTCTTTGCTCCCACCGGGCCCTTGCTGGCATGTATGTCTCCTCCGAGCGTAACCTGACTTGCATTTCAAGTCCTGTCTCATTCATTCTGTCTTTGGATGTTCCTTCCAAGCTGTCCTGGTACCAGCTCCGGTGGGTACCAGACACCGTCAT
The DNA here is from genome assembly GCA_023783475.1 of Daubentonia madagascariensis. Classification (NCBI taxonomy): domain Eukaryota; kingdom Metazoa; phylum Chordata; class Mammalia; order Primates; family Daubentoniidae; genus Daubentonia; species Daubentonia madagascariensis. The sequence continues at coordinate 657,910 of JAKFHU010000913.1, read as the reverse complement.
AGTCCTTGGGGGATGCAGAGGTGAATGAGGAAGGCACAGCTCTCTTTCAAGGGGCTCAGAGCCTTCTTCACGAAGACTTGCTTGGCCTTCCCAGCTCTATCTCGATTCTTTGGTTAATCAACTACGTTCTCTCTTGTTATTAAGGTTCCACGAGTTTGTATCTTTTTCCTTTTGTCACTGAGGACAAAAAACCGTGACTCAGGCTTCTCTGCAGCTCACGTGGGTGGGCTTACTCAATTAAAAGAGTCAACACATGGAAGGCGGGGGCTCCCTGACCTCCTGGCTGGCCCTCAGCCTGGAGATTTTCGCTGGTGAGGACAGAGCTGTGGCAGGAGAGACCAGGATGTTTTGTTCTGTCCTCCCCTCTCTGGATTGATAGCCCAGCTCTCCAGGCCACTCCGGCCATCCTGAGAAAGCAGGGGTGCCAGCTACTCCCCAGCATGCCCGTTCAGTCTGTGGGAGGCAGGAGGGCCCTTCAGGGCCAGGTGTCACAGTGCCACAGGAGGCCTGGAGAGCCTGGTGCTGGCTGCAGGATGCGGGTCTGCAAAGACTGGATCTACCCGTGTCCTCTGTCCTCTCCCTACTGTGTTGGCACCTCAGGATAGAGCATGCTTCTCACTCGTCTTCCACCTCGTGGCCTTCTGAGAAGGTCTGTTCCTCCCAGGCCATTCCGATCCTGTCCCAGGCTGGGGTCTGGGCCCATGAGCTTGCCTTACCCTTTCAGCCTTTTCAGAAGGCTGGTTTCCACGCTCACCATTGCAGCCTTGCAATGTATTCACATTATCATGAGGCAGCAGGGGCATTCCAGGGCTTTTTCTGAAGGGGACTCCTTAATATAAGTTCTATCAAGTGGGACCACAACATGTCCCCGTCTTACTTAGGAGGTAAAATCTCTTGGTCAAAATAGCTAAACTGAGGCAAATTTGATTCTCTACCCAAAGTGGCCAATAGTCTTAGAGTAGCCATTTGGAAAGAATGACATTTTTGTCATGTAGGAAATATCTCTTTTCCTAATTCTTTCCTGTGTCTTCTCCAGCTCAAGTCTATTCTTTTTAAAAAATTTTTATTTATTTATTCATTTTTGAGAGACAGGGTTTCGCTCCACGGCCCAGGCTGGAGTGCTATGGCGTGATCATAGTTCACTGTAACCTCTAACTCCTGGGCTCAGGTGATGTTCTGCCTCAGCCTCCCGAGTAGCTGGGACTATGGGTGTGTGCCACCTCTCCCGGCTAGTTTTTTTTTTTTTTAATTTTTTTTTTTTAGGGATGGGGTCTCATTATGTTGCCCAGGTTGGTCTTGAACTAGTGGTCTCAAGCGATCTTCCTGCTTCAGCCTCCTGAGACACTGGGATGACAGGCATGAGCCACTGTGCCCTGCCTCAATTCTGTTCTAACCTTAGTTACAGAATAACATTAGGGTCAGGCTAGTGTTTCAAAGCACCTGACTCCTCCCTGGAGTTCTCCTGCATGTTTTCCAGAGAAGACTGAGAACCCTCCTTGTACTGGGCAGGCCTGGGATGAGCAGCACCCTGGGGTTGGGCTCCACAGACCCCACAGAGAGGCCAGAGAAATGAGGCAACGGGCCTGCCTTGTGGTGCCTCTTAGTTGATCACTTTTCCTCTGCCTGCTGCGGGCTCTCAGCAGCTGGTCTTTCTCTTGTTCCACTTCCCAGCTCACTGCTCTCTCTGTGTCCCCGTGGAGAGGACAAAGCGGCCCTATAGCAGGAAGCTCTCAGGCCCAGCCACCTCCCACACAGAAGGGGCTCGTGGGAAGCCCTGCCTCAGCCACCATTTCCAACACTGTGATTCTCTACCTTTTTAAAAAATACTCTTCCAATGATAATATTTATGAAAACAGAAATAGAAGCATCTGTGTTTTCTTTTCTTTTAATTTTTTAAATTTCAGAATATTATGGGGGTACATGGATTGATTTTGTACTGCTTGAGTCAAAGTTATAAGTGTGACCGTCACCCGGATAGTGTTCACTGTTCCCATTAGGTGTGATTTCACCCTTCCCCTCCTCCCCCCCGTGTTCTCTTTTAATTATATCTTGTAGCTGCCTGTTTGATTTGCATCAAACCCTGGGTTTCTCATTAAATCCTTCTTAGATGGTTGTCTTTACAAGTTGCCTCAATAAAAGTGACCAAATACCTAACTCAGAACCAGAGCATTTTGAACCACAAAATTGAATAGAGATTTTAGCCCAGAGCAAGCTGGCTTTGGGCTCCTCTGGTGGGGACCCAGCCAACCAGACCCTAGACTTACAACTTTAGGAGGATAGGTGGCTTCTGCCTCCCACAACTTCCTAGCGGGGCTCACAGTGGACCTCACGTGGATTGATGTTTGAAGCATGATAGGATCATCAAAACTTTGTGACAATTGTTCATAGTGTTTAGTGACAAAGTAAACCCTCACTTAAAAAAAAAAAAAAATGTAAATGAAGGGAAATTAGGAATGCCATCCCAGAGAGACCCATTATTCTATGTCCAAGTTATCTGTGACTCCTCACACTTTTTATGTCAAAGACCCACCTTTATTGTTACTGTGCTGTCCAAACCTTCCCCCAGCACAGCAAAAACAAGTCTCCCTTTGAGGGGGCCGGGGCCAACACAGTTCAATGAAGGGGGCAATTTTGAGTGATCTTAGTCTTTTGTGTCCATTTCTGGTTCTGCCACTCTCCTCATCTGTAGGAACGAGTCATTGTCTTCTTGTTGGGGGCTGGTGGAAACTGTCACCCACCAGGCACCCAAAGCATGGGTGGCCCTATGCCTTTTCTCCGTGTACAGCTGAGTCTTGGCAGCACACCCTAGACTTGGGAGCTCAGCTGGGCAGGTGTGCCCCTGCCCTGCCTCTTTCGGACCTCAGCCCTGCTCTCCCTTTCTCTGCAGGTAAACGCCCAGGCCCTTACCAGTGCCTTCTCTCCACACACCAAGCCTTGGATTGGGCTGGCAGAAGCTCTGGGGACACTGATGCGAGCCTGGGCTGGATCTCCCAAAGGGACCATCCAGGTGGTAACACAGGGTGAGCTGAAGACACTGCAGGGTGGGGGGAGAGAGGAGCGTGGGCTCTGCCCCTGCCGGCTGTGTCTGTTGAAGGTCACAGGGCTAGTGGGAGCCTCGGAGGTGACTTGGACCCTGCTCTGAGTATATAGTCTTCTCACTACTGAGGGTGGGGTAAAGGAGGAGGGATATAAAAAGTCATTGGGAGGATGTATTTAATTTTCATAAATTGTATTTATGCAATATTTTAAAGATGTGCATGTTTTGGGTGCAAGAGAGACCTCTACAAGAGATAAGAGTTTTGTGCAAGAGGCAGTAGGATCGGTGGAGGGAGTCCCCAATTAAGCAAGAGGACATTCGATTCTGGTTTTGACCCTGTCACTAACCTGCTGTTTGACTTTCCCTTCCCTGAACCTTGGAGGTGCATGAGCCAGCTGAGGTAGTGGGGACATCTTGTGCTCTGTGACACACTGAGGTGGGCTCTCAGGCAGTCAGACCGCCCTTGGGTGTGCTTAGCCAAGGACTGGGAGTGAGAGCAGTGCCCGTGTCCACCCCTCTGGGCTGCTGGGCAGGCTCTGGCCACCTTTGTCACGTATCCAGCACTATGCAGATGTGGTTGAGTGACTAAGGAGGGTTCCAGCTCCTTAACCCTCCCCAGCGGGGCTTGTCCTCCCCCACTGACCACTGGGCATCTGCACACTGGGGAGAGATCGCGGGTGGGGGTGCTTGAACCCCAAGCATTGGCCATGCCAGGGAAGGGCAGAGCCAGCGGCTCCCCACTGGGCCTGGAGGAAACTAGGCAGGGACTAGGCAACAGCTGCTCCTTTCTGCTTTCATTTCCTGAGGCTGACAAGGGTCTGAGCTCCAGCTAGGGGTGGGAGTGGGGAATTTTCCAGTGTCCCCTGGGAGAATGACAGGCAGGCCAGGGTCGCCAAGCCAGGGGCAGGGTGGGGCGGGGAGTGGAGTTGGGCTGAGTTTTGGAGGGGAGTTTCTCAGGGTGGCTAAAGTAACTTGGGTTTCCCAGCTTGGACGGGAAATTTTTCTCCCTCTGAGCCCTTCAGAGATTAAGTGGGACTGCCTGGGCCAGGCCGCGGTTGGGGTCCCCCAGGCAGTGAGGAGCCCATAGCCCAGAACCAGGTGCCAGTGGCCTCCTGTCCCTTCCTGTGGTGCTCAACAAACAGTGACCTGAGAGTAGCTTCTCTTTGTTCCCAGGAGCACCCCTGAAGAACGCTGGGAGCTGCCTGAGCCCTGCAGCCATTGTCGGCCTCCTGAAAGAGTCTTCCAAGCAGGTGGATGTGAATTTGGTCAACGCCAAGCTGCTGGTGAAAGAGGCTGGCCTCAGTGTGCGTCCCCCTCCCCCTCCCTGTCAGCTCTCTCTTCTCCCCTCTGTCCAGAGCCCTCTAACTGCCCTGCTTGTTGAATGGAGTCCTGGGTGCAAGTCCTGCCCCTTGGCCCTTGGCCTTTGGCCCTGCCACCTGGGAGAGGCAGCTGCAGTCTCTCCCTCTGCAAAAGGGAGACAGACGCTGCCTGTCTCTGAGCATTGCAGAGTGAACTAGTACTTGTGAAAGTGCTTTGTGTGTCAGTGCTCTGTGAACAGAGGTGGCCGCCCCGCTCCACAGCTGAGGAAGATGATGAGCCAAGCTGCAACGGACTTGGCCTGGGTCTGCGTTCAGTGCTCCTTGTGCCGTAGCACCTGGTTTCTTGATTAGCTTGCAAACCCTGGGAGCAGGCTACACATCCTCTGCTGCCTCTCATGGCTTCATTTTGGCACCATCCCCTCTGGATCCTTGTTAAGTTCTAAGACTGTTTCTCAGCCAGTGGGAGCTGACAGTGGCAATCCCAGGCAGGTCACCGATTCTGCACAGGGAGCTGTGTGTCAGAACGGGAGGGCCCAGGGTGGGTCTGCTAGCCCAGCAGCTGCGTCCTCCTCAGCCCTGCCTCCCTACCGCCCCCCATCCTTTGCCTGTACCTGGCAGGTCTCTCTGTGCCCTCCCCTTAGGGAGTCGCTGGCTGTCGCAGGAGACTAATACTCAGGGGCACAAGGCTTAGCCCGTTTGCCTTTCCCTTCAGGCCCTGAATTGCTGAACATGTTGGCCAGGCTAGAGCCTGAGGTACCAGTGATCAGGCTGAGAGAGGGCATGGGCATGGTGTAGTCACAAGGAATAACTGTCGCCTTGCCTTCTCCCTGCAGGTCACCACCTCCCACAGCCCTGCTGCACCAGGGGAGCAGGGCTGTGGGGAATGCCTCCTGACCGTGGCCCTGGCAGGCGCCCCCTACCAGGCTGCGGGCTCAGTCCGGGGCACCACACCTGTACTGCAGATGCTCAACGGAGCTGTCTTCAGGCCAGAAGTGCCTCTCCGCAGGGGCCTGCCCCTGCTCCTGTTCCGGGCTCAGCCCTCTGACCCTGCAGTGCTGCCTACCATGATTGGTAAGGAGGGCCTGTGGGGCTGACTGGTGCCCTTGAGGCAAGGGTGGGACCTGCCCTGGGAGTGGGCCCCAGGCAGGCCCACTTCTGTCCACCTTCTGCCTTCTTCAGCACCTCTCCCTGCCTCACAGCATTTCTGGATCTGTACCATAACAAGGGTCTGTCCTGCCAGTTTCCAGAACATTCAGGGGTTGAATACTGAATTCAGAGAGGGCAAGTGCTTTATCCAAGGTCACAGAGCAGTGTGGCAGGGGTGGGACCTAGCCTGGCTGTGGGTTCCCAGCTCACCATGATAAGCACACTGTTGGGACCTGCCTGTGGAGCCACAGCTCAGGAGCTCAGGGCTGTTGAGTGCAGGTTTCCTTCTCCTGCCTGCAGGCCCTAGTGGCCAGCCTGGCTGCAGCAAAGCCTACAAAGGCATCCCCTCCAGTGGTTATGGGTGTGTTGGGCCTGCTCCAGTCCCCTGGGGCCTGGGTTGTTGGGAGTTTTGGAACACACCCAGGTTTGGCAGAGGGTGTGTTATATTCCCCAAACCCCGAAGGGCCTAATTTCACCATCCTTTCGGGCTGCCCAGAAGAACTTTCCTGCTTTTCTCCCTTGCTGTTGGCTTGGATAAAACTGGCAATCAGCAAGTCAAGAGTTTCAGCTTTTGGTGGCTAGATTGTCCCTTCCCTGCCTTGCCCGAGGTCAGGGTGTTAAAGAGCCTCTGGAATGTCGAGGGAAGCTGGGTAGGTGCCCTGTTGTTCCTTCCATCTCAGGTCTTTGATTCTGAGACTGCCAACCCCCATTGCAAGTCTGATCACAGAGGCCCAAAACCTCAGACTCTGCTCCCAGCCCCTTGCTCCTCCTCTCCCCGTGCCCTGTGCCAAGCAGGCTTTCTCCTACTTTCAGGCCTCCTAGCAGAGGCGGATGTGCGGCTGCTGTCCTACCAGACCTCAGTGGTGTCGGATGGGGAGGCCTGGCACGTCATGGGCATCTCTTCCTTGCTGCCCAGCTTGCAGGCGTGGAAGCAGCATGTGACCGAGGCCTTCCAGTTCCAGTTCTAACCTGGTGCTCACTGGTCCCAGCCTCGGGCTTCTCTGAAGAAAGCTACCCATTGATCAGTAGGAAGAGGAAATCCACATTGCAGAGGCTGGACGCAGGCCTCTGGTACAGCGCAGTAACCATCTAGTAAAGAGCCTCCCACCTCCTCCTGTGTCCTTGTGTTGTCATTTTCCTGAAGAGCCAGCAGAGGGCATCTGCAGGCAGCCAGGGGTTTGGTGCTGGAGGGTGTGGCGGAAGATCGGGATGAGCAGATGGCATGGCTGTGGGTGCTCTGAAGATGACCTGGTCCTGTCTCTAAGATTATTCAGAGGCATTTTTACAGGAACAAAGCTCAACATATTTCAGAATCCTATAGTATTTCAAGATCCCTTCCATCTGTGAATATATATGCACATTAATAAGTAAAATTCAACATATACACACAGCATGATAATGTGCCAAGCACTGGGCTAGGTGCTTTCCTTTCAGAGAATAGTTCAAACCTGACCCCTGTCCCATAGCAAGTCTGGTGGGAGTCACAGAACGTACAGAGGTCATTGGAAGCAGTGAGTGATATGACAACAGAGGTATATAGGAGATCCCTTGAGTCCAGAGGAGGAAATTTATTTGAGCCGAGCATGCTGGTGTCTCGGAGATGTTTGGAAGGATTTCATCAGAGGAAGAAAGTGTGTGTAAAGTCATGGGGGTGTGAAAGTATGTGGCAGGTTCACAAAGTGAGTTCAGTGTGGGGTGGACAGTGTATTACTTTTTTTTTTAAATATGACTTTCTTGGCTGGGTGCGGTGGCTCACACCTGTAATCCTAGCACTTTGGGAGGCCGAGGCAGGAGGATAGCTTGAGGCCAGGAGTTCGAGACCAGCCTGAGCAGGAGCAAGACCCCCATCTCTACAAAAAATAGAAAAATTAGCCAGGTGTGGTGGTGCGCACCTGTAATCCCAGCTACTTGGGAGGTTGAAGCAGGAGGATCACTTGAGCCCAGGAGTTTGAGGTTGCAGTGAGCTATGATGATGCCACTGTACTCTAGCCCAGGTGGCAGAGCAAGACCCTGTACCCCCCCCAAAAAAGATGACTTTCTTGAAAAATATGACAGAATGGCACTCCTTCACCCAAAAGTTTCACCTTTTGAGAGTTTCTTTCCCCCATTAGTATAGGCTGATGCATTCCTTTCCTACCGTCTGCCTGATAGCATCTGTTTCTGAGGCTCCTGCCCTGGCTGGGAAGGCTTGGCATTGGCAGGGGCAGGCCCACCGCTTTGGCCTCCTTAGTGCCTCAATGGGGCTGAATCTTGCAGGAACTCCAACAGTAAGGGCAGTGCTAGCATCTGCAGTGAGCCCAGATGTGTGTGTGTGTGTGTGTGTGTGTGTGTGTGTGGTGGCCCTGCTGGAGCAGACCTTGAAGGACTTGCGCCCGGATGTGAACACCAAGGTCAACTTTGGACAGCTCTGTGACCTGGAACACACTGTTTAATTCCCCTAAGCCTTTTTTCCCTCATCTGTAAGAGGGATAATGATGCCTCTCACAGAGCCACAGTGAGGATTTACTGGATTAAAAAGTGGTTTACAAGTGCCCAGGGTACTTGGTGAACATGGTTTCTTTATTCCTATGCCTTTCTGAGAGAAGGTGAGCAGGTCTCAGTCCTTTATATAGAACCAACTCCATGAACCAAAGATCCCTCCGCTGGACCCCATGCCCTCATTGAGATGTGTTCAGCCAGATCTAGACGCTGGGTGTCCTGACATCAGACAACACATTCCCTCCTATTCGAAAAATACCTGTGCCTCATGTGGCATCTGCTGGGGAGGTCACTTGAGTCAACTGATAGCTAGAAAAACAGGCTGAGACTGAAGTTTAAAACTCAGTTAAAAGTTGACCTCAACTGTCAGCCTATCGGCCTCCTTCCTCAAAAACCCCTAGGCAAACCACATCTGTGCACTAAGGTGGTCAGAACAATTCTAAAAACCCAGATTGCTTGAGCATCTCAAAATATCCTCCTAGACATGTGTCACACTAGAGGGCATGGGACAGTTTCACTGCATCACCTGTCCCTTGGCTGTTCATAGGACCTCTCCCAAATTTAAAGGGCAGGATTAATTTTAAAATTCAGCTAGTTTCTTGAGGAACCTCCATACTGTTTTCCATAATGGCTGCACTAACGTACATTCTCACCAACAGTGTATAGGAGTTCCCTTTTCTCCACACCCTCACCAACACTTGTTGTCTTTTGTCGTTTTGATAATAGCCATCCTCACAGGTGTAAGTGATATATCATAGTGGTTTTGATTTGCATTTCCCTGATGACTAAGTGGAATAAGCCAGACAACAGAAAGAAAAATATCGCATGACCTCACACGTGGAATCTAAACCAAAAGAAGGTCAAATATATAGAGATACAGACTAAAACTGCTTGTCAGGTCAGGTGGTGAGGAAATGGGGAAGTAGGATGAATAAATTGAAAGATCTAATGTACAACATGAGGACTATAGTTAATAATAGTGTATTGTACTGAGAATTTTTGCTAAATGAGTAGATTGTAGCTGCTCTTGCCCCAGGATAGGGAGTGGGGAAGGGGAATGGATAACTCTGTGAGTTAATGGACGTGTTAATTACTTCCTTTATAATAACCATTTTACTTATCACATCATGTTGTATACCTTAAATACGCACAGCAAAATCTTTAAAAATCCAGCTGGTGCTGTGGGAGGGTGCCATTAACTCTTTTGAGTTACTATGTGGTGTGTGGCCTCTGTGCACCACCTAACTTTAGAGTGGAATTTCATTCTTGTGCACATTAGCTGGGAAGCAGAATGCCTTCTGTAAGCTCAGTGATGAAAGCAGGCCAAATGCTGGGGCCACACAAGGGAAATGCCTCAGAATGCTGACTCCTGGAGCCCTGGGGTTAACAAACAGAGGGGGGGTGTGTGTGATCAGCGTGTGTGAGAGATCAATGTGTATGTATGTGTGTGAGATCAGTGTGTGTGTGAGAGATCAGTGTGTGTGTGTATGATCTGTGTGTGATCAGTGTATGTGTGTGTGTGAGATCAGTGCGTGTGTGTGTGTGATCTGAGTGTGATCAGTGTATGTGATCAGTGTGTGTGTGCATGGATATGATCAGTGTTTCCCCCTGGAGACCCGCAGTTACCTCGTGGTCAGTGGGCCGGGCCATCCTTCACATCTGTTCCCATATCCCGTGTTGAGTATTCTCATTTGAGGTGAGTATAACATGGCTCAATACTTGCCTAATACTCCACGCTCTTTCCTGCTCTAGGTCCCCCGGGTGATGTTCTTCATTTGCGTGGCATCAGCAGCCTTTGGTGTGAAAGTGCTGATGGGCTCATAGGAATCTCGTTCCTTCACTTGCTGACCTTACATGGGGGACAGCAGGCAGGCGGCAGTGTTAATGAAGCAGATTCCAGGGCTCCTGGAGGAAGGCCTCAGGCTTGGTATAAAAGTTGGTGAGGAAGGGGAGTTGAAGGGGGCCAGGGACCTCTCTGTGTGCAATGGTGGCACTGGCCAGTGCCATCCTGAGTGCCCTGCAGGTGAATCTGGGCTGATAGTCAGCTGGTGCGCGGGAGTATGGGCAGCGTCCCTTCAATTGGTCAGCCCCCGATATCCCGGTTGTTAAATGTTTTTACTATCATCCCCGGGTTGTGTCCAAGTGACCCCTTAGTGGAGAAGGCCTGGTCCCAGCAGCCGGTGATATGGCAGGTCCTGGCTGCCAGGGCGAATGGGGACAGTTTCGGCACCAAGACCCCACAGTGTGCTCCTGTATGGCTAGAAGGCCAGGCCCACTGTCCTGTATCTCAAGAGTGCAGGGGAATACTGGCTTTTCTCCCATGAACACAGACACTGCTCCAGAGATCTTAGGAAAGGCTTATCTTGTCCTGCTGGGGACGGCAACCAGATTGAGGGCCCCAGACAGCATGCAGAGGAGGTGCGGGCAGCAGGGGCAGCAAGGAGGGGCTGCTAAACAGCAGCCAGGGCTGGCGTGCTAGAGCAAGAGCCAGCAGTGCCGCCAGGGCTGGGACACCAGTCCGCTGATGCTGGATTAGTTATGCAAATTCAGGCTTATCTCGATTTGCTGGTGGCTGTTGTGACATGAACAGCCTTGAGCAAAACAGTGAAGGGGACAGGCCCATCATCTCATTCCCATGTGTGTGTCCCCTCTCTGCGCACACCTCCCCACTCCCCCCACCCCCGCCACCGCCAGCTCCATTCCCTGCCAACCAAACGATCCTCTCTCTTCCAAAATGCCCTTTTCTCCTTGGGGTGGCTGAGGAAATGAACGACAACAACCTGATGCCTTCCCCTCTTCTCCCACTCCCTCCTCAACTCAATCCCTGTCTTCCTGAACCACTGCTGTTTCATAAGAGGACCCTGGAAAAAGCAATGCCTTAACCCCGGGGTGAAAGAGCCTCTAATGGAATAATCTCCTGCTGCATATTCATTTTTTTTTTTTTGGCTGAAGAAGGCAAAAACTTAGCCTATTAACTAACCTCTGCCCTGTGTTTGTTTGTCCAAATCACACTTGGCAAGTTATGACCAAGGAGGTCTGATCTTCTCTTCTCCTGCTGGCCCCTGTCTGCCGGAGCTCTAGATTAGAGAATTGAGCTGGGGGAAGCGATGTCTCACCGTCTTCATTTGCCTTGCATCTGTCTTAGTACTCAGCATGTGGCAGAAACTGAATGGAACCGGAAGGGGAGAGGGGGCACGTGTGAGGTGAGGATGCAGCCCTCCAACCAGGCAGTCTGGCAGGCTTATGGCTTATGTGTGTGTTGGCTGGCACACTTTTTGTGTTCTTGGTTCCAGGAAATACAAGAGTCATTTCCTCCTTCTCTCTTTTTAATTGCCATTTATTAGCTTAGGACAAGATATAAAATTTAGAAATTCACAGGAAACCTTAAGAAATGAACAAAGATATAATAGCACAGAAGTTTAATAATAATAACAAAGCTATAACAATTGATAGGAAAGTTTTTCTGGATCTTGCAAGAGACAACTGATCTGCATGTTTCTAAAGGCCAGTGATTCAGAAAGACCCTTCTCTGCATTCCTCCGTCTCTCTCACAAAGGGTCCCTGGTCCATGGCACCAAAAACCGGAGACAGCCGCTGCAGCAGGAAAGGGAGGACGGGCCTCACTCGACAGCACCGACGCTTATGGGGGCTACGATGTCGATTCAAATTTGTTTACCAGCTTTAGAGTGGGATTTTAAACATATGATTCATGGGCAGAAGTTCTGGTAGCATATTTTCCCCAGGAGCCATTCCACAGATCTGTAGAACTTAAAGAAACAAACGAAGATCATTCCACCACAAGCCTCATCCTGGGCACCCGCCCCAGTGCTGTGCCAGCCCCAGGCTCTCCCAGCCGCAGCCCAGGTCTGGGGCCTCCCACCGCCCACCTGGCGCCAAGCCTGGATGCCTGCGGGACCGCGCCCCTGCTGGAGGAGCCAAGGCTGGGGTGGTCGGGGTCCCCAGCACACGTCTGCCTGTGCGAGGAGGGCAGGCTGGGCAGTGTAGGGCCGTGCAGAGGCCTGCAGAGCTCCTCAGCGCGCTGCACTGATGTCAGCCCTACATTTCCGCTAAAATCTCACTGTTGTAGGTTCACTGCTTATATGAATAGTCAGCATGAGAAAAGTTCAAGAGCACCATCTTTTCTCTTTAGGTACAATGCTGCCTGAGCACTTGTGAGAGGCGTGTCTATGATGAGAGGGAGGGAGCCTGACTTGGAAATTCCCCCTTGAAAACCCTAAATCTCTCTCTCTCCTTCTGATGACTAATCTAAGTTGACGTATTTAACAGCCCCCTCTTTGCCACTGACCTGCCCTTAAGACCCATATTTCAAACAAACAAACCAACACACACGCACAGACTGCCTGGCAGTACAAAGTCCTGTGGGCTGGCTTGCTGAGCTTGCCCTACTCCACTGCAGCCTGCAGCCGTAGCCAGGCAGCCTGCTTGTCCACCCCTCCTAGCCCCCGACTCCCTCCCGGCCACAGTCCTCAGCAGCCTGGCACCTGAGAACGCCCAGTGGTTAGGAATGCACCAAGGCCCTGCCCGCCCGCTGCACTTGTCCTGCCTCCCCTCATGGGCTTTATCTGTGTCTCCTCCCTCCACTGACTTCCTCCCACCCCCGTCCCCCCTTTCCCCTGCCTTGGCATACCTTTTCCTTCTTCCCTCTTCATCTACCAAAGGAGGGGAAAAGTTTTAAAAACTTGGGCTTGGGGACTGTATTAACTGAGATTTATGGGTTGTAAAAGAAATCCCTTCTCACTCTTCCATTCTGCTTATCTTAGCTATTTGGTAGCTAAACTGCAGGCAGATATCCGGGTTGATGAACTAAAGATTCCGATCCTGAATCCCTGCTGTTCCCCCAGCTGTTCCTTTTAAAAATACCATAAAGAATTCCCCCACTTCTCCTCCCACCCCCTCCTCTTCTATCCAATTCTCTTCTCTTTACACCTGTCCCTATTAATATTCTGAACCTTACTGCTTCTCCCCAAAAGGAATCACATGACAGGAAAATTGCTACACAGCCCCCTGGCCTAAGGCTCTCTCCAGCTGAGGTGTCTGGCTCTACCAGAACCTTCAGCCACCCTGCTTCCTTGTGAATGTCCCCAACACACAGGTGTGTACCTTATCTGAGGCTATTCATCTTTTTTACTGATCTCATCCCTCTGGAGTAATGAGTTCCACAGGTTTAGGTTCACAGCCTGCTCCCTCTTCCGGATGCTGATTTTGTTTCTATCAAGCTTCTAGGAGAGCTTCCTATCTTCAGCAGATCAGGTAAAACAAATCAGACTCCTTTTTTTCACATCCAGGATTTCAGAACATGTCCCTCACCCAGCTTCTGCCCTTCCAAGGCAAAGAGCCCCAAGAGTTTTAATTGGTCCTCATGGTACAAACTCCCACCTCTGATCATCTTGGAAGCTATGGACCCTCCCTGGCCTGGTTATAGTATCAGAACTAGAGGAAGACATTAGGGTTTTATGCCACCAACCCTGCAAACCCTCACTCACCACCTTTAGACGGGACGCCGGGCATACTTTCGGCGATGCAGCTCGTCCACTTGATCCAGGTACCAAGTACCTGGGAAAAGACTGTTTACGTCACCAGGTGGTGAGAAATTCACTGCAGAATGAAGAGAAAAGGCAATACTCACAAAGAGTTATATGAGTTTCAGGAAGAGAAAATAGTAATAGGGACATCTACAGCTTCACAGTGAGGCTCTCTTGGCTGTGTTGCAAGGGGCCACAAGGTCACCTTTAATACACCAGATGGAGAACACTGGACTGGCAGAAGAGCCAGAGGAGCAGCCATCTTGGATCTAGCACTTAAGGCCTGGTTATTAAATTTTTCTTATAAGGGTATGACATTCCCCTGCAGTAAACATACCCTTCCTCCACTGAAATCTTCATCACATCCTTCTGCCAATAGTACCTAGGTTAAGGACTACCTCAGAGCCTCCTGTTTCCTAACAGAGACTTTCTTCCTAGCTCTACTTCAGTGCTTTGTCCACTGGTGTTTATCTCAGAGGTCTTGTTTTTATTTTCATTGTTTTTCTTTGCTATAACATATCCCTTGATCTAGATGAGATCAATGACCACTAGGTCTAGGTTTTCTGGAACATTCCCAATTCCATATGTTCTGTCTCCTTTTCAGACCATACTGCAAACCATGTGCCCAGAGTTTTGCTTGAGAAGATATAATTACCATGGTTTTAAAAGCACCATCTGGTCTCTCCAGTGCTACATTTGGCTTTTGTTTCCTTTTCATTTGTTGCTTTTCTGTGGTAATATTTTTTGTTTTTATGTTTGGTGGAGAAAGGGGGCAATGGGTGGAGATAGTAGTATGTGCTGGTAACTTATTCATGTACAGTAATTCATTTAATCTGTTTGGAAATCCTGCCAAGTTCATATGATTTTAGAAATAAGACAACTGAAAAAAGTTCAACATTTTCCCAAAGACAAATAGCTAGTAAGTGGCACAGCTCAGGTTTAAATTTGGAGATCTAGTTCTAAAGCCTGGGCTCTTTCAACTGTTGCACAGACAGCTTTTTCAAAGACTATACTGCTGGCTTCCGTGGGACTACATTGTCCGGTATTATGGCCTGGAATCTGAGATGAATTACCTTCTCTCCCTCTGTTCCTGCCCTTTGTCTTACCCTTGTGGTAGAAATGCTCCCTTTGGTTCATTATTTCTGTGAATTCTTCAGGAGACATTCGCTTTCGGGAGTCTAGGCGTTTCGGCAAGTCTGACGTACTAGACACCAGCTTCTCCAGGGGAGAGCCTGGGAAGCAAAAGCGAGATTGTTACACCTGTTTCATTGTCATTATCACTACTGCCAATCCACAAGGCCAACAGACAGCCAGGTTCCGTGGGAGCTCGCACCCTGGGGGAAAGTGCTCTCCATGTGGCATAGAATACCAGGAAATGATAAGCAAAACATACAAGCAAACATACCTATTCAGTCAAGGTATATCCCACATAGTAATTAGATATGTGTCCTTGATCACATAAGTCACAAAATAATCAACATATGCTTACTGGATAGCTCAAATCCATCAACTTCTCTTTACCAGTTGCAACCGAACCACCATTACCTCTTCCTTGGCTATTTGCTGCAACAAGCTAACTGGTTTTCCCCTTTGTTCCTCTTCAATCTAAGTAATAGCCAAGGAAGTGCTTTAAATACATAAATTAGACAAACTTACTCCATTGCTTAAATCCCTTCAGTGATTTTCTTTGCTTTTAATCACAACCTGGTTTCTTTTACCAGATGAATTTCACCCGGAGTGCCTGATAGAAAGCTGAGACGTACCTGGAGAAGCATCCTGGGACACTCGAAACGAAAACAAACTTGCTGCTAAGCCAGAGCCATAGGAGAAGGCACCGATTCTGGAGCCAGCCAAGTCCTGGGCAGAGTGCCTGCAGGGAGAGAAATCAAAGCCAAAATCACATCGGCATGACATTCTACTCTTCAAATAAAGCATGCACCTATCTATCAGGCCAGTCTCCTCCCTGTCTACCTCATGCAACTAGAAATGGGTTCCAGGCCCTCTACATGAAGAGCCACTTTTGGTAGACCCCAGGGACAGGCCCAGGAGTAGGAAAGCTTCCAAAAGGAGAGCCGCTAAAACCCAAGATACATGAGGCACAGCAAACGCAACAAAATGTCAAATGTAAATGGAACTTCTCCCCATTCATGAGGACAAGATAAATTTAGTGAATTCTGAAGGCGCTTCCAAATGGGGGTGAGACCACTGTACTCACCCTCAGGCTACATGTTGACTGGCAATGGTTCAACAGTGGCAACATTTTGATCATCCCCCATCAGTAATAATTTGATCAAATTCACCCATGACTATTTTTTTCCTATGTTATATGTAGTATTTCTTTATAAACCCCACAAAACAGAAAATGAATAGAAATAACAACTAGCTCTGGGCATGGTGGCTCACGCCTGTAATCCTAGCACTTTGGGAGGCTGTGGCAGGATTGCTTGAGGTCAGGAGTTCGAGACCAGCCTGAGCAAGAATGAGACCCTGTCTCTACAAAAATAGAAAAATTAGCTGGGTGTGGTGGCATGTGCCTGTAGTATTAGCTACTCGGGAGGGTGAGGTAGGAGGATCACTTGAGCCCAGGAGTTTGAGGTTGCAGTGAGCTACAAAGACGACACTGTACTCTAGCCCCAGTGACAGAGTGAGACCCTGTCTCAAAAAACAACCAAAGAAACAAAATACAGCTAGCAATTGAGCACCCACTGAGCACTGCTGTTTTAATTGTTTTAGACACTTAATGCTCATCAAAACAGTAGAACACAGATATTGTTTTTATACATGTTTTGCAGATGGGGAAAGTGAGACACATAGAGATTAAGTATTTTTCCAGGGTCAAAGCTCATAAGTGGCAAAAAGATTTGAAACCAGGGTATGGACTCTAAAGCTAGACTCTCTTAACCACCATGGTCTACTAAGTATAGAGATTTTAAAATAGATGAGACAAGAATATGCATAGAAGTTCTACTATTTTATTGCTGCACCCAAATAGATCTTGCATGTCCCCTGACATCCACGTACTTCACTTTGGAGGTCACTGTTTAATACAGATTGCAAATCTTTGAAACAAGTTTCTTTCCTCTTTCTTCCTTTTTCCCTCCCTGCCTCCTCCCTCCCTTCCTTTCTTTTAAAAGTCTGAACCAGAAAAAGAAACAAACTTGGTTAATCCCTCAGACCACGGAGGGGGCATGTAGGAGGTGGGGACAGATGCAGTACTCACTGGGACAAAAGTGAGGCCAAGCACCCGTACAGAGATGAGGTATATGTATTCCCATTGCGTGTGGACAGATAAAGAGAGGCCTTGGTTTTCTTGTTGAATATGTCCAGAGAGGCCTTTAGAAGTGCTTTGTCCAGGTCCTTGTTGGTGTAGGTGTCTTCCAGCTTTAGCCCCCTGTGAGGCAGCCAGAGGTGGCCAGGTGAGAAGCCACAGGGGAGGAGGGAGGGAGCAAGGGGAAGAGTAACAGCTTCTAGAGAGGAGACTTTGGACATGTTTTTATTACAACATTTGTAAATACATAAAAGCACACACAAAAAACATGCCACTAATAATTCTACCATTCAGAGATAGAACTTAGGGCATATTTTTTACATTTTTCTTAGGAAATCCATCCCTACTTTCATAAAGTTTATTAGAAAACTAGAAATAAAATCATACTACGCATTCCATTTAGCGTGCTTTTTAAACTCAGTGTGTATGTGTGTGTATATATATTTAATCCATAACATTAAATCATCTTCTATAACATTATTTTTAATGGTTACAGAATGGTACCCTACTTTAACAAATCTCCCTATTCCTATTTCTCATTAGTTAAAATATTGCAGGGAATAGCACTTCCAGTAAAGTGGAATTACTCAGCCCAAAGGTATGCATATCTTTAAGGCTTTTGCTTTACACTCTCCTATTACTCCTCAAAGCACTTATATCAATTTACGCATCCACCATTGCCCATTTTCCCACAGCCTTGTCAATACTGGGCATTTAAATTTTAAAAAGACTATGTAAAGAAAATGGTAGCTTGTGTGTTTTACTAATCAGCATGCATATTTAAAAATACGATTATATGCATTTCTTCTTTGAGGAAATCTTTTGTTCATATCTTTTGCTCATTATTCTACCAGAGTGTTTATTTTATTATTGATAAGATCTTTATATATTAAAGATATTAAGCTACTATCTTTGGTATATGTTACACTTTTTGTTTTGATAGGGCAGGTCTTATAAGCAGTGTTTATGCTAATTTGGATGTTTTAGTTAGTGGCAGGGTTAGTAGTAGTTAGTAATGGGGCAGACACTGGTAGAATAGTCCAACACTTGAAATAAATAGATACCAAGAAGAAAGGGAAAGATTCCTTTCCCAGTGAGAACTCTTTGCATTGAAGATACTTCTTTTCTAAATATCTTAGATTAGTGCATCAATAAACAGCATTCTTCCTGCTTTTTGACATCTAAGGGGGTGAACTGGACTATCTCCACTTTATAAATGCGGGAAATTGAGGCAAAGAACAGGACATTGCTTAAGACCATGACAAGTAAGAATGGGACCTGACACTCCCCAAATTGCCACCCTGTAGTGTGATCACTTGCTTCTGTGTGTTTGTGTCTGCATAGACTGTGAGATCTTCTAGGGCGGGGATCATGGAGTCATACCCATTTTAGTACCCTGAGAGTTTAGGACGATGTCTGGCACACAGCAGATGTTCAGAAAGTGTTTGTTGACGGAATGATTTAGCCACACTCCCTTTCCCTTTTTTCTTTTTCTCTGTAGCTTCTATAGTTACCTGATCCAGAGGTACTGGCAAATTCCCTGTGTTCCCCTCAGACGACACATGCAGGGCCCTATGCAGACAATAACTCATCACCCCGTGCAGGAATTGGTATCATTTCTACTGCATTGGAGGGTGCCACTGCCCCCACAGGAGTGCTGGTAATCCAGGCTCAAGGCATGAGGGAGTCTCCTCCTTGCCCACCCCTCACAAGCCCCTAGGAACCCCGGGAAGAGGACTCACCTGAAGGCCTCTAGCCCCTTATATAAGCTGGATTGTGTGTTGCCACTGGCTGACAGGAAGTCACTGAGCATCAGGCGAGCCAGAGATTTCTGGACCATCTTGCAAAAGGGTGTGTGAAAGATCATAAACTGGAAATCGTCAAGGGTGAAGGGTTGACTGGTGCCAGCTGGAAGAGGAAGCATGAAGGCCAGGATTTCTTCAGGGACAAGCCATTTCGACCTGTCTTTGAGATTTAGTTGTGCCGAGGAACTCTAGGCCTCCCAGAGAACTAGTTCCTACCTCCAGCAAACACATATAAGATTTGTTCATTCATTTTTCATGCCTTTACTAAGCCCCTCTATGTACAAGGAGAGAAGGGGAAGAAACAAACATCTTTGTATCTACTATTGCCAGCCTCAATGACAGATGCTTGCCCCATACCAACTTTGTGTGGTACCATTTTCTCCATTTTCCAGAGGAGGAAACAGAGTCTCCAAAAATTAAGTAAAGTCATATATCTAAGGTCACCCAACTTGAAAAGGCTGGCTTTGGATTTAGGTTGACGTATCTCTGACTCTACACTACAGACTGTCTCTCTCACTGTGAAGAGAGGGCAATGCAACTTCTGCCCTTAGGAAAGTTTACATTTTAGTGCTGTGATCCAAAGTGGCACCCATCAGATTCCATATGAGAATAAGGAGTAAAGTGAAAATGCCATGAGAATTCAGAGGAGGCAAGAGCAAGTAGCCAATAGCAATTTTACAGTGCACGGGCAGAGGCAGAGAGGTCCAGGTTGACTTCTTATGCACGGGGGTTGCCTCTGGCAGGCAGTGCCCCACCCAGTGCAGTGGAGAGGGGCAAGATGTGGCTCCTTATGCCACTCCCAAAGCACCCATGCTCTGAAGCTTCAGCATGTGCCCCTTCCCACACTGAAATCTGCCTTTTGCAGATGCCCATCTGGGCATGACTAAGCAGGTTAAGACACTTTTTATTTTTTTAAAGTGGGTTTATCTGTATTTTTAAAATAAGATTTATTCACTTCTTTTCTGATTATGAAAGCAGTATATATTTTTTAGGAGGGAAATTCCAAATCTACAGATGAAAATAAAACTGACCTGTAATACCACCATACAGAGAAAAATCACTGACAACACATTAGTATATGGAAAATATAAGATAATGCAAGATTTTCCAACATCAATCAGACTTTAAAAGGTGGCAAACTATAAACCAAGAGTCAAATCATGCCTGACTAAAACAGAAGCAAATCCCAACCCCTGAGGATGTGGTTACCCGGCTTCACAACACGTCTCCCAGGTGGCTGACACCCACTGGTTTCATACTGGTGGCTTTGGCCTGGATTATTTACTTTCATTGAGCTCAAGTTTGAGGCAATTTTATATTTGAATTTGAATAACATCCACATGGATTTTAACAAAGACCCAGAGAAGAGTATAAGAAAGGAACAGGAAACAATTCTCTTAACATCGTTTTCAGGGAAGGAGAGAGGATACCTTGTCTTTGGAGTTTAGGTACAAAAGTACAAACTCTTGGCCCCTGTAAACAGAGCCCCCACTTTACGCTCCCCGAGTCCCATACCTTGCTTCCACTGCTTCTGGATCTTTTGGCGGTATGATGCGTAACATCGATCCAAGGCCCGCATGTAGCACTGGATGGAGAGCTTCCCATCTACCAGTGGGTACTCTGAAGCCAAATTTGGTTTGTAGAAGTCATATACATTCTCCATGTGGGTTCCCCTAAGCCCTGGAAAGGCACACAGAGGGTTTCAGAGACTGCACAGCCTACCTGCAGCACAGAGGATGGGAGAACCATGTAACAAGGGCTTCCTGGTCTTTACCTGCCTCCCATGCCCAAGCCTGAGCCCACGTGACATCCCTCAAATATTCAAAAGGATTTGAATAGGTCGTTGGTATCACATAAATGAGATTTATTATTTCCCTTTCCACACCTATGTGGGCTTAACAAAACCTGGAATAGAAGAAAAGTCTCACAGGAAAGACTTTTACTTTTTATGCAGTTACCTCCTTTCATCGTCAATCACCAGCACAGCTCCTCCATGAATTATTATTATTCCCATGCCTGAAGATGTGGAATAGGAAACCTCGCGGATTCCCTCTTCCTTTCCTCCCTAACCTCTGCTTCTCAGACCAGCCTTTTAGAGGCAAACGATACCACCCTCAAACCCGTACCTCAGCCCTGAGTAGCAGGTATGCCAATGTAGGATTAGGAGCTACGTATTTGTCTGTGCCATGCACAGCCTCTTGGTAATGGTTTACTACAAACCTTGCTCAAGGGCCAAAGGGGCATTGGGCCCAAGCAGCATAGCCACGGCTCCAGCCCCACCTGTGGGACGAGCGTTACCATTGGGATAGACAGCGATATCCCCACAGACTACCATTGCATAGCGACCTGTAAAGAAAGACAGGAAGTAATTATCACCACTACCAAATCTAGAGTAGAGTGAGTGCCTACTGTGTGCTGGGCACAATTCTAGGTACTGGAAATAGAGTGGTAAACAAAACCACAAAACCATAAGCTGTGGAGCTTATGTTCTAGTGCAACTCATGATACACTTGAAATGCAAAGCCAGAACTTAGTGTCCTGACATTCTAACTGTAAAATGCTCATTTATTCAGAATTCTTTTTCTGACTTCAGTGAAAATTTGCTAACTGGCACTTCTGGAGACAATTTAGTTTTATACCAATCACCTTACAGCACTCCATGATCCTGAAATTTTTTCCAAATCATAAAAGGCAAGGGATAGAGAGGGAGACTAACATTTAAAATACTAGCTGGACACTAGTCCTCAAACAATCCTTTAAACAATCCAATGAGGGAGGTAATGTCCACATTTACGGATGAAGACACTGCCTTCCAGAGAGATTAAGTAACTGGTATAAGGTCACATACCTACTGAATACAAAATTTGATATTCAAACTCAGTTTTAACTGGGTCCTAAACCATGGGCCTTGAATTGCTTGG
This sequence comes from Daubentonia madagascariensis, assembly GCA_023783475.1. NCBI lineage: Eukaryota > Metazoa > Chordata > Mammalia > Primates > Daubentoniidae > Daubentonia > Daubentonia madagascariensis. Next base: position 636,393 of record JAKFHU010000913.1, on the reverse strand, counting down.
TGTTACTTTCATTGTGAAAAGAGTTTGTGCTGAGCAACCACACAATGTAAATGATCCATGGTAACTAACTCTATGGCAATCTATTATACAATAAATAACTGTTGTCTTGACTATCATTTGTTCCACTTTCATCCAATAGAAGTACTGCCCCCCAAACTTGAGTCTCTGGGAGAGATTTGGTAGTAATTCTAGTATTCTGTCTAACCTGTAAGGAAGCCCCCAGTATTCACCCATACCACTGAGTTGTTCAGAACTCCCTGGTGAGTCCCAAAGCTACTCCTCCCACCAGAGGGTCCCCAGGTGGATGGTTGGCTGGGTCAGAGGCAGAGATCTCATTCACACTGGTCTTGGTGGTTGCTATCACCTGCAGAGTGTGTAGTCCAGGTGGTCAGGCTCAAGCTTAGATATCCTTTTTGTTTCAAATACAAACTGAAAATTCACATTTCAATAGTTGTTTTTTTTTATTTTTACTTTTCTACTAAGACATCATATTAAAGAAAGATGCATTTGCAGCCCTCATCTGTGAAATACCCAGCCACTCAGCAGAATCTACTCATTTGAAATGATGTGACTAAAGCTGACAATGCTTCCAAGAATGGGTTCTTTGATTTTTGGTTAAAGGTTAGTGGATGTCACTCATCCTTCATTTCTACTCTCCAACTAAATACTTGCTTGGACATATTAGTGGTAGTAATGGTGGTTAAGAGAGGTAGTAATACAAGTGCCAAGTGGGAGAAGCACTTATGAACAGATTTGACCATGACGTAGAGACTGGACCTTCAACCCCTATTCGCGGAACCATTAATGTGGGGGCGGGGCCTTGTAGGGCGGTTGAAAAAGCATGGGATGGACTTATGGAATTGCACTCTCTTGCTGCGTGAACAGAGATAAACTCCTCTTGGCCTCTTTTTAAAAGCAAAGGGTATTGGATTAGATAATCTCTAAGGGCCCTGTCAACATTAAGACTTTATGATTAATTTTATCATCAATGTTGATTATCATTTCCAAGGTTTCAAATCCTAGTTTCAAACTTAGTAAATATAGAGTGTCTTGACTGCCAAAGTACTATTCTTTCACATCTCTGTGGATTATTTTATTCAATCCTGCAAGGCAGATAGGCAAATAAGAACCCTGAGGCTCAAGGAGGTTAAGGAACTTATCAATAATTATTGACAGAGCTAGGGTGTCTAACTCTCATGTTGTACTCTTTCCCTTAGATCTTACCTTGCCATCACAATAGGGGTTATTCCTCCAATATAGCATTGGGGGAAGATATAAGTAAGATACAAGGTAATGTTAATATGTTAACCAAAAAGCAGTGTCCTAGGAGCCAGGCAAGGGAGAAAGAGTAGAAATAGTCTGTGTAACAGTCTATTCTGTGATTCTCTAGGCCTATTTCTACCAGGGTGTTTTTTCCTTAACAACTACATATGTATAAATTTTTCAACATCACCAATCTCTCTCCCAGAGACTTAGGAGATGTTAAAGAAAAACAGGCACAATAAAATGGAAAATATATTACACATGGTTTGGTGTCTTGCCTCTGCCACTTACTATGTATAATATCAGATCTCCCATATTCTCATCTATAAATCAGGTATAACACTCACTTCTGAGGCTGTTGTGAGGACCAAATGAATGGCTGTGTGAACATGCTACCTAACTAACTGTATAAAGATATACACGTCTAAGTGGTTATTATCATCATGGTTATTGGATGACAGCAGCAGCCGTGTGATTATGTTGTCCTTCCTTCCCTGGATGAAGTCACCCAGGGAACTGAAAAGCAAAACTGATAATATTCAGCCTCCAACCCCAGCTCCTTTCTTATATAATTCCCCCTGGCAGGACATACCATCCCAATAGCTGGACTCCATCCAGTTGGCAGCATTGAAGAGGGAGGCAGTGCCACCATAGCAGGCATTGGTGGTATCTATGCCCTCAATGTCAGTGTTGCCCGAATCCTGGAAGAGTTCCATAAGCACTGTTTTGACAGCTTTGGACTTATCAATGATGGTCTCAGTGCCCACTTCCAGCCTGCCCACAGAGTCCCATGGGAGCTTTGTGCGTTCCATCAGCCGTTGCACCACCGTCAGGCACAGGGAGTTGATGTCCTCCTGGACTGAGCAGAAACCCATTTCAGTCTGGCCCAAGCCCACTGTATACTTTCCTGCTCCCACATTGTTAAACTTCTCTAGGTCAGTTTGGTCCACATATTGGGCTGGGAAGTAGACCTCCAAGGCAAGGATGCCCACATCCTTTGGCCAAGTATCTGTTTTGGTCAGAGGGACAGCAGAGACTGTAGAAAACCTGTGGTGGAGATAACAATCAAAATCCCATTAATGGGAAAAGTAATCCCATTAGTTTTCTTAAAAGACAGTGATACAGCAATCATTTAATTCATTTTTCATATATTTTGAAGCTGTGTTATCAGACAACTACAAATTTAGTATTGTTATATCTTTCTGTTGAATTGACCCTTTTATCTTTATTAAATATCTGTTTTCATCTTTGTAAAACTCCTGCCATAAAGTCTACTTTTCCTGATGTCAGTATAGCTATACTAGCTCTTTGCTTACTGTTTGCATGGTATATCTTTTTCTGTCCTTTTTTTACTTCCAACCTCTCAGAGTCTTTGTATTTAACATGTGTCACTTGTAATCAGTATATAGTTGAATCTTTTAAAAATTTTTAACAAGTCTTACAATAGTGGTGTTTTGATTGGTGTATTTAGTCCATTTATATTTATCATAATTACTGATATAGTTGGAATCAAGCCTACCATCTTACTATTTGTTTCTATTTACCTCATATATTCTTCATTCCTTTATTCCTCCTTCTTGTATTCTTTTTGATTAAGCAAATATTTATTATTCTATTTTATCCCCTCTTTTTCTTTAAGTAGTGACCCTAGAAGTTGTAATATGCATACCTGGCTTCTTATAATCTAACTTAAATTAATGTTTCTATTACTTTCTAGACAGTGTAAAAACCTTACTTTAGGTTAACTTTATTTACCCTTTCCATCCCTGTGAGCTATTATTGTCATATACTTTACTTATGCATATGTTATAAGCCCTTATAGAGCATAATTTAAAAATTTTTACTCATTTTTAAAGTGTATCTCTGATTATCCTCCTTTCTCCTTCTTCTTTCTTTTTTATATACAAGAACATATCCACCGTTTTTCTACTTTTGAAGGAAGTTTTCTGCTTGATTCCATTCTATCTGCTTTTTCTGATTCGGCCACCCAATATTTATTGAACACAGCCAACACAGTGCTGCCCCAGATACACAATAGTGAAAAGACATCCTTTGTGCCCACGAGAGAGCATGGCCTAAGGGAGGAGGCAGACATCATTACAGCTAAATACGTAGTGGAACAAGGAAACTGGTGAGAACACAGACAGCAAAAAGAGCAATTCTAAATGGGGACAGAGAGAAAAAGGAAAAGGGCTCAGTAGACGAGGGAAAAGATAACATACTTCTTTTCTGGACCCATATACATCTCTTCAACCCTGACTCTTAAAACCCCTGGTGAAAATCTGGAGATTCTCCTCCTGGCTTCCACCTGAAAGCACTTGAAATCTGGTCACTCTAGTGACATTCTTCATTTTGCAGATGGTGAAATGAAGGCACATACTGGTGAAGTGATGTGCTCAGAATAACTTCATAGCTTTTCATGTGTTGGAAATAGTCTGTCCCTTCACTGCCTTTGGTGCCAGGCTTATAAGTTTAGCTCCATGCTACAGGAGCTGTAACTCAGAGTGAATGTATCTGGCGTTCATCTTTAGGATTCTTGGCCTGTGGTAACTCCAATTCTCCCATCAGGAAGGTCACATTTTAATTTTTTAATTTTTAAATTTTTTTTTTTTTGAGACAGAGTCTCACTCTGTCCCCCTGGGTAGAGTGCAGCTGCGTCACCATAGCTCACTGCAACCTCCAACTCCTGGGCTCAAGTGATCCTCTTGCCTCAGCCTCCCGAGTAGCTGGGACTACAGGCGCGCGCCATGAAACCTGACTAATTTTTCTATTTTTAGTAGAGATGGGGTCTTGCTCTTGCTCAGGCTGGTCTCGAACTCCTGAGCTCAAGTGATCCTCCCACCTCAGCCTCCCAGAGTGCTAGGATTACAGGCATGAGCCACCACACCTAGCCAGGAAGATCAATTTAAGGACTGCTGTGAAGCAAAAGTAGATTATGTGATCATAGGACAGTGAGGCTAAGTGATAAATGTGCATCAATATCTGAAAGAGAGGTTTGGAATTTATTTATCTGCCTTATTTATTTGGTACCCTCCAAATAACTGGAGTTTGTACTCTCAAATATTTATGGAGGCCCTTTCCCAGCACCTGGGAGCTAATGGTTAGCCAGCCCTTGGTCCCGCCAGCTCAGTGGCTTTTCCCTCAGCCTCGTTCTCATTCTGCCTTCTGCAGGCTGATCCCTTCCTTCTCTTCCCGGTTAGAAACCAAAGGTCGCAAGGAGAGAGGCGAGGTTCTAAGAACCAGGCAGTGGGTAACTTTTGTAACTGTCTTGGTTGGGGGCTATTTCTAGAAATAGATTACAGAGCCTTGAAGAAAGTTAACATGTAGAGGCTTCCAGAAGCATCAAACCACTGTAGCTAGAAGTATCTCTCTAATCTTGTGCTTTCTCTAAAGAATGACCTCTTTGTTTAATTTAAAAGCAGGTTTTTTCTGGTGTTATCTAGTCCAAGAACACGCATCAAGCTTTCATTTCTTCACTCCATCTTGCCTCCTTCCCTTGTGTTTCAAAATTAACTATAACTAGCCAGGCACTGTGCTGGGGAGGGGTCATGGGGGTGAAGCGGCAGACGAAGAAGAGAAGAGGGCAAGGTTTCTGAGGACTCCTTGGCAGTGTGAGGAACGGGATAAGCACGTACACACCCAACCTAGAGGCAGAGGGTGGTGAAGGCCACGAGAGGTATATGGGCAAAACCCCACAGAAGTTCAAAGGAAGCAGAGATTCTGTGGGTCAGAGGATCAGGAAAGGCTTCATGGAAGAGGCTGCATTTGAGGCCAATCTTGATGGATGAGGGAGCTTCTGCTGGTGGAAAATTGGAAGGGGATGAAGGGACAGTAGCCACAGCCAGGAGCGATTAAACAGACAAGGGGCCTTGGAGAGGAGGGTGTGGGGGGAGTACGGAGACAATATATGAGAAATTTAGGAAGCGGAGGACCAATTCTTACTTAATTTTAGAGGCAGCAAAGCAGATGCTGAAATGGGAGTTGTTCTTAGGTTGGACTTAGGGTGGGTGCAGGTTGGATTAAAGAGCATAGACATATAGAGAAAAAGTGACCCATAAAAAGCAATATTAGGGGAGGCCATGGATGATGGGATTAAGTGTGAGCACACCCAAAGGGAAATGTGAGTAATGATTCCAGGGTTTGAACCAAAGAAGTGAGAATGTTGGTGAGGACTGAGGTTTGTCTCTTAGCTGGTGCCAACTGTTGCTTGAACTTAGAGGTGCCACATCAATCCCTTCCCCACAAATAACACAGAAACAGGCTAAATTCTGAGCTGGGACATTTGACCTGTATGCAGTGGTTTGGCAGGGGGTGCAGAGAGTATAGACGATGGTAGTGCCATGAAGAAAATAAGATGGCTAATAAACTTCACATGTCTATACACCCGGGTTCCCTGGGTCCCAGGCAAGAGAAGACACTAGGTCAAAATCATTTTTCTAAGTATCAAGTATTCATGGAATGCAAAGGAAAAAATGGAAGGAAAGAAAGGACTAGTCCTGAGGTGTCTGGGATGGTTTAGGGGTTAGATAATAGCACAGAGGTGGCTGGAAGCCTGAGGCACCAACTGTAGCCGTGTTACCATCCTCGCTGGGAGAACGCAAGAACTCAGGCCACACTGGGGGGGAGTTTACAAAGAAAAGGAGTGTGTAGCACACGCACAAACACGCACATAAACACACTCTTATCTTTACGTTTTATTTCCCCCTTTCATAAAACTGGAGCACAAGGCAAACACAGCTTCTTACCCCCAATCTATTTTCGATCTTGCTGCAGTGACTTAAAGCACCGGTTTTACTAACACTGCAGCTGGCACAGAATCCTGAAGGTCTTGGCAGAGTCTAGGGGTCAAGGTGGGAATGGCAGTGGAGAGGGGAGAGCTGTGGGCCCTGGTACTGATATTTCTACTGCTTTGTGCAGTTGGCAGAATAAAAGGTGCTGTTGATCACAAACACAGCATGTGTCAGAGGTTTGGGATCCTCTAATTCTATAGTTGAAAGGGACTATCTGTTTAGAGATGAGGTAACTGAGACCCTGAGAAGTTAAGTTGTTTGTCTAAGGCTGTGCACAAGCCTTGACAACTTTTGATTAGGATTCTCAGTTTTTCCCAATGGCAGGACTTCTGACTATCTTTTACTGGCTCCAAGATGCTTCTCAAAGAGTGAACGGTACAGACCCTTGGAACGACTGGACTCACCTTTGGTGGGTGGTTGGGAGCAGGCGAGCAGGTGTGAGGGAAGCCTCCTGCACCACACTTTTCATTTGCAGCACCCGCTTCACTGGGGTCAATAGTCGCTGCATTTCCAGAGGAGCAAGAAGAAGGCCAGCAGTTCACAGCCTTTGGGGGTAGATGCCCAGTGAAACCCACAGCCCGGAGCCCGGCTAGGCTTTATAGAGCCCTGAGACTCCTGCCTCTGGAAGCCCCGCCCCTGCCTACCCAGGCTTAGTCTGCTTCTAAAACTGGGCCAAAGGGCTCACTCAGAACATGGGCAAGTCACAGACACACATCATCTCTCCAGGATGTACATAGCTGCCCTGCTCCTGGGCGTGTATGGGAGTGGCCGGCCTGACTCCACCTCTCTAAGGCTCTTGCAGCAGCTTTATTTCTGCCCAGGCACCTAAGGGGGGAGCTTACAATGTTCCTTGTTGTAACACATCCCAAGGTAACCCCACTTGGCCTACCTTGGACCCTGCCTCCTCACTTGAGTTACTCTCACTGGGTGGTCCATAATCTGCCCCGTGGTGTTAGCTGTTATTATTTTAATGTGTTATGCATTATAAGGAAACTTATAATGCATATTTGTTATGCAAAGGGCTGGGCCTTAGACTATGGGGAACCTGCTATATTTCTCCTATCTTTATTGCCACTCTTATATTTGTACAGCTCTACACAGTTTCCAAGTGGGCAATTAGTGCTGCCACAGAGTTATAGGAGCCTCAAAGGAGCGACTGTCATTTGAAGCTCAATCTCCTAGGGAAGAAAGGTTTACTTTACAGATGAGGTCAGAGATATGTAGAAAGGTGTGATTTTCCCATAGACCTACAGCTAGTAAGTTGCAGACTGGGGACTCAACCATGGCTTTTGACTCTGGATGCTGGAGTTTCTGCTCCATTCTTCTACTTCTCAATAAAAAGGTTCCTGCCATCTGATCTTCCAAATGAATGTTTCCCTCCACCCACCAATCTTCCTCTATCTTTTAGGAGGGTCTCACATTCACATACTAGTTCATTCAGTTACATGAACCCCCCACCCGCCCCTGTCCCCCATCTAATATATAAGTCTGTTGTAGAGGACACAGAGAAGGGCCAGAGTGGTTCCTGCTTTAGGGGGTGCATAGTTGAGTTCATTTTCTTAAAGATAGAGAACTTCTAGGTGCCCCCAGAGGTCCAGGACGCCTAGGTCTTTATCCTTAGATTCTTATCTGCATCCATCTTAGTGCATTACTGTCCTACCTCAATCACCCACCTTGCTCTGCCACCTCATGCCCTTACACTGAGCCTTTTGCAAAGTTCTGTCATCAATAAAATCCTTCACTTCCAATTTCTTCTCTGAAATGCCCCCAAATGCCTGTGGCTTCTTGTCTATGTTAACCTGTCTCTTTTTCAAATGGTGGCTGCATTCTTTGCCTCCCCCACAATCCCCACCCCTAGCCACCAATATCCAGTGCACTTCAGGGCTTAGAACAAGGCATGTGTCCTCTTTGCTCTTTATTGGTACTTCAGAGTACTTTTTCTCTCCCTCCTATCAAATACCCCTGCTGCCTTAAAGCACATGACATCAGTCTGTGCCACCAGTGCCCTTCATTCTGGTAGTCAACTAACAAGCGTGTTCCACTTCCCCTCATTCATGAAATTTAAGCACATGGATCACTGCCTTCCTCCCCACCATCGATCCTCCCAACATTCTTGGAGACATCAGCCTCCACATAAGATAGAATAACTCATCCACCCTGGCCTCCCTCTGAGTTGCCATTTCAGTGATTTGTTTTCCACATGACTTCAGCTTCCCTCTCCACAGTCATAATCTTGACCTAGTTATTACAGTATCATTACCATCTACAAAGTTTAAATTTCATGCATCCCAATTTACAACAACCTCTATCTTCCTGGCTCACTTTTAAAGTACCCCTACCTTTGTCTCCCTTTGGGACCACCATTGACTCCTCTACGTTTTTAGCATTTATCACTCTCATGACCTCTTCTCTCTCCTTGACCAGCTCAGATAGCGCTTACCCATAGAGCCTCACCATGAACAATCCCTTGTATCACTTTGCCATTTCTGCTCTCTGTAAGACTGGCCTAGTAAACCTTCAACTTTGGTGAAATTCAACTCTTGATCTACTCTGTGTCTGCATCTGAGAAGCTAAACATGGCTGAAGAAAAACACAATGTTGTGCTGACGGGTTAGCTTGAAATTTACAAACACACAACTCAAGTGGACCCTCAGCACAGCCTGGTGATTCTACTACATTTTCCCAGGCCATTTGCTTTCCCAGTCCCAAGAGGGCCAGTCACAACTTCTGTTCTGTCTTCAGTCCCTCTCTGCTCATTCTCAACTTACCACATTGACTCTTATTTCACTGAGGAAATAGAAACAACCAGAATAGAATGACTCTATATTACATTATCAACTTCAGAAATGTGAATTTGCCTTTCTAACCCATGCTCTGCCTTCTTACCCTTACTATGTTGAGGAACAGTCCCTGCTTGGGTTCAAGGTCAGGGCCACCACTTGTGCACTGATTACATTGCCTCTTTTCCACATGAAGACTGTATTCCTGAAGTTATCCCCTCTCTTCCTATGATCAATTTTCCCTTTCTATTAGATTGTTCTTATAGTATTTTTCTTGTACAATCCAATCTTTAAATACCTCCTTTTGACCCTATGTGTCTTATTGAGTGTGCCACCAAATCTGTGCTCCCCTCTATAGCAAAATTCATTAAAAATGTTTGTTCTCAGTGTTTTACATTCTTACTTCTCATTCTGTTTTTAATTGACCATTTAGGCTTTTGTTCCCAACACTCCACTGAAATCTCTCTCTTCAAAGTCACCAGTGACTTGCTTGCTGCTAAACCCAATGGTTGGTCCTAAACCTTCAGCTTATTAGACCTCAGACCTTATTAGGAGCAAGTGGCAAGGTTGCTCTTCCTCTTTCTCAAAGTACTTTTTTCACTTAGCCCAGGACCTGACAATCTCATGGTTTTCCCCCAAATCTCTGGCCACTCCTCACAGGTGCTGCTGTCTCTAGGTAGTCCCCATATATTCCTCATTTCACTGAGAAAATGGATGAAACTGAATAGTGCTAAAGTAGATTAAATGTGGCCTAAATCTGCCTCCATACAATACATTAAGTTAGGTTATGCATACCATAACCTAACTTAACATGTAAACAAACTGCAACCTGACTTGAGAGTATATTCTTGTGACAAGTAGCTGAGCCTTGGCCAATTGCAAGCTACAGACTGTCAGAACATGCTCATAGAAGGTAAATGCTGAGCTGTAACCAATCAAGCTGTTTCTGTATGTCACTTCCTTTTTCTGTCTATAAATACTGCCTACCCACATGGCTGGGTGGAGCTCTCTGAACCTCTACTGATTCAGGGTGCTGCCTGATTCATGAATCATTTCTTTGCTCAAATAAACTCCACTAAATTTAATTTGTCTAAAGTTTTTCTTTTAACAATAGGAACATTAAGCTCTTATACAAACGTTCACGTAGGATTATGGACACATAATGGAGCAGTTTGATAAAATTAAAGACCAAAATCATCCAATCTAATGCAAACTTTACTTAGTATATGTAAAAGATTAGGCACTGGGATAAGCACTGGGATTATGGATAGATGGATAAACTTCATTCCCTTCTTTCTTTTAAGCTGGCATGTACTAAGCAATTACTGTGTGCCAAGCACTGTGCTGAGCACTTTGTATGCATTATTTAGTTTCATTTTTACAACTATCTGAGGTTGGTACTGTTGTTATGCCCATTTTACAGATGAGAAAACTGAGGGTTAGAAAAATTATATAACCATTTTTTGTTTGAGACATAGTAAGTGGCTGAAATGAGCATTCAATCTGGGTGTCTGGCTCTACACATAACCTGAGTCAATCATGAACCATTTTTTACTTGAAAAAGTGGCAATTTCATGTGGTTCTACCCAATATTAAGTTGTTCTTTTGGAATAAGGGAAATTTGTAAATTGAGGAGTACCAGGAATGCATTATATAAAGTATAAATTGGGGGAAATAATAGTAAAAAACCACCAGGCTGTAGTTTTTCACAAAACTAGCTGTGAATTTAGTTGACTCAGTCAAGTAATTGTACTCAAATATAATCAAATAATTGGTTTATCTACTAATTGCCCAAAGTGTTGAAGGAAATTGATCACAACATTTGTGTCTAAAGAAGATACCACCTCCCAAACACTTAAATGAACCCATATTTTCACACTTCTTAAATGAAAACAGGTATTTTTATTTTTACTTTGAGATTTTGGGGTCCTTCAACTCCTAGCCTGCAGCTTTTCAGCTGAAGTGTTGATAAAAGGTAGGATTAATTGAAAATACATGTTAGGTGCTAGAAAAACATTATGAGTAAGACAAATTGATTATTAGGGATTTAAAAAGTTTAGACACCTAGGGTGAGGTCTTGCAAAAACAATGGTTATTTTTTAAGCAATTTTGCCAAGAGAGCTGGTTTAGGAGAGCAAAATGATAAACAAGGTTCCCAGGTATCTGTATTTACCACTTTTAGCCCACATAAAGTCTACAGTTTTCTACCTCAGGAACCCACAGTCCTCCTTCCAACAAATACTCTGAAAATGCACTTACCCAAGGGTCCCATGACTGATAAATTGAAGCAATCCCCTCCCATACAGATTTGCATTTTATGCCTCAACCTAAAGGAAACAAGCTTTCAGAATTCTAGGCATCAGAAAGTGGGCAGGAAAGCCATTTCTATGGACAGTCTAGACCTATAGAGAAGTCTTTATACTTTTAGAGTCTTGGTACTTTTGGAAATAAACTCTGTTTATTCCACAATGACACTAATATAGTACAAGCCCATCTGCTGTTTTGTCAGGTTCCAGTTGCTCTCACATACGGTCTGTCCTCACGACAGTTCTGTGGAGTTGACCTGAATTATTCATTAGCCCCATTTCTAAGATATGAACATTGAGGCTTTGAGAGATTAAGCATCCTCGCTTGTGGATATGTTATTAGTAAGTGGCAAATGGCTGGGAGTGGATATTACCGGCTCCAAATCTAGGGCTTTTTCATTGCACCTACATGTGTATTCTTCTGTGGAAGGGGAAGAGCCAGTGCTGTTTGTGACTTTATTGTGGGTTTGCCCAATCTCTTATTTGCTGGGTCTTACCTTCTATGATCAACTGGAGTGACATTCAGACCTTTGGTTCCAAAGCCTCCGAGCTGGCGAGGGAGGAGTACTGATCCTCAGGGTAGCGTATATAAATTCCTATCTAATCAGGTGAAATGTTCAGAGGAAAGTAGGGGAAAGGGCATGGACACAGAACAAAACAATGAGCACTGGTGTTTGGATGTTTCTCAAGTCTCACCACTCCAGGTGTTCCCTCGCGTATGTCACATCATCTAGGAAGCAAACGCGGCAAGATGATGTGGAGTCTCCAGTGGGAAAGATTCGACATTTGCACAGGGGAGTCTGGTGTAGAGGTGGTACAGCTGCCCATGGCTCTCAGGGAGCAAACCAGGGCAAATCGCGCCATCCCTTCTCTGGCATCTACTATCAAGCCTTCATCTTCACAGACATTTAAACAGTTTGGAGAAAATCCTGTTCTCACGCTCATTTTATGTCAATAACAAATAATATGTCACAAAAATACCCAATTTACATAAGTAAGTTCCTTTTCTTTTTTTTTTTGAGTTCTCAGAATTTCATTGATAGATAATTATCAAGTATTTGTCCTAACTCTTATCATAATTTATATCTGCATAGCATTTTATCATGTCAAAAGTTTTCTACTTGGCAATATGACAAACCATCATAAGCTGTTGAATGCCTCTTCCCAAATCAACTTGGAAGGCACTAGAAAAAAAAGAAATGAATTTGAAAATCAAGTTTTAAGTTTTAAAAACACCTGAGAGACATCCCTGAGCAGTCCGAAGGATACCCTGGAGGATGGATGTGTGCAGGGGCAGAGCAGGGCTGGGGACAGGAGGGGCCTGGAGCCTTGGGTGGAGGATGGCTGGGGCAGTGGTGAGAGAAGAAGCATTGTATACCCCCTCTGCAGAGCCCAGTTGATGAAGAGAGTCACAGGTTGGCCAATCATACTCTGAAAATCACTCCAACAAGCCTCCATTTCCATCCCCCAGATGGGTGGCCCAGCAATATTTACTCCTGGTGCTGTTTCTTCCTAGCAGTTGAAATGTGAAGCCTTGGTCAGGAGAGTCTTCTGGGGAAGTGGCAGCAAACAGGGATGGTCAACAATGGATCTGCAGCGTCTGGGGCTCTCTACTGTGGGGCTTATCCCCGTCTTGCACCTTAAATATGCCCTGAGGGACACAGATCGGGACCAGGTCTTCAATGCATCCCCAACACACAGCACCAAAGAGAGCAGCCACTACCTCCAGGGAACATGAACTCACACACCAAAATAACCATATGCCTGAGGACTAGAAAAGGAAGACAACACACTGAACGACATGCATCACCTGAAACAGAATTTTGAAACAGACCAAGAATTTAGAATAACCACAGTATGTGTAGAAGACAAGGATTTTCTACTGCTAGGTACTAAAAAGAAATCATGACTAAGAATTACATATACAATTAATTAAATATAATGTTGAAATAAAGAATATGCTAGATGAGGAATACTATAGGATGGACATAACTAAAAATAGTCAGTAGGAATATTTGATTAGGAAACCCTCAAAAAAAGCCAATAAGGAAGAGGGAGGCCAGGTGTGGTTGTTCACGCCTGTAATTTCAGGATTTTGGGAGGCCAAGGCAGGAGGATTGCTTGAGGCCAGGAGTTTGAGACCAGCCTGGGCAACATAGTGAGACCCTGTCTCTACAAAAAATTAAACATTAGTCAGGCATGGTGGTGTGTGCCTGTAGTCCTAGCTACTTGGGAGGCTAAGGTAGGAGGATCGCTTGAGCCCAGGAGTTGGAGGTTGCAGTGAGCTATGATGATGTCACTGCACTCTAGCCGGGGTGACAGAGTGAAACCCTGTCTCAAAAAAAAAAAAAAAAATATTGGGAGAAAGGATGTAGAAGTATCAACAATATTTGAATAATGGGAACTCCCAAAGGGAAAATATTGGAGGAACTAATAAAGATGTTGTCTTCCGTTGTTAAAGAAAGATGACACATCTCAGTTTGAAAAAAGCTCATCAAGGAACAAACAAGAGAGTTAAGGAGAAAATGGACCTAGAGTACACACAGAGAGAGAGGACATTCTAAAAGCTTCTAGAGAGAAAGGTCACCTAAAAAGAAACAAAAATCAAGTGGCACTACACTACGCAACAGCAACACTAGACTCAATTAGAAGATGAATTAATATTTTTAAAGAAACGACACACCAAATTATCATTCAAATGTATGGGCATAACAAATATGTTCTCAAAGACCCAAAATGGAACCAGAATTGGAGGAAGAAGCTAAATGTAGAGAGACAAATTCAGGAGGATGCAGGACTAGGTAAGGAAAAAAGTACGGGTGATCAAAATACTTTGGAAATGTAATGTTGATTCAGCAAAGTTGCCAAAGACAAGTTTGTAAAATTCACAGGATTTTCCTACTTTAACACTAACCAACTAGAAAATTGACAAAAAAAAAATGAACAAACAATTAACAATAGCAACAAAAACTATATAGTGCCTAGAATTAATTTAACCAAGACTATATAAGACCTCCAAGGAAAAAATTTTAAAACTTGAAGAAATATTGAAGGTCATTTTTAAGAAATAGGGATGCATTCTCTGCTCCTGGATGGAACAATTTGCTATATAAAGGTATTTATTCTTCCTTAATTAATCCACAAATTCAATGCAATCCCAATAAAAATTCCAGTTGGATTTTTTGAGGAATTTGATATATTTTTCTGAAATATTAATATAAAAAGAAATAATAAAGGCCCAGAAATAAGTAAGTTAAAATTGAAAAATAAGAACAATGAGGAAGACTTCCCTTACCAGACACCGTGACTTAAGACAAAGCCCTAGTAATAAAAGCAATGTGGTTTTGGTGCAGGTACAAATAGATCACTGGGGTAGAACAGAGAGACCAGAAACAGACTCATGTATAGAGGGACACTTTTATGGTAAATATTGCACCACAAATCAATTGGCAGAGAACAGGATGGATTACTTAACAGATGATGCACTTTGTGGAGAAAAATAAAACTGGACTCAAAGGGGGAGTTGGAGGTAATTGGGGTGTCCATCTCTGGGGACAGGATGGGAAAAATGTGGTTGGAGGTAAAATGTGCAGCACTATGAAGTGGTTAGAAACAGCAGATTCAAGGCACAATTGGTGAGATGGGTGCATCTTAAAGGCAATGCCGAAGTAATGCAAGGTAACAGTTATATAAGTGTAAACTAAAGACTCACAAAGCAATAATATAACAATATATGTTTTACAAAAACCGATAAAAATAAGGATTGTTGCCAAGGTGGGGTGGAGGAGGGAGCTGGGAGTAGAAAAATGAATAATAATAAAAACACAAATTTTGTGTTTATGACTATATGATCTTATAGTACAGTGGTACAGAATAAATTTCTTCTTGAACCTATTGGTGGATTTTTTCCCTTTCCTTTTGAAATCAGTTTGTGTTTGGTTATGGGGAGGCAGGATCCAGAGGAAAAGCCAGATATTAAAGCCACTGGACAGAGTACACGGGCTCAGAAAAATGAAATGCTTTGTTCAAGCATACACAGCTGGGTACGTGGTGGTGCCCAGGACTTTGGACTTTTACTGCTGTGAAAACTTTGGTGCCTGCAAATTATTTTGAAATATCTGGAATTCTTAGTAAAAATATCTGGAAAGCAAATGGGCACTTTTTCCCCCACAAAGGACATTTCCTTCGTTGTTCTCTTCTCAATGAAGACAAAAGTCATTTCAGCAAAATGCAAATAAGCAAACATAAAACATACCATGATTCTGTCACAACCCTATTTTTTTTTTTATTTGCAAAATGAGGAACTGACATTAAGTCTGAGGGGAAATTTCCTGGCCCTGAGTCCTAGAGCCTTCTTTTTTGGAGAAGGCAGGTCCAGAAAAGTTGTTTATTTGGAGGTAAATATTTCAAACCTTGTTTGTTTGTTTTTTTTAAATGTTTTTTATTACTTTGGCATCTGTGGAGTTAAAACAGTGGCCAGAAAGTCAGGGGAACATCAGAGACTGTGTGAAGCAGGCAAAATGTTGTTAAGTTCTAAGGAGAAACTTACAGGACCCCAGAGAGCTGATAGCTAAGGAGAAGTATTTTCTATAAAAGTTTAATAGAAGGCCTTTCCTATGAAAGGTCAGTAGCACTCCAACCCTGACCCCCAGGAGGCATTCAGGAGCCTCATGGGAGGCCAGCTATAGCTCTGTCCAACTCACTGTTTCACAGGAGTTTTCAGGTTATGAACCTAGACAATTTCAGAACTGGAACGAACCTGAGAAGTCATTCAACTTAAAAATTCTGGGAAGATGGTGGTGGCATAGTTTTGAGTCTTTGAATGCCCACATGAAAACAGACAGAGGAAAACCAAAACTTGAAAACAAATATTTGTAATAAAACTAAGTGGTAGTGTGTCCCTACAACCCCCAAAATACAAGGGGATGAAGATGAACCAATAGTCATAAAACCCGTGGTGGCATCTGAAAGGGAGACAGCAGAGGGCAGCAGTGGTATGTCTGAGGAATCTGAGAGCAGGGGAACCCCAAAATAGCCAGTGAGAACCCACTGGAGAGCACGCAGACCAATTCAGCAGCAGTTGCTCAAATTGAGAGTAGCTTTGCCCACCTGAATGCCAAGGAGTGAGAGCTCCATTCCCCAACCCCAGTAAGTCTCAAGGGCTGGAACGGCATAACCAGTGGTATGCTAATAACTGTTTAATAACCTGATTTGTAGTGTTTGCTGATTTCCATGATGCAAATACTCTCATCATGGTTGATTGCAAGCTACCAACATGAACATGACATTGGGAAGAGTTGTACACAATTGACTCTTGCAAGGTGGGAGCAAGCTGTGCACTCTGGGAAGAGCCAGGGCTTTTTTCTAGAACTGGCCATACACTGAGTAGAAACTGCTTGGAGTGAAATCAATACTAAGCAGGAATAAGGACAACTGTGATGAAGAGAAGAGAAAGTTGAGATCAAAAGAGGGGAATGGAACAGAGCCAGGAAATCTCAGAAAGCAAGCTGCCATATTTCTGAACACTACACAAAAATAAAAGCAGAGGGAGTCCTGTACAGTTACCAACAGCTACCTCAAACCACACCCCCTTCTAAAGGTTCAGGGAAACTAATGTTACAGAAAAATGTACCAAGCTAAAATCCCATGCAAAGTTATTATAAGTCATCTAACTCCATGTTTTCCAAACCTGCAACATATGGGGATCACTAGAAACAGAAACAAGAACAGAAAACACTTGTCATGTGCCATTTTTTCTGGATAGGAGGCCAGACTCTTGACAACTTCCAATGAGCTAAACTGACCTAACCAAAGCTGTAAGGTTCACAATGGTGTCTTTACCAGCTTCCTCCTACTCAGTCAACAACTTCCTACACCCTCACCACTTTCCCCCAATTGTCCAGACATTTTCACTGGAACAGTACCATGTGCCAGACTGCCTCGCCCTAACCAAAAATTATCCATTCTCTATTCTATTCCTCCATGGCTGTAAATGAGAGCTGATAAACCTTTGACAACAGATGTTTCAGTAATTAATTTTAGCTTACTAAAGTTTCCTTCCCCATACTTTCATACAACAGCTGTAGTATTGCATGTTTTCATTATATGACCCTCAAGAAATCACTAATATGGGGATTTCAAAAAAATTTAGGCCGGTGTATGGGGAAGAAATTTTTGGTCAGAGGAGATTTACCAATTCAGGTTCTTCGGTGGCAGACTGGAAAGAAGGGCCGTTCATGGTCTTAGGAAGGGTAAGAACCAGGGACCCTTTGGGAATTGCAGTTGCACAAATTCAAGAACCATCTGTTTAGGGTTCACATTAGGTAATTCAGTCTCAAACACATTTTGATTCTCAAGATTCAAATTACTGAGAATGAAACTTGGTCTATTTTGGGTCAAATGTCCATTCTCTTAATAAGTAAGTGGGATTTTATAATCAGCAGCTCTGATCTATATGGAATTTCTCAAGAGGGGAAGCAAAAAAGAAAAACTATAAGAGATGTCCACTAGAGGCCTGATTACCTCATCACTTGAGGTGCTTTTGTTGAATGAAATCTAATGACTAACTCAAGATATTTTTAAAAAATCAAACTGATGTGGCTGGTTCACACATGGCTTCTGTTTCAACACACACTGCCCTTGACTTTGGACTTGGCACTTCTCTGCATTGATCTTACAAAATTCTCTCACATCAAGCACGGTTGATTAAAGATTTCGTGTTGAGACAGAGAAGACGATTATATTGTATACCACCTAGCAAACAAACTAAAATCCTATTAAGAATCCTATTTCTCTCATCAGTAGAATGAACAAATAAAATGTGTATATTTGCAGAATGGAATATTACATAGCATTAGAATGCATGCTCCACAGTTATGCAACAACATGGGTGATGTCATAAACAATATTGAGTGAAAGGAGCTAGACAAAAGTGAGTACATGTTATATGATTCCATTTATATGAAATACAAAACAAGGCTGGGTGCAGTGGCTCATGCCTGTAATTGTAGCACTTGGGGAGACCGAGGCAGGAGGATCGCTTAAGGTCAGGAGTCTGAGACCAGCCTGAGCAAGTGCAAGACCCCATGTCTACAAAAACCAGAAAAATTAGCAGGGCATGGTAGTGCATGCCTGTAGTTCCAGCTACTCGGGAGGCTGAGGCAGGAGGATCCCTTGAGGCCAAGAGTTTGAGGTTGCCGTGAGCTATGATGACACTATTGCACTCTAGCCAGGGCAACAGAATAAGACCCTATCTCAGAAAAAAACCCCAAAACCCAAAAAAGCCAGGCAGAACTAACCCATATTGTTCTAGGTTAGGGTAGTGGTTACTCTTGGGGGAGGGGTCATGAGTGAAGGGGTCACAAAGGTGGCTTCTGGATGCTTCTTGATCTGGGTGCTGGTTCCATGGGTGTGTTCTGTTTGTGGAAATTCATTAAGGTGTATACTTCTGTTATGTGTGCATTTTTGTTTCTATATTATGTACTCAATAAAAAATAGAACTTCTTAGAAAGTAAAAGAAACTTTATTAGACAGTCCTGCTCTTCCCAAAGTCCCTCCTTGGCTGCCTGGCCAATTAGGGGTGCTCCCTCTCTCCTCTCAGCCGTGTCCCGTGCACCCCTCATGCTCAGGGGTACTGCTGCAAACACATGCCCGTCTCTGTTTTGCGCAGCTCCCTGGAAGGCGCGGTCTTCCGCTCTACCTGCTTCTCTCTCAGAGAGTGGCCCTGTCTGGCTTTCTGGTTGGTCTTCACTGGTTCTTCCACAGTTCTTGCAAATAAAATATTATCTATCTTATTACATTTTCAAACTGAGAAAAGTATTTGCAAATATTTACAATTTTGGATTCACAAATTCTCTCCCCAAGGAATCAGTTAGGAGACGAGACCTGGTATTCCACTGACTTACAGTCCAAACCTACTTCTTCATGTTCCTTCTGCCCCCTCCTTTCCTTCTCTTAGGGAAGTTAGATGCTAAGTACCAGGGGTGCCAGTCTAGTGGTCACATTTGTGATGTTTGTGATCATGAAGCTGCCATTGGGGCTCTGCCTATATCCTGTTGGTCCTCAGCATCTTCAGTGCCTGCTGTTGGTGTGTAAATACTTAGCGCTCCTTGCCCCTAGGGTGATACTCTGAGGCATGTGTATTATGTTGGCTTCCTGAGAGCCTCCGAGGGATAAAAGCTCAAGTTGCCCACAGTTTGTAATTTATTACCATACCCCTTATTAGCTGCCTCCCTTCCCTATCTCAAGCCCCCACTCTCCTGCAGCCCGGCAGGTGTTTCCTAGGATCATCTCCCCCAAAAAAAGAGCAGCTACACATGAAGCCCTGTCTCAGAGTCTGAGTTGGGGGAATACAAACCAAGGCAGAGATCTACCTTTCCTGTGAACCTGCACAGGTACCTTTGCGCACATGTACACATCCACACATCCACGCACAATGAGTTATATTAATGTGTGGCAGACCCTAAGGTGACCCCGACGAGTCATGCCCTTTATCTAATTCCCTCCCCTTGAGAGTGAAGGGAACCTGTGACTTACTTCTAGCTAGGAAAGTATGGCAAAAGTGATAGGACAGTCACTCCTGTGATCCTGTTCTGTTACAGAGGACTGGAGAGGGATCCTCCTATTGGTTTTAAAGAAGCAGACCACCACGTTTGAGCTGTCTATGGGGTCACATGACAAGAACTGCGGGAGCCTCTAGGAGCTGAGTCTGGTCTCTGAACAGCAGACAGCAAGAAAACAGGGACCTTCACCCCACAACCACAAGATGAATTCCACCAACAACTTGGGTGAGTTTCATGTTCAGCCTCCAGATTAGAATGCAGCCCCACTGACACCCTGATTGCAGCCCTATGAGACCTTGAGCAAGAGGACCCAGCTAAGCTATGTGTAGACTCTCGACCCACAGAAATTCTGACCTAATAAATGTGTGCTGCTTGGAGCCACGAAGTTTGTGGTAATTTGTTAGGCAGCAAAAGAAGACTAACACATTTTCTGTGGAAATTTTTGACCTGGGGTGGGGACTCCTTTCTCTCCACTCCCTCGGACCTCACTGGCAGGGATCTGACCTTCAGGTGCCTCCAGTCCCACTCTGCTCTTTGGTTTTGTTATCTGAGGACAGCCAATATTACCACCCTTTCTTGTTCTTCCCTATTTGTTTTCACTAAAAGTAAATATTAGGGTGGCCCAACAATTCTCTGATGAATGCAAGTTTCTTTAGCAATGCTGCTCTACGATTTCCTTCTGCAGGACTTGACCCAGCAGAGCCTGAGTTTCCCAATGTCAGGACCAGGCCAAGGCTCGCAGGACCTTGTTCCATGGCACATTTCAAAAGCCTATTGGTTTGCAACACAGCATGTGAAGTTCTTTCCTTCCTGAACATGAATGTCAGAGATTTAACTTATGAATTTGTTCAATCCTCTAAAATGCTCTCTCCTCTGCTATGAGAAATTTAACAGCATTATTTGTCAGCTTTACTTATTTTCAGACACTGTTTTACTGGCTTCCAAGAACTTCCCTACAGCTATGGAGGCGCTGTCTGGAGCAGAACCGTATTAGCCTCCCCTTGTTCTTCCTTTCTGATATCTGCTTTATCTAACATTTCATCACTCTTTCCAGTCAAGATTCAAGTATTTCTCCCTAGAGGAAGTGATGGGAGAAGGTTCTTCTGGTATCTCAGCATTTCAATTGGAGGGAGGAAAGCTTCGCACTGACTGTCCCTCATGCTAGCCCTCATCTCTTTTGGCTGTCCCCAGGTTGGTCAATGGGCATGCTTTTATAACCCAGGCCACTATAATCGGTACTCTGTATCCATGGGTTCCACATCCACGGATTCAACCAACTGCTGATCAAAAATATTTGGGGAAAAACCCCAATAAAAGTAACAATATGACAATTTAAAAAATACAAATAAAAAACAATACAGCATAACAGCTATTTACCTAGCATTTACATTGTATTAGGTATCATAAGTAATCTAGAGATGATTTAAAGTATACTGGAGGATGTGCATAGGTTATGCGCAAATACTATACCATTTTGTACATGAGATTTGAGCATCCATGGATTCTGGTATCTGCTGGGGGTTCTGGAACCAATACCCAGTGTATACCAAGGGACGACTGTACTGTGTTCACTCATGTTCTAAGAAGAGGATTAGTCTTTTGAGAAATTTAGGCAAAGTTAGGGTCTTAAAAAATCACTTTAAGATTTTTTATCACATTGGAAGTCAGAAAAATTAATATCCTAATAAAGCTGCGGTAACTTTCTCTTCTTCCATGAATACTATTTCAAACCACTTGGTATTTGCCCTCTTTAAAAAAAGTCTTCAAGTAGGATCCTTTCAAACTTGGTCTCATTTCAGTCCACAGGTATTCCAAAAATCAGCAGTGGCCCTGAGCATAACACCACCCATGAACATGGATCTTTCATAGGGGCGGGCTGCTCTCGGATATTGGACTCTTGCTGCTGTTGCTCTTGGTCTCACTCTTGTTCTGATTATTGGAGTGTGGTTTTCGCACGGTGTGTGTTCCTCTGCTCTGGAGCTGCTCATGCAGATGATCCACCTCTCTCCCTGCAACAACTTTGTTTACCATTTCTCTTAGGAATCTTAATCAAATCTCAAAACTTTCTGTTAAATCCTTATCCCAAAACAATGATCGCCTGGGATAATACATAGTTATGATATACTGAGAGCAGCCATTCTAATGTGTTCTTTTTTGAACTGGCAGATTTGCTACAGGGGTCTAGGGACACATGTCGCTGTGTTCCTAATTTAATACCTACCTTGACAAACAATTTCATTAAATCTATTCAATGACCTTAAAAAAATTCATATTTATCCCCCATTTTACGGATGGGAAGACAGCCTCTGAGAGGTTGAGTGAGCTATTCAAAGTCATACAGCTATTAGTTGGTAGGCCTGGGATTGGAACTCAATGTATTTGACAATAAAATTCATGCCAGAAGACACGAAGGAAGAGAATATGAAGACCTACCTTATGAACCTAAACACTGAAAGGTGTTTCTCAAACTAGACCCCGTGCGCCCCTTGTGCTCTGTAGGAATATCTTGGGAGTTTGTTTGGTTCTCCAAAAAATTTTTAAGTGTATTTTCTTTTTTAAAAACCATTTATGGTGGTATTATTGATATAAAAGAGCTGTAGATATTTAATGGATACAACTTGATGTGTTTGGAGAAAAGTATACACCTGTGAAATCTTCGTCACTATCAATGCCATAAACTTATCCATTACCTCCAAAAGTTTCCTCCTGCCCCCTTTGTTTTTTTAAAAGTGTATTTTAACTTTGCTGATAACATGTGGAAAAAGAGAGAATTTTCTGAATAACATGCTTGATTACTTTCTGAGCAATGCCTTGAAATTTTCATGGTGCATTTTGCATTTATGTTAAAGTTCATTGGCACTAAGTCCTACTACTTTGATTATGAGCAAGTGGGAGATAATACAGGCTGACTTCCTTGGAGACAGGGTGTGAGGTAGAGGCCAGGTGCTGCAGCAGGCCTCTCCAAGAACCAAGGCCTTACAGTAGTTTGGATGAAGAAAAGTAAAGTGGTATTTGAGCCAAAAGGTGACTGTTGAACTCCAAAAGAAACTTAACGACAGCAAAACATTCCAAACTCCTTTTGTAAGCCAAGTTTAGTTGCAGCAAACCAACATTCTCTAATCAAATTTATGTGAGTTTGAAGTTTATTAGATATGTAGTTTTATTTCTATTTCATATGTCATTTTTTTTGTTTTATAAGAGCTACAAGCATAAGGGATACATACCTAGTTCAATGTTTGTATATATTTAACAAAAGAAGATAATTTTCTTATACACTAGGGATCCATAAGAATTTTTCCTTATATAAAATCTGAATATTACTCAAGTTTGAAAATAATTTTTTATTGATAGCTCTATTGTTTTTAGAAATAAGATATGCATATTATAAAATATTAATTCTAAAAAATACAAAGAAAGTAAATTTTTAAAAAGTTACCTCAGTATCACCACTATAAAAATAAACATTGTTAACAAAGGTGAACATAGTTTCACTTTTTTTATATATATATATATTAAACAAATGATCTTTTATTATACTCTCTTTTTATTTCAATAGATTTATGAGCTTCAGTAGTTATGAGCTTTTGACAACAGTGCACTGTGTTTCTGTTTGAAGTGGAATTTGTGAATAGCTGCACAGCTTGACAGTATTTTTAATTCTATCTGCTTAACAGCCCATCATGTCAAAGAAGATCAAGAGAACGCTGAAGGAAGAAAAGAGATTTTTTAATGAGGATTGAGAATTGCAATATTATCTTGTTTCTGCTAAAGATAAGATGATTTTCTTGCTTTGTGATACTGCAATGTCAACATTAAAGAAATTCAATGCTCATCAGCATTATAACACTCATAAGGACCACAAATATTTTCAATTAGAGGGAAAGGTGTGAAAGGTTGCATTGCAGAAATTAAAAGATGTAAAGCAAAAGCAAAAACAATTCTTTCAAGCAGCAATAAGACCTGGAAATAATGCCACCGAAGCAACTTATAAAGTAGCTTATATACTTGGGAAAAAGGTTTTGTAACATGCTAAAGTTGAACAATGAGGTATTCAGTGTGGATTTGCCATATCATTCTAAAGTGCATTGGCTATCACAGGGACAGGTTTTAGCCAAAATTTTATCTCTGTGACAACAGATAGTTAAATTTTATGAAGAACAGAATCAGCAATGTGAATTATTGAAAGAAGATTTCTATAGCAATGCAGCATTTCTATGTAATATCCTGTCAAATCAAAACAACTTGAATATTTCTTTGCAAAGTAAAACTAAGTCTATATATGATATATGGCAAAAAATCTAAGCATTTTGAAAAAAGCTATCTTTTTTCAAAACTCTTCTTCTTCAAAAGAAAATTTCAGATGAACATTCTCCCAAGTTAGCAAAGGTCATTGACGAGCAGGATGATATATGCGAATCATTGGAAGAATATG
Source organism: Daubentonia madagascariensis (assembly GCA_023783475.1). NCBI lineage: Eukaryota > Metazoa > Chordata > Mammalia > Primates > Daubentoniidae > Daubentonia > Daubentonia madagascariensis. Next base: position 612,261 of record JAKFHU010000913.1, on the reverse strand, counting down.
CAACTGATATAGACCTATTAATTGGAGAATACAATGAAAGTTTCACTGACTTTGAGAATCATGACATCACACTCAAATTAGCATTTCAGCCTCATCTAGTTGATATCACCAAGGCACCTAAAGAACTACAGATGGAATTGATTGAGCTCTCAGTAGATGACATTTTAAAGTCATTGTTTGATGCTAAGGAAGATCCAATTGAAATATGGAAAAATGCAGTAAAATACCCACACCTTCGGCTACATGCCTGAAAAATGCTTTCTTGCTTTTCAACCAGTTATTGCTGCAAATCTGCAGTCTCCTACCTAACCCAAATCAAGATACACTTAAGGTCACAAACGACTGATACTCATCTAGAGGATCAACTGATACTGCGGACCTCCATGCTGCAACCAAATATTCAAATACTTTCCAACAAAAAGCAGACACAACAAAGTCATAAAAAGGCTAGTTAACCTTAAAATAAAGAAATAGTTTTCATATTTTGAAATTATTAAGTACACGGTAGTTAGATTTTTACAAAATAATGTACATATTTAAGTATATCTAATTGAAGTTTCTTGAATGTGGCCTTATTTGATTACAGCTAAATTAAGGTGGCCTTCCAACATGAAAAGTTTCCCCACCCCAGGTTTAAAACATTTGCATTCCATTCCACATTATCATAATCCTCATAGTTATTTAGCCTTAGCTTTATAATTAATTAATAGCCACTAATAGTTTTAATCTTAATTTTAATTAATTTATTACTATTATTATTTTTAATCACATTTTCTCCATTGCTGAGATCTTTATTTATTTTTTTCTTTTGATTGTTTGGATTTCATCATTGGATAGTTTGTTTCAGGAGAGGTTCATGGAGCCTGGGTTTTCTGAAATCTTGCGTGCTTGAATGTTAAGTGCTTTTATGCTCAGCTGAGTATAAAATTATTGGTCATATTTCTTTCCTTCAGAAGTTTGTAAATATTGCTTCACTGTCTTTCGGCATTGAGTATTGCTGTCAGGAGGTCTGAGACTGACATGATATTTAATCCCATGTATTTGACTTTACTTTTATGTGTGTACCCATTGGATTCTCTACCTCTAGAGTTCAGAAACTAAGACAGGATATATCTTGGTGTTTATCATTTTGAATCAACTTTTTCCGGAAACATATATGCCTTTTCAATGAACATATTCTGGTCTTTAGTTCAGGAAAATTTTTAAAATATTTTATCTTTGAATTTTTTTTTCCTGTTCTGTATGGTTTTTTCTTTTATGTCTTCCATATCTATCATCTTCTCTGTAACCACTTAAATATAGTTGATATTTTCCTTTTTTTTGAGTGATTTCCTCAAGCCAATTCACCATGCCACATTATTTTCTTAGTAATATTTTTCTCCCTTTTATTATTTCTACTCTAGCTCTCAACTTAGTGCATTTCTTCCTTCCTTTTTCTTTCTAGAATTCTGCCAGATCCCCTTATTTTTGGTTCTTTAAGCTCTTGTTGCGAGTGGGACATAGAGCGGTTATTACATTTTCTGGAATTTATTTGAGTGAATGGAGAATTATTTTTCTGATTTCCCCCCTAGTTTCCTTGAGCAATTCCTATTGGGATGTTTATCTGCTTTTTTTCTGTATGTTAATCTCCCTTTTACTTTTGTAATATCTATTCAAAGGTGTTGTGATAATTACATTTCAATTAGTAATGTAGAAAAAAATTTTGTGTTTCAATGAAAATCAATGCATCATCTATAAATTATTCTTCTGGGTTATCAGATTCTAGACCTGTTCATTGTCTTAATTCTATCCTTAGAATTTTTTTGAAACAATAATAGTATTAAATTAGACATGATTAATCAATCTGGTATTTACTATTTACTATGCATTTACTATGACGTCGTACTATATTCTAGAGCCTTAAAATGGTTTAAATTCAAGGTAATACTCCCAAATCCAGGGTTTCACTTGCAGATTCCTTTTTTTTCCTACCTTGTCCCTAAAACTTCCTCTCTAGCTGTCTTCATGGGGCCCTCAGGCTGTAGGGCAGGGCCTTGAGGTTGGTCATACATTTCTACTTTTGTAACTTGTTTATACATCTATACTGCCTATCCCTCAATTGCAACATAGCCTGGAATGACTGTTCTCAAGTAGTACACATATCTGCACATTATTGTGCATATTCTTTTATTTCATGCTCACTGTTACTTTTGCCAAAGTTCCCAGTGACTTTTTAAAAAAATTTTTAATTTTATTTTTGAAAAATGGAATGTTTCATGAATTTGCCCATCATCCTTGCACAGGAGCCATGCTAATCTTCTCTGTATCAGTCCAATTTTGGAATATGTGCTGCCAAAGTGAGTGACTTTAGAGACTGACCTCTGATTTAAGGAACTATATGATCCAAATACAGATAGAACAAGATAATGATAAAGCCAGAAGGGATTGTTCATTCCAGGGTTGTCAAGTGGCCCCCATAGGCAAGATCAACAGATCTGCATTTTTTGACTCACACATAGTTGAAAGAAATTAATTTTTACACTGGTTTCCCAGTTCTAGTTGCCCTACATCAGGCCACTTCTCTTATTCACATCTAACTAGACCCCGTAAGCATTGCAGTTTAGCTTAAGGCTTCCATTTTATAGATAAATAAACTGTGGTTTGGAAGAGAGACATATACTCCAGATCACAAAGATTTAAAATGGTGACAATTATATTTGTTAAGCACTCGTGCCAGGCCCCATTTCAAATTCTTCACATATCTTAACTAATTTAATCCTTGAATCCCTGAGAAAACAAAACAAAGGCTTAGACACTGTAGGCTCAATGTCATACGGCCAGTTCCAGGCAGAGTCAGACTGATCCAGGGTGGCTTAACTCTGAACCCTTTGCTCTTCCCACTATAATAAACCACCATAGGCCATGGCTGTAGTCTTATATAAGTGGGCACATCTCAGGAAACAACACCTGAATTTTTTCTTTCTCACATCAGGTGCTTCTCCAGTCTCAGTTCAGACTCCTGATTTTAAAGTCTTGCAGTAGGTCCTTAGGACAGAATTTCTCAGAGGAGGACCCTTGGCATCCTGGGTAGAGAACCACTCTGCCCTACTCTCAGCCCATGTGTATCAGCAGGGCCACAGAAATAGGGCTGTGTAGTTTGTGCACTGCACGGAAGTACATAGCTAAGGGGGCAAGTAGGGGCTAAAATCCAGCCTACTTTGGTCCTGTGAGTCCACGGGGCTGTGTGTTCCTACGGAAAAGGGGGCATCCTTTTTTCAATTTCTACAAATGTACCATATGGGCCAGTGGTGGTCCTGCATTTGAGGTGAAGCCGAGTAAACTCCTGGGCTCTAGAGGAAGTACATGTGATATAACTTAGCTAAGTTAATCACCACATTCTATCCTCCTGGCCTCAGTGATTGATTGGAGAATGAGCACGTAAGTCATGGCAGGCCATTCTTGGCCAAAGAGGCTTAATTTTGGAGGCTTTTGTTTGATGGTTATGGACCACTTTCCTGGTAGAGGTAAGGGCTGGAGCTGCTGCAGCCATATTGCAACTAGATGGGGCCTGATAATGAAGCTAATTCCCAGCAAAAAATGGTGAAAAATAGAGAGAGAAAACTCCATCTGGTAACTTTGTTGAGCCACTGGTCAAGTTATACCTGAAACTCAAATCTACTTATGAACTGTGGAGTAACATAAACCAATAAATTTTCTTTTTAGCTTGAGACAGACTGGCTGTAAGTTGTGACCAAAAGAAAACACATGAGCTATTCCATACATACCCAACACATGCCTTCTCCCTGTGCCCCTTCCTGGCTTTATATTTTCACCATAGCACTTGTCATCTCTCGTTTACTTATTTAGTTTATTGTTCGTCTACCTCCACTCCCCAGGCCTGCTGAAATGCATGCTCTATGATAGCAAGGAATTTTATCTGTTTTCTTCACTGTTGGATTCCCAGCCCCTAACATGAGTTCTTGGCACCCAGCATGTATTCACTAAAGATCTGTTGAATGATATACCTACTCAGTGAATTATGGAGGATTACTAGTAATAAAATTTCATATGCATAAATGAAAATCTTCACACTTCCAGAGTTAACCACGGACTACCCCAGCCTTCTAATAACATGAGTGACTGCTTATCTATGTTTGGGAATGTTATGAAGTTCCCCTGTGCATGTGCACACACAGATTATTGGCATTTCAGTAATTTCGGGGAGGGTGCTTTGTTATTATTACATCACCAAAGTTGTCTTAAATTGGTGATGCTTTTCAACTGGAACTATTTTAAGATATGTTTTAAATATGTTCAATATATTTATAGAATGACTGTTAGATTTTACTTTATTTTGTTTTGGTAGATCTGCTATCAATATAACTTTTTGAATTTTTATTTTGTTCATCTCTACTAATTTGCTATCATAAGGTATTTTTCCTCTTAAAAATGTAAATGAATTAGAAGAAGAAGGTGGGTCATGATGACTTTTATCTCTCATATGTGCCATAGTCAGAAAAAAAATTGTGAACCGTTTACCTTTCTGGGATTTCCTCATCCATGTTTCCTTTACCTTGCTTTAATTCCTACAGGTGACACTGCAGAATCTGGCACTTGCCCCAACAGGTTTCTATGCGGCTCCCGTCAGTCTGGTATTCTCAATTTATCTATCATCTCCATCATGGAATCTGATACTTTTGTTTGTTTTCCTGACAGTGACTTGCCCAGAGCTCCCTCAGGAGATGGTGGCTGCCAGTTTGCTGAAGCTAATGATATGCTTCGAAAGAATGACCCTTTTTCCATCTGCACGTTGCCTTGTCTGAAAACTCACTAGTAAGAGATTTATCTTCCGGATTGACAGGCCTTTTGAATGCTGGGAGCAATACATTATATGTGATGTTTTCCTCTTTGACAACCAGAAGTGTGACAAGTGTGTGACGGGCGGAAGGAAGGAGAAGGAAAGGAGAGTAAAGAGCGGAGCAGTGGTGAGGGCCAGGGCTCCACCCCTCCCGTGGCCGCTGTCTTCTTCGTCCCTTCTTCCAGCCAGCACCCGGGAGCCACTCGTAGCCTGCTCAGGGGATAGGTGAGTGTTCTCGGATCAGGGTACCAGATGTGTGTTTACCGGTTGGCAGCACAAAGTGGATGAAGCAAATGGCCGTCCACACAGCCTGAACTGCAGGCCAACCCGCGTGGCCTCTCCTTTCTGGTGGTGTCCCCTCTAAGGAAGGTGAATGCGGTCACACCAAAGCCACATTTTCTGTAATTACCAAGTCCATATGGTTTCTTCCTATATTGCCATGCAGATCTGTGACCTGGGAGGTCATACATCTGTTTGAGGCAAAATTACCTCCTCGTTATTGCAGCTCCCACCCACAAGGAATCCCCAGCCTCACAAGGCAAAGAGAACTGCACAAGGCCACACAGGCTGTTAGCGGTGGGCTGGGTGGGGGCGGGGAGACGAGCACCCAGGGCCCAGGCCAGCTCCACTGCACCCACTTTGACTGTCACCTAGAAGTACTTACAATTAGATAACACCCACTCACTCACCCCTGCTCAGAGGGTGACAGGCATGTCACCTGCATCCCTCCTCTGCTCAGACCAGCACTGCTGCTGGGGAGGAGGAGGCAGAGACGGGGAGGAAGGGGACAGAGAAACACTTGGGTGTATTTCTGAGTCTCATTTCCCCTTTCCCCTTTCATCACTACGCCTGGAACACAGCAACCTCCTATTTATACAATATTTATTGAAGGAATTTATGGTCCACATCAGCCTACGGGAGACTCTACTGGTAAATGTTCCCTCAGGCAAAGGAAAAACAAGCAGGTGGCTGAGGGGGAGGATGTGGACCATGGGGGGTAGAGCGGTGCAGAAGCCGAAGGGGGCTGGAGGCTCATCCCTGAGTTTCCTCCTCCTGTCCTCAAACCCCTTATGGCCAAAGCCCCAGCCATTTCACGGGCCGGGGTGGGGTTTCACTCTCCTACACTGCTCAAGGGCCGGAGGGAGGGGAGGGGGACAGAAGAGCACTACAGAGAGGGACTGTGGGGTGAACATTTAGGGCTAGAAGCCACTATTGTACCAATGCTAACGTCTCTATCTCTGAGCCTAAGAAAGTCAGTGCAGTAGGGGTGTCATGGCTCTCAGTTGTTGGGTTCACTCTCTGAGACAATGATGAAACTTAGCCAGTGTGGCAGAAGCAGGAGAGGAAAGGGACCGTGCAGGGCTGGCAGTCTTGATCCTTGCCCTATGGTCGGTACTCGCACAGGAAGTGCTGGCGCTTGTTGCATTCATTGTTGCTCCAAGTTAAAAAGTCTGTAAGAAAATAAACAGACATTTACATTCATCTGGTTCTGCATTGAGCTGACCAGAATTATCTGGGTGTTTTGCTTGGAGTCATGGCTAAGGTATATGATGGTTGGTTTTATGTGTCAACTTGGCTAGGCTGTGGTGCCAGTTGTTTGGTCAAACACCAGTCTAGATGTTGAAGGTATTTTTTAGATAAGGTTAGCGTTTACATCAATGGACTTCGAGTAAAGCAGATGGCTCTCCATCACATGGGTGGGCCTCATCTAATCAGTTGAAGGCCTTAAGAGAAAAGACTGAGGTCCCCAAAGAGGAAGGAATTCTGCCTCCAGACTGCCTTTGCACTCAAGACTGCAACATCAACTCTTGCAGGAATTTCCAGCCTGCTGGCCCGAGCTGTGGATTTCAGACTCACTAACCCCACAAGTGCATGAGCCAATTCCTCAAGTGATAAGCACTTCACATGTACTAAGATGATTAGTACCATTATTTCCCCCTTTTTGTGGAGGCATCTGAGGCACATAAAAATAAGAAATCTGTACATGGTAACACACCTGAAATTCTACCCTGGGCATTCAGAATTCAGCACCCATGCCCTTGACCGCAAACTATACTGAATGTGAAATTTTTTAAAACTGAAAAACTCTAGTTATCATTATGAAATGTCTCAAAGTGAACCAGTAGGTAAGTCAGGAAATTCTGTGAGCTACAATTTTCCAGAAACACAAAACAGTTACATTGTGAATTAAAGGGGAGAGTCAGAAAGGGTGAGAGCCGGAGACAGAATAAAGTGCCCTGTAGTTCTAGCTAAATAGATAGAAACAAAGAACTGATCTTGTCACAGAGAGAGAAAGAGAATGCATGTGTGGCTGTGTATTGGGACATTAATATTATACCTTTTGAATTAAAAACAATTAGAAACAGTCTGGGGGACAATCCATTATACAAAGATAAAATGACACTGATGTGGCTGAGGGAGATGTGCTTTTAAATTCTACCTTCCATCAGTTTTTCTCAGATCCTTGCTTCATTCCTTGTGTTTTTCTGTCTTGGGAGCCTATATTCTGAGCCATGAGCTGGGCTGAGTGGACGTGGGAAAGGAAGGGAACCCCAAAGATGTGGTGTTCTCAAGACAACTTCAGGTATCTGGTTCCCATCGATACAACACCGGCAACTTGACTGTGGAACTTTGCTGATATGATCAAGGACTAACAGGGAAAGGATTTTTGTTTGAGAACATTGTCCAATAGGAATCTCAGAATCCTGGGGATAGGAGGGGCTTGGGGAGGAATCTGGTCGACTGCTTCCCAAAAGCTGGTCTGGCATCCAGCCCCGGAGATTCTGATGGTATAGGTCTGAAAAGAGAATCCCTGGAATTTTTATTTTTAAGATGCTCCTCATTTGATTCCTTTGTGCTATCGAGCCTCTTTTCCAACATTTTAATGCTTCAACTGCAATAAAAACTACAATGTCCACCTTTTTCTTGGTTAACTCTAGTGATGGGTTTCTCACTACTTCCTGGGGTAGCCCATTATGTGTTTGAACAGTACTAACGTTCAAAATTTTTTCCTTAATTTGGGTAGAAATCCACATTAGTAGCTTCTACCTACTGGTCTTGCTTGTGTTCCTTTTATCTGAGCTGACTTATGCCGTGAACAGCAGCAGCTGTGTTCTCTGCTGGGCTGTGAAAATCCCTCCTCTGGCTTTTTATCTCTGAAGGTCTTCCTCAGAGTCTGTCTCCTCATGTCCAGCCTTCACCCGTTGCTGTTAGAAAGTTTCCTGACTCTCTTGTTTGTTCTCACAAGTTTTACTCCTCAGGCAGCAGTAAACTCCGCTCCATGTCCTGTGGGAACAGCCGGGTCTCTCTCCACCCAGCCCCAGTGCCCGCGTCCTCAGGCTGGGCCCCATCCCAGGCCTGCTTCTTAGCTAACAGGGGGGTCCTGGTAGCAGGCCACTAGGATGGCCTGTTGCACCCACTGGTGTGTTCTCAAATACATGACCTTTGACATCATGTATCTTTTTCATCTTTAATATTCTGCTGAAATCTTCCACATCACTTATTGGCTATGGTTTTCAACAGGGGGCCAGTTTGCCCTCCACAGGGGACATCTGGCAGTATCTGGAGATATTTCCAGTTTTCACAATCTGGGAAGGTTGTGGCACGAGCTGAGTAGAGACCGGAAATGCTGCTAAATCTCCTACAGTGTACAGGAGAGCCCCCCACCACAAAAAATTATCCAGCCCAAGATGTCATTAGTACCAAGCTTATTAGCATAAAGAGCAAAGAATGAAAGCAGGCAAGGGAAAGGAGCAGGCTCAAGTGATCGTGTGCAGCCTACAGCTGGGGTTGGCCACTCATTCTGGGGACAGGAGTCCAGGAAGCAAACAAGAGGGAAGAACCAGGCAAAGACTGGGTTTCCAGGGCTCATGGGGAACCCTAATTGTAAAGAAGTCAGAAGGAATTCACCTGATTTTACCACATGTATTTACTACGTGTGGTCTGTGTTTCCCAAAATGTGATGAATGTCCCTCTCATGGTATACGATATGATTTTAAAATAAATGTATTTAAGAAAACATGAGTGGATTTAAAGAAAATACTGAGTAAATAACTGAACAGCTGGTACACTGATATGGCAAGGATTGTAAAGTGGTCACAAAGGACTGAAGGTTGGTAACCAATGTCTGTGGCAAGGCCATTGTCCTGTGGGAGAAAAGAGTTGCCTTGTGTGAAATGGGGAAGGTGAGGAGGGAGGGTCCCCACGTCCATTTTTGCTCTTACTAGGTAAAGAGAAGGGGCTGAGAATTGGGAAGTGATGAGGGGTGACACATTAGAACTTACTGTTACTGGAGCTCAACTCTGCACAGTACTTGTTCCCACCCGTGGGCTTGCCGGACCAGGATCTGTACAGATACGTGGCCCCATCCATCCACTGCCACTGCTGCCTCTGCAACAACAGGAGGTGGAAGAAATGTACGGGTCAGCACCCCACCTGCTCACAGCCAAAGTGGTCCCCTTAGTCCCCTTTAAAACTTAGTTTTCATTGTAAAAATTGGGAAAGTACAGAAATGCAAAAAGAAGGAAAAATAGAAAAGTCACTCCATTCAACCACTAAGAGGAAAACATTAGCATATTTACTTCGAGTATAAACATTTTCGTGTATCATTACATTTTTATGTACTAAAACTGTGGTCTTTAAAATATACATTCAATTTTGTGTCTTGCTTTCTGAACATTTTTTAATGGAAAAGACATACCATAATTTACTTTACTGTTCTTCTATTGATTGATAGGTATGTTGTTTCCAATTTACAATTATTATAAAGAATACTGCTATGACCAACTTTGTTCATAAAGCTGTTTCTGCACTTAAAATTATTTCCTTATGATAGAATCCCAGAAGTAGAATTAATGGGTCAAAGAGTATAAACATTTTGAGGTTATTGATATACATTGCCAAAGTGCTTTCCAAAAATAGTTCTGTTGTACAAATTTACATCCTCACCATTTGGGCATAAGGACAATTTCTCCATATTCTTAAAAATATTATTCATTAAGACAAAGCAAAAGTTTGATAATCTGAAAAGTCAAATTATATTGTTTTTATTTGCATTTCTTTGATTACTAGAGACATTGTATAATTTTTAGAATGTTTATTTGCCACTTATTGTCTTCAATCATAAATGTAAGAGATTAACTACAAAAAATCTTATAGAAGTAGATGTAAGTATTTACCCTATCTCTGAATGAAAAAGTTCTGATTAATAGCAATGTGAATATAGAAAAATTTCTGATAGTCAAATAAACACCATTAAAAGCTAAATAATTACATAAAATATTTGTAACAACTATGGCAAAGGATTATTAGTTTTTCTATAACATAATGTTCAAGAAGAGAAAAAGCATGAAGATGTTATATTTATAGATGAATACTAAAGTATAAACACGCGTTCATGAAAGAGGGTATATGAATGTGTGGTATCTTTAGGAGTTTTATCAAGGAACAGAAAGTATAGGGATTCTCTCCTTATGTTTCCTATGTTTGTGTGAGTTAACTATAGAAGCCCAAGAAAGAATCTGTAAACCGTAGACCCCACATCTAGACCTCAGCAACCAGCTGTTCCTTACAAAGACCTCACATGCCATTCCTTACGATAAGGTACTGAAGAAAGAACAGTGAGAGTCTAGTGAAAAAAATTAAGGATCACATTAAAAAGTAAGAACATTTAAGAAAAATGTTAGCTGAAAGTTTTCAATTTTAACTCAAGATCGAACGGGGATTTAATTAATCTGAGTCTCCTAACAGGTCTGTGTATATGTATACACACACACACACACATACATATATATACTTATACAAACTTTTTTTCTTTGAAGCCTCTGGGAAGCTGGTAATTTTGTGTTCTAAGATTCAGGAGGATCTCAATTAAACAGGTCTATCAAACAGTGCCGTTTCAATCCTATTCTCCCCTGAGAGCAAGACACAGGTCCCGGCCCTTGAGGCCTTGGTCTCTATCAGTTGGAGGCACACGACTGAAGATCTGCTACCTGTGCCCTTGTTAGTAGGCCAAGAGGCCGTTTCCCAGAAAGGGGCTGTCTACCTGGTTTTCCCAAGAGGGCCATGCCTGAGGGCCATGCCTGAGGGCCATGTCTGAGGTTACCTTCTGCGGGTCATGCAGGCCAATCCATACAGGCTGGTTTCTTTGATAGCCACTTATGTACTCTGCTATGACGCTGGCTTCCTTTAAATTCAGGATAGACGCCAGGTGGGCTCCGTTTTCATAAGACTGACACTCGAGCTACATGCAAGGAGAGGTCCCATTAATGATGCCTTGTGCTTTAAAAGCACAGCCTTCACTGCAGAACCCTAGTGTGCCAAGCGGAAGGGACTTGCACAGCCCCGCCTCCTCCAGAAGTTGTGCTCTAGCCCCCACGGAAGACTTCCTGTCGCCATGGGAGAAAACACAAGTGCCAAAGCCTCACATCTCAGAGGAAGAGGCAGCTCAAGGGAAGGCAAGAGATTTAGCGTCAGGGGAAGTGCCTGGGGTCCTGGCCTTGCCCCTCATTAGTGTATGTGACCTTGACAAAGCACTTCATTTCTCTGGGGCTCAGCTTCCTCATGTGTAAAATGGAGAAAATAACCACGGCAACTTGGATGTTTTCATGAGGGCTGAATGTATCACAACACTGCATTTCAGCAAATCTAAGACACCACTGACTGTAAAATGTGCCCTTATTTTACATCCCACGAAGAAAGAAAGAAAGTAAATCACTGCCTATGAATCTAGGACACACTGTTGTCTACAGCAGGCGCCTGATTTCAGAGGTGTTAGAATGAGAACACAATGTGCACTGCAGAACAGGCGATGCGGTAGTGACCCTCACGGAACACCTCCGACACACTGGGCACCTGGCATATGCTATCGTGTTTAATCCTAACAACAGTCTTAGGAAGTAGCGCCCACTTTTAGTTTACAGATGGGGAAATGGAGTGTCAGGAACGGGTGACTAGACGCAGGAATAGAGCCCATGCCTGCCTAACTCCCAAGCCTATGTCTTTTTAATTTTAAATTATTATTACCCTGTGCTACACAAGAATAACACATGATAAATTATAAACAGTGGTCTTTAACTTATTTTTACTTGCTACCATATAAGCATAGGATAAATTGCCTAAAAATCTGAGGTGGAGGAGAGGAGAGGAGACTCCTCGATATGTTGGTTTAGAATTACTGGGTCCCTGGAATTCACTTGCCAATTAAGGATTGTACCTCAGCTACAACTTTTAAAACTTCCAGCTCTAAATCCAAATCTGTTTTACTCCTGCATGTCTTTATATTGATCTCAAATTCTTCCTTCTTCCTTCTCCCTCTGCAAAGGTGCTACCTTTTTTCATATCCAAGGGTGTGCAATCTGAATTTTTCTTATAGATTAATAAAAGATAACCATTCACTGTTTTAAGGATTGTATGGAACACATAACATGATTAATTCTTGTTCTATAACCAGAAACCTATTGTTCAATTAAACAAGGCAAACATTTATGTGTGTGTGTGTGTATAAAATTTTTATTTTATACTCCTCTGAAGTTGTGTTACAGGATCTGTTTACCTTACAAGAAGTTGAAATAATTTAATAAAAGCATAGTTTGGGCTGTAGCTTAGGCTGTTACTGCTTCCATTGTTGCTTTTACTGTTTTACCCAAGATTAGATGTGATTACTGTTTAATAACAATTTAGTCCTCACACTTGCAAACCACTTTACAATATCAAAATGCTTTTATACCCATAACTCTACTTGATTCTCAATTGGCAAGGCAGGCAAGCCATATTACCAGTCAGCATTTATTGGGTGACAACCGTGTACCAGCCACAGAAGATTCCAGTCACAGAAGGGGAAGCAAACTGGATGTATTTAAGAGATTACCTCCCCTCCCAGTTCACACAGCTGGTAGTGACAGAGCTGTAACTAGAACTCAGATCTTTGCCTCTTATGTCTGTGAGAGGATCTGCATGTGCTTCTCCCCATTTCCTCCATCAGCTTCCCGGAGTCTCAGGAGCTGGGGCTGGCCAGCGGCACCAGTGAGGAATCAGCGAGCCAGCGGGGCCAGTGGCTGTTCCAGGCCCCTGTGGCCCTCCTTTCCCACACCTTCTCGGCTCTCTGGTTCTGGAATTGGTAACTCGTAATCAATCCTGTGGGCTGTTCTTTCTTTGAGAATCTGAATTGAGCATCTGACATGTGCAATAGGCTCTATGCAAGTTGTTTTAATGAATCCTCCCCACCGCCCATGAGGTAGAAAGCGTCATCCCATGTTTTAGTATGGGGACAGGTAAAGGGAGGTACAGCAACACCTCACGAGTGGTAGAGTGTGCTTTAAACTCAGGCCAATGTTATTACAGAGTTCCTCAAGTTCCTCAGATGACACAGAATTAGCACTGGCATCTCTGGAGATGGGCAGCACAGTGTCCTTTCAAGATTTCATCAATCTGCTTCCTGAGAACTGAGGGGAAAGTCCACAGCTCTCTGTGAGCGCTTTTTCCATTCATGGACAGAGTCTGGAAAATCCTTTCTTTACACTTCCTCTCTCTCTCTCTCTTTTTATACAATTATTCAGGAATCAGCTCAGACTTCCCTGGGTTCGCTCTGCCAGTTACTCTCGGTGTAATCTTGGGAAAGTCATTTATGCTCACACCATATTGAAATTTTCTGTCTATATGTCACAATCCTGCATTAACCCTGGACTTCTTCAGGACAGAGAATACTTTATATCCTCAGTAGCTGTCACATGGTAGGTGTCCATCCTTGTTTTTTGTTTTCCTTTTTCCACTGTTGAGTTATATACAGGGATTCTGAGACCATCTGGGCCCAGATCGATCACACCTCAGCGTACCCACTGGGCTCCCCAGTCAGTCGCCTCAATTCAACAATTGTGCTGTCTTGCAATTCAGAGACCACAGCACTGACTCACCACACTCGGCTGAGGGGACTGACTTTGACTACCTATTTGGTTATCTCTTAGGCGAAGCCTCCGTGAAGTAAAATCTCTGCCTCTGTGGGCTGTGCAGAGCGCTGGACCCTTCCTTCCCTGTGTTTGGGCAGCTGTACCTGTCACGTGGTTCCGAGGCATCTGCTCCAGGCCTGTCTCCACACCACTCTCTTTCTGGCATAACTCATATAAAAATGCAGTTATTCTTTCTGTAAGTTCCTCATCCTTCCTTGATTTGCGTATTTGTGCCTTCTCTGCTGACAGTGAGCACGCGGAGGGCAGGAGCCATTTCTCATTCATCCTTACGTCGCTGCGCGTGGCACCCACTTCATCAGAGCTCACAACACGGCAGGAGTTGGGCACACAGCCCTCTTCTCTCCACTTCTCCAACCGGGCAGCTTCTCCTGACAGTGCCACAGAAGGACCCTGGCTCCCGGACCAGATGAGATAGGGGCCCAGGCTGGCCCCTCGCTCTAGAGAAGCCAGTCCAGCAGGGGGCGAGTTTCTTACCTCAGCATCAGTCCAGTTCCTCAGCTTCCAGAAGTATCCATAGCAGTTGGACCTGTGGTAAAACCATCCGTTGGCACAGCTGGGTCTCATGACGATATCTGCACACAAACAAGAGGCGATTACAAGTTACCATAGAAAAACCAATCCATTCCCAGGCTCGGTACAGTTTACAGATCCACAACCCCTTGAATGGAGAAAGAGTCCCTTCAGGAAGGACCTTGCTGCTCTGCCAAAAATTTATACTGTTAATTTTTCTCCCAGCCCTCCCCAAAGTGACCTATGGCCTTTTACCAGCGTAACTGTGCACTGGGGAAAAGGAAACAATCAGGCTTTTCTGGGATTCCTGGACACTGGATCTGAACTGACACTAATTCTAGGAGACCCAGAATGTCACTGTGGTCCACCAGTCAGCGTATGGGTTACGAAGGTCAGGTGATTGATAGAGTTTTAGCTCAGTCTGTCTCACAGCGGGTCCCCTGAACCTATCCTGTGGTTATTCCCCCAGTTCCAGAATGCATAATTGGAATAGACATACTCAATAGATGGCAGAATCTCACATTGGTAGTGAAGGTCAAACAACTATAACTTAAGGCAGCACAAGAATGGATGAGGGGCATGAGTTGGTGGTTTTATGCATTACTAGGAGGGAGAAGTCTTTTGGCATGGGGGACACGGGACATGTTAGATGGCAGCTTGGCTGGAGCTTCAGACTAGGTGGGCTGTGTGTCAGTATCAAGGAGAGGGGACATTTTGGGCAAAGGGCATGGGCTGGGCAGAAAAATGGGCAGGAATGTACAAGGCACACACAGAAACAGCAAGCACTTAAGTTTGCCTTAAGTACAGGCTGTCTGTCAGGCAACCACGGTAGAAAGGAATAAGGAAGAGTCAGGGCCTAGAAGCAAAGGAGGTGGTGACTCAGGGAGGCCCACACTCTTCCTGCTGGTCAGTTGGTGCATGGGCCACGTCACCAAATCTGATTTATGAAGAGGGGGAGGTAGCTGGATGAAGGGAATGCCGAGCTAGCAAGGTTGGGCTTTGTGGCCGTGTGGCTATACTCTGACACTGTAGATGGATGCAAGGGTCTTGCCTTCCACAATGGATGTCCACAGAATATAATTATCATAATTGTATTTCCTCTCTCCCCACTCAAAGGAGGCTACTGTCACTTGTTTGCCCCACTCTTATGTTTAATTTCATCCTCTGCCTATGAATCTCCAAGGACTCCCCATTGCTTTCAAATACGCTCCCTGCTCATCTAGCATTTAAGAGATTTTACAACCTGGTTGTATCACTCTATCCAGCCATGTCTTTCTATGCAGCAATCCCAGCTCTGTCTTGGAACATGATGCTTATTATAGATTTAGGTCCTGTGCATGTGCTATTCCCCGTATCTATGAATGATGGATAAGATTAACCTACCTAAGGCCTGGCAGAAAAGGTTTCGAGGGGTACCTCAAATATACTAGGAACAAGCAGCAAAGACACTCATATATTTAAATGCCTCACCTTCTACTACCTTTAGAAATATGAACATAATTTTATATTAAATAAAAAGCAAGCCTTTATGCCATTGCTGCTACTATGACTACCACTATCACCAGCTTCCATCTATAAAGTGCTTTCTTGGTGCCAGGTACCATGCTAAGCGGTTTATCCATACTATCTTTTTCTCATAATAGCTTAGGGAGGCAAGAAAACCTGCCCAAGGTCACACAGTAAGATGGAAAAGCTGCTTTACAGATTTAGTTCTATGACTTAAAAACCTATGTTCTTGCCATCAACCCTCCCAACTTTGGCCTTTATAAATGTGGAAAAATAAGAAATTAGAAATTTAGCCACAGAAATAATTAGAGGGTTGGGATACCTCAGTTATTTTATCAGGAGGAAAGAAAGCAAAGGAGATCCTTGATTCTCAAAGTAAAATTGATCTTGTTAAGAGGAGGCTGGCCATTGATTACTGTTCCAAACAGGATAGATAATGAAATGGGCTTGAATTTCAGGAAGAGGCAGCTTGGAGAAATATTAGCAAGCATGCCTTCCAATTTAACATTGGTGAGAATATTCTGAAAGAGGTTGTAAAGAGAAGCCCAATCTGACCTTAAGTCTGAGGCCAAAGACCCCTGGCATCACACTTGATGCTCCTAATTCAGTTCATTCTGATTTCTCTTGTATACTCTGATGTGAGTTTCCTTGGCATTCTGTGGACAAATATTAAGGCAGATCCTCTACCACCATGGTCTTTATTTCCCCTGAATCCAGGTAGTAAGAGCAGAGTCCTAGGGATACATATGGAGGACCTGGGCCAGGTCAAGACAAAGGAGGCCCAAAGTCACACTCTAAGCCAATTGTCAATAATCTCTCTCTCTTCTTTCTCTGTCTCTCTCATGTCTCTGTTTGAGTGTTGTTCTCTGTCTCTGACCATCTCTCTCTGTTCAATTTTCTCTCTGTATGTATCTCTGTGTCTTTCTATTTCTCTCTCCCTGTCTTTGCACTCTGTGTCCCTGTCTCTGTCTCTCTTGTCTCTGTGCCTGTGTGTCTGTCCATGTCTATGACCCCTTCATCTGTGTCTGTAAGTCTCCTCTACCCCCCGTGCCCCGTACCCCACCTCAATCTCCCCTCTCCTTTCTGCCCCTTACCCTGCAATATTGCAGCTCTGGCTGAGCACCCCCTGGTGGAGACATTTTAACTTCTAGAAATGCAACTAACCGCTGCTTTGTCTTCTACTACTCCATGTTTATTGAGCATTTACTACATACCAGGTACAGTTCCAGGCAGTTTACATATATTCTAATCATCTTCACAATAACTCTGTCATTATCCCCATGTTCCAGATGGAGAAATGAAGGCAGAAAGAAGTTGTCATGTCCCAGGGTCCCATAGCAAATAAGCGATAAAGGCCAGATTTGACCCCAGGCAGTCTGACTCCAAGTCTTAGTCATTTTAGTTATCAGGCTCAAGTTATTGGTTTTATATCCTGTATGGGCCAAGCAGACTTATTCAGATTACCTTGTTTAATTACCAGGGCCTCCCTGAGAGATAGGGGTGGATATTCATTCCCATTGTACAGATAAGGAAACCTCCTCAGAAAGTTGAGTGACCTGCTAAGGTCACCTAGATGGAGGGTGAGGTGGGAACAGGAGAGGAGCCAATGTTTCCTCAGCAGCCCTAGAGCTCTGACCCCAGCTGTCATGGTGCCAGTGCCCACGATGAGGGCATCACTACACATGCAGTGTCAAGGGTCTCAGCTCCCAGATCTTGTCTGGACAACTCTAATAGTCTTTCAACTCCACTGCTTACTAGATGTCTGACCTTGGGAATGTCATTTTATCTCTTTTAGCTTTAGTTTTCTTGTCTGTACAATGGGACCAACAACAAATACCTTCTTCATAGGATTGTTGGGAGGATTAATTGAAATAATGTGTGTATAGTCGTTAGCACAGAGCATAGGATGTAGTAATTGTTCAGTAAACAGAAGCTAGTTAAAAAATTATAGCTATTAAAAATCATTATTGTGTAATATTTTTGAAAATATTAACCAGATGAAGTTTTCTATTGTCCATAAACTATGTTGTTCCTGTCTCTCCCTTCATTGAATCAATGGCATGCATTGCTTCAGGGAAAGAGCAGCTATGGGCCAGGACAAAGAAATCACTGTGGAGGCAATAAGAACTATAATCTTCACCACCAAGTCCTGTTGAGAGAAAAAATTAATTTCTGAATCCCCCATACTTCGAGTGCAAGATTAGATTTTTTTCCACTAAGCCATAGTTCAAAGACCATATAGCATACGTCATAAAGGATGTTCCCCCAAGATAGTAAGACTAAGTGGAAAGTCCTTCTATAGCTGGGAGGAAGATCTATCTGGAAAGGGCAATGGAAGGACCTGTGATGAATGTTCTGGCTGTACCTCCTCCTGGGGAGAGAAACCAGAGGTTGGTGAAATCCCAGGGGTGGAGGTGGGGGTTGTATCTCTTTCCTCAGGATACAACTTGGGCAAATTTCAACCCCTTTTAAGGAAGCCTGAGGTCAGCACAGAACCAGAGCAGCAGGGAACCACCTGGCCATGTAGAAATGGCCACAGAAGGCAGCTCTGCAGGAGGGGCTGGAGGGCAGCTTCCCAGAGTCTTGCACACTCTCACGTGGTTCAGAGAAGGTGGTTGAGCTCCACAGGTCCTGAGCAGCCATAGATGGTTGAGAGAACTGGTGGCTGGAAACAGGAGTGAGGTTGAGGGCAGAGAGCTATGGAGTACAAGGACATGTCAAGGGTAGGCTATGGCAAGGACCACAGGCTTCAGCCATTGGGGCCAACATGATGCCCAAAGATCCTTGCTTCTCTTCATATTTCTTCCCGATCAATCCTTCCCTTGGCCAAGGGCTTTCCCCAGTGGGAGAAGCGCTAAGTTACAGACAGCACTGGACCCCTCAGGAGGCCGTCTTCTCCACAGAAGTGACACTCAAGCATGGAACTTCACTTACTCTTCCACATGCAACTCCCAGCAAGGCCTCATGGAGCTGCAAAAATCACCCAAGACTAAGAGCCAGGGCATCACATAGTCTTGCTGTGTGGTCTTGGGCAAGTCTTTCCCCTTCTATGGATATCATTTTCCTCATAAATAGAGCAAAGGAGTTACACCAGGTAAGCCCACATTTCATTTCCGTCCATTTCAGGTGTTGCATGATTGTCTTAGCTCACTCATACAGTTTTCTTGCCCTGTGCTCTCCATTGGTAGATTCTATAGTATTGCTACTCACTTGTTGACATGCTACTTTGCACTTGATGCTTGGTTTATAAGTGTGTAAGAGCCAGCTCTCCAACTAGGTTGTAGGTCCCTTGCGAACTGGAATCCCTGATATGCTCAAAAAACAGTGCACGAACATTGGGAAATTTTAATTATGACTATGACTTATTGATAGTCTGCTAGGTGTCAGGTGCTTTAAACACATTAGCTCTACCCTTCACAATGAGCTCGAAAAAATAATATTATAATTTACACTTAATTGATGATTTTACTGTGGCTTACAATCACATAGAGTTGGATTTTGTTTGATTCTAGAGTCCTTAAACTTTTTACCACATCAAATTATTTTTCATTCCCATCTTTAAAATTTATTTCCTGTAGTGCCTAAATATTTTGGAGGGGAGAGTGGATGGCTGTGTCATGTGCACTGTGTGAACATTGACTGTGGGCTCAATTTCAGCTAAGCAATGGGTACTCACCACCCAGGACTTCAGGGTTGGCCACACAGGTGAGCAGTAGGAGCAGCCGCATGATTTTGGAAGCCATCTTCCTCTTCCCCTGAGGACACCTCTACTGTGAGGAGCTCAGAGTCCTTCCTAGTTTTTCTTTGAAACTCCTGGATTCACCTAGATCTGCAAATCTGAACACATTTGCTCTGGTGAGAAGGACCCAGGAATTTAGCTGTCATATCACACACATATGGAGGAAAAGAATATTTTTCTGGCTAAATCCAGATTTTACAATGAGTGGAATCTCAAGTTAAACATAGAGATGAAAAAAATTTAACTTAAGAGATTTTGTTCTCACCTGCAAGGCCTTGTGGACCAGCACCAGAGACCTATCTATAGTGGGCTACAATTTGTGAACTATGGAGAGCCTGCCCCTGTTATTTTCAGAAGAGCCAGCAGAGGGGGTCCAAGGCAAGCTTTCTCACAGATGAGGTGGTGATGGGCTTTCTACAGTCAAGAAAATCAAATCAAGTGGTTCCAACACTGAAGTTTTTAATGTAAGAATTAAAAGTGAACGTATGGTTCAATACCCACATATTACAGATGAAAAAACCTGAGGTAGATGGGTATGAAGTCACTTGCTCATGGTCACCAGCTGCAAGTAGATCTGACTTCAGTTTAACACTCTTTCCTTTATACTTAGTTGACATCACTTTTTTTTTTAAGAAAATAGCTTTATTGTATTTCCCCATTATCAAACAATACATAAGTTATTATTAACAAAAGATCAATGCAAAACTAGAAAAGAAGAAGGAAATCTCATCTCCTAGACATATATAATTTGGTGAATAGCGTATAGACATCTCTCTCTCTCTGCGTACGATTTTATGTAAATAGAATCATATCATTCTGTAACCTGGTTTTGTTTCTCAGAAATAGATTGATTGTAATAAATTTTCTTGCATTCACATAAATTTGATGCAGTTTTGACTTCTTCTTGTGTAAATTCACATATGCAGGGTTGCAGCATCACAGATCATGCACGTTGTCATTTTGGTATCCTTTTTCAAAAATGCCCTCTAATGCTGCAGTCTCCAAACCCTGGGTGGCCTGTTAGGAACCGGGCTGCACAGCAGGAGGTGAGTGGCCGACCAACCAGCAAAGTTTCATCTGTATTTACAGCCACTCCCCATTGCTGGAATCACCACATAAGCTCTGCCTCCTGTCAGATCAGTGGTAGCATTAGATTGTCATAGGAGCGCGAACCCTACAGTAAACTGCACATGTGAGGGATCTAGGTTGCGTGGTCCTTATGAGACCTTAATACCTGCTGATCTGAGGTGGAGCTGAGGCGATGATGCTAGCGCTGGGGATCGGCTGCAAATACAGATTATCATTAGCAGAGAGGTTTGACTGCACAATAAATGTAATGCACTTGAATCATCCCAAAACCATCCTCTCTGGTCCGTGGAAAAATTGTCTTCCATGAAACTGGTCCGTGGTTCCAAAAAGGTTGGGGACCACTGCTCTAACGGACTGTATCAGACATTCCACTAATAGTGCACAGGAATATTGGTTTTTCCAAATTTCCAATGAAAACTTAATTTTGTCAAATTTTTTGTTAATTTTGGTATATTAAAGAAAAACCTTAGTGTTTTTCAATACTTTAAAATCACTAATGACGTTGAACATCTTTTCATGTAATGATTAGCTTTTTGTGTTTCTTTTGTGAATTTTCAGTTTACAGCTTTGTACATTTTTCTATTTCATTGTTTCTTTGTCAGTGATTTGTAAGATCTTTTTTGTATAATTATTATCTTTCACATATTACTAATAGTATTTCCCAGTTTGCATTTTTCTCTTGTTTATATTTTTTGCCATTTTGAAATTTTTAAAAATTACATTATCATTTTTATGGTTTCCCTTATAATTTTTGGAATTTATATCAGAAAGACTGGCCATCACTGTCACATAAGGTGATTATATATATATTCATCTAGATTCCTTTCTATTTTCATCAATCTGGGCTTTATTTTAGTGTAAGCATGGAATTGAGTTCTGAATTTTCCTCCCAGATAATTATTAAGATGAGTAATTCATTGAATTCTCATTTGACCATTCCTTATGATCCCAAAATCAGGATACATGGGCTAACTTTCAAATAATAGATTGCTCAAGGGGAATGGTGGAATATACTGTTTGAAATGAAGACCTTCCTGGAAAACCTAATCTGGGGTCCATATGAATACTTCAGTGCAGGCTTAACAGAGAAGGGGACAAAGGATGAAGCGTGTGGAGCTGTGATGCCTCCCCCGTCTTCTTACTCATTGCATGAAGTTCTTTGCTGAACTTTCCTTCCAAAAGTAATAGGGTATTTTCAGTGTCCTGAAACCCCTTTAAACACAAATTGTTAAAACTGCTCTGTCAAGCTGACCGCCTGGGGCAGGGAGGTACAGCATCTTTTTGATTAACCTAGAAATGATTTTTAGTTAATGGGTATTCATTGAATGACTGCATGCCATGTAATTTAACCCTCATAACTAGGCCGCATTGCAGGTATCATTAACATATTTACAGATGAAGAAACTAACATTCATTGAGATTAAGTAACTTTCCCAAAGTTTCACAGCTACTAGACTGCAAAGCCATAATTTAACCCAACACTGTTCGACACCAAAGCCAATGCTCCTCACAATGAGGGAAACGCGAAAATAAGTAATTCAAATAAAAAATGCAGCCACAGAAAGCATGACTAACATTGCAATTTGTAATTTCTGTCCTGGTCAACAGCTGGCAGAGGAAAACAAATGTTCAAAGAAAGCCCTCCACCCTCAACTGCAGGGAGGATTACCTGGTTGACAATCAAGGCTTTGAGGATTTCTGCCTTCTTTGGAGTCTTGAGTGGTCCCAGTCAAAGTTTCTGGAGCTCTTATATCTTCTTGCCTCAGGAATTAATAACCTTTGTTTTAATCATGGAGCAATAATGTTGTTTACAGATAATAATACATCCATAAAAGCCTTATCTCTGTTTAAAAAAAATGAACTGCATCAGAGATGGCTTGAGAACGTATGCAAGTTGTGCTTTGAATAGCTAGGAAAGGAACCTCTCCCCATGTGCAAACAGAATATTTTCTTTATATCCCGTTATCAAAACTGACAATGTCCTATAATCTGTTCTAAGCTCATCTTCCTCTCCCCTTATCTTTTTTATTTTTTGTCTCTCTTTTTATCCCTTTTCCTTTATTTCTCCTTCCTTTCTTGAAAAATACTCCTTTTCAACTCTGAAGAATCATGCGTCTATCCTTGCAGAAAGAATCTGCCATCAGGGCTGGACATAGGTTATGGCCCATGTGCTGAGATTGAGGTGCACATTATGAATTTTCTCCCTAAAGCACCAACGCTATCTCCCCCGAGCAGGCATCATTTCCTTAGATATCTGCTATTCAGATATCTACAAGGCACTGAAATCTTGTTCTAATGCAGGGCAATTAGGTCAAAATAGCTTACGTTGATAGAATATTTTACAATGAAGTGTTTTCACTTAAGTCATCAAATGAGATCCTAACAAAAGCCTTGTGAGCGATGCCGGACAGTCATCCCCTTTACACACTCAGAAACCCGATGTTAAGAGCAATTAGGAAACCTGCGCCGGTTCACAATGCTGGTCGGTGGTGGAGCTGGACACTGAACCCAGGCCTTCTGACTCCAAATCTAATTCTATTTGCTGAGTCACAGTCTTATTGAAAAATTGTCTATTTGAAAAGGGTAACAACATTTTCTTTCCTAGTATTGATGGCAAAGGATTAAACTAGGTTATGGGTGGCAGAGATCATTCAACCTCAAACTAGAGACTTAAGTCTATAAAGGACCTTTATGTCTGGAAACTTTAAGTCTGGAAAGGGCCATGGTAATTATAAAATCGTACTCTTTTGCTCTGCTGGTGAGAAACCTGGGGCCCAGAGAACTATCATGACTAGTTTAATTTGTAGTTAGTTATGGGTAAAGCTGATATCAGAAGCCAGGCTTCCTTGCTCCTGGCCCAGTGTTGTTTTAACAATGCTACTCAGCCTTTGATGCTGGATATTTCCAAACGCTGTATAAGTTCATGGTAAGACACAAGAAAGCAATGCTTTTAAGGTTTACAAAGAATATTTTAGAGACCCTCTTCTGTTCTGATGATGCTTTGGAGGAGGAGCACAAGGTTTGGCTTCCTATGGCTCTTGGCTGGGGTCCTAATTCTGTTACTCACTCACGGTGTAACACTGGGCATGCTACTGAACCTCTCTGAGCTTCAGTTTCTTAACACACTGACTGCCACACTAGAAAAAAAATTTTTTTCCTTGGGGCCACAGTGTTTTATTACGAAAATAGAATAAAAACTTTGAAAACAAAACAATCCTTTCTAATTTAATGAAAAATTTGTTATTTTGTATTGTTTTCTGTGCTTGAGTTATATGCAACGCAATCCACGTTTTTAGAATTAAATTGTCAATGTTAATGGTAACAATAAGAACTTCAACAAGTAAGATTTCCATGAACCAACTGCAGGGTTTTGCTTCATGAGGGCCAGGGCTCAGAACTAGCATGAGTTAAATACAACTCACATGGCAGTTAATGTGTTACTCTGTATATGGAAGGATGGTATTAGCAAATGAATTTATTTTCTGCACTACCTGTTTTTAATACAAGCCACTTTCCCTTTAGGCAGATGGGTGGCAATCATTGCTTCACAGCACAATGGAGAACAAAGATATAACTCCAAACTTTTGAGTTCAAAAACCCTGGGCCAGATGCCAGACAGAACAACTTTGACAAAATATGTGATTAGGTAGATTCCCTCTGCTCCTATGGCGCACTCCAACCCTCACTCTGTTCTCTCAATGGCACTAGTTAAAGATTGTAAGGCTTGCGATGAGAGAGGAGAGAGTAGGAGAACACACAATAGAGTTAGAGAATTAGATGTTCAGAGGACTTTAAGACGTCTCTCACCGAACCCTCCCATTGATTAGCTCCAAATGAAGGCACTGATAGAATCCACATAAAACTTTGGGATGTAAGAATATACGGGACCAGAGAATTATCAGAATTGAGAAGGTCCACTGAATACTGAACAGGATTAATAAAAAAAAAAAGAAATTGTACATATTGACACACCATACATGAAATTTAGAAAGCAAAGTAAGAACCCTAAAAGCCACAAATCAGCAGTGATTACTTACAAAGTAACAAGAATCAGGAAGGCCTCATAATGGAGAAATAAAACAGAAACTAAGACAACTTTAGAATATTATCTTTAAAGTGCAAAGGAAAACAATTTTCAACCTGGAATTCTGTACCCAGCCAACCAATCACTAAGGGTAAGTATGAAATAAAGACAAAGTAGAATTGTAAGATCTTAGAAAGGTTGTTAGCCATAGACTTGTTGAAATTACTGCTTAAGTATGTCCTTTGGCAAAAAATAAAATGATTCCAGAAGAAAAGAATATGTTACAATAAAGAAATGAGTGTTGACTATACTGAAAAATTATAATAATGATCAGAATAAAATTAATAGTAACTTTGTTTTATTTTTAATATAAACAGGAATTAAAACACCAGAAAATAACAACTGAGATTAGGGAGAGTTTGGAATGAAGTTAAAGTGTTCTAAGATCTGATGCTGATTAAATTGAGACTTTGTTAGAAAACAGTAATTTAAGCATATGTGCTATGAGAGTATTTTTTTGATAATGCAAACTTGATGTGGCACTTATGATGAAATATTCCTTTTGAGCCCCACCTTCACCCAAACTTTCAGCACAGCAGGAGGAGCCTTCTGAGTCTTAATCCCTCCAGCTGCTGTCACCTCCTGCTCTCATACTCCATCCACTCGAATTTACGCTGCATCACACCACATGCTGGCATTTCCTGGAACACCCCACACAAGGTCACACCTCCATGCCTTTCTTCATGTCATTCCTCTCCGTGCAATGTCCCTCTCCTCTCTGTTTGGGCATGTTTATTCATTTTTAATTAATTAATTCAATAAATATTAAATGTGATTGAGTGCCAGGATCCGGGTGTGTGGGTGTGGGTGTGGTGGGGAAAGGGACAGGAGGTGAGAAAAAGTTGAAGAATACTGCTCTGGACCCTGCCTTCCGGGAGCTTGCAACAGCGACTGAGCTTGGTTTGGTTCACAACTTGTTTTTGGAAGTGTTTCCTTATTCTACTCTCTGACAGTGGAGATGCCTCTCCTTGCGCTAACATACCCTGCACTTGTTGAAGTCCCCTGCTATTATGGCGTTGCTGCTTATTATGTTGTCTAGATCTAGCATTATTTGCTTTATGTACCTGGGTGCTCCTGTGTTGGGTGCATAAATGTTTAGGATTGTTAAATCCTCTTGTGAGATTTTTCCCTTCACCACTATATAGTGTCCATTTTTGTCCTTCTTTACTTTTATTGCTTTAAAGTTTATGTCATCTGAAATGAGGATGGCTCCTCCGGATTTCTTTTGGTTTCCATTAGCCTGGAAAATTGTATTCCATCCTTTCACCTTGAGTCTGAATGCGTCTTTGTGTGTAAGGTGTGTTTCCTGAAGACAACAGATACTTGGTTTGTATTTTTTAATCCATTCAGCCAGCCTATGTCTCTTCAATGGGCAGTTCAAGCCATTTACATTTATTAAGAGAATTGATATTTGGGGTAAATTTCTGATTATTCTGTTGGGTGGTATCTTTTGTTTTACCTTTTGTGTCATTGTGGAATCTGGTTTCTACATACCCCGCACTTGTACTTAAAGTTTCTGTTTTCTGCCTGTTTTCCTAACAGGTAAATAATTAGTAAACCGCTAAGCTACTTCAGGTCTGGGATCATATCTCCTTCATCTCAATAACCTTATGCGCAGCAAGTGTTGGTGGCTGAACTGACCAGCAACCAAAGGAAGAGCAGTTGCTCCCAGACCTGCCCTTTTTCTTCTTAGGTGTTTCCTTCTAGAGGTTCTAGGGGATGAGAAAACTCACTCGTATCTTTCTTTTTCCCACAGAGAAAATCTTCACTTAACTTTTTTGGAGAATACATTCACCTCTTTCTTAGGGAAAAATGTTTTATTTCATCTCTTGGAAGAATTCATCCTCTAAGCCTACTTGAAGCATCTAACCTTCATCTATGTAGCAATTCTACTTGACTTCCTGAAAGACTCTTCCCAGTGGCAACATGAACATTGCTATAGTTCTATAGATTGATGGTACATTCCTGAAAAGAGGTGACTGATTAAACATGCTTAGATCAAAGTGTATGTTCTGATAAAAAATAAATATATGATCTCTCCTCATGTGTCCACAAATACTCAGTAAACTCTCATCAATTCATGACACACTAGTACAACAGTCCAGTAGACTTCACTGTGATAATGCACATGTTCTAATCTGTGGTGTCAGAGAGATGCCACATATGGCCATCAAACACTCAAATATGACTAGTGAGAATGAGGAATTGACTTTTAAACTTTATTTAATTCTAATTGGTTAAGTTTAAATTTAAACAGCCATAAGTGGCTAGTGCCTACTGTATTGGACAGCACAGACCAAAAAGATAGGAAAGAATTTCCTGTGGAAATAAGGTGATGTGGAAGGAAAGAGAAATTGTTCCTGTTTGCAGGGAAGCTTAGGGGCAGAAAGAAAGTTGCAGAAGTAAGTCCTGAGGACTTGAAGGAATTTTGAGGAATTTGGGAAGTAAAGCTGTAGAACTTGCATTTGAGGCAAACGTAATTAGATCTCCAACAGGAGGGTCTCAGCTGACACCCAGAGTACACTTCTGCAAGAAATCTCTGTTGCTCTCTGAGGTGCTATAGAGACTGAGTTCTGAGTTCCTGTGCTATACCTGCAGCACGTTTTTCTGACTCCACTTTCCCTGGTTGAAGCTCAGATGGCAGTGATCCCTTTGCCTCCCTCTTCAAATGACTTATAAACTGAATTTTGAGTCAAATAGTGGAGGTTTTCATTGCTTCCTCATTGGAGGTCAAAGGTAAATTGTTTCCACCTCTGGTACAACAGCAGCTCACTTAGTCCCCATTTTAACTGATCAACAGTTTCTATTTTACTGTTCGTGCCTATTGGAATTTTTTTGAAAGGGCCAATTATTATTGTTTTTTTGTACATCTAAACATTTTAGACAATTAGATTGGTGTGAAAGAAGAACCTCAGCCAGGCAGGGACGGTGGTGCGGGAAACATCTCATGGATTGGTAAGTGTGAGAAAGAGATCAAAGAAAGCTGTATTTTGGGAGAATGTGAAAAATGAAGTCTGATAGAAGGATTTGGGGGAGATCTAAAGTGACTATATAACGGGGAGGTGAATCTTGAAATTTTTTCCAATTCTAAATCCTAAGAAAACAGCATGAATACTCATTATTTTAAAAAAGAAAACTATCAAGAGTCCTTCTGTGCCTCCATGGGCTCAAAGTTTTATGGGCTTGGACTTTGTCCTTTCATATTTGCCAAAGATATTGACCATGATCACTGATGCAAGCAAGCCCTAAGACATCCCCTGATATTGAAGCAAATCCTACCAGCAGGAGAGGGGAAGTGAGTCACTGCGGAGGTGTTCATTAACTCTTACAGCCAGTCTGAAGAAACCTTGTCATGCGGGCAACAGGATTCATCCCCACTCGCTCAGCCCTATGTGGGAGACAGGTGCCATAGAGCCATCTCCTCTTCCGCATTATTTAACAGACACTCAATGATCTGCTTTCATGGAAAGCTCTACCAGATGGAAAGCATCAGTTGATTTGCTAAAGAGGCACAGTGGAAGTTCCACCACCAAGATGTAAGTGAAAAAGTATTTGTCCATCAAGATTTTCAACTCTGGTTTAATCTTCTTCATGAACCTTGCCGTAACCACCCCCCCTTCCCCCCCCAAACACCTCCCACAGCATGTGGAAATTATTTGTTTATGGACCTAATGCCCTCAACAAGGTTTCTCTTCTCAAGAGCAGTGATGTCTTATCTGTATGTCTGGCACTTAGGTGATGTTCCAAATGTGTTCACTGGACCAATTTCAATATGCAAATGCCAAGGACAGTGCTTGATACATAGAAGAGCCACAATACGTGTTAGTTTCTCTTCTGTATATTTTCTTCTAAAGATTTTCACTGACTGCATTGGGCTTTTTATCTTAATAATTTATATATATTTTACAGATGCACACATAGAGGTGTGAAAGACTGCTGTGACAGCAGGCACTATAATTCATTTGGGGGGGAGTTGCCTTTGATCGGGAAAATATCTTGATATATAAATTAGGGTGGAAAGTGAGACCCTAGGAATATTGATTAGGAGAATGCAAGGAAGTAAAACATATACCTAAATTGTTATGCTTTTGAGCAATAAACGTGAAATTTGGTGGAGGAGAGCAAAAAAGAGAGGTGAAGAGAGGAAGAGGAGGAAGAGTAGTAGTAAAGCTTTGTGGTGTGTCCAAAGGACTTTGAAAAACATGTTTGTCTAATAGCAAACTAATTTTTTTTTTTTACTATTTTGTAAACCTCTCCACTTGCCCAAGAGTTTTATAAATTCTGTTGTATTTAAAGAAGCCTTGTGAGAGTGAGCTTTTTGGTTTGCTTTGATTTTATTTATATATTAGGATCTCATAGTATAAGGCTGATTGAAAATTATAGTATTATATGTATATTATGATTCCCTTTTTGTAAACTAAATAAGCTATATAGATATTTATGTATGTATTAATTTGTGTGCATAGAAAAGCATGCAAATCACACTGATCTGTGATTATTTGGGGGGAATGAGGTGGGGGTGGGAAAAGGGAAGAACTTTCACTTTTTATGTAATTCTTTGAAATTATGTAAAATATAACTGTTTGAAAATGGTCAATAGCATGTTTTACTTTTGTAATTAGCCAGACAAACAAATGAAATAGTCCCTTTCCTACTCACCTCACCAGGCTGCCAGGAAGACCAATTAGCATAATCTATGTGAATGTCGTTTTAAACTGTAAAGTGCTTTGTAAATTCAGAAGTGCTGTAAGCACAAAAGGGATTATTTATGACATTGAGCAAAATATCCCATGACTTTGGCTCCTCATTTCATTATCATTAAAATGAGAGAATTGGACTAGATGGTTTCTTAAGCTCCTGGTAGTTTCGGATTCTTTGTGGTTTGTCTCTGTTCCCTGGTTTTCAGTCACCAAGCTCTCAAAATCTCATCCTCCTGCCTTGTGGACTTCTGCATTATGTCCTCAGAGCTCACCTGGAACGCTGCCTTGGGCTTTGTAACTGGAGATTATTTAGCCTGTGTTCAAGGAGGGCTGTGTTCTTGCACTAAATGTACAGGATACCTTTCCTGTTTGCTGACATCACTGGGTTGCCACAAGGCTGGATTAGATGTCTGTAAACATCTTTAATGAATAGGATTATTTGAAAACTTGCCAATACCTGTTCTTGCTTAGAGAAAGCTATTTAACCAGAGGTCCATGGCCTGTGATTTTTGGTTACTTGTTTTCTTTTTTATTTATTTGGATTCTGATGGCTTCAAAATTTCTTCCTCCTTCCTTCTTTTCTTCCTCCCTCTCTTCCCTCCCTTCTTCTCCCCTTGTCCTTTAAGTTATTTTCTTTCTACTATATATATCCACTTATTTCTTGTCTGTTGGGACTTGCCATATCACCTCCTCAAAATGACTAGGTGAAAATGTGGTTTCCCATATTGCCAAATTCCTTGTTTAATTTTGTTTTGTTTTGCATTTTAAGAGGATTTTTATGATGAAATAACTTTATTAGGTTAATTTACATAGAATAAAATGCACACATCTTAAGTATTAAACTTGAAGGATTTTGACATATCTATACATTTTTGTGACAACGATCCAGAACAAGACAGAGAACATTTCCACCACCTTGGAAAATTCCCTCCTGCCCCTTCCCAGTAAATCCCTCACCAAGGCTGCAATTATTCTCACTGCTATCACCATATATTAGTTTTGTATTTTTAAAAATGTTTTAAAATTTTTTTGTAAAGCTTGGATCTTGCAACGTTGCCAAGGCTTGTCTCAAACTACTGGCTTCAAGCAATCCTCATGATTCAGCCTCCCAAAGGGCTAGGTTTGTAGGAGTGAGCCGCCACACCTGGCCAATTTTGCCTTTTTCTGAATCTTATATGAATGAAATCTTATAATATGTTCTCTTTATGTCTGGATTTTTTCACTCAACATAATGTTTTGGGGATTTATCCACATTGTTGCTTGTATTTACAGTTTGTTCTTTTATGTCACTAAGTAGGATCTCAGCACATGAATATAGCACAAGTTATTTATTATTATTATTATTCATTCTTAGTTAAAGGACATTTTGGCTATTTCTAGTTTCTGATTAAAGCTGCTATAAACATTCTTAAACAAGTCTTTTGGTGAACATATGTTTCATTTCCTGCCTGGGAGCGAGATTTCTGTGACATGGGATAGGTGTTTATTTAAGCTTATTAGAAACGGACAAACTGTTTTTCAGAACATTTGAACCATTTTATACTCCCACCAGCATTGCAAAAGAGTTCCAAGTGCTCTACATCCTCAAAAATGTTTCGTATTGTTAGTGTTTTAATACTTTTTGTCTTAATTCAAAAAGTGACATGTTCATTTCATGTGCTACAATTTATCACAAAGTAAGGGATTAAAAACTGCCCAACAATCAACAGAGTAAAAAAGGCAACTCACAGAATAGGAGAAAATATTTGCAAATCATGTATCTGATAAGGGATTGATATCCACACTACGTAGAGAACTCCTAAAACTCAACAACAAAAAATAATCCATGTTGAACAGATATCTGCACTCCCATACTTATTGCAGCATTATTCACAATAGTCAAGATATGGAATCAACCTAAGTGTCTATCAGTAGATAAATGGATAAAGAAAATGTGGTATATGCACACAATGGGATACTATTCAGCTTTAAAAAGGAAGGAAATCCTGTCATTTGTGACAACATGGATGAACCTGGAGGACATTAAATGGAATAAGCCAGACACAGAAAAACAAATACTGCATGATCTCACTCATATGTGAAATCTAAAAAAGTTGATCTCATAAAAATAAAGAGTAGAATGCTTGTTACCAGGGATTGAGGGGGTGGGGGTTGGGGAGATGTTGGTCAAACGATACAAAATTTCAGTTAGGCAGGTAGAATAAGTTCAAGAGATCTATTGTACAATATGGTAAGCATAGTTAATAATATATCATACTCTCAACAAATATGAAGAGAGTGGTTATAAGTGTTCTTACCACAAAAATGATAACTATGTGAAGTAATATTTATGTTAATTAGCTAGATTTTGTCATTTCATAATGTATATATACTTCAAAACACAATATTGCACAAGAAAAATACATACAATTTAATCTGTAAATTTTAAAAAACTGATTAAAAAATGGACAAGGAACTTGAATAGAAATTTTCTCCAAAAAAGATAGCCAATAAGCACATGAAAAGATGCTTACCATCACTAATCATTAGAGAAATGCAAATCAAAACTATAATGAGATACTACCTCGTATCCCTTAAGATGCCTACTATCAATAAAACAGAAAATAACAAGTGTTGATGTAAATGTGGAGAAATTGGAGCCCTGTGCACTGTTGGTGGGAATGTAAAATGGTATAGCCGCTGTATAAAATAATATGGGGTTCTTCAAAAAGTTAAAAATGGAATTACCATATGATCCTGAAATTTTACTTCTGGGTATATACCCAAAGAATTGAAATCAAGGTCTCCAAGAGATATTTGTACACCCCCACGCATAGCAGCATTGTTCACAATAGCTAAAATGTAGAAGTAACCCAAGTGTCCATCAACAGTTGAATGGATAAGCAAAATGTGGTATATCCACACAATGAAATATTATCCAGCATTAAAAAAGAGGGAAATTCTACAATATGCTACAACATAAATGAACCTTGAGGACGTTATGCTAAATGAAATAAGCCAGTCACAAAAAGATAAATACTGCATGATTCCACTTATATGAGGTACTCAGAGTAGTCAAAATCATAGAGGCAGACAGTAGAATGATGGTTGTCAGGGGCTTGGGGAGGGAGGAAGGGGGAGTTATTGTTTAATGGGTATAGAGTTTCAGTTTTACTATATGAAAAGAGTTATAGAGAAAGATGGTGGTGATGGCTGTACAACATTGTGAATGTATTTAATACCACTGAACTGTACACCAGAGGTACTGGTTCTCACCAGGCTCTGCTGCTTATTAGCTGTGGGGTTTTGGGGTAGATACTGGTAAATACCAGATTTTTAAAAATGGACCCCTTCTGAAGTACCCCGGTTGTTCCTGTGACAGGTACAGCTGGGAACGAAGAGTAGGATACCATTCACTCCCAAGATTCAAGCCAAAGCACTTGTTCTGGGCAGGATATGAAGTACATTTTCATGCACAGAGTTTATGCTTGAAAGAAGCACGGATGTGGCTAAGCCAAGGCCCGAGGCAAACCAGCAGCCTACAGTACTTCCAGCCTCCCTCAGTTTCTCAACAAACCTTTCCCACAAAGTCCCCCTGGAAGCATTCAGTTTGCTCAGCTAACCTCTTCAAGAAAAACATGAAACGTAGGAAAGAAATTTTTGTTATTAACCTTCATGTCTGAAAACTATTCACATCCCAAATGCTCTCAGGCCTTTTAATTTTGAATTTCAAAAAATGTCTTATCTTTTGCATAAACAATAGATAAATTTTCTTTTAAAAAACGGAAAGTAAATATTAAGACTTTGAGGGTGAGAAACTATGGATTTTTATCATTTTCTTCTTTTCTATGCTTCCAAACATTTCTAAACATTTAAAAAGTCAAAAAACAAGTAGACTTTATGTTTTCTGGCTGAGGGAGATGTGAGGCCTTGGTACAGACAGTAGGGGGATGGGAGGGCCATGCTCATTTCGGGTACTCCACAAAGTGGTGGGAAATTGGGTCTCATCTGCCATCCTCTGCACTGAAAGGTAGGCCTCGTGGTACAGGATTTCAAGGAGAGCATTGGATGATGTCTGCCACCTGAGGCTCCAGGAATGGGACTGTTGGTGATGGGTCCCAGGGTATCCCTCAGTTGTTTCAGCAATCCTAGCCCTGGCTAACACTGGCAAGTTACTTTGGAGGATCCAGAGCCAGCAAGTGGAAGCCGAGGAAGTTCGTGTGTGAGGATGTGGCAGTAAGGATCAACTACTGGGTGCAGAAAGGCCGACATCATGAGCTCAGGGACAGTAGAGGCTCTTTGCTCTGTTTCAGCACCTAACACAGCACCTGGCACATACGAAAGGCTCAATATATGGTTACTGAATACACGAGGGAAAGATGGTGAGAATCAGTGGGCATATGAACTAGCTTGGCTGGAATCCCCCTAGGGGCTTTCTCCGCTACAGAAACTCCCAGTCATTTGGAGGAACAGTTTCTCCAGCAATGGTCAGCCTGGACAACAGAGGCAAAGCCAAGTCTTTTGCAAGAAGACCAGGTTAGAAGCAGTCAGGAGCCATCTTTTTAGGTGGTAGACTGCATAGGCTAGAGTAATTTCATGTAAAAAGTAGGAAATATGATTTGTGCTGCTCCACTGAGAAGAGGAACAAGCACCTGATGCTGATCCTTTGCTCCATCTTGATGCATGGAGACCAGCTCCAGCAGGACTCTCTCTGGCCAGAGGGCCAGTCACTCCTGGACCTGTTTGGCAGTTCCTCTTCAAATTGATTACAATGGATGGCTTTATTCTGGGTGAGAAGTTGGTGTTCTAATGAACATGGTCATGATGTGGTTGACAGATGATGTGGATGGCAATTTCCCTCCTCGTGGGGTCTCCAAAGGTTTGAAGTACTTTATTATTACAAAATTTTCTATAATGAACATTTACTATCCTTGCTTTATCACATATCTATACATTTACCTGTCTCCCAATCCATCCATTAATTCATCTTAGTTTTACGATGCATTTCAAAGTAAATTGCAGACATCAGTGCACTTCCAGTTAAATACTCCAGCATTCATATCCTTTACTAAAGTTCAATATTTATGTACAGCTTTTTTTCTTTTGAGGTAAAATTTGCATGCAATGGAATGCTCAAATCATTAGTATATTAGATGAGATCAGTTTTAACAAATGCATATGAAGATTAGAATATTTTCATCACCCTAAAAAATTGCTCATGCCCCTTCCCAGTCAATTCCTACTCCATCCATAGGCAAAACTACTCTGATTTTTTTTCCACCATAGATTACTTTTGTCTGTTCCAGAACTTCTATCAATGGAATCAAAGAGTATGTGCTCTTGTATATGGCTCCTTTCACTCAATAAAATGTTTTTGAGATTTATCCATGTCATCTTGTGTATCAGCAGTTTGTTCCTTTTTGCTATTTCACTGAATGAATAGATCACAGTTTGTTAATCCATTCTCATATTGACAGATACTTGACTGTTTTTGCTATTATGAATAAAACTACTATGAGCATTCTTGTATTTTGAGGACATATGTTTGAATTTCTCTTGGATAAATACCTAGGAGTTACTGAGTCATGGAGTAAGTAGTTATTTAGTTTCATAAGAATCTGCCAGACTTTTTTCCAAAGTGTTTATACCATTGTACCTTCCCACCACTAATGTATAAGAAGGGAGAAAGTTTTTGATACTTCCAAAGAGGCCTCTTTATATACACATAAATTTTTCTAACTGGAGACATGATGTTAGAGACATGAGCATGGGACATAGGGACACCTCTCACCACCATCACCACTATGAACTTGGGCTTCAGGAGGAAAGTTAATTGTGTAAGGAATCCTGAGACCAGGATGAGCTCTTGTCAGACCACAGGATACTCAACTGATCAGGACATAGGAGGCCCTGGGCTCACTGGTAGGGAAGTGTCTCAGTGGTGAGTCATGACACCTATGCCCACGGGGAAGGTAAATAAATTCTTTCTTCTTTCTTGGTAGCCCTTGAAGATAAGAATGGTCAAACAAAATAATATTATATCTGGAGAAACCCAGGTCTTGTTAAGATTTAATAGTTAGGAATGCAGTATTAATGCCAGGAAGCAACCAGTGGCATCACATTTAAGCTTGTGCGTTAAGGTGTGGAGAGAAATACAGAGAGTTTTTTTGGAAGATGCTACCAGTGGTTTTTCCAGGGCAGAGGTGGGTTCTTTGTTTATTTTCCTCTCTAATCTAGCCCATATGCTTAGCTGAGAAGCCTTCTTCATATCTCCTTGAATGACAATGTCCCTAGCTCAACAATTTCCTAAACATTCTTTAGATAAGAATTTTATGGGTATCCTTCATTGGGTTAGGCTTAAATTTAATAAATCTAATGGTTTTATTGCAAAGTCTTGCCTTTACTTCCTTTTTAAGATGACACAATTTATAATATGCACGTTTGCTGTCTGTCTCCTCCCTTTATGTACATATCAAATGAGCAAACATTTGACCATTAAACAGATGGTCATAGAGTTGGTTCAATGTTTGTGAGTATAGCAACCCAAGAGGCTCCTATCTGAAATAGCCTTGGTGGGAATGCCTGGACACGGTAGACAAAGGTTGTTCAACTGGCTACTTTAGGATATGTGCTTCCAAAAGCAAAGTGTTGAAAAGAAACCAGAATTACAGAATGTCAGAGCCAGGGGGAGAAATTTGGAGGTGATCCAGTACCTCCTCCTCAACTTAGGAGGGAGCTAGTAAGAGGGATGGTCCTGACTCCTGTGCTCACAGTTCATTGAAGATTGTTGCAGTTAAGATTTTTTGTTTATGATAAAGGAGAAATAAACTCTAGTCAGCTTAAATTCAAGCAGGTTTGTTGAAAGGATGAAGAGGCATCTTGCAGAAACAAAGCATGGCTGGGGCTTGGGGCTCTGACAGGAGAAATGAGCCGCTGTTAGTGGCCGATGCTGCCACTGACCCTGGGGCTGAGTGGTCTGTTGTTCCCTGTGGGCACCTGTTTGACTTGCCCTTCCCTCAGCCTGGCATTCTCTGTATGTTCTCAACACATAGTTGAACATGGCTGCGCCAGCCCCAATGCGACCTGACACTTTAGGCCAAATTAAAAAGGCATGAAATGAGCTGGCCCTTCATAATATATCTGTTGGAATGATAGTTGAAAATCTATTATCTTGACTCCCAGTTTAGGCTTCCTGCCAAACTTTCTTTTCTGAACATGAGCACAGACTTTGGGAGAGTTTAACCTCAGTTTCCTCACAGGCAAGAAAGAGATAATGATAGTTCTACCCTGCAGGGTTTTTGTGATGATTAAATCCATCTAATACGTGTAACATGATAGAAGCATGCCTAGCAAGCCCCTCATGCCATTAGCTGCTGCTCTTCTTTTGTTCCCCACAACCTCCCCCCGACCTGCCCACCTCCACTCACCCCTGTCCTGCTATGCGCCACTTGGGGCTGGTCCCCTCTTGAATGCGTCCCCTGGGCTCCCTTGCTTGCACACTCCTGGTTAGGTCTGGCCAATGGGGGGTGCTTGATGGAGCCTGGAAGTGAGAGGAGGCAAGGGCGGCATTCCTCCCCCCTTCCTCCCCGCTCTGGCAGGAGTATCTGGCAACAACTGCATCTTTCTTTTTCACGGGCCCAATTCTCAGTGGGTCCCCGTGGCATTATTTCTCTTTGTTTCTTTGGTTTCCACCAAGGAAGGTCCAGAGACGTTCTCTTCACCAAGACATTAAGAAGTGCATGGGTGAGGGGAACACCAGTGTCTGAGAAAAGGTCCTGTGGTGCCTGCCTTTGTAGGCTGGAGGTGGTGGTGGGAGATGCTGCCAGGGATTTGCCCTCCCTGATGTCTGTGAGAACACCAGGATTCTGGAGGAATAGGGGACTGGTTTCATCCACACTCAGTGGGGGAGATTATCTAAGAGCAAGGACCCCAGGGATCACCGTAGGAGTCTGCCTACCACAGTGTTATAAATATGCAGTAATTCTAGCCACTCCGGGGGAAGAGAATTGATATCTCACTGTGGTTTTCATTTTCATTTTCCTGATGACTCATAGTTTTGAGCATCTTGTCATGTGCTCATTGACACCTACATAGCTTCCTTTCTATATTATCTGCTGAAATGTGTGATCCATCTTTAATTGAGCTATTTGTCAAGTGATTATTGACAAGTTATGAGAATATTTTACATGGTCATGATGTAAGTCCATCTGTATTGTGAATATTATATGTGGCTTGCCTTTTCGTTTTCTTTTTTTTAATTTTTTATTATTTTTTTTAATTTCAGAATATTATGGGGGTACAACACTTTGGCCATATATATTGCCCATGCACTGCCCGTGTCAGAGCTACAATCGTGGTCATCTCCCAAACTGTGCTTCCCGCATCCATTCAGTGAGAGTTTTTCCCATCCCCTCCACCCACCTCCCGCCTGCCCGCCCCCTGATGAATATTATTGCCCTGTGTGATGTAAGTGTTGATCAGTTAGTACCAATTTGATGGTGAGTACCAGTGGTGCTTGTTTTTCCATTCCTGTGATACTTCGCTTCAAAGAATGGGTTCTAGCTCCAACCAGGATAATACCAGATGTGTTAATTCACTGTTGTTTTTTATTGCTGAGTAATACTCCATGGTATACATATACCACATTTTATTAATTCACTCATGTATTGATGGGCACCTGGCTTGTTTCCACATTTTTGCAATTGTAAATTGTGCTGTTATAAACATTCACGAGCAGATGTCTTTATTATAGAATGTCTTTTGTTCCTTTGGGTAAATACCCCGTAGTGGGATTTCTGGG
Source organism: Daubentonia madagascariensis (assembly GCA_023783475.1). NCBI lineage: Eukaryota > Metazoa > Chordata > Mammalia > Primates > Daubentoniidae > Daubentonia > Daubentonia madagascariensis. The sequence goes on along the minus strand of JAKFHU010000913.1, from coordinate 574,054 downwards.
TCAAATGGTAATTCTACTTTTAATTCTTTAAGGTATCTCCATATTACTTTCCATAGAGGTTGTACTAATTTGCAGTCCCACCAGCAGTGTATGACTGTTCCTATCTGTCCACATCCCCACCAACATTTGTTGTTTGGGGATTTTTTGATATGAGCCAATCTCACTGGAGTTAAGTGATATCTCATTGTGGTTTTGATTTGCATTTCCCTGATGATTAGAGAAGTTGAGCAATTTTTTATATGTTTGCTGGCCATTATTCTGTCTTCTTTTGAAAAGCTTCTGTTCATGTCCTTTGCCCATTTTTTGATAGGGTTGTTTGATTTTTTCTTGTAGATTTTCCTAAGTTCTGTATAAATTCTGGTTATCAGCCCTTTATCAGATGTGTAGCATGCAAATATTTTCTCCCATTCTGTAGGTTGTCTGTTCACTCTAGTGATAGTTTCCTTGGATGTGCAGAAGCTTTTTAATTTGATCAGGTCCCATGTATTTATTTTTGTTGCTGCTGTGATTGCTTTGGGGGTTTTCTTCATAAATTCTTGGCCTAGGCCAATGTCCATAAGAGTTTTTCCAACATTTTCTTTTAGAATTCTTATGGTTTGATGTCTTAGGTTTAGATCTGTTATCCATTGTGAGTTGATTTTGGTGAGAGGTGAGAGGTGTGTGTCCAGTTTCAGTCTTCTACATATGGCCATCCAGTTTTCCCAGCACCATTTATTGAATAGGGAGTCTTTTCCCCAGTGTACGTTTTTCTGGAATTTGTCAAAGATCAGGTGACTGTATGAGGTTGGTTTTATATTTGGGTTCTCAGTCCTGTTCCATTGGTCTACGTCTCTGTTCTTGTGCCAATACCATGCTGTTTTGGTTACTATAGCCTTGTAGTATAGTTTGAAGTCTGGTAGATAGATGCCTCCCAGTTTGTTCTTTTTGCTTAAGATTGCTTTGGCTAGACAGGGTCTTCCGTGGTTCTACATGAAGCATAGAATTATTTCTAAATCAGCAAAAAATGGTGTTGGTATTTTGATAGGGATTGCATTGATTCTGTAAATCACTTTAGGTAGCAAAGCCATTTTTACTATGTTGATTCTGCCTATCCAAGAGCATGGTAGGGTTTTCCATCTGTTTACATCCTCTGCAATTTCTTTTCTCAGTGTTTCGTAATTCTCTCTATATAGGTCTTTGACCTCCTTAGTTAGATATGTTCCTAAATATTTAATTTTCTTTGGTGCTACTGTGAAAGGTATTGCATCTGTAATTTGTTTCTCAGCTTGATTGTTATTAGCATATATGAAGGCTATGGATTTGTGTGTATTAATTTTGTATCCTGAGACTTTGCTGAATTCATTTATCAATTCCAGTAATCTCTTGGTTGAATCTTTGGGGTTTTCTATGTATTATATCATATCGTCTGCAAATAGTGAAAGTTTGACCTCTTCTGCCCCCATCTGGACGCCCCTGATTCCTCTGTCTTGTCTGATTGCTCTGGCCAGGACTTCCAGCACTATGTTGAAAAGAAGTGGAGATAGTCAGCACCCTTGTCTAGTTCCTGTTTTAAGGGGGAATGCTTTCAATTTTTCCCCATTCAGTATGATATTGGCTGTGGGTTTATCGTATATGGCTTTAATAGTTTTGAGGTATGAGCCATCTATGCCTACATTGTTAAGAGTTCTTATCATAAAAGCATGCTGGATTTTGTCAAAAGCCTTTTCTGCATCTATTGAAAAGATTGTATAATCTTTGTTCTTGCTTTTATTTATATGGTGAATTACATTTATAGATTTGTGTATGTTGAACCATCCCTGCATCTCAGGAATGAAGCCCACCTGATCGTGATGAATTATTTTTTTGATGTACATTTGAATTCAGTTTGCAAGGATTTTATTGAGAATTTTTGCGTCTATATTCATAAGGGATATCGGTCTGTAATTTTCTTTTCTTGTAGTGTCCTTTCCTGGCTTTGGTATCAAGGTGATATTGGCTTTGTAGAATAAGTTTGGGAGGATTCCATCCTTCTGGATATTTTCAAATAATTTCTGCAGTGTAGGCACCAGTTCTTCTTTGTAGGCTTGGTAGAATTCAGCTGTGAACCCATCTGGTCCAGGACTTTTTTTTGTTGGAAGATTTTTTATTACTGCTTCGATTTCAGTGCTTGATATTGGTCTGTTTAGAAATTCTGTTTCTTCCTGGTTGAGCCTAGGGAGGTAGTATGTTTCTAAGAATTTGTCCATTTCCTCCATGTTTGTGGGCATAGAGATTTTTGTAGTATTCGAAGATGATGTTTTGTATTTCCATGATATCAGTTGTAACCTCTCCTTTTTCATTTCTAATTGAGCTTATTAGAGTCCTTTCCTTTCTGCTTCTGGTCAACCTGGCAAGTGGCCTGTCTATTTTGTTTATCTTTTCTAGATCGATTTTCATTTTTTGATGGCTTCTGTGTTGCTTGCTCTTCTTTTCCGATTCCATTAAGATGTTCTCTGTTTGTATTTTTTGCTTTGCTGGCTTTAGGATGTGCTTGTAAGGCGTAATTTTCCTTCAGGATGTTTGCTGTATCCAGATATTGGTACCTTCTTCTTTTGGATGTGTGCATTTAAGCGAATTTTTTTCAGATTGAATCTCGCTGTCCCCCAGATTTGGATAATCAGCCACATTTGTTTAGTTTGAGATCTTTTGATTCAATTTTGAATTCTCCTTCAATATCATTTCTGAAGATTGTTAGTTTCCATGTTTTTGTGAATTGTTTTCTGTTTGGCTAGATGTGGTATTTTGAATTTCCATGCTTGGTTGAAAGAATGTATATTCAGTGTTATTGTTGTGGTAGGAGGCATGAGTTCCTGGTTAGATATACTGTTTAGGTTCAAATCTTTAGAGTTCTGGGGTTTAGGTCTTTGTTTCTTTGTTTATTTTTTGTTTGGAGGATCTATCCAATTCTGCCAGTGGGGTGTTGAAGTCCCCTGCTATTATGGCATTGCTATTTATTATGTTGTCTAGATCAGGCAGTATTTGCTTTATGTACCTGGGTGCTCCTGTGTTGGGTGCATAAATGTTTAGGATCGTTAAATCCTCTTGTAAGATTTTTCCCTTCACCACTATATAGTGTCTGTTTTTGTCCTTCTTTACTTTTGTTGCTTTAAAGTTTATATCATCTGAAATAAGGATGGCTACTCTGCATTTCTTTTGGTTTCCATTAGCCTGGAAAATTGTATTCCATCCTTTCATCTTGAGTCTGAATGCGTCTTTGTGTGTAAGGTGTGTTTCCTGAAGACAACAGATACTTGGCTTGTATTTTTTAATCTATTCAGCCAGCCTATGTCTCTTCAATGGGCAATTCAAGCCATTCACATTTATTGAGAGAATTGATATTTGGGGTAAATTTCTGATTATTCTATTGGGTGGTGTCTTTTGTTTTACCTCTTGCATCATTGCGGAATCTGGTTTCCGGGGTTTTAGCTTTTGCGTAGTTTTACATTGGTGGTTGTCTGTTGTGCTGATTAGTGTACAATGCAGGCCTAAGCATTTCTTGCAAATCCGGTCTGGATTTCACAAATTCTATCAGTGATTGCTTATCTGGAAAAGTCTTTATTTCTCCTTCATATAAGAAGCTTAGTTTGGCAGGATACAGAATTCTGGGTTGGCCTTTGTTTTGTTTTAGGAGACTGATGATGTCTCTCCATTCCCTTCTGGCTTGTAAGGTTTCAGCTGAGAAATCTGCAGTTAATCTGATTGGTTTCCCTTTATAGGTTACCTGCTCTTTTCATCTTACAGCTCTGAGGAGTGCCTCTTTTGTGTTTACTTTGGTCAGTCTAATAATTATGTGGTGTGGTGAATGCCTTTTCACATTGAGTCTTCCAGGAGTCCTGTGTGCTTCTTGTACTTGGATATCGAGATTTCTGGCTAGGCCATGGAAATTTTCCTCTATTATTCCTTCAAATAGATTTTCCAGCCCACGTGAATTTTCTTCCTCTCCCTCAGGGATGCCTATGATCCTTATGTTTGGCCTCTTTACATGATCCCACATTTCTTGTATGCTTTTTTCCTGCCTCTTGTTTTTGTGTTCTTTCTCTTCGACTGATTTATTTAGCGCATATGAGCTGTCTTCTAGCTGTGAAATTCTTTTCTCTGCATGGTCCAGCCTATTCTTAAGGCTTTCCACTGTGTTTTGTAGATCCTTGAATGCTTCTTTCATTTCTAGAATTTCTATTTGATTTTTCCATAATATTTCTATTTCTTTGGAGAATTTTTCATTCATTTCTTGCATTTTTCTTGTGGTTTCTTTGTGCTGGGATTCAATTTTCTCTTGAATTTCATTGAGCTTTCTTATAATCCATAAATGAAATTCCTCTTCTGTCATTTTACCCATTTCATTTGAGTTGGTGTCCATTGCTGAGGAACTGATGGTTTCTTTTGGGGGTGACTTTTCACTCTGATTTTTCATGTTCCCTGAGTTCCTTCACTGGTTTTTTCTCATCTGGCCTCTTGGTCAAAAGCTGGGGGTGTTAGGGCTAGTTTATGGCCCTGTCTCCAAGCCCACGATTTTGGTTCCTTGGCGGAGCCAGGGAGAGAAGTAGTGGCCTGTATTGCCTTAGGTGTATTTTAGCAAGTTTGGTAGATCTTGAGTTATCTCTGGCCTGTTGTCTTCTCCTCTTCCCGGTGGGGTGTAGTGAGATTGACCTCCCAGCTTGAGCTCTAAGCTAGTGAATTGTACTTGAGGATATGAGTCCACAGCTCCCTATTAGCTAGATATTCTGTTATGTCTGTGGCAGACTGTGATCCCCCAGTTGGGGTATGTGAAAGCCCCGCGCTTTGAGAAGAGCCTTGTAGTTCCTAGGGGTTACTTTGACCCTGCTCCTCCTGAGGTGCAGGTAGAAACACAATTTCTTTTGGCTGTAGTGTGAGAGCTGAATTGGGAAAATTCTACACAGCTCAGAGGTTGCTTATCTAGCCGCGTGTGTCTGCCCTTCTGATGTGCGTCTCCACATGATAGTGGCTGATAGGGGGATCTCCAATTGTGAACCACTTTTCCACCACTAGACCCCAAGGCGAGGCGGGTGGCTGTCTCTGTCCCCAGCAGTCTCCACTGGGGGGATGTTCCCACGGGGAGGGGGGAATAGTGTCCACTGGAAGCGCTCTTGGATGGTGCAAAATTCCCTAATGAAGTAGGCAGGGTTATGGGGAGCTGCTCTGGTTCAGCCTGTGGCTCTTGAGGTATTTGGTTGTCATGAGAACTGGCAGTTATACCAAATGAGTCACTATACCCAGCAATCTTCAAAATGACCGATCTCTGGGGTACAGGAGGGCTGGCACCTGAAGAGAGGGCACTAGGACCAGCACGTAGCGGACTTGTCAGAGGCCAGAGCTGGGGTAGCCGGACCAGATGGACGAGCTGCAAACTGTTTCCAATACACAAAGGTCCTGCCGCTACAATTCCGGGATCTCGTCCCACGTGGAACCCACGGATGCAGCTGTCCCTGGCCACTAAGGGCAAAGCCTGTCTCGCCCCAGTGGAAGAGCCCCAGGCCGGGGCAGGGCGGAGCTAGAGACGCGGCTCACAGCTCCGCGCGGGTGGCTTTAAAGATGGCGGCCACCGGCAGCCTGACACACAGCAGGGCTCCAATTGCACGCAGGAGTGCAGCTTTTCTCGACTGGCTTGTGGACCGCGGAGGCAGTTGCCAGCAATCTCTAAGGGCGTGTCCCGCTCTCTGTTAAACTCCTGGGCCCAGTCCCACTGACTTCTAGTGGCGCAGTGCCAGCCTGCGGGTTCCCGCGCACTGTCCCTGGAAGCTGTACCTCCGCCCGGTCCCTGCCTGGTCCCCGCCCCTGCGCGGTCTCTGTATGTTGCAGCTGCGAGTTTCTTTTGGCTCTCGCAATTGCTTCCTCTCCACAGAGTCTGTCGTCTCTAGCAACAGCCTTGCCCCAACTCTGGGCTTGTCCCTGACTGAGTGGATGGGGAGGTGCGTAACCGCTTGGGGGACAGGTCGCCCTGCGCCGAGCTGACGAGCGTGTCCTTCCCGCGCTCTGGGCTCTATTGTGCTCCGTGCGCCTTCCAATCTTTGTGAAAATTTTGTACCTGTTTTCTTGGGCTGGGCGTTCCGCGTTGTTTCTCTGTCATTCGCAATGCTGTTTTTGGAGTGAGCGGTCCGTGCTCGCAGGCAGCCGCTGGCATTTTTCACCTCTTTCCCTGGGAGCGGTGCGGTGGGAGGACTCTATCAGAGCACCATTTTTCTCTCTCTCTTTTCATTTTCTTGATGGAATCTTTCAGTAGCAAAAGTTTTAAATTCTGATAATATCTACTTTACCAAATTTTTTTACCTCAATAGTTTGTTCTTTTTGTATCCAATATATGAAATTATTGTCTCATTCAAGGTCATAAAGGTTTTCTCCTTCATTTTCTTCTAGAAGTTTATAGCTTTAGCTTCTATATTTAATAAAGGAAAGAGAAGATCATTTAAAAATTAGCATAACTTTTGAGAAGTGATTACACCAATCCAACAATAACAGGCTTCTATGAAAAAGGAGCAGACACCAAATATTGTCAAAATAAAAAGTTGAACAGAAGCATAGAATAGTTATAGTACTAACAACCAAAACATTTATTGAATATGTATTGTGTTCTGTTCTCAGTGCCTGACAAGTTTTAATTTATTTATGTTTCAGAACAACCTTTTGAGAAAGGTATTATTATTACCTACATTTCACAGATGACAAAACTGAGGCATGGAAACGTTAAATAATTTTCCTAGGCCAGAGAACCCTCAAGTAGCAAGAAGTCAATGCCAAAGTGGACACAACAGAGTTAGTAAGCCAAGAGGTTAAGCTGAGGTCTTTGTCTAAAACAGTACAAAGGGTGGCACCTTCTCTTAGGAGGATAAAAGATAAAGAGGTATAGAAGGAAGGCCCAAAGTAAAAGAGCACTGACATGAGTTCTAGAAGGAAGGACTGGAGATAGTGGAAGTGCACAGATAATCAAAGAAATAACCAAACACAAGAAAATCTCCCTGGCTTGTCTTTAGATACAAAAGATCTATCAAAATCTTAAAGGAAAAATTCACACACACACACACACACACACACACATGCACACACAGACACACACCTAGGCACATCCTGATGAAAATTCAGAATTTTAAAGTGTTCCGTTAAAAAAAAAAAAGAGAGAGCAGATTATACTCAGGGAAAATAAAATAAGAATTCACAGAAGTGGTACATATGAGGGACAAAGAAGAGCAAAAAGTAAGATTCTATTATGTTGCAGAGTTAATTGTGGATAATACAATTGTGGATTTAATTTATATATATATTTTTTTTTTTTTTTTGAGACACAGTCTTGTTCTGTCACCCAGGCTGGAGAGCAGTGGTGCCATCATAGCTCACTACAACCTCAAAATCCTGGGCTCAAGGGATCCTCTCTCCTCAGCCTCCTGAGTAGCTGGGACTATAGGTGCACCCCCATGCCCGGCTAACTTTTTAATTTTTTTGTAGAGATGGGTCTTGCTATGTTGCCCAGGCTGGTCTCAAACTTCTGGTCTCAAGTGATCCTCCCAATTCAGCCTTCCAAAATACTGGGATTACAGGCATGAGCCACCATGCCTGGCTTGACTATATATTTTTTTAAAGTAAGAGATTCATAAAATGGAAGAAACATGAAGTAAAGTATATTATTAATAATCTCTTATGAAAGTTACAGATGATGTCAACAGAAATTGGAAGATGTCAGGAAAATGTAAACAAAGAAATTGTGTAGGAAAGCTGTACTATCTCAAGGCAATTTTTACAGTCCAAAAAGCATTCCAAACCCATGTAAAAGGGAAATTTGAACTAGCTAAACTTAGAGTTTTGGGGATCTAAACATTCTTTTCAGCAAGTATCAGTATTTGAGAAATAACCAATTGGCAAACTTTATCATTACTGTTTATTTATGTTACTGTTTTCATGACTGTTCTCTAAGATCTCAGAGGTTGGGGGCCCTATGTATACAGAACAACATAAATATCTCTGCAATATATATGAAAAAACCAAAGTGTTTTTCCTCCTCTTTCATAGTCAACACAGAATACTTCACCTCTGGTCACCAAAATGTATTTGGGAATTTCTTAGTTCTCCAGCAGACACCAGCTCTAAATTCAATTCTGAATCGATCTACCTGGAGATAGCATCAGATCCCACAGGTTGAGGGCTCAATCCCACAAGACTGCTCCCCACTTCAGATGTCAACTGCAAGCACAGGTCATAACCTGAGCTTCTGGCCTACCAGCTATAAATGGGGTTTCCATGACCCCCACCTTGGGTTTGATTAATTTGCTGGAGCAGCTCACAGAACTAAGGGAAACACTTTACTTATGTTTGTTGGTTTATTGATTTATTAATAAAGAATACTACAAAGAAAAGCAATGAACAGCCATATGGAAGAGACCATAGAGAGAGACATGGGAGAGGAGCATGGAGCTTCCATGCCCTCCCTGGGTGCACCTCCCTCCAGGAGCCTCCACGTGTTCAGCCATCTGGAAGTTCATCCAAACCCTGCCCTTTGGGGTTTTCATGGAGACCTCATTAAGTGGGCATGATTGATTAAATCACTGGACATTGGTGTTCAACTCAAGCTTCAGCCTCTCTCCCCTCCCCAGAGGTTGAGGGGTGGGGTTGAAAGTCCTGTAATTCTGGCAACCAACCCTCATCCTGAGGCTATGTAGGGGCCCCCAGCCAACCACCAGTCACCTCATTAGCATATAAAAGACACTTATCATCACTCTGGAGATTAGAAGCTATATGTCAGGAAAAGGGGACAAAGACCAAATATATATTTCACAATATAACAATAACCATTTCCTAACAATCCCTGGTACTTACTGAAAATATACATATCCTTACTAAATACAATGTATATCCCAACAGCACATAAGGACTTGGACTGGAGCAATCATCAAACAAGGATTTCATTGTTTCTGCACTACAGACTGATACCTCCATTAGGTGGCCAAAGGGTGCCAGGGGAGGGACAAACCAACTGGTGTGGGCTCTCACAGGAAACCACCAGAAAAGGAGGGCTAGTCTGCCTGCTCAGACAGACACCCTGACCTGAACTGATATGGGTCAATTATTCTCTAAAAAATTTCATAACTTAAAAGCCAATTGCATAAGACTGTTATGCTCTCCTGCAGGTCAATAAATAGTTTATCCAACTAGAGTGCTTCCAAAGAATGAACCAATAAATGCAGTTTTCACAAAGCCCTAAGAAGTGAAAACATCTAGGGCACAAAACTCTAGATAAAAATCTCAATTCTGATTTTCAAAAAGTAATACCAAAGCAGTGTCTGGTGATACATAAGGCAGGCAGTAGAACAGAAGATATTATTAGTCTTTATTAATTCTACTGGCTACTAATTTCCCCTTTTTCATGCCACAGGCCACTGCCTTCTCTTCCTGAGTCTGTGAATGTGTCCTCTGCTCTCTTTTCTCCTAGTGCCCTTCCACTCAGGTCTTCAAGACCCCAAAAGCACAGGCTGGCTTTGATCCCAGGCTCAGCCAGGAGGGGATGGGGACCTTTTTGCACTCTGACAGCTCCATCCTACTACTAGCCTTGCTGGTGATTCATGCTGGCCGAGGCTGCCAGCGGCAGGATTATAAAGTCCATCCAGAGTGGGGCATTGATTCCCACAAAATCATCATCCCTAGGAAGCTGAACCCCAGAATGGAGAAAAGCTGTGCCAGGGCCAGTGTCCTACCTCCTGGACCTATGGGCGGGGATGAAGTCCTCCCCTGAGGCCCAATAGGTTCCTTCTGCCTCTACCCATTCTCTTTCACCGAGGAGGGAGGCAGATGGAGGATCATTCTTTACTCAGAGACAGCAGCCATATGGGCTTTGTGGAAGGCTCCCAAGAGTCTGATGCTATGCTAAGTACATGCCTGGAGGGCCTCAGGGGCATGCCTGGGTTTACTAAATTAAGCCCCTCAAAACCTCCTCCAGCTTTGAGCACATCTTTTATCTCCTAAATGATAAGGAGTTTAGCATTAAGTCCTGTGACTTAACTGATGAAGAAATAGAACGGTGACAGCCAGACATAAGAGGGAAATGCTGCTGGAATATGCTGATTCCTACATCCACAGAAATATATGGAATTGTTCCTTGCATTTGATCGTAATGCTACCAAAAGTTCAGTACTTGTCCCTGAGGCCAAATCAGTGAGAACGAAGAATGAGGACAAGTGATCTGAGGAAAAGGAAAGAGAAGTTTATTAATTTGCTGGCAAATGAGGAGGGTGGCAGACTAGTGTCTCAAAAGACAACTATTCTTCCTTTAAGCAGAAAAACAGGGCTTTTTAAAGGGGAGTTTTTGGTGGTTGGGCTCAGGTCTATGTGACCGGTGTCACATGTCATGGCTTCAGGCCTGGTTGATCTTATCTTTGGTGAAAAAGATCTTATGACCTTTGTCCAGAGAATTCTGTTGAGCCATCTCCTGTGGTTTAAGATGATAGAAAACAAACAGCAAAGAACATTTTCTTGCCCCTTTGATTACTAGCCTCGGGAAGGAGTGCAGGTTTTAATTCCCAAAAAGGGTGTGGGGTTTTAAAGAGACAACTTGTAAAACATTTTCTTGCCCTTTTTCAGATCTTTACCTATGTTACAATAAGAGGTTTGTGTTTAGGGAACACAATCCAACCCATGTCATGTTTGAAGGACTTCTCATGGCAGGTTTCATGGACTCAAGTTCAGGCACTCAATCTACAAATACATCTAGCTGGACTGGGAGTTAATAAGGTAAATGCTAGTGAAAAACAATTACTTAATGTTCTACATTTTTTTCAAAGTATAAAAGAGATGTCCAATGTTCTATAGTTCAAAAAGATTGATCACACTTATTTGTAGAATATTTTTGTGTGATACATGTGGGAGAGGCTGGATTAGAGGTGTTTGTGATGAATATCATTGTGCATCACCTAGTACTCTTGGAAGTGAAAACATGATTTCTTCTGCATATGTGTCTGCATTTGAACTCCGACATGATGTTGGAGTGATGCATGACTCAGCCAGTGTAGAGGAGGCAGTTCTGGGTGTACCATTGTTAGGTCAGAGCTGAGAGGAAGACACGCAAGCCTGGGGGCATGGTAAAATGCCATTTATTTTGGGCACCTGGGTGCAGGTGGGTGGAGATCGAAAAGGGCATCCACCCCAAGGAGGGGAAGAGTGACAAGTTTTATAGAAGATTTGAATGAAAGTTTGGGGAGGGGGAGTTCTTTCTGGAACACGGCTCCATCTCAGCCTTTGTAATTCAGAGTTATCTTTACAACCTTCGGAGCCAGAGCCTCCGGGGGCTCTAATCTGACTTCTTCATCTACCCCATTCCTTTCCATACATTTTTCCAGTTCCCATCCTGAGCAAACCCAACACCAAGGGGCTTGAGTGTAATGGGCTTAGTAATGTGATTTTATCAATTATTTCAACTTAATATATTGTGAACTAAAATAAAATCTTAAGCCCCCCAGCTGAGTGAATGGACCCCCTTTTGGCCAAGGGGACCCCAAAAATACCCTAAAGCTGAGTTGCTGGCCATGAAAAGGAAAGTCAGACATGCCTTCTCATGGCCCCTTCCCTCCTGGAGATATCCTTTGTAGCTCATTAACAGGCCTAAGGCTATGCAAGACAAAGCTTAAACCACACCTGCAGGTTCTCAATTTCCTTAACAGATCCTTTGAGTCTGAGTATATGTCTGGTGGTGACTTGTCTCTAACAGACTTCCTTATCTTAACTTAAAACATTCCAAGGCTTTGGGCAAAGCCTCACTTCTTTAACCAATTAAAAAATCAAAGAATCTTTAAACCCACCTATAACCTGTAAGCCCCCCTTCAAGATGTCCTGCCTTTTTGGGTGAAACCAATGTATGCTTTCCACGTATTGATTTATGACTTTACATGTAATTCCTGTCTCCCTGAAATATATAAAACCAAACCGTAACCAAATCTCGGTGGGACCACTTACTCAAGGCTTCTTGGGCATGGCTCTCTGGTCCATGGTCAAACATACTTGGCTCAGAATAAACCTTTTAAAATTATTTTACAGAGTTTGGATTCTTTCCCGTTGACAACATAAAACAGCTGATTGTCTAAATAATACACCAGAGGCGGCATTTTCAGGGAAGGGATTTGGAGACAAAGTGTGGATGAGGGGAGCACTATGACTGTGGCTCAAAGGAGGACTGTAAAGCAACAAATATTGCCGGCCAGATTGCAAATTCAAACCTGGTGCCAATTGTCACAACTGTCAGTTACATCTGTCTGGATAGGTTTGTAGGCAAGAAGAAAATTAATGTGACCTTGCAGAGTACTGTACTGGGAATTCAAGTCTTTGCTCAGATGATAATTATAAGAAAGTTACAACTCCTTGCCAAGGTAATTTCCTTTGTTACAAAAAGGGGTGTTGTGTTCCGTATCTGTGGTGCCAAAGTATACTTAGGGAAGAAGCTGTGGATGCTTCATGTCAGTGCTATGACGCTGGGAATTTACTGGGCCATTCACTTGAGAACTGTGGACTCCACGGTAGTGGCTATATAATGTGTAACACTGAAAATACATTATATGTATCAATGCTAGGTCATCCCTGACATGCTTGATCATACTCTAATTTCCACTCATCTGCAGAAGGAAATCTCCTGTGCTGAAGCACAGGAATCTTTGATTGTGAATCTTTAATAGATAGTGGATTACCAGATTTGGGCATGTGAAGGATGGTACTTCCTATGTGAGGACTTGGTATGTGTTAACAAAGAATGCATCAAAAATCACAATCCTAAATCATGACTGTTGGCCTGAGAAGTGCAGCCACTGAAGCATTTGCAATAACAGAACAACTGCCACTGTTTGTAAGACGGGGTCCTCCTTCCTGTGAGGAGGGGGGATTTGGAGGAAGCATTGATTATGGGTCTCTGAGAGAGAGAAAAGAGGACCTGTCCAAGGAAGGGCATGTGCTTTGAATTCTGTTTATTTGCTTCTTTCTCCTAATGTCATCTCTGATTGCTGTGTCATTCAGAGTAATGATAGGAAAATCTCTCCAACCTATAAAGATAAGAGAACCAAAAAAGACATCCCAAGTAAAAGTAAAACCAAATCAAAAAGACACTTTAAACAAGTCTCAGCAAATTCAAAAAAATTGAATCATACCATGTAACTTCTCAGACCATAGCAGAATAAAACTAGAAATCAATTCCAAAAGAAACACTCAAATCTACACAAAGTCATGGAAATCAAACAACTTGCTGCTGAATCATCCTTGGGTCAATGATGAAATTGAGGTGGAAATCGAGTTTCCTTGAACTAAGTGACAAAGGGGACACAAGCTTACAAAATTGAGGGATACAGAAAAAGCAGTCTTAAGGGGAAAGTTCATAGCCTTAAATGCCTACATCAAAAAGACAGAAAGATCACATATAACAACCTAATGTCACATCTCAAGGAGCTAGAAAAAGGATAACAAACCAAACCCAAAGCCAGCAGAAAAAAAGAAATTAAAAAGCTCAGAGCAGCACTAAATGAAATGGAAACCAAAAGAATACAAAGGATCAATGAAAGAAAAAGTTGGTTCTTTGAAAGGATAAACAAAATCAATAGACCACTAGCCAGATTAATTAGAAATAGAAGAGAAAGGATTCAAATAAGCTCGATCAGAAATGAAAAAGGAGACATTACAACTGATACCGCAGAAATACAAAATATCATCCCTAAATACTATGAAAAGCTCTCTGCACATGAGTTAGAAAACCTAGAGGAAATGGATAAATTCTTATAAACACACAACCTCCCAAGCCTGAATCAGAAAGAAATAGAAATCCTGAACAGACCAATAACGAACACTGAGATTGAAGCAGTAATGAACAATCTCCCAACAAAAAAAAGCCTCAGACAAGATAGATTCACGTTGAATTCTACCAGACCTACAAAGAAGAACTGGTACCTATCCTGCAGAAACTATTCCATAACATTGAGTAGGAGGGAATCCTCCCTAACTCATTCTATGAAGCCAGTATCACCCTGATACCAAAGACAGGAAAGGACACAACAACAACAACAAAAAAAACTACAGACCAATAATATCCTTTATGGACATAGATGCATAAATCCTCCACAAAATACTAGCAAACTGAATTCAACAGCACATCAAAAAGGCAATCCACCATGATCAAATGGGTTTCATCCCAGGGATACGAGGATGGGATTAACATACACAAATCAATAAACATGATTTACTGCATAAACAAAAACAAAAACAAAGACCACATGATCATCTCAATAGATGCAGAAAAAGCATTCAATAAAATCTAGCACACTTTCATTATAAAAACCCTCAACAAATTAGGCATAGAAGGGACATATCTGAAAATTATAAAAGCCACACATGACAAACCTACAGCCAACATCTCACTGAATGGGGAAAAGTTGAAAGCATTCCCCCTAAGAATTGGAACAAGACAAAGGTGCACACTGTCACCACTTCTATTCGACATGTATTGGAAGTCCTAGCCAGAGAAATCAGGCAAGAGAAGGAAATAAAGAGCATCCAAATCAGGAAAGAGGAGGCCAAACTGTCCCTGTTGGCTGACCATATGATGTTGTATCTAGAAAACCCTAAAGACTCCACCAAAAGACTCCTGGAACTGACAAATAAATTCACCCAAATCTAAGGTTAAAAAAATCAATGTACACAAATCAGTAGCATTTCTATATACTAATAACAGTCAAGTGGAGAGTCAAATTAAGGACTCAATACCATTCACAACAGCTACAAAGAAAATAAAATACCTAGGAATATATTTAACAAAGGAGGTTAAAGATCTCTACAAGGAGAACTACAAAACACTGATAAGAGAAATTGCAGATGACACAAACAAATGGAAAAATGTCTTCTGTTCATGGATTGGTAGAATCAACATCATTAAAACGTCCATACTTCCCAAAGTGATTTACAGATTCAACACAATCCCCATCAAAATACCCATATCTTATTTTACAAATCTAGAAAAAACAATCCTAGCTTCATTTGGAACCAAAAAGAGTGTGAATAGCCAAAAAGCAATCTTAAGTAAAAAGAACAAATCCAAGGAGGCATCACATTACTTGACTTCAAATTATACTACCAGGCTATAGTAACTCAAAACAGCATGATACTGGTATAAAAGTAGAGACATAGACCAATGGAAGAAAATAGAGAACCCAGAAATAAAACCATGTACCTACAACCAACTGATCTTCGACAAAGCAGGCAACAACATATGAGGTCTGTCTGGAAAGTATTCAGCCATGTAATATGAAAAATAGAGACATTTATTGAGGAAAATACAAGATACAAGAAACATTGTACATAGGACAATGATGCCTCAGTCCCCTTCAAAGTAGGCACCTTGGGACCTCACACAGTTCTCCCAGCGTCTCTTGACCTAACCCATACATTTTCAACATTCTCAGGTGTTCTGCTTGTTGCAGGCCTTCCAGAACATGGATTGCTTTCAACAGATTCTTGACTATCTCTGAAGCATTTGTGCCACACTTTTATTTGCACTGCAGTCATTGCATCATCCAAAAGCCTTCTGAATCATCTGAATAGTTTCCACAGAGGAATGTTCAGGCTTAATGCAAAATGTGATGCATCACAGCTTCTCTGTCTGCCACCCTGCTGATCTCTCCAAGGTACCCCTGCTTCTGTTCTGCAGCCCCTGGTAGGGGGGAGGCTTGCAGCAGCATCACCCCTCTTCCCCTGGATGCTGAGCAGGGCTCTGGCAGAGGCTTTCCCACCCGCTGTGAAAACGGTCAGGACCCTTTCCTCTAACAGCTTGTCTTGCTACCACATAGAGCCCGGGCTATTTTCCTTTTTCTTCTCTCTCCTTCACACCCAATTTCTTGAAAATGTGGTCTAGGTTTGTGATCTCCCCTTTCTAACCTCCAATTTACATTCCAATCTCCCAGTATCTCGCTTTGCTCATCAGCAGTGCCCTGAAACAGTTCACCCTGAACTTCCCATGACATCCCTCTTGTTAAATGTACTGTTTCTTAAACTCCTGCTCAGCATTTCACCTGTTGACCATGACATTGTTCATGAACTGCTTCTGCAACCACCTCTTATCCTGCCTTTCCTCTTATATCAATATCTGCTCCTGCACAGGTCATCGCAAGCTTCTTCCCTTTGGCCTGACCTTAAATCCTAACATGCCTGAGGGCTCCAGTCTGATCTCTTTCTCTGCTTATGCCACACAGTGCCATGAGGCATCATCACCAGCATCACACCTTCAATCAGCACCACTGCACTGAGGACTCTGGGTCAGTTCTAGCCCAGGCACCTTGCCCCAGAGGATGCTGTCCACTTATCTGGCCACAGTGGAGAAATCCCTTCTTCAAAGATCCTCCTCCACTAGCACCTGAAAATCTACATTTTCCAAGCAGAGCTTGTCATATTTTTTCCCCTTACCTAAATCTACTTGTTCTGATGTTTTCCTTCCCCGAGTGGTTGGAACTATGATACATGCATTTGTCTAAGCCAGAAACATTAACATTCTTTCTCATTCTTGCCTCTTTCATGCTGGGAGCATCCAATCAAACATTAAGTCCAGCAGAGTCTACGTTGCTTCATAGCTTTTTGAAGTGGTCAGCTTTTGTCCTTCCCCAGAGAGACAACAGAGCTGACTGGTAAAGAACATGGGCTCTGGGCTGAACTGCCTAAATGTGTGCTAAGACTGAGTCAGCTAACATTGCAGGCAGAATTCTGCCTCTATTTGTTCCATTCAGAAATGACTTCCCATTGTACCAATAACTCAAAAATAATTCATCACACTGAAAATTAAGCAATTACAGGCTAGGCAGAATTCTGTATAAAACTTTTTATCATGAATACTAAAATCACCCTTTTTCTAAATAAATATAAAAGATGATTCATTGAGAAAAAAAATAGCTGCTCAACTCCATTGGTCTGCAGAGAAACAGGAGTCCCTTTGTGCACTTAAATAAGCTATACACGTCTTGGCTTCTAAGTCCATGTAATAAAACAGAGACCTTCAATTTACAAGTTAAATTCACTCCAGTGGATTTTAATAAGCTTGGTACATAATTGCTTAATATATGGTGTATGTATTAAGCTTAATTTTATTAGTACTCCTAATAAATCATCATAATATGCTTTTCAGAGGGAAGCCAAACAGCTTTGAGCTCCGGTCTATTGAACCCTTGTTCTGTGTGGTCAATGCTGTAAGGTGATGTGGGGTCTTATGAAGCATCCTGACTGATGAGGGGTATCTCAAGGGACTTTATTTCAACAGAAACATAACAATCACAGCTTCCTCACCCCCAACATAATTTTAAAACACCTTTGTTTTTGATAGATTTATTCACTGTTTCTTTTGTTCTCACAACTTTCAGGATCCTGCACCACCCTCATGATTGTCTGTCTCCTGGTCGCCCTCCCACAACAGTCTCCAGGGCCCTAGGGCTGGGGAGGTTGTGGTTTGGGGGTGTGTGGTGGGGTCACTCACTCAGGAGCTGCCCGTGTGCTGCCATGTTCCACAGTGGTTCCACAGTGGTCATTTACTGTGACCTAAAAATTGTTTTTCTTCTGATTTTAGAATAAATTAAAACATTTCTGTGAGCCTCTCCTGTGCAGGTTCCTATGGCCCCCTATCCTACATTTTTCAGGCTGCTATAACAAAACACCATGGACTGCATGGCTTATAAACAACAGAAATTTATTTCTCATAGTTCTAGAGGCTGGAAAGTGTAAGTACAAGGTGCCAGCAGGTTCAATGTCTGGTCAGGGCTCCTTTTCTGATTCACAGATGGCCCTTTCTCTCTGTGTCCTCACATGATAGAAGAGGCAAGGCAGTTCTCTGGGGCCTCTTCTATAAGGGCGATAATCCTATTCATGAGGGCTCTGCACTCAAAACCTAATCTCCCAAAGTCCTACCTCCTAATACTATCACCTTCAGGGTTAGGATTTCAGCATATGAATTTGGGGGGGACACAAACATTCAGAGTATAGAGCCACCCATATGGCTTTTGAGATGGAGTCAGAAGGGGAGGGAGACACTGAGACAGGGC
This sequence comes from Daubentonia madagascariensis, assembly GCA_023783475.1. NCBI lineage: Eukaryota > Metazoa > Chordata > Mammalia > Primates > Daubentoniidae > Daubentonia > Daubentonia madagascariensis. The sequence goes on along the minus strand of JAKFHU010000913.1, from coordinate 555,998 downwards.
ATGGGGGCGGAGAGTGGGGAGGAGGAGGAGGAGGAGGAGGACTGTGAATACTGAGGTACTTATTCACCCTGGCCTCAAACTGGCAGCCCCTATCTCTGGAACTCCCCCTTATGCATTCTGCGCACACGCACACGTGCACACACACACACCCTGGTCTTTCATCCCCAGCCTCTTATCTTCCCATGTAAACAGACTCTTACCTCTCCTCCCTTCCCCCGGTTCCTTTTCCACCCTGTTTCCCCACATTTAGCTTCAAGCCCTTCATCAGGAGCAGGACTGCCCCTTCCCACTCCTAACACCCCAGGCCTTTATTTCCTAACACCCTTCTCTTGTGATTTTGGAGAGCCCAAAGCACAAAAATTTCCCAAGAGAGATGGATGTGCAAGCCAGGCCACTTCATGGAGTCCTGCAGTCCCCTTCCTGAATGGGACTCTAGCTGTTCCAGGTATACTACATGTGATTTGGCAAGATGTCAAACTTGAATGGAGTTTCAAGGACGTACACAAGAAATACAATGATTAGCACTTTGACATGGAACCTTGAATCTATATATTCAAAACATCATGTGTATTCAGTTGTGTTTTATTTTGTTCATAGAAATTGTATAATCTGCCTACTTTGCTTCATAAATATTTTTAACCAAAAAAAGCTTCAATTGGAATAACATAGGACCTTTGAATTCCACTGTTTCTTGTGTGACCCAGGGAGATACAAGTGCTGCTATGCCCTAGGACACCTGTATAGGAAGGAACATAGCCACATTGTGCCCAAGAGGTACAAACTAGGAACAACCCAAATGTCCACCATCCAGAGAATGGATAAACAAATTGTGGTATTAATATATTTCATTAACAATGAAAATGGATGAATCACTATTGACTGTTACAGCCATAATTGTTAGTGAAAAAAAGCCAGGCATGAAAGAATACATACTGTGTGATTACAGGTAAAACTCAAAGCTGTTAGAAGTACACAATAAGCAGAAAATTACAATGTAAACAAGGAACTGAATATCACTCAGACAAGATTGTAGTAAGTGCTCAGGTCAGGAAGGGGGTATGATAGGTCAGCAGACACTGTCCAGAGACCTTAAACTATTACTCTTCTCAATTCCAGTCCTGTAGGTCACCAGAATCAGGAGCAGCCAGAAGACAACATGTTACTCTGGACACTCTTTGCCTCCAGATGGGATGTGCTAGTAGCACACAGTATTATCAAGACAGTGTTCTTGCTGAAAAAGTCAGCCTAAGTTTAATCATGAGGTAATTATCAGACAACTGCAGAATGTAGAACATTGAATGTAACAACTGACCCGTCTTCTATAGTCAGTGTCACTACAGATAAAACAGAGGGAGAATAGATATTTTGGGTTCAAAAAGAATAAAAGGCCTATGCCATACCACCCTGAAGGCACCCTAGTCTCCTTGGATCTCTGAACCTAAGCAGGGTTGGATTAGTACTTGGATGGGAGACCACCTGGGAATACTGGGTGCTCTAGGCTTTTTTTAAAAAAAATGTAGCCAAACATTTAGCCAAGAACACTACCTACTTAATGCTGTGTGCTTCCTATGGAATTCCATAGGGAGGAAAAGAATGGCCAGTTTATCTAATATCATTACCATGTACTAGGATTGGTCACGTGCTTATGGAGGCGAGGCATCTAGGAGATTTGTCCATTTTAAAGGCATCTTATTTTCTCTATAATTATTAATATGGAGACTGGTATTTTGAGGATTTACAAATATCTCATTTCTAGTGATCTTCCTCTAAAAATTAATCATCCCTACCTGGGTCAATTATTATATTCGTGTTTGTACATTAGAAATTTTCTATTTCAATCCTTCCTACACACTTGTTTTTACTGTAATTCTCTTGTAAGAAAGAACATTCCACCTCCCCTCTCCAATAGTATTAAAATATTTTTGACTGTGTCTGTGGATTCATGGATTTTTAAAATTCACTGTTAGAAACAATCCATTATTACCATGATTGGTATTGGTTGAAATGGATATAACTAGGAATAAATATTTTTATTTCCCTATTTATATGTATATTGTACACTCTCCCCTATTTTATTTAACATAAAGAGTGTATATTATTATTAAATGTTAAAACATTTTCTTTGACCTAAAATAAATTTTAAAGTAAAATATTTGTGTGAGCCTACTGTGCGTGTCCCTACGGCCCCCTGTCTTAGCTCATTCAGGCTGCTGTAACAAAACACCTTGAACTTGTTGGCTTATGAACAACAGAAATTTGTTCTTTCACAGGCTGAGAGGTCCAAGAGGGACCAGCAGGCTCACTCTCTGGCAAGGGCCCCTTTCCTATTTAGTAGATGGCCCTTTCTCTCTGTGTCCTCACATGTTAGAAGGCAGCTCTCTGGGCCTCTTCTCTGAGGGCAGTCATCCCATTTAAGAGGGCTCTCCCCTTATGAAGGAATCACTCCCCAAAGGCCCCACCTTCTATTACCATCACCTTGGGCATTAGGATTTCAACATAAGAATTTGAGGGGGACCCAGACATTCAGACCATAGCACCCCATGTGCCATCCTGAGATGGAGGGGGAAACTGAGGGGGATGGAGAGGTAGGATTTTGGTGTAGGACGGGGAGAGAAGGAGGAGAGGAGTATAACTGAATATCAAGGTGGTTCTCCTCCCTGGCCCCAGCACGGCAGCCCCTCTCTCTGGAGCACCCTTGATCCTGCTCTCTGCACACAGCTCACCCTGCTCTCTCATCCCGCAGCCTCTGTCTTCCCACAGAAAAGCATCTCACCCCTCCGCCCTTTCCTTCGTTCTGGGGACTCTTCTTTTCCACAGGGACTCCCCAGGCTTAGGGCACATTTTACATTACAAACAGGACTGTCCCCTCCCACTACCCACCTCCCCAGGCCTGCTTTTGCCAAACCCTTGTCTTGTGTTTCTGGGGAGTCCAAAGCACAAGAATTTCCCACATGAAATGGAAGTGCAAGCCTGGACTCCTCATGAGGCCATGCAGTCCCTCTGCTGAATCTGAATCCAGCTGTCCCAGGTCAGGATGTCAAGCTTGAATGGAGTGGGGGAAATATAGTGCTTAGGACTTTGACATATAACCCTGAATTGATACATCTAATGCATCATGTACATTCAATTTTGTTTCAACATCTTAATGTGAATTTTGTAATCTGTATAGTTGGCTTTTCAATTTTTTTTAACCTCAAAAAATCTTGTATTGGCATAACACAGGACCCTGGAACCCCACTCCTTCTTGTGTCACCAGAGGCAGTGTACTCCTGTGCCCTAGGACACCCATGCAAGAGCCACATTGTGCCTAAGGGCCATTAAATGGGCACAGGACAAATGTCCATCATCATCAGAATGGATAAACACATTGTGGTGCATTTTATTAGCAACAATAATGAATGTGTCCATAAATCCATAATTTTTAGTGAAAAATGGCAGGCACTTTAGAATACATATGATAAGATTATAGGTTAAAACACAACCTGTTAGGAGTACACTAAGCAGAAAATTGTAAAGAATACAAGGAAAGGAACCTCATAAAGATAAGATTGTGGTAACTGCTCAGAGCAGGGAGTGAGGTATGATCAGGAAGGGGCAAGTGGGAAGCTTCTGGAAGCTACATAGCTTTTAGTTGTTGATCTAGGAGGGGGTAATAAATTGGCAGCAATTCATTAAGGAGTACATTTATGTTTATGTACCATTCTGCATATTGTGTCACACAACTAACAAACCCTAAGCCACTGAGGAAATCACAGATACCACTGACCCTGTGTATTGCCAGAGAAATCATACAAAGATCACACTACTGCAGGCACCCAAAATCAAAACCAATGTGTCCTTCTCAAACAACAACATATATACATCTTCAAGAAAAAATTATCCCCTACAAAAGCAATTTGAAAAATTGGAACAAGTCACTGCTATACCAGATGTGCAGATATCAATGGAAGGACATGGGAAACATGAAAAAGCAAGGAAATATGACACCACCAAAGGACCACAACAATGGTTCAGCAACAGATCCCAATCAAAAAGAGTTCCTCAAAATGCTGTATAAATAATTCAAAATATTGATTTTGAAGAAGCTCAATGAGATGCAAGAGAAATCTGAAAACCAATATAAAGAAATGAGAAAATAAATTCAGGACATGAATGAGAAATCTACCAAGGAGATAGACATCTTTAAAAAAACCAAACAAATTCTGGAACTAAAAAATTCACTGAAGGAAATACAAAATACATTCAAAAGCTTCAGTAATAGACTAGACCAAGCAGAAGAATCTTAGAACTTGAAGACAGGTCTTTCTGAAATAGTACCATTCCAGTCAGACAAAAATAAGGAAAAAAGAATAAAAGGAATGAGCAAAGCCTTCTGAACTTATGAAGTATTGGTATTCCTGAGGGGGAAGTGAGATCAAAAAGTTTGGAAAGCTGATTTAAGGAAAGAATTGATGAAAACTTCCCAAGTCTACCAAAAGAGTAGATATCCAGATACAGGAGGTCCAGAGATCTCTAGGCAAATACATTGCAAAGAGGTCTTCACTATGGCATATTATAATCAGAATGTCTAAAGTCAAAGTAAAAGAAAGAATTTTAATATTAGCAAGAAAAAAGTGTCTAGTCACCTATAAAGGAAAGCCCGTCAGACCAACAGAGAACTTCTCAGCAGAAACGCTTAAAAGGCAGAGGAGAATGGGATGGCATTTTCAAGGTGCTGAAAGAAAAAAAAAACCTGTTAGTCAAGAATTTTATATGCTGCCAGAATAACCTTCACAAATGAAAGAGAAATGAACTCTCTCCCAGACAAGCAAAACTGAGGGAAATCATCACCATTAGCCCTACCCTACAGGAAATGCTCAAAGGGGTCTTCAGCTTGGAAAAAAAAAGGTCAATATTCATGAAAAATACACAAAAATATGAAACTCACAGGTCTTATAAAAAGTCAAACAAAGGAGGAAAAAAATGAACTAAACAGCAACACAACAGAATTTCATCAAACCACAAAGACAAAAAGAGAAAAAGAAAGAGAGAATTTATAAAACAACTAGAAAACAATTAACAATATGACAGGAACAAAGCCTCACCTATCAAGATTAAACTTGAATGTAAATAGATTAAATGACTTAAAAGATATAGACTGGCAGAATGGATTAAAAAAAAAAAGCCAACTATATGTTGCTTACAAGAAACTCACCTTACCCGTAAAGACACAGACTAAAAGTAAAGGGATGGAAAGGATATTCCACCCAAACAGAAACCAAAAGCAAGCAGGAGTAGCTATATTTATATCAGATAAAAACAGACTTTAAATCAAAAATAGCAAAAAATAAAACCCCACAAAGAAGGTCATTATATAATGATAAAGGGATCAGTTTAGCAAGGGGATATAATAGGTTACTAGTTGAGGCTGTGGTGAAGTTTTACTGGGGTCTTGGACACCAGCTGAGTCCATCTTTAGGCCCCAGTGGTGGAGGCAGGGGGCTGAGTGTGCCTATTTTTAGGCCCCTGAGCAGCGTATGCTGGTGCTGGTATTAGTAGGTCCTGGAGGACAGATTCTTGGGCCTCCAGGTGGCTTCCTCAGAGGCAAGCAGTGGTAGTAGTGGGCTTCATGTGTGGGAGGGTTCTCAGGCCTCTGGGAAGCTGGTATTATGTAGGTGGTGTCAGTAGTGGTGGTGGACCCACCCACCAGGATCCAAGCAGCTCATTTCAGTGTTGCCGGTAGCTGCAATAGGTTGGATGGGCTAGTTCCCAGCCCCACAGCTGCCTGTAACAGGGCAGTGGGTATTGTATTAAGTGTGCTTAGGAGAGCTTTGTATCTTCTGTCCCTCCTCAGCCAGGCAGCAGCTTCAGCAGCATCAGCTTAAACTTGACCTGAGGGCAGGGTGCAGCCCAGCATTAACCTCTCAAAATAGTCTTTTGGGCCTGCTACCAGAGAGGGTGGGCCCCCTCCCAGGAAAGCAGCATGGGCAAGAAGCTGTGCAAAGTGTAGTCCATTCACGTTTCAGTCTCAACAGCAGCCTGTGGCAGTTGTGCATGGGAGCACTCAGTCTCCCCTCTCCTTCCTCAGAGCAGCACACTGGCAGCAGCTGCATCTGTAGATCCCTGGTATTTGGGCTCTTATAATGTCACCCAGCTTAAGCTGCTCTAGGCTCAGGTGCCTGTGGGATTCTGTGTGGGTTCCATTTCTGTAGCAACGTCTCTGCACAATCTCTAGATACCTTCCCAAGTTAGGTCTGAGGCTTGTGTGGGTCGAGGGGTTCTCCTGTAGATTGTAAAACCCATTTTTGGAGTGTGGATCCCTGGGAGTTTCTCTCTTACTGTTTCCCAGCATCCAGGAGCTTCTGCCAGCTCTCAACCAGTCCCTGGCCATGCAAGCTGCCTTGAATCATCCTTCTCCTTACTCACTTGCGTTGCTTCCTTTCACTTCTCTGGTGAATACTAGCATTCTCTCCTAGATGATCTGTTCAAAATGTGAGTATCTGCTTACTATTCTGGTTCTTCTCCATGGAGGAGGCACATACTACCTATGTCTAATTGGTAATCTTAATCCCTCTACCAGTTTTTTGTTCGTGTAGTCATTGTTTCTTTTCATATTTTTATTTATTTTTTTGTTTATAATTGACATATTTATGTGGCACAATGTGATATTTCAATACATGTATACACAGTATAATGATCAAATTGGAGTAATTACCATATCCATCACTTTACACATTTATCATTTCTGTGTGCTGTCAACATTCAAAATCTTCTCTTCTACCTATCTTGACACATATAATACATTGTTATTTACTATAGTCACTCTACTGTGTAATAGAATACCACAAATTATTCTTCCTAACTGTAACTTTGTACCCATTGACCAACCTTTCCTGGTCCCCTCCTCTTCCTTGCTCTCCTCAGCCTCTGGTAACCACTATTCTACTCTCTACTTCTATGAAACCAACTTTTTAGGTTCCACATGAGTGATATGTGGTGTTTGTCTTTCTGTGCCTGGCTTTTTTCACTTAACATAATGTCTTCCAGGTTCATCCATGTTGCTGCAAATGACAGGATTTCATTCTGTTTTGTGGCTGGATAACGTTCCATTGTATATATATATACACCTCATTTTCTTTGTCCATTAATCTTTAAATGAACATTTAGGCTAATTCCATGTCTTGGCTATTGTGAATAGTACTGCAGTAAAAATGGGTGTGCAGATGTTTCTTTGACCTACTGATTTCATTTCCTTTGGACATCTACCTAGTAATGGAAGTGTTGGATCATATGCTAGTTCTATATTTAATTTTTTGAGTAATCTTCATACAGTTTTCCCAAGTGTATGAGAATTCCCTTTTCTCCACATCCTCACCAGCAGTTGTTATTTTTTGTCTTTTTGGTAACAGTCATTCTAACTGGGATGAGGTGGTATCTCATTAAGGTTTTGATTTCCATTTTTCTGATGATTCATGATATTGAGCATTTTTTCATATACATGTTGGCCATTTGCATGTATTCTTTTGAGAGGCTTCTACTCAGGTATTTTGCCCATTTTTTAATTAGATTATTTGGGGTTTTTTGCTATTGAGTTGTTTGAGTTCCTTTATATATTCTACTTACTAAGCCCTTATCAGATGCAGAGCTTGCAAATACTTTATCCCATTCTGTAGTTTGTCTCTTCATGTTATTGATTTTTTTCCTTTGCTGTGCAGAAGCTTTTTATTTTGATGTAATCCCATTTATCTATTTTTGTTTTTCTTGCCTGTGCTTTTGAAGTCTTTTTCAAAATATCCTTGCCCAATCCATTTTCATGAAGCACTTCTCCTATGTTTTCTTCTAATAGTTTCATGATTTGGGGTCTTACGTTTAATACATGTAGAGTTGATTTTTACATATAGTGAGAGGTAGGGGTCTAGTTTCATTCTTTTGCATGTGGATATTCAGTTTTCCCAATACCATTTACGGAAGAGATTGTCACCTTTGTTGAAAATTAGTTAACTGTAAATGCATGGATGTATTTCTGGTTTCTCTATTCTGTTCCATTGGTATATGTGTCTGTTTTAATGCAAGTACCATGCTAATTTGGTTACTATAGCCTTTGTAGTTTATTTTGAAGTCAGGTAGTGTGATGCCTCCATTTTGTTCTCTTTGCTCAAGATTGCTTTTGATCTCAGGTGTCTTTTGCCTTTCCATATGAATTTTAAGATTGTTTTTTCTATTGCTGTGAAGAATGTCATTGGTATTTTGATAGGGCTTGTATTGAATATGTAGATCACTTTGGATAATATGGACTTTTTAACAATATTAATTCTTTCAATACTTGAACGTGGGATCTTTTTCCATCTATTTGTGTTCTCTTTGATTTTTTTTCACTAATGTTTTATAGTTTTCATTGTAGACATCTTTCACTTCTTTGGTTAAGTTTATTCCTAGATGTTTTTTGCAGCCATTGTAAAGGAAAATGCTTTCTTGATTTCTTTTTCAGATAGTTCACTATTGGCATATAGAAATGCTACTAATTTTTGTATGTTGATTTTGTGTCCTGCAACTCTACTAAATTAGTCTATTAGTGCTAACAATTTTTTAGTGGTGTTCTTAGGGTTTTCTGTATCTATGACCCTGTTATCTTCAAACAGGGACAATGTGACTTTCTCCTTTCCAATTCAGATTCCTTCTATTAATATTTATTTTTCTTGCCTAATTGCTCTGGCTAGAACTTCTAGTACTATGTAGAATAAAAGTGGTGAAAGTAAGCATCCTTGTCTTGTTCCAGATCTCAAAGAAAAAGTTTTCAACTTTTCCCCATTCACTATGGTGTTAACTGTAGGTTTGTTGTATATGTCCTTTATTGTGTTGACTTATGTTCCTTCCATACACAGTTTGTTGATGATATTTTTTATCATGAAGAAATGTTAAATCATATCGAATGCTTTTTAAGCATCTATTGAAATGATTATATGGTTTTTGTCCTTCATTCTGTTAATATGACATATCACATTTATTGAATTATGTGCATTGAACCATTCTTGCATCCCTGAGAGGAATCCCACTTGATCTTGGTGAATGATCTTTTTAACGTGATGTTGAATTTGGTTTGCTGGTATTTTGTTGGGAATTTTTGCATCAGAGTCCATCAGAAATATTGGCCTGTGGTTTTCATTCATTCTTTCTTTTTTTTTTGGCATTTTTGTCCAGTTTTGGTATCAGAGTGATTCTGGCCTTGTAAAATGAGTTTGGAAGTATCCCTTCCTCTTCCATTTTTTTTGGAATAATTTCAGTATAATTGGTATTAGTTATTTAAATGTTCTGTAGAATTCATCAGTGAAGCCATCAAGTTTCAGGCTTTTCTTTGATGGGAGACTTTTTATTACTGCTTCAATCTTTTTACTCATTATTGGTCTGTTTAGGTTTTCTCTTTCTTCATGACTCAATCTTGGTAAGTTGTATGTGTCCAGAAATTTGTCCATTTCTTCTAGGTTTGTGTTTTGTTTTGTTGTTCCTTTTTTAGACAGAGTCTTGCTCTGTCATCCTGGGTAGAGTGCAGTGGCATCATCATAGCTCACTGCAACCTCAAACTTCTGGGCTTAAGTGATCCTCCTGCCTCAGCCTTCTGAGTAGCTGGGACTACTGGCATGCACCACAAGACCCGGCTACTTTTTCTATTTTTAGTAGAGACAGGGTCTTGCTCTTCCTCAGGCTGGTCTCAAACTCCTGAGCTCAAGCGATTCTCCCACCTCGGCCTCCCAGAGTGCTAGGATTATAGGCATGAGCCACCATGCCCAGCCCATTTCTTTTCAGTTTTCCAATTTTTTGGAGTATAGTTGTTTGTAGTAGTCTCTTATTACCTTTTGTATTTCTGTGGTATTAGTTGTAATGTCTCCTTTTTCATCTCTGATTTTATTGATTTCAGTTTTTTCTCTTTTTTTCTTAGTCTAGCTAAAGATTTGTCAGTTTTGTTTATCTTTTCAAAAAACCAACTTTGTGTTTTATTGATCTTTCGTTTTTTTTTTTTAGTTTCTATTTCATTTATTGCTGCTCTAATCTTTATTAATTCTTTCCTTCTCCTTATTTTGGGTTTAGATTGTTCTTGTTTTTCTAGTTCCTTAAGGTGTAATGTTAGGTTTATTTGAGATCTTTCTACTTTTTTGATGTGGGCATTTATTGCTATAAACTTCCCTCTTAATAGTGCTCTTTCTATATCCCCTAGGCTTTGGTATGTTGTGTTTCCATTTCCATTTATCTCTAGGAGTTTTGTATTTTTCTTTTTAATTTCTTCATTGACTCATTTGTTGTTTAGGAGTATGTTGTTTAATTAACATGTATTTGAATGGTTTCCAAAATTCCTCCTGTTATTGATTTCTAGTTTTATTGTATTGTGGTCAGAAAGATACTTGATATTTCAATTTTTAAAAATTTATTAAGACTTGTTTTGTGGCCTAACATATGGTCTGTCCTGGAGAATGTTCCATGTATGTTGAGAAGAATCTGTATTCCGCAGCTGTTGAGTGGAATGTTCTGTAAATATCTGTAAGGTCCATTTGGTCTAGAGCCCAGTTTAACTCCAATATTTCTTTGTTGATTTTGTGTCTGGATGATCTGTCCATTGCTGAAAGTGGGGTGTTAAAGTCCTCTACTATCACTGTATTGTAGTCAATCTCTCCCTTTAGGTCTATTAATATTTGCTTTATATATTTAGTTGCTCCAATGTTGGGTGCATATATATTTATAATTGTTTTATCCTCCTGCTGTATTGATCCCTTTATCATTATATAATGGCCTTCCATTATCATTTTTTGACTTAAAGTCTATTTTATCTGATATAAGAATAGCTACTTTTGCTCTTTTTTGGTGTACATTTGCATGGAATATATTTTTCCCTTCCTTCACTTTTGGTCTATGTATGTCTTTACAGGTGAAGTGAGTTTCTTGTTGGCACCATAGAGTTAGGTCTTGTTTTTTTTTTTTCAATCCATTCAGTCACTCTATGTCTTTTAATTGGAGAATTTAGTCCATTTACATTCCAGGTTATTATTGATAGGTAAGGAGTTACTACTGCCATTTTATTACTTGTTTTCTGGTTATTTTGTAATTCCTCTTTTTCTTTCTTCCCTCCTTACTGTCTTCCTTTGCATTTAAGTAATTTTTTCTCTATGTTTTAATTTATTGCTTTTTATTTTTAGTGTATTTATAATAGGTTTTTGCTTTATGATTACCACAAGGCTTACACAAACCATCTCATAGTTATAATAAGTTATTTTAAACTGATGCCAACTTAACTTTGATTGCAAATAAAATAATAGTAACACATAGCCAAAACAAACAAACAAAAAACTTTAAAACCCTACTCTTGAACTCCACCCCCACCCCATATTTGAATTTTGGATGTCTCAATTTACATCTTTTTATAGTGCCTATCTCTTAACAAATTGTTTTAGTTATTTTAAAAATAGTTTTCTCTTTTAGTCTTCATGCTAAAGACATGCAAGTTTTACACACCATAACTACAGTATTTGAGTATTCTGAATTTGTCTGTATAGTTTTACCAATTAGTGTTATACCTTCAGATGTTTTATTGTTGAATATTAGCATCCTATTCCCTCAGATTTATGAACTCTTTCTAGCATTTCTTATAAAATAGGCATGGTGGTGATAAATTCCCTCAGCTTTCGTTTGTATGGGAAAATCTTTACTTCTCCTTCATGTTTGAAGGAAAGCTTTTCTGGGTACAGTATTCTTGATGGACACATTTTTTTCCCCCCTTCAGCACTTTGAATAAGTCATCCCAACTCCCTCCTAGCCTGTAGGTTTCCACTGAGAAGTCTGCTACAAGATGCATTAGAGTCTTTTTATATGTTATTTATTTCTTTTCTTTTGCTGCTTTTAGGATCCTCTCTTTGTCCTTGACCTTTGAGAGTTTATTATATGCCTTGGGGAAGTCTTATTTGGGTTGAATCTGTTTGGTGATCTTTGACCTGGATATTATATCATTCTCTAGGTTTGGAAAGTTTTCTGTTATTATTTCTTTGAATAAATTTTCTACCCCTTGCTCTTTCTCAACTCCCTCTTGAAGGCCAATGAATCTTGAGTTTGCTCTTTTGAGGCTATCTTCTAGATCTCATAAGCATTCTTTGTTCCTTTTCATTCTTTTTGCTCCTTTTACTGTGCATTTTCAAATAGCCTGTCTTCAAGCTCACTGATTCTTTCTTCTGCCTGATTATTTCAGCTGTTGAGACCTTCTAATGTCTTTTCCAGCTCCACAATTTCTGGATTTTTTATTTCAATCTCCTTGTTAAATTTCTCTGATAAATTTCTGAATTACTTCTCTATGTTTCTTCAAGTTCATTGAGCTTCCTCAAAACAGCTATTTTGAATTCCCTATCTGAAAGATCACACATCTCTTTCTCTCCAAGGTCAGTCATTGGAACCTTACTTGGTCCATTTGGTGAGGTCATATCGTTTTTTTTTTTTTTTTTTGAGACAGAGTCTTGCTCTGTCACCCAGGCTAGAGTGCAGTGGCATCAACATAGTTCACTGCATGCTCCCTCTGTAGCAGCTGATGTCAAACTCTTGGGCTCAAGCAATCCTCCTACCTCAGCCTCCCGAGTAGCTGAGACTATAGCCATGCACCACTGCACCTGGCTAATTTTTTCTATTTTTTTTTTTTTTGTTTTTAGTAGATACAAGGTCTCGCTCTTGCTGAGGCTGATCTCGAACTCCTGAGCTCAAGGGATCCTCCTGCCTTGGCCTCTCAGAGTGCTAGGATTACAGGTGTGAGACCCTGCGCCCAGCCTGGTGAGGTCATATTGCCCTGAACGTTCTTGATGCTTGTGGATGTCTAGGAATTGAAGGATTGGATATTTATTCCAGTGTGCACAGTCAGGCCTTGTTCATACCTGTCCTTTTTCAGAGAACCTTCCAGGAATTCAAAGGGACCTGACTATTGAGTTCCCTAAGCCTGTGGTCGCTGCAGCCATTTCAGCACTAGAGGGAGCCCTCAGCCCAGGTACACTGTGACTCTTTTAGACTCCTAGATCCCCAGCACTGATGGACTTGGGGAAGATCAGGGAGTGTTCCCTGGGTTCCGAGGTAAAGTCCCTAGCTTACTTCCCTCTCTTTCCCCCAAACCAAAGGAGTCTTTCTCCATGATGCACTGCCTGGAGTTTGGAGACGGGTGATGCAGGCATTTCCATTGCTGCTGTAGCAGCTGATGTCACACTAGGTTGCACCCCAAGCCTACAGCCTCCCAGACGTGTGCATCACTGGGGCTCTCCCAAAGACTGTGGTTACTATGGCATGCCTGCCACTGAAATTTCTTCAGGGCTCAAGGTCACTTTAGTCAGCCAGTGGTAAAGTAGGCTGGAACCCAGTTTCTACCTGCCAGGGCAGCAGCTTCCCTTCTGGCCTGGTGCAAGTCTAAATGCTCCCTCTGTGGGCACCAGCCTGAAATCAAGGGCCTGGTGCTGTGTTTTACTGTGGCAGGGCTGGTACTAAGTTCCAATACAAAGTCCCCACACTTCCTTCTTCATCTCTGAGCCATTAGATTCTCTCTCTGCACTGCACTATCTAGGGTTTGGGAAGGGGTGCTGTAGGCAGTGAGAGACCGTTCTTCCTACCCTCTTCAATGTGTCTTTTCTTGTTATTATGCTAAAACTAGATATTGTGATCTCTCACCTGATTATTTAGTTCTTATGAAGGTGTTTTCTTGTATAGAGAGTTGTTCAATTTGTTGTTCCTCCAGGGAGACCATCACTGGAGAGTTTTATTCCACATTTTACTCTGCACCTTCTACCTGTTTTCACTTTTTAAATGCTTCTAACATGTAATTGTGGAGTGACAGCTTTATTTTAATTTTGGAGGTCAAAAGGATGTAGCTAAGGACTTTTCCCAAGGAATATTTTAAAATCTTTATACAATGACATATGGAATGACAAATACTTTTCAATTAAAGTTCTCAAACAAATTTATTTATAGTTTTGATTCAGTGTTACAGAACAATTTTTTTTAAACTGTGGTCTGCAGCCCATCTGCAACATAATCACCTGGGGTGCTTTTGTAAAAAATGAAGATTTGAGGGCCCAGGCCAACTAAATCTCTTGAGATTGGATCCCAGGAAGTAGCTCCTATAATCCCCATAGCTGATTCTAAGGTACACCAAGTTTAAGAACTATTCTTCATATTTTCAGACTGAGGATTCTTACAAAATGACAAAGATGGAAAACTTCAATCTTTTAAAGTTAGACTATGAGCTTCTTAACCACAGTTTGTTTTTCCTGTTCTTATACTGCCAAGAGACTGGTGCAGAAATGGGAAACAAAGCAGACAAAGAAAAACTATTTATTTCTTTATACAGGTTTTGCTTTAATAGTCACCAAAAAGACTGTTTCATTTCCTCTCACTGATCCTGTCCACCAGGTACGTTGGCCTTCAACATATGGCTACAGCAACATATATAAATCTATATCATACATTTATACACACAAACACACATTCTATAAACACTGTGAAGACACAGACTAGGCTTTTCCATGGCTGGGTGCCTCTCCCAGGCCACTTAAAAATAAGCACAGGTGTGCTGTATGCAAGAATTTCAATGGGCTTGGTCTGGCCATCAGTCCCCAGTTTTCCCGAGGTAAGATAGGATGACAAAATGGGATAGCATATTTAGAGTGAGGTCAGTCCAATTTGGAGATCATATAAGAAAAGAAATAGGAGGTGCCAGTCTAAGCTTGAGATGGCATCTGGGAAGTCACTACATTCATGATGTGAATTCAAAGAACTCAGGTGCAATGGTATAAACTAAAGCCCAGTTTGACCCAACAGAGCTGGCCCAGGGTCAGGTGTGGATCTATGAGTAGTGTTTGCTGAGCCGCTGCCGGCACTGTCCAGCAGGGCACCACTGCTCAGTTGTGTGCTTTTAGGACTGCCTGAGAGCTCCAGTGTTAGGACCACTTGACCCATTCAAAAGATTCAGGGTTCTATTTCCACTGAGTTTTCCATCTCAGGATAGGTGTTGAGGCAAGAAATGTACTTTTGCTAGTTCCCAAGCCACTAGGGCTGTTTAGAAGCAGTATCACAAAAATCTCTATGCAAACTAGACATTTTGCTTAGTGCTGGGCCAAGTGGACCTTGGCTAATTATATTCCACAACCGTCAGAAAGGCTTTCTGCCTTTCTGTCAGTCTCACCAGGATATATCTCTGACTCCCTCTTCTGGACCCTCCAGCAGGTTTGGAGGTATGGGGCCCATATTTTCCTCAGCAGATAGGTAGCTGCACAAAAGCGGGACAGGCCCATCCTTCCTGCTGTTTTAAGGATCTCTGGTGGCTGCGCTTCTTGCATGGTTCCTGGAAGGCAAGGGTCACAAGGCTGGAGTGCACGGCAGAGCCCTTAGGGATTTCACCTGCAGACAAAAATAAAACAAACCAAATCAGTGTGTATTGTCAGGCCCTGCTGATAACTACCTGAGGCTGGAGTGAGAGGTACGTGGTGACCAAGCCAGGAGCATGGTGAGAGCCAGCTAAAAGGATGAGCTGAAGGCATGCGCTGCAGTCTGGAGGAGCAACTGGTGCCCCTAGGTTAGAGGAAAAGCCTCCCCCACCTCCCTGTGTGCTGAAATCCCTGCTCAAGTCCACTGCACACTGGGTGGTCAGATCCTACCACTCCTCTTCAGGGGTCAGTTCACTCTCCAAGTCACTTTGTCTCTGCAAAAAGATGGTCTTTGCCATCTCCCAGAAAAAGAAGTGCTTAACACGAAACACATGTGTATAAAAACAGCCTGTTGTAGGAAGAAAGGGACATTTTGCAGAGAAGTCCCCTGTTAAGTTTATGTCCCAGTTACCTTAGTGAGGAGAGGGAGGGGCCAAGTCAGCAGGAACCTCAGAGATCATCTAAGTCCAGTCTACCTTTTGCAGATGGAGGGGCAGCAGTCTCACAGAGACTAAGGAGCCAGCCAAAGCCACACACCAGTTAGTGACAAGCCCGGGATTAGAACCCAGGCTTTGGGCCCTTTCCAACAATGAAAGGGAAGTAGAGGGAAAAGCTTCCACACTGGAGGAAGCTAGTGGGTAATGGAGACTGTTGGGTTACCTTTGCTGGGACAGGAATAAGGCTTTACAGAGGCAATCTTGTAAGTGTTGTTCTAAAGAGGCTCAGGAAAGAAAGGAATCATCAGAAAAGAACAAAAGGGAATTAGCAAAAAACCAAAAAACAGAAAGCAGCAAGGTAAATCATGGCCCAAGTCATTTTCACACTATGGGGATCAACATTCTCTTAGGTTACAATTTAGGACCATTTCTAGGAATATGCTCAATTGCTTATGGCAAAGCTTTAAAGTTCAAGTTAAAAGGTTTAGTTTTTGATTTTTGAACCATTTCATACACCTCAAGTTTCTCTTCAAAGTACTTCCTAGGGAATGATTAACACTTAGTGCTTTAAGTAAATGTAGATAATATTTATTATTAAATTCTCTTTTAGATCAATAAGACCCAACAGATCTCTTTCATCATGTTACCTAAAGGAAAAGGTATATCAAAATCAAATTGCTGTTCTTAACCCAGGAGTATGCAGTGAAATCAATTTATTGGGTTGCACCTTGCTTTTGTTTTTTCATAAAGCAATATAGGAAACACCAGAACACATAACTGGCCTTAAGATCCCTTTACCAAAAGCTAATTCAGAGGCAGACTCCCAAATGTCTGCTGACCTCAAGAGTCGACTGAATTGCATCTCTCCAGACTCCTGTCTTGGCATAAAGGAGTGAACATTGCAGAGACGACAATGTGACAGTGAACAAAGATGCAGGGGAGGGAGCTGATTGGCTAGGAGGGTGATGGGGATGGAAACCAGCAGGGCACTCATTGAGGACCTGTGACCCTGCAGCTGGAGCCACAGTCTTCTCCTGGACAAGGGTCACCTACAGACTCTGATGACAGTTGGTGATGGGTTTGGGGCAGGCTATTTGCCTCTGACTGGTACAATGGTTTCCTTACCTCCAAATTAGTCCTTGCCTTCTTCAAAACATCATGTGTCCTGGTCACTGAAACAACAAAATGGCCCCACAGAGAAGAAATGACCAGCTGGGCCCCTACTTGCTTAGCATGTGCATTCTAAGGCATTTCTATCTAGCATTCAGCTTGGGGGCTTTTGCTGCTCCTCATCCTCCCCTCCCTCTTCATCCACTATTACTCGTGGCACAGGAGGTTCAGGGACATCAAATCAGTCTCTCTACTCCCGACATCCCCAACCCTCTCTGGTCACTGTTCATCTGCAGCACAAGGGGGGCACCTGGAGACCACCCCTTTCCTCTCCCATTCCTTGGCCCAGGGGCACCTACACTGGCTGACGATGAACTGCTCCAAGCTCTCCTTCTGCTGGTTGGCAGTCTTCAGACGCTCAGCTGTGCTCTGAAGGAGCCTCTCCTGTTTAGACACTGTGGTTCTCAGTTCCAGAAGTTCCCTCTCCGTTGATCCTCTCTGGGGAAGGGGAACAGGTTGTCAATAAACAGTCAGAAGACCTAAAGCACCCTGTGTTTTGTGGCTCTTTCCAATCCAAAGTAGGATTCCATAATCTTTTCACCTGTCTCTGGACTTAATTCCCTCCATTAAAGCCTCTAAACCCTCTAGTCGAGGACAGTTTAGAATGAGCCCATTAGGAAGGAATACTGAGAACCTGGATGCCCATGCCAACCAGTATAGGCCTACACTCCTGCTGCTGAGTAGAACCTGGCTCCAAGCCAGGTGAAACTCCCAACTGTGAACAAGACCTCACTTTTAGTACTGATACTAGTTCTATCACTCCCCCATCACAAATACGACTTGGGAGTTCAGGAATATTATGTCTGAGGAGACAGGCCTGACCTGAGGAAAGTTTGTGAATATTTGTGCCAGCATGAAGAGGTCAAAGCACCCTCTCCCTGGAATTAGCATAGTTGGGTCCCAAAAGGTATTAGTGACATTGATCTGGAGCTAGAATCCCTGATGAGGGGATCCTGAAACTTTACTACACAAGGGTCTGCTGGTCAGAGCCCACCTGAGATCTGAGCGGATCCTGACAGTGGGCTGACCTTCCCCAGGCCTGGCCAGAGACACAAACTTAAGTGATATGCTGGGATCCCAGGGGGTGGCTAAAAGAAGCCCACTGTGTCATGGTGGCATTCTGCAATCATTTGACTATGCAGACCCGAGGGCTGGGAGATGGGGTGCTGAAGCTTTAACACGCCCCTGAATTTCAGCTCAGCCAAACTTCAGAGAGGTAAAGAAACTGAACATTTATGGATTACCAGGGTTATTATGTCTCTGCCTTCTCCATATCCCTTCCTCTTCCTCTTTGATTTCTTATCAGGGGCCAGGAGGGTGGAGGAGAAAGGATGTAGTCAGAGCTGCAATGAAAGCAGCCACCAAGGATCAGAGGTCTCCTTCCAGGGATGATCCCCAAAGGTCCTATCTATCCCAACTCACTATGTGGCTCCTGATCTTCTCAAAAGCTGTGGGACTGAGGAGACAGAACAATACTGAGGGACAGGAGGGCTGGGTTTGAACCAGGAAAGGACACTGGCATCTTACCGCTTTGCCAGGCTGTACAGGGCTGTGAGTGCTAGGCAGGGCTGCTCTCCAGAACATGGTGAGGAGAGAAGCCGACTCCTCCAGGGCATGGTGCAGGGCACTGGCATTGCTCCGAAGCTCGTGGATGCTTTTGCTGCCCAGCACCTGGGGAAAGGCAGAGGAAGCCAGGGATATCATTGGAGCTGAGAGATTCCTTTTCCCTTGCCCCAAGCACAGTGCTCAATCTTCCCTTATGAGTGAGGCACAGACACAGGTCTGCTTAAACCTACGAAACCCTTGCTCAGGCCATTTGCAGGTCCCAGGACCAACGTGTTGCTCCCTTTACCAGGAATGCCCTCCTCCACCTGGAGAACCTACAAGGCTCTCAAAACTCATCCCCCTTGCTACGTCCTCTATGAACCTGTCACCTTCCTTGCCTGGAATAAATGACCACTTCTGCATTGGTGCCCTCACAACACAGAGGACAATTTCTCACACTGTCCCTGCAGTCTATTACTGTGCTTATCTACTTGGATGTGTCTCTTGCCCTCTTGTGTGAGGGCTCCTTGGAGGCACAGCTGTCCCTCCACATCCATGGGTCTCCAGTGGCTTGGACAGCACAGCCACTGGTGCCTGGTCTCTCTCAACAGTGAAGCACTCTGGGATGCTGTGCTGACTGCACTAGGAAATCCATGGCTGCCAGGCTTCTCACACCTGCAAATCCCTCAATTCCATCCATCTGGTTGATTTTATTCTGCCTGTAGATGGCCATGTGCCTGGGTGACTGCAACAGACAATGAGCTACCAAAGCGTGCTCTGTATAGCACCAAGTGTGTGTACTGACATTTAACAAATGCTCTACTCATTCTGACAAGGATGCTGCATGGGCTTTTCTGTGGGTTGAAGGGAAATATCCAGTCAGCTACATCTGGAACAGAGCAGAACTTATAGTGAAAATAGGAGATAGAGAAGAAAGGGCCTGGCTGCTATAAAAGGAAGGGGTATCCTCAGCTGTCGAGAGATGTAAAGCATGAAGAAAAAATAGTGGGAGAAGGAGCTAAATCAGAGGAAGAAAGGGCAAAAGCAAAGTGTGTACCTAAAGCTACAGGTGCGATTACCTCTGTGCCCTGAGCTTCAAGGCCAGGGAAGTTATATGCTGATCTCACGAGAGATGCTATCTTTTTGACCAGCAGTTTGCCCTCCCCAATCTGCTGTCTTAGGGCACTGTAGTCATCAATGTGGCCAATGACATGCCGGCCATGCTTATTGGCAAAGGAGCCATCAGTAGCATCACCCTCCAGCTTGGGAGGGTTCTTCATTACTGTAGAAGTATCCAAACCCAGGCCTGAAAAAGAAAACCACAACAAAACGGAATCCACTGTTACTCATAATGATATCCTCAGTTCATCCGAAAGAGATGGTGCAATAGGCAAGGAACCAGAAAGGAAGCCTTGGAATGTACAAGGGTGGCATGAAGTTCACAGAGATATTTTGGGTTCTGTATTTTTATAATCTTTCTTACATCATCTCGTAATGATAAACTCGCCAGGAGACAAATTTTTTCCTTATTGACAAATGAATTAGGGCAAATATAATTAAAAAATAAGTTTCTGGGTAGAGAAGACACAGACAAGTAAGTAAATCAAGCTAGACACAGAGAGCATTTTCAAGAACGGAGAGATTACAGTACAATGAAGCGGAAACAGAACAGTAGGAAAAATGTAGGAGGATGAATAACGACAAGGAAGGCAGCCACCGAAGGTGCAGTGAGTAGGGCTAAAGGCCTTGGGGCATGCAGAGAAAAATCCCTAAATACAGATAATGCGTCTATTGGCAACCAAGGGTTGTTTACATTAGTAACTTTCCATTATCAGTCCCTGAGCCCTTCAGTTGCCATATTTACCATCTGTCCTGTTGAATGTGGCAGTTTCTGAGCCAGGAGCAGAAGAAGAAGAGCTGGGGAAGACCAGGGCTGGAGAATTCATGCCAACATCCCGGACTGGCGGAGAAGCAGCTGAGTCTATGGAGTAGAGACAACCACAGTTTTCAGGAACCCTGGAACACACTGCACACCAAGCACATGCACAGCCTAGTCTTCACTGTCCAAGACCTAAGGTGGCAGGACTCACCTCTTACATACTTATAATCCATACACCACAAGCAAAAGCAATAGCCAATGAGTCACTTAGTTCAGTATGTTTCCATTCTTCAAAACAAAAAGATGTTCCCTTAATTGAAGGGTATTCCATGAGAAAGCAACTTCTAGTTTGAAAAATTATTAGGTATATTTTTATAAATCCAGTTTTGAGTATAATCTGTACGTAGTATCTAATACAATGCCTTGTAACTAAATAGAAATATACATAAGGTATATATAGTAGATGTGTTAAAATGTTGAATCAAAGAATGAATGGATTCATAGGGGATTAAACTCAACATTCTGGTCACTATTCTGATGAGTTAAGAGGAAAAAAATTGAGTCCTGTGAGAAGAAAGGAGGCAGAAGACTTGGTGGGTTAAAGCTGTCCTCTTGGAGGCCTGGAAGCAACCCTGTCATGGAGGAATTGGAAAATATCACAGAGAAGGAAGGAAAGGTCCTGCTCAGGCAAGTGTGCCTCAGAGCCTGCTTTCCAGCTCAGGCCTCTGGGTGCAGGAGGAAGAGGAGCAGGGACTAAGCCAGGGAGAGAGTCTGGTTAGAGGGAAGAGGAGGAGCATAACCGAACGCGCCAACCATCATGGCTGCCCCACTTGGGGGTGTGAGGGGTGGTGAGGCACCCACCTAACATAAGCTAAGCAGTTCCTAGGGCCTGGGTGCTATGCCTGGCAGTCCACATACATTTTATTACTTAATTGCCAAAACAACATGCAATACTTCCCCAGAGCCCTGGTTTCCTTAGGGACAGGAACATTTTGCCACACGTGTGAAAGAAAGGGAAGCCAGACTCGGGAATCTGGGAAGGTCAGCAATACTGAGACAGAGCATGGTGAGGTGGAAGGAACACAGGCTAAAAATCAAAATATCTGGCTCTAATCCTGGCTCTGTCTCCTGTAAACCCTAGTTTGTCTGTTAATGTCTCAATGTGTAAGTTTTCTTATGTGAAATACAGAGACAGTAAAACCTGCTCTACTTCAGGTGAAATTATACATTTGAAAACACTTGGTAATTAAAGCACTATGCAAATGCAAGGAGTACATAGTAACATATACAGCTGCTAATTATAAAGCAATTCTTACTGTGCCAGGCACTTGTAAATTATTTCATTTAATGCTCAAAATAATCATACAGGATATATATACACATATATATATATATAATTATTATTCCCACCTTAAAGATAGGGAAACTAAGGCTTAAACACCTGAGAGTTTAAACACCTTGCCCGAAGCAAGCAAGCTATAAGTGGCAAACTCAGAATCTGGACCCAGGTCTGACCTGGATCGCATACTCCCACGCAGGGCACTACATTAGAGCATCTACAATTTCAACCTGACCCTAAGGAGCATAGCCCCTTCTACCACAGACCTCCTGGCGACCTCCCCACTGGCTGAGGGCTTCCTAATTCCCTTTTCCTTCCTACCTTGGAGGATCGGCTGCGTGTTTCCAGGGTCAGTGGTGGCTGGGAAGTTCTGGTTAATGGAGGAGAGGCTGAGGCTGGCTTTGCCAGCACCACCCTCCAGCTGCTGCTGCAGCTGCAGTCGCAGACAATTGTTCACATGAATGCTCTGCTCCAGCTGCCCTCTCAGAGCTCGTATCTCTGCCACCAGGTGGCTCAAGTCACTGCTCAAAGGGATTTGGTGACAGGCATCCAGGCTGTAAGCTGAAAGAAGAGAGAGGAGGGGGCTGGTAGCACTGACCCAAGTATTTCCAAGCACTTGTCACAACACTTCTCTGTGACATTCCTTTCTGCCAAGGATGTAATCATAGGGTCTTGTGCAACACATCTGTGATAGAGATGTCACCATTCCTGTGTGGGGCCTGGGGCACCACTCAGATGGCACACATCCCCACGTGCACCTAGAGGGCATTTGATTGGAAGATGAGGACAAGCCTGTTATTTCATCTCCATGGTAGCCTTAGTCCTGCAGGCTAGAGACAGAGTCCTCCCAGGCAGAAGGTCAGCACTGAGCTAGAGAAGGGTAGAGAGTAAGGGAGAAGGAGATTTAGTGGCCTTCACACTCAGAAATCAAAGAGGAGAAGGAGGAGGCCTTTGGCAGCATGTCAGAACATGTGTCGGGCACCTTAGATCAGTGATCATAACTAAGTGAATTTTCCAACTTTTCCATGTTTTTTCTTTACCTCCATTCACCACACATAGTCTATTTCTTTGTACTGCGGATGAAGAGCCTAAGAAATATTCCACAAGGCCATAATCCCTTATCTGAAAACCTTAAGGCCAACTGTATTCCAAAAAGTAGAATTTGTTTTGGTTTTCAGCAGGGCAATAGGATGCATATACCATATATCACATGTACCCAGTTGCACCTGGGCCACAGCCCTTAATCAAACATAATTATTTCTGCAATGAGCTATGTGAATATTCTCACTAAGTAGATAAATAAAGACTATGAATATCCTCCCATCAGTTCAGTTAGATAGTCACCAAATGAGTATATGAAAAAGCTTTTACTTTGGAGATCTTACTGGATTTTGGAATTAAGAATAAGGGATTATGGAGCTTTAGTGGTAGTAGCTTTGAAATGAATCCTAAAAGACCCATAAATTGGGACAAAGGCATGAAAGAGGAGGTAGTTCAGGATGAAGTGGTTTCAGAGACTTTGGCAAATAATCCATCCTTGAATTGTGTCCAGAGTTCCATGATGCTCCTACCTCTCTAAATCCAAATTTTCACTAAATTTTGCTCATTTTTTAGAAACATTTTTTCATCTATCCAAACCCTTTTATCTTCCCAAGAGCACCTTATACTAGACTCTCACCTCTTAGTGCCCCACAATATCACTAGACCCATCCATAAGTTTCCTGGATTCTAATGTCTCCCAACTCCAGCACATCCCACAAGACTTAGCATCTTAAAGTCTGTTTTCGTCATGTACTCATTTTCCCTAAAAAGAAAAAATACCTCTTTTTATGGTCTACCACACAGAATGTAAACTTTAATCCTGACTTCTAGGTTTTCTGTGTTCTGGCCACTCTCCCTTCCACTAACCTGACTTCTCACTCCCCTGGTACCAAGCTTCTCCTGGGGGCACACTGGTCTACCTGCTGACCCAACACTCATCATGACTTTGTATGTAAGCTGTTCTCTCAGCCTGGTGAGAGAGAAATAGGAGTCCCCTATATTTCTTCAAGTTCTAGTTCACCTTTTCTTTAGCAACTTAGGAAACTAAATCAAGTTTTATGAAAATTTAAATTTGCCTGAATAGTGAAAATTCTAATCTAAATTCCACTGCCCCTCACCTTTTGCTCAGCCCTCAGGAGGAACACAAAACACATCAGTTCTTCTTCACCTGACAGTTCTTTAAATATTTTAAGCCAGTTTTCATCTCCTCATGATCATTTCAAAGCCTAAAATGTTTAGTTTCTTCGACCAGCTCAAGATTTCTGGTCTCACACCACTGTGATCCCTGTCTTCATTATGTTCCTTGGAGTGTTGATGCCCTTTTACAAGATGGTGCCCCTCAGTCTAACATCTCACACATGGTCTCCACATGCGTACATCACGTACTTCTGTGGTCACACGCTGAGTTGGCTTTTCTAGAATCCCTTGGCCTACAACTTATTTGCTTACACATGTTTCTACCAAACTTCCCACCCTCATGTCCATGAATGGCTAAAGAGCCAAGCCCCCCACCCTATATTTCTACCACTGATATTTTTAATCAAGTTCAGAATTTTTGTTTTTATCTTTGCTAAATTTCATCACATTGATGTCAGCCCTCTGTTCCAGCCTGCTGTGACTGATTAACATTATGTTTCAAATACCCTTCTCCATTTTAAGAAGAATGGGGAAATATACCAAGATTCTCAAATACTAGATTATTATTTCAGCAGGTAGAAAAAGTCCTCAATAAATGCACTTAACATTTAAATCTCGGATTGAAATTTAGGTCCTATTAGTGGTATTTCTATACTGTTTTTTGTTTATGTACCTTTTCCCACTAGGGAAAGAGTCAGGGTGGGAATGAATTGCCTGCTGCATTGGCTGTATGGGTTGATAGTATGTATTATTTACAATATTAAAGACCTTTTCAAATGACGATATTCATTAGGATAGTTCTTTGCTTTAAAAAAAAAAAAAAGAAGGCCAGGTGCAGTGGCTCACGTCTGTAATCTCAGCACTTTGGGAGGCTGAGGCGGGAGAATTGCTTGAGGCCAGGAGTTCCAGACCAGCCTGGGCAACATAGTGAGACCTCATTTTTACAAAAAATAAGAAAAATTAGCCAGGCATGGTGGTACATGCCTGTAGTCCCAGCCATTTGGGAAGCTGAGGTGGGAGGATGGCTTGAGCCTAGGAGTTCGAGGCTGCAGTGAGCTATGATCACACCACTGCATTCCAGCCTGGAAAACAGAGAGAGACTGCGTCTCTTTAAAAAAAAAAAAAATGCTATAATATAGACATTTGACTAACTTGTCTCTGGCCACCTAAGTGGTTGAATTTACTCTTGTGGCCCATTGTTAAGGCTGTTCAGACTGAATCTTGCTCATGCCGCCAACATCTCACCTTTGGACTTTGTGTATGAGAGCTCCACTCTGTTCTCACTGGGAGTCCCAGGCCTGACTGGGGGTCTTCTGGGACAGAACTCTGAAGATTGCCATGATCTCCATAACTCCCAAAGGCAAGGCCTCACTGGCATCCTAAGCAAGGGCAGAGAGCTCATGGGGTAGAGGGGGTGCAGAACACATACCTTTCAGCCCCTTCTTGGAATTGCCATAAAGTGCCTCGTAGATCTGCAGCTCTGACTGGAGGGACTGGAAGAGCTGCTGTTTCTCTTCACACTGCTGCTGCAGGAGGGCCAGCTTGTGCTGCAGCCTGCCGGGGGAAAGGCAAGGGCCCACTGAGATGGCAGAGCCTCTGAGGCACACCAGGGCAATAAGCTGGGAGCCAACTCAAGGGGTCATGAGGACCATCACTTTAATTTTACAGATATGGAAACAGAGGCTGGGAGAGGTAAAGTAACTTTTCTTGAAGTCATCCCATTAGCTACATTAGCTAGGAGTGGAACAGTAACAACAGCACAGTCTTCTTACTGCTCTTCCAGTGCTCTTTTCATGGTCACAAGCAGTTATAGGGCTCATGCTGGAAACAAGCATCATGGCTAGTATAGAAGCTTCCTAGGTGATGGTGAGACAAATGTCCTATATCTAAATGGAAGCATGAGAACATTCTTTCTCCAGTCTCGGATGTACTGAAGCCTTCTATAACAGGGTTTTACTCAACTTTGGAGTGAAAATGCATTCCCAGAGAAGTACTTCCCTCTGCTCAAAGCTACCTCTAAATCAGGAATAGCAGAAGGGAAACTGAGGTTCCCAAAAGAGGACACTAACTGTCTTGCCAATATCCCTTCTTCTAATGTAAAAATGGGACCACCTTCTCTATCAATGGGCCCCCTCTTACCTGGAGTCATTTTCCTGGAGGGATAGCCGTTCCTCCCTGAAATGCAAGATCTCTTGCTGTTTCTCCTGCAAGTCTTCCAAAAGCTGCTGCCTTTCCACCTTCTGATGTTCCAGCTCCTTTTCCAGCTCTTGAAGCTGGGATCGAGAGGAGAGCAGAGCCTCCCTCAAGCTTTCCGTTTCCTGGGAGCGCTCTGGTGAGCAGAACACAGGAATATTCCTATTGTGGGGCCAAAGCTCAGCAGGAGGATGAGCCCAAGCACATCTGCCCTGACAAACAGAACTAAAGGTGAAGGGAAGGAAGGCCCTGTGTTGGTGGGCAAAGGGAGTGCCACCTCACCATCCCATGCCCTCTCTTTGAAATGCCCTTCACCCCACTGATTTAATCTGGCCTACCTCACTCTCAGAGAAAACATTCTGGTTTCTAATGTTCACCATTCTCCAAGTCTCACATACCATCTGTTCAACAGTCCATTCTTGAATTTTGACAAAGATCAACATCAAGATTTCTTTTTAGAATATATCATTTACATAATTTTGAAAATGGGGACATTTGTTCTTTTCTGGACTTGTGGCACTTCTCTGATATTCACAGATCTTCTAAGATTACTGACAGGGACTCTGAGAATAAGGCTGCAGGTTCCGTTGGTCCTCTGGGGTGGAATGAGCCTGCTCATTTAAATCTCTTACTGTCTTCTTACCTGTGAGGTCTGTTTTATTCTCTTCAAGCATGCAATGGTAGTTTAGTAGTTCTGCCTTCTCTCTTATCTATTAACTTTGTTATCTTCCCCAAGGAGTGACCTTTCCTCTCAAGTCTTCTTGCTCTGAGGTGGCTAATTTAGAAACATCTCTTGATGTCTTTTCCCTTTTCCACAAACCTTCCTTCTTTCTGGGCTTAATCCTTTTGGATACTATTCTCAGTCTTTTTATGGCTGTTCAATAAATATTTGTAAATAAAAATAATTTGTTATTGATAATATACTGTTTTCATCAAGTTAATTAACACTAAGGTCAGCTGCCTCCCAGACCATGTGGAAAATGACACCCACCTATGAATGCCCATTGAATAAGATTGGGAACATTCTGGAGGACAATTGCTAATGTCTACCAACACAGAGTCGTAGGAGTACTGACTAGAGAGGAGCCCCGGGTGCATGGATGTGGTGAGGAGGTGGGGGGGTGGCAGAGCAGGACCAGGGGGACACACAGAGCTGCAGCAAAGTTGGAGAAACTTGAGAGGGGATGCGGCCACTCACATTCCTTCCTTTCCTGGTTCCAAATCGGCTGTGAGTGGGAGGAGGTAGAGCAGATAGCAAACTGATATCCAGTTTGATAGCTAGTGACTCTGGATATATGCAGATGGGCTTGCACAGAAGTGATGGATTTCCTTGAGCTATTCCTCCCTGAAGCCTAGGAACCTGAGGGCACGTAGCTGAGACCTCTGAGAAAGCAGCTCTTTCTAAACTGAGAATAGCTATTAGAATTTTGGATTGGTGGATCTGGGTAGCTCTGTTATCTCTACCTTCTTCTCTTTGCTTTTCCAATTGGTGATTAGTGTGGCCAGGGAAGAGAGGGACCTAGGAGTGACTGCAGTGTGTGGTTTTTGACCACCCACCTCTGGAAATGTGACTCAGCTGAGCCTGAAGGCTTCGGTTTTCTTCCCTGAGGGCTCTGTTCTCATTGCAGAGCTGAGGTATGGACTCCAGGCCCTGACTGTAGAAGTTTGAGGTGGATCCTGTCCCTGAAAGTACACATTTGGGTAACAGATGCTTTCAAAAATTTCCCATTCTATATCTCCCAAAGATACTGTCCCAACCCAGAAGAAAATCCTGGGGACTCAAGGCCTGGGGCTAAATAAAATATGGTGGGCTAAAGGCCTGGTTTCTGTGTGCCTCCTCTCAGTGGATTCTTTGCATGCATTATCACATGCCATAACTGCAATGGTACAGGAGGCTGTTTTTTCCTAAATTGCTGCTGCTGCAGTGTAGGCAGGACAACAATGTGTGGAAAGGTTGGCCTCCAAGTGACAGCAGCTCAGGAGAGTGTGGGGAGAAAGGCCACCTCAGTGATGTGGCCAGTGGGACGGAGGTGAGGAGGAGGACCATTGAAGATCTGGCTCTACCACTTGCCAATCACAGGATAAGGGCACGATGAATCAGCAGGCAGTATATAGGCAGAGTAAGGATGAGCTGAGAAGTGAGGTGACTCCGGGGCCCAGACTTGGTTCTGCCTTGAGGAAAGTTATCCTCTAAGCTCAGATATGACCATGAAGTAGGGGTAACAGTAGTTGCCCCACCTCCCTTGCTGGACTACTTATAAGGAGCAAGTGAAGTAAAGCATATCAAAGTGCTTTGAAATCTGTGAAGCTGTGCCTATGGGCCCTCCCTTCAGAAGCTCCCTAAATATGGCCAGAAACAGGAAGACCTGGGCCTCTCCTACCGCTTCCGCGGGCAGTGGAGCTGAGCCGGTGTTCCAGCTGCTCCCGCAGGCGGTCATTGATGCAGATGGACTCCTCCAGGCGCTGGCGCAGGTTCCGGATTTCACCAAGATGCTCTTCCAGCAGGTCAGCGCCTGCAGCCATCCCACCAGGACATGGAAAGAGGTGGGAGATGGAGAATCTCAGTTACTAGTGGGGGTGGGGCTCAGCCAGTGGCCTCTCAGCAAGATCCCTACACATCATTAGCCTTCTGCCAACTGCATCCTCTCACAAAGACACCCAGGGGATTGGTAATCTTATTTAAAGAGTAAATGGGCTTTCAAACACAGGACAGCCCCTTGCTAAGGAAACCCCATGGGCCTCCTCTCACACAGGAGTCTTGTACATGAAAGGGAGCTCCACATGTTTTTAAAAAATAACTAAAGGCTCTGGACAGGGCCTGCCTAGCATCTGGAGAGGTAATGACACCTCCTGGATGAGACTCTGAGGATGATAGGGAAGGCCTCACTCTACCTGTCTTCTAATACCGTTAGTCTTACTGATATATGACTGAGCATTTAACAAGGGACAAACTCCTTCCTCCCACCCTTACAGAGAAGGCCTAAAGTAAAAGTACATGACCTTAAACTCACCCTATGTGGTTAACGACTGATAATGCTTCCCCCAAATCACTTTTAATACAATAGGAAGAAAAGCCTGCCAGGATCTAGGGATCTGAGGGTGGATTAGAAAGGAGGAAGGAGTACCCCCACAGAAAGGAAAAGGTGTAGAAAAGAGCAACAGGAGGGATGCTGATGACAGAATACATCAGCTGCACCATTTTGCTTTGGGCTCAGTCTTTTTCTGAAAATTACAATTGTCTTACTGTTGGAAATGAGCTGCATCCCAGCAATCACAGCCTCAGCTGCACCTCCCCACTTGGTGTGGTTGGGTTTTATCCACAGGATACATGAGTGGGGTGGGGGAGCTGCATCCCTTTCTGTTAACAACTCCTGACTGATGGAAGAGAGTCCCTGTGAATGTCTGTGCCTGGCATTCTGGAAGGGTCTAAGAGAGTGTACTGTGAAGAGGTCAAGGTGCAGGGATAGAGAAGGACATGAACATGACAGCACAAGAAGTGGGTCCCTGACTTTCCCATGTCCCTGCAGAGCACCGAGGCCCTGGGAAGGGAGAATGAAGGGATGCGCTTAGAAAGGATCAAGCTCCGATACAGCCCTTTCATTTTAGATCCACTCGTGAGCCAGGCACTAGAGGAGGAGTGAAACAAGCCCTGCCCAGGTGGGACAGGAGTAGACTGTGAATGAGATTTCCTTTCAAGGGCTGACCCTCTCAGCTTTGTGCTTTACCTGTGGGTTTGGAGTTAAGTTGGCACACAGAGGAGCCTGAGGATAGGTCCCCAGACACACTCCCCTTCTGAGGCCTCATCATGCCCCACTGGCCACTGCTGCCCAGGTACCCAGGCTCCAGGATTCTGCCCAGTTCTAGGCTGTCCCTCGGAGGAGAGTGGGGCTGGGCAGGGTTGAGGTAGTGGGAAGAGCTGGTTTCCAAGTGGTTGCTCAGCAATGTAGCTGGGGGGGCAGGAGGGACAGTGCTGACACCTAGGCAGAAAGAAATGTGAGTGAGAAACAGAGTGGTCAGAAGGGAAGGATTAGCAAGGAAGTATGTGATTGCTAAGAATGGAGACTGACAGGGGACAGGCAGGATGTCAGAGATCCCAGGGCAATGTGGAATACCAATTAAATGAACTGAGAGTTACAACTTTTGCCCTTTGTGTTTCCTAGCATGAAACACATGAGGATGGATACAGAATCTGAAAGTCACCAGTGCACATAAAGGAAAAATCCAGTGGCCCCAGTTCTGGATCCTACTGTAATTCCTCATGACAGAGTCCAAAGGAAGTTCCAGAAGAAAGACTCACCCCCAAAGTTAGGGGTCAAGAGTGCAATGGGATATAGGATTGAGCTTACCCGTGAACAGGATTATCTGTTTGCCTATGAGTACTAGCCTTCCCTAAAAGCCAACAAGCCAAATATTTCCATTTCTCCTTTGGGGTTTTCAGAGGAGAAAGGGGACATGAAATACAGCTGGATATAGTGGCCCCAATTCCTTCAGACTAAAGAACTTTTTGCTGAGGCTGGGTAAGGTTCTATGTAAGGCAAGTGGTTTTTGGATCCCATCCAACGTGATTCAAGGAACTGCAAAATGTCATCACTCCTGTGTAAAGAATCATTGAACACTATTCCAAGGAGGGAGGGAGGACCTTTCCTTCCATAGGCTGATACTTTCATAGATCCTATGGAATCATAGGACTTTCCCTTGAGCCCCATCATCTCACTTTTTGTAAAAAGAAGCCCAGCATGGGGGAGACAGGGAGAGGTGGGCAGGGCCATAGTTTAGGAAAAAATTCAGAAGACTACTTTCTTCCAGGAATTATGAACATGGGTAGCAGAACAGACAGGTAGCTCCCCCTCAGCAAACAGGAGTGAGGTCTTTGTTTCCTCTAAACAAGCCAGACTCCTTGGAGGGGTTAATGCAATTGCTACTTGCCAATTTTTGTCCCCGTTTGTAACTGGTTCTCAAATTTGGCTACATACTGGAATCACCTGAGAAAATGTAAAAAAATATACTGATACTTGGACCCCAAGAGATTTTGCCTTAACTGGCATAGGACACATTTTGAGCTATGGAGCAATGGATAGTTTAAAAACATTACAGATGATCCTAATAGGCAACAAAGTTTGAGAAGTATTGTCATGGGTCTCTCCTTTTCCAATTTGCAAAATACCAGATGTTCATTAGGATCAGGGACTTAAGGAAGGAGATTAAAAACCTAAGCACCTATATTTTAGTAGGGATTCAATGAAGATATAATTTCCTACCTCTTTCACACCCGATTCAACCCCACCCCAATGCAGGGCAAAGGGGGAAGTCAGTGGTTGTAGACAGTCAGCTTACTTTTTAATCAAGGTCATGGGAGGTTCCAAGTCTGTCATAATAATGATCTGAATTCTCATGTTCCAGTCTCCCCTGGCCACACAATGCAGAGCACATGCCCTAAACCATGCAAAGACACCATACAGACTCTTACACAAGGAGAGTTTAGCCCCACAGAGACCTGAGAAGCCACCATGCACCACTGTCCACGTGGACAAGTCATTCAAAGCAAACAATGAGCTCTGGTAAGCAATGGTCCCTTGGAGAGGATCATGCCTTCAGGTGGGAAAAGAAAGAGTTACAGTCTTCCTCACCAAGGCTGGGACCATCCAAACTCTGGTCAATGGCCTCAAATTCGATGTGACTCCAATTCAACCCACAACAACATGCTCTCCTATCATCCTTTCCTTTGGACAAAGACAAGCTGACCAATGTGGAAAGATAAAGGGAAAAGAGGCAAGGGAAAGAAATGGAAGCTGGCGAATACTCTTGCCTTTTGGCATTTGTTACCCACCAATTGTTGGTGCCAGAACTACTAAAGTAACAAGTTTTAGGTCAGAGACACCAGCACCTTTGACTAGTCTCTAAAGAGAGAGAAAAGATTGTTGCAAGGGGTTTCCAGAGTTTGTTCAGCCAAGCTCAGTGCCACACTCTAAGCACGGTGGTAACAAAACAATCCTAAGTGGAAAAGGTATAATGGAAACGTGGAACCTGGAGCAGAAGACCATATTCAAGCCCATCTCTCCCACTTACTAGTGACCTTGCACAAGTAATTTCACTTCCCTGAACTTTTGTTCCCTGCACTGGCTCTATCTATCACACAGAAGTTTTGTGAGGCTCAAGTAAGACCTGGTTCATGTTGCTAGGTAAGCCCTCAATTGCTGTACCTGTGTAAAAAGCTGGTAAGCAGAAGAGTTAGCCTGTTAGACTTCACTGCCTACAGAATGTACAAACTCTCCTGAAAATGGTCTTGGTCTAGCTGGTTCTGGAAGTCAAACTGGGGGCAGACTAGACAAAGTATCCATTTCCAGGGTTAAGAAATAGCCTGGTCCAAATGATATACGGGTCTTCAGGGTTCGGGATACATCTAAAACCAAGATGGCCTTTTAGAAAAAAGACAAAGAAAAATAATGAAAAAATAAATAAAAAGTTTTAAAAGATATGGATACAAGTTCTTGTCTATGGTCTTGGGTCACTGGACACCCTTGGCATGGTGACCCTTGCCATCAATCTCTGGCTCACCCAACCTTCTTGACAGGCACAGAAAGTGGTTTTAAGTTAATTTCAAACTGCTTTCTAGTTGTTGTTGTTGTTATTTAAGGTACTACTAGAGAGAAAATTCATGATGTGAGGGTTTTTTCCTTATTTTTTCTAAACTATAAGTAATCACACACACACAAAATTTTATGATGAAGCATCCGGCTGGCCCATAAATATATCAAACCCTTTTCTAAAAAATGACTGTACAAATTTCCTGCATTATGTAACTATATAAGATCAATTATCTTTAGGAGTCACAGGACAGAATTCACAATCAGACACCACAGCCTATGCTTATGTTTCTAGCTGCCCACGTGTTACCTGTCCTGGGGCAGGGATGGACCTTGTGCAATAGGAAAGGGGCTCAGTCACTTCCTCTTCTGAATCTCTCTACCACCATCCTTGTTGCCCCCACCTGATGATGTCAGGAACAGGAGGATATAATAGCCATACAAAGGAGTCCACTGAATGTGGCCATCTTTTTCATGGCCCTTCATCCTGCATAGGCAAAACATACAATCCCTCTCCCACCCCCTACCAGTAAGCATTTCACCAGTCTGGCAGGGATTCAGCATACTTGGTGGTGTCCAACACTGTCTGCAGTGCATGAGCACCAGGTCTGGAGCCTCATGAACATATATACCTGTTAACTGATGAGACACACACACCAGAAAGATAACAGTAAACACACTTCCAAAAAAAGCAAGCAGAGCTTTCCCTCAGTCTTCCATTTGTAACACGTAGACCGGTGTTTTTGCTTTAAACACTGCCATCAAGCCCAAGCCATGCAGAGCAACACGGTGTGCAAGCACACAAATGCAGCAGGAAGTGCTCACTTTCTCCCAACTGCTTCTGCAGCATCTGCAGTTCCTGTTGAGCCTCGGCCAAGGAGACCACCGGTGTCTCGCTGCAGCCAAGGAGGGGCGGGCCAGAGGGGCTGAAAGGCAGGAAGCTGGATGGAGCTGAGGGCAATGGTGCCTGGGGAAAGCTAGCCAGCTTGGGTATGGAGTGAAAATGAAAGCCTAGAAACAGAAAGTTAGGGAGAAGGAGACACATCATTGAAAGAAAGGGAGAGAAAAGAATGGGTAAAAGATTGAGAAGGCGAAACCATTCCCTGACCAGACATTACCCCGGGGAGTGGCCATCACTTAATGTGGTGCAGGCTGAGACAGCCAAGGGTGATCATTGCTACCAGAGAGGCTGGCCTGGTTGGCCCCTCCTACTCCTCCCCTGCCAGAGCTATCCTTCATACATATTCTATGTTCACCTTGAAAGCAATTAGCTACAGAAGGTCAGGTGGCATTACTGAGCCCCACCCCAGCAACGCTGGGCAAGGACAGGTCAGGGTGGTTGTGCCTGAATGCTCTCAAAGGCCCATGGGTTACCACTCCGAGCATGTACCAGTCCTTGGCCCTGGGACAAGACTCTCCCTACACCTAGAACTCCTCTTCTGAAAGCATTAGGGCCCATCATAAGGAGGGCAGAAGTGGACAAAGGCTGTGGAGAACTACATTAGTGCATGCAGTTCATGACTCTGATGGAAACAAACTTCAGAATCCCAAATCAATGTGTTCATTTGCCAAATTAAAAATAGAGGCCTTGGTGGAGTGGCTTAGACACAATAGCTTGCAAACCTGTCTGGGCATTCAAGTCATTTGGGAAAAACTCTTGATACGTGCAGATTCTTTAGGCCTTAATGCAGACCTATAGAATTATAAACTCTGGGAGTAGGGCTTAGAAATTTACATTTCAAAAACCTTCCCAGGTGATCTTTAGGCAGCCGATCTACAGACAGGTCTTTAGAAACCCTGGGAAGTTCCAATGTTTGAATTTGTTTCCTCTTTCCTTAAAACAGCTATAGGGCAGGTAGCCAATGGACGGAGCAGAAGTCAAGACTGACTTGTGGAGAATGTCTAATGTAGAAGACAATAATTACATTCTAAAATACATCCATGCCTCGTGATGCTGACACCACATCAGATCAATACTTCCAAGACACCCAAATTACCAAGTGACATAGCCCATGCTTCCTTTGTGGAGGCATTCTCATTTTAAAACCCTCGACCTTCTGCCCTGTTTAAACCCAAAACATGAAGCAAATGTCTACAGCTCTGGGCGAACAACTTTTCCCCATGATCTCCTGGTCCAGCTGCTGCCCACTCTGGCCCAGAAACTTTGAGCTCAGGCTCAGAAAGAGTCGGGACACTTCCTCTTCCTTAAGATTTTGGCTAAATTGCCCTGAGGAAGATGAGAGTGGCAGAAGAGAGCACTGTTCCTTCTGGGAGCACCTCTACCCAAGTCAAACCTCACCACAAACCACACTGAAGGCAGCCAGCCAGTTATGCTGGGAGGTAGGAGGTAGAGACAAGGCTTGCCCTTTCCCTGCCATCCCTGGCACAGAGCTGTGAGCGAACAGTACACCCCTGACAACTAAGCTGGGGCCTGTAAATGAATGCACACCTTTAATTGCCCCCAAGATGTGCACTATGTACATATAAAAGACTGCCAATCCATTCATAAATCCATGAATGGTAACGTACTATGAGCAGAATCTTGTCTGAGGATGTTTCAGCATTCTCAGCTATGATGTAAGTAGCACCACCTTCTGCAGAGGACCACTGTGCAGATTAAATGGGTAACATGTATAGGGGATCAGTAGATGTGAGTTTCTTTTTATCCTTTGGCCGTTGTAATCCTGGGAGAAACATTTTGCCTCTTTGTTCTCCAGGGTGAAATGAGAGAAAAAAATGAAAATGTTTATTTAAGAATTATTGGCCAACTATTGGTTAAAACTGGTATGCAGTTGTAAACTGCAAAGACTGTTGTAGATTATTTATTTTCTAAAATATATATTTTTTTAAATTAGACACAATTGGCAAATGAGGATGGTCTCTTGATACTGCCCAGGATTTGATGCGTATAGGCCCCTAACAGTCCAAAACTTTGTCCCTGAAGAAAAGTCAAACAGACATCTAAGGGAGAGGGGATGAAGATACTGCCCATGGGCTGTTGCATACCTGGATGGGCCTGGCTGGCCTCCTTGGGGGGATTCTGGGGAGTTGGCAAGCTGATAGGGTTGCTGCTGGATTCGGCCTTAACCCCCTGAGGTGCACTGATGGCTGATGGTTTAGAAGACAATACAGCAGAATGACTCGAATGATGGATGGAATCTATAAAGCCCATGAATAAAAGAAAATGTTTGGTGTTCTACAGAGAACTGGGATCCTGGCCTTATATTTAACCAGGGGTACCAGGGCTAGAGTCTTGCTTTCAGGGAAAGCACCAAGCACAAGTACTGTTAGGAGTGTTCATTTTCTTGCTTGCAGATAGCTCCTTTAGTGAGGCAAACCACCTTACGGGTGATAGTTCAAAGCTCTGAAACCATGAAAATGGCACCTCCAAAAATATCAGGCAAGACTAGCAGCATCTGTGAACACCCACGAATACTTAGGGAACACTGCTCAGAAACTGCAAGTAGCAAGATCATTGCAGGAGAGATGAGATCTTAAAGAAGGAGTCTTCCATCTTAAAGAAGGAGGTCTATCAGACAGAGTCACTGGGGAAGAAAAGTCTGCCATGATATTCTCACTCTCCCCACTGTGTCTCACCTTGCGTCCAACAGCACATACATGCTGGTGGAGGCCAGGATGACAGAGGTAACTTGTAGGGTCAGGAGCAGAGCAAAGATACTGGCCCACTGGAGTTCGTGCTTGGCACTTGGTCCCACAGCCATGATCAGCCTGATACACACCAAGGTGGAGTTATAAGGCCTGGTTCCCAAGGTCTCCTCTCAGTCTACATAAAGATGGTACCACTTAGAAAGTGGAGGCTACCTGAGTGACCAGGTGAAGCTTTCTTCTCTTCATAGTGTGTGTACTCGCTGGCTATGTCCATGTCAGAGCAGGCTTCCAGCTCATCAGACAGGAAGGAGGTGCTGCTAGGAGAGCGGTGGGAGTCAGACAAGGCACGGCTGCTGGGGGGTGTGAGGGACTGGGTATCCAGCTTGGCCTGCAGGACTTCAATCACTTTCTCCTTCTCCTGCAGCTCCCTGCTGAGCCTGGTGGGGAGGGGGGGACAACAGGTGAAACTAAAGTCACCCAGATCAACTAGCCCTGACTAGTTTTCATGAGAAAAGCCACGTAAGCCAAGGGACCCATGCCTGCAGAGAATAATCAAAATAATTCATCTCTAATTAGAGGTGGAAAGTAGGTGGGGTGCAGATGGAGAGAGAACAATAGCTACCCAGTTATCCGGCCACATATTATGCTGAAGACTAGCAGAGACGCAGCTAGCCCTCCTTTTAAGATCCTGCTGCTTAAAGTGTGGTCCTCAGAGCAACTGCAGTCTAAGAAGTTCATTACCATATCCAGCAAGACAAGTACAAAAAATGAAAGTAAGCATTGAGAAACATAGAACAAATCATTGTCCCAGCATCCAAGAGTATAAGTGGAATCATGTAGTTAACTGAAGTACAGACCATGTATGTCTCAGTGATGGATTAGAAATAAAAACAAAAAACAAAACAAAACACCTTGTCCTTCACCACAGATATTCTGAGAAGCACTTATGTGGTAAGGCACAGTCATGACACAAAAAGCTCAAACTAGTGGCTACAACTGACTCTGAGCCCATATTTTATTGAGCATTATAGTAACCCATTGAAAACTGGTTCCTGAGGCATTGTCACCTCCTAGGGATCTGCACTGTCTAGGCCTCTTTCACCAAGTACTGTTGATTCTTTTTCCCCAAGGAAATTGGGTGAGTATTAAACTACCTGTCAGCCCACCCTAGGGCAGGCCAACCTTGCAGAAAGCTCACCCTGGTAGTTAAACACACAAAGGGAAAGCAGGGAAGACCCCGGGGGTGCAGAAGATTCTTGAAGCTTAGTTAGTTCAGTCAGACTGCTTCTAGGTTACCAAGCCTGGAGAATTAAGGTACCAATGGAATTATATCAAAAAAGAATAAAGAATTTGGTTAAAAAACAACAGTGAGATGTTCAATGAATAAATGAATTCATTACAATCAGTATTTTCTTTTTTCCCCTGGTCTGTGAAGTTGCAGCACCCTTGACCCCTTGGGTCTTGGTCCTGATCCCTTTATCAGATTCCATTCTGAATTACCTGAGGGCCAGTGGCTCAAGTCCAGCTTGATCTTTCTCACTTTTATGATCCTCTGCAAACCAAATTCAGAAAGAAACAGTAAGAAACTAAACAGGTCCCACTTCACACATTACAAACACAGGAGCCTATTTGGATACAGGTAGTGATTACTCTATGCATTCATCCACGATAATTATTCTAGGATGCCTCAGGTTATATCTTTAGAGAAGTGACCAGGTAGGCCCACCTGAGCTCACTGGGTCACCATGATGACTGCTTCCACCCTAAAGCAGGGCAAAAAGTTTAAAATGTCTTTTGTTCCACTGATCATGAGGTGCTTGCTCAGCTGCCCTCTGGAACACTCCAGTCTCCGTGTCCTGCTGTAGACTGGCTCCTGGATACACGGCTGTGTTCTATCGCAGCTTTTGTGTGGAACCTGCACTTATCTCTGAGGAGATGACAAGTAGTCCTGTCCCACCTCTGTACCTGCCACCAGGAGATGGGCTGGATGGCCCCCAAGTCTGATCCTACTGTACTCCCTCAGGTGCTCTCCAGAAATCCCCTCTAGGTAAAAGGCTCCAGTGATAACCAACATAGCCCTTGAACTACTACAGCCAATGCCTAGACCATGTCCAAAAGAGTATGGTGCTTTATCCAGATTTGAAGTACACGCATGTACCATACCATGCTATAAATGAAGAAACAGACACCAAAAGGATAAGTCATCTGCCCAAAGCAAGTTGATGGCAGCATCATGGCTAGAGCTTGGGTCTTGCAGTTCTTAGCTCAGGGCTCTTCGCACTATAACAAGGCCCTTCAGTCGCATTTCCCTTTCTCCCCCTTAGCACCGCATGGATGCTGCCTCCTGCCCCAAAGATCCCTTTCCATGGTGATGACGTTTCTGTGGTTATAACACAGCATCTCCAACCCTGTGTGCTCCTCTCTGCGCTCCCCACCAGCCAGCCTCCACCCTGTAATGGCCCCCAGGAGATGAAGTGGAAACAGGACCTGGGTTAAAAATTTGCTATGGAGGTGTGGTGGACACATGGGCCTGGAACTGTGGGTGTGCCTGAGAGTATTCCAAAGCCGTGTGGCTAACTTACTGGTGCTCAGTTTGCTGGTGAGCCTCTCTGTCAGCTGGCTTCCCTGGGTGAGTTGCTCCCGGAAGCTCTGCCCCAGGTAGTAATCAATGTCGTTGCTCCTCAGGAGGTCCTCAAAAGATTTCACTGTATCTTTCGCATGCTGGGTGAGAAGATAACAAATACCTCTCCCTTCTCGTATTTTTTGCCGTAGGTAGGATAGTTCTCGGGCCTGATCCTGAATCAGGGAATCATATTTCCTAACACAGGAAAGAAGAGGAAAGAGTAAGTATGGAAAAGAGTGAATGATAAGTTATGGGTGCCTCCATAGAGATTTCTGCCAGAACATCTCTAAGGATCTCCCCCAAGCTGAATCCTGGCATATAAGCCATAGGAGGTATTTAACAGTAAATTCTGCCCTGAGAAACTACTGCATCAAAAATTTAGTATGCCACTACTCATCAACTGTTTTATACTGTTAATCGTATGTCCAAAAATAGCCATAAGGTCTGTGAAGGTACAGACAGTGCCATATGTTACATCCCTTAGAACACCAATATCATGTAGACTCACAGTAATTACTCAATAAACACTTACAATCACTTAAAACTAAGTCTAGATAGGACTTTTCATGTCTATTTCAAACACCATCTGATGTCTGAATTTCTTCTATGCTATGATACTGTGGCAGACTGTATTTTTGCAAAGATGGCCATTACACAATTTTGTATACCATCTGATGGCAGCCACATGACAGACCCTAAGTGAGAGCCATCCAGCTGAGCCAGTCAACCCACAGCAGCATGACAGACAATAAATTATCGTTTGAAGCCACTGAGTTTTGGGGTGGTTTGTTACATAGCAATAGATAACCAGGGCAGATAACAAGATGGATGTCTACCCCATGTTTTTCAATACAAACTATCAATAATAATTATAATTATGGCAAATAGCATTGAGAGCTTAATATACATTAGGCACTATTTTAAGCAGTTGTATTAATTTATTTAAACCTAATTACCACCCTTTGAGATGGGTTCTCTTATTATCCTCATTTAATAGGTAAGGACAAAGGCTCAGAAACGTTAAGCAAATTGCATAGCTAGTAAGTGCCAGAGCTAAGATTTAAACCCAGTGAGTCTAATTCCAGTCTACTACTATATAGTATACCACATATATTGTCACTTTACCAATACATTCCTAAGAGGAAATCCCAGAGACCTGGTATCTCCCAGATACTGGGCCACTATCCAATGCCCTGCTGGTTGCCTACCTCGTCCTTTCCTCAGGCCTAAATCTACCATTTGAATAAATGCCCCTCTGATTACCCTATGTTCTTTCTTCCAACTGCCTGAGCTACCCTACTCTAAGCACTAACTGAGACATCGCCAATCAGGTAAGGGCCCAAAGAGTGCCCTCCTTACCCAGGCCATGAGGCTGATCTCAGCTCCTCGGCCAGCTTCCCTTCTAGTCCGGTTTTTGGAAGCTGGGCCTCCAGCTGGGATACTCTCTGGATAAGACTCTCCAGATCCTTTTTGGCCTGAAGCCCCGGGGGGTAGAAAGCCCCAGTGCCATCAGACAGCCACCCCTCATCTTCGTCAGTGACACTATGAGGTGAAGACCCCTCGAGGGTGCCAACAGCCCTCAGCTTCCGGGGTCTTTCCAGACTAGATGAATAATCGCTTGTCACTGAGAGGGACCGGATGCGGCTCTTGAGGTTCTGAATGACCTTGTTGGCACTCTGCAACTGGGCCTTCAGATCTTTGACATCCTTTTGTAGGACAGAGATGTCTTCCAACTTTCCATATGTCTGGAACTCTTCCTGCTTCCCTAGCTGGCTCTCCAAGGGCTTCTTCCCAGAGGGGCTGGCCAATACCGAGCCCGGGTGCCCCTGCTCAGAGCATAGCCCCTCCTTCAGGGCCATTTCCTTGAGGCTGTCGTGTTCCTCACACTCTGAAAAAAGACAAAGACGTCTTCCTGAATAAAAGCTGGACATGCTGCTTTGGCAACTCCCTTCAAGAGGAAGTAGGTTTGGTCACAAGGACAATAATTACTAGGGCAAAAGTTGAAGCAGTACTTTATTCAGCTCTGATACTGTACTAGGCATTCAAATACAGCATTTCTTATCCTCCCAACAGCCCTGCAAGTTAGTTATGGCCACTTTCTATTTTACTGACTGGGGAAACAAAAACTCAAAGAGAAGTAAACTAGCTTGTTCTAGATCACTGAAACTAGCATATGGCAGAGTCAGAATTCAAATCCTCCAATGTCCTGTGTTCATTCCACACACATCGATGCCTCTTAAGTAAGACATTATCATTAGCCTTATATATTTAGGACGGTCACAAAAATGTAGGACAAGCTATTCCTGCTTGATGAAATTTTAATGTTCTCCAAATATTACCATGATTTAAAAGTTTATTGGGTGACAACAGTGTGAAAAATAGGAATAGGAAAATAAGACTTCAAAGACATGCATCAGCATATTAACAATTGTGTATTAGGGCAGTGGTAGTCAGAATGAGAATGGATACATAGCATTTTACCAGGTTCCAGGCATTTTCCTAAGGTGTTCTAGAATTTGCTCATTTAATTGACATTATACACAATGGGGTAGGTAGTTCCTTTATTACCATTTTAACATAAGGAAACAGGCATAGAAAAGTTCACAAACTGGGATTTGAACCAACTAGTCTGGCCCCAGGATCTTTGCTCTTAACTGCCATCCTACACTGCCTCAAGGGCGAGAGAGATCGTGAGCGCTTTTTTCCTCTTCTGGGTTTCAATTTGGTGGATGGCCCTATGCTATGGTCCTTTTATAATGCAAACAAAATCATTTTTAACTTAGGGTCTGCATGTCCCCAGAAGCTCCTTTGGTCTCTTCCTTAATAAGTAGGCCTTAGTATTTCTTTCTATAATAATCTGTTAGATAGAATTTTATTAGTAGTAATAACAGTATGTCAAAAATTCATTGCAGAAATTCAAATTCACACTCAGCCTCATTTTGGGCAACAGTTCTCCTCCAAACTTCCTGTCCTTCTCTGGTCCTGTGTCCCCTTCAGCCACAACACCCTCTCCCCACTAATATTCATCTGGTCTAGGATTGGCCAAGAGCACCCAAATATGACTGACAGCTGACTCCAGGGAGGGAAGGTGAGCCCCACACCCTGTTCTCTTACCAGGACTGGTGGTCTCCTCCCGCTCAGCCTCATTCTCACTTCGGCCACAAGTCTCATAGCCCAGGTCCTGAAGGTCCACCTGGACCTGCTTGCTGTCCTGCTTCACCAAGGATTCGCCTGCTCAGGAAGAGACAGTAGGTATTACAGAATAACTGAATTCTCACATATACCCTCAACCTCAGTGGCACATATCCCTGGCCGTTAGAAGCAGGGAAGTTAGGCCTGGAGCAAGAGAAATGCTTCTTTGGACTTGTGGGAGAACAGACCACCTGCTCCAGGCAGCAGGACTTCAAGAGCCGCATCCGGTCCCTCTCAGTGACAGGCGATTATTCATCTAGTCTGGAAAGACCCCGGAAGCTGAGGGCTGTTGGCACCCTCGAGGGGTCTTCCTTCTACCAGAAGGAGCTGTGAAGCTCACCTTCAGATAATCTATGCTCAGTTGGGACCCGACATCTGTAAGTTGGGTATTGCATACTATCATCTCTGGAAGCCCCAGTGAAGCCAGAAAGTGCTTTATCCACAGGGGCTCAGTAAATGTTTGAATGGAGCTGAACTAATTTAGAGTCCTAAGACATCTAGATCTGCACTGTCCAATAAGGAAGTTACTAGCCACATGTGGCTACTTTATATTAAATTAATTAAAATAAAATAAAATAAAACTTCTAAGTTGTACTAGCCACATTTCATGTGCACCATAACCACATGTGATATAGATATAGAACATTTCCATCACTGCAGGAAGTTCTGTTGGACAGCATTGATTCTAGACCAACAACAATATGTTTTTGAAGAATTTTATATGGTGCAAAGAGGAGAAGAGAGACAATTAGCACATGTTGAGAGAGGTAAGGCAGTTTACTGGCTATTCCAGAAACCAACAAACCTAAGTGTTACCCCTTTCCTCCCTTTACTCTCACTGCAAACTTGAAACCTTGCTTTATTCCTTTATAGTCCTTTGCCATCTGCAAATTGAAGTAAAATATCCACTTCCACAATTCTAGGACTATGGTCAGGATTAAATTGTTTTGAGGTTTGGGAAGAAAAGTAAAGTCTGCAAAACACGTAGATTCTCAGGAAGAAGAAAGACACTTTGGTGATGGTGAACTTATAAGACTTACTATCAGAGAATAAGCCTGTGATTAAAAAAAAAAAAAAAAGACTTACTAAATATGGCTCTGTATTTCTCTAGCTGGCTAGCCTGGGCAAAGACGGTGGCTTCTGATAGCAGCAGCTTCTCCTGGAGATCTTGATAGCGTTGTCTGCATTGTGCCAGCTGGGAGCGCAGATGCTTGGTGGACACTGGGAGGCTAAATTCTAAATGAGGCCCAGGGTCGCAGGTCTGGGACTGGTTATCCAGCTGCAGAAGGGGCCGATACAGGGGTTAGGACAGTCTGAGGTCATCCCCCACACAGTGACAGCACCTCCCCCTCTGAACCCGGTGGACTTTATTCATGTGTCTGTCTCAGCACTTCTTACGCCACTTGGCAGTTACTTGCTTTCCAGATGGAGCTCCTGGAGAGCTGGGATAATGTTTTATTCATTTCGGTATCTACAGCACATAGCTCAGTGCCAATCAAGCGACAGAGGAGTTCTCAGTAAATGTCTGCTCAGGGTTTGAAAAAAGCACTACAGAAACCTCCATCTCTCCCTCATTCCCATCCCAGCAGCTCTCAGAATCCTCACGTTCCCCATCTCACTGAATCCTCAGCCAAGTTCCTTCCCTTAGGAGGACTCCAGTAACCCCTTCTGAGGCACAGGAATAGACAACTATG
This sequence comes from Daubentonia madagascariensis, assembly GCA_023783475.1. NCBI lineage: Eukaryota > Metazoa > Chordata > Mammalia > Primates > Daubentoniidae > Daubentonia > Daubentonia madagascariensis. The sequence goes on along the minus strand of JAKFHU010000913.1, from coordinate 512,148 downwards.
ATGAGCTGTGACAAAAATGGCAGTGATAACAAAGAGATGTCATTACACACCACTTGTCTGCGCTGCCTCAAAACCTGACGCATCCCCATGTTACAGCGATTACCACATCCTGTTGAAATTATCTGTTTTTATACCATCTTTCCCCACCATATTGAGTATCTCAAGGGCAAAGATCAGGTGTTAAAGCCTGCTGCCAGTGCCTGTGTGTTATCCGGAAAATTAAGTACTTAGGAAATATTTATGAGATGATGTTTGTAAAAGCCTTTCTAAAGGTTGAATGTATATTCAATATTATTATAACCACTGCTTGTGGTGCAAAGGTGCCCTTCCCTTGGTACCTCCTGACCCACAAGGCAGACCTGTTTTAGGTGAAAACTGGCAACTCCAAGTGTTTTTCATTTCATCCAAGCCCACACTTACTTGGAGGGGATCCACTGCCAGGGGGGGCCCCAGGTCAAGGCTCTGGGGTCTAGGGCAAGGCCTCATGGTCACATCCTCCTCCTCTTGCTGTTGGTGCTTCCCAGGAGGACAAACCAGTTCTGTGTTCATTCTGTCGATCTCCCTGGCCAGACGCACAAGGAGCTCTGGAGCAGGTTTACCATTCCCTTCCTTGCTGCTCAGCACCAGCTGTTCTTTGAGGAGGTTGATGATGTTGTGGGCATTCTTCAGTTTTCCCTGGAGCTTTCTGAACTCAGCTTGAAGGCTATTCTCATTCAGACCCCCTTTGGCTACCACAGTCTCCACCATCACCTCACCCTTCTCCTTGTCTTCCTCAATCTCCCATCCATCAGACATTGCTTCTCCCATCTGCTCTTTTAGCTCTGCATTCTCAAGGCAAAGGCTCAGCATGGTATTCCTGCAGGGAGTGCACAGAATTAGGGGCCGGGTCTGGTCTTAACCACAGTTCCTAGCAGTCCCCTTTACCCACATCTCAGTCCATGATAGACTCAGAGACACACCAGAGTATAAAGCAACCTCAGAGACCTGCAACAGCTCCCTTATTTTACAGATAAGAAAGCCAAGGCTCAGGAAGAGTAGGAAACGTGCCTGTCCTTGCACAGCTACTTGTGGGCAGCGCTATAACCAAAAACCTTGGACTCAAGATGCCTAGTCTAGTTTTCTTTGCTTGTGCCACACACCCTCATATGTTCTAATTTTCAGTGGCCTCTGGCCACAACAAGGATACTTACACTGTTAAGAAAAAATAAGAAGGACCTTGCCTGTAACAAATCTATTATTATGGATTCTACAGTTCTATTATTTATCACCAGTCAGTTTTAAACCACTGAATGATAAATTGGGACCTAGGGACACAGAAGAAATAAATGATACTACTATTAGAACTACTATCAAAATGTACTTATATAATAATTTGCTTTATGTCTGGCTCATGAGATAAGAGATGCCCTTCATGAGAGCAGGAATCATGTCTGTCCTGCTCATCCTATACCCCCAGTGCCTACACAAGTGACTGCCACATAAAGCATTCACATTTGTTGAAGAAACAAAATTCACTAAAACAACTAATTTTCACCAAGACATTCTAGATCCACCCTTTCCCCGCAGCAAACCCTTTACTAGGGTTGAGTGGAACCAATAAAAAACATGGTTTTAACAAGGCAATTCACTTAACCTCTTTGAGCCTCAGTCTCCTTTTATATAAAATAAGGATTACAACATTTACCTAGTGGAGTTAGTGGATGCTTAAATGAAAGTACATATAGGATATGGTTAGCTCAGGGTCTGCAACAGAGAAGTCATGCATTCCCTGCTGTACTAGCTGCAGACCTGAGGAATACCAACATCAGAATCCCACGAGGTTCTTGTTTAAAAAACTGTAGCGCTAAGGCCTATGAATCTACATGCTACTTAAGTTCCACAGCATGCTGGACTGAGAACCACTGAGCTGCAAGATGCAAAGGAAATGGGTAATTCACAACCTGAAGGGTCAGCAGTTCACTATGCACCTAAGTTGTATTTCTCAGAATCCTGAAGTCTTGGAACCTAGAGCACAGTTTGTCTGGTGTGATTCATGAAAGAAAATACTTTAGGACACAGGGCTCAGACAGACTATCTAGAAGACAGTTTCTCAATGAAGAAAAAGAAGGCAGGTATTTTACCAAAACTGGGATGTAGGAGGGAGAGAACGGGACACATGTGTATGGAAAAGAATATTTAGTATTATGTTCTAACTTTATATTCTGGAGAAAATCCTGATGTTTCCAAATACAAATGAATGAAAGAAAAGCTCAACTAAATCTTCTTGAAAGGAGGGGCTATGTATTAGATAGATGCTATCTTCTACAATATCAGTGATTCTTCAGGCTGAGTGGAGGGCTGAACAAATTGGAATTTCAGGTTAGTAACTCTGAGGAAAAAAGAAAATAATCCATGAGGGTATCTATGTATGGTTTGATTATAGGTTCAATTGTGGAATCAAAAGAGATGTATTATTCTTACCCATGGACAGCTCAACTAAGTTTACACATACAAAAGTTTAAGTAAAACTTATGCTTTAAGTAGAACTTAGGGAAAGAATTATTATGATAATTCAGAGTCAAAGAACTGGCACTGAGACTGATCACAAGAATTTTTTTTAAGTTGCTTGACAAAGTATATAGTATAGAAAGTATGGATGTTAAAAATCAGGAGCCAGGGGTCTCGCCATAGACTATTATGCTATCTTGAGCAAGTCACTTGGAAATTCCTAGGCCTGAGTTTCCTTAACTATGAAACAAGGACATTAGGTTAGGTGCCAATTCAGGGAAGTTTAAGTGGCATGTAATATGCAGGGAAACATTAGGGCCTGAGTTAGGAGTTGTACATCTGCACAGCTATACTCTAAACAACAGGGAATGATAATTATGGTCCTCAGGGGTGAGAGAATAAATGGATTAGCCCCACAGTATCAGCATGTCCTCCAAGCATCTTTTGACAAAAAGCCATCAGAGAGAGAGTGGCCAATCTAGCCGATGAATCAGCTATTTGCCATTTCTGTAAAGTTAATAAAGCAGAAGAGATTGTTAAAATTGCTATTCCACAATTCAAAGACTCAGGCTTCTGAGAGAGAGCTGAGTGGAGATGGATAAATCCTCCCTTACAGACTGTTCAGGTTCTGCATACAGCAGCGAAACATCTTGGGTAGCAAGGATTCCTTACAAGTTCTAGTCAATTCAAAACAGCAATATCAGTCATACAACTAGGAGGTTTAGGTTTCCGCCATGACTGATGTGTATAATGGGCATATGGGCAATACTAATGGGCATTATTATATTGAATTAAGACCAGGTTTATGTGAATAACAAAAAGTGATTACCAGTATACACTATTATTAACTTTTCTCTAAAGGATTTGTAGAAATATTAACGCATGGAGCTTGGGATGGACCCAGTTGCTCCGTGGCAGGACGAGTGCCTTGGCGGCAGCAAGGCAAGCCCCTTGGCTATGGCCCCTCATGAGCAGCTCCCCTTCTCCAGGGAGAATGTCCTACCTGATGTGGGATACAGAAGAGAATCCTGCTTCCTCAATTTGAGCCTTTAGCTCCTTCAGTTCTGCCTCGGCTTTTCTCTTCTCCTCTATGTGCTGGTGGATCTCAGCCTTCAGGTGGAGCGTTTCCTCCTGAAGACACCTGTTACTGTCCCCTCCTACTGAGGAAGGAGGGGGAAGAAATATGTTCTGGGTCTCTGCAGTTGTCAGGCTTTTCTCCAGAGCCACCTTGATGAGCTGAAAGAAAATCATGGTTTAAAAGAGTTAGGTCATTAAAGAGGATCCAAGAAGAACGTGAGATTGCAAAGGCAGCCTTTAATGGGAACAAAAATAGGCAGACCTAAAATGAACTCCCCACTAAGGACTTCCTCAGCCATAAGGACCCTGGAGACTGGTTTGGGTGGGGAGGACATGCCAAATGAGCAGGGGGAATTGCTGCCACGGAGAAGAGGAGGAGAATCCAGAGATGGGTGAGGAAAAAAAACCCAAAAAACCACAAGCAGATAATACATTAAAACCAAATGCAAACAAATCAGGTTTAACAGAACTGGAGGGAGTGGATGCTGTGATTCTTCTCTTCCTGAGGGGAGAGAGTTCCCTGAGAATTTTCTCACAAGTCAGGAAGCTTCGTCAGCTCCATAACACTTGAGTCCTTGACTGCAAAGATGATGGCTCCAGACACCAGGGCTCAAAGCCTTAGGTTCCTGCCTGTAACTCAGACTCCATAGAGGATGACTGAGAGGGAGGACTCAGGACATAGTCAGCAGTCATAGTCACAGAATTAGAATAATGGTGGAGGTACAGGTGAGACACAGCAAGCTCAATTTCATCAGCAGCAGGAGCTTCCCACCCTATGACTGCTGAGAAGTTGAGGTGAAGCACCCTGCCCAGCAGCCAATTTCACTTTTTGGTTATTACCCTTTTACCGTGCTGCCAGCCAAACTCTCTCTACAAATCTAAGCATGTGAGAAGAAAACAAGGCAGAAACAATTTCCCAGCGCCTTTCTTTTTCTTGAGGATACCCTTGAAGTTACTCCTCAATGTTTCAATTAGAGCAGATCTTATAGCTTTTCCTCAAATGAGAATTTGATAACCTTTAGACTTTCTTTTTGTTCATTTTGGGCTCATCTTCAGTTTTTCCCACCCTTCTAAAAGTGTGGAAATCAAACTCTGAGTATGGCAATCTACTCAGTGTGTGACTAATTTAGTACAAGGATGTCCTATCTGTCCAATATTAATCTTAATACATCCCAACATCATGTTGGCTTCTTTTTCCTCTCAGTGGCAGCTTTTGGAGGTTTTACTTAACTTCAGGTCAGTTTTGAGCTTCCAATTTCCACCCCTACCCCACAGCTATTTCTAGGTCATTTAAAAAAAAATCTCTATAAATATTGTGACTGTACTTGTCACTTATAAATTCATTCTGGCTATACAGAATCATTTCCCAATTATCAAAGTCATCAAAATATTTGATGTGCATCTCCATAAATCATGTAGTGGCCACCTGATTAGGAATGATTTGTAGAATTAATTACATGCTTTATACCTTCATTTAGGTCACCAATATATTGAACATAACAGGGCCCAGGGCAATTTATGTGGATCAATAATTGATGGAACTGTTTGGGTTGGCCCAAAGCCATTGACTTTTGCTATTTCCCATAACAAGCATGATAAAACCCAAGTCACGGGGCTGATTCATAGCATGCATGTGCAGTGGTGTTTAGTAGCAGAGCAGTTGAGGTTATGAAGAGAGGTGCACCCATGTCAAAGAAGAAAGAAATCCATAGACACAGCTGCTCAATTCCTAGGCATCCCATCCCACCTGGGGTTTGTGAGCCTGGATTTGGCAGGCTCCTGGGAATGTCTGTCTCTAAGACTCTGCTGCCAAGCTTAGTTAGGCTGATGGCCATCTCCACATGTGCCACAAGGCGTTTGTGACAAAATAAAGGAAGGGGGACCGGACAAAACCACTTTTGAAAGTTTATGACCCCACCCCTCATTTAAACTATGTGATGTTATCTTTCTATATAAACTCTTTCCAACTAAGGTAACTAAAATGAATATTGCCATCAGTCTTGAATATGGGTACATGTATTCTTTTCTAAACCTTAAAGGTTCCTTTTGCTTAAAAATAATGTCTAACTTTAATGAAGTCTACCCATTTTTAAAGTACCTTCTCGATGTATGTTATCTTGTTCTACTGGTTATAATATACCTATTTTCTTTAAAAAAAAATTATGACCCATGAAATGTGAACACCAGAAGAACCTTAAGGTCCATCTGGTCTAATTTCCCACTTTAAAATGAGAAAATCAGACATTGCCTAGAGATCTGATTCTTGCCTAGGCTAATTTGGGTTTTCATATTTCCATCTCAAAGGGGACTGACTTTGACTAACTTTACATTTTAAATGTAAATGTAATTTAAATGTAAATGCATGAAAAGTGACTGAGGATCTAGCCTTTTCATTAGTTTTTACCATCTATGAAAAGCAAATAATTTCTTTCTCCCAAATAAAACCCCAGGGCTTCAAGTATGTGTGCTGGTAGTATGAATTCATTAGGTCTATTTTAAATCATATGTCCCTTATAGATTTTTTTTTTTCACATTACCTAACTCACTTGTGTTATTGCTTCCATATAGTTCAACCTTTCATGTGCTGGGTTCCCATTTGCCCCACAGAGGTCTATGTGCAGATCTATCTTTTGCTTGAATAGAGTTTGTTGTTTTTTATTTTTACCCTTACTGCTTCATATCTGTCACAATGTTAAGTCAGTTTTCAGCATTAAGGCATTAAAAATTAGCTTTTCTCAAATGCTGAGCATCACAAATCATTAGGGAATGCAAAATAAAACCACAATAAGATATCACCTCACACTTGTTAGAATGGCTTTTTTCAAAAAGATGAAAGAAAACAAGTGTTGGAGAAGACGTGGAGAAAGGGGAACCCTTGTACGCTGCTGATGGGAATGTAAATTAGTACAGTTATTGTGGAAAACAGTATGGGTTTTCCTCCAAAAACTAAAAATAGAACTACATATGATCCAGTAATCCCACTTCTGGGTATATATCCAAAGGAACTGAAATCAATGTCAAAGGGATGTGTCTGCACTCCCATATTCATTACAGCACTATTCACAATAGCCAAGATATGGCATCAACCTAGGTGTACATCAGTGGGCGGACAGATAAAGAAAATGTGGTCTATACATGTAACGAAATACTATTAAACCTTAAAAGGGCGGGAAGTAGGGGAGCCTGTCATTTGTGACAACATGAATGAATCTGGAGGACATTATGCTAAGTGAAATAGGCCAGGCACAGAAAGACTAATACCACACGATCTTACTCATATGTGGAATTGAATAAAGTTGAACTCACAGAAGCACAGAGTAGGGTGATAGTTACCAGAGGCTGGTAGGGTAGGGAGGGAGGAAATAGGGAGTTGTTGATCAAAGGATACAGAGTTTCTGATAGACAGGAGGAATAGGTTTTGAGAGCTATTGCACAGCAGGGTGACTATAGTAAAATAATAATATATATTTTAAAATAACGAAGAAAGTAAATTTCAAATATCTCACCATAAAAAATGATAGGTAGGCAAGTGTGTGTGTGTGTGTATGTATATCAAATCATCACATTATACCCCATAAATGTATACAATTATAATTCGTCAATCAAAAATAACACTAATAATACATTTTTTAAAATAGCTTTTCTCAAGTTCATCACACTTCATCTGTGGACTTCTCTCCTTTGTATCTGAATCTTGATTATTGATTAAACTTCCTCCATTGCAGAAGTTCAAATGAAGAAAAGCAATGGTTGACTACTCCAGTTTCTTTCACAGCAATTTCCTAGGTATCTATTATACATCTTATATCTGCTTCAGAATGGAATTTTGTGGGTGATATCTAGGGAAAATTACCATCATGGCCAGACCTGAAGCTTCCTGAGGTGGGTGAATCTAAAAAACAAGGAGGAAGCAACTGTCTTTGGGTAAAATGTGATTCTTGCCTTGGAAGGAAGACAAAATTGGATGTGTTTGTTAGAGAAAGTATGTGAATGCCTGAGCAGAAAGGGATCCTGGGGTCAAGAATAGTTTACCTTCCAAGGACAAACCAAGGAAGAGCTCAGAGCCTAACCTTAAGGGACCATTTTTCTAGAAACAAGCAAACAAATTTTGAGAATCTGGACACAAAACAGTTATGGCAAAGCAAGCTTTATTTAATTAGTAGCAGGAGAATCACAACCTCAAACTCCAGAAAAGACAATGTAACTTTACAATCATTTTACACAACAAGATTTCTTCTACCCAAAGCTGAAGATTGATTTTCAAGTAAAGGTGAGAGAAACAAAAAGAGTGCTTACCCAAGAGATTCTTCATCCAACAGGCATACCCTTTATCTATCATGAGTCAAGCCCTGATCCAAACGTTTGTTAGTTTATGATTATACTACGTATCTCCTATACCAAGTAATATGGCAAGCATTGCAAGGGAAATACAAATGCCCCAACGTAAAAGTTCATTCCAGTTTGGACTGACCTTCTCAAAATGGGGTCTGGTCATATTCTCCATGTGAGGCTACAGGAAAGAAGGCTGAGGAAGAAGTGACTTTACAAACCAGTTTGCCTACAGCTCAGAATTAGAGTGAAGGATTTGTACTACCAGGGATAGTTTGGATCATGTCAATCAGAATCTGACTCTCTTCATATCTGTGTCTTCTGTTCATTTATTCTGAAGTTAATCCTGGTGCACAGTCATTATAACCACTAGTGACCAGACAACATCCCAATCTAGCTGTGTTAGAGTGGACAGAGCTAGATTGAGGTTTATCCTGCAGGTCCCTCTCACTCACCCAAGCTCCTCAACCAAATCAGGGAGTGAGGAGCACATAATTAAAGTCACAACCACAGGTGAGGACAACTCAGGAGATGCCATTCAAGCAAAAGGAGAAGTGGAGCTCATGCAAGAATTCAAGGGAGAAGGGAAGGTCAGGTATGGCTATAGCAACGAAAAGGGGATCTTGGTAGAAGGTAAAGAAACTGTTGAGGATGTGATGTATCCCAGACAATTACTCATATCCTCAGGAGCCAAAAACCACGCCAAATCCTGCAAGATCTGGGGTCGGCTCATTTGGGCTGTCCTTATTGGGTTATTAGATGTCTCCTCCTTTTCTTATGCAGGAGATACACAGGCAGACCCAGCAAGCCTCACTTCCCCCACAGTTTTCCTAATACCCCAAGGAATCTATCACTGGAAAGCCCAGCTGCTTTTGTAGAAGGATTTCTACCAATGATCCACTTTCTCCTTAACAACTTAGAGAGTCACAGGCATAGTCCATCTAGGAGATGAGATTTCTAAATGTCACTGGGCAAGGTGGAGACACAAAGGCATTCCAGTGAGTGCTATGGGATCACTATTGGTGACTTAATCTCTGAGGTCCAGGACATTCACTCTTGGGCTTGAGAACATGCTGGTTACACCTTCACTGATGGTGGGGGGAACAGTGTTTCAGCCTTGGGTACCAAGTTCTGAGGTTTGACTGGGGCTTGCTGTTGAAGTGCCATCTGCTGATCATTGAGTCATCACGACCTGGGTGGTTTGTCAGGTTGCACAACAAAGTTCTCTTTGTATAATAAGATTTCACTGAGAAAGATCCCTGCTTTGGAAGTGTTCCAATTCTCTTGGAGTTTCTCAGAGAGCATTCTCCCCAAGCAGGTCCTAGGCCCTGCCACCTCCCCACGTGGCCCTTTGATGACTCCTTGTCTTCTGTAGTGTGTTTCAGTTACAAAAGCCCAAGGGGAAAGTGTCCATTGTCTTGCAAGTAAAAATTCTTCTGAAGCTATAGCTACAGAGAGTAAATAGGGGGAAAGGTGGGTAGGAGGGGGCAGGAAGCAGAAGAAAGAAATAGAAGTAATAAAAACCAAGGGGTGGATTGGAGAGGAATGAGGATATGGGTTGGAGAGGCAGCTGGGAAGCTCAGGGAGGATGGGAAGAAGACTGGGAAGTGGTTTATATAAAAAGATATCTTCTTACTCCAGGTCCACAAGGGCTGCAGGAGACCATAAGACTCCAGAAGGGCTGTGTGCCTTCCACCCTGGGAAACCCAGAACCTGACACTGACTTACTTGCTGGTGGCTGTTGTGTGCAGCCTCCTCCTCAATACTGTCAGTGAACTCAGTGCTTGCATCTTCAGTGTCATCCCCTGCAGGTGCACCTGGAAAAAAGTCCAGAAAAGAAAGGTGATTTCCTTCACAGATGGCTTCCAGACAGCAAGTAAAATTACACTTTTTGCTATCCGCTTCTGATTTCTTCCTTTCCCCATATGCGTGGCCCCCTAGGCACAGGGCTGGCACGGAAGATAGAACCAAGCTTTTTCCTTGTATCTCTGGTACTTTCCTTCTAACACTCAAGCCTAAGCTTCAAAACATAAGCTGGCTTTGACTGCGCAGACCTATACCTAAGGAGCCAACTGTCAAATAGACTGGTTACCCCTCTCCTATTGTAAGAAAGCCTGAATTATTCCCCATATCGCCACTGACTGGCTAAGTAACAACTCTATCTGTAACACAGGCCAAACATGACTAACATTTTTCCCACCACCGAGTGCTGAGCGTGTCCCTCAATTCCTGGATATCAGGGCAGCCCTGCTCCTCTCATACTTTTCCATTGTTGGGATCAGTTGTGCATTGGGTGACAGTCTTTCTGAGGAACTCCCCTCTAGAGGTCCTGTGTCCTACACAGGTTCAGGTCTAGTCAAGATCCAAGGCACAGAATGTTTTAGGTGTTTCCTAATTCCTTCCTCTAACCTCCCCTCCTCCCCATCCCTTGAACTCTTGTTCAATGCAAACATCTTATGCCTGAAGGGTTTCTTGCACTGCTTTGTCCAAGTGGGATTTAATCCATCCTTCATTCCCCAGAGATGAACGTAGCCCCAGGGCACAAACATCTACACCTTGCTCTAAGGGACAAGTAGCTGCAGTCTGTGGTCTGGGCAAAGGTCTAAGGCAGCACTGACCAAGAGAACTTTCTGCAGTGATAGCAATGTTCTATGCCAGCGCTATCCAGTAGACACACAGGTGGCTATTGAGCACCTGAAATGTGGCTCGTGTGACTAAGGCACTGACTTTTTAATTTAATTTAATTTTAATTAATTAATAATTAAATAGCCTCATGTGGTTATTGGCTACTGTATTGGACAGCATAAATCTAGGGCATTTCTTCCCCTTTATATCAGTTAAAATAAAAGACTGTCCATACAATTTTAGACCATGAACTGTGGCCCACATTACTGATTTTTTCTGAAAGTGTAGGAATTTATCATGGTTGATTCATTTGAACACCAAAGAAAATCTACTGTGAACCTGCCCAAGTTAGAGAATCTTAGGACTTCATTCTGACCCCAGCCTCAGCAACCAGCCTGTTAAAACTCCTCTTCTGACCACTGAATAACCTGGGCCTCAAAGAGATTAGGTGGTTTGTCCAAGGTTACACAGCTAGTCCAGACAAGAGCTGTGCTAAAAAGTCAAGCCTTTGGACTCTTAGACAGGAGTCACTCATGGTTTCTTCTGATGACAAATCAGATCTTTTACCTTTGCTTCTTCCTCTAAGACCAAAGAACCTGCTCTTGAGCTCAGACATCCATGAATGAAAGGCTCTGCATGGATAATGTGCATTCACTACCCTGTGCAGATGAGGTGAACAGGGGCAATTCACATCTACATTCCATCTCTTGGTATCTGTAAGTTCATGCCAGGCTATTTGCAATAGCCCAGGCTAATCTCACTAAAGCGCTGAGAGGTAGTAAGCATGCTGTGATAACAGCTTAAGTTCCCTAATCTTTACCATGAATGTTATATTAACATTAGATCAAGGCAGGATACTGTTCAGTAAAGCCCTGTCCACAAGAAGGCACCTCTACCACTCAGCATCTTTAGAGATCTGTGGCAGGCAGTGTCTAGTGGGAATTTCCAATACTTATTCGTTCAAATCAACCCCAGAACCATCTCATTCAGCATACTAATTGAGTAGAGATGAATGGACACAGTCTCTAAGCTTTGGCTGTTTTGGAAACTCACTGAAACAAGGATACTAATTTACCTAACGACATCCATATCATATTACGCTTACTTTGGAAAATCCTTCCCTGTACAACAGCAGAAATCATAATCTTTAATGTTTTTCCTGCAAAGAAAATGAATTGTCCCACTCAGTGAGATTAAGAAAGCATACTTTTCACATTGTCTCCCTTTTGAGCACTGGGCTAGAGAATGGTCCTGTGGTTGAAGAAAGCTCAGCTCTGTGAGGTCAGGATCCTCATCCCCAGACGGTTGTTGGTAGGTTGTATAGCTATGCTGGGCTCACATCCCAAGATGATTCCTATACTAGGTTCCAGGAGTAAGTTAAGTGGGGATTAGAAAGGGTGACCATCAGTGGTCTTGAAAGCTTTTATCTAACACTTTCTGTCTTCCACTTACCTTTGATGGCCTTTCCAATGCCACCTCTGCACTTCTAGATAATGCTCCCTCTTAAATTCACTCAGGGGCAGGATGCCATCGTTCTGACTTCATTAGGAGTCAGACAGAGACAAAGGAAGAATGCCCACCTCATCCCCGCACTCTACTACATAGGGTTTTTGTTTTATTCCCTGCCCACCACTTTTAAAGCTAGCTCACTGACTGCTGTACTTCCTTTACAGCAGTTTTAAGGTTGCTCAGCCTTTTACCAGTTTGAATTAAAATGCTGAATTTTTTGTTGCCTGTTTGAGGGGTAGAATAAAGCTGAAAAATTTTTATAGAAAATATGGAAATAAAATGAGTAAGTTAATTCATACAAGGTCCTATTTATAAGTTTACATTAGACAATCCCTCTGTTACCATTTCCATTTTTTAAACAAATGACAATAAAATAACTCTTCTGTGGGGGATACCCTTTTCTAAGCTTTTATGAGGCTACAAAACACTATCTTCAGAACTAACTTGGATTTTAAATTTCTAATATGAAATAAAGTGGTCTGCTACCTTTAAATTCTCTGAAAGCTAAGAATCTGTTCAAAGTTAACTTGCTTCTCCAGGATTAAGTTTTACATGTTAGACTGGCAATTTTATTAATAACTTTTACTTGAGGCATTAATGGAATATAAGTTCTTAAGTTGTAGTTCTTTGAATTTTCTAGGCTCCACACAAAATGGAAGTGATACCAAAATGTCCCTTATTTAGATTTAGAAAATTATTTTCTACCAGCTACCTGATTCTATTAATACAAAGTGCACAGAAATAAAATAAGCCCCTAAAACATATGATAAAAATCCTTGGGTGAAAATTTAAGCATTATGCAAATATAAGCTATTCGTATCACTGAGGCAAAAATTCATACGTTTGTTGAACTTTTTAAATTGAGGACAGCATAATGATTAAGACAGACCCCGCAGCCAGACTGCCTAGGTTTGAGTTTGCTTTTGTCATTAGTTATGTGACTTTAGGCAAGTCATGAATTTCCATAACTAAGTTTCCTCATTTATTAATTAGGGTTCATAGTATTATCCACTCCATACAGTTTAAACTTTAAACTTTAAAGGGTTCACTGACTTTGAAGTGCTTAGAAGTGTGCTTGACACAAAGCATATACACAATATTACCCTTAAACAATATTGTTTTATTATTATTGTTATTGTTAGTAAACTGAAGTCACCCATGGCTTACAAATTGAGGGCTTAAAAAGTTGAAAGCCATAGAACTTAATATAGTCAGAAGGAAGTTTTATACCTGATGTTATTAACTGGATGATCTTGATTGATTCTACCTGCACTTCTTCACTTCTGAATACCTGTTTCCCTAAGCAGGAGGCTTGAAATAATACTCTTTGCTCTCTCCCTGCTTCACAGGACAATTGAAAAAGCATAGAGCTATCAGTTAAATAGGATGAACTCTTTGGGGCAGGTGTTTTACAAAAAAGATTCATCGTCATTAAATTATAACTACATTAAAACACCATGTTCATGCATGAATAAGCCTTAGAGGGAAATTCATGACGTGTTTTCTTTCTTTTTTTTTTTAAAGAGACAGAGTCTTGATCTGTCACCCAGGTTGGTGCAGAGGTGCAATCATAGCTCACTGTAACCTCAAACTCCTGGGCTCAAGGGATCCTCCTGCCTCAGCCACCCAAGTAGCTAGGACTACAGGCGCGCCACCACCACACCCAGCTAATTTTTGAAAAATTTTTTGTAGAGATGGGGGTCTCAACTATGTTGCCCAAGCTGATCTGGAACTCCTCAAGCAGGGAGAGAGCAAAGAGTATTAGTGCCTCAGGCAATCCTCCCACCTCAGCCTCACAAAGCGCTAGGCACCTCAGGCTAATTCTTTAGTAATGAGTCCGAACTGGGTGGGGTCAAGACCATTTCTCCCAAATTCTACTCTGTAGTCATTATTTTTCCCCTTTAAGCCATTAATATGGGATCAACAGAAAAGGAGTATTATTTTTCCATATAGTCACTTAAAGGATAGCAGGGGTCATATTTTACTAATTTTGAAAGGGGATTTGAAGAGATAAAACCTTAAGCATGATTAATAGTGCTTATTAATAATTAATAAGCATGCCAAATGTCCTCTCCCTCGGTGCCAGGCTCTTGTGTCAGGTCCTCTTGGGTCCATCTCACTTTCACTCCCAGGTAGTCTACCATGTGCTTATTACAAGAACTCTCACCTTTTCATGTCATGAGCCAACTACTACTGACTTTAATATTGTATGAGAGAATGTGATGCTGTATCTGAGAATCAAAGAAAAAAGGTCTTCCATCAAACTATAATTTCACCTGCATACATTCTCTTCAGGACCATAGGAAAACTATAAGATTCCATATAATCCTCCACAGTTTCTGTTGAGAAATAAAATTATTTATCTAGACAGATTACAATCTTGGAACAGAAGTAGCAGAAAACTGCTGTCTGCAGTCACGCCCCTTTATGGTGTACCTTTGTTTTCAAATCGCAACATCTCTTAAGCAGCCTAGAAGGCCTTCCAGCAGTTTGTTCATTACTCTGAAATCAGCTGTTGTAAGAGATTTTAAAAGACCAAATCATAATCTCAAACACTTTTGGGGGTATGAAATCTCACTAGGACTCTGGAGTTTTTATTTCTTCAGAAGGGTAACTATTCCATGAAACTACAGTCCCCTACCCTTAGGCTGACCAGGGATTACATAAATTAGGATTGCTGGGCAGACCAGGAGATATGACCACTGTACCTATTTTGTAATGTCATAATTCTGTAATGTCAAGAAATTCTTCCCACTCATGGTCTCTTTTTTATTCAAAGAACACAAGAAGCAGGCTTTTCTATGAACATTTAGAGATAGATAGTACTACCCACCACCACAATTGGTTCCTCAAATCTCTGTCCTACTTTCTACTACTCTCCTTCAGCAAGGAGAGCAAGAAAGGGTTTTTAAGGTAAGGTAACCCATTTCACATTTCTGGGGAAAGTGCAATGCTGTTTCTTTAGTCTCACTTCTTTGGGAGGAGAAAAATTGAGGTTTCTTCTTTTTCCTTCCTTTAGTTAATAAATACTCATTCCACAGAGCCTTGCTTTGACTTGGAATTTTAGTAAAATGATCAATAGACTGATTCTCCTATAAGGGGAAAAAAATATGAGCTTTCTCTACTTTTCTCATAAATCTTTTAAGAATGAAACCAAATAGTTTCTGTTGGCCTTCGATACTTTTATTGGATCAGTAACAATGTTTTGTGTTTCAACTAAAGTAGCTGAAATTCTAACACATATATAAAAAAGTACACTCTCCATTTCAGCATAAATGTTAACACAGTTTAACAGCACAGTGCCATGAAGAAATGAACTTCCAGAGAAAAACATACAGCTTATTTGCTGCGGAAATAGGCCCGGAAATAATGCAATACCAAGTTTCTGATCATTTAACATGTCATTTCTTTCTTCATCTGAAATTGTTATGAATCACTTTAATTTTTCTCAACAGCCTACAAAATTTTAAGTAATAAAAGCAAGTAAAACTGCTCTTATTATCAAACTAGTAAGACTTCATGGACACAGAAATTCATGATTTATAAAACATACTTGTATATACACATGCCTCTGAAGTTTATAGATTGAGAGGTCAGTATCTTAGAGCATGATTTTGCTAATTGCAAAATGCAGCACTACATACTCACATAATATACTAAAAGCAAACCTACAAGCAAATGCTAGACAATTGTAAGTTCTCCAAGGGAACAAAGAAGCCAATTTGGTTTATGTATTTAACATCTCTACTCTTCATATTATTTTAGACCAAGCATTTTCTGATGTTGCTGAATTTTCTATTTTATCCTTCCAACTTTTGCAAGAGGAAATTAGTATGATAAAGAGTTTTACTTCTAGAATTTGACTTTAAACAACAAAGAGGGAAAGTAACACAAAAATAATTAGCACAACACTTTGTAAGTTTAATCATTCTTATTTGAAATCTGGTAAAATTAGTATTGTCAGCTCTACAGTGTTGTGTTTCCCTTCCACTTCCCATTCTTTTTTGGAAGCAAATTATGACACTAATTTTTTTATTTAGGAAACTCATCCTGGCTATATGATTATATAGAAAGAAGTTGAGGACTTACCTTCGTTCAGTACTCAGACTACGTAAAAGCAACATGCTTCTTTTCTAATCATAATAAAATGCTTTAATGAAGCTATTGCTGCAAATGGCCAGATAGTAGCTTAAATCCATATTCTAAAATACATTAAGACTCAGAAATCAGTCCAATATGTTATCTTATTGACTCATTCCTTCTTTTTTTTATTGTTGGGTTGCCATATATGAGCTCCATATTTCCAGCTATTCTTTCTATGGTACAAATGGTTCTATATTACCACAGGGAGAAGAAAATCTCTCTGAGCTTTAACCCTAAGAGAAATGAGAGAAAATACTGTATGTGCTTGCATCTCATAGGATGTGTCTGAAAAAGAAAACTAATTTCATTTATTCTATCTCTAGTATAATTTCTACAGGGCAAGATGGAAGATGGACTTTAAGTGTATGGGTTACTAATATTTCTTCCTAACTTCATAGGAAGTTTGTCATTTTTGCTTGCAGACCACTGGCTGTAGGCCTACAGAATTACTACATGAGGCCTAGTTGAAGAGGCAACTTGAGCTTTTCAGGGATGTCAAATGTGAAGATTCTGTGACTCTTTCATATAAAAAGACTAGGAAAACCAGAAAACAATGACTTTATCCTAACAATGGGAACTAGAGTTTTCTAATACTAGCTCAAGGAAAGCAAAGGTATTAACTTGTTCTCTCTAAGGCTTAGAGTCCAAAGGAAAGTGACTTTAGGCAGGTCAACCTTTATTTCTCAATGAAAGGAACAATTTTCAATACAACATGATCTTCTTGTCTCCCTAATCAGAAGACTCCAGATCTAACTGGAAGATCAAAGTAGAGAGAACCAAAATCAGATTTCTTGAACTGTTTTGAAACTACGAACCAAACTTCTCACAACCCAGATACTGAATTAGAAGCATAAAAAAGCATAAAAATGATGGGTCTTTTATGTATATCTGCCACAGAGGTCACTTATGTATAAACTGTATAAGAAGAATATGCTAAAGAACATTCTAAGAAAACTACTTCTTGCAGCTAGGATCTAACGTCTTATATGGGTTAAGATTTTCTTGATTCTTAATAGATCTCTTACTATATATAATGCAATTGAAAAATCTTTTAAAAATATGGACAAGGAAAAATGTTCTTTCCCTAAGGAGTAGAGGTACTAAAAATATTGCTGCTGTCCACAACTGAATGAAGATAAGGGGGTGTAGGAGCACAGTGGGAGTGGCAGGGATAAAGAAGAGTACACCCTATCAAAGCAAAAGGCTGACGTACTAGAACAGCCCAACCATACCTTTTCAAAAAAGTTATAACTTGGCTAAATATCTAAAAAGAGAACATCAAACAAATGTTGATTTATACTAGACACTAACAATCATCAGATTTCAGTAATATAGTTTAAACCTGCTATAGAAAAGAGTCATAAGGACTTCCATGTCACTCATTAAATAAGTCCTCTTGGAGGTTCTTTTCAACTATATAGTTCTAAAAACTATACATTTCATCCCACTGACCTCTTACAACCATTACTCTGCATGTTTGCTATTATTCAAAAAGGAAACGTGAGCAAAAAGAAATCTTTCAATATGGATTTTTCTAAATTTAAGTTCTATGCTTCCAGTTAAGCATGACCTAAATAAAAATTTACTTCATTATTTTTAAGATTTTTAAATTCAAGCTTAAGGTTCTATAAGCACATGGTGCTTTATCTAAAATTATTGTAATGTTGAACATGTCTGACAAAGACAGAATAATCCAGT
Organism: Daubentonia madagascariensis; assembly: GCA_023783475.1. Taxonomy (NCBI): domain Eukaryota; kingdom Metazoa; phylum Chordata; class Mammalia; order Primates; family Daubentoniidae; genus Daubentonia; species Daubentonia madagascariensis. The sequence goes on along the minus strand of JAKFHU010000913.1, from coordinate 494,280 downwards.
AAGAGAAAGAGTCTGTGCTCCTGAACAGAAAATGGAACCATATATTATGCTAAGTATGATTATATAAACGACATGCCCAATCACAGAATCATTTATGTGTGGGTTACAGACAAAATTTATCAGAATCATGTTCTCTAATCAGATGCCAAATTCTCACACAAAATTGTTAGACCAGCAAGCTCTCTTCGGGTAGCACTGCTTGCAAACCTCATTCCACCTACCCAGACCAGAAAGTTAGCACCAGACTACAGTCACATATGGTACAAGATCAAATTCTTAATTTATCCTTCTATCAATCTACTCTTGTCAGAGGTTGACAGAAGCAGGAGTGGTTATTAATATAAATGACTATAATCACCGAGCCATAAGAATCACCCATGGTTGAATCTTAACAGCAGACTTAGAAAGCTTCCTTGGTCTATTAGTAAAATTAAGGAAAGACATTACCTAAATGCCTTGTTGTAATGATACAACAGACTAGTCTTTGATGGGGTTACATTTCTACAGTTCCATTATTCTCTTTACTTCTGGAAATTGACAAAAAGTTTTGTGCAAGAAAGGGTCTCTTAAAATTGGGAGACGAAGAAAAGTAGATAGTTCTGCTTACACATCTTATTCCTTGAATGACTCCTTTTTCCCCTTAAGGTCATTACAATTGGAATGGCATATCCATTAAGAGGAAGGGTTATGGCTATCAATCTTTTGTAAACTACTTAATCAGAAGATTCCAGGTGCTTCTCCAGTAGAACATTATCTCCCTGTCCACTTTAGTTTGACTGATACTTTCTCTATTATAGACACTGCTAAAGTTCTAGAAACTTGGATGGAATTTATAATGCCAACATAATGAATGTGAAAGAAATAAAGTGCCATGTAAAAAATGGAAGGAAAAAGAAAAATCACTGTGTCCCACTTAGTTTAGAAAGGGTATTCAGTCACATTTATGGTGCTAGAAAGCCTCAATCTCTGTTCCCCAGGTTCAATGTTTAAAACAACTGAAATCTCAGCTTCTAATCTAGGAAATTTATATCTAGCAGAAATAAAAACTTATGATGTTGAACTCACAAAGCTCCAGAGTAATCCTGGTCACTTTTCATAATCTTGACATTTAAGACACCAGAAATACAATCTCTAGTGCCCCTTTCCTTATACCTGTCATGTTGCCACAAGAAAGCCTTGAGACAATCATTAAAATCTATGAACACAGATCTGTGACATTTCTTTCTAAATTATTCAAGCACTTCAAAGCCTGAAGCCTATTACTTATTTTTATATGGAGAATGTATACACACTAAATTGTGAAAAATACAGGACTCTGTCTAGTGCCACTACTAAATGGAAGTATAGATGCAATACTCTCCTCTGGCTATAATGAGTTATTTGGTGAAACACTGAATATAAAGAAAGACACTAATTTGAAATTTACTTGGTACACAGAGAATTCTGACTCTGGAAGACCTTTCTTGAAGTCATGTTCTGACTAAATAGCATGCCCTTAGTTTAAAGAAACCTAAAGGGACCAATAAAGAAAAAATTTTAAATAGAATTTAATCTTTACCTAATCTGATTTCACCTGTTGTTCAATAGTCAACTTTGAAACAATATTAGAGGTAAAGGTTTACTATACACTTCAATAGTCTTTGCCTCCGTTCTTCAACTTGGCATTCCCCATACTTGTAATCTACTATTACAAGACTAGTCTCCTGGTTTTGATTACCTTCTGATAAGGATCATGCCACTTTTACAAAGTCATTCTTATAGACTCTCAATCTCTTTCTCTCTCTCATCTTGAAATTTTAATTCTTTTATTTGATTAAAAAAACGCTCTGGAAGAGAAGTTGATTGAATGGCAAAAATAATACACACGCATGCATTTATGACATGATATGGAACATATGAAATGGATTATGAAAGTTGGGGGAGGAATAAACTTTATTGGCCCATGGAAGGGATGAGGCAATGAGAAGGAAGGGCTTGGGAAAGGAATGAATAAGGGTGGAAAAACTAAAATGGAATGATTTAAAATGTGCAAATACACTTTGTAACCTCCACCATTCAATTTAGAGATAGATATATACACATAGGCTAAAGTGAGTTTCGCTTTGTGGTTGATGCTACTTGTACCAGTTCTATCATTAGTAAGTCACCATTTAATTCTGCCAAAGTCAGACAAGGCTCTCTCTCTGGTTAGTGTAAACAAGGTTTTCCATCCTGGGCTGCAGTCTGACCCGCCAATGCTCAGAAGGCATGCTTGTGATGAACTCGCACACTTTCCAGTTCCCCACCTCCAATGGCGGCCAGGGTCTCCAGCCTGCTTAAGCGCTCCAGGCTTCTTCCAAGAACTTCTTCTAGCCGACTGCGTAACACCTGGACCCCTTCCAGTTCCACCTGCAGAGTTCGGTCTCTCTCAGAGCTGATTAAACATGCCACACGGAAGGAAAATGGATTAGCCATCAACTGTAATGAGTCCACATTTGCTTCCAAAGAGCCATCAATGCCACTTTGAGCCATGAGACTTTCTAAAGTAACTGTTCTCCAGGACACAATAAATGAATGTAGTCTTTGTCGTGGCACTTGTGTTCACTGCTGGTAGATTAGCAAGGCCTGGTCCTTTTTTTTAAAGCTTGTCCCTTATGCTAGATTCTGGGCCAATCTCACATAAAACTATGATCCCTAAGCTTTACCTCACACCCTTATATCCCACCATAAGAGAAATTTCATTATGTGACTAAGAGCTTTGGTTACCGAAAAACGAAAACCCAGAAAAAATCTAAATGAGAACTTAAGCTAGACTGAATCAAGTAGAACTGCTATTGAAGATATTTGTTTTCTCATTTATTACTAAGCCTGACAGTGCTCTGAAAAGGAATCTGGTTCCTAAGGACTAAAGATCCAGAGAGTCTTTAAAAAGTAACACAATCAAGTGGTCCTATCATACCTGTCTTCTGCCTTCATTTTCCTGAGGTACAAAGAAAACATTTTTAAAACTCAACAATAAATTAGAAGAAACTGAATAGTAAAAAAATAAAAATTGGAAAGAGTAAAAAGGGCTAGGAGGGAAGGCAAAATGAGGAAAAGAAAATGAAGAAATATAAAATGAACCAGAAAGATACCATGTACATGACCAAAAATCCAGAAATTATATTCATCATGAAAGTTATCAGTGATCCTGGGATGATATTAGCCATCACAATTAATATATTTTCTTCAATGATACTTATTGATAGTAAATGAGTATCAGTGCCCTTTATAGCCTTACTTTTATAACAGGACATGGAGCAGAAAAAAGGAAAGAAATATACACTGAGTGCTTACTATGTATAAGGCAATTGTTTGACACCTAACCTGTCTTCTCATTTAAAATTTGCAATAGTTATGAAAAATAGGCATGATTCCTGACTTAACATTTTACCACTGAGGCTCAGAGAAATCCACACAACTAATGACAAAGTGGGTAGCCCCAGTAACTGTGCTTTCTTCTCTCCCCTCTTCAGTATCATAAGCATCTGCACTTATTGAAAAATAAAAGGAATAAAAATTTTAAAAAGTAAAAGAATAAAAGGAAAAATAGTCACTCTCTTACCTCTCTGGATGGGCACGGAACTTCACCAGACTGCTATAGAGCTGTCTCTCTGCTTGTAAGGCCTCATTGAGCCGACTCCGCTCATCTACCAGTCCTTCTAGCATCAGCAGCAACTGAGGAAAGAAGAGAGAGGAGGCAATATGCAAACGGCAAAGTGAGACATGAAGCCACAGTTAATCCCGAGAAAGAGACCCCCCCCAAAAAATGCATTAGCATGTACTATGACTAAAAAACCCACTATCTTATTACTTAAGCTTTTCACAGTATTTTACAGTTTTCAAATCAATGTCATATTCATTATCATTTTTATCTTTAAAATCCTGTAAGGTAGAATTCAAACATAGGAGCAAGAAGAAAATGGAGAGAGAAGCTAGAGGCACAGGAAAGAAGCTAAGATAAAGGAGTGAGAGAAAGAAAGGACAGGTATAGAGGGAAACATACATAATAGGACTTAATAGTATTCTTTATTCAATAAATACTTATTGAGCACCTTCTATGTGACAGGCTTTGTTCTAGGTTCTAGGGGAAAGCTTATTATCTAATGGTGGAAAAAGACGTTCATCAATCACAGACATGTGTCATTGTGAGCTGTAGTAAGTGCTATAAAGATGATGACCTATAATATTGTAAAACCAGCAGAGATCTGTTTAAGATAGAGTTAAAAGCCAGATTAGAGTAAAATAAGTAGTTAGTGTCAGAGATGATAACAGAGACAGAGAATATAGGCAAATAAGTCTTTTTGAAAAGTTTGGCGCTGAAGGAAGATTAGACATGGGGTAGTAGCTACAAAGGAATTTGCGGCAAAGGCAGGGGTTTTCTTTCTCTTTCTTTTTTAATTGGGAAAGATTTGAACACGGTTGAATGCAGGTAGGTGAGAAAGATTCAGTTGAGAAGGAAGAAACGTTATGTATGAGAGTGAGGGACAACTGACAATGTGTGTCCAAAAAGAACTGTTGCTCTTTTCAGAACTGCAAATGCCAGAAAGGGGGATCTATGGCTGCTACTGACCAAAGTAGGAAACTTTAGAGCACACATTCTCTGTGAAATACAATCAATTCACCCCTTCATAAATAGCTGAGATTGACAGCTTTTCCACTGTTTACTTCACAGTAAAAAACAAGGTTTGTTTGTATTCCAATAACTTACCTGTTGTCTTCGGTTTCCTGAAATTTCTTGACCCTGGGATTCTACTGAAGCAACTTTTTCCCGAAGAAGTAAGACTTCTTGGGTCAGGCGTTCCATAGCTGGTATGTCTTCAGGATCAACCAGTTGCATTTGCAGATCCTAGAAGTAAAAAAATAAGTATAAGTATAAAAAAGAGTAATAAAAATACTAGTCAGCAGAGGAGCAAGGGAAAAATGCTCTTGAAATAGCCTGCTATCCTTTCAAGTGGGACATTGATAAGCACTGGCCAAGAGACTCAATATATCCAAATACCGTTTGAAGATGCCCTACAGGTATTCTGAGCTGCAAAACATTTACAATGGTCTTTAGAAAGCTTTGAAATACCTTTATGAGATCTTCTTTAATCTGTATGTTCCTGGTCAGGGATTCCATATCAGCAGCCTGCACCTGCAACTCTTCTTCTTGCACAGCCATCATGGACTGTAGAGCAGAAAGTTCCATCTGTGGAGAGAAGAAATCCTTAAGTCAGTGGGCAGAGGAAACAATATCTGTTACATTTACATTTTAACACTGAGACAGATGCTTTTGCATACAATATCACTATCAGCCAGTAATGTAAGGGAAAACTAGAACGTGAATAGGGCTCTACTGGATCATGTGGTATGGTACCAAAGGATATTTTATGGTAAGCTGTAATAGTGGTTTTAATGATGTCCTCCACTTTAATTAGCACTACAAAATACATCAAATTTGTTTAATTAATGAATTTATTATATTTTTTAAAATTGGTCACTATTAGCACAGTAGTTTTTATGTAAGTACATCAGCTAATAGATGAAAAAATGACAGAATTAGAATATCTCCATTTTGGAACCCTTAATGAATTAATGGATAAAGTATTGAGCAGCAATGGCAGATAACATCACAAGAGATCACCAAACATTACATCCATCATCCTGATGGAAGAACATGCCACCGCCTATGAAATCTTACCAAAAGCTAGTACTGCATGCCCTGAACTTTCAGTGTTGCATCTCCTAACCCTCCTTACTGGAAAATGACAAATACTTGATTATGACAAAGTTTATTAAAAATCATAATAGCTGCTAACATTTACTGGGTGCTTACTATGTTCCAGGCACTATAATAAATGCTTTGCATATATTTAATCCTTTTAACAAACCTAGCGATCTGACATCTGCCTATTTTACTCCTCATTCATGACTCTCTAGGCACACTAGACTTTTTCTGTTCTAGGAATACCAGAATTTCTCTTGACTCAGGGCCTTTACAACTATTACCCTCTGCCTGAAATATCTTTCCCAGGGTGGCCTCCTTCTCATCCTCAAGTCCCAACCACATGTCACCTGCTCAGAGTAGCCTTCTTTGGCCACCCTAAGATGTTCCCCTTCATGTTACTTTCTATTGTTTCCCTCATATCGATTATAATCTGTAATTATAATACCTACATTATTTATTTGTTTATTATTTGTATCTCCCCAGTAGAAAGTAATTACATAGAGTCAGGGACCGTCACTACCTCATCCCCAGCGCTAGCCCCAGCTTAGATAAGGTACCTATATATCTGATGAATGAATGAATGAGTGAATCCTCACAACAATCCTATGGGATAACTACTCTTCAATTTATAGATAAGGTGACTTCTTCTACTCTTCAATTTATGTACGAGGTGACTGAGGCTGAGAGAAATTAAGGGACTAGTTCAAAATCACAGAGCCAATGAGTGGTAGATCCAGAATGTGAACTCAGGGAAGCAGGCTCAGAGCCACTAGGCTATAAGGTCTTTCTTATAGGTCCTGCACATCCACACAGTCTTTATGGAAAGTTATTTTAAGTAAATATTTTGAAGAAATATTTTAAGATAATTTAAAAAAATTAGGTGGGACAAGTGAAGACATATGGCACACAAGCTAGTTTAAGGTATAACCAAGCTTTCTAAAAGAAGCAGCACCTCTTCCCTTAAATATACAAAATTTAAGTTGTAAGCAATATAAATTTTACTCATGTCATCTTCTAATTCCATGAATGCTTATTGTATCATTATGTGGGCTCATGATGATTTATAACTATACAAAGTCCTTTGATGGTTCTGGGCAACTATGGCATGTTAGGAGGAAATGCTTCTGATAACATTTCTTTCCATGTTGAAGGAGCTCAGTTAGTGTAACTCCTGACCCTTCCCCAGCCCTTTACTCACTCAGCCCCAGGCATATAGAGGGACTTTTTTTTTTTTCCTAAAGAATGGTGTCTTGCTGTGCCCAGGCTGGAGTGCAGTGGCACTGCAGCCCCGAACTCCTGGGCTGAAGAGATCTGCCCACCTCAGCCTCCGGAGTAGCTGGGATTATAGGTGTGCGCTATCACACCTGGCTAATTTTAAAAAAGTTTTTGCAAAGATAAGGTCTCACAATGTTGTCCAGCCTGGTCTCAAACTCCTGGCCTCAGGCGATCCTCCCACTTTGGCCTCCCAAAGTGCTGGGATTACAGGCGTGAGCCACCTTGGCTTACCTTAATGGTAAATAGTGGAAGAATAAACCAGGCATGCTTGACTTAGCCCCACCCTTGCTCTTCGAGGGAGAGAACTGCCTGGAGGAATCCTGTTTTCACCACTGCTTCTTCAATGGCAGGCTCTTCCCCACCACCCTGTGGTCTGCCGAGGTCCAGTGTTGCCTGTGACTGAGTAGGTAAGTCTACCTAATTCTGTGGAATGGCTAACAGGCCCATTTGGTTTATCAATAATAAAGTTGATAAAGTATGAAACTACCTGCTACTATTCTGTTTTATTTCTCAATTTGTTCAGATTTTGGGTATGGAAAAAGAGGTGCCATTTATTGGGCCCTCTTCAGGGACCTCTATCATTACATATACAGGTATTTGCTCCATTAAAGAAAAATGAAAACACAAGGAAGAAAACATTATAGCAAATGATAAAGGTCTGCAGTCAGACAGACATGGGTTTTAAATCCTGGAATAATTTCCTTCACAAGGCATTTAAACTTTAAAGACTCAGTTTCCCTATTGTAAAATGGAAATAATATCTAGTTTTCAGGGCTACATAAGAATTAGAGAAAATATATTTAAAGTACCTGGTACATAGCAGGGAATCTATGAATGGTAACAACTACTAGTACTACTACTACTGCTACTACTACTATCTCAAGATAGTAGGAGGAATGTTTGAAAATATGGGAAAATCTATATGGCTTCTGGTAAATACCTAATATTAGAGGGAATGTGATAATGAATATATATGGCATTGCACTTAGAGGTGGATAGTTGTCTAAGGATACATAAAGATATGCAATAGCTAAATATCACTCTCTCAAAATATCCCTTCATAGGAATTACGATTTTATGATCCTGAAAACAGGACAGAACCAAAAAGTAACATTACTCTGGATTTGGTGTATATGAGAAAAACAGGAACAGGATGTGAAAACTAAAATATCTAAAATGCATCATCAGATAATGGCTAAGGTAGGCTCAAAAAAAGGGAGAGGAACTAAGGTATTTTTAAAACCGGTATTTTTAAAATGTTATACACTCTCATATCCTCAAAACTAATCGAGCCATATAACATGAGTCTGCTTGCAAGTAGAAATATGGTAATAAAATCAAGAGACACAATAAGATAATTCCATCACAAATATAAACACAGTTTTCGTTATGTATCTAATTATAGCAAAAAGGTAGAAAAAAATTGAGGAGCTATACAGACTAGCTAGCAAAATTTAATTTAGGAATCCATGACACTGACCGATCTTCTAACATAGATGCCATAGTAAAATGTAAGTTTTTAGTTTTAGTCTGTAACTCTATACTGTAGCCCTAATATTTCTTCTATATCATAGTTAGATGTGCAACTGGCTGTATAGGGAAGGCAGAGAGGAAGGGATTCAAAAGGCAAAATTGATGAAAACTCTATTGCTAGAAAGAGTCAAAGTATAAGGTGGGAAAAATTATCTGCTCCAGGAAATGACTTATTAGGAAGTATGTGATGTCACAGAAGAGTTGAGTTTAAATCTTAGCTTTGGCATTTATTAGTTATATATTCTCCACCCCCATATTTAAAAAAAATCAGTGTTTCAGCTTCTTCATCTGTAAAAGAAGGCCAATACCATTTATTTTGTGTAAAGTTGTGAGCATTAGCACGAATTTAAGTACTTAGCAAACTGCACTGCATATAGTGAGTACTCAGTAAAGACTGATGATACTCAAATTTCTTATTTCATGTTTCTAACTAATTTCATGGCTCTAATGTCATAATTCTAAGCAGCAATTACCTAGCACTACCCTTTTCCACAAGTGCTTTACAATCATTTTATTCCAGTTAGCAATGGGTAGAGAAAGCTGTTTTAAGCATTTAAAAAGTTTTAATGGCCCTCATTATAAAAATAAGAACATCTTGTTGAAATAATGTATATATAAAATGATTCATATTTTTGAAAAATATAAGAAAGAAAAAAGGCATACCTTACATTTGCATTCAAATATTATACTTGAAGGATTATACTCTCTTAAATATAAACTATTTTGAAAGAAAAAAATAGAAATTTAGAAATTAGGCTTGACTAGAAAACTCACCTGACTTGCTCTTTCTTTTTTAGCCATGAGTTCAAGTTCCTCTTTGGCATTACTCAATTCTTTTTCCAGCCCTGCAACTGTGTCCAAGTCTCCTAAAATGAACACATAGTAGTAGTTTTAATCCCTATTAATATAGTGTGATCTCTGCTGCCTCATTTCTGCAGAATTTACTAAGGACACATTCCAACAATAAATATATATTTATATACACACACACATATATGCGCACAGGTTGTTCTTTGCAACATTATTTTTAACAGCAAAACACTGCAGTCAACCTACATGCTATGAAGAAAAGATTGAATAAAACTTAGTATATTCACACAATAGTACTATATACAGCTGTAAAAAAGAACATAATCTTTATAACTTATATGGAATGATTTTGAGGATATGTTAAGTAAAACAGGCTAGGTGCAAAAGAATACATCTAATGCAGTATAATATATTTTATGTTAGGAAAAGGGGATAGTAAGAACACACATATATACATCACATATACACAGATGACTTGTTTGCTTCTTTTTGCAAAAAGATATACAGGAAGGATAACCTGGAAATCAAACTGGTTACCTTCAGAGGATGAGTGGAAACAGAAGGAATGGGGAAGTAGATGGGACTTCGAAGTTTATCTTTCTACATATTTGAGTTTTGAACTGTGTTAACGTCTAATTTTTAATATGTTAGTTTTGAAAATAATGGGGAAGAAATTGAATATTAACATAAATAAATCTATATAGCAAAGAGATAATATAACCACCCAGAAGATAATTAAAAAATCAATCCAAATAATTTTTTAACTCAGTACTCTAACTGTGCACTGTCAGTGGGATAAAAAGAATTACAAATAAATCTTAAACATTACTTAATAAATTTATTGTTGACAGCGGTATTCAAGTAGCAATTTTGAAACTATTTTTGCATACTGTAGTATTCTGCAAATGTGTAAATATTTTAAAATATATTTATATGTAACCAGGGCTCTCAAAGTTGGAAGAATGGAGATACAAATACAAAACGAGGGAAAGAACCTATGTTGTTAAATTAGAATTAGAAAAATTGGTATCAAATCATCATATATACACACACATATATACATTTTTTTCATTGCTAGCTCTGTTCACATAAAAGATATTCATGTAGCAATGAACACACCTTGTGCCCAAATCTTGTTTCTAAATGCCATCACCCACTAAAAGGGACCAGAGAGCTTCTTGGGGTAATGGGTGATTCTGGGGCTGAGGCACAGAAGTATACATAAAAGGTAATCACAGAACATCTTATTGTGTCAGAAACTATGGAAACGCTCAAAAACTGATGGGGAAATATAATAGCAAAATGTCAGAGGAAAAGCTTGGAGGGGTTCCTATTGACCAAATCTGGGATAATTTGAGCATCAAATGAAATAATGACAGAAATGGATAATAAGATTAAAAAAAAAATCTAAATTGATACAAACAAATGGAGTGGGGAGATAGGGGAAAGACAGCTCTTCTTTATAGAAGAACACCCACTAATAAATCAAGAAAAAATTTTAGAAATAGAAAATCACTTTTTTAAACTACCAATATAAGAGTTCATTCAGGCAAGGCTAAAATGATACTAAAACCACTGAGTGAGTGATTGTCAGAAAAGAGAACTGTCAACATCTCAAGATATTAGCCGACAGATCACTTATTAATTACAAAGGGGAAAACGAACCTTTACAATGGAGAGCTCTAGCAGATACAATCTTAACCGAATGACTACTTAATATCACCAAAGAGGTAGAAACTGATTATAATGTACCGAGAAAGATGTCACCCATATAGTATTCCTGCCAAAAATGTTTAACTTGAATCTAACCATGAGGAAATGACTAGAGCTAAATTGAGGAACATTGGTTGGATTCTTCAAATATGCCAATGTCACAAAAGACCAAAAAAAGCTAGAAAAGTGTTCCAGATTAAAAGAGACTAAAGAGACATGACAACTAAGCACGATGCATACGGACTGTATATTAGATACTAAGATTAATACTAAGGTTAAATTTCCTGAGTGTAATAATCATATTGTAGATATGTAGAAGAATGCTCTTGTTCTTAGGAATTACTTACTGAAGTAGTTAGGAATGAAGTATCATAATGTCTATAAGAAATTCTCCAATGGTTCAGAAAAAACACCGTATCTATATATGTATGTATACATGGAAAGAAATAAAGCAAATGTAGCAAAATGTTAACAATTGGTGGATCTTAATAAAAATATACATGGATATTCACTACACTATTTTTGCCACTTTTCTGTAGGTTTGAAATTGCAAAAAAAAAAAATTGGTGAAAAGTACATTTTTTAAAAAAGGCAAATTGGGGGTAAATTAAACAAATCCAATATTCTTTACTCTTCAACTAGTACAAAGTGTTCCTACTAGGGAATGACTACTTGCAAGACTTTTCTATGGAATTCTCTAATTCCCTATACTATAACATAGACACAAAGTTTCTGCATTCTTATATCAAATTAGAAAAAGGTAATTCTCCAAGTCTACGACATTTCTTATCACAGCACTATAATCCCACTTCATTAATCATCATGACTGCCTACTTCTGGAACTCCCTAGGTAATAGCTTGCTTGAAACTACCCTAAATAGCAACTTTTGCTCTGTGAAAGTCAGAGACTCCAATCCAAGGTATCCATTTGAGGTTTTTCTCCTACTATGCATAGAATTCAGTTGCCTTTAGTGAGTTCAAGTCTGATAACCATCCCTTGGATGGGGCTGAGCTTGGCAAATAACTCGATGTACAATGCTACACCCCTCCCAACACTTCAATGTAGGTGATATCAAGTTCCAGTGAGTAGCCCCAGCCTTGAAAGATACCCAGGAGAATGTGTCAGACCCATGGACCTGCTCTGCAAGTTTGGAAGCAATACCTCTTGCATTTCTGAATCCCTGCAAAGCTATCTGAAAAGGAGAATTAGGATGCAGTTTTCCGGGGCCAAACTGTGAACTCAGAGCAATCACAATTCAACATAAGGTAAGGGCAGGTTTTCCTAGAATAGGCATGTCTTCAACCTTTCAGAAGAATCCACTTTCAGAAGAATCCAAACTTATTTTTTCCATTAAGGTAGGAAAAGAAAGAGAACTTTGGCCAAATCTATTAATACAGAGATACAGATAGAAAAAACAAAGGTCCCTACCTGAACCAAAATTGATACTTACCTAATGTGGACCTGGGTATGCTGGCATCCTCTTTGGCAGTCAATGAAGTGCTATTATCTCTGGAGGGTATTTGCATTGAACCCTAAAAATTGGAAGAGTTGGGGAATTACAAAGATGCAGGAACTGTGATCACAATGACAGGACTGGGAATATTCTCACACAATTTGGTATTAAAATTATCAAACTTACACCTCAAATGTAAAAAGGAAACGCACTTGGCATAAATATCCACATAAGTCTATAGTTCTTACTTGATCAGTCTGTTCTCCAAGAGGGAGGCCGATGGAGGTAACTTCAGTTTGTTGGTTAGAGATGAATGCTTGGGATATCATGAAGTCTTTCCCTCCTAAATATTGGCGTAGGGCCTGTAATTCTGAATTTCTTTCCATTAGGGCATGTACCATCTTCTCTGTAGCAGCCTAGTAAGAAGAAATCACAAATAACATTAAAAAGATACTCTAGTAAAACAAAATTTGTGTTTTGTTATTATTTCTTAAAAGTCAACCATTTACAAAAAGCTCACGGGGCCCTAAGGAATAGTTTCCTTGCTTTCAGTTTATAGGGAGAAACACAGTCAAGTGAACGGAAAGAAAGTCTCTCCTTGGCAGAATATTGAAAAAAAAAACGGAATATAATATCACAGATAAGAGAATCTGAAATAGCTTCTGCTAGAACTATATTAGATTAAGATGTAAAGATTTTGATTTGAAATAGGATAAAAGATGTCCTTCTTTATTCTGGGATAGCTGTTCCTTTGGCCTGGATTGCTTTTCACCGAAACATCTGCATGGTTTGCTCCCTTCAGACCTTTGTCAAATGTCACCTTATCACATTGGCCTTCCCTGTACATCCTATCTCAAACAGCAATCTCATTGGTCAAAGAGTATATGGGATGGAATATAACCATCCCATAATATAAGGAAACATTAGAAAATATCATGGTCAAATAACACAGACAAGTAAGAATCTAGCTTCCTTAAGCTCGGCACAGTGGCATGCACCTATAATCCCGCTACTCAGGACACTGAGGCAGCAAGATTGCTTGAGCCCGGGAGTTCAAGACCAGCCTGGACAACATAGTGAGAAAAAAATAATCTACCTGCCTCTAAAAACTGGCTTGACAAGGGGGATTATTCTGAGCTACTGGTCCCTGAAATGCAGCACAAGTCAACTAGCAGTCTTTAACCTTGAGGAGAAAGATACATAGAAATGAGAAAAAATGAAGAATTTACTTCTGTAATAGTTGTGCATCATTATTTTGAGATTAATGTACCCCATATTATTGTGAGATTACTTAGTCTCATCATGACCTTTGAAAAATACAATCTTTTTTCCTTCTTAAGGTAACTCAGATTTTACAAGAATTAAAAGAAAATATGTTGAGTGTAAGTTTTCCCTTATCTTGGCTGGAAATGCAATATATTTCTCAAGTCTTGATAATTTAGAATCAAAATCAAAACAATCCAAAACACCATATTCAAAGTTAACAGATCATTAAGGAATAGAAAATGTATTTAATGAAGTTAATGGATACATGTATTGTTTAGGCATCCTTCCAAATGCAAAGTGTTCAAAACATATTTCATTCTTTGATGACAGATGTAAAACTGTGGTCTAGTTAATAAATTAAAGGAAAGAAACTAACAGAGTTGACTATAAAATGATATAAATATATGCACATTACAAGGCTCAAATGCTTCCTATTTGCAGACTAAAAATGCACTGATACTTTTCTGGTCTGTGCATTAGTCCTTACTTGGCTTTCCTGTTCCCTGGTGCTCACAGACTGAAGCAGGCCTTTAATCTCCATTTCATGTTCCACAGCTTGTTTGTTTCGGTCACTTAGAAGGTCCTGCAGCATCCTTTCCTTTTGCTGTAGACGGTGGCATAGCTCCTCTGCTATCTCCCTCTGCCCTGGTTCGAGTTTGCAGAGCAATGTTGCACTAAGATCCTAATACAGAAGAGACAGTGTAAATTTCTGGAGAAAAGAATTGCCTCTACTACATATCAAAGGGCTTATAGGAATCTATCATAGAAGAAAGAGCTGTGAGATTCTTGAGAGTATCATGTTTCACTCATTTTTGTTTTTCTAGATCTAGCACAGGCCTGGTACATAGAAGGCTATAAATACATGTTCAGGGAACAAATACTAACAAGACAGAAAAGTACTTTTATTGGCAACTTCCATATTGTTTTCTGAAATAAGTTCTTTTCCTATTTGCTCAGGGCACATAATAATTAACATTAGGTGAGGATACTCAGTTCATTTATTTATTTTCTCCCCAGTGTAACTTTATAGAGGGAGCACAAAATGATAAGCTGAAAAGGAATAATGAACACTGTTTTATTAGCATGGTGACAGTTTCTATTTCTATACTGAGAGATAGTACATGGTGATTGAAACTGCGGAGCCATACAGCCTAGGTTGAATACTGGATCTGCTACTTACTAGCTATGCTACCTTGGACGAGTTACTTAACTTCAGAAGTCTGTTTCCTTGTCTGTAAAACAGGGATAATAGTATGTCCCTCATAGATTTGTGAGGATTAAATGAGTTAATACCCCCTAAGCTCTTAAAACAGTATCTGACCCAGCATGAACCGTATGATTAATAAAGGTTAGCTATCATACTGTGGGTATATTTTTTAGATCTCAATAATTCTCACATGGATTTCTTTGAGAAAGATAATTGCCACCTTAAGTTTACAGGTGTGGAAAAAAGTCCCAGTGAAGGTCAATGATTTGTCCAGGCACAGAATGGAACTAAAGAATTGGGTCACTGGCCTCCCAGACCTCAAGAGTACTAATCCAAGGCTGAAATTACATAATCACTAAACCAACTGTCTTTAACTGAAGTCTTGCCTCCACTTCTTTGTTCCTGTCATGCAGAGATGTCTGTAACTGCTGAATGATACTCTCTTGTTCCTTCTGCCAATGGCTAAATTTGGTTTCCATTTCTTCTTTCAGCCACTGGAGGTTTTGACAGGTAGTAGTTAATTGTTCCACTTGCAGGCCTTTGGCCCTCAGGAGACTCTCCATACTCTACAGTCACAAAGACAGCAACCATAAGTCAAAGGGTCATCCTATACTCCTCAGGCTAAACAAGAAATTAGATCCACCTTTAAATTATCCTTAAATTATCTTCTATCAACTTTTTTGCAAGAGAAAACTTAGTACCTAATCTAACAATACTAATACTAATCTATTTTTTGTTTTTAGAAACTCTTATCTAATTTGTGGAGAGATAACTATAGAGTACATGATAAAATGAAGTATTTTGGAGGAAGTAGCTATGGTATAGAGAAAGCGAAGGACTTCTTTAAAAAGTGGCAGATGGTTAGATATATAAGCTCCAAAATAAATACGCAAAAAAAGCCCACAGTAAATGTTAATAAACAAGTGTTCTAATTATGGCAATACATGGATGTGTATATAATATTAACGAGAAAAACACAATTACATAAGCACTCTGACAAGGCTTATGTAAAAATATGTGTGTATTGATATCTATTAATATATATGAACAAGGATTAGAAATAAATTAGAACTATGTAAATATAAATAAATGTTCACTACCTCTCCACACAAAGTTCATAGTATAAAAGAAAGTAGAAGTGCTAAAACTTCTTACTTTCTAATATACAACAATGGAATTAGTGACTGGTATTTTTGTTCGTCTTTGTTTTTTTCCCTCTTATAAAGCAAATACCCTGGTTTTCAGAAAATGATGGAAAGGCCTCATGCTTTAGGCTTTGAATACAAGTGGGAGAGGAATACCAAATCAATGACAGGTTTTGCTCTTACTTGCATGGTAGCTTCATTGGAGGAGAGGACACCGCGCAGTCTCTCTAAGTCATGATCTCGCTCTCTCACAGCAAGATGAAGCTGCCGCACTTCTTTTTCTTTTTCTTCGAGAGCAGAGAACTTTTCATCTATAGCCCGCTGCAAGGAAAGTAAGCCTCCTAAAGCTCCGTAAGATTCACTATCCTGATCACCCTTATTCAAAAAGATTCAAAATACGAAGGAATCGAAAACCAAACCCCAAAAGCATCAAATTAAGTATACACAAATTTCTATAATATCTATGTAGATAGAATAATCCATAGTGTCATGAGCAAAATCATAACGTACCTCTAGGGCAAGAGCTCGATCTTGTATTCGCTGCCGAAGTTTCTCAAGCAGCATTTCATTTGCTTCAAGGGATTTGTCTGAGTTACCTCGATACTGTAGGAGCTCCTGAAGTTCCTGTGACCAAAAAATATTTTCCTTTATCAATTTATCCAACATTAACCGAATTCCTGCACTTTGCCAAGTAATTTGTTAGTTACTTAGAATAAAAAACAAAATGCGATCACTCTCCTCAAAAGGAACAAGTTAGCAGAGATAACAGACTCATAAATTGTTAACTATTCTGCAACATACACTAGCTGCTAGGGAACACAGGATGCACTGCCTAACTATGCCTGAAGATGTCAGTAAATGCCTCACAAAGGAGGTAACATATGCACTGAGTCTTAAAGGACTAGGTGGATTTCTTAAATGAAGCAGTGGTAGGGGTCTGTCTGTCAGAGAAAAAAATTTATGCACAATATATACATACTATGAAAAAATTGTAAGTTCAATGAAAAGAAAGAGATTCAATGTGACTGAGGCTTAGAGTAAGTGGTAGAACTAATCAGTCTTAGTGCCCCATTTTTCCCTAAAACTTTTCTGCTATCGTCTAAATTACTCTGTGGAAGTTTCTGTACAGATGTCTTCACCTACTAGACTAAGAGCAGAGGGCAAATCTCTTTGTCTTCTCAACACCTAGCACAGTGTCTGACTCATAGAGGTGCTTAATAACTATCTTCTGCATATTTACTGCTTAAACCATTGAGGTCTGTATGTATCGTTTCTTATACTTGTTGGTTAGTATCCTAATTCACAAATTGTGCTTTCTATTTATTTTATATCCTCCTGATTCCCACCTCTCAACGTTCTACATGTAGCAGGTACTGAACACAGGTGGATTAATATCCTGAGATTATACAAACAGAAATTTCACAGCTCTATGGGCCTAGTTTTTGTTGAAATTGTGTAAACTCACCTGAAGCAGCTGCTCCTTGTGACTCAGACTATGGTTTAGGTGCTGAATGTTTTGTTCCTGGGTTCTAATCTCATTGCATTTTTCAGCCTCCAGGGTACGAAGCTGTTGGCTCTTAGACTGCAATTCTTCTTGTAGCTGCTGTAAGGCTTTTTGTAATTCCTAAATTAAACATATTACCTTTTTAAACCAATCTAAAATTTTGACATGGTCATTACATTCAAGGCATAAAAAATGAAATATAAACTAGCCGAAAGTGCCATTTTTTAAATTGCTATAGAAATTATATTAATACATGAATCCAATAGGAAGTGGAAAATTGTGAAAAGTGTGGATGGAGATAGGAAGCAAATTTGATATTATAGCTCAATACTTATTTTCTGGTTCACAAAAGATCTACATAAACCACTAAGTGGGACTCTTCCCACTGTAAACCTGAATCCTTTACTTTAAAATAAGCTCAAGGATAGAATATTTCTATCATTCTCTGTTCTAAAGAACTCACGATGACTGTCACTCGTCTTTCTTAATTTGCCATATATAATACTTTTCTAATAATGAAATCAGTAATCTTTAAACCATGTTACCTTAGACAGTCCTAAAAATATATGATCTCATCCACTACACAAAACTTAGGAAAATGTTTCCTTTAGTAAATAACAAAAAACTAAGAATTATTCCCACCCCCATCCCTGCTAAGACATCTGAAATTTTATTATTTCTAAAGGAAATTCAAGGTTAATATTTAATCTCCAAACTACTAAACCAGGGATATCCTTCAAAAACTATACTTTTAAATCTGAGTATTAAACAGCCCAAGAAAAGAGACAACAAAAAAGGTCTTTTAAATCTTAAAAACAAAAGAAAGCAGCATACGCTCTAAGTAACAAGATAAATGAACCATTTAAGAATGACACTATTTTATTAAAAAAAAAAAAACACATGGCTAATTGTGCATGCTATTCGTTTGACCTTGGTTGTTCTCCCCTACTTTTCTGTCTGGCTGACATATACCCATTCCTCAAGAATAACTTCAGATATCTCCTCCTTCATGAAGCTTTCCCTGACTCCCTTCCTCAGCCCCTCCTAGATATTCCTGTAGGACCCCAAGCATACATCCTCCTCAGTGTTTACCACACTGAAATTTGGCTTATGTGACTCTTTCATACTAAATTATAAGTAACTTAAGAGTAAGGAACCTGTGTAATTCACCCTTGCATCTCCAGAACACAATCCAATATAGTAGTCCCCCCTCATCTGCAGGGGATACGTTCCAAGACCCCCAGTGGATGCTTGAAACCTTGGATAGTACTGAACCCTATATAATACTATGTTTTTTCCTATACACATATACCTATGATAAAGTTTAATTTATAAATTAGGCATAGTAAAAGATTAACAATGATAACTAATAATAAAATAGAAGAATTATAACAGTATACTGCAATAAAAGTTATGTGGATGTGGTCTCTCTCTCAAAATACCTTAATATTTTCGGACCATGGTTGACCACAGGTAACTGAAACCACAGAAAGTGAAACTGTGGGTAAGGGGGGACCTACTGCAGCTGGCACATGGTACAAGGGCAATAAGTGTTCAATTGAATTACTACAATTAAGCAAATAACCAGGGTTCAATACAAACTGTCCTGCTAAAAAGCTATTATCAGGGCAAAGTCAGCACTTAGGGCTACAAAATGGTTAATGATTTACCTGGTTATGTTTCCAAGAAGCCTCTTTCTGCTGTTCTCTCTCATGTGCTGCAGCCTCTACAAATTGCACACATCGTTTGGCATGGGCCAGTTGGCGTTCTTTCTGTCGTACCACCCTCTGGAGCTTCTGTATCTCAAGCTGGCTGCAGAATAAAGCACTCTGAAGATCAAGCACAGCCACCTGTTGCTGAACTGGAGAAGTACCCTCTGAGCTCTGAAAAGAGAGTAGAAAAATCATAGTTAACAAGGACGGCAAGCACTGAGCACCTGTGAAGGCAAAATCAAGACTATAACCAAGAATGGCATATCTCCAACTGGACTTTCTCCTCCTGTCCTATGTGACCCTCACATACGTGAAGTTGTCCAAGCTGGCTTTGGTGCAGCATTTCTCGAAGCTTTGCTATTGTGTCATTTTGACCTTCAATCACCTGGTACAACTCCTCGGTCTGAAAATGAGAGAGGGAATACCAAACATGTTAGCAAACTAAATATAAATTCCATTATCTCACTTGTACAGATTTTAGTAACAGGACAATTCCAAAATACCAATTTAGGTTAAGCTACAATTGCTCCAGGCTAAGATTTGTTGGTCTAACAATATCTATTTTTATAAAACATAAAATACTTGTCTACTTTGATGGGACCAATTGTTTCCTCACAGGTCCTCGATTGCCAAATAGTTTACCTCACTTTCCCTGCTTTTTAGAGTTTCCTTGAGGCTCTGAATTGTACCATCTTGCTTCTGAGATAACGCCTGAGCAAACTTCAGTTCATAGCTCATTTCGTTAAGTTTCTCTTGAAGAATCTGAATTCAGCAAAGAAAAGCAGTTTTTTAAGTCAATGATTCCTTTTAACCTCAAATGCAACCATAAAGTCTTTCTTCAAATCTAGGGCTTAAAGGATTTCTTAGGGAATATTATCTTGTTATTTTTTCCCCACATATTACCATTAAAGTGCTAAGTAAATCAGTAAGAGAAACTAGCCATAAAAATGAAATACTTCCTTCAAAACTCAATTGCCTCAATTCTCGTGCACTGTGCTTTCTCTATTATGGCAGCCATACGAGGCACTTGTCCACATGGGTCACTGCAGATCCCTTACACAAAGACCAAGGAGTTTCTGCTGTCTAGTGTAGAACAGGACACTAAAAGGGGACACCAGGCCAGAAGTTCAGCATCTCAAATTGTGGCAACTTTCATCTAAACAGACATTAAAATCCATGGGCTATCAAGGGGTAACAAGTTAGGCTAAAATCAAAAACAAACCTCCTGTCTCAGTGCCTTTTACAGTTAAAGATTGCATGTAAGTTTTAATCACATACTTGAAAGCACTAGAAATTATGATCTGTGCAGAGTAAGCTAAAATCCTGATGAGAAATAAAGGTAAAAACTATGCTTTTAAATGAAATATTCCCTAGAGCACCAGGAGTACACAGTATTCACCTCCCATGTCCTACTCAGGTTAACAGACTCAGGCTAGAGCCAGTCACAGCCTCAGGAAAACCCTGTCATCTCCACGGGCATAGTATTGATCATACCTTGTTGGTGGCTTCTGTTTGCTGGAGTTTTTCCTGGAGTTCTGCCAAGTGGGAATCAGACTGCTGAGTTATAGTGGTCTCATTTGAATTCAACTTTTGTTGTTTGAGTAACTCTTCGGTCATGGGCTAGGAAGAAACAGCAAGACAAGTAAGTTGAGTTAAACACAGCCAACAACAAATCTTATATTTATCTTCAAACGTCTGTGGCATCCTTTGCTGGAGATTTAGAAAACTAGAGTTGTTACATGAATTATCAGTATGAATTCCCGAAGACAGACCTGTTCCTTATTAAGAGCACAGATTTACCTCCATCCTTACAATACTTCCTAGCTCAGGTTCCCACCCCATCTTTCCCTACTAATTCACACAAACACTACATATTCAGAGTTTAAAGAGAAAGGGGGAATTTAAAAAGGAAATCCTTATGATGGCCAAATATTTGTTTTATCCTACTCTTAATTGAGGAATTCAAAAGACATACTGTTCAAACTTATACTATTCCTAAGAAATGAAAAGTTATAATCCAATTACCTCTCTTACAACATGCCTGTTCACATTGGAAAAATTGGCAGATTTTGAATACAGACTACATATTAAATAGTAGTACTTTATGAATACTAAATTTCCTAAATTTGGTAATTGTACTTACAGTTATAAAAGAGATGTCCCTAGGAAATACATGCTGGAGTATTTAGGGCAAAGGGGTATAATATCTGCTACTAATTCTCAAAAGTTTCAGAAATTTTAAAAAATAGTGTGCATAAACAGAGAATGGGAGTGATAAAGCAAATGTGGCAAAATATTAGCAACTGGTAAATCTGGGTAAGAGGTACATGGGATTTCTTGGTACTTCTCTTACAATATCTCTACAGATTTAAAATTATTTCAAAATTAAAAAGTTAAAAATAAATTTAAAATATATATGCTTATTTACAGGTAGATTAACAGCATAAACCTGGATAAATAATCCATAGTGGTCTGGGAAGAAGATATGTTTTATGGGATATCAATTCACTACAACTATTCAGGAGGAGAAAAACACGTATTATTTATATATGAGATAATTGATCAGACTAAGATGAATTCATCGAACTATACCTAATAATCATTACGAACTAAGGATGTTAAAACTTTAGGAATTCTCTATGGCATTAAATTCCATCTTCCCCCTCCACACCTCCTTCTATTCCAATTAGGAATATAAATTCATTAGGAAGAGAAAAAAAGGCAACTGCTATTCCTTTTTTCTTTCCCTCACACTTTCAAACTTTGATTACCACCTTCCAGGCAGTGAGTTACCACTTCCATAAATCCCTTCCTGCAATCAACTGACTGGAAGTATAAAAATTACAGAAGAAAAATCTTTTCTATCCCTACAGTGCTTTTTATCCACTTTTCTACCATCTATTACATCTATTAAATGTTTTGCATATGTGAGGCACTGTGAGGAATACAATGCTGACTAGTATGGTTCCAACTCCAAACAGTCTCAGTCTACTGAGAAGGCAATCACATGATGAAAATACAGAGAAAAACATTCATTTTAGCAGGAGGTACAGGAAAGGCTTCTTGGAAGAGACTAAATTTAACCTGGATCTAAAAAGAGGGATAGGATCTTGGGCATTTGAGGCAGAATGAACAAAAGAGTAAAGTACAGGGATAATGGATATAAAATGCTGACTTCTGGTTCCATTATCTTTATAAGGAGAGTGATCATATAGTTTATTACTCACATCAAACCACTTTTAAAAGCTGAAAGGGTAAAATTAACAATTATGTTAGGACAACAGGTATAACCTAGGCAAACCTGGATATTTTGTTATCCTATTTATAAGTCCATAGCCTTTTCTGAACAGCTAGTAGAGCCCAATTTTTTTCCACTATATTATCTGGTAAGTCAAAATCTCAAAATTCTAAAAGGCAAGAATATCAAAGAAGTATCAAGAAACATTCTCAATTATAAGAAGATAAATGAGAGAAAATAAAAATAATCACCAAGGTTCTGATGAATTGGTGGAACATCTCATAAAAGAACCTAGACTTCTGACATCACCCTCTAGAGGCTAGACCTCACTACGTACTTAGAAATTAGAGTGAATCTGACCCATTGGTCTTTATCATGCCTACTGCTAGTACCAGTCACCAGTATAGCATCCACTAATTTCATTCACTCAACATGTATCTGTTGAGTACTAACTATGTGCTAGGTACTGTTCTAAAGATAAAGTACCACACAAGACAAATGAAGTTCCTGCTCTCTTGAAGCTTGTATTTTGCAGGGGTTGGAGTGGGGAGCTACATAAGAAAGAAACAAGAAAATACACAATATCAGATAGTGGCAAGCCCTATGCAGTAAAATAGGAAAGCATGATAGAGAGTTGGTGGTTAAGTTACTCTAAATTGCTTGATCAGAGGAGGCAGCATTTAAACGGAGATCTTAATGAAAAGGAGCCAGTCCTGCAAAGATCAACAGAACAATCCAGGCAGAGGGAACAGCTAATGGAGTACGAGCCTGGGAAAGAGAAAGGCCTTATGTGGCCAGAGTAGCACTTTCTAATAGAAATGTGAGCCATGTATATGAAATTTTTAATTTTCTAGTAGCTCCACTGAACAAAGTAAAAAATAGGTGAACTTAATTTTAATATTTTATTTAACCCAATATATCCAAAATACTATCATAAACACATAATCAATATAAAAATTACTAATGAGATACTTTACATAATTTTTCATACTGAGTCTTTGAAATCCGAGGTGTATTTTACACTCACAAGCACATCTCCATTCGAACTAACCACATTTCAAGCGCTTAATACCTCCTAAAGGATAGTGACTGGCTTGCTAGATAGCACAGAACAAAATGGACAAGGGGGATAGTAAGACACGATAAGGTGGAAAGGTAGGCATAGGCCAGATCATACACAGCTTCAGTAAAGCACGGTTAATGGGTTTCTTTCTAATTGAAATGAGAATAGACTGCAGTGTTTTTAACAGACAAGTAATCATATTTCAGTTTGCAATCACTCTGTGGTGAAAGGGTTGTTGGGGAGCCCTAGTGGAAGCAGAGAGACCAGCTAGGAGGCTGCTGCAGATGGGCAGGTAAAAGATAACAGTGGCTTAGATTACAGTGGTAGTAATGGAGGGGGAAATAAATGGATGGATTTGGATACGTTTTGAAAGCACAATTAAGAGGACTTGCTGATGGACTAGATGGCGGGAGAGGGAGAAAAAAAAGCAAGCATAATGACTTCTAGAAAAATTATTTGAGGTAATTCCTTCCCCTGAAGCAATGTGAATTATGTCACACCATGGGAGTGGTAACTATTTGAATAGATATTTACAATTCTGATAAATAAATTTAGTATTTGTTTAATGATAAAACATTCTCTATAAAACTTGGCTTCTTACTTCCTCAGTGTAAGATAGCAATACAGCTACTATAAGATATTTTGAGATTTAAACTATAACAAGCAGAATTTTAAAAAAATAGCTTCAAGTTTAAAATGGCAGGGAAAGTGATCATATTTATTCACTTTAAACCAAAAAAATCTTACAGCTGTGAAGGAAACTTTATAAACTATGATCCAATCCTATTTTACATATGAGGAAATGGAAACTTACAGAAGGTATGTAATTTGTCCAAGGTTACACAGGAAATCAGGAAAAGGATCCAATTAAACTGAATGCACTCAGGTTGGTAATGTATCTTTCATTTCTATAAACCTATTGCCTACCATAATGCTGGGAATATTGCAGGGATCAAAAGTTTTAGTTTAATAAGTGAACAAGAACAATAAAAACAAACAAAAATAGGCCTTCAGTGGCTCTCTTAGAAATAACACTATATTGAACAGCAACTTAACCCATCTTGGCATGAATAATCATAGGAAAACTCTAACTCTATAAATGTAATGTACTGACCTAAAAGTTGAAAGATGTTTCTTTTTTCATAATAATTTATTATTTTACATCTCAAAAAACGTTCTTACAGTCTGCCAAAAGAGCACTTAGCAAGTTCCACTGAGTCAACAACTCATAATGAATTCCTGTGAAGTATCAAGTGCATAAACCAATCGCTCCTATCGATAGTGTAGCGCATGAAATAATAGCTGATTTGGTAGAATCAATGTTACTTTCCAGACTATCAGC
This sequence comes from Daubentonia madagascariensis, assembly GCA_023783475.1. NCBI lineage: Eukaryota > Metazoa > Chordata > Mammalia > Primates > Daubentoniidae > Daubentonia > Daubentonia madagascariensis. The sequence goes on along the minus strand of JAKFHU010000913.1, from coordinate 469,290 downwards.
TGCTAAAATCATGTAATGATAATATAATTTTAAATTAAGTCACTTTTGACTCAGAGTTAGGACAAATGCTTTCCAGCATCAGAAAAGAGAATTGCTTCCAGGCCTAATGTTGTATAATGTAAGACCTTTAGGCTAAAAGACAGTTATTTAGATCTTCTGAGTTAAGAGCATTTTTCTGGACACTTTCCAGTCCTCACAGTAGTGAGTCATAGATCTCAAACTGCTATAATTTTCTATCCTATTGTTAATAGTAGGAGACAGACAAGAACCATCAACTAGCATAAAATTAAAGGCCTAATCTTTGACCAGCATCTAATGCCCACACCTTCCAAAGGACCTAATCTACTTAATATAACTAAGAGAGGGAGAAATTTACCATAGTTACAAAGGAACAGACCTTGGCATTGCAAGGTTTGCAGCAAAGATCTCCTGCTCTTTGAATTTAGATAGAAAGGGAAATTGCACATGGGCCAGAGCTCTCTGAATTGCTGTTTACTAAGGGACCACACCCCTCCTATCATGGCTTTTCTAGTTCAGGACCAGACAATAAAAGAGGACATTATCAGCAAGAATAAGGCTTCAAACCTTTCTTTAGATATCTGAACAGCCTTGGATCCTCAGGCATAAATTCTGCAGAAGGCAAATAAATCACTTTGCATAATATGAGAAAATTGGTAAGCAGGAGAATTGTACCATTGCTGTTTTCCTTTAACATAAGAAAGGAAGGAGGAAGAAGAGAGAAAGAGAGAGAAAAAGAAAGAGAGAGAAAGAGGAAAAGCAACCAGGAGGAATCCTGATATTGATATTTAATAGTGTATGCAATACAGTAAGTGGAAGATTAAACAAAGGAATCCAAATGATCTTACAGAATAATCTCACCCTTTAGGATAACAGGTTTTCTTCATATTTGTAGTAAAATTTAACTAAAGGAAATTTTTTTTCTTTCAAGGCTTTTTGTTTCTACAAACTAAAAAGGGAACCACCCGAAAGAATTTCCATTATTTCTATTCTTTCCACATTTGTTCAGAGAAATAGACAAAAGCCAGTCTGCCATTGTCCCACCTAGCACTGGTTTTGCCATAAAGCACAACAGCTCTTAATAGGCTTAAAAGTCAACCAGATTTAAACAATAGATCAGCTGTCCAAAACACACATTTTATTTACAAACACAATGAGCCTAATTTATCTTCCTATTTTCCCCCACATCCTAAATTATTAGAGAAAATGGCATAATAATTAAACATCATATTTCTTGAAGCTGAGTGTTATTTTCTTCCTTCTCCTAAATTTTACTATTCCAGAAAAAGTAAATAATGTAAGCCAGGTCACAGCAGAGAGGTCATACACTACTGTTTTAAAGCTCTAATGTCCAAGTTTTGTGAAGTAAAAGGCCTTGACCTAAATATACAATTACCATAGTTTACATGTGCTCATTCAGATGACAATTTTCTTCACATAATCCCTAAAGAATAATTCTCCTGGAATCCTTAGGTTAGAGAAAGAGGGCTCTTGTTTTAAAATAAGTACTTACTTAGGTTGATATACTTTAGGCAATGTGGTTTAATGTATAGAATTAAAGTGTCTTGGCTGAGAATTGTTGGAAATCTTTGGCTCTGCATGAGCTAAGTTATTTAAACCAAGAGGTTTCCATATCTCTAAATTGAGAGACTGCCTGAGATGATTTTCAAAATCCTCCCCAACTCCAAACTTTGCTGAGTCAAAGCACCAAATGATAGCATTTTTAATTAAATACAGAGAAAAAACTCCTCGTTTTGCCTGTAATTTTCTAAGTCTTTACATAGCTTTCTATAATATTGGCCATATTTGAAGGGGGGAAAAAGTTTATTTCACATTCACCCTGCCCAGACTACTTTCAGATCTCTATATGAAAACACCACATTTAATTAGTAACATCTATGTCTAGTCACAGAAATACTGGAAAGCCCAAATTTAGCTGTGAGGCTCCACTGAAAGAAAAGGAAGGAACAGAAAAGAAGTACACAAGTATCAGGCATACAATACTTAACATTTTACACAAATGAAAACACATTGACTTTTTACTTTTTTATAAGACTTTCATATATGCTGTTCCTGATAATTCTGTGTAAATTTAAAAACTTTCTCCCATTTTCTGCTTAGGTTTTTATTGTGATACAAATTATATATACCAAAGAACTACTTTTCAAAAATTTCACATGACAATCAACAATTTGTTATCAAGCTCTAAATTTCTGGAATGATGTTAACTAGTAGCAGGCTTTCCAAAAATGCCTTTTAGATTGTCTACCTTTGTATCACTAAAAAATCTGCATCAAGTGGAACATGCCAGAATGTTTCACAAAGTTAACTGAACCTAGCACTTACTGTTGTTACAGAAATAAAATAGCATCTGTCAGATCCCTGTATATATAGCTGAATTTAAAAGGCTGGCTTGAAATCAATTGGGCAGACATGAATAACTCAAATTAAGATCAACTGCCATCCTCTAGTCATTAAGAATTCAAAACAGTATGATGAATGAAACTCTACCATCCAATAATGGGTGAATCCTTTCTTAATATCAAATATCTTCTAGTAGAGAGGACAAACTGGCTATGAAGAGTTTTCACCTTAACATTTCTAGTGACAATACTGTACTTGAATTCCTGTCTCTATTATGAAAAAGTCATTGTTAATCCTCAAATGATCTACTAATTATAATACTGCTCAGATGTTATAATACTTTCGTGGTGGATTAATAGGTTTTCCCCAAACCTTTACCCTATGCTCTAATCATTTTGAGGCATTTTTGAGGATGCAAGGTTTAATGCTCCAGGGAGAACTAACTAGAGACCTAACTCCCTTACAGAAAGCCAATGGGAGAAAACATCTATAAATCTAAAAACAAAACCACAACAAAAAAAGATGGAAAAAAAGCAGGTTAGAGCAAAAGTTCTAGTGCTAGAAATGAGATTAAATGTCTTCTTTTTATAGGATAAAAGTGAATTGGGAATCTATCTTTTTGTCTTAAAAAGTATACATTTTGATAATTAATGGGCAGGCCAACAGATAATGTCACAAAAAGGATTGTGAAAAGCAAATTATCTGAGTGTTAATCACATTTACTAAATGGGACATAACAAAAGGTGCAGCAAAAATGAGCTTATTGATTAATTTGCTCAAGTCTAGACTATTATTAACCTCCACCTAAACAGAAATCATGGGAAGCCTGAGACCACCTAGCTATAACCAGAAAGGTACTATGTAGCCATTTTGTATACCTGGACCCGAAGTGGCAAATAATCCTCACAGAGATCATCCCACAGCTCCTGCAGGTCTGAAATCTCCACGGGATAACTCACAGGTGTCTTGTAAAGGGGTTTCAAAGACCTATTAAGGAAACTGGAACTAACTCCATCAGTCATGATATGGCCAGGCTTGGCTCCAGGTGGGCTAGATTTCACTGGAATGGGAAGCTTGCTCCCTCGGGGGCTCTGGATGGGTTTATAATCAAGACCTTTAATCACGCTAAGAGCTAGCTCCAGCTTGTGATTACACATATGCTGTGGAGCCTGTTCATCTGAACAGTAGTCACACTTTACAAGTTCCTTTGCACTTCTCTCAGATTCCTCATCCTTCTGTTGTGGACTAGCCTGGACACTTGCATCCAAAGATTCCACAGAGGAACCCGGTGTCTCTTCCTCCATGCTTTCTCCATCTGGAGGTACCTTTGTGATTGGTAAGTCCGGTGGCCCAACCTCAGACAACGCTGGTTCTTCAGTGCAAATGCTGGTAGACCATCTGCTAGAAGGGCCACAGGAGATACTTCTGGCCACCTTTCGAGGCACCTTACAAATGGCTTCATAGTCAGAATCAGCAACCCGCAAAGCTGCACAACCACGGCATCTTCTGGGTCGGTTTCCTGGGCCTTCCGGAGCATGGCAGCTGTGTGGCTCCTGAATCTGATCCTCATTTTCTACCCAGCACTCAAAGCCTGAATAGGCAAAGTCTTCCTGGAGCAGTGCAGAGTATCTCACATCGGGTAAGACGGACATGTCAACCGTCCCATTCCCCGCCTTGGTCTCCCCGCCAGAGTCGTCGTTATTCTTCCGATACATACTAGCAATGCAGAATTTGAGGCGATCCTTCTCCAGCAGCAGCTTCTGCAAGCGCTCAATAGAAAGGGCTTCGATTCGGGCGATAACGGTGTCAAATCTATAGATCCGATCAAGCATGAAAGCACACTTGCTGCAAGCAAACTCGGCTTTGCCATCGCGGGAGACATCCTTGCCCAGGACATGCGAAAGCAGAACCTGGAGGTTGAGCTTGGACGCCGTGTGGAAGATCCAGCGCCGCTGGTTTCCACACAGCTCCCGGGCACAGATCCTGCAAACCTCCTTCATCTTCCCTGCTAGCGGGTGCCAGCTTCCCTGACACGGCGCCGGCTGCTGGGTGCTCACTCGCTGGCTCTGGGCTGCGCTCCGTCTCGCGCCTCGGTGGTCTCCGGTCGCATGGCACAGCCCGGTGGGGTCCCCCTCTGCAGGGGCGCACCTCTGCCACCGCGCGCCGGCTCCGGGTACCAGAGCGGCCAGCCCCGCCCCTCGGGCAGCAGGCGGGCGTGGAAACGCCTCAGGGGGATGCTGAGCGACAGCGGCGGAGGCCGCGCGCTGGCCCTGCCATGTCCCGTACAGCTGTCTGTCCCGCCAGCCGCCGCGTCCTCAACGCCCTCCCGGCTTGGCAGGCCGGGTTCCCGGTACGCCCGCGGCCGCCGCTGCTGACGCAAAGCCTCGGAGGCTGAGGATCAGATTTCAAGATGGCGCCGCGGCCGGGCGCCTGCGGCCTGCGTGAGGCTCCTCTGGGAGCTGTAGTCCTGGCGGCCGGCCCCGGCTCTGCGCATGCGGGGTGGCGGGCACGGCCCTCGCCCCAAATCCGGTCTCCGCTGCTCCTGGGGGAACGCGGACCCCGCTCTCGGTTCGCACGGAGCGGAGAGCGGGCCGGGCGCTGACCACAGCCGGGCCACTTTCATCTGCTGAGAGCTCACCTGAAAGACGCGCCAGTCCCCTCAAGAATCCTCCCGCGTCTGCAGGATGTCCCGAGGCTTCTCGTGCGTAAAAGCTGACTGCCCTCCCCCGGTGTTCACGGGCAGTGCCACGTACCCTGGATGGAGCAGCCCGGCAGCGCCGCTAGGTACCGCTGCGCGCCGCCTCCTCCCGCCTGCGGCCCCGCCTCCTCTCCCTACCCAGTCCGGTGCTGGGTTAAAAGTCCCTGGGGCTGCGAGGCGGGTGGGGGTTGTGTCGATAACCATCGGGGGCGGGTGGGAGGCTCAGTTCTACCCTTCCCTCGACTATTGAACAGGAATATCCACAAAAGAGAGGACAAGTAGTTCCTCCCCTCGATGTTGGGGGGGTGGCGGGAGGGTTATTACCCCTGGGTGACTTGCCCTGTTTAAAAAAAAAAAAATCAAGACAGGGCACAGAACTGCTGAGAAAAACCTTTCTCAGGTCAGCTGAGAAAGAGTCTAGCAAATACCACGTGAATGCATCTGGTTAACCAAGATTTTGAAGATAATAGAAGAGAAATGGGCTTTTTCAAGAATGTAGCTGCTTGAGAATAGATTACCATCACCGAATTCTCTTTCAGGCTCAGGTAGACTGCAGTCCTTATTTTAGAGGTGGGGAGGGTAGACAAACACCAGCACAAAAGACTGAGTCCAGGGTGTCTGCGAGTGCTGCTGTCTTCAGAATTAGGGCTGGGAATTTCACTGACTTCAGTTAGTACCTTGTCTTATTCAACACTATACAGTAGTAAGTCCCCCACCCTTGGGTATAGAACTTGGAATGCACACAAAGAGGAGGGAAGCTGGAGTTCTGACTAGGTGGAATGCAGGTAACATAACCGTAAGAAAGGAATTATTGTACCTTGGCTTGAGAGGTGTGCAGACACCAGATAGAGGAACAATAAGCAGTAACTTGGAGTCCCTCAGAACAGGACATCTCCCAGTTATTGATCATGCTAAATTTTACTGACTTGGCCTTTTGAGATAAGACCAGCAATATCTAATTTTTTCTGAATCCTATCCTCAAGACAAAACCCATACTCCTAAGAGACACCCAAATGCCTTCTATAAGAGCTCATAATAAACCCTCAAGTTTCTTATTGAGGATTAAATGATATGATTTTGGGGAAATGCTTTAACAGTGTTTAGTTCATTAAATAATAGCTAATATTGTTTTACTATTATAATAATGGAATATTTTAAAGTAACTTTAAAACATTATGGGGCTCTGCACACATAAGATTGTATTGTTCTTTTATTTAATCACCATTGTAGCTCCATGGTAAGAGAGAAGGACAGTCCTTAGAGCTTTGGGTTTAGTAAGATACAGAATTTTGCATATGTAATTTAAGATGTATATTCTGACCCTAAAACCAAGAACGTAAAATAGACTTCCAAGTAATACTACAACTGTATTTTTGCCTGCCTCTAGGGAAGGGAGGTTCAAAGTCAGAAGAAATTAAGCAACAATCTAGAATCTATAGTGAGCCATAGAAAGGCAAGGAGTTTCTGCATTCACCCAGACTGATGGACAGACTGCCTGCCAGGACATTACCCTGTTGTATCCAGTCTTAAGTATTGTCCTAAAGAGCAGCAAGGACTAAAAGGTCCATAAAAGTGCAAATTAAGACATCAATCATGGTCTCATCTTTGGCAGTCAACGCAAGCCACATTTTCCTACTGGGAAAATGCTAATGAAACAAAGTGCCTTTCTGGAGCTAACCCTGAGTAATACTTTTTATTGTTCTCTGCTCCTTAATAAGATTTTGCATCTGACTGATAGTCTCCAAATTTTAATGACAATACATAGATAGCTTGGTGTTATGGTACAAAAGGGACTTACACCAAGTTGTTAGTAGTGGTTATGTCTGAAGAGTGTAGTTACAGATATTTTTTTTCCTCATTTGTTTCCTATAATTTTCTACAGTATGTATTGCTTTTGTGGTAAGAAAAAAAATATTTGTTACTAAAAAAAAGGTAGGTTAAACACATTTTGGTGCATTCATATAATACAATACAGTGCTCACTGGCAATAAAAAAGAATGAACCCAGATACATGCAACATGGATGAATCTCAAAAACTTGTTAAGTGAAACAAGCCATATACAAATGAGTACATCCTTGTATGATGTATGATTTCATTTATTTGAAGTCTAGCAAAAGGAAAAATAAATCTATAGTGATAGAAGTCAGGAAGTGGTTGCAGGGTAAGAAATAGGGTGAGAATTGATTGCAAAGGGGCACAAAAATTTTCTGGGGTGATGAAGTTCTATATCTTGTTTTGGATGATGGTTACATGAGTGTGTACAATTGTCAAAGCTCATTGAACTGAGCACTTAGATCTGTAGATTTTATATATATTAGTATATTTCAATTTTAAAAGATAAAGAGTAAATAAAAATATGTATTGGCCCAAAACTTTTAATCTGGGGGATTTCTTTGGCAGAAAGTAACCCCACTTTAAACATAAGAATAGTTTTGAAAATTGGGAAGATAAAATGTAGTCCAGAAGAAATTCTATAGAAGGCCTAATTACAAATTAAAAACTTTGCAGTTCCTATCCTTATGACCTTTGGAAAATATTATTTTATATGCATGTGCATACCACACATTTATGACTGAAGCAAGGCATGTTGTTAAGGTAAGACTTAGGGCTTGTGATGATTTAGTATAGGATGATTACTTCTAAAACTTATTGAAGGCACATAATAAAGGAAAATTTGAGAACAAGTTTCATATTATGATAAGCTATTATGATTAAACAAACTATTAATTTTATATATCAGCAGTTTGCCCTCAAAATGGATTGATAAATACATTTACAAGAACTTATTAGCTGTATGTCCTAGGTAAAGTCACTTATATCTGGCCCTTAACTTCCTAATCTACAAAATATTTCGAATTTAAATAGCAGTTTTCAAACTTTAGCATGCATCAGAATCACCTGGAGGGCTTGTTAAAACAAAAATTGCTGGGACCTACCCCCTGGAGTTTCTGATTCTGTAAGTAGGTTTAGGGTGGGGCCCCAAAATTTGCATTTTTAACAGGTTCCCAAATCACTCTGATGCTGCTATCTGGGAACCATGCTTTGAAAACCACTGAAGGAGAACTCTTCTAAGCTGTATGAGTCAAAAGATCAGAAGTTCTGCAGATAAAAGGAAAAACCCATTAGTGAAGAATTTCTTACAAAATCTATGTTAAACTGAGAGAATAGTATTCCCATTTGGAACAAGATTCCCAAGTATTACTGTGGTAGGGGTCTTTTGTACTATTTCTATTTTGACCTCTACATTTTAGGGTCTGGGACATATCTCTGAGAACCACAGTCACTTTTGTACCGCCTGTGTGACAAAAGGATTGTAGTGTTTCTAAGACCTAATTCTGGGCTGGAAGGGAGTTTCCAAGAGAACCAGAGAAGTGGAAAATCTCCATGTCCCAAACCAGTTGTATTAGGTTTCACTGCCCTAGTTATGACATTGGAAATAGCTATTCTAATTACTAAAAACTATGCCAAAAAAAAAAAATGTGATTCTGGCAAACAAGCTCAGGCAGATGAGAAAATGCGAGAATGTCAAAGTAAAGCCAGTTAGGCTTTGTGGTAACACACAGGCAGGTGTGTGATTTCCCTGTGCTGGTTGGAAATCTTAAGAAGTCAGAAATAATCATGCTTTGCATTAATTAATAACAGCATTTCAAAACACTTGTTTTAAAACCAAGAGATTTCCAGTTCGTCTACAGATTGCAGTAATATGGTTATCAGGAAATCCATCTAATAGTAAACATTACAGTCTTTCAAGTTAAGTCATTAAATACCCATAGCTTGTTAAGTAAATTTTAAAGTGTTAAATCAGTCAGTGAGCAAGAGTGCAAACTCAGTATGTCTTTTCTCTGTCTTCAGTGAGCTTTCAGTTTAGTTGAAAGGGAGAAAAGGTGCATGCTATAGTTAGAACAATTGATAGGTAAACTAAATGGTACTGACTTAAATTCAGTGTGAGTGCAAAAAAGGTTGAGATTAGTATGGGCTGATATAGTTGAGGGGAGGTTGGTGGGGGCATGGCACCTGAGAAGGGTATTAGGATGGAGGAGGCAAAGGAAGGGCCTCCAGCAAAAGAAAATAACATCCTCAAAGCTGTGAAAGTTGGGTTAAACACGGTGCTAGCCTGTAGGTAAAGGAGATGCTGGGGATTTTTGAATGGCCAGGTTCATCTCTCCATAATCCTCTCTATAATTGTTAATTTTCATAGAACATGTCTGAAGGGCCAACTGTAAGCCATACAGGGCCTTGGCAACTAGAATTTGGTTAACATTTTGAGAAAGAAAGAAGAATTTGGACTTAATTATGGACTTGAGCATTTTAGGAAGATTAGCCAGGCAACAGGATGGATTGCAGTTTTAGGGAGAGGGAGAGGTTTTGGGATGATTACAGGAAGACCTGCTAAAAAAAATTACAGTTATTCATGTGTGGAGTAATAAAAGTCTGGTGTAGAAATGGAAAGAAAGTGGTAAATATGAGAATCAACTTGAAAGAATGAACAGTACTTGATGACATATACTCAGAGAGGATGAAGGAAAAGAAAGGGTTAAAGATGGAGATATGGTTTTGGATCTGGAAGACTGGTAGAAAAATGGCATAAACTAACAGAAATGTGGGAGTTGGAGCATTCATTTGCAAAAAGATAATAAAAATTTTGATTTGGGATATGCTGAGTTTAGGTGACTGAGAAAACTAAGTGGAGCTGTCCTGCAGTCAAAGCACAGATGAGAGGGGGAAAGAGTTTCAAGAATGACAGAGATGGTTAATATTTTCAAAGGCTAAAGAGAAATTATCAGGATAGATGTGGTCAAGCATAACATTTCCTGATATGAATGAGCGTAACTGGGTGGACTTGCAAACATCAGAGTATACCATTAACTCCTCAGAATCCTTCCCTATCAAGCCAAATGCTAAGTTTTTTCCAATTCTTTTTCTGAACAAACCTATTATATCTTGCTTCACATTTTCACTACTTTTTCCATTTCAGGTTCTTAAAACCTGATACCTGAACTATATAACACAGACTTAGAAGCTTATTCCTCTAATTATCCTGCATATTATTTCCAGAATATTCATAGTAAAGATCTATCATTGTCTACTACCTATAAGATGAAGTCTAAAACCCTTAGCCTGGCATTTCAATATCTATACAAAAAGATCCTAACTTACTTCCCTTCCATCTTACTTTCCTTCATCTCATACTTCTTCCCTAGCCAAATGGTAACAGGGTAAACTTTTGGATATAGATTTGTTTTGTTACCTGTATATCCCTGCCTCCCTCTTCACTAATTTGATGATCAGGACTTTAGCATTCCCTTGACTCAGTAATTTTTGCAGAGCAAAGAGCAAAGGCTGTTTGAAGTCAGATGCATTTCTAGACTTTTATGAAATTCTAAGACCATTGAGAAGATTGAGTCAAGAGTCCTATTGGGGAAGAGGAGAGAGAGAAATGTTTGAAGTCAACAAAAGAGGAGAGGGTGAGATTTCACTCACATTGGCAAGAGATTGGAGGTCAAAAAGTAACAAGGACTCACCTCCCTTCCATATTAGTGCTCTGGAAAAGCAGCAGGATGTCAGAGGGGAAGGCAGTAGGATGACTTGGAGAGGTTGGACTTTAGGTCAAGGGGTTCTGGCTCCATAAGATTCCAATACAGCAAGCTGTTAGGGTTGGCAAAACCATGTGTGCTAAAGGGGGGAGGGGTGCTTTAGTGGTAAACCAATGATCAGAGTAGTCTCCCTGGTGCTTTGGCACCTGGTATAACCTAGGGACCTTTAACCTTTATGTAACTGAGATCGAGTAGGGAGAAGAGGAAATACCAAACGTATGAAATTGAATTTACCCCCAGTCTGATTAAGACAGGAACTTTAAGGTGATTTAAAGAAAGTAATGTGATATTTCTTGTATAACTCAGATTTGTGAACAAGGAATCATACCCAATATAAACCTTTTTGTGGGTATTCATTGGTGCTCAGTCCTAGACCTTTTCACCTCTTTTTATTCTCTTCCAATGTCATCTCATCCTTTCCCACCTTTATACCAGTGGCTTCCAGTTTATATCTTTATCCCAGAATTCTTTTGAGTTCAACTCTCAAATAGCCAGCTACCTATTTGATATCTGCATATGTATGTGTCATAGACATCTCAAAATTACCATACAATAGACTGAACTCTTGATTGCCATCTTCCCTTTGTCTATAGTGCCCCCTTTCCTCCTAATACTCTTTATTAGGAGTCAGCAAACTGTGGACTGTGGGCCAAATCCAGCCCTCACCTGTTTTTGTAAATAAAGTTTTATTGGAACATAGCCATGCCCATTCCTTTATATATTTTCCAGTCATATGTATGGCTATTTTTGGCTACAACAGCAGAAACTTTACAGCCTGCATAGCCTAACTTATTTACTATCTGGTCCTACACAAGAAAAGTTTGCCAATACCAGCTCTTTGCTTTCTTCAATATACTTATCACAATTTGAAGTTATTTATTTGTTTGATAACTTGGCTATTTATCTGTCTCCTTTATTAGAATGTAAGCTCCCTGAGGGGAAGACCCCTGCCTTTCTTATTCTTACTATTTCTCTAGTACTTATCAGTACCAGTCCTAACCATGGTAGGAACTCAATAAATACTGGAATTGATGACAGGGTGAATGAGATGTTTATTATACCTATCCTCCTTCCAGATTAATCTTTTTAAAACAGAGTTGAGAAATCAGTCTCCCGCACAGAAACAGAAACCCAGTGACTTACCCATTAATCATAAACTTCTTTACCTGCCTCTTAAGGCTCTCTGAATCTGGCTTCACTATTTTTGTAGCCTAAACTCACTATCCCCCAATATATGTTCTATTCCTGCTAGTGCTTCTTTACCTTGAACTTCCCCACCTCTATACTTCCTATGATTGGAATGTTTTTTTCTACCATTGTTAACAACTATACCTGTCAAAATCCTATCCAGCCTTCCAGTATCTCCTTTAAGCTATCTTTGCAAATCCCCTCAAAACATACATTTCTATTCTTGAAACTTCCAAAACACTTTTTGTACCTACAGTAACTTGTGTGTCATTTCTTCATGCTGTTTAAGGGAACAATGTCTTTCTCATCTTGGTATCTGCTATGGTCTGAATGTTTGTATCCCTTCCAAATTCATATGTTGAACTCCTAACCCCCAAGATGATGGTATTAGGAGGATAGGGTTTTGAGAGGGATTAATGCGCTTATAAAAAGAGACCCCAGAGAACTAGCTAGCCCCTTCCACTGTGTGAGGACACAGCAGGAAGTCTATGAACCAGAAAGTCAACAAACACCAGAACTTCCAGCACCTTGATCTTGGATCCCAGCCTCCAGAACTGTGAGAAATAAGTTTATATGATTTACAAGCCACCCAGTCTATGGTATTTTGTTATAGCAGCCTGAACAGACTAAGACAGTACTTCTGAAGTGCTTGGAATGGTATCTTTCTAGATCTAAGTAAATAATCATTGAATGAATGAGTAAAGCAATGCCTTTCCTTTTCATCTCTCCTTATTAAAATCCTACTCATTCTTATAGACCAAAATCTTTGCTGCCTACCCCAGCCCATAATGATTTTTCCTTTCTCTATGGCCTTGTATTTTTTTTTCATCAGTGACTTTCTTAGATTGTAATCTCTAGAAGGCAGAAACTAAACCTTATACATCTTTGTGTTCTTCCTTCACCTAACAGTACCTTGCACATTATAAATGCTCAATAAATATTTTTGATGAAGCTGCCTGTTTTTCCACCTCCTTTGCTGCTCAAAAAGATCAGAGCTATGATTGCTGTAGCTGATAAGGCCTGCTTCTGAGACATGTTACTCATGAAGTTTGTCTGGGAGATAGTAATGTTGAATGAGGATTTGTAAATGAGTCTCCAGCTTCAACATTCATCAGCTTAAGAAGGGATACTGAAAAGCTACTCTAAAAAAATCTCCTTATATGAAGTTGTCTGGAGCTGCCTGAGCTACTTTGCAAGGTTTTCAGTCTCTGCCTTGAGCGTTTAGAACGCATTCTTGCCTTAACCTTCAAGTCAGATCTCTCCATGGTAACGTAGGAATGTTTGCTATTTTAGGAAATATGCCTCACTGCATGCAGTGCTATTTACATTAGGTTCCAAACAAGGCATAAATGCAATGGCTTGAGTGTCTGCTGATTTGTGTAAGTGGGAAGATCCTTCTTAATGTGTGCCTCTCCCTAATTCTGTTATCCTGGTTCATTTTTTAAGCCAACCACAGTGAGATTACATGTTAATACATTCTGTTTATCTTATACTGGAGAAAAAAATGCAGAGAAAAAAAGAAACAAGAATTCCTTCAGACCTCCCTTTGCAAGTACATTTCTTCTGCCTTCACATCCTCCAGGTCTGGTTTAATTTAAAAACTTCTTTGAGATGAAGCCTCTACCATTCTGTAGAAGGAAATATCAATAACTGAAACAACTGCTAGCTTTTCCCTGCAACTACATGGATACGTTTATTGAGGAAGAGAAAAATACTTCGTAAACTGTATTAGATTTTCTGAGTTTCTAGTGAAAAAGAAGTGAACGAGGTGCTGCAGCACAACATAGACATCAAAAAGCTCGTGGGCACTCAGGTCACTACGTACTATTGACTTGAACGGATATCAAGAAGGATTGGAAGGAAATGTGGAGTGATGTCAGTGGCATGTCAGGTGTATGGCACTTTTTTGTTATATGAAGTCAATTATATAAAAGAAGTTCGTAAGTATTGTTCAAGTATACCTCCACTAAAATGGATGCTGTAGAATGTTTTTATAGAATGGAAAAGGAAAACAGCTAGAAGGATAGTAAAATCAATTAAATAAAATAATCTTTATCAAAAGTGTCTGTCTTGTCAAGGGAATGAAGACTCTGAAGTAAAACTTCCTATACTCAGAGATTAGAGCCTAGTCCAGAATTTCATACTGGGATCACGTGAGAAATACTTACCTATGGGAGGTAGGGTGAATGAGTATTTTTCACTTGGACAATTCAACCTAGAAGTACAAGATCTGTGAGCTCTCCTTTCTTCTAAGGCCCACTGTGGTTTTCTCAACTGTGAGGGGTAGGGGGACGTACAGGAAGTGAATGAGTCCTCAGAACTCAATCTTTTTCATCCTCCAGCATCAGTAAGGGATTCCAGGGATGGATTTGCTGGTTATGAGGGGATTCTTCAGCTTCTGCAGAGCAGGCCCAGAGCTTAGAAATTGAACTTTTTTGCCTTCCACATTGATGGGGGCTCCTGTGATAAGAGTTGGCATGGCAGACAAAGGTTTGGGTATAATATAGTGGAACCATGACTGTTACAGTGGAACTATACAGTTAGCAGACAAGGATAACATCCACAGCATGGGCTTCAGGTATCACAAAGAGCAAGGCTCACCATATGTTACCTATACAGAGGGGAGAGAGAATGTGCTTTATAATTGGTTTTATAATATTCCTTACCCCATCTAATTCACAGAATGGACTTGATGAAGCAGTTAATAGCTGTGTCAAGCCATGATTTGCTCTCTCAAGAGGTGACATCAATTATCTGTTCTCCAAGCAATCCTCAATCTACACAACCACCAGGATTGCCTTTCTAAAATGCAAATCATATGCTTTTATTCCCCTTGCTTAATTTTTTAAAAATTTTCTGGTACCTACAACATGAAGTCTTCAGCTCAGCATTTATGGGACATTTCAGCTATATATTTTATCATTCTCCAATACTTAATCATATGTTTGGTAATACCAATTACTCCCAATTCCTTACCTCAGTTCCACACCACTGTATATATTGTTCCCTTGTCTAGAATGACCTTCTATTTTCTGCTTAGTATATGTATTCAGCCTTTAAGGCTCCAGCACTAGGGTAACCTCCAGGTGCATCCCTTTTTGGAGTCAGTCCCTCTCATCCGTGGGTTCCTATAGCACTATGCGTATATTTCTATCTCCTTATTTATCACATTGTATTTTAGTACTTTATTTACATGCCAATCTTTCTTTGGACTATAAGCCCTTTGAAGGCAAAGAACCCCTAGATCAATGGTTCTCACTGAACAACTGTGCCATCTCCTAGTGTGCATTTTGGAAATTCATGGGGGTGTTTCTTGTTTTTGTTGTTGTGACAGTAATGATTGGGGTAAGGGGTGCTACATAACTTGCAATGTATAGTACAGAGCCTTGTCCCAAATTCCAAATAACTTTTGAGTGTTCCACTGGGCAATGATAGAAGTAATAAAACTGTTAATAATCATCTGAACCTAGAACTTAATTCTGCTGTATATATGAACACAATGTTGATATACACTAAATTTTTCCCTGAATTAAACTACCATGTAAATTAAGGGAGTATTGGTTTTTGTTTGGAAATTTACCAAGAGTTTGTCAGGTTGGCATTGCCTCCTGCTCATTACCTAATAGCGTTGTCACTTGCTGTTTTTGAAATGTCAGCCTAACATGCCTGTATCACACTGCATTTGAAGGTGTGACATTCACAGTGATTTTCCATACAGGTACAAGCACCTAACTATTTCTTTATGCCTTTTCATATAGTTGTGCCCAAGTATTTACCTATTAAAATGAACATTATTTTATTATAAATTACTTTCTTTTTATGTCTTTAATACCTACCTCAATAATCGGAATCATTTGAGTATAACTAAGTGTTCTCAAGATGTTATAGAAAGTGCTTCAGTATTTCCCCTTGACTAGGAGATTAAAGTGAGATATAATCATCATTTTGGCCAATTTGCCCTGAGTCATTCTCACTTCACTGTATTCCTCTTGCTCCTGGGGAGTAGTAACACAAACTGGCAACTGTGAGTTTGGTCTTTGCCTATAAAACAGTTTTTCTATGTGTAAGGCTAAAAGGCCCAGAGAGAGACTTGTGACCATTAATATTACTAATAAACTAATTGTTATACTTATTAATTTTATCTTTGTCTTTTATAAGACAAAGATGGTTACAATGTGGATGAAGTCTGACTCATCAGCATCTAACTCATAGACTGTATCTTCATATCTGCTACTCTTATTTTAAGAATAGCCTTACTCTCTTTCAGATTGTTAATATGGGTAATGATAAGAGTAGTTACCATGTTTTCAGACATATGCTAAGCACTTAATATATGTTATTTCTTATTCTTACAAATAACTGAACATTAGTTATTTTTATCCCTATTTCACAGAAAAGGAAACTATTCAGAGGACTTATGTAACTTGTCGAAGGCCATACATCTAAAAGTGGTGATGCTGGGATTCAGATTCCAAAACCTAAGCTCGTTCTTTTATACCACTCTGCTTCCCTAATTAAAATTCAGGGGACTTCATACTAGAATCAGTTATGGAAAAATCAAGATTCTTCCTCTGAACTTGAACTTGACTATTTGCCCATAAATCAATCTGAACCACTTGAGTATGGCTAAAAGTTCCCAAGATATTATAGAAATCACTCCAATATTTTTGTCTATGTAGGCCAGAGTATAAAATAGAAGAACAGTAACCAAAACCATATCCTTTCCTTTAGAATCTGAACACATGTTGGGAGAAGGAAGTTTTCACAGGATTATCTGGATGCTTGCTAGAAGACTGCCACTTTGGGCTGTTTTGGAAATGATAATATAAAATAATCCTATATACACTGCCCATCCTAGGACATGATTATTTTTTTCCATAAGCCACAGACCCAAAGGGAGAAACTAGGAAATGTACTGTGGGAAGCTTTCTGTCCTCCACACCTGAGAGGACCTATTGTCAGAGGCGGAGCTTTCTAACTTGGGTGTTCTAACCAAGTGTGCCTCAAAATGGCCCACCATTGTGCAGAGATGCTGATCCCCTCAGCTCTCCAGGTGCTGGATAGGTCCTGAGGTGGCCATGGGCAATCACGTCCAACCATGAGCAGCCTCGGTCACTTATTTCAGTATACCATAGATGTATAACCATTTCCTATGAAAATGAATTTTCCATGAAAAAGGTTGGGAAACACTGTCTTACAGAATTAACAACACAATAGATCAGATTGCTAAATGTACAAAGTGTTGGGTAGTAACAATAAATTTTGATAGATACCAGGCAACATGAAAGAAGCATATCAATTTAGTACAATTTATGTGACTTGATACATTTCTTTCTTCTGATCTATGGGCAATATTATTAATTATTATCTTCTGGATGTTGTACTTATCCTTGTTCTAAGCATTCTTTTAGAATAGAATATAAATCATTTAGTCTCTTTGAAATAGTAATCTTTCTGTTCTTTAAGTCTGTTCTGAAAACTGATACCAAACTAATTCCTCTCATTAGCATTGTAAATACTGAACTACATATATCCATTTCAGTGCTTACCAAAGATGATGATAAAAGTTAAGTACATTACATAAATGTTTTAGTGTTTATGTGCCTGTAAATATAGAACTAGAGCAGTGAAAGTGATTTTATTTCATAATTTACATGTGCATATTATTTCTTTAAAAATGTTTATTTTGGGGACTATATACTTTTTTCCAATGATGCTGGAGTCATTGTAATAGAATATTAGTATTACAGGAGACTTTGGAGATTATTTGGGCTAATCTTCCCATTGTACACACGTGGAAGCTGAGTGACATATCCATAGTCATACAGCTATGACTAATCAGGATAAAAATCCAATCCTTCTTATTCACAGTCAAGCTTTTTCCAATTAAGATGTGTTATAAAATCTTTTCAAGAGTCCCTTAAGAAAGTTTCCATATATTTCAACATGTATCTTATGGAATGCCTATGAACTTTGACTTGTATTCATATCTTTAAAATTAAATGCGCACAATCATTTCTTGAGTTTGTTAACCAGAGCTTTCGAACCACAATGGAGCCACCGTCTAAGAGGTTTATAAATGTGGCCAAGATAGTGATTTCTTCTGCCCTTATTGTGGCTTACATACCCAACTGGCCACCTCCAAGTGAGAAGCTTCATCCATTTACCTTTATACCTTACAAATATTACCATTTGTTTTATATGGCATGACATGGAAAAGGTTGGGAAGCACTGGTTTAAACTAATTCTTATCACTGCTCTTTATCCTGACCCCTAGCCTTTGTGTATGTGAACCAATAAAGTAAACCACATATTTTGTTTTATCATTAGTCTAAGGCTTCTGTAGGAATGTAAAAATACCTGGTGATTGTTTTTTTGCTTGGGCAAAGATACATTCTAGGGTTCATTTAGAAAGTATATTTTTAGTAAATCAAAAGTCAGTGGAGGAGAGGCGAGTTCCCTCTGAGGTAACTTCTAAGAACAATAAATAGATGAAAATCAATGCAATTGTTCTCAACACAGTGAGTGTTCTCTCTTCAATATTAAAACCAAAACATAGGTTTATATACAGTTATAAATCACTTGGGGTGGTTGGCAAAATTCTAAGATGACCCCCGCAATTCCCATCCCCTGGTATCCACAGCTTTGTGTAATCCTCACCCCTTGAGGATGGGCAGAACTTGTAACTTGCTTCTAACCAAAAGAGCATGGCCAAGGTGACGGAATGTCACTGCATAGTTTTGCTATGTAATATGGCAAAAGTGAAGACATTTTGCAGATGTAATTAAGGCCCCTAATCAGTTGATTTTAAGTTAATCAAAAGGGACATTATACTGGTGGGTCTGACCTAATCAGGTGAGCTCTTAAAAGAGGGTCTAGGGTGAGAGAAGCAGCAAACTCTTTCCTTGAGCTGCTGGATAGGAGAAGCAAGCTACCATAAGTTCCACAGCCACACAGAAATAAATTCCTCCAACAACCTGAGGGTGCTCAGAAGCAGATCCTTCCCTGGGTACCCCTCTAGATAAGAAAACAACCCAGTTCACATCTTGATTTCAAACTTATGAGACCCTAAGCAGAGAACCCAGCTAAGCCATGATGGCCTTCAGAAACTGTGAGATTACAAATATATATTGTTTTAGGCTAATATGTTTCTAGTAATCTCTTACACAGCAATAGATGACCAATACACTTAAATATTAAAAAGCAGGGCTTAGGTTGCAGTGAGCTATGATGACGCCACTGCTCTCTATGCACTGTAGCCAGGGCAACAGAGCGAGAGCCTGTCTCAAAAAAAAAAAAAAAAAAGGTAGGGCTCATGAAAGCATGAAACAAGTGCCTCTGGATCTACAGCCCAAACCTTACCTGCACTTCCATGCTAGTTGGCTCCTCCAACAGATGTAACAGTTGTTTCTCTCGAGACAGCTGTTCCACAAGCCTCTCCTGGGCAGCCAGGCTCTGACTCAGTTCTTCAATTCTCCTGAAGCAAAGAAAAAGTAAGAACAATTACAGTCATGATAATATTATTAATTTTTCAGCCCATCCCAAAGATAGTATGGTCTAGTGCAGTGGGTTTTTACCCTTTTAGGTCATTGAACCCTTTTATCTTTTCCTCAGAAAGGCATGTATTTTCTGGCCTAGCTGCCATATATACACAAACAACTTTTTGCTTACATTTTCACCAGATTCATGGACCTCCTGAAGCCTATCCATGGATCTACAGACCATAGGTATGTAACTCCTGGAATGAGGACCCAGAAGTTGTTGGGTTTTTTTGGTTTTTTGGTGATGGCTATGGTTCCATTCAAGAAATAGTTCTTGGATAACCATTGTGTGTACTCAGTGCACTCTACCAACTACTAGGAATATGAAGTTGGAAAAGAAACAATCTGTTGTGTAGAAACTTAAATTCCTTTGGTGTGTGTGCTAGTGGTTTGAAGAGTGAGGAGACTCAGCTACAGTCATGCACCACAAAATGACGTTTTGGTCAACAATGGACCGCATATGTGACAGAGGTCCCATAAAATGATAATGGAGCTGAAAAATTCCTATCACATGATGTCCTAGCTGTTACAGTATCATAGTGCAGTACATTACTCATGTGTTTGTGGTGATGCTGGTGTAAACAAACTTACAGTGCTTCAACTGTATAAAAGTGAAGCACATACAATTATGTATAGTACATAAGATATGATAATAATAAATTATGTTACTGGTTTATGTATTTGCTATACTTTTTATTGTTCTTTTAGAGTGTGCTCCTTCTACTTGTATATATTTTAAAAGTTTACTGTAAAACAGCCTCAGGAAGGTCCTTCAAGAGGTATTCCAGAAGAAGGCATTGTTACCATAGGAGATGACAGCCCCATGCATGTTATTGCCTCTGTAGGCCTTCCAGTGGGACAAGATATAAAGGTGGAAAACAGTGATATT
The DNA here is from genome assembly GCA_023783475.1 of Daubentonia madagascariensis. NCBI lineage: Eukaryota > Metazoa > Chordata > Mammalia > Primates > Daubentoniidae > Daubentonia > Daubentonia madagascariensis. The sequence goes on along the minus strand of JAKFHU010000913.1, from coordinate 448,997 downwards.
GATGATCCTGACCCTGTGTAGGCCTAGGCTAATGTGTGTATTTGTGTCTTAGTTTTTAACAAAAAAACTTCAAAAAATTAAATTAAATTTTAAAAACAAAAAAGTTTTGGCTGAGCGCAGTGGCTCACGCCTGTAATCCTAGCACTCTGGGAGGCTGAGGTGGGAGGATTGCTTGAGCTCAGGCAGTTCGAGACCAGCCTGAGCAAGAGTGAGACCCCGTCTCTTTTTGTAAAAAATTTATAACTTTTTTTTAAAAAAAAGAAAAAAATAAAAACAAAAAAGTTTATAGAATAAGGACACGAAGAAGAAATATTTTTGTACAGTTGTTCAATGTGTTTGTGTTTTAAGCTACGTATTATTACAAAAGAGTCAAAAGTTTAAAAAATTTAAAAGTTTACAGAGTAAAAAAGTTACAGTAAGCTAAGGTTAATATATTATTGACGAAAGAAACAATGTTTTATAAATTAAATGTAGCCTAAGTGTGCAGTGTTATGAAGTCTACAGTATTGTACAATAATGTGCTAGGCCTTCACATTTACTCACCACTCACTGACTCACCCACAGCAACTTCCAGTCCCACCAGCTTCATTCATGGTAAGTGCCTTATATAGCTGTCCTTTTTAAAAAATCTTTTAAAAAATTTTTACTGTACCTTTTCTATGTTTAAATATGTTTAGATACACAAATAGCTACCATTGTGTTACAGTTGCCTACAATATTCAGTACAGTAACATGCTATATAGCTTTGTAGCCTAGGAGCCATAGGTTGTGCTATACAGCCTAGGTGTGGTATGGGCTATACCATCTAGGTTTGTGTAAGTACACTCTATGATGTTCACATAACCATAAAATCACCTAATGACACATTTCTCAGAACATATCCCTATTATTAAGTGACATATGACTGTATATAAACAAATAACAGTAATAGAATGTAATAAGAGCTACCCTAATAGAAGCACCATACAGTACATTGAGTGGCAGCAGTCCCCAACCCTTTTGGCACCAGGGACCGGTTTCATGGAAGACAATTTTTCCACAGACTGGGGTGGGGTGGGAGGGTGATGGTTTCGGGATGATGCAAGTGCATTACATTTATTGTGCAGTCAAATCTCTCTGCTAATGATAATCTGTATTTGCAGCCCCCCAGTGCTAGCATCACCGCCTCGGCTCCACCTCAGGTCATCAGGCATTAGATTCTCATAAGGAGCGCGCAGCCTAGATCCCTCGCGTGCGTGGTTTACAGTAGGGTTTGCGCTTCTGTGAGAATCTAATGCCACCGCTGATCTGCCAGGAGGTGGAGCTCAGGCGGTGATGTGAGCAATGGGGAGCAGCTGTAAATACAGATGAAGCTTTGCTCACTTGCTTGCCTGCTGCTCACCTCCTGCTGTGGAGCCCGGCTCCTAACAGGCCATGGACCAGTACCGGTCCGCAGCCCTGAGGGTTGGGGACCACAGTACTATAGGAAGCTGTAGGAAGAAATATAAAGAAGTGATTCGTTTGACTTGGAAGAGTCTGGGGAAGCTCAGGAGAAAATATTTTGAATACTGGGTTGTTTTCCAGGCTAAGAGGAAGGAGATTGAACAAAGGAATAAAGGCGTAAAGATACAATGTACATTTGGGGAAGAGTAAATGGAACAAAGGCTAGGGTGAAGAGGCAGTAGCTGGAGAAGGAACTGGAAATTCAGTCTAGGATTAAATTGTAAAAGACTGTGCATGCTGTGCTGAAGTATACAAACCACAAGTTCAAATTCGCAGTTGATCATCTACTATGTGCAAGGCACATCTTGCTGTTTCTCTGTTTGTTACAGTACTAAAGATACCTGCCAGGTCCTTGAAGATGTGCTGGGTACTAGATGAAATGTGTCCAACTGTGATTATTATTCCTGTGTAAGTATAAGATAATGATAGCACCTTGGGAGGAAAATAGTTTGGCAGAAAGGTGACGGACACCAGAAAGTCAAGTAGAAATCTCATAGACAAATTATAAATTCATTTAGGGTGTGAGGATCAGCTAGGGTTTGACGATAAGGAAGAACTTTAAAAACTTAAAAACATCAACAAATGTAAGCTGTAATGGTGATGCTGGTGAAGAATGTGGACTCTATATGAAACTCCCCATGGTACCTACACTAGAACATCTCTACTTTTCTCAAGCCTCAAACCTTATACATCCCTTTTGCTCTCAGTCTCTACAGATGATCTGTTCTACTCTCCAAAGTTGTTCTTATCATTTGGTATGAACTACCTCGATTTATTTGTCAGGTGTGCGTGTGTTTTTCTTGAGGTTTTGTTTTGTTTTTTAGTTAACAAGTATTTACCCTAAGACAGAGATGAGACAGCGTCTCAGGGAATGTAGTAGGGAGGATCTGAAAGCAAATACAACACTGCATTGAGAATTGTGCAATATGGATATGTATGTAAAACAAAATAGCAATACAGAGACTTAATTCTGCTGTCACAAAAAGCCTTCAAAGACATGACGGTTGATGCCTTAGTGAGGTCTGAAGAATGAGCAGAGTTCACCAGAAGGGGAAAACTTGGCAGATGTTTCCCACAGAAAGAAGGAAGAGTACGGGCAAAATGCTGGAGACCTTACGTGGCTTCATATGCTTCTGGAGGCAGTATGGATTCAGGTTTGGACTTCAGCAATGCCTGACTCTGTTATACAACATACTAAATGCCAGTTTCTTCATCAATAAAATACAATAATTCCCATCTCATGGGGTTGTTAAACAAGAATGTAAAGTACTCAGCTCAGCTGTATGGTAAGAGCTCAGCAAACCTTAGGCATCATTATCATTACCAGTCTGGCACGAGTGAAGCGTGTGGAATGGTGGGGGGACAAACCTGGGAGAAATCAGAGGTTACATTATAAAAGGCTCAATGGCCACGTGAGGGAGTGTGGATCTTATCTCCTGAAGGTATCGGAAAGCTTTTCAAATGGCTCTGCAACGACATGATCAGATTTGGGTCCCAGAATGAAACATCGTGTATGCACGTGTTTTTTGCCTAATTCAGTTAAAAACTCCTTAAGGCTTTTTATGCCACCATAGTATTATATACCTAAGAGGCTAAATTATTTGCCAATTTGGTATTGTTGAATTCTCTACTTCAGAACTGCTGTGAGTTGTTAGACTGAGATTGAATGAGGGGCAGGACTGGAAGTAGAGAGAATATTTAGGAAGTTGCTGCAGTAACCCAGACAGTAGATAGTGGTGACCTCAACAACTGCCTAATTACCCTGAGGACAAAATCTAAATTCCTTATTATAATATACAGAGCTGGGCCAAGCACAGTGGCGCATGTGCCTGTAGTCCCAGCTACTTCAGAGGCTGGGCAGGAGAATGCTGAGTCAGGAGTTCAATGCAGCTGGCAACTAGTGAGATCTCTCAATAATAAATAAAGAGAGAGAGAGAGAGAGAGAGAGAGATATAAGTAGATAGATAAATAGATAGATAGATAAATCAAGCAAGCAAGCAAGCCAGCCAGGGGCGGTGACTCATGCCTGTAATCTGAGCACTTTAGGAAGCTGAGGTGGAAGAATCGCATGAGGCCAGGAGTTCAAGACTAGCCTGGGCAACATTGCTAGACCTCATGTCTACAAAAAAGGTAAAAATTAGCCAAGTGTAGTGGTGTGTGCCTGTAGTCCCAGCTACTTGGGAGGCTGAGGCAGGAGGATCAATTGAGCCTAGGAGTTGAAAGTTGCAGTGAGCTGTGCTTGTGCCACTGCACTCCAGCCTGGGTGACGCAGTGAGACCCTGTCTCAAAAAATAAAATAAAATAAATAAAAATTAACTAATTAATTAATAATAATATACACAGCTGGCACAATCAGACCCCTGTTCCCAAAACAGCTTACCTTTCACTCATCTTCCCCAGACCCTGTGCTCTAGTTGTATAGAACTATTTGTAGTTCTTGAAATATTCCCTTCCCTGTGTCTTCCCTCCATGGTTTCTCCTTCTGCACAGAACATTTCCCTTCTGCACCCACTTTGTACCCCATTTCTTTTAACTCCTATTCATTCTTCAAAATTCAGCTCAGATTTCACCTCATCCAGAAAACCTTCAATGGCATTGTCTTAGTCCATTTGGGCTGCTATAACAAAATGCTATAAACTGGGTAGCTTATAAACAACAGAAGTTTATTTCTCACAGCTCTGGAGGCTGGGGAGTCCCAGATTAAGGCCCTGACAGATTTGATGTCTGGGGAAGGCCCATCTCTGGTTCATAAAGGGTGCTGTCTCGCTGTATCCTCCCATGGTAGAACGGGCTAACTAACACTCTGGGGTCTCTTTTATAAGGGGTACTAATCCCATTCATGAGGGCTCTGCCTTCATGATGTAATACCTCCCAAAGTCCCCACCACCTTGGGGGTTAAGATTTTAACATACGAATTGGAGTTGGGGGTGGGGGGACACATTCAGACCACAGCAGGCCCCTTGCTCTTTTAATCTGGAATAGATGACCATTTAGTATGTTGCCAGAGCATCCTGTGCTGCTTCTATCAGAGAACTTATTAAAATCATATGACATGCTTCTTGGTGACAGGCACTGAGTCATTCATTTGTGTAACCCTAGTGCTTAGCCCCATATCTGGCATGTAATAGGTGCTCAATACAAGTTTGTTGAATAAGTGAATCCATGTCTCCTGCTTGCCACCATTTGACCACTTCGTTGTTCTACTTATACCTACTTAGGCTTGTGACTGCCAAGGAGTGAGGTTTCTTTTTTTTTCTTTTGGTAGAGATGGATTCTCATTATGTTGCCCGGGCTGGTCTCGACCACCTTGGCCTCAAAGTGCTGGGATTACAGGTGTGAGCCACCACACCTGGTATAGAGTAAGTATTCTTAGGAATACCATTAAAGACTCAACCCTAAAAAGAACATCTTTGGATGTTGGACCATACAGAGTTGGAAATGGTGAAAGTTCCACTGTCAGTCCTTAGAAGGGAACACTGTAGCTGCTGTGTGCTCTCATAGCCTTGAGAATAGACAAAAAACAAGTGACAAAAAGAGCACCAAAGGCACCTACTTGTCCCTCTGGGCCAGGGCCTCAGTGTATTGGTCAGGCTTGACCTGGTCTCCTGGTGCATCTTCCCTGTCCTTGGTGACTCCCTTCAGTTTCTCCGAGAGCTCCAGGTTACACTCCTTCTCTGCTTCCACCAGAGCTGCCATCCGCGCGGCTTCATTCCTTGCTAGCCTGGATTCCTACAAAAGAAAAGAAAAATGAAAACTGAGAGGCTGCAAAGTCCCCACCTAGGTTAGGAGCCCTAAGACACAGACTCACTTGATAAATTTGGGAAGGAAAGTAGAGGGGGAAGGGTGGATGTCAGAAGGCAGGGCAGTAGAAAAAGAGGTAAAAGAGGACCCCTAGCCATGGCTTTGGAACTCCTGCTCACCTCCTGCAGAAGCTGGATCTTATTCTCCAAGAGCTCATGAACATGCTCCGTCTCCTGCTGTCGCTCCTCAAACTGGCGCCGGAGCTCGGCTTCATCATGGCTGTTGGGATTCTCCACATCAGCCCTACAACCAGAGCATTGGCCAGTCAGAGGCAGACAAATGATTTAGCAAGTGGACCCGCTAAACTTGTTCTAGTAATTCAGTCACACCGATAAGAAAAATGAAGCATTTTTCCCCTGTACAGTTTTCTGTGGAAATGATCTCTTCAACCTTTTCAGGTAATCTCTTAAGAACTCTAATTTCTTGTTGCTTGTCAAGCAGAATACACCTGACTCCCTAAAGGCTTCCTTACTGTTGTAGCTTCAAGAGGAGGAACTTTCATTTGGAAGGCAGGTTGTCATCACATGGTTCAGAATTCAGCGTTCTTATTCACTGTGGTCTGTCCTGGGATTCTTCCATTTAGTCTACTTTCCTCGCGTGCTTTGCTAGTTCCCACCCTTTCTTGCTCTTTGAATTTAAAGTGTTTTTCCATTTAGGTTGCTGGGACAGGATATCCATTTGGACAGCCTCAGAAATGTTCTCATTTTTACCAGTAATCCATAGGAGACTATCCTGACTCTGGGCCACCTATCCAGAGTTCTACCCCATTTTCCCAGGGTCCCCTGTAGAAAGCAGATATTTAGTCTGTGGAAGCTGAAGGTTTTGGCTAAGCTTTGTGTCTCTGATATCCCCAGGAATGAATGTCGAGGCACTAGCATGAAGCAGGTAAGGTATCACCAGTTTATTTATAGCAAACAACAGCTGCTCTTAGATGTCTGAGGATTAGAAATTTGGGGGCAGTGTCAGGTGCTAAATGATCTTAATTCCAGTTTCATTTATTTCTGCTTAAGCCATTTGTTGAGAACTACGGGCCATCTTCATGTTCTCAGGGCACAGAACAATATTGAACCTTTGTACTAAAGTACTAAAACTGGTGGAACTTCAATATTTGACTCAGGAAGTTGTGTCCAGGGAGACCAAATGGGGCTTACCTAAAGATTACAGTATTCCTTGGTTGATAGTGGACGCTACTCAGCACTGTCCCAAAGGCTGTATTTACCTTGAGCTCCCTTGTCATCATATAGCCTTTTAGAAGGTATGGGGATCTTGGTTGTAAAAGAGACAAAAGTCAAGGTAATAACCCAAGACCCCAAAATAGGCAGACCTCAGGAATCATCAACTTGTACTTTGACTCCATATTCAACTCCATATGCCTTGATAAATGAACTAGACAACCCTAACTACAATCTCTAGAGAATGGAAGTTACACATTTTCTGAGTAACTCAGTTAGCCAAGAATGCCTGAATTAAGAAGCTACACCTATTGTGATGTCAGAAGACCCTTGAACTTCATGCCAGAAGATGCGGGCTCTGCCACTGATTTGAGAAGACTTAAACTCTACCTTGGTTTTCTCATTTCTCAAAATAGAACAATGCCACCTAATTCAAAGTTAACATGACATAAAAATTTTCTTGAAAAGCATTACACAAATCTCAAAATTTATTACTAAATTATTATTATAATCTTTTCTAAAATCTAAAAGCTCACTTAATGCTTTAGTAAGTATTAATAATACCAGCACATTGTGTATAATTGAATTTGGTTTTGAGTATTCTGATCTTGCTGGATTGTTATCCTAAATATCAAGAAATACTGTAGACATAGGAATGCCAGATCAGATTGAATGTATACTGATCCCAGGATATAATCTGAAAATATTTTAATAACAATTTTAATAATACTTGTCATTTAACACTGTTTTTAAAAACTATAAATTATAAAAGTAATCATTTTAACAATATAAAAGTATATAAAGAAAAAATCAAGTCTCTTCCCCATCATGAACTCTGATCTCACTCCCCCAATACAAGCAATGTTAAAGAGTTTGGTGGGTAACCCTCCAGTTTTTTCTATGCATAATCAAGCAAACACATGTACACACAGAGAGAACTGTTTGTCTTTATTTAAAGAGGCATATCACTCAGCACTTTTTCCCCTTCCTTAATTAAGGACTTTGCACCAGGACAATAATGTAGAGCTAACTCATTGTGTTTAATAACTGCATCATATAGATATACTAAAATTTCTTCAACCATTGCCCTATTGATTGATAGCTGTTTCTAGTTTTTAGCCATTACAAACAATGATGCAGTCAATATCCTTATGTATTTATCCTTTCACACTAGTGCTTTCATTTATGAGTAATAAATTCCTTCTAGGGATTATATGATCAAAGGAAATGCTCCTTTTTTACTTTAATGGGTAGCACCACCTACCAAAAATGTCACAATTCACACTCTTACCAGTAGTTTATAAGAGTGCCTGTTTTCCCCAAACATTATGTCAGTCGGCCCTTGATGTTATTAGTAGATAGACTGATAATCTCTGATAAAGCTTATTTGCATTTGTCTCTTTCTAGTAAAAGTGGAAGCATTTATTGTTTCCTGATTATAGGATTGCTGTTTAATAGGAAGTTTATAATTTTAGGTCTGGTGAATCTATCTGTCTATGGCAAGGGCCATCTGCCTAGTAACAGACAAAGAGCCCAAAGGAAAGAAAGCACATGAAAATCTATTGCCTCAGTTCCTGAATCAGACTAAACATCAGACTAATGCCAGAGACAGGGGTAAGGAATTTGGTTCCAGATCTATTCTTGTCAGGTAGATGAGCCAGACTGTGAAAAGGTCCAGAGCTTATCCAGTACAAACAACAGCTCACCATGTTTTATCCAGATGCTGTTTCTTGTCCTGGAGTTCTCGTTTCAGGCTCTCGACTTCAACCTTCAGCTCGATGTTCTGAAAAACACACAGGCATTAATCATCATTAACTGCCACAGACCCTTTATCCTGAAACCAGGTTCCTTTTTGAGTCTTGCCTTGGTTGACAGCCTCTCAGTTCATCTCAGCCCTTTTTGTGACCCCCAATATAAATGGGGCTTCAGATGGATCAGCAACCCAGTCAGGGACGAACCAACTGCACCACTTCAGGATTTCCCCTGAGCTACATACCTATTCTCCCAATCTACTACTCATTGCCCCTGGATCATCAACACTGTTCATTCTCTAAAGCAATGGAGGACACAGTATATATTAAAACAAATTTTTCTTACTAATATAGGCCTGTCCCTGAAAACCAAGTTGGTGTATATGGAATTATATTTTAAAATACCTGGGGATTTAATTATTTAAAGAAATTTGGTTGTGAACATTTTTGAAAACAATAATTTGCTTTTATCATAAAATTGGACTTTTATAAATTGAGTTTGCTTAAGGTGAGAGAGGACTCTGATGATAAATCTATATGGGGACAATTAATTTTTATTGCGGTAAGGCAGCAAAAAGTAAGATTTTGGAAAACAGAAAAAGGAAATAAAAACATTCCAAGTGTGTCTAGTGCAGGTTAAGTGGCCTGGTATATGGTTAGGAGTATAGAAAATAGTTTGCAACTAGTTTGTGAAAATCACGCTAAGAAGACTGGATAGTAATCAGCAGAGATCAAAGATTCATCGAGAAGCTTTAAGCAAAATACCGTCATGATCAGGTCTATGTTGAAGGAATTTTTGGTAGATGTGAAGAAGATGGGTGAGTCAGGAGGCAACTGACCAGAATAGGGATGGGGACTGTGTGAGGACAAAGAGGTACAGGGAGAAAGACTTAAAGACATTTCAGGGCTTGCTGACTTGTGAGATTCAGATTAGTCTGGAAGGAGGAGCAAAGATGATGCTGAAATTTCTAGCATGTGGGTGGTGATGCATTCTATTAACTAAAACAGGGGCAGGTTTATGGGGAACCTGAGGAGGAGTCTGTCAGTGGTAGTTGAGGGATTACTTTATTTCAGCTTACAACTGAGTGTAAAAAGATGAATTAGTCCCTTCCCTGATGAAGTTTATAACATAGTATTAAGAAAGAAGAATGTTATTAACTAAAAAGGCAAAGAAGCCTTTAGAACAGAGGTTGACAAAGGAATTGAAGGTACAGTGGCTGAAGTATGAAAAGGAGTATCGTGGGCACTGGAACAGTAGGAAGGATTTTAGTCTACCATCACCATAAAGCGACCACCAATACCTAGATTTCTAGGAGTTCAAGGCAACACACTATACCAGGGTATTGCCTACAGTACTTGTGAAGGCATTTCATAACCCACGTTTTCATGCAGGGTGGTTGAAACAAGAATACTAATTGGGGAAAGCAGAAACCTGGTTTAGATATTTAAGAGTTACTTAGAATTAAAGAATTTTAGAGTTGGAAGGCAGTTGGACTCAAGGTATTTTAGATCATATTGCTAGTAAGTTTCCAGTTGACACGTTGAAAGGAATGCTTGTTCCTCTCAAAAGGCAACAGTAGGTACTTTTGACTCAGGATAGAACATAGGTTGAGGTCAGATGAATTTAGGATATCTTAATTTCTTCAGGGCTTACATTATAGCATTTAAGAAGAAAATGATAGACCTGTCTTTTCAGGACTTCCTTTAAAGGTAATCATTTTATGAACACGAAATAGGGTTACCAGATTTGGGGAAAAAAAATATAAGAATACCTGATTCAATTTAAATTTCAGATAAATAAAAATAATTTGTTTTATTACAAGTATGTCCTTTGCAATATTTGGGACACACTTATACTAAAACATTTTTTGTTGTTTATCTGAAATTCAAATTGAATTGAGCATCCTGTATTTTATCTGGCAGCGCTAATACCAAAGATTAACAAATGGCAGCGAAGCATATTTCAGTTTTGTATGAGGAATAGGCCCAAGATCCCTGTATCAATTCCATGGCCTGAGAACTATGCTCTAACTGATCAATCAGTGAAATTGAAGATTTAATGAGCAGTTGACGTGTCCCCAGCTTTGTACTCAATACTAAGAGGAATACAAATGTCATCGTTAGAAATGGTCCCTAAGCCAGAGACCCTTCATAGAGGTGCAGTGACATGCATTCTATCATATGGGAAATACAAAGATAGAGCAGTTTCATCTGTAATATGGAGATAATTGCACCTTCCTCATTCTACCTTAGAGGGTTGTGAGGCATCAATAAATTAATACATGTAAAGGACTTAGAACAGTGTTTCAAACAGATATAATAATTATAATATTATTATCACCATCATCATCAACAACACCAGCAGCATTATCATCCAGGGACAGCAGTGTGTTTTCCATGAGACCATAATATTTCAAGTAGATTCAGTACTCAGAATATGATGCTAAGAAAGAGGACTCCTAACTTTATTATTTCTGCCACCAACTGATTCAGTTGTGTGACCTTGGGTAAAATTCTGCTAAGGGTTCTCCACCTGAAAAATGACAAAAAATGGGTAAAAAGTGATTTAAATCTCATATGAAAGAAAATGTGATCTGTAATTGTGAAGTGTTGTTATCAATGATATTCTTTATGCCTGGCGAACTTATTAAATCAGAAAAGTCCAGATACTTGCTAAATCGCCTCAGATAAGCCAGAAATGCTTGAGCAGATTCAAACAAACAAACAAACAAAACCTCATTTCTGAAAACACATGAGGTATCCAGTGACGGGAGCTACCATAAATGACTGTGGCTAGTTCTCAGTCTCATGATGTGACATGGAGAGTCTCTTATCAGGCATAAATTGAAGAGAAGGAGGTACTCTGAAAAGTCCCTTACTACCATTTTTGCATGAGAAATCCTTGAATATTTAAGTAAAAACAAACAACAGGGAATGTGGGAGGTAGTAAAAATGTGAAGAGAACCAATCTAAAGCCAGAAAGAATTAGGTTCAAATCCTGGTTCTATCACTTACCTGCTGGGTGACTTTGGGCAGGTTAACTAATCACTCTCAACCTCAGTTTTCTCACAGGTATAGTGTGGTTGCTTTCTTTTTTAATGAAAACAATAACAACTATTTCACAAGAGATTTTGTGAGGATTAAATGAGATAATATGCACAATACACATAGAACACTGCCTGGAACACAGCTGTTCAACAACCTTTGTTCATTTTCCCTTCATGTCCAGGCTAACTAGTGTCAGTCAGCCTCAACCTCACCAGGAAAAATATTTAAATCTAAAGGGAAGAAAAATGAAGGATGTAAATTATGTAAGTTCTATCTGCTCTAAATCATAGATAAGAAAATGAAGTCAATCCTTGGCCAAAGATTCACAGATTTGAAGACCTTAGCATGTATCTGTTCCAGGTCTTTCATTTTAAAGATAAGGAAATTGGAACCCAGAAGGGTTGCCTCCAAGGTACCAGCACTCTACTTTTGTTTCAGCATTTCACCCAGAAAGACCAGCTCAGGAAACACTGCACAGTTTTGTCTGATTTTAGTAGAATGTGGTATATTATAGAATTAAAGAATGTGCTGCATTAAGTTAGTCTTCAAAGAATATATGGAGGCAGTAAGTGTAGTGGTCAAGAGCATAGGCCCTGAAGGCAAGAAGAAGGCTAGTCACTTTTCCTCTCTAAAAGCCTCAATCTCCTCATCTACCAAGAGAATTATGATGATACCAATCTCCTACAGATATTAAGGAGACTAAATAAAATAATGCACAAAAAAAGCTCATTGCACAGTGTCTCGCATGCAGTAAGCATTCAAAAAATGTTAGCTATTATTGATTATAAAAACACAACAGGCCAGGTGTGGTGGCTATAAGTTCTGGGACGCCTATAGTCCCAGCACTTTGGGAGGCTGAGGTGGAAGGATCACTTGAAGCCAGGAGTTCAAAGCCAGCCTGGGCAACATTGCAAGACCCTGTCTCTACAAAAATTAAATAAAAAAAAAAAAAAGTAGCCAGGCATAATGTCTTGCACCTGTAGTCCCAGCTACTCAGGCTGAGGCAGGAGAATTGCTTAGCTTGAGCCCAGGAGTTTGAAGTTGCAGTGAGCTATCATCATACCACTACATTCCAGACTGGGTGACAGAGCAAGACCCTGTCTCTAAAAAAAGGAAAAAAAAAAAAAAAACACAAAAATTTACCCTCTCTGATTAGGATGGCTGAAGTTCTCAGGCATAATCATATGTTAAACTAATACTATGTCATAGAAAGGAAAGAAATTTATGACACTAAAGGTGTGCTATCCTAGTCACTTGCACACAAATACACACCTAATCTGAACCTTTTTCACTTTAGCTTTGTCCTTCTGAGATAAGTAGAAAAGGGAAATGAAAAAGGGGGAAAGAATAAAAAAAGGCAAGACAAAAACTAGAATGACTTCTCTGGCTTAAGCATTATGTCCATTCAAATAGATAATGAGGTTTATGAGTTTCACACAGAATTGCTAAAATGGCTTTATCTCTACAAGATTAGATTCTAAATTTTATGATCAATTATTGTAGTGGATCAAAGTAATTTAATTTCACAGGTGCTACAGAATCTTACCACATGAAAATGCAAGTACAAATCAATTTACAGCATCAAAGTCTAATCCTTTTGCAACTTCTTTCTGTAGAAAAATCACTGCATAGCTCATCACATTTATCCATTCTCCATTAGTAAATATGCATATGTAAATTGTTAAATTCTAAGTATAGCTTAGGTGGTTCCCAAACTAACATTTGCTCATTATATCACCAGATCTCCTCAGCTCTTTGTCAAGACATCTAAGGAAATTTATGTACTCAAAAAAGGGGAGCTGGAGAGGGAAGCACCTCTCTTTCTTTATGTCTCCAAAGGAGTGTTCACCCATCTAACTCAAGAAAAATTTCAATAATGAAGCTGAAATTAAATGATAAGAAATACAGTAAACTTTTACTATAATGTGACTACCTAGAACTAGAGGACAGGGCTAACAAGTTTATAGATGAACTGTGTTTAATTAGACTTTCTCTGTGTCCACAGCTTGTTTTGTTTCAGGAAGCATCACTTGACCAGAGTCTTAACAGCAATCCATGTTAAACATAGGTTTCTACTGAAATGATTTCCACCCTGGTGTTTACTGCAAAGTTCAACATAAGATTGAGTTAAAAGTTGGCCAGGCTTGGTGGCTAACACCTTTAATCCCAGTACTTTTTGAGGCTGAGGCAGAAGGATTGCTTGAGGCCAGGAGTTTGAGACCAGCCTGGGCAACACAGTGAGACCCTTTCTCTACAAAAAATTTTAAAAATTAGCCAGGCGTGATGGTGCATGCCTGTAGTCCCAGCTACTTGGGAGGCTGAAGCAGGAGGATCACTTGAGCCCAGGAGTTTGAGGCTGTAGTGAGCTATGATCACACCACTGCACTCCAGCCTGGGCAACACAATGAGACCCTGTCTGTTAAAAAACAAAAAAAAAAAACCAATGAGCAGTTACCAATTGCCTGACTCCTTTCCAAGCCTTCAATTTTTACTTTATAAATTGATCCATTGCTCATTGCTCATATAATCCACAATGTAGCCCTCTATTTTAAAAATAATAAGATTTTCAAAATTTGGCCCCAATAAAAGCCATGGCACAGTGAATCCTAAAAAACTGCCTTTTGGAAAAACAAAGAGAAATGGGTTGCCTGATCAATTAAAAAATCTTAATCCAAAATGAATCAATCCTTTCATCATTGGATGCTGATTATTACCCATTATATTAACTAAGTCAATAGTTTGTACACTGTCTCCTACATAATACTAATATTCCACAGAACATCTCTGGGAATAGGAAAGGGAGGAGTGTTAACAAGTCTGCTCTGACTCTTTCACAGGCCTGGTCCTCCACACTTAACAACTCTCTTAGTGTTAAAAAAGGACTTTAAAGGTCCCAAGGGGAATAATGAAGATGTCTAAAATGTATTTCTTATACTCAGTATGTTTGCAATCCAGTTGAGGAGATAAGAGCATCATTCCAAGGCATAGATTAAAAATGCTAAAGGTGATGTTTGGTGGGGGAGCTCACATATGGCTGGAGTTGCCAGGTAAGGCTTAATGGGTAAGATATAGCAGGGTGGAGAAGGTCAGTAGAGATAAGGAAGTATGGTATTAAGATAGAAATTGCTATACAACGCAAATGTGCAAGTACCACTCAGTAGCTCACTTATTTCAAGCATAAATATTTGATATAGCAAAGTTCTAGAACAATTTTTAAAATTTCATCCATCAACAGATGAATGGATAAACAAAATGTGGTATATCTATACAATGGAATATTATTTAGTCATAGAAAGGAATAATATGTGGCACAACATGGGTGAACCTTGAGAACGTTATGATAAATGAAAGAAGTCTGTCACAGAGAACCACATACTGTATCATTCCCTTTAATGTCCAGAATAAGCAAATCTACAGAGAAAGAAAGTATACTGGCTAGGGCTGGGAGGATAGGGAAATTGGGGAGTGATGGTTGATGGGTAAGGGTTTCTTTCTGGAATGATAAAACATTCTAAATCGATTGCGACAATGGCGACACAACTCTGCGAATATACTAGAACATTGGTGTGTACATTGTACACTTTAAATGGGTGAGTTGTAATGGCATGTGAATTATATCTCAATAAAATTGTTATAAAAATGTTTCAAAAAGCCCTAAGAAGTCTTAATAGTTATAATTAAATGATAATAATTATCACATATGCACTTAGAACAGTGTCTGGCACATAGGAATATTACTATTATGCTGTATATCTGAACTACAGAACAAAAGTATACATTGTCTTCAAGCTTCTCTAACAGAGATTATTTATCAGTGGATATTTCAAAATCTCTATCCAATCTTGCCCCTCCTCTTCAGCCCTCCATTACCACCCTATTGGGCACTCCTGCCTCCTCACCAGTAGCAGAGCACATAGTCTCATATCTGCTCTCCACAACATCAGTCCCTCCACCATTTAAATTTTTCCTAAATCATAGCTCTGGTTATTTCATTCCCTTTATTCAAAAAGCTTTTAATGGATTTTAACTGTACAACAATTAAATTTTACACAACTGAGCCTGTAATAGAGTCTATTCAAAATTTGACCTCAATCTACCTAACCAGCTTTATCTCCCATTATTATCTACCAGCCTAACTGGATTTTCCAAACATGCTGTACACACTCTTGGTGCCACATCGTTGTTCTCCCCGCAGCTTCATCATTAAGTGCCATGTCCCTTGTGAAGCCTGCCTTTATCTCCCCCAATTAAAAGTAATTTCTCATGACTTTGCTATTATGAGTTGTCATATCATTCTTTTTGTACTTCAACATTGCCATACATATAAATGCTTCTTATTTCTACACATCTTACTTACCCTTTTAAATTACAAACTCAAAGGACAGAGTAAATGATGGTGTGGTGGAACAAGCCACGTGTACTGGTTATTAAGCTTTTGCCTCATAGCTTTGTGATGCTCAGACAGGAATTTCAGGATAGGTAGACCTAGGTTCGAATGCCTTTCTGCCACTTCCTGGCTGGGGGATCATTTTTGTGTAAGTCACTTAACCTCTTACAACCTAATTTCCTCATCTGTAAGATGGGGGTTAAAAGATTACCTTGAGGATTGTAGTGAGCAATAAATGAACCTATGTAAAGTACCGAGCACAATGCCCAATTCAAATAACTGGCAGCCGCATCTCATCTGAGGCCCTGCGGTGTCTTGCACCTACGTGTGTAGTGAGAACATTGAATGAGTGGACCAAGAAATGAACAAACTAACAAGGAACAGGTGAACCCGAGGCAGAAGAAGTGGAGTGACAATGACATGTTTGTTGAGTGAGTGAAAAGGATAGATAATGCTGTGCGATTGTGTAGAAAACCTTTTATCTGAAATCTTTAAAAGACTTTCTCAGTTTTAAGCTAAGAATATTCTGTAATAGGTACATTACTAGCCCACTGGTGACAAAAGGTTGAATAAAATTTAGGATTTCAGCCTCCTTTTCTTCTACCTATCATCCTCCCCTTTAAAAGGGCTAAACGTTCCACTCCTGTGTACTACGTTGGAACTCAGAAATACTGATTAAGATCTCCAGATCTTAAAATGGACATATTAGAGGGAAAATTGAGTATGGACCCAGTATTAGATGGTATTAAGGAACTATTATTAAGTTTTTTGGGTACAATAATAGTATTGTGGTTATGTTTAAAAACAAACCCTTATCTGTTAGAGTTACATTCTGATGTCTTTCCAGATAAAGTTATATGATGTTTGAGAGTTGCAGTAAGGAGC
The DNA here is from genome assembly GCA_023783475.1 of Daubentonia madagascariensis. Classification (NCBI taxonomy): domain Eukaryota; kingdom Metazoa; phylum Chordata; class Mammalia; order Primates; family Daubentoniidae; genus Daubentonia; species Daubentonia madagascariensis. The sequence goes on along the minus strand of JAKFHU010000913.1, from coordinate 432,471 downwards.
AGAGGAGGACAGGAAGAAGAAAGAGCAGTGCAGGGAGATCAATGAAAAGAACAGCAGAATTCTGGGAACTGTTAAAGCTGGGTGACGGGTACATGACTCCCTGGTGTACGTGACAGATACATGGGAGCTACTATTCTCTTTATCTGTGGTTATGTTTGAAATTTTCATAATGAAAAGTCGAAAGGAGCATTCTCATCATGAAAAGGTAAATGTCCATGTTCTTTTTTATTTTTTCATTTTCATTTCTGGAATTACCTACACTAAGGTCACAGGCAGCAAATAACATTCAGCTCCCTATAGCAGCTTCTTTCAGCTACCAGACTGACCTAAAGAGACTTGATGGTGCTAAGTCTGTTTCCAATATTGAGGGATAAAGAGAATAAACCTGCCTCTAAGCACCTCTCAAACTTGGGAGATTCAGAATACAACTGAGTGTGGGTCATAGGAAGGAAAGAGAGATGTAGAAATAAATTACAAACAAGGTTCATTTAAAGAGGAATCTGCAACTCCTTTAATTAGGCAGATTAATAAATAAAACCAATAAAAGCAGTTCTCCCACTTCACCTCTTACCATCCTTTAGTCTCTTCACCTTTCACATTGCTTTACCCACTCTCTTCCTCTCCCTTTCACCTGCTCACCTTACCCAGCCTGAACTGTACCCTTCTAATTTGACACACGATCACAATGACATCAGTTATTACCTGGCAGCCATTTCTTCTGATAACCAGAGTTCTGAGTGATGGTGGTAGTTCGTGGTGAGATCGTTTCCGAGACCCATCTAGCCTTTGGTGGTACCGCCCTCCTCTAAACAGAAGGGCTTTTAGTGATTAAGAAATCAGTCATGTAAGTGCCCCTGGATGCCACCAAAGCTTTGCCTCAGCTACTCTCAGCCTATGATGGCTTCTGTCCTCTTTCTAAATCTGTTCTTCATTAAAGTTCAGCTCAAACATCCTCTCCTACACGAAACTCTCCCCAATCCCCCAGTCAAAATTAATAATTCCTTTCTCATCATTCCAACTGCACTTAGTTTATAACTAATATGACTATAATTTAACATTTATACTGAGACCCTTCCGAAAGTAAAAAAGGGAGGGGTACTATCATAATTATTTCAGGGCAATAGGCAAAAATCAAGACTGTCCTGAGAAAACCAGGACTCATGGTCATCTGACATATATTTCTAGTATAGCACTCACCTCACTCTGCCTTTGATTAGTTATTTAAAATGCCTGGCTCTCCCTCTAGGTTTTAGAAAAGTACTTAGCTCTCAGTAGCTTTCAATATAAATTTATGGAATAAACACGTCTGTCTTGAACTGCTGACTTATATTTTTGTTCTGGTATTTAACTTCACATCTGTGCATTCTTGTGTGTGTGTGTTTCAACTAATCTGCAAGCTCCTTGACAATAGGGACCATGTTTTATGTTATTTTATATCTCACAGTTTGCTGCTGGGCTAAGAGGAGGCACTAAAAAAAAAAAAGCTTGACAGCATACCAACACATATTCATTGATAAAATCAACAAGTAAAGTATTTATTGGAGTTTGAAGGTTGCCAAAACCTAAGTGCTTTTCTTGGCATCATAGTCCTTGACCTCAAGGAGTTCTCTTTGTAATACGAGGCAGGTTAGTGTCAGTGAGTGAAGGAAATGGGCACTGCACCTTTAGGAAGCAAATCAGAGAGGATCAGGCCTTCCACAAAAGAGTCTTTATTTGAGACAAAATCAAATATTGGCCGGGTGCCGTGGCTCACACCTGTAATCCTAGCACTCTGGGAGGCCAAGGTGGGAGGATCGCTTGAAGTCAGGAGTTTGAGACCACCCTGAGCACGAGTGAGACCCTGCCTCTACAAAAAATAGAAAACTTAACCAGCACAGTGGTGCAGGCCTGTAGTCCCAGCTACCCAGGAGGCTGAGCAGAAGGATCGCTTGAGCCCAGGAGTTTGAGGTTGCAGTGAGCTATTATGATGCCACTGCACTCTAGCCAGGGTGACACAGAGTGTAATACCACCTGCATTGCTTATCCTCTACATTGATGTGAGACACCTAACCACTAGTCAGAAGGTGTTCAATTGCAAAGCACTAAGTTTTTAGACTTTAAGGTAGAGTGGAGGAAAGTCTTGATTTAGAGATGTAATCCCTGCCTTTCTACAGATTCCATGTTCACTGTCTTTAACTAGTGTAGTTAAGCCCCAAATTAGACACATAGGTTGCCCCAACATGTAACAAGTGTCCTTCATTGCCTGGGAAAGGATAGCAGGGCCATGTCCTCAGCCTTAGTAACCAGAGGACTCTGCAAGGCCAGAGCACTGTCCTGTCAGAGCCTGCTTTAGTGTGCAGTCCCCCCAAAGAGATGAAAAAAAAACAAGTGGAAAAGTTTCAGTTTGTACAATACAAGGATCCAAATCCAAATGGCTAAACTTCTCTATTAAGAACACTGTTTCAAGCCCAACCTACATCAGTCCTTAGTAGGAGCCCGAAAGCAATACCATTCCTTTCTCAGCCTGGTTTACCTTGATTACACAAATTACAGACATCCCTATCTGAGTAATCACTGAGGCTGAGGATGAGTTCTAAGGAGATTAGGTGTTCAGACAGACATAGCTAGGACTTGTGTATGTGTGTGTGTGTGTGTGTGTGTGTGTGTGTGTGCGCGCGAGAGAGAAGCAGACAGACATACTGTCTCACTAGTCAGCTATCCTGTCCTCTGCCCAATGACCACTTTCTCTGTCTCTTTGGGCAGAGGACAAGGTAGCTGACTTGTGCGCCAGTTGCATTTGTTTATTCATTTGTTTTTTCATCAGATATTTAGTGAGCACCTACTTTGTATGTGCACTCTAATAGGTACTAGGAAGAGCAAGACTGACACAATCATAGCACTCAGAGAATTTACAGCCTATGGGGGTAATTAAACAGATGATTATAGCAGATTATTCTGTATACAACAAATGAAAGAGAACCCAGAATCAGATAGCTGTATGGAAATGTGCACAGGTGGCAGATATAAATAGCAGCAGATACACAAATCATTGCAGGTCCGTCATGTAACTCCTGACTTTAGCCTTTAAAGAAACACTCCTGGACCTAAATCAAGATATATCATACCTTGGGTTGCTCTTTCTCTCAACTTTCAGTTCTAGTCCTTTAGGTAGCAGCACTAAAAGAAACTACAGCACTGCCAAGGGAAAAAAAAGAATCTAGTACTACTATAGTGTTTCCAGGGCAGTGGTGTGGTACAAGGCAAAGTATAGGCTTTAGAACTAAATTGGCCTGGGTTCAAAAACGAGCACTGTCACATTCTATTAGATTGAACGATATGAAAATACAGAAATTCAACTACTTTTTTATAGTTTCACCATAGTTCATCCTCTGTATTCTAGAGGTAAATTATTTTAACCTAAGTTTCGGTTCCTTCAGATGTTAATTTTTTTAATGGTGCTAATGTCACTACCTTTCAGGGACATTGTGAAAATTAAATGAGAAGATATAAATGAAAATACCCGACATGTGGAGGGTGTTCAATAAATGTTAGTTTCCCCAAAGGTAGTCAGACACATGAATCATAAGGAGAGGTAGTTATTTCTGGTCAATACTGAGTTTAGGAACCCAAGAAAAGATAGATTAAAAGAGGTGTCTCTGGATTTTGATAGTGGGGGAAGCTGTACATATGTAGGGGCAGGATATAAATGGGAATTCTCTGTACCTTCTGCTCAATTTTGCTGTGAACCTAAAATAGCGCTAAAAAAATAAATTTTTTTTTAAAAAGAAAAATGGGGAAAAAATGAGGTGTTTTGCTTGTTTTATTTAGACTCAGAGCACAGAGTTCCCAAGATACACACTGCCTTGGTATTTACACTGATCTCCAGTTAAACCCTTCTCATTGTGTCATGAGCTATTCATTCCCTATGGTCACTCCATTAGAATCTTGGTTGAGTCCCAGAAGCCTCTGTTGATCTGGCCTAACTGAGCTGGCAAGTGAGAAAACATACACACAAATACCAATGATCTCAGTGATTCTCTCCCCTCCCCAGGACATTCCTTAGCAGGATGAATCTCACTTGGCTGGAGCCTCCTGTTCACAAATAGGCCTGGCTGGGCTTAATTTAGCAAAGTTCAGGCCCCCTGCAAAAGCCAGGGATAAGGATGAAGCTTCTGCAATCCCCCAGGACACCTTGTGTGGAGACAAGAACCCAGCCCCACTGAAGGAGCTAAAGGGGGTATTCAGAATGGTTTGTTTTTCTCAGCTATTTAGGAACTGGAGTTCACAGGAACCATCCCTTACTTTCCTTAACTTCTCACACAAATGTTTTCTTTGGACAGCAGGTATAGAACTTGGAACTAAGTAAAAACTTACTTTGGAATATAAAAACTGTGTTAATTTTTCTATAAATTGGTACATAGGAAACCTATGGCTTCATAAAAATTTTTAAGTTGTCTGTGGCATCTAACATAATCTGGCATTTATTCCCAAATTCAGCTTTCAATTCTGGATTGACGCTTCCTTTAATCTAGTCTCTAAAAAGGATAAAGCCACTTGCTGGTGTTCTGCAAAGTCCAGGACAATTTTTCTTACATTGAAGCTTACGCAACTAACTGGACTCTAAGTTCTAACATCTGGTAGTCACTCCGTCCTTGGAAGCCTAGCTGTGGCCTGAAGCCAGGTCCTGTGATCAGGCAACTCTTCTGAAGTTATGTTTCTGCTCGGGACCAGGGACAGCACTTAGCCTGTAGACTCTACAGATGCACCATCCAGGACAGCAGGCATGAGCCACATATGGCTATTGAACCCTTGAGATGTGTTGTAGCCAGAGCTGAAATGTGCTATAAGGATTTCAAAGACTTAATACACACTAGATTTCAAAGGCTAACCACAACATAAAAATATAAAAGCTCAGTAATAATTTTTAACACACTAACTGCCATGTGAGTTGTATTTAACTCGTGCTAGTTTTGAGCCTGGGGCTTCATGCAGCATATGTAACTCACATGTCTCTTTACCTTGGGAGCCGCGTGAACTATTTTTCAAGTTACATATAACTCACGCACAGAAAACAATAAAAAATAACAAATTTTTCATTAAATTAGAAAGGATCATTTTGTTTTCAAAGTTTTTATTCTATTTTTGTAGTAAAACACTGTGGCCCCAAAGAAAAAAAATTTTTTTCTAGTGTGGCAATGTGTTAAATGTTGATTTCATGTTGAAATGATATTTTAAATATATTATTAACATTAATTTTGCATATTTGTTTTTACTCTTTTTAATGTGGATGCCATAAAATTTGAAATTACATGCATGGCTTACATTATTTTTCTGTTGGGCAGTGCTCCTCTAAAAAATGTTAGGAAAAAGATATATTAGCCTTAAGTGCATCACATGAAGATATGCTCTGACCTGCATCAAAGTTAATCCTGTGGTCTAAGAGCACCTGAAAGAGTTTTGTGGGGTTATGGCATTCATCAACCATCAAAATACAGAAATGACTCCAGCTAATTATGAGTGAAGCAAAACCATTGAGGCAGGGCCATAACAGGCACTGCACTGAGCAGGAGCCAGCATCACAATACTACTCAGTGTTTTCAGACCATACACTCCTGAAGGCCATGAGGGTAAGCACTCGGTCTATCTTCTCACCATTGTATCCTCATGGCTAGCACAATGCCCACACATAGAAGATGACTATATGTCTATCAAAGGAATGAATGCTGTGCAAAATAAAAACATAGCCCACTCGAAAAACAATTCTCACTTTCAAGAATTTCCTCTTCCTACTCTGTTTCTTTTCTCAGTTTATTTCCTGCTCCCACCAACCTCTGTCTTGGAGAGACTGCCCAGTTCCAGGAAGAAGAGGAGGTTCAACTGGAGTACTCCAAGGCCCAGCTGGGCCTCTGGGGGGTGGAGGGAGGAGACAGCAAAAGACAGGGAGGTGTTTCCTCATCTACCTTTTCTGTACTGACGAGCCTCATCTGCAACTTCTAGGGTATTTGCAAACAATCAGTGCAAATCTTCTAGATTTCCATTATGGGCTCAACAATGTTTACGTTGAAGGTTGAAGGCTATGGAGGAAGCTTGAGATCGATCTAGCCTCCGTAGTGTTTATAATCTAGAAAGAGAGACTTTTTAAAATGTATACATGGAAAGATAATTGCCAACCAGAGATTAAATAGTATGTGTCAAATAATGTATCTGAACTGCAATTGCTGGAAGAACACAGAGAGGGAGAGAAGATTTCAGGCAGTGGTGATGAGGAAAGGCCCACCTAAGCAGGTGGAATCCTAGTTAGATTCTGAAAAGTAAGTAGGATTGGGTATGCAGAGAGAAAGAATCGGGGTAGTCCAGGTGTGAACACGGACCTGTTGGCAGGAATTAGCACACACGAGGGACAGTAACTCACTTTAGGAATATGTTTGAAGATAACATGTGGGGGACTAAAGCTTGCTTCCTACCTCACTGGGAAGTAGTGAGGTACTAAAACACTGGAGACCATTATCCTAAGTGAAGTATCTCAGGAATGGAAAAATAAACACCACATATACTCTCTAATAAGTCGGAACTAATTAATGGGCACACATAGGCACAGAGAGAAGTAAAAGTCATTGGAAATCAAGAGGATGGGAGGGAGTTGGAGGGGAGAAATAAAAACCTACCTAACAGATACAATGAACACTATTCAGGTGATGAGCACACTAATAGCCCTGACTTAAGCATTATAAAAGCTACGTAACAGAAACATTTGTACCCCCTTAATATTTTGAAATAAAAAGAATATAATCATTAGGGTTTCCTACATATAATATCATGGCTGCAAACAAATATAAATTTATTTCTTCCTTTCAAAAAAAAAAAAAGAATATTGAAACAACTGGGAAAAAACCCTATCTATCCTACCACCGTATCTATCCATCTACCAGCATCTGTACTCACATACCCTATTTTTCCATTTACAACCACAGATCAACTATTCATGCTCCTATCTAAAGCCAAACCTTCCACTTATGCATTAAGTCCCATTCTCTCTAATTCTCACAAGCAACACCCAGAAAGCTTACCCTTCTCTCCTCCATCAATATTTCACTTTCTACTGGAAAAGTCTACTGGTATATGAATATGCTATTATTCATCTATCTTTTTAAAAATCCTCTATGAACTTCATACCCTTACCAGGTACTGTGCCATTTATTTGCTCTCCTTTGGAACAAAACCCAATATAATCATTCATGCTACTGACTCCAATGCCTCTCCTCCCATTTTTTCTTAAACCCACTGCAATCAGCCTTTTGCCGCCACCACTCCACCAAAACTACTCTAATGAAGATCACTAATGACATTCATGTTGTTAAATCCAAAGGTCAATTCTTAGTCGTCATGTTACTCAAGCTATCTGCAGCATTTCAAAAGGTTGATCCTGCCTTGTGCTTTTTACACTTTCTTTATTTGGCTTCCAGGACTCCAGACTCTCTTGCTTTTCCTCCCCCTTCAGTGGTTCCTACCTTCTGTGTTTCTGCTGGTTCCCCCTCTTTTCTCCAAACTATTAGAGTAACCCAGGGCTTAGTCTCTGGTCCTTTTCTCTTCCCTCCTTGGTAGGTCTAACCTGCTTGGTGATCTTCTAGAGTTGCATGGCTTTAAATACCACCTATATGCTGATGACACATTTTTATCTCCAGACCAACACTTTTTCCAGAATTTCAGACTTATATACTTAACTGCTTACTTGATGTTGCCACATAAAATGTCTAATAAGTACCTTAAACACAAAATGTCCAAACTTGAACTTCTACTCTCCACCCTGGAACCTGCTCCATCCATAGCCTTCCCTATCTCAATTATAACTGACTCTATCCTTCCAGTTGCTTAGGCCAAAAATCCTGGAGTCTTCCTTGATTCCTTTCTTCTCTCGCAGTCCACATCCAATCCATCAGCAAATCCTTTTGGATTTGCTCCCTTTGCCATTTCCCCACATCCATTGCCATTACCTTAGATGGATCACCATCATCCTCACGTGGATTACTGTAGTGGCTTCCTAACAGTCTTCCTGGCTTCTACTCCTGCCCTTCTAGGGCCTATTTGCAATACTGTAACCAGGTTTATCTTTTCAGCAGTCAGATAGGACTGTCATTTGTTAGATCACTCCTCTGCTCAAAACCCTCCAATGGCTCCCCATGTCACTCTGAGTAAAAGCTGAAGTCTTTAAATTCATCTACAAGGGCCTGCCTGATCTGCACCAGCCCCATCACCTCCAGGCCTCATCTCCCAGCATTTACACCCTTTCTCATGCTGCTTCAGCCACAATGGCTTTCCTGATGTTCTCTGCCTGGAATATTCTTCCCCCAGTTATCTATTGGGCTAACCCTCATCTCCTTCAAGTTGTTGTTTAAAAATCATTTTCTATGGTACAGTTATTTTGGAAAATAGTCTGGCAGTATATTATAAATTGAAATACAGGTTGAACATTCCTAATCTGAAAATCTAAAACCCTAAATGCTCCAAAATCTGAAACTTTTTGAGTGCTGACATGATGCTACAAGTGGAAAATTCCATACCTGACCTCATGTGATGGGTTGCAGTTAAAATGCATGTGCACAACACACAGTTTATTGTGTGTTTTCCTTTGGGGAAAAATAAAATTATCTTCAGGGTATGTATATAAGGTGTATATGAAATATAAATGAATTTCATGTTTAGACTTGGGTCCCATCCCCAAGATATCTTATTATGTATATGCAAATATTCCAAACTCTGGAAAAATCCAAAATCTAAAACACCTCTGGTCCCAAGTATTTTGGATAAAGGATACTCAACCTGTATATGTTTATTATATGACCTAACAGTTCTACTGTTGAGTATTTACCCAAGATAAATACCCAATAAAACAAAGACTTGTACATGAATAGTCATAGCAACTTTATTCATAATAGCCAATCACTGGACACAACTCATATGTTCATCAACAGGTGAATGGGTAAACAAATCGTTTCGCATTCATACAATGGAATACTATTCAGTAATAAAAATAATAAAAATAAAATAAAAATAATTATAAAAATAAAAATCAGCACCTACTGATACAAACAAAATGGATGAACCTCAAAATCATTATGCTAAGTGAAAGAGCCAGATACCACAGTCTATACTACATGATCTATTTATATGAAAATCTAGAATAAACAAAACTAATCTATAAACAGAAAGCAGATCAATGGTTTTCTGTAGCCAGAAATATGAGAGGATTGGCACAAATGGGACATATGGCAACATTTTTGGAAATATTTTATATCTTGATTGTGTGGTGGTTATTACATGGTTGTATATATTTGTTAAAACTCATCAAACTGTATACTTAATAAAGGCGATTTTAACAAAAGATGAAGAAAAAACAAAAATGATAAAGGAAGTGGCAATGCAAACAGCCAAGTGCAAAGGGTAAGGAGCGCAGCAGGGAGACCACTAATCTAGGACACTTTCATCCCCTCAGATCAACGTGGAGGCTATAAATGCAGTGAAGGTAAACCCAGTAACAAAACTTCCCCCACTGGTCACTCTCAAGTTTATTTACTTCCCTTTCCATCCCATGTCTGCAAAAAAAGAGTAAAAGGTAATGGACAGACCATCTTAAAGTGCACAGACTGTAATGTGTTCCCCATGGTCCCTGCCTGCTGGTGTCCATGCCCTTGTATAACCCCTCCCTTTGGGTATGAGCAGGACCTGTCACTTGCTTCTCACCAATAGAAGACAGCAAAGGTGATGGGATGTCACTCTGGTGATTACGTTAAGTTTTAAGACGCTGTCTTGCTAGCAGACTTGCTCTAGAGCAGTGGAACCCAAACTTTTTGGCACCAAGGACCAGTTTCATGGAAGACAATTTTTCCACAGCCAGGGAGAGGGGTGGTGGTGGGGCACGGGGGATGGCAAGCAATGAGGAGCGGCTATAAATAGAGATGAAGCTTCACTCACTCACCCACCGCTCACCTCCTACTGTGTGGCCTGCTTCCTAACAGGCCATGGACTGGTACCAGTCAGTGGCCCAGGGGTTGGGGACCGCAGCTTTAGAGCCTCTCCTTGCTGACTTGAAGCGGCCACATGGCGAACGCCCCCATGGCAAGGAACAGTAGGTGGCCTCAAGGAACTCTGGACAGCCTCTAGCCAACCTCTAGCAAGAAGTTCAGGGCCCTCAGTCCTATCACTGCCAGGAAATGGATCCTGCTGACAACCTGAGTGAGCTCAGAATCAGATTCCCCAGTCAAGCCTCTAGATGAGAATGCAGCCTGGCCAATATCTTGGTTGTAGCCCTAAGCAGAGAACCCAGCTAAACTGTGCCTGATTCCTGACCCACATACACTGTGATATAATAAATGATCAGGGGTGGGTAGGATGGGTGTGGGAGGGTGTTTGTTTATTATTTATTTACTTACAGACAGGGTTGCACTATGTTGCCCAGCTGAACTCAAACTCCTAGGCTTAAGCGATCCTCCCACCACCACACCTCATGTAGGAGGGTGTTCTAAATCACTTTCTAAATATGGCCTTCCCTGGCCACTCCTTAATACTGCAACCTGCTCTTCACTCTTGTACTTTTTGACTCCCTTACCCTGCTCTACTTTTCTTTTTTTTTCCCCAAGAGGACCTTCACTTTCCAACATTCTATGTATTTTATTTATTTATAATATTTATTGTGTATTATTTGCCTACCCATGATAAAACATAAGCTCCATGAGGGCAGGAATGCCTATGTGTTTTGTTCATTGATATACTGCAACCACCTCCAATAGCGTCCAGAACGTATTAGGGGCTCAATACTTATTTTTTAAATGAATGAAGCCTATTGTTTAGGTTTAAGTTAGGATTGACCTACTCTTATCCTCAGTTCGGACAAAGAATAGCTAATTACCACCTGTCATATACCGAGACTTCATGTACTTAAACTCCACTATTAGGTCACCTCTAAGTCTGTTTTCCCCAAAGTGAAAAATTCTAATTCCACTGCCTTTTTCTCATAAGCCTCATTTTCTAATTTTTAGTTTGGTTTGAATAATTTCCTATTTCCTCCAAATTCCTGGAGTTCCATACCAAACACAGTGCAAGTCTAAAAGAGCAACAATGGGGATAAGGATAGCCCAGGTTCTATTACATTTCACACAGCAGTCTACACGTGTTTCACAAGTAAAAACGAGGTCACCTTTTACTGCAGATGCATCAGTGAGACAGTGCCACCTCTTCCTGCCACAATCTTGGTGACAGCCACCATGAAAATAGATATCATTTTACCAGAGCTCTTTCTCTTCACTCAGACCTGCTACAATGTGGAGTTATTCACTGAAAAACATCATTTGCATTTGAAAGAGTGACTAACTTTAAATTCCAAAGAATGTACCAAGGCCTTGCTTATTAACCATAGAATTAGGCCATGCCTCCTGGAGATAAGTAGCTACAGGTGATAGAGAAGGAGTCCTCAGGCTGTTTTCCTTATGACCAGTTATTTTCCGCCATCTTATATCAAGACCCTGGCCCCTGAAGAAGTAGAGGAAACAGGAGAAGAGAGGAGGAGAGAGAAATGAGGAAGCTAGCAGGTGAGAGCCAACTCAGAAAGCCTGAGGTGAAATTCCATTCCTAATTGATATCACCGTCCTCTAACTAGCAATTCAAGCCAGCCCCTTTACGTGCCCCCTGTGGAGCCAAGCTTCCACACAGCTGAAGGAACCCATCTACCTGCACCCCCAGCTTTGCAGAAGATGGCAGGCACTGGTTCCTACTACCCTGACTCTGAAGCTCCATATGGCTTGACAGCAAGCTAGGCTTCCCCATAATCCCACAGACTAGAAGGGTCCAGAGAGAAAGAATAAGGCTTAGAACAAATACTGCTCCCACCTCTAAGGGATCCACTCCTCTGAGTCCCATAAGTTCACTACCTTCATTTGATTCCTATACTTTGAAGACCCTGGAATCCAGCTCTGGACCCAGGAGTTCCTGATCTCAAAGCAGAGGGATGACAACATACCCTGTTGGCACCAACTGAGTTGTGCTAGGTGGGCAAGAGTAGGTTTGTATTTGTATGGAGCAGATACTCAGCTTGACTGGAGAGAACCTGGACAGGCAAGTCTTACGGAGTAACTCTGGGAGAGGCAGCCACCTATGTGGCCTCAGGGAGAAGACCTGAGACTTACCAAGAAAAAGTGACCTGGAAGTACTAGCTTACTTCAGGCTCCTGACCAGTGCCTCCTTTTGCAGCTCCAAATCATGGTGTTCATGCTGGCAACCTCCTTCCCACTTACCCAGGGGGTTGGGGGGAGGGCTTCCTCTCCCGAGTCTCTCTGTGGCCTTTCTAAGGCCCTATGTGCATGAAGAGGTGGCTTCCAGCCCTTCACAGCAGCATGAAAAGCTGGCATTACAGGCATCCTGTGCCTTCATTCACTCCCAACCTCTTCAAGCCAAGTTTCTAAATAACAGGGATCGTAACTGCCCAGTGTGGCCCAAAGTCACTTCTAAAGTTGCTTGGCAAAAGGCCACCTGACTATCGCTTAGCTCTCCACAGAACGGCATGTACCAACTCGGATCACTGTCTTTGGTGTGTGGGTGGATTAGCTGCTATTTAACATGATAGGGCGGGCCCCTTTCCAGTTCGCACCAACCCCCACTCTGTGTTTTCCCCGCGTATAATAAGCCTCCCTTCTCTGCGCAGTTGAACTTGCTTAGATGAGACGGCAAAGGCCAGAGCAGGAAGCAGAGCAAAAGAAAAAATATGTTCACAGTGGCTTTTGAAAACATAAGAATGAAACTCCTAGGGAGAGCTTATGTAGGCCGAGGAAATAAATCTCTTATTTTGGCAGTAGGCACAGGGCACAGAATCATTTACCTGCAAATTACTCTAGTTCCTGCTGTGTGTGTTCTATTTTAGCCCAAGCACATAAATTTTTTTTTTTTTTTTTTGGATACAGAGTCTCACTCTGTTGCGCTGGGTAGGGTGCAGTGGCGTCATCATAGCTCACTGCCACCTCCAACTCCTGGGCTCAAGCGATCCTCCTGCCTTAGCCTCCCGGGTAGCTGGGACTACAGGCATGAGCCACCACGCCCAGCCCAATTTCTTGAATTTTTATTGAAGACCACAGAGGCCATTGTAAGCAGCCTAGACGGGTAGTTAGGCCTCCTGGATTCTCGTCTCAGAGTGGCCATAGATTTGCTGTGTGCCCTTAGGCAAACTACTTTACCATTCTAGACTTCAGTCTCATCTTTAAAATGAAGGGTTTATTCACTAGGGGAAGCTGAATAAATGGCATAAAGGAACTTTCTATACTATCTTTGTAACTTTTCTGTAAGTCTAAAATTATTCATATTTTAAAATAAATAGTTTTCTTAAAGAGTGAAGGGATTGTATTGATTATCTTCAAGATCCTCTCCAGCTCCAAACAGTGATTCAATGTTCTTATGTATCTCCCTTCAAGTGGAAGTCAGTCTCTTTCCAGCTATCCAAACATATCAAAGGAGGATTTTGCCTCACTCCTTCTGTCCCAGACAAGGTGTTGATTAGCCCCAGCACAAACGCACTTTCTGCTTTTAACATATCCTACAGGCTGGGCAAAGTGAATTCTCCAAAAGCACATTAAAAACACCCCATCCATACCCACTTTGTTCCTTCAAATAAGTAAATTCATCCAGTAGGGAAAAGCTGTTTCTGGCAGTCCATGCTTACAGAATCTCAGCTTTGCCCTAGTAACTGGGCTAATTATAGCTCCAGCTACCTGGTAACGGCATTAGATTTCCCTGACATTGGCTGGCAGTTCTAAAGCCATCTCAGCTGTGCTGGCACCTCTCCTCCTGAGAAGCCATCAGAGAAGCTGAGAGACTGGGAAGGGGTAAGCAACTACCTAAGCCAGGGTGAGAACACCTGAAGAGGCTTCCCAGAGTCGCAGGACTTCAGAGCTGGAAGGGGTGTTAGCGTCAATCCTGGTCCAGCCACTCATTCTAAACAGAAAGACCCAGGAGCCCAGAAAAAGTGACTTGTCTTAGCCTGGCCATCCTCTTGATTCCTTTCCCTCAATTTTCCCATCCTGATAAATCATCAAGTCCTACAGATATTTTACCTCCTAAATATTTCAAAGATTAGTTCCCTCCTCTCTATTTCTATGGCCACACGCCCCATTTAGCCCCTCATCTTTGGCGTGGCCAGTCTGTTCCCCTGACTTCCTGCCTTCTCTCTCTTGAATTCACCTTCCCCACCCACCAGAGGGATCTAGCATGTTCCCAACGGCTTAAAGCCAATCAATGGCTCCTTATCATCCTCAGGATAAAGTCTACACTCTTTAAATTGGAACAAAGGACTGTGCCCAGCATACCCTTCAGCCTTATTCTAGGCCTAGTACTTAAATTCAGTGACTCAAAACCACTTATAATTCTGGGCACACACCCTGTAGTTTCTTGCCTCTAGGCTTTTACTCGTGGCAAAACCCTTCTCCAGCACATCACCCTCCATTGACTGACCAACATTATTCCCCTTTGAACAAAAAGCTCAGAGGTCATCTCAGAGAATACTTTGCAGGTTTTCCTTCCATCTGCTCTATTCATTTGGGACAGAAGTGCCTCCTTTCAGTTCCCTTATACTTTGTACATATGTCCATTACTGCTTTTTACCACACTCTATCACCTGTGTTTCACTCATCTTGTCCTTGGAATATAGCAGGTACCCAATTAATGTTCATTAATGAATGGATAAATGGATAAATCCAAAGCTGTCTGTGATTGTCCCCAGCTTATCTTCCAGTCTCATTTTAGCACCACCAGGAGCCCTCCACACTACATGTTCCAGCCATACTGAACGTCTGGAAGTGTGGCAGGCACACAATGCCTTTGCATGCCTCTGTGCCTTTGTATATGCTGTTTCTTCTGTCGGAAATGCCTTTCCCCATTCCTTGTTGGGTTAGTACCTTTTAAGATTCAATTATTAAACAAAATTTCACATACTTGGCAAGGCCTTTCCTGGTAGATTTAACTTTTCTCAGTACCATAGAGCAATCTGTACATACCTCTATGGTAGCCCTTATTATGCCATTTTTATTTACATGTTGACATCCTTCAAAACTGGCATCTAGCACAGTAGCTGGCCTATAGCGGGTAATCAATAGATGTTTGGTTGAATGCATGTGTGCAAGCATGAGCAAATGAATGGCCAAGGGGATACTGCAAATAAGGGAAACATTTGAAACAGGAATTTAGAATGCCTGTTTTTTCAATTGTAACATGCTACTTCTATCAGTGTGTAAACCTGGATGCCCATAACTAGTAGGAAGAAGTGGCTTTGCAATAAGTTCATGCAGAAGTATAAATTATGTAGACATTGCTAAGGGGATAATTGAAAGTGGATCAGAATTCAATTCAGGCCCAGAGTTTAGTTTGGGATTTTTTTCCCAGTGATGGAAAAAAAAATTCTTAATTATTCAAAGGGAAAAAAAAACCTCTTCTCAACAGGCAAGTGTTATAAATTCTAATTAAAAACTCTGAAAAAAAATGAAAGAACTTGTGTTAAGTAAAAACAGACAACAAAGTTGGTTTTGGTCAAGGGTTCCACTATTCTTTAAAGTAACTATGACAGTTATAGGAAAGTTGCTTTTTAAAAAAAATTTTTATTGTGGTAAAATATACATAATGTAAAATTTGCCATTTTAACCATTTTTGTGTGTTGACTTTTTGTCTTTTAAAATATTTTTTATTTTTAATTACTATGGGTACATAATAGTTGTATATCTTTATAGGGTACATGTAATGTTTTGATACAGGCATACAATGTGAATTAATCAAATCGAGGGCATCCATCACCTTAGGCATTTACCATTTCTTTGTGTTAAGAACATTCCAATTCCATTCTTTTAGTTATTTTAAAGTATACCCTAACTTACTGTTGATTACAGTCACTTTGTTGTACTATCAAATATACGACGGCTGTCTGGAAAGTATCCAGCCATTGTATCCATGTATCCATTGTATCCATGGCTGGATACTTGCTGGACAGCCCTTGTAGTTCAGTCTATCTAACTGTATTTTTGCACCCATTAACCATCCCCACTCTAATCCCCCACCCCCCAATACCCTTCCCAGCCTCTGGTAACTAACATTCTACTCTCTGTCTCCATGAGAGCAATCGTTTTTAATATTTAGCTCCCACATATGAGTGAGAACATGCAAGATTTGTCTTTTTGTACTTGGCTTATTTCACTGAACATAATGTTCTACAGTTCCATCCATGTTGCTGCAAATGACAAGATTTCATTCTTTTTTGTGGCTATGCAATATTCCATTATGTATATGTATCATAATTTTTTTATCCATTCATCCACTGATGGACGCTTAGGTTGATTCCAAATCTTGGCTATTGTGAATAGTGCTGCAATAAACATGGGAGTGCAGATATCTTTTTGATATACTGAATTCCCCTCCTTTGGATATATACCCAGCAATGGGATTGTTAAGTCATATGGTAGTTCTATTTTTAGTTTTTTGAGGAAACTCCATACTGTTCTCCATAGTGGTGGCACTAATTTACATTCCCACCAACAGTATACAAAGGTTCCCCTTTTTCCACATCCTTGCCAGTATTTGTTATTGCCTGTCTTTTTCATAAAAGCCATTTTAACTGAAGTGAGATGATATCTCTTTGTAGTTTTGTTTTGTTTTGTTTTGTTTTTTGAGTCAGAGTCTTGCTCTGTTGTTCTGGGTAGAGTGCAGTGGCATCATCATAGTTCACTGCAACCTCAAACTCCTGGGCTCACGCAATCCTCCTGCCTCAGCCTCCCAAGTAGCTGGGACTATAGGCGCATGCTACCACCCCTGGCTAATTTTTCTATTTTTAGTAGAGACGGGGTCTCGCTCTTGCTCAGGCTGGTCTCAAACTCCTGAGCTCAAGCAATTCTCCCACCTTGGCCTCCCAGGGTGCAAGGATTACAGGGGTAAGCCACCATGCCTGGCCTCATTGTAGTTTTGATTTACATTTCTCTGATGACTAATGATGTTGAGAATTTTTTCATATACCTGTTGGCCATTTGTATGTCTTCTTTTGAGAAATGTCTACTCAGATCCTTTGCCCATTTTTAATCGGATTATTTGATTTTTTCCTTCTGACTTGTTGGAACTGCTTATATATTCTAATTATTAATCCCTTGTCAGATGGGTAGTTTGCAAATATTTTCTCCCATTCTGTGGTTTGCCTCTTCACTTTGATTGTTTCCTTTGCTGTGCAGAAGTGTTTTAGCTTGATGTGATCCCATCTGTCCAATTATGCTTTGGTTGCCTGTGCTTCGGGGTTATTACTCAAGAAGTCCTTGCCCAGACTCATGTCCAGAAAACATTCCCCCAATGTTTTCTTTTAGTAGTTTCATAGTTTTAGGTCTTATATTTAAGTCTTTAATCCATTTCAATTTGATTTTTGTATGTGGTGAGAGATAAGGGTCTAGCTTCATTCTTCTGCATGTGGATATCTAGTTTTCCCAGCACCATTTATTGTACTGTATGTTCCCTACTGTATGTTCTTTCCCTACTGTATGTTCCCTACTGTATGTTCCTACTGTATGTTCTTTCCCTACTGTATGTTCTTGGCACCTTTGTCAAAGATAAGCTCACTATAGATGTGTGGATTTATTTCTGGGCTCTCTATTCTGTTCCAGTGGTCTATATGTCTGTTTTTAATGCCAGTACCATTCTGTTTTGGTTACTATTGCCATTTTAACCATTTTTAAGTATGCAGTTCTGTAGCATTAAGTACATTCACATTGTTGTGCAACTGTTACCACCATCCATCTCCAGAACTTTTTCCCCAACTGAAACTGTACCCATTAAACACTAACTCCCTATTCCCTCCTCCCCTCAACCCTGGCAATCCCTATTCTATTTTCTATCTTTATTATTTGACTACTCTATGTACCTCATATAAGTGGAATCATATCTGTCCTTTTGTGACTGGCTTTACTTAGCATAATATTCTCAAGATTCATCCATGTTGTAGCATGTGTCAGAATTTCCCTTTGCTTTAAGACTAAACGATATTCCATTATATGTATATTCCACATTTTGTTTATCCATTCATCTGTCAATGGACACTGGGTTGCTTACACCTGTTGGCTATTGTGAACAATGCTCCTATGAACACAGGTGTACAAATATCTGTTTGAATCCTGTTTTCACTTCTTTTGGGTATAGACCCAGAGTGGAATTGCTGGATTATATGGTAATTCTATATTTAATTTTTTTGAGGAGTCATCATACCATTTTCCACAGCGGCTGCGCCATTTTACATTCCCTCTAGCAATGCACAGTGTTCCCATTTTTCCACATCCTAACACTTGTTATTTTCTGTTTTTTTATATAATGGCCATCTTATTGGGTACAAAGTTCAAAACATTTTAAACCAAGAACACAAATATCGGCTACAAATACTTAATGAATGGATTCTCCTTACTTTCTTCCAACTTCCATTCACAAAAAAAGGCCTGGGTGCAGTGGCTCACGCATGTAATCCTAGGATTTTGGGAGGCTGAAGCAGGAGGATCACTTGAGGTCAAGAGTTTGAAACCAGCCTGAGCAAGAACGAGACCCTGTCTCTACAAAAAATAGAAAAATTAGCCAGGCATGGTGGCGTGTGCCTGTAGTCCCAGCTACCCGGGAGGCTGAGGCAGGAGAATCCCTTGAGCCCAGGAGTTTGAGGTTTCAGTGAGCTATGATGACTCCACTGCACTCTAGCCCAGGTGACAGAGTGAGATTCTGCCTCAAAAAAAAAAAAAAAAAAAAAATTTAAAGAAGTAGATAAGCATATCTTCATGAACCTCAGAAGGCTAAGAGTGAGGAGTTAGCACACACAGTGTACACAGACACAGAGATACATGAGCCATGTTCATACTAGGCTTACATAGAATTGTTTAAAAATAGTTTGGCTAATGTAATATTTTCTCCCTCTTTACTTACGTTCCTCCCTTCCCTACCATAAACATTTCTTGATGTTCATGTAAATGAGACACAGAAGAAAAAAGCCTCAATCCTTTTGTAGTCCATAAGCATGATGATTGAGCTTTCACACTCACGTGTGAGACGTGCCTCCCTCAAACTTTGATACAATGTCAGCACATTACCCATCTGACATGAGAAAAGAAAAAAATTAAGCAGCTAATTAAACAAGGCATCCAACAGAGTCAGCTCTGCTAAATATAAGAAGAAAACCATTAACTTTGGCAACAGTAGCCACAGAGTTTCTTTAGACAATATCTGAACAGTAAACACTCTCTAGTATGTAACTCCAGGTATGCAGGATAGTAATAATAATTCTTTCATTCATTTAACATCTAATACATTAAAACATGTTTACATGTGGGGTGGAGAGTAGGGCAGGAATTTGTGCCTCCAATTTAAGAAACTAAGATTCACGGAAGTTACATGAATTGGCCAAGGTCATGTAGCCAGGAAAAGGTAGATTAAGAACTCAGGTTTCTGGCCTGGTGTGGTGGCTCATGCCTGTAATCCCGGCACTTTGGGAGGCTGAGGCAGGAGGATCGCTTGAGCCCAGGAGTTCGAAACTGCAGTGAGCTATGATCACACTACTACAGTCCAGCCTGGGTGACAGAGCAAGATCCTATCTCTTAAAAAAAAAAAAAAAAAAAAAAAAAGAATTCAGTTCCTTATTGAATCCAAAACTTTCATCCCTACCCTTTTATAACTCTCTAAGATACTCATCCTTTTCTAATAGCCTTCCATTGGTTCAAGACAAGGTTCCTAAATTGTCTAGCCTGATGAAGTTTCTGAATGTCCCTGAACTTTTGGGTGCCTAGTACAGTAAGTCTGCATGTATACTGTTCTCACCATATTTCCCAAAGCCTAAATAAATCAGGCTAGGACTAAAAAAAATAAGTCAATGAGTCAAAAAGAAATTTAACAAACCCAGCCTTTCTTATTTGTTATATTTGAAGGAACATTTGGATCTGAGGATGCCAGGGAAATTTGATGCAATAGGGACAAACTATATACACAGGCAAACTAAAATGGAGAATTGAGACAAACGGGACAAATGAACCCAAATCCATTATTGAGGAAAAAGAGGCCAAGTGCAGTGGCTCACACCTGTAATCCTAGCACTTTGGGAGGCCTAGGCAGGAGGATCGCCTCAGGCCAGGAGTTTGAGACCAGGCTGAGCAAGATCAAGGCCCCATCTCTACAAAAAAATAGAAAAATTAGCTGGGTGTGGTGACGTGTGCCTGTAGTCCCAGCTACTTGGGAGGCTGAGGCAGGAGGATCGCTTGAGTCCAGGAGTTTGAGGTTGCAGTGAGCTATGATGATGCCACTGCACTCTAGCCCTGGATGACAGAGCGAGACCCTGTCTCAAAAAAAAAAAAAAGAAAGAAAGAAAAGAGAAATTGATTTGGAATAAAAAATAGTCCAGAGGGAATGTGTCCATTAATTGGACTTATCTGAATAATTTTTTCATCTCTCAGTTTGTCATAATAATGGCAAATATTTATTGAGGGCTTACTATGTGATAGCTGTTGTGCTGAGTTCAACTAATTGACATTTAATCTTCCCCCAGACTCTATAAAATAGATGTTATTACTACACCCACCTCAACTAAGAGAAATTATAATATTTGCCCAAGTTAAGACAGGTAGTAAATGGTAGAACCAAGATTCCATCCCAGGTTTATCTGGTTCATAGCTCTTAACTACTATGCCTAGAAATAGCAGAATAATGGAAACAATGACAATCTGGTAGGCAAATAAAATGAGTAGATTGTTTACCATGGCTATAGAATTATACTATGTATACACCTTAATGATTGCTCAGGAAAAGTATCATCCAATCTCTAAGATGAGAAAACCAAATAAGTTTCGATCTCAAAGAAGTCACACAGTTTAAGGGTCATAAAACAATGGAATACAAACAACTCTCTCAACTCCTATCTAAAGGCCAAACCCACTTTAACCTTCCAACATCAATCATATCATGTTCAGTTACATCACTTCATCAACTCTAGCTGGTCCAGGATGACAGCTTTCTGTTTCTCCTAACCCTCTTTCTACTGGATCTGTCCCTGTCAGATTTTAATTTCCATTCTTAGAATACAACCTTAAATCCTTTTTAAAGCAAACTTGGATAGTAATAAATTCACACAAGCTGAACAAGTAAGTACTTTTCATGGGCCAAAACACAGTGGATGATAGTTTTACATGCTGTTTGGAGACTGGGTGTTTACCACACAGCAGTGGATTTCATGAATTCCAGGGTCAGACACGTTTCCAGTGGCGGCACACTCGGCTAATATGAAAAGATGCAGGATTAGGCAATCAACAACGAGGAAGTCAGCCAAGTTGCCACCCAGAAATTACTTACCACAGCAGCTGCAGTCCAGAAATGCTAACAAGCCAGTCTCCCTAGGAGTGGGCCATACTCAGCTGTGGACCACTGGCAGCATTTTTCACTTTGCTCCAGAATCAGGAGCTATATGTACTGCAGTAATTTCTCCTTTGCTTGCTTTATATGTTCAAAATTGTCTTCCAAAAACACTGGACTTACAATTAATGTTTGCTACCAATGTTAGCAGTATCTAATCATGAAGGTATATTTCCCAGTTTATCTGTGCTGAGGATAAACAGCCTCTTCCTTTTTAAAAAAAAATTTATTAAAAAAGTTGAAGCTTAAAGGATAGTTTACCTTAAACACTCAACAGAAAAGTAGCCAGTCTCAATGAACCAATTTTTATGTATAATTTAATACTATTTTATTAATCCATGGCTAGTATGATTCTTAAGATTATTTCTCAATTCTGTAAACAGTTTAAAAGAGAGAAACCCTTAACTACTTTTTTATTTACTTAAATTTGATAACTCTTAAGTTTTTACATACTCTCTAGTGCTTACGATTTCTCTTACAATTAAAAATCCTTGTAGCTTCCTTACAAGTAAGGATTCTATTTTAGTCTCTCCCTCAATCAACTACCTAAGAGGACTTGACACTTGGAAAGAGAAAGATACCAGCCTCTCTCCAGTCCTCTTCTCCCAAAGTTTCCCATATTTCCCTTTCTGAAGTCACCATGGTGAAGTGTTTGATTGTCCTCACTGAGACAGTAATTTTTCACTCTTAAGTACAAATATCTCAACAAAATGTAAAACAATGAAACAATTACTATTCACAATAGATTTCTATTACATATATTTCACAAGCATTGGTTTTCTTTTAAAAAACCATGCATACAGCACTAAAATTATTGTAGATTCTAACTCAACTGGGTGTGATTTAATGTTTTTACTGTATATATTTTTAAGAAGTCCTTCCAATACTAAAGAAAAATCTGAAAAATGAGAACCAAGAAAATTCTGTTTCTTAGTAACAGAAAAATCAAACTTCTGTTACTAAGTTTGGTAACAGAACAAGACTCTAAATTCTCTCCTCTGAACCACCTGATAAACCATGTGATGCTAGGCATGGTTACCCTCAATGTCTCTTTACCAATATTGCTGCTAATTAATGTTCCTAACCTTGTGGAATGTGAATAACAAGGATGAATTTAAGACACATTTGTGGGAATATATGAGGGTGAGATTATAAAAAGTCAAACCTCTTCCTCATTTTAAGACATTATAATAACTATTAGTAGTAGTAGGAATATAACTAATACTCCCTCATATAAGTATTATGCTGTTAAGTTTACAAAGTACTTTGATATAAGTCTTCTTATTTCATCTTCATGGCTGCTACTTATTCATACAGCGACTAATTCTCAGTGCCTGTGGCATTATTCTTAATGCCAGTTCTACAGAGGTTGGAACAGGCTCAGAGAGGTTAAGTAACATGCCTAGGTCCCCTGTTGTCCAGGGCTCCTAATGTAGTGATTTCCTAATCTCTTGTCCTTCCATCAAAACAGAACTGCCCTAGTTTCGATCAACCCCTCACCATGAAGTAGCGTGACAGACTTATTACAACTATGATGCAAATGATTGATAATGGCTTTATGTGTTCTGCTTCCCAAATAATAAGAGCATTTTAACCTCAGCCTTTAGGGTTTTCAAATAATCATACCCAAATGAGAAGAATAATGTGATAGGCAGATTGAACAAAGATTTGGTGAGAGGGGAAAGGAGGGGACACAGTAGTTTGAGATTCCTCAAATCATATGATGCCGTAGCTGCCTGACTATTCTGCTCACACATAAGACCAGGTAGGTAGAACAGGGCTGTATCTACTTCCTGTATGAGACCCATGGCAATAGTAGAGTCTAGCAAAAGGCTTGTCACCTCCACATGTGACAATATGCTGTGACCCACTCCTTCCACACCCTGTGCACCTCCTATAATCTCATTAATCACACTTCTCCAGGAGAGAAATGTTGTCCTCTCATACCCCACCTAAAGTGTTTCCTGAAGACTGTCTCTTTAGCCATTACAGAGCAGAGAGTGAGACCAAATGATTCAGGCATTCATTCGATTGAAGCTTAAAAAAAAAAAAAAGCTTTCCCTCAAATTATCTAAGAAGTTGTCCTTTCCTTCAGCTTTGCTTTGAAGACAGTTAATAGGAAAAGTTTCCTCCCTCTGCACAGTGAGCAAATCCACTGCCCTGAAGCAAACACTGCTGCTCATCCTCCCCCTCTCTCACTAGGCAATATCCTCCTCAACCTCTGGCAGCTCCAATGAGGCACACTCATTATACAGCCACATAAAAGATGAAAGGTGAGTCTGGACCAATTTCTGGAAGATTCAGATTAAAACATGGAAACTCAGGAGAGACAGGAAATAGGGTTAAATCCCCCAGATTTAACTGTCCACATTAACCAAATTTACCAAACAATCATTTGGGTCTCATAGACACTAGCTATTCCTCTGATCCAATATGCTATCCAGCAGCCTCTCCTGCTTCCCAACTTTCCTCTTGACAGGACAGGGCACACATAGAAAATGATAATATTTGTGTAGTCCTCTGGTGTAAACAATTGAAGATTTAGAATCTTTGATAATGTCAGAGGCAACCAACTCCAAGTCACTTGGGCCACTTCAGGTCCTGCTTGCCCAGATGCTAAGAGGGCTGAGGAAATCAATATTGTAGAGACCAGCAAGGAAGCTAAATCCATGTAACCCATAGCCTAATGTGTGATAGACAGCACCTCTTACCAAGATGCGGTCTCATCTCACCCTCAGCTCCACCAATCCACTGGTCTTCCTTCCCCACCCCAGTCACTGACCCATCAATCAAGATTGCCCTCCCTTCTAGGGAAGTGGCCATACTCCTGCCATGCCATCTGGGACCAGCTGCTATTCCATAGGTACCCTCTTCTTCGTCCTAAGGTGAATTATTCCTAAGACTAAAAGTGCCTAAGATTCTGTCTTAAAGGCTTATCTACGTAGTCATCTTTAAAAACAAACATGACTTTCTCAAGGAACAGAAATGCCTTCAGCCTCAGCATTTTTCTCCATAGCATCATCCTCTGCCCCACTGAGCCAGAGCTAGAAGCCACCCTTCTCTAGCTTCTTTAGCAGATTGTATGGCCTGGAAACTGTCTGACTCACAGTCACCTCCAGGGCTCTTGTTTAAAAATGCAAATTTCCAAGCTCCCCCATCCTGTTACCAAATCAGAATCCCTAGAGTGAGGCATGGAATCTGCGTCTTAAACCAGCTCCCAAGGTGATTGTTCTGCACAGTTCCACACCAGAGTTTGAGAGCCTCTGATTTAATCCAGCCCTCTCCCTTTACAGAGAAGGAAAGTTGAAAACCGGCAAAAGAGAAGTGAAATGGGCTTGTCCAAGGTCACATGGCTTTAAGGTGACCAGACCTGGATGGAACCCCGCCTCTCTTACCAACTAGCACAGCACCAGCTAGGAAAAGCCTGGAATAGCAACAGGCGGGCCAACAAACCCCTGCCCCAGAGCGGCAAGCCCCGCACTCACCCGCTTGTAGATGTCCTCCCGGCTGACCTCATACTTCTGTTGCATGCGCTCCTCCAGGAAGTAGATGCGCAGCTTGAGGCTGAAGTTCTCCTTCTTCAGGTCATTGAGGTGCTGGGACAGAGTGCGATATCCATTAGACATGGTGGGCAACCCATGGATAGGAGCATGCCCGATCGCCCCCTCACCCTAGGAACATGGTGCAGCTGCCCCGCAGCATGAAGCGAGCCGGCTGGCAAGCTGCTGAAGCTGGGACCCCGGCGCCCGGGCTATGGTGACATGGCCCCGACTGCGGGCGCTCTCTCTGGGACTCGGGACTGGGCTGGCTGCTCTGGGTGCTGGAGCGCAGGGCACTTTCCTTTTTTACCACAGGGAGATATTTGCGGAATCCCCGACAGGAACATGCTGCGTGAACTCAGACACAAGTGGTGTAACCCGACTCTAAGCCAGGACTGGGCTGTCACCCTCCTGGAGTCTCCCAGGCCCAACTGTAGGCAGTTAACAGCTTCTTGGAAAAGAGAGGGGACTGGCCCCCAGAAGCTTCCAGGAAAAGGTGAAGGGGAGTAATTCAAGGTGGTAGTGGGGCTGCAAAGAAGAGAAGGAAATAAAGGGTGGGGGGAGGGAGGTACTTAAATTCCTGGTGGCTGATTTGGATAATAAAACCCAAAGAAAGGAGTGTGGCCAGAAGCAAGAAATAAGGTTACTATAGAGCAGACTACATGTATACAAAATGGCCCACAAAATGGGGAGCACACATCAAATATCCCCTTTCCGTCAGGTGCAAATCTTAAAGAGCTACTAACCAGAGGAGTCTCTAATTTCCTTTGATGATCCAGAGCTCCCCTCTAATCAGTTCCTTTGCAGTTTTCCTTCCCACTTTTCAATCCCTGAGGGAGTTAAATTAATAGCCTTTATTGCCATGAGCCTCCTCCCTACACACCACAGACACCCCCAAAGAAAGAGCAAATCTTCTAGCTCAGTGAAATCTTTGCAGACTGTTTATCAGTTACACAAGCTCACAAAGAGGCAGGGTCAAGGGCTCCTCCCTCCGTGGAAGAAGGGATGGGCAGAAGAGAGTGTGGGAGGGCGAGAGGGAGGGAGAGGGAGGGAGCCGTCATCCTGGAGCCAAGGATTTCAGCCAGTCACTGGTTCTTAACTCTGGCACCTGCCAAGTGGAGCCAGGCACTCATCACCAGATCCTGCTTGTAAAGCAATTTAAGATGCTTGAGTGACAGCTGCAACATTAGCAGGAAGTATTATTTACACCACATCACACGGGACATTGAAGGTGACTGGAGATAACCCCACAGCACAAATACCAAACACAGGTTCTTGGTTGCAATAATACTAGGTTGAAAAAAAAATCAATATTAACATCCAAGGTAAAGGAAATTAAAATGTTTATACTTAAGTCAAGGATTCACTTCCTCCCCAACCTACCTGCTTTTCATTCTTCCAATTTCTTCTCAAACCTTCATAATAATTCCAGTCAGTATCTCCAGAGTACCCACCAGGTGTATACTGGGCACAAGGGATACTAAGATAAAGATAGTCCCAACTCTCAAAGAGCTACGTGGCCTTACAGCTGATCATTATATGTTAAGATGTGTTTTACACTATAATCCTCCTAACCTGTGTTTTTCTACTTTTTACATTTTACATTGCAATCCAGTACACATACACCCACTCTTAACTGAAGTAAACGTTTCAGAAAGTAACTGTCTCCATCACTATGTGTGATGTACTCTGATATTTTCTATTTTTCCTTATGGTTATGACCCACTAAATTGATTTCATGACCCACTAATAAGTTTCAGTCTGCAGTTTGAAAAATGTTGACTCTGTGGGAACCCAGAAGAAAGAGTGATCAGTTCTTACTGGGGTGATCAGAGGGAGCTTCACTAGGAGTTGAATTTGCACTTTGCCTTGAAAGATAGAAAATGTTTGAGTGAATAAAGTGGCATCAGGAGGGCATAATTAGAACTGCGCATTTTCCCAAATAGATGTGAATTATAAATAGGCAACATTTCTTACTATAGATAGTTGATAACTTAAGCCAAAATATTTCTCATTTTTAAAAAAATCTACACATTTAAAATTCATTTAACTATTTTAACTAAATCTATACTCTTAGAATGAAAAAAATATCATTTAGGCTTAGTTAGAGACAGTGATGAAAAGAGAAAAGTCTAAATTAAAACTCAAAAGATCCTTTTCTGGTCCCAGTTCTGTTATTAAATAACTGTATGATCTTAGGGGGGCACTTCTCTGGAGGCCTAACTGTCCTCATTTATAAAATGAAGTGGTTGGAAATGGGTGATTTTTAAGGCCCTTTCCTGGTCTAAACTATTAGAGGGATAACCTAGTTATTATCACCTCCATTTTGCTCAAGAGGAGCCAGGCTGCTAGATTGTAGATTAGTGTTTAATCATGTTTTGGTAGTCTACTTGGATTCCTTTATCATGTCAGATAATTTAATAAAAGTTTTGTGGGGAGTAAAACGAATGCAGGGTATTCTTATCCAACCTAGACCTTTCTGGACATTTATGCCTATTTCCTCGTATGCCCTGTGATACCTTGTTCTTCTCTTATCTCTCTGGCCCTTTTTCTGTGTTTTTTGCTGGCTCCTTAAAATGGGTGCTTAATGGACAGTAAATCCTTAGCCTTCTGTTCTTTTCTCTTTATAATTTTTTCATTAGAGATTTTATTCACTTTTAGGGCTACATTTTTACCTCCCAAACAAGCCCCAAATCTCCACCCAAGTCCTCTCACGCAAGATCTGGCTGTACATATCCAACCCTTTGCTAACTAGTTCAACTTGAATGTCCTATTCTCACACAAATCTCAAAGCAAATACTTTCTGCAGTAGTCCCTATCATGTTTCCCAGAATCCACCCTAGCCATCTGTTCTCCACATGACAGCCAGAGCCATGGTTTCAAAACTCACATCTTGCCCTGTCATGTCCCTTACTTGAAGCCCTTCACAGTCATCTCATCACTCTTAGAGTAAAGGGAAAACTCCATCACATCTCTTCAAGACACCCTGTTTCTTTCTTTTAGTCTTAGTTCAAATGCCACCCAAGGAAAGCCTTCCCTGCTACCCCAGCCTGGAAAGACTTCTCCTTCTTTTGAACTGCTACGGCAAATATTAGCATTTGACAAGTGTTCATATGCTGCCTCATGATACTGCTTTTATGATCGTGAAGGGTTATTTATACCTTTTAGGCTTATTTGACTTGTTATATGTTTGATCTTTCCAGCTAATCTGAAGCTGTCCAAGGGAAGGGTCAGTGACACCTATGTCTTTATATACTCCTGCAGATTCTACAACAACCTAAGAAGACCTCTTCAATAACATTCAGCCCATTGTGCTGTCAGAGCCTACTTACAATCACCTCAACCAGACTAAGAGTGTTTTGAGGGCTGGCAAGGCTTATTTTGTGTCCTTGTATTCTTATTGCACAGTATTTAGAAATCACTCCCTAAATATTTGTAGAATTAATGAATCAATAAGTCTTCCATAAATATTATATGTTTTGTTGATTTGCTTTGTTACATATGTGCTAGCTCACCTGTATTATCCTTGTAGTTTTCCAATAATATAGGAAGGTTTGTTTTAATAGTTCCTAAGAAACTACATCTGCTAGAATGCTTATGCTAGAATGGGTAGAAAAATGATGTTTTGTTCATTTAGATTTCTAAGTTTATATACCCACCCTGATCTTTTCCCTGAACTCCAGTTTATATCTAACTTCCTAGCAGAAATCTCTACTTGAATATAGACATCTCATACATGTGATGTCTACAACTGAATTCCAGATCTTGCCCAGCAAACATGCTCCTCCCTCATTGGACTCCATTTCAATTTGTAACAACTCAATATTTGAAGTTACTTGGGCCAAAACCTTTGAGTCATTTTTGACTCATTCTCTTTCCTACACATCATCTCATCTGTCTGCAAATATTATTTCTATCTTCCACATATATGTGTGTGTGTGTATACATATATATATATATATAGAGAGAGAGAGACAGTGCCCATTTACCACTACTGCCAAGGGTACCTCTACCACTCTGGTCTAAGATACTATCATTTACCCCTAAGTTATTTGAATAGCCCCCTTAACTGGTATCCCTGTTCCCATTCTTATTCCCCTATAGTCTATTCTTAGCATGGGAGCCACAGTAACCCTTTTAAAATATGTCAGATTACTCCTCCACTGGAAACCCCACTGGCTTCTCATCTAACCTAGAGTGAAAGGTGATCTCGCTTCATCAACATGTAAGGCCCAAGGCCCTCCATCTCCATGATCTGGAACCCTCTCCTTGCTCCTTCAATTACCTGTTCTACTTTTTACTACTACTCTGCCCCTGCACACTCTGCCCCAGCAACCCTGTTTCTCCTTGCTCTTTCTCCAAAACAAGCAAGAAAAGGTTCCCTCCTTGGGGCCCCTGAGCTTGTTGACTCTTCTGTCTGGCATCCTCTTTCTCTAGATAGCTGCATGATTCACTCCTCACCTTCTTTGTCTTTGATCAAGTCACCTTCTCAGTGAGGGGAACTCCTTATTTAAGACTGTAACCTGCCCTAGCCCTCACTCCAGCACTCCGAATCCCCCTTCATTGTTTTTTATTCCGTAGCACTATCACCTTTAAAATATTATATTTACTTATTTATTTTGTCGATCTCTCCCCACTAGCACATAAACTTCATGAGAAAGCTGTGATTTTTGCCTGCTTTGTTCACTGTTGTATCACCAGTGCCCAGAATGGTGTCTGAAACACAGTAAGTACTCAATAAACATTTGTTGAATTAAAGAATGGATGAATAATTAACCTGCTGACTTCTTTGACCTCCCTGGATGGATAAAACTCAATCTTTATGCAAGATTACACTGATGTTTTAGGATGAAAAACTTACATAATAGCATTCCCCCTTATAAAAAGATTATTTTTTAAGTAAAATAAATTAGTCTAACAGACTACCTTTAATGCACAGTGTATAACCTGGACGGTCTACAAGAGTTTTGAACAAATGAGGAATAATATATGATAAATTACAAAGGACAATATGGACTGTACAAATAGTAA
Organism: Daubentonia madagascariensis; assembly: GCA_023783475.1. Taxonomy (NCBI): domain Eukaryota; kingdom Metazoa; phylum Chordata; class Mammalia; order Primates; family Daubentoniidae; genus Daubentonia; species Daubentonia madagascariensis. Next base: position 402,499 of record JAKFHU010000913.1, on the reverse strand, counting down.
AAACTATAGAAATTAGGAAGGAGAGGTCATCAGGGATGGTTCCACCAAGAACTGGCACTTTAGCACCCTTTAAGGATGACTCAGGTTTGGGTAGGCAGCGGGGAGAATAATACAAGGTGATCCAGGCAGTGGATCCAGGCAGTGGATCCTAAGCAAAGGTGCAGAGGGCCAACCCACGTGAAACAGGGCACATGCTGTCCTACAACAAGGGACCCGAGATGATGGGAAATAAAGAACCACATTAGGGAGATCTTGACAGTCAGGGTGAGGAGCCTGGAGTTTGTTCCTCTGGGCAGATCCTGGCTCTCACGCTGGACACAGGGTGAAGAGAAAGGCAGTGGAGATCAGGGAGGACAAGGAACTGCTTACCAAGAAGGTCGTCTTGTTTCTTTGTTTATTGCTTATGTTTTGTTTTACTTGTTTGTTTTTTGTAGGTTTTTTTTTCTTTTTGAGACAGAGTCTTGCTTTGCCACGCAGGCTAGAGTGCAGGGGCGTCGTCATAACTCACTGCAGCCTCAAACCCCTGGGCTCCAGCGATCCTCCTGCCTCAGCCTCCCTAGTAGCTGGGACTACAAGCATGCGCCACCACACCGGCTCATTTTCCTATTTTTTGTAGAGATGGGGTCTCGCTCTTGCTCAGGCTGCATGTTTTTTGTAGCTTTAACAAACACAAACACACATACCTGGGCCACACGCTCGGCCTACTAAATCAGGGCTCTCAGGCCTGTGTGTTTTGATAAGTTCTGCATTGCTTGGGAAATAAAACACTGCAGGTTCTTGAGCAAGGGGCAGTGCTTCTATCTTTGTTCTTCTTTTTTTCTATAACATGTCTAAAATCTTTGCTCCTCTCTCAAAATGTACTTTTCCAAACATTAACGGCTGTCCCCTGCTCTTTCCTCAGTTCTTCATCCCACCCCTTCATAGCATGTTAGTCCACACTGGAAATAAGACGTGAACAAGGATTCAATCAGCGCCAACAACAGAGGGAGGATTACACCCCAGCTGTTGTATGTCGTGCCCCATTAACATAGCCAACTAAATCAGCCTTTAAAAAAAAAACCCAGCTTGACGTTTGCTTAATTGTATTCAGACCCCCAGATAGCTCTTATAATGGAATTGCTTGAAAACATATTAATCTCTTACCAATCTCTTTCCTAAAAATAAAGTTCCACTCACTAAAAATGATTAATCATCTTAATGAACACATTCTCTTCAAATATAATAAAGCTTCCACAACTTAAACTCTACTAATTTGGTATCTGATAATTCATACCTTTATCTTCTTTGAAAATAAAAATATTTTAAAAATAAGTCATTATGGTAAACAGAGAAACAGGAGAATAGTGTTGTAAGTAACTCTTGACACTTTACATTCATGTACAAATAGACAATAAATATTATCACTATTATGCATATTTACCTGGGTGGGGTAGCATGAAATTGTGGAAAGAGCAAAATAGGTTGTGAACCAAGAAGACTGAGGGTTCAATCCTGGCTCTGCTATTTTCTAATTGTGTAATTTGGGGAAAATTACTTAATAATAGGAAACTGTAGGAAAGCAGTCAGAGACTGGGATCCAGGCAAGCTACTAAGAGGGTTACAACTATAGCTGTAATGCTAACTTTTGTTTCTTCATCTGAGGCAAATGGACTGAAATAATGTTTGCTAACATTTAGATACTGGATAAAAGAACAAGTATTTTATTATCCTTTGTGCATTTCTGTTGTTTGTGAAATAGTTCATAATTTTTAAAAGACTATTTTAAAGAGAATGAAACTAGAAAGTACATGGAAGCAGCTATTAATTAGACATAAGGATAAATTCTCCAGTGGAGTTGGATGTATAAATTTATTGCCACACTCAATCTGTACATTTATACATCAAATTTTCAGTGAGCACCTACATTATGAGAGAGAATAAATTTCTTGTCACAAAAGGAACTTGACTGAAATGAAAGAACCATTTGTCAGGGATATTGTTAAAAGTCTTCACACATCAGTTAGAAGTTGGCTCTAGAGGACTTTTAAGATCTTTGGCCATCCTGAGATTCTTCTGTGTTTGCGACATATTTTCTCACAGAAACAATCCTGCCAAAGGTGTTCACCAATGAGAATGCTCTCACTTTCTGAAGAATCTCAGAATGCCCACCAGCTCTCCTGGAGCTCTAAAAGGTAATGAGAGTTGACCTGCTCAGACTGAGAGCTCTGGCTGTCTTGTGCTGCAGGAAAAAATAAGTGAGCAAAAAGGACACCATATTTCTAAGACAAAGGCAGTAACAATGACCCAAGAATGATGTCCAATAGACTATTTAACTTATAACTTCACTAACTGTCATGTTTCCAAAACAGCCCTATGGGAGGGGCACACAAATGTTTGGGGAGGATCTCCTGCACTTTAGCACCCAGTGAAATACAACCCAGGAACCCAACTTGTTTGGGATTGGGGGACAGGGGTAGACAAGAAGAGATGAGGTAAGGAGAAGAGAGGGACGGTTTGCTTTACGTATACATGTTTTATTTCTAATACATCTATGTGTCTGGGAGTCTCTATGCTGTTCTGATAAAATCTGAGTTGCATGAATAAAAAGTTTAATTCCTGGCTGTTTTGGATGACTTGGGCTTGTACTACCAAATTATTATAATTGGATACAATTATACTGTCTTCACAAAAGCAATCATCTCCATGGGATTTGACAATGTACAAAGCACTCCCATGTATAGTATTCATTTTATCTTCTCTAAAGCCTTTGAAGTCTGAAGATTAGATATTATTATCCCCCATTCTACTGCCTAGGAATGAGGTTAACTGACTTGCTCACCTAGGAAGTGGAGGAGCACAGACTACGACTTCCAACAGCTTGACTCCATATTGCACACTCATCAGGGCCTTAACCATGAGACTGTATGACCCCACTGAACCTGGGATTCACTGTGGCTGATAGGCACTCCTCCTTTTACCTCAGGCTCACTATATCTTTTCAAAAAGTATCCTTCACACTAAATAATTTTCCTTGTGGCCTTGGAGGATCTGACCACCTGAACCTATGTAGAAATCATTTTCTTCATTTTCAAAACAAATAAACCAAAACTGGCCCTCAAAAGATTAAACATAGAGTCACCATATGACCTAGAAATTACTCTCCTAGTTATATATCCAAGAGAATTAAGAGCATATGGCCCCAAAAATCTTGTACACAAATGTTCATAGTAGCATTATTCATGATATCCAAAAAGTGGAAACATCCCAAATGTCCTCCAAGTGATGAATAAATAAACAAAATTTAGTATATCCATATGGAATATTAGTCATAAAAAGGAATGAAGTACTGCTACCATACGGATGAACCTTGAAAACATTATACTAATGTGAAAGAAGCCAGGCACAAAAGGTTACATACTGTATAATTCCATTTATATGAAATGTCCAGAATAGGCAAATCCATAGAGAGAGAAAGTAGATTAGTGGTTTCCAGGGACTGGGAAAAGGGGGAATGGGGAGTAACTGCTAATGGGTATGAGGTTTCTTTCTAGGGTGAAGAAAATATTCTGGAATTAGATCGTGGTGATGGTGGCACAACTCTGTGAATATACTAAGTAAAACCATGGAATTGAACACTTTAAGAGAGCAAATTGCATGGTATATAAATTATATTTGAATAAAGCTGTTATTTTAAAAAGAAGAAGAAACCAAAGCTGGCAGAAGTAAATTTCCCAGTCCTTTGCCTTTTACAAAGTATTTTTTTAATGATAAAGATTCAGTTAAAGGTCAGTTTAATTCAGTTAAAGGCAAATGGCTTAGAACTGATCATGTCTAAATGTTCTGCATATTAATCTTCTGTAGATTATGGGGCCCTAATAGAAAGGTCAGATGAAGTATGCTCTAAGTGGCCCTCAATACTGAATAGTCATAGATTATTATGTTTTATAAAAAGGTAGAGTTTTATTGTAATCTTCAGATAAAACAGATAGAAATATATGATCTATCCTATATTTTGACACAAGGAAAACATACTCATTGGGATGCTCTGAAGAATATGTATAACTTTCGCACACCACATTCCAGCAAGGAAAATGTTAATCAAAGTCAGTCAACTTGGTCTCCACTCATCAACCATTTTACTCTAACACAAGGTTTCTGCCCCATGTCCCAGAGCCAACTGCTGACACCTGCCTCAGAAAGCAGACTGTGAGTTCTACAAAGACCTGGCTTTTTTTCTCTTGGGTTGTACAATAAACAAATAAACAAAATCTCTCTTCTGAAACTCTGTTTCTGAAATTTCAACATAATTCCTGAAGTTGCAGAGTCTTCTAAATGCTAAGATATTCCTAATGCCATTCCATTTTCTCCCCCAAAACTCAGAAGCACACTGATACCCATCCTCTATGCAGCCTTTTCTTGGCCTGATGACAAGAGAGCTAACAATAGAGCTATTACATCAGTTTGACAAATAAACCCTTTCTTAGGCAGCTTCATGATGTGGATAAAGGAGAGGGGTTCAGATGATGTTCCTGCTGCCTTCCCCACCATAGATACACACCTACACCACCCCTAATCCTGGAATAACAAGGCATCATCATCATCACACTACAGCACTGTGAACTATACAAAAACAAAACAAATAACAACTTCTCTGGTCATCAAAAATAGATGGCGTAGCCAGGAATAGTGCTGCCAGAAACAGTTCAATGAGCTGTGTGGCAGGAATGACAGTTGAGCTGCAGCAATGCTGGGAGCTCCCAAGGACTCCCAAGTTCCAAACTAGATTCTACATCAGTTTGGCCCAATTGACACCAGAAGGGCTTGGTGTTTGTCTGCAACTGGTTTAATTCAGGAAGATCATTTGCTGAGCTTCTAGAATTCAGGGGAGAAACAGCAATTCATGGCCTCACTGTTTTCTCTAGATTTTCAATAATCCTTTCTCCATCCCTCTCTAGGAGCGAAGGCAATTTTGAAGGTATGACTAGGACCTGCTCTAAGCACAAGAGCTAAGAGTCCACAGTGATACCATGAATGACCATGACTGAAACAGCAATGCCTTGACCAGAAGTAGAGGGTGACTGGGGAGAGACACAGTCAACATGCACCCCAATCGACAAAAAGCCTCCTGCTTCTCTAGTGTTCCAGCTACCATGGAAAGCTTCCTATTTCTGAACTCACTAGGCTCTCTGCTGCCAGCCTGTGATGTAACTCCTCTTCACTCCCTGCCCTGCTCTGACTTAACCAACCCCCACTCACCCTAAGGATGTAACTTAGATACTACCTACTAATGGAAGCCCACCTGACCCTAATGCCTGGGCAAGGGCTCCTCCTGAGTGTTTCCACAGCACTTTGGACCTGCTTTTATTGTGGTCCATTTCACAACATATGGGATTATCTGTTTGACTGTCTCCCCAGTTAGACTTAGAGTTCCTTAAGAGCAGGAAGGATCTTTACTTTGCTTCCAAAAATGGACATCACTTTACTGGTTTTTGGTTTGTGTTGCTGTAGTTTTAATGGTGATAAAAGTACTACATGTGCCTCCTCCAGTTGTTCTCTTTCTCAATGAATAGCATAGCATAGTAGTTGCCCAAGCAAGAAAGTTTGATATCATTCATTCATCCAAAACAAAACAAAAAAGACTAAAAGAAAAGGGCATGCCTACTATGTACCAGGCACTATGGCTAATCACTGTCTCTAGTAGTGAAAAGAAAAACTGTCCTTGCTAGTGTGGAGCTCAGATTCAAACAGAAAAGGCAGACTCTGAACAAATAACACATACTATTAAAGGGAGAGTTCAAGGTAGTCTGGAAGTTTACAACAGGGTAACAAAGAGTCTGGGATGGCAATGGAGAGATGAACTGTGGTCAGTCATCCTTGGGCTGCTTCTCCCTCTCTGATTCTACAGCTAATCAGTACCTTAGCCCTGTTGATTCTGCCTCTGAAATATCTCTCTCCTTCATCTGCCTCCTAACTGTTCTCTCTGCCTTTAGACTTTACTCCTCCTATCCAGAGTCCATGCAGAAGCCAAAGGGATCTTTCTAAAAGGAAAATCTGATCATGTCATCTCTCTGTCTAAAAGTTTTCAGCAGTTCCCATTGAGCTCAGATAAAACTTAAAAGCCTTTATGTAACTTTCAAGACCCTATGTGCTGGCTTCTGTCTCTCCCTTTTCTCCAGCTTCAACTCTTCTCCACATTCCTTACACCCCATGCTCTAGGAATATTGACTTACTACAGTTCTTTCCCTCATCTGTGTCTTGGGTAATGCTGTTTTCTTTGCATGGAACATTCTTCATTCTCCCACTCTTACCCCGTATTAGTGGCTAATTCGTATTCCTCCTTCAAGTCCCTGGTTAGATGTAGTTTCTTCTAGGAAACTGTCCCTGAATCCTCTCACCCCTGTAGACTGAGTTAGGAGTCCCAGGTATATAGTCTGTAGTTCCCTTTACTTGTATAATAATAATGATTATATTCTGCTATAATTTGTTAATCTATAAACTCTATGAGGGGAGGAAACATATTTACTTATTTATCATTGTATCTGCAGTGCTAAAGACGTTATGTTGCACATAGGAAGAACACTAGAAATATTTGTTCAATGAATAGATAAATAAAATGAATATACATTATAAAAAACTCAGATAATACAGAAAGTTATAAAGAAGGCAAAAACCATGGCTAATCCCATCACTGAGACATAATCACTATCAATATTTTCATTATATCCTTCCAGACATTTCTATTTTTTCCTCCCTCAAAAATAAGATCTTATGTTATGTAATATTCAGTCAACTTGTTGTTTTGTTGTTTAATCTTAAATTTGTTATTATGGACATCCTCCCAAGTCAGTACATTGTTTTATAATGTTTTGTTGTATGCGTGCATCATACTTGAAATAATCAATCCTCATTTTGATGGATAATTAGATTATCTATAACATTTTATTAGATAAAAAATACTGAAATAAACATTCATCCTTGAACACATATCTTTCATACATTCATACTTGATCATTGTGCAACTCACAGTTAGAACAATGCCTGGAACACAGGCTGCACCCATATACTAAGTGGATGAGTGGATTAACAAACAAATGAAAGAGAAGATCAGCTATCAATAGAGAGGCATAATAAAATTGTGGCTAAGAGTTCTGGTTCTGGAACCAGTACACTTATGTTCAAATCCCAGCTCTAACACTTTCTAGCAATTACTAGCCTTTTCCTACCTTCAGTGTCCCTCTCTGCACAAATGAAGATAATGGTTGTACCAACCTCAAAAGACTATTATGAGAGCTGAATAAGGCAAATGCAAGTCAAGTGCATTCACAGAGCCTGGCACACTATGAGCACTCAACAAATATTAATTGGTATTGTTATTTTTGTTGTTATTTTAAAATTTTATTATCAGAATGGAAATTATCTTTAGAATAAAAATTCTGCAGGGTCCACGGAAAGAATGATAGGGCTTCTCTTCATACAGTGGAGAAGAGAAGAAAACAAATTCTAGTGAGGAGACAGACAGGAGATTAAAAATAATAACAAAAAAAAATTATTCTCATTCAAGTGCCATATTCTCTGAGGAAGTGATGCTCTCCTTTCTGTGTTAGTAATCATACCTTTCAGAATGTTCAGAATTGTTTAATTTTTGTCATTTCATTCTTTTTGATAAAGTTTCTTTATTAATTGTATAGCCATATGGGAGATAATATTAACAACTTTGAAAAATTTATACACACAAAAAAAATTAGAAAAAAATTTTGTCCTAATATTTAGGTTTTGAAGACATACATTTATAATTACTCCAATCTTGACATATCTTTTCCACGGTTGCCTTGGGTGTTATTTAAATTAAATCTTGTATAATTTACATTTCTTAAGCCCCTAATCAGATTGTACACTCCTTGCGAATGGAAACTCCCATGCATGTCTCCATCCTCATTCCTTTCATTTTGTAGTTCTAAAGAAAAAAAATGGTTGATTTGATACACATCTTTGGCAGTGTTGCTTGGGACTGAAAACTGCTGAAGGTCTGTGGAATGACGGTGTGTGGAAGTCCTCTGAAAGGTCGTGTTTAAAAAGAAGGAGAACAAACTATGCTCATGACTGCTGAAAGCTTAAGATTTTACCCCTTCTCATTAATAACTTTTTGAATGTCTTAAAACACCAGTGAAAGCAAAACCAGTATGCTTGGGACACTGTGGTTTTGGAAACATAAATGCCATTTAAAAAAAATAAAAATGCACTTCCTTGGTAGCATTCATTTTCCAAGGCTGTAATTAGAGAGAAACATTTGAGAAGTACTGAAATTGTCAAACCTAAAGACAGCAGTGACATGGCCCAGATTCACCTAAATTAGCACGGGTAACCCAGACTGTGATAATTCAGATTTACATAAACCCAAAAAAGTTTAAAAGCCTCTTCATGTTAGCACTTTCTTTTTTCTTGCTTCCCCCATAGACTTCAAGTTCCGAGTGGAAAAGTTGGCCAGGACGGGTGGGACCTCAATAGGCTGAGTCACTGTGGTTGGAGTCTGCCTGCCAGGGAAAGCTGGCTTCAGACTGCACTTAGGTGAACAGTGCAGCCAGTTATGCTGGCATTTTCATGTTAAAGATGACCTTATTAGAAAACGTTTAAACAGGACAGGACAGTGGAGGCCTCTCTTGATTTCACAGCCAGACCCCGACCCCTCTGTGGCTCTTCTGTAGCAGCTGCCATTTTGATTCTATGTATAAAACCAAACTGAGTGCATTCCACCAGGGCAACCTCTCCTCTCAGTAGGCCTCTTATTTCCTCAAGAACCTTGGAATTACTAGCGTTATCTTGGCTCTGTCACTGTATACCCGTATAACTTTGGGCAAGTTACTTGAACTTTAGTCTTTTCACTGGCATAATGGTTGTAATAATAATTTCTATCTCATAAGTTAGGAAAATGAACTGAAAATTAGCTGAAATAAAATAGTTTAAATAGGACGAGTAGGCGATAGCTAGGTAAAGGATAGGAGAGAAAAGGTTTTCTAGGCAGAGGGAACAGCAGGAACAAAGAGAGGGAAGTATAAGACAGCTTTGAATTGCAAGTAGTTCACAATTAATGGAGTAAAAAGCATGTGATAGAGAATATTAGGAGATAAAAGTGGACTTACAGTTTACCTAGAGAGAGAGAAGTTTGCTAGAATTTCAATATGTGTCAATCTAAATAGGAGAAGCTAAAGATTCCATTTCCGAATGAGTTAACACCTTCATTAGCACACAACTTTCATCAGCTGAGCTCCTCAACCTAGAAAATACTCACTATTTTAGGTCACAAAAATGATGGGTATTTTCAGGCTTGCATTATGAAACATTGGGCAAGTTCCTTTGTTAATCTTTGTGCTTTTAGTTCCTCATTTCTAAACGGGGATAATAACCATGCCTTCTTCACAGGGTTGTTGTAAATGAAATAATGCTGTCACATACCTAGAACAGTACTTGCCACACAGAAAGTGGTCAACGGGTCCCTTGAGGAGTCCAGCTGGCAGACACCGCCAGACCAACTCCTGGGATCCCCCCCCAAAAAAACAACAAAGTGATCAACAAATGCTATCTAGTATTATCCATGTGTTACTCTAGTCTCATGCATCCCACAGATGCTGGGACTGGGGGTGGGTGCTGTGATCAGTGAGAAAGCATATAGGAAGAGATTTTTCTCAACACGTGACTATAGCCATTTGCATGTAAAAATTATTTCTGACCCAATTACCTGTCTAGATTTACAATCATGGTACATAAACTCTTTGACCCTGAGTAAGTCACAATTTCTGTGAGTTCTGGTTTCCTTACTCAAAAATTGGGGACAGTGATGCTTGTTTCACGTTTTATAAAGACAAAATAAGGCAACTTATAAGACATACTTAACCTGCTGCTCCAGCCTATGGATCTGGAAGGAATAAAGATCCCTCCATCAGTGGATCCTCTGGTGGAGGGCAGTGGGGGAGAAGCCCCTTCATAACAAAACTGACAAGACTTAAAAATTTATTAAATCACAAATATAAATAAAGCATGTATGCTAAGCAGTGTTCTCCTTTCATCATGAGAAACAATACCTATTGACCTCGACCTGACAAACATACCTTGGAGTAGCAATTTAACTGACACCTAGAAAATTGGAGTTGAGCAGGGTCAACTGTGTCACCATTCCCTGGCCCCGCCCCTGCCCATCTTCTCCACCCCCACCCATGCTGTTGGTTGTGGGTGGAGAATAAAAGAAAAGAAAAACTGAGGTATGTTCAAAATGTTGCCTTTTTTGTTCCTCTTTCCTGCATCAACATAAATGATAATTGTCCTTTTCACTTGTTTGACTAATTATGTTTTCATTCCATAATGTGCTAGTATTTCATTTTTAGTCTGTTATCTCTTACTCTGGAATCAAAGGGTTTTTTCCTCTAGAATTTCCTACATCAGCAAACATTTTAGAAGTAATCACATTACTGATTAATTACTTTCGACAGATTAAGTGTCTTTAATATTACTTCTCTCCTTGTTCTAACTCTCCTTCCTTACCTCTTTCTAACCCAGTCTCTTATTTGCTCAGTTCATGAACAAACCTTTCTTCCTTTCCCCCAAATTTCCCCACTGTCTAGAATAATATACTATCCTTCTCTGACTACTAAAATCTAACTTGGCTTTGGAGAACTTGCTCAATGTGCAACCCCCATGAAAGGTGTCCTCTGGCAGGAAGCCCTTCCTCATTCTTTTAATAAAATTAGACATTTTCTCTCAAGATCTCAGAGTATACTGTCCTTTTCTCTATGAAAGCACTTGGCATCTTATATTGTAATTAGTGCAATGTCTGTACTTCCAAATAGACTATAACTACCTAAGTGCAGGAATGCTATCTTATGTAAAGTGATCGAGTGTTCGTTGCTTGGGTAAATAAATAACCTGGCTGCTCATCCCAGGCCTGTATCCCTTTTACACCTTCTTTAAGCCCCAGAGGAGTCGCCCCTTCTCTAGCACAAAACCTTTAGCATGTCACTTCCTCTCTCTGAGTACAGCTACCCATCCTTTATCCCAAGGCTACCAGATGCATGTTTTAAACTTTACAGAAAATACTGTTATTTGGTATTTTACTATTTTTAGGGTATGGCATTGGACTGTGTCCCTGTTCTTCCTATATTTTTTTCTAACCAGTGTTTCCTCTAATTTTTAAATCCTTTCGTGGAGGCTCTTTATATTTTAGGTGCTGTCATTCAAAGTCTACCAGACGGATGAATGGATGTAAGAATGAACAAATGTATGAACACAACAACACTTAGATTACTGGCAACAACTCTCTGATCAAGTGTGTCATAGCCTTGCTCTTTATTTAGTACTTAATACATAGGGGAGAGAGATTTAAAATATCTCTTATTGGCCTTTTCTCTACATCTTAGCTTGGTTTCTGTCAGTGATTCCCAACATTGAGAAGTAAGAATTAATCTGTGATATTAGACCTGAACTCTAAGAGAAAACGGCTTAGGACTTTATATCTGAAAGTCAGCTGACCCCTGCTTGTCACCAAACCCAGCCCATTATTTTTCCCCTCCCCACAGCATCCAGCTATTTATCCCTTCAGTGGAGGCAGCACCCCTCACTTCTATGTTTCCAATCACCTCTCAACCATAAGGAACATGTAGGTAGACTGTCTTTCAGAGAGTACCCCACACAGCTTTGAGGAGCTCTGCCGCTCTGCTCACCCCTTTCTGCATCGCAGCAGATCCAAAAGGTGAAAAGAAAGGAAGGGATTGGGGTGTTACCATCCCTGCTCCCCCCACTAGCACCACACAGCTGTTCAGAGGTTCAGTCTTCAAAAGCCACTTAATATTCCTGCAAACTCTCTGTGCCTTAAAAAAAAAACACACACAGTATCCATGACAACTCTGAGCAAAAAAGACCAAGAGTAAACTGTTTAATTCTTAGGCACATGTTATATGGAGTATATTTTTTGCTTACAAAAACATCTGGCGGGATATACGTTAAGTCTTAGGTCCAAGTATCTTAGGACCTATTTACACATTATTCAGGTGGGGCCCTACTCCCTAGGTATCCCCCAGGGGGCACCAAAGAGCTGTTTCTTTTTTTAGAACACAAGGGTGTAAATTCTGAGTGCCTCTTTCTGGGCCATGTGAATCCCAGTGGACAGGTTCTGTTGTACAGACTTCCTGGGATCAACCCAGCTCACGGGGAGCTGGGGATCTGTATGACATTATCAGCCATTGTTTTTGGCTAGATCTAAGGACAAACACACCAAGAGGCAGAGCACTTAGAGCTGATTCAGGACTGTCAAGCAACGTTACCAGATTCTTGCTGAGAAGCAAAGGGTTGTCACTGAGACAACTCAGACTGCAGACTATACCCAGCTATCTAGAGTGGTCCAAGCTAGCAACAGAAAATACAATACTCGCCGACTGGACTGGGACTCCTGGGCTCCCTATGCTGCAGCTACAGATTCTCAGGGTGCCATTTAAACGTCCTGAGTTTTTCTGAGATGTAAACCAGGGGTACAAGTGGTAAGACAGAATTCATTGGCACAGTAGTACCTCCTTATCCATGGTTTTACTTTGCACAGTGTCAGTCAACCACAGTCCAAAAATATGATATGAAAAATTCCAGAAATAAATGATTTATTAGTTTTAAATTGCACATCATTCTGAGTAGCATGATGAAATCTCGTGCCATCCCACTCCATCCCACCCATGAATCATCCTTTTGTCCCTCGTAACCCATATACACCACCCACTCGTTTGTCACTTAGTAACTGTCTGGATTATCAGATTGACTGTTGCTGTATCACAGTGCTTGTGTTCAAGTAACTCTTATTTTACTTAATAATGGCCTCAAAGTGCATGAGTAGTAATTCTGACATATTGTTATAATTGTTCTGTTTTATTAATAGCTATTCTTGTTGGTCTTTTACTGTGCCTAACTTATAAACTAAATTTTATCATAGGTATGTATGTATAGTAAAAAACATAGTATATATAGCATTTGGTACTATCCACGGTTACAAGCAGCCACTGGGATCTTGGAAGGTATCCCCTACAGATAAGGGGGGACTACTGTACAGGTAATTGTCCAAAAACCACAACCGCCAGCACATAGCTAACATTGCTTATTTGGACAGAGACACCACAATGACAACAATGTTCATAATCCAGACTAATCCATGGGCCATATTTTTATAAGACATCACTATTCCATAGTACTGCTTCTAATTGGGATAACAGTTATCCACCCACACGACTTACCTTCTCGAAGTCTCGAAGAGCTTGGGTCTGCACCTGAGGGGGTTTCTCAAATGCTCTCAAGGAATATGTCTGCCCAAAGGGGACCTTCTCACCACTTCTCCAGGTCTGTGACTGCACTGGAGGGCCTCGATCTTTAGTGTCACTAAGAAAAGCTGTCAATGAAACAGAACAACAACAAAAAAGATTTATATATAATGATATGCAATTTAAAACTATGATCATTCTGACTGGCACATTCCAGCAGAATTTGGTTTCTGTAAAAAAAAAAAAAAAAGATTCTAAGCCACATAGAAACTGTTCACATAAAGTATCCTGTGGTAGATCATATTAATAATGGTGTTCAGTGAATCAAACTATTTTGTGTCCATGCCCCTTTGCAATGTGATGTTCACACTCCTCCCAGCAGGAAGTGGAGTCTAATTCTCCACCCATGGAATCTGGGTTGGTCAAGTGGCTTGCCTTGACCAATAAAATATGATGAAATGTCACCATATGAGTTCCAGAGACTAGGCCTTGAGAAGTCTTGCATTTCCGCTTTTGTCTTCTTGGCACCCCAAGACCACCATGCTGTGAAGAAGCTCAGTCTACCCTACTGGAGGAAGAAAGGCCAAGTTCAGGGAAATGAAGATGCCCTAGCTGACAGCCAGTCACTACCTGCCAGACATGTGACCAAGGCTGTCTGAAACCTTCAACTGCAATCATGCCGTCAGAAAATTGCAGTGATTTGCTCCCAGGTGAGATTAGCAGAAAAAATGCCCAGTTTGCTAAAACAAAATTGCGAGAAATAATAAATCATTGTTGTTTTAAGCTAGGGTGGGCAAACTTTTTCTTCCAGAGCCAGACAGTATTTTAGGCTTCTGGGCCATATCATTTCTGTCACAATTACTCAACTCTGCCCTTCTAGCACACAGTAGAAATAGCAATATGTAAATGAATGAGCATGACTGGGTTGCTATAAAACTTTATTTATCAAAACTGGCTATCAGCCCAAGGGCTGTAGTGTGCTGACCCTTGTTTTAAGCCACTAAGTTTAGGGGTGGTTTATTATATAACAAAAGATAACTGAAATAGCTTTTAGAAGAAAAAAATCAATCTACTTAAGTATTCCTACAAATCTCTCTACAGAGAATTTTTCAGGTTACTATTTAGGAATAATAACAATTGTAACAACCAACATCTTTAAAGGGCATTACAGGTTACAAAATAGTTGCACATCAATTATTTCATGTATAAGGTCACTGCAACCAGTGCAACAGACATATGTGATTATTAAAGTTTGCTTGCCCAAAATCACATTGCTAAAAAATGGCAGAACCAATCCCAGGTTCGCTCCACTCATCTTTCTTAGCAGTATGCTAATACTGTGTTATTTTAGCAACTAAGGGGATTCTAATAGATCTAAGAGTCAGGGGAAAACAAACAAAGGGCCAGAGACTCAATCATCCCCTTAACCCATGGAAACACTGCTCTGGGAGAACCTAGTGAAGGCTAAACTGCTATTAACCCTATGCCTGCTTTTGAGAAGTAACATTGTTGAAAGAATAAGAAATCAGAGCCTCAGTCAAGCACAGTACACAGAGGATCTTTGATTGGGACAGGATTGGGGTTACAAGCAGAAGACATAGAAAACTGCATCTCTTCTTGGCTGATGGAAGGAAACAATGAGCCTTTACTAGTGAACTATTTTTTTAAATAAGCAAGAATGACAGCCATCGCAATGCATTGAACTCCATAGACAGCGTCAGGGTAAGAGCGAGCAAAACCCACACTGGGTGACTCTGCCTGGCTGAAGAAAAGTGAGCTGGACATATGGGCAAATGTGGTCCTAAGGAGCCAAGAGACAAAATGTCATTATGTGCTCTTCTTTTCTTTTTCCTTTCTCCCCCTTTCCCCTTCCTTCCGTCTCTCCCTCCCTCTGTCTCTTCCTCCTTCCCTCCCTCTCTCTCTCCATCTCTCCCTCCCTTCCTCTCTCCTTCCATCTCTCTCCTTCCCTCCTTCCCCCACCTCCTTCCCCTCCTTCCTTCCTTCTGCAAACTTGCCAAAAGGAACACAAGAAAAAGTACCCAGATGCTTCAGTCAACTTCTCAGAATTTCTTTTAAATGCTTAGAAAACATGGAAATTCATATCTGCTAAAGAAAAAGGAAAATTTGAAGATAGAACGAAGGTGGACAAGGCCCATTACAAACGTGAAGTGAAAACTTATTTTGTTCTGAAAATTGTCCCCAAATCACAGGAGAACATCCTGGCTTATTCACTGGTGATGTTGTAAGGAAAGCGAGAGACGTGAAGAATTACTGCTGCAGATAATATATAGGCTTAAGGAAAGGAAGGCTTTCAAGATAAAGGAAAATATACAAAGGCTATCGCTATATTCTGGGGTAAAGGAAAGTCTGATGCAGGGCAAAAGAAAGTTGGAAAAACTAGAAAAAAACAAGAAAAAGAGGAGGAAAAAAAGGATCAGGAAGATGCTGGTGAAGAGAAAGAGAAAGATGAGAAGAAAATGATGATGACCAATCGAGTGGTTCCAGGGCAGTTTTTTTCTTGCCTAAAAGTATTTAACTCCTCATTACACCACTGATTTTAAAAGAAAAATACCAAAATGCAAGACCATATGATTTGTTTGTAAACTGAACACTGTACAGCGTCTTTTTATTTTTGTAAAATTAACATAGTACCAAGTGTGTCTTTAGACAGTCCTGTCCTTAATGGTATTTTCAGTAGCCACTAACCTTGTCTGGCAGAGTTTGGGAGTTTAGACTGGCACGGAAACTTAAAGCGGGTTTTACTGGTACATAGCACAAATTAGATATATATGGAGATGATAATTTTCCCCTCTTCAATTGTTTTTTGATGCAGCTAGTGCAAATAATTGTTCTGTTAATTGTATACTACCCTGTAATTGCAAATAATAACAATATTTTCTACCAGTGAGATATTTATAATAATAATAATAATATATCTATAGCATGTTGAGCAGAGCAAAAAAAAATAAAGTACTAATATAATAATTATGATGATATTGCACCTGTTTGTTGACATTCTGAATGTTTCTAAATAAATTGAAACTTTTTAATTAAAAGAAACTAGAAAGAATGACTTCTTCCACATTTGGGTGAAATTAAATAGGCTGCTAAGAGGAAGAGAATCTGATAGAACAGAACAATGATACATCACGGTTAGATTGGACGGAAAGAGCAGAGCCTTTGAAGATTGGATTTGAATCCTGACCACTTGCTAATTGTGGGAATTTAGGAAAATCTCTTAATTTTGCTAAGTTCCATTACCTCTGTAAAAACAGGGGTAATAATACCTACCTCACAGAGCTCTCATATGGATTAAATAAAATAATAAATGAAGGCACCCCACCAAGTGTCTTTTCTGTAGTAGGCATTTTATCCATTCCCCTTCCATTTTTGCCCTAGTCCTTCAATTTTTGCCTCAAAGTGCAGGATCTTGACACTCAAAATATTTAGTATGGCAGCCCTTGGAATTTGTGGATTTAACACAGTTTCAAAATACCAATTTTAAGTGACTCTGCAGACCTTAACTTATTTAAATTGAAAGTTTTTTCCACATTGTGCATATGAACAATCTTCAAGACCTGCATGAAAAAGGTAAATCACTTAGCAAGTAAGTAAAGCCCTCAAGTTGGGAAGAAATTTTTGCAAAAAATGAACCCCAAAAGAAAGCTATCTTCACTTTGGTTTTGTGATTCAGGTAGATCTCTGGCTAATGTTAATGCAATAATGACTATGCTATAATGAATATGTTAATAAAAATAATAAGTGAGATTTCCTGAGTGCTTATTCCTTGATAGGCTCTGTACTAAGAGCTTTCCTCACTTAATCTTATCTATGAGATTGACATTATTATTATACCCATTTTAATGGTGTATTAGGATAGATATTTCACTTTAGTAACAGAATTTATCTCAATCATTTCACAAGTGAATTTAATATTATAATTACAGAATCATTAAAAGTATGAAGAGTTCATATAAGTATTTTAGTTATGATTTACTGCACTGTGCTGCTTCCTAGCACATAGAATTATATGTAGTATATAATTCTCCACTGGGAATTAGAGTATGTGCAAATTTGAAATTCACATAAGTTTGAGTATATTGCCATGATGCACTTAAAGGGTCTACTATGATCAGTAGGAAACCAAGAATTTAAGAAGGCAAGGCTCATGGCATCCTTACCTGCTGCATGACTTGTTCTGGGTACCATCTCCCCATGGTCCTCTGTAAAATAATCTCTGTGGAGAGAAATATATCATTAATTAATGAGATACTACCCCACAAGGTCCCCAATCCCTGGGGGAGCAAGACATTTATGTGCTATTTTTATTTATTTCTCCACAATTACTCATCAACTTCTACTATGTATCAGGGACAGCGTCAAGTGCTGGGGATACAAAGGCAAACACCACATAAAGGTTCCTGTCCTCAGTAAATACATGCAGACCCAGCCATTAAACAAACAATTTCACAAGTATTAATTACTACTACTGTGATCAATGTTATGAAGGAAAATGCAAAGAGAACTTAACTAGTACAAGGACCCAGAGAAACTCAGAGAAAGGGACATTTAAACCTAGAAGGCGAGGATGTCAACCAGATAAATGATTGGAGCAGAAGAGTATTCCATCATGAGAGAACAGCAAACACCCTGAGTCAGGAAGGACCTTGGCCTGTTAGAGGAACAGAGAAAGCCAGTGTTGCAACCAGACCATACAGGGCCTTGTGGGACATGAGGGATATTGGGTTTTATGTGAAGGGATACAGGAAGCCACTGAAGGCTTAAACTAGAGAATGAATGAAGAATGACCAGATTTAGATTTTAGGTAGATCATCCCGGTTGCTGAATGAGACTTTGTGGAAGGGGCAAAAGTAAATGGTGAGAGTCTATATTCCAAGCAAGAAGTGATGGTTTTAACTAAAGGAAAAGAAAATGGAGATGGAGAGAAGCCAGAAAATTCAAGATATGTTTCGGAAGTAGAATGGACACAGGAAACTTGAAAAACAGACAAAGTCCATTAGTAGAAATGTTAATAACACCATGATTCAGTAGTAAAAGTTATAGCTGTCCAGCACAGATGGGAAAAAAAATCTCAAAAATATTCAGCACATACTTATCAAGCACCTGCTATGTTTTTAGGCACCATTTTAAGCTCCACAAACATAGCAGTTAACAAAACAGACAAAAATCTCTGCACTCATGGAACTTTTATAGTAAGGAGAGACAAATAAGTAAAGTGTATAGCAGCAGTTGGGGACGGGTACCATAAAAAAGTAAAGTGGGGAATGTAGGTAGGGAGTTCTGGAGGGAGAGGGAGGGGGTTGCAGTTTTCAGTAGACAGTGCTTGTCTAAGAAGCAACAAGGGTACAGAATATCAAATGCAAAGACCCCTAGGAGGGAGCGCACTAGAGGGTGTGGCTGGGCAGAATGAGCTCGCCGTGGGTGGCAGAAGGTAAGGTCAGGGAAGGACTGGGAGGGCCAGGCAGGGGCCGCAGACTGTTTAAAGACGTGGAGAGGCATTTAGCCACTGGAGGTTTGTGGACTCAAAAAGAGAGATGGACTGAGTGACTAATGTTTTAAAAGGGCTGGCTCCTGTTTTGACAATTGACTGGCTGATGGGGAAGGCAGAAGCAGAGACAATTGCAATAATCCTACAGAGAGATGCTTTCAACATTTAGCTTACTCTCTAAACCCTTGGGTACTCCCAGTCAGTTGTCACAAAAAAAAAAAAAAAAAGAAAAGAAAAGAAAAAGAAAAAAAATTCTGCAGGCAGAGATTTCAAAGGCTTCTCTTTTTAAAAGACAGAAGCTATTTACAGGGAAGCAGAGGAGAATCTGGCATTTGTTTGAAAATTGATGATTTTTTTCTTCCCTGCCTCAGGGCTGGATCTTGGCATAAATCTTCACTTTGTTAAGTCCCAGATGGACATGAAAGTACCAGACAGGGCACATTGGGCTGCACATGCCACCTGGCAATTCCTTAGTCTTCAAAAGTAGATCACCAGCTTGCAATTCTCCCAGGCCCTCCGCCTCTCCCCCTCTCCTCATTAAAAACTTTCCCTGAGAATGAACAATGCGGGAGATGCGCGTAGTACTTACAGATTCCCTTCTGTTGAGGTAAAGAAGGAGAAGGATGTCGAGACTACCAGCCAGAACAATGTCTTGAAAAATGTGTGGGGGAAAAAACTTAGAGTTAGCAGTTGCAATTCACTGAGCATTTATGCCCAGCGCTTAGACAAAGGCCACCTTGCATCTGTGGCAGGGGCTAGGTCAACCCTCAGGCCAAATTCAGCCCATCCGACTTGTCTTGTTTAGTTCACATAAGGTTGACCCATTTCTAATTTCTCTTGGAAAATGAGCAGGCCTACGAACACCAGGCTGCCTGGCTTCCTGTAGGCTCTGAGGCCGCTATCCTTCTACAGACCAAAAGCAAACAATTTCATTTATGCTTTAAGACACAGTCTTGAGAAACCTATTGGCTTCAACACACAATTCATTAATTTGTGGTGACAAGCTACTAACTGGTTTAATAAGTCACTTTTACCTCTTTGGGCTTTAGTTTCCTCAAATATTTATAAAAGAAGGACACGAATTTCTAAGGTCTCTTGCAGTAATTATGCAATTCTATTCTAACAGATGATTAAATGTAAAACCTATTTTAATACTTCCCAAGGATCCAGGGTACTTTCCAGACATGATCTCACCCCATCGTCCTTGCTCTACAGATTCCACTTTATGGATCAAGCGCAGGCTACAACATGACAATGCATATCAGCCCTACCAGACACCTCACCTTCTCCACCCACTCACATCGACTCTGAGCGTGCTGCCTGCCTAGTATGAATCAATAACTGGAAGGGTGGGAGGTCACTGTAGATGGGCACTGAGTGAATAGGAGCGCTCATAGTCTCTCAAGAGATTTTTTAAAAGTCACTTTAGCTCTATTAACAGCTCAAGTTCCCTCTCTCATTGCCGGAGAGTGGGGCTCACTCAACTGTTCCAAAAGGTTGGAACAGCAATTTGATTCTCCCCAAAGGAAGGGGCTCATAGTGAAGAAACACAGAGTGCATGTCTAGGGGGTTGCAATTTGTGACAACATTTGATAAACCAAAGTGCAAAGAGAATTGGGGTATGGTAGAGACAGACTCCAAGCCTGGACCCACACACACACACAAAGCACTAATATATATTGGTAAATTCTTCTATGTTACTCAAGTCTGAAAAAAATTGTATATCCTTGTCTTAGTTTCTCAAATTCAAGTGTTTCTAAATGTTTCTTTAAACATCGGTCCATGAATGACTCATGCTCAGCTAGCATGTGGTTCACCAGGCTGCTTACAGCTCTCCTACATAGATGCCCATATATAATATTTTCCCCAAGATGCTTTTAATTTAAATTTTCCTTTTCCTATGTAAATGAACTATACTTTCCCTCAATAAGCCTTACCTTTCTCTTTCTCCCTACCTCATCAATCTGTTTAATACCAATACCAACTCCACTAAAATGACACGTATTAAGGTTCTTGCCAAGACACTATTCTGCTTCATTGGAAGAACTGAGCATTTTCCAAATACAACCCACTCATGAGCTGTTCATCTACTTGATTTTTGCATGGTATATCATCTATATTTTCTTGATTTGCTGAGAAGTAGCTATTAAGATATTAGATTCAAACAATACATCAACATTTAATATCCCATATTACTTCTTTTTTCCATAGTATTCCAGGGTGATTAAGTTGAGAATGATCAGAAAATGATTGCTCCTCTGAAAGCCATCTGCCATCCCCTGATATTCTGATGCTGTCAAACTGTGCTCTGATGATTTCTTCCAGTAATTTTCTAAGAATGGTAGTTTCATCTATGAATGTGAACTAACTGGAAGGGTAGCAGGTCACTTTAGATGGGTTATCCAAGGCACTCAATTTTGCTTTGCTTGAAACTGGCCACTGAGATAGTTTCTTTCAAG
Organism: Daubentonia madagascariensis; assembly: GCA_023783475.1. Classification (NCBI taxonomy): domain Eukaryota; kingdom Metazoa; phylum Chordata; class Mammalia; order Primates; family Daubentoniidae; genus Daubentonia; species Daubentonia madagascariensis. The sequence continues at coordinate 381,269 of JAKFHU010000913.1, read as the reverse complement.
ATTCAAGCATCTTGTTGGTCCCACTAGTCTAGTTTCTCATGACATTGTGGGGAGGGGTAGAGACTTGGATTTCCTCTTCCTTAGCAAAGGGTAATACCATGAAGGAGCCTGCAGAGAGATATTTTCTATAAGACAGGTATAGACCTTCCTTTGCAAACTGCATCTCTGGTGTTATTGCCTTGTATTTCGGCCTGTTTAATTTGAAAGCCAAGATCATGTTAACGAACCATCTTACTCACAGGCAATGACAAGATGGCAATCACCATTACAAAGCAGGTTTCTACAACAAATCTGTGAACTGTAGGAGATATTTGTATTCCAGGACCAAAATCACCACTAAAACTATTTCTAAGGTGTTGATGCCTGTCTAGGCTCTATTACTTTCTTCTCTTCAGTCTCACCTATTAAAATAATTAACCCAGGATTATATCTTCCCATAAGAGCATCCGAACTCCCAAAGGGGTGATGATTTTCAGGCCCCCTCCCCAGGCCAATCACATATCATTAGGTTGTTCTGAGCACCACACAGTCTGGCTGGCCCCACTACTTCATCACTTACCACCACCTTTGCTTAACATCTTTAAGCCTGGGGACAAAGGACATCTCCTTTTGAAAGACTTTCTGTCTTTCAATCTTCTTTTTTTTTTGTTTGTTTGAGGCAGGGTCTCGATACATTGCCCAGGCTGAACTTGAACTCCTGGGCTCAAGCAATCCTCCCGCTTCAGCCTCCCGAGTAGCCGGAACCACTGGCAGCCGCGCCCAGCCTCAAGCTTCTTTTTTATACGGGTTTCTTATTATAAACAAAAATTCAGAAAGGGAAAAACCAATCTGCTATAGCAGTACTTAAAGCAAAAAGCTGGGCCTTGATTGCTATTTTTAGGGTTTTTAATTCCATTTCATAAACATTTATTGAGAAGTTGCTTATGTACCATGCACTGGAACTACAAAAGTGAAAAAAACATATACCCTGTAGTCAAAAGTACTCATAATCTATTGGTGGAGGCAGACACATGATTCAAAGAGATAATTATTAGAAAAATGAGATTTAACAGGGGACTTCAGAACATAAGATTATGTAATTAATTTCGTTCTGGTGGGGAGGGGGTCTAGGAAATCTATAGAAAACAGAGAACATTGAATCTAGATCTTGAAGGATGGGTATAAATACACAAGGAAACATACTAAAAGTTCAAAGATGGGAAAATGAATGGTGTGTTCAGGACTTTCAGTTTGTTCCCCCGTGGCCTGCATAATCATAAGCTGTTCCCTAGGACCCCTTCCAATTTCCACTTTAGTTTTCCCTCTCCTCCGGCCTTCCTGCCCAAGCTCTCACTCTCAGGTGGGAGTATTAAGGGGAAATAAGGGTGAAAACCATTTCTTCATTTGAACCTCCCTTCTCAAACACTATAGCTTCATCTAACCACTTAGAACCCTCAAAGATGACTTAAAATAATGTCAACAAGAAAGGATCGGGAGTAAGATTTGCACGACTGTAAAAATTTTGCCTACAGATGCGGACCAGGAAAGAACCCGGAGAAGTGAACAGCCGGGGATTTAGGGTGATGGAAAACACAGGTGAGTATCCCCCTCTTTTTTAAATTATTTTTATCAAAAGATTCATTTTTGTTTTTTAAAAATGAGAATATATTTTTATTTCCTCGTAATTAGTGACCTTGATAAAAGATGAACTACGTAAGGGATTAGGCTCTGTGTGGTCTTCTTAAATAATGAAGGGTGTGTGGCATGACAGGAAGATTGCTGAAGTTTATTGGGGTCCCCACAGTAGTAGGCACTGAACCAAACACACATTTTGTTCTAATTCCCATATTCTTGAAGCTTGTTTGACATGAGTTGCTAGATTCTGGTTTAAATGGAAGAAATCTTTCTAATGTTCAAAGATCCACTTTTCATACTTTTTATTTATATCCACATTCAACCCTGGCAAATACAAAAGGCTTAGAAGAACAACTGTGGCCCTTTTTTTTTTTTTTTGTTAACATGTGAACCTCTGGCCCTGACAATTTATAAACGGTAGGATTTCATAAATTGCGTCAACTTAAAAACAAAGACATCTACAGGTAGGTAACAATTTCTGGACTGCCTGTTCAAACTTTACATTTCAACATTTTTTTCTTTTTTTTTTTGAAACAAGGTCTTGCTCTGTCACCCAAGCGAGAGTGCAATGGCATCATCATAGCTCATTGCAACCTCATGCTCCTGGGCTCAAGAGATCCTCTTGCCTCAGCCTCCCGAGTACCTGGGACTACAGGTACATCACCATGCTTGGCTAATTTTTCCTTTTTTTTTTTTCTTTTTTTGGTGGAGATGGGGTCTCACTCTTGCTCAGGCTGATCTTGAACTCCTGGCCTTAAGGGATCCTCCTGCCTTGGCCTCCCAAAGTGCTAGGATTACAGGCGTGAGCCACAGCACCCCAACATATTTTGTTGCGCTGGAATTTTCCTCAGCACTAATCTTGCATTAAATAGCCATCATTATGGTCATGGACAACCATCATCACCCACCATCAATGCTGCCTTCGCAATTTATTCAATGCCTGATACCTCCCAGGCATTATCTCATTCAATCCTCACAAAATCCTGGACAGTAGGTACTGTTATCCCTATTTTACTGATGAGAAAACAAGAGGCCTGGAAGGATGAGGTAATCTGCCTAAGATAACAGAGCTAGTTGGTGTCAGAGCCTGAACTTGAAAACCGTATCTGTCTGACTCCAAACCTTCACGCTTTCCAACATGCCCTATCTCTACCCACACGTTTACTGGGAACCTCCTTCGTACCTGCCTTGACTCCAGGGAAATGATCCCTAGAGCCCAAGGGAAAGGACTAGTTGTTGTGCCAACGAGATGGGATTTAGACTTAAATCCTGACAAATTTGTTTCTTGGAATACCAACTTGTCCCTGATGGACACAGCTTACACTTGAGTATTTGAGTACTGGTGTAACAGATGCCATGTGACAGATGAATTAAAATCCTAAAAGGGAAATGGCTAGTATGACTCTTTATACAGGCTCTATCCTGAAAAGTGAGTCACCCATCATTGTCTACTTCCCTTTTTCTAACCAAATTTCTCCAGAATATTTACACCTTCCCCAAACCTCTTCTGTGGTAACACTTGGCATTGTCCCTAACAAACAAAGGGAGTAAGCAAAAAGAGAGGAAAGGTGATAGAAACAGACACAATCCAAGTGGAAAAGGCCATTAGTGAACAAGCTCTGAGACTTTGCCTTCTCAGACCTTTTTTCCTCTTGCCAAGAAAGACACCGAGTATATTTTCTATGTTCCAAATGTTGCCAAAGTCCCACCTACCCCCCCCCACTGCCACCATTTGGCACCAAAATTGCAAAAACACATATTCAAATGCAAATAGGGTAAAAGTCACAGATGCGGAGCCCAAGACTATTATATAGTAAATACAGTGAGATTATCATTTTTTCTCATCTCAAGACCTATCATTATAACCTCTGCAAGAGAGGATGCTTAGCTGGCAAAGCCTCTGAGAGCTTCACTGTGAGCCTCCCTCTGCACGCTAAGTGTGAGCTGACTTGGCGCTGGCATGGAAACATCCACTTTTCTCCAGTATAGGCTGCAATTACACCCTTCACTCAACACAGTCTATTCACTGAGAGTGACCAGACCCTTGGGATGCAGTTTTCTGGAACACTTAAGTTTTCAATAGCCACAGGGAGTTACCAAACATCATTGCGAATCTGTAACAATTAATCCAACTTTTAGGACCTTTTTTTTTTTTTTTTTGCTCCTGCCCTAAGTCTTTATCCTAAAGGAAACCGAAACTAACATTATTTGTCTTGGTGCTATGTATCAAGGTTCAGAGAAACCATTTAATACTGTAAAAACGTAAAGGCAGTTCAAGGGATTATTTTCCTCACTTTGCCTTTTGAGGTCATCACACATCCAAGTATCTAATGAATTCTCCTCTACCTCCCCTGAATCAGCCAAGACATGAAAATAACATGCTTTGGATTCAAGACACATCACCCAGGGACGGTGCATGGTCTGTCCACTCACCTCTAAAATTTACCTTTTACTTTTTACTTTTGGTCCTGGCAATACATTCTGCAATACTCAGTTCTCATTAACCACTGGTATTTGTAAGGCACTGGGGCATGTTGAGGCACTTGGCTCAATCTTTCTAGAGGCCTAGACTAGATGTTAAAAATAGGTGATTTTTCCCCGTTCCACTTACTTTTTTAGTCACATAATCTTTCGGTTTCTTTTCTTTATAATGTCTATTTTTAATAATTTTAAAAGAATTATGTGCTCCTTGTAGAAATTTTGGAAAGGAGAAAAGTATATACAGAAAAATAAAAATAATTTTAAAAACACTACCACCTAAAGGCAACACTGATAAAGACTTCTGTGTATTTTCTCCTAGTTGTTCTCCAGTTTATTTGCCTATGTAAATTCTACAAGTAGAAATCATATTGAACACACAATTTTGTATCTTGCTTTTATTTACACTATTGATATTAAAGGTTGTGAGGAACATGTTTTTGAGGTAGAGAAAGAATCAGGGGGAAGAGGCAGGTGGGAGGAGGAGGAAGATAATGTCTTAGCAGCATTATAGACCTGCCTAAGATTAGAAAGAATGATCTACGGTCTTCTTTCTCAGTATAGTTTTATAATGTACTAAACAAAGCTTACAGAATCCTGGAGGATAATAAAATTGATTAAGGGCGACCAAGGGTAGGGGATGGTTAAGGCAGTTAGAGATTCTATGGCAGTGCTGAGAACATGATTCAGATAGCTGACCCAGAGGTCTAGGCTCAGTAGGAAGATGAATAAAGAGCAGATGGCCTGGAAGATGAGGAGTTGAGGAACTGGAATAAGTGATGAGGCAAACTAAATATTCAAAAAAACGGAGAAATGGGGGCCGTGACCTACGGTCAGAGAGTGTAATTCCAGAGTTAAGAATCCTAAGAGTGGAGCATCCGTAGGAAAGATAAGCCGCAAAGGATGGCTGTGCTTACAGTACACTGAAGTGAATTCAAGTTAAGGAACTTGTGAGGTCAAGGTGTGACAGTGATAGATGTTCATGCCTAGTGACCCCTCTGGAATGTTAGCTCTTTAAAGGAAGGGTTTTTATATCATTTACTATTGTGTGTCCAGCATTTATGAAGTCTAGATCATAATGGGAATTTGATGCATATTTCTTAAACAATGATAAATACAATTTGAATGTGTAATGGCATCAAGTTTTGATAACCTGCTGTATCCAATGTATAATAAGGAGACACCTACCAAACAGATATTCACATCAGCCTTTCAGGGAATGTTCTCTGGAAAGTTCTTAATTGAGCATCTGCTAAGTGGTAGAAACAATGTTAGATGCTGATGATTTAGAGACAAAAAAGAGTCCATTCTTCCACTAAACTTAGAGTATGGAAAATATCAAGTAAACCTACTAGCTACTAGCTACAGAGTAGTCAGAGTGTGTTCTGGCTACAGAAAACACCCAGAACTAGGTTCTAAAAATAATTCCAAAAGGAGAAAATGCTGAAGCTAACCTTTGAAGGGTAAACAAAGTTATCCTAGCAAAGGCAAGGCTAGGTGTGTAGGTGGAAACAACTGGTATATTAAGGCCCACTCATAATAATTTTAGCTCAGGATGAATAAAGTGGCAATCACTCTACAACCAGCTGCCTCGATCTGCTGGCAATAATGCTGTTCCCATGGTGCCAATAACCTGAAAACCTCCATGTGATGTACAAAAGAATTTAAAACCAACTCAGTTCCAAACTTTACATGTTATCACTTGGTAGGCACAAATATCAACTTCTTCCTGCTATAAAAACATATCTTGACTTAGTTTTAAAGCAGCATATAAAGCAGCATATTGCCCATAATCCCGTAACCAAGCACAGCATCTATTTTCTTTTTTTCTCTTTCCTTGCAATAGACATCATAATATGTAGGTATAGTTTTGATGTAATTTACATCTACTTTTATGTTCTTATATTAAAATTTTCTGTTTATTATCATTTCAGGAAACACTTCAGGATAGTAATAGAGATTAATAGCAACAGTGAGCATTTTACCCTAAAGAAGGGTAAAAGTTGGGACTGTTGCTGTTGATTCGCCTAGGATATGCCACTTCATGTCAGTGTGCCTTGTTTTCCCCCTCTGCAACATAGGGATTCGGGTCTTAAAAAAGATATTTAAATCAAACGAAATATCCTCCTGATAAGACTATAGCTTTAAGCAATTTGAAATACACCTTCAAGAACTAGAAATATTTGACACAGTTATTCTACTTCTGAACATCTATCATTGAAAAATAATCCTATGGAAAAAGATGATTTATGCACCTAGATGTTTATCAAGTATTATTTATAACAGTTAAAAATCAGAATCCCACAGGCCTTAGTACAGGGTAATGATTTTTAAAAGTATCATAATTCCACAAGACAAGTTTTTCTACATTGCGAGTAATAATATGTCACATATGAAATGGAAAATAAATATATTCTTAAATTGTATAAAATGCTAGAAATTATTCAATTTTCTTTGTCAGTCAGTGCTTTCTGTGTATCAGCAGTTATTGCTTCTTTCTATGCCTTCCACCTTGGCCACTATGAGAATACACCAGTTGCACATTACCTCTACCCTAGCTGGCCTTGGAGAAGCCAGGAAAGAAAAGAAGTTTCTTCAGAATGTATTAATAACAAGCAGAAAAGGGCTGAAGATAATGATATGGATTAAGGGAAGATGAACCACAGACTACTAAAGTGCTATGAAAATGCAAGTTATTATTATTATAAATTTCATTATAAATAGTCTATGACTAGTGCTATAGCCATGAGGGCTCAGAAAAAAGAAATTCAGATCATGCTTGTCTTGCTGGCCATGGAACTTCAGAAGATGCTCTGAAACAGAGGAAAACAAGTACTCAGTAGATTTGAATGTTTGAAAATAGAATCACATAGAGCCACCTTGGGTCATCATGACATCTCTTTTATCCTAGACTTTCTTCTAACTTTAAAATACTATTTGCATTTTTGCCAGAGACAACTTGTGGAGTGTTCTGAGCCCAGTTTGGAATTTTATTTATAAAATGGAGTAGATTTCAAAGGGACTAGTGTCCCAGAGCATCCACTGAATGGATAGATGCTCTACACAGCCTTGCAAACATGATCCCGCAGCCACAGTCAGGCGAGCCACCCAGGATGGAGAGGACACCGTGATGAGAGACAGCTTGTCCTTCCCAAGACAAAAACAACCCCTTCTCAGTATTTTGGCATCTTCAATACAGCCTTAGCATGTAGCTGAAAGAAGTAGGGGGGACGGTGGGGCTGTGGAGGAGTCTACTGATTTGGTATGTGGGAAATAAGCAAGTAGGAGTGAAAGCACTGATTGAGGCGCATTCCCCAAGCAAAAATCCAAGTATTGGCCTATTTAAAAGTAGACCAGAGTTGCTAAGGCAGAGATTTTCCTCCTCAAAATGCAGAAAATTAATGGTTAGCAGTGCTGAATATTATACAGGACATTCAATGTCCAAAGATGTTTCAATAATGTTATTATAAAAACAATCAGTTTCCTAATACAAGGTGCTATATGCAAAGCACAAGCACCACAGTAAGCAGAGATATTGGAATTAACCAGACCTTCATGCACCAACACATACTAGTTGTGTGAACTGTAGCAAATCACTTAACCTCTCTAGCCTCAGTGGCCACATCTATAAATTGGGGGTGGGGGAAAATTCCATCTCTGGTTGTAACTATGCATTTGTAAACAAGACTCTCTACTAACTCACTATGAATTCAAAGAGAAATAAATGTCCCTGATTCATCTAGGCTAAACATTTATACAGAGCAGAATAAATGCAAATAAGGCATCAATGGGGATCTGTTAAGTACAACATAGCTATGGTAAATGGGCATCTTGTCTTACTTTAAGGCTGCACTTTAACTGTAGGACAGAGAATAAACAAAATTAAAAATTCATAAGTTTTGAAACTGGACCATTATTTTTCTTAGATGTTACTTCCATTCTTCAGATTTTCACAGACATAGCAGGCAAATACAATTAATGCCTTTAATACATTTTATTAAATCAAGTTACAGGGTAATATAAAACAAAACAGACCAATTTTCTTTTTTTTTCTAACTTTTAGTCTCATAGGTTGCCCTTAAATATTTTAAGTTCACTTTTTCGTGAGTTATTTGTTCAGGGAAGTTGTATGTGATTCTCCTGACTTTTATTCAGCTTTCCCATATGGTAGAAACAAGAACATTTCCACCTAAAAGGGGAAGAGAGTTAGTAATGACTTTTCCAGCATTTAACAGTATGGGAGACTCAAATAATGGCCCTCCAGGAATATCCACATTCCTAATCCCCAGAACCTATGAATATGCCACTTTACACGGCAAAAGGGGACTTTTCAGATGTGATTAAAATTTTTGAGATGGGGAGGTAATCCTGGAGTGTCTGGTTGTGCCCAGTGTAATCACAAGTTCCTTATAAGAGGGACACCGGAGGGTCAGAATGAGAGGAGGACATGTGAGGGTGGAAGCGGAGGCAGGCTGATGCCCCTGCTGGAAAGGGACACGAATCAGGCATGTGGGCGGCCTCTGAAAGCTGGAAAGGGCAAAGAACACACTCTCCCTTAGGGCCTTCAGGAAGAACAGTTCTGCTGACACCTTGATTTTAACCTAGAAGACCAATTCTCAGAATTCTGACCTCCAGAACTTCAAGGTAATACATTTGTATTGTTTTAAGCCACTAAGTATGTGGTAATTTGTTAAAGCAGCAATAGGAAACTAATACAAACAGTGACCCTGAAATACCCACAATCTTTAAAGCAGAAGGTGTAGGGAGTTCCTAGTCCAGATAGGTGAATGCTAAAAATTTAGAGCAGTAAAAGCTACTTGCCTGATTGACCTACCAGGTGAGAAAACTACCCTTATCATCAAGTTCTTCCTCATTGCCATGAGCTTACTCCTTTGACAACTCTTACCCTATTCATGGATATCAATTTGATTAGTGATCAAACCAGCTTTGTATAAGGCCAGTGTATTTATGGGTAATCTGCTATTCCAGAACCAACCATGCTCTCTCCAAGTGATTTCACCAAAGAGTATGGCAACAGTCAAGCTATAGGCCTGTGGGGGTATGGGGGGTGTCCCACGGAGCTGCAGACAGGCAGATGATGTGCAGCAGGGAGTAGAGCATCTCCAACTTTGAGAAATCAAAAACCCAGCTCCCCATCCTTTGTGGGTAGATTAAGCAAGATAAAGAGTACATAAAGAATCCCTAAGAATGAAATTTGGGGATAGAATCACAGTCTTAAACAAATCCATAAACTTAAGAGTAGTCAAGGCAAGTACTCAGCTTCAGAACCAAATCAGAAACTGAATCCCCTACAAGACTCAACTCAAATAAAGTGATTAAGAGCATAGGTTTTGAAATTAAATTGCTCCAGACTGTATTTCTTCCTTAGCTATCTGTGTCACCCTAGGCAAATTATTTAATCTCTCTAAAATTCAATTTCCTTGTCTTAAAAATGGGTATAACAATATTTACCACTTAGGGTTGTGAGGATTAGGTGAAATAAAGTATGCAAAGAGATTAGCACACAATGAAAGCTTAATAAACGGTAGCAATTATAGTTAATTTTTATTCTCTCAATCCCCCATCCACTGTGCTCCCAGAGCAGCCAATGTAGATCTCTGTCTGAGCCCTTCTCTATTGAAATTAGAGATGATGAGAATGTAAAGCCCTCAAAGGCAAAGACTCAATCTCATGCATTATTTTGTTCTTAGTATCTAGTACAGTGTATGGCCTGTTTTGGGCTCTCACATTTTTAATAAATGTTTACAAAGTGATCTGATCTGTGAGTTAGGATCTGAGATGTCAGCCACAATCTACGATTATAGGATTTTTCCAACTGTGACCCATTAGGTGGTAAAATGAATTTAGTGAATCACAGCCAGCATTTGTTTTTGTAAAGAAAAAAATAGAAAATATCGGAGTACAAAACACATAGAAAGGTTAGGTATTGTTACATGAAACTTTTGTTTGTTACATATGTAAGTGTAGTGGGTTGCAATGTAAACACATTTCTTATTGTGGGTAGGGGTAAAAAAAAAAAAAGCGTGAACATTCTGAATGTTCCACCTTGCCAGCATTTGGTATTTTCTATCTTTTTAATTTCAGGCATTCTGATATGTATATATCGGTATGGCACTGGGCCTCTAATTTATATTTCCCTAATGACTAGTGAGTGATCCTTTTCACTATGTCTCCGCCCTTTGGATACCCTCTTTAGAAACCTCTTTTGTAATCACTTTAGAAAACAATCTGGCAGTATTTACTAAAGCTGAACATGCATTTCCTATTACCCAGCAATTCTACTTCTATTTATTTACCCAACAGAAATGTGTACATATGTTCACCAAAATATAGGTGCAGAAATGTTCACAGCAACGCTATTTATAATAGCTCCAAACTGGAAATTGCCCAAATGCCTATTAACAATATAATGGGTTAATAAATTTGATACATTTACACACAGTAGAATCCTATTTGGAAACAAGAATAAATGAATTACAACTACACACAACTATGTAGAATAATCCCAAAAGCATAAGATTGAGTGAAAGAAGCCAGATACAAGAGTACACGGTATATAATTTCTTTTACATAAAGTTCAAAGCTAGGCAAAATTAATATATGGTGTCAAAAATCAGGATAATGGTTATCCTTGGAGTCATCAGGAGGGCTTCAGCAATGCTGATAATGTCCTCTTTCTTGATCTTAGTGCACATCACATGAGTATACTCAGTTTGTGAAATAAATCGAACTGTAAACATATTTGTGAATTTTCTAATTATTTCTGAATGTGTCTGAAATTGTTATATAAACACAAAGTTTTAAAAGTTAATAAACACTACTTTATTTTAAAGAAATAAAAAACACTGATGGAGAGCAAGAATCCCTGATCCACTCACTCTCATTAGCATCAAGTAATGATCTAACATTTGCTTGAATAACTCCTGGGTCAGGAATCTCTTTACTGCCCAGGTAGCTCACTTGTTAGAAAATGTTTCCCCTACACTAAGCCATAACTTGCTTCCCAACAAGCAAGTTATGGCTCCCTTTGGTTGCTCTGTCCTCCTAAGAGATGCTAAATTGATCTAATCCCCCTACTACCAACTGTTCTTCAGATGTTTGAAAAGAGCTACCACATCCTCCCCATCCTCCCGTAGCCTTCACTTCTCCAGACTCAAGAGCCCAGGTCCTGTGGCCACCCCTCAAGGCATGGCTTTGAATTCCCTTCTTTCTCTTGATTGTATTTCTTTTATCCATTGATGCCCAAAACAGAGCACAGTCCTCAAGAAGAAGCCTGAGAAGTGCAGAAAAGAGCCAAAAGTAGAATCATCACTTATAAATCTAGACATTATACTTCTATCAACACATCGTAAGCTTCAATTTGCCCTTTCTTTAAAATTCACATTATACCGTTTGCTCCTGTTGAACTTAACAATCAACTAAAATACCCCAGGTCTTTTGCCTAAGTACTGTTAAGCTCCTTGTGTTTGTACAGTCTTCACTCTCTTAGGAGTCAGAACACTCATTTGGCCCCACCCCAAATCTCCAAAGCTAAATCTTGGAGAGGGACAAGTATCTATTATGGAAACACCTCTAGAGCACAGTCTCCCCACTCGCCCACCCAGGAAAAAACAAAAATGAAGTCTTTATCTCAACACATGGTCTCTTTTCCTTACCCCTTCTTTAAATGAGCTTCATTTTAAAGTACATTTGGGGGAGGAGAGACGGATGGAGAAAACACAATCTCACCGGGCATCTCCAAAATCTGAACTAAAGGCAGACTGTCCCCTGGCCTCAACAAAGCCTGAGCAATGTAAGGCACCGTGATCTCTTTCTTTCTCCTTTCCTTTCCCAAAGTCGGCTCCAACTGGAGGCTCTGGAGATGACTATTTCTGGGCTCTGCTCACTCAGTCCCTTGCCTTTGTGTGACTAGTGGAGGATGAGGTTGAGAAGGAAAACGTGGCAGGGTGGGAATAAATCTGATATCGTTCAAGTACCCGAAATCAAAGATATCTCTAAAGAAAAACCTACTGGAATCCCTGCAGGCTGTGGAAAAGAGAGCACCAAGAACAAGGAAAAGACAGAAACATTTCTCCAAAAACTTCCAGGCAGCCTCACTGGGTATTTTTAACATCAAGACTAGATAGAAGGGAGATTCATTGAGCAAGGCAAACAGCAGAGAACAGAACATGTGCAGAAGGACCAAGAGAGGTGGGCTGGGAATCCGGGAGGGCGAAGCCACAAAAAAGAGAAGCTGTCAAGGGCCCCTAGCGGTGCGGGGCGACCGCCCCCTAACTGCGCTGGGGGAGGGGAGGGCGGAGGACCACCTAGCCCGGAACGCGCCAGGAAGAAACAGCTCACCCACCTGGTCCACGTCCGCTCCATTTTCCAGGCCCTTTCCCTACTCTCAGGGCGCCCCTCACCCGGGCGTGGAAGCAGCCTGGGAAAATGAGAAGCCTTGCCCACGAATCTCCAGTGCAAAAGGCAGCAGCTTTTTCCTCCCCAGCTCCTTCTTTCTGCGTCGGCGGCGAAGAGAGCTCTGCTTTTTTAGAAAACGGATTTGACGTGGCCAAACCTGCCGCTACCAGCGCGACTGGCACAAGGGAGGGACTGTTCTCAGTAGGAAGCTGGACTCGGAGCGGCGCCCGGAGCCGTGCGGGAAGCTGGGGCCCGGGCAGCCCGGCGGGCGTGCGCGCACACACACTCCCAGGCTGAGACACGACTGGCTGGCACGAGTTGCTCGGCACCAGCTGAGCTGTCAACCACGGGGGAGGCGGGGCTCGCGACAGCCAGTGTGCTCGGAGTCAATCAGCCCAGGTTACAGCTTGAGCACACCCTCCCGTCTCCCCTGCCCCTCTCTCGCTGGCTCAAATGAATTATGTTGGCAGAAGGGCAGAGGACTTAGAGAACGCCGTACCAAGCCCTGTTCCTCACCCATCCCAATGAAGGGCCTTGAATAAAACCAACCAACCGGAGGGAGAATTTGGAGAGGAGATCCTCTTGTGCGCCTGCATCACCCCACCCTTAGGTAACCCCGGAGACAGAGATGGAGTCTAGGAAGGTTTGGGTGCAATCCTGGCTGAATGCAGATGTACACATGAGATGGTCATAGGACACAATGTTATTTTCCTAGAGATTTGACATGTCAGTTTCACCATTAATCTAAGGACAGGAAGCTTCCTCAGGAGGTGAAGCATCCTAACAAAACCTTGCAGCCTTATTAGTTGCCTTCCTCTCAGACTCCCCTGATTTTATGGTATTCTACCTTCTTGTTTTTCAGTTTCTCCAGCAACTGGGCTCTACCACTAGCTTCAAGGAGGCAGAAAATTCCAGAACACTAGAAAAGCTTCAAGGCAGTAGCTATCAGGACCTAGACTCTTCCCTGTGACTGTTCTAAGATCATGGAAAAGGGTCTTTTGGAGATGGCATTGCCTGAGACCCTGTATCCTCTGCTTATATATCAAAGTTGAAACAAGGAAGACATGCTATAATTAGAGTGCTTACAGCCCTGAAGCTCATTTTTAGCTCTAAAATAAAACCTTCTTATTAAGTGACATAATCACTGTTATTATTAACATTACCACTGACCTTTTTTTAATTTGCAAAAAGCTTTATAATGCCCATATGTGGCAACTTTGATTATATTTTGAAGTATAGCTAACTATACTTGTTTCACACATGATAAGTTTGAGACCCAAAAAGGCTCAAAGTCTCTGCAGAGGTTCTGATACAGGCTGTCTGTCTTCTCCATTGGATGGCCCCAGAGATATGGTCTCTGAATTTCCAAAGATATGACCACCAAGGCTTCTCCAGAATGAATTTATCCTTTCAGGCATCCTAGGTATTTAACTCAGGAAGAATCCTGGCATGCCTGAGTATTCTTGAGACTACGGGGAGTCTGTATTCTTGGGACAAATTGTCATCTTGCCTCCCATCTCTTAGATTAGTTCCCCTACTTAACCAGTGCAAAGTAGGGGTGGGAAAGCTAGGATAAAAACATTTGAGGGTTCAGAGGAACTGTCTAAAAGGCCCCTAGTCTAGAATCCTCCAACAATTAGTTTGTAGCTAAGACCTTAGTTTGTAGCTTCTGAGCTTAGAATGTTACCAGGAAAAATTTTAAGGTCCAGTTTGATCTTAGACAAGGCCCTCAGGCCACCTGTCTTGAAAAGAATTTCCTATTGCCTCTGAGGCAAGAAAAAAGGGGGAGGGCAGGGAGAATCAGATTTCCATCCTTCATACCAAAGTTAGTGCTATATTTAGTTTTGTCTCAATTCAAATTATGGGCTACTGTGTTTGGAGAACTTTGTCTACATCCAGACATGCATTGCATTCAAGAAATGATTCAAGGTGAGCTGTGAGGTCTCAAGAAGTGAGGCTAGAAAATATGATCATTTATTTTTAAAATTACTTTTTTCAAAATTTAATAACACATTAATTTCAAATGTAAAACATTTGAAAAATATAGAAAATTATATAGAAAATAAATTACCCATAATACCCAGAGATAATCAATGTTAAAAGTTTGTTGAATTTCTTTCCAGTCTTTTAAAAATGCATCTTTTAACCCAAACACTGACTCTCTCTTACACACACAAGTATATCCTAGAGAAGAGAAATTTCTTTGTTTTTAAAATTATATTTACCATCAAAGAACATTTTTGTGTTAGATTTCAAAAGAAAAATATTCACACCTCTAACCACTCCTCCAGCACAAATGTTTAAATTTATACATATTCCCTTTAATCATTATCCATATATATTACATACCTATTTGTATAATTATAATTATGGCTTAGACATAAGTTTATATTCTGCTTTTTTCCCTTATTGAATATTTGTCCGTGTTGTTAGGGAATGTCCATATTTGTTATTCTAATGATTGTATAATAGTTTATAATATCAATAGAACGATAGATTACTTCACAATATTCTATTATTGCATAGTTATGCTGTTTCTAATATTAGACTCATAAATAATGCCTTAATGAAGTTTATCTGCCTTATTTTATTCTTTTTAATTATGCTATATTTGAATGTATGTAAAATTCATATGTTGGAACCTGTGTGATAGTATTAAGAGGTGGGGACTTTGGGGAAGTGATTAAGTCATAAGCACTCTACCCTCATGAATGGGATTAGTGCTCTTATAAAAGAGGTTAAAGAGAGTACTCTAGTCCCTTTTGCCCTTTTGTACCTTCAGCCACGTGAGGACACAGCCTTAGCCCCCTCTGGAAGTTGTAGCAACAAGGAGCCATCTTGGGAGCATAGAGGAAGCTCTTACCAAATGCTGAATCTGCCAGTGCCTTGATTTTGGTCCATCCTCCAGAACTGTGCAAAATAAATTTCCATTATTTATAAATTACCCAGTCTAAGGTATTTAGTTATAGCAGCAGGAATGGACTAAGACAAATTATTTCCATGGGATAACTTCTTAGGCATGGGAGTGTTAGGGTAAAAGAACTTTCTAATTTTATCATCTTTCATAGCCTCAACAACACTAGGATTTATCATTTTAATTTTTCCCTTATTTAATAGATAATTTAATAGCTATAAGTTATTTTAGATCTATATCTATACCTATTCAGTATATAAATAATTTAACACTATCTCATTTTACTTTACATTTCTTAGAATACTAACTAGTAAGTTCCCATTTCATATGTTTACTGCAAACCATTATCTCTAGCAGCTAGTCCCAAGAAATCCTTCTGTCTTGAGTCAGTATTAGTCATCCTCTTGCTGAAACAATGCTGCTTAACAAAGAATTCAGTGTAATACAATAAACATCCATTTCTCACTCAAGGATCTGTGGTTCAGATATGGATTGTTTGAGCATGGCTTTAGGTCTGCTTCACATCTCTCTCATTCTGGGACCCACTCTGAAGAAGCAGCAGTTACCTGGAGAATATTCTTCTCATGGCAGAGTGCAAGAGTGAAAGAGAGTTGGCAGAGACTCAGGATGACTCTTAAAGTCTCTGCTCAGAACTGGCACACTGTCCCTTCTGCCATATTCCATTCACCAAAGTAAGTCATATGGCCAAGTCCAAAGTCATTGGTGCAGAAAAGTACAGTCTGCCCACAGAGTGCAGGAGGGGAGAGTGAATATTTGTGGAACAATAATACAATCTATAAGTCACTATATAGTACTTTCTGGCTTTTTGTTAAGCTTTTCTCCTTGTGTATACATGGTAACTTTACCCTTCCCCACCCCATTTAAAGTTAGCTGTGGCTTTTGGCCAATGGAATGTAACTTGCTTTGGCCACTGAAATGTGAGAGAGAAAGTCTCATGTGGTCACTTCTGGGTAGAATGTAGACATTTTTAAGGGCCCATACACAATTTACCCTTGTTGATTTCCACTGTCATATTGATCCTTAAAGATCAATACATTGTTAAGATGAACCTTGCATCAACCTGGGTCTCTGAGTGACTGTGATAATCAGAGCCTTCCTGCTGACCCAAACTGAACATGTGGAATGAACAAGAAATACATTTTTGTTGTATTAAATTACTGAGATTTAATTTAATTTAATTTAATTTAATAAACAATAGGGGATTGTTTATTACTGCAGCATAACCTGGTCTATCCTGATATATTATTTTGTATTCCCATTTCTGAGATTGACGATTGTTATATAAAAAATTACACATCTTCCTTCTTGTGCATCTGTCCCCAGTTTTCTGGATTAGAACTCAAATAACCTGGGTAGATGATGTTGATAAATTAACCAGTTACGTTTTTCTGTCCTGAGTGCACTGCTTTTAATTTGGTCAACTGATTGTGCTTCAGGAAATACCTGAATTAATGATAAGGGACAAAAAATAGAAAGATGTCACTCAGCTCCAAATATTCCAATGGTACTTTTACCTTCCTTTCAGTTTTTTTTTTTAATTCCTTTTCCCTTTCTTCTCACCAGCTTGATTCTGAATAAAAAAGGATGATTGATCTTGACATGGATTACTGTATGACCTGTAAGGCAATAATAAAAATAACCATGTCTAACATATTTTTGCAAGATTCTCCTCTAAAAGCTTTGTGTGTACTAACTCTTTTCATCCCCACAATGATCTTATGAGGTAGGCTACAGCCTAGTTAATCTCTTTTTTATAAATGAATAATGTGGAGCACAGGGAAGCAAATTATATTGCCTACATTCACAAAGCTGATAGATGGCAAAGCCGAGATTTGAAACCAATCAGTTTTGTTCCAGAAAGGCATGCCTACCCATTATGCATGCTGCTTTCCTAATTTGAGACTGAACATTCACTGAGCATTTACGTAGGAGGACAATATGTCTGCAGTGCCTGTCACTTCGCTGATCAGTCAGCAGATGTCTCCTTGGTCCCTCACAGCTCCATGTCCATCTCTCCAACCCTGGGTTAAAAAAAAATGTCCTTTCCAGACAGAGAGGAAACATTCGAGATCAAGGATACAGTTTTTGTGATAGATTAAAGATTACCACAAATTCTTTGCTACCTCTCCAATTGAGGTGGAATCTAATTCTCCTGCCTTTAATCTGGGCTGGCCTTAGAGACTTAATTGACTCATAGAATGCAGCAGAAGAGATGTCTAACTGCAAAAGCTAGGTCAATAAGAAGCCTTGCAGCTTCCATGTGAGACTCTTGGGACACTAGCTTTTAAAGCCTGTGCTACCAGATTAAGTCATCATGCTAGAGAAACCATGTGGAGAGGCCCTGAGACCACATGGAGAGAGGAGGGGGCCTGTGTAACCACACCAGACAAATCTGGCTTGACGTTTATGTAACAAAGTTGTGAGTTGTTTCTCAGTTGCCATGGACCCCTAGGTTGAAGGACACATAATCTGAACATGCCCACATGAACCAAGTGTGCAACCATGGGTGGTATCTAAGTGCTCAGATTCAGCGGGAACTGAATTAAGAAGCAGACACCACATGGCAGGATCCAGGATCCAACTGGATTGAGCCCTGGCATCACCCCATGTCAAGATCTAGTCAAAGAATGTTTCCTGGCATCACCCCTCACAAGATCCTATCAGATCACGTCTCATTACCGTCCGGCTATAAAACCAACCCAACCCCCTTGTTCAAGGACACACTGCTTTGGGAACCATCCCTGGTGCACTTGTTACTTGTGTCAAGTAATAAAATCCCCCGCAACAACCGTCTTGACTGGATACCCACCAAGCGAATGAAACCCTCTGTTTGGGAGGTAACACAAGCTTAGCCAAGCATCCAGCAACTCCCGTCAAGGTGCCAGGCATACATGTGAAGCAGTCCTCCATCAGCTGGACACTACTGAGCCAGCCTAGCTGTAGCCATTACAGAGTAAATTTGCCCTGCTGAGCCATGCTAGAATTATTGGTTACCAAAATCATGAGATATATCAAATATTTGTTGTGTTATGCCATAAGTTTTGGAGTAGTTTACTAAGTAGCAATAGACAACTGGAATCAAAATTTGTATCTGGAAGTGGGATGTCCCTGTAACAAAAACCTAAAATGACTTTGTCACCTGGATGTAGCAGAAGACAGAAAGCCTCAAGAAAAATGTTACTGAACTCTGGAAGGATGTTAAGGAGACTTCTGGGAAGGACAGTGAAGAAAATATTATTGGGGGCTGAAAAAAAATGACCTGTGTTATGTAGTGGAAGAAAGTTTAACAAAACCATTGTCTTTGGGAATGTGGAAAATAGAAAATGTACGTAATGAATGGGAGTATCCAGCTAAGGAGATTTTCAGGCAGAATTTCAAAAGTGCTAATGGGTTTCTTTTAGCCTATTATGATAAGGTATAGATAGAAAAAGGCTACAAAAAACGGCCGTTCAGTTTTTAAGGAGAATTTAGAGGAAATATAAAGAGCCAGGATCTGCTGGGTTCAAACATCAAACTGCTTCTCATTCCCAGGCTCTCCAAACACCAAAAGCTTTCAAAATCAGAATTGGCTTCAGAGAAAAAATCAAATCCAAGATGTGACTGCTAGACCCCTGGTTAAGACCTCTAAAAGTTTTAAGTCAGTGCCTCATATATCCTTTCAGTTAAATAAACAAATAAAAGCCTCTAAGAATCTTTAGGGTGTGCCTCTCCACTAGACAAAAGGGTTTCTAACAATTGTAAGGACGCATTATCCCACATCAGGCTCACAGGCAGCCCAATCAAGGTTAAAAAAAAAAAAAGACCTTGTTTCAGAATGAAATGTAGGTGTGGCTTTTGTCTATTATAAATTAGTACATAAGATGCCCTTAAAGTTTTAAAGTGAACTGTACCCGCATGGCCTGAAAGAGATTAAGACAATACAGATTGAAAAGATGCCTTTGGACCCTTAACCTGCTACAGAGAAGAAGCAAGCTGAGAAAGCTACCCAGCCCCAAACAAGGATCATTTCTTATGGAAAATGAAAAATGACTCAAAGAATGGAACCAAGAGCCCAAAAGGCAGACCAAGAGCCAGAGAGAATCATTCCCAGGAGCAGGACTAGGCCCTAATCAAGGAACTGGTAGTATGTACTCAGCTAGATTTCAAAACTGCTGTGGGCTACTGTCTGCTATATGCTCCCCTGCTCTCACTTTTTAAATGAGAGTGTCTATGACAGTTATCTTATCTCTGTTCCACATCGTATGTTGGATGTGAGAGGCCAGTGACTTCAGATCAAGAGGAACTGTATTGAAAGAGCTGTACCCCAAGAGCCTCATCATCTCCTGAACCTGAGTTAGATGGTGAGAATCGGGACTTCTAGACTGATGCAGTAAATGTGATGAAACTTTTGGGGACTTTGGGATAGGATGAGTTTATTTTGCATGTCATAATAATGTATGTGGTCAAAAGAAAGAAGAATGTGTTAGATTAAAGATGGCTGCAAATTCTTTCCTACTTCTCTTACTGAGAGGTGGAATCTAATTCTCCTCCCTTGAATCTAGGCTGGCCTTAGTGACTTGTTTGACCAATAGAATGCAGTTCTAGGTCATAAACTTCTGAGACTGGGTCATAAAAACCCTTTCAGCTTCCACCTAGGCCTCTTAACATACTGAGCTGCCATGAAAGAAGTCTGACTACCTTGCCGGGAATATGGAGGCGAGAGGCCTGAGACCACTTGGGGAACATCATCCAGAGGTCCCCAAAGGCATCAGGCATAGCATATGAGTGAAATTGTTCTGGGGCCTCCAGAGCCACCCAGCCTTCTGCTGAATACCACCGAGTGACCCAGTCAACACCACATGGGACAGACAAATTGCTCAACTGAGACCTGTCCAAATTCCTGACCCACGAAATCATAACATATAATAAAATGGTTGTTTTAAGTCACTAAGTTTTGGAGTACATTGTTTATGCAGAAATAGACAACTATGCCTTAACATGTACACAATAATTCTGATACATTGTCTCATTCATTCATTCAACAAATAATTACTGAGGATCATTATGTGTCAGGCACTATTTTTTATACTAGAGACACAGTAGTTAAGAAACAAACAGCAAAGACACCATTTTCATGGAGCTTACAATCTACCGGTATAGAGACAATAAACAAACAAATAACTACACTATGCCAAATGGTGATAAGGGCAATAAAGATGAGAGGGATGGCATTTAGAGAGCATCGCAGTAAGGCAGCCCTCTTTCATAGATGAGAAAACAGGGACTTAGTGAGATTAAATGACAGGCTAGTAAGAGAAGCACATTCCTAAGAATAATAATACTGGAGTTTCACATGGTGAAAAACTGTCCAATAGGGTTCATAAATTCAAATCTGTTATATGTATTATTAGCATGACAGGGGAACCTAATGGGCAGAACTGTGGCTAGGATGGATGTACCTGGTCACCCAGGCTACTCAAGTAACCTGGAGAGAAACAGTTGTGTATATAAGAATCGAAAAATCTGCCCTTCAGTAGCTGGAGTGTTGGGGGTGGGGGTGATGTATGGCTCTGAAGACTATGCATAGTAGGCAAAGTGGCAGCTGTGCCTCAGAGCAACCAAGATCAGGACCAGAAGCAGTTTATGAGAGATTGGAAACCCTCGGGATAAGCAGAAACACTTGTGAGGGGAACCGGGGAATTTGTAAGGGACTTCGTAAGGGACTTCATTTCCTAAATGAACAGGTGGGAGTTCAGAGATAGCTAATGCTCATCAGACTTAATTTTATTCCCTGATAAAACTCAGGGACAATTTGGTTACCTTAGTTCGTTCAATTTAACATTAGTTCGATGAACATTTACAGAGCATGTGCTAGGCATTGCACTACATGTTGAAAATCTAGTGTGGAAAGCCAGGCAAGCATTCATCAAACCATAACACAAATCAGATTGGGTAAAGTGCTACAATAAAGTTACACACAAAGCAGAACACGAAGGTGGAGGTGATTAATTTATTTGATAGAGAGGTTTTCATAAAGAAGGTAGCATCTGAGTAAGACACTGAAGTATGCTAGCAATACAAAACTTTATCATATATTAGGATTGAAAAATATAGTGCTTTTATTTAAAAATTATTAACTTGTTTGAATCACTTCACAATGTGTAGATGTATCAGAACATCACATTGTACCTCATAAATATATATGCTTATTAAAAATTTTAAAAACAGTATTGTTGAAAAAAATTTAATTTTCACTGTCAGAAAGAAAAATGTTCCTGGCCTCCCCCGGGTGACTGCCTGGGGTCCCATTCATCTGGAAGAGCAGTGCAGCGTAGCTGAGGTGGTTGGCAGGCGTTACAACAGTCAAGATTACTGGCTCTAGAGTCAGGGAGCTGGGTTCCAATCCACCTCGCTGTCAATTTCCAGCCGGGTGATTTTGGACACTACTTAAATTCTGTGCTTTAGCTTATTCATTTGTAAAATAAGGTTAGTGATAATAACCACCTAATAGGGTCACTGTAAGAACAAAATGAGATGATCTATGAAAAGTGTTTAACTCACTGCCCAGCACACTTTAAGCATTTTATAAATCATAGCTATTTTTCATTAATGTTTGCATACCAGGCAGGATTCCAACTCTGTATAGCAGTCGTGAATTTTAACTTCAGTTCTGCTCCAAACTGCTCTCTAGTGCTAGGCCAGTGACCCAGATTTTCCATTTCTCAACTTTCTGATTTACCATATGAGACCAAAGCACTGGTAGGGAAGCTGAATAAGCAGGTTCCCTTACTCGCTGGCCAGAATTCTAAGGACCCCCAAAGATGGACATTTCCTCCATTTTGTATTCCTCTCCTTATCCCCAACCTTCTTTCCCTGTCTTGAGGAATGTGTGTGTGTGTGTGTGTGTGTGTGTGTGTGTGTGTGTGTGTGTGTTTATTCAGACCTGTCTCCCTCATTGGCTAGCCTTGTCTGTCAGCTGTAACAAAAACCTCGAGGAAAGAAATTATGACCAAGCCTTCAGACAGCTGGTGGCAATTTACTCACACAATCCCCCTCATCCTTTCGACACCCACTATTTATGTGTATCTGATGTTGGAGGAGGGGAAATCATGCAAGAAATATGGTATGCAAATTTCTAGGAAAGGGGTTGGAATAGTGAGGAAGGACTTGTGTGAACTACCTGAATAATTCTCCTTGATTTGAACACAGATATCAATTCTTAAAAATTGAAAAGACTGGTGATAGGGTCAATAAATAAATTTGTGGAACCAGAAACAAAACTGGAATAAATTCATAAATAGCTTCCAAGGCATTCATGACAATCACACCATCACTAAAACCTGAATCATTTTCCAGGATGGGGCAAGCAGTTTCAGTCCAAGTCCAAGGAATATGTGCCAGTCTTCTAGGAAGGCTTAAAAATCCATAAGGATGATGATAACTAAATGGAGTTCATGATCCTGGTTCAGATCTCAGATTAGACTCTGAATTAGAAAAAAATATCATTAAGGACAAGACAGTCATGTACAACCATGGTCTTGCCTTTGTTTCTTGTATCATGCCACCTACTAACTGGTCTCTGAAGATATATATATATATGTGAAATATATATATATGTGTGAAATATATATATATATGAATGAAACATAACACTGATTTTTAAAAACTTTCCATTTTGAAAAAAAAGTTTAAAATTTTAGACATATAGAAAAGTTGCAAAAATAGTACAACTAAGTCCATTCACTTGATTCATCAATTCTTAACATTTTGCCACTATTGTTTTCTCTCTATACACACACTGCACAAGTGCACACACAATCATTAATGTTATTTTGATAAACTATTTGAGAGTAAGATGCAGATTCATCACCCCTAAATATTTCAGTGTATATCTCTTAAGAATAATTAAAATTATTAAATAACTATGATTATGGAAAAGAATATACCACCCCACCCAGTTCAGCTTTTGCACTATCAAACAGAATATGCCACATGATAATCTGAAGTATCTGCAGTGAATTACTTAACTAATATCAGGAACTACCCCTGATAGATATTTGGCTCACATCTGCACAGCCATGAGGGCTCATCAAAATAATCACTCCCAGGACAAAGGCAAAACATACAACAAAGACAAATTTACTCTTTTACACTTAGAACGACTGAAAGCCAATTTCCTGGCATTATAGAACAGCTGTTTCGTCCTTTCTTCCAGCTGGCAAGGGTTCAAAAATATTAAGATCCAGCCTCAGAAAGCCTCACACGATGAAGAAAAAATTTTAATGAGGAAAATCTCACATTGTGTATTCACTTTTGTTTTCATTTTCGTTTTAGCGTGCAAGAAGCCAAAATACTGAGCTGTTGAGTACAGTATCAAACATCTGGCAATTCTAGACAAAAGATGAGAAAACCTCACAGTCTTTTATCCCTGCAAAGTTCAAGCGGCTGTAAGAGGCAATCCCGTTCTAAATTATAACAGTTTGGTAAAAGAACAAACATACCCAACGTCAACCACTGTAATTCCTTTCGACTAAAATAATCTTTGAATCAAATCAAAGTATCACATTTTTAGCCTATGTCTGTGATATAATAACAGAAAGAAAAGTACAGAAATACCCGAGCTGACTCTAAATCAGAGCTTGTAATATACAGAAAAGAATTATTGCATCCTCTGTTTGTTGGCTTTGGTAAGTTCTCAGAAGATAAAAGGAGGAAAAAATCAAGGCTAGAAGGTGCTGATGGACTGCATCAACTGATTCAACCTTCTGATTCAATTGTGAAGGTGTTCAGGGCTGGAACCAGGGTGAGGCGAACAAGGCACTTTCCTGAGGTAGAAAATCTAAGGGGTGCCAAAAACTCAGCAATCAAGATAAATGATATTTTAATGCAATATTTTAGAAAACAAAATCAATGCAAAAAATCCCACAATGAATAAAGTATCAAAATTTTAAATAAAGACAGGATCTGACCCTGTATTTCCATGCTCCGGGGAGTGTCTTACTTGCTTCAGCCTAGCCCTGGTTGTTCATCCCCAGATGATGTGCTAAAAGCCAAATCTTTAGAAGCATCTCCTCTGGTGCTGTCTAGTGCTATGTTCCGCTGACCTTGTTGGCAATAGCTCTCTGTCTGTGTATTACGAATGGTCAGACATCAGGTGGCACCTTTAAGACACCACAAAGTTAAAGCAACTCTCAGAGCCAAGGCCAGCTCTTCCAACCTCCTCCAAATCAAAAATTTTAAGTCTCAAGGGCAAGTTTCTGTGAGGGATAGGGCATTGGAGAGGTGGTAGAACATGGGCAGAAGGGGAAATGGTGGGAGAGGGAAAAAAGAACAGGTTAACCTCATGGGTGGATGCTAATATAACTAGGATGCAATTTTTCAAGAGCCTGCCCTTTCAAGAAAACCTTGAGCCCCAACTCTCAGTTTTAGGTACCTGCTCACTCAACTCAAAAACCAAATCTGCCTCACCTGTCCTCCTCTTGTCACATAGTCTGCAGTTGGCTCTGGAAATCAAAGTAGCCAGGCTACATCCTCCACGCAGGCCGTAGTGAATTGGAGCAGCTTAGGAAACTTCAAACCGGAGCCTCTCGATTGGTAATAGCTGCTCATCCCCAAGTACCAAACCTGGTCCCGTTTGGTAACCATCTACAGGTGCCCCCTACTGGCAGAACCTATCTTATGGACTTGGCCCCACAGATGTGTTTTATTTGGCTCTAAATGCTCCAGATAGTCATCACCAACACTATTCCCCATGGTCTTACATCTGACCTGCTTCACTTACTTGTGTAACCTGCTGGGCCCTGCAGGCAGGAAGCGTGCATTTTCCTTCAGATGGCTTGCTTGGTTCCCAGCGACAGGGCACCCTGGGCCTGCCTTCTTGCCTCTCTCTATATATTCACCTGACAGGGCCAGTCACCTCTCTAGTCTTGGGTTCCTTGTGCCATTTTTTTTAACCTACCCTCTGGGTATCACACTGGAATCATAGCTCTGAATCTCAGCCTCGAGAGCTGGACTATTCACCAGGTTCTTTGTAGTCCCTTCACCTGGGGTCAGACGCTACTTCCAGTTTTCTTTTAGTGAAGTGTAGCTCAGGGCCCAGTCCAATTGACAACAGGGCACTGGTTCTTTCACTTGGTTATATTTTCAAGGATTAGGCACCACTTCTTTTCCTCCTTGACATCTAAGTTCTGCCTGTGAGGCTAAAACAACCAAGTGGGGGCTGTCCTGGGAGAATCGGGTAAAGAGAAGGGAAGTCCCAAGGGCTAGGACGCACAAGTCTTTAAGGTTTCATGGAACCAAGAAAGAGAAAAAAGCTGCAGCCACTGAAAAGCTAAAGTTGAAGGCTGAGAAAAACTAGCGCCTGTGTCAAACTAGAGGGGTAAAAAGAAAGCATAACATTTAGAATTGCTCCAGAGTTCAGCATTGCCATTGAGCCAAAACCTGCCATCTGGTTTGGAAAACCAAGTAGCTAGGATCTTTTCTCAAGCAAACTTTAGTAAAGGAATAGTGGCTTGAGGACCATCACTGTAAAATACATACCCAAGTTGATCTCCCAACAGGTCATCAAAGGTAGACTTTCCCAACCAGTGCACCTACTGTGCTACAAGCAGTTTACGTTGTATGATCAGAAATTGATCCCTCAATCTTAAAGGCACCCAATAAAACAGCCAGAATCCCCAGGGCCAGTCACTGCCAGCAGAGTCTTCCAAGGATGTTTGGAGGGAGGACAGAGCACATAGAGCCTGAGGTTGTTACTGTCCTGAGGAACAGATGAAAATCTTCAGTGAGGTTTCCATAGCTTAGCAGAGTCTTCAGCCTCAGCTCTGGTTACAGTTCCCCTTGCTCTTTGTGTTCAATTTGTACTAGCCTCCTTCCAGAGGAAAGAAGAGAGAAAATTAATTCTGTTGTTCCTCTGGTGTCCAGGAGCTCAGGTAATGGATGCAGACTGTGATAGGCCATCTCTAAGATGGCCCCTCAATGGTCCCTGGTGTGTAATCCCCTCCCTTTGAGTCTGGGGTGGATCTAGTGACCTACATCTAAGGAATACAGTAAGGCAGAAGTGATGGGATGTCACTTCCAAGATTAAGTTATTTTTTAAAAGGAAAACCAACTGTGGCTTCCATCTTGAGCATGTTTGCTCTCTTTCTCTTAGATCAATTGTGCTGGGGGAAGTAAGCTACCATGTTATAAACAGACCTAAAGCCTACCAGTAACCAGGTGAGTGAGCCTGGAAGTGGATCTTTCAGTCTCTGTCAATTCTCAAGATGACTGCAGCCCCAGCCAACTGCTTAACTGCAACCTCCTGGGAGGACTTGAGATAATGGCACCCAGCTAAGCCGCTCTCAGATTCCTCACCTTCAGAAACTGTGAGATACTAAATATTTATAGTTTTCAGCCCCTGAGGTTTGGGGTGATTTGGTATGTATTTAACAGAATAGTAATAATAACTAATACACAGACTCCTGAACCTTCACTCAATCCACGGTCATGCTGTAGAGTTAGAGACTGAGCCCTCCCATTCACAAAGAAAAGCTGTTATTACCTCTACAGTAAAGAAGGACAAATAAGTCAGAGCAGTTATTTAAGGCTGCACAACAGGAAACTAGATTGATGGTGAAAATTAGAGAGTAATAAATAGCACCTTTATAAGACCAGTCTGTAGAATATACCACCTAAGCATGCCTGCTCCAGAATATGCTTTTAATTACTACCAAGAACATTTTTTTTCTTTTAGAAGATACGTGCAATCCATGAAAACCTTTCTTGTTGAAAGACAATAAAGCCGTACGTTTTAGTTGCAATATTTGGTTGGAGATTTCAAAGCCAAGGTTTACACGGCCAAAAGACGTTATTTAATAGACTGGACTATTATGGAGAAAAAAAGATGCTAAAATATAATATGTTTCTGTTTGTACACCAGGATCACTTGTTCATGTTGACATTTTTTTCATCGAATCCACTTTCTCTGAGGTGGCGTTGTAAGGTTAGATGTGGGTGTGAGTGAGCACACACACAGTGGACAAAATCCCCCCATTCTGTAAATGCATGTGCCTATTATTCTGGGTAGTGAGCCCAGCTTGCTCTAATATTTGTTATTTGAACAGTGTCCCAGATTCTCCTTTGAAATGTGCAATTCACCCATTTTTATTAACCTGAATATGAAGCTCTCTGATGTTTTTTTGATAGATTCTTGGTCATATTCAAGTACTCCTGCTTCTTTTTGTTTTAAACAGGTCACTCATTCCTCTGTGCTGACCTTCAGGCATTTTTCCATATAAATTAAGAAAGCAAATCCTCACAAGGTCAGATTTTAATCATGCAGCTTATTATTTTAAAACAGATGACATTTTCACACTTGTTATGCTATTTTGGAGACCGGATCATTTTTGTCCAAGCTCTATCAAGCTTTTGTTTTATAGTTTTTATTTGTTTTGCTTTGATTTATTTTTTAAGGAGAAGCAAACCCAGGGTGATTGAAAGGAAAAAATTTTAAGAACATACAAGATAGACAAAAATAATTACTCTAATGCACATGAAACAGAAAATTAACAACTACCAATTAAGCACAACCTCCACCACATCATAACTGTGTAAACTTGTCAAATTATTTAATCTTTCTATAAAAATGGGGATGTTAATAATAACATCTTTCAACAGAATTGTAGTGAGTATTAAATGAGATTATGCTTATAAAGTATTTAAGATAGGGCCTAGTATGTACCATGTACTCAATAAATATTAATAATGCAAATTACAAATGTAATGATGGTGATAACAATGATAATGCTGCTGCCATGGGATGTCAAGGGTCATAATATAAAATTCTTCTAGAATTCTGTTTGCAATGCCCGTGAGATCTAGTGTGAATCACCTGTACTTATGAGACTGCTCTGGCAAATAAGACTCAGAGAACAGGTAATTTGAAGAAGAGGTTGGCATGTCCTAAGGGAATACCTTCACCATGTCAACTACCACCCTCCCACCATGAGCACTACCACCATTTGGTCACCATGTGCAGCCCTCTGTGAAGATACTTTTTATATAATGCAGGGTCCTCTCCGCTGGAGTGATCTCTTTCTCTTTGTCCTACCATCCAAACACCACAACCCCCATAACAAGTGGGGACAAAACCTTAACCAGAGGTTTCAAGCACAACTTAATATAGAGACTCCAACAATGAAGTTGTCTCTCTTTACCCCTCAGTTATCTTGTGGGTTCTGTCTTCAGGATCTTCAAGGTACCAAGTTACCTGCTAGGGGGCACAGGCCTACATTCTCCCCCAGCTTTACATCCATTAGAAGAAAGGCTGTCTCTTCCAGTAGGCTCCTGAAGAATCCTGTTTGGATTAAGTAGAGTCAAGCGCCCATACCTGAACTAATTCCTGTGGCTAAGGGGAAAATTACCCTTTTGAAAAAGGGCCTGTGAAACAGCCTCTCTTCACTTCATTCCCCTCATCCAATACACCAGCAAATCCTGTTAGCTCTACCTCCAAAATGTATTTTGAATCCATTCACTTCTTACCAGCTCTACTGCTACCACCATGACGTAAATTGCCATTACCCCGTATCTGTACTACTTACTGCAACAGCCTTCTAAGCAGCCTCCCTTGCTCCCACTCTTAGCCTCCTAAAGTCTGTTCTTCAATAGCAGATTAATATTTTTAAACATTTTCCAGATCATATCATGCTCCTGCTTCAAGCCCTTCCTTGGCTTCCCAATGTCCTTAGAATAAAATCTCCTGCTTATCACGGCCTACACGGTTTCCCCATGACCTGGCTCTGGTCCACCTCTGCCCCCTCATCTCCCGCCACTCTCTTCTTGTTTATTACGCTTCAGCTGTCCTGGCCTTCTCTCTGTTCATCCAACACACCCAGCAAATGCCTGTCTTAAGGACCTTGGAACTGTGATCGCGGTTGTTCCACCACCTGCTTCAGTCTCTCTCTAACCAATGATTCGATTTTATTTTCTTTATAGTCTTTATTAACATCAGAAATCACTTCATTTATATATTTATTTACTTGTTTTCCATTTCCTCACCAATACTAGTACAACTTCATTAAACTTAAGCCTGGGAGGGTAGAGCCTTTATCCAATCATCTTTTTCCTCATTTTATTTTAGCACCTAGAATTGTGCCTGACACTCCATACGTATTTTTTGGAGAAATCAGTGAACAAACCCTGGCTATACTAAATTTTTTAAAAGAGGATTTACTGGAAGGAGAAACCCACAAGATCAAAGGAACAGTTGAAGACTCAAAAGAACAAGCTTAGAAGGGCAGGAAT
The DNA here is from genome assembly GCA_023783475.1 of Daubentonia madagascariensis. Classification (NCBI taxonomy): domain Eukaryota; kingdom Metazoa; phylum Chordata; class Mammalia; order Primates; family Daubentoniidae; genus Daubentonia; species Daubentonia madagascariensis. The sequence continues at coordinate 351,562 of JAKFHU010000913.1, read as the reverse complement.
AGGGGAAGCAATAAAGATCCAGGTAGCAAGAAGGGGCCAATGGTTCTACAAGACATGTCCTTTTGGATATCCCAAACTGAATTAATCCTCTGGTTTCCCTGATATCTGCTTCTCCTACCATATTATCTATCTCAGTTAATGATATTACTAATCATTCTATGACTGACCTAGAAACTCGAGAGTAACACTTGTTTCTACCCTCTTCCTCGTTTCCCACACTCAAACGATTAACACGTCCCATCAATTCTAACTCAGTAATTCTCGGCCTATCCCTTCTTCACCATTCCCAATACCAATGTCTGAGTTCAGGCCCTCATCACCTCTGACCCTGAACCACCTGCAACAGCTTCTCAACGATCCCCTGTCTCTTCACTCAACCCACTTAAACCCATCTCCCACACACATGTCACACTCATGACTCTAAAAAAAATCTAAATATGTCAGACCCTCCTTTAAAACCTTCTGTAATTCCACACTGCCTACCAAAAAAAAAAAAAATAGCCAACCTCCTCTGTGTCTTGGTTGCAGTGACAGAACACAAAAGTTTCTCAGAATTGTTTATATATGCAACAGCTGGTTTAATGTAGAGGTTACTTAACTCTGCTGTATATGAGAAAACCTAGAGTGCTCTTAAAGAGTACTGATGCCAAGACCTCAATCTCAGAGTCAGATTTAATTAGTCTGGAGTGGAACCTCTACAACAGTTTTTTTTTTTTAACTTCCCTCAGGTAATTCTAATATGTAGCTACTCATTTACAATATGGCTAGAGAGATGCTTCTACTTCCAAACAGCATGCAGTAACAGTGTCCATATTTATTCCTCCTCATCCCTGACATAAATTACTAAAAAGTTGGACAAAATGTATTAAACAATGATTTTCGGACACTGGATATTAGGCAACATAGGACAGTGATCCCAGAGAAAGGAGAAATAAACAAAGTAAGACATACAATGGCCCTATTTTACCACTTGGGAGTTCACGGGTGGCAGTGGTAAGAAAGGGAATGCAGGCAGACCCTGGCAAGCCCCCTAAGTTAAAGAGATCGTGTGGGATTTGAGAAGGCCAAGGCAGCTTAGGGTTCATAGACAGAGTACCAGAAAGAAGAGAAAATTCCAGCGATCTGTAGAGGGTCTCCCTGAATATTCAGCTGAGTACTGATCAGCACAACTGAGGCTGGGGTAGGAATTACATGTGAGAATCAGAGTGAACAATCCTCTCAGCTCACACAAGCCTGGAAATAGTTTGTTTCCCCATACACCAAAGTGGAAAAATCCTCGTAATTCACAGGCTATTGTGAATACAGTACTCAGAAGGGCATCACCCCAGTAGTGGGGAAAATTAATCCTGTATGAAATGCTGCTGTGGTTCCACCTAATGAAGCTTAAAAACAAGAACCAGAAGAATTAAACTATTTCCAACTAACTTAACTGTGACCTGGAATAAAGTTCAAGAATATTTACAGGAATACAAAACTAACACCCTATAGATAAAATGTTCAATGTGTGATAGCTAATGAAACGTTACCAGGTGTGCAAAGAAGCAGGAAACATTACTCCAAATGAAGAGAAACATGAATCACTAGAAACATAGTCAGAACGGAACAGATGTGCTAGTGCCCTACTCACTTGAAAAAAAAAAAAAAACTAGAGGAGAAAAATGGCGGTCTGATAGAGTCCTCCCACCGCACCGCTCCCAGGGAAGGAGGTGAAGAACACCAGCGGCTGCCTGCGAGCATGGACCGCTCACTCCGAAAACAGCATTGCGAATTACAGAGAAACAACGGTGAAGGCCCAGCCCAAGAAAACAGGTACAAAATTTTCACAAAGATTGGAGAGCGCATGGAATACAATAGAGCCCAGAGCGCGGGAAGGACGCGCTCGCCAGGTCGGCGCAGCGCGACCTGCCCCCCAAGCGGTTACGCACCTCCCCATCCACTCGGGCAGGGACAAGCCCAGAGTTGGGGCAGGGCGGTTGCACAAGACAACAGACCCTGGGGAGTTGGAGTAATCACAAAAGCCAAACACAACCCTCAGCTGCAGTATACAGAGACCACGCAGGGCTGGGGATCACGCTGGGCGGAGATTCAGCTTCCTGGGACAGTGCGCGGGAACCCGCAGGCCGGCACTGCGCCACTGGAAGTCAGCGGGACTGGGCCCAGGAGTTTAACGGAGAGCGGGACACGCCCTTAGAGGCTGCTAGCAGCGCCCGGAGCTGTGAGTCGCGTCTCTAGCTCCACCCTGCCCCGGCCAGGGCTCATCCGCTGGGGCGAGACAGGCTTTGCCTTTGGTGGCCACGGTCAGCTGTATCCGTGGGTTCCAGGTGGGACGACATCCCGGAACTGTAGGGGCAGGACCTTGGTGTATTGGAAACAGTTTGCAGCTGGTCCATCTGGTCCTGCTATCCCGGCTTTGGCCTCTGACAAGTCCGCTCCGTGCTGGTCCTAGTGCCCGCCCTTCAGGTCCCGGCCCTCCTGTATCCCGGAGATCGGTCATTTTGAAGGTTGCTGGCTATAGTGACTCATTTGGTATAACTGCTGATTCTCATGACAACCAAATACCTCAAGAGCCACAGGCTGAACCAGAGCAGCTCCCCATAACCCTGCCCACTCCATTACGGAATTATGCGCCATCCAAGAGCGCTTCCAGCGGCCACTACCCCCCCTCCCCGTGAGAACATCCCCCCAGTGGAGACTGCTGGGGATAGAGACGGCCACCCGCCTCGCCTTGGGGTCTAGTGGTGGAAAAGGGGTGCACAATTGGAGATCCCCCTATCAACCAGTATCACGCGGAGACGCACATCAGAAGGGCAGACACACGTGGCTAGATGAGCACCCTCTGAGCTGTGTAGAATTTTCCCAACTCAGCTCTCACACTGCAGCCAAAAGAAATTGTGTTTCTACCTGCACCTCAGGAGGAGCAGGGTCAAAGTAACCCCTAGGAGCTACAAGGCCCCTCCCAAAGCACGGGGCTTTCGCATACCCCAACTGGGGGATCAGAGTCTGCCACGGACATAACAGAATACCTAGCTAATAGGGAGCTGTGGACTCATATCGTCAAGTACAATTCATTAGCTTAAAGCCCAAGCTGGGAGGTCATTCTCACCACACTCCACCAGGAAGAGGAGAAGACCACTGGTCAGAGTTAACTCAAGATCCACCAAACTTGCTAAAATACACCTAAGGCAATACAGGCCACTACTTATCTCCCTGGCTTTGCCAAGGAACAATAATTGTGGGCCTGGTGACAGGGCCATAAACTAGCTCTAACACCCCCAGCTCTCGACCAAGAGGCCAGATGAGAAAAAACCAGCAAAAGAACTCAGGGAACATGAAAAATCAGAGTGAAAAGTCACCCCCAAAAGAAACCATCAGTTCCTCAGCAATGGATACCAACCCAAATGAAATGGGTAGAATGACAGAAGAGGAATTTCGTTTATGGATTATAAGAAAGCTCAATGAAATTCAAGAGAAAATTGAATCCCAGCACAAAGAAACCACAAGAAAAATGCAAGAAATGAACGAAAAATTCTCCAAAGAAATAGAAATATTACAGAAAAATCAAATAGAAATCCTAGAAATGAAAGAAGCATTCAAAGATCTACAAAACACAGCGGAAAGCCTTAAGGATAGGCTGGACCATGCAGAGGAAAGAATTTCAGAGCTAGAAGACAACTCCTATGCACTAAATAAATCAGCCAAAGAGAAAGAACACAAAAACAAGAGGCAGGAAAAAAGTATACAAGAAATGTGGGATTATGTAAAGAGGCCAAACATAAGGATCATAGGTATCCCTGAGGGAGAGGAAGAAAATTCGCATGGGCTGGAAAATTTATTTGAAGGAATAATAGAGGAAAATTTCCATGGCTTAGCCAGAAATCTCAATATCCAAGTACAAGAAGCACACAGGACTCCTGGGAGAGTCAACGTGAAAAGGCATTCACCATGCCACATAATTATTAGACTGACCAAAGTAAACACAAAAGAGGCACTCCTCAGAGCTGTAAGACGAAAAGAGCAGGTAACCTACAAAGGGAAACCAATCAGATTAACTGCAGATTTCTCAGCTGAAACCTTACAAGCCAGAAGGGAATGGGGAGACATCATCAATCTCCTAAAACAAAACATAGGTCAACCCAGAATTCTGTATCCTGCCAAACTAAGCTTCTTATATGAGGGAGAAATAAAGACGTTTCCAGATAAGCAATCACTGATAGAATTTGTGAAATCTAGACCAGCCTTGCAAGAAATGCTTACACCTGCATTATACACCAAACAGAGCAACAGACACCCACCTATGTAAAACTATGCAAAAGCTAAAACCCCAGAAACCAGATTCCACAATGATGCAAGAGGTAAAACAAAAGACACCACCCAATAGAATAATCAGAAATTTACCCCAAATATCAATTCTCTCAATAAATGTAAATGGCTTGAACTGCCCATTGAAGAGACATAGGCTGGCTGAATAGATTAAAAAATACAAGCCAAGTATCTGTTGTCTTCAGGAAACACACCTTACACACAAAGACGCATTCAGACTCAAGGTGAAAGGATGGAATACAATTTTCCAGGCTAATGGAAACCAAAAGAAATCCGGAGTAGCCATCCTCATTTCAGATGACATAAACTTTAAAGCAATAAAAGTAAAGAAGGACAAAAATGGACACTATATAGTGGTGAAGGGAAAAATCTCACAAGAGGATTTAACAATCCTAAACATTTATGCACCCAACACAGGAGCACCCAGGTACATAAAGCAAATACTGCTAGATCTAGACAACATAATAAGCAGCAATGCCATAATAGCAGGGGACTTCAACACCCACTGATGGAACTGGACAGATCCTCCAAACAAAAAACAAATAGAGAAATAAAAGACCTAAACAGGACTCTAGAACATTTGGGCCTAACAGATACCTACAGAACACTCCACCCAAATAACACTGAATATACATTCTTCTCATCAGCTCATGGAACTTTCTGTAAAATTGACCACATCCTAGGCCACAAAACAGATCTAAACAAATTCAAAAAAATAGAAATCATACCATGTATCTTTTCAGACCACAGCAGAATAAAATTAGAAATCAATTCCAACAGAAACTCACATCTTCCTCCAAAAACTTGGAAACTAAACAATCTATTGCTGAAAGACTATTGGGTCAAGGAGGAGATTCAAATGGAAATCAAAGGATTCTTTGAACTAAACGTTAATGGGGACACAAGTTATCAAAATCTGTGGGATACAGCAAAAGCAGTCCTGAGAGGAAAACTTATCGCCCTAAATTCCCACATCCAAAAGACAGAAAAGTCACAAATCAGTAAACTAACGAATCATCTTAAGGAAATGGAAAAGGAAGAGCAAAGCAATCCTAAAGCCAGCAGAAGAAAAGAAATAACCAAAATCAGAGCAGAATTAAATGAAATCGAGAACAAAAGAACAATACAGAAGATCAATGAAACAAAAGGTTGGTTCTTTGAAAAGATAAACAAAATAGACAGGCCACTTGACAGGTTGACCAGAAGCAGAAAGGAAAGGACTCTAATAAGCTCAATTAGAAATGAAAAAGGAGAAGTCACAACTGATACCATGGAAATACAAAACATCATCTTCGAATACTACAAAAATCTCTATGCCCACAAACACGAAAACGTGGAGGAAATGGACAAATTCTTAGAAACACACTACCTCCCTAGGCTCAACCAGGAAGAAACAGAATTTCTAAACAGACCAATATTAGGCACCGAAATTGAAGCAGTAATAAAAAATCTACCCACAAAAAAAAGTCCCGGACCAGATGGGTTCACACCTGAATTCTACCAAGCCTACAAAGAAGAACTGGTGCCTATACTGCAGAAATTATTTGAAAATATCCAGAAGGATGGAATCCTCCCAAACTCATTCTACGAAGCCAATATCACCTTGATACCAAAGCCAGGAAAGGACACAACAAAAAAAGAAAACTACAGACTGATATCCCTTATGAATATAGATGCAAAAATTCTCAATAAAATCCTTGCAAACCGAATTCAAATGTACATCAAAAAAATAATCCATCACGATCAGGTGGGCTTTATTCCCGAGATGCAGGGATGGTTCAACATACGCAAATCTATAAATGTAATTCACCATATAAATAAAAGCAAGAACAAAGATTATATGATCCTTTCAATAGATGCAGAAAAGGCTTTTGACAAAATCCAGCACCCTTTTATGATAAGAACTCTTAACAATATAGGCATAGATAGCTCATTCCTAGAAACTATTAAAGCCATATACGATAAACCCACAGCCAATATCATACTGAATGGGGAAAAATGGAAGGCATTCCCCCTTAAAACTGGCACCAGACAAGGGTGCCCACTATCTCCACTTCTTTTCAACATAGTGCTGGAAGTCCTGGCCACAGCAATTAGACAAGACAGACGAATTAGGGGCATCCAGATGGGGGCAGAAGAGGTCAAACTTTCACTATTCGCAGACGATATGATATTATACATAGAAAACCCCAAAGATTCAACCAAGAGATTACTGGAATTGATAAATGAATTCAGCAAAGTCTCAGGATACAAAATTAATACACACAAATCCATAGCCTTCATATATGCTAATAACAATCAAGCCGAGAAACAAATTAAAGATGCAATACCTTTCGCAATAGCACCAAAGAAAATTAAATATTTAAGAACATATCTAACTAAGGAGGTCAAAGACCTATATAGAGAGAATTATGAAACACAGAGAAAAGAAATTGCAGAGGATGTAAATAGATGGAAAGCCCTACCATGCTCTTGGATAGGCAGAGTCAACATAGTAAAAATGGCTTTGCTACCTAAATTAATTTACAGAATCAATGCAATCCCTATCAAAATACCAACATCATTTTTTGCCAATCTAGAAAAAATAATTCTACACTTCGTGTGGAACCAGAGAAGACCCCGTCTAGCCAAAGCAATCTTAAGCAAAAAGAACAAATTGGGAGACATCTATCTACCAGACTTCAAACCATACTACAAGGCTACAGTAACCAAAACTGCATGGTATTGGCACAAGAACAGACACGTAGACCTATGGAACAGGACTGAGAACCCAAATATAAAACCAACCTCATACAGTCACCTGATCTTTGACAAATTCCAGAAAAACGTACACTGGGGAAAAGATTCCCTATTCAACAAATGGTGCTGGGAAAACTGGATGGACATATGTAGAAGACTGAAACTGGACCCACACCTCTCACCTCTCACAAAAATCCATTCACAATGGATAACAGATCTAAACCTAAGACATGAAACCATAATTCTCGAAGAAAACATTGGAAAAACTCTTATGGACATTGGCCTAGGCAAAGAATTTATGAAGAAGACCCCCAAAGCAATCACAGCAGCAACAAAAATAAATACATGGGACCTGATCAAATTGAAAAGCTTCTGCACAGCCAAGGAAACTATCACTAGAGTGAACAGACAACCTACAGAATGGGAGAAAATATTTGCATGCTACACCTCTGATAAAGGGCTGATAACCAGAATGTATACAGAACTTAGGAAAATCAACAAGAAAAAATCAAATAACCCTATTAAAAAATGGGCAAAGGACATGAACAAAAACTTTTCCAAAGAAGACAGAATAATGGCCAGGAAACATATAAAAAAGTGCTCAACTTCTCTAATCATCAGGGAAATGCAAATCAAAACCACAGTGAGATATCACTTAACTCCAGTGAGATTGGCTCATATCAAAAAATCCCCAAATAGCAAATGTTGGCAGGGATGTGGACAGATAGGAACACTCATACACTGGTGGTGGGACTGCAAATTAGTACAACCTCTATGGAAAAGAATATGGAGATACCTCAAAGAATTAAAAGTAGAATTACCATTTGACCCAGCAATCCCACTACTGGGTATTTATCCAAAGGAAAAAAAGACGTTTTATAATAAAGACATCTGCTCTCGAATGTTCATAGCAGCACAATTCACAGTTGCAAAGATGTGGAAACAACCCAGGTGCCCATCAATACACGAGTGGATCAATAAAATGTGGTATATGTATACCATGGAGTATTACTCAGCAATAAGGAACAACAGTGAATTAACACATCTGGTATTATCCTGGTTGGAGCTAGAACCCATTCTTCGAAGCAAAGTGTCACAGGACTGGAAAAACAAGCACCACTGGTACTCACCATCAAACTGGTACTAACTGATGAACACTTACATCACACAGGGCAATAACATTCATCTGAGGGCGGGCGGGCGGGAGGAGGGTGGAAGGGATGGGAAAAACTCTCACTGAATGGATGCAGAGAGCACAGTTTGGAGGATGACCACGATTGTGGCTCTGACACGGGCAGAACAGGGGCAATGTGTATGGCCAAAGTGTTGTACCCCCATGATATTCTGAAATTAAAAAAAAAAAAAAGAACTGAGCAGATGTTATAATTAAAAGTTATTATAGCATTCCATATATTCAAGAAGGTGGAACAAAGATTGATCAAGTCAATAAAATACATGGAAGTTATAAACTTCTAGAGATGATAAAGACAATATCTGAGATGAAAAATATGCTGGATGGGATTAACAGCAGATTAAACACACTCTGAAAGAAAAGGTTAGTGGACTTGAAGATGTAGCCGCAAAAATGATCCACAAATTAAACAAAGTGAAAAAAAGGACTGAAAGAAAATGAAAAGAGCATCAGTGATTTGTGGGAAAAATTCAAGTGACCTAATACATGTGCAATGGGAGTCCCCAAAGGAAAGGTGTTAGATGGGGCAACAAAAATTTTTTTAAGAAATAATGGCTGAAAATTGTCTAACCTTCACAAAAACTACAAACACAGAGCTCCAACAAGCTCAACAAACCCAAAGCACAAGAAACATGAAAATAAGTACATCCATGCATTGTAATAAGATTGCTTAAGGTCAGTGATAAAGAGAAAATTTTTAAGTATTCAGGAGAAAAAAGACCCATTCTTTATAGAGAGAGGAATGCAGATAAGAATGAGAACAGAATTCGCATCAGAAATATTGCAAGTTAAAAGAAAGCAGAGGAACATCTTTAAAGTACTAAAGGAAAAATGGTCACCTAGAATTCTATAAACAGCAGAGTAGGCTTCTTGTGTGTGCAACTTGTGCAGTTACACAGGGTTCTACATGCAGAAGAACCGTGCTTGATTTCATGCTCTGCTGTTGATAGCTTGAAATTCTTAATAATGTTTGAACAGAAGATTCTCGTTTTCATTTTGCATTGAGCCCCACAAAGTATGTAGTCAGTCCTGATAATCAGCAAAAATATCTTTCAAACATGAAGGTGAAAAAAAGACTTTTTCAGACATACAAGAGCTGAAAGAATTCTCCCACCAGTGTATCTATCTGTACAATGAGAACAAGAAATGTTAAAGGAATTCCTTCAGGCAGAAGGAATGTGATATCATATGGAAATCTAGATCTAAGCAAACTAATGTGGAACACTGGAAATGGTAAATATGTGAGTAAATAAGAAACTTTAAAAATATCTCTTACATCACTAATCAGTAAGGAAGTGCAAATCAAAATCACAATGTGATTCTACTTCATACTTATTAGGATGGCTATTATCAAAAAAATAGAAAACAGCAAGTGTTGGTGAGGATACAGAGAAATTGAAACCCTTACACACTATTGGTGAGAATGTAAAATAGTGCAGCTGCTACTGTAGGAAGCAGTGTGGTCATTCCTCAGAAAATTAAATATAGAATCACCATATCATCCAGCAATCCCACTTCTGGATATATACCCAAAAGAACTGAAAGCAGGGACTCAATAGATATTTGTACATCTGTATTCATTGCAGCAATATTCACAATGGCCAAAAGGTGGAAACAATCCAAATGTCCATCAATGGATGAATGGATAAACAACATGTTTCATATACATATAATGGAATATTATTTGGCCTTAAAAAGGAACATAATTATGACACATACTACAACATGGATGCCCTTAAAGACATGCTAAGTGGAATAAACCAGACACAAAGGGACAAATATTATATGATTCCACGTATATGAGGTGCCTAGAGTAGTCAGATTCATAGAGACAGAAAGTAGAATGGTGATTGCCAGGGGTTGTGGGGAGGGGAGAATGGGGACTTACTGTTTGATGGGTACAGAGTTTCAGTTTAGGAAGATGAAAAGTTCTGGAGATGGATGGGGATGTTTGTTGCATAATAATGTGAATGTACTTAATGCTACTGAATTGGATACTTAAAAAATTGTTAAACTGGTAAATTTTAGGGGAAAAGACTTTCTTTAGTTCTATTTATTCATTTGTGCAATGACAGTACCAGCAACAGGAAATAGGAACATAACTTTGTATTTGAAATTCATTTTCCATTTTGGAAGGTTCAGGACTTTGTCTCTTATTTCTACCTTACTATTTTATCATACTTTTTAATAGTTGTGGCTCTGAGATCTACCTTACTATTTTAAATGCTTCATTCCAACAAAATAACAGATAAAAATTGTATTTCCTTCTTTTCTTTAAGGTCATATTGGTATAACTAGAATTCGCTCTCTGGAATTTAGCTATCATTTATAGTAAGATGGAGATTTAATCACAGAATGACACATGTAAGAATGTTATAGCACAAACAAATGTACAGAGAATTTTTTAAAGGTCAAACTTCAGGGCACTTTCAGTCTGAGGTACAATAAAGCTCTCTTGAGTATTCTTCAAAGTTAAAAGACCCTTCCCTTCAGATTAATGAAAATATTAGGACTTATAGATCACAATGGCCACTGGTGATATGGCCTATGGTAGCTGCAGTTGGTCAAGGATAAGAAGTCTCCACATTTTAGGGAAGGGGCCAACCGAACAAAGACCAGAAAGCAACTTGAAACTCATGTTTGTGGCAAGTCAAATGATGCTGACTCAGCAACATGGATGGAACTGAAGGTCGTCATGCTAAGTACAATAAGCCAAGCACAGAAAGACAAATATTGCATGTTCTCATTCATATGTGTGAGCTAAGAAAGCAGATCTCATGAAGATAGAGAGTAGATTAGTCGTTACCAGAGGCTGGAAGGGTAACAGTGTGGAGGGAATGAAGAGAAGTTGATTAATGGGTACAAATATACGGTTTGATAGAAGAAATAAGACCTAGTGTTAGATAGATCAGTAGGGTGACTGTAGCTTACAATAATCTATTGTACATTTCAAAATACTAAATTGCTAGAAAATAAGAATTCAAATGATTCTAGCATAAAGAAAAGACAAATATTTAAGGTGATGGATATCCCAAGTACACTGATTTGATCTTTACAAATGATATGAATGTATTAAATTATCACATGTACCCTGAAACTATGTATTTCTATTATGCATCAATAAAAAATAATACTGATTCAATTGTTTCCCTTAGAAAGGTATTATCCCATTGCTATCTTTCTGAGGTTTAGCCCTCAAACTGCTCACACCTCTACTTTCCTTCTTTACTCTTCCAGTTCTAGGAGCAAACCTCCTGGAAGAATGGGAGTATAGTTTGTAAAAGCAAGACTGTGGGTACAGCAAAGGGGCTCTGGTGCTCTAGATGTTTGTCATGATGGACAGTGTCTAATGAGGAGATCAGCCAATCTAGAAATAGATTGTTAACTCTGTTGCTAGCACATTCTTGGGATATGTTTATTAAATAACCTTTTGTGGTTTAGAGACACCAAAACTGTCTACTTTGACTCTCCTGGACATAATTTACTTTCAAAAAGGAAATATAATAGGCTAACAAACAAAAATAAAAATCTATTTGCTCTGTAACAAATAGCTAATATTTTATAGTTTTTATAAAAACAGTTCCTTTTAGATACTGATTAACCTTTAAGTGGCATAAAAAAGTTTCAGCATTCATTAGTAACAATATTTTGTACAATTTAAGATACAGCCATTGAGCCATTTTAAGGAAAAAAATTAAAAGAACAGAAAAATGGTAACTTACTGAGAAGTTTACATACCTAGTAAATTTTAGTTTGTTTTGGATTCTTTAAAAGAATTAGGTCCAGAAATTGAGTTATCCCAATTACCATCCCAATCAAATAGGATATCTATGTGTGGATTATAGATAATAGATAAAATATTTTGAGCTAATAAATGTAAGATTCAGTGACTGGAGTGTTTGTTTAGAATCTGTTTTAGATAAGGCAGACTTTAATATAGCTTGAGTTCTACACAGATTGAGTTCCACGTGGATTTAAAAGGCAGTTTTAAAAACTGTTTTTGTGGTAAATGTCTAAAAAAATTATAAATGCAAAGCATAATATTGTAAATATTGTGTTGTTCACGGGTACTTGTCGAGAAGTGAAATGCTTGTATTCAAACTATCAAAATTCCAAATATTTTCAAAATATTAGTTTTTTAAAGCATTTTTTAAAAATTCGAATTTGCTTTTAAACTCTCAAAATGTCAATTTCAATTTTTAAAAATCCTTACAGATAAATCTTAGTTATTCCTTTCAGTCTCAGTTTTTTTACTTTTGACTATATATTCAACATAGAACCAGTTCCTGAATAAACATCTAATGAGGAACAGTTTCAATGTAAGTTAAAACTAGGCAATCTAATAAAACTTGTACAGTCTTTGTGTGATTTATCAAAATTCAGAATTAAATTTCTATAATAGTGAAAAAATTTCTGTCTCTTCTTTTTTTCTTTTTTTTGAAATAGAGTCTTGCTCCATCACCCAAAGTAGAGTGCAGTGACGTCATCACAGTTCACTGCAACCTCAAACTCCTTGACCTCAAGCAATCCTCCCGCCTCAGCCTCCCAGAGCACTGGGATTACAGGCATGAGCCACCGGTCCCGGCCTCAGTCTCTTCTTAATATTCAACAACAATATTAATATTCAACAATTTCCCATGAGACTAGAAAGTTAGCAGAGAGCATCAAACAGATTTAATCACTGCCAAATTCTAACGTGCACACTCTTTTATCCTTGGAGTAGTCCTCATGAGTAACAAAAGAGTTTCTCAGTCTGTTCTCTGAATTAAATAGACAAGATACCACCGTGAATGCTCCAGTCCACACATTTCTTATGGGGGCCATTTTCAGAGGCTGGAATAGTTTCGTGAACTGAGCACTCCTCTGGTAAAACTTCACCTCCTAAACCAACTTCATTATGGTGGTGGTTAACAGCTGTACAAACTGGCAGTATAACATAATTCCTTTATTCCCCAGTAGGCCACTGGGGCTGTATCTGATTATTATATACCGTCAGCTGATATCCAGTGATGGCCTGAACTGGTGAACTTAGATAGATATGTCTGGACCTATTGAGTTATAGTATTCATCATGGTTGGAGGCTGCATATAAGCTGCAGTGTTTAGATTGCTCCAGACACTCTGAAACTGTGGTAAAGGGGGAAGATTAAAAACCAAAGAATGAGGCTGCACATGATAAGCACATTTTGTTTTTACTTTTCAGCCTGGTTTCAGTTTTTTACTACGGAAATTTATCTGTGATTCTACTATGTTCTGTACATCCATGTCATAAAATGGAACAAATCCATAGCCTTTTGACACATCAGTTCGATCTGTGATTATCTTCACTTCCCTTACTGAACCATATCTACCAAAGAAACTTCTAATTTTGGTTTTATCCATCCTAACATCAGTCCCATCAACAAAAACAGTGTTTGGCATGATTTTGCGCTCTGATAAAACATAGCCTTGGCTGGTTGAAGCTGATAAGGACTGGGTGCTGGCCTCTCTGGAGATGCCTGAGTTGGTGTCTTATGATTTGCAGCCAACATGATGGTGGCAACCAGCATTGTCTGCCACCAATGTGGCTCAAGGAAAAGCAGAGGCTGCAGTTCCTCCTCCACTCTCGGGGCTGTTGGTAAGTTCACTCATACCCGCTGCCTGGCTTCAAATGAGCAAAGGAATAAAAGTCAGATGTGTAAAGAGAAAAACAAAGGCAGGCAGCAAGGTTGAGGAGTCCTAAAAGGTGAGTGGCGAGGGTAAGGGGTGGCAGGCAGTGCTGGGCACAGCCCATCAGGCTTCCAGAAGTGACTCCTGCACTGGGTACTGGGGCTTGTCATTGCTGCCTCAGCCAGTGAATGGTACCTCCCCACCAAAAAGGTAAATTTTGTGTTATGTATATTTTGCCACAATTTTAAAACTGTTTAAAAGATAATTGAGTGTTTAAAGAAAAAATAATAGTGATGTATTATAGGGTTTGTAGCATATGTAGAAGTAAAATGTATGACAACAATAGCACAAAGGTTGGGAAGGGGAAAACAAAAATATACTGTTGTAAGGATCTTATACTATATATGAAGTAGTGTATCATAACTTGAAGGCAGACTGTGATAAGTTAAAGGTGTACATTATGAAGCCCAAAGCAACCACACATACACAAAGAATTAGAACTAAAAAATCATCAAAAGAGATAACATAGAATCATAAAACATTCAATTAATGCAAAAGAAAACTGAAAAAGAGAGAAAAGGAACAAAGACAAGAAGGGAAAAATAGATAACAAATAGCAATGCGGTAGATTTAGACTCAAACATACCAATAATCACATTACAGGTAAATGATGTAAATATTCCATTTAAAAGTCAGAGATTTTCAGATTGAATAAAAAAGCAAGACTCAAACATATACTACCTACAAGAAACTCACTTAAAATATAAAAGCACAAATAGAATAAAAGGAAAAAGATGGAAAAAGATATGTGTGCAGAAATGAGTTAACATAACAGGCCTGACTGCTGTCCTTTGAAAAGTCTGCTTACAAGGCTGGCCTTGGCTGGCATCTGGGAACATGGATTTTGGAAGGATTTCCACCACCCTAACAGAGAAGGGTGGCTCACTGTGCCTAAACTGTATGTGCAAACAATATGGTTTATGCTGAACATCAGTTTTCCTTCTGGAAGTCTGGAATTCTGATATATGGTAGGCAGAGAGGGTGCCTACATGACTAGCTCCATAAAAAACCCTGAGTACTGAGTCTCTAATCAGTTTCCTTGGTTGGCAATATTTCACACCTGTTTATCACAGTTTGTTGCTGGCGAATTAAGTGCATCCTGTGTGAACCCCCCTGGGAAAGGATTCTTGGAAGCTTATGCCTGATTTTCTCCATACTTCACCCTATGTCCTTTTCCTTTTGCTGTATCCTTTCACTTTAATAAACCATACCTGTAAGTATGACTATATACTGAATCCTGTGAGTGCCCCTGGAGAATCTCTGAACCTGGGAGTGGTCTTAGGGATCCCTGAAGCACCATGCTAACATGAATCAAAAGACAGCTGAAGTGGCTATATTAATATCAGACAAAGTAGATATCAAAGAAAAAAATATTAGTAGGGATAAAGAAGGTAATTTTGTAATAATAAAGAAGTAATTTATCAAGGGAATATATAATAATAATCCTAACATTTATGTACCTAATAACAGTGCTGCAAAATACCTGAAGCAAAGAGAAATAACAAATCCAAAATTTATATTAATATATTTCAATACCCGTCTCTCAATAATTGATAAAAAACAATTATACACAAAATCAGTAAGGATATGGAAAACTTGAACAACACAATGAACCAAGTTGATCTGACTGATCTTTGTACAATATACCACTCAACAATAGCAGAATACACTTTTTTTTGAAGTGGCCAGAGGGAAATGGATGTGAGGATAAGGTACCAGGTTGGTCTGGAATTCGTCAGATCAACATTCAGGGTTCCATCAAATCTGAGGGAAGCAGAGACGGAGGACAAAATCTGGCTAATAAGGCAGTTAAGCTTAGTATAGGCCAGGTGCTCAATATTGAAGTTCTATGACAAATAGGGTGCTGAGGATGGAGTTGTAGGGCTCAACTACAGCTGTGGAAACCTTGGGGGCTAAGTAAATGGAGAACTCCAGCTTTGACTTCTTGCCATAATCAATAGAGAGACATTCCATCAGCAGGGAGGTGAACCCAGAACCAGTTCTCCCATCAAAACTGCAAAAC
The DNA here is from genome assembly GCA_023783475.1 of Daubentonia madagascariensis. Taxonomy (NCBI): domain Eukaryota; kingdom Metazoa; phylum Chordata; class Mammalia; order Primates; family Daubentoniidae; genus Daubentonia; species Daubentonia madagascariensis. The sequence continues at coordinate 335,580 of JAKFHU010000913.1, read as the reverse complement.
CAAGAAGCCCTGAACACCTGTTCACTGGTTGGCCAGCTTACGAATTTGGTCCAAGACAAGGTCAATGATCTCCTTGCCAACAGTGTAGTGCCCATGGGCATAGTTATTGGCAGCACCTTCCTATTATGAGCTGCTCAGGGTGAAAGAGCTGGCATTAGGTACCAGTATGTATAATACTTTGTCAATGACTGTGGGTTCCAAGTCTACAAACACTGCCCTGGGCACGTGTTTGCCAGCACCCATCTCACTGAAGAAAATGCTGAAGGAGTCATCTTCTCCCCCAATGGTCTTGTCACTTGGCATCAGGCCATCAGCCTGGATGCTGTGTTCCAGGCAGTAGAGCTCCCAGCAGGCATTGCCAATCTGGACACCAGCCTGACCAATGGAGATGGAGATGCCCTCATGCATGATGGCTGTAAGTTAGGAGGTGAAGGCAACAGGAGCAGACACTGGGTCCCAGTTACCATCCCCGATAAGCTAAGAGTTGAGGTAAATAACACACTCCAAAATGTGTTCTGTGACCACAATGGAATTAAATTAGAAATCAGTAACAGAAAGAAGTCTGGAAAATCCTCAAATATTTGAAAACTAAACACATACTTCTAAATACCCATGGAAAAAAGAAGAAACCAAAAGCAAAACAAATTATTTTAAACTGAATGAAATGAATTCACAAGATCTCAAAATTTGTGTGATAGAGCTAAAGCAGTACTTGGAATTAAATTTATAGAACTAAAATACCTATATTAGAAAAGAAGAAAGGTCTTCAATCAATGATCTAAGCTTCCACTTTGAGAAACTAGAAAAGTAAGAGCAAATGAAACCCAAAGTTTCCTGATATTCCTAATATATTAATATCCAAATATTAATACCCAAATATTCCTGATATTCTTAACTAATATCAGGAATGAGAACAATAACATCACTACAGAGTCTACCAATATTAAAGGGTTAATAAGAGAATGGTATAAATAATTTAAGGCAATAAATTTGATAACTTAGATAAAATGGACAAATTCCTTGAATGACACAAATTAACAAATCTCTCACAAGCAGAAATACATAAACTGAATAACCTTATACAGTTGGCCCTCCATATCCATGGGTTCTGAATCTGCGGATTCAACCAACCACAGATCAAAAATAATTGAAAAAAAAATTAAAAATAGCAACAGAACAATAAAAATAATACAAATAAAAACCAATACAGTATAACAACAATTTACATAGCAATTACATTATTTTAGATATTATAAGTAATCTAGAGATGATTTAAAGTATACAAAAGGATGTACCTAGGTTATATGCAAATACAACATCATTTTATATAAGGGGCGTGAGCACTCACGGATTTTGGTATCCATGGGGGCCCTGGAACCAATACCCCACGGATACTGAGGGACAACCATATTTATTAAGGAAGTTGAATTTGTAGTTAAAAACCTTACCACAAAGAAAAATCAGGCTTAAAAGTCTTTAAGGCCAGGCACAGTGGCTCACTCCTGTAATTCTAGCACTTTGGGAGGCCGAGGTGGTTCGCTTGAGGCCAGGAGTTCAAGATCAGCCTGAGCAACATAGCAAGACCCTGTCTCTACAAAAAAATAGACAAATCAGCCAGGTATGGTGGTGCGCATCTGTAGTCCCAGCAACTTGGGAGGCTGAGGCAGGAGAATCACTTGAGCTCAGGAGTTTGAGGTTGCAGTGAGCTACAATGACACCACTGCACTCTAGTCTAGGCAGCAGAGCAAGACCCTTTCTCAAAAAATAAAATAAAAAAAAATCTTTACTAGAAAAATTTAAAAGATATTTAAGGAAGAAATACTGCCAATTCTATATAAACTTTTTTAAAAAATTTAAGAGGAGGGAATACTTCCCAGCTCATATTATGAGGCCAGCATATCTTCATACTAAATTCAGACGGAGACGTTACAAGTGCAGAATACAAATTAATATCTCTCATGAACATAGATGCAAAAATTCTTGACAAAATTTTAGCGATCTAATCCTCACTATATAAAAAGGATAATATATTATGACTAAGTGGGATTTTCCCCGAAAACCCAACATCGATTTTAACATTCTTAAATCAATCAATGTAATTCACCATATTAACAGAATAAAAAAGAAAAAGAACATAGTAATTCTCAATGGATGCAAAATTAAACATCCATTCCTAATGAAAACTCTTAGAAAATTAAGAATAGAAGGGAACTTCCTCAACCTAATAAAAGATATCTATGAAAAACCTACAGGTAACATCATACTTAATGGTAAAAGACTGAATGCCTTCCTCCTAGGATCAGGAACAAGGCAAAGATGTTTGCCCCCATTGTTTCTATTCAACATTGTATTAGAGGTTCTAGCCAGTGCGATAAAGCAAGGAAAATAAACGGGACACACAGATTGGAAAGAAAGAAATAAAAATGTGTGTGTGTATGTTTGTGTGTTTTGTAGATGACATAATCATTATGTAGAATATTCTACGGAAGCTAGGAAAAAAGCTACTAGAACTAGTCAATTTAGCAACGCTATAAGACACATGATCAATACACAAAAATCAATATAAACTAGCAATGAACAATCAGAATTGAAATTTTAAAGATAATACTATTTATAACAGATTTAAAATATGAAGAATTTAGGGATAAGTGTGTTACAAGATGTGCAAATCCTGTTCACTAAAAACACAAAACTCTGCTAAGAGAAATTAAAGAAGAACTAAATGAGGCTTTTTCAACCCTGACACTATTGACACTTTGAGTTGGATAATTCTTTGTTGTGGGAATTGTTCTGTGCATTGTAGGGTGTTTACCAGTATCTCTAACCTCTAGCTACTATACACTAGTATCACTTTCACCCTGAATCACAATTATTACAATAAAAAATGTGTCTAGATATTGTCAAATGTCGTTTGTGATATGCAATTGTCCCCAGTAGAGAACCATGTGACCTAAATAAATGGAATGATATACTATGTTCATGGATCAGAAGACCCAATATTTTTAAGATATCTATTCTCTACAAATTGATCTATATACTCAATGCAACTCTAATCAAATACCCAGCAGTCTTTTTGTCTACATTGAAAAGTGGATTCTAAAATGTATATGTAAACACAAAGAACCTAGCACAGTGAAAACAATTTTAAATAAGAACAAAGTTAGAAGACTTGACTACATGGTTTCAAGACTTACAAATCTACAGTAACCAAGTCAGTAAGGTATTGGTCTGAAGAAAAACAAATAAATCAGTGGAACAGAATAGAAAATCCAGATATACACATCCTTCCAGTCATTTAATTTCAGCAAAGGTGCCAAGGCAATTAAATGGAAAAAGGACAGTGTTCTCAACAAACAGTGTTGGAACAACTGGACATTTATGTGCAAAAAAAAAAAAACCCTTGATCAATAACTTGCACCATATACAAAAGTTAACTCAAAATTGATCATAGGCCTAAATGTAAAAATGCAAAACTATACAACTTCTAGAAAAAAATAAACTATTTCTGCAACCTTGGATTAAGCAATGATTTCTTAAATATGACATCAAAACAAAACCCATAAAAGAAAAATCTGACAGTGTTTATTTACCATAGCAAAATTTTAAAATTTCTGGTCTTCAAAATACACTGTTATTAAAATGAAAAGACAATCTACAGATTGGGAGAAAATATTTGCAAAGTACATATACAATAAAGACATATTTAGAATATATAAAGAACCCCAAATGTGGCAATAAAAAAGCAAATAACCCAATAAAAATGGGCAAAAGGTTTCAACAGACACTTTGCCAAAAATATATGGATAATAATCAAGCATATGAAAAAATGCTGATCATTAGTAATTAGGGAAATGTAAATCAACACCATTATAAGATACCATTTCACACCCACTAGAATGGCTATAATAAAATGATAGATAGTAACAAGTGTTGGAAAGGATGTGGAGAAATGGAAACCTTCATACATTGCTAGTGGTAATGTAAATGGTACAACTCCTTTGGAAAACAATTTGGCAGTTTCTGAAAAAGTATGCCTGATGTTCTACTCCTAGAAATTTACCCAAGAGAAATGAAAGCATATGTACACACAAAGATATGCTCACAAATGTTCATAGAAACCTTATTTGTAATAGCCATAAAACTGAAAACAACCCAACAACTGGTGAATTAATAAATAAAGTATGGCACATCCATATGATAATACTACTCAGCAACAAAAGAAAATGAACTATTAATACTCACAATGGCACAAATAAATTTCGAAATAATTATGCTGAGTGAAAGAAGCCAGACAAAAACAAAGATACATATTTTATGATTCCATTTATATGAAATTCTAGAAAATGCAAACTATTAGACAGTGACAAAGCAGATCGGTGGTTGCCTATGTATTAGTGGGGCAGGAGGGAAGAATCATAAAAGGGCAGAGGGAAACTTTTTGGGATAATGGGTAAGTTCATCATCTTGATTGTGGTGATGATTTCACAAGTATACATAATACATATGTTAAAAGTTTTCAAATTGTACACTTTAAATTTGCCCAGTTTATTGTATGCCAATTACATCTCAATAAAGCTGTAAAACAACAACAAAGAGATGGCTAGATAGACATATACAGTCATTCAAGTTTGATGTTAGAAAATTACTGAATCTTCTCTGAAATCATTCTCCCCTGAGAGTTGTCTGCAGGTTCCAGGATATCCACCCAAATAGAATGTGCCATCTGCTAGGCTTCAAAAGCACACATTGAGGCAGATGGCCATCATCTGACAATTCACCTAATTTCTCTTTTTTAAATAGTTATATACTTGAAAGGGGATCACCTTTGAATTAAATCCTCAGAGAAAATTTCTATCACAGCACTGGATCATCCAGGGCAATAAATCTGTTTGTGTCCCTCTGCTAGAATTTCCTTCCCATTCAACCTAGCTTTGTTATATTTTCAGGCCAGACAAAAATTCATCTCCCGAGTCAAGCCCTTTCTGATCATCTGTCTCTTAGCACCATATATAGGTGCCATTAACCACCTGGTCCATATTGCCAGCATGTAGGGGTTGTAATAAGGTCTCCAAGGCCCACTTCCCTGCCCCTATCATGAATTTTACCTAAGAAAAATAAGCTGGCCATTTGGAATTTAAACTTTACAATGAAGACAAACTGATTCAGAGAGGAAATGTGCAAACACTTGAAACAGACACAAGGATCCCCAAACCAAACAGACTATAACGTGATTGAAAATATTAATATATCAGAAACAGAAACAAAGTCATACATAAGAAAGAAGGTTGATCATCAATGGACACTTATTGGCCAGGGAAGAAAGAATTCATTTGTATCCTTTGACACTCTGTTTGAAACTATCAGATTTTTAAAAATTTAGAATCCACTGATTAATTCCTCTTGCTCTAAATTCAAGTTTCACAAACAACCTTTTGGTTGTAATTTGGCTCCTAAATGTGGCAAGTGTGCCAAAAAAGACCTCACTGGAATAACAAATGAGAGTCTAGTCTCCTAAGACATTAAAATTGTCATTATAAATGACTAACTTGCCATTCTGGGTTTATATAGTAGTCCTGTGGATTTATCAGTTTAAGAAACAGACTGAACAAGTTAAAGACCAGATTTCGACTATTTTCCAAAATAATGTCGCCTTGTATGGCCTCTTGGGACATAGTTAGTCCACTTTCCCTGGAGAGATCCTTTTATTTATTTATTTATTTATTTATTTATTTAATTCTCATAGTTCATCTTTCTGTCATAGCACTTACTCTGTACTATAGTTACATGGGCATAATTTGGAACTATAGAGTCTGAACTACCTGAGGGTAGTTTCGTATACAGTCTTGTACTGGCCCCCACCATCATTGCTCAATAAACAACACTGAATTAAATTGAATTTGGATAATGTGCTGATCTGCTTTCTTATATTTTTTAGTTGATTGGGAGTTAGAAATTATATCAAAAATACCACTTCCCAAGTACAAGCCTCTAACACTATAGTACTTATTAAGCCTCTAGCTAATGTAGCTATGGTTTTAAAAGTACACTACATATTCCTGGAGAATTGATTTTTAAATGAAGATCAGAGTAGCACTAATTTCAGTGAAGTTCCTGTAACAGTTTCATTTGGGAATTCCTGAAATGATTAAAAACATTTCAAAATTTATCATTACATCAACTAAGATGAATGTAGATGTAGTTTGTCAGATGAATAACTGTTAAGGAAATCATGAATGTTTGCTATCTATTTCCACAATTAAACCACAATTTAGAAAATCAAATTCTAGTCCTACAAACTTTTTGTTACCAAAGACAGTGAGAAAAATCATGCCTTTGTGATAAGGAGTCATGATCCATTTTAAATTTTACAGTATTAACAGTTTATTCCAGATGAAAAAATTCACTCAGTGTATGTAAAGTCACTAAGAAGCCTTGAAATTATAAATATATATTCAGATTAATTTTTTTGTTCCAAGCTTTAAAAAAATTCCAAAGTAGCCTATGAAAAATATTCAACATCCTATAGATACACATTTTTTAAAAAGTAATTATGTCTATAAAAATTAATTTTATAAAGCAATAAAAATTTCACTTTATAAAAAATCAAATAATGAATACTTCTTGATTCATTCCTTCTTGTGAGCAGTAATTTATTATGGATTTCTTAATAGAAATGTGATTCCTTTAAGCACTGTTAACAATGTCTTTGACTCTGTTTTCTGATATAAACAGTGGGTATTGTTATGAAAAAATACAATTGAGTGTCTGTGAATAGGTTAAGTTTTCTATCTGCCCTCCCCAACCTTTTGGGCACCAGGGACCGTTTCTGGAAGACAATTTTTCCATGGACCGGGGAGGGGGGGATGGTTTGGGGATGATTCAAGCGCATTATGTGTATTGTGCACTTTATTTCTATTATTATTACATTGTAATATATAATGAAGTAACTACACAACTCACCATAGGTTGGGGACCCCTGTCTAGTTCACAAATATAGCAGAAACCTGAATACAGAATGCAATCCAATGACTATTGAGTTCTATAATTAGTACTCATTTGATACAAATTCCAATTTATCCATAGGAAACTGAGATCTAGAGAAATAAAGTAACTTTTTTAAGATCCCACTTAGTTAATGGCAGCTTAGAGACCGAAATCACTATTGCCTTGTAGTTTGATTTATGAGTACTGGCTTCCCATGAAGTAAAAAGGCTAAAAATGCTCTGATAAGGACATGCTTATTTCATAAAAGTCTGCAGCACCATCTGTCTCTTCTCCAGAAAATTTTGTGTGTGACAGATTTTCATCTTGGTGCTGCTACATGAAGAAAAAGCATCTGAGTTTAGGTGGAGCTTGTCCTGCACGGCCTAATCCAGCCAACAGGCAAGGCTCCAGCTCTGCAGGAGAGAGGAAGCCCAGGAAGAAAGAATCATCACCAACCCCACCCTGCTGTCTGTATCTAAGATAAATATCCAAAGAAGAGACGTAAGAGAAGTCAATGCGTGGGTGCTCTTTCACCCGCGCGCATTTCCTGATCCTTTATCTTCCATGACTATTCCTAATGTTTCATCCCGGCATGGCCTTCTGAGTCATGTGTTCATCCCTCCTTTGGCTCAACCGAGCAGGCACAGCCTTCAGCCTCACCTCTACCGACCCAGCAGACATCTACACATCAAGCAAAGACCTTGGGGTTGAGACCAGGTTGCCCAAGCTTTAGTCTGGTACCATCTAGTGCCACGCCTTTATTTCTAAGCAACTCTCCACGGTCCCTCCTCCTCCCACCCCCGCCACCGGCCCCATCACCTCCCTTGCACTCCAACCTTCTCCAAGCAATTGTCAACTCAGCGCCAACCCCTCCCAGGCATCCGGATCTCCAGTCCCCGGGACCCAGCCCTCCGCGCAGTTCTCCTGCCCAGCGCACCGCGCGCCGCCACCCCCAGCGCGGTCCGCAGCCTCCTGGGCTCCAGTGGCAGGAGCTGGCCGTGCTCTCACCTCCCCCAGGGTGCGGCCACCGCGGCTGCTTCTTCCTCCTCGGCCGCCGCCGCCCAGCTGCCGGCCGGCTCTGGGCGCCGTCTTTCCCGGCCCGGGGGCTGCCTTGGGGACTGTGGGGCTCGCGCCCCGTCCCCGGACCAGTAAGGCGCTTGGTGAGCCCGGCGGGATGCGCGACAGCAGCAGCCGAAGTCGCACTGGCGGCGGCAGCAGGACCCGTTGTCAGTCCTCTTCATGGATTTCCCGGGCCTGGCCACTCCAGTCCCAGTTACGATCCCTGCTTCGTTTTCCTCCAGGCTTCCCAGACTTCCAGGGCGCATCGTCTGGGCCTGGACAAGCATCCCCTCCAGCTGCGACTGTGCTGGTGATCTGGGCAGACTGCAGCCTCCGCCGCTGCTTCTGCCGCTTGCTCCGCCCAGATTGCTTTGCTCCCTGTGCCACAAACACCCGACGCCGCTCTTCCTGCTCTTTCCTCTCCCCATTCTGTCACCACCCACCATCTCCACCTGGAGATCTTTCCATTCCCAGGCCCCACTCGGTTTTTTCCTTCTGTCCATGCCAATGTCACCGTCCCCAATTTCTAACCTCAAATACGCTTCCTCTTTTCTCACTTTCCCGGATTCGTCCTCCTCCTCCCCCCAGATCAGTCATCCTTTTATAGTTTATCCAGTTTTCCCTCTGTTACTCTCCTCACAATCACTACTGTAGGTTGGTGGCTAGCCTCCTTACCCTTTCCCCTCTTTCTCTCTCTCTCCTAAAATCTTCCTTTCCTTTCAATTCTCCCTTTGGTTATTGTAAAAACTTTCTCCTAAACAACCTGAGTTTTGCTTTCAGCTGAGACTTTCTGATCGCCATTTTTCATGAAGAATTCATAGTAAAGTATATATACTTTGGTGTCCAACATCAAGTCAAGAGAATGTTTTCACCTTTTTTTAAAAAAAGTTCAAATATATAAGTCAAATCAATCGTCCACTAAATGAACATTCTGAAAACCCATTTCTCATATCCTACATATGTCCTTGGAAAACAGAGAGAATAGTTCTCCACCCAGCAAAGCAGAATGCTTCTGCTAACATTCCACACAGCACAAGGCCTGGAAGGGAGTGAGTTTTGGGTACTGTGGATTTCAAGGTTCATAGGCAGTAGCCATTATAGTTGATTGACTGAATGTGAACAAAGCTAAATTCATCCTAACTCATCCTAGTCCTTTGCTTTTTAACCCCAGCATTAGCATCCACCCAGATGCCCAAGCCCCAAACTTGGAAATTGTCAGAGATTCATTTCTCTCATTTATTACATCCAGTTATTAATTCTACATCTTTACTATATCTTTATCTTTATGTGGTCTTTCCCATCATGATTCCAGCAGCCTCCAGGAAAGGAAATTTTCAGGTATGTCATCCCTATTTCTTTCAAACCTCCTAACTTAATCTGTATCTTTACCTCTCCTATCTTTTCCCAGTCTGTCTTATCTGGGATCTTTCTTTTACCACCTCTACCAGGAAATTCTTAATTATGTCTTCTTCTTTTTGTATCTTCTACCTCTCCTTTTCCATTAGAGTCATCCCCGGCCCATAAACATGCTTAAATCTCCTTATCACTAGAACAAAGTCCTTCCCTCTCTACAAACCACCATATCTCTCACTTCTCTTCACATCCAATTTGCTTAAATACACTGTATTCATCCAATATTGACAATTTCTGACTTCCCAGTCATTCTTTACCTCCTAATTTTCTGCAATCAGGCTCCTAATCCTATTGCTTAACTGAAGCTGTTCTCCTAGATGTCCTGGTGAATTCCACATCAGGCATAGATAGGCAATGCCAGATCAGTTTCCCTGAATAGTTTTTTTTTTTCAAAGGAGTTTACTTCTAGGGCCAAAGAGAACTGTGGCATCACAGCCACTATATCACAACTCCAAAGGGTACCATTCCACTTAACCTGTACAAATGGTACCCCCTGAAGCCTGTACAACCATACACAATTGCCCTGAATAGTAGTGTGAAACTCTTGGATTCATGTGTTTCATCCACACCCAGGCTGAAGAGGAATCCCCATTACATGACTGTAGATGTGTAAATTATTTAAGTTTTGATCATGGCCTTAGATTGCAGAGACTCAGACTTTGGTTTTACTCACACCCAGGTGGTAGATTTTATCTAATATACAAATTAAAAGGAATTAAGCTCCAAAATTTAAAGAGAATATACTATTAATATCTTTTGTAGTTGAGGCAGATAAACAGTTGAGTAAAATTACTGCAAACCCAAAAGCTAAAAATTACTGAGACTTGCAATTCCAGCCAAGATGGAGTAGTATGTATCAAACTAACCCTCCCACTGTAGGGGGGGAAAGTGAGAAAAAATATATATGAATACTTACATATTTATATATTTATATAAGTTTATATGTAACATTTATTTATTTACAGTCATGTGCTACATAACATTTCTATTAATGACAGACTGCATATCCTACTGGTGGTCCCATATGATTATAAGACCATATTTTACTGTGCCTTTTCTATGTTTAGATATACAATATTTACGATTGTGTTACAATTGCCTACAGTATTCAGTACAGTACTGTGCTGTGCAGATTTGTAGCCTAGGAGCAATAAGCTATACCACATAGCCTAGGTGTATAATAGGCTATACCATCTAGATTTCTGTAAGTACACTCTATGGTGTTCACATAACAAAGTCACCTAATGATGCATTTCTCCCTTATGGAATATATCCCTATCATTAAGCAATGCATGACTATATATATCTATACACACACACACACACACACACACACAGATGGTGCCCAACTTATAATGGTTCGACTTAAAATTTTTCAACTTTATGATGGTGCAGAAGTGATATGCATTCAGTAGAAACTATTTTGAGTACCCATAAAACCATTCTATTTTTCATTTTTGGTACAGTGGTCAATAAATCACATAATCAACACTTTATTATAAAATAGGCTTTGTGTTAGATGATTTTGTCCAACTGTAGGCTAATGTAAGTGTTCTGAGCACATTTAAGGTAGGCTACACTAATCTATGATGTTCAATAGGTTTGGTGTATTAAATGCATATTTTGACTAACAATATTTTCAACTTACAATGGGTTTATCAGAACATAACCCCATCATAAGTCTAGGAGCACCTACCTATCTACATCCATATCTATAATTCTTTGGAGGCATTGAAGAATAACTAAAGCAGGCAGAAATTAAATCTATGATCCTGGAGAGAAAGAAAGCACATGAGGTGAACTCAATGTTCACCATGGAATATATCACCTGAGGGAATTTTCAAAACTAGGTGCAAGAGAATAAAAGCCAAGTAAAAGACAGAAGTGTTTCTGGGCTGAGGAGTAAAAAGGCCAAAGTTCAGGGCTACCAACGTGCCTGGGATTGAGGGCAAACTCCCAAAGAAGAAAGAATTGCAGAGAAGAAGATTATCAAAATCTAGGCACAAATTTCCATCAAAACAGTGATGTAAGTTCCCAAACTCAGCATACACAAATAAGATGCCAAAAAACTCACCAGAAAACAGAAGTTTAGAGTCTGATAAACTAAGTAAAGATTTTTGACATCCAATAGAAGTTAGACTTCAAGCCTTGATAAAGTACAGAGATCCTCAGGGCCTTCAGCTGAGACCCTACCACACCCTTGGAATAAGGGCAATATAATATTGAAATAGAACAGACCTAACAAAGCTTAAAATCAAGTCTTTACAGGATCAAAATGCCCTGCCAGTATTTTTTCCACCTTTCAGAAGAAAACTTAACTCTTTAAAGGCAGATAACATTATCTAGAATCTCTATAATTTTTTCATACATAATGTCCAGGATCCAATATAAAATTATGAGCCATGCTAAAAATCAAATCCAAATGATTACACACTAAGAGAAAAATATTAATAGAAACAGAACTAGATATTAGAATTGACAGGGACTTTAGATAATCATGACCATTAGGTTTAAGAAAATAGAGTAAAAAAGGACAAAGAGAAAAAGATGGGTAATTTACTTCAGTATAGAATTGGAATCTATGGAAAAAATCAGACGGACATTCTAAAACCAAAAATTATGATAATTGGAAATAAACCTTGGGTGTGCTTAGCAGCAGTAGTCTGAATACAACACAAGTTAGGATTAGTGAACTGGAAGATAGGTTAATAGAAAGTATCCAAACTGAAGGACAGAGAAAGAAGAAAACAACATAATAGAACCGTGGAACACAGTCAAAAAGTCTAATATATGTGTAATTGCAGTCCCTGAAAGAGAGGGGAGAGAGAATGGGGTAGAAGGAATATTTGAAGATAACAACCAAGAATTTTCTAAAATTGATAAAAGACATGGAATTTTCAGATTCTAGAAATTCAGCAAACCCCAGGTCCCCAATATCTCTCAGAAATATTAGAAGTAGTTTCAATTCATAAATTTGCTGAAGACAATTCATAAGTTAAAACAAAGAAAGAAATTTTGACTAAAAGGCAGGTTTCATAGGCCTAAGCAGTTCCATAACACCAAACAGTGGCATGAGTCCCTGTGGCAAGGGCTAGAAATGTCCACACAGAAGAGAGTGTGAAAATTATGTACTAAATAGAGCCCACATTCAAATCAGCCCTTGAGTGCCAGAGAAAGAGGGATTCGAAAGGGAAATGGAAATTAATAGGTAACAAGAGCTCAAGTGTCTTTCTGTGAAAGAGGAGACAACTTGTATAGGTGATTTCCACTTCTACCCAAAATATAGTACCATAGTTAACTTCTTCATGGGAAATATTTCTCTCAATTGACCTTATGCTTACAGGTCATAGGCTCAGATAACTGGAGAATGGATGTCAGGCCAGATAGGGTAAAACTGAAAGGTTCCCTCTTCTTTGTCTATCCATGACACTGAGTTTCTGCTATTAATATAATGTTTGGAAACAATTATATGGGTCTGAATTGTTCCAAGTATTGCACTGGGTTCTGATAACATCATTTTGTTTGGTTAAGCTCCAAGACCTTGAAATTGACATTTTAAAAAATAGACTCTATTTTTCAGAAGAGTTTTAGGTTCACAGCAAAATTGAGCAAATGGTAGAGAGATTTCCCACATACCTCTTGCCCCCAAGACACACACAGACTCCCCCACTATCCAAATCCCATACCAGAGTGGCACATTTTTTACAATCGATGAACCTACATTGACACATCATTATCATCCAAGGTCCATAGTTTACATTACGGTTCACTCATGGTGATGTATGCTCTATGGGTTTTGACAAATGTAAAAGGCGAGAGATTTATACAATCTGAAGAGAAACCAGCATACTGGGTTTTGGCAAACGTGCAATGGCATTTATCCTCAATAATAGCATCATTCAGTGTAACTTCACTGCTCTAAAAATCCTCTGTGCTCCACCTATTCATCCTTCCCTCTTCCCAACCCCTGGAAACCAGTGATCTTTTACTCTTCCCATAGCTTTGCCTATTCCATAATGTCATATAGTTGGAATCTTACAATATGTGGTCTTTTCAGATTGGCTTCTTTCACTTAGTAATATGCATTTAAGATTCCTCCATGTCTTTGCATAGCTTGATAGCTCATTTCTTTTTAAGGTTAAATAATATGCCACTGTGTGAATGTATCACAGTTTATTTTTCATTCAGGTACTGTAGGACATCTTGGTTGTTTCCAAGTTTTGGCAGATATGAAAAAAGTTGCTATAAACATTCATGTGCAGGTTTTTATGTGGATATGAATTTTCAACTCCTTTGGGTAAATATCAAGAAGCATTTATGTGGGTCTATTTCTGAATTCTCTATTTTGTTCCATTGGTCCATATATCTATTCTTTTGCCAATGTCACTCTGTCTTGTTTACTCAGGTAGTGTTAATCCTCCAACTTTTTTCTTCTTCAATATTGTGTTGGCTATTCTGAGTCTTTTGCCTCTCCATATAAACTCTAGAACCAGTTTGTCGAAATCTACAAAATAATTTCCTGGGATTTTTATTGGGATTGTATTGCGTCTATGGATCAAGTTGGGAAGAACTGACTTCTTGATGATATTGAGTGTTCCTATCCGTGAAAATGAAATAGTTTGTCATTTATTTAGTTTTTCTTTGATTTCTTTCATCACCTTTTTTTAGCATATTCACAGAGTTGTGCAATCATCATCACTGTCTAATTTCACAACGTTTTTATCACCCCCAAAAGAAATTCCATATTCATTATCAGCCACTCACCATTTTCATTTCCACCACCTGCTCTTCCTCCTCCCAGTCTCTGACAACCACTAATCTACTTTCCATATTTATATATTTACCCATTCTGGACATTTTATATAAATAGAATCATATAATATATAGTCTTTTGTGTCTGGCTTCTTTCCACCTAGTATAACATTTTTGAAATTCAATGTGCAGCAAGTGCAAGTATTTCATACATATTTTTATTGCTGAAACTATATTACATTGTATGGAAATACATTTTGTTTATCTATTTGTCAGTTGATGAACATTTGAGGCTTTGGGGGGATTTGTTGGTTTTTTTGTGTGAATAATGCTAGTGTGAACACTCATATACACATTTTTGTGTGGACATATGTTTTCAATTACTTTTGGTACACACATAAGAGTGAAATTGCTGGGTTATATGGCAACTCTATGTTTAATTTTTTGAGGAACTACCAAACTGTTTTCAAAAGTGGCTGCAAGATTTTTATATTCCCACCAGCAGTGCATGAGAGTTCCAGTTCTTCTATATCTCACCATTTGTTATTATGTGTCTTCTTGATTATAGCTATCCTACTGGGTATGAAGTGACATTTCACTGTGGTTTTGATTTGCATTTCCCTAACAAATAATGATGTTGAGCATCTTGTCATGTACTTATTGGCTATTTGTATATATTCTTTGCAGAAACATCTGTTCAGATTTATTACCCATTTTTTGATTGGGTTGTTTATTCTTTTGTTGTTATTGAGTTGTAAGAATTTTTCTTATATATTCTGAATGCAATTTCCTTACCTGATATATGATTTGCAAATTTTTCCCCATTTTGTGGGTTGTCTTTTCACCTTCTTGATTGTGTCCTTAGAAGCAAAAAAGGTTTTAATTTTGATGAAGCCTATTTTATCTATTTTTTTCTTTTGCAGCTTGTGCTTTTGATGTCATATCTAAGAACTATTGTTGGACCCAAGGTCATAAGGATTTATTCCTATGTTTTAATCCAAGAGATATATAGTTTAGCTCATAGGTTGATGATCCATTTTGAGATAATTTTTATATATGGTGTGAGGTAAGGGTCCATCATCACTATTTTGCATGTAACTATCCAGTTGTCACAACATCATTTGTTGACAAAACTCTTCTTTACCTCTTAAAAAATCAGTTGACCATATATGCATGTGTTTACTTCTGGACTCTCAATTATATCCCATTGACCTATATGTCTGTCCTTATTTTGGTACCACACTGTCTTGATTACTTCGCTTGTATTAAGTTTTGAAATGAGGAAGTGTGAGTCTTTCAACTTTGTCCTTCTTTGTCAAGATTGTTTTGGTTATTCTGGGTTCTTTGCATTTCTATGTGAAATTTTAGGAGCAGCTTGTCAATTTCTGCAAAAAAAAAAAAAAAAGCCAGTTGGGATTCTGATAGAGATAGCAATAAGTTTATAGATCAGTTTGGGGATTATTGCCATTTTAACCCTATAAAGTCTTCCAATTCATGAACATGGGAAGTCTTCCCATTTATTTAGGTCTTTTAAATTTTCTTTCAACAATGTTTTGTAGTTTTTAGAGTATACTTCTTTTGTTAGATTTATTCCTAAATATTCTATTTATTTTGATGCTATTGTAAATGGAATTGTGCTGTCAATTTCATTTTGAATTGTTCATTTCTAATGCATAGAAATGCAGTTGATTTTTTGTGTATTTATATTTTACACTACAACTGATGAGTTCATGTATTAGTTCTAGTTTTTTTGTGAATTCCTTAGAATTTTCTATATATAAGATGAAGTCATCTACAAATAGAAATACTGTTACTTCTTACTTTCCAGCTTGGATGCCTTTATTTCTTTTTCTTGCCTTAATTGCCCTGAGGAGAACTTCGAGTATAATGTTGACTTGAAGTGGTGAGAGTGGACATCCTTGTCTTATCTTAGAAGAAAAGCTTTCAGCCTTTTACCTTTAAATATGGTGTTAGCTATGGGTTTTAATAGATGCCATTTATCACCCTGAGGAAGTTCCCTTCTATTCCCAGTTTGTTAATTGTTTTTAACAGGAAAAGATGTTAGATTTTCCTCAAATGTTTTTTCTGCATTTATTGAGGTGATGATGTGGGCTATGTCCTTTATTCTATTAATATGATGCATTACATTTCTTGATTTTTATATTTTGAACCAACCTTGCATTCCTAGGATCAATCCTACTTTGTCATGATGTATAGTTCTGTTTATATGTTGCGAGATACAGTTTGCTACTATTTTGTTGAGGATTTTTGTATCTATATTTATAAAGCATATTGGCCTGCCATTTTCATT
Source organism: Daubentonia madagascariensis (assembly GCA_023783475.1). Lineage (NCBI taxonomy): Eukaryota > Metazoa > Chordata > Mammalia > Primates > Daubentoniidae > Daubentonia > Daubentonia madagascariensis. The sequence continues at coordinate 319,061 of JAKFHU010000913.1, read as the reverse complement.
TCTTGAAGTCTTTGTCAGGTTTCGGTATCAAAATAATACTGGCCTCATAAAATGAATTGGTATGTGTTATCTCCTATTTTTTAAAATAAAACTTTGTGAAGGATTGTTGTTCTATAAATATTTGGCAGAATTCACAAATTAAGCTATCTGGACCTGGGTTCTTTGCAGGAAGGTTTTTTAAAAAATTATTATTACTAGTAATTCAATAGCTTTACTCATTATAGGTCTACTCAGATTTTTTATTTCTTCTTGAATCAGTTCAGATAGCTTGTGTCTTTCTTGGAATTTGTCCATTTCATCTAGTTTATCTAATTTGTTGACATACAATTGTTCATAGTATTCCTCTATAACACTTTGTATTCCTGTAGGTTTGTAATCATGTCCTCTCTTTCATTTGTGATTTAATCCATGTGTTTTAAGGAAAAGTCAGTGTACCCATAAGCATTCGCCATTAAAAAAAAAAAAAAAAAACCTCCAGAAAATTCCATTTGAGACAAATTTTAACCGTTGCAAAGTTACAACAGTTACAAAAACAAACTTAAAAATGGAAACAAGGAAACCCAAAATGCCTCTGGTGTAATTTTTGGTAAATGGTAGTTTGTATCCAGGCTAAACTTGACCTTTCCCCCTCACTCTTCAAAAAAAAAGTGGCTTAAAAATTAAATAAATTTTATAAGAGCTTCTGATAGCTCTCATGCATCATCCACACATCCACAGTCTTGAAGCACTTTACAGGTTTAGTCAGGGCTTCTGTCCTATCAGCATTTTCAGGTTTTCTCAGCAGCAAGTCATAGAGCATATTGAACAAAATTAAGCAGCCACACAAACCTTGTCAAAAACCCAAATACAAGTGCAGTAATTTTAGACACAGTTTTGCCATTTGTGCCAACATAAATGATGGATACCAACAAAAATGCACATCCTATCCCATGAGGGACATAAAAATTTAATAATTTTTCTTTTGAAGAGGGAACTTTGTCATAAACTGGGGTGCAATACACAGTCAGAATGAGGAGACTCATAAGAAAGGCAATGCATCACACAAGTGAAGCCCTCCACAAAAAACGTACTGTGATAAAACCTCTTCCCAGCTAAAGGCTGGCAAAGAGAGAATAGCTGGAAGTCTTTGAGATCATCACAGCCACTGGATCTGGCCTGGCTGAGGCGGACAAAGGCACTAAGATTACTTCTGTTTCCTGATAGGGCCTGGGTCCTCCTCTGTGTTGGGCTGTATCCTGTTCTCTTCTTCACTGAGAATTTGAGAAGTCTGCTGGTGATAACTGAGTATTTTTGAGAAGGTGCTATCCTCTGAGTAAGTACATTCTGGTTTGCTCTCTGACATGTGGCAAGGAGCTTACCTGCTCATTTGAGAAAGGCCTGCTGTTTTCCAGAGATATGGGTAAGTCTGCCTAATTCTGGGGTGAGATATTAGCAGGACATTTGCATCATCATAGACCTAAATCCATGTTCTTCACTTAGTTTGATCAGTAATAAAAGTACTGTTTGACTGAAATTAATTCTTTAAGTCAAACTGGGAATTTGACTTAGGAGAATATTAATTCTCTGTTTGACTCTTATGTCTATTTCCCAGTTTGACTCTTGAACTTGAAAGAGGAAGAAAGGATCATGTCTTGATCTCCTAAAACTCCAACTCAAAGCTGCCATTTTAATATTCTCAAGAAGTAACAGGCTGCACATAAACAGCAGATTTTAAAAGGGGAGTTCCTTATAGAACTTCAGAATTTTGGTTATCATTTGCCTAAGAGCTCTGAGGTAGGCCTGCTCAGGGAAATGGCACACAGAACTTTGGGCCTGTCAAATTTCCAGAACCAGAGGAACTTGATCCCTAACAATGAGAGAAAAAGGTCCCATATCAGGTAGTGATAGAGTGAGAGGATGGGCTGGGGACGAGGGGAAGAATCATAGGTGACTGATTAGCAAAAATTATGTGTTTGGAAGCTAGAGAATTCACCACAAGCAAGCACTAGCTTAGGTTGTGCCCCACTTTATCATATTTAATTTCATATTAGATTCAGTTCTCTGGCAGATAGAGCTGAATGAGTTTGGCTGATAATTTTTTTTGAAGGAAGGATAGCAAAGACTAGTAATAACTGAGAGACCCAACTCTTAAGATTATAAAGAAACAACTCTTAGAGAGAAAATTTTTCACTGATTTCTGAAACACTGATCCATCAGTATGAGTAGAAGAGAGATGGTGCAATAAAAGAAGCAGGAGTTGGAGGCTATGAGAGGAGGAAGCCAAGCAACAGCGAAAGATGTTGAGACCACAGCAGTTTAGATCAGGAAATTGTAATGGCTGCTAGGAACAACTAATCCACTTAGACTCCACAGAAGGGGAATAAAGCTGCAGGTCTGAACGACAATCTGAGTGTACATCCAGGGTTTAAAAAAAAAAAATCACCACCTAAAGCTTTTATTATTCCAGGCTGAGAGGTGGAAAAAGCAATGGGTGTGGAGGTGGCCTGGAGATAATGGGAGGGAGACTGAGCCAAGTAGAATGTAACCTCTACCAGCATACATCGTGTTTCTTTTGTTCACCTCTGTATGATCCAGTGTTTGGCATTCCTAGCTCACACTAGTTGAATAACGAAAGGGAAGAATAAAAGAAATGGCAGACATGTCTTCACTTAGTACAGTACCAGCTGTGAATTGTACCGCATACAACTAATGAGTATGGCCTCAATCCATGAGACATATCATTCATTCAGTCAGTCATCTCTTTTGTCAACATTAATTGAGCATTTTCTAGGTTCCAGGTACAGGATATGAGACCCCGGTAATAACAAATAACGAGCTTTTCTGTTCTGAAAGCGTTTAGAGACTAGTAGGAGAAGAAATCTGCTTAAAAAAAAAATTTAAGTTCAATACAGTATTTTAGGTGCTATCAAAACTACACCAATTATCCTTCTCACCCCACACCATCCCAAGCTCCAAGGGATGAACCAGCGAGCCTTGCTCTCTGTCCGGCTTTCCTGACAAAGTAGGGAAACCAGACTGACACGATGAAAGTAGTTGTTTCATAAGGTAGCTGCTTCTAGAAGGCAAGGGATAGTTTTGCTATAGCTCAATATTTGAAAGAGGCTATATAAAGTAGCAATTATTTTAAACAGAGGCTTTCACACGACTTATAATGTTACCTCGTTCTTTTCTCCTCCTTCCCTCTCCCTCCAACCCTTTACTTTCACTTGGCTGACTGGACGGATTGTGTGAATGACACAGCCAACAGCTGTGAACGAATTCACGAAAAAACTAGAAAAAGTCCTGCCTTCACGCAGTTCACACTGTAAGAAGGTTTAGTTAGGGCCGACATTAATAATTCAAAATAACCTGCATTTAACCCCTCGTGCAGACCGCGACCACACGCCCACCAGCAGCGTTACTTCCCCGCTCCGGGGTGCGACGGCTCGGACGGGAGGCGTGGCCACGGGGCGGTGCCGGGGTGGGGGCGTGGCCACGGGGCGGTGCCGGGGTGGCGGCGTGGCCACGGGGGTGCCGGGACGGTGGGCGGCGCCTGGAGGTAGCCAATGGCCTCGCCGGGAGCTTTGAAAATGACTAGGGCAGAATTAATTCGCATGCTTGGTGAACTGTGCGGGAGTCATAAGGGTCGCATCGGGAGGGATGGGGTCAACTAAGGAAATATTCCATTAAAAAAATAACGTATTTAAATATATCCATCTATGCATAAAACTCGATTTATACCATACTAGTGCTACTATCTTGTTGCGGCCAATAAGTGACTACCTCTTTTGTGCTTTAGACCATTCTCCTTCTGAGAAACGTGTCCATTATTTAATCGTGAATTCACTGCTCCATTTACTTGCTGACCTTTCTCCTAGGACAGGTTGGCTGGGTTAGATACGGGCACAGTTGTTAGGATTGTTACTAATCTTCATTCACTAATAGGCTCTGAGAATGTTATAGGACTCCAGAATGTTATGATGACTGCCTTATTGCTTCCTTTGATCCATTTAAATTTTTAACAGGCGCTGGCTCGCATCTGTAGTCACAACTACTCCGGAAGCTGAGGCAGAAGGATCGTTTGAGCCCAGGAGTTCAGGCTGCAGTGAGTTATGATCCACCACTGTGCTCCGGCCTAGGCTACAGAGCGAGATCACATCTCTAAAAGAAAAAACAAATAAAAACCTCTGCTACAAAGAAAAGTCTTATCCTGTTTTAGCAGCTTAATATAAATTGATTTAGCAATGTGCATTACTCTATTCCAAAATTTGCTGGCAGCTGTAGCTATGATATTACAGGTTTATGTTTACTTTTTTTTTTCCTAGTACAATATTTACAACCTCCAGGGTTCTTGGATTTTACCCATTTCACAGGGCTGTTGTCAGGTTTTAGGCAAAGGATATACATAAGCTTTATAAATTCTAAAGTTCTGAACAAATGTTTGTTGATTGATATTCTTTTTTTATTCAGTGTAAAATAGTTGAAGGCCTTCCATTTACTAATCACAATGTTAGCCATATTACACAGTCATAGGACCAGCTCAAAGGACCAAAGGGAAGGAACTCAAAGGTAACACCTGGATGTGATTAAGATGATGCTGCTCAAGTCAGAAGCAAAGGGACTCAGATTCCAGAGCTCCTAAGGTCTGAGTGAGTATTGGGCAGTTTCAGACAGAGATAACCCTAGCTTTCTCCTGATGATTGCTCAGCAACCTAAGAAGAGTACTGTCCTCTTCCTGTAATAATAATTTCAGTGTGTCTGAAGGGTGCCAGATTCATCTAGTGAGTTTAAGAGGAAAAAAGTAAGAGGTATAAGTATGAATGTTGTTGTTCCAAGAAGTGGTTGGTACAGGGTGACTCTGCATTCCTGTATTAGCTAAATTTTGTTGTTGTTGTTCTAAGTAACAGAAACTAACTCAAAGTAGCCTAAGCAAAAAAGGGGGGTTATAAAGAAACAATGGTGTCTGGTAGAACTCAAGGGAAAGAATGTGTATGGGTCTTGGAAAGAGCCTGGAGCCAGGAACTGAAAAGAAGCTGGGACCCTTGCTCCAAATCTCCATCTCTGCACATGCCTACTACATTCTTCTCTTTCTGCTTCTTTGATCCACATGGAATATCCTTAGTTAAAATATTTATATCATTAATTCCCCATTACCAGAATTGTTCCAGCAGAGGCTGGATGACCATCATTTGAGACTCTGGTAGAAGGCATGTCCTGGTTGAGTGGGAGGAAGGAAACTTAGAACAAATAACATCTATGGGCTATTTTAAGTGTAATATGTTATGATTCTCCCAACTTAGGTTCCTATACACAAGGGTTACCTTCCATTGCACTTTCTCACTGTCTCTGTTAATAACACCATTGATTTTTTTGTCTTACCTATTCTAGTCCTTCATCTTTCATATGGAGTCAATCACTAGGCCTTATTGAGTTTTTTCCCAAAAGTCTCTGATGAAATAATGCTAGTTTTCTCCTATATAGCTGAAGGACAATAGAAAAGGTAACAAAAGCATGAGCTCTTTAACTTATGGGTAAAAGTTAAGACAGAATCACATAGGATTTGGAGTTGAACTTGAGCTCATATCTCATTTCCATCACTGCTAGCTGTGTGACCTTGGAAAAATTACTCTCTGAGTCTTTCCCCCCAAATACAAAGTTGGGACCTAATAATAAACAATCTTTTTGGGTTGTTTGGTTAAATTAACTAATATTTATAAAGCACTTAGCAGTGTTTCTATTAATGCAAACACTAACTGTAAGCACTTAGTAAAGAGTAGGTGTTATTAAGTTATAAAAATAAATAAAAACATTTGTATAACTTTTTTTTAGTTTATGAAACCCTAATATTAACAAAAACCCTAAGAGGCTGGTGTCTCTATCTTGGAGACACCAAAAACAGAGATGGGAACACTTCCTTAGCAATTGTTTAGAAGTTGCTCCAATAGGGAATGATTGCCCAACCTCTGGAAGTTCTAGTGAGGCTACCCTGCTACCTATCATAGCTGTAGCAGAGATCCTAGCTTTTGATAGCTGACTGACCTAGGTGATATCTGAGGTCCAGTACTTGTTCATTTATACACGCATACAACAAATATTTATTGACCTTTTAGCAGAAACTCTTCAAGGATCTGGGGATACAGCAAAAACAAGCAAGCAAAAATAATAGACAAAGCCTCTGCCTAAAAATATATAAAGATAGAAAATGTTATGTATATAATATATAAAAAATAGAAAAATTAAATATGAAAATACGTAGCCTGATTTTCAGTTTTTTTCACATATCCTTCATCTCAGTACCCACCAACTCCCACCCTCCTTCCCAGCTCGCTCCCAAAACAAAGTATTAAGAAGTAGAAAATTCTGTTTCAGTTTAAGTACCACGCCCCCTCAAGGGGCAAGGGTTATTCGAAGCTCAACATCCAGAAAAGTGAGCTAGGCCTTGGTGTATGAAGGTGGAAGGAGAGATTGCGGAACCAGTGTTCCGGTAGTTGCAGTTCTCGGGGGGAAGCCAATTCTGAGGACCGGTAGTGGAAAGCTCTTGAGCTGTTTCCGGCCACCTCAGCGGGAAGCGGAGACGCAAGCAGCTGGATCTTCGGGGACTGAGCTAGAGGTATAACTGTTGTTGCGGCGGAGGAAGTGAGAACGACGCCTACGGTTGTCCGGGTCAGTGCTGGGTCCCAATAACCTGTGAGGATGGTGTTGCTAACAATGATCGCCCGAGTGGCGGACGGGCTGCCGCTGGCTGCCTCGATGCAAGAAGACGAACAGGTGAGCTACTACTAGATTTCCGCGACCCCAGTCCCTGCCAGCGCGCTTTGCTCTCAGCACCGGATTTCTTCCTAGCACGCAGGAGACGCTTGTGATCTCCCAGGCACTCCCGACCTCTCTGAAGTGTTCTTTTGTGTTTTGGTGGTGGAAAGACTAGTGTTGAGTGGAAATCTTTCCTGAAGGCGGAGTTAGATTTTTGTGTTACCTGTTTCTATTTAGAAAAACGCGTTGGAGAAGGGATAGTTTCGGCTATTGTGTTCACCCAGTGTTCTGTGACTCTTCAGGGACTTTGTTAAAATTCAGGACTTCTAATTTTCTGCTGCTTAATAAGGCTACTGACAAATCCTGGAAAAAATCAGCTCCTAAGTTCTTCAGCTCTTTTTAATGTAGCACCTGATCCTTGACCTAGCTTGCTGACATCTTGAAAGTGGGTGAGGTCATATTGCCACATGTAAGTACTTTTTAAAGTTCAGGATAGTACCTTCTTTGAAGAGTAAGCCCAATTTCCACATCCTCCAATAAACCTTACCAAAATCCTGTAATGCGTTGTAGCGTATTTTATTTTTCTTCTTTGTCTTTCAATAAATTGAGTTTCCTAGCAGGCAAACGACGGGTCTTAATCGTCTTTGTGTTCTACATAGCTTTTACAACAGCAGCTTTATATACTGAATTGGTTAAAAAACAACTCCTCCACATATTTTTAAAGGAAGCTGCTTTGTGTCAGAATCACAAGAGAAATTTCTGGTGTGAGACAAGTTCTGGAGCAAGCTTGGGAGGTCCCTGAAGATGCGAGGCTGAGAATGGAATTTTTATGACTTATTTAAAGTGATCAATTTTATTTTACTTTCTCATACAGCCCAAGTAGTTTTTTAAAACTTAGAGGCCTAAAAAAGATGAGTTCTAGAAAAAATTTTCTGCACATTTCTTCTCTTGGGCTTTTCATCCATATATTCATGCAAAAAAAAAAATCTTATTGAGCACATCAAATGTGCCAGGCATGGTGTTAATGCAGGGAGTTAGAGGACACAATCTCTACCCTCAAGGAGCTCACAGTCTAGTGGAAAAGATAACTTAAAATTATAATGTAGTGTAACTGCTATGGAAGAGGAGAAAGGTTCTGTGGTTGAATATGGAAAAGGTATCTAAGTTGGTTTGGGGAGATCATGAAAGTCTTCCCAGAAGAAATGACATCTAAACTGACAGTAGGATCTTGTAGTAAGGAACTCTTCTATTTGGTTATATGCCTTTTAAGGTTTGATTTGGAAATATGTTTACTTTCACTTTTAGGAGAGTAGTGATACAGGCAATAAAGTTGCAAGTCATGCTAAGTGAAATATATCCTGTTCATTCCACAAAACAAAGTTTAATCAATGAAGTAAACTGAAAAATATAACAATCTGAATTTTCAATTGTGCAATGTTTTACTCTTAATTCTCCAAGTTGTTGAGAATTTTCTAGGACCACTCTGCAGGAGTATAATTGTTCAGATGAGCCCAGGAACATTATTTGGGAGATAGTGTGGTGAAATTTCTTTGAAGTATATATAATTTGAGAAATAGTTTCCCCTCAGTGGGTAGTAGGTGGAATCTGGTCAGTTTTCTAACTATTGCATTGAATTCAAACGTGTCAAAGAATACAAAGTGGATTTAAAAGTCCACTTAATATTAGTGGGCCCCTACTCTCTGCCTTGATACTTTATTGAAAAATTAATTGATTTACTATTATTTGTTTCTTAATTCTAAATTTGGCATTGATTTGGTATTGGTCTACCAAGATAGGTTACTTTGTTTAATTGACAAGGAAAGAAATTTTACACAAAAATATTTTTGTGATTGTAACTCTCTAGTGTTTTCCTTTAGGGATTTTTGACTTTGAATAATAAAGTTTTTCCTAAACTTTAATGTCTGTGAAAATATGAATCCTAGACTTATTTTTACTATTATAATAGTATACAGAACATTTATAAGAGTGCCTGCTACATACCAAGCACTGTGCTAAGCCTGTTAAGTGCATTATTTCATTCAATCCTTGTACCAACCAAATTAGAATAGATATTATTATTATCCCCATTTATAGATAAGGAAGCTCTGAGGCTTAGAGAGGATGGGTCATTTGTCTAAAGTCACACAGCTAATAAGTAGCATAATGGAATTTTTCATCAGGATTTCTTCACCTCGGCCTTGTTCACATTGCGAGATGGATAGGATAATTCTTTGTTATGGGGGACTGTCCGGTGCATTTTAGGAAGTCTAGCAACATCCCTGGCCTCTATCCCCTAGATTCCAGGAACACCATCACCCGCCCCCACTTTGTTGTGATAATGAAAAATATTTCCAGACATTACGAAGTGTCCCATGAGGGGCAAAATCACCCCTGGTTGAGACCCACTGGTTTTTAATCAGTATCCATCTGACTAAACTAGAGCCTTAGCGCCTAACCACTACACTTTACTGCCTTGTTCTAAGACTTTTTAGTAATGTATTTACTTCTTAGTACTCCAGAAATACCTTTTTAAGAAAAGAATACCTCAACTAAACAGTTTTATATTTAAGTACCTTAATTATACAGGCCAAATAATTGAATACACTTTCAATTATTTATGCTGATAATAGATATCATATTTTAGGTATTTACTAGGTGCTAGCCTGTGTACAAGACTGGAGGTGATGAACAATTATTCAGATAATACAATAGAGAGTAAAGAGTAAAATTAACACAAAAAAAATAGATGGAGTATTTTATACATAGTGTTTCCTTTATGCTAAACTAGAAATTTAGGCTTAGGGCAGATAGATGAGCTTTTCTCCTCAAACCTAGGCTCCCTAACTGATATCCTATCTCCTTTCTACCTTCTTTCATGGTTTGTTTCTCCTTTTAGGATTTTTGCAATTTCTTTGTCTACCTTTCTGTTTTACCTCAAAATTACTGTGTTCTCTTTCATTTTCCCCAGCACTGTGGAGGGCAGTCCAGATTTGAAGAAGGTGTTAGATCTAACCAAGTAGACAACAGGGAGCTCCAAGAAACCAGATAATCTGTTGTACAGTTAAACTGCCTTACTCTCCTAATTATCAAGGGTTGATTAATCAACTTACTGTAATTGCTTTTAGGAGAAAATGATTCGTTCTTGGTGCTGCTGAACTTTGACCTGCTGAGTTCAGCAGGGATTTAAAAATGATAAGAGCCTAGCTAAACATTCTTAAAAAGGCAAAAGATGATATTTGATATGACTAGTTGTTTAGTAGTCCTAAGTGACAGCAATGAAAAGTATTTGGTTGTGTGGCAGATTACTACCTTGTACCTTTTGTAGTTTATAGAGCCAAATCCTAAATATGCTATTGGCTAACCTCAAATTTGTTTCACAATTTGTCCAGTTATTCTGATCCACTTCATTATTGGATTACTAACAGATATCATTATACCATATATAAAGTTCATTTATCTGTTCTAGATGAAGTAGAAAACAGAATAAGGACATCTAAATATTTTTAGGTGGACTGGCTGATTGTGGGCCCTTTGTAACTTTGATCTTGAAAGCAAACTAAAGGTCAGTCTGTGAAGCAGTGGTTATGTTGTTTTGTGAGATCTAGATCAGAGCTGCCACATGGTTTCTTAGTATTTCCTATGAATTAGATTCAGTATAAAATAGTAAGACCTTACGTAAAAGGTGGATCTACTATTGAAACAATTTCAATTACAGAGATGGTATAGTATAATACTTAGGAGCAAGGACTATAGGGCCAGATTGCCTGGGTTAAAATCCTAGCCCTTCCCCTTTTAGCCTGGAGTCCTTGGGCAAGTTTGACTCATCCAATAAAAAATTGGCACAATAATTCTAATCACCTCATAGGGTAGTTATGAAGATTAAATAAATGAGTTAAATTATATAAAATGTTTAGAACAGTGCCTGGCAGAAAGTAAGCACTTAATAATTTCATTTGCCCGTTTCTGAAGAATCTCTAATTCCATCTGGCCTTTCTTATAGTTCATAGACTAGAATTGCACACAGTAAATACTCTGGGTGCAAATATGTAATAAACAGGAATAAATGAATAATTTTTTCCATTATAAAATTAATCCATGCTTATTATAGAAAGTTCAGTAAATATGTACAAGCAAAATGACCAAAATGTTAGTAGTGATTATTACCTATAATCTCTTCTCAAATTATATCTATTTTGATGGATGACCTTAAACATACTTATGTGTATATATATTTAAAACTAAATAATGAGTAATATTGTAAGACTGTTCCACCTAATTTTTCCCACTTAGCAGTGTATAATGAATATTTTCTCAAATCATTAAATATTATACAACATTTTAATGGCTGCATAATATTCCATTATATAAACATATACCAGAATGATTATCATTTAACAAAAAAGATTGTGCCAGCATTGTGTTCTCAGGAATGGTAATGTTAACTGAACCAACATTTTACAATGTTGGCATACTATAATCTCTATGTATTATAAAGTCAAAGGATTTGTACCAATCTTTATCTGACTGACAATTTTTTGCCATCTTTTCTTCAACTAGTCCTTTTAAGGTGCTCACCTGCCTTTAGCAAATAACTTATACTTAACATCTGTGGTTGTGGTTATTTTAAAAATACCAATGTCAGAGCCCCACTTCCAAGATGCCGGTTTAATTGGTTTAGGGTGGAGATTGGGCATGAGTAGTTTTTTTAAGATCCCCAAGTGATTCTAGTGTGAAGCCAAGGTTGAAATTCTAGTTGATATTCTTTCTTGGCACTTTAGTAGCAATTCCAACATTATTTGCATCACTTTTTATTACTCTTGTGGGTTTAGATCTCTTCAGAATGCCACATAATGGCATTGGTAAAACAAACAGATTGGTAAGTACCATTCATATTTAGAAAAGTACAATATTGTTCACTAGTTTTTATTGGTTGAAAGCATGTGATCGTATTCAGTCTCCTTTCCTGGCTGACCATATATTAACAGTACTGTTTAATACCACAATGCTAATATATATTATAATGTTGTTAATTATTATAAAGTACTATTTAATATATAAAACTGGTATGTATGTATACACATACATGCATACATACATATGTTAATATAGAAATATTTCTCAAATGAACAGCATTATAACAAAAAGAGCAGTGCTAAACAAAATAAGTCTACCAACTAATACTTCAAGTGGACTCTGCCTTACTCCCTTGGTTCACCTCATGCTTATTCACTTTCTTATTCATATTGACATTTCCAGCTCATTTTAAATATAGCTTGGAAACTTACTATCCTATACTTGTACACTTGCTGATCAGCCACTTTATTATTTTATCATTGCTTCCTTGTTTTTACTATTAGCTCAGTAGTATACTTTCTAGAATTTTAAGATATCACTTGTACTTTCTCAAAATTAGACCTCAGACTCAGACCCTGGGAGACCCTAGTATAAATAAACACTTTTCTATTTAAACATTTTAGTTATTAACATCTGTCAAAGGGAAACTGTTCTATCTTCAACCCAAAATAAATAATTCTGAGATAGAATAATTCCTTCCCATCACATGGTGATGTCTTAGTCTGTTTGGGCTGCTATGATAAAATGCCATAAACTGGGTGGTTTATAAACAACAGAAATGTATTTCTCCACTTCTGAAGGCTGGGAAGTCCAAGATCAAGGTGCCAGCAGATTTGGTGGCTAGCAAGAGTCTGTTCCTGGTCCATAGATGGTGCCTTCTTGCTGTGTCCTCACATTAGTGGAAAGGGCAAGCTAGCTCTCTGGGGTCTCTTTTATAAGGGCACTAATCCCAACCATGAGGGTTCTATCCTTATGTCCTAATCACCTCCCAAAGGTTCCACTTCCTAATACTATGACCTTAGAGGTTTATAACATGCATTTGGGGGTAAGATCAACAAACATTCAGATCATAGCTAGCAGAAAGCCCCTTCTGCCCCTGAATATGGGTGAATAAACACTGTATATTTGCTTTCTGTTCTTCGTGCACTTCATTTTCCCTTTGGATCTAGTAGATTAGTGAGGTATGATTTTCTCCTTTTGAAATGACACTACTATTTCCCCCAGTAGATTTTTTTTCTCCTTTTTTTAATTGTAAAATTTAGAAATTGTTCAAGAAAACATTTCCTGTAATTATAGCATCTGAATGTTATTATTTTCATTTTTGTTTTCATATATTCCTCTGTTTTCAAACTTTTTCTCTCCAAACTCAGGAACTAAATAGATTTATGCAGTAAAGGGTATTTGACTTTCCAACCTTTTGTCTCTCATCTTGCTTATTTTTACCTGATTGCAGTATAGTGTTCATAAAATTTGTAGTCATGGGTGTATACATTTAGTTTTGTTTAAATGCTCAATGATGTAACACTTTGTGGAAGATTCTGCTTCATATTCTAGCATAAAAATGAGATTCATCAGTTGGTTGTTCCCAGGATTTTCCCTGAGTGTAGCACATGCTGCATAGTTCTGTGCTAGTAACTGTGGAAGTAAATGGGTTAGGAGAAGGGTACTGTCCTAATAGTGGAAAAAACACTGGATTGAAAGTTAAGAATGTCTTAAATGTAGTTGAGGTATACACTTTTGCTTTTTAGCAAATAACTAATGTGATCTTCTTGAAGAACTAGGGTTTAGGTTTTCCTTTTTGCTCTAAAAGTAGATCATCTTTCTTTTGCTAAAATAAATCTTATTAACCTTATATAATTGAAGGACCTTGTTCATGTAGTGTTCTCATATTATAATGGTGCTTCTCACTAATTGATAGCTTTTTTTGTGGAAAATTCTTAAATGAAAGTGTCTTCTTTCAGTCTGGCCGGGACCTTCAACAGTACCAGAGTCAAGCTAAGCAACTCTTTCGAAAGTTAAACGAACAGTCCCCTACCAGATGTACCTTGGAAGCAGGAGCCATGACTTTTCAGTGAGTATGATCCTGATTTCTTTATGATCATTTAAGTATGAAATACAGTAACGTAACACCTGATAAGAACGGTAGCAATTTTTTAAAAGTAAAAATTACTTTAAAAATGTAATCTCTTCATAGAAGCAACTTCCCAGGCTCTAATTCTATAAAACTGAAATCTTGGTTTGTTTGTTCAACAAGCTTACAGTAATTTAACCTATTAACCTGCATCTAATGAATTCTGTATGCATCATGCAATAATGGATAACTTCTTGCTTCAGGAATATTTTGGAGCCAGACACATGTAGGTTAGTACCCTTGCTCAAACATTTACTAACAATGTAACTTTGAGCAACTCAGATAACTTCTCCAAGCCTCAGTTTCCTCTATAAAATAGGGAAAATAATCCTAGAAGTTTTAAGAGGATTATGAGGAATCCATGTATATTACTTAGCATCTTGCCTGGCACATAGGGAATAATCAAGAAATATTGTTATTATTTAGAAAAAAGAAAATTATAAAAGATAATCTAAGAGCATCTCAGTCAGTGGTTATAGACAAAACATACAGCTGAGAAAGGGATCAAGGATCTCTTATTTGTAGATTTTAAATTATCTACCAATATTTGATGTTAAATGTTTAATACATGTCAAGTTTGAAGCTGATAAAACAGGAAGGATTAAAAAGAAAAAGAGAGTACAAGAAGATCAAAGGAAAATAAAAAGCGATTAACTAAATAGTCTTTGCTATTTTAGGGACCCAGATAATAAGGTAATTTAGGCCGGGAAGGAACCTGCTGTGTTTAACTTTAAAAAAAAAATCTTCTCCTATCAAAAACAAGTACACTAAAACAAAAACAAAACCCCAGCCTATTGGTTAAGAAAATGGTGGACGTTACCTTGCATAAGGTATTAATTTGCATGGTATCTGAAACTTTTTCTATGAGTTTAGTTTTCAACACCAAAAAAATATGGCCACTTAATATATAGTTTCTTTATCTCTACCAAAGGTTAGGGAACAAAAGACCTCGGAAAGTTTTCAAAGAATTGAGAAGAGATTTTCTTCTGCCTGATTCCTTTAGGACCTTTATAATCTCATATCCTTTATTTCTATCCAAGAGCTGTTTATTAAAGATTTATTCTTTGCCAGACCTTGTATTGAGTTCTGCCTTTAATATCCATACCTTTTAATGAGCATAGAGATACATACTCAAACAAGTTTACTAGAATACCTTAGAGCAAAAAGTGCTGTTAATCAGATATAAATGAAATGTTTTGGGAGAAGAGAGAAGGAAGCAATAAATATTTGTGGGGGATAAGTTTGAAGAAAGGGGATAGAGGAAGGGAGAATACAGAGAAGTTTCATAGAAAAAAATCATAGTATATGATATATGCTATATGAGTATATGAAAATGAACAGGATTTTTCCAGGTACATAAAAGAGCATTAACACTCAGAAAAAAACAACATAAGCAGAAGGCCACAAAAATGTAAAGAACCTAGCTTGTTGGAGAACAGCATGCTGTTTGGTGTATTAGGATATATGACAGAATGTGGCTTACGCTTATTTTGAAGGACTGTACCAAGGAGTATACCAAGGAGTATGATTTTATTTTATAGGTATTGGGGAAACCCTAGACTTTGTAAGCAGGGTAATGTGGTCATATTTACTTTTTGGGGAATAAAACTTATGGTATAAAAGATGGTGTAGACTGAAGGCAAGGAGACCGGTTAATTCAGGTGCCAAATCAAGGGATAGAATGGCTGTATTATTAATATTATTTTAAGGGGCCTGAGAGATGATATAGTAGTCTTTAAATTATCCTCTATGGAGCCCTAGGATGCCTCAGGAACCGCACAGAAAGGGTAAGGATGCATTTATATATAATGCTTTGGACCCTTAAACTCCTACTTCTTTGTTTCCTTTTATTTTTAGTTGACATATAATAATTGTACATATTTATAGTATGGAGTGATATTTCAATATGTGTATACAATGTGTAATGATCAAATCAGAGTAATTAGCCTATCTACTGCCTCAAACATTTACCATTTCTTTGTTTTGTGAACATTCAAAATCCTCTCTTCTAGCTTTTTGCAAATATTCAATAAATTGATCTGACAAGATACTATTGTATCCATCCTACAGTGTGGCAGAACACCAGAACTCATTCCTCCTACTAGCTATAATTTTGTATCCATTAACCAACCTCTCCCCATCCTCACCTTCTTCCTACCCTTCTTAGCCTCTAATACCCACAATTCTGCTCTGTACTTCCATGAGCTCAAAAAAATTTTTTGAGCTCCCACATATGAGAACATGTGGTATTTACCTTTCTGTGCCTGACTTATTTTGCTTAACGTAATGTTCCCCAGGCTCATCCATGTTGCTGAGAATGATAGGATTTCTTTCTTTTTTATGGCTGAATAGTATTCCATTGTGTATATATACCATATTTTCTTCATCCATTCGTTTGTTGATGGACATTTAAGTTGGTTCCATATATTAGCTATTGTGAATAGTGTTGCAGTAAACGTGGGGGTGCACGTATCCCTTTGATATACTGATTTCTTTTCCTTTGGATAAATATCCAGTAGTGGGATTGCTGGATGATATGATAGTTCCATTTTTAGTGTTTTGAGAAACCTCCATAATGTTTTCCGTAATGGCTATACTAATTTATATTTCCACCAACAGTGTATGAGTTCTCTTTTCTCCACATCTTTGCCAACACTTGTTATTTTTTGTCTTTTTGGTAGTAGCCATTCTAACTGGGGTGAGATGATAACTCATTGTGGTTTTGATTTACATTTCCCTGATGATTAGTGATGTTGAACATTTTTTCATATATTCATTGCTCTTTTTTTGTATCTTCTTTTGAGAAATGTCTGTTCAACTCCTTTGCACACTTTTTAATAGGATTATTTATTTGCTATCGAGTTTTTTGAGTTCCTTGTATATTCTGCATATTAGTATCTTGTCAGATCAATAAAATTAGACCCCTGTCTCTTACCGTATCCAAAAAATCAACTCAAAATGGATTAAAGACTTAAAAATGTAAGACCCAAAACCCTAAAACTACTAGAAGAAAACATGGGAGAAGCACTTCAGGAAAGTGCTTTTGCCAATGGGTCTAGGCAAAATTTTATGGCTAAGACTTCAAAAGCACAGGCAACAACAACAAAAAAATAGACAAATGAGACTATATTAAACTAAAAAGCTTCTGCACAGCAAATGGTCAACAGAGGAAATAGACAACCCATAGAATGGGAGAAAATATTTGCAAACTCCTATTTAAACTAAAGAACTTCTGAATATAAGTTTTGTTGAAATAAAGAGTACTATGGCTAAAAAGAAGTTTGAAAACCATTTAGTAGCCTAGCCTTTTTAGTTCTTTCCAGAGTGCCAGGGAATTCATTATCACAAGAGGAAATCAGTTCTATTGTTGGATAGTTTCCAGCTGATCACAGAGTTTTCCCAGCCTGGAAATTAGGGAGTGTTATTAGTTCTGAGGTCACTGTTTTCTATACCCAGTAAATATTATGGCATTTACCTTCAACTTTTAAGTATCCACAAAAATTTCTAGTTTCACTGTTTTTCTTTGTAGCTGGAAGGAGTTTAAATATGTGTAAACTAGTTTACTGTACAGAATCAAAGGTTGGATGGACTCACAACTCTGAATTTTTTAAGATAATGTCTCAGGTATTAAGATATGTTAATTGAAGAATTGTGTAATGAATGAATAAAAAATTATATTATGTCTAAATACTCCTTTTGGAATATACTGCTAATAATGGAAATATGTTTGCTTTCTGATTCCAAGGATTTGTGGTTTCAAATTTACTTTCTGATTTAGCCAGCCTCAAAGGGTTTAGGTTAGATATTTTCAAAAATTTGTATGGTACTGAGATTCTGCTTTAACTTGTTGGAGGTACTGTTACTTTACAAATAACTTTTTTGTCTTTCCAGCTACATTATTGAGCAGGGGGTGTGTTATTTGGTTTTGTGTGAAGCAGCCTTCCCTAAGAAGTTGGCTTTTGCCTACCTAGAAGATTTGCACTCAGAATTTGATGAACAGCATGGGAAGAAGGTGCCCACTGTGTCTAGACCCTATTCCTTTATTGAGTTTGGTAAGTTTTTGCCCCTCACTTCTCTATCAAGGGAACAAACAATATGGAGAAGCTATTTGTTACATTGATACAATATAGACACATTTTTTCACGTTTACTTACTGAAGTTTTGGCTTCTGCCTCCTCACCCATTCCACCTCTTTTTGTCTTTTTGAATGAATAAGGCTTCCTTCTTACAAGTAATTGTCTCTAGTCTTTTGATCTTTTTCCCATAGAACCTGTTGCCTTTTGCCCCTTTTTGTTATCTGGTTTGGTTCTTCATTAGGGTCATGTGTAACAGGAACTGTGCCTAAAGATCTATTTGATTGACATATAATAGCTGAGATCATCTTTCCCCCAACCCATAGACACATGCTCACAGTAAAGTTCACCTTATGGAGATCAGAATTTGGAAATCAGAAAGAATGGGACTTTGTTTCTTTTAGTAGAACAACGTCCTTTAATTTAAAAAAAAAATAGAAGATATATGATATTGATGGTATTAGGGGATAATATTTACTACATTTAGAAGTAGTGAGCATGGTTGTCTGTATTTGTATAAGAATTATAGAAAGACTCATCACCAGTCAGACCTGGTAAAGTATCTGATGGCAGTAGATCAAAGGAAATGAACTTAGTACATTAAGTACAGAAAGTGAAAACAGGTAGGATCAGACTACATCACTGAAATTTTTGGTTAAAAAAGAAAATAGTTTTACTATCTCAGAATTTCTGAAGTGTTTCAAGTTTGCTAGATAGGTGTGTCATCTTGCTTTTCAGAAATAGAGAAAATTTGGCAAAGCACTCTAGTGTTTTGTAACTACAAGCTTTCCAAAGCTAATTTATATAATGTCCAGTTTTTCTATTTTTATTTTTGAAGACAGTAACAGTCCAGTAAACCCAAGAAAAAAATAAGACAAATGTATCAGGTTCACACAGAAAATAGATGGTACACTCAAATTAGCTTAAGTGGTTATATACAAAAATATGAAGGGGCTGTAGGGGAATGTACAGTAACCTGGGATCAGTAGCAGTAGTTGTTACTATCCTTAGGCCTGAAAATGTAAGGGGAAGGAGCAGTTTCTGGAACTAAAAAGGAGAAAATTTATGGAGAAGGCTAACTTGAGAGAAGTAACTTTTGGTAGAGGGATACTGCCAGCCCAGAGTGACTTCTCAGGAAGGAGCCAGGGAAATAAATACCCTGACATCACTATCTGCTCTCCTTCTTCCCTTCCTTTATTACCTGAACCTAACTGGGAGCTAGAGGGCAAGGAGCCCATTGATATACTTTGTACAGGTCAGTTTCCCAGGGCAGAAAGCAAGGTGCAGAAGGGTAGAAAGGCGATCTGAAGAGGTAAATGAAAGTTGCCCAGCACACATAACTTAAGACTTTTGCCAAAAATTAAAAATGTCTTTAGTAATAAGTCATTCTTACGGTTTTGAGAAATACAGATATAGGCTAAAGATGGATAAGACTGTAGTTTTATATTGGTATTTTGGGAAACTCCCTATCATATGTTTGCTTTATCTGAGGTTTATGAATGGGGTAAAATTGGGAATGTATATTATAGAAAATACTTTAAGGCAACGTTTCTCAACTTCTTATGATCATGAACTCTTTTGCCATGTTAGGCTATAATGATACTAGAGTGTTGCCAGCATCCTTTTAGGGAATGTGTAGAGTTAAGTGATGAGAGTTAATGTGTAGAGTTAAGGATCTAAGGGTCCTCAGAATACAGTTTGAAAATTTCTGCTTTCAGGAAAGGTTTACAATAGTGAGTCTTAATTTCTCTAAGGCTTCTGATAGCAAATACTTCTAATTCAAAGGTATCCAAAGGCATTTCTCCCGAATGGTCATCTAGTTATATCGTTACATTTTATGAATGAAGAGATCAAAGCCCAGATTTTGAAACTCACCCAAGAGCTTGGTTAACCATGGACACTGGCAGATCTAGGCATAAACTCAATACTTTTGATCCCTTACTACTTTATTGGATGTGAAAGAAGTTGTTAATGGTCACTTCTTCATCATTCTAGATACCTTCATTCAGAAAACCAAGAAGCTCTACATTGATAGTCGTGCTCGGAGGAACCTAGGCTCCATCAACACTGAATTGCAAGATGTGCAGAGGATCATGGTGGCCAATATTGAAGAAGTGTTACAACGGGGAGAAGCACTCTCAGGTATCTAAAAGTAATAAGAGTCTTATGAAGAAGTGGTTCTCGTTCCATAGGCAAGGATAGCTTATTTTGCAGTACCTTTTATGCTGTCAGATTCTACCTAGGACTTTTAAGAATTCATCTCTCAGAAGTGGATTACATTACAAAGCTTCAAAAATGGTATGTTTCTTCCCCCCAGTGTGATTAGTTTTTGTTGAGTTGGAGCAGTGTAAAGGACTCATGCATATTAGAAGCAATTGCTGTTTCCAAGATGTTCACAAAAATAAGTAAATTATATACAGAAACACTTGTACAAGTTAAGGGAAATGAAAAGAAGAATGAGAGGAAATTGTCAAAGATTTATTGCAGTAGTTTCCTGAGTAGCCTCTATGGAAGACTTTACTGCTGCCAGATCACTCTTTATAAAATGCCATTTTCATCAAGGCATTCCTTTCTGAAAAAACTCAAATTTGGGACGACAGGATATGATCCAGTCTGCTCTCTACTTACTTTTCATTCATTCAGTCATTGTTATTGAGTGTTTGCTGTGTGTAAGGCATTGTGCTCTGTATATAGAAGATAAAGAGCTTGCAAATGTCTGTCATTCTCCTTAGTGCACAAGCGTTCTCCCTCAGCCAGGCCCTCAGCCAGACCGGCTTCCTCACCATCCTGAATGGCCCACTCTCACCTGACACTGGACCTGTCCTTTAAGACCTAAACAAGAACTGCCTCTTCAAAGAAGCCTTCCCTGGTCCTTATAGCCCACATCCCATTAATCTCTTCCGTACTTTAAATTCTTAAAGCGCTTAATTACATAATGTTTTATACATATAATTGTATCTATATGTGTTTGTATTTATTTACCTAATTTACCTTAAAAGTACATATTTATTAAATATATATTTGTCCAATTAATGTATATAAATATGTATTAATGTGTTTATATTCTATAGTGAATATTAAATATGTATATAGATATATATTTTGATATAAATATTTAAATATACTTAGGGTAAATTAGGTAAATATTTATGTAAAATTAGGTATTTTTACCTATAATTTTAAAATTATAGGTACTTAGGTAAAATTGGATTAAATATATTCATATATTTGCCTGATGTTTAAATGTTACCTAAATATTTAATGTGAGCATGTAAGCTCTTTTTTTTCTTTTTTCTTTTTTCTTTTTTTTTTTTTTTTAATTCAGACAGGGTCTCACTCTGTTGCCTGGGCTAGAGTGCAGTGGCGCCATCATAGCTCACTGCAACCTCAAACTCTTGGGCTCAAGGGATCCTCCTGCCTCAGCCTCTCAAGTAGCTGAGACTATAGGGGCGCACCACCATGCCTGGTGAATTTTTATTTTTTTCTTTATTTTTTGTAGAGACAGGGTTTCACTGTGTTGCTCAGGCTGGTCTCTAACTCCTGGCCTCCCCTCAAGTGATCTTCCCACCTCCACCTCCCAAAGTGCTAGGAGTGTAGGTGTGAGCCATTGCACGGCCTAAGCTCTTTAAAGATAGTATTTTTGTGTTTTATATCTATTTGAGTACCTTCATATCCCTCATAGTAATGGTCACAAGTAGATTTCTTAATAAGTATTTATTGAATTCAGCATTGCTACATATTCATTAGTAAATGAGTTTTTCTTTATTATCAATGGCAAACTGTAACCTTTATGTTAATGGTCAGCAGTTATCCCAGCATATAGCTTCACACTCTTTAAACATCAAATTTTGATTGAGTAAGTTTTCATCAAATAGACTTACACCTCCTACCTGGGATAAAATAGACCATCACAGGAATTCTTTTTAAATCCAAAATTTTTATATTTGTGAGTTTATCAGCAGTGCAAAGGATGCTCTTCTAGTGCTTTGTTGTTTGCTACAAAGCTGATATGCTGATGGAAAAGAAGTACATTTTTACCCTAAATAGCTTCGACTGGTTGGGAAGATAAGAAACATTCTCACAGAGTAATTGGTAGTATAAGGGAACAAACATCTCACTGTGTTTTAGCCAATATTGTAAGGGTACATGTATTATTTAATCTTTATAATAATCCCATGTGAAATGCATGATATTAAACCAGTTTTACAGATAAAGAAGCAGAGACTTAGAAAAGTTACATGGCTTACTAAAAATTACAATGCTAGTACCTGGCAGAATCTGTGGCCTTCTGGGTCCTTGTCCATTTTCAATGTATGATAGTTTTAAATTATATATAGATAACGAGAACCATATTAATAGTTATATCTTATATAAGAATAGATAGAAAGTTATATCTTATATAAGAATAGATATGGAAGGAAGTAGAATATAGAAGGAAGAGAGTAAAATATAGAAGGAAATAGATAAATGTGAAGTGAATAGGAAAGATTTCCTGAATTTAGTTGGATTAGGAAGGAGTGAAGAGTGATATTTTAAGTAGAAGAAAAAACATATCTGAACAGAGCATATTTGGAGGACAGTAAAGAGATTAACCTACCTCAAATAATACTTTCTCCTTTAAGGTTCTTTATAAGAATCCATCTTTTATACTTTCTTCTCTTTCTAATTTTCTAGTTTTAGAGCTAGTCTACTTTGCATTTAAGACCCAAGAGTAGTTCCTGTGTGTTCTTTCAGTACAATCAAATTTTGTCCTTTTTTACTGCCTAAATATACCTATTCTTTTAAGCCATGGGTTTTGTTTTTTCATTCAAAGGTACCATCCCTACAAGACTCCATGCGGTTCCACAAAGGCAGGGATTGTGTGTATTTTGATCATTATTGTATCCTCTAGCACTTCACATGGTGCCAGTAACATAAATATTTGCTGAATGACTTCTCCAACCAGTAGCTTTGTCTTCATGATATCATGTGTTTCAAAATGTTCCTAGATAGAGGAATTTTCTTAACTATTACTTATTTCATATGGCCTAATAATTGTTCCTGTGCCCAGTTATTCTCAGCAAATTTAGATTCTTTCAGCAAATATTTGTTGAGCACTGACTCTATGCCAGGCCTTGTTCTGGGCACTTGGGATGTAACAGTAAACAATAGTTAAAAACCCTGTCCAATGGAGTGTACATTTTAGTAGACTGGCTAGAAAGATTCCTTGAGCATTGTCATGATTATTTCTCATCCTTAATTATATTCTTTCATGACTAGATGTTTCTCTTACTCACACAATCCGTTACTAATTTAGATGTGGCTGTCATGCCTGTGTTATTAAGTAATGCCACATTTCCCAATCAAAACCAGTCTCTATTAAGCAACTCCAAATATTCCGAAAGCATTCTGTAAGAAAGAACAAATAAATTCAGATTCCACAATAGTTTTTCAAAAATTTAAAGAAGTAGAAAGTTGATCAGAATTTATTTACATCAAGCAGAGAGTTTGTTTTTATTATTAAAATATGCCCTATATTTTAATCTGATGTAGCTTGTGTCTATCTGGCTATTTCTCTAAGTGCTCAGTGAACAATTATAAGAACATAACAACATTATAGATGTCCTTGGGGGGAAAAAAACAAACTTCAGAAAATTCTAAAAACTTAATTTACTAGATATTGGTAGTTTTTTAGCACCTGTTGTTTTTTTCTGGGGCAGGGGTTGTTTGTTTGTTTCATTTTTTTTGTAGAGATGAGGTCTCTTGCTATGTTGCCTAAGCTGGTCTTGAATTCTTGGCCTCAAGTGATCCTCCCGCCTTGGCCTCCCAAAGTGCTGGGATTACAGGCATGAGCCACTGTGCCCGGTCACCTATTATTGTATTTAGTTACAATACAACTTTCATAGTCTGTTGAAATGTAATTTCTGATAGCTTTAACTTTGTAATAGTCTTTACTGTGTGGAGAATCTTAGAAATTTTAATAGTCATCCTTAAAGTATAGCTTAAGACAGTATCTGCATAACTGAATTTGTTAGTTATCTGAGTCTTATTTTACGTGGATTATCATTTTTTAAAATATGCAAGAATGTGATTGAGACCATTAAAAGATTATGAAAATGATAATAATTATTAGAAAAATATTAGCTAGAATTTACCAAGTGTTTACCATAGGCAGACATTGTGCTCATTTTATAGGCAATCTCATATACCTACAATCTTATGTTGTAGTTACAGTTACTGTCCCCATTTTATATATGAAGAAACTGAGTTTTAGAGAATTTAAGTGACTTGACCAACATTGTGTGGCTGGTACAGTTGGTATTTGAACCAAAGAGTCTGAGGCCAGAGCCTGCACTAACCACTTCACTCACTATACAGCCTCAAGAATTTGAACATAATTTGTTCTGATAATTTTTAAGTGTATTGTAGATTTTAGAGTGTTTCAGGATCATGAGTCAATCAGTATATGCAACCTTACCCTTAAAATGAAAATGATAATCTAAGCTTCATGGTTGGTTTTTGTAGTGCCACTCATTTTGGTTATTTTTATGCCTTAAGACTTTTGATAAAATACTTCCAGAGACTAATTTATGTTTTCCTTTTTCCTCTTTGACAGCATTGGATTCAAAGGCTAACAATTTGTCCAGTCTGTCCAAGAAATACCGCCAGGACGCGAAGTACTTGAACATGCGTTCTACTTATGCCAAACTTGCAGCAGTAGCTGTATTTTTCATCATGTTAATAGTGTATGTGCGATTCTGGTGGCTGTGAAGTAGTGAATACAGTCACTGGTAAGGGAGAACCTAGAACCTGGTAGGTGTATGTTTTCAGGAAGCTGAGCTTACAGGGATGTGTATTAGAATCCAAGTGGAACTTCTGCCTCTAAAGACCTTGCAAGAAAAGACCATGTTCTGAAAATGAAAGGTTGCACCTCATTTAATGAGGCTTAACCTTATGTAGAAAGTCTCTTTGGGGGGCAGAGGCTTTCTCTGGGTGCTAAGCCATATATGTTAGGGAACAGTAGATTGTTTGATTTTGTTTTTTCCCTCCCAGTACATTTTTAAAACATCACTGACTGGGACATTCTCATTCTCTAATGGAGCCATCGGTGAGAGTAGCTTAGCCAACGTGTGCTAGCAACATTCTGAAATTCCTTCAAAGAAGGCAGCCCTTTGGGAAGTTTTTTGGCTCTAATCAACATTCCTTTTGTCGGTGACAGTTGTGATTTTCAGTTATCTGAGTTTTTGACGGTCTTTCAAACAAGACTCCAGTATGTGAAGGTTAATTGCTGTGCTACACAGATCTTGTCTATTGGCCCCTGTAAGAAGTTAACCTTTGTTGTTTTCCTTTTGTATTTTGCTTATTGCACAATTGCTTTATAGAGTTAAATGAATTATATTAAGATAACTTGAAATTATATTATAGCACTCCTTGATTAAGAAGCTAAAATGCTTTCTCTCATTTACTCCTTACACAAGACTCATTTACTCCTTACACAAGACTTAAATTAGTTTGGAACATTATTAATTTTATTTTGCAGCATCTGGTTTATGTTAATATAAGAGTGAGTATAGCACATGGATAGTCAGAGGACCCTGACTTAATGAGAAGAAAGGCCCAGCTCATAACTATGGCTTTGTCCTGCCCCTTCCTCACTTTCTCTACTATGGTTTTCCCCACTCTTTGTTCTCCTCCTGTCACAATTTGCTAACGTTTTAAAAACTTTCCTGTGCCCAATGGTTTTATGTTCCATAAACATCCTCTCAGGATATTCTCAAATTTCAAAATGGAAAATGTTAAGCTGTATAGTTAATTAAATGTAAAGTTTTTGCAGATCAGCTACTCAAGCTACTAAATACATTTATCTGAGAAAGTCTCTGAGAGCACCTCATTCCTGTTTCAGAGTTTATATAAATTTTCTGAGAATGATCTAGAGACAGATAACTTATTTACAGTGGCTTCTATTAACTAATAAAAGTATGTATGATTTTTTCCTTTTTTGCTAATGGATGATGGGGATTTCCTTTTACCTTCTGAGGTGGAATTATTTAAATGGGAGAATAGGCCTTTTAAATATTATCACAAGGGTCTACAATATAACCTACAACTCCTTCATATACTGCAAATATTTCTTTAAATTGTACAGAAAAATGAGCCATCTTCTTATTTCTTAACATCTTTGGAAAGAACTTTAACCAGTAAGCAATTTTATAACCCTGAGGGATCATCAAAACTACTGTCCTGATTGTTGGTAGAGGATAAAAAATCTTACTTCATTATAACAAAGCAAGGAGAAATGCTTATTTTATTCCTGATAATTTACAGAACTAGAATTTTTTTTTTCTTTCTATTATGGACCTAAATCTGCCAACTGGAGTTTTGTGCATGAAATATATGAAGTTACTTTTTATAGAGAATAAATGCTTTCAAGTCCCTAAAAGACCCCTCCCTAAGTAATGATGTTGGCAATAGCCTTTGAAAGGCTGAAAACCTAAGTAGTGGTACCATAGAATTTGGTGCTTCTGTAGGAGTGGACGATGGCAGCTCGTTGTTGAGAGTTGCATGTTGCAACCTAATGGTCAGCAATGAAATAAATACTAGAATGTTCCCTGCAGTGTGAAGTTTTGTTATCTAGTTAACTTGTGTACACATATCCTTTCTAGGTACATATCTACCTAATCTCAGTGGGCTAATTAAAAAAGAAGGGGTGGGGTAAATGAACAAAGGAACAAGAAAGTGATTTAAGATTGGAACAGCAGAAAAATGAGAGAACAATACTGTCACAATATGGCTCCTACTTCTGTTCTTTATAGGAGGTAGTGGGAACGATCTGACTAGATGAAATGTATCAGCAACCAAACTGGCATCTAAAGTAGAATGCGATAAATACGGCATGGGGCTATTGGAGGCACATTAAAAAAGGACACCTAATTTATTTTGGGTAGGAGTGTGATAAGAGGAGACTTTCTAGAGAAGAAGGGGAGGATGGGGCGTTCTAGGCAGAATGAATGGCATGTGCAAAGGCATGAATAAAGAGAATGGGGCACATTTTGGGAACGTTACAAGTTGGTTCAGCTTAACCTCCTAGCGTAGGCATGGGCAGAAGAGGAGACTTGAGAAAGGATAATTAGACTAGCATGTTGTCATAAAGGGACGTGTCCAGCGTGTGAGGAGTTTAGACTACATTAATAGCTATGGCAAAGGATGACATCATATTTATAGTTTCAAATGATCATTTTGGCTAAAGTATAAAAGATACATTAGCAAGGAATAAGGAATAAGCCTGGAAGAAGGGAGGTGAAACTAAGGAGCTATCAAAGGCAAAATCAAACAGGCAGGTTTCAAGTGATTTTCAAGAAAGGAGTGATCAGAGGTACCAGATCATAACTATTACATAACACTTTCTTTGTTAGGAGCTTATTTACTTCTCACATTGGCCATACCTTTTGAAGTAAGTACTATTCACACCACTATATAAATAAACTTTACAAAGGATACTTCTCTGAGGCACGGAAGAGTTAAGTACTTTGCCCAAAGTCACAGAGCTAGAAAGTGATGGAGCTAAGATTTGAACCTGGACAGTTTGGCTCCAGAGTCTGTGATTTTAACAACTATACTATACCACCAAGAGGTCAAATAAAATAAGTACGAAAACACATATTTTGAATTTAACAACCAGGAACTTAATCATATGAGCAGAAGTAATTCGAGAGAACTGGGGACAGAAGCCAGATTACAATGGGTTGAGAATTGTGTGAAGCACTGGGAAGTGAAGATGTAGAACAACTCTCACAAGTAGCTTTTCTGATTATTGTGACACTGAACTTCATGGCTTGTTTTAATTAAGACATCTCACCAATGTCAAAATTTAGAAATATTTGGCACATTGTACAGAAATCTTGTTATTTAAATGTCTAACAGTGGTTCTTAAGCTTTTTGAGAAACCTTTGAAAATCTGATGAAAGATAGGTGTCTTTGCCCCACAAAAATGTTAATGTGTATGTGCACCAAGAATCACGTACTATTTCAGGCTATTCAAGGACCACAAAGTGTTTGTGACCTAGTGGTCTATGATCCCTCAATGAAGAGCTACAGATACATAGGATGTGGAATGCAAAGGTAAGTACCCAGAAGTCTTGAAAACTGTCCAGCTGTGGTGAATTGGAAGAATTCTACAGTTTGAACTCACTTTGTGGATGAGATGTATTCTTGAAAAAATTGTGTGTACAAAAACAAATTGATATCAAATAGTATTTTCCTGTAGTGCATTCAGGAATCTGGTTCCATAGAAAAAAAATTCTGTTGGTCCCAGTTACTCAAAATCACGTTTAAGGAGCTTGAAATTTTCTGCTTTTATCAGTAAGA
This sequence comes from Daubentonia madagascariensis, assembly GCA_023783475.1. NCBI lineage: Eukaryota > Metazoa > Chordata > Mammalia > Primates > Daubentoniidae > Daubentonia > Daubentonia madagascariensis. Next base: position 290,930 of record JAKFHU010000913.1, on the reverse strand, counting down.
ATTCTTCTCACAAAAGCAAGCTTAACTTTCCTTAAAAAGGAAAATGGATGATCATTTCTGCACACACAAGATTTAATAAAACATGTATAATAAAACATCTCATAGTTTAACTTCCCACCTTATTGGGACTTTTTACAACTAAGGGCTGGATGTTGGTGGCCACACAATTAAGGCTTTTGGTTAGTGTATTTAGCAGAACTGACTGAGACCCACCTACTGTTTTTTTGCTGTTGTTTTTGTTGTTTTTTCAGACAGCTCAGCAGGAAGGCAAATAGCAGTGGTTGTATAGATATTACTACTTCTATAATTGTATATTAAGTAATAGGACCAAATAGCTTATACTGTAAAGGTCCCCAGAGAAAAATTTGCAGCATGTGTGACATAGTTTGTTGAGTCTCACATCCTATTATTAATTACTGTCAGGCAGGGTTGACCCAACAGTATAAAACTATCTCAAGCAATGTGGTCACTTAGTTCTAATAAAGTTTATTTCAAGTGCTGTAACAATCCATGTTTTAGATTAGAAAAATCATTGGAAATTTGCCTTCCATGTAGTAATACATACTGGACTAAATTTTTTTCTCTCATAACCTTCAATTTTTGAGCAGCAAGTATTAGGCATTTTACATGTGTTATTACAATCCTTATAACCATTTTCTATTCTTGCCCAAGGTCACATAGCTAGCAAGTTGAAGTGCTTGGATTCAAATCTAGGGCTGCTAAACACCTAATCACTTTACTACTTCACTGTCCTGTATACTACTAAATATGATGTAGACATGTTTGTCTTAAGCATTCCACTTTGTCCTGTCAAGTTATTAGTAAACTTATTTTGGGAGGTGTGTGTGTGTGTATCAATTTTATTTTATTATCCCAGTCCCCTTTTTATTTAACTTTTTGTCATTTCCTCCTTTGTTCTTTTTAAATAGTTTTTGCTCTCGTGATCTCCTTTGCCCTTTTCCACCCTTGGTTTGTAGCACAATCTTGTTTCATTTACTCCTTTATTTATTCATTTGATCTCAATGTTAATTCAATAGTTTTCTACATCTGATTCGCTAAGAGATGGCAAAGTGGTTTTTTAAAAAATAAATCTCCCCTTTTTTTTCTATGTCCTTTTTGTCCATTCTCTTCTCTCTTTCCCTCACTTGTTTTATCCTTTTCCATTTGACTTTCTTTTTCATTTCTGTAGGTGCCGTTTTTGCTTACAGGTTAATGCAGTGCTGCAACTTTGCTTTTGTAAATGAGAGCTTCAAAATCAACTGAGTGTTATATTTTTTATTTTTAGGCATTATCTTACCTTTTATTGATTTTACGATATGCCATATTCTCTCATTTTAGTCAGCACATATTAGTCGATGAAGATAATGCCCCTGCTTTAAAAAATCCCTTTATAAAAAATTTCAAACATTGCAAGAATTCTTCAAGAAGCAAGCTCCTCTAGTTTATCTTCTATATTTAGGGCTTCAACTGTTACCTGTATTACTGGCAATTCCCAAATACATCTATCTTCAAACTTGTATTCCAGACCGAATTTTTTTGGCTGCTTACTGGATATCTTTTTTTCAATATCCCAAAAGTACTTCATTGCTTCTAAAACATTACCTCCATCCACTCCATTGCTCTCAAAGGTAAAACCTAACCTGTGCTTCCTACAGTATTTCCAATTTTTAGGCATCACCCGCCACCCCTTTACCTTAGCTACAAGTCATGAATTGCATTTGACTCCTCTGTTTTCTGCTTCCACCTCTAACTCAACTGTTAACCAAAATCTGTTTTTCATAACCTTCAAAATATTTTTCATCCATCACTTCCTTTGCATCCTTTTTGCCTTGGGTTCAAACACTCATTAACTTTAACATAGATTCTTGTGTTAGCCTCCTTGTTGCTTTCTTTACACATATCCCTCTTTCATCTCAGTAGTACCATATAATAACAGAAATTTTCTAAAAGCAAAGCATACTGCATTTCCTGTAGAATAAAAGATCACATACTCCAGTCTGCCGTCTACAATCCAGCCCCATTGTACCATTCCAGACTCACCACCTCCTGCCATTCCCCACCACCTGTATTTTGTTTCAGCCACACTAAATAATCTAGGTTTCTCTAACAACCAGCCAAGCACTTTACCTCGTGCCTTGGCTTATTCTATGCCTTCTTTCCGGAATATCTTTTTGTATACCTTACTCGTGTCCTTTTTCCTTTAAACCTGCTGTTACGGCTTGGATATGGTTTATCCCCTCCAAAGCTCATGTTGAAATTTAATTGCTAATATAACAGTTTGGGGAGATTGTGCCTTTAAGAAGTGATTAGATTGTTAAAGTGGATTAATGTCTTTCTCCCAAGACTGGATTAGTTCTTGAGGGAGTGGTTAGTTTCCGTGAGAGTGTGTTGTTAACGCAGTGAGGTTGCCTCTCATATTTTGCTCTTTTTGCACATGCCTAGTTCCCTTTCTGTTTCTCTGCTGTATTTTGATGCAGCAGGAGACCATCACCAGAAGCCGCCAGATGCGGCTGCCCAATCTTGCCCAGCCTACAGAACTGTAAGCTAAATAAAACTCTTTTCTTTATAAGTTACCCAGTCTCATGTATTCTGTTATAGCAACAGAGAACTGACTGAGACAGGGGCTAAAGTTCTGCTCTTCTTTCAAAGACCCAGCTCAAATATCTCATTTGTAAAGCCTTTCTAAAATTTTCACATCCTCCTTCCCACTGACCTGGGAGAAGTTATGGTTTCATCCTCCCACAGCAACTTGCTCATATTTCCAGTATGGAATCTCCCAATTTAAAATAGCATTCAGGCTGGGCACGGTGGTTCATGCCTGTAATCCTAGCACTCTGGGAGGCCAAGGTGGGAGGATCCCTTGAGCTCGGGAGTTCGAGACCAGCCTGAGCAAGAGCAAGACCCCGTCTCTACTGAAAATAGAAAAATGAGCTGGATGTGGTGATGCGTGCAGGTGGTCCCGGCTACTCAGGAGGCAGAGGCAGGAGGATTGCTTGAGCTCAGGAGTTTGAGGTTACAGTGAGCTATGATGATGCCACTGCACTGTAGGTGGGGCAACAAAGTGAGACTCTGTCAATAAATAAATAAGTAGATAGATAAATAAATAAATAAGTACATTCAGTGTGTACTTGTTTGTCTCCTTGGCTACATGCCTTGTGAGATCCCTGAGGTAGACACCAGTTGTTATTCATATGGTCTTTGAATCCTTGGCATTCAGTACAATGGCTGACACATTGGAGGTACTCAACAAATATTTGCAGGATGAGTACATTGAATTACAAAAATGTATGTACAAGTTTTTTGGAACTGGTTGTTTCATATGTCATAAATACACACTTAATTTGAATAAAAGGAGGAAACAAAGGGTAAAGATGGTATAGGCCTCATAAAGGAATGGGGGAAAAAGGCACATTAAAAAGGCTGAACAAAAGAGAGGACCAATAAGATTATATCAATATATAATGAACACATTGGAGAAGAGGAAGAAAATTCAACAAATGAAATTGATTCATTGGGACAGAAACAATTGAAAGGTAAGGGGAGAAGGAGAGGAAATTAAGGCATGGAGACAAATTAGATTTGGTGAGAAAGCACAAAAGTCAGACCAGCAAATCTTGGTCTGGGAATGTTTGCAGTTGACCACCACACCTATAGTTGCTTTTATGTTGTGTAAATAATGTTTAATGAACTTTAAAATTAGTTAACTACCCAACAATTTTCATCTGAAAAAGTGACTCCAGTGATAAATACCTTGATCAATATGCCATATAAGGTAAGAAATATTTTAACATGCTAAAGTTAAAAAAAATAGTTTCAGGCTTAGTTTTGACTAATTAATGGCAGTTTGCACCTGCTAAACTTCTCCCAATTATTTTCTTGCAGGTTGTGTAGGAGGACTGGGCATGCAGGGACAGGCAGTAAGACTGACAAAAGAACTGAAGATCATATCTATTTATTTACCTTTTGTTTAGCCATTTGCATTAATATGCAGAATGTGTTTATTTGCACACATAACTTTAGAATAAAAGTACTTTGACTTTCCGACTGGATTTTCTTGACTTTTTTTCATCTTTATACTCCACTTTTTCTTACCTTTTTCTCAAACTCATTTTACCCCAGTAGCAGAGTGGGGACTTAATATTACAAAACTCTTGCTTGCCAAAGAGTCTTTTAAAAAGAAAAAAAATAAACATTGAAAAACTAAGCAAAAGTTTAAGAAGTTCTGCTTCTTAGCCTATCCACTTGCTTGTGGAATTTGTATTAATATGTTTGTTTTTGCTACAATAACAGTGTAACCTTGCTAGAATCATATACAAAGTAGCATATTTATTTTTATAAATTAGTGGGACACTATAGTGTAAAATGGGCATTGCTGAAGAGGGGTAGAGAGTCATATGAAACTGCAACAGAGATTCCTTACATCCCATGCAGTAGGTGAATGGGTAGAAAGAGTATTGAACTGTGAGTCAGGACTGTGGTCCCCAACCCCCAGGCCACAGACCAGTACCAGTCTGACCTGTTAGGAACCGGGCCTCACAGCAGGAGGTTAGTGGCACCAGCCAAGCTTCATTTGTGTTTACAGCCACTCCCTTTTGCTGGAATCCCCACCTGAGCTCCGCCTCCTGTCAGATCAGCAGTGGCATTAGACTCCCATAGGAGCTGAACTCTACTGTAAACTGCGCATGTGAGGGATCTAGGTTGTGCACTCCTTATGCGAATCTAATGCCTGATGATCTGAGGTGGAGCTGAGGTGGTGATGGTAGCTCTGGGGAGCGGCTGCAAATACAGATTATCATCAGCAGAGAGGTTTGACTGCACAGAGACCATAATAAATCAATTGCTGGCAGGCATTTATTGTGTACTTTATTTCTATTATTATGATAATAATAGAAATAAATGTAATATGTTTGAATCATCCCAAAACTATCCCCCCCATCCATGGAAAAATTGTCTTCCATGAAACTGGTCCCTGGTGCCAAAAAGATTGGGGACCACTGAGTCAGGAGACATGACTTCGAGGCCCAGCTCACCACTTTCTAGGAGTAGGACTTTAGGTAAGTTTCTTCGGCACTATGTGCCTCATTTCTCCATGTGAAAAATGGGAATAATGTCTTCTCTGCCTACTTCATGAGGACTGTGTGAGGATCAAAGAAGGTAAAAATGCAATCATGGTTGTGAGGATTTTATTAACCTTGAAGTGACCTGTAAGTATACCATACTGTATGTGGTATTATTACTATTATTAGTATTATTACTATTATAACTTCAAGAAAAGCATTTGTGACCAGTGCAGTCCCACCCCTTCCTCGGGAAACTAACACCCAGTTCCATAGTTGTTTTACTCCTGAGAGGGCAATATCCCTGGTCTGGTTATACTGCAGTATTTGGGATCCTTTGTAGACCATGACTTAATGTTCCCAGAAGAGGGCAGCAGAACTCCAATCCAAAGGCTCTCTGCCACTTCCTCAAAGTGTCTAGTTTTCCCTCAAGAGGAAAACAACTATACTGTAAAGAGAATAGCCTTTTAAAAATGATGGTCTTTTAGGTGACAAAGCTAATCCTATTATAATAAATACCATAACAAACATACATTTCAAATAAAATTTTGCCTTTTCTGTGTCCTGTGAAGAAAATCATTGGCTTTTTCATTTATCTCATTTTAATGATTTGACCTATATTTTCAGAAAGTCCTAGCCGTGTTTTTCCATGCAACCCCAGATTTTTATCTCACTTAGCACCAGTTTTTCAATAAATTACTTTCTTGTAAGAAAAAAGTAAGGTGTCCAGGCCTGATTTCTAATTTAAGATGCCTAGCTAAAGAATGATCCCCAACAGTATCTAAATATGTCCCTGTCACAGAGTGTGTCTTTGTCATTCCAAGAAAAAGTTATCTATATCTAATTTTTCACATTCTTTTATTTAAATTTGTTTAAAAATACCCTTATGCTTCCATATCTTTAATCAGTGAATCATCTTGTAATAACAAAAGCAGCTAACATTTGAACTGTTCTTGATAGCATGTAAGGTTCTTTCACAGACATGTTTTCATTTGATCCTTACCATAGCCCTGTGAGGTTGATACCACTATCTCCATTTTACAGATAAGTTTCCTCATCTGTAATCAGAATAGCTGTTTGACACCCTATGTGTCAAGAGAGCCCCAATGGGTGGGTAATTTCTCTCTCCTAATAATTGCTAGAAGAGCCAATTCTGAATCTGATGCTTTTTCTGTCTGCTTTATTACAACCAGAGATGGGATAGGAAGGCTTTCAGTTAGATTTTTCAATTCCTTCTGCTTTTGCCAGTTTGTTTCTGGTTCTGTTCTTTAAAAAAAAAGAAACAAAAAAAAAAAACTACCCTGTTTCCCACTCCACCCCTTCTACCACCACCCCCAAGTCAGAGTCCTCTTTCCATCCAGCTAAACCTCGTCCTGTTCTTGAGAATTGCATCACATTCTTGGCTTAATGTAGACCAACACCCCCGCATTGGCACCAGGGAGTATATAGGCCTTCTTTATTGGTTGAAAGTTCTTGTCTGATGAGCACGAAATAAACCACTCACTTCCTGAATTTCAGCTCTGGCTGGAAAAATATACATATTCCTCAGATTTTTGTTTGTTTGTAAATCCCCTTCATTCTGGCCCTGTCCTCGAATGAGTAAGATTTACCAAATAGGGACAGCGTGGAAAGGCATTTAGGGTAGAGGGAATAGTATGTGCACCTTGCTAATTGAGATGTGTACCCTTGCTGTTTCTAATTTTTCACTTCTTACTTTTCAATCCAAACTAATCTGGCAGTGGCTCCCACTGTATTTAAAGGGCTTTCACTGAGGACGCTAATGCCCCCGCCTCGAGTATTACCAAGGCCAGTGGGTACATCGGTCTTTATCTTTCTCGTCATCTGAGCAGCAGCTGATGCTATTGACCACATGTTCTTTGATAGACTCACTGTCTTCCTTTGGTTTCCATGCATGATTATTTTTTCCCTACCTTTGTCATGGATCTTCAGTATCCTTTGCAAGATCCTCTTTCTCTATCAACTCCTAACGTGTTGGTGTTCCTCAGGACACAGTTCTATGTCAGTCTCTTTTCCCTCTACACATTCTCTGTGAGACATCTCATCCCCTTCCATGGCATTATTAAGAGCTATGTGCCAATGATTTTCAAATCTCTACCTTCCCTGAATTCCAGACTCATATATTCAACTGTCTTCTAGAACTTCTTCAATTGGAAATTCCTGAAAACATATTAACCAACTCAGGCCCTCAAACCTATTCCTCTTATAATGCTTTTTATCCAAATATATCTCGTATGATCCACCCAGTTTCTCTAGCCAGAACACTAGGATTCACCCTTGATTACTCTTTTGCTCACCTTCCACATTCAATCAGTAACCAAGTCCAGTAAAATCTTTGACTCCATCCACTTCTCCGCATCCCCACTGTCACCACCTGGCCTAAGTGATCACCATCTGTGTGGATTTTTACCTATCCTTTTGCAAGTTTCCTGCCTCCGGTTTTTCTCCCCTTGGATCATTTCCCACCAGCCACCAGAAGGTCATTTATATAAAGCAGTTCTGGTAAATTCACCCCTTCTGCTTGAAATCCTTTAAGTTGCCCCCCACTTTCCTCAGGCTAGAGTCCAAACTTCTGAACACAGCTCATAAACCTGTCATGATTGGCAGCCTGCTGTCAGTTTGAACTCTGCTCATGCTGACCTCCATGTTTCAAACATACCTGCTTCTTCTTGCTTCCAGGCCTTCACAAATGCTGTTTCCTCTGCCTGGAACATTCTATTATACGGCTTCAAACACATCTAGACTAAATTCTACCCTCAGATTGTCGTTTATCTTATTCCTGACTCAGAACTGATCTTGGATACTTAATTTTTTGTTAATTCTTGAATTAAAACCAGAATTTACTTTACCTCATCCTATGTATTTCTTATTTCTTTGAAAAATACATCCAAGGGTATGTTCTAATGAAAATGTATTTGAGGTATTAACTTAGGATTGACTTTTATCATAGCTGAATATAGACTGGAACATTTTGTTTAATGGTACTGGAATATTTTCTTGATTGTTATTCATCATGACATTCTAGCTTTGGAATTTTTCATTTCCAGCTGGCTTCTACCACTCTCCTTTCTTACGTCTCAACCCTTACCCTCTGGTTGCCCTACACTTAACCCCAGATGGATCCAGTTTGCATGCAGTGGTAGCTGTTGTGAGGCTGTGGTTAAATAGAACTGCTCAGACTGCAACAGGAAAGCACTGAATCGAAAGCAAAGGGGAGGAAGCACAAACCGATACCCACCACAAAGCTGCTGAGTGCCCAGCATGACCCAAGCCGCACCCTCTGATGAGGAGTCTTGTGGAGGAGTAAGAAGCCACAGAGTTTAATAAATCATCAGCACAGTCTGTCCTCCACTTCCCCTGATCCAGCCTTCCTGGATCACCATGGGTATCACCAGGTACTGGCCTACGAAGGTGGGTGATGACAGAAAAGCAACCAGAAATGTAGAGGCTGGGGGAAGGTCCCTGAAACGAATGACTCTGGACCATTTCATCTCAAACTCCCTGCGTAGTCCAGCTTGGTGAGCACAAAGATCCAGGGTATGAGAGTGTTTCTAAGTAGTGGAGGTGATTCCCAGATAAAGGCTCCCATGTTCCCTAAAAATACTTTTGCTACCTGCCTAAAAGCCTGCTTCTAGTAGTGGCCAAAGCTTTAAAAATTTTATAACTGTGAGATACAGTTATGAGAACATTAAATTTACGCTAAGGTATATACTAAGGTATAATGACTATTTTCAGATTCTTTCCTGACTTCAATGGAGGGAGAAGGAAAAAGGAAGAAGGGAGCATCACAGACATATTTCACCCACTTTATGATTTTGCCTACGGCCTACCCTTTATATTTGTCCCCTTTGCTCTCAAAGGAGATACTAATTCCTCAGCAGCTGGAATTATAGGTAGGGGATGAAAAGTGTGGGAAAATGTATAGTAGCTAAGTCTAGATATTAAACACTGGTGAGGCTGGGAACTCCTTGGAACTACGGAGCTCCACGGTGGCTCTGTAATTCACCTGCTCAGGTTCACTACGTCAGAATCTGAGGAGATGGGGAATGAACGATGCTTTTGCAGCTGGAGGGTCAGAACACAGAGAAGAGAGGTGACTGTCTCAGTCTGGAGGGAAGGTTGCTTGGCTTGAGTGGAAGTGGGCACTTGCGTCTTCAGAGAGTGCCAACCTCACACTTCAGATAACGGAACAGGAAATACTGTTAGTGCAGCTGGGAGGGGAAAGAGAACTTACTGTTTACCCAAGACCATTAAGTTACTCACTCACTTCTTTGCATCATACTTTCTGCCCTGTGAGTGACCAGAACTGACTGGGGAGCACTGTGAAATAGATGAAGCATGCGTTCAGGCCTGCCCCTCTCCCTTGTAGCATTCTCTCCTGCGCCCGTCACGTTCAGCTTCTTTAGTCTCTTCAACCCAGAAAATCTTCCAAGATCTAGATCACTAGTGAAGTTTAAAGGACGAATTTTAGGCACTGTGATAGGAGATGAGGAAACAATTCTGGAGTAGAGGAACCTTCTCTCACAAATCGTCTCTACAAGTGCTAAAAACGCATCCTCTGTTTTAGCAACCCCAACAGCAGTGAATTGGAAAGGATCTAATAAAGGAGAAAGATTGGAATTTGTACTCAGATGACTTTGTTTTGAAACTACCGTCTCTTCCTCCCTCCTGTCCTTCCTGCCTGCCTGAAAGGGAGGAAGGGAGAAGGTAACCATGGAATGGGAAGCTGCTTGGAGCTCGGAGGAGTGCTGCAAGCTTCTCAAGTCTGAGTGCCTGCCCAGGGTATTCCCACTTGCCTCAGTGGGCAAGGACAGTCCTCAAGTAGTGTTTAATAATTATGCATGATCCAAACTGCAGGAACTGGGTGACTGCATTCCCCCGGTGCGATCTTTCAGCTTGTGACCTGACTTAGTACTTTACATTCCTTAGACAAGGAAAATTAACAGTATGAGTACAAAGAGGAGGAGGCAGGGAGTGTAAGCTGCTCTTTGAAAAAGTTTAGTTATGAAAGAAAAGAGATAAGTTGGCTGGAGAGCATGTGCAGTAAAGAATGGATTTCATTTTTTTAAATTTGAGAGAGGTTTGGGTATGTTTATATACTTGAAGAAAGAGAGCATAGTGAGAGATCTTAACAAGTCACTTCATTCCTAAGCTTTGATACCCTCGTGTGGGGGTGGGTGGAGAGGAGTTTCTATGATGATTAAAATTAAATTAAAATCATATGCACAGTAGTGGCTTGTATACTGCAAAGCGCTTTACACATGTTAATTATTATAACTATTATCATCTAGTGTCTGTACAGATGAGTAAGCCTGGTCACAGCTGTTCTGTCTCTGTCTCTTTTACCCTATATGACAGGGCTGTCAGGAAGAAACAGGCTCTTGAGTGGGTAGGGTTAAGACACATAAGGAAGAAGCTAATAGTGGTGTGATTTGTATTTTCACATACTTTGAACTTTTGAGGGGTGGTGTGTGTGTGTGTGTGTATCTTACTAGATGTAATGAGTTAACCATTTTATTACTTATTTTAACTTGCCCTGTATTGTTATTTTAAATTTTTTATTTTAAAAATGGACACCTGTCAGATCCAACATATCTCTAAAAAGCTCTAATTTTGGGAAAACATTTCTAGAAATTAAGAAGTTGCAAAATACCCATCTTGAGATTCAAGAGTCTGTACAAATAAGACTATATACAGAAACTTCTGCTTAGACAAAGGAGCAGCTCCTTAGAAAGTTACCTAGTGTTGTTAATCCACAATTTTGTTTGTAGGAAGGGTTAATCTTTTATCTTTTCTGCTATTTGCAGAATCACATTATAATTTTGCTTTGATACAAATTTGGCAACAGCAATCATAATCATTTTTCCAATTGGCTACAGTCCTTGCATAGTTTTACAAAATAATTCCTGTGAGCGGTACATGGCCTTATACACTCAGCAAATCAGTGAAGTCTTTCTCCTCTTAAGTATTTACTTTGTAGCTTTGCTTTGAACCACCCCCATTTCTACACAGTTGCAGTAAAAATATCTGCAAATCTTACTTCCCTTTTTCCTCTCCCTTTCACACTTGGTTTTCCAACATGGAGCTGATTCGTGCCTTCATTTCTGGGTGCATCTCTTCACCTATTCTTTATTTCCCTTCTCAATCCCTTATTTCATCTTCCTTTTTCTCTACCCTTCTCTACCTCCAGCTTTTATTCCTAGCAACTCCTTAGGCCAATCCCATAGCATGCTCCTTCATACATTACATGAACAAACTTTTTGACGGCACAGAACCAACCAATCCGGTGTCTTTTTTTGAGAGTGAACAAGAAGCCACTTTTAAAAAACAGCTTTTTTGAAATAAAATTTACATACTATAAAATTTACATGTTTAAAGTGTAAAATTCAATGGTTTTTAGTATATTTACAGAGTTATACATCCATCACTATAATTAATTTTAGAATATTTTCATCATCCCAAAAAGAAACCTTGTATCCGTTAACAATCATTCACTATTTCTACCCCCTAGACCCCACCCCTTCGCTCCCCCTAGTCCTAGGCAACCACTAATCTAATTTAAATTTCTATGGATTTGCCTATTCTGGACATTTCATATAAATGGGATAATACAATATGGGGTCTTTTGTGACTGGCTTTTTTCACCTAGCATAATGTTTTTGAGGTTCATCCATATTATAGCATCTCTCTGTACTTTATTCCTTTGTATTGCCAAATAATATTCTATTGTATGAATATATCACATTTTCTTTATCCATTCATTATATGATGGACATTTGTTTCCATTTTTCAGCCTTTATGAATAAAGATGTTATGAATATATGTGTACAAGTCTTGCATAGACATATGTGTTCATTGCTTTTGGATTTCCTAGGACTGGAATTGCTGTAACTCTCTTGTTAGCATTTATAGGGACTGCCAAACTTTCCCAAAGTTGCTGTGTCATTTTACTTTCCCATGAGCAGTGTATGAGAGTTCCAATTTCTCCACATCCTCACAAATAATTGTTATTGTCTGCCTTTTTTAATATAGCCATTCTAGTGGGTGAGAAGTGATATCCCACTGTGCTTTTGTTTTACATTTCCCTAATGACTTTTCATGTGCTTATTTTAATATTGTCTTTTGAAAAACATGTATTGTAATCATTGGCCCATTTTTAAATTGGCTTATTTGTCTTCTATTATTGAATTGTGTTTTTTATATTCTAGATGCAAGTCCCTTATCAGATATATGATTTGCAAATATTTTCTCCTTTGGGTTGTCCTTTCACTTTCTTGATGGTGTCCTTTGAATCACAAAAGTTTTTAATTTTGATGAAGTTCAACTTATCAGCTGTTCTTTTCTTTTATCACTTGTGCTTTTGGTATTGTATCTAAGAAATAATTGCCTAACCCAAGATCACAAAGATTTACTGCCTAGCTCAAAGTCACAAAGATTTAGAATTTTATACTTTCAGCTTCTACATTCAGCTCTGTGATCCACTCTGACTTAATAACTGTGTATGACATTAGGTAGGGGTCCAAATTAATTCTTTTGCATATGGATATCCCATGGTCCTAGCATCATTTGTTGGAAAGACCATTTCTTCCCCATTGAATTGTCTTGGTTCCTTTGTTGAAAATCAATTGACCATAACTGTTAGGGTTTATTTGTAATCCTCAATTCTGTTCCTTTGGTCTATATGTCTAGGTTTATACCAGCAATATACTGTCTTAATTACTATAGTTTTGCAGTAAGTTTTGAAATTGGGAAGCATGAAGCTACCAAGTTTGTTCTTCATTTTCAGTATTGTTTTGGCTACTCTGAGTCCCATGCATTTCCATATGAATTTTAGGACCCCTACTTCTAATAAACAATTAAAACATTTTCTTTCATACCTAGGATGAAATTGGATAAGGAGGACTGAGCAGGTACACTTTTGAGTTGTGGAGAAGGGGGATGGGTCCTTTGAAAGGGGGACCAAACTGAAGGAGGAGGGGAATAAAGGAGCCAAAAAGTTTGGTAAACTTCCTGCCCTGGTGAGAGGAATGTGTGTTCAGGGGAGGCAGTTTGTTCTAGCACCAGGGGATATTGTGAAAGATAATTAAAATGGTAAAGCCCATTGATCTCCCCAGAAGGAAAAAAGGTCTCTAAGTAAGCTGTATTGTTGGTTTGTTGATTCTCACAGACGAAGATTCTCGTCCAACCAAGGGAAACAGCTGGCTCTTTCTCAGGGCTGTAAGACAAGAAAATAAAATGAAAAAATTCTTCCCTGTCTTTTCTTACCTCTCTCTGTGACCAGCCCTAACTTTTGCCCATCTTTATTACCCCTCCCTTTATAAGTTCCCCAGAAAGAGGGGGGCAGAGAGAAAAAGAAGAAAACCATAGTGGGAAAGAGTTAGAGATGCTGGGGACAGGAGAGAAATTCTGGAGCGTTTAAAATTAAAGCTCCCTAAGGTACTGTTGGTGGAGACCACTATGTAGTATAACGATGTGTGGCAAGATTCGTGAGGATGATCACATTATTCAACTCAGTAATCCAACTCCTGGGAATGTATCCTAAGGCAGCAGTCCCCAACCATTTTGGCAGCAGGGACCGTTTTCATGGAAGGCAATTTTTCCACGGACCGGGGGCAGGGGATGGTTTCTGGATGATTCAAGTGCATTATATTTATTGTGCACTTTATTTCTATTATTATTACATTGTAATATATAATAAAATAATTATACAACTCACCATAGGTTGGGGACCCCTGTCCTAAGGAAATAAGACATGCAAAAAGTGTGAGTGGGAATGTTAATGAGAATATTATCTATAAGAGTTCAAGCAGGAACAACCTAAATCTCCAAATTAGAAGCTTGTTTTGTGACATCATGACATGTATAGATGGTGGGTTATCATGCTGGCTTCACTGTCAAAATATACCCTGAATTGCATCCTTTTTCACTGCATTCGCTGTTACCCTGGGTCCAGGTCACTGTCATCCCTCACCTGAATTATTGCAATGGCATTTCTGCATTCACCTTTGTTCCCCACCCCCAGTCTACTCTCAACACAGCACATGTAGTAATCCTTTAGAAACCTTAAATTGTCCACCCTCCATTTAAAAGCTTCCATAGCTCCCCTTTCATTTAATATAAAAGCCAATGTCTTTTATTAGTCCCAGGCCCTACCTCATCTGGCCTCCATTACCTCTCTGACCTCATCATCTGAATCCTGACCCCACTGCTTTCTAGTTGTGCCAACTTGGGCAAGTGTATCTAACTTCTCAGTTTATCATCTATGAAACAGGTATAATAATGCTTCCCTTATAGTATTGTTGTGAAAATTAAATGAGAAAATCTATAAAAATCCTGGCATGTAGTAGGTGCTCTATGAATATTAAATCCCTCTCTTCTCCTAAAGAATATATATCCAGTGGATAAGAACTGCAAAAGTGGAAATAATTGGGTGTTTCAAATAAAGGGATTATGCATTTTTATTTAAAAATTTTTAATACACAAGTCCTCTGTAAGCATGGGTATGTGTAATGACTGCCAGACTGGCAGTGAGGAGATCTGGGTTCTGGGTTCACCTCTGACACTGGTTGTGGAACATTAAGCAAGTCCTAGCCTGTCTGGGCCTGTTTCCTCATCTGCAAAATGAAGAGGTTAAATTTAGTAACTTTTAGTCCCATCAATGCTTAAAATTCCATAATTCAAAAAGGTAGGCCATTCCACTTCATTTTGCTCCACTTCAGCTCAGCCTTACTCAGATGTGCTGGCCAGATGTTTCTAATCTTAACACATAAAAGACTCTATTCTTTGATAGTCAGAGGCAAAAACAAAAAAACAAAAAAACTGGACAATATAAGAAAAGTACTAAGCAGACGAGCTTTCCCTCACTCTGATTCTTAAACACTTACATGAATATTGTTCAAACTTAAGAAAACATGAAAGAAAAAGCAAATATGCACCTTGTACTTTTGGGTTTGAATCAACTATGTGAATCTTTAGCCATGAAGGAAAGTATGTTTTTTTGCTTTTTGGTTTTCTTTTTTTTTTTTTTGAGCAACAACCAAAAAGTAGACGTTAGCAGTTTTCAACTGTAACTATACCCTTGTACCCACATGGCTGTGAGCCAAAGTGCAAGAGGGAATAGCTGGAAGGGAATACGGCTAGAACCTTCCCCTGCTCAGGAAAGCTCTTGGCTTTGTTTTCTTTGCATTGCTACACCAAGGCGGAGGAAAGGAGGATGTTTGGGTGTACAGGCCGCTGGCCACTGTCAGCAAGTTTGCAGTCCTGGCTTCACTTCCCTGAAAGGGGTGTGGGGGGGGGGGGCGTGTCAGCTGCCCTGGCCTCCCTCCAGCAACTGAGCCACAGAAGATTCAAATACCCCATCAGATGCAAGGCCCTGACTTTACCCAGCTGAAAACTGACGAGCTCATCTGGGAAGGGTCAGTTAAAAAATGATAGAACTGCCCAAAGTAAACAGAGGGAACAACCACAACAGAAACTTTCTTTGCAATGTTCCCTTATAATTACCCACCCATCCCACCAGGGCTCTGGCTTGAGGCCCCATCCACCCTCTCTGTTGCCCCCACACGGCTTGTTTGAGTAAGCCCTAGCTGACCTGAGGATCACCTCTGTCCATGCCTCTGTGCTACCCTCTCCCTGGAGAGCAAGGAGAAGTTTTGAGATTGGACTTTGAGGACTGTCGGGTAAGAAGATCCTTTACAGTTCATTTATTAGGATCCCTAATAGATGAGTAAACTCAGCTTAAATGATGTGCCCAAGGTTGAGAGCAAGTATGGGGCAGAACCGGTCTCCTTCCTAACCCAGTTCCCTTTCCAGTTACATACACTGTTGTAAGGGTAAAAATAGGAAAGTTGACTTTCTCCACCTTTTCATTCTAACCAAATCCTACTCTGTTGAACTTTAGGGCTGTGTAGGAAAACATATTTTGAATTTAGGCGTGAGGACAAGGACTAAATCCTTGTTCATACTTTCCAGTTCATGAAGTGTGCTCATGGTCAGCAGCCAAGCAGAATGGGTAGGACATGGGCATCAGGGAGCAGCAAGCCTCAGAATCCTATCTCTGCACACTCTACCTGTACGAACTTGTGCTAGCAAACTATCTACTCCAAGACTTAGTTTCTACACCTGCAAAAATGGGAAAAATCATAGCATCTACCTCATTATATGGTCATTAAGATTTCATGAGATGATATATGTCATGCACCTAGTATGGTGAAAAACCCAACAGATGTTAGAAATTGTTAATGATCCTGGAAGGCATTTATTGTTCCCTTTTTACAGATAAGAAAATTAAGGCTCAGAGAAGTTAAGGGCTACAGTCATACATTTGGTTAGTAAGAGAGCTAGGATTTAGCTCAGGCTCCTGACCCCACATCAAGGGCATTTGCTGCCCCACCATTGAGTGTAGACAGTCGAGAGTGGCTCTAGGCCATGGGTCAAACATCTCTGTCCCCATCATCATGGAATGGCATGTTATTTATTAAGCCCTCACATGCTCGAGGTGCCAGGAAATGGATGCTTCCGAGGTCAGGCAGACTCTTCATGTACAGCCTTTTATGAAGCAGCCTTTGAGCAGACACCAGACAAGAAAATCAAGCCTGGCACTAATACTTGGCCCAAACCAGGGATGCTGTGCCCAGGAAGTAGGTCAGAAGTCCTCAAATATGCTCAGCCTTCCTTTCCTCTGGCAATGCCTCCTTAATGCTCTTAGAATATTTTGCTTACCCTGATATTAGAGCCCTCTTCACACTTTCTTCCATGATAGTATTTTTGGGTATCCATCTGATTCTCCTGTTGGAATAGTGGGCTCCAAAGTGGAGTGCCCAAAATGATACACTGAGGTATAGGAAGAAAATATGTGAATATTTGATTCTATTTATTTTAAAATCTAAAATACTATGAAAATTTGGTTTAACCAATATTTTAAAATTATTACAATAGAGCATATATAATATATAGTAAATATGCAATTATTGGGTGTGTATGCTCAGTATTTTTTTTTATGGCGTGGCATGATGAAATGAGTCTGGAGGTATCTGTTCTAGAAAGTAAGTTCCTCATGAGTAGGGGATGTGTCTTGTTCTACTTTGTATCCCATCCCCTCCTCATTAGCTAGCACTAAATGACTGCTCCTGGTTGAATGAATTTGGCATCTATGTGAACTTGATTGTCTTTCTTTTTTCCCCTTCTTCTTGTCATCCATCTGATATTAATATAATATTATGTCTTGTTCAATATTCTGCCAACACTTGAACAAATAATAAAGCTGTGTTTGAGAAGAGGAGTGGAAATTGCCATGAGAAGATTGAAAAGTACAAGATTTGTAGGCCCCAAGAAGGCATTTAATGGTAGTTAATAAGGCATACAGTAGGAAAAAGGAGAGGTAAAAGTAAAACTTCATGAAAGAACTCACAGACACAAAGTCAGGCATGGAGCACCAGCATTACTGTCTGAAAAATCAGTGTAATCTGAGCATAAAAATTCAAACTAAGCACTGCCTTCTCTCTCCTTCTGAAAGTTGCAGAAAGCAATGCAACACAACGCAGTGAGCCAGGGTCTTGGAGAAAGGAGTCCTAACTCTGTCACTGTCCTGGCCGGGTAATCTTGGGCAAGCCCCCTAACCACCCCGACTCCCAGGAAAATTGTTCCTCACCTACAAATGAGGTTGGACTACTACATGATTTTGGAGATCGCTTAATGTTCTGGAGCAGCTCTGAATATGGACGAAGTTGGTAGCTTTCCACATGAAGAAATTTATACTTTGAGTGACACCATGAGGCTCACTGGACCAAAAATATCACCTTACCACCGAGCCTTCCATAGTTTGTGACATCCCTCCCTCAGGCACTGTGTCTGCCTGTGGTGCTTACCAACCTGCCAGTAACGACTGGCATGCAGCCACTTCAATTATCAGTTATGTCCTTAACACATGCAAAGTGCAAAAGCAAGTTAGAAAAGATTATATATGTGCTATGTATATGTCTATAAATAAATATAAATACATATGTATATATATAGAAGAACTGAAAGATAAGCACCATACTTTTAACATTCATTATTCCTAGGGCACAGGAAAGTGAAGATGAAGGTAGGAATTTTACCATTTACTTAAAATCCTTCTATATTGTTTGCTTGTTTTTAATAAATGAACTATTTTAGTATTTAAAATTATTTTTAAAATAAACATTAAAGTCCTATACAAATGTTTAATAATACTTGTAATAAATGGCACCAACTTCTTCAAGAAGAGGCTCTACCAGAAGCAAATGTGCAACTTGATACTGCATTAGAGCCTTTGCTAAAGCACTGATTCTATGGAGGAAAGGGCTCCAGACTGGTAGACCCTAATCACATCATCAAAAACTCTCATTGAGTAACCGTGGGTAACTTGAGTTTTCCCAAACTTTACTTGAGTTTGGTTTTCTCCACTATAAAATAAGGCTTTTGAACTAAATGATTTATAGGCACCTTTCCACTCTGAAGTCCTATGATTCTGAATAATAGTGCATGAAAAAGACCCAGCTAGGAAAGTGAGTATGTCATATGGCAGCCAGTATGCTTTCCCCCAAAGCAACGTGAAACTTGATGTGAAACTCCCTCTTCCTTCCCTATTCTTCTCTCTCTCTCTCTCTCCACCTCAGTTATCCAAACTCTATATTTGGAGCGTTCCTCAGTTTATGGGCCCAGTTGATGGAATACAGAGACAACCTCCCACTTTAGAAGCTGAAAATGTCAGATACTTATTTTCCAGCTTCCCTTGCAGCTATGTATAAGCATAAGAATCTGCATTGGACTTTGCCTCAGGAACTAGTGACCTCAAATAGCAGAGACTATTGAACCTGTTCTGCAGAGACTGGCATTAGTTGCAATAACCACATTCACAGTCCAGGTGCTGCAGCGGTGGTGGCTCTAGCAGCAGGGACCAAAATCCAGACTTGGGGTGTCCATTGCCCCAGCAGTGGTGTCCATGCAGTGGAGGCATTTGTGTCTTCCTGGATTCTACAGTATAATTTTGTATGTTGCTTCTGGCTATGTAGCCTCTAAACCTGGGTCTCTGGCCTGGTGTGGTGGCTCATGCCTGTAATCTGAGCACTCTGGGAGACCGAGGCAGGAGGATCGCTTGAGGCCAGGAGCTCAAGACCAGCCTGAGCAAGAGTGAGACCCCCATCTTTACTAAAAATAGAAAAATTAGCTGGGTGTCGTGGCACATACCTTTAGTCCCAGCTACTCAGGAGGCTGAGGCAGGAGGATCACTTGAGCCCAGAAGTTTGAGGCTGCAGTGAGCTGTGATGACACCACTACACTCTAGCCAGAGCAACAGAGCAAGACTCTGTCTGCAAAAAAACAAAAACAAAAACAAAAACAAAAACAAAACAAAAAAAACCCCTGGGTCTCTAGTCCTGGAGAGCCTGTGAACTACCCAATATCCTTTAATAAATTCATTTATCTGCTTAAATTAACTAGAGTTTGTTTCTGTTGCTTGCAACCAAAAACCCTGACTAATGCACATATTATGCTTTTTAAAACATGCAGTTGATTTTAAAAATATGTATATATTTAAGGAAAAAACCAAATCTCCTTCCCTTTCTTGACCCCTCATTTTCTCAGTTCCCCTCTAGAGGTAGTCATAATTACTAGTTTCTATGTTTTTCTCCAGAGCATATCCATGTATTTAAGAAAAAACACTTAAAAATCACACCAGTGGGGTCACTTCATACACACCGGTCCACACATTGCTTTTAAGCTTGACAATACATGTTGGAGATAATCCAATCAATTGGTCATTCAATCAATCAGTAAATCTGCCTCATTCTTTTTATTGGCTGCTTAGTATCCCTTAGGGTGACTATACTATAATTTATGTGGCCAGTCTCCTACTATGAGCAGTTGGGTTGCTTACAGTTTTTGTGACTACAATAATGCTGCAATGAATAGCTTATGAATGTCTTAATGCCCAGTGCAAGCAAATTCAGAGCATAAATTTCCGGTAGTGAAGTTGCTTGGTCAAAGGGTATAACTTTTAAATTTTGACAGATAGTACCAAACTCCACTGCAAAGAGGCTACAACAATTTTTAATCCTACTAAAAATGTTTTAGATTTTCTGTCTTCCCAAATCTTTATCTCACCAATGTATATTGTTAAATTTTATAATTTTACTATTCTGATAAGTAAAAAATGGTTTTCTCATTGTTCTGATTTTCATTCTTTAAATTATGGGTGAGGTGGAACATTTCTCATATATTTAAAAGCCATTTGTATTTATTTACCTGTATATTCTATTCACGTCCTTCATTGTTTTCTATTGGGTTTTGATCTGTTTTTAATTGCTTTGTGAAAACTCCATTTTTTTTTTTTTCAGATGGGGTCTTCTTGCTCTGTTGTCTGGGCTAGAATACAGTGGTGTCATCACAGCTCACTGCAACCTCAAACTCCTGGGCTTAAGTGATCTTCCTGCCTTGGCCTCCCAAGTTTCTGGGACTACAGGCGCAGACCACCATCCCCAGGTATGTTTTGTATTTTTTGTAGAGACAGGATCTTGCTATGTTGTTCAAGCTGGTCTTGAACTCCTGACCTCAAGTTATCCTTGGATCTCAGCCTCCCAAAGTGCTAGGATTACAGGTGTGAACCACCACATCCAGCCCAAAACTCCATATTTTAAGTAAAGTAGCTCCTTGTCATATTTGTTGCAAATATTTTTTCCCAATTTGTTTTTTGTCTTCGGATCTTGTTTATTTTATTTAATTTTTGATTTTTGCCTGCATAAATTCTTAATTTTCACAGAGCCAAATTTGTCTATATTTTTGCTTATGGCTCTGGATTTGCTTGGAATGGCTTTTGGTTGGGTAGCTTTTCATGGTCTCAACATTGAAGCTTCTAATTTAGAAAAACAACATTTGAGACTTCTGGTTAAAAACAGCAGATTATACACATGCATTGTGTTTCACTCCCTCCTAGAACTCAGCCAAAATTTAATGTTTTGATCAAGCAATACATTCATATGGTTTTAAAACCAAAAAAATATAAAGAAGCACAGACAGAAAAGTTTCCCTCATCCGTGTCTCCCATCAGCCCAGTTCCCACTTTGTTCCTGTCCAGAAGTAAGCACTGTTACTATAATAGTCTCTTATGTGTGTTTCCAGTGTTTCTTTAAGCAAATAAGAATTTCAGTAAAGGGATTTTTTTAAGGATAAACATACAAGGACAAAGAGAATATGAAAGGGATAACAGCAAGATAATTCTAAAAGCTAGAATGTGGATAAATGAGTAGTAACTGAATCAAGAGAGATGAGAAAGCTAAAGCAACCCTCTTTGTGTTTCAGAATCCCCCAAATGCTCAGCAACTGGCGGCACCAGGCACTTTTGGAAATGAGGGTGAAGTTGTAGCTAAAAACAATAAGATGAATTGAAAGTCAGTTCAGGAAGCAATGAGATCCCCAGACCCCTTCTTCCTCCTGCTATTGTCAGGTAGACTGCTCCTTCCCCACAACGCCCAGGAACAGAGGTTTTTCTTCTGGTGGGAGAGTCAGATGGGACGGGGACCGGGCACTGTTGTGTGAAAGGACAACATACTCGGGAAAAAAAAGGATCTTTTGTAGAATTGCCTTTTGCCTTCTTCCCTTACTTAGTCTTGGAACCCTGACAGCCAGCCTGAATATTAGGGAAGACTTCTCTGAGACCCTGACACGCTGGAGAGAAATGCTCTAAAGATAATTCAGAAACAATAGCCTCTCTGAAAGGAAAAGAAAACAAAAAATTATTAATAACCTCAGAGAGATAAGTGGGATAGTGCACACATGAAATAAGAACAGAATGCTATTTTTCAAAAAGGAACATTCAGAGAACAAAAAGAGATCTTAGAAATTTAAATATGACAGCAAAAATATAAAAAGCTTAGTAGAAGATTTGCAAAGTAGATAGTAATACAAACAGGTAAGAGATGGAAAATAAAAAATACAAGAGCAAAAGTAGTTTATTTGGGAGACGATCCCAGGAAACATCTGTAGGGGAGTGGAGAAGGGGGAGAAGGAAAGCAAGGAAGTTAATATAGCCGGCAAGTTACTGTGAACCACCGGAGCTTGCGTCCACCGGGGAACTCTGAGAGACCTGTGTAGATGTGCTTCAGAGTTAAACCCTCTCAAGATGAGCAGGCTGGGATGATTATCTACTAACTCTCATCAGTCGTTGGTTAAGAGCCTCTCCCAGGGTGGAGGGGTTAATTCCCCATAATTTCCTGAGTAAACCTTCAGTGGTCAGAAAAAGCCCTCAGGCAACTAGACAATGTACTGGCAATTTAGAAGGACTGGATGTGGTAAGTGCCTCAAGAATGTGGGCAGGGCACTGATGGTGTATGTTATATCATCCCTGCACTCTTTCTTAGGAAACTCCTGGAGAATGTGCTCCACCAAAACAATGGAGTGGATCAAGAAAGAGGAAGAGGTATTAATAGAATCCAGGAACCAGAGCATGAAGACGGAGGTGAAGAGAATCCCCAGGATGTGATGAAGAGAAATCCCAGGATGACAGGTGTCCTGGGCCTAGAGGTCCGTCAGCCCAGAAAGAAGCAGATCAGAAGGCTCTGGAAGAACTGTCTTCAAGATGAAATGCATGGAAAGCCAAATTTGTCTGGACATATTGAGGGGAAACTTAAATAACTGGAAAAGAGTATGGATTAAATTAACGACATATGCATAGAAGAACTAGGCAAATGAAAAACAAGACATTTATTAACTCCGCAGAAAGCAAAATGTTTTTGAAGACAGGAAAGTGATCATAATTTATTACACAACACAGGTGTGAATAGTACATATTTGGCCTTAGTAATGTAAACACTGAGTATCAGTCTAACAATGATATAGGTATATAAGCCCAGGAAATACACATGCATGTGGTATGGGAAGGGGTGAAAGGTGAATCCCCATCTTCCATGGTGGAAAGTCAATAAATAAAATTAAGAAGTAGCTATTGAGAGATATAGCGATTACAAAAAAAAAAAAAAGAATTAGTTAAAGCATTGAAAGTGATTTCCTCTGAGGAGTGAGAAATGAAGGGGTGGAGTTGGGGACTGCTGATTTTTGTAATTAGTAACGTAGAACTATTTGATTCTTTAAGCCAGGGGTGGGGAACCTTCAGCCTTAAGGCCACATATGGACTTCGAGGTCCTTAAGAACGGCCTTTTGAATGAATCCAAATTTTACAGAATAAATCCTTTTATTTTTATTAATACATTTTTGTTCATCATTTATATTTTAAATGAATGTATTTAAAATATCAAAGAATAAAATAAGTTTCAATGAAATAATCCTCCCAGATTGACCGGCACAATTAGAACATTATTAAGCCATAAGGGCTAAATTGACAGCTGCTGTGCCCATGATTTAATTCCAACTTCCCCCTCCTGACTGGTGCCACTACCGCACTGCACGAGGCTGGTTGGCGAGAGTTTATGGGGGTTGAGTATGCCA
The DNA here is from genome assembly GCA_023783475.1 of Daubentonia madagascariensis. Lineage (NCBI taxonomy): Eukaryota > Metazoa > Chordata > Mammalia > Primates > Daubentoniidae > Daubentonia > Daubentonia madagascariensis. The sequence goes on along the minus strand of JAKFHU010000913.1, from coordinate 267,396 downwards.
GTCTGTTATCAGCTTTTGACAACGGTACACTGTGTTTCTGTTTGAAGTGGAATTTGTGAATAGCTGCACAGCTTGACAGTATTTTTAATTCTATCTGCTTAACAGCCCATCATGTCAAAGGAGACCAAGAGAACACTGAAGGAAGAAAACAGATTTTTAAATGAAGATTGGGAATTGCAATATTATCTTGTTTCTGCTAAAGATAAGATGATTTGCTTGCTTTGTGATACTGTAATATCAACATTAAAGAAATTCAATGCTCATCATCATTATAACACTCATAAGGACCAGAAATATCTTAAATTAGAGGGAGAGGCACAAAAGGTTCTATTACACAAATTAAAAGATGAAAAGCAAAAGCAAAGACAATTCTTTCAAGCAGCAATAAGATCTGAAAATAATGCCACTGAAGCAATTTACAGCATAGCTTATATACTTGGGGGAAAAAGGGAAGCCATTCAGTGATGTAGTAATTGTGATAGAATGCATTGTAGAAGTTGTAGCATGCTTAGACCTCAATAACATTTCAAAGTACAAACAACTGCCTCTTTCAAGGAGAACAATAACTGCTCAGCAGCATGAATTAGCCTTCAACTTAACAGAACAACTTCATGCAATACTTCAAAAGGAAAATATATATTATTCAATTGCTTTGGATGAATCAACTGATACTACTGACTTGGTGCAGGTTTTATACTTCATTCCGGTCATAATAGAAGATTTTCTTTGCTACAAGAGTTACTTGCTTTGTGCACTCTTGCAAATTCCCGGAACATGGGGAATAGATATTTCAACAACTTTCAAGATAAATGTCATGAAGTTGGACTGAATTTGATAAATTTAGTGAGTGTATGTACAGACGGTGCGCCTTCCATGACAGGAAAACATGAAGGGTTTATTGCACAGATAAAAAAATATTAGCAGATCCAGAGGCTCTCCTCTCTTTTCCTTGTATCTTGCATCAGCAAAAATCTCTGTGCTAAAGCTACTATTTTAAGTGACACTTTGCAAAAATTTATAAGCATTGTTAACTATATTCATGCAAATGCAATGTGGCATCATCAGTTTTGTAACATGCTAAAGTTGAAGGATGAAGTATTCAGTGTGGATCTGCCATGTCATTCTAAAGTGCATCTACTATCACAGGGACAGGTGTTAGCCAAAATTTTATCTCTGCAAGAACGATAGTTAAATTTTATGGAGAACAGAATCAGCAATGTGAATTATTGAAAGAAGATTTCTATAAGAATGCAGCATTTCTGTGTGATATCCTGTCAAATCAAAACAACTTGAATATTTCTGTGCAAGGTAAAACTAAGTCTATATGTGATATGTGGCAAAAAAAAAAATCCAAGCATTTTGAAAAAGGAAATTTTTCAAAAATTCCTTCTTCTTCAAAAGGAAATTTCAGATGAACATTTTCCCCAGTTAGCAAAGGTCATTGATGAGCAGGATGACACATGTGAATCATTTGAAGAATACGCAGCTGTTATAGACCTATTAACTGGAGAATACAATAAAAGGTTCGCCGGCTTTGAGAATCATGACATCACACTCAAATTAGCATTTCAACTCACCTAGCTGATATCACCAAGGCACCTAAAGAACTACAGATGGAATTGATTGAGCTCTCAATAGATGACATTTTTAAGTCATTGATGCTAAGAAAGATCCAATTGAAATATGGAAAAATGGAGTAGAATACCCATGCCTTCAGCAACGTGCCCAAACAACACTTTCTTGCTTTTCAACCACTTATTGCTGCAAATCTACATTTTCCTACCCAAATCAAGACGCCCTTAAGGTCACAAATGACTGGTACCCATTTAGAGGACCACCTGAAACTGTGGGCCTCCATGCTGCAACCAAATATTCAAATGCTTTCCAACAAAGAGCAAGCACAACAATGTCATTAAAAGTTTAGTTAACTTTAAAATTAACAAATAGTTTTCATATTTTGAAATTATTAAGTACATAGTAGTTAGGTTTTTACAAAATAATGTACATTTTTAAGTATATCTAATTGAAGTTTCTCAAATGTGACCTTATTTGATTACAGCTAAATTAATGTGGCCATCCAACATGAGAAGGTTCCCCACTCCTGCTTTAAACTATGAGCGTATTTAACTTTGCTAGAAATAACTAAGTAAAAATCAGTAATCTATCTTTTTTCCTCTGCTGTATGAAAAAGGGAGGAGGTAAGATGGAAAATGTGCATCACTCCTAGCTGATAAGAAACTAGGCAGGCCAAATGAAGTTTTCTTGTTCCATGAGACCATTGACCCTGACATCTTTATGTCTTTCCATCCCTTGTTGAGGCAGAAGAAAAACTATGAGCAATGGCTTAAAAATCTTTAAAAGGGTTGTTGATGTCAAACTGACCAGAAATCTGGGGCTAAGTATGAAGAAAAGATTCTATCAAATGCAAAAATGAAACCAGGATTATATTAAGAGGGCTATTAATAGCACTTTAATGTCAGGGTAATAAATTATTAATTGTGTCTGGATATGAATTTCTTAAAATTTTATTTTAAATAACTATCATAAAATACAGAAATTAAAAATATGACTATTTTGATTGATAGTTTTAATTTTAAAAAAACATCACAATGATTTGTACAGTCTTTTGATTAACCAGATCTATGACTGAAATTGCATTGTTTAGGTCTCTGGCCCTATCAAGATACCAGAGTCTACCACTTTCTAATTGCAGGCAAAATATCCACGGGAATGAGGCCTTCTGAAGGCAGAATCAGTCCTACTTTTTCTTCCTATCTTCAATCTCTATCCACTGGATCCTTCTTCACAGCCTAGAAAAATGCTCAAAAATTCCCAATCTAAAATAAAAATAAAGAAGAAATTCTTACTTTAGCTATTACCCCAACTTTCTCTTTTCCTTTATCACAATACTGCTAGAAAATATACATGCTAACTTCCTTCTCTTCCTTTACTTCCTCACCACATACTACTTCTTAACCCCTTGAAATCTAGCTTTCACTTTGACCATTGCACTGAATCTGCTGTCTCAGAGGTCTCGAAGGACCTCTGGCTTGCTAAATCCCTTGATCCTGCTTAGTCCTCATCCTCCTCAAGCTCTCTCAGCCTTTGACTTTTGAAACTTCTTCTCACTGTCTCCCTCTCTCTGTCTTTCTGTCTCTTTCTGTCTCTGTGTCTGTCTCTTTAACCCCAACCCCTCAGCCTCATACTCTGGGTCACGCATCTTTCTTGTTTTTCTTTCCTCTCTTACTATTCTTTCTTTGGTTGCCCTTTCTTCCTCATTCTCTAAAGACTAGGAATCCAATGAGAGCCCATGACTCCCTGCAAGATCTGGCATCTGCCTGTGTCTCCAGCCTCACATGTAGCCTGGTCCCCCTTGCTCACTACATGCCAGTTAAACAGATGTTTCAGTTCCTCTAATGGGCCGCACTCTTCATTGCCTTAGGACCTATTCCCTTTACCTGGGACACTCTTCCCTGCCGCCTCCCTCTCCAAGCCCTTCATCTGGCTATTTCCAACCCAACTTTCAGGTGTCAACTTTATATCACTTCTTCAGAGTGACTCTCCCTTAAATGCCTCCCCTCCCACCCACCACAGTAATCAGTTTCCCCATTTTTATATTTTAGAAATAGGTTTTTTTCCTTCAAATAATTCAAACTGTTTAAAATTAAAAACTTTAACTGTATGTTTATTTGCTTAAATAAACTTTCTCTCCAGAGTGTAATTTGCATGAGGACAGGAACCATGTCAGTTTTAACACTGTATTCTTAGCATTCAACATAATCCTTGAAACGGTAGATAATAAATATTTGTTGAATAAACGAATGAACAAAGTGCTTTCTTCATGCCAGGCAGTACAGTAAGTACTTTACATTTATCACCTCATTTTTATTCTCACAACAACCCTATGCACAGGTACTATCGTCAGGCCCATTTTCACATGAGGAAACTAAAGCTTACAGATACTGAGAAACATGCCCAAGATATCACAGAAAAATTAGTGCAGCTATCGAGACATGAAAACACACAGAGGAAACTTATATGCATATTACTAAGTTAAGGAAGCCAATCTGAAAAGGCTACCTACTGTATGATCCCCACTATATGGCATGCTGGAAAAGGCAAAACTATGGAGACAGTAGAAAAATCAGTGGTTGCTGAGGGTTAGGCAGAGGGAGGGATGAATAGGCAGAGAGCAGAGGATGTTTAAGGAGTAAAAATACTCTGCATGATACTGTCGTAATGGATACATGTTACACATTTGTCCAAACCCATAGAATACCCAACACCAAGAGTGGACCCTAATGGAAACTATGGACTTTGGATGATTATGTGTCACTTTTACAACTGATTATGTGCCAGTTGTAAAAGTGTCCCCCTCTGTTAGGGGATGTTGATAATAGGGGAGGCTGTGTATGTGTGAGGACAGGGAGTATATGAGAACTCTCTGTTCCTTCTGCTCAATTTTTCTGTGAACTTAAAACTGCTCTAAAAAAATAAAATCCTTCTTTTAAAAAAATGAGTGTCAGAGCTAGGATTTGAAAACATGTTTGACTGTATGTAGGACCTCTTAATTATCATATTATATGGCCTCCTGGTTGACAAACCTAATGCATTCACCTTCTAAAACTTCCTTCACACGTATTTCCTCCTGTCTATTTCTGTGGCTTCTCTGCATCCTCCCGCCAGAGCAAACTGGATGTTGGCGTGTGGCGAAGAACTGCTGTCATGGTGGAGACCGGGCAGTCCTGCAGCTTTCCTTTTTGGACACATGTTTCTGAGGAGCCCTCAGGAAACCCGTGAGGCAGGAAAACCACCGTGAGGGTAGTGTTCTGACAGCCCCTCGCCCCTTTCTCTGTGCTCCTCACGCTTCCTGCCCCCGCCCCAGGCTCTGGGCTGCTCCCTTTACGCTGCTGCACTTAGGGCTTCTCTCCCTGCCACATGTGCGTATTCTAGTCCCTTTCCCAGACAAAACTATATCTGTCCTGGAAAACGTTCACAACAGAATGCTAAGTGGGGAAAAAAGGTAAGATGTAACATTGTATAAAGAGTTGTTATCAATCGAATTGTGTCCCCACTCCCCCAAATTCATATGTTGAAGTCTTAACCCCCAGGACCTCAGAATGTGACCTTATTCGGAAATAGGGTCATTGTAGATATAATTAATCAAGCTAAGATGAGGTTATAATGGAGTAGGATGGCCCCTAATCCAAAATGACTATTGTCCTTATAAAAAGAATGGCATGTGGAGAGACAGACATGTGCACAGGGATGATACCACATGAAGAGGAAAGCAGAGATGGGGTGATGCAGCAGAAGCCAAGGAACGCCAAAGATTTCCAGCAAAACACCAGACGCTAGAAGAGAGGACTGGAACATATTCCCCCTCAAGGAACCAACCTGCCAACACCTTCAAGCCTCCAGGACCGTGAGAAAATACATTTCTGTTGCTTAAGCCACGCGGTTGTAGTACCTTGTTGCGGAAGCCCTAGCAAACTAGTAGAAATAATATAATACCAATTTTTTAAAGCAAAACAAACTCGTATGTATTATGGGTTATCCTCTTAAACAAACACACACACACACATATACATGAATACATAGAATTAAAGGAAATATATTTAAAGAGTTAACAGTGATTCTGTTGGGATGGTGGATTACGGGTAATTTTGCTTTGTACTTTTCTCAGTTCTCTTACCTCTCTATAATTTTATGTATTATTACATAGACAAACCTCTGGGCCTCAGTTTCCTCATCTGTAATTTGAGAATAGCCATCCCAATCTCCCAGCATTGTGAGAGCTAAAGTGCCTGACTCATATAGTAGGTCAGTTGGTCTCCCTAGAATAGGAGAGCAGCTCCAAAGAAGTAAGGTAGGACGTAACAGCCTCCGTCCTTCTATTCATCGTTAGGCTTCACCACTGCTGCCCAGCAGGACCCAGGGATGCGGCTCAGCATCGGCCTCAGCAACGAGGGTAGGCGTGGAGAGATGAGATGGCACAGGGAGCAGGCTGGGTGTCTGGGGTTTGGGAGGGTCAGCACAGAAAAGCAAGAAAGGTTGAAAGTTTGATTGGAGGAAGGTTGGTTAAATAAGGACGACTTAACCTATTTGGGGTACTAATTCTCAGTTTGGGGTAAGGGTCTGATGGGGCAACTGTAAAGGAAAGAGGGACAAAGATAGAGTAGAAAACACAGCCAGGAAGCCAAAGAACCCCCTCCGACAGGAAGAATGCCCTGCCTCCTCATTTCATCTCTGAAAACATTCTGGGAATGGGAGGGGGCAACATAACTTACTTATTATCATTGTCCACAGCTCATGGGAAGATGTTCTTTCCCCAGGAGGAGTGTTCCCCAAACATCCCTCCTTCTGGCCATATCTGTGATAAGCTGTTCTTTCCTGGGAACTGTTTAGGTAGATGTTACCAAAACATGTAGCCTTGTCTCAATAGAGAAGGTTAATTTTCTTGCATCTTGAATTTAACCATTTGCGACTTCAAATTCACCTTTGGTCTCCAAAAATATTGGGTTGTCTTGCCTGCTTGTATTCAGTTGTGTCTTCTCTATCCTCATTCTAAATCCTACCAACTCGGGGAAGAACTGGGTCCCCACAAATGATATGCACAATCCACTGCTTTATGGGAGGTCACCGATGTCCTTTCCCTCTTGCCTTGTCAAAATCTACGTCTCCTTTCAGTCCTAATTTTATAGCTACAAGATTATGTATCAACATGAGAAACATTTATAACATTAAATAGTGAAATGAAAAGGACACAAAAATTGCATGTAAGTTACGCTTCAATGTGAAAAAATGAGCGAACAAAAAGACACACACACATACAAGGAAAATAAAACTGGAAGAAAACAAACCAAAAAAATTAGTAATGGCTATGGTAAAGTACTGGGATTGTGGGGTTTTCTTTCCTATTCTCTCTTTACCTAAAATGTTTAATGTAAAGAAAAATAATTTTATAATTAAGAAACAGACATAGTTGGATAACGTAACGGGCAGAATGAATAACAGAGTTTGCTAAAAAAGATAAAACAGGAAAGCTAGTTGTAGATAAGGTTTTATGGAAGTAAATACACATAGCTCTCAGCCCAGTGTGTGTGAACTGAAGGAGAAACTTGACCACAGAACTCTTATGGAAGGCACATAGCCATTTGTCACCCTACAGTCTACTCTGAGAATGACCAAAAGGAAGAACAACACAAGGAAGACTTCAGACCTGCTGGGCATTTGAAAGGAGCTGGGGGGCTAGGGGTCCAGGCATGTTTGAGGTTTGGGGCTGCAGAGAGATAGCGTAGAAGTTACTTCGGGGGTTTCTGGGAAGTGCTTCAAGCACGACACGGTGAGGCTGTGATACTGTTTATTTTTAGGAGTCCTGTTGAGAGGAGTGTCTTTCACCTTTCACTAAATTAGCTATGCTCCTTGGAACCATGGACATCTTTCTGCTGTAGCAGCAATAGGATCAAAGCACGTGTTTAGAACGAGAAGTGAAAAACACCAGATGTGAGCAAAACCACAAGGGGAATTTCAGACAGACAGCATGCACCAGATGACCCAATTTGGAATGTGGCCCAGGCCCCAGGACAGGCAGACCCTCTAAGGATCAGGCTGGGCAGACAGAGGTTATGGATCCTGGTTTGAGCCAAATGTTGCTTGCTAACTTGATCTGTGACCTTGCTTAAGCCACTGACCTCTTCTAAACCACTTTCACCATCTGCAAAATGCAAGGATTGCTCATTTCCTCTCAGGAATAGCTAATGGAAACCATGCTCACAACTAGGGGTAAGAAAGAGGCATGATGTTATGACCTTGAAGACTGGTGCTAAATTGCATTTGAGTATATAAATACCACAACATATACACACTTAGTGACAGTGTATAGATACACATATTTTATGGGAAGAATGTGTATAAAAAACATGGGATTAAACATTGTATCCCATCAATTCACAGAGTAAACAATTTACATGTTGACAGCTGAAGAGGTATGAAAGGACATACTTTGTTTCTCTTGCACATACTCTTGGGGACTCCTAGAGTCAGATTACAGCACACTGTTGCATATAGTGCTGAATAAATGTTAGTATGTAATAGAGCTGAAGCTTTGACTTCCAACTCTCTTTACCACTTAGTTGATATGTGGCTTTGGGAAAGTTAGTCCACAATTTTGTGCCTCGGTTTCCTAATCTGTAAAATGGGGATAATACTAATACCTACCTCACAGACTTGTTAAGATTAAACAAAGTAACACATCTAAAGAGCTTAGAAGAGTGCTGAGTGGATAATGTTAATTATTGCTATCTTCCAAAAACTTCAGTGTGGACTCTACAGCTGTCTGCATTTCTTTATTTTGTTTCTGTTTTCTCATCCAAATGTTCCCACATTTTTGCTCAATTCAAGAATATTTCCTGTCTGTCTTATTCATCTCTGTAGGACACTGCTCCCTCCAGACTCTAAACTAGCCTTACTCACTCCCCATCAAAGCCATTACTTTATTCCTGTTTACGTCAACTTTGAGTCAATCTCTAAACTGACCCCACAACCAGAAATCTATGAAGCATCACTAATTCCTCTGTTCTCTCACTCCTGGGCTTCTTATATAACAGGATGTCCTCTTAACAACAGAGGATGTTCCACTAAACATTTTAAAAGTATGTTTTTCTCCTCTCTAATAGGAGAAGTTGTCAGTCATGGCGTCACAGGGTGAGACAGGGAATCCCCATGGGATCACTGGGCATGGCTGTCTTTAGGAGGCTGGGACAAGGAGAAGAGTCCTAGGTACAGTGAAAATGCCACCCTCCCCCGACCTTTGGAAAGAAGTTATCACCCTTTGGAGAGGAAGAGGGATGCAGTACTGAGTCCAGGAGGGGAAGATGCTGGAATTCATCTTAGGTCTCACATACCCAGGAAGTGACTCTACATGAGAACGGGTTGGGCAGGGAGAACCAATGACTGATTGGTGACAGGTGGGACATTTGGGACTCAGGCCTCTTAGGGGCTGATGAGGGCAAAACTGAGTGGATTTTTAGGGAATCACTTTCTCTAAAGTACTAATGTGAATTGACTTTTGGCACTCATGGAAGCAGCAAAAAGAGGACACCACACCCTTCCCTGGACAACTTTTAATGCATCATTCCTTCCCAAGAGCACCCTAGTCTTCCACCACCATCAAGTCTTATTTTGTGATTGTTGTTATTGTCCTTATCATTATCACCTTCAAATCAGTTCGCTTTTCTTTCATCTCTCCACCATATTATCTTCTAGGAAGTTTTTACTGTAAGATGATTCAATCCCATTGAAATTTTTGAGCCAGTTTTATATAAGGCTAAATCCTAAGGGAATACAAAGATAAGTAAAATATGGTCACTGCTCTCAAGGAGCTGATATCACATGATTTAGGCAGATTTAAATTGCTAACTGACATTTAATCCAGGTTCTCCTAATTATCTTTCCTATTGGTTTGCCTTGTCCTGTTCATTTATTTAACACATATTTATTGGGCACCTACTATGTGATAGGCACTGGGCTAGCCTAAGGATGCAACATCAAAAAAAAAACAAACATTATCTTTGCCTTTAGAGAGTATAACTACAATGTGAAGGAACTGGGCTCACAACGTACCTGTTTGACTACAAAAGAAACAGGTAACACTAAGGATTCCTGTCTCTCCTCCACGGAGTGGGGTGCCCGCCAATGTACTTTCCTCTTCCAGCCGTTATTTAGTCAAGTTGCAGTTTGCTTCTTATGTGAGTCAGGTACTTCAGAGGCACCTGAGAATAAGAGGGAAAAGGAAAATCTCCATTACAATGGTGAGTGGCCAGTAACTACGTCCTGTGCTCACCCTTCTCAGGAACCAACCACCCTTCATCCTATGCCCTGTTTCTATATGGGTTAGAATCCTTTAAATATATATGTGGGACATATCCTTGATTTATCAATAAACAATATTAAATAATTGAAGGTAAAGTCAATTATATAAATATTAAACTTCCAAGGAAGGAAAGGGGAGGGGCTTCCAAGAAAACATTTTTTTTTTAATTGGAAGAAGCATTTAAGATGAAGGCAAGTATTCCGTTTCCACTGATGGCAATGAAACTACTTCTTATAACATCAGGGTGCACAGCTAATGTAATAGCTGACTAAATGAGACACGTCGTAAATCTCAGGGCTTCTGCCTCCATAGAGTAAGACCCCAAGGCATGGAGGAAAGACTCACTGGAACAGACTAAGCCAACTACATATTGACTAATGGTGCTCACAGAACAGCATAGTATTAGAGTAGGAAAGGGCATTGTAGATTGTACTGGATAAATTGTACAGTTATAACATTTGGAATCAGATGGTCCTAGGCTCAAATCTCAGCTCCTGTTCCTCTTTTCCACCTCTGTGGCCTTGGGCAACTCAGCTCTTCTGCTCCTCCATTTTCTTATTTGCATGATACAGATAAATATTCTTATCTGGTAGCGTTCTTTTTCTTACTGATTAAATAAAGTGACATAATTGAAGGTACTTGGTGAAGAGCAGGCACTCCATAAATCCTGCATTCTTTTCATTTTACAGAAAAAAAACCTGAGCCTGGAGGACTGATCTAATTTGCCTGAAGGCCCACAGTTAACTATCATCAGACCTGGATTAAAGCCCTGCTTCCTGACTTCTAGTCCAGCTGTCTCTCTGCTGTTTCCAAAGTGGGGCTCTAGTAAAGATAATTGAAAATGTGTTTACTTCTGGTTTTCTAAAGCTGGAGGAGATGAAATAAAAAGAGAGGGAGAGGCTGGTGCTGGGGGAGAGGTGTAAGAAGCAGATTTGCTGTCCTGGTTTTGCGTTACTTTCCTGAGTTTACACTGCCTGAGCACACCCCACAGATGGTAGAGGGAAGTGGCAGAGCATAGCCAACATGGGATTAAAAATTGTGTCTCATCAACCCACAAAGTAAATACTCTACCTGTCCACAATTGAAGGTGGTGTGACAGTGTAGTTTTTTTCCTTCTCACACATCGTTCTTTGGGTCTCCTAGGGTCCTCCCAGATCTAATCTTCCAGAAGGTCCTACGTAAGTCTTTTCATTGGAGTTCTGAGCTTGCTGATGTGTGGCTTTGACAGAGAAATGCAAACCAAAGACAATGTACGTGAAAAATCACTTGTAACCTGAAAATCAGTTCAGCATGGGATTCGTGTTCCACATGAATAAAAGAGCTCTGGGCCAGAGACAGGATGCCTGACTGCTTCCCTGGCGCTGCATTAACTAGCCGAGGGGACCCAGAAGAGGGAGTTAACTTCTCTGGGCATCTGTTTCGTCACCTATAAAATACTATCAAATACCATCACTTGCTAAATACTGAGTGCAAAACATTTGCCACATTTTATTTTCCTTCATCCTTATAAGAACTGCATGAAGTAGGCAGTACTCCTCATTACAGATGAAGAAATAGAGGCTTGGAGATATTGTGACTTGCCCGACATCACTCAGCTGGTAAGTGGAAGAATATGACAGAACCTGGATTTGAACCCAGAATGTGCTCTTCGCCTCCAAGCTATACTACCTCATACTGTGAGGGGGGCGACACAATGTTAAAGCTCAAAGTACTTTAAAAGAGTTTAAAGAAACATTTGTTATAATCACTCACAAGGGGTATGATCCCCAGGAGGTGCCTGCACTTGGCCATGTTCAGCTCATTGACTTTCTCATTCAGTGCCTCTCGTCTTACCCGAGAGCATCAAACCATGGTTATCCTCTTCCACCTCATTTGTTTTTGGTGTCAGTCCTCCTCCCACACTGGCTGCTTTCGGGGGCCAGCACAACTTCTTGCCAAGTAGGGGACCGTAAGTGCAGGAAGCCACTCTCACACACACACACACACACACACGCACGTTCATGTTAGTTTGTTATACACATATGTGGTTTCAGAAATTGATGATTTAAGAACATGTCCTTATTATGACATTGCATATATCACGTATAAATAATTTCCCCGAATTGCAGTTTGGAGTGATAAAATGCTGTGATAAAGTGACAGAAAGTGGAGAAACATGTATTAAGGAGAATACAAAGAGACTTAGAATCTTCTGGCTTCAACCTCAACCCTGAATTCTGCTATAAGCTCATGAATTTCTCCCAGCTCATTCAGTCTCCGAAAGACCCTTACCCTTGGTAGGCAAGGAGTTTGACACAACCCAGTGTCTCTTCATTAACTGATACCGAGCTTTCACTCTGTTATCTGTGTATGCGTTCCAGGTAGTGATGGTCATCAGACTGTAAACTTTGAAGGTTCAGGGTCACATCTGTGGAATTCTCTCTTCCATGGTTTGGCACTGCAGGTGATTAGCTCTTTGGTGATGACAACATTTTTCATTCTTGCTACTGTTCTTTTTTCGGTTTGTTCAGGAGACAGACACAAAAGATTTTGAGACTCATTTAATTATGCATAGCCCAGAACTGTCATGACATTTAACAAATGAATTTATTCATTAAATACGTACTTGTTGAACACCATGGTAATATTATTTCATCTTTTGCATTAACCCTAATGGTTACAAAGCACATCCATGATTAGTATCATACCTAGACTTCCCAAAAATCCTTTGAGAAGAGTAGAAGGGGGTAACATTACCTGGCCAATAAGATTTGTGAGAATTATGCAATAAATGACAAAAAGTACTTAGCATTGGACGGTGGAACAGAGTAAAACATCATTAAATGTTATTATTAGCATAATTATTAGCCCACATTACTGATGAGGAACCTCAGTTCAGAGAAGCTAAGCCACTTGCTCAAGGCTGCACAGTGAAGTAGCAGAATTCAGTTAAGAATCTAAGTTTCTAGACTCCAAACCTGTTTTAGGAAATTATCAGTTGAGATTACAATTATGGAAGGAAAAAAAGCAGAGCCTCAAAGGAAGAGTATACATGACAGGTTTCATGGTGGGTGAGTAGGCAGAAGTGTTTAGGGACAAAGCACTGCTCTAGGGAGAGGGTGAGGCCCAGGTCATGTACCACAAGCAGCTGTACTATTCATTTTTGGTTCCTCAAATGCTCTGTCTTCCCTCAGCACCATCACATACAATGTTCTCCTTCTCCCTTATCTTCTCTGTCTTCGCCCCCTCCCCAACTCTTTACCTAAGTAACTCTCATGCCTCCAGGCTCAAACCCAGGAAGCTCTCCCCAAGCCCCTGTCTGCACCCACTGACACAGGTACTCACAGTACCCTGAACGTCTCCTTTGGAGAATATTTGTCCAATATCTGTCTTCCCAGCTAGGATGGATGAGCTGAGAAGTCACCAACTTTACCTTGCTTATGGGCTGATGTCTTCCCAGCACCTTTATGGTGCCCGGCACATTTGTTCAGTGCAGAGCAGCTGCTGGCCACTATAAAGATGGAGAGGAAAAAGACTGAGAAATTGTGGGGGGAGTCTGAAAACACATTTAAAACTCTACAATCTTGCCCCTGGACCACCCTGAGTGGTGCTATTGGGAGGCAACTGAAAGGAGTCAAGAAGAAAGACACTTAACAACTCAAGAAAGGCACGGGGCAGCCAGTCAATGCAGAGAGCAGGGAACACAGGTGTTCATCCTGAAGACCCTATAGCTATGCCAAGCCTTCTGCAGACACATGAAAGGTTGCTGAGAATTAGCCATTTTCCCTAAACTTCCTCTTGCATAGGTCTGCAGCCCTTTGTTAGAAAGAGATGGGGAAGCCCTGCTTTCTACAGCAGATTAACCCCTGGAGCAGTCTATGAATCCAGAGCTAAATCTGCTGAGGGGAAGAGTGAGGGAAGGACAGTTTCCCCCAGGATGATATATTTCTGACTCTGCCCTTTGACAGCAAAGGGTGCCGGTGGTGGGACTTTTCACAGGAAATGTCCACCTCTGGGGGAGTCAGAATCATGCTGGGAGGTCAGAGTGACCCTGGCAGATCCTAGAGCCACTGCAGCCCTGGGCAGCTGTGCCTAGATGATCTCTGCTGTGCTTCCTCCTAGGTTAGGGCAGTGCCGAGGGAGGATGAGACACCCGAGCTTCAGCAGGGGCCATTTTGTTTATGTTCCCACTCCCTCGCCCTGGGAAGCCCTGAGTTCCCACACTCACTGAGGCAGGAAGGTCACCACGGACACCTCATCTGTCTAAGGCCACTGACTAACTACAGATAAGTAGCAGCTGCCGTCTCCATGTTAGGGGCACCTCTCAGACTGCCCACCCTGGAACTAGGTGGCTCCACGGGGGCCCCAGGAAAACTCACTTTTGCGGGAGAAGCAAGACATGACCAAGGAATTGAGAGGTCTTAGATATACCTCCCCGACAGCCCAAATCCACCAAGAAAGTGTTATCTTTCCAACCTTACATTTGTCGAGCACTTTACGGTTTTACAGCACTCTGCTGCATGCATCTTCTCACATGACTCTGATCACCACCCGTGAAGATCGCAGAGCAGGTGCTTTTTGTGTCCATTTTGCAGATGAGTAAACAGCCTCAGGATGTTCAAGAGATTTGCCCAAATTCACACAGCTAGTCAGTGGTAAAGGCTGTTTTTCTTCCTCCTGTTCAAAGTACTTACCCCATGCGAGTACACCAAGCCGAGTAGACAAGTCCCAATTTTTTTCCCTGAAAGAGCTCTTCCTCCCAGGTTTAACCTGTTGTCTATCCAAGCCTGGTGTGTAGCGAGAAACACTTCAGTCTTAGAGTTTGAATCTGATTCCTCTTCTTGCCAACCAAATGATTTAGCAGTTGTGTGATTTGGGACTTGATTTCCCTGAATATTTGCTTCCATATGTATAAAATGTAGATAATGCTGCCCTACTTGAAGGATTCTTGTAAGGGCTGAAAATAACAACAAACAGCTGGGTGCAGTGGCTCACGTCTGTAATCCCAGTGCTTGGGGAGGCTGAGGCAGGAGGATAGCTTGAGGCCAGGAGTTTGACACCAGCCTGGGTGACATAGCAAGACCCCATCTCTACAAAGAAAGAAAAAAGAAAAAAACCCCAAATATCTATTGACTGTTTTCCATGCCCCATGCTCAGTGATAAGCACCTTATGTGCATTGACTCATAGAATTCTCATAACACCCCTATGTGATTTCATACATGCTATCATTTCATTGTATGGATGAGGAAACAATGGCAGAGAGGTAAAGAAACTTACCCCAGGATACACAGCAAGCAAATGGCAGAGTCAGGATTCCAACCCAGGCTGTCTGATTCCACAGCCAAGTGCTTAATCTCCATGCTATATTGACTATGCAAACTATGTTTACTGTCTAACAGGCACTCAATCAAGAGCTGTTATTAAGAATTGGGGTAGAGTTGGCTTGATTTATAAGCAAAGTGATCAGCTAACTTCCTGAAGTAATTAGATAAAAGGCCTGCCTACTCAAAAATGTCTTCAACTTAGTATGCCCTGGTTTCTAATTTCCTACCACTAGATTCATTTATTTAGAGCAGGAAGTCACCCCTGGGACATTTGGCAATGTTTGGAGACATTTTTGGTGGTCACAAATGAGGGAGTGCTACTGGCATCTAATGGGTCAGGCCAGGGATGCTGCTAAACATCCTAAAATGCACAGAACAGTTTCTCAGAAAAGAATTATCTGGCCCAAAATATCAATATGCTGAGGTTTAGAATTGCCTTAATATTGAGTATTTGGTACTGAGTCAAGACTACTCTAGTCTTAAAGTGCCCTGTTAATACCCAGATTTGTCACATAGGCCATCAAACTAATGCCCTGTTTAATATCTGTTGATACATTAACACATTCATTATGTGCGTTCTTGTCTTAGTACCTATTATTGCTGCTGCTGTTGCTGCCAAGCAAAAGAGATAGATGCCCTAGAAATGGTCATGCTGATTTGGGGCTAGTGGTAGAGTTAGAAAATTGAAGCTGTCTTTCTGTCAAATTATGTTGCCAACCCCCAAACTGCTAACATTTCTTCTAATGTGTTGAAGTAGGTCATAAATAAACTCACAGCCATGCCATTTCCTTTCAGCATGCAACTCTATGAATTCCTGATATGTCTCAGTTCAGTCAGTTGTTGTTTTGTTTTCTTGTTTTGTATGTTATATACACACCAAACAGATTTTTTAAAGTTTGATTTTGTTGGCCCCTTTTGAAAGATGTATAGCTACTGACATCTTCAAATGATAAAACTTTTACTTTGCCCAACAGGATTTTGACCAGCAGAACAATCTTTGTACTCTGCACACATGTGACGTGCCTGTGTGCTTGGCAGCGTGCTGACCTTTCTTAGTCTGTTGGAGAACGCTGTGCCTCACTTCATCACAACTCACTGATTTTCCTATCATCATGCATTAGCTACAAAGACTCTCTTAATAATCTTGAAAGGAGTTGTGTCAGTTAGTTTTAGCTAGGTTGTAATGCAGTAACAATCCCCATATCCTAATAACAAAATAGATTTAATTTTTTTCATGTTTTGTGCATATCATGAACTGGCTGCTGCTATATTTCATGTCTTTTGCGTTCTTCACCCAGACTGAAGGAGCAGGCCCTGTGTGGGACATGATAGCATCATAGCAAGGGAAAAGAGAATGGTGGAACCACATGGCTCTTACAGTTTCTGCCCAGAGTTGGCACATGTCACATATACTCACATCCTATTGGCCAATGCAAGCCAATGGCCAGCCCAGATGTCAGTTCCTCCTACAGGCCCCATAGGCAGGGCAGCAAATGCTCTAAACAACAATGTAATCTGCCACAGGAGTCTGTCTTTGCCACCAAAGTCATGAACTTCCTCAGAGCCAGGGACTTGGCCTTGAGTTATTACTTTCTCAAGAGTTTTTAAATGAAGAAATAGGGGAAGAATATAAAGTGAAAGAGTTGAAGGGGTAAACCTGTCAGATTCTAAGGACCAATTCGATGAGGAGCAGGTGGGTGGCAATGCCAAGGAAAAGATGGGAGTCAAGGATAACTTCTAAGATTCCAGCTTGGGTGACTGACGAATGATAGCATCAACAATTGAAGTAGAGACTAGAGGGAAAAAGGAAGGTTTAGAAGGAGAAAGAACAAGTTTTATTTTTGGCCCAATGAATGTGAAGTATCTTTGGGACATCCATGTAAAAATGTACAGTAGACAGCTGGATATATGAGTGTGGACCCTTACATATATAAGTTGGTGTTAGTTAGCCTCACTTGGTAGATGAGGAAATGAGGCCTAGAAAAGTTTCAAAAGACAAAACAAAACTTGACCTAGGTCTCACAGATAGGAAGTTGCCCAAAGGACCCAAGTGCTCTGTCTGCACAACCCACATTTTAACCAATTATGTTCTCAGTTGGAACCATGACAGCAAATGAGAACATCCAGGCACCATGGATAGAAAGAAAAGAGATGAGCAGTGAGCCAAGGGCAGGACCCTGAGGAGTATAAACATTTAAGGAGCAGGAAGAAGAAGAGTTCTTGAAGAAGACACAGAAGGAGCAGTTTGGAGGAGACCAGAAGAGTACAAAGTCCCAGAAGCCAAGCATGGAGAGAACAACACAGACAATGGTCTAACAGAGTCAGGGACACAGAATACTCAAAGAGCAGAGCTAGGAAATGTGCTGAGAGCTAGGTCTGGTGCCTGACGCATCTCTAAACCCAGGGAAACCTCTTTAGCCAGCCATATTCCCCACCCAGAACCCAGGAATAAAAAAGGAACCACAGGTGGCTAGTCACATGCTAACTTTGGAAACATCAACCTGTTGCTGCTTCACTCTTTGAACTCTGCCTCTCGAGATTGCCCTGACTTTTTGACTTGTTTGAGTAGATCTTTTCTTTTAGGTCTTACTGACCTGACTTATGGACTCTGTACCTGTATGTACTTGTCTGAGGTTCTGAACTGTTCTCTCAGCATAGGAAACTCAGCCTTACACCACATCCTTAGTCTGGCTTACTATGTACTCCCACCTTCAGGGAGTGAGGTTGGGCACTGTCCCTCAATCCACAAGGCTGTGTCTCCAGCAGATTGTCTGAAACTCAGCCACTGAAAGGGAAATGAGGAGTTGTGGTGTCCCGTGGCGGCTGCTGTATCTGTTCTGTAGATGTGGCAAACTACTGACAATGGGGCTGCTGGCTTTCAGATCACAGGTTGCTGACGAGACCTTGCCAAGCCTTGCAGTGCCTGTTGTCTTCAGGTGAGCCTGCCCAGTTGCCATGCTTTTTGATCCAGCTCCAACAGTTTATGGAGATATAAGATTTATATTTAGGGGCAAGAAGACACTTAACATAAATGGGACTTCTCATGTCTGCTGGGAAAGCAGGATGCTGGATAGTGGCCCGGCAATAGCCTGGAAGCCCACACTGTGTGGGCACCACTGGGATTTTCTCACAGCCCTGACTGATCAGCAAGAGGCCTTGATTTCTGTAGAGTAGCCAACTCCAACATTAGAGTGGGTAAGTATCCAGCCCTGCCTCGCTCTCAGTGACTTGAACTGAATGAGCCAGTATTACGGGGCCCCTCTGAAGTGAGGGCACCAGAATCCTCTAGCGTCTCTGCTCTTTGTGTACAGTTGGAGCTTGCACCCATCCATCAGCCTTCTGTAACTCTGCTCCCTAGTGTGGGTTACCAGATTTAAAAAATAAAAATATAGGACACCTGGTTAAATTTAAATTTCAGAGAACAAATTCATTTTTAGTACAAATATATGCCACACAATATTTGGGATATATTTATATTAAAACATTATTCATTGTCTATCCCAAATTCAAATTTAACTAGGTGTCCTGAATTTTATCTGGCAACTCTGTGGCCACCACAACACCCATAACTTGAGACTTGGTAAGAATTCATAGGCCTTGAGTTCCACTGGGCCTCCACTTCTCCCAGGAGGGCACTAGAGCACTTTGTAAAGAAGAAAAGTAAACAACTGGGTCTCTGCTAGGACTACTGGAGTCCTAACCCTGTCTGGTTCCCTCACGTTCCTCGGCCAGCTTGGAGGGGGTCCATAAAATTTGATCTTCTGAGTGCCTATAACCTCCTTTGCCTTCCATCAGTTACATTTGGAAGACAAAGAGTAGAAGTTGGCTTTCTAGAAGTGTCTAGACAATTTGCAGAGACCGTGATGCTCCTTGACCTATGGTAGCACCAAATGATCAGTACCCTGCATTACTTACTAAGGGGTGTTTTTTGCTCTTCTTGGACAATGCCCTAACATACCCTTGAACACCTCCACACACACCCTGCCCAACTATGCTTCATACAATACTCTAATCCCAGCAACCCTTACCAGAAGCTTCAGCACCTCTAAAACAGTCTCCAGAAATGTGTGGCATTTCTGGACCAAGCTCAGTGTAGCCAGGTATCTGTGGCTCTGGAGTGAGAGACACCCTGGTCACTTGAAGACACCTAGACATCCCAAGAGGTGCTTAACAGTACTTTGATCTTTTCTGTGCAACTGCCCTGGTAATGACCTCCTAAAAGAGAGAAGGAAGTTTGTCTCATGCGCTGAGGTTGACCCTACTGCACTCCCTGCACCTCTGTTCCAGTATGGCATGGGCAATCACTATGAGCCAGGCACTGTTGTAAGTACTGCCTATATTTGGTAATTTAATACTCATAATAACCCTATGAGGTATGTGCTATTATTATTGCTGTTTTACACATGAGGAAAGTGAAACACATAGAGATAAAATAACTCCTCTGAACTCACACAGGTAAAAAATTTACTACAAAATAAAAGCTGAGATTTCAATGTAGGCAATCCAGCTCCACAGTCCATCCTCTGAACATGCGTGCGACTGGAACCCAGCTTGGCTCAGCCTCACACTGTGGGACTGGTGCTGCCAACACTGTGCAGCAGGCCATCTGGGCCTGGGAGGGGCCTGTCCTGCCCTCCAGTATCCCTGCTTGGAAAGGGATGGGCTTACTATCAAGGATGCCTTCAAGCCCTACCGCCCTAACACATGACAGTGACTGCAGCCTGCCTTAGCCTGGAGGCTCAGCTCATGCCATACAAGGCAGCTCGCCCTATCTCTGCTTGGGTGTTCCATCAGCTGTATGCCAAGCAACCAGAGTCACAGAGCAGGTATTCTGTCCTGGAAGCCTGAGTAAAAGGGGCAGCTGAGAGACTCGCCCCTGGAAGACCCTGGCTTGAGTACTTAACAATCATTCTACTCAAATGATGTATTTCAGACATTTATGGGTGGTCCTAATCCTAATCCAGAGACTCTTGGAGGCAACTTGAAGCAGTGGTAAATGCCAGGAAGGCCTTTGTGGGAGTAGAGTGATGCTCACCTCTGCCAGGAAGGTCTGAATGCAGCCTCAGCCCCGCCACCTTCCTGTTCTGCAATCAAAACACGATCCAAGGCCCTCTCTGATGTGATGTGTCCTGGTATACCAAGAGAACACCTGGACCCAAAGCAAAGATAACCTGGGCTTCCTCAAGAGTAGTAGTGACTCCTTCTGATCCGCACACAACTCCGGGACTCCACTTCTGGGACTTGCATCTCTGGTCTGCCCCTCTTGCCCAGGCATGGCTCTGCCCTCCTGCTCCTCCATCTACTCTGGCCGCTTAGACTCTGACGGGTAAAAGAGGGTTTCTACTTTCATGGTCTCTCAAGGCACTGCTCTCCAACCAGAGCCCTCAGCTGTGCCCCAGTGTGGGCCTGTGAGGTCCACATCCATCTGCCCACCACCGCTAGACAGGTGACAAGAGTACTGCTTAAGGAACACCTGTGTTCTTTTGCCTCCCCCACACAACTGGCTACTCTGCTTAATATCACTGCCACACATTTTGCTTTCATAAATTATTGTTTCCCCCCTTCCAGAACTGCTTTTCTGTGCACAACAGTTTTCATCCTTGCCATTTTCTTGCACCCCTTGTTCTTGGCATTATTGCTACTCCTGCAGCTTGATGGTACCTGGGAAGGTATGCACCAACTAGAAGGAACGCTGATGAGCATACCAAGTTCTGACACTGACAGCAGCCTTCAGAGAGGTTTGAGTACAGCATGCCGTCTAATTCTCCCCCAGCCCATTCATTTTACCCAACTAGTGGGAAGGCTAGAGGATCACTGACAGCAGCAACAATAGCTAACATTTATCAAGCACTTACCATAGGCCAAGTACTGTGCTGAATGCTCTGCATATATTTTCTCACTTAATTCTCACAACAATGTAATGAGGAGAATGCTATTTTATCTTTAGTTCACAGCTGAGAAAGCTGAATTGCCAAAGTCACATAATGAGTAAGTGGTAGAGCCAGATTTTGAACCCCAGTTGATTTAAAGCCTGGGCTGGGCATTCAGCCACTCTGCTGCCATTGTCATACACCAGCTGACTTCCTTCATGCTCCATCTCCCAACTTCTGCTCTTTCCTCTTCTCCTAATTCTCCTGCCACCCACCCCAGCAATGCAGGGGGATAAATACGAACTGTGTTCCTAAGTAGAAGTGGGCTCGTGACACCAACTAGACCATGGTAAGGGGTGATGGCAAGAGCAGTTATTTTCATTTGGCCCTTTGAAACAGACCCTACCTCAAGTAATGAGGGGTTTGTTATAAGTACTTTCCTGTTTCAGTCACTGATTGATCCCAAACACCTCGAACCATGTCCAACAAACGCTAGCATGGGAACCCAGTAAGCTGGGCTAGGCCTGACAAAGAGCACTGGAGCCTTAGTAAATCTGGGTGGCCTGAAAGTAGCTTTTAGTAGAGCCAGAAGACAGGATCTTCATGACAATGGTGCACCATTTCTCAGCTACTCTTTGCAGGTTTGCTTCCTTCTGTCCTATTCTAACTGACAAATTCTGTTTGCTCTTCACATATTTTCTCTCCCTCATAATTCCTGCTTATTCATACATTCTGCTTTCTTAACACACTGTTCTGCTTCCTCATGGCTTTGGTTTGCTGTAACCCTCCATGGCCCTGCTCCATGGTATGACATCCTTTCAGCTTTAGTTTCCATGGCTAACTGCTTCTTTATATCCATGATTCCCAATTCAAATCCCAGAAGGAGAGAATCTGATTGACAAAACTCATGTTTTCCACTCAACCCCTGGTTTTTGGAGGCAGCCCTAATGTCAGGGGCCAATCCCTGGTCCAATCAGGAGTCATCCCTGGGTGAAGAACAACCTACCTCTGCCTCTCAGAGCAGGGGGCTGTGGGTGGGGCAGTTTCATCTCAAAGAGGAAGTTGGGTGTGGCAGGCACTGTGTTGACATATCCAGTATAGGCGTGCTCCTGGGAGCCCATCTCTCATCTCTGAAAGAGATAACTTTGTAGGTTTGGACTTTTTGTCAGACATTCCCAGGAAAGCCCAGCCAAATGCAGCTGGTAACTTGCTGAGTTTGGAATTCCTCTTGGCCTTCCATCTCCTTGCACTCTTCCTTCTGGAACGACCTTGGTTTTTCAGCTTATTACCTGTTTGGAATTGGCTTGTTTCTAGATGCTCTCTTCTGTTTAGGTGAGTTGACTTCTAACTAGAATGCTGGACTCTTGGGCAAGGTGAGTGCTTGAATCCAACTTTGGTTCTGGATCATTCTTTCAACTTGGATGAAATTGCCTCACCTCTTGTCCCCTCCATTCTACTCAAATCCACTCTGCTCTGTGTTATCATTTACCTTAGGGTGCCTTCCCTGCCCAGGCCCTCCAACATACTCCTGAGGGAATGACATTAAGAAGCAGTTGCTTCAGTGAGAGCAATTTTAGAGGAATGGTCGGGGTAGAAACCAGACAGAAGCAAGTTGAGGAAGTAGAAATAGTGAGTGTAAGACTACTTTTCTGAGAAGTTTAGATGAAAAGGAGGGAAGAAAACAGCTATGTGTCAAGAGTTTGTTTTTTCAAATTTGCTTCTGAATATATAATACATGATTTTGTAAAACATTTTGAAACAAATCAAAATTATAAAGAATAAATTTACAATTCCTCATTAAACCACTCCCTAAATAATTACAATAGTTACCAATTTTTGAGCACCTACTAAATAGAAGAATTAGGCTAGGAACTTCATGAATTGTATTTCTATTTCTTGTATAACGCAAAGTCCCAGATGGGCTAGAATTCAGACACATATGCCTGTGACACAAAGTAAGACAGCATCTCTTCTCCTCAAGCAATGATTGGTATCCATTGATTTATAAGAAGGCTGAGAAATTTGTTGGGGGAAAAATGCAAATCTTTGCTTCAGTAGGGTTTGCACAGGCATGCCTGGGGAGAGTTCCAGGGGTAGGCAGATTGCTGGCAGGGATAGTGGCACCCCTGGAGAGAGCACAGTCAGTTGAGAAAGGAATCTGCAATGCTAAGACTGGGCTTTAGCCCTAGAAGGCCAGGGCCAGTCTGGCTGGTCACAGGGCAGGGCCTAGCCTTGCCCATCCACGTATGTGTCCTCCCAGAAGAAAACAAAGAAGAGCCTCTGAGTAACAGAACCATTGTATGGAACGTTCTAATGCTCTAGGGCCTATCACACAGTAGGTAAGTGAGTGTAACATTGAGGAAGAGAGCTTTTCCTTTCTCCTTTTGACAGAGAATGCTGACAAGCATAACAGGGGCTATCACAGCCCTCAATTTCCCTCAGAACCAGTGCCACGGGGCCAGCTGTGATGGCAGGAAAAGGTTTTATTCAAGTTGAAATGTAGCTGATTTCAGTTAACTCAGTAATAGCACTTTACCTTGAGCATTAATGTTGAAAAAATGAACTCTCATACTTCCTGTTTTTCAAAAGCATCATTGGCTGGGGTAACCATGCAAGGCTCTGCACTGACACACGGGTTGTGGACTTCCAGCCCACGGGGGTGCTGTCAGAGCCAGCATCATGGTGTCTGGCTAAGCTAATGGTAATAATACTTGATGGCAGCACTGACTTAAGAGCACAGGTAAGATCTTTGCACAAAAAACACCTTTTGCATGAGGCCCTCCCTGACCGCCCCACACAAAACCAAACAAACCCCTGCCTTCCCAACCCCTGGGACCACCCGCCCCAACTTTCTTTCCATAGCACTTATCACCATTTCATGTTCTGTAATTTTTCTTATGTCTTCTCCTTCTTTTTTAATCGTCCCTTTTTATATGCTAGAATGTAAATGCCAAGAAAGCAGTGTCCAGATCCATTTGTTTATTGTTGTGTCTCCAGAACCTAGATCAGTGACTGGCACAGAGTATTCAATAAATATTGAGTTAATCCTTTCTGCAGGGTTCTCAGAAGAGGGGGAGAACTATTAAGATTTTCAATGGTCATTATCACATTTGGATTTATAGCCTAGGGGAACCTAGGATGTTTGCTTACCTTTGTAAAACCCTACAAGGTGCATACTCTAATATGCCTATTTTACGGATGAGGAAACTGGGGATGAGCGTGAAAACAACTTGTCCCAGGCCCCTTAAGCAATAAGGGCCAGAGCCTGTATAAACTGGTATATTAAGTAAGAAGACCATGTAGGAGGCGTTGCTACAGCTGAGGCAAGAGCTAAGGAAAGCCTTAATGGGTACAGAACAGAAAGAAAGGGATAGAAAAGAAAGCAACTATGAAGACTGATTAGAAGTATGGGAGACAGAATTCAATATACTACTAGAAGTAGCCCATAAAAAGCAAATGTGGAAAGAAATATTTCTTCTAAGAGGAGGGTAACTTCAATTTCTTTCAGAAAAGAAGACTGGTGAAAAGGAGAGCAGAAAAAGATAAATTATTGTAAAAACTAAGCTTGTCACCTTTAGAAAAAAATGGAACAAATTTCAGTGGGTGATAGGTAATCGAGAAAGAAACAGGCGAAGTAAGTTCAAGTCCTTGCAGCTTTTAGCAAATCTATGATAAAATTAAAGTCGACTTCATACTTGGATTTTAACTGCAAAACAGATGAGAGTAAAATTCCTTAGGGCAAAAAGAGTCAAAGCTGAGTCATACTGTGGAGAAGATTCTGGCAATAACATTCAAGGAATCAACCGGGGAGCAGTGCAAAGCCTTGGGAAGGTGGGATTCTTGACATTAGGACTCAGGGTTGCTAATCATGAGGTTCCTGGGCAACATAAGAGACCCTTGAAATAGGCCTTGGCTTAGGGAAAAGGACTTATAGGACCCAGGTTAGAAGATCTGGCTCCCTTGGCAACCCCCACCCCAGGGCCCATCAGTTGGTGTTGCAGACTACACTGTGGTCCTCCCAAGGCTTTTGGAAGGGGGACCAGAATGGCCAGCGAAAATGGTCAGCCACACAAGGTGAGGGCAGGTAGGGAAAATGAAGACTAATACACACAGGAAGACTCAGGAGGCTCAAGCCACTCCAATTCTCACGGGATCCTGGCTATATGGCAGGTGGGGGGGAGGCAGTCTATTTGTTCATTCAATCAATATTTACCGAATGCTCTTTATATTCCAGGCACTGTGCCAGACATTGGGCTAGGTGCTGGGAATTGAAATAATAAACTATTTCCTGATTTCTCTCCTCCCTTCTGGAGAAAGAATTGGAACGAGGTCTGGTTCTCATTGGCACAGGGATTGGGGCAGGGTTGTGTCTGCAAGAGGCAGACATCACAGCTTGGGCAATGGGGTCAGACTGGGGACAGCAGGGCCTGGCAGACACAATACTTATAGCTGAAATTTGTGTTTATCTTCTGTTTTCAACTTGGTATTGTTTATGTTTGATAAGCTAATTAACTATTTTATATTTTCTTATAAGTAATTTCTAGATACGGTTACGATATTTTGAGGGGAGGGCTTTTCATTTTTAATCTTAAAAGCAATGGTGTGTCTAAATTGCTGGATTGACAATCACCTGAAGTAAGTGTATTTCAAATCCCTCAGTAGAAGTGGCAGCAAATAGGGGAAAGGGCATGATCCATAACTACTTCATTACACAGGCAAGCCATCAATCACAGTGGGGAAGCACCACAGTAGAGTGTAAGGATTTAAAATCACTGCAAGAGTAGGGGTCCATCAGCGCAACAGATAATCTGGAGAGATGATCCCACCCATAACCCTTTCAGACACAACACTTGGTAACCACCTAACTTGTAAGGGCAACCTGGCCTTGGACCACCAGGTTAGGGTGTGTGCTCCCTCTCCCTCAGCTCAGGTAGGTCTGCAAGATCACCCCTGGTCTCTCAGCAAGAGTATTCCTCTTCATTAGTGGAAGGGAATTAAAGAAACAAAGCTGGTCTAGTCTACAGCCTCAGGCCCTCACTGATTAGAATGGAAATGAATACTCAATTATTTGCCACTGAGGAATGGGTTTTCCCTAGTAACAATGTTATACATGATAGTAAGATTTCTATAATAGCCTACATATTCCAGAGGATATATATTGTTGCCTCCTGTGCAGCATTCAGTCCAGTGTTTTCACTATAACTGGAACGCAAATTATACTAATTGAACAAATGTTACACCAGTAGAAAAAAGGGGAAAGAATAGGAAAATGAACAAGAGGAGGAACAAAAATGAAAGTTCATTTTTAAACACATTTAATTTTGGCTATGTGATTGCAGGTATAGGTTCTAGAGTTTTTAATCTCTGCCTTAGTGTAAATTATGAGGATTCCAGGAGACAGAAAATTTTAGAAGCCACTTTTAAAAGTTTCTAGATCTATGCTCTGCCTTATTTCAGTCTTAGTCCTATACCCCATTAAAAATTTAGGGCATTTCATTGCTACAAAGAATTTTAAAGCAGAATGAATCAGTGTAATCCTATCTTAACATTTATTAAGTGCTTACTCTATGCCAGGCACTTTTCTAATCATTTTACATTTACTAATTCATTCAAATCTCACAAGTCCATGAGGTAAGCACCATTATTGTTTCCATTTTACAGATGAGGAAGTGGTGGCACAAAGATTGTCCAAGATCTTACAGCTAGTGAATGACAGTCAAGATTCACACTTAGACAGTCTGACTCTGGAGACCACACTCACAGCCACCATGCTACATGCTAACTATAGACTTAGTTATTTCAGTAAGCATTCTCCAAATAAATGGTTTATTAAAAACAACACTTAGACCTGTTTACGATCTGTTTACATGTTTGGCACTCATCTATTGGATGATTAGCTATTCTCCACTGAAATTTGTTAAGTTTGTTTCTGAAAGTGACAAGCTTAGTTTTTATAATAACTTATCTTTTTCTGCTCTCGTTTTCACAAGAGGTAGTTGTTTGGATAGTAACTTTTTAGAAGCAAAATAAGTGAAGTAGGGCTATTTTGTGAGAATAAATGAGGGGCCATTTATTCAAGAACTTGTTCTGAACAAATGTCAGTTACCAGTATGCAAAGGCAATATACATACCAATGTAATTAATATTCAATAAAATCATAAAATTTATTTATATGCATTAAAATCTTCCCATATAACAAAAGGCATCTTTTATTTTTATCTGCCATTTTCTTAAGTCAGCACACAATGCCCTCTTATTTCTCCCACGTTTGATATAAGATTAGCCTTTTCACAATTGATACTCCTAGGGAAAAACTAGGCAAAAAATGTGGACAGAAAAGTATTCAGACTTATAATTTATTAATTTGTGATATTTTAGCCCTTTAGTGACTCTTGTCATGCTATTTTCTCCAACTTCTGCTAGGTCTGGGGTGGAAAGGGAAACTCACTTGGAATGACAACATTTCTCCTTTCCATTATTATTTCTTGCATGAGAAATTAAAGACATTTTTTGTAATCATCTTACTTTGGAGATAAGGAAAGGAACAGCAAGTGTCAGCCTGTATATTGGGAATTTTCCTAGAGAATATTATTTTGACTTTCTTCATGAGATAAAAGAGAAGCTAAAATCATACTCTATGTAAGTTTCAAATAGTGTGTTTGGTTTAAAATTTGCTGTGAATTTTAAAACTTTCTGTTGCATCACAGTGACCTAGCTAGGAGACTCTTTTGATTCCTAGAAATTATTAATCTTATTCCTCCAAATTTATGTCACCTGTAGTTCAACAAATAAAATTAGATGCTCTGAATGGGTTTAGGGATAAATGATCCTATTAGAGTACACCCTTTTTGTGTAGCAACCTTGGGGGGATGACCCAGCCAGGGACAGTCCTGTTTCTTCTCAAATACAGGAGGCTAAGGGTGGAGAAACAGGCGCTGTAAGAAGGCTGAGCCCCTCACTGGAGGTGGAACTGCTACACTACACATTTGTTTAGGTGATATGCTGACAACCAAATCTGTCTGTTAGCCTACTCTCCAACAACAAGCCAAGCAACTGAAAAAAGTCCACGCTCAGCTAAGTGAAAGCCTAAGGGGTTACTGGCATCACAGCCTCACCTGCCCCACCAGGAGCATGAGAGTATCTGTGAGAGAATAAGGGATGGGTGGTGTCATCACTGGCTTTCTGTTCTCTAAATTATTAATAACAAACGGGCCTCTTTTCCTCTTCTGAGGGCTTCTTATAAAGGAGGTTCAACTCAGTTGAAGTATCTCCAAATTACTGTGGCTGATTTACAAGCCGCTCTGGAAAATTATGCCACAGCACAAATTTAGCAGTTACATTTTACAGTAAAAAGAAACCCAGGGACAAAGTTTACTATGAAAATATGGTCAAAGTGGGGTTTTTTGAATAAATATAGATATTATATTAAGAAATTAGATAATTTATATGTTTGAACTCAATACTAGATAGTAAATATTATTTCTTATGAAAAAGGCTAATAAGTCATTAAATTTTAAAGGTTGAACACAAAATCTCCAATAAATTTAAATAATTCCACTCCAATTTCAATGGAGATGGATCATGGCAGAAAAGTATGTTGAGAAAACTTATTTTTTAATTTAAAAAAAACCTCTGGGGAAAAGATAATAAAATAATATGATCAGCAAAAAACAATGTTTACCAGAGAGTTGAAGACTATATCATCAGGATAAAGATCAAATAGCATGGAGGCTAAAATTTTTTTCTTTTTCTT
This sequence comes from Daubentonia madagascariensis, assembly GCA_023783475.1. NCBI lineage: Eukaryota > Metazoa > Chordata > Mammalia > Primates > Daubentoniidae > Daubentonia > Daubentonia madagascariensis. Next base: position 238,595 of record JAKFHU010000913.1, on the reverse strand, counting down.
TTTTTTTTCTTGGTCAACAGAAATTGACTCTGTTGCTGAAAATCCTGAATTTTATTTTCTGGTGATCAGGTTAGTAATATACTGATGAAGCAGAAATGTCAGAGTATATTCTACTAAGGCAAAGATATGCAAAAATTATGAAAGGGACATGCAGAGCCGGATAGAGCTCTGTGTACTATGCTGGACTAAGGAGCAGAGAACTAACTTAAGGTGGGTAAAACTGCTGGGTTTCTCTCAGGCTTCTAATGTATTTGCCTTAGCACTTAAAGGCTTATAATAATAATAATAAGTATAAGAATAATGTAAGTTCTGTTTATTTCCTTTAAAAAGAAATAAACATTTAAGGAGATAATTCTGTATCCCCACAGCAGGAAGAACGTGTCCTTTTACCATGTGAGTAATTTAACCAGAATCATTGCCCATTATTCAGGGAATGGTTTATGTAACCTTGGGTCAACCTGTGCTTCATGGTGCTCTTAGCTCTTGACACTCACCTCTGTAAATTTTTATTTGTTTGTAATACCAAATATTGACTGCAACCTGGGGGGCGGGTGGGGAAGGAACCTCCCCTATAAAATTACAGAATGTTAGAGCGAAAGAAATCTGAAAAATGATCTTGTACAGGCCACCATTTTACAGAGGAAGAAACAGGAGCCCAGAGTGACTTGCTGATGTTTCACTGAGCTAGGGCACAGCCTGGCCTAGAGCTCAGTTCCCTGTACTTTCACACCCGCGTTCCAGTAACAACATCATGGGTCCTTTCTCCTAATGCTTGGTGAATGAATGTGTTAGGCACTGGAAAGATAGAAATGAAAGAAACATAATACTTGACATCAAGGAGCTCACAATCCAATAGAGAAAGCAGATATATAGACCACCTCTCCCCAAATTATACTGTATTCTGTACACTGTTGCTAGAACGATATTTCTAAGCATACAAATTGTCATTTATGTGTCCCTGCTTAAAGCCCTGCAGTGAATCCTTGTTGCCTGTAAGGTAAAGCCTCCTCTGTGTTCTCCAGGCTCTCGTCTAACTGGGTCTGTGCTGATGCCCAAGATCTAGCCATAAAGAAACAATTGCTTTTCCCTAAATGTAGCATGCTCTTTCGTCCTGCCAGGTCTTTGCCCATGCTGTCTTCTGCCTGTAATGCCTGGAATGACCTCTTCTCACTACTTTCTCAAGAGGGTTATCTCTTTTGTAATTCCTTTGCAGCTCCGAGTCTGGGTAGGGCATTGCTGATCTGAGGGTTCAGAGAACTGAGAATGGTCCAGGTGAGAAGTGATGAGGCCTGAACAGAGGCAGCGGAGATGGAGAAAAAGAGAATTATTGGAGAAACAAACACAGCATTGATGTAATGGTGAGTGGTGACTGGTTGAAGATGAGGAATAAGGAGAAATGGGGAGTCAAGGATGATCCTAAGTGTCTATCTTGAATGTTTAAGCAGATGGCATCCTGATATGGAATGCAGGAAAATAACATCAAGTTGAGTTTGTGATGCTTGTAAGATGCTTAAATGAAGACGTTGAGAAAGCAGTTGGAATGATGTGTCTCACACTCAGGATAGAGCTTAGGTTGTGAGTCTATCTAGATGATTGTTGAATCCACAGAAGAGGATGAAAGCATCCTCGAGCATGTGGGAGTGAGAAAAGAAGGTCTAGGACTAAGCCCTTGGGAAAGGAGGAAAGAGAGGAGGAGGAGAAGAAGACAACAAGGGCTAAATGGTAGACAAAGGAGTAGAAGCAAATCCAATGTGAAGTCATGGGAGCCATAGAAAAGGAGAATTTATTCACAGGTAAGAAAGAGTCCACAGTGTTAAAACGAAAGAAAGGATACAGATGATGAGAACTGGAAAAAGGTCCAGGAAGAGCTGTAATGTAAGGCTGCAGACTTACTGACTGGGAGCTGGGGGACGTCCAGCATAAGCTGGCCCCAGTGTTGAGCTAGTGAATCAGAGACAAAAGACTCCTGCTCTTTCCTAGTCCCAGCCAGTTCATAAGCTTGGGGTTGAATTGAAACTATGATTTATGCTAAATAGCTTCATCTAATTAGGGCTGGTGAAATTGAGGTGGTTTGGACTATCTCTGGCAATAACTTGATAAAAGAATTGAGAGTCTTTCATGTTAATTTTATTCTTCATTTGTATGAGTTGGGATGGGTTAAGGAGGTAGCTGGCTAAAGAAGTAAAAGAAAAACATGAAAAGGAAGGGAGAATAAGAAGTATTTGTTCTTTAAAGAAAGATGATGTGCCAAATAGCAGCCCCAGAGCTCTTTCTTCTCCTGTCTCCACATAATCTAAGGTCTATTTATAGGAAAAATATAAGTTAGCATGGCCAATATAGGCATCAGTAGGCTGGCAAAAAAATGCACTCACTGTACTATTAGGCATTTATAAAAAATTTGTTCCAAATTCCTCAAAACTGTTTTAGTAAGGGACTTAATAAGTATGGGGACTCCAAATGTGGCCTGTGGATAGTGTTGAAATCAAGAGTAAGCATTTAGATATTTTTGGAGCAAATTGAGAATTCTGTGACATGTAAGCACATCATTGTGGACTCATGTCATTAGGCAGGGTAGGGACTAGTTTGGGGGTTGTGGAATTCACACAGTGAGTCACAGGTGGCATGACCTGTACACTAGTCATATGCAGGAAGATGCTTAGTGGAAATTTTAAAAAATTTGTTAAACCTCACAGATAGTCTAAGAAGTGCTGCTTTAAATCACAACCCATTTGTAAGTTAAGACTCCTTGTAGTTAGTTTGGTGCAAGGAAATTGACATACAGCTTGAGCACACACCAAATAATTTAGATATAAAATAAGAGGAAATTGGAAGTCATTGTAGAAGATGTGAATTGGAGATGAAAATGCCCACAATTACCTTCTAAAAGGATCTTCTAGAGAAAACATAGACTAGTTTATTTATTTTTTATTGTTTTTTGTTCATTACAATATCCCCAGAGTCTATAACAGTACCTGGCACATGATAGGCACTAAAAAGAATCTGATGAATATTGAATTAATTGTTTTAACTACAAGGTAGAGACTTGATTGAGAAGCAGAAAGGCTAGAATTAGAAAAAGTGGCTAGGAGACTTTAAAGACAGTCTAGATATAGGTTGATGGGGCTGATCAGCCTAGTGGATACAGAAATAAAGAAAATATGAATCTAAGGAATATTGGGAGGAGCCTCCAGTTTTTCCCATCTTAGTAGGCACGTGGCCACTCACCAAAGTCTAATTCAGAAATCTGGAGTCATCTTTGACCCTTCCCTCTCTTTTTGCTCCCAATATTCGGTCATTCTCTGAGTCCTAAACATCTCTACTCTGCCTTCTCCTTCATCTACTTACACTGCTTTAGTTCAAGCCCCACTATCTCTCCCCAGGACTTTTGTAATAACTTCCTAAATAGTCTCCCTACTCCAGGCTCTTCCCCATTCAACCTGTGTTTCAAAATTGGAGCTGCAGTCTGGGTGCGGTGGCTCACGCCTGTAATCCCAGCATTTTGGGAGGCCAGGACAAGAGGATTGCTTGAGGCCATGAGTTTGAGACCAGCCTGAGCAGCAGCAAGACCCCATCTCTACAAAAATAGAAAAATTAGCTGGTGGTGTGTGCCTGTAGTCCCAGCTACTCAGAAGGCTGAGGCAGGAGGATTGCTTGAGCCCAGGAGTTTGAGGTTGCCATGAGCTATGATGACACTACTGCACTCTAGCCCAGGTGACAGAGTGAGATGCTGTCAAAAAAAAAAAAAGAAAGAAAGAAAGAAAGAAAGAAAACTCATTGTTTTTACTTTTTTGTTTGAAGGCATGAACTGGCTCCTGATTTACCTTCTAAACCTAAGCAATACCTAACTAAGCTCCATGTACGGCAGCTCCTTACCAGGCCCTGCATCATCTGGCACTTGCCTCACACTCCAGTGTTTTCTTCTGCTCCTCACTCTGTGGTTCTTGAACCTAAGCAACATTAAACTACTTGTAACCCCTACCGCAAGACTGTGCCATCTATTTCATGCCTCTGTGCCTTTGCTTATGTTATTCCTTCTGCCTGGAATGCTCGCCACCTCCCTACCTTGCCTGCCTCTCCATCTGTATTAGTCTCCTATTGCTGCTGTAACAAATTGCCACTTGATGGCTTAAAAACAAATTTATCATCTTACTCTTTTGGAGATTAGACATCTGAAATGAGTCGTATGGGGCTAAAATTGAGGTGTTGGCAGAGCTGCATACCTGCTGGAGCTCGAGGAGAGAATCTGTTCTTTGTCTTTTCCAGCTTCTAGAGGATGCCCACAATGTTTTTGGCTGACGGCCATGTCACTCCAACCTCTGCTTCCATTGTCACATCTCCTTCTCTGACATTCCTGCCTCCTCTTTTTATAAGGACCCTTGTGATTATACCAGGCCCAACTGAACAATCTAATCTTCCCATTTTCCCTACACTTAATCACATCTGCAGAGTCCCTGTTGCCATGTAATTTACAGGTTTAGGAAGTGGACATTTTTGGCGAGCCATTATACAGCTTACCCCTCCACCCAACCCCAGTTGATCTCTTAAAGCTCAGCTCAGCTTTGGCTTGATGCATATTCTGCTTGGAGCCAGTCACTCTATTTTGTGTCATATGCATACTACCATCACTGCATGGATCAGCTTGTATTGCACACATTAACTTTGAAAACATGTCTACCTCTCCACTATACTTTGAGCTCTTGAGGGGACAGCTTATTCATCTTTGTATCACCAACACCTAGCACATTACAGGATATATAGTAAGTAGTATGAGCTAAATTCATTTACTTTTAATTTTTTAAATTTTTAAATTTTTTTTAGAGACAGGGTCTTGCTCTGTCACCCAGGCTGGAGTACAGTGGTGCAACCATATTTCACTGCAGCCTCCAACTCCTAGGCTCAAGCAATCCTCCTGCCTCAGCCTCCAGAGTAGCTAAGACTACAGGCACGTACCACCGCACTCAGTGAATTTTAAAAATTATTTTGTAGAGATAGGGTCTTGCTATGTTGCCTAGGCTGGTTTCAAACTCCTGGCCTCAAGTGATCCTCCTGCCATGGCCTCCCAGAGTGCTGGGATTACAGGTGTGAGCCACTATGCCCAGACTAAATTCATTTTTAAAAAATGAATGTGCCAGGCACTGCAAAGACCCATATTCACGTTACCTAGAAATGTAGATTTAAATGATGAATGCAGGTACAGTGTGTCCCTGACTCTCCAGGGTCATAGCTACCACTCTCCCTGCCCACTCTTGCCTACTTCCCCTCTAGTCACATGGACTTTCTAACCCTTTTTGGTCATGCTGTACCTCTCCCACCCTCATCTCTCTATCTGTTTATGCTCTTCCTCCAACTTTTCTGTATCATGAATCCCTATTCACTCTCAAGGCACACATCAAAATTTTTCCCTCTGCAATGCCTTTTATGATCTTCTCAAGACAGAAATAATCACTTCTTCATTTGAGTTGCTAAGACATTGTGTACATATCTATATTACATATTTCACAGAGTGTTTTGCTTGGTTATAGACAATCTGTTCCATCACAAGAGTGTGCAAGGACCACATCTTGTTTGTACCAGTGCTAGATATATAGCAAGTACTCAGCAACGTTTATTAAATTAAATTGAGCATATAAACAAACGAGCGTGAAGGGCAATAGAAAGGAAGCAAAGATAAAAACAGTGCCCTTGATAAAAGGTAAGGAGAAAGGAAGAGACCAAGGAGACCCTTGCATATAGCATTCAGAAGATTCTAGGAGGCACAGTGTGATGTAGGCCGGTGTTTGAGGAGCTGACCTCTAATAAAAGAGAAGCTCAGGCCTGCAGCTACAACGAGAAAGGCCGCTGGATTTGACCATTAAGAGATCCTAATGGTTTTAGGAAGCATAGCTTTGGCAGTGCCCAGTCAGGGCTGTGGGGCTGCTACTGTTTTTAGGCCAGGAGAGGAAGTATCTCCAGAAGGTAAATGACTCGAGGAAGAAGATACCAGACCTCATATCTGATCAACTTGCTTGAATGCCTGGGAACATGAACACCCCAGCACAGCTCCAAGTCAGGTTGGAAGGCTTGGTTCTTTCATCTGATACAGAGAGTTCAAAGTATTGGGAGATATGGAAGGTTCTCAGGGAACACACGGACCAATATAAGACGTTCTCCTATAATAACCAGAGATTTTCATCAATATGGCACAGTCAGTCTAGGAGTCCAGGTACTTTAAGAACAAAGAAAAAATGTCTGCCTGAGAGCAGTTTCTTTTCCATGGAACTTTTCTGGATGATTGGATTTCTCTGTGTGAGGCATTCTCTGACCCAGTGGATAGATGGTCTTCATATTAATACCTCTTCTTGCCTTGAATCTTGCTCCCCTATATTCCACCAACATCACTTTCAGCTGTATTTTCCAGCCTACATATTGCTTGGCTAATCTTTATGGCCTGCTGTCTGTCCTGACCCATACTAAGCCTGATCTAGACATACTCCTGTGCCTGCCATCTGCCTGGATTTTTGCCTAATTTGATTTTGTCTGGCATCTACTTCTGTGATCTGCTTCTGTTGTGTCCTAGATTAGTCCTGTGGTCTGATAGGTCACACATTCTCAACAGGAGTATGGTTCTTAGGGAATAAAAAACAACTTTTTAAAAAATGTATAAAGTACAGATATACATACAGTATATAAACCGATATCACAATATATCTGTGTATATTGGTCAGGGTCCTCCAGAGAAACAGAACCAGTAGAATATATAGAGGTATATAGAAAGAGATTTCTCACGAGAGATTGACTCAAGCAATTATGGAGACTGAGAAGTCCTATGATCTGCTTTCTGTACGCGGGAGGCCCAGGAAAGCTGATGGTGTGCTTCCAGTCCATGCCAGAAGGCCTGAGAACCAGGGGAGTCAATTGTGTAAGTACCAGTCCAAGTCCAAAGGCCCAAGAACAAGGAGCACCAACATCCAAGGGCAAGAGAAGATGATGTCCCAGCTCCGGAAGAGAGAGGGGATCTGTCCTTTCTCCACCTTTTTGTTCTACTCAGGCCCTTGGGGATCGTATGACACCCATGCACATTGGTGAGGTGATCTTTTACTCACTCTACCAATTCAAATGCTAATCTTTCCCCAAAACACCCTGATAGGCACATCCAGAAATAACGTTTTACTAGCTATCTGGGTAACACTTAGCCCAGTAAAGTTGACACATAAAATTAACCATCTCACTGTGGTACCAAAATTTCACAGGGGAGAGCCATTTTAAAAAATGTCTAAAAAGGCTCCTTACGAAAGCAATAATGAAAAGAAAAAGGCAGAGAAACACTGTGATGGGTGATGAGGCAGCAATTCAAGTTGTAGGAGGAGCACGAGAAGAGTGGATGGTGAGGAAATGGAGGTAGCTGTGGTTGCTTATTTGAGAAGTAGATTATGGAGAGGATTCCAATCCAGCAAGCAAATTGTGAGCACTTATGTGCCATGAGCTGTGTGAAACCCTTTCACATTTGTTAGGAAAGAGCCTCTCCCCATTTGAGTTTCAATGTACATGTTCCTTGCAGAAAAAACAGCAACATTTTCCACAGAGACTGTGGCCCACCTATCTCTCCTCTGCTTCAGCAGCTTGTATGCTAATTACCCACTAGACGGTAACTCCTCATTCACATTTTGCAACATAAGACAAGGAGAAACACAGCCCAGATTGTGTTTGTAGAAGCTCCTTTCATGGCAGCCTTTCAACAGGTTGGGGCAATTTAAAAGACGCAGTTGTAACTCATTAAGATGCTTGAGGAACACCTGAATATCCTTGACCTACTTTTGAAAAAAGAGGCAAGAAAAATATGAGTAGGAATAATCCAAGAAAACAACTTCAAGTCTTTGAACAATAGACTCTAGAACCTCATTAGCTGAACTTGAGATAGGCTAGCACAAGAAAACAGAATGTTGCTTAAAGGAAACCCAGCAATCATTTGTGTCTACTTGCTCTTCTACAGTATGACTTTTGTTTGTTGGCTGGTTTGTTTTGAGTTTTAAAAAAAATCATTTTGTTTGTTCTCTTGCAGCACTCATTAAGAATTTACTACTGAGTCTTTGCATTTTACCCCTGGCAGATTGTCAATGCTATGTATTTGTCTCCTGTACTTGACTCCTGTGCTTTCCCTCTCTCCTATTTTCCTGCTCTTGTCATGAGTGCTGAAGCAGGGATGATGCTGTTGGGGTGGAAATCTGAAGGGGGAAGATGAATGAGCCACAGTGTCCACTTAGAACCTACAGCCAACTCTTGGCAGCTTATCCATGGTAAATCTTGCTTTCAGCTTCTTGTTGACTTTATCACCCACTCTATGTGCTTAACTCTACGATGGATGTTATCACCAGCTCTGTTTATTCACAATGCCGAGAGCACCAGTTGAACAGGGAAATATTCAGGAAAATCCACTTTTTAGGTGTCAACTTTATCAGAAAACAAAACAAAACTCCATCATTATTTTGCTGAATTTGGCATTATTTTAGAAATAATCATTTATATTTTGTCAAACTAGTTGTACATGTAGACACAGTCTTATTCCTCCTTTCCGATCATACTTTGCACTCCAAAAGGAGGAGAAGAGGAGAAGGGCAGGTTTTAAAAGCACTGCTCCCAGCGAGTGTCTGAATCACAGGTAAATATGTGACTGTAGGTGATAGGAAAGCATTTTCTGCTCAGGTGCATCCAACTGAGAGGACAGTAGAGACAAGGTACACTGGTGAGTACTTAGACAGCTTTTCCGGTTCTGGGTCATTTTCACATTGTAGCATCAACTTTTTTTTTTAAGTTTTGGAAGTCCTTGGAACATTAAACATACCCATTCAAACAATTCTGTCAATATAGTGGATATTTGCAGGCTTCCCTGGGAATCAGAACACACTGAATTTTATTTCTGCTGTGACATTGGCTGACTCTGTAACTTTCAGCCTTTTCAGTTCTTCAAGCTGGTATGGGTAATGGAACGCACACAGGCTTTGGAATTATTGTGACACAAGTTCAAATCCTATCCCTACCACTTATTAGCTTGTTGACCTTGGACAAGTTATTTAACTTCTTTGATCTTCAGTATCTTTACATGTTAAATAGAGATAAAGATGTCTGTTTTGCAGAAATGTTGTGAGGATCTAATGAGATCATGTATGCAAAACACCCAACACATAGGAGTCACTCTATAAATGGCTGCTCTAGTAGGAATATCTGCACAGAGATGGAGAAGCCTAGGTGACAAAAAGCGTGAGTATCTGAGCTCATTAGCGATAGATGCTTCCTTAACCTTACGGTATTATTAAAGAATGAGGAGAATACAGGCCAGCCACATAGTCATGCAGGTCTGTTCTATTTCTGCACAATCTGGTCACCACAGAAATCAGAATGTGCAGGGTTAAGGCTAAGGGAGGGAGAGGAAGACAGAGAGAGAGAGAGAGAAAAGGATGGACGGTGGACAGGCTCTGTTGTCCCTATAGGCAGAGACCCTCCTGGCATTCCTCCAGCCGCAGAACAGGAATGAGAGGCAAATGGCTGCATGCTGGCGGTGCACACACCAAGCCAAGCTACCAAGGTGTTTCCTGCTCAGTTTCCACAGATGTTGTTCCTTGGCTCTGGAGAAGTACCCTGGCAAGTATTTTGCTAAAAGCAAGAAAAGCAGCTGCATAACTGCCTGGTCCACAGAGCTGACAAACCACTGTGTCATCAGAGAAAGAGAGAGTCATGAGAAATAAAAGCCTGTGGTTCCACCTCTCAAGCAGGGAGTTAGTTGGCTGTGAGGCAGCAGGTTTGACTCTTGCTCATTAACAAAGTTTCTCTTTGTGTCCTCCTCTTTGTCTGCCTGCCTGTTCTTTTGGGTAGGCAGTAAGTGACTACCCAAATCATTATTTATTGAGTGTGTGCTATGCTCCCAACATTCACTCAACATATCTATGTTGAATGTCTTCTACAAAAATAATAAGATAGACTCAGAGACTCAAGTAAGTTCCAATATAGTAATCACATGTTCAAGTAATTCTTTTTTTTTTTTTCTTTGAAACTGAGTCTTGCTCTGTTGTCCCAGGTAGAGTGCAGTGGCATCATAGCAGCTTACTGCAACCTCACATTCCTGGGCTCAAGCAATCCTCCTGCCTCAGCCTCCTGAGTAGTTGGGACTACAGGCCCACACCACGACGTCCAGCTAATTTTTCTATTTTTAGTAGAGATGGGGTCTCGCTCTTGTTCAGGTTGGTCTCGAACTCCTGACTTCGAGCAATCCTCCTGCCTCGGCCTCCCAGAGTGCTAGGATTACAGGTGAGAGCCACTGCACCCAGCCTCAAGTAATTCTTAAATGGTATATATAATATGTGGATGCCAACTATAGAGGTGCTTAGGGAAAGGAGCTGCAGAGATGACGAAGGCTTTACAGAGGAGACAACATTTGAACTAGGCCTTGAGCTAGGATTCCAGGGGAGGATGGGGCCAGAGGAGGGTGGGGGAGGGGAGAGGAAGGAGTGAGGGCATTCCAGGTAAAGTGAAGTACATGTACAGAGGTGAAGAGGACATGCGTCCACAGCATGTCTGGGGACTGGCTGGTAGTTGGATGTGCCTGGAACATAGGCTGTGTAATACAAGGCAGCAGCAGGGGTGGAGGTAATGTGGCCAGAATGCCAAGGGTTTTCCATGCCAGTCTGTTGAGTTGGGCTCTCACCACAGGGCATGACACATTTGCCATCGGTGGGTTTTAAGTATGGAATGAAGGGATTGTCTTTCTATTTTGGACAATCCTGTGGGCTTTAGAATAGTGAATGGACAGAAAGAAGGTGAGACTGGAAGCTGGGAGACTCAGTTAAGAGGTCACTGAAATTATGGATGTTGTCAAATGCTGCAAACTAGTCAACGAGGATGGGGCCTGAGAATAAGTTCACTGGATTTGGTAGTTGGAGATTTTTGGTGACTTCTAATAGTAATTTCACTAGAACGATTCAAGCAGAAGTCAGATTACTTAGCCAATGGTTCTCAAAGTGTGGTTCCCAGATCAGCAGCATCAGCATCACCTGGGAACTTGCTAGAAATGCAAATTTCTCAGCTCACCCCATACTTCATCCCAAAATTCTGAGAATGAAGCCCAGTGATTGGTGTTTTTACGATTTTACAAGTCTTCTGGGTGATTCTGATGCATGCTAAAGTCTGAGAACAGTTGGCCTAAATAAATCTCTTCTCCAAACATTCTTTACTAGGACTCCAGCTCTTACAACAACTGAGCCATTTGGTAATCACTAAATAATCATTAATATTATAGTTTCTCAGCTTTGTGCATAAGTTGTTTTTCTGACAGTCATGTGCAATACATCTATACTTTCTGCCTGGCAATATTAAACTCATTGCTCAAAGCCCACCTCAAATGTTACCTTCCTAGGAAGCCTCTCCAATTTCCTCCAGGCAGCCCACCTATGAATACTTTTGCACGTATTTATATCATGACACTTATTTTATTGTGTTGTATTGTTTTGGTTTACTATCTGCCTTCCCTACTAACTAGAAGCTCCTCAGGAGTAGGGACTTCCTTGTCCATCTCTATTTCCACATTGTTTTCACATAGTAATTGCTCAATAAATGCAAGGAGAGGAAGTTGTAATGGGTTGAGAAGTAAACATAGCAAAGGATAAACTACCCTTTTAAGAGGTTTGGGAGTGAAAGGAAAGATAAATTTGAAATAGAAATAGAAATACAGTAGGAAGTGTGTGTGTGTGTGTGTGTGTGTGTGTCTGGAAGGAAGTTTTGGTGGAGGGGATTAAGCTAGTAGAGAGGGAGATATGAATGATGAGACAGTGGGAGCCAGGGGATAATGAATGACAATGGTCCTGGAAGAGGCAAAGGGGTATGGAATTGATGGTCAATGTAGAAGGATTAGCACTGAAGAAGGAAAGACTCTTTTCTCTGAGATAGAAGGGAAAGACGGAAAGGTGGGTGCATAAAAGATAAATTGTGAGGTTGAGAGGAGAGAGGGTGGAGCATTCTTAGATGGCCTTCCAGTAGAAATGGTGAGGGCTGGGGAAGTTTTTGCAGAGGAGCTGATATTTGAGCTAGGAGATGTCTTTAGTGAAGTAGGAAGTGAAGCCTTTGGCTAGGAAGGAAATGGGGAACAGAAAGAGGCTCCAGGAGAGTGATAAAGGCTTGTAAGTGCCAGAGAGGGGTTAGAAAGCAGTAGCAGGGGATTCTTTTGGGCTGATCTATCTCCCTGACTCAAGATAAACAAGAATCCATCTATTTATTCAACTGGCTTTGGCAATAAAAGCAGTATGGGGGTATTGTCTCCAGGGGCTGTCTCTGCAATAAGATGCACAACTTCTGGATACAGATCCCAGTATTAATATAGAAAGTATTCTAGCTCTACATATCAATGCTGGAATATTCTTCAAACAATAACAATGCTATATATGGTAAGAATGTACAACTAAGGAAAATACTTATGATATATGAATTACCTGAGAAAGCAGGATAAAATCTATACATACGTCTTGATTACAACTCTGTAGAAATATACATATGAAGAACAACTGAACAAAACACACCAAAATGCTATCAGTGGTGCTATTATAGGTCATTTTCCTTTAATTTTTAAATTGATGTTTTTATGTTTGTAATTAAAGTTAGGGTAATAAATAGAACTGGTTCTTTCCTTACTGGCTTTGTCTTTTTATTAGGAACACTTAGAAGAGAGTATTTCACAATAAAAAGTTGTAACATGGAACCAATCAACAGAATTATTTGACCTCCCGTGTGAGGGGCAGAAGCAGGGGGAAAAAAGTCCTTGAGCTGCGCCAGAGTTGGAGGCTGACGAGCAAGAGATTGGGTGCCATGCTGTGGGGAAGCACAAAAGAGGTATGTGCCCAAGCCCTTGTCTCACAATAAACTTGGAAGACTAGGCTTACAACAAATGATTAGAAGACAACTTACTCAGTGTTCAGGTGGGTCATCTAAACAATGGATGGAATTGGATCTCCGAGGCAGAGATCTGTGGGCAGGCAGTCCCATGCAGAGGTCAACTGTGTGCCATCGGGGTTGGCCAGATGGACGTGGGCTGAAATCTCTGTGCCCCTGCTTAGCAGCTATGCAGTCTCGGACAACTTTCTCTGTCTGTGAAGTAGGAATAATAATCTCTGCTCATAAGCTGGTTGGAGCATTACAAACAATAAGGCAGGTATAGAGCTCAATACAGCATTTGACACACATAAGTGCTCCATAAATATTTACCTCCATTATCATTATTGTTGTTATTATCTATGAATATTTATGATGGGGGAACTGATTTGGACTGGGGGCACATTAAATTCTTTGGGGGGAATTCAGGGGGTGTTCTGAGGGCCATTCTCTCTCCCTGCTGGAACAATGCTGTGGGCTTACCTTTGGCCTTCAGGAGGGGAGAGGGAGATGTGCAAGGGGGAACTCTGCGTTGGTTCTTCTTTTGCTAGTGTTCATGCTACTTCCCCACTTCTAACAGGTGCATAGTACTCCAGAGCACCCTTTCACCTTCCTCTCCGCTCTTCTGTTCTGTTTTTCTTCTCTTCAACGCTTCTTACTTCCCTATTCTCCTCAAAACCCCAAGTGGTGGATGAGTAAGGAATTACACTACCTTTTACATGTTCTAAGTTTGCCTTTTTTGAAAATGAAAGGTTGTCTTCTAATTCCTGCACTTGGAGTTTACATAAGTCTGTGTTCACCCTATCCACTTCTTCCCTTACTTTAAATATATCTATTTCCCTAACCATTGTCTATAGTAAATACTCTCAAATGATAGCCATCAGTAGAGAGAGAAGGATTCCAGGCCATCAGAGTTCAATTAAGGAAGGCTCTTTTGAGGTAACTATATCGTTCAAAAGAAACCAACAGAGGTATGAACTATCTGCAGGCTCTTCTCAGCAATGAGGTGTCCCTTCTGCACTCAGATGTAGATCTTAATGGAGGAAACATTCTCTGTCTTAGTACCATCTGTTCTTTTCTTCCTATAAGACTGTCAGTGTTATAAGAGTGAAGGAGTCAAAGGTTTGGAAAAAAAAAACATTGGATCAGTGGTCTGAGCAAGAGGATAAAGAAGTCATATTACATTATTCTTAACAGAGATCAGAATGATTAAAAACAAAAACAAGTTGATATCCATGATATTCAGGTACAACCACCACTTACCTGCTGATTCCTATTTCACATTCCATTCCACATTAACGAATAATAATAATCATGTACTTTTAGCTTCATCAGAAACCCTATTTGCATATTTACAAAGTCATTATCTTCAGCAACAGATACTTGGTCTGAGCCCAGCAATTACCACCACTGCCTCTTTGCACACATTAGCAAACATACACACCAATGATTTGTACTTTCCTATAAAATTACTCTTTCCCTTTTAAGAGTGTTTTTAGAAGCAAACCCTATCGTTAAGGCCATGTATGCTTCCATTATAAATACCTGTTGCCAGCCATTAATTATCTCCTGATGAATTACTTACTTAGAAGGAGTTTTTTGTGCTTACTTTAAAACATGGGGCTTCTCTTCCTTACTTTTGATGCCCCCACTTCATACTTAGTTAACCATTTTGAATTCCACGTAATAAGAAAATGTTCCCTTTTCTTCTGCTTCAGAGGACTTAAATGTGATCTGTACCCAGATGGTATGAAGATTTTCCATATTTTAAGGTGGAAACTTTCTGTGTGCCTGGACCTCACTGCTCAAGAATTTCTTGGCTAATCATGAAGGAAGAATATAAGAATGTGGGTAGAAACAATTGAATAGTCTCTGACAACAAATGTCCTAACATTCATAGATATTGAGAATTGCATAACCATTTTAGTGACCAAAGCACTGAGACTAATCCAATAATATCTTGGTTTGATAATTACACAGTTGTGGATTTATGATGCTCTTGAATTGGGGAGATGTCTTGGTTCATACAGGTCAACCCTTTCATACATCATTACATATAAAAAGTACACACCCACTTAGGAATTGAAGTGTAATACCTCCTAGCATAAAATACTTAAGAGAAGTTTTTAAGTCAGGTAGTTATAAAGTGAGCATTCCTATACTAATTTTCCTGCTTATCTCATGGATAGCAGAGGATTTTGGATTCCTGGTTAAGTTTTATAGGTATCATTCATCATAGAGTACATGCACATGAAGAACAGATCATTATACAGGGAGAATCTTAAGTTTTCCTCTCTTTATCATCAATTAAACTGAGATAATCACATATGTAAAAGGCAAAAATGTCAAGAAACCCAAATTATACCTTTAATCAAAGCAGAGACAATTGGGTCTAGGCTTAGTGGAAGGGTCTGACTGGTTCCTAATTCTCAGAGCTAGTTTGAATCTTGAGGTTAACTCCTGCCTCCTAGAACTTGTCCTGTGTTTGGCTGAACTTTGCAGACCTTTCATAACATGGGTCTTTATTGAGCATTTACTCTATGCAAGGCAAAGAACCAACTACAGAGGAGTTTACAAACACGAATAAGGGCTGAATAAGAGTTGGTTCCTGTCTTCACACAGTTAAGTCCAGCTGTATAGTCTACCTCGGTTCATTTCTTGCAGGCTGCAGACTGGATGAAATGAAAGTAGCCTCAAAATAAATCACAGTGCTCTCTACTTTCCTGTAGCCCCATGCTTTTTCTCTGTTGTAGTAATGTTATTTGTATGTGGCCTCCCTCAATGTACTGTGATCCCCAAAGAGCAGGGGCTGGGTCTTATTTATGTCTGTATTGCCACAGAGTCAAGGATGTGCTTTCCAGAGAGTAGGCTCTCAAAAAATGTTTTAAAATAAAAGAATATATTCACTTGTTTAACTTTCCTAATTACAGTGGGTCAGCTTGTTCTGTACCAATATGGGAGTGACTAGAAGCTGGTGGCCCTCTGCCCAGAGGTCCCCACACTAAATATCATCTTGGAAGTGCTTCACACTGTTGCACCAAGGTGGAGTGAAATTAGATGGAATAAGAAGTCAGAAACAGTGGGGTTTTTATCTCAGCTCAGTCACTAATTACTTATTTAACCTTGGGCAAGACACTAAAACTCTATCTCAGTTTCTTCATCTGTGAAATGGGCATAATAATGACAGGTCTGCCTATTTCCCACGATTGCTATTTCCTACTATCTCATTGAGGATCAAATGAAATAATATACTTAAAAGTGTTTTGGAAAGTCTAGAGCACTGCACAAATGCAAGGCATTATTAAAAGAAATCTTCCTTTTAATTCCCGCTTCCACAAACATCTCATCACATATCCTTGGGTTCCTGGGTTATGTGGCAAGTTATGTGGAGTAGCTCAGCCTATGCTTGATATCTACCCCAGAATCTCCTCTTCCTCATCTCCAAGACACCTAGACATTCTTCCAGTCTTGCATCTCTCCCCGATTTATATAGATATATATGTTCCTTGTTCAACATTCATTTAAAACATATATCATTGAGCGCTTATGTCACTACTATGCTAGAAACTGGGGCAAAATAAAAGAATAAGACAGTCTCTGCCCTTGAAGGTTTTTATAGCTTATTGGATCTGAGAGGACAGATATCAGAACAAATAAGTGCCCAATCCTGCATTTGTTTTGGGAGGCAATTTTATGTGCATTTTAATTATTAATAGTAAAGATATATATGTATATTTTTAGTTTTGACTAAAACTAAAACTATTGGTAGCCCTTATTCATGTTTTTCTACTGTTAATGGTTTTTGGATTTTAATTGTGGAGACTAGGATTTTTTTTTCAGATGAAAAGTTTGTGAGATTCCATTTTTCTTTTTAGCAGTGCAGCTATGGAACTCTAAGGAATAGCAAAAGCTATGATTCATTATAGGACTCCCCTGAATATTTTCTTACCAGTTTCTCTTATAAAGTAGGATTTGCTTTGACTAGAAGCACTGTCCTTGGGGAAGACCATTCCCCAATCCAGCTGAACAATTAAACTGCTGAGTACATTTGGGGCTGACATCTCCAGGCAGATCCTGGCATTTCATGTGCTCAGCTGCTGCTCAAGTTTTGAGACACCACCACAAGTCCCCCTGGCTTCTGATAAGGACCAGGAAAATAGTCACCTAAATGCACACAGTGGAATTTACGCTTAACTTTGGGGAAAGGCTGATTGCAAGAGTGCAATGCCATATTGCTGATCAGTCAGGCTGCTCCCAACTCTCCCTAAGGCAGTCAACAGCCACTGCTGTTACTCCAACAGTTTCCCCCTTCCAGCTATATAGCCAGTCACCTTGAGAAACTGCACATCTATTTTAATAATGTTGTCATAGCTGCAGTCACTTCTGGAGTTGCTCTTTGGGGATAATTACCTTACATTCTTCTTCTCTTACCCACATATCTGCTCTACCAAATCTCCTTTTCCTTCCCCTGTATTTCCTACATCTAGGAATTGCCCCATCATGCCTCAAGGTACTGAGGTCACTGCTGATTCCTTGATCTACCTTTCTGCTCTCATCTAGGCCGTTACTAGTCTTAGGAGCCAGTGCCCATCTTTTCTGCATTCCCACAGCCCCTGCCTAAGTCCTTATCTTCCCCATTCAGGGAAGAAGCTCTGATTTATATTGTTTACCTGCCTCTATACATGTTTCTTCCATGTCTGGAACAACCTTAAACCTCTAAACATGGGAAATCTCTTTTCTTCACCTGATTAAATTAATCTTTTGGTCCTCCAATTATTAGTCTAGCTGTTTAGTTCTTCCTGGAAGCCTTCCCTGACTACCCTGGGCTGAGACACAGCCCACAGACCCACAATCCTCTACTTGTCACACTGGATCTGAATTGCCAGTTTATTTGTCTTTCTTTGTCCCTCAGCTCCTTGCACAGGATCTGGCCCATGGTAAATATTCACTAAAATGCTAGTTGATGAGTTGGACTTGATTGTTCTCATCTCTTAGTCTTTGCCGATTCCAATTCCTTCCCTTGATTTTCCACTCCTTTTTTGTTTTGTTTTTACCAGTTTTATTTATAGCTTCCTTGAAAACATATCTTTGAAAACATTTCTTCAGTCACAGCCTTCTCCTACTTCCATTCATAACATTTGAACATATTCAATAAGTTTAACATTATAACAAATTCAACAAAAGTTATATGTGAACATAGTAGCTGCTTTCTTTAAAACAGTCACCTTGAGAAACTGCACATCTATTTTAATAATGTTGTCATAGTTGCAGTCCCTTCTGGAGTTGCTCTTTGGGGATCATTCTCTTACATTCTTCTGAATATATTTTAATAGTGACAAATCTGATCTTTGTAGGTGATTTTTCAAATTTTTATATAGCCTAGTCACAGTGAACTATCTTTATTAAGTAAAGAGGATGATCAAACTGGTAACAGTTTGTGGGTTAACAACTAAAAAGTAATGTTATTATCTTTCTCTGAACATATTTGCACAAGAGAAATTCCAAAAGTATTTCTGACTAATTATGTTATTTTTGAAAAGAGTTTCTAGCATCCCAGGGTGACTACTTTTGATAATAGTACTTGCTTATCTGTTCTAAAGAGCTTATTAAAATACAGTTTCGGGACATTATAGGCCTATGCTTATACTGACTTGCACTTGTTTAGTGTTCTTTTACATTCTAGTTCAACATCTATCATGTGACAGGTGCTGGGGATAAACAGGCCATGGTCCTTGCCCACAAAGACCTCCTAATCTAGTTGGGAAAATAGAAATACAAAGAATCCTGTGTGAAAAATAGATATCAGTGTAAGATAAAGAAGCAGTACAGTGTTGGATCTGTCTGTTAGGGGTAGGAATTCAGTACAGCCTTCTAAGGACTGAAATATGAATGATGATCAGAAGTTCATCAAGAGGAGGAGGGGACAAGGAGTTGTTCTAGGCCAAGAGAATAGAAAGTACAGAGACTGAAACAGCAAGGTATGTTTGGGGAATCTCAAGTCGTATAATACTGTTATTGTGTGAAGTTCACAACGGGGACAGGGAGGACAGGAGATGGGGCCAGTGAGGGAAAGGCCTTATGTGTACCCTTTTTAGAAGTTTGGACTTTATCCTGTAGGAGTCAGGGAGAGGCTCTGTGTGCAGAATTTCCCATCCCAACAGGATTGTAACCTCCCACATCCAATTAGTCACAATAGGTTTTGCTCCAACTCCCACCCCCAATTTTTTTTTTTTCAAGATCGTCTCATACCCATCCCTTCTGACATCTACCTCATTAGTTCAGGCCTTCATCACTCCACGCCTAGATTGTTTCACAAACTCCTGACTGGTCCTGGGGTTCCAGTTCACTTCTTGCTCCTGACAATCAATTTTGTATAGGATTGTCAGAGCAATCTTCCTTTCCATCAAGTGTCACCCCTGTTCAAAAACCTTCAGTGGTTTTCCGTGACCTGGGAGATAACTGCCTCCCCACCCTTTCAGTTTACCATTCAAAGTCTGCATAATCTGGTGCCAACACCCTTCCCCTCCTGCCCTCCCCTCACTGCTAACAGTGCCAGAACTCATCTACTTATTCCCTTGTCTCTACCTTTGCTTTTATGATGGTTCTCCTCTGGAATGACAGGCCCACACAACCCTTGTTGTTAATTTCAGCTCTTTTCTTAGAAGCCCACTTGTACCCAGGCCTATCACATGCCCCACTCTCCTGCCCTCGAAGTAGCTGGTCTTCTGGTTATATTCTCTTACTATATATATGCATCCACAATTAATATATAGCATTGTTTTGAAAGAATTAAATATATGTAAATGGTATAGTTTATGTTTCCCTCTGCAATTAGTATTTTCCCCATCATTTGGTTTTTAAGATTTATTCCCATGGACATATATAAATACAGTCTTTTCAATTACTGTATTGCATTTCATTTTATATATATACCACACGTTATTCATCCATTCCTCTAAGGATGGGCATTGAGGTTGTTGTTAATTTTTGGCTATTACAATGTCACAATGAATATCCTTCGACGGTCTCCTTGTCGTATACAAACTTTACGGACCTTTCAAGATCTTGCTTTCACCCCCAACTCCTCCACGAAAGCCTTCCGTGAATCCCTAGCCCGCTGCAGCAAAGTCTTGGTGTGCGAAGTAGCCTGTGCATCTTTGGTATTCCACTGTGCCGAGCACATCGCTACGCAGAGTGAGGCGCTTAAGAAATACCTGCTAAAAGAATGAGCGGCTGAATGAATGAATGGTGTAGTACAATCCAGGCGATAGCTCCGTTTCTTCTAAACGGACTTTGGCGCCTTAGCCCCCATTTCCTTCTTTGACAGCACTGGTCGTTCCACCGCATTCCTCTAGCTAGCAGGGCAGTGTGTGGGTGTGTGGGGGCGATGCCGATCTCACCGGCTGAGGTCTGCCTCGCCCTGCAAGTTCACGACCCCGGCAAACCCCAGTGTTTGAAGTTCAGAGCCCTAACCCCCGCCCCCGCGCCCCTCCAGCAGGGGTCCGGCCCAGCCAGGCGCGGCAGCGCCCACCGAGCCCGGGCGCGCCGGCCCCGCGGCGGGTCGGCGAGGGGGCGTCTGATGACTCGTAGTGGATCCCTCCGCGCGGAGCCCGGCCGGCGCTTCTTCCTGCGGGAAACCCCTGGGTGCCCAAGGCGGCGCGGCCGCGGCGACAGAGGGGCGGGACTTGCGGTGGGAGGAGGCGGCCGAGGCGGAAGGACACACGAGGCTGCTTCGCTGCACACCCGAGAAAGTTTCAGCCAAGCTTCGGGCGGCGGCTGAGGCGGCGGCAGAGGAACGACGGGCTCGGGGCGCTGGGCGTCGAGGCTGTGGGGAGTAGCGCCAGGCTGTGAGCCGTAGAAGCAGGAGGAGGGGACGAGAAAGTGGGGCTCCTCTGTCGGGACCCCCTCCCCATGTGGATCTGCCCAGGCAGCGGCGGCGGCGGAGGAGGCGACCGAGAAGATGCCCGCCCTGCGCCCCGCGCCGCTGTGGGCGCTGCTGGCGCTCTGGCTGTACCGCGTGGCCCCCGCGCGCGGTGAGTATCGCGCTGTCTCCCGCGCCCCGCCGCCCCCGCCCTGGCCGGCCGCCTGGGGCGACCGTTCCCCCCTTCCGTCCTTCTCTGTGCGGGAAGGCCGGGCTCGGCCGCCGGCGCGGAGCGGGGCCACCAAGTTCCCGAAAGTTTGGACGTCGTCGGAGCCCCTCTCGTGGCCGGCCCCTCCCCCGCGCTCCCCGCCGCCTTCTGCGCCCCTCGGCCGGCGGCCCCACACACGCCTCCTTCGCCGGAGGGGGGCCGGGCAGCGAGTCTGAGAAACTCTCTTTTCCGAGGACTTGAGTTCGACGAGTTGGGCAGTGCTGCCCTTCGGGTTCGGCGTTCCCTGGGGCCGAGGGCGAGCCGCCCGAGCGGACCCTCGCCGGCCGCGGATGGGCTGCGCGAAGGAATGCCAGATTCTGGCGTGGAGACAGCGGGGGCAGGGCCTCCAAGCCCAACCGCTGGCACCTTCACAGCCGGACTTAGCTTTGCCAAGGGGAGGCACACACGGTCTGCGTGTGGGGGTTTGGTTTGGATGGGGACAGGGTTTTGCGGCTCGCCTGGGTTTTGACACTCCGACCCGATCGACGGTCTCGATGAGTCGGGTGTGGTGCTGGTGTCTTAGAAAGGTGGAGGCACGAGCGGTAGGGAAACTGGTGTGGCTGCATGCTGAGGCACATGATTTAAAAATCTCAACTGCTGTTATTCTTTCCGAGGCGTGGAGCTCTGGTGCTGTTCAGTGTGTGTCCAGACTCAGGAATGTGGTGTGACGATCACCAACTCCTCCAACCTGGCAGCAGCATTTGCTGCTCTTTTGGCACGGTTGGGGGTGGGGCAGGGGCGGGTGAGGAAAAGTGGATACGTTAATTCAAAGTGCTTCCTTAGAAAGCCTCTTTATGGTTGGATATTTCCAACAGTCTTTCAGAACACGGTTGGAGCAAGAAAGGAAATCGAATCGGATCATGTCGTACCCATCCCACCCACACTTTTAGATTCTAAATTTTTTCAGACTGTTTGAGTGGAAAGAGGTTGGGCTTTGGAGCCCTGGTTTGTAATTCTGGCTTCAAATCTCTGCTAAATTAACTCACCAATAAAATGGGAATGAAATTACTCAGCTAATAGGATTAATTTAAAAATGTGTATTAAACCCATGGCACTTAAAAGGTGTTCACAAAGTCCTTTCAGGGCAGGGACTGTGTTTTATTCATTATGAAATCTGTTCTTCCAATGGGATGATGCTTTGTGCATGTTTGTTGAATTGAAAGGAGCCCTTTCTTTTCCTGAGCCTAATCTGAACGAAGATTTTGCCTTTACCAAAAAACTAGTGCATGAACTACATCTCTTTTCAAAGAAAAGGTTAAGAAGATGATGAACTTCAGAAAAATATGGTCTTTGTTCATTGTTAATAGGCAGTTGATATGCCAATCACAGATGTGTAAAAAGAGAACAAAGTTGTTTATCACCTGAAAACAGTACTGGGTTGTTCAGCACCAACTAGATACTTCTTGGAAAGTTCAAATTTCATACACCTCTAGATGTAAGAATTTCAGAAGTGGACCAGGAGGCTTTGTGATGATGAAACAAAACTGTTGTTTCTGAAACAGTTAATAAAGAGCATATGATGGTATTTTTGCCTTTCCTTTTTCTTTGAGTGAAAGCTTTACGTGTAGATTTAGGGCACAGAGGAGTATAATCAATGAGAGAGTCTGAGGGTTACAATCCTTGCTCTACCATTAACTTGGTATAGTAAATAACTTAGTTTTTATGATCTGGAGTCTCCTCACCTGTGAAATAGGACTAAAAGGATAACTACTTTAGAGAGTTGTAAGAAATAATAAATATGATTGTAAAGTGATTTGCAGAATTAAGTGTTAAATGATAATACTGATGTCAGAAATAGGATTACTCTGACACATAGGGCTTCTTTCATTCTAGGACCTCAGTGCATAGAACTATGAGTTACTGCTATTAATAGCTAGCTTTTAAGTAGTCAAGTTGAGTGTGTGTTAGGTTGGCTCAAAGGATGGGATTTAGATATTTTGATTTTTAGACAGTTGTTCTTTAGATGCTAAACTACTGCAATGGAAGAGATTAAAAAGTCTGTTTCTTGGTACGGATCTTAAATCTTCTCAGAGTCTAGCAGTGAAGTCTTCTTGAATCCTCCTAATTTATTATTGTGTTTTGCCAAGGTACCAATTATAACACCCTTCCAAACTTTTGAGTGTTCCTGTGTTTGGCTTGTGGCCAATTGTTAATTTAAACATCACTGAGTCCTAAGGCAAGGAGCTGTCAGCCCATCTGTCTGATTGTCTAAACAGCTATCCAGGACCACCCCTTGCTCCTTGTTTTCTTTTGCTTTGCAATGGGAAGTGACTCCCTGATTCTGCTGCCTGCTAGATAATTTCTCAGCTGAATTCTTCTCTTGCTTTTAAAAAAATCACTAGCAGTTGTTTTTTTCTTTCATATGGAGATGAAATTTACCCTAAAACTATTTCCCCCTTTTTTTCTTGTTCTTTCTGTATTATTATTCCTTTTCTTAGGTGCAGTAGAAGAGAGTGATTACTTCTAGTCTCTCTCATTTTTCTCTGTGTTTGGATTTTTAAGATATTTACCCACATCTCCTTGGCATCTCTCTGCCCCATTCCCACTCTACTGCCTCTCCTGTAGGCTTCTGTGGCATAGAGGAGCAACTTTTGGTTCACCTGGGTTGTAGTTGCTGACTTCAGAACCTTTACAGAATGTTTAAATTCAGTGGGATATGCTTGGATGCTTCAGAGCAGCCTTACAATACATTTTAAAAATATCACACCCACAGAAATTCTATTTTGCCCACAAAATTTGCATTGATCTAGTTCCCACTCTCTGATGCCATTCCTAGTGATCCTCCTCCCTGCCTCTTCCATTGTGGTAGAACACAGCTCTGTGTCCTGGCTGCATCAAAATTAGCTGGGGTGATTCTTGAACTTGACACCCAGGGATTCTGATATGGTAGGTCTGAGAGTCCATATTTTTTCAAGGTTTGCACTTGATTCTGACATAGTAATGTAGCTGTAACCCACTGATTAAGTAAATTTTTTGCCTTTAGGCGTGTGTATGGTGTCTTTCCTTCTAAATTTCAATAATTTCCATAATGAACCTAACCTTAGCCATTCCAGTATTTAATGATTCTAACTCTCAAGGAGTTTTAAAGTTGCTAATATAAAAGCTTTGGAATATCTTGTCATTTCTTTTGTTCATCTGGGCACAATGAGTCTCCATTATCTCTTTAAAGGGCTTCATATATTTGAATGATCTTATAAATTCCCCCCCCTTCTATTATCTCTTTTTCCTTAGGCATTATTCGTATATGTCATTTTTTTGGACCCTTTGTTTGTAATGGTTTTAGAGTAAAACATTCCAAGGCGTGATTTGAATGATAATAAGAGGCATGGTTGCTCAGGGCTGGGTGGCTCAGGCCTGTAATACTAACACTTTGGGAGGCTGAGGTGGGAGGATTGCTTGAGGCCAGGAGTTCAAAACCAGCCTAAGCAAGAGTGAGACCCCCGTCTGTACAAAAAATAGAAAAATTAGCCAGGCGTGGTGGTTCATGCCTGTAGTCCCAGCTACTTGGGAGGCCAAGGCAGGAGGATCACTTGTGTCCAGGAGTTTGAGGTTGCAGTGAGCTACAATGATGCCACTGCACTCTAGCCTGGGTGACAGAGCGAGACCCTGTCTCACAAAAAAAAAAAAAAAAAAGATTTTTACATCATTATCCTTATATTGTGTTTACACTCCATATTCATGTGCTTCGTTTCTTGATATCTCTGTCTGAATGCCTAAACTTTAACTATTCATTTTCCTTCCACCCTTTCCTAATTATCCTCCTGTCTTCGTCCCTTTCTCTGCAAATGACTTGAAACAAAAAGATTTTCTTTTCTTCTACTTTTCTTTCTTCATTAGTCTACCATATGTGTAGTCTTTTATAGAGATAACTGAACAAGGAGCCAGAAGGCCAGAATTCTCATCCAGGTCTGTTATTAATTGGTTTTGTGACCTTGTAGGAGAGGCACTGTTTTGGTCCTCTGCTTTCTCAGGTACCTTGTCGGTGGTCACAGAGCCAGTGAGAGTTGACACTAGAATTCCTCTCTTCTAGTCCTCAGTCCAGTACCTCACCACTCTCCACACTGCTGCAGTCTCATGTACAAATGGGCTTATGTACACAAAACACAAAACAAAACACCTATAACAGCCTCAAGTGTTTATTGTTAATGTGTGCATGAGGAAAAGAATTGTATCTTTTAACTTATGTGTTTAATGCCCGCACACCTATCCCTGTACCTGGCATGGTGCCTTGACATCTAATAGGCATTCAATAAATATTTGTTCAGTTGAACAATTACTTTTAGTCATTTTCTTGTTCTGGGCTACTATGGTACTTCCAGATGTTCTTAAAATAGTGTTTACAAGAGTCATTTCTTGCCTTATATTTGGGGAAAAACCAAATTTTTCCCATCCCCAGAAATTGTATTTAAAGTTGCTATTTTGAATTTCTTTGTGTGTGGGGTTTCTTTCTTTCTTTCTTTCTTTTTTTTTCCTGATCACTTCTGCAATTTATAAAGGTCATTTTCACTTTGGAATCTAACTTCAAAGGTGCTGGCATCCACCCCCTGCCTCTCACTCGAATTTGCTCTACTGCTTCCTGTACTACTGTGTTACTAGGCCAGCAATTTCTATTATTGTGTTTAGAGTTGCCACATCTTATTGTAATTTTGTCATTTTTGGGACTAGTCATTTTTGGAATACTGTTTTTAAAATTAGAGTTAACTAAATTTATGTTTGTTTTGATGAACTTTTTTGAGATTTTTCATCTTGGGCTGGATATCACAAACTTAGACTTAGAGAATATGTACATTTAGTAAAGTATATTTGTTTTTTTCCCGCCAAGACAGTTCCCTGAACACCCTACCAATAAAAACTAAAGGTGAGAGAATATATGTAAATATCTGAGAGAATCACATTGTATGTGAGCTGTCTCTGCGACAAGATTTTGCTCCTTAAGGGCAGAGACTATGCTACACACATCCCTTTTCTGTGCTACAGAACTTGTCTGGGACGTGCCCAACATTCAGAGTCAACTGAGTAGCAGTTCTTGGCCACAGCACCTGTGACTCTTGTGCCTCTTTTGGGACATTCTGTAGGAGAGGCTGATGGTGCGTCTGGGTGTGTCTCTGTGCTCTTTTTTCCTTTGAAGAGATAGGATCAGTTGAAAGCTGTCCCCACCTACAGACTTGTATGGTATCCCTTTTATTAATTAAGGAGTGGCTGAGATTTTCCTCTTTGTTGTCTTATGTATTGGCAGGAACTTTAAAATTCATCTAGTCCTTCTATCCATCCCATGCTGGATCTAATCCTCTTACAACATCCTGGTCAAGAGATAGCATACCTTCTCTCTGTTTGAACACCTGTTATGGTAGATAGCTCCCTACCTCCAGAGGCAATTTATTCCATCTGTGGCCAGCTCTAATTCTTAGAAAGATCTTCTTATATTCAGCTGTAATCTGCCTCCTTGTGACTTACACCCATTGACATCTTCTCAGGAATTTGTCTCACAGAGCACTGTGTGGGTGACAGGGATCCAAAAGGGGTAGTTATATGTACCCTCTACTGAACTGACATTCACCCCTCCATAAAAGGAGTGAAATCCAGTGAGGAGCATGAAGATGATCCCATCTGGTATGATTGCTTGGGGGAACCATTTTAGCCTTGAATGTTTCATACTTCCCTTCCCAGGTGGGCACTGGTGGGAGGAAAGGATTTGTGGAGCAGTGTTTCCCTTGCCTCTCTTATGATAAGAATACCTGCATGTTCTGGAGGTTCTGATTCAGTGGGTCTGCAATGGTGTCTGGGAATTTGTATGTTTAAGAAATAGCCAGGTGATTCTTATATTAGGGAAGTTTTAGAATCACTGTAGAGTGAATCTGGGGAAGTAAAGGTTTTTTTTGTTGTTGTTTTGGTTTGTTTTTTGTTTGTTTGTTTTTGATAGTGCTAGAGATGGGTTGCTTTAATTGGGTCCTGTGGTCATTTTTATCCCCTTGAAAGGGCGTGCTTCTTGCTGAATGCCTAGCTTACCATAGAGAAGGAAGTGGCTCTGGTATAGGGATAGTAAAGTTGTTTGTTTTGCCTTTTTTTTTTTTTTAATCTGCTAACTGTCCTATGTCTTAGGACTTCTGTTTATGTCATGCATGACTTTGGTGGAAGCCTCTTTATCTCTCCATCAGAATGTTACCTGAGATGCTAGAATGCATAGGAGTTCACAGCCTTTTTGGTGCCCACTAAAGAATTCTGTCCTTAGTCCTTGTGAATGATGCTTCCTTTGAGGATGTCTGTTTATTAACCCATGGACACATATCTGGTGTCAGGAATTTCCCTCAGATGTGTTAGTGTGAAGAGATAAAAGGTCAGTCGTTTCAGGCAATCCTGCTTTTGGGGTGTCCAGACTGCTGCAGCAAATGGAATAAGGAAGGGAGAATAAAGCAGGGATCTGGGGACTCTTGAGCAGAACAGAGCAGTCTGCAAGAAGGGGCCCAGGATTGCTCCTCTTACAAAGACATGATGTCCTTGCTAGGGGAAGGAAGTGGCTTCAGATCTGAAAAGATATGCTCATGGGCTTGGGACGGGACAGACTGCAGTGTTCACTGGTGGTGGTAGGAGGCTTGCTGTAGATCTGCTTTTTTCTCTCCTCTTTTTTTGAGGGGAATATTAGCTCTATGGCAGAAAATACATTGTGGCCTTAAAAAGAAGAGTAAAGCCAAGAAAGGGAATGGTAAGAGCTATAGTTTGGAGTGAGAAAAGCAAAAAAATTTTTGTATTAATTTATTTATATATGTAAATATGTATTATACATTTCTGTATAATTCTCTGGTAGGATGCCTAGCTCTTGGCTCTAAGATTTATTATTTTTGTAGCTCTGCTTTCTTAGTGGTGTGTTGGGGAGTATTGTGGTGTGTTGTCACACTTAATTTGTGCGTTTCCCTTGGCATCATGTGGTGGCAAGTACAGGGTAGTTTGTTCTTCCAGATGTGTGGGAATCATTGACCAAGCGGAAGATATGGTCCTGCCCCCAAGGAGCTGACATCATCGTGGAGACAAGACAGATGAGCACACAGTTGGGAATATGAAATACAGTCATTTAGTCATTTATCTACACTCTGTGAAAGCAGTTTCCTGCAGTCAGGGTGACTGAGAGCTGTAGAGTCTATGGGAGTAAACGTCAGGTACAGATACCACCAGGGCACAGTGACCCCCAGCTCACCCTTGTTGGGCTTGTCTACTGTTGTGAGCTTTCTGCCATTTTCTTCTTGCTTTGTTGTAATTTAGAAGTATCAAAACTTGAATTGGGGAAAAGACAAAGACCCCTTTGTCTGGTGGGGGTGTAAATATAAATTTGGCACATATTGTGGTATCAGTTACGTTTATTAGTGGGTTTGCGGCAAGAGAGAGAGTTGTGTTCTTAGTTCTGGATGCCAAGCCTGATCTAGGACAAGTTAAGGTGGAAATATCTTCTTTGGAAGATCCAGTTCTCAGTGGCAGTAGCTGAAGGAACTTCTTGTCACAGCCAGGCAAGACTGAAGCGTGGTGTGGTCATGCCCAGCGTTGCTGCCTCAGGTGGCATTGATTAATCATACTAACATCTCCCTCACCCTTTTATACTTGTCTTGGCAAAACCCTGTTCTACTAGCTCCTCAAACGTTTGGGGTTTACTAGATATGATTGAACAAGCTCTTGGAGGGTTATTTTGCTGTTCCTTGCCCCTCTTGAACTTCAGGCCAGCTACCTTGGTCCAGCTGTGGTACCCTTGGTCTTCAGGCCAGGCAGTGAGGGGCCTGGATCTCTTTTCCTGTTGGAGACTGAAGCACCTTTCCCCGGAGGCCTGCCTAGAGCGGTTTCTGGTCTCCAAGTCAGTTCCTTCTGCAGGATATTGGCAGCTGGGCAAGGCAGTAATTCTGGGTTCTTTGAATACATCAGCCAAACATCATGCCAAGATGGACTCATTGTTGCACAAAGACAGGTTGGATCTATGGGTGTTGCAGAACCTGTTGCTGGGTTAAGAGTAGCTCTCTCACCCTTCTATATGTTTATTCATATAAGAGAGTGTGTGTATTTTGTGAGGTAAGGAAAACGCGATGGTAGTATTTTGATTGGAGTCAGATATTGTCTCCTTAATAATATGTTGTCTTTTAACAGATAGCATTCCTCTAAAATGCAATTTTGCTTGCTGAATAAGGCATTGCATAAGAAACTGTGGTTACATTCTAAAGCAAACTGCCTTGTTCAGAAGCAGGTGCATTTTCAAATTAAATTGTTTGCTTCTTTTTTATTCTTACTCTTTTTTTTTTTTTTTTTTTTTGGTGAGAAGATTCTGAAAGGTGTTTAAGCCTTGAACAATTTTCAATAGTCTATTTTAACTGGTACCTAGCAGGGAGAGATTGTTCTGTTGGTATACTTACTTAACATTCAAATAATAATAATTGAATACTGTCTGCTTACTAATCTATTCTGTTGGGTGTCTAAATATGAGTAGTCACAGAACTAGATAGTGCTAATGTGTTAACTTTTCTAAATGGTAAATGTGGTAAACTGCAAAGACACTTTTGCTTAGTTTTCTGCTCTCACATGCTTTTGTTTAGAAAGTGTTGAGACTTAATTGAAGTTTGAGGCCATGTATATTTTGATTATTACTTTTTATTATGTTTTCCTTTGCTGTGAACATGACTTTATTCATTTGCCAGATCTTCTTTAATCGGAAACATTAAGGACATTTACTTTATGTTGTCATTTAAAGCACTTTCTAATCTTTATGAGGATTTATAGGGAAAAGACCATATCCTGTGAACCATGCAAATCTTTGACATTATGTTACTATTTAAAGTAAGTAACAATATATATAGTGGCTCCTGTGACATACATTTTCTAAGAGATTTAAGGAAAATTGCTGTAACTAAAAACAAACATTGTAACAGTTTTAGGTAGGTTTACATAGCAACAGAATTATTACTTATATTTACACACAATTAACTCATTTATACTTTGTTGATTTTCTCTCGCACCTTTACAAGATTTTTTTTTTTTTTTGGTAATAAAAAGTAGTTACATTTAAAAGTGGTTAAGGATGTTTGAAAAATATAGAAAAGTATAAGAAAAATATTCACAATCATGCCACTGTTAATATGTTAGTATTAACATTTGGTATTTTTTTCCTTAGTTTTTGATTCATAATATATATAATTTTCTGTTCTTTCTTTAATTATTATAAATATTTTTCATATTTCCAATCATTTTTTATAAAGTTAATTTTAATGGTTAAATAGTAGCCTAATTAATAGGTTTACTATGTTTTGATCACTGTCCATTCATTGCATAGTTGGTCAGTTCTAGCTCTTTTTTTTTCCTATATAAGTGGTATTGATCATCTTTATACAAAAGAAATTTCCCTCTTTAGGATTTTTCCAATAAGCTAGATTTCCAGAAGAGAAATTACTACATCAAAGAGAGTGATGGTTAAAAATCAGAAAATAGGATTTTTAAAAAACAGGAAAACATAAGAGAAAATTAAGATCTTCAGTAATCCCATCATCTCTAACCAAAACCCATGGTTAACATTTCAGTGCATTCCAGACAGTTTTTTCCCTTTATCTATTATTGTAATTGGGATTTTAACGTACATACAGTTTTAGTATCTGCTTTTGTACCACTTAGAATATTATGAACATTTCCTCACATATATAAATATTCTTTAAGAATATGATTTTAATGGCTTCATACTGTTCTATCTTAAGGATCTACTTTATTTCATCTAAACTGAAATCTATTTTTAGTTCCCAATTTTCATAATTATAAATAATCATGTGATGAACATTCTTATTCATAAATCTTCATAGGAATATTTATTTCCTAACATAAACTCCCAGAAGTCAAATTATTGTATCAAAGAGTATGGACCTCTCATATGGATTTTGACTCAGACTGTCAAATTCCTTTCCATATGGTTTGAACAAGTTATACTTTCATTAGCAGAATATGAGACTGTCAGTGTTTCCAACCATTGTCAACACTAGGTTTTATTTTTAAAACTCTTTACCATTTGATAAGTGGTAAATGCTACTTCGTCTTAATTTGCCTCTCTGATCAGAAGTGATGTTGAATGTTTTTTCATATCATCAGTGACCATTTGTATTGCCTTTTCTTTCTACTTACTTATTTTGGTAAATTTTGTCTTTTACTCATCAAGATATTCACTTTTTTGGTTACTGATTTGAAAATTCTTTAACTATTGAGGGTATTAGTACTTCATCTATCTTAAGTATGTCACAATACGTGTAGCAATAATTAGCAGTACATAATATCAAATTGCTGCCAACATTGATATAAAAATTGTTCATTTGATAGGTTAATTTTTTTACCTTTTGATTTCTAATGAGCTTGGTCAATTTCCAATGTATTTGTTAACTGGTAATTTCTGTCGCTATTTTAAAGTTCTAATCTGACTATCGTAAATCAACATACTGTCAGTTGTTATGTGCCCAGGCAATGTACATTTACTGTAATACTGAAGAAAAAAAATACTGGAGGAAAACAGTATATTCTGGAGCCAAATATGTGATTTTGGGTGGGTGAGGGGTAATCTGCTTACTGTCATGTCTTCCTGGATATCCAAGATTTTTGAAGCATTTAACACCCCTGAAAGGCAGGACTAATTCGATGTCCATCATGCACTGCTAATTCTGACACTTTGACCTCATTGATAAGCCTGTACAGTGGTCTAGCCAGTCAGTTTGATCAGACAACAGGATGACTAAGATTCCCTCCTGCTCCCCTCGCCAAATTGATTAGTTGTAGGACAGAACTGACTGAAGCAACCTGTTGTTTTGGCACCCTGTGGACACCACCTGTTTTCTTCCATTCCTCCCTCCAGCCCTCACTGCCCCAGCACTGTGCTGTGTGCACAGTGGGTAGGAGATCAGTGTTGTTGCTAAAGAATGTTGCAATAAAGAAGAATAGATTGCTTTTTTCCAAGCTTGTGTGTTTTTAAGGCACCCCACTGCTTTTGGCATTCAGCACTCCAGCTGAACTGCTCTATGCTGAAGCCCTGCAGGTCTCAAGTGTTTGTTTCAGAATAATTTCAGGCAATATGAATGCTTTCTTAAGTATCATTGGAATTTACTGGGCTGGTTGTTTGCCAGCTATTACCATATTTAGCATGAGGAGACCTGGGGAATGAGGACATTTTTGACCAACCAAAGAAGGAAACCTCTCTGAAGGATTGTGATTTTTTTTTATGAGGTGGTTTAGAGAATGCCAGTTAGACTGAGACTTGAGTTTGTGTCCACTGGTCTTTGTTTCTGTGCCCTCTCCACAAAATTAATTTAAGAAATGGGAAAAGAGATTTGATAGTGAAGTTCTTTCTTACCCTACAGTCTAATATTCTTTCTGGGAGGAATTAAGAGAATTATTATGCCCAGATTGTGCACTGAGAGGATTAACCAGCAGGTGAAGCTGCTGATTAAAAACATAGGTTGATGAGTGTTGTTCTCATCCATCTCCTTTAAAGCTTACTAGAAGTTTCTGCTTTGCCCTGGACTGAATTTTATTTCGGGTCAGCCCTTGTCTCCACCCTACTTTTGGAACCATTAGCCTTCCCTCTATGGCTTAACATTTCTCTGCCTCAGTTTTTCCATTTTAAAGATGAAGATAGTGTTTGGAAAGACTGGTAAATACAGTTAACATAAAAATAATTTTTATAGAATAAAATCCCCAACATTTATATGGCAATTTATAATTTACAAAATACTCTTACACAATTGCCTCCTTTAATCCTCACAAAACTTTGCTGGAAACAGAGCCTCAGAGGAGTTAGGTGGCTTGTATACCATTGTTTATCCCTAGATAAGAAGTGACAGAGCTGGGACTTAAACTTGTGGTTTGACTTTTTAAACATTAGCTTTTTTTCTTTTTTAAAAAAACATTTGTTGAATTTTTACTGTGTGTCTGTCATTCTGCTGGGAGCTTTACATATATTTCCCCATTTAATTTACATGGCCATCCTTTGGGGTAGACAGTATTTATCTCTACTACATATAAGAACTTTGGAGTGAGTCGTGGTTAGTGAGGGATGTAGCCAGGATTCAAACCCTTGTCTGGCTCCAGAGCCTCCTCAGTCAATCATGGTGGTTTATGTACATTCATGTAGTTATACTTCTCAACAATCCTATGAGATAGGGGAGTAGGTAAATGGGAAAACTGAAGCTTGTAAAATGCTCAGGATAATGTAGTAATTAAGTGGCTTAGTTGAGATTCATAGCTAGATCTGTCTCCATAACCCTCACTCATTCCAGTACACGGCAGGTACGTATATTTATGATGTCTATAACTAAATATTAATTAAAAAAACTACCTTCTTGACTGATGCATTGATGGCCCTTGCCTTCTCTGAGTTGATTTCCATTACCAGGACAAGCAAATAGAATTTGGAGGGAGAGGAGATGAGTTCCCATTAAGGATGAGTCTTTAAGCTAAATGGCCATAGCGATGAACTCTTCATGGGGCTGCTATCTAGAGCGATGGTGCACCTCCTGTGGGCTCTGCTTGGGGACATTCCTGTTTGTATTTATGGAGACTTCTTTTTCAGAGAGAGATGTCAGCTTTCAGGGGTGAGGGGAGAAAGTGGGGATACTTACAAGTCTGGCTCTAAACTTACTAGCCCTGTGTCTTTGGACAAGTTTCTTAAGCACTCTGTGCCTCAATTTCACTATTTTAAAAATAAGGACAGCAGCAGTATTTAATTGTTGGGGTTGTTATGAAGATTAAATAAGTTAATAAATATTAGATTCATCGGAGAGTACCTGGCACATAGTAAGAGTGCAGTAAATATTAATAATATTATAGTTATCATTGTGGTGGTGTTATTTTATGTTGCAGTATGGACTGGAATGTTGTTGTATTCACTTTTTAAATCAAAAGTAAATGAGTGACTGGGGACTTTGGTGAGGAGCTTACCAAATAGGAGCTTCTCACCTTTGAAACATGTGGATTGTTCCTGGTTTTCTGTGATATAATTAAGGATTTTGTATTGACTCTGTTTCCTTAATAGGGTACATTTCCAATTTGGAGAAATTTTGTCTACAGGTGTATCTCATTTTACTACACTTCGCTTTGTTGCACTTGGCAGATACTGTGTTTTTTACGTATAGAAGGTTTGTGGCAATCCTGTGTTGAGCAAGTGTATCAGCACCATTTTCCCAGTAGCACGTACTCACTTTGTGTCTCTGTGTCAGCATTTTTTTAGCCATTAAGTATTTTTTAATTAAGGTATATGTACATTTTTTCAGACATCATGCTATTGTACATTTAATAGACTACAGTATAGTATAAACATAACTTTCTTATGCCCTGGGAAAACAAAAAATTTGTGTGACTTACTTTATTGTGATGATCTTGGAACTGAACCTGCCGTATTTCCAAGGTATGCCTGCATTATACAAATTGCATTGATAGGTGTTAAATCATTTCCCCATTATTTATTGACCAGACATTTGTGGTTGGATGTTATATTTAGTACAGATACTGTGATTTTCTGAGGTACAGCTTTGAGAACAATATTTTGTTTCCAAATTTCCTATGATATGACAAACGTCATCACATGCCATCCAGTGTTGCCATGTGGAATACTAGTCTGAAGCCAAAATACTTGATGTTTTAATTAGTCTTAAAGCAATTAATGAATTATCTCTGTTAGACATTTTAAAATAATAAAAATATCCCATTGTCTCTTGTTACGACCTCAGGGGCTCCTGGAGATGTTAGGATCTTAGGCCAGAACCACCCATCTAATCCATCTTTGTTTTAAAGATGAGGAAACCAAAACCCAGAGAAGCAAAGTGACTGGCCAAAGTGCTCAAAGCTAGGTCAGGGTGGAGGTCAGAATCCAAGTTCTTGATTTTGCCACTACACTCACTACTCAAATGATATATCAATATGTCAGCCCTCTGGTTTTTGATGTCTGAAAAGGGTTAATGTCAGGGCCAACAACAGTGAAGAAATAGGAAGGGTGTGGGAGGGGAGAGGTGTGGCCATATTGAAAATGTCAATGACAGCAGTGAAAATATTTGTCTGTGAGCCCCTGCCTGTCCCTTTGGACTTCTTTGCAGTAGTTAAGACAACCCAGCAGGTCTGGTGTCATTAGTGATTCAGCATTGGATTAGCCAGGACTGGTGGAGTTACTTTCTCAGAAAAGGGCTTCACATTTTAGCATTTGTTTCCCATGACAGTTTGCTTATTCTCAAGTTTTGGCAGCCTTGAACAAATGGTTGTCAGGTTTTTTGTTTTGTTTTGTTTTAAAACAAAATTCCAAATTTTATTTTGCAGATTTAGTAAACTGTTTTCTACCTACCACTCCCTCCTCTGCTCCCTCTATAATTATTTCTAAGACTTGCTTTTCCATTGTGGGAGCACTGTGAAAGGTTTTCTTTTACAGTCTGAGATATTTATAATTATATGTAAGCACACAGTTTATAGAAGATGTAAGTGGTGCATTTGTTAACTCAAATATCCTTAAAACACTTAAAATATTTTCCAATAATTTAAGTCTTTCTAAAAAAGTGGCTGAAGCTGCTTACAGTAAAAGAGAAGTATACACTAAGGATGGCAGAATTTGGATGTAATTAATATAGATAAATGTGAATGTCACTTTGGAGGAAGTGGAAGTATTTGCATGAAAGTTGATCAGGGTATACTTCCTTGTTAATAGAGTGAACAAAACAGACAAAAATCTCTGTTTTCATGGAGGTTATATTTGTAACAATAGCTTGCATATACTAAGGGTTTATTATGTGACAGATGCTTGGGAAGAAAGTACTTTATCTGTTTCCTTTAGTCCTTAAAGTAGATGTTATGTTTCCTGTTTACAAGGAACAGTCATCCAGGTGTATAGAGCCACAACTGGAACCTCTCTTGCCTGACTCCAAAGCTGACATATTTCATAATGTTTGGTGGAATCCTGTAGTCTCACAGATAAAGTAATTTTGTGCTTAATAATATTTTGTATACTAAACCGACTTACATTTTATTCTTCTTAATAATATCCTAACTCTGAATGAACATTTGCATAATATGAGAATGATTTAAACTGCAGAATTCCATTTTGAGAAGTTGTAGTTCTTTTAAATCTTTTTGTAACTGGGAAGAATGGATTTATATTTGTTGTAATCCAAGGAAAGTTGTTTAGCATTTCTTTCCCTGGTACTTCTTGATCCTCAAAGAAATTCTTTAGTAGATTAAGACCAGGAATGAATGTGTAGCTCTTTTTTTAATAAAAAAATTTAGAAAGATTGAAAATGGCAATCCAGAGTCATATTTGTGTGCAGAAATGTTTTATGCCGGCCTTTTTAGTTACAAATAGCTTTTTCTTGCCTGTGCAGTTGTATTCTTATTGTACCATTCTGAAAGCGATGTCAGAGACCGTGTAAAATGATTGGAATGCCTCAGCATCTGAACAATGGACATAGCCGATTATTAAAACTACCCAGTACTAACCTGTGTTGGTCTGGGAACTTTGGAATTAACTGCGGCATTTCTACACAGATCATTACAGAACAAGCATGATAACCTTGCTTTTCCTTTTCTGTGAATTTTTTCCTTGTTACCATCTCCTTTGCTACTAAGAACTGGTGGTCATCTGTACTAATAGGTAAGAGAAGTATGTTTGGCACAAGTACATAATCCCAGATTATCCCTTCTGTTTTAAACCTGGGTGCTTAGACATGTGGGTTCTTTCAAACATACTGGACTTCCTCCTTAGGTTGTGGTTGCTTTAGCCGACAGCTGAATGGTGCAGTAGAGAATGCTCAGGGATATTAAGGATAATAAAAGAGATAAATGGCAGTAAACATTATTTTTAATTATCTCTCAGAATGACTTTTATATACCCTTCCCCACTACATTTTGATTTTTACTTTAGCATAGCTGGTGAGTTTGGAATCAGATAGACCTGGCTTTGACTTGTACTAGCTAATAATATTGGACAAGCCACTTAACTTCTGTAAGTTTCAGTTTTTTCCTCCTTATTTATATAATGGGAATAATAGTAATATCTAACTTGCAGGGTTGTTTCTAAAGATTGAAAACAACATATTTAATTGTGCTTGCATGGTTCTGGGCACAAAATAGGCACCCAACTGTGGGGACCTCCAAACTTTTAACTTTATTAGTCTCATGGTAATCCCCCCTTTCGAAGATATAGGCTGGGAATACTTGTCTCTGGACCTCCTAGTTTAGATTTCTTTTAATGACTCCCTTTAGGCTCTGCTCCATTGCCAAGGCGAGATTACGGATTACCTAAAGAACAGGCTAAAGGCACTATTGTCTAGTAATTTCAAGTTTGTAGGTTAACTCAATGTGATTTAAAAGCTTTTCTAACTCTTTTATCTGTTCATAGTTTGCAGTGTCTTGAACCTTTCATCTCCGAAGCTCTTGATTCATAGAAAAAAATTAGGATTTCAAGTTGAAGCTGAAGAACTCTTCAGTCATAATGAGGAGCCCATTTGGTTGATTATTTGTTTTCCTCTTTCACTCCTGAGTCTTCATGGAAATCAGTTTTGAAATGTTAGATGTAGTTGGTTTTCAGCATTGGGAAAGCTTATCTAATCAGGCATGTGAGGTGGCCTATGTCAGATTTCTGGGCCAGAGAAGGCTAGGGGAGGTTGAGGAGATTATTGCACTTGCTTGTAATTCCTGAGCATGGTTGAGTCACCGGGAGAGCAGTGTGGAAATTGTTTTAAAAAAGTTATTGAAGATAGTTACACTAGCCTAACATGCTTGTACTTCTCCCCCATTTGTGCTGGAGGAATGGGTCTCATAATAATATAGGTGTATGCAACCTAATTTGAATCATGTTATCATTTCTGGGCTAGGTGGTGAGGATTTTCTGTTTCACAGAGTTTTGGACTGGGAATTGTGCTATTATAAAGTAATATTTTACATTAAATAATGCTTTCCATGTTGTAAGTACCTTAATAGACATGATCTTATTTGAGCCACAGATAAACTCTGCTAAGGATGGAGGGCTGGTTATATTATTTTAGTTGTACAGATGACAATAAATAATCTCAAATAGCTTGAGGGAATTCCTCTAGATCGCATGGTTAGTATATGGCAAAGCCAGGGATAGAACCCAAATTCTGATTTCCAGGGCAGTTCTTGTTTCATTATACTGTAAATATATTACTTCCTCCATAATGTCCCTAAATCTGAATTCTGTTCCTCATGATATGGAAGGATCCTCTTCTTTTCTGTTTGATTAGCTGTGTCAGTCATGAAGCCGAATTTAAGAATACTTTCCCAGATGGGTCAGTTAGCTTTTCTTAAAGCTATTCTGGTCCTGCATTTTTAATCAGTTGTCCCTGTTACCTAGACAGGATGTGGATCCAAAGTGAAATAGGCAGGAGAACATGGCTGATTCAGCTTAACTCATCACAACTTTCATATGTCCTGCCAGTGGGTCCATAATGTCATGTTCATTTACAGACATTTTGTATTCTCTGATGTCTATTTCTCAGTATTTTTCCTCAGCCATTTTTAATGACTGAACCTTAGTCCTTCCTGAGTGGCGTGAATTGATTTTGTTGTTTCCTAAAGCTTCCCTAAAATTTCTCAAGAAAAGCCTGTGTTGTATGTTCTTGATGTAGTTTTATTTCCTAGCTCTTGGCATTTCTCACCTTAA
The DNA here is from genome assembly GCA_023783475.1 of Daubentonia madagascariensis. Taxonomy (NCBI): domain Eukaryota; kingdom Metazoa; phylum Chordata; class Mammalia; order Primates; family Daubentoniidae; genus Daubentonia; species Daubentonia madagascariensis. The sequence goes on along the minus strand of JAKFHU010000913.1, from coordinate 199,928 downwards.
TCATTATAACTTTAAAGGGAATACAAATTGTGTATGCAGATGGGCGTTTTCAGTATTGCACTGTCACTTATGTAAGTGCAGTTTAGCATTTCTTCTTTTCTTTTAATCAAAATGAGGAAATAGAAAATGTTTTGTTATGGTAGTTTTACGCATACACCCACAAGGAAATGCATATTGAGCCTCTGTGGGAACTGTAACTGATACATTTCAGGGAAGAAAATGCATGATGGCTAAAATTTTAATTCTGCCAAATGTTCATGGGGAAAGAAAGAAAAATTAGCAAACTCACATATTACACTTCAGTTTAGCCTACTAATTCTAAGGCTAATAACTTATATAAGAGCCCCTGCCTTGTTTATATCTGTTTATATATGAAACTATGCTTGCCTTTCCACAGTAGTGCATTTCACAAGTTGTGCCTTTTGTTCAAGGGAGCCTTCTTAACAAACGTTCTTTCAGGTGTCTAGTGTATGAAAGCTTACCGCAAGGAGTGGCCAACTAGTGGAAGGTTTGATATCTCAATATCAACAAAATGTCAAGTGGGTCATTTTGACTCTTACAGTGATCGAGCTGGGCCATGCCCTGTGGTCAGCTGAGAGCTTCCTCCATCAAGGCCACTGTCATCTGGCCACACCAGGGCTATGCACCTCTTTTACTAGGAAGAATTTGGCAGTTGTATATCATGAGAGCTGAGATTCATCATTCACCTTCCTGAGGAGAGCTTTCATAGCAGGGCTGCTCCTGAGGTACATAGATTATTCAAAATGCATGTAAGTTTTTTCATAGAAAATTGGGGGTATATTATATTTTTTATTCAAGAGAGGTTGAAATTAATAGACTTGGTAAATTTACTGCAGTAAAGGAATATATATGGTTTTGGTAAAATTTTAAATTTCAAATTTGAAAATTAGGATATCTGAATTAAAAATTAAACATCCCTGACTTAAGTGTGTGTGTGTGTGTTTTGGGAGGAGTAATAGGCCTTGGAATTGTTTTTTCCAAAAACTTTTTTATAATAGTGCCTACTCTCAGTTGGCAGAGGATGGCTGTCCAGAATGCTACACAGGTCTAGTGAAAAGATTTAGGGAAGTTGTAACTAGTTTAATAACCATCTGTGGAGTGACATAGATTGACACACCCAATTACACAAGACCTGAGTCTGAGAACTGTTGATGTGCAATCATCCCATCAGCATCTGCTCATCATTATCAACAACAGTAATGGCTAAGCTCTTTCTTTAAGGCCACATGAAAAGACAGTGTACGCATAGCAAAGGATAAGTCAAATGTGACAAAAACTTAGCCCTTCTGCACACCTTGTTCCCAAACTTCTTTTTAAACATAACCTTTTATGAAGTTTTGAAAGAATTCATTTTACTTTTTTTTTTTTAACTAATTTTTCTTCTTAAATACCATGTCTTTCTGGCTCAAATCCCTGCCCAAACCAGGAAGGGCCAAGGTACGGTGGGTCATTTTTCTAACTCATTTGTCATTTGAGGCCTTTTATGTCTTCATGCTGCTTTATGTGTGTGTAAATATTCAATATCTTTGGAGTTTATATTTTTGTCACAACTGCTATTAAACCACCTGTGGGCACTGTCTAATATAACTCATTTTGGTCACTGTGAATAGGAGGGAAGGAATCAGTTCACAGTTGCATGCTGAGAAGATAATATGTAATAGTTGCAAAACACTTGCATGTGCATTGTATGTTATATAGAAACAAGACCATGTGTTCATTTGTAGAGACTGAAGCAGAGACCTTGTGAGACCTAATGCAGAGAGTCGCACTAAAGGTGCTAGGGCTAGTTAGGAGAACCAAAGCCAGTTCTTTTGTCTGCTTCTTGGTGTATAACTGGATCATTATTTTATTGGCAGATATATGGAATCTTCTTGTTTTTAAAAGGTACCCTTTTATCCTTGCAAAGTATGTTTAGAAATCCTTTCCAGAGTTGAAAGAAGATACTTATGTTTTCCTGCCTTTTGATAAAAACCAGTGTGTTTTTTCTAAATCTTGTGTCTGACTAGAGTCTGGTGGCACTGCAGGGCATCTGACTAAGGCGCCTTTTGGGAAATTAAGGTTTTATAGACATTACCAAGCTTTTCCACGGCTTTCTGCAGGAGTAGGCTCAATCTAGTGATACAAGTATGTATTATTTGATTTATCAACACATTACAGACCTTAACTTTGGAGTTTTAATATCTGGTTATCTTCTTTCTGAAGTGTACATCTGTGCATAAAGTGGGTGCTTAATAAGGTCTCATTGTTTTAGCAAATGGTCAAACGCAAGGTGAGTATTGGTAGAGTAGTGCCATTATAACTTCAATGCAAGGTTCCCGTGTGCAGATTGGCTGTGGGACCCTCCCTGTTCATTTTTTGAAAACCAATGTAGAGTTTGAGGGAGCACCCTGAGCCTGCGTTCTGGAGGTTCTGGTATGGGCATTGTGAGCCCAGGAAACATACTTAGATAAAAAACCATTTAACACATAGGTTTTGCCTTCCTGTAGGAGTCGGGCCTTGTGCTGAATGTTAGAGTAGTTGCTTCAGAGGGTCTCTTTGTCTAGTTTAGGCTTTATTGGTGAGCTAAGGAGAAGCAAAAGAGGAGAAGCAATTCTTGGGAATTTCCTTGGAGGTTGCAGCTAACTCTAAAGAGTCTGAGTTGAACTAGATAAGTAACTAGTTCCTAGGACCACTGAACTTTGCAGGAGTCCCTTGGTTGTACATGTAGCTCCTTCGGATTGCTATTGGTTCCTAAATCATCACAGTTTGTAACAGTGTTTTTCAAACTTTAGTGTGCATTAAGTTTTGGAGGGCTTGTTAGAACACAGATTACTGGGCCAACCCCCAGAGTTTCAGATTTGGTAGGCCTGGAGTGGGACCTGGTAATTTGCATTTCTGAGAAGTTCCCAGGTAACGCTGCTGCTGTTTTGGGAAGTACACTTTGAGAACCACTGGCTTAGAGCAACCTCAAGGTGTTTGAATTTTTGGGTAGGGGTACTGTGCATGCTTGGCTGGGATCTCTTCACAGCTCCTCTAGTACGTAGAGGTGAGCCTCCAGACATATTAATTTCTTCAACAAATATGTGTATGCCTGCTGTGTTCCAGGCACTGCTCTAGTTGCTAGGGAATATTGTGAAGAAAGCAGACAAAATCCCTTTGTTTGTGGAACTTCAATGAGCATAGGCCTAGGTTAACCTGTTATCAGTCCTGCTGGTTATTGATGCTTACAAGTGAGCCTGTTCCCTTTTTCTAGCCCCCTTCCATTTATTTTGCTTTTTTGGGGGAATCCTTGAATTTATTAATAATGATGTTAATATTGTTAGTCATCAGCATAACTTTTTATTGAGTGTTTATTTTGTTAGGTTAAGTGCTTTATGTGCATTATCTCATTTAATCCTTAGAAAACCCTGACATTTGAACCTCAATTTAAAAGATGATGAACTTTGAAAAGATTAGTAGTTTACCCAGGGTTGTGCATCTTCTTAATGGTGGTACTGGGTCTGTCTGACTGCAAGGCCACGCTTCTTGCTAAATGTCTAGTCCGGTGTTTTTTAAAGTGCAGATTGTGATCACTAGTGGGTCATGAAACCAATTGGGTAGGTTTCAAACAGCAGTTTTAGGGAAAAAAAAAAAGGAGTAGAATAGAGAGTATCACAGAGTAAGGATAAGCAACGTTTCTTGAAATTTTTGCTTTTGCTATGTACGTAAATATGTGAATATTGAGTTCTGGTGTAAGATCTGTTTCTTATTGTAGGTCACAGTAAAACATGTTTATAAGCTACTGCCTTGTCTATGGGACTGTAGGTGGTCTCATCATTTTTTCTTTTAACAGATTAGAAAATTTAGGCCTTAGAAAAGTAAATAATTTTTCAAGAGCACAAAAATAGTCAGTGGCAGTAAAAAGACAGGATGTCTGACTTTTTAAAAGCCCCGGGTCCACTGCTTTATCCTTCACATCATACTGCTTGCTTGAAAGTGCACCATAATGCCTGGGTATTGAATCTTATCTTTCCATGTGATGGGAAATATGTTGTGGAACCTTTAGGGATGTTGACAAAACCTGAAAAGGGAAGTTGAATCTCAGCCTGCTCTGGGTAGGTGAAAATTCTGCCCTGGAGTCCCCAACATCTGCAGATAATTATGCAACATTTCTCCTGTTCATTCTGGTATACTTGATGGAATGAGGGTCATAATATTAACTAACAGTGCTAGGTTGTAAGCTCGTTTCATATGTTAACTTGTTTAATTACTAATTATTTTGATAGGGTGGCCATGGCTGAGACCTGAACTCAGCTGCTTTGAGTGAGATGGGGCATCCTGCCAGCATGTTAGCACTTCTCTATGCTGTCCCCAGTTCCTCGTTTTGTTCCTGCTGAGTTCAGAGCTATTTTCCTCATAGCCTGGCTTACCTGGGGATGGTCTCAGCTTCATTTTCTTTTGCTAGATCATATATCTTCATTAGGTGGGTAATTTTGGTTTCTGTTTATTTTTCCCTAAAATTAGTATATTGCTGATTTGGATCAGAGGCAGGGCTGTGGATTGTCATCATGATCAGGTAATGGTAGATGTTGGTCTCCCATGCAGAATGTTGCCCCAGGCACTTTACCCACAGGAGCTTACAGTCTATCCACAAGTGATGGGGGACACTGGAAGTAACTTGAAAGTACTTACAGATGCTTCCAGCAAGTGCCCTTTAGCATTATACAGCCATTCAGTCCATGGAAGCTGAGGGAATGCAAAGTCCAGGCCTCATCAGGGAAGGGAAGGGAGGCTGAGCTTGGTGGAGAGGAGTGGCTAAAATGTTCTAGTTGGAAGAATGATGTGCCCAGGTAGGAAGCAGGTGATAGTGGGATGAAAAACTTAACTTGCCAATAACAAAATTCCAGTGGGAAGGAGCCTAACAGTCCTGGAAGAGTGAAGTGATTGGCCCTTGGTCAGATGGTGACCAGGCATGGAACCCAGAATCCAGCTCATCATTTTGTGGCCTCTTTCATCCTAAGACATGTTTACCAGAGGTGTCTTCTGAAGCACCTGATTACAGAGAAGTGTGAATGTCACTTACCCTAGAGTGAGTGCAGTAGAGATGCCAGGAAGGTGTACCAGGTTTATCCAGTTTCTTAGCATTTTTCCAGCATACTGTGTATTCTCAGGGATATATATATCCTACTTTGTGAAATGTGGGGGTAAAGCAGGACCTTCCAAACTTTAAAAAAATGTATGCCCCAAGAAAAACACTTTTTTGAGCATAGACTCTCCCTCCCTGTAAATAAATAAATATTTATAAATTGTATAAATGCACAACTATTGAACCCTGTATATATATATACACACACACATGCTAACTCTTAGTAAAGCTTAATTATATGTTTTTACACTGTGAATATGTTGATGTGCTAAAATTTCTTCTGATACCCCGGTGGATGGTCGTGCACCTCCCCCACCTCTGGGATACACACCCCTCGTTTTTCAGACCACTGGTCCAGTCAAACCTATTAGTTCTTTTGTTAGTAGATTATCTTTTACTCCCAATATTTCTAATGTTCCTTTGCAAAATAATTTTGAATTAAAGTTTTAAATTAAACAACTATCTTTCTGGGTGGAAAAGATAAGGATAGAAGATGTATGTGAGTTAGATGGAATCTGTCCTTGAGAAAGAATACTGTTTTTGCTTTAAAGAGAATTAATAACCTTCCCTTCCATGGTCTGGGTTGCTGTAAATAAAACCCTTGTTTGATGTCCTTAAGCCTTTCTATCCCACCATTATAGTGATTAGCCTGGTTCATAATCTAGAGTTAGGGCTTAGTAAGGGTTACTGATTTTTTTTTTTTTTTTTTAATTCTTTCAGCCCTACTAGAGAGCAAGCTAGAGATGACAGAGCAATGGAAGGGAGAATCTGTCAGACTTTCCTATGGGACCCTGTTGAATGATACTGGTAGCATGCAAGGGTTGTGGATTTGTTGCGGGCCTTCTACAGTATCACTCAAATTTGAGCATGACATGTAACTAAAAGTAAGGAAAATAAATTAGATACTTCATTTGATTTCAGATTTTGGAAGCCCAAGACTGAGGTTTAGCTAAGATAATGATACACTGAGCAAATACAGTGAAAGATTGTTTTGGTAATTAGAAGCATTTCCATTTTTGTAATGAAATAGAAAGGAGTAACACTGGTCATCATTTGTGGAGAGACTCTGGAGAGCAAATTAGAAAGAGGGATAAAACTCTGGCTACAAAGCCAAACCAAACCAACTCAGGGACATGCATGCTACATATGTAGGTGTTTCCAAATATTTTTTCAGTTGTGGGGATGCAAATCATTTCAGTGTTAGAGCAGCTCAGTTCATTACTGTTACTGGAAAAACAGGTTGAACCAAGCACATGTCCTACTGAGGGTGAGTCAACAATCATTTTAACATAAGGAGGGACAGTACATGAAGTGAATTATTCCAAGTCCTGTGGTTTTCCTCCAGCTGAGCAAAGACAGCTGTTGTTTCAGAAGTGAGGCTTAGATGCACAAAAAGAAGTTGCCCATTTGCTTTCTTTCTTGATTATAGTCATTTAGTTTTCTTTTTGCCTGAGACTTTTCAAAAATTCATTTTCTTTTTAGATTTCTATCAAATTTCCTGAATTTTGATAGTATTTATAGTATTTATTTATAGAGTATATTATTTATTATAGACCTATCATAGTTTAAAATTTTATTTTAATTCATCTACCATTTCAAGGGCCATGGTTGCTATATGTGTCAGATATCCTTTTAAACAATGTCATACGGAAAACAGAAAAGAGATCTATTTTATTTAACATGTCATTATTTTCTACAGTTTTTATTGGTGTGAACATGAAGTAAGGTGGTAATTTATGGGATAGTATAACAAACCATAGTGATAAAATTTATACTTTTGATTTTGGAAGACAAGAATCTGGTGTTCTTAACCTTATGGAAAAGATAGTGCTGTGAGCTATCCGAATTTTCCTAAATTGAGATCCAATATCATGAAGGGGATGTGTCTGGATAGTTTATGTCTTGGTTTGAAGAGGTGAGTTTTTGTCTTTTTCTGTACTCTCAGTTGAATCCTTTAATTGGAGAGAAGCAGACCAGATGAAGAAAATATTCTATCTCTTATGGTGTTTTTGGTTTACCACATTGGTTACTACCCACCTTCTCTGAGTAGCAGGCCATGCTTTTCCTGTTTAGTGGTTCAGTTTTCACTGAGTTAACTGCAGATGTGTTCTTCGGAGGGATTCATTTCTAATCAGTTGAATTATGGGTTACTTTGATGAAATGATGATGAGTTGCCTACTTTTTAATAGGGTCACCATTTTTAAGAATAAAATCTTGTCAAGATAAGGTATGATCTCTAACTCCATAATTTTCCTTTTGCTTGCCGTGATGCTACTCTATTATTGAGAAGAAATGGTATCCAGTTACAGTTTTACAAAGAAAGAACACGTTTAATTTCAGCCATTCTTTTACCTCATAGGGTTGTTTTTTTTGCAGTATATTGAATCCTAGAGTTGGCAAGTTTTCAAAAGTGGAGTTCTTTTGTTGTGAAGGTAGGGGTGATACAGATCAATAGGTGTCAGTCATTAGGGGGAGTGTGTGTGTGTGTGAGAGAGAGAGAGAGAGAGAGAAGGGTGGTATGAGATGCAGCACTGGTGGCCCTTCTTGTCCCAGGAACTCAGTCCTGGTTTTGTTTTTGACAAGCATGTGGTCATTAGCTGATCTTTGCTGTAAATGTTTATGTGCATAGCTGGTATGTTGGTGGTTATCTCCTTGAGAATGCTATAGTCACAAATGTATGTTATGGAAGTTTGTAGATTATGGTGGATATCACGTTTTTCTAACTGCATCTCTATAGATGTAGTGAGTGAAAGGAAAGCCGGATTAGTAGGTAGAAGACTTGTGTTCTGGTCCTGGCTCAGATACCTTGATTTGTAAGACTTTGGGCAAATCTTCTATTTGTTTGAGTTATAGTTTACTCTTCTGTAAGTTGGTGCTAATACCAATTTAAATGCCTCATAGGGTTGTTTTAGGGATCAAATGATATCATTTGTATGAAAATGTTTGTAAACTCTGAAGGTCCTTTTCTTATAGCATTGTCTTTGGCCAGCTGATCTGTGTGTGGTCAGTCTTCTCAGGGCTGAGAAATTGAGGATTGGGAGATAACTTTACCATTTGTTTGGTCACAGTGTTCACATGGGCCCTAGAATGCTTGTAGGCTTGGGTGGGGGAACATAGGTGGAAATCAGCTGAAGACCCCTGCCAATTAGGAGCTGGGATGTTAATCCTAAATGTATCCTGTGGAGTGCCTTGCTTTTCCTCAGGATGCCAAGTCAACACCATCTCCATCTTTAGGTAGAGTAGGTGCCTTGTTACTCTAATTTCACTTGAAGTACACTGACCAGCCAACTGATTTAGGATATGGCTGGCTAATTTCTGAAATTCACGTCTTTAGAGTTACTCCTTGAGAGTATTGTGTCTTCTGAAGGTTGCTGCTTTTGGGTTATTTTCTGTGGAAGTGGGTGGACACCTACAGAAGCTCACTGTGCTCACATTTATAAACTTGTTTTACTTAGCAATTTTAAAGCAAGATTACATTGGGTAGGGGAGTGGATAGTAGATTCACTTGATGTTTTTTATATAAAACTTAGAGTATTTGAGGCTTTCTATGGTAACATATATTTAGGCTCATAGCCAAAATGCTTACAATGCCTTGGTTTTAATATTTTCAATGAGGTAATGTGTGCTTTAGTGGGGAGGAGGAGAAATGTTATTTAACCACCAGCACTACACTAATAACCACATTTACTAAATCCTTTGTCCCTTTGCTTGAACTGAGGGTTACTTGCTTTAATACTGGTTTTCCAAAGGACTTAATCCTGTTAATGTGATGAGATGATGGTGGGAAGGACATTCCCACTGGGCCTGGAGTGATGTAACTGGTAAAACTCCCTTTGTAAATCCCTCTTGTTCACCGTGTCACTCCCATATCCCCAGAGTGGAATGAATTTTTATTGAGGAGAGAATTTTAAGAGTGATAAACCAAAGAGATTAAAATATGTCCTCTGCCAGGTCGTCATGACCTTAAAAGGCTGGAATAAACTATCATTTTGCAGATTTTCTTTTTGTCTTGTGGGAAATTAAAGACTTGCTTATCATTTTCTTAGAGGGAGCTAGAAAACTACTGGGCCTGCTCCTCCAGCAGTTTAGCTTGGCAAATAGTTTCCAAGCACTTGCCATGTGCCTGGCATCATACATAGCTGGGTTGAAGCTAGGTGGAGCAAACATCACTTAGGTATTATCCAGCTCCAGAATCAGTCTTCTTCTGGAACTCCCATAGGTTCCTAGACAGGAGGAGTGGCAGCTAATCAGATGAGATGGGAGGTAGGCCAGGGCGTCTGGTTTTTATCTTAAATACCTGTAGAGATTTATGGCTCATTTATGAGAGCGGGAAAAGCATTGGGCTCAAGAAAGCTAACGCCCCTTATAGGACTTACCCCCAAAATTTGAATTTAATATATTGGAGTTTATGTTGTTTCTTTTGACCTTTCTGAGAACTCCAAACTGAAGCTGGAACAAGAGAAGTCTTGGCCTCTATAGAAAGCCTTTATCAAAGGCAGTGTAACTTTTTGGGTTTGCCAAATCAGGTGCTGCTGCAAATGGAGAAACCTAGAGTTCCCTCCTGTGCTTGAAGACACAAACATGGAAAGTTAAAGTTCCAGTGTGGTTGCTTAATGTATACAAAATTTTATGTCTTTATCATTCCAGCAACAATTGAATGAGCAAATAGAACGGACGTGAGCATTTGCAAACCAGATTGTGACTGTCTGTTAGTGATTTGAGCTGTTTTTATTAAAATGACTGTTATGACTTCACGGAAATCAAAGTAGTCTTAGAGATAAATTCTTGCTTACACCCACAATAAAGGCAGAATATGAGTAGTTTAAAGGCTTATGGAGTTGGAGGACTAGTGTTTTTAAGAGGAACTGATTGAACATTGAAATTCTCAGCTCTTCATCAAGTATCTTTAAGTGTGCATTATTATTACTTTTTTCTGTTGACCATGAGGCCCAATTTCTGTTGATGTGGGGCATAGATTTGTGTTTGAAAAAAATTAAAGGAGGAGAGAAATTGAAAACAAAACTAAATAAAAATTGAAGTTTAGGGTTATATTTCATGTTTTCTTCTCCTCTTAGTATTTAATAAAGATTTGGCATTTTTCTACCATCTGCCTTCCTCTGTTCCAAAGTTTTTGGCCTCAGGCACATTCTCTGGAAATGGAAATGATATACATTTACCATCTCCAGATTTAGAAAGTTTCCTCACAATGCTAGTTTCTGTGCTTATTTGAAATATCCTGGGTATGAGTTAAGGGTTTAGGACCTTTTGAGGCTCTTCAGTTTAGACACTTCTCAGCGCTGTGTACAGGAATTTTGAATTGAGTACTGTACACAGGTGGACACAGTTTGCTTTTGGCTGAAGGTATATAGAACCTCTGTGACCCAGATAATAATATAAAAATAACCTAGATATTAGGACCTTAGCTTCTGCAAACCCTGACTTTAGAGCTGTTAGCTGTACATGTAGTTGGACTTTATGTAGGATTACCCGATCTCCTATCCACTATTTGAGGAGCACATTGATGGTAGTGTTCTGATGACTGTCCTCCCCAACCTTGATTCTTGTGAGTAGTCTTCACTGCCACCACCCAAAGCTTTTTTTTTTTAAAAGCCTGTGGGGAGGATGCCTATGGGGAAATCTGAGGCTGTTCTCTGGATTTTCCCTGTTTGGTTTTTACAAGTATCCATGATTTTATATAACATGTAGCAATCTTAGGTTTTTCCATTTTCATTTTTAACGTGATTTTGTCCCTTATTCTTTGTGTCTGGTGGGGGTCTACGTCTAAATTAACAAATGCTAAAAGAACACTTTGTTTCTTTTGGGTGGGTAGCAAGAAGATTATATATATTATAATTTTTTTTCCTGCAAGAGTACTTAAATGCTTTTGCATGCATTTAAAATTAAAGGCTTTTAAAAAAATTAAGCTGTATTTAACAAAATAGTCTTTAGAAAGCTTTAAAAAGGGAGGGTTTACTAAAAGTACAGGAAATTGGTGACAGGCAAAATTTGTCTCGATAACAGAACAGATATAGATAGTAGAACAGAACAGAACAGATAATGAAAGATGTAAGACAGTGGAATGATACCTCGTATGGGTCTTTTTTGACCACCAAGCAGCACACAAATATATAGACCTTTGTGTAGAGAATAATTTAACTTCTAGATAGGATATAGCTTCTTCCTCTCTGTTGAGTTTTATTACACCAAGATCCAGAACTTTTTCTACATGTAAACTCTGTGATTATTTTGATTGGTGTCATTTTACAAAGTATTAGATACTTATGCTGAAGAAATACATTGGGGCATCTTTGGATCACATTGGTGCTTATTATTACATGGATGTGTATCAGGAAATCTACTCATGGGGAAAATGGTACTGTACAATGGAAACACTATCAGTAGTTTACCATTCACTTGGAATTTTTATTACTGTGTTTTCTGCATTTGCCATTTAGATGTAAATTATTTTGGCTTCCATTCAACCTATTTCAATCAATTTTTATCATAATACACATGGCTTGAGATTCACAGGGGGCCAGGGATGGAGGGTGTATCTTCATTCACGCAAATTTTAAGACAGGAACTTTCAAAGGTGTTTTAGTTTTATGAAGATTAGAAAAGTACAATTCCACTTTCTCAACTTTTCATCCTCTTTAAAGGCCTGGGAATTTGCATCATATTTTCATTCTCATTTTACTTTTCTATTTAAAAGTGAAATCATACACATAAACACATAGGCTGATTCTTGGGTTCGTTAAAAGGTTTTGTCTTGTTTACAGATATTTAATTCATTAAATAGCTTATTGAGTATTGAGTACCTGCTGTGGTCCAGGCACTGTCAGGTCCCAGGTGTACAAAGATAAGCCAATTATAGTCACTGCCTTTATGGAATTTGCATAGAGATGGGAGAGAGAGAAGGGTGAACCAGCACTTATAATACATCTGCCTAAGATGAAATGGGAACACAGAGGAGGAACATCTAAATCAGACTGGAGGGGCTCTGAAGGGTTCTTAAGGAAGGTAATGCTTTATCTATAATTTGAAATATAGTAGGAATTTAGCAAGATGGAGAAGGAAGAAAGGGAGGGGAAGTATTTTTCAGGTAAAAGAATGTGCATGTGTGTACAGATGATGATTAGCAAATTAGCCACATCCTGATTTATAAGTATATGTAGATATATCAAACCTTGTATTTCATGAGGTAGGGCTAAATGCATTAGTTTCATCTCCAAAGCCCAGGAATTAAAATTTAACTCATTCATAAATTTAAAATTTTTTCTGCAGTCCTTAAAAAGACAGAAAAATAAAAGAAGGAAAAAAAAACAGTGCATAGTAGATTTCAGCATAGTAGATTTCAACATAGCACAGCAAATATTGGTGAATTTTGTTTTTTGCAATAAATCCAACATTATAAAACAGGACAAAATTGGAAAATCAAAGATTATTCTAGATTTATTAACTCACTGGAATGAATTTCTTTATAAAATGGAAATTCTATTAGTAATGTTAAAAATACTCTTAAAGTTCTGTTTTTGTTGATTATATTTTCTTAAATCAAGGTATATTTTCAGTTTTTGAAAAGCAGTAGTATTTTGTTATGAACCCTAGATCCTAATGCTTAGTCTCTGGATCTGGTATCTGCATCTCTCAGGTAGAAAACACATTTTCTATTATAGATGATATCTGTAAAGAGCATATAAATCCTTGGAACACTATCAGGAAAATAATATTGGCGTCTCCCTTACTGCATTTTTTTTTTCCTTTTAATCAAGACAAATTTCAAGGAGGAAAACAGATGTTTCTCCACTTCATTTTTATTTAAATGTACCACTTGGGATTTGAAGCTTCCGTACTTCTTCTGTTTGTTTGGATTTTTTTTCCTGGCTTGATCCTAAAAAAATGGAATAAAAAATTTAGTGAAAGCTTTGTTGTTTGAAATTGTAGGGTGCTATGAGAATTACTGCAAATCCCTGATGTCTCCTTGTCTGCCCTCAATTCTCCTATTTTTGGTAATAATGCAAGCAGTCATTTTAGAAAAGTTTGCTTTGTTCATTTTACTGAGTCTCTTCCAGAGGCCATGTGCCAGAAGCAACAGCAGCTAACCGCAGCCAAGATCCTAGGGTGTAAACTCAGACTTCATCTGTCTCAAATACTGCTACTTGAAATTTGCATAAACGTTGAAGAAAAAATTAAAAGAGCCCTGTATAACTTCTCTTCTTATATTTTAGGAACCCCAGACATTCAAGGCATTAAAATATCTTCTGAGTGAGCAGTGTGTATAAGCACAGATACCACACTGTAGACAGGGAGCAGGATATGAAAGAAATCATGTGAGATAGACAACAGACAGAGGCTTATTTGAAGAGTCTGCAAAGCAACAAGTAATGCCAATTTAAAGAGATTACATGTTAATGCAACAAGTGCGACACATTGAAGGCTGCTCAGATTACATCGGCTGGGGTACAAACTTAATTACTCATGTTAGAGATTCCTAAAACAAAGGAGGGCTTTTAAGGCAGTGATATGTAGCTGGCATGATATTGAAAAGCCCTGGAAAACCTAGGTATATGGCTAGAGGAAATTTTAAGGAAGATTTCATCAAGCCTGGACACCTTAGGCGTATCCCTAAATGGGTAAATTCTGAGGCACTGGAACTGGTTAAAATCAATAGAAAGCTTATTCTGTTGTTTGCAGTTTTTATATACAATTGGGACTGATAAACTTGAATAAATACTAGAGCCATATCTGTACTGAGTTGCAATTAGTGCTCAACAAAAAGGGTTCAGGTTGTATTTCTTAAAGGTTCTTTTTGGAGTGATTTTGAGATTGATATTAAGAGGGCATGCTAAGGGTATATAATAAAAGCAATTTTTATTTTGTTTGTGTTTAACTTAGAGTTATTTGGGTAGGTCACATTCTCTTTGCCCCTGCTCCTAACTTCCCTCCATTAGATTGTAAGGACCATGAGGACAGAGATAGTTTTATTCGTGTTTAATTTCCATGCAATGTCTAGTAGAGGGCAATGCTCACAGTAATTGTTCAACAAATATTAGTGGACCTGTACTAAAATTGAATGACATTTTTGCTTATATATAGTGATTATTTTATTAGGTCATTAAATACGAAATGTCTGTTTTCGAATCAAAAGTTTATATCTCAAACAAGAAGCAGTACAATTACTCAAAGTATGCGCCTAAACTATTGACACAGTTTTGCCATCTTAGCAGTAGCTTGTTCATGTCAGCAGTGAAGAAGCCTAGAGAGTGAGTGGTGATGAAATCGCAAAAGGTGTTTTCCACAGCTTGTTGAGAATTGAATGTTTTTCCTTGCAAGAAGTGGTCCAAAGCCTGGAAGTAGTGGTAGTCAGTTGGTGCAAGGTCTGGTGAATACGGTGGATGACAGTGTTTCTAAGTCCAACTTCTGTAGTTTGAGCAGCGTTGTTTTTTTGAGACATGGAATCTGGTGAGAGATTAGCCTGTCTTTATTGACCAGTCTCAGCTGCTTAATCGCAAGCATCCTCATCATGTCGTTCAATTGGTTGCAGTAGACATCTGCTGTAATTGACTGACCAGCTTTCATGAAGCTGTAGTGGATGATACCAGCACTGGACCACCAAATAGACATCATTAACTTTTTTTTGATGAATATTTGGTTTTGGACTGTGTTTTGGCACATCATCTTTATCCAATCATTGTGCTGAATGCTTGCAATTGTAAAAAAGAATCTGTTTTTCACCACACATAACAATATGGTATAGAAATGGTTCACCTTTATGTTGTGACAGCAGAGAAAGGCAAGCTTCAAGATGATTTCTCTTCTAACGCTCATTAATTCATGCGGTACCCATCTGTCTAGCTTCTTTTCCTTGCCTATTTGTTTCAAATGGTCCAGTATTGTTGGAATAGTAATGTCAAATCTTGCTGCTAATTCACACATAAGTTGAGGTGGATTTGCTTCCACTACAGCTTTCAGCTCATCATTATCCACCTTGGTCTCAGATCACCCAAATGGCTCATTTTCAAAATTAAAATCACCAGAATGGAACTTCTCAAACCATTGATGTACTGTGCATCCATTAGCCACATCCTTTCCAAACACTTCGATGATATTTCAAGCTGTCTGTGCTGCATTGGTTCCATGATGGAACTCAAAAATAACACGAATTTTTGACTTATCCATAGTTTCACAAAAATTGCTCTAAAGAAAAAATGTGAAAGATAATCACAAGCCAAAACATGTGTTTGAAAGACTGAGGATGTACCTTCACAATAGGAAAAAAAAACAAACCAAGAAGTGTCAAAGTGAAATGTCAGAGATATCAGCTGTCAAACTTAGTACTTAAGGAAATCGGACATTTCATACTTAATGACCTAATACCTTTAGTGAATTACTTCTCCCTAAGCCTGCAGAGTTATACCTTTTTAAAAGAAGAGCAGTGAGCTCTGTTTTTTTTTTGGGGGGTGGTGGGTGAGTAGTAGTTCATTATGTCTTTTGTTAGATCGCTACTGGTGGCTATTGGGAAGAATTTATTCCATTTATTGATATCACATTCTTAACATGTGTAGGGCTCTTCTGTATTTCCAGATTTCTCAGTTTGTTTAAACTGGGGTTTGATTGATATAACAAGTTTCCTAAAGGTGCCATTTTCTGTGCAGTTACCAAGAATTTAAGCACCTACTATGTGAGTTAGCTTTTCTTGAATTTTTACTGTGTATCAGACATTGTTCTAGGCTCTTTAAATGTATTAATTCAGTTAATTCTCACCAGGATGCTGAGAGAGATTATCTTTATTTTACAGATGAAGAAACTTAAGCACAAAGAGGATACAGAGATAGTAAATGGTGGAGCTAGAATTCAAACCCAGATCTGACAGATTTCACCATCCATGCTTTCAACTGCTAAAGTGTATTGCTTCACATATGCAGAAAAAAAAAAACATATGCAGAAAAGAAAAAAACAGTTCTATTTTCTAAGAACTTAAAAGTGAAAAAGCAGAGACAACTAGAAGGCAATATAGACTTAAGTGCTGAATTGTGAGTTATAAGTGTTAGAGGATGAGGGGTGGTGGCCCTGTGAGGACCAGAACCAGCAAGGGCAAGCTTTGTGGGCAAGGCAGGATGTGAGCAGGGCCTTGGAGGAATGGGTAGAATTTAGATAGTAAAGGGGAAGGCAGCAATCAGAGGAAGAGGAGATCGGAGTGGGGGCATGGAACTGAGTACGGCAGTGATCTGTTCAGGCAAGAGGGGATAAAGTGAGCAGAGAATGCAGTGGAAGTGGTAGGAGATAATACTGGGCAGGTAAGGGAAGCTCTGATCTTGAAGACCAGTGTGAGGATTCAGACTGGCTGAAGTAAGGAATGGCTTGTCCTTGGAAGAAAAAGTACCAGGCCTGGTACTATGTAAAGGTATTTCATAGACCTCCTGGCTGGCTCTTCTGAGAGCTAAACTGAGAATAAGTTCTGCGAACTAAGGAAGAACTGAAAGCCATTGTAGGTTAGAGAGTAGTGGGGCGACGCATTACAAGTGGTGCTTCTGGAAGGTTAGATGCTATCAGAATAAAATCCTTACCATTTTGGGGGAGTTGGGAAAATGGATGTCTTCAGTCTAGTCTAAAAAGGGATTACTTGAATAAGCTTATATAAGAAGGGGGGAAAAGAAAAACCCCTTCACTCACTGGAGCATTTCATAATCTTGACTTTTTCAAACATAAATCTGTGTCGTTTTCCTTATTTAAAACAGCCCAGTAGTTTACCCTCCCGTGCAGAGTAGAAGCTATGATCCTTGCCATGGACTTCTGTGATCTAACCCCTGCGCGCTTCCCTGCCCTGTCTCCTATTGCTTTCCCCCTTGCTTGATAGTCTCCAGCCATATGACCCTGGAGTGTCGGTCTCATTTCCACCTCAAGGCCTTCACACTAGTTGTTTCCTTCCCCTGAGGTGCTCTTCCCCCATATCTTCGTGACTCTTGTTCCTTTAAATCTTAGCTTAAAGGATTCCTCTTCAGGGAGACCTTTCCTAGACACTCTGTGTATCTAAAGGATGCCCTTATACCCTCAGCCTTTGTGATTTCCAATACTGGGTTTTGTATCCAATGTAACTTATCACTATCTGAAATGATTTTATTTATTTATTCATTTATTATCCATCTTTTTCTAATAGAAATAAGGTTCATGAGGACAGGGGCTTTATTCTGTTAACCATGGTATCTCTGACATCAGAGCCTGCACCTGCCCATAGTAGATGCTTTCTAAGTATGCTATGACTGTTATAAAAAGCTAGGCCCCAAACATGCTGCCTTGAAAATGTGTGAAAATTGGAAATTGCCAAGTGATGGAGTGATGAGATTGAAATTCATTACTTCTCTTTGATTCTTTTTCTGAGGACATGTACAGATACAAACACAGAGTAACTAAGATAGATTTCAGTCAGCCAGTATTTATTGAGTGCCTGCTGTTTGTGGCTTAAGACAAAAATTTGGGGGAAAAAAATCACTCTTTGTTAGTGACTAGTTTCTTGGAGTCTTTTAAAGCATCAGTTTAAGCATCAGCTCTCTAACTATGGTATGGATTTAGCATTTCTTTTTTTTACTCTGCAAATATGAAGCTACTTTCAATTTCATTGTTACATTTGTTTTACATTGGAAAAAATGTAAATTGAATTTTGAAATGTGGTCTTTCTCAGTCTCACTTTCGTGGTTTCAGGTTATCAAAGTTTTAAATTTCTCTTTGTATGGCAAGTAATTACAGCATTCATTTAGAAGTAGCCCCTGAGTAAAGCCATGGATCCCAAATTTTACTTTGTTTTACTGTTTTATTGTAATTGACAATTTATAATTGTATAAATTTATGGAGTATAAAGTGATGTTGTACTTTGTGAATACAATGTAGAAAAATTA
This sequence comes from Daubentonia madagascariensis, assembly GCA_023783475.1. NCBI lineage: Eukaryota > Metazoa > Chordata > Mammalia > Primates > Daubentoniidae > Daubentonia > Daubentonia madagascariensis. Next base: position 181,910 of record JAKFHU010000913.1, on the reverse strand, counting down.
AATTAAGCTAGTTAACATAGCCATCACCTCAAATACTTAACATTTTTTGTGGGGAGAACATTTGAAATTTGCTCTCTTAGCAATATGAAATGCACAATACTCTGTTATTAACTATATTAACCACGCTGTACATTAGGACTCAAAAAAAAAGAAAAAAACCCCCATATTCCTCCAGTCTAACTGAGGCTTTGTACCATTTGGCCATCATCTCCCCATTCCCACACCCCCCCAGCCTCTGTAACCACCATTCTGCTCTCTGCTTCTGAGTTCAATTGTTTTAGATTCCACATATAAATGAGAACATGTGGTATTGCCTTTCTGTGCCTGGCTTAATTCATTTAACGTAATGTTCTCCAATTCTATCCATGTTGTTGCAAATGATAGAATTTCCTTCTTTTTAAAGGCTGAATAGTATTCCATTGTGTATACGTACCACATTTTCTTTAGCTGTTCATCTGTTGATGGACACTTAGGTTGATTCCATTGTGAATAGTGCTGCAGTGAACATGGCATGCAGACATCTTTTCAACAAACTTGATTTCAAATCTTGTGGGTAAATACTCAGAAGTGGGATTGCTGGATCATATGGTAATTCTATTTTTAGTTTTTTGAGGAACTTCCATATTGTTTTCCATAATGGTTGTACTAATTTCCATTCCCACCATCAGAGTATAAGGGTTCCCTTTTTTCCGCATCCTGTTTATTCAAGGCAACATATTATCATCTAGATCTGTGGTCCCCAACCCCTGGGCTGCAGACCGGCACTGGTCCGTGGCCTGTTAGGGACCAGGCTGCAGAGCTCTGCTGCCTCACCCCCCACCCCCGGAAAAATTGTCTTCCATGAAAGTGGTCCCTGGTGCCAAAAAGGTTGGGCACCGCTGATCTAGATCATCCAAGACTTCTAGTAGATTATTTAATTTTAGGGGATTTTTGAAGTGGACACTCATGCCTTAGTATGCCAAAGTGTGGTTCCTCAGACCTGTAGCATCAGCACTACTTGGGAACTTGTTAGGAATACAGATTCTCAGGCCTCCTTCTGGACCTACTCAATCAGAAACTGTAGGGGCCAAGTTCAACACTCTGCATTTTAACAAGCCCTCTAGGTGATTCTGATGCTTACTAAAGTTTGAGAATCATGGCTTAGTAAATGTTAAAGGTTCAAGGTAGCATGATCCCATAAATCAGCCAAATGACATTAATTATTAGCCTGGTAAGCCCACCTCCTTTTCACTCACTGAGTTTGATTGGTTCACTAAGGCTGGGATATGAAGTTATTTGCTAGATTGATTGCCACATATTGACTTTGGGTTGTTTGTATTTCCCTGAACCTGTCACTGTAATGATTTGCCAGGACACTGAATAGGAACAGGCCGTGATTTTTTTTGCACCCACGGCTTTCTGAGTCATGGGTGGCTAGGTCCTTATGCGCTCCTGGATAGATTTCTCCAGGTTCTGGGCATGCCATTCATGTACTTTTAATGAGAGAGCTGTCACTGTTGGATCACAGGGAACCTTCAGGGGCATTTAGTCCATTCCCAGCTTGGTTTACACATAGGGGAAATTGAGCCCCCATGAGGTAGTGCTTTGCCTGAGGTTGCACAGCTAGTTAGGGGTAGAGGTAGGATTTCAGGTCTCTTGACTCCCTTTACTGTACCAGGATTCCTGCAGGGGGACAGAGCTGCAGCTTGTTCTGTGCCTGACATTGCTTTCCTACTGAGAGGTTTTTTTTTTTTTTTTTAATTTAAAGAAAAAAAGCAAATAGAAAAAAGCCAGGAAGTTCTCATTGAAACTAATAAAAGTGTCTAAAGAGAATGAAAAAATCAGCTTGAGAACTTTGGTATGGAGGAAATAACCTGACATTAACTGTTTTAATTATAGTTGTTGCATTGAGCTTATCAGTGTGGGAAGAGGGAGCATTTGAGTCGTACAGGGAAGTGGGATATGGACAACAAGATGACCCTCTTCCTGAATCTGCCTGTTCAGGCTGGCATCCTAGTGACTGCTTGTGTGATCCCAAAAGCTGTCATGGAGATAGGTTGGACTTAGTAAGAGACCTGGGTTCTAGGCCCAGCAATGCCACCAGTTCGTAGTGTGATGCCCTATGAAGAGGCCGTGTAACCTCCCTGACCATCACTTTCTGGTGAATGAGTATAATAATATCTACCCTGCCAACCCTAAGCATTGCCAGGTAATGAGAGCAGTGTATCTTAGGGGTTAAGAGCACAGTCTCTGGATTCAGACTCTCTAGGTTCAAATTCTGGCTCTCTAACTCACTGGTATGACAATAGGCCGGTCACTTATCCTCTCTGTTCTCTCACCTATGGAATGGGTATAATGAAATTAACTGCTTCATACCATTATTGTGAAGATTGAATTAGTTCATCTATATAAAGTGCTTAGGATAGTACCTGGTATTTAGTAAGTGCATTGTGTTAGCTGCTATTGTTACTACTATTAGTATTTAAAAATTATTATTTTAAGGATGAGGTGAGACTTCTGTAAACAAGTTCTCAAGTGATTCTACCACTTGATACAGTATGGGCAAATAAAGGGCTCTTATACAGTAATTGTTAATGGAGGAGTTGTTCTGACTTCCAGCATGTGTCTGGGCTGCTGGTTTTGATGCCTAGATGGGCAGCCTTGGAGCCTCTCATATTACACAGTTCATGCATAGAGTGATATTGGCTAGAGGAAACTCAGAGGTGGGAACTTCTCAATTTTGTTTTTGGATATTTATACATGAACCATCCTAGGGATGGACATCTTAATAAGCTCCAAGAAAGAGTTTGTGAACTTCAATTTTGGTTTTTATTGTTTGACTAGGTTTCTTTCTGTCTTGCCTTTCCAATTGTTAGGACTCTTGATAAGTATTTTGGTGATGAAAATTCCAACTCTAGAAGCTAAACAATCAATCAAGATATGTAATTATCTAGCAAGTGAGTGGCAGACTTTAGGTAGACTTCTTACTCTCCTGGCTGAGATCAGTGAAAGTTTCTACTAGTGCTGGTTTTTTTTTTTTTTTTTTTTTTGAATAGTCTATTTTTGGGAGAGATTCAAGTGGTAAAGTGTCTTTTTCATTGTCTCTCAAAGGGACTGGGAGAATCAAGAGTTTGAGAATTTTTGTTTTTTCTATATGTATAAAATTAACTTCTTATTTTATTTATTTTGATCCTCCCTCCTCTACAATCTCTATTCATGATCTACTCCCCATCTTTATGTAAGCTCCCAAAAGTTAGAGATTATGTTTTACTCATTTATCCGTGTATTTCATTTGTCCTTTTTTCCTAGATCCTAATGTAGTGCTTGGTACATAGTAGGCTCTTAACTTTAGTTTGTTGAATAAGCATTGTTGGTGTTTCTGATTGCTTCTTGCAGTGGCCTGTTTTAAAACTGCACCTGAAGGAAGGCTAAGTAATTCATTAATATGGTGACTTAGTATTTACTTCATATCTTCCTAAATATCCATTGATGAATCCTTACATTACTCATTTGAAGTATCCAAATCCCAAGATGGTCTGGCATGTCATAGATGTTATAGCTTTATTTTCTTACTATCATTGGGCAATAGAGATGTAACAGCTGGGGATATTGGAGCACAGAGAAATAAGACCATCATTCAAGACCACAAAAGCAGTTATTGTGGGAAGAGACTTTTGGGATGAGCTTCTGTGCTAGAAGCCCAAAGATGAAAAACTGATTAAAATTCTAAAGGGAAACCCAGATCAGGTTGGATGTGGGAATGAATGTTGGTCTGGATTGTATCACACTTCTGTGGTGCCTGAGGGCTATGATTAGTGACTTATTTCTAATGTGCATTTGTTTTTATTTTTAGCATTGCAATGTCGGGATGGCTATGAACCCTGTGTAAATGAAGGAATGTGTGTTACCTACCACAATGGCACAGGATACTGCAAGTAAGTTTTTATCTTTGTATATTTTCTTTTTACAGTAGGATACTGGACAAGATTTGGTTCTACTCCTCTATTTTTAATACTTCTGTGAAATGCTGCTAGTTCTTGAACTTACTTTCTTTTTTTTTTAAAAATGAGACAGGGTCTTACTCTGTCATCCAGGTTGGAGTGCAGTGGCATGATCACAGCTCACTGTAACCTCAAACTGCTGGGCTCAAGTGATCCTTCCACCTCAGCCTCCCAAGTAGCTGGGACTACAGGTGTGTGCCACCATGCCCAGCTAATTTTTTTGTTTGTTTTTCTTTGTAGAGATGAGGTTTCACTATGTTGCTCAGGCTGGTCTCGAACTCTTGGCCTCAAGTGATCCTCCTGCCTCAACCTCCCAGAGTGCTGGGATTAAAGGCATGAGCCACTGTACCCGGCCTGGTTCTTGAACTTTCCTGATATAATTTTTGTGGGGGGGTGAGGATGAAAGGATGTGGAGTTTAGATAAATGGTTAATAAGAACTTCTTACTCTCTTACTCTTATCTTTTTCATTATGAAAAAAAGACTTCAGTGAATGGCTAGTTCAGGGTGTCCCAAAAGTCACCATACATAGGGAAAATGGGAAATTGTAGCTAAATGTACCTTTATTTACAAAATATTCATTACAAAATTTTACAAAATTTTTCCTTTGTATGGAGACTTTTGGGACACCCTGTATATTGAATACATTCTCTTGAATTTTTCAGTTTAAAGCATAGTCTTAGAATCTCCCCTCAACATGTTAGGTATGATCTTGTTTTGAAGTCAAACCAAATAGATATCAACATTAATTCTGCTCAGTATAAGTGAATGTTACAGTCATATGAAACTTTTTTTCTAGTGTTAAAAATCCAGTTCTGAAAGAGAGACAAGGAGGAAGATGTATCCACATGTGTGGGGTGGGGTGGGCAGCAGGGGCTGTGGGTGCACATTATTATAAGGGGTTAAGCGCGAGGATGAAGGATAGAAGTGGGAGATGTGGGCTAGTTCTTGGCTTGGGAGCGTTTTTTTTTCATTTTCTCCAACCATCTAGTCTAGCTAGACCTTTTTGTTTGAGGAAGGCTATGAGATAATTTCATAAATAGCTTCTCTAGATTTCCTACAGACCATTTTTTTCTTCTACATCAATTGAAAATTTTCAATAGGAACATGTATCCATTCTATTTATTTCGTGGAAAATGTTGAGAAAGTAGATTTGATAATATGAAATTTCTCTTCTTTTTCTTCACTTTTATGAGGTGTGGCTTTTCTTTGCTTTAGTGGAGGTACTTGCTTGATAAACACTTTAAGCATTTTAAGTGAGTTTATCTAACACATTTTTGTTTTTTCTCTGGATATTTAATTGAATACCAAAAATATAATTATGACATTTTTTTCCAATCAAGTCCATTCTGACACCAGGATCTAAGTTCTTTAATGTCATAAACAAGATTTTTTTTCCAAGTCAGAAACAATTTTCTTCACCAAAGTGAAAATATTTTAAGCTGTGATGACAGTAAAGCTTAACAATAGGTTGTTTGGATTGGAATAAAGATAACATTGGAAATGAAAGTTTTTATGTAACTGATTATGGGCTGCTCACTTAGTTTTTCTAGTTGGGGGAAAAAAAACATGTGGTGCATTCTCCTCTAAGAATGGAAAAATGACTGGAGATAATAAGGGAGAGAACTTAATACCTTAGAATTGGCCACTGAAATCTTGTTTAGTCTCTTTGTGGCATCTGGTGCCTTAAGTGCTTGCTTTATTCTGTTATTCAGCTCTCTTTTGCTAGTTAACCCCTTGCATTATGATCACTTGTTGATGTGTTTGTTTCTCCCACTAGATTGTGAGGTCTTGGCCTTAATGCATTTTTATATAGTTAATGCCTAGTACAGTGCCTGGTATATAGCTATTGCTCAACAATGTGTTTCTTGAACTAAAAGGTGCTTAGTAGATATCATCATTCACATGTCTCTTACTCATTTACCTTAAATAAGAAGACACTGGTTCTCTCCTTTGAGAATTTTATTTAATCCTCATAGTATTCAAGATGATAATACCATATAGGGAGGTAAGTTCTGTTTGGAGATAATTCACCTTAGTGACTTATGCAGGGAGAATTTCAAACAGGTTCTAAATGTTGGCCTATATATTTGGGGTCTGATATGGGGAGGGAGGGTTTCTAGGGGAGACCAATCTCTGAGCACTTGCCAGGAGAGGACACTAAGGGTCACTTTTGGGAGGAAGCAGATTTGTGGGTTGCTAGCCTCAAACTCTCCAGCTAAGGTCAAGGAGACAAGGTTGCCCTCAGTTTCTGGAAGAAACATTGCAGGGGGGCAAGGAACTAACTTTGCGGTTGATCAAAATGGAGCTGCCTATATTCTTTCCCTGGATACTTGTTAATTGTTGATAGGATGGAATACTTATGGATATACTTCTGAGTGTGTCTCTCAGATATCTTCCAGCCTTGTTGTGAGGGAAGCAGGCTCCTTGAGAAAGGGAGAGTAAGAAGAAAAATTGGTGAGGCCATCCTTTTGGGAGACCTAGATGAACAACCAAACTTGTGAAAAGAGACTGTTTCCGTACCTCAGCAAAAGTAATATTAGCATCTTCAGGGGTGGGCAGGGTCAATGTAACTGGACACAGGAAAAGCAAGAACAATATCAAGGGGGCCAAGTCAATCATTTCTACAATGCTGTGCCAACCTCTACAGAATTTTAAGCAAAATTTTAAGCAAAAATAATGTCTGCTTAGCAGAACTTTCGGTATATTTTCACCAACCTTGCATTTTTCCCTGGGGAAAGAAGGTAATTCAGCTTGTTCAGTAAATATTGTTTTTACCAAAATAGTAAATAAATATTAAAACACTTAGAAGGTTTATAAAAATTATATGAGGCAGGCAGAGCGTGTGATTATCTTTTTATTCATGAGATTGCTTAGTGGATTAAGAAAAGAAAGTTGAAGCCAAATTCCTCTTATGGGGGGGTGAGAATTGGTGGAAAATGTTTTAAAGTAGAAGGTATCTGACTAAAGAGCATAATGCTACTGATTCAGCTAAAATATAATGATTGTTTATAGAAATTATAAAAGTCCTTGATAAGATCACATTGACAGATGAGGATAAGTACTTTTAAAGATTAGTTTTGTATTCAGCTCAACTGTTTTTTCTCACTGTTCAGAGCCTAAGTACCCTATCAGTCTGTGATTAGATTTTGATGCCAGACAAGGAGAACCTGTGTAATCTTGCATAAAACTCAATTATTGCTGCTAAATAGCTGCTGTCAGATCTTAATAAAACCTTGTCACTGTAGAGAGATAAGAAGTTTTATTCTTTCCCTTGTCCTACTGGGAGGTATAAATATATAATTAAGTTTGGATGTCATTAATCACTTTCAAGTTGTTTGCTTTGGGCTTTCAAATATAAACCATTCCAAATCCCGATTTGATTAAAAATCATGGGCAACGCAAGTTCACTGGGATGGTGGGGGTAGGTGAGCTTATGATTTGTACAATTTACAAAATATGCATTTTAAAGACATATTTATTGTAGTTAAAATCCTTGTCTGCCTTAACATCTGGATTGTCTGTGGCTGTGTTTCTATCCACTGCTTTTTCTCTTGACCATGGGTGAAATTTCCCTTCACAGGTGTGACTGTTTTTAATTATTTACTGGACATTGTGGGTGACACATTTTCAAGTTTGTCTTCCACTAAAGAATATTGAGTTTTGTCCTCATAGGTGCTAATATTACTAGCAGATCATCTTTATCCTATGGATGCTTGGTTTTAGGCTTTGTTAGGATGGGTCTACTTCTGTTTTGCCCTTGGTCCAACCACATAAATTTTAGGCCTGGGATACGGTCTTTATTCCCAAGATGTGACCCTTCTGGGGGCTCAGTGAAAAGTGTGAGGAGTATACCAAGCTCTGGGGTGTTTATCAAGCCCTTCTAATTTGGCAGGACTTGAATTCAAACCTCTGTCCCCAGCAGCAGGAGCTGTGTGCTCAGTCTTTCCAGCTTTGCAGCTCTTGCTTTCTCTTGGGTTTTTGAATCTCATCTTGCTCATGCACAGTCAGGAATCATTTAAGGATTTGAGCAGAGTTGTATGCATTCTTTGAGGCTACCCCTTTGTGGTTCTGTCTTTTCCAGATTTCTCCTCAAATTCTAGCTGCTCTGACTGAACCAGATACCTCTGATGCCTCAGCCCGATAAGACTTCCATTTTCTGCTTATACACTACTCCTTTTCTGCTGCATGGACTGGGGAGTTTTCAGGGGGAAAGCTGTCTGTATAAATGTGGGTTTCATGTAGTTTGCTTCCTTTTTCTGAGGCTTCTATCCTTTCCAGTTTCTGCTTTTGGTTGCCCTCTTGATGCCTTTAATATTTTGTCCAAAGTTTAAAATTGTTAGGAGCAAGATAGTTGGTCTGATATAAGTTACTCTGTCATCATTTTTAATAATGAAAATTGGAAATATAAAGGGGTTTTCCAGAATTTCCTACATACCACTTAGGAGGTATCTAACACAGTGTTTGTCAAATAATAGAAAGTCAGTATGAGTTATATAGGCTCCTGTGGATGGGTGCTTGCACTCAAGAATCTCTACTTTTTGCCAAAGTGCCTATCTAAAAACTACATTTTAAAATGAATTCTTATAAGTTTTACAAATAAATGTCACATGTTTTCTAAAACTTGTTTGCTAGCTGTAGTAAACATTGAACATTAACAGCTAACAATTTTCCTTCAGGATTAGGGAGGGGTAATGGTGGTGGTCCAGGCCTCCTCAGTCCATCCAGGAAAACTAGAGCTATTGCTTTCTTTGTCCTCTTGATAAATTTCTGTATAGTAAGTAGAGAATAGAGACACTCAGAATCTCCCAGAACCCAGCTTATAATGGAGGGTGCATTGTCAGCGTTTTGTTGTGCTGCTCCTCCAGAGAGGAGCATGACTGACTCCACATTTTCCCCTTTCACTCACCTTGTTAGTATATTCAGTGCTATACAGGGGCAATGTCGGACCAAAGAAATACACAGGGAAAATATCAACTGTTAAATGACTTTCTTCTTCTCTGCTGAAACTGGTTCTGCCAGCTTCTTCTTCAAGTGGGGTGCCCCACTTAGCAGAACATCATATATATAGTTTTTCTGGAAGATGCTAGCAGAAGCCTGGTCCCTCTTGCATAGTTATTTTCTCTTTTTAACATAAAACAAAGAATGTTATCTTTTGGCTCACTAAATACCTTTAACAGTAATCTTTTATTGAATGTGATGTTTAAGGATTTATTAATTCAAGAGTTTTTTATTGCATACTATCTGTGTATACCCCATGTAACAGATAAGTCTGTGGTAGCAGTTGCAATTAATTGGTATTTTTATCATATAATTTCACACTTCTTTGGGAAGTCATAAAATAATTATCAATTCATTAACCTGAACTTCTTAGAGAGTGGTTCAGAGTAAAGTCAGGTATAAAATAACTGACTATAATATGGTCTTCAGTGCAGGAACCACCAGTGAATGGCAGGGCTGGGACTAGGGTGAGGAGAGTGAGGCACTTGCCTTAGATGGGAAATTTAAGGGGGTGACAAAAAACTCAGTAATCAAGGTCAATAATATTTTAATGCAATAGTTCAAAAAATCAAATTTAAGGCAAAAAAGATGAAAATTATCAAATTTTAAGTAAAGAGAAGGTCAGTATTACTGATTTTTTTCTTTTGCCTCAGGATCCGGTATGTTCAGCCTGGCACTGGTGGGTGGATTAAGGCACCTGGAAGAGCCTTGCCTGGTGATATGGGGAGGACATAGGTTGTTATGCAAGGTAGACTTTAGTTGGAGTCCTAATTCCTGTTAACAATCGGATCTTTGGCAAGTTAAAGACTGTAATGCTAGCTAACATTTATTGAGCACTTATATACTAGAGTCTGTCCTCAGTTAAGCTCTTTACGTACATTATTTTAGTTCTCATATGAGGTAGATAATGTTAATATCCCTGTTTTACCAGTGTGTATATGTAAACCAAGAGAAGTTAAGTAATTTGCTCAAGATCATAGTCTTTAGCTGACCTCAAATGTGCTTTTGCAAAATGTGCTGTCATTCTGAACCTCAGTTTGCCTATCAATAAAATAGGACAAAATTACCTATTTTAAAGTGGTGGTTCAAGCAGGACCTTCTGAAAAGAAAGGGTAGAACATTTGAAAGTATATGAAAGGTGGCTTTTTAGATCAAGAATATGATTAAAACTCTGCTTTATATGGTTCCTGAATTTAAAGTAGAGACAGTAGCATTAAGTAGTCCTGAGCATCTCATATAATACTAGAACATGGAACCTACTTGTAGCTACATGAGTGTACATGGGCCAGGCTTGGTGAATGTGGCATTTCTGACAAGTGGCCTTTGACTTGAAAGCTCAAGTGTGATTACTATAGATGAAATATAAGAAGACAGCAGTGAAGGTGGGGATAGAGGATATTGTCTGTGAAAGTGTGCTTCAGTAGAGAAAACTAGTTTGAAAACTTCTCCCTTCTTTTTTTCTAATAGAACATAAGCAAGTCCAGACAGATTTTATGCAGCTGTGAAACTGAGACAGGTCAAATGCAACAACTTCTGATAAACGTTGCTGCCACACAAAAGTCACAAGTTGTTAAACATAGCACCTTAAATTTGCATAGTGAGTTATAGATGTATATGTGTATGTCCTGTGAGGCCTTTCCTTGTTTAGTACTTGCAATCTGAACCCTTTGACAGTACCGTTCTTAGGTAATTATTATTATTAATACTTACATCCTTTAAAAATCCTTTACAAGTATGTTAAGTGTCCCTGAGGGGTCTTTCATAAAGGAAGTCTTGATTACCAGCTTCTTAGCAACACAGCAACAGAATTCTCATACTCTTTTCAACTAATCTTTATTCTTTAGGTTGAACCCTTTATATATTTCACTGTTCAGTAGAGAAGTAGCAGAAGGTGGTTCTTAGCCTCTGCCTGTATCCTTTAACTGCCAATAAGTTAAGTCAACTAATTTTGTCCTACAAACCTGGCATTAAGAGATGTGAGTTTAGCAGGTTTTTTCAACATAGTCTCCAGGTTAACCATAATCCTACCTGAAGTTTCTTTCTTATTGTTCACTTGTGTCTTGTCAGCACCACTAATTTCATGTAGGATTTCTCTTATTCTCCCTTTTCCTTGTGACTAAGCAGAATGAGAAATATTTCTCTTTCAGGATCTGGAGAAACTTAATTAAATCCTTCATTTTAATTTTGTCTATATTATCTCTTAATCAAGACTAGCAAAGGAGTAGGGGATATCAGAATGTGATAAAAATATAATTGTCTAAGAATTTCCAAGCACTTTTTTATTTGTTAAGTTAGCATAAATGTGCAGGTCTGATGGAGGTTTTCATTGAGCCCTCTTGTCAACATCCAGTAGCTAGGAATTTTGTAGGTAGGAATGAAGTTTAGTGTCTCCTTCACTCCCCTGTCGTGTGTGTGTGTATGTGTATGTATGAATATGCATGCATGTGAGCACATGTGAGTATTATGTGAGTATTTTGTTTTCATATTTGTCCTAGTTAAGTTTTAGCTTATATTCCAATGTAAGGTAAATTAAAATTTCTCTTGGGTTTCCCCAAATTTTCTAGATCCTATTTATTCACTGTCACTAACCTTCTGCATTTAGTCTTCTGTGTCCAAAAATGTATTGCTGATTCTGACTGATGCTATCAGCCTTCCCTTATTAAAAAGTAATGCAGTTAGTTTCTGTTTAAAATGTTCCTCTCCTAAATAGTCTCCTACTTTATGAAAAGGGGTTTATGAAAGAAAAGTGAAAGCAAAGATTAATAAAGGCATTATTTAAGTGGCAGGTGTTATTACTCAGTGAACACATTCAACTGAAACATTCTATCTAGTTCTTTTTCTTCACATAAATATGAGGAGAAGGTAGATGTTAATGAGAAAATAATATGATTAGGATTTATGTAGAATAGTAGCATTTAGGGTATTGAATCTGTGTATATGCAGGCCACTTTCATGCAGTCACTATCCATACATAGTCCTGTATCCTGAACACTGACAGTTAGATTGACTTTGAAGCAGTATAGAATTCTCACTGTTCAAACAAAAGTTTAGTTTTCATAACACTGGTATTTATTGAGCAGACTACTATGATTGATCACTGTGCTTAGTATGGTGAATAGCCAGAAAAGCCTAAGAGACCTGTGTTACCTGACTTCCTTATTCACAAGTACACATACCTAGGGAGTGTCTGCTAATGAATGTTGTGTTTCTCCTGCATAAGATGTGGTGGCAGTCCTCTGAAGTCTTGCTGTCTTCTTGTTGGGGAGATGAAGCATATATAGATGTATAAAATAAAATAGTCTGTGATTGCCCAGTGTAGTGGCACAGATGATGAGAACTGTAGAGAATCAGACAAGAGAAAGAACAACTACTATGAGACAGAAGAGTAAAATCAGAGGATTTTTTTGGTATACTACTTAAATTCTGAATCTTAGAATATTAATGATGCCTTAGGAGATGGATGGGTAGAAGAAGGATGGAGGTAAGGGGCCTGGAAGACTAGAGGGGACTATTATTTCATGGAATAGTCATTACAAGTTTCTTCATCATTTTTTCTTAATGACATGGTTTCAGAACTTTTCTACATCTTGGTTGCTCTCTTCTGACTATACTCCCAGTTTGTGTGAGGTTTTACTAAACCAGTATGTGGATTAATCTAGTTTCACAGTGACAGGTAAGTGATTCAAAAAGTCATTCCTTTAGCACATGTTAGCTTGAATGTTTGGAGGTAGAATGCCTAGAGTGAGGGTGCAGGGGAGGACCAGGAGACAGGAAGAGAGGGCAGCTGGGAGCAATAGCCTTCTCTCCTCCAGAACTTTTTGGCCTTGACTGTTGATGCTTGCACTACAGCCAGATGGAGCAGGCCGGTAGGCTTGTTGCCATGTTTTGCAAGGAAACTCAGAAGCCAAGAATCTCTAAGGCAAGAACAAGAATGAGATGGTATAGGGAGTGATAGAAAACAGGGTCAATTTTCATATACTTTGTAATTCATTCTTTTCAGCTGAGAATTCAGGTATCTCAACCTCAAATATCTTCTGTCCAACATATCATTGACCAGATCCAGTTCATTTGAGGGATCCAGAGTAAGCAAGCATGTGTTAGCCAAGTCTTTGGTTACCCTAAATTAGCTCAGGTCCTTTAATGCTTGTTTCCTCTGATTATATAGTACATATCCAAACCCTCAATTATCCAGAATAAACCAGAGCTGCCTATTCTGTATGGAAAACATTTGATAGTGGTTATGATTCTCTTGCCTGGACCACGGTAGGGCCTTAGTCATTTAACTGCCTGTCACTTTAAGATTTTGAAATGCTGGTTCTTATTGTATAAGCCAGACACATCTCCTTGAGGAATTATTTTAAAGGGCAACTTGCCCGGTCTGAAACCTCAGTCATCCTGAAAAGTATCTCAGGAACCTCCTTGACTTTAATTTTTCTATCTTAGTCGTATTTGTATGTAATGTTTTTGGTGTCTGATTCTCTGTCTCATATTGCTGAAACTTAAGGCCATGAATTTCTGGGTCACTCTTAAAAAATGGACAGCACTTGATTACTAATGAAAAGGTGACTCATTTCCTTCCAGGCAAAGGCTGACACTGACTATCAGGGTTCACAGTTAGTCTGCACAGATGCAAACTCTGTAATTATGGGACATCACCTATTCTTTCCTAAATTTTATAAGAATTAATGATAGCATCATGAGCTGGGGAAGTAAGAGGGGCATTTATGCTGTGTTGAAAGGATACCTTAAAATAATATCTAAAGGTCCTACATGAATTTACTTAAGTGGTTGATTCCGAGTTTAAATTTAGTGCTTCTCTTCCCAGACCATTGTCTTACACAGACATACCAGTCATTTCTAGTCTTGTGTAATTTATCAGCAGGTCAGATTCCATAAAGAGACTGAAATACCTTCTGCCATTCTCTACTGAAGAAAACAGGCTCCCATTTTGGCCAGTTGTTTTGGAGAAGATAGTAAGGCCTTTCTGGCCCATTTAGATTCAGGATTCCTTTTCATTCTGCTTATCTTGTTTAAATATATTGTTCCTTCTCCTTTGCTTCTTCTTTGCTTTCCTATGCTTCCTGTGAGTGGGTTGTGCAACAATTCATTTACATAAGCATGTATTGAACTATCTGTGCACTTAGAAGGGTGATAGGTAGGCACTGTGAGGGATATAAATGAAGAGAGACAGTACAATTCTTGCCCCAGGGAACCCCTGCATTAACATCAGCAAGTATCATTGCATCCTTGGGTGGTATTGCTGAGGGAGTTCGAAAGCCAAGATTGTGGAGTCATCACACTATGAGGTTGAAGGGACTCTGGAGAGCACCTTTCTTGCTTACATTGTTTTATATGTGGGGAGTCCAAGGCTTAATACAGCTAAATGAATTACACTGTATTACATAACTGATTAGAATGTAGACTGGGACTAAGAGCTGTTTCTCCAGACACTGTTAAGCAATCTAAAGATTCAGCACTATTTCTTTTCATTTATGATATCCAAATGGGTACAATTATTTTTGAGCTAGGAATCTCTTCAGACTAAACAGTAAGCTTTTTGAACTATCCTGCTTTTAGATATTTTTTGGACTTCAGAATTTTGAAAGTGGTCATCTACCAACATTGGGGAATGGAAAGCAGGCTCCCACATTCCCTTTTCTTCCTAGAAATCTTGTTGAATTTTCACTGCCAGTCTCTAAAGAATTTAGCAGTTCATGCTATTGAGGCCACTTTGTAGGATGTTCTATGACTCAGGGCTCCAGGTCCCTGATGGTTCATGTAGTTAATCTTTTGTCAAAGACTAATGAAAGACTATTAAAAGTGCAAGAGAGAATGAAGACTGTGTGTGCATGCACACATGCCTCTGTGTGTATGTTGGTTAACTTCATATTTTGGGGGGAAATGTAATTAAAAAAATAATCTACTCCATATGGGGTTGGCCCACTTTGAGTGATTTAGGGGTGAGTGAGAGTTAAGTAAAAGTACTGTATATATCAGGAATCCTAATTAGTTTTGAAAATCCTTTGGGTAAATATCTCAACCTAGTGGTTTTCAAACTTGGAGTATAATTAAAGAGTCTTCTTAAGGTGTAAAGATTCCATGCACCCTTGCATTTTGTCCTTTGTCTTCTGTTAAGAATATGAGCACTGGAATAGTTGAATGCTTTCTATATGCCAGTCACTGTGTTAGGCTCTGGGAGTGTGGTGAAGAATAATTCTTAGTCTGTTAGGTAAGGCAAATAATCATAATAAAGGCTAATAGTGGTATGATATGTCAGGGTTATGGGAACAAACAAAGGGGGTGTCAAGGCTCTTTCTCAGAGGAAATAACCTTTAAGCTTAGGCTTAAAGGAGTTTAAGGGTTTAGCTATGAGAAGAGGATGGGGAAAAATATTTTGGGCTGAGTAAACAGCTTGTACAGAGGTCTGGAGGTGAGAAGTGGTACATTGTAGCATATTCTGGGAGCTGAAAAGTTGAGTTTAGCAAGAGTGTAGTACAAAAAGGAGAGATAATGTTAAGGAAGCCATTTCTCAGGCGGCTGTTTGAATAAAATGTATAATGTCAAAATCTACTGAGAATTCAAGAATTATTTTAATATACCTTTATGTTTGAATAATTATAACAGCATCTACATATATTCAAATATGGACAAGATACATTTAGTTGTTTAGAGAGTGATTACTAAGGATTACAGACCCCTTGCAATAACTCTGCAGCTCATAGCTTGGAAACAACTTTTACATCATTCATTTTTGTCTGTTACGTTGAAGGGTGCTTTTTGTAAACTCATATGACTTGGGTGTGTTGCCATGTTTTAATCACCAGTAGGTACTTTCTCAGGGATCAGTACAGTGAAATATGGTAAGGTCCTGATTATGTGCTAGAAGACAGAGGAAAGACCAACTTCTGTTATAGCAGCAACACAAGTCTTTCAACATTGTGTGCCCCTGCCCGATCTTTCACGTGATGACTGAAGAGACTAGGCGCTCAGCTCAGCCTTTGAGTTCTGGTAAATGAACCCAGAACATAAAGTGGAAGATAAGGGTGTTTGCACAGTTCTTGTATAAGTCGTGGTTTCCCATTGCAGTGGCTACTGATTTCAGTCTCCAGTGAAGATGAGTGAAGTTGTGAAATAACAGCTTTAACGTCTGTACCACTTTGGCTTCTTTTTGGTTTGGATTTATTAAAATAGTATGCATTTATTGCTTTATTCAGATGAAGGGGTGAAAAACCTGAACATATATAAACTAAGTGAGGTGGAGTTTCAGAAGATAATCCCCAGCCTCACAATTCCCCGTGAAGTTCTTTTCCTGTGGGAAACTTTTAATTTGGAAGCATGCAGCCTAATGTGGGAACCAAGATTAACATTTTCTGAAATACTTTTACAAGAAAAGCAGAAATGTTCTATCCAGGAAGCTGAATTTACATAGTAGAAAAATGGGCTGCCCTGCAGTATTTGGTAGTCTTTGTGTATGAGTTGTGATAACAAGTTTGTGTTGTGGGGTGTGAGTGTGTGAGAGAGAGAGAGAAGAGAGAGACTGTATATTTCTTTGTTTCCTTTGTGTCAAGCTAGTGAGGCCCTAGAAGGTGTGTTTTACCACAGACAGCCCAGTTCTGTGCCCTCCTCTATACTTGAATACTTTTTTTTTTAAGTTCTTTTTGTTTTTCCTTCTTGTTGAGTAAGCTGTAGTGTTTCCTTTTTTTTTTTTTTTCCACTTTCTTTCTTTGGGGATGGGGGCTGAGAGTGGGAGAGGGACTGGCAGGAAGGAGTCAACACGACAGAGCTTCTTCCCATTTCTTCCCCTCTTTACCAGGAAGTTAACTAGAAGTCTTCATGCATTTTTTTTAAAACAGTCAGTAATTAGCATAACCCAGTTAGTTACCTTCACACAGAGTTACAGAATTAAAAAAGTTGACAGTCTGATGAGACATCATGCTGGAGGTACTGGGAGGAGGGGACAATGAGTTAGACCAGTAAGTGGTTTGGGCCTCTTGAACACCAGCCTAGGAGTTTAGACTTGATTCTGTAGGCTCTGGGGTATCTACAAGTTTGCAGCCAGAGCCTTGGGAATTGAATGTTATAGAGAAACTTGCACTGGTTACAGCCAGCCTTGGCTGTTAGCAATTATTTTTATCTACTTTAACAGGGGAACAGGGGAAGGGGCAGGAAACTAAGCTGGCATTATGGTCACAGGAAAGAACAGACTGATTTGGGGCCTTTTCAAATTGCAGACCTTTGTTACTGACCGATGCTTAATTTGGTTTCTGGGTTTTGTTAGTTTTTTCCCCTGCCCTTACCTCATTCACCTTAACGACAGCTCCCCCCTTTAGAGCTCAGCTAGGGCAGGCTGCCACTATGGATTGGGGGGCCGAGAGGCCCGCAGCGAGAAGAAAGTGGGTTGAAAGCAGAGTTCTGTTTAAAGAATTTTCTGCTGGAAACCAGCCCAGAGGGAGTAAAGAGGAGCTTTAATGAGGAGCAGCTGCAGTGCTGACACAACCCACAGGAGACATTTTTTCCCCCTTCGTTCCACATTCTGTATAGTTTTTTAAAAATCATGATTTTGAAATAGCTGTTTTGTAGAGCACGTCTCCCTTTTTCTTCTTCTTGTATGTGGTGGAGTTTTGCTTTGTTGTTGTTTTCTTTTAATGGAAAATCCTCACTAAAAAAAGCTAAAGACAAGAGTGCAGCAAAGCCCTGGATGCAATTTGGGCTCACCCTGCTGATGCAGAACATTCGGTGGACAAAACAAGGGGAGAGAACACTGGCTTTTATTTGGAAAAGGGGCTTATTTCCTGCTCAGACTTCAGTCATCTTGGAGCTGACACAAGCTGCTACACTGTTTTAAGCTTTTCTCTAGACGAGTGGCTATTCACTTAGAAACGTGAAAGAACAAATTTTTCTGTCCTGTATTACTAAGGAGACTGATCCTGAACTGCAGCCATTGCCAGATAGGTTGGAATTGCTATTCAAATCCCAGCTTCGCTGAAATCTGTAAAGTGGCTACATGCAAACTAATCCAGGCTGCTGGTGACATGTGAGAGTTGGGGTCTGGTTTTCGTCTGCTTCAGTGAAGGGGGGACTGTATGGGTATCCTTTCAAATGGAATGTTTTCTATTTCCATTAGGAGGAATCCCTTGTTTTTCTCTTGTTTCCTCCCTACTTTCCTCCCCTTCACCCATTCCCCATGTGTGTGTTTGAACAGTAACAATGAAAAAGTAGATGTCTTCGTGTCAGAAATGGCAGACTTTTAAAGAAAGAGTCATGAATGTGTCTGTATGGACCTGGTAAGTATTCAGACTAGTTTATGGAATTATTTTACAGGGAAATAGCCCCGCAAAGCTTTCCCTGTATTCACAGCCTCATCTGTGAACGATGTTCTTTCAGAGTTCCAAAGCGAGAGTGTAGGGATAGAGTAGAAGGAAATCACTGAGAATTCCTTGCAGGAGGGAGGCATACGTATAGTTTTGGGAATGAAAGGCAACCGTTAGATTTATTTGGTTATTTTTTAGAAAGCTTTTTACATACGCTTATAGTTCAAGAGGTAGACTATTTTTCAAAATTTCTATTAAGCAGGTAACTTAATAGAATTACAGATTTGTGAGGAAACTTGGGTGTTTAGTTATGTTTCCAGCCTCTAAACAAACTCAACTTGAGCCATCTCAAGAAGAGAGCTATTTAAACCCTTGTTTTCAGGCAGAGAGTCTTATTATTTAGACTAACAGGGTATATGGTATCTTTATATTATAGTTGAGCAGCGATTTGTGAGTTGAAAGATCTCCTGCCGTGGAAAATGGGTTCATCGTTTCTGGGTGCCTCACCCATTACTCCCCCTTCTTCCCATGTTCATACTTCTGCTTAGCTTCCTGGGGTATGAGGGATAATTGTGTACCTCAAGATGACTGTTCGGGTTGATTTGGCCTGTGTTCTACCGGGCGGATTGGGATTATGTACCAGATTTGGATTGAGAGAGGTGTGGCTAGGATGCTGGTCCAGTTAGGATAATGGAACTGACTGAATAGGTGCTAGTCTTGGGGCAAGACTTAGTAAGCACAGTTTCAGCAGTACACTGTGTTATTGAAAGATCTAGTGAAGGTAGGGATACCTTTGTAAAACTGGTGGAAATTGCTAGATTCACAGATGACAAATTTGGGGCAGGTCAGTTAGTTAGGGTGTCCTCATTAGTGCTGTAAGGGGTTCAGACCTTCTGAGGTATGGTTCAGTGCTGAAATTCTGTGATTGAATATAATGTAAAATTTGTCTCAGTCAAGGAAACAGGGGTAGAGATTCAACATGATGAATTTAAAAGGAATAAATGACAGTTCCAATTATTGGGTTCAAAAAACATGTGGCACGAGTATAGGATGAGAGAAATATGGCATAAAAGTAGTTCATGTGAAAGAAGGCTCTGAACTTTTTAGCTGAGTGTGTATTCAGTAGCACGTAGTGGTATTTTATGACTTCTAAAAAAGTGAACACAGCTTTAGGCTGAGGTAGTAAAAGTATAGTGTCGAGATCATGAGGTGATGGTTCAAGTCTGTGCTGGCCTTGGTGAGAACACATGTGTTATGTGGTTTTCTCTTTTGGACCTCACATTTTTTAGAGGTTTTTAATGAACTGGAATCATCCAGTGGGAGGAAGCAGGATAGCTCGGTATCGAAGTACATGGGCTCTAGGGTCATACTTGAGTTGGAATCCTGCCTCTACTATCTACTAGCTGTGAAATCTTAATTTTTCTAAGCTTTAAGTTCCTCATATATAGAATGGAGATTATAATGTAACATTGTAAGGAGTAATAAAAGAGATAATAGCTGTAAAACACTTAGCAAATACATAGTACATAGTAAGTACTTAAAAAATATTGGTCATTATAAGTATTATTACTATTGTGTTAAGCATAGAAGAGCTACCAAAGAAGGTGGGGAAGTGTGGAAATAACTTTATATTGAGGAATAGTCCAAAGCACTGAACCCTAGAAAAAGAGAAAACAAAGGGTCAACATATCTATCTTCACATCCTGAAGGGCTGTGTGTAAGAGAAGCACAGGGTTTGTTCCTTTTTATTCTAGAGGACAGGGATAGCCTGGAAATTGTAGAGAAACAGAGTTTGTTATTTTAAAAGTTAAGATATAATTCACATACTATAAAATTCACCCTTTTAAAGTGTACAATTCAGTGGTTTTTAGTATTTTCACAGAGTTGTGGGAAATCTAATTTCAAAACATTTTCATCACCCCTGAAGGAAACTCTGTACTCCTCAATAGGCACTCTTCATTTCTCCTCTCCCCAATCCCTGACAACATTAATCTACTTTCTGTCTCTATGGATTTTCCTATTCTGGACATTTCATATAAATGGAATTATATAATATTTGGCCTTTTGTGTCTGGCATGTATCAGAACTTCATTCCTTCTTATGGCCAAATAGTATTTCATTATATGGATATACCACATTTTGTTTATCCATTCATCAGCTTGTAGACCTTTGGGTTGTTTCCACTTTTTGGCTATTATGAATAATGCTGCTATGAACATTCTTATTGTGTGGATGTATGTTTTTGGTTATCTTGGGTGCGTACCTAAGAGGGGAGGTAGAATTTGAAGAAAGAGCTTTCTGACAGTGGGATCCACCTACATTGAAGACTGTTCTGTTGTTGAAGTAGTGAGCCAGTAATTTTACTTTACTTAACGAATACATGGTGTTTACTATATGCTGGATAGTGTTCTAAGTGCTTTACCTATCTAAGTGTTTTTATTTAAAAACCTTATGAGGTAGGCACTGTTATTAAATCTGTTTTACAATGAGGAGGTTTAGTACCTTGGCCAAGATTACATACCAAGTAAATGGTGGAGCTGGGATTGAAATCCAGGTGGTCTGGTTCTAGAGTCTGTACTCTTTTTTTTTTTTTGAGATGCGATTTTGCTCTGCTGCCTAGGCTGGGGTGCAATAGTGTCATCATAGCTTCCTGCAGCCTTGAACTCCTAAGCTCAAGAGATCTTCCTGCCTCAGCCTCTTGAGTAACTGGGACTATGGGGGCATGCCACCATGCCTGGCTAATTTTTTTATTTTTTATTTTTTGTAGAGACGGGGTCTCACTGTTGCTCAGGCTGGCCTTTAACTCCTGGCCTCAAGTGATGCTCCCACCTCAGCCTCCCAAAGTGCTAGGATTACAGGTGTGAGCCACCATGCCTTACCTAGAGTCTGTACTCTTAACAGCAGGAACAATAATAACTTCATGCACTTATTTGATTCTTACTGTTTGGCAGGCACCATGCTACATGCTTGTATTCAAGCAGAGGCTGATGAACATCTTTCAGAAATATTTTCAAAATAATTATTTCATTGGGTAGAAATTACCTTAGTGTACCTTGAATCTCGAGGTTGTGTTATTCCAAGGATGGATGGGAGTAGGGGAAAAGCCAGCAACAAGATGTCTAGCCTGAGGCTTTTAAGATGATGAGAGTTTGTATCAAAAAAGAAACTGGAACATGAATGATAAGTATTATAGGAATTCAGTGAACAAGACTTGTCAGAACATTGTAATAAATTATATTTTAAGGGATTATACTTAAAGGGATTAACTAAAAGTGACTTTAAACTGTGAGTTAGAAAACTGTGCCTTATAAAAATGGAAGAATTAAAGTTTCATGGGAAAATGATGTCCTTTTCCAAGTGTTTAGCTTCATGTAGTGGCAGGACATACTAGGGTAGATGGCTTTCAGAATATTTTGGAGTCATTTACATGAAGGTAGTTGTTTAAAACCAAGTGAACAACAACATCGACAACAGCAAATGCATGTGAGAGAAAAGAGCAGTGCAGCCCAGACTTAAACTTTCAGATGGCTGTGATTGATGGGGAAAAAGGAGAAGAGCAATCAGCAATCTAAACTAAGACTTTACTGGGCTTTGAAGATGCACAGAGGGAGTCGTAGAGGCCAAGGGTAAAAAAGATTAAAATGATGCATGGAGTGGTTAGCAATACCTCCTTTTGGAGAGAGAATTTTTTTTATGATGAAATCTCAGATGAGACCACTGAACTTGACAGGGGGAAAGTCATTGCTTTTAGAACATAGTTTCTAAGCAATGATTAAAATAAAAGTTTTGTCACAAAGGGACAAGTAAGAAGTAGATGGAAAAGAAAAAGAAATACCTATGAAATTAGGCTACAGTCATAGAGGGTTGGTTGTGAAGGAAGAAGAATTTAGGAAAGGAAGTGGGACTTAATGAAAAATGTAGGTTAAAAGAGACATATGTTTTAAGGTAAAAGTAAAGAACTGTCCCTCTAGAACATTTTATATAAGAAATTAAGTCTTTATTATACCAACAGTAGGTCTAGTTCCACATAAAGAAAAGATGTAGTTCTGTACATGGGCTTTAGGAGAGTAAGTCTGTTGTACATCATATCTAAGTATTAGCTCACTTACAGGAAAACCCTGGATCCTTCTTTACAATCCTTCCTTACAATGGCCTCCCACACGATCCACATTCCAGTTACAGGTCTCATCTATTTTCTGCTGCTCTTTTTCTTACTCCCTTTGGTATAGCCACAGAAGTAGGTCTCTAGTTCTCCTTGTTCCTTAAACATGCCAGGGCTATTTCCTGTCTTAGGGCCTTTGCAATTACTGTTCCCTCCGTCTTGGACACTTTTCCCTTAGAAATCTGCATGGCTAGTCCCTCACCTCATTCAGGTCTCAACTCATATGTTGCCTTTGCATTGAGGCATTCTCTGATTTTCCTATTTAAAACCGAAATATCTCTCTTTACCCACCCCACACCCCTATCCCCAACTCTATCCCTTCCTGTTTTATTTTCCTTCACAGGACTTAATTCCATCTAACATATATCTTTTACTTATTAATTTTATTTTTCTCTTCCCCTACTAGAGTTTAAACTCCATGAGTTGTGAGGATTTTCCTAGTACTAGAAAAACGCCTGGTACGTAGTGGGCACTTACTGCTTTGTTGCATGAATAAGTGAATATTATGAGTTTAATATTCTTTGTGGAAACTCATCATTATTAATAAGCACAACGGATGTTATTTATAGAATTAGGCTTCATATATTCTCTACTCCAAGGTTGGCAAACTTTTTCTGTAAAGTGCCAGAGAGTAAATATTTTTGCAGGCCATGTGGTTGTATTGCAGCTATTCAACTCTGTTGTTGTAGTGCAATCTGTAAATGAATGAGCATGGCTGTGTTCCAATAAGGCTATTTATGGACACTGAAATTCGAATTTTACATAATTTTTAAATATCACAAAATATTATCCTTCTTTTGATGTTTTCCCAGTCATTTAAAAATTTAACAACCATTCTTAGTTCATAGACCATACAAAAACAGGCAGTGGGCCAAATTATATCCACAAGCTATTCTTTGCCAATCTCTACTTTTATTGGTTTCTTAAACATATCTTACTTGAAACTTATTTTTCAGTGTTTGGTAGGGAGCAACAATGTGGATTAAACTACAGAAAGGATAATTCAGAAATACTTCTGTTTGGCTTCACAAGCTTTCATGTTGTTTCATTTTTATTTCCCTGGGAACTTTATGTTTTCATTAAATGCATTTACATTCTCTTAGCAGATGCCACATGATAGTGTTGGGGGGTGGTATAATAGTCCAGGAGCAAAGCTGGGCAAAGCCCACCCAGGTTTAAAAGTTTGCAGTTATTTACAAGGTGAATAATTCCCATGTGGGAGAATCAAGAGTCATCAACCAGGCCCAATGCCCAGAAAACTGTCACTGTGCATGTGAATTGTGTTACAGTTTTTAACTTCATTTGTAATACATTCCTTGAATAAGCTGCAAATACTTTTAATAATATATCTCAGGGTTAGTTTTAGCTATGCTACGTTGGTACTTTTTGCTCCTCTACATAAAAAAAAAATTCTATATCAAATCAAGCTGTGATTTCGATAAGGCATCAAATTTTCCTCAATAAGCACAAAGAGGAAAAAAATGTTTTTCACTTGCAAAACTTCTTAATATTTATAAGGTTTTTCACTTACTTGATTTTGTTCAATTCTCACAAAATCCCATGATTGTAGGTAGCCCTCTTAACTATTTAAAATGCGAGAGAATGGATAGTCAGCGAGGATACATAACTTGTCCAAGGTCATAGCACCAGGACTCCAAACAAGACCTTCTGACCTTCTGAGGTGCAAACCCCTTGCTGTTACCTTTAGCCAGTCATTGGTTTCAGTGCTTCATTGCCTCTTGGTCTTTGGCTTCACCTACTCATGAAGATGCTCAGATCCCCAGCTACTCTTAGCTCTGCCACACTTACCTTATACAGCTCTTGGAAGGGTTGAGGAGGGTGTGGCCAGTTACATCACTACCACTATAGCTATTTACCAGCTCTGTTTTCTCCTCCAGCCATTTTAGCTACTGCACAATTCTTCTGGGCGTGTTCTTAGTTTCCCAATATCTGGCCTTCTTTCTTTTCTCAATAACTGTGACCTCTGAAGACCTCACTTTGCCAATCAATGGCTAATGAAAGGTATTGGATATGATTGGCAAAGATAGAAAGGAGTCAAACATGACCTCAGTGCTTCAGGTCTGAGCATTAGGAGAATAAGGACATCATGGATTGTGCATAGGAAGACATGATAGGAGCTGGTCTTGAGGGGGAGATTTAGAATTTGGTTTAAATGTGTTATCTTTGAGGTAATGGTAGAACAGCTTTCTAGATTTGGTTTTCTGTCCCCCAAAAGTAAAATGAGGGAATAAGTTGAACCAAATATCAGGGGCACCAGCCAAATAGCAAAAGATTTATAGTTAGAGTCAAAGTCTTTGTGTTCTCTTTTTTTTGAGACAGAGTCTCACTCTGTTGCCCAGGCTGGAGTGCAGTGATGTGATCATAGCTCACCGCAACCTGAAACTCCTGGGCTCAGTGATCCTCCTGCCTCCTGACTAGCTGGGGCTACAGGCCTGTGCCATCACACCTGGCTAATTTTTTCTATGTTTTGTAGAGACAGGGTCTCACCATGTTGCCAATGCTGGTCTCGAACTCTCTGCCCCAAGCAGTCCTCACTCTGGCTTCCCAAAGTGCTGGAAATACAGGTGTGAGCCACTGCACCTAACCCCCTTTGTGTTCCTTTTAAATGCTTCTTAGAGGTCCCATTTAAACAACCTCTTCATTATGAAAATGGAGACTTCCTGTACCTTTTTTATATTGTTAAGAGAAAATTGTCATAAATATTACACACAATTTGAGATAGTCATGCATCTTATGAATCACAGGGTGGCTTATAAAAAGATTCCTCAATACCTCAATGTGGAAAATGTTACAGAATGTTATTGTTGAATTGTTCCTGCCTTCATTTGTGTTATGGTTCTAGAAGTTGTTTCTATGCCTTTTTTGGTTAAAAACTACCTGTTCTTATATTACGATTTAAATCCCCTTGTGAACCCTTCCCCATTCTTGTACCTCCATCCGCTTTCTCTGTTCAGTTTTTGTCACCTGGGTATAACCTAGAAAGTTAGGTATAGACCAACTGATGTTTCAGTGGAATCAAGAGAAAGAAGAACTTACTATTTCTCAATGCTTAATTGAGAAAAAGCACGTGATATCTTATATATTTTAAATTGGAGTGGATAAGAGAGTCACATTTATGCATTATCATGTGAACATCTTAATCCTATCAAACGGCTTAGTCAAAATGAGAAAGTAAATTAATTTAAGCAGACAAGTATGAACAATGCTCTACAAAGGGGTGCTCTTATAGGTATAGGCCATTCCAGCCTGTACCTACATGAAAAAAGCTATAGTGTATTTTGCCTTGAATAAGGGTCAAGCTGACTGGCTGTGGTAGACCCAGCTGGGTCATCCACCTGGTATTCTGTCACTTGCCAAGACTCAAAAGGACATGCGAGTCTGTGGTTAAGTTCCCTAAGCACTCCTCCTTCTCTTAAAATGAGGCGGTTTTACAGGTTGCACATTTAGGTCTCTTGATTCACAGTCTAGTGTTTTCTTGAATGGGCTGTATTATCTTACTGTAAGTTTTTGGACTTAAAAGAAGTCAGGTGTTTTCATGGACTCTTCTCTTTTCCATACAGATGTCCAGAGGGCTTCTTGGGAGAGTACTGTCAACATCGAGACCCCTGTAAGAAGAACCGCTGCCAGAATGGTGGGACCTGTGTGGCCCAGGCCATGTTGGGGAAAGCCATGTGCCGATGTGCCCCAGGGTTCACAGGAGAGGACTGCCAGTATTCGACCTCTCACCCCTGCTTTGTATCTCACCCCTGCCTGAATGGAGGCACCTGCCATATGCTTAGCCGGGATACCTATGAGTGCACCTGCCAAGTTGGTTTTACAGGTAACAAAATGGGACTCAAGCCTATACTTTCCTACTCTCAGCAGGTACCTTTATTTAGCATCTTTTAGATCTTGGTGTCTGGCTCTTAAGGGTCCCCCAACTCTGGTGCACATTTAACATTATGATAAGGAACTGGAATGTTCCAGACAACTATCCTTAACTTCATTTTGAGAGTTTTAAGGGGTGGAGAAGGAGAAAGAAAAAGGGCCAGATATTTAGAAGTATTTGACTGTTTAAAGTATATATGTCAGGATTGGGGATCAGAATTGCTTCACTAAAAGAAATATACTCTCATCAGAACAAAAGCTGCTGATGCTGTTGATTGCTCACGTCTTGAAATTTCTTCTCCCTAGACATTTAGGGTACTGGCTCTTCTGTTTTTCTGAACTCTGATTGTTCCTTTTGCTTCTCCATTTCCTTGTCCTTATCCATTAAATTTTTGTGTTCCCTGGAGTACTGTTTTGAGCCCTCTTTTGAGCCATACCCCAGCTTTCCGTAGGGAATCTCGCTGTTTTCAGTTGCCTCCTTTGCTGCTGTCTTCCTCAGTTGCTGATGACTCATGTAGTCATCCCTTTAGCTCCAACCCCACCCTGACATTCAGGCTTATGTTTCTAACTATCTGCTGCACATTCTTATTGGAAATTTTACAGGTGCCTCCAACTCAACATGTTGATAGAAATATGTAGCACCAATGTGTACTCCAAATACCCAAACTAGAAACTCCCTCTCCCTTGTCCTTACCTCACTCAAACTCAGTCACCTAACATCTGAATTACTGTCACCTGTCTTCTCTCCATTTCCTCTGCTACTCTGTAGTTGAGGGCCATGTTAACTCTCACCTGGACTCCTGAAGTAGTTTCCAAATGGGTTTTCTTGCCTTTATTCTCTCCCTATCTCATTCAGCCATCATATTGCTACACCTTTAATTACAAATGCAAATCTTCTGACAAACTCACCTTCTTACAATGTCTAATGATTTTTTATCATCTATAGAATAAACTACAAACTTGCTCAGGGTGGGGAACCTGCAGCCTTGGGGCCACATGTGGCCTTCTGGATTCTTGAGTGTGGCCTTTTGACTGAATCCAAATTTTACAGAACAAATCCTTTTAATAAAGGTATTTGTTCTGTGGAGTTTGGGTTTGGTCAAGGGGCTGCATTTGGGGATCTGAAAGGCCACATTTGGCCTTGAGGCTGCAGGTTCCCCACCCCTGGATCCTTACATCTTTTGTAGCCTGACTTCCCTACAAGCATCTCTGTCTAGTCACACCAAATTCTCATCCTTTCATTTCAGTATGACCTGAAAAATGTCATACTTGTTATTGCCTCCATGCATTTGCACACCCTTTTGCCTGGAATACCCTTTTCTACAATTGGTGATTGCCCAGTGTTACTTAAAACTGTGTCTTAGTGACCCTTTTAAGATTCCTTTAGGCAATTTGTCTCTAAGTTTCTATTATTTTTATATGTCATATTTTATAGCAAATTTTTTTTACATAATTGTTTCTTAGAGATGAGCCTGGGCTTTATTCAAAGTAAACCATAAGTGTTTATTAAATTAGATGAGAAAAGGAAAAACATTCTCTATTTTTCCTCCTGCTTTAAGCATTAAATCAATGGTTCTATAAATCTACTAAGCAAAAAATGAAAAATCTACTCAGGAAATTAGACTGGATCAGTTAGTTTGGAATACTTGTTCTACAAATTTTTCCTCAAAAGATGTTGGTGGGGGTAGAGTGTGGTTAGGATGATCCATTATCTCCATTGTGACTGTGATAGTATTGATGGTGTAAGTCATTGAAGAGATTTGGTGGTTACAAGAGTAATTTCTTCCTGATTGTCAGTTTTGAGTTGTTTTGCTACCGTAAGGCAAAAGAAAGGGCATACCCATTTAAAACATTTTAATCCTGACTAGTGGAAATGGCAGTAATGCCTTCTTCATAATTTGAATGTCACTCTGAAATGGTCCCCAAATTACAACTTCTTCCTTTGCCATTAAAAGGATCTCTCCTTGGTGTTCTCCAGGGTTCTGACCATCTTTCTGTGTTTGCCACTTTTGTCTATCACTTTACGAATCACCACAGGTCAAGTTCATCCTTTTGGTTTTTGTGATAGTCCTATACCTCACCTAGTCAGACCTTATTAGCTCATCTCCACTCATAGATGAAGAAGCAGAGGCAGCAAGTTAGTGCCTATACATAATATAAATGGGAAACCAAGTTCAGGGACCTTTCTGTTTCAGTTGTGGGCAAATACTCTGATATCCATGTTGCCAGAAGAAAGCATTTATATCTCTTCTCCACTGTAAGTAAATACCTCTTAGTGGAATGAGTGAAAAAAAAAAGGAAGAAAAAATAGCAGTTCCTTCATTTTCTCTCTGCTTAGTACCCTAAAATACATATGCTGTGCTCACATTTGCATTGCACCTTTCCGCTTTGATTGACGTTTCCTGATAGGCAGAGAATATTGCTATGTGCTCACGTGCCACCCTTGTCTCCTGCTAGAAAATCTGTTGTGTCCCATAGTTGCTTTTCTATGGGGGTTAGACATTTGGATCCCTTCCTAGACCACCAATTGGAGTATTAACAAATTCAGGGAGTTTTCATCTCTTTAGTTTAAAAAATAAAAGACTTAGGCTAATGAAAACAAAAAGCCACATGAATACCAAATTTGCTAGTTCCATGAGCGTATTTTTTCTCTCTCTTTCTGCCTCAAAGAATCTGCTTTGCTTCTCTTGGAGTCATGCCTTAGGATTCAACATGTCAGAGTCTTCCTGCTACTGCTGGTACTTTCCTACCTGACAGAGTCCACAGAGTTACCTAACTAGACTTCTTTTCTCATGAAAGCTTCTATTTCTTTTGGTACATAGGGAGCCAGAGGTCCTTCATCATCTTTAGACATATCCAGCAATATTTATAATAAGATAACAATTAGTAAAGTGTTTCCCAGAATGTGTTTGTGTTGTGTTTAAAGGAAATAAAAGTAGTATTGGCCTGTTTCTATTGCCAAAGAGATCTATTTGGTAACTAAATAGCAATACATTTTATTCATTCAATAGACATGATATGAAAGCATACTATAGGGACCCAACCCCTACCAGCATGGCAGGTGGTATAATAGAAGGAAATAGCAAACTTGGTGTGTGTGCATGCATGCGTGTGTGTGTGTGTGTGTGTGTGTGTGTGGCAGGGGATTAAGAATGACTTTACAGAGGTCGTGACTTTTGAGCAGAGTTGTCAAGTGAGAGTTTGCTAGGTAAACAAAAAGGAAGATGGCATTTCAAACAGAGGAGCAGCGTGTACAAAGATTAGAAAATGTGAGAGAGTAGATGGATCCAGACCTTGATTTGCCACAGGGTCTGATGAAATCCTGCAGGACTGGGCTTCATGTGAGTAACCTACAGTTCCCTCCATGTGCTCCATCCACTGAGTCTTTGTGTCAGATGATCTTGAGGAGGCTCTGATTTGGCCTTCTGTAAAGTTCAGAGTTTAGAAATCCTCCATGTAAGAGCTCCCTAATGTCACCTATACTGTGGGGAAATGGGGGTGTTGAGGATGGGGCTGGCTCCTGTTTCTGTGACCAGTACTGAGTTCTGTTATCCTTCCTTTAGGTAAGCTGTGCCAATGGACTGATGCCTGCCTGTCTCATCCCTGTGCAAATGGAAGTACCTGTGCCACTGTGGCCAACCAGTTCTCCTGCAGATGCCTTGCAGGCTTCACAGGACAGAAGTGTGAGACTGATGTCAATGAGTGTGACATTCCAGGACACTGCCAGCATGGTGGCACCTGCCTCAACCTGCCTGGTTCCTACCAGTGCCAGTGCCCCCAGGGCTTCACAGGCCAGCATTGTGACAGTGTCTATGTACCCTGTGCACCCTCCCCATGTGTCAATGGAGGCACCTGCCGGCAGACTGGTGATTTCACTTTTGAGTGCAACTGCCTTCCAGGTAAGGAGCTCCCTAGTGTCCTGGGATTGGGGGACAAACCCCTAGCACAGGAGGAAGGTGGTGAGTGTGGCTCAATTGCTCCTTTACGAAGCTTCCTAAAGCAGGGAAAAAGGGAAGTGAGAATTTTGTGTGGGGTGGGTTGCTGGTGAGGGAGGAGTTTTATGGGCCCACTGTGGTCCATAAACTGAGCAGGGGGTAATTTAACATGTCAGGGTTTATGATGATGAGTGGCTAGAAAATTGTTTATTGTCCCTTTTAGAGACACGGTGAGAAATAAGAGGAACAGAACTCTGGGAAAGGGGCAGGCAAATCTGGAAAGGAAAAGGACACAATGAGAATTAGACATTGAAAAATATGTATGTGTAATTAATAAAGTGCTTTTAACCGAATTGACACTAAAAATAGGTGATCAACTTTCCTATATGCTTTTGCCTCTGTTGGAGTAACTCATTGTTTTCTTATTCACCAAAGTGCCCCTATCTCCCCTTTCATGATTTTCCCTGGGCTACTGGCCTTCAGAACCCTCTCTCATGTACCCTTTCTGACTTTGGGGTAACCCAGCCCTAACTTGAAGCTGGGGAATTTTGAAACTGAGGAGGAGGTCCTCTGTGAATCAATGGGCACTTTTTGATGAGATGATATATGAGAAACTATGTGTGACACAATACTTTGTCACACTTTTCATTGCTATAAGTCCCTCAGAGCACATATACAACCCCAAGATAGAAGCAAAAAGACGAGCAGTGTCTGGGAGCTTGAGGCCTGGTGTTCCATAGAGAGGGAGAAAGGAGCAAGCCTGGCCAATTCACTTAACTCCTTATAAAAATGATGAGGACGCTGAAAACCAAGAATTTTGATTGGGAACAGAACATAAGCAGCTGGAGCAGATGAATTACTAAGCAACAAAGATCCTGTTTTTATACAAAAATCCTTAGTACAAAAACAAAAGAAGGAAAACTGTAGGGGGGAATAATGTGCTAATTTAGCAGAATTGCTTCAAAAAGGAGTTGTTCTAGCTACTCTTTCAGAATGGGGATCTTAGATTCTGGTATTGTGGATATGATTCACATATAATGGGATTGTGTGTTTTATCTTTTGGGGATTAAAGGTCATAGTTTGGTCCTCAGTATAAAACCACCAAATGGTGATTTATTCATTTCATTCAGTAAAAATTTATTGACTGCCTGCTATGTTCTAGGCACGGCGCTATGTGCTTAAGATGCAGCGATACAAGACACTGCCACATAATCAGAATGAAAACTTTATATCATTTAATTAAGTTACAAGAACAAACTATTTAATTGTATTACTTTTAGTTTCTCTTTTAATAAAGAATAGAAAATGCTATCATTCTAGATACTAAATAAATGTTTATTAACTTGATATTACTATAATCCACATCTTGTAGGAGAAATAACTAAAATATAGATTTCTTCACCTCTGTATTTGTTTGCATTTTAAGGATTAAAGACAGAAATAGAAATGTAAACAATTTAATATTGGAAATATTCTAGTAGTCTAATATTCTGATAGTCTAATTGGCCAGTATTTAAGGTTAGTATGATTTATTGTTGAAGGCTAAATAATTTTTCACTTTTAAGAAAATTACTTTTAATAGTTGCCTAGAATAAGAGGTTGATTTGGCAGCAAGATATTGACGGGAAGTTAGAGAAGTCAATAAAGGAAGTTTTTAGCTGGGTAAGAGTGATTATTCACTCCCATAGTCTCTGCATTGTTATCCATTAGCCACGATAAGAACCTTAGGGAATTCTGAGAGTGTGTCCAGGAAAGGATCTGTCAAACTAGAATAGTATCTCCTCCTTGAGAAAGGAAATAACCAGGGATTCCGCAGTCGAGAGGCTGCCAGGGCTAGTGGGATGGAGTAAGGAGATCTTGGCTCTCTCTTAGGCTCTGCTTGTAGTTTAAAGCAAGACATTTATTTACTCACTGATGGGGTGGGGTCGTGTGTGTGTGTGTGTGTGTGTGTGTGAATCAGGATGAGGGGTGCGAGTGGGGAGAAGATTTGGCAAAGAGAAAACTAATACTTTTTTATGAGTCAGGTACTATGCCAGGTACTTCCCCACCCATTAGCTCAATTACACAAAAACCTTGGGGACAGGTATTATTTTTTGAGTTTTCCCATGTGAAGTAACTGAAGTTTGGGGATGTTAAGTGATTTACCCAATGTTGCACAGCTGGTACGTGGTTGGGCTGGGTCCTGAAACCCAGGCAGGTTACAAAGCCTGTCCTTTGTGCATCTTACTGCACCACACTACACTGCTCAACTGCTTCCTAAAGGCGTGAAGACATGTGAAACTTTTTGTTAAGTGCTTTGAGCTGTTTGGGTTAAAAAATATGTTCAATTATGAGAAAAATGAGATACTCCTAATTATAATCAAATAGTATTTGTTACATATCTATCTATATATCATTGTGCAGATTTTTAAACATAGTTAAGTAGACTAGTTCTTGCCTTGCAGGGTCCCGTGATCTAAAACAGATGACTTCAGCTTTGAACAAATGTATAGAAGTAAACTCAAAAAGAATTCAAAACAATAGATGATACAGTGACACTATGAATAAATATGTATTTAAACAATTTGTAAGATTTTATGCTCTTGTTCTTATGTCCCAGGTGGATTTTGGGAAGTGTTCACTTTATTTCCATGTAGGGAAACAGTGCCTGGAGATGGTTTTCTTTAAAAAGCCGTTTCATAATGCTGTGCCATCCCTCTTTTTCCATTGCTCCTCACACTTGTCAGGAGACTAAAATGTTACTTAAAGTAATAGTCACCACCTCAATGTAAATAGCACCCTTATTTGAAAAGAATTATTATTTTGGTTCTAAAAATGGGGAAACCAAGTCAGCAGGAAGCAAAGTAGCTTGTTAAAGTATTCTACAACTCCCACATGGCTGCTTCCCACCACATTTCATGTCTTTGCACTTCTAATTGAGGCCTACCCTGACCACCCTATTTAAAATTGTAACTGTTCCCCCACCCCCGCCTTAATCACTGACCCTGGTCTACTTTTTGTTTTCTTTTTCTGTAACTCCTGTCTTCTTACTATATAATTTGTACTATGTAATTTACTTCGTTATGTCTATTGTTTATTGTCTGTCTTTTCCAAATTCTACTGCCTCTTCTTCCCCTCTCCAGAGTGAAAGATAGGATCTTTGTTTTTGTTTACTGATGTATCCCAAACACCTAAGAACAGTGCCCAGTACATAATAGGCCCACGAATATTTGTTGGCTGACTGGCTGTATGAGTTTAGTATCGTGTCAGAGTATTGAGGATGTAACTTTGGTCTTCTCATTTCTTCCTGGTGTCATGCACCCTAGACTTAGTTTGGCTTCTCCTTTTGTCCTCATACATTCTAATACTGGATAAGAAATTTTGGAATCTTTTTCAACTCTGAGTCAGTGAATGCCATAGTGATTATATTTAAATGGTTAAGTTATAATTCTTTTCCTGCAAAGGGTACTGTAGTCACTGTGAGTGTATTTTAGTATTTTTTAGGACTCATGGGGAGGGAATTTAAACTGCAAAAATGACTCATCTTGTGTGACATAGAAAGCAATTTTTCTCCACAGAGGGAGGAGAAAAGTACTCTGTGAGAGAAAACTAATAGAATCAAATCATTTCATCTTCTCTTTGGATCTGTAACTGTTAATATTCCAGACACTTCATGAGCTTTCATTGTGTAAAGTCTTTAGCAGAAGCTAAAGGAGGGGCACTCAGCCACAGTAATTTTAACTTAAAAACAAAATAGAGCATGAAAATAAATTACTGAATCACTGACTCCCAGTATTTTTGAGTTAGGGCCAACCAATGGGGAGAGAATGAGTTAGAATGGTTTTGTGTTTGTGGATATTTTAATAAAGTAGCACAAGTAATCAGAAAACAGTGGGCTGTTTTGAATCTACTGGCCGTCCCTTGTGAGTTCACAGTTGGATTGGATAGTCCTCAATGTACTTTCCCTTTTTCTTTCTCTGCCACATCTCTTTATTCCTCTGTGATTTTTTTTTTATTAAAAAAATTTTTAAAAAATTTATTTATTTAAATTTATTAATAAAAAAAATAAAAAGCTGTCTGATCTGTCCTCTCCAAAACATGAAGGTTTATCCTCTGTAAACCACCTCTACACTTCGCAGGCTGATTGTATGTAATATCCCTATAGTATTAAAATAAAGCTTAAGCATACTTTGTGGCTTTTGTGTCTACTCTGTTGTTGCTGAGCTTAAGAATTATTAGAAATAATTCCCTCGTGCATTTTCGCACTCAGGGGCATGTGATGTTCTCTTGGGTATTATGCTAATCATATTTTGGCAGGTTTCTCTGGAGCAGATGCAGAAACGATCATACCACTTTCCAGGGTTTGTTATTTTAGCTCTTTTGACTTGGGTCCCAAGACCAGTTTTACCTGATGTTCCTGGAAGTCTTACTGTTCTCTCATGCTTGGTGTTTTTGCCTATGTCGCCTCCTCAAATTTTTGTACCTTCTTCCCCTGTTTTATATAGAACGCATCCTTTGTGGTTTGTCAAAGGCACCCTATTTCACTGAAATGCCTTCTATATTCCCTACCCCCATGTGGATTAGAGACCTTCTAAAGTCTTTTAGCATCTGCATAGCTCTAGCATAGCACTTATCAAATTGTGTATCTGTTCATCTTTTCAAGCAGACATTCTCATTTTAACTTTTCCATCTAGTACCCAACATAGTGCCTGGCACAGAATTGAGCCTTAATGAATATTTGACAAATGGATGAATTGAACGTGATAAACAGAAGAAAATTCCTATATTCTACAATTTTTTTAATGTACTTAAATTACTTGTTTGACTACTTGTAGTCATTTCTTTGACTTTTTTTTTGTGATAAAGTTAGAAGAAAAGTAGAGATCACTGGGAAGATATTAGGGGAGGCAGGTGGGAGCAGCAAGCCCAAGTGGGTGAGAGGTGGGGACATGGGGGCAGTGAGCTAGTCTGGGCCCATTAGAGGATAGAAGGTGGTGCCAAGAAAACCAGCTGGGCAAGCACAGGACGGGATCTTGCATTCTCATATGCAGGGGCACGTGGCATTTTCTTGAGGGTTATGCTAATTGTGTTTTGGAAGGTTTGCTTTTATGACAGACTTTTGCCCCCACCCAAAAAAAGAGCCTTCCCACCAGGGTCTGAAAATGGAAGGACAGGGCACTCTCTTGAGAGGTGCTGTTCTCTGTGTGGGATGACAGTGATTCTTTTTTGCTCCCCACCCTCATTGCCATCATTAATCAGTTAAGTGGCCTATGGTTTTATAACAGCACAGTCTTAAAATGTTTCTTCTAAGTTTAATTTCTCTCCTATTGGCCTTTTAAGGATGTGAATTGGCTTTAGGCAGTAGACTCCTTTTAGTACAGCCATGAGAGCCTCTCCATGATTCTGCTGCACCCATCCCTCCCATGGTCTGCAGACTTGTCTGTTTCCCTTTCCCCTAAAAACTTAAAAAATATTTTTAAGGAGCAACTGCATTGTAACTTATTCATATAGCCCTTTCCCCCCTTTGGGTAGACGGTTTCTTATAAGAATTTGGTAGGTCTTTCCAAAAAGAGTTCTGTATCTCTATTTTTAAAGCATAAATCCTGTCTTGTCTTTAGAGGAGAACTGATTTGGCTTTTGTTTTCTCAGACTTGGGAACTTTTGACCTAAGGTCACCTTTTCACATTGTTGAAAGGAAACTCTGGGGTTCCAGAAAACATACTGACTGAAACTGGGTAAAGTTTCTGATTCAGTACTGATTCTTACCTGCTAGTCATGTAATCTTGGACAAGTCAGCCATGTGGCTCTCAACTTCCTCATCTGTAATATAAGAGGATTAGAGCAGACAGTCTCTAAGGGATGCTGTAAGATCATTGATATGTAATGATATTACCTAATATGTATAAGGCACTGTTTTAAGTGCTTTCCCTCTTTTATAATAGCTTTATTGAGATACAATTTACATACCATGCAATTTAATCTTTTAAAGTATACAGTTTAATGGATTTTAGTATGTTCATAGATATGTGTAACCATCACCAAAATCAATTTTAGAATATTTTTTTACTCCAGAAGAAAGCCTGTACCCATTATCAGTTATTTCCCATTCCTTCTAACTCCCTCCCAGCCCTAGGCAACTACTAATCTTCTTTCTGTCTCTATTTGCCTATTCTGGACATTTCACATAAATGGAGACATACAGTATGTAGTCATTGTCACTGGCTTCTTTCACTTAGTGTAATGTTTTCAAAGTCCATCCATCTTGTAGCATGCATCAGTATTTTACTCCTTTTCATGGCTGAATGATATT
Organism: Daubentonia madagascariensis; assembly: GCA_023783475.1. Lineage (NCBI taxonomy): Eukaryota > Metazoa > Chordata > Mammalia > Primates > Daubentoniidae > Daubentonia > Daubentonia madagascariensis. Next base: position 145,346 of record JAKFHU010000913.1, on the reverse strand, counting down.
CCATTATATGGATTTACCACATTTTATTTATCCATTCATCAGTTGATTGACATTTGGGTTGCTTCCACTTTAGGGCTATTATGAATAATGCTGCTATGAACATTCTTGTATAAGTTTTGTGTGGACATATGTCTTCATTTTTCTTGGGTATGTATGTAGGAGCAGAATTGCTGGGTCATATGGTAATGCTGTTTAACCTTTCCAGGAACTGCTAGACTGTATTCCAAAGTGGGTACACTATTTTACATTCCAACCAGCAGTGTATGAGCGGTCCAATTTCTCTACATCCTTGCTGACACTTGTTATTATCTGTCTTTTTGATCATAGCCATCCTAATGGATGTGTAGTGATACCTCCTTGTGGTTTTGATTTACATTTCCCTGATGGGTGATGATGTTGAGCATCTTTTCATATGCTTATTGGTCATTTGTGTATCTTCTTTGGAGAGTATCTGTTCAGATCCTTTACCCATTTTATAATTATTTGTCTTTTTATTATTGAGCTATAACAGTTCTTTGTATATCCTACATATAAGTCTCTCATCAGATAATATGATTTGCAAATATTTTCTCTCATTCTGTGGGCTGTCTTTTCACTTTCTTGATGATATCCTTTAAAACCAAAATGTTTTTAATTTGAAGAAGCCCAATTTATCTATTTTTCTTTTGTTGCTTGTGCTTTTGGTCATATTTAAGAAAGCTTCGTTTAGCCCAAGTTACAAATATTTACTGTTTTTTCCCCTGAGAGTTTTATAATTTTAGCTCTTACCTTTAGTAAGATCCATTTTGAGTTAATTTTTGTGTGTGAGGAGGGGGTCCAACTTCATTCTTTTGCACGTGGATAGTTAGTTATCCCAGGACCATTTATTGAATTATGTGCTATTTATATATAACTCATTTAATCTTTACAATTACCCTTTGAGGTAGGTCCTGTTTATCCCCCAAGAAATTTGAAGTATCTTGTCCACTTTCACTCAGCTATTGCATGGCAAGGCTGAAAGTCGAGCCTAGGCTGTTTGGCCTCAGAGGCTATGCTTTTAACCAGATTTGACTCTCTTACCTACCTGCCTTCTCACCTATCTACCTAGGTAAGACAGGGAAGAACTACCTAGAAAATAGTCAGTTAGTCATGAAAAGAAAACAGTTTATTTCTTATCTGTTTTGGTTATGCTTCTGCTTTCTTAATTTGTCTGTGGTTGGTGAATTCAGTTAGTTGTAACATTGGCTAATATCAAGTCAGGGCCACAGTTTCTATTCCTTATAGCTTAGTTACAAGGGCTTTACTACCTTCCTGACACCCTAGTCAACCCTATTTAGTCTTAGTCAGCAGAGAGATCAAGTTAAGGAGAGGATGATCATCACCAGTTCTAGTACATCACCAGACCACACAAGTGCTAGCAGTGGTGGGCCAGGAGCCTATCTCTCCCAACAATCTAAAACCGTATCTTTGACTTTTCTAGAGAATGTCTTCATTAAGAGCACTAGAGTAGGAACACAGACCTCAGTCCTCATTCAGGGACTGCTACTTGATAGATCTGTAGATTCATCTTTACTTCCTTTTTCATAATTAGGGATGGGCTTAAACAATTGTCATTTTCTGGCTCATTAGTCCATTTGTATGACTTTTCATATAATTAAATGGAAATATGAAATATGATAAATTTTTAAAAATCCAAGTGTATTTTCATAGTCTTTCTCAGGCTTACTTATTGATTTATCCACTTGAATAAGCTGAGTACCAAATACCTGGAGAAATATAATTTCCTTCAATTAAGCTTTCAATTATTTCTATCTTCCGTGAAGTGATTTCCTGGTAATTTTTTTGACTACTTGGTTTATGCTCATTTACTTGACTGCCACTGTATTCAGAGAAACCAGCCATGTTCCAGTGCAGCAGAGCAGATACAGAATACCACAGTAATTGTGGTAAGGAATGAATAAAGCAAGGTGTGACTGATGTCTATCTCACTGACTAGACTGTAAATGCCATGGAAGTGGGGACTCTGTCTCTTGTAACCATGGTTATATCACCAGTGCCTAGTATAAGACCCAGTAAATATTTGAGTGAGTGAGAGGAACCTTAAGGGATATTTTGAGAAGGCCAAATACTTAATCATACTGTATTTCATATAGGAGAATGTTCACTGAATGTTGTCTTATCTTAAAGCTGGTAGTCTTCTAATTTATTTGCTTAGGGGTTTGGTAGCCAGGAAAAAGAAAGGAAGAAGCCCAATATATAAATTACAGAGGACCGCCCTGTGGGCAGTTAGGGTGAAGTTTGATGTGCTGGTTTCATTTTTCATAAAAGAAAAAAATCAAGAGGAAGGAAGCAATGCTTTTAAATTTAAAGAGGAGCATGAAGAATTTGAAGTGCCGGTAAGTTTAATTAGTAGTAATGCCACGCCACTTTCAGCTAGCTTTTAACATTTGTATAGCACTTTACTCATGATGTGGCATTTACAACAATCTAGAAAGGCAGGCTAGGCAAGTGGAATTAGCCTTGTTTTACAGATGAGGAAGCTGATTCAGAGTTTTAACTTAGCATGTATTAAATAGCTTGTAGGTGGGGAGATTGGGACTTGACTTATGTCTTCATACTTTAAGTTCAATATTTTTCCTGTGTCCTCCCCCACCCCCTTCCCCACCTAGTTTGGAGGCCTTCTTGAATAATCATCCCAAGAAAAAAATAAAAGGAACTTAAATTTAATTAGTCTTTTTTCTGTTCTTCCCATTAGGCTAGTATGGAGCTGGGGAAAATCTAATACCCTGTTTTTTAGAACCAGTGAATGTCTGTCCCAGTTAGACATTTATCTTTCCTGGGATTTTATTTCTTGAAAATACTTTGAAATACTTGTGAGGTAACCATGAAGGCATGTCATTGGCATGAGTCACTTTGACTGTCTACCTATGCTTGAGGCCAGAGAAGACAGAGGATTGGGGGATTTTTCTTGAGGTGAGTCCTGGGTTGAGCAGCTGCTGGCTGTTGAACTGAAATCATGAAGCAGGTCTGTTCTGACAACCGTGTCCTGTGGGAGAAGGGCAGATCACTTCTGTATGGGAATTCATCCTTTTGTTCTTCTCTTACCAGGTTTTGAAGGGAGCACCTGTGAGCGGAATATTGATGACTGCCCTAACCACAAGTGTCAGAATGGAGGGGTTTGTGTGGATGGGGTCAATACTTACAACTGCCGCTGCCCTCCTCAGTGGACAGGTACGTGCAGTGTGGTGAGTCCACCAGAGTGGGATATGGATTGGTAACCAGGGGCAGACTGTTAATGAAGTCAGCACCTTTTACAAATTATCTTAGAGCTGGTCTGGGACCAGTGTGTGAACTGAGCAGGGTCTCCGTGCTAGATCATTGGATTTAATGCTTATCCCATATGTTCTCCTATGTTCACTCAAAGAAAGACATATTTTTACAGGTATTATTGGGCAGCTGCTCTGAACTCAGCACCTTGCTAGCTCTTGTAGCAGATGTGAGAGAAGAGCATTAATGATAGACCCTAAGCTTATTATCTGGAAAAAGCAGCATATTGCCTGTAACATGGTAGATGCTTAATAAATATTTAAGAGGACAAAAATATACTGAAATGCCAAAATAAATTGCACAGACCACAAGAGTTCAGAGCTTATTATTTGTTCATGCACAGAAATCTATCCCATCACATTGTTGTGTCCCATAACTAGCCAAAGGGTTGGGCATATACTCTTGATGAAGTTATTTTTATGATATCCATACAACATTTCTGTTTTTTCTTACTTTTATCCATCCCTTTTTGCAGCACAGGACAAAATTAGATTTTTCTGCCTCTGACATTAGAAGAGTAGTCTTGCTTAATTTACAGCCTCATGGAAGTTTCTGACGGTGTCTTAGGCAGGTTTTTCACTTATTTTTGAAAGTTGAGTGATTTTATGCAGACATGGTTTCTAATTTCTCTTTCTGTCTGTTTATCTATTTACTGAAAGTAAGGACAATTAAGAACTGATTAAGGGACTAAGAACTGAGCCTTTTTGAGAGAAATTGATTGATTTAATGTGGAAACCCAAGAAGTAAGTTAGTATTATAAGAGGAAACTACAGTGCCAGTGATGGACTGTCTCCTGCAAAGAAGTCTTGATGTTGGATTGCAGCCATTACTACCTGATATTCTTTAACATCTGTGAATTGCTTTCCTTATCTGCAGCATCTAATTATTTAGAGTACTTCTGGAAGCTGTAGACTATGAATAGAAAAAGACAAAAAGGGTTTAAAATTGCAATAACATGATTTCTTGGAAGAGTACACATTTCTGCTTTTAATCCTCAAACTGCCCTTTTTTATACTTTCCCACTGGGTTTCCCTAGCATTGGACTTCCCCTAGAATTTCTCCATGGTGTCTTGATCCTAGGACTTTACTCCTAACCCTCTGCTCTTTCTGTCATATTCTTTCTTTCTCTAGCTTTGCCATTTCTATGGTAGATTTTTCAGACACTATTTTTTAAACTTAAAAAATTACTGTAAAGTTAATTACATGACAAATAATAACTGGAAAGATTTGAATTTTTTTCTTTTTAATGATCCTCACAGTATTGGGCAAGATGAGATACTTGTTAGGAACTTGACCCCATTCTAATCTCTTGCTTGCCCTGTGGGAGAGTGACTCTGTGGTACTGAGGCTTCTGATGCCAATGAAGATCAAACGGCATTGTAATTTCATTGCTGGTTTTTCTTTGATACCACTCTTGGTTTTCTGCTTTGATACTAATTAGGAAGGCCTTCTCTTGGGGGAAACTTTCCCAGTGAAATGATACTTTACCCAAATTTCTTACCTCAGGAGGTTTAATAAATGCCTGTTTTCTATCAAAGTCCTTATAAGATGTTTCTTTCTGTGTTTTTGTATTTCTGGAAAGGGTGGCAGAGATCATGGATGAGTTTAATGTGGCAATTTTTATTTCTTTTGATCTACTGTCTGTCATTTAGAGTGTCCCTCAGTTTTTGGTTTTCCACCACAGGTCTCCTACCTCTTTTTCACTTTTTCATGCCAATTCTTTTTTTCTTTCTTTTTCTTTCTTTTTTTTGGAGACTGGGTCTTGCTCTGTTGCTCAGGTCTGGAGCGTAGTGGCATCATCATAGCTCACTGCAACCCCCAACTCCTGGGCTCAAGCGATCCTCCTGCCTCAGCCTCCTGAGTAGCTGGGACTACAGGCACGTGCCACGTCCAGCTAATTTTTTTATTTTTTGGTAGAGTTAGGGTCTCACTATGTTGCTCAGGCTGTTCATGCGAATTCTTTGATTTCCAATGACAAGACTTATTTTTTGCCCTGCCTGTCATCCACAGGATAAAGTCCAAGGTCCTTTCTCTGTTATGTAAAGCCCCATATGGCCTCAGCCCTGTCTCTTTCCCTAGTCTTCTCCTCGTGCATCCAGCAGCACCTCACACTCTAGCAATAGGAACTGCTCCCGGTTCTCCTATAATTACTGTGTGTTGTTTTACATTCTGTGTCTTCATTCACACCATTCCTTTTCTCTCGGTTTCCCTTCTCCACTTCTCCCCCTGTTCTCCTCACTACTTTTTGCCTGCCTGACGCAGATCAAGTGGTTACTTTCTTCAGGGTGCCTCCCCTGACCTCTCTCTAGGCTGAGCTAAGTGTTCTCCTCTGGACTCCCTTAGTACACCATGCATTCCTCTATGATAACGCTCACCGCATTTATATTGACATTAGCATAAGCTTGATGTGAAGGAGATACCAAGTTGCGGGGTGATTGAACTGTGGATGATAGCAGTTAACCAGCACTTCTTACAAACCTTTGTTCTCAGTAGCATCTAGCTGAGCTGGTTACCATACCAGCCCCAACCCATTCTGAAGAGAAGAACAGAAGAAAATTTTGTGTCATAAAGTTTCTATTTCTATTGATATTGGATCTATAAATTCAGATTAGTATTTTCTGCTTTATACAAATTGAGGAAATGAACGGGGCTGGGGTCTAGGAGCTAACTAACATTTATTAGCACCCAAATACTGAGCTAATTACCATGTTTTATTTTGTGCAAGCTTTGCAATAATTATAATAGGGGTAGAATTTATTAAATATCCTTTTTACTGATGATGATGCATATTCAAAAGGGTTAAGTACTTTGCCCAAGGCACACAGTGGTTGGGTGAGGGTTTGAATCTAGGCTTGTTGAACTCCAAATCTGTGGTCTTTTTTTCTAGATAGGGTTGATTCTTTTAGTTGCCTTGTCTACTTTTTAAGGACTCTGGGTCTTTTTAATGGATTGAAAATTCAATTTATGATTTCATTATTCTAAGATTTAGTGATTGACTCCTTGTGTTTTTTTCTTTTTAAGAAGCTGGCTGGTTACTTTGAGGTTAGAAGTTAACATTATGCAAATGTTTTATATTCAGCCTGGTGCTTTTGTCACTATACCTGAGAGCTTTATTACAACTTTGTTCAGAATTCCCTTTATAATTTCCAGCTGTAGAATTGAAGCATGAACTCTTTGGTCTGGCTTCTGACAAAATAGAAAAAGGGTTGGAGTAGGCTAGTAGGATAGGAAATGAAGTTGCCAGTTATCTGAAAAAGAATATGTAGGATTATGTGGCTGAACAAAAAGCTAGGCATTAATTTTAAATAAATGGAGATTTGGGAATTTGCCATATTTTCAATGAGAAGAGCCTGATAGTTACAGTTTTGTTTTGTAAGTGCACATACATAAAAGGCTAGGTCTTTTATACCAAGTTCTAGACTTCAAGATGAGCAGAACTTTTTCCTGCTCTATTCATGGTTTGATTTGGGGTAAGTATGTCAGATTCCTTTTCTTAGAAGGGTTTATTTGCTTTTTATGAAATTGATTTCTCTTACTTACTTCACTGGGGTATTGGGGGAATCAGTGATGTAATCAACAAGCTTTTTGATCTTTTCATTTATTCAGAAAACAACTATCATGCTAAACATTCTAGATTCATGCTGTTCAGTACGGTGGTCATGAGTCACATCTTGCTATTAAATATCTGCTATGTGGCTGGTCTGAATTGAGATGCACTGTAACTGTATAATGCCTGATTTTGAAGACTTAGTATGAAAAAAAGTAAAATATCTTTTTAATGATGTTTAAATATTGATTAGATGCTAAAATGATAATGTCTTAGATACATTGAGTTAAATAAAATACAATATTAAATTTAACTTCATCTGTTCCTTTAAAATTTTTTTTAGCAATGACTGAAAAATTTTAAATTATATCTGTGACTCTCATTATATTTCTGTTGGGCAGCATTACTCTGGATTCAAAGATGGTCTGTGGGTGTTACCATTGCTGCTGCTGAGTGGGAGAACCCATACTGATCTTCGGAGGTAGAGGGATAGACTTGTAGCTATCCATAGGGGAGGCCTTATGTCAGCATCACTAGAAGAAAGCATGTTGGCCTTGTGCTGGCGTGGTTCTCTGTCACTTATGGGCAGGACTGTGTTGTAGCCCAATTTGGGCCTTTTAACGTATGGTGGCTGTCTAAATAGAGTTTCTTTGTGCCTGTAAAAATTATCACTCTTTTTTGCACTAGCTTAAGCTCAGGTGGAAAAAAGAAATTGGTGTTACGGAGTGAGGGTGGGCAGATAGTTTACTTTTTTATAGGAATCTTGCGACAGAGATAAATCTGAATAACTGGATGTTCTGCAGGAAATGGAAGTATACCTAAGGGTTTGATGAAGACAGAGCACAAATGTCTTTATTATACTGTAATTGGCCCCAAGCCATCTTATCAGAGTTGTTCTGCACTGGCAGATATCCATTTAAGGAAAAAAAAAAAGGTTTTAAATGGCTCAAAAATTTATTAGAGCAGTGTAGATTAATGTTTTGTCTACATAGATTGTTATTTGAATTTTCTTTTTAAAGGTTCATTTCCTTCAGAATTAAAGTGGCCTCTAAGCTCAACTCACAAATTCCTTTCTGTGGCTGCTTTTGGTTTGGGGTTCACTCCTGGGGCAGATGTGATTTATTTTCCTGTGCTTATTATTAATCTAGAAATGGAATTTCAGCTTGGTCTTGGAATGGTGCTTTGGGACATTAAGCAGAAGTGAACAATGTAAGTTAGGTGGATATGAGTCACATAAAACTGACCAAATTTTCTCTCAGCTCTCCTCTGTAGCATGATGAGCCTAAAGAGTTGGTTAAGATTTCCGTTGCTGTCGGTTGCTCCCATTTCAGTAAAAATGTTTGGCATGAATTCTCAAGTACATATGCCGGAGGTGGTGCGTGAGCTCTTGTGTCTGGGAAGGGAGTCTTTTCATGGTGGTATTTTAATTTTGAACTAGATATTGCTGCCTCAGTCCGGTCTCTAGTTGGTGACAAGTTTTTCTCTAGCATAAGGCTTTTCTCACAACCACTTTTCTGCCCTTTTTTAAAAAAAGAATATAGGGATGGAACTTCTTGCTTGAGAATAGAAACTATTTCATTGTATCTGGGACTGCAAAGGTATTCTCAATTTATATTCCGCATGGGGAAATGCATCTCACATTTCATTTTCTCTGCTGTCAGTTTGATTGTGAGGACACTGCAATAAGTCTGTTCTCTGTAATTCTGCCTCCTCACCCCAATTCTAGTCTCCCATCAGTTGGGCAGACTGCTAGGCTAACCTGAAGCACCCTCGTCCCAGAAATGATTAGTGGCCAACATGGTGGAAACAGGGGTAAGTGAATAGGGTAGCCCTGCAGAATGCTAGAGATGACACCCAAGGATCGTTCCCGCCCTGTGGTCCATGACTCAGTGTCTAGCTTTGACTAAACTTCATGTTTTTCAAGTTCCCATGGAATGGTTGTGAGTAGGTTCAATAGCAGATGTTTATTGGGAAATTAACTACTCCATGCAATATACGGTGCTAAATGCTATAAGAGATACAAAGAAAAAATATTAATTTCTATCTTTAAAGAGTGGTAAAATTTACTAGGAAGAAATAAGAAAGTCTACACATAACCACAGTAGGAGGTAGAAGTATGAATGAATGTGAATTTGAAAGAAACATGGATAGGAGTTGGGAATCATGTAAGTACTTGGTGGGGTAAGGAAGGAGATTGAGAAGAGTTAACGTCTGCTTTAACCTGAGTAATGAGAGAATGTGGGGGCTGTTGAAAGAGATAGAGAAATAGGGTAGAGATGATGCTAAGTTTGAGGTGAGTGTTCCAAGTGAAAAACGTACAGCACGAAAACCCAGGAGCTCAGAATAAAGGTAGGGGCTAGAGACTCAGATGCTAAGTCATTTTTTGGGTGCCATGGGAATTTATCAAGTCTGTAAGGGAAAGTGTGTGGAGTGAGAAGAAGGGAGGGTTTGGACATGAAGTGTGAGAAATGTCCACACTTCAGAAGTGGATGAGGAAGGGGATGCAAAGAAGGAAGACGAGCAAAGGGGAGGCATGAGAGGTGGGAAGAGAGCTTGGCCATGAGAGCATCACTGAGTCAAAGGGATCAGCACTGTAAGATCGCCCTTGACTCAACTCTGCATGCTTCTGGGCAGCTCCTGTAATATTTTACGTCTCTTGCAGGTTTAGATGCTAAGCTCACCTAATGGACTGTCAGCCTCTGGAAGATTAGGAACTGTTTTTCCTTATTTTGAAATTACCAGGACAGATTTTTAACAAACTATGGTTATTGAATGACTGACAACCAGCAGGCTCAAATAAGTATGATAACTGCAAAACGATAATCAGAATTTTTGAGGTTATTGGAAATCTTGTGAAATGCAGTTTCAATACAAAGAGGAGAAGCTGAGGTCTGCAGGAGGTTAAAGAGAAAAGTGGGTATTGAGGAAGGAGGAAGGGGAGGAATGGGTTTGGATCATTTATTCACGACTTTGCACAGAAAGGGTTTCCTAAAAAGGAAGAGAGAGAGGTACAGGGGACAGAAACTTTGCTCACGTGACCCACCATAGAGCCTTGGCTAGACTAAGAGATCAGGCAGCTAGAAGAGGGTTGGCTAAGAACCGGCTTGTTGGGTGGGGTTAGTGGGGGGTGACTTAGGTGAAATTGTTGCTGGGAATGGGAAAGGAAGAAGGCAGGAAGTTACAGTCAGAGAGTGAAAGGGCCAAGTTTGAGATCTCGGACCGGAACAATGAGTGTCTTGTAGTGAGGTCCAGAAAGGCGAGTGTGCTCGTGATATGGAGTGGATGTGGAGGTCTGTCAAGTTGACAAAAGTAAGAACTCTTGACTCAGGCGACCTTATCTGCCCTCAACCCGGATGTTGACTTCATGGGAGACAGGAGAGAAAAGAGGGAGAAGAATATAAACCGTGTGCGTAAGTCATTCAAGTCAGTGGAAATTGGTCCATGAGCACAATAGATAGAAGTTTGATGACTGAAATTATAGTAGTTAGTATTTTCATTTTTAGAGGAAAACAAGTTTAGGCAAGTTTGGACTTGAATCAATCAACTTCCCTAATTAGTTGTGTCAAAAATGGCACTGTATTTACCAATTCCTTCCTATGTAAAATGAGGGGTTAGAATAGGTTTATTTCTTCTCTGTTTTCCCTTCACTCTGCAGATTTTGCTTATACAATCTGGGCTGGAAAATCCATTCTATAGTATTATTATTATTATTGAATTTTAAAATGTGCATCTTTTTTCAAAAGTTATTCTTGACATCCACAATGTTTTATAACCCAGTTTATAATCTTTTAAACTTAGTTTTATATGTAACTTGATTTGTGTTAACCATCATAATATTTATGTCACAATTTTTTCATTCCTGAGTTCTTTATTTTGATTATTTTTTTCAGTCAGATAGCCATATCTTTGAGTGATGCTTTTGCAGGAAAGGTGCACGTTGGCATATTTTCAGAGCTCTTGGATATTTAGAAAATCTGTTTTGATCTAGTTGCTTCATACACAAATGACATATACTCAGTGACTAGCTTTGGCTACGTTCCTGGCAAGATCCAGTGTCACTTCATGGCTTTTCACGATCCCACAGAATGGTTCTAAGTAGCTTCAATAACAGATATTTCTTGAAGAACTATTACATGCAGTATATATGCTAGATGCTATAAGAGACACAAAGAAGAAAAAGATTCAGTTCTCTCCCTAGATATTGAATTCTTGGGTCAAAAATCAATCTCATGAACTCCTATACAATTCCTTTGCTTCTTGTGGAGAGTATTATAGAGAAATCTAATGTCAGAGTGGGGTTTCCTCTTCCTTGGTAACTACCCTGCCTTCCTCTGTCTTTCTCTCTTTAAAAACAAGTCTTTCACCACTATTTGGCTAGGTATACTCTCGTTTTCATTACTTTTTTCCTGGTACTTGTTGAGCCCTTTGGATTTGCGGACTTAGTCCTCAACTCAGAAAGAAGCACCTTTGCTGCATGCTATAGTGCCTTCAGGAACACCTGTTGCCATCTCAGCGAGTCTTCATTCCTTCCTCCCCACAGCTCAAATCTTCTCTTAGTATTTTAACCTGACTGTTTTGCCCTTTGTACTTACGAGAGCTTCCTAAGCTTTTCATTTTTTGCGTTCTTTTTGTGCTGTGTCCGTTCCGTACGTCATGGCTCCCAATCCTGGTTTTTCTTTGTATTGCATCCTTATTTTCTGTAATAATTACTCTTCTCATTTAGATCCTCTGCCTCTCAGCCTTCCTTCTTTTCATCAGCCTCTGATGTCCTATGTTATTTTTCATTGCTTTATAAAACCTACCGTATGTGCAGATGTCTTGAGAGCACAGAAGCAATTTTTTCTGAAATATATCAGCTTCAGAAGTGAATACTTTTCACAGTATGCTTTTCATTACATCTCAAGTGTTATGTTCTCCATGTTTTATGTTGTAGAATCTTTTAATAGGTGCCATGTTGGATTTTTCCATTTTACTCATTCTGTGCAGAGTAATCGCTTGCTCATAAATAGGGGAGGTTGGTGCTCTTTGGGTCCCCTCACGGTCAACCTGGCTATGGCTAGTTTTTCCTCCCAGCAAGGTGAGGGGCTCTCTTATATAAACTGGCTTAACAGCCCAGCAGCCTAAGGAAGAGGGGAGAGAGCCAGAGAGTGAGGGCGTCCTAGCAGGGGACCGAGCTTGGCACCACTTTCTCCTCTGTGTGGGGAAGCTTGTGTGGCAGGGGTCAGCTTTCTGAATGCCCAGCACTGGCCCCGCTTCCACGGCTCTCCATGCAGTGGCTGAGCCTGGCTGCTGCATCTGGACTTTGCCCCAGATGCGCTACAGACTTTCTTGCTGCTATAGCGGCCACAGGGGCCTGGGCTCCCCACTGCTAGAAATTGCTGTTGACCTGGAAGGGTGAGATGGAGTTCAGTCCATTCTCCTCACTGCAGCAGAGTGGGCTTTCTGAAACACAAATAGGCTCGAGTTGTTTCTTTGCTGTAAACGCTTCAGTGGGTCCTCCTTGTCTTTGGATCAAGTTCCGTGGCTCTGCGTGTCACTCCCTCTCCAGCCACATCTCTCTCCACTCTCCCATGCATGCCTTGTAATTCAACCACGCTGATTTTTTTCATTGCCTCAAATGAGCCATGCTGTCTCTTCTATTCAAGCCCATACACATCACTTCCTTCTGCCTGAAATACTCTTTCCCCGCCCCCTCCTCCACACATGCCCTCACACACTTACACGCTCTTCCACAACCTGGCAGGCTTCATTCTCTACTTTTTCTCTGTTGTCCCTACTCTGTGCTCCCAAGGCAACAAGTGTCTGTTAAAGCAATTATCATCCGATGTTATCATTGTTTGTGCAGTTATGAAACCTGTGTTTGTAAGCTCTGCAGGGTAGAAGCCATGACTGGTTCACCATTATAATCCCAGTGTGCTTAGGTTAGGGCCTGGCACATGGTGTGCACGTGTGGGTGTGTGTATATGTGTATTTGTTGAATAAACGAATGAATGAATTGTAGTGTTCAGTTTTTCAGTTCCTGGCTTGACCTCATCTCTCCAAATTCACAGCTCTTCTTACCTCCCTGAGATACTTTAGTATTTTTTTTTCAATGTGGCCCTGAAAAAAAGGAGGTTTGTGCTAAATCTGTGAAACTGGACTGATGGTATACAAAGGTTATATTTGACAATCAATGTAAATTACTTCTCACCATGTCTGGCACCTAGAAATAACTTAGTACATCTATTTTTACTGTTTGAGGTCAGTAGTGGCATTGGGGAATAAAGAGAAAATCTATCCTTTCACCCTTAGTTTCCTGTCGGTGGCAGTGTTTGGAAGTGGAGGACCAGAGGAGCTCTGCCAGAGAAGGCCGCCTGGGCTGGTGTCTGTAGGGGAAGCTTAGGTTTCAGTTAAAGAGGGAAGGAAGGTGTCCACCGTAATGGAGAGTTGCCCTTGGGACATAGGTGAAGGATTAGTGGCAAAGGCGAGGTGAACTTGGGTGTGGTATAAGTGAGATGGAGTTTAGTGACGTAGGAAGGACTGGGGCGAGAAGTTTGAGTGTGGACTGGTGGATATAGATAAGGGGGTGATGGAAACTTTGAGTATGAACAGAATAGAGACACCCTTTGTTGCTGTGAGAGGGGCGAGGTGAAAGGTGATTATTATTTGGGGATTAGGATGATTTAAGTAGGAGAATACAGAAGCAGATAAACATTCATTCAGCACATACTCATTGAGCACTTCTCAACCAGTGTTATTAGTCGGGCACTGTCCTAAGTGCTGGGGTCTCTGTGATGAGGTAAGCAGCTACCACCCATTTCAGCATGGAACTGACAGTCCAGTGAGAGACACAGGCATAGGTCACATAAGTATCTGAGAAATTTTGAACTACAATAAATGCCTTGCAGGAAAAGTAGTAGAGCATATTAATAGGCAGAAGTAATTGAGGTTGGTGTAGGCAAGGTGATGTCTCTTTGAGCAAGTGACATTTCAGCTGTGGCGTTAAGATTAGGCAGGCCCTGTCGACACCAGTGTTTATACAGAGTGTTTCACCCAGCTTTAGTCCCAGCAGGTTGTGGAGCAGGCAGGCGTATCCTCTGTACTTTAATTTCATCAGCAGAATAGAAATGTGTATATAGAGAAGTTTTGTAGGGTAGAGATTACAAGAATGCTCTGTTATGGTATGGGAAGAGATGAAACTCCAGAACTCAGGAGCCCGGGTGACTGCTGGTAGGAAGGATATTTGAGAGACTGAATTCTCTTGACTTAACCATGAAGGGGAAGGTAGCAGGGCCAGGGCAAGGGCCGGCCAAGCTCATTTTTTATATGTTCCTCATGTGGGGATTGTTGTTGCAATGGGAGTTGACCCTTAACAGGACCATTGATGTGATAAAGCTTTTCCCACAGACCTTACAGCTGAGAGATGACCAGGAAGGGTGAGGGCTTCTCCGTAGACTGCTAAGGCTCAGCAGTCTTCCCTTCCCCTTCTCCTTCCCCTTCCTCTTCCCCTTCCCTTTCCCCTTCCCCTTTCCTGTTGTCCTCCTCCCCTTCCCTCTTCCGAGTCAGTGTCAGATGGATGGTGTGTTGGTGGTACCTTGAGAGAGCCATAGTGAGCTGTTTGTGTCCCTGTGTGTTACAGCTCATCAATGGTGTCTGCTTAGTGGTCCCAGGTCACTTGACTAGAGCATGGTGCTAATGAGGGGCAGGCCATGGTTTTCATTTCAGGACACTCTGAGGTTCACTCTGTTATACTTACTGCCACAGGCTGTGCCCATAATCTCACTCATTCATCCTAATACCGGAGGCTGGGGCAACAAGAAAAGATCAGCGTGAAAGTGACGCTACTCCTGCAAAACAAACACTGGGTACTTTTTTTAGTAATGGTGAGTTAGTAGTGTCATGTCATCTGAGTAGTAGCACAATGAGCTTTCTTCATCTTCCCCTACATCCCTCAGTAGTCAGCTCAGATTCCCCTTCTCCATTTTGAAAGCTAACTTGATCTGCAGGAATCTCACATCCCCAAAGTCTTTTTCAGCACGTAATGATTTTCATTTCCAATTCTTCTGCCAAGTAGCTGTGCAAACTTGGAGAAGTCACTGCACATCCCTGGTGCTAGTTTCCTCGTCTGTAAACTGAGCATGGTAGAGTAGATGTTGTCTAAGGTCTGTTCCTCCACTGACACCAAGGGTCTAGTACAGTGCCTGACGTGTATACTGAGGTGAATGGCGGACACAGTCCCTGCCCTCCTGGAGCTAACAGTGCAATGAGGGAAGAAACTGTAAAGAGTAAATAAATATAAAATCACTATGTGTGATATATGCCAGGATGGACTGAAAAGAGTGAATACAATGGTAGAGAATCATGGAAAGGTTGCACTTGGAGATCTACTTTAGTTGTAAGACAGGTAACTAGTCCTACAAATAAGGGGAAAGAGTGTTTTGGGTGGAGAAAGAAGCATATGCAGAGGCACTGAGGCCATCAGGAACTTAATGTTTGGGGATCCAACAGGAAGCCATTGTGGCAAGGGTAAGATGTATGAAGAAAACTATGGGTTTGAGTATATTTAGGAGGCAAAGTGATCAGCTAGAAAACTGTCAGCAGCTATAGGTGG
The DNA here is from genome assembly GCA_023783475.1 of Daubentonia madagascariensis. Lineage (NCBI taxonomy): Eukaryota > Metazoa > Chordata > Mammalia > Primates > Daubentoniidae > Daubentonia > Daubentonia madagascariensis. The sequence continues at coordinate 129,903 of JAKFHU010000913.1, read as the reverse complement.
CTCTCAGTCCTTAAGATATCACATTTAGGATCTGGTAGTTTGACATTTCATTTCAGATTGGTCCAGACCCGTGGTGGCATCCAAGAGGGTAGTGGTGGCTTGTTTTAAAAACAAGTTATATCCTTTCCCTTTTGCCTATATGAAATGGAAAGGAGTTAACTAGGCCTTAGTACTGATAATAAAGGGCACTAGCCTGCAATATCTGGCAGGTGGAAATTACTACGAGGATAATTATTGCCCTCAAAAACTTGCCTAACTGAGCTTTGTGCAACATTTTGGGAGTTCACCAGCTAAGTTTGTGTGTCGACAGAGGTGATGATACATGCTGAGACTTGTTTGAATTGAAGATTTAGTAGCTTGGTTGGACATGGAAACAACCTAGCTTTTCCTTTTCACCAGAGGCTTTTATTTGCTAGGTAGCTCATAACTTAATGCTCTCTCCCCCCTCCCTACTAAAAGAAAGGTGTTTATTTTTAGTCCCTTCTATGTTCTACTGTCCAGTTCATCTTCAGACAGAGTGTTGATCATGTCATCTCCACCCTTGTTTGTTTGTTGTATCAAATTTAGAATTCATATTCAAATTCAAAGCCTTAAATGACCACCAATCTTTCCTTCTTGTAATACCCCAGCCACAGAATCCACTCCAGTCATTTTGATATCTTCAAAACCCTACCTCCCTCAGCAAGCCTTCTCCCTCCAGCCCAGGCTGGTCTTTCTTGCCATGGAGTAGTGGGGAAGAGCCAAATGACTTTGGACCATACATCTAACACCTGTAGGTGATCTCCAAGAACTTTTCCTATCCTGATATTTAGTGTCCTTCCTTTATTCCTGTGTGCTATAGGTGTCCCTTCACTGTCTCATGCATTTATGCCTTCTCAGGGTGCTGTGAGACCCTGGGACCAGGGACCTAGTCTGTAGATCGTGTTGATCAAATCCAGGGCTGGATACTCAACGGTGCTTCAGTTAGAGCATTAGATTTACAGTCAAGCCGATCCGGGTTTGAATGACAGTACTGTCACTCACCACCTTTGTGAACTTGGGAAACTTATTTACCTTTCTGAGCCTTGAGTTCCTTATTTTTAGGCTTCTGCATTGGTTTTCTCCTGTGCCAGGAGGGTGGTGACATGAAGGAAGTACAGTATCTCAGTAGATGTCCACTGGGAATTTTGGAGCAAGCAATTGTAATAGTGGCCATCCTGGTTACCGTTTTCCTCATTCTGAATTTTAGAACCAGTTGATAGAATTGTAATAAGGAGGAAAAAACATCTGGCAGAAATGAGGCTGGGATAGACTGTTGTTCTAGAGACATGTGCCTGAACCTTAGGGAAAGGCGATTTATCCTGTGGGAAGTTACTTATAAGCCAGTATGCTCTTGGATCTCTAGATTCCATTTCTCTAACAAACACTATCTAACAAATACATGGTCCTGAGGTTTTCAGGGAAGGCATCTAATCTTCACAAGTCAGTCTCATTCAAAAAATAGTGAACTCTACCCGAAAGTACATTTTCGTTTTGCACAGGAGTTTGCAGTCACAAGATTTTCTAGTAGCGAGTTAGTTGTTTGAGTCATTATCTTAGTCCTCCTCTCCTCCATCCTCGCTGCTTCCTCATGCCTGTGTGCCTTTGGGAAAACCGAGGCACGCAGAGACGGTTTGATATGGGCAGGTGCACACCTCAAGTCTTTGTTAAGAATTTTAGAGTCAGGCAGCCCAGTTCAAATCCCAGCTCTCCTGCACTCACCGCCTCACACGGGCAAGTTATTTCACCTCTCTGAGCCTGTTTCCTCAGCTATGAATGAGATAATTTTTGTGACAGCCCCAAGCACAATGGCTGCTTCATAGTAGGCAGTCAATGTCTGCTGGTTCCCTTTCCCAAGAGTGGCAAATTTCTATTGCATGCATTGTTTTATTTACCTAGTCTGTCTTACTACATTATTTCAGTGTCTGAGTATTATAATGAATAAGAAATGTAGGCTGGAGATGGTGGTACATGCCTGTAATCCCAGCACTTTGGGAGCCCGATGTGGGAGGATCACTTGAGGCCAGGAGTTCGAGACCAGCCTGGGTAACATAGGGAATTTCCATCTCTACCAAAAAAAATAAAAATAAAAATTAGCTGGGCTTTGTGGTGCGCGCCTGTAGTCTCAGCTACTCTGGGGGCTGAGGCAGGAGGATCGCTTGAGCCCAGGAGTTTGAGGTTGTAGTGAGCTATGATCATGCCAGTGCACTCCAGCTTGGGAGACAGAATAGGATCTCATCTCCTTAAAAAAAAAAAAAAAAAAAAGGTATACAAAATACTTTTACAAACACAGTGTCTTATAGTACTCAGATTATCACAGAGCCTCCATAAAGAAAAGTAACATCTAAATTTGTTGATGAGAGGCATAGATATAATAGGCAAGACTCAGCAATTTTCCAAGTTACAGCAGCTCTTCTTCTAGTTCTTGGTCATATTTTCATTTCTCAATCCTGCCTGCAGCATAACACAGCTATCATTAGTTTGAGGTAGCATTTCTGCCAGCACTGTAAGGGAGCAAGATGTTTTATAATAAGGCATTATCTGCCCTGGGAGAGAGGATTGCCAATGACTTCCCCCTCCCTACCATAACCATTCACTCATGCACTCCCTCCCTCACTCACCCCTCACTCACCCCTCACTCACCTCCCTCACTCCCCCCTCACTCACCCCTCACTCCCCCCTCACTCCCCCCTCACTCCCTCCCTCACTCACCCCTCACTCCCTCCCTCACTCCCCCCCTCACCCCTCACTCCCCCCTCACTCCCTCCCTCCTCACCCCTCACTCCCCCCTCACTCACCCCTCACTCACCCCTCCTCCACCCCCACCCTCCCTCACTCCCCCCCACTCCCTCCCACCTCATCATCCCCTCCTCTCCTCCCTCATCTCCCCTCCCCACCCCCTCTCCCCTCCTCACCTCCTCCACTCTCCCTCCTCTCCTCCCCCTCCCTCCCTCTCACTCCCTCCTCCCCTCCACCCCCATCCCCCCTGTGTACTTCTGATTCACTTTTATCACTTTCTTTGCAGACCAGCCTCCTTATGCTTTTGGTCTATGTGGCAAAGTATCCCTAGTCCAATAATTTGGGAGAGACATGGTAATGTAGCTTGGATTAGATGCCGATCCTGGATCAGTCAGCTATGGCCAGGAGGGTGCAATCATGTAAATACATGGTGGTTCCTTCAGGAATTGTGTGGATGGAGTGGGGAGAGGAGCACGGAAGGGGGATGCTGAGCACAGAGTTCCAGAAACTTCCACATACCTATCCTGACATCCTATGCAGCAGGCTCTTTGCTGGGGAAAAAAAATCCCAAATCCCAAAACTGAGGCTGCTTGTAGCCAAGTCATGGGAGATGGTTGTGCAACCAAATAATTGCAATAGAGTGATGTTGGTTCTATAGTAATGGAGGTACATGTTAGATAGGAGTAAAGAAGAGGTGGTCAGTTAGGTTAGGTCAGACACAACCGCATCTGCCAACAGTATAGGTCTTCAACAAATACATGAGCCAGTTGAGTTGTTAGGTATTCTGGGGACTAGGGATAGCCTTGGAATTTTCTAAGTACAAACATTGTGTTTTTTCATTAATAGACCTCTTCATCAGAATTTCTTTTTAAGTTATCTGTTGAATTTCATTTACAAAGGAAGAATGAAGGACACCTTGACCTTTTTTGAGTGTCAGCAACTTGTCATGTTTTAAAGAATTCATATGATCTGAATTTTAGTCCCTTTGATAGCTCTCTAAACTGGTTTTAAAAGACCTCACACAGGACCAATTCATTAATTTATTTTATAGCTCATGTGGCCTGGCACTAAACTGCTTTTGTTAATCACAGATTTCTGGGTTGTAAGTTGAAGACATCCTCTTGTTCTTTGTTAAGGGCCTGAGAGCCTTGGCCATAGTCCCCATGGTTGCTGTAGTAGTGGCCTGCAGCATAGCCATAGGTGGTCTCATGCAGTCTCACAAATGAGACTTCCACAAAGCTTGGGTGCCTCAGGCTGAGCACAGTTTGCTCCAATCTCATTGTTCTTGGCCCTGCCTTTCACATCCATACTTTACTAGGGCTTTTCATTGTCCTTAGTCTCTTCTCTCTATCCTTGTTTGCTCTAACATTTTTTAAAATTATACTTTTTATTTTGAGATAATTGTAGTTTCACACACAGTTATAAGAATTAATATAGAGAGATACACTGGACCCTTTACCAAGTGTCTCCCGGTGGTAACATCTTCTTACAGAACTGTTGTGCAATATCATAACCAGGATATTGACATTATACAGTCAAGATATAAGACAGTTGCCCTAACATTTTGACGTGTAGGTTCCTTCTAATTTTTTCTTACTCATTTCGTGGACTCTTTTCCTTGTTCTTTTTGCTTGTATATTCATTGACCCAGGGATTTAACTGAGTCAAGGGTCCTACAGGTCTTACCTTCTCTTTGATAGGTTGTCAGAGATTCTAGGGGTGGCAACTTTTGAGCACAGAATTCTTCTTGAAATGACTTACCCTGAAAAAATACCATTTAGAAGGTTCAAGGTGGCCTTAAAATTCATGTGAGTATCTGGCCTACTGTGAGCTCTACCTGCCTTAATTTCAGGCAGGCCACATAAAGGTGAAGGGTGTACAGGCACTGGTATGGTACTAATCTTTGGAGACTCAAGAGCCCTAATCAAAGGTACTTTTCCCCCAAAAGGACAGTTCTGCACAGAGGATGTGGATGAGTGCCTGCTGCAACCCAATGCCTGTCAGAATGGGGGCACCTGTACCAACCGCAATGGAGGCTATGGCTGTGTGTGTGTGAATGGCTGGAGTGGAGATGACTGCAGTGAGAACATTGATGACTGTGCCTTCGCCTCCTGCACTCCAGGCTCCACCTGCATCGACCGTGTGGCCTCCTTCTCTTGCATGTGCCCAGAGGGGAAGGCAGGTAAGGCCAGTAAAGGGACAGAGCTGGAGAACAGGGAAGGGGCAGGGAGCATTCAGGACTTCTGCCTTCTTTTTCATCCCAATAGCTGTGGTTTTTAATTACCATCTGTAGGAACGTATCACTCAGGACTGTTATTCTGGAGATGTAATCTACTAGTCAAAGTGCTATGAAGTTAGTCTTCTTCCTTAAAACTTCAGCTCTCATCTCAATGCTATGTATTTCAGTTTTTCATTCCAAAAAAGGAAAATTAGTAACCACTGTCTTTGGAGCATCTGCTAAACTCCTTAAGATCTTAGACTGAAAAGCACCTCAGATGTTAGACAAAATGACTAATAAATGGATTCACAGACTTCATTTTAAGAAGAAATAGTGCATTTACTCAGAAGGAGTTGGCAGGAGAGAATCATTGAAGTGTCTTTCAACCCTCAATGTCTATGAAAATATCCCTTTAAGGGAAGATTTTTACAGACTACAAAGTTAACATTGTGCTAGCCTCTCAATTTAACAGCTACTAGTTCTAGGAGTAGAAGAACAATGTATGGAAGAATGTGATGGAAGAAGATAGTTAAGCTGGGAGAACTTCTTACCCAGCAGTTTTGAAATATTCTTATCCTTGTGCCTTTCCAAAAGCCCCGCCTCCAGCTTTGTGGAAGAAGCCTTAGTTACCTGTTTTTAAGTTAATTATAGACTGGAAAATCCAGTTCCCATGTGAACTACACAAAACAGGAAGCCTAGTAATATCTTTAGAGACCTGGGGGCACCTGAGCCAGGAATGTTGATGCTATTAAAAAGGCTGCTGTAGTAGAGGCTGATGACGTTCAGTTGCTTTTTTCTTCTAAGGCAAATGAAATGTTGGTGGCCCCAACATCATCAGGTAACATAATTTTGGGGAAGTAGGATGCCAGATAAAATACAGGATGCATGGAATATTTGAGACATACTTAAACTAAAAAATTACTTTTTGTTTGTCTGAAATTCAAATTCAACTGGGAATTTTCTACTTTTATTTGCTAAATCTGGCACACTATCCAGACTATATCTCCATTTTCATGTCTCACTCTTCTTATTTTCTGGGCTGTAGCTGTCTCTGCCCTGGAGGGGAGGTCTAGATGAGGGCTGTGGGTCAGAGCTCTAGGCTCTGCTGATGGCTGCAGCATGTCCCCAAGGTAGGATCAAGCAAAGGGGAAGTTGGCCTCTAAATCTCCATGTTGTATTGTGAGGAGCTGATCACAAGGTTTTCCCTCCTTGGTGAAAGAGAAAGCTGTTCCCCAAGTGAGGGACATTTTCTCTTAGTTCTCCTCTGCCCCACCCTATGACAGGTCTCCTGTGTCATCTGGATGATGCATGCATTAGCAATCCTTGCCACAAGGGGGCACTGTGTGATACCAACCCCCTGAATGGGCAGTATATTTGCACCTGCCCACAAGGCTACAAAGGGGCTGACTGCACAGAAGATGTGGATGAATGTGCCATGGGTGAGTACGCAGAGCCTTTCCTATTCCTTGGAGTGTCTTTGGAGCTCAGCAAGTGTTGGAACTGAAGCATATTTTACTCTAGAAATGTGTTACACCGAACCTCAGATTTCTCTTGTTCCATGCCCAGTATTTACAACTAACCCTTTCAGTGTCACTTTATATTCCATCCTGGGAATGAAATATATGGAAGATCTGTACTTGATTCTTAATACAAAGCCCTACCTCACTGACAGTTTGGGCAGAAACTGAAATAGCAAAAATGAACAAGAGTTGAGATTAGTCTTATTTCTTGTTTTAAATTAAGGAAATAGAAAATTGAGAGTGAGATTATTCAAGGCCCAGCCCTGATGTTATAACCATCAGACCCTCTTTTATAGTTCACATTTGTGGAAAGTTTTTCAAAGTGCTTTGATCCCAGTAATCAGTGTTTGTGTCTTCCAGCCAATAGCAATCCTTGTGAGCATGCAGGAAAATGTGTGAACACAGATGGCGCCTTCCACTGTGAGTGTCTAAAGGGTTATGCAGGGCCTCGTTGCGAGATGGACATCAATGAGTGTCACTCAGACCCCTGCCAGAATGATGCCACCTGCCTGGATAAGATTGGAGGCTTCACATGTCTGTGCATGCCAGGTAAATGGGCCCATTAGAGAGGAAGGATTGCACTGCACTTCTCTTAATAGAGCAGTCAGTGAACTATAGCAATTCCACGAGCTCTGTCAACATTTCATTCCTCATGCTGACTGTGGACTATAGGAAGTCAGTGTTCCTAGGCAAACGCCTTACTTGAAGAGTAAGGCAGTGCTGTAATTCTTAGAGCTATGTAGACCAAATTAAACAAGCCTATTATGTCAAAATCCACATACATGTAATAGAAAATTTCAGAAATGATTTACTACAAGAATCCTTTATATAGCAAGCTTTCCTGATCTCCTGATCTATTACAAATACAATACCATTCCATTTACAGAAATAAATTTTACCTACAGTTATATAGGAACTTGCCATTTATCCAAGGTGAGGCACATGCTTAGTTGTATTCTGGAGTTTTTCTGCAGAGACCATGTCTTGAATACTCAGAGAATGCAGCCAAATCCAGTTTGAAATGGTGGCTGACATTGGCTGCTTTGCCTAATTGAGGATGCCAGCTGCTCTAGCCTGGAAGGCCCTCCTGACCTTGACCTGCACCCTGTGAGCAACCACAGCTCCAACTCACTGGTCTTTGGGAACATAGAGTGGGGACACTTTGGGCCTGGCATGGTCCAGAAAGTGTGAATTGGTCACAGAAAATGTGGAACAGTCTTTGTTTATGTGGTAGGTCTTCCCAGTGTCTTTGGAGGTAACCCCTTCCCTCTCTTTGCAGTGACATAGATGTCTCACAGTTTTCCTCTGTCCTGTTGATGCTTAGAGTGACTAGTTGCCATCAGGGTAGAGTCCCTTTTCTCTTTGCAGAAGTGTTCATGCTCATAGATGATGCAGCCATCTTTGCAAATTTGTGCTTTCTTGGCTGGAATATGCTTTTCTCTCCTTCTAAGCCACTTGTGTGGTCCATTTTGTTCAGGTTTCAAAGGTGTGCATTGTGAATTGGAGATAAATGAATGTCAGAGCAACCCTTGTGTGAACAATGGGCAGTGTGTGGATAAAGTCAATCGCTTCCAGTGTCTGTGTCCACCTGGTAAGTCCCACCCCCTGCCTCTGTTTTCTCTTAAAGCATAAAGCCAACTGACCACAGGGAAGGGAGGAGGGAGTGAATGTGTGTGGGCTGTACATGAGGAAATCATTAAAATGAGTACTTGGTGATAGGAGTGTGTGTGTACAGAAATGGGGAATTTGTTTTAGCTAGTATATCTTCCAAATCCTTTGTGGCCAGAAGTCCAAGTCTATTCTTGAATGGCCCATGACCTCTCTGTCTGTGTATATATTTCAGAATGTTCATCCTTCATAGAAGCCTTATTTGTAGGCTAGTCAGGATTTTATTTTTTCCCATGGGTCATATTCTTGAAGGCACTCTGTGAGATTATTATTTTTAGACATTTCACCCCATGAGTTCAGAAATAGACAACACATGTCAATTTTTTCCAAGATCTTCTGTCTTTCCTCCTTTTCCCCCAAGCTGTGGTTGAATTTATGCCAAATTGTCTGCCATAGACTATGGCCTCTCCCATTGTTTCTTCAGAGAGAAGATTCCTGTTGCCTGTGCAGCTACAGTTACTTGTTTGAGGGTTCTGCCTGTAACATTTCTGTTCCTCCGTGCTTTATTTAGAGGTAAAATCTGCGCTGTCAAGAAACAGCGGTGGATACATACCACAAGTGCCCTGAGCTTCAGTTAATCCAGTGACCTTTTGGGGACTATGCTTGCTGGCCCATTGGTGTAATCCCTGCCAGTAACCTAACCCACCCCTCCTTAGACATCATTCTCATAGTAAAGGAAGACACAGGATAATCTATTGACTTGTGTCATTGCTGTGCCTTTTTAAGGTTTTACTGGGCCAGTTTGCCAGATTGATATCGATGACTGTTCCAGTACTCCGTGTCTGAATGGGGCAAAGTGTATCGATCACCCTAATGGCTATGAATGCCAGTGTGCCACAGGTAAGATTCTTCTCACTTTTCATCCCCCCAGTAGGTCCATCTGAACAAAATAGGGTGACTGTCCCTGTCCTCTACTAGCTGCTCTACCGTGCCAGTACACTCCCAGGGGCTACTCTGTTTAGAGAGAGCTTCTTCCAACAGATTTTTGATGCCGTCACTGTCTTCTTCTACAACACCTGCCTCCTTTTCCACCACAACAGTGGTCTGGCTGGATATTTCCATTTGGCGTCTGTGTCTTTCTAGGACAGATTTTGGCAGCACTGATTTCCAGCTGGCTTGATTTACTCCTTTAGGAAAGAGAAGAATTCCAGTTAAAAGCTATTTTTCACTGGGGCATCTCAGCAGGAGGTCTGTCTCTTTATTTCTTGAGCCAAATGACTGAAAAAAGGCCCAGAGGGCTGAATGTGAACAAGTGCAGAGATTTTTTGCATAAAAGGCATCTAATGCTATTGAGAGTCAGGTGTGTAAATGACGAGAGAGAGAGAGAGAGAGAGAGAGAGAGAGAGAGAGGACACGCATGAGCTCTAATTGGAAAAGTTTGGGTCCTCTTTGCTGACTTCTGCTACTAGAGTCAAGAGGATCTGTTCACAAATATTCTGCATTTTGAGGCCTGTACTCACATTTCTCACTTGGGAGTGGATTTCAATAAGCTAAACGTTTCCTGTTATATATTTGCTTCTACACAGGCCAGTATTGTAGAGAAGGGCTAGAAATTATTACAAGAGGTGAACTTCTTTATTATCTGACTGCTTGAGAAAGAAGTTCTCAATATAATTCAGGACATAATTATATTTTAGAGAATGGATAATTAAAGGATTGTAGGTGTTATGTGTGTGATTTCTTTCTAATCACAGAAAAGCAAATTTAGTCACAAAAATCAATACAAAAAGTTAATATCTCTAATATTAGACCTACTAAATTAAGAAGAGCCATTTAACTTCTCTTTTTACAAATAGTTGTCTCTTCGTGGAGAAATTCCAGGTTTTGTCTTCTCCTGGCCAGATTCTTTTTGTGGAACATAAGCTTCACTGGAGATTGAAACTTTGAACTCATGTTTAAAAGGGAGGAGAGGCCTAATGGAGCCTCTTAGGGAGAGGTATAATGTTGATCTATTTAAGCCTGGAAAACAGGAACTCTTCTTTGTCTCTTTTACTTTTAAATGCTCATAATTGCTTTGTTCATTTTATTCAACAGGTATTTATTAAAACTAGTATATATACATAGTACTCTGGGAGGGGTTGAGAGAAATAAAAAAATTCTCTGTCCCCCAAAGTCAGAATTAGGAAGATAGGATACATGAAACAATTAAGCTGTATGTTAGGCTTGGGAGGAAAAGAATACAGAGATAAATATATAAAGGAAAAATTTTTTCAGCTATTATAACCTGAAGCCCAATAAGAAATTAACATGCAGTTTAAGCTTCTTTGCGGTGAAACTAATAGTCAGTCATAAAGGTATATCAATTCTAAAATTTGGTTTGGAAATCTATATTTTAAGCACAACTCTCTAGGCATGCTTCCTAAATCAATGCACATAGTCAGTTTCTACTGCTCAAGGCCAGCAGTATTAACTGATCCCGTGGGATGTGTGGGGTAAATGGGTGTAGCTACACTTGTGTTCAGGTGTGGAACATCTGCCTTGGTTTTTGAGACTCCTTGGTGAAATTCCTTCCAAAGGTTTCACTGGTGTGCTGTGTGAGGAGAACATCGACAACTGTGATCCCGATCCTTGCCACCATGGCCAGTGCCAGGATGGTATTGATTCCTACACCTGCATCTGCAATCCCGGGTACATGGGTGCCATCTGCAGTGACCAGATTGACGAATGTTACAGCAGCCCTTGCTTGAACGACGGTCGCTGCATCGACCTGGTGAATGGCTACCAGTGCAACTGCCAGCCGGGCACGTCAGGTGAGCCCACTCTGTTCATGTCTGGTACGGGGTTTTCACTGTTTCTCAAAAACAATTTACACAGATGTCGCAGACTGTTGGCATATGGTCAGATAACGTAAAGAGTACTCCCAATTCTGAGAAGCACAGCCAAAGCCACACACATAAATATCTCAAAGGCAGATGGCCCTAGCCAGGGGAGAATTTTGTAAAGCTGATGATTTGTGTGTATGTGGTTTTTGTTAAATGGAGGCACACCACTTCAAAAATTGAAATTATTATTTAAAATTGAAAACCCTCTCAGCTTTGTGGCTTGATTGATTTTATTTTTTCTTTAAACCCCCCACCCAGGCTGATGAAGTCTGTCTGTCCTTCCTTCCTTCCTCTTTCCTCTCTTTCATCTTTCACAGTCAGGTCTCCTTAATGTGACACTTTTCTTCTGACCCTTTCCCTGATGGGGCCTTAGGCATCTTGGGGGATTCTAAGGGAGAGAAGGTATTTTGCAGCACGTCACAGCAATTGTAAAGTGGGATTGCCATTTCCCATCCTCAGAGTTCATTGCTGTTCCCTGACCCTGGTTGAATGACTGCTTGTTAGTTGTGAGGGCATCTGCTTCTTGATGGGATTTTGAATTCTCAGGCAGCAGCATCTCACAGGTTTCACTGATTCTGTTTTACTTATTAGATGAATGGTTGTGGTCACAACTGTGGTTAATGGACAGAGAAATACTATGTCCCAGATCAAAGGAAAATACATTAGTGGAAGATTAACCAATATGTGCCTTTGTTCGAAGGGAACCTGCCAATATAAGGGAGTGATTTATTAAGAACTCATTCTGGACTTGAGGAAAATGACCTATGTAGGGGGCAGAGGTAAAGAAGTAGTTAGTTGCCCTCATTTTATTTTGTTATTTCCAAATCCATTTCTTCAAACTTGTCAAAGGCCCTGGTCTTTATCCAGGGCCTCATACATGCCAAGTTTGAAAACAAAGTCCTTTTTGAATTGCTCAAGCATACAAAAAACATCCCATGTCGTCACAGCTGAAAATGCCTTCCACTCCCCACGTTTAGATAACTCACTAAAAGGGCTGAATAGATCTTTGTGAAAACTTCCAAAAGCAATTTGCTTCCGGGCTGGTCCCCAGACATGAGAAATTGCAGTACCAAAAGAAATTTGAGAGATTTACAAGCAATTGAATGGATGCCTTTAGAATGGAGGGGCTGTTTAAGGCTTTGCTATCATTCCCATCATAACAAACATACTGGAAACCTGGGTGAGGGGTGGGTTGGCAAGCAGGTTGTTTTCTCTGGGATTATATCCTTGTGCCAGGATGTGTCAGGTGTGTTTTCTGGGGAGGACAGAGAGGCGTGGTGTATGTAGCTGTCACTGAGAAGGCAAGGAGTCAGTGTGAGTTGTCTGCAGGCAGAGCGAGGAAAGGAAGACCCAGAGTCTCTCAGAACCTGCCAAATCCATTCCTGCAAGCTGTTTGGAGAATTAAAGCAAAGAGATGCAGGCAATTTAAGGAAATGTCGGTCTGTAACGGGTGGAAAGAGCTGGCATGTACCGGGGACTTCGGTGGAAAATTCATTAAGTGAGGTATTATGAATAGACTCCCAAGTTCTAGAGTAAGAATCCCTAATCCGTTTACAAAATGGTCTAAGTTGTATTTCAGTGTTTGGATGGGGGTGTGGATGGAAGGGATACTTTACAATTTGCTCGTTAAAATTGTGGTGTTCACTCACTGGGTACTTGCAGGGAGGTGTACTACCCAGAGTCACTTTCAGTGCCTTCTCTTATCTGAGCTTTTAGGGTGGCAAAAATTGTTTTAAGTAAGTTTCTTTGGGTTTCAAGTAACAGAGACCAACCTGAACTAGCTTAAGAATCATTTACAAACAAGTAAACAACAACAAAACCAAGAAACAGAACGAATGTACTGAAAGCACACAGAAGCCTCTTACAGATTCCAAGCAAGAATTGAATAATGAGGCTTTGGAGAGACTAGCAGCAAGCAGGGCAGTTCAGAGGACACGGTTCACATTTCACCCTTGCAGGGAGAGAATCTTGTTGGCCCAGCTTGATCCAGATGTCTGCTCCTGCTCCAATAAACCCTGGACAGGGGTCGGGGGTCACATTGGATCACCAGGGCTTTATGGTGGGGGGCTGCCTTCATGGACTGAGGGTGAAGGGGGTTTGTCAGTCAAGGGCTAGAAACAGCTCCTGAAGGTATCCACTAGTCTGCAAGGAAGATGGAAATCCTTTCCTCATTTTGGTCAGTGAGGCAGTGCAGCCTCATTAATCACAGAAAGATGGCATGGTGTGGTGGAAAGAGTAGAGAGTTGTGGAGCCAGAGAGACAGGGTTCAGATCCCAGCTGTCCTGCCCTGACCGTGGCCCTGTGCAAGTCACCTCTGTCACATGTAAAATGGGTGTAACTCAGCCTGTTCCCTTTATAATTATTGTCAATAAACATTAATACAAAGTGTGAGTGAATCATAAGCATGGCATTTTGTCCTGGATGTATTGTTTTTTATATCCTTATTATCAGATTTTATTTTTAGGCGTTTAAACTACCAAAGTGGTGTTCTCCTGTGATTCCCAGAAAGCACGACTAAATTCCTATAAAATAGTGGAATAACATAAGTATTTTTACAAAATAATAACAATAATTATTGATATATCCCTACTGTTTAGTTATCTATATTCACATCTGAACTTGTGTTAACATAGCCAAACCCTTCCAATCATCTGCAGAATAGACCTGGAATAAGGTACCCTGCGTCAGGAAGAAGTTACCCAACTCTGTAAGATTTATCCTGAACTTTAGCACATAACACTGACAGTGTCAAGCTACAATGATGGATCCAAGTTCAAAAATTCTAATTTTGATTTGAAAGCTCAAATTTTATCTTTGGCATAAAATTTTGTCACTTGTTTTCCTTGAAATCACAGGTTTAGTCCTTTCATTTAATATTTGCTATAAATTCAATTCTGAATAACCCTGGTTTGTCTGTCAGTTGTTGTTTGACTTAAAATGAGGTTCCATGAAGAAAGCAACTGTTCAGCTCACAACTCCAGCAGTCCCACGACTGCTTTTCCTGGAGACAGCTCTTGTAGTTGGCATGCTACAGAAGTGCTTTATGCACTTCCCATTTCATCACATGGGATAGTAGACATATATTCAAGGTTCGAGACTGAATAAAATTTTAAAGTTAATCATTTTAACTTCTTCGCCAAAGCCATCCTTTAAATGAACCTGGCGTTTTTGCTTGCTTGTTTTTCTGTGTGTACATGGAGGTAGGGAAAAGAATGACTGCGAGCACAGTTTGGTGCCAATGCCCTGATTTGTGCCATGATGCCACCAGCTTTGCCCCCTTTGCCTGTACACCATCACTGTGAATGGTGAAAAAGGCAAATAATGGCTAAGTATGACTGATAAAATCCTTTGGGCCTCAAGATCCCCCTGAACGAGTCTCTGGACTGCACTTTGAGAACTGCTGGTTTATCCTGTCCAAGGTTGGCTGGATTCTCCTTATTTCTTAACACATAGCATCACAGGCAGAAAGCCTTGGTATTTCTGTGGTAATATTGATGGTTTCTCTTTGGTTTTCTCTGTAGGGGTTAATTGTGAAATTAATTTTGATGACTGTGCAAGTACTCCTTGTGTCCATGGTGTCTGCATGGATGGCATTAATCGTTACACTTGTGTCTGCTCACCGGGATTCACAGGTAATGCTCCTTTTATTGGAAAGCCCCTCCTTCAGCCCTATCACTTTAAGAAAATGGCACCAAAGGGAAAATTATTTTTCAAATGTCTCCCATTTCTATGTCTGTCTGGAAGGTTAGAAATGGGTTTCTCTGATACTTTGAGCCAGTTTTCTGCTTACGTGCCTTTCCTAAACTGAAATAGAACACCTTTCATTAATTAGGATTTTTAAATCATGTGTTTATTGCTACCTAAAAAGAATTCCTAGATAGACCGTAAGTTTCCATTGTTTTACTTGAGTTATATGGCTTCCAAAGCCACCTTTATTCCTCTATAGGTAGTAGTCAATGCATTCTGTAAAGCCATACTTAAGGTACAATTCTATGAAAACACTAAATGCTTGTTTCTGGATACTTCCTCTTCTAGGAGATTGTTGGATGAAGTCAGAATTTGGGGAAAACCCCACACCCTAATTCGGGTAGCATGAGTAAGATCCTTCTGTCCAGGAGGAAGAAAGTAAATGGCTATAATTTTGAGTATTACTCTTCTTAAAGCATAAACAGCTAGACCACTTACACATGCACACATATGTGTGTGCACACACACACCTTTCCTTTCTTTACTTGTTTATATTACCTTTACCTTTTACCTTCCTGATCAAAAAGTACTGGAGGCTACTACTGTGGAGACATGGAACCCCTCAGTGACACACCTAAGTTTGTTATTGGCACCATCCCAGGGCATACACTGTGCATTCTGTTCTTTCTGGACATTGCCACACAAGCAGCCACTAACATAATTTTGCCTTTTAATACATTCCATATGGTCATTTACGCTCTGTTTGTGAAACAGTCTGCAGAACTTTTGACAGAGCCTGCAAAAGGCAGCCAGAGTCAAGCAAAGTGAGTATCTGTCATTCACTTGCCAGGAATGTACTTTGCTGTCTATTTCACAAGCATTTCTCCTGCTTGGCATGATTGTGGACACTTGAGAAGAAAGTCTGTGGCCCAAATGGGTCACAGGGATCCCTGTTCAGTGGACAATAACTGAGAAGCCAGGTGTGATGAAAACTTTCATGCCCAGTGCCCAGTACTGCCGTGGTAGCCTGATGTACTTCTGTGTCCTGAAGCTTCTTATGGCAAGATCAAGTGGTAATTAAGTGAACACACAAAAATCCCTGCTATATAGGATAATAGGGGCATTGTTTTCCAGTGCCAATATGAAGAGAATCTAACCTTTACGAAGGACTTATTTTGAACTGGACACTAAATTAAGTGCCAAATGTCGCTTACTTGTCACTACTATTATCGTTCCTATGGTATTGATGAGAAATGCAGAGCTCATAGAGGTTAATAATGTTACCAGTGCACTGCAGCCAGGATTCCATCCCAGATAGCCCAACCCAGAGCCATGCTCATTCCCATGACACTGGGCAGACTGAGTAGGTGCCTGTCAGAATGTCTTTTTGGATTTATACAAAGTTTCTACTGGACTCTTTTTTCCTTTTTGAAATACAAGTGAGAATCGTATTCTTTCTCTTTTTAACATTCAGAAAACCAGGAAGATCAAGGAGGGAGGGCATAGGCTAAAAATACTCTAAAATAAACTTGAGGTGTAGCATGAAACTCCATAACCAAGAAATGGAATGTTTTGGTTACTAGGTGGTACCCTGTCCTTGGAACTGTTTGCTATGTCTGAGATGTTTTTTGTTTTTTTTTAATGAGCTGCTGAAAATATTACAGACTACTGTGGTATACACACTCATGAGTGGTAAATGTGAAGAATCTTATTCTTTCCCTTGTTTCATTTTAATACTTTTTTCATTTACCATTTTAAACAGCTTTGACAGATTTTAGGGAGAGTTTGTTTGTTTGTTTTGGTTTTGGTTTTGGTTTTGATTAAGCTGTCTGTTTCCCTAGACCTCTTTGAATGGGGGGAAAGTAAGGAATTATGTGATACTCCTGTAAACTGCTTTTCAGTTTTGTAAAGCACCTTCATATTCGTTATCTTCCTGAATTCTCATAACAGTCCAGAAAGGAAGTTCTGATATTATCATTTAACAAGGCAACTGAGAGATGGAACTTCATATATGCCCATGTTTAGCTAGTGAGTTGCACAGTGAGGACTGTGAATTCCCAGAAGGCAGAGACCTCCTTTAATCATCTTTATAGCAAGTGTCTAAAACAGTGCCTAGCACAGAGGAGACACTCAGTAAATGTTCCTGAATGAGTGAATGCGTGGGACTCCAATACAGCACTTTTGCTATCCAACTCTGGACTCTAGAGTGTAGACTATACCATGCCTTCATTTGTTAAATACCAATTTATTGAGTACCTAGGGAGTAAGAAACGTTGGGTAGCTTCTCATTTCAGTAGTTACTGAGCCCAACAAGGTGCATGGCCTTGCAGTGGATATTTCTGATGCCCAGTGGGAACTCCTGGAGGGTAAACCTGGCTGGTGGAGCATCATCTGTCAGTCGACGTAGTAGACTACACAAGGAGGCACTTAACATTCTTAGATAAGGATGGCTTGAAAATGTATCTGCAAAGAATTTAAGAGAAAATGAAGTAATCTTGGGAGGAGTAGCTTCTGAGGAGATGTTTCCAAAAAAATACCAAAAAGGAAAAAGGCTTTTCCTTATCCTCCACGGCATTGCAGGCTGAGGCTGGCTCTGTGGTTGGAGAGCTCTGGTTCATATCTTGGTGCCAGTGGCAAACATCTCAAAGAATCAGTGGTTGAGGCCAAGGAAATAGTATTTTAAAATAAGTTATTAATAAAATAATTAAAAGGAAAACAGCAACCACTTCCAGATTATGGGTCTTTACCACAAGAACCACCAATAATGCCTTAGAGAGCAATGGAGGGTTCATACTCATACTTTATGTGGGTGGGTATCTATTTCATTGGGAATGTCCTGTTCTAGATGCAGGGTTGCTGTTTCTTAAATGAAAAAAATGCATGCTTTTTAATCTGAATCAGATCATTGTATTCTTTGAAATTTATAAATTCCTTAGTAGCAGTTGCTTGATGCTACACATTTACAGAATTATGGGTAATTTTAAAATGTCTTATCATTCTGGAATATATAGTTAAATCTCAGTTATTTGAACATAACAAATCAAAACACTTATATAGCTATCTTATTTTACTTTATTTAGCCTGATGCAATAAATATCATTGTTACAGCTGACATCTTTTCAAAGTACAATCTTGCGTATGTCTTAGAGGAAGAACATATTCACTTCAATTTCATATACTGTCAGCACTTACACTGTTAGATGATGATAAGTTATAATTGTCTAGAAGAGAATTTATCAAAATATATTGTTTGTACCCCCTACATTTTAAAAAATGTGTTTTGCTGGACTCTACCCATCACAGTCTATAGTGATGGGGCCTAGAAATCTCCATTTAAAATAAGTACTTTAAGCAGGTATTCTGCACATTAGAGTTTGAGAACCATGTGTCTAGACTGAGAGACCCTGAATTGTTCTCTGTGTTGTTGAAGGACAATAAAATTACACTTAGAGACTCTATATCCTGAGATTTAAAAAATGGATTAATAAACTCTAAGAATGAAAACAAAATAGCTTTTCTTTATAATCAGTTTAATCATTAAATTAATAGTTCATTCACTAAGCATTCCAGTTAATTTCAGTTTGGCTAGAAATATAAGAAGCTAACTGAAAAAATGAATTTGTGGTAAATCAGCACATAGGATGTTAAGGAAAGCTTCTTTGAATATACTCAGGACAGCATTAAGAGGAGAAGCCATCTTTGGTAACATTTCACATTCCCTTTTTAAAACTGTGTGAAGCTTCCCCGTTTCTAAGAGGGAAGGAAAAAGAAATGCATGTCAAAATGCTTCATCACTGTTCTAGCCTTTTGTTAACTTTGCTTCATTAACAAAAGTCAGTGCTCCTTCCTTGCATGGCATTAAGTGCTATTGGGCATCTCTTCTGTAAATCTTGACATTTGGTGCCCCAAGGCACCTCAAGGCCTATGCAGATGAAGAGTGTCAACACAATAGTCTCCTAGTTCTGGGTCTATTCCCTAAGCATTCGGAATGTGAGTAACACTGTCCCCTTCTCTACAGGGCAGAGGTGTAACATTGACATTGATGAGTGTGTCTCCAATCCCTGTCGCAAGGGTGCCACATGTATCAACGATGTAAACGGTTTCCGCTGTATGTGCCCTGAGGGGCCCCATCACCCCAGCTGCTACTCACAGGTGAACGAGTGCCTGAGCAACCCCTGCATCCATGGAAACTGTACTGGAGGCCTTAGTGGGTAAGCAGCTGCCATGTGTGAATAGTCTCATTGACCTATGTAAAGACAGTGGTTTTTAGTACAGGCAATAGCTTGAAGAAGTCAGATGGGGACTTGAGCTGAGACTTGGCTGAAGATTTTGGTAGTCTGCATCAAAGCCTTCCAAATCACCACTTCATCCATGGGAGCTGGCCCCAACCTTCTGTGACTGCCTAGGTGGAAAATGAGGAAGAATGTCTCCCTTATACAGGGCATCAGCAAGGATCTCATGGGAGGAGCCTAGGCTTATTTTATGAGGCTTTGGTGATTATGCTTTTAGTACTTAACTACAGGATTGATTTCTGAGGAGTGTGTTAGCCTTTGATTTTTTTCCCCTGCTTAAACATAGCTCAGCTCTGTTCTATCACAGTACCAGTGCATGCTCTGAAGTAGAGCTGCTTCAGCCAACTATATTCATGGCCCTGGTAAAACATTTGCACTTTGCAAGCCCCTCAGGATTGTGTGAAGTGTTGGCAGTATTCTAAAATCACAGAGTGTGATCTTAGGTCCCATGAGATGGTCTTACAGTCTTGCTATGCTTGCCATAGTACAGGGCTTTGGGCCTTGCTATTTGCCAAACTTCCAATAGGTAAAATAATAAACAGTGTTTTTAGAGGTAAATGGGAAATAAAGTTATTTGAAAATGACTTAAACCAGTATTCCTATTTTAGAGTAGAGTAGGTTTCAAAGCACCCGTATCCACCTACCTTTTTCTTAAGGCTCTCCAGAGACAGAGGCTATAGTTTTCTGATATTACAATTTAAGTGCTAATGATCTTCAAATTGGAGATTATATGTATTTCAAATTCCTTCATTCTTGTTCGTTTTCCTGCTAGGTGTTTTCTGAGGCCAGGTTTCAGGTCAAAACAAAGCATGCTAAAACATCCCAGGAGCATCTCAGAGTGGCTTAGAGTCCCTGGTGGTGACCTATTTCCTAGTTGTCTATTTTGTACCAGAAATGTGTGATTCTAAGGTTTATTTTACTTTAGTTTTATGTGTAATAAAATATGTTGTGTATATTTATCTATATAAATGTTTCCTTCAGATTGTCCCAATATATTGTATATTTACATAGGAAATTTCATTACAATTAATTAATCTCACTAGCTTTTTGGTGAGCCAGGGAAGCACCATGTAGGTGTTTTTCCTGGATGTCCTAGATGGGTCCACGTGATTCACATTGTGTGCAATGTGATACAAGTACAGGTCCAGAGAACAGTAGAAATGAGATTAGTTTACCGATCAGTTCCTCTATCCCCTGTTTCTTTATCAAGTCCTGTATTTCACCCTGTAACTCAGTTGTACATTTGTACCTCCCACAGTAAAAAGTTCTGTCTTCTTTCAGATATAAGTGCCTCTGTGATGCAGGCTGGGTTGGCATCAACTGTGAAGTGGACAAAGATGAATGTCTTTCTAACCCATGCCAGAATGGAGGAATTTGTGACAATCTGGTGAATGGATACAGGTGTACTTGTAAGAAGGGCTTTAAAGGTGAAAACAAAAGTGCATCTTTCTCTGTCTGCTCTTTGTCTTGTTGCATACTGCTTGACTCACTTCTTAGTTTTCGTTTCTTTGTTCTCATTCATTCATGTAGTAAACATACTGAGCAATTATTATGTATAAGGCATTTGGGGAATAAAAACATGAATAAATATAATTCCTACCTTCAAGGTAGCAGTGAGGTGAGCTTTGAAGCAGTAATATTTAAGATGAGCAGTTTAAGACTCCACTTATACAGCTTTGGACAAATGTCTTATTGTATGCTTCCTGGTGCAGGTTTAGTTCTATGATAATTTAAATAGATATATGGAAATATTGTGCTTACTGTAATTATGATAGCAATAATATCATGGATGAATCTGCGTGTTCAGAACCCTTTCAACAAACTCTTTTACACACTGAGATATCCTTAGATGCTTAGTTACCTGTGGCCTTCTGGAAAAATGTATAATCGTGGGCCTTGTGTAGACCTTTTCTTTGAGTTATTACTGTTGTATTTCTACATTACATTTTCTCCTGGACACTCACCAGAGAGACATGTATAGGTAAATCATTTATATTAATATTTGCACTCATCTGTGCACTTATTTATTGATACCCTACTCAAACATCTAGACATCAATATGTTCTAGAGCCAATTTATTTGATTACTTGAATTGAAATCTTTACATTTTCTGATATATTGCATTACATTTGCAAAGAAACTCATAGATTTAAAAGCAGTTTTATCTTATGTCATTGAGACTTGCTTATCAGTGAGCAAAATAAAAATCCACAGATAAAGTCCAAAGTCATGTGCCCAGTGAGGAGCAGTGTACATCTTGAACCCAGACCACTGTACTCCTAGATCATCATTTTCTTCTGCATGGTGCCATAGTGTTTCTATTTTAAGACTCTGTGCCAGGCCTTTTTGAAGATGCAAAGGTGTGCAATATTTGGGTATTGTCCTGTCCCCACTACTCCTTTATTCCTTTTCTCACTTTCTTAGTGGGAGAAGGTTTCATGCCTTGAATCAGGAGAAAACAGCTTGGTAGAGACTGTACGTATGAAAAAGTGGACAGAAATCAGAGGGTTTGATTAATGTATTTAAAAGTTTATCCCTTTTCCTGACCAGAAACTTTGTATCCAAAGGGCTTATGTTTAGATCAAGGAACAGGTTTTCACCCTTAATGAACTTCGCTGTTCATTATTGAGAAGTTACATGTATTTGAAGGAGCATTAGGCTTTCTGGCCATTAGAACAGACTGTTCTGCCATCCATCTTTCGACTCACTGAGTGCTGGCATTTACTGACTGACTATATGTCATGGACCTGTGGCTGAAATGAATGAACACCTGTTCCAGTGGCCTGAAGAAATGAATGCAATTTCTCAGGTGTTTAGTTTTTACCACCAGGCAAATTGGTTAGTATTTGATAATCGAGGTAATGAGGAGGTTGACAGAAAGTTTCACTGTTTTTGTTTTTTTCCCTTTCTGTGTACAGGCTATAACTGCCAGGTGAATATTGATGAATGTGCTTCAAATCCGTGCCTGAACCAAGGAACCTGCCTTGATGACATAAATGGCTACACTTGCCACTGTGTGCTGCCATACACAGGTGGGTCCTACAGGTGCCAGCAGAGACCAGAGGGGATTCTTGGCCATGCCTTGCCAGGACCGGAGTCTCAGCGCCCAGGTCTGGGGGGCAGTGATGCTGCTCTGACGACGCACTCCCTAGTTTCCCTTCTTGTCCTCACTGACTGGATCTTGAGCTGTGAAAAAAAATTATGGCCTCCTCAGGTGCAAGTGGTGGGCAATCATTTGCCTTCTTTGTGCTTTAGTGTTTGAAATTTTTCTTTAATTACATATGGCTGGACCCTGGTACATAGCTAGTGGTTTACTCCAGTATTTGAATGAAGCTTGTGTTTCCAGGATTTGCCCTTTTAGTTTTAGTTTCAATAATGCAGTTATCATTTATCAGTAATTTGTGATATACTAGACACTTTTTATACTTTGGGTTGCTTAATCTATTCCTCAATAATTCTGCAATGTAGAAGTTCCTATTGCCACTTTGTACATGAGGAGTCTGAGACAAAGGGAGCTCACTTGCTCACAGTCACGTAGGTAAGCGGTCCTTCTAGGATTTACCTGCACGTCTCTGTGAATCCAAAGCTTTTCCTCTTAACTTCCATTCTGCTCGTCACGTTCAGTTCTGCTGTGCCTCACTCAGAGGGGTCACCCCTTGAAGGCTGTTGCACACTGAGAAGACATAAGTGTGACTTCACATCAGGTGCTTTTTCTTTCAGGTGTTACATCTGGAGTGTGCTTGGAACATTTATTCTTTGTTTTCTCTTGCCTTATTACTGCCATCTTGTGATTGTATTTCTATGGCTTGTGTATCTCCTTTTCTTCCATTTTATTCATTCAGGAGGAACAAAGCACAAACATGGACGATGGCTTTGCCTGTTTCACCAGGTGGCAGCATGCAGACAGGCTCATGGCCGAGTATTTACTACCTTGGAGTCTTGGGCTGTTAATAGTAGCTGTTAATAGTGGCTCTAAGCTATGTAGAGTAGCAGAATTACCACAACATGCATGACTGTGTTATCTGAAGCTCTTGATTCTACTGTGTTACCTTTGTGCCCCTTGTGGAAGCAATCTTAATGTAGGGAAACTGCATTTAACTTGCCTGGTTTATAAAAGAGTTATAGGAGGTCCCTAACTATCCCCAGACAAAGGCAGTGTAAGTAATGTCATTCCATAGTGACAGTTCTGATCACAGTTGTTGGCAGTGAGAAGATCATCTCACGTACAGCCAGAAAGAGGGAGAATTGACAGCTGTGGGAAACATAAGGAGGCATCCCCACGCTCAGCCACACCCTAGGCCCACTTGCTGTGTGTCTCAGGTGTATGCAGCTTCCCTGCACTATATTTGTTATGCTATTCAGACACACTGAGAATATTTGATTATACACTGGCAGTTGATTTTTTTTTTTCAGAGAAGGATCCCAATTAAAGAATTTACTATGTGTGACCCTGGAGAAGTTGTATCTGACCAAAAGCCTATGCAGATTCACATTTTAGTTCTCAGTGTGGCTAGGGCTTCTACGCTTTGTCACATTTGTCCAGAATAAGGGATAAGCAGCATTGCTTGCTCATGTAAGCCACTATCTGATCAGACACATTTGAAACTGGTTGAAGCTATATCAAGGAAAATTTGTGGTAACTGTTACTTCTTTCTGAATACAAAATCTTAGGATCAAACTTGAAGTTGAGCTAGTTGTAACTTGACTTTAAAGAAAGCCTCATCTCTCTTTTATGAAAAGCATTCTTATTTAATTTGTTCTTTGTTTTTGCTGCAAGCTTATACCTCGCCTACTAGATGAGAAGTATTGGCGGCCAGGTAGTGTCATTGATATTGGCATGAGAAGACAGGTTACCTCACAATCAGAATTGCTTCCCTGCCTCCCTCCTCTGACATGCCTTCTTTCAACCCCACTGCCTTCTGGAACAGGCCAGCAGAGGTTGTGAGGAGCAGGAGGCCATGCTTTTGCTTCTTCCCTGCCACGCACAGGTGGATCTGTGTGGCTGAGTTTCTGAGTAGCTGAATCTTAGCTATGGAGATGCAGAAACCATCACATCTGACCGATGGAGGTGTCCAAATCCACGTAAACACTCAAGATGTAACAGTGAAGGTGACAGCAGCCCAACAGTGGTTGAGCGCTTACTCGGTGTTCCAGGCTCTGTGGGAATAAGACTTAGTGTGCATTTTTTCCATTTAATGCACAAATTCTCTATGAGTTACATACTATTCTAATTCCCATTTTATTTATGAGGAGCTCAGATAAGATCAATAACTTGCCCAAGGTCACACAGCTATGTCAGAGCCAAGACAGAAAGGAACATGAGTCTCTCAGATTCCAAAGCCTCTTAAGCACTACTTTAGACTTGAATTCTAAGAACATCCTTGGTATACAGTTTGGGGAATTTTTCATTTTCCTGGAGGGTTCTTTATCATAAACGCTGTCATTTGCTTTCCAGGCAAGAATTGTCAGACTATATTGGCTCCCTGTTCCCCAAACCCTTGTGAGAATGCTGCTGTTTGCAAAGAGGCACCAAATTTTGAGAGTTACACCTGCTTGTGTGCTCCTGGCTGGCAAGGTAACAACATGGGGGTGGAGACACCAAGAACATGCATTCTGAACTTTAAACACAGTGGTGAGGGCATCAGATGACATGGGAGGCCCTGGTCTTCTGGGGCCTGCCCATCTTTGTCAAGAGCACAGGCCTTGCACAGGAGCTGCTAACCGGAATGGCTTAGAAAGCCTTTCCATTGTCCGTGTCTTTGGGGCCCCCTAGCGCCTGAAGACTCCGACCTGAGAGTCTCAAACCATGATGATCTTTCTACAGCAAGTTTTAGCACCTTGGCGATAACTTCCCAGGGGCACAGAAGTCTTCGTGGGACTCCCCAAAGGAGGAGACCAACCAGGATGTCCTTGGAGAAGCCCTGTCCACCTCAGCTAAGCTCAGGCCCTGCGTAGGTTACTGTGGGAATCAGCTTCCAAAGACTGGGTCGTTCATTGCCCTGTGTTTCTAGGTCAGCGATGCACAATTGACATTGATGAGTGTGTCTCCAAGCCCTGCATGAACCATGGTCTCTGCCATAACACCCAAGGCAGCTACATGTGCGAATGTCCTCCAGGCTTCAGTGGTGTGGACTGTGAAGAGGACATCGATGACTGCCTTGCCAGTGAGTATGGCAGCACTCCTGAGCCCCCGAGGGAGAGGAGGGCACACAGCGAGGAGGGGAGAGCTGGGTGCAGGTTGCCACCTCTCACGCTGACGTCAGCCGTGGTAGTCATTTGTGGAGTATATTTAACAGCAGTGTTTTAACTTTCCTTTGAAGCTAGTGCCTTTAGGAGTTGAGGCGATGGAGTCCTTTTTACGCATTCCTCTAGGAAGTTTTGAACATTGACAGAGTGGGAATAATGCCAGGATAGCCATTTTTTTAAACGATTTGTTGAGGTATGATTAAAATACAATGACTTGCAAGTATTTTAAGTGTACAATTTGACAAATTTTGACATGACAACTGAAAGTATCACCCAAGATAATGAACATATGTAAAAATATCTTTATCCCTTTGTGATTGAATCCTGTCTCCCGCTTTCTTTCCTCTTACAACTATAGATCTACTTTCTGTCACTATATATTAAATGACATTTTTTGCCATTTTATATAAGTGCAGTCATATAAGCATAATTTTTTGGGGGGGGTGGAGAGGTTCTGACTTGTTTCAGTCAGCATAGTATTTCAAACTTGTCCATGTTGTTGTTTATATCAATAGTTCATTCTATTTTATAGTTGCATAGTATTCCATTATATGGATATACTACAGTTTATTATTTCATGGCCATTTGGGATTTTTTTCCCAGTTTTAGAGTATTAAAAACAGAGCTACTGTGAATGACTCTTCTTGTGGACATATGATTTTATTTGTCTTGAGTAAATACCTAGGAGCAGAATGGGTGAATCATGTGGTAAGTGTATATTTAACTTTTTAAGAAATTGCAAAAATGTTTTCCAAGGTTATTGTCCCATTTTTATTCTTACCAGATTTGTATGAAGCTCTAGTTGAACCACATGATCAGGAACACTTGGTAATATCCATCATTTAAACTTCAGCTCTTCTAGTGCGTGTATAATGGTATTCCATTATGATTTTCATTTGTATTATCCTCTTTACTAATGATGTTAAGCATCTTTTCATGTGCTCTTTGCCCATCTGCATATCTTCTTTGGTAAAATGTCTATTTAAATCTTTTGCCCGTTTGAAAAAATTGGGTTGTCTTCTCATTGTTGAGTTGAAAGAGTTCTTTATATTCTAGATACCAATTCTTCGTCAGATGTTTGCTTTACAATGATTTCCTCACAATTTATAGCTTCTCTTTTGATTTTATTTTGAAGAGGAAGATTTTAATCTTGATGAAATTTGGCGTACTGATATTTTTCTTTTATAGTCCATGTTTCATGTATCTTGTTTAACCTTTGCCTAATCCAAACTCAAGGTTTATCTTCTAAAATTTTTCTAAAAGTTTTATACTTTTAGCTCTTACCTTTAGAGCTATGATGTATTTTGAGTTAATTTTTACATATACTATGAGTTAAAAGTCAAGTGTAATTTTTTTTGTAACTGTAAAAAACTCACTTTGTGTGTTCTACGTTCCTAGGTTAGCTTTTAGATTAGTTTAGATTCCAAGAATTTTCTACAGAGACAATCATGTTATCTATAAAGACAACCTTTATGCCTGTTATTTCAATAATGTATGCTTTTATTTTATTTTATTTTATTTTGCATTACTGTATTCACTAAGACATTCAGAAAATATAGAATAGAAAAGGTGAAAGAAGCCAATCTTGCCTTGTTTTTGGTCCTAGGAGAAAAGCATGTAGTCTCTCACTGTTAAGTAACATATTACTGTTGGTTTTTCCTAGATGCCCTTTATCAAGTTGAGAGATTTACTGTTGTACTTCTGGTTTACTGAGATTTTTTTTTCTTTTTATAATGAATGAATGTTGATTCTTTTTTCAAATGATTTCTCTACATCTGTTGAGATGATAATATCATTTGGTTTTGGTTTTTTATTATAAGTGAATTATGTTAATTAATTTTCCAAATGTTAAACTAATCTTAAATTCCTGGGATATATTCCACTTGGTCATCATGTATTATCCCTTTTATATGTTACTGGATTTGACTTGCCAAAATTTTGTTAAGGATTTTTGTATGTGTGTTCACAAGAGATACTGTTCTCCACTTGTCTTGTATTATAATTGTCTGATTTTGATAGGAGGGCAATGCTGGCCTCATAGAACAAATTGGGAAGTGTTCCCTTCTGTTTTCTGGAGAGTTTGTGTGTAATTGACATATATTTCTTCCAAACATCTAGGCATGGAATTTTCTTTCTGGGAAAGTTTTAAACTATAAATTTAATTCCTCTAATATATGTAGTGCCATATGGGCTATCTGTTTTTAACTGAGCTTTGGTAACGTGTGTCTATTTGCTGGCATAGAGTCATTCATAACTTTCCCTTATTGTACTTACAATGTATATAAGATCTGTGGTGATTTTCCTTCTTTTGTTGCTGATATAATATTTCTCTCTTCTTTCTTTGAGAGAGAAGAATGTCTATTTTGCGTTTCTTTTGGTGGAGTGTTCTATAAATGTTATTAATTCAAATTACTTAATAGTGTTAGTCAGGTCTTCTATGTCCTCCCTGATTTTCTGTCTACTTATTCTGTCAGTTATTCACAGAGGGATATTGAAATCTTCCACTGTCATTGTATATTTGTCTATTTCTCTAGCAATTCTATTAATTTTTGCTTAATGGATTTTGAAGCTCTGATATGAAGTACATAAACATTTAAGATTGTTGTGTCCTTTTGAAGAAATGACCCTTTTATCATTACAAAATGGCCTCTTTTTTTTTCTGGGACCAAAATGTCCTTTATTCTATATCACCCTATTTGAGTTTTATTATTCTTATACCAGAAATGAGGCGTTTAAGATACAGATTAGTAAATAAAAAATAAAAAGGAATCTCAGTACAAAAAATACATTTAATAAATTAAAGCAAGAAACAAAGATCTGAGAAGATCCAAGAAAGCAAGACAAGCTGAAACCAGAGTCTGGAAATATCCAAGGAGCTACTCTTTTGAGTCATATTCTCGTCAGCTTCCACTTAATAAGCACATCAGGCAAGGAAGGCCAGCAGAAGTTTTGATGTTTTAAAATATGAACAAATAATGGCTTATTTTGTACTGTACAAAGTGCTAATTTGAATGTATGCATTAAAATAGAGAATTTTTGAAAGATCATTAATAAAAATAGTGGTCATTCAATTCAAATTAATGTTAAACAGTTTACAGCATTTTATTGGTAGTGTTTTAAGTCTGCATGAGCAATAGCAAAGTACTTGTGTAGCTAGTTTCTTAAACTTCACAGAATACCCAGTACAATTCTAAGTGCTTATCATAAGCTTATATGAAATATACTTACATTAGAAATAGTTATTCAAATTTTATCAAGATAGGCCTCAAATAGGCCACCTCCAAAGAGTCTGGTAACTAATTACAGATCATTATAGTAACTAAATGTATCAGAGTAAACAGATAGTTATATGCATCAGCCATACTTAATACTGGACATCTAGTTGCAAAGCTTCAACAGTGTGTGCAGCAGGACAATCTTTACGGTCTTCATTAGTACATACAGAGAAGAGTTTAATTACTTTCTGGTACAATTCATCCAATTCTTCTATATTAATAGGTGGCCTAGTTCCCAAAGCTGCATAGTATGCTCCATCTTTAAAGTCACTTTCATCAAAAGTTTTATCTTCATCATCATCATATGAAAGATTGATGTGTGGAATAGACAAAGTCATCACTTCCCATAGAGTAAGACCAAAGGCAAATATGTCTGCTTTGTCAGTAATAATACCATTCTCCTCCAAAGCTTCCTTGGGTTTCCATGACTCTGTGCCAGTGTAACATGCCTCAGGGTCAGTCACAGTCATATTTTCATCCAATGTTAGAGAAACTTCTCCATCACAGATTTTAATTGTTTCAAAATCACCTTTAATTACAACATTTGAACACTTTATGTTTCCATGGAGCAGTTTCTTTTCTTGGTACAGATACTTTAACCCTCTTGCCAAGTTCAAAGCAACTTTTAAAATTATGGCTGCTGGAAAAGGATCTTGGCTATCTTTATTTTGTTCTTCTGTTAAATCATTTAGAGACTTTTCACCTGCGTATTTCATAGCAAGACATAGACTACCATCACTGGCTCCAGTAAAAGCATGATAACCTACAGTGTTTGGATGGTGAAGGCTTTTCAAAATCTTAGCTTCATCAGTTAATCTCTTTTGATACACACTTTGATTATGATCGTTACATATAGGATTAATCTTTTTTCACAGCCCAAGGAGAATGAGACAAACCTCTTGGAGATCTTTTCATTAGGTAAACATTTACCCCAGGACCAAAGCCAAGCTTCTGCATAAACGGAGAGGCAGGGATATTTATACATGGAATTGAACGTGACACAGATTTATTTTTTTCAGATAATTTACTTGGCGTCTTGAAATTACTGATTCCTTCCATTGTAACAACCACTCTAGGTCCAGAGTCGCACCCCCAAGTAGGAAAAGACTCAGGTGGCTGAAAGGTGGAGGCCAAGGCCCCCTTGAAAACTGGTCCCAAGCGGCCCCCAGGAGCCATTGTGATTTGAAGCCTCCGAGCTTTCAAAAGGCGGCGCTCCGCATACACCCCACCCCGCTTGCTGCCTGATCTACGGGGCCAAAATGACCTTCTTTAAACTCTTCTCATATTCCCTGCTCTGAAGTCTACTTTGCTTGATATTGATCTAGCTACTCTAGCTGTATTTTGTTTATCATTAGGGGGCATGCATATTCTTTGCATCTTTTTACATTTGGCCCAGCTGTGTCTCTAAAATTGATTTCTTGTAGAGAATATATATTGGGTATTGATTTTTTTCTCCAATATGACAATATCTGTCTTTTAATAGAGCTGTTTAGGCTTTAAATTTAATACAGTTTTTTATATGACTGGGTTTAAAATTTACCATCTAGCTATTTGCTTTAACTTTGTTCTTTTTGCTTCTTGTTTCCATTTTCCTCTTTGTCTGTCATCTTTTGAAATAATTGAATATTTTTTATGATTACATTTTATTTCTTCCCTGGTGTATTAGTTATATCTTTTTTTGTGTGGTGGTTATAGGATTTACAGTATGCAACTTTAATGTATTATAATCTACCTGCAATTATACCACTTCATATAGAGTATAAGAGTCTTGTAACAGTATACTTACATTTATATTCCTCCTGGTCTCTGTTCTTTTGTTATACAATTTATTAAAACCTCCAAATATATTATTTTTGCTTTAAATTGTCAATTATTTTTGCAGAAAATTAAAAAAATAGAAGTCTTTATAGTTACCTACATATTTACGATTCTTGTTCTTCATTTTTTTGTGTAGATTTGCATTTCCATCAGGTATCAGTTTCCTTCTGTCTGAAGAAATTCCTTTAATATTTCATGTAGTTCTTGTCTCCTGGTGATGACTTCTTTCTGCTTTTGTGTGTCTGAACGACTTTTATTTTGCCTTAGTTTTCAAAGATATTTTCACAGGGAATAGAATTCTAAGTTGATTTTCCCCTTTACTACTTTAAAGCTATCCTATTGTGTTCTAGCTTGCATTATTTCTGAGGAGAAATTTTCTGTAATTCTTTTATTCATTCCTTTATATGTAATTTTCTCACTTGTAGCTGCTTTTAAGATATTCTCTTCCCACTGATTTTTAGCAACTTGATTACGATGCCTGTTGCTGTGGTGTTCTTCGTGTTCCCTCTGTGCGGGGTTCAGTTTTGGTGTTTTTTCCTTCTCAGTCTTTCATTTTAGATTATTTTATTATTTAAAGATATCTTAATATATTTTCAAGTTCACTAATTGCTTCCTCTGTAGTGTCTGATTTACTGTCAATCCCATTTAGTATGTTTTTCCCTCAGATATTATATTTTTATATCTAGAAGTTCAATTTGAGTCTGTCTTATAACTATCTTTCTCTTTGTCGTGTTCATGCTTTTATTTCCTTCTTGAACATACATAATATAGTTGTTTTGTAGTTGACAATAGTTGTTTTATTGTCTTTACCAACTGTTCTACCATATGGGAAATTCCTCGGTGTGTTTCTACTCATTAAGTTGTATTTTCTTTGCTTGCCTGCTAATTTTTGATTATATGTAGACATTGTAAATTTTACATTGTTCCATGCTGAGTTTTTAAGAAAATCTTTTAAATACTTTGGAGCTTTGTTCAGGAATTCAGTTATTTGGAAATAGTGTAATCCTCTTGAATCTTTACTTCAAGGTATGTTAGGTGGGTCTAGAACAGCCTTTAGAATAGGGTTAATGTGCCTTACTACTAAGACAGTAGTCTCTTAGGACTCTAGTTAATGCCACACGTGGTTTTTTCATTCTGACTAAATGAACACAAGCTATTCTCAGCCCAGTGAAAACTCTAGAGACTATTCTGCCTACTTATTTCTGGTGGTTCTTCCCCCAGCCTTCATGTGTATGCTGATCAGTCTTCAGTTACTTGTGTGGTGATTTAAATCATTACACTTCACATGAGGTTATCACAATTCATTAAGAATAATGGCACCTTAATTCACAGGTTATATAATTTCAGATCATCATTTGAAGGCTACCATGCTAGGTGCTGGCAGTGACAAGACAAATAAGACCTGGCTCCTGCTTTCGTGAAGCTAATTAGGGAAGAAAGACATATAGATAAATAATTTTAATACTGTATGACAAATAGTGAAAAAAAAATGTCCAAGGTACAATTGATGGAGAACTTTAGAAAGTGGGATCAAACTATTTGGCTTCCTTTCTCACATTAATTGATATATCAGTCAAAATATTTAGTATTTAAAAATTTTTCTATGTGAAGTAGGACCAGCAGTATTTACAGTAAGTTTAAAAGAATTCAGTAAATTGTGGATGGTGAGTTTTCTGAAAGATGCTATGGAAATTATAATAGCTGTGTACTGTGGTTAAGAAGGGATAAAGTAATTTTTATAATTGCTCTAAGAGAGACTGCAGATGAGCCTTAGAATGGAATTAGTTCAACAGATGAATAAGATATATTAAATATCCCTCTAATAAAATAGGAGTCATATTACCTTTTAGTGTTTAGTTTTCTTTTTATATGTATGACCTGCAATTATATTTTAAGGTCCTTAAGAACAGTAGCTACATCTTGTTTTTCTTCTTCTGATTTGTATGCCATCTATGTTGCAGAAGGCAACAAAATTTAGCTCAAAATTTGTCAGTTAATTGCTATGTATGTGAAGTATGTTAAAATCAAGCTATGTGATATTTAAAATTAAAAAAAAACAAAACCTTTGCTTACTAAGGCTACCTAAATCTAAAAAGAGAGAGAGTGAGAGTGAGAGTGGGGGGGAAGGGAAAGAGAGGATTCATTTATATAATATGCATGGGACAAAATGAATGTATATATTTTGTCTTCCCCCACCCACTCCACTTTTGAAAATATTGATTGATATTTCTGATATTCTGTGTGTTTGGACACATATTTGATTTGCAAAATGTATGGGGGACCAATGCAGGTTTTATGACTCTATTCATTTTACAGAACTAAAATTATTAAAGTGGTGATATAGATGAAGTTTATACCACTTATCAAACAGGTGAAAAATCTCAGGAAAGTGTTATTGAATTCATTTTCATAAATGGGCAAGTCATGGAAAAATTGACATGAGGAGGTCAAGTATAAAATAGTCAGACTTGTGCTGCCCTTAGCATGACTTAGTTCAGGTTATTCACCTTTATGAATCTAAGATTAAATTGATGCTGCTGTTCAGAGCTCTAATTCTTGCATAATGGCTTAGATCCTTGCCAGAATGGAGGTTCTTGTGTGGATGGAGTGAATACTTTCTCCTGCCTCTGCCTTCCCGGCTTCACTGGGGATAAGTGCCAGACAGACATGAATGAGTGTCTGAGTGAACCCTGTAAGAATGGAGGAACCTGCTCTGACTATGTCAACAGTTACACTTGTAAGTGCCAGGCGGGATTTGATGGAGTCTACTGTGAGAACAACATTGATGAGTGCACAGAGAGGTAAGCAACCAATGCGTTCGGGCAGCAACGTCTTATGAGAAAAAGGGAGAAAGGGGTGGAAACTTCAGAGCACAATACTAGGATTGTGGGGCAGGGATGAGGCATTCACTTGGGCCCCACTCCTATTGCCCAGTTCCAGATTCCTGATAGACATATAGTTATTATAGTTAGAAGGTCAAAAGTAAGAGGTTGAAAAGCTTAGTGGACTACATCATCATTTATTTCTTGCTTAGGGAACAGAAAGAGCTACAATTCTATTGTGTTCTTCCCTCGGTCTCTTGTTCATTTCAGTTGATAATTGATCTAAAAATTCCTATTTCCCTGCAGATTTGTTACTACTCTGTAAGTAATTTTTGGGAGATTTGTTTCATTTCTTTTTATTATATTATGAATATGTTGGTTCTATTTCTCTTTCATAAAGAAATCTAGAGTGAAAAGCTATTTATTTATCACTTTTCATATAAATTAAATTGGCTTAGGGATAAAATGAAATATGATACATGGAAAACCACAGAAAGAGTGGGTAAAACCTGGAAAACTCCACTTTCCCTAGGAATCTGTGGTAAATTCAGCCGTTTAAATATTCTCAAGCCTTTTGGTTGTGGAAAGTTTGGCACTCAGGGCTTCTGGCACCCAGTCTAGCTTGGAAAAAAGTAAAATTTACTGGATATAAGAGTTTGGGATACTCAAGAGTATTTGCCTCTGTAACATCTTAGATTCCAGAACTCTTGCTTTCCAAATAGCAGGTCCGAGGAACCAGATGCATAGCTGATGTGGTTCTCCCTGTTTGTTCCTTAGCTCCTGTTTCAATGGTGGCACATGTGTTGATGGGATTAACTCCTTCTCTTGCTTGTGCCCTGTGGGTTTCACTGGTCCCTTCTGCCTCCACGAGATCAATGAATGTAACTCTCATCCGTGCCTGAATGAGGGAACGTGTGTTGATGGCCTGGGTACCTACCACTGCACCTGCCCCTTGGGCTACACTGGGAAAAACTGTCAGGTAATTAACTTCCTTCCCATTCACTCAGCTCCCCAAGAGCAGCTGAGTATTATACCTATTCACTTTCTGGGCAGAATAAGCCCCTTCTCAAAGAGAAAATTATGGGTCTCTGGAGTGTCCCTGAGATAAATCTGGGTAACTTAACTTCTTAATAGTTGGTAGATTCCAAAATGGTGACACTGGCAATATGATATGGATTAACACACATAAGATTGTTATCAGAGGCTAACCAAGAACTACAGAAAAATACATGTGGGAAGTAAGCACATAGATGTCATTTACATTGAAAACACTGAAAGGGAGAAAACAATCAAAATTTTTAAAGGTTGGATACAATATCTAAGGGGATAATAATAATAATTATTATGTCTTATAATGTTGTAACATTCTCAAAAGCAAACTATTTACATATCTTTTAAATCCAAGTGTGTAAATATATATTTTCTTAGAATCTTAGGATGGAAGGAGCCCTCCTAGGCAACTAGTCTAACCTTCCATTTCATGAAGAAGTAACTAAGCCCCAGACGGGCAGAGTAACTTTTCCAAGGTTGCATACCAAACAGCATTGTGTCTAATTTTATGCCATTTCACCTCTTTAACAATGATAGAATAACAGAACTCCAAAGAACATAGGAACAAATGGCAAAATTTAACTTGACTTACAGAGTGCACTTCAATAAGGCTTTCGCTATGTTGGACATGCAAACACCCATCTCCACATATGAAGCGGCTTGTTGCTGATTCTGTGGATCAGGAGGGCACTCTTCGTTGGGTTCCCACTCATTCTCACAGTGTAGATTGGAAGTGCTGGTGAAGCACTCTTCCCTTCCTCTAGCAAATATTCTATACTGTGAATGTGGCCTTCCTCTCCCCAGGGGCCAAGCCACTCCATGTGAATAAACAGGATGAAAAGTGCTAGTCCTCTTGCACTCTTTGCCTCACGTTTTTCATAAACCTGATTGTCTCCCCATTGAAGTAAGCTCTTTGACAGTTTTAGGTTTATTGTGCTTTAGGTCCTTTAGCGCATATTCACTGCAGACAGATTTGGTCAAGACCCATGTGGAGTTTTCACATGGAATTAGCACAGGAAGTATGAACTTATGTGACAGCTTTAACTCTCTTTCTTTCTAGCCCTACAGGTGGCCATATATGTAGATATAATTAAGTCTAGAGCATTAGGAATAACTTAACATATTGGGTTTCCTTGAGTTCTTAAACTTTTGTGGTAAGAACTTTGTAAATAGCAGAGCTAAGAGGAATTAGACCTTAAATAATGTTTTGTTCAACATCATTTTGTTATAATGTTGATGAGAAAAAAAAATTGATTCCTGACTGGGGCTACTGTCTGTGTAGAATTTGCATGTTCTCCCCATAGTTGTGTGGGTTTTCCCCAGGTACAGTTTCCTCCCACATCCCAGAGATGTGCACATTAGGTGAACTGGTGTGTCTAAATGGTCCTGGTTTAAGTGAGTGTGGGTGTGAAGGTACCCTATAATGAGATGGGTTTCCACCTTGGCCTGAGCTGCTGGAGCTGATGGAGAGGCTCCAACCACCCTCAACTCTGAACTGGAATAAGCAGGTTGGAAAATGAATGTGAATGAATATACAAATTATTATGAAATAATAATTCATAAAGTCTATGATAATCATACAAATGCATACCAGTAAACAACACGGTACGAAAGTGCTCAGTGAGCCTACCATATTTGTTATTGTTTTTGAACTGTGTGGTGGTAGGAGGTGCTCCTTAGAATTTTCACTTTGCAAATGTTTATTTCTCAAATTAACCTACCACCACTATGACTGCCATCACTCACTGATTCACCAAACATTGGGTAAATAATTCCCTTACTTGTTTTTATTAATCTTTCTTAAATGTATGTATAGCTCGTGCTTATTTCAATATTTAATATTAGAAGTGTTTGGGTCTTTATTTTGAAGTTTGGTGATGTTTTTGTGACCAGACATATGCTGTAGGAACTTAACTCTCATTTATATCAATTAACCTATGGTAAAATTGGTTTTGTTATACATCTTGGAAACTGTGACTTTGCTTACAGTTGTAGTTTTCAAGAATCTATTGATGTTAAGTGTGAACTTACTGTATATAAAAATGATTAGATGTACCTTGGAACACTTGATCTAGTTTAAGGCTTGGGTAAGGGCTGTTTTGGTAATTAATTAGTGTTCTTTCCTTTGATTTCTTGTAACACAATGGAACTTAATTCTCTTCATTTCTCGTACTTGGATTTTGATGTATGTGCACCTCTGCCTCTGTTTCAGACCCTAGTAAACCTCTGCAGTAGGTCTCCATGTAAAAACAAAGGTACTTGCGTTCAGGAAAAAGCAGAGTCTCGGTGCCTGTGTCCATCTGGATGGGCTGGTGCCTACTGTGATGTGCCCAATGTCTCCTGTGAGGTGGCAGCCTCCCGCAGAGGTAAGCCTTGCTGTCTTCATGTGGGGCAGGTGTTGTTATTGTGGGATGAGAGGGAAAGGCAGAGTAGTGGATGGGCAAGGCTCTGGAGAAAGGGCCCGAGACAGAAGGTGAAGGGTAGAGGAACGTGCTTAGAGATTCCATAAAGAAATGTATTTGAAATGAAACTGTGACATATTCCACTTTCCGGGCTTGTTTATTTTTAACACTAATGTGGTGCTGAGGGTTGCGAAGAACTAGACAAAAATAAAGTTTGATGTGTGTCGGCTGGCTTAAGATTTGCTCGCTCATTGGTTGGTTTGAACCTGGAGCGTGTCGTATGCACTTTTGTGATATTTCTTCCTCACTGGGTTTCCCAGGCGTGCCTGTTGACCGCTTGTGCCAGCACTCAGGTGTCTGTATCAGTGCTGGCAACACGCACCACTGCCAGTGCCCCCTGGGCTACACTGGGAGCTACTGCGAGGAGCAGCTTGATGAGTGCACGTCCAACCCCTGCCAGCACGGGGCCACCTGCAGTGACTTCATTGGTGGATACAGATGTGAGGTGAGGATGCTGAGCAGGCAGAGGTCAGAGACCTCCCAGGAGATTGTGCAACTGTTATAAGCACTAGGATAT
The DNA here is from genome assembly GCA_023783475.1 of Daubentonia madagascariensis. Lineage (NCBI taxonomy): Eukaryota > Metazoa > Chordata > Mammalia > Primates > Daubentoniidae > Daubentonia > Daubentonia madagascariensis. The sequence continues at coordinate 92,749 of JAKFHU010000913.1, read as the reverse complement.
TGAATTTAGCAGCTTGTGTCTTATGTTTGCAGTTTATAGATTTTTACCAATCACCATCATAATGTTTACCAATCACTGTTTCTTTCAGCTTACCTATGCAGTAAGTCACATGGCCCTGGTAAGATATTTTTATAGAGGTCTAGAACCATCCCACATCTTCAGGCTTGCTTCCAGGATTCAGAGCCAAAAGTGCATTTTACAGGCCTACACAGCACAGCAGTCCCTGGCACTTCCCTGAATAGCAGCTGAGATAGGAGAAGCCGCTTTGAGAGGTGTCGCTTTGGCCCATGTCACCTTTGTGTACAGTCATTGATCAGTCAACTAATAATTCTCTCAAAAAAAAAATGTTGCTCAGCCTGTTCCCCATAGCACCATGCTAAGTGTTACATGTGTATATTTGAGGAAGTACGTGTCTTTAAAGGACGTGTCACTCTCTTCTTAATGTCTGGGCTGATCATTGTTAGCGCAAGGTATTAACAAAACACCAGAGACATTAATTAACATCAGACCATCAAGCAGCACTGAGAAAGCTTTGCTTCTCTACTGTTATATAAATGAGCCAAAGATAGCCTCTGTGTTTTGACCCCTAGGTTGTTTATTTCTTCACAGCAGGCAGGGACCCTTTAGATCAGAAGCCTACCAGTGCCAAACCCAAATTTTACACATCTGATTGTTTTAAAAATAGCCCAAATAAGCAGATTTTTAGCCATTTAGAGCCTGCCTGCTTTTCATATCCTGCAAAACTGTAGCCAACGTGTGCTAGCCATAGGATAAGTTAGGATAAGATAAACCCTGGGGCCATAAAGACTCCAGGCTGATGCTGCCTTTCTGAGCTCTCTGACCCAGAGCCCTGCCCTGGGGCTGCTGAGGGACATCACTAGACTCAAGATTCAGACACACCCTCTGACCTCCACCTCTCCTAGAGTTTGTTTGCTCTCCTCCCCTCAACCCTGCCCCCTGTGGAAGGCCCCATGTCGTGAGGGATGTCCGCCACATGCAAATCTGTCAAAGTGTTGCCCAAATAAAGCTACCTCACAGACATATCTTTTTTCTTGATCAGCCCTGGGATTCTTCCAACCACTGTACCTACCCACTCTGTTCCCCACCACCACCAGCATCTCAGCCAGTTTCTCACACATGCATGCAATTTCCCAAACCTGTAGATCAGTAAATGCTATGTCTTTACTACCATCCACACATACTGGTTGACTGAGTCATGGAGTCCTCATCACATACAAAGGAATGTATATTTTAAAGATGGGGAAGCCTGTACATAGGAGGAATGAAAGTTTTGCACAGGGGTCATATCTGAAATATCCCCGAGAGTATTGAGTCCTTGCCTTCCCTTGCAAGTGGCCTTTTCAGCTGGAAGAGGAGTAGATAAATGCCAGCAAGCTGCAGGTTGTCTCTGCCCAGGATGATTAGCAGAGAGTGATGATTCCAGAGAAACATATAGAAGCTAAATGGGGAGGAAGGAAAGGGTCACAGTAATGTTCCAGATCTCACTTGCTCTCATGGTCTGTTTCCAATAATGGGGCAATATTTCTTGTCCTTTTTGCTTCCTGGCAGTGTGTCCCAGGATATCAGGGTGTCAACTGCGAGTATGAAGTGGATGAGTGCCAGAATCAGCCTTGCCAGCATGGAGGCACCTGTATTGACCTTGTGAACCACTTCAAGTGCTCCTGCCCGCCAGGCACTCGGGGTATGAAATCAGCCTCATCCATCCTCTACCCAGAGCATTCTCTAAGTTATAAATCCATTCTTAGTGTTGAAGGGATTTTTAAAAAATTAAAGACGGTAAGACTAGCTTCATTCCAAGCATATAGTTCTGCATCCTGGTAATGCAGGCCATTTTATTCTCTCATCTCTTGCTAGCTCTGATGCTCTGGTTTATGTTCTCAGTTTTATACAGTTGTTTGACATCTTATGTTCCATGAAACACAGAATGTGAAACTAATATAATGTTACAACAAATTTAGGCTAATCATCAAGACAAGGGAAAGCAACTAATGGCCTCTTGAATAAATTATTCACATTTACCTGCTTTTGTATTTTTCTAAACTAGCCAAGTCTTGCCTCCATAGGGTGGGAGAATGAATGAAATGAAAATACTTGCCTACTTGTATAAGCCCAAGGGAGGAGGCTGATGGCCAAAGGCTGTACCTTAGCAATTGCAGTGAGACCTAATGAAATGCAACCCTAGATTGTGAATGGTAGGGCCATTATTCTGCTGTGGACATTGCCTCTGCTTCCCTACCATCTTTTTGAAAGAGCTTTGATAATTTACCTTCCACAAGATGAGTTGCTAAATTAAAATAGAAGAGTACCCCATTAGTAGGCTAGTTATTGAGGAATGAGGTTAAAGAGGAAGAGAAAACCAAGGAGAAACAGCCTTTAAACATTTGAAGATTTGTAATGTGAGAAGAGAGTTGTTCTATATTTGAGGAATCAATGGTTGAAAGAGGAGAAATCAATTCCAATTCATTGCTAGTTTTCTCCTTTGAATGATTATACTGGTTAGGACAAGCTACAATTCTGGTGGTAGCTAATTCAACCTCAAATCTCATATAACAGTGATTTTGTCACTCAAATAAAGTCAAATATGTCTTGGACTACCTTTCTCTGTTCTGGATATGTGACTTGAAACAGTTGGCCTCCAAGGCCTCCACAGCAGGGGAAAAGAGACACTTGCAGGTTTGTGCAACAGGCTTTCACTAGCTCAATCTGGAAGCAACACACATACTATCGCTCACAGTATATTGGCCAGAATTATTAAATGGTCTCCGCCTGACTCTCAACGGAGGCTGGGAAATTTGGCAGAGTACATGAATATTCATGGCACTCTAAAATCTCTGCTATACCATAAACTTTTTATTAATTATATATGTCCAGTCATAGAATGGATCATTTCAGAAGGCAACAAAATTTCTATCCATTTATTGTTTGTTGAGGATGGCTTAGAATAATAGTTTTGCTATTATTGACTGTCTTTTTCTTTCATCACTTTGAATGTGCCACCCCTCTGCTTTCTGATGTCTGTGTTTTTTAATGAGAAATCAGCTGCTAATCTCATTGAGGCTCCCTTCTTGTATGTGATAAGTTGCTTTTCTCTTGATGCTTTCAAGATTCTTTCTTTGTCTTTATCTTTTAACAGTTTATGATGTACATAGGTATAGATATCTTTGAGTTTATCCTTCTTAGAATTCCTTGGATTATTATACCATGTGTGCTTGTTTAGATATGTGGAACACTATTTTTTATCCTGGCTTAGTTTCTCAGAATTTTAGTGAACATTGCAGGAAACTCTGAAGTACCGTAACCTCATTGTGAGAGTTAACACAGTACATGTTTTTGTTTTTATACTCCTGAGCTTTGGATCTTGGCCTGCATACCCCTCCAGTTGCCCAGGTCAAGAGCTAACTGTAACAGTTCTGCCCATCCGTACTGCTTTGCTTTAGGCTGAGGTTGGAGTTCATTCTCACTTGATAGGTCTGTTTATTACTGGTGGTTCCATTCTGATAGGAAGATAGACATTTATGCTCATTTTACAAGCAGTCCGTAAGTATCAAATATTTACTGTGAGACTGGCAGCACACACTGGTTTTATTTGTTTTTACTTTTTTGTTTTTACTTTCCTGTTTTTGATTTAGCTTGTGCGTAGGTAATAAGGTAATATATGCATATATACACATGAACCAAAAACAAACACGTACACATACACACACAGAAAAAGCATACAGTAAAAAGAGTCTTTCTCATCCCTATCCTTCTCCCAACAACAAATTCTCCCTCTCCCACAAACAGGTAACCATGACTTTTAGTTTCTTACGTATCCTTCTAGAGTTTTTAAAAAATATATCCTTCTGGATTTCTTCATGTATATATTAATAGACGCCAAATACAAAGATATTTTTATTTCCCCTACTTTTTACTCTGAAGATGGAATATTAGACACATTCTTTCTCACTTGATTTTTTTACTTAATTGGAGATACTTCTGTATCAAAATATAGAACTTCCTCAATCTGTGTTAGGGCTGCACAATTCCCTTTTACAGTCATGCCATATTTTACTTGACCAGTGCCCTCGTAATAGACATTTGGCTTGTCTTGCATGCATATTAAGTGTATTGGTAGAATAAATTTTCAGAAATAAAATTGCTGGATTGCATAATATGTGCATTTTTAATTTTAATCAATATTGTTGAAATGTAATGTGTCAACATACTGGCTTCTTCTCAATGTGGATGAATGTATTTCATTTAACAATCATTTGGTTTTCCTTTTCCTGGGGTTTTTCTGTTCCTTTCTGTGCCCTTTTTTGTCTATTATGTTGTTGTTGATCTTCATATTTTATGGAAATTAACAGTCTATGATATAAAATGCAAATATTTTCCCAATATTCTATTTTTTATATTTTTATTTTCTTTATGGTGATTTTTTTCATGCAGACCTTTTATTTTTAATCAGGTTGAATTTATCAATTTTTTATGTCTTCTGGATTTTGAGTCATAGTTAGCAACATTTTACACACTCTAAGATTATAAAGAAATTCTCCCATATTTTCTTCTAGTGCTAGAATCCTGGAGCACTTTTTCCATATGGCTACTGATTTGTCCCTACACAATTTACTGAGTATTTGATCTTTTATACAATGATTTGAGATGGCACTTACATCAAATTGTAATTCCCATATGTATTTGGGTGTTTTTCTGAACTTTCTTTTTTGTTCTATTAATTCACTGGTAACAATCTGTTTTAATTATTAAGGATCTTCTTCTTCATGGTTTTCCTGATTATGATTATAGTTTATTTTTTCACATAACTTGTCTATTAAAAAATATTGTTGGTATTTTTTATTGAGGTCTCATTAAATTAATGAATTAATATAGAGAAAACTGATACATGGTGAAGAATCTTCCTAACCAAATCACGGTATATTTTTCCATTTATTCAAGTCTCCTTTTGTGTCAGGACAGTTTTAAAGTTATCTTCTTATAGATGTAGCACATTTCTTGTTAAGATTATTATTCCTAGGTATTTTATCTTTTGTAATTGCTATTGAAAATTGGGCCTTAACTTATATTTCTTCCTTTTAAAGCTGTACTACAAATACAAGTGGCAGGAATATAGAACTGTTTTCTTTTGTAACTTTTTGAATTAATCATAGAGTAATTTCTAGAATAGTCATTGATTTCTTCTGTTTCTTTCTAAAAAAATATTTATAGATATTCATACTAGATGGCTTGTTTACATCTATAGTATGTTAAATGAGTTCTGTTTAAAATTGAATCATCTTTGAACTCTCAGCAGCGTATTTCCTCTGGTTTTTTTTTTTTTAAATAAAAAGCATTAGATGGTAGTGGTGGTGCCTCATACCTGTAATCCTACCACTTTGGGAGGCCGAGGCAAGAGGATTGCTTTAGCCGTGGAGTTTGAAACCAGCCTGGCAAAAGCGAGACCCCCGTCTCTACAATAAATAAAGAATGAAAAAAAAAAATTAGCTGGGCATGGTGGTGAGCACCTTTAGTCCCAGCCATTTGGGAGGCTGAGGCAGGAATATCACTTGATCCCAAGAGTTTGAGGTTGCAGTGAGCTGTGATGACGCCACTGTACTCCAGCCTGGGTGACAGAGTGAGACTTTATCTCAAAAAAAAAAAAAAAGCATTAGTACACTTATACTATTTTACAGAACAAAGTCAATGATTATAAAACTTAAAAATATATATCATTCAAAATTCAGTTCCAATTCTTACCAATATTTTTACATAGCTGTGATCTATCTGTATATAGTCATGTGTTGCTTCACAATGGGGATACATTCTAAGAAATGTGTCATTAGGCAATTTGTCATTGTGTAAGCATCATAGAGTGCATTAACACAAACCTAGATAGTATAGCTTACTACATACCTAGGCTATATGGTATAGCCTATTGTTCCTAGACTACAAACCTATACCACATATTACTGTACTGAAAACTGTAGGCAATTGCAACACAATGGTAAGTATTTATATATCTAAATATATTTAAGAAGAGGTACAGTAGGAAATTAAAAAGGTACAGTAAAAATACAGTATAAAAGATAAAAAATGGTATACCCATATAGGGCACTTATCATGAAGGGAGCTTTCAGGACTGGAGGTTGCTCTGGGATAGTCAGGGAGTGAGTGGTGAGTGAATGTGAAGGCCTAGGACATTAGTGTACTCTGCTGTAGACTTTATAAACACTGTACATTTAGACTACACTAAATTTATAAATAAAGTAATTGAGCTACAACATTACAATGTTATGATGTCATTAGGCGATAGGAATTTTTCAGCTTCATTGTAATCTTATAGGACCACTGTAGGATATGTGGTCTGTCATTGACCAAAACATTGTTATGTGGTGTGTGACTATATTTACTAAGTTATATTCTTTTTTGAAGTGTTTTTATATTTTGAATTAAAATGAGTAAATTAATGAAAAATTAGTGAGTCTCTCTTGAACTCCAGCTCCCTTGTCTTTGTGATAGGAAAAACAATAGTACCTACACCATAGGGTCCTACTTCAGTGGATTGTGTGGGAGAGTACATGTGGAGCCCTGACGTAGACTTTCCTTTGCTCATACTGCTCACCAGAGGACGGCAGCTGCCATGGATCAAGAATGTGCTTTGCCATACCTGACCTAAACCATTGCACTACAAATTGAGGAGTGTAGTCTGATTAATTGTGAAAGTGCCAACAAGGGTAGTTGTCCCTTGCTGGAAAGCAGAGTTCAAAGGATTTTCATAATTTCATATCTCTTCTCTTTTTCCCAGGCCTACTTTGTGAAGAGAACATTGATGACTGTGCTGGGGGCCCCCATTGCCTTAATGGTGGTCAGTGCGTTGATAGGATTGGGGGCTACAGTTGTCACTGCCTGCCTGGCTTTGCTGGGGAGCGGTGTGAAGGGGATATCAATGAGTGCCTCTCCAGCCCCTGCAGCTCTGAGGGCAGCCTGGACTGCATACAGCTCACCAATGACTACCTGTGTGTCTGCCGCAGCACCTTCACTGGTGAGAGCCTCCCCAGCCTCCTGGCCACTTTGCCTTGGAGGAAGGTTTTAGTGAGCAATGCAGATGCTATGACTCATCCCAGACCCAAGTGAAGCTTTTCTTATCTATAAAAAACCAAGACCAGCTTAATTAAGGGCCCAGTTTTTTCCTAGGTCTGTGTTGCATGGATGTGGTAATCAATCTCTACCTTTATTTTTATCAGGAACATAAAAAAATTGTATGTTGGGAGCAGTGGAGCAAAATAACATTTTTTGATTGTGGTAAAATACACAAAACCTAAACTTTACCATCTTAACCATTTTTAAGCATACAGTTCAATGGCATTTAGTACGTTCACATTGTTTTTCTACCATCACCACCATCCATCCACAGAACTCTTTTCATTTGAGCAAAATAAAAAAAATTTGTTTTCAGGAACCTTACATCTACTTCTGGTTTCATCACCCTGCCTCCTTTGACATGTAATGACTTGAGTTACTAGGTAGTTCCTGCCACTGGGATCTTTACACCCCTGGGACTCAGAGAAACTTAGGACCTGTTAGGACACCTAAAGGGAGCAGGTCCAAATTGGGGCATGTTTAACCAAAAATCAGTTAATGAGGGTATGAACTGGAAAGCTACAGTAGTAACAGATATGCCCTGCCCAGCTAAGACTTGGCCATGCTCCTAGTCTTTTCTCAAGCTTTTTTCTTTTCATCACAAGCCATAAAGATGACCAAGCCCTGCCTTGGACTAGAGGCTTTATCACGGGCACTTATTAGCACTTCTGGAGAAGAGCAGCATGGTAACTTTTGGGGACTAATGTAGTTTCTTGTATCTAGATGTGGCAAGATCATCAGATAGTCAGATTTGAAATCTGTCTTGCATTTTCTGGGGTTTGTAGCTGTATTTTTTGTACTGAGGGTGTGATCAAGTTCCTTGGGAGTCAGATATAGGCTGCAGTAGTCTCTTAATAATTTGGCAAACTGAACTCTCCTACATCCTGAACCCATCTCTAACCTTTTTTCCTTCCAATTTTTAAGATATGCTACCTTTGAGAGTCTTGGAATTTTATAAAGAATGGGGAGGGTAGATTTTGCAATATGGAAGCTGCCTGGACGCATTAATATCAAAAGAGAAATATTCCATTATGAACATCATACCTATTGAGGCAATGTGGGGCAGAAAAGAATATGAACAATCTGTCTACAGCAGTTTGTTAACTGTTTCATTCAACTTATGAAAGCTAAAGTGCCTTCAATAAGGTGGTGTGATTTACCTTTTTTTTTTTTTTTTTTTGATGGGATTTGAGTCACTTTTTGCATCCATCCTGCTGTGTAAGTCAGTAGGGAGACATTTGCCACATGTGCTTATTGTGTTGGCATAACAGAGGAGGGGACTGGTCTGAGTCAGGAATGGGCAATTTTGTTGAGATCCAGTGAGTGTTCCTTTATCCCACAGACTCCCACAGGCTTAGAACCTGAACTCTCACACCCTTTGCTCCATGTGTGGCTGGTTCCTACCCAAGCAGGGTTTTGTTCAGTAGCTTACAATTACTACTTCTGCCTTTTAAAGCCCCTTTTTATCTTCTGAGGCCGTCACTGTGAAACCTTCGTGGATATGTGTCCCCAGATGCCTTGCCTGAATGGAGGAACTTGTGCTGTGGCCAGCAACATGCCTGATGGTTTCATTTGTCGCTGTCCCCTGGTAAGTGCCCTGTTGCAGATTTAAGTGGTCTTCTCTCTTCCATACAATCTGTGACAAAACTGAGATTAAACCTGGTTTTATCAAACTCTGTGGTGAGGAGGTTTCTTGATTTTAAGCCCTTTCAGAAGAAAGTACTTGAGTGCTCCCATTCAAAGCTGCTGAGACACTCCTAAGAAACAGCGAGCACCCTGATCTGTGGCTGTCAGTCTTCAGACACACCAAGGCAAAACCACAGGAAGTGGTGGAATGTTCCTTTGAAAATAGGGCTAATATCTCTGGCTCCTTGGTCCCATGCTGGAAGGCAGTCTCACTGCCCAGTTGAACCAGAGTTGGTGGAAACACTGTCTGCTTACATTCTTTAGCAAGGACCATTTGGGGGCAAGTTGCCTCTTAATACTAGAAGGAAGCTTAATTTTAGCTGTTTGCTGTACAAACTTTTTTGCCAGAGGCTGAAACCTCCCTAAAACAGAGATCCCTCTGTATGGGGAGAAACCAAAAGGAATCCTATCTAGTAGCCTTGGCTTGGGCTGAATAGGAAGTACAAAAATGAAGTGAGATATGGAAGTTTTCTAGAAACTCAAAACTCTGAGTATGACTTTTTCCCCCCAAATACATTATATGAGTGATTTAATGATTGGAGAAGAGATATATATATAGAGAGAGAGGGAGGGAGGGAGGAAGAGAGAGAGAGAGATACAGTGTCACCTGACTTTTATCCCACCATGACCTGTGGACTGAGCTCTTCAAGTGAGAGAACTCTACATTCATCCTGTGGAACCTTAGCCCTGACCTGTAGGTTGGCTTGAAGAGGTCTTTCCTTGAACTTGGTCCAGGAGGCTCCATGGAGGTATCTTAGCCAAGTGCCTCTAGTCTGTGTCTCCCTAGTGGTTGGAAGTGGGGGGGTTGGGAGGGAAAATGGGACATGCCCTTAGAAGTCTGCCTGCCATCCTCATTTCTTCTCTGATTTCCACAGGGATTCTCTGGGGCAAGGTGCCAGAGCAGCTGTGGACACGTGAAGTGCAGGCGAGGGGAGCAGTGTGTGCACACTGCCTCAGGACCCCGCTGCTTCTGCCCTGACCCCCGGGACTGTGAATCAGGCTGTGCGAGTGGCCCCTGCCAGCACGGGGGCAGCTGCTACCCTCAGCGCCAACCTCCTTATTACTCTTGCCAGTGTCCACCACCATTCTGGGGCAGCCACTGTGAACTCTATATGGCCCCCACCAGCACCCCTCCAGCCACGTGCCTAAGCCAGTATTGTGCTGACAAAGCCCGGGATGGCGTCTGCGATGAGGCCTGCAACAGCCACGCCTGCCAGTGGGATGGAGGCGACTGTTCCCTCACTATGGAGGACCCCTGGGCCAACTGCTCCTCCCCACTTCCCTGCTGGGATTATATCAACAACCAGTGTGACGAGCTGTGCAACACAGCCGAGTGCCTGTTTGACAACTTTGAATGTCAGGGGAACAGCAAGACGTGCAAGTAAGGGATCCAGGTTCTCCAGGAGCTGAAGGGGACTGTCACTAACACACCTTGGTTTCTGGTTCTTGCTCCTAACCACTCCAGTGCTTCAGCTCAAGCTGCCTCTGCTTTTCAGATGGTGCCAATCTTGTCCCATCGCACGCTACCCTGTGCTCTCCCTTGCTGAAAGAGGGCCAGGAATGCTCATTGCATAATCACCTCTCTCTCTGCCTGTCTCTGCCTTCTCACCTGCTGCTCTCGTGACCTGGGGGAAATAACTTTTGGAAGTGGTGTTACCCGCTCTCAGGCAGCCTCTCACATAACCTGCCTGCAGGATGGATGGAAAGGTCTGTATCTCTCTCTCTTTACCCCATTGCATTCCTAAGACTGGTTTTCCCCAGCTAGATTTATCAGGAAGCATGAGCTAGATTAGGCCTTTCAACCCTTCTGGTCTTTATTGTTACAGTTATAGGATGCTTTATGGTTTACATGGTAACTTTCCTATTAATCATTCCATCTGATTTAACCCACTTAATTCTCAACAACCTTACGAGGCATAGGTATTGTTAGTGACCTTTCATAAGTGAGGGAACTAAGGCCCAGGAGGTTAAAGAACTTGCCAGAGCACACATAGCTATTCCTGACTCCAAATCTTTTTTCTGAGCTATCATGGCAAGTTGTACAAAATGGTGTAAATATCAAGGGGTGGGAGGTGGAGGCAGGAGGAGAGGAGGGTGTAGATGAAATGGTGTGTACATTATTTAGTTTGGAGTTTCTAATTCCTTTTCCCAATATTTGAAAGAGGCTGTGCAAGTTAGACCTGGTCTCCTATATGGACATACCTCTCCCCCCTACCTTCTATAGTTGGGATTCAGTCCTGAAAGGAAAAGAAATAGGCCAAATTGATATGGTTCTCTGTAAAGCAACTCTTGTTGGTTCCGGGCTATTTATCCAGTTTCTGGAGGCACCTTCTAGAGACACCTTTCACTTCCTACAGCCCACTATTACCTTATCAGGGGCAGTGAATACAACATAGAGGAAGCATGAACCAGGTTCACTTTGTTTCAGACATGCAGCTTTGTTTACAAATCTGACTTAAGGTGGCGAGCTGCCTGGGAGTGCCTAGGCCCCAGCATAGTGAGCACAATGTTGTTCCTCATTCAGGGAGCACTCCACAGTGATGAGTGGCATAGGCTGTGTATACTCCACGATGTCAGGGATACAGTCAAGGAAGGCTTCACGGGGCACTTGCGTCCTGATACGGGCTGCAGAGGATGGGTAGGAAAATCCATGGTAGTTCCAAATGAAAAACCAAATAGAGCTCCAGTCTAGTCTGAGCCCCTTTCTCTGTTCTCTCCCTTCTCTGCCTACCCCTACCTAGGTATGACAAATACTGTGCAGACCACTTCAAGGACAACCACTGTGACCAGGGATGCAATAGTGAGGAGTGTGGCTGGGATGGGCTGGACTGTGCTGCTGACCGGCCTGAGAACCTGGCGGAGGGGACCCTGGTTATTGTGGTGCTGATGCCACCTGAACAACTACTCCAGGATGCTCGCAGCTTCTTGCGGGCACTGGGCACCCTGCTCCACACCAACCTGCGCATTAAACGGGACTCCCAGGGAGAACTCATGGTGTATCCATATTATGGTGAGAAGTCAGCTGCCATGAAGAAGCAGAGGATGACACGCAGGTCCCTTCCTGGTGAACAAGAGCAGGAGGTGGCTGGGTAGGTTTTTAGTTTCTGAACTTCTTAAAGATTAATTTTATAAAGCTGGGCACTTTGATACACAGCAGAAGCCATAACTCAACCTATAAAAATGCAAACCTCAGGCAAGCAGAATGGCCCACCACTTAAGACAAGCCCATTATCCCAGTACTTATGTTTCAGGGTGAAGACTTGATCTTGGGGTCCTGAAAGGTGAGCTGGAGTGTGCTTCCCATGGCTCCAGCCCCCTCTTTTGACAGAGTTGCCTCAGATTCCTTTATTAGTGACTCCCTTTTGTATTAATCCTTGCCTTATTGTCAAGGCCTTTATTTATAATATAAGTCTCTTTGACAAGGGGTAATAATCTTCAGTCACTCTATGATTCACATTCCACTATTTGTTGGTATATGCTCAAACTTTCAGCCCTCCAGCTAGCTGAGATACAGATGCAGAGACAAAAGAGAATAAGGACCAAAAATGTGCAGGGGTGTATTTTTAGATAGCACTCAGGAAGAAAGCATTAGACACCAACTGTACCAATCCTCTTGCTTTGTCACGTGTTGCCTCCATCAAAAGAAAGAGGAGATATCTCCTACATGGGAATTAGTGTTTCGCACGTGAAGGGAGGACAGTATCCTGATTTCTGTGACCTTTCTGAAGGCAGTGTCCCGAGGTGGGGAAGCCTGATGCTGAAGCGGGGGAAGGAAGGCCACATCACCCTTTAGGACTCACCTGCTGGACCTGCACCTTTCTGTTTCCCCCATTTCCCTTCCTCCTCTTCCCTTGGCATCCCACAGCTCTAAGGTCTTTCTGGAAATTGACAACCGCCAGTGTGTTCAAGACTCAGACCAGTGCTTCAGGAACACGGATGCTGCAGCAGCTCTGCTGGCTTCTCACGCCATCCAGGGGACCCTGTCGTACCCTCTCGTGTCTGTCGTCAGTGAGTGACGCTGGTGTGGAGGGGAAGGGAAAGGCGGCATTGGGTTATGCTTTTTAGCATGCAGTTCTCTCTTTCTCTGGGCTGGTGAGGTCAGAGTTGCCCTCTAAATGAATTAATGCTGATACAGAGAGGTTGATATTTTATTCAGCACTTTCCCTGTCTCTCCTGACTTTCAGGTGAATCCCTGACTCCAAAACGCACTCAGCTCCTCTACCTACTTGCTGTTGCTGTAGTCATTATCCTGTTTATTATTCTGCTGGGGGTAATCATGGCGAAACGAAAGCGGAAGCATGGCTCTCTCTGGCTGCCTGAAGGTTTCACCCTTCGCCGAGATGCAAGCAACCACAAGCGTCGTGAGCCAGTGGGACAGGATGCTGTGGGACTGAAGTAAGAGGCGCTGTCAACAAGCCACTATGCCCAGGAAGAAGTAGGAATGCACAGAACAGCGTATTTCATTGAATTATTTTAAATTCTAAGCTCTGTACATTGGATCGTGCTGACTGTGATTCTTAATGCCTCCTGAGTGACTATGAAACCTCATTCAGAGTCTGGGTCTGGGTTCATCTGTTCTGTACATAGTATCACAGTGGTGCTCAGCTTCTGTGTGAGGCACACTTTAGTTGTAAGCTCTTGCTCAGTGGGAAGGGAAAGGATGAATGGTCAGGAAATGTCACCTAAAATACTGCCTATCCTCTCTGGGCCAAGGCCCCTAAAAGTTGGTATAGCCATAGGAGTGTGTTGTGGTAGAAAAAGTGTTGAGAAAATCATTATATTTATGTTAGTTTATGACATCACCTCTGCTCTTGTTTTTCCCCTTTATAATCACATCAGAAATCTCTCAGTACAAGTTTCAGAGGCTAACCTAATTGGTTCTGGAACAAGTGAACATTGGGTTGATGATGAAGGACCCCAGCCAAAGAAAGTCAAGGTAAGCTGGCCATGGTAGAATGACCATTGTCAGCCATTATCTGGTTGCATTTCAAATTTCTGTCCTTTAGCTCTAGAGTGTCCTGAATGGGAGGAAAAGGTCTTTATATATTGCCCAGACTAGCTATCCCAGGTTCTCATGAACAGCAGGACTCTTTAGATCGTTGATGACCCTTGGTTTCCTATGTATGTTTTTCAAGAAGGACTCTTTAAAAATATTAAAACAAACCTGCCTCCTTCCACTAGTGTCATGCTGACAGTAGTCAAGCCAACTGGTGTGCGTAAATGGGAATTCCTTCATGGCTAGATCGCTCCCTTATCCTCTATGGGCACTGCTCCTTCTGTAAGAGAAGATGTAATTAAACAGTGAAAGAGAGCCGGTGACCATTGACATTAGAGGCTCCACATCCTGAGCCCTCAAAACTGAGACCATATAGAAGCAGGTGGTAGGTTGGGCTGAGGCTAAGGTGAAAGGGGAGACCATCTGTCCATAGCTACACATGGCTGGGAGCTGGTAGAGCAAGATGGTTAAAAACATTGCTTTAGTTACAGTCAGAACTAGATTCAGGTCCAAAACTCTGCTGCTTACTAGCAGAGAAGTTATTTAACCACTTTGTATTTATTTATACTTACATGTAAAATGGGATAATAATAACTCTTTCCTCTGTGAGTTATGAGGATGAAATATAGCAATTGGTGTAATGGGCCTTACCTATTTCTTATCACATACTGAGTATTCAGTGAAGGGTAGCTGCTTTTAAATTGTCACAATTATTATTATTCAACAATCTTTTCTGAGTGCTTGCTACATGCTGGGTACTATGTTAAGTATAGGGGGGCTTCCTTGAAGAAGGCTTATTCCCTCTTCTTGAGAAGCTTGCAGTCTGATGGTAGAGACTGCCATATAGTGTGACATGGTCGGTTAAGTAGAGGTAAGCAGAGTGTGTTTACCTAAAAGGACCAACAAGAAGAAGTAAAGTCGAATTTCTGTTTGGAGGGTAGGTAGAAGTTAGTCTACCTACTAAGAATTGGAGGAGACCATTGCAGGCAGAGGGAGAACATGGGCAATGGCCCAGAAACAAGAATATGGTGCTTTGGGGATCTAGAACTAGCATTTTAAGGCTAAAGCCTAGAGTTTGGGGTGGGGAGGTGGGCAGAATTATCCAGATGATGGAGGGAGAAGCAAGCAGAAACCACATCAGCGAAGCAGTGGGAAGCCGAAGTGGATAGTCAGAGTAGGAAGACAGAGAAAATTGGATGGGAGATGAGGAGGGGAGGTAGGAGACTGGACCAGATCCTTGTCAGCAGTTTCTGGAAGTGGTTAGATTGACAGGGAGCATTGTTTTCCCCTTTCAGGCTGAAGACGAGGCCTTGCTCTCAGAAGAAGATGACCCCATTGATCGACGCCCGTGGACACAGCAGCACCTCGAAGCTGCAGACATCCGGAGGACACCATCATTGGCCCTAACTCCTCCTCAGGCAGACCAGGAGGTGGACGTGCTGGATGTGAATGTCCGGGGCCCAGGTCAGCGCCAGGAAGCTTTCCCCTCTTCACTAGACTGTGCTTGCCCTTGGTTCTGCATCACTGTCCTGTGTTTGCCCCACCTGACCATATGTCCCTTCCCAATTTCACAGACTCGAAATCAACTTGAGGAAATGAATGCTTAAAGAATACAGACATGCATAAATTATGAACTTAGAAGAAAGGGGAGAATTTCACATTGCTTCATATACAGTTTGTTGAGACTAAACAGGCTGATTAAATGGATTAGATTTTAGTAGGATAGAAAAATAATGTCCCAAAGCAGAAGATAGAGAATTAGTTTAGTTGATACCTTATGCATATAGTTCTATTAGATATTTTAAAATGTCCAATTTAAGAGAACATAGCACTTGAACAAAAAAGCTTACCTTAGAGAAGAGCCCCCAGCTTCAAAAAATTCTTACTTTCTCATTACTCTTTACAGAAATGACATTATCAGAGGAAAAGTAGGTGGCAAATGTAAAACTAATTGCCAGTTACCACAAGAAGTACAGGAATTCTTTGCTCCTAAGAATAACTTTACTTAAATAGGACTATTCCAACAATAAGGTTAACTCCTTCTCCTCCTTGAATACCTTTTGGAATTTTCCTTTCCTATAGATGGGTGCACGCCATTGATGTTGGCTTCTCTCCGAGGAGGCAGCTCAGATATGAGTGATGAAGATGAAGATGCAGAGGATTCCTCTGCCAACATCATCACAGACTTGGTCTACCAGGGTGCCAGCCTCCAGGCCCAGACAGATCGGACTGGTGAGATGGCCCTACACCTTGCAGCCCGCTACTCGAGGGCTGATGCTGCCAAGCGTCTTCTGGATGCAGGTGCAGATGCCAATGCTCAGGACAACATGGGCCGTTGCCCTCTCCATGCTGCAGTGGCAGCTGATGCCCAAGGTGTCTTCCAGGTAAAGAACATGAGAAGAGTTGGTTTGAATAATAATAAGAATTCCCTATGGCTTTATAATGTTTTATCTTTTTTAAGGCACTGATATCTCATTGAATATATTAAATTATTTGAGAGATTAGGGCAGGTGTCATGCTTCCTAGATAGGAAAGCAGGAAAAGGGAGGCAGGCAAACTGACCTAGGTGTATACAGTCATTGTGATAGAGCCAACAGCAAATAACACCAGTTTTCTGATAATTAGTCGATATTTTGGTGTGCCAAGATGCCTTCCAAATGCATAGATCAGATGAGAATGATACCTGTTCTAAAACCTTTCACTAGTATCATGTCAGCTACTCCCTATAGATTTGCCTGACTTTATGGGCTTCTGGCTGCTCATTGGCAGTTTTCTTTTTTTTGCATTTTTTATTTTTAATTACTATTGGTAGATAATAGTTTTATATCTTTACAGGTTACATGTGATATTTTGATAACAGGCGTGCAATGTGAATTAATCAAATCAGGATAATTGGGACATCCACCACCTTAGGCATTTATAATTTCTTTGTGTTGGGACCATTCCAGTTCCACTCATTTAGTTATTTTAAAGTATACCCTTATTTTTGATTATAGTCACCTTGTTGTGCTATCAAATATTGTTCATTCTATCTAACTATATTTTTGCACCCATTAACCATCCCCACTTTATCTTCCCCTCCCTGCTAACCTTCCCAGCCTCTGGTAACCATCATCCTTCTCTCTGTCTCCACGAGATCAATTGTTTTTAATATTTAGCTCCAACACACAGGTGAGAACATGTGAGATCTGTCTTTCTGTGCTTGGCTTATTTCACTTAACTTAATGTTCTCCAGTTCCATCCATGTTGTTGCAATTGGCAGGATTTCATTCTTTTTTATGGCTATATAATATTGCATTGTGTATATGCACCACAATTTCTTTATTCATTCATCTGTTGATGGACACTTAGGCTGATTCCAGATCTTGGCTTTTGTGAATAGTGCTTCAGTAAACATGGGAGTGCAGATATCTTTTCTATATACTGAATTCCCCTCCTTTGGATATATACCCAGCAGTGGGATTACTGGGTTATAGGGTAGTTTTCTTGACTTGAGTTCACAGCATACTCCCTGATGCCCTTTTATTTTAACTTTATGAGGAAATTGGAAGCATTCTAAATGACCTTAGGCTGTACACTGTGACTGAAGTTGTGATATTTCCCCACTTCTCTCTTCTTTTCTTAGAAAATAAAAGACCCATCACTTTACATGGGCCATTATGCCTTGAGCACCCATTTGTTGTTTTATTTATTCATTCAACAAATATTTATTGATTGGCCATGATAGAATCTTGGGCACTACGATAACAAGACTTCCCCTGCCTTCCAGGAACTTACAGTGTAGCCTTAGCTCTGATGCTCTTGTTTCTCCTCTGAGTTGCATTATATTCCTTCATCCCAGTGACTCTCTTTCTGTACTTTCTCCTCATCCAGATTCTGATCCGCAACCGAGTAACAGATCTAGATGCCAGGATGAACGATGGCACTACACCCCTTATCCTGGCTGCCCGCCTGGCCGTGGAAGGAATGGTGGCAGAACTGATCAACTGCCAGGCAGACGTGAATGCAGTGGATGACCACGGTAGGGATGAGAGGCAGGGGTTTGGACTCTCACCTGCAAAGCATACCTCTGAGGAAGAGAATCATTACATGATCCTTAAAGAACTGTCAGATCCAGATCAGTTGGAGATTCACTCATTCCTTCATTTGTGCATTCATTCATTCTTCCTTCAACATGTTGAGCTCAGAGAACCAAGCTGTGGGAGGTCCCTAATTAAGATGAGAACAGAAGCCAGATGTGGGGGGTGTGCACCTTTATTCCCAGCTACTTGGGAGGCTGAGGTGGGAGGATCTCTTGAGCCCAGCAGTTCTAGTCCAGCCTGGGCAAGAAACATAGCAAGACTCTGCTTCTTAAAAAAAACAAAAGAATTAGTAAAAGATGAGAAGGGATTTTTTAGTGTGAGTTTTTGGACCTTAAAGCAAGTCCACGAAAGGTTTGCCTGTATAGTGTCTACGCATACCACTCTTGATAAGAGGATTTATAAGGAGCTGACTTCACTGAGAGAGTTGTGGGATATCCTAAATATACATTCTGGCATGTAATAAATAAATAAATAGGTTATTGCCTTCATCTGCCATGTGGAGGACATGGATACCTCATACAAGTGATCCTTCTACCTAGAGATCTTCTGAAGGCTAGGCAGCCTGTAATGAAGTATTTCTAGAACAGAAGGATGGAAGATACTACTTTTTCCTATAGGCCTTCACAGAGAATTGGCTTTCTGCTAATCTCTGGAGAGTTCAAGGTTTCCTTGTGCAAGTCATACAAGCCATGGTGCTTTATACTAATAGTAGGATATGTCTGCTTATAAAAATGTTTCTGCCCTGCAGGAAAATCTGCTCTTCATTGGGCAGCTGCTGTCAATAATGTGGAGGCAACTCTTTTGCTGTTGAAAAATGGGGCCAACCGTGACATGCAGGACAACAAGGTACAGTGTGTGAGCCCTGAGTTTTAGGAGGCTCATAGCAGTGCCCCAGTTACGAGGCCCTTCCCTTTCTCCTTACAGCTTCTCTTGTGGTAAAGATGGAAGCAGGTTGGGCAGGAACTGGGAGAGCTTGATGAAAGATGTTGGGCTTGTCCAAGGGAGTGTCAGGATCGAGCCCTCTGCCCACTCAGTACTCAGCTTGCCCCAGTCTGGCCTGAAAATAAGTTAGTGCAAACTTCCCTGCCTTTCCTCCATCCAGCATTGCCTTTTCTGCAGTTCTCTCTCTGTTGATGCTTACTCCCTTTGCTCTCGTTTGTTTTCCTTCATTCTTTTTTCCTGCTGTTCTTTTTTCTATCCTCAGATACCATGATGTTTTCCTCTTTGGTGTTCTCTCTCTGAGTTTTGGGCCTTGTTTCCCACTCTCATCCATCTTCTCTCATTTACTTCCTCTTTTCCCTTATTTTAGTTCTTTCTTGCACATGCTTTGTCGTCTTTCTTTTACCCTTTTCCTTATTTCTCCCAGTTCTGTGCATGCTTTAGTTTCTTCTCCTTCTACCTTTCTTACTTCTAACTCCTTTTCCTATTAAAACCTTATTTTGATAAGCTTAGTACTCTTTTAAGTGAGTCTCTGGTTCAGCACATGCATTATTTTATGAATTCCCAGCTGAAGAGATGTTATCCCTAAGGGGCAAAATTGGTTTTGGGGGAGAGCTCTTTTTGTGTATAAATCACAGATATACACTCAGTACATGGGTTGATACACAACCTAATCTGTGCTATTGATATTTCATGGGGGAGACAATTAAGAAAAAAATGTCTAAAGGGGTGATAATGAAAAAGGTTGGGAAACCCTGTTATATTCTCAAGAATATTATTAAAACGTGTTCTGTGGTGGGCATTTTCTGTAGGAAGAGACACCCCTGTTTCTTGCTGCCCGGGAGGGGAGCTATGAAGCAGCCAAGATCCTGTTAGACCATTTTGCCAATCGAGACATCACAGACCACATGGATCGTCTTCCCCGGGACGTGGCCCGGGATCGCATGCACCATGACATTGTGCGTCTCCTGGATGAGTACAATGTGACACCGAGCCCTCCAGGCACGGTGCTGACTTCCGCTCTCTCCCCTGTCATCTGTGGGTCCAACAGGTCTTTCCTCAGTCTGAAGCACACCCCAATGGGCAAGAAGCCTAGGCGGCCTAACACTAAGAGTACCATGCCCACTAGCCTCCCTAACCTTGCCAAGGAGGCCAAGGATGCCAAGGGTAGTAGGAGGAAGAAGTCTCTGAGCGAGAAGGTCCAACTCTCAGAGAGCTCAGTGACGTTATCCCCTGTTGACTCCCTAGAGTCTCCTCACACATATGTTTCTGACACCACATCCTCTCCAATGATTACATCCCCTGGAATCTTGCAGGCCTCACCCAACCCGATGCTGGCCACTGCTCCCCCCCCTGCCCCAGTCCATGCACAGCATGCACTGTCTTTCTCTAACCTTCATGAAATGCAGCCTCTGGCTCATGGGGCCAGCACGGTGCTTCCCTCAGTGAGCCAGTTGCTGTCCCACCACCACATTGTTCCCCCAGGCAGTGGAAGTGCTGGGAGCTTGGGTAGGCTACATCCAGTCACAGTCCCAGCAGATTGGATGAACCGCGTGGAGGTGAATGAGACCCAGTACAATGAGATGTTTGGTATGGTCCTGGCTCCGGCTGAGGGCACCCACCCTGGCATGGCTCCCCAGAGCAGGCCGCCTGAAGGGAAGCACATGGCCGCCCCCCGGGAGCCCTTGCCCCCCATTGTGACTTTCCAGCTTATCCCCAAAGGCAGTATTGCCCAACCAGCTGGGGCTCCCCAGCCTCAGGCCAACTGCCCTCCAGCTGTTGCAGGCCCCCTGCCCACCATGTACCAGATCCCAGAAATGGCCCGTTTGCCCAGTGTGGCTTTCCCCACTGCCATGATGCCCCAGCAGGATGAGCAAGTAGCTCAGACCATTCTCCCAGCCTATCATCCTTTCCCAGCCTCGGTGGGCAAGTACCCCACGCCCCCTTCACAGCACAGTTATGCTTCCTCAAATACTGCTGAGCGAACACCCAGTCACAGTGGTCACCTCCAGGGTGAGCATCCCTACCTGACACCATCCCCAGAGTCCCCTGACCAGTGGTCAAGTTCATCACCCCACTCTGCTTCTGACTGGTCAGATGTGACCACCAGCCCTACTCCTGGGGGTGCTGGAGGAGGTCAGCGAGGACCGGGGACACACATGTCTGAGCCTCCACACAGCAACATGCAGGTTTACGCGTGAAAGAGTCTGCCTCCAGTGTAGGGACAAAACTGCCTATTGTTAATGCTGCTGAGGAACAAATGAAGGTCATCCGGGAGAGAAATGAAGAAATCTCTGGAATCAGCTTCTGGAGGCAGAAGAGAGAAGATGTTCATATTTTTCAGATAATGCAAGAGAAACAATTTATCAGTTTCACTGGGTATCTGCAAGGTTTTTTGGGGGGACATGGCTCCTTCTAATCTCTTACTCATCAAACCAAGTTCATGGAAATGCAAAATGAATACAAGCCTTGGGCCATGTTTACTTTTTTCTATTTGGAGAATAAGATGGATGCCTGTTGTAGCCCAGATATTCTTGCAGCTTGGACTACATCTTAAGCCCTGGGGGCTTCTGCCATAACCATGAGAAGATGCTACACTAGAGTCTTGTTGGGAATTGTGCCCTTGAATTCTGCATGAGTTGACTTATCTTCTCATCTTTGGAAATTCCTTCATCTTTATTTGGTGCTTTCATTTTTGCACCTGTCCGTGATTGTAGCCCTACCAGCATATTATAGAGCAAGACCTCTGTGCTTTGAATCATTCCTGCCCTGGAAAGCAACTTGAGCCCCCTTTTCCCCTCCTATTTTCCCAGCATCCCTCAGAGTTTCACAGAGTTTACTTTGGTTATGGTTCTCAGCATAAACCTTTCAAGTATGTTTCTTTAGAAAATGGATATATTGTGTTGTGTTCTTCTACATATATCATTCCTAGAGAGAGAAGGGGAGCAGAACATTGTTCTTCAAACCAATTTTAGGGGCAGAATAATTTCTCTTGTCTCAGTGCAGGTCTTCATATAAACTTTGCCAGGAAGGATATGAGTCAGTTATTTTTCTTTTTGTGGGCCTAGTCAGTGTGAAATTTTGTCCTTGGTAGCCTAGTTACTATGACCCTCCTCCTCTTTTTTAAACCAGAAAAAGGGTTGGAATGTTGGAATGACCAAGAGTTAAGCTACTTGTGCAAGGAGCGGTTACCCACCCACACGTCCCTCCCGCTTACTGCCAAGCATGCCACTGACTGCCAGTTGAAACACATTTGTCCCAGATCTCAGAACCCTAGGCCTGTTTCACTCACTCATCCAGCAGATGAAACTAGTCTTAGCTGTTGAGCCTTTTCTTCCATCTCCACAGAAGAACATGTCTCAAATGATGTACCCTTGCCATTTAGGACTGAACTTTCCTCAGCCCAAGAGACCCAGTGACAGTCATCTTACTTTCATCAGTGATCACAGTCTGTACTTCCTGATTCTCTCTCTGATCACAGGCGTGTTGACCAGTCTTCCCTTCACACTATGTGGGTCTGAGTTACTGGTGCACCAGTAGGTTCCCACTGAAGAGATGGATTTTCTGTGTCCAAGTGCAGGAAATGGAAAGCTGGACTAGTTTCTAGGGTCCAAGACAGCCCTATATGAAGGTTGGAAAAGGAAGAACTATGAGTCAGCCTTTGCTATTTTTTGCTACCATTTCTTTTTCTCTGAAGCAGTCATGAAATTCCCTTTGACAACTGACTTAGAAACTTAACCAGGAACATTGTCCTTTCCTAGAGTCTCCTTCTAGATGATAAATGGACAACTACAGACTTGCTCATCATTGTCATCCTTATGTTCAGACTGCGAATGCACCTCACCTGAATCTGTTGTCTGTATTTGTGGTCTTGGCAACTTATTGACTGTCTTTCAAGGGCAGAAGCATTTTAGTTAGTAGAAATAGGAGAAAGTTTTCTTCCTCTTCTCCCTAGGTCAGTTAATAGTTGGTCCCATGGCTACATTGTCACTTCTGTCCAGTGCTGTGATGCCCATGACACCTGGAAAACTAGTTTTGCTGGGGCATTTTGTAGATACTAATAAGTGAAGTGCTTACTCTGTTTCGGTTGGAATGATAGTTCTCATTCCTGCTGTGGCTGGGGGTGTACAACAGTGCTTCCCACATATCTGACCAATCTTTCTGAGGCCCCATATGGAAACCCTGGGTTTCTGTTCGCATGGCAAACAAATGGTTTTTGCAGTCCCATCCAGGTTCATTGAACCAGCAAAAATAATTACTTCTACCCTGATATAAGCAGATTAAGTTTGTTAATTCTGTTTTGTTCTCTCACATGGCAATATTCTACCAGCCTCTTGCATAGTGTGCAAACATTTTATCATTCTAAACCTTTGGACCCATTTATTATTCCCAGTAGGGGAGAACCTATCTACACAGACCTCTCTGGACCATAACACATCTGCCACCTCTGCCTTCCTGCTCCAGCCCCACTTCCTGAAAGTATCAGCCTCCGACCAGGTGCTTGGATCTTTTATACCCTCCTTCCTCCCCAAGCACAATATAGGGTTAACTTGCTTGTTTCTTTTTCTTGGGATACTTTAATTTGGATCCTTTGGATTTGGGGGAGAACAATGTGAAAGCTGTCATTACAGACAACAGGATTCAGTGATGAGCAGGACAACACTGCCTTTCAAACATTTTATCAATCTCTTAAATTTTAAGAACTCTTGAATTGTGTAGTATCTAATAAAAGGGAAGGTAAGATGGATAATCAGTTTCTCATTTGGGTTCTGAATTAGAGAGTCAGTTTTTATGAGACACATCTGTTATGCCGTATATAGATCCTCCCCTATTTTTCGTTCATTTGTATTTTTATAAATTCTTCCTTTCTTTGACTCCTCTTCTGCCTGCCTTTGGGGATAGGTTTTTTGTTTGTTTGTTTCTTACATTTTGTTTTAAGTATCATTTTCTGATTTATGTGATGGTGGGGGAGGGAGAGGTTTTAGGGAAAGAAAGACTGAGAGTTAAAGATTTTAGTGTAAGCAATCAGCTGTGATGCTCAAGTCCATTATATCATCTTATTATTAAATTTGCCATTTGTAATTCTTGCATAGAAAAGAACCAAAGGTGTATTATTTTGTTGGCAGGTGGTTTGGGGATTTTGGCCTTAACCAATACATTGAATGTATGATGACTATTTGGGAGGACACGTTTATATACCCTGAGGCCCCCACTAATAACTGGTACTATGATGACTTCCTTGTGTACATTTCTCTTAAAAGTGGTATTATATCTGTTTGTATGAGAAACTCAATAACCAACAAAATGACTGCATATTCCTGACTATACATAGTGAGGAAAATGTACACTTTGTTTTTACTTTTCAAAGTTTCATTCTAAAAGTAGTTAAGATGAAATTTATATGAAAGCATTTTTATCACAAAATAAAAAAGGTTACGTGTCAAGCTCAGTGGTGTTGCATTTTTTATTTTCCAATCCTGCATCCCTGGCCTTGCAATGATTACCTCATGATGTCATAATTTGCTGAGAGAGAAATAATTTTCCTTTCATTCTGAATTCCACAAGGCCTGGCATGAAACTTCTTTTTTCTTCCTTTAGTCAGATCATAAATAATGTTTTTGAGCAAAAAACATCTATCAAATAGGAAGCATCATAAGGCTGGACACTCTTCTGTGCACTTAGCATAGCTGGTGACAAATAGTTGCTTAGGACAAAGTGCCTTCCAGTGGAAATGGAGAGTATTTGCTATAGCAAGAATTGAGAATTGGTATATAGGCAATGTTAATGATGCTGTTACCTAAACCTTTGGTTTGTAATATTCCTCAAATTTTATATTGAACTTAATATATATAGGATTATAAAATCATTTTGCATATAAATTTGTAACCAAGTTTACATTCACACATTTACTCATTAAAGTCAATCCGTGAGAAATTTGAACATGAATATTTTGTGTTGGTGGTATTTATGGCATTAGCAGTCTTATGTCAACTTTAGCATCTTATTTCCATATTCCATTATTTTGCAGAAACTTCTGAATCACACATGCGTAATTATAAATCATAACAGTATTTTTTAAAACAACTTGACTTGAAATAGCATATGCTTCTGTTAAGCAGGTAAAGTAGCTTTATTCAAGACCTGCACAAATATGTTTTAACACAATTAGTAACATTTATTGGTTATCCCCAGAGTGTTCTAATTTTATATAAAACACATTTGAGTCTTCATGTTGGGTTTTTTAATGGAAGAAGAAAATGAATTTGAGAGCTGAGGAATGACTGCCTCTGCAGCCCAGTCTCCCAGAGCTGGAGGTGCCTCTTACAAACTATTAGGGAAGTAAAACTTGCTCCTACTTCAGTAGATTTGGGTGCAGGCCAGTAGGTCACTAACCACATCCTACCCCTGCAATTATAAGCCTTAAAACCTACCCCTTGATTGTGCAGGGAGGATTCAGGGCTCTCCCAGCGGTGAAAGCCAAGGAGGGGAGCAGAGCTGAAGCCATGTGCTGCCCCATCTCAGCTAGAGCAACAGGCTTGGCCACTGGACCATGAGCATGCAGGAGAGGGGTCGGTGCCTCTCTGTCATGCAGCTAAGGAACCTCACAGCCCAAGGGGAGGGGCTGGTTCCTCTTTCAGAACAACCCTCCTTAATGCTTGCATGCCGTCCAGGATGTGGGCAATGGGGAACTGTGAGCCTGTTATTGCCTCCACCCCTAAATTTTCCAGCCATAGGGTGTATGTAGGGGTGTGTGTGTATAGGTGTAGGTGTGTGAATGTGTGGAATAGAATACAACTCTTCCTTCTTTTGACTTAGAGCTCAGCAAAATACATTTAAAACAGCAGTCCCCAACCTTTTTGGCACCAGGGACTGGTTTCATGGAATACAATTTTTCCACAAAGAGGGGGGCAGGAGAGAGGCAGAGCTCAGGCAGTGATGCCAGCCATATGGAATGGCTGTAAATACAGATGAAGCTCCATTCACTTGCCTACTGCTCACCTGCTGTGTGGTCCCCCGGTTCCTAAGTTTCATGGAAGACAATTTTTCCATTGACCAGGGGGTGTGGCAGAGTTCTGCAGCCTGGTCCAAGGACCAGTACCAGTCCAAGGCCCAAGGGTTGGGGACTACAGATTAAAAACATTTGCACCAGTCAAGTCTCAACAGCAAAGTATGGGCACACTCAAATTAGGACAAATCAGAGAGGGCTATTTACAAAATTATTAATTATGAAAGGTGTATGTGAGGTGTAGGAGATCCACACAGGGTAGTGCATAAACCCCTTGTTGGCATTAGCAGAGCTATTTTCACTTGTGGGTCTGAAGGGGCAATGGCCGGGAGGAGTTACCAGGACCTGGAAGGAGAGAGTCCTGTAGAGCAGGCTACCTCAAGACCTGTGACTTCTGTCAAAGCACACAGTGAGCCTCAGGCCTTCTGAGAAAAAGGAAGCTAAGAAATGAATAGCTAATCTCATTCCCCACCCCTCCTCCACCCTGGGCTTTCTATTTGCTGAATCCAAGTGGAAGCCTGAAAACACATAGAGGTCAACTTCCTGAGGCTAAGCATGTAGCGGGGAAGGGAAGAGAGTGTGTCTGAAGGTGCAAACACATTTTATCTAGAACAACATTCTCCCTTCAACTATGATATTTCTTAGAAATGTCCACCGGTAACCTGTTGTTGATACGTCAAGGCAGGAAATACAAAGTGAAAAAAATTACATATTGATAGTACTGATTTCTTTTTCTGACCTACTGGCATGTTCCTCACCACTTTGGCTTCGAACACGCAAACTAGAGAAAATCATCAGTAGGAAGAATGTTCATACACATAATATTGAGGAAAATAAGCCAGACGCAAAAGAATACATTCTGTATGATTCCATTATGTAAGTTCAGGAAAACCAAACCAATAGTTAATAGAGATTCAAACAATGGGTGCCTTTTTGGGAGAAAAGTCTTGACTAAGATGAGGGCAAGAAGAATCTTTCTGGAGTCTGAAAGTATCTTGAACTGAGTGGTGATTACAAGGATGTGTACACATGTAAAATTTCATGTAAAATTTGATTTGTACATTTGACTTATGTAAATTGTACTTCAATAAAATGTATCTATAATAACCCACACAAGTGTACAAACATCTAATATTGGAATTTATATAAGGTTAATATTTTATCATACTTATTTCAGATGTTTAAAGATAACACTCTTACATTTCCCTCTCTAATTCCATCCTCCTCCCTTTCTTCTTCCCTCCTTCCTTTCCCACTTATTTGTTTTCATTAATTTGGTTTGTGGGGATTATTTTCTTCTTGGAAACATTGTTATTTGCAACAGTTGATCTATGAAGAAAGTATATTTTCAAAATCAATCATATAAAACATGGGACTCCATGAAAGTGAAGTTACTTGAGTGGGTGAGACGAGCCAGTGCAGTTAACTTGCTGGGCAGGAGCTCTGGGCTCCAGCTGACTAATCCGTATCTATCTGGGTCCTGGCTGCTGTTTGGCACTACCTGGTGGCACTTGTGTGCCTCAGCATAAATATGTTTGGGTTCACTCCGGGTTTTGTAACCCGGCTGAGAATTTCAAGAGCCTCATTGTAAATCATCACCTGCCTACTTCATGCGCCTATTTTAGAGAATTTAGGCCAGGCAAATACTGAGATGTAGGGACCCAACCCTTGCCCTCTGTCATGGAATCATCTCATGTTTTTCTGTCTCTCCCCGTGACCCATACCTCCTGGGGGAGGTTTAGGAACACAGACTTGGCAGAGGATGGGCATCAACCACTACCCGTGGTACATCAGAATGTGTGTTACTGTGGTTATTGTAGGATTTTACATATAAGAATGGGAGAGAAGGTTAATAAGACCTGAACAATGCAAGAAAACTTACTGAAAAACTGCCATAAACCATTAAGGATTCAGTAAATAAAATGATGTAAAATCAATTCACAGAAACAACTTTTATCATAAACAAAAAACAGTTGGAGCATGTAATTGAAAAGAAGACCACATTTACAATAGCAAACACACACACACCATACATGCACCTCCCCTCCAATAACCTTTTAAAAAATTGCCAACCTGAAGAAGGGGCTTCAGGATGGCTGACTAGAGGTTTCTGGTACTTGTCTCCTCCACAAAGAAGAACCAAAATAGCAAGGAGATAATCACATTTCAAATAGATCATCTAAGAACACTGAAATTCAACAGACAAGTGAAAAGAAACACCTAAGGCAAGAAAGGAGAGGGAAGTGAGTCAGTTTGCTGGGCTGGGATCATCTATGGAGCCCAGAGAGGCTCCCCAGTGTGGGGAAAGGGTGAGAGACCACCCAGTGGTCCACATTCCCATCACAGACTCCTGGCAATCCTAACCACAGGAGAGCCTCTTGACCTTCCCAGGCCCATAGAGAGCTGTGTGGAGACCACATGATGGCATTGCTACAGAGAGAGAGCTCACGCTGGGTTCCACACACCCTCCGGTCCTAAGCAGCTAGCAAGGCATCATTTTGAGAGCTCAGCCCCCACCAGACTGCATCCTTCCCTGGGGCCCAACAGTCTTTATATCTCCACATCCTTGGTGTCCCATTGACATCCCACCTCTGCAGCCACCCCTGCTGCTGGCTGTTGCACATGCCATTGGCAGTGACCCCACCTGCCTCTAGAAGTGGGCTTGTTGCACATTAACAAGCACCCTGAGGACAGGCTACAGTACCCACAGCCACCACCTGGGGCCAAGGCATGTGCTCTCCAACCACATGCTGACCACTGCTGCCACTAAGAGCAATCTTGCCCTCCCCAGCAGGAGGGTCACAGTGCACCCACTGTCACTCCTACCAAGCATTCTGCCAGTGATGTGGGGATAAACCCACCCCTGTCTAGCATAGTCAGTGCCCACACACACCCCTCGGGGACCTGAGGATAGGTCTGCCTGGTCCAGCACTGCCCTCCCAGTGCCCGAACACACTGCCTGAGGACCTGGGGACCCATCCACCACCTTTGGCACCTGAGCACTTCTCCTGGGGGCCTGAGGATGGACCCAACCAACCTGTCACTACCACCACAGATGGTACCCACCCACACATACCACCTGTGGACCCGGGAACTGGCCAAAACATCAGTACAGGCTGCTTGGGAGCCAGAGGGTTGTCCCACCACTGCTACCACCATTGTCCATGCCACGCCCACTGCCCAGGGGCCCAAGGATCTGCCCACCCACTTCTCCCACTGTTGCTACTGCTGGCACCTGGGCAAGCTGTCTGGAGGCCCAAGGATCACCCCTCCTCAATCTGCTAACACCAATACCAGCATATGCTGCCCTGGGGTCCAAGGATAGGCATACTAGGCTCACTGCTGCCACCACTTGGACCCAAGGACTGGCCCACCTGGCAGCCCTGTTCCCAGCAAAACGTCCCCACAGCCTCCACTAACAACTGCACCTTAAGCCACTTAGAAAATAAAAGACACAACTGATGCTATTTATAGACAAAGAAATCATACAGAGACTACACTACAGCATGCACCTAGAATAAAAGCCAAAGTAATCTACCAAACCAACACCAAGATATATCTTCAGGAAAAAGTCTTCCCCTACAAAAGCAAATTTAAAAAATTGGAAGAAGCAACTGTTACACTAGATGTGCAGATACCAATGTAAGGGCACAAGAAACATGAAAAAGCAAGTAAATGTGACACCTCCAAAGGAACACAATAATTCTCCACCAAAAGATTCCAATTAAAAAGAAATTTATGAAATCCCAGAAAAAGAATTTTTAAAAATGATATTTAAAAAGTTCAGTGAGATACAAGAGAACAAGGATAAGCAATACAAAAATATAATAAAAAAAAAAACTCAGGGTATGAATGAGAAATTTACTAAAGAGCTAGGCATCATAAAAAAGAACTAAATGGAAATTTTGGAACTGAAAAATTCATTGAATGAATAAAAGATGTATTTGAAAGCTTCAAAAGTAGACTAGATCAAGCAGAAGAAGGAATTTCAGAACTTAAAGACAAGTCTTTTGAAATAACCCAGTCAGACAAAAGTAAAGAAAAAAGAATGAAAAAGAATGAACAAAGCCTATGTGACATATGGAACACCATAAAGCAAGAAAATATTTGAATTGTTGGTGTCCCAGAAGGTAAAGAGAGAACCAAAGGGATAGAAAACCTATTTAACAGAATAATAGCTGAAAAACTCCCTAGTCCAGCAAGAGATTTAGATATCTAGATACAGGAAGCTCGGAGATATACAAATAAATACAATTCAAAAAGGTCTTCTGCACAGCACACTGTAGGAAAACCATGTAAAGTCGCAGACAAAGAGAAAATTCTGAAAGCAGCAAGAGAAAAGTGTCTAGTCACTTATAAGGGAGCCCCCATCAGCATAACAGAAGGTTTCTCAGCAGAAACTTTGCAGTCCAGGAGAGAATGGGATGATATATTCCAAGTGCTGAAAGGAAAAAACAAAAACAAAAACAAAAGCCTTTCAGCCAAGGATACTATACCCAATAAAGTTATCTTTAATAAATGAAGGAGAAATAAAGTCTTTCCCAGACAAGCAAAAGCTGATGGAATTCATTACCACTAGACAGGCCCCACAAGAAATGCTTAAGGAAGTCCTACACCTGGAAGCAAAAGGATAATATCTACCATCATGAAAACACATGAAAGTATAAAAGCCACTGGTAGAGCAAACATACAAATAAGAAAAGAAAGGACTCAAATGTTATCACTACAGAAAACCACCAAACCACAATGATAAACAATAAGAAACAGAAACAAAGGAACAAAGTATATACAAAACAACTAGAAATCAATTAATAAAATGACAGGAATAAACCCTCCTATATCAATAATAACTTAGAATGTAAATGGATTAAACATTCCACTTAAAAGATATGGACTGGCTGAATGTATGAAAAAACATGACCTAACTATATGCTGCCTACAAGAAACTCATCTCATCTATAAAGACACAGAGAGACTGAAAGGAATGAAAAAAGATATTCCATGCAAACAGAAACCAAAAGCCATCAGGTGTAGCAATACTTATATAGGATAAAACAGACTTTAAGTAAAAAACAGTAAAGAGAGACAAAGAAGGCCATCATATAATGATAAAGGGATCAATTCAGCAAGAGGATATAACAATTCTAAACATATATGCATCCAACATCATGACACCCAGATATATAAAGCAAATATTATTATATCTAAAGAGAGAGAGTGACTCCAACATAATAATAGTTGGGGAATTCAATACCCCACTCTCAGCATTAGACATAACATCTAGACAGAAAATTAACAAATAAATATTGGATTTAAGCTGTACTTTAGACTACATGGACCCAATAGACATTTATAGAACATTTCATTCAACAGCTACAGAATATGCATTTTTCTCATCATTACATGGAACATTCTCTAGGGTAGACCATGTATTAGGGCAAAAAGCAAGTCTCAACAAATTTTTAAAAATAGAAATCATATCAAGTATCTTCTCAGACTACAATGGAATAAAACTAGAAATCAGTAACAAGAAAAACTTTGGAAACTGTACAAGTACATTGAAATTAAACCACATGCTCCTGAATGACAATTGAGTCAAGGAAGAACTTAATGAGTAAATTTAAAAATCTCTTTAAACAAATAAAAATAGAAACACAATATACCAAAACCTATGCAATAAAATAAAAGCAGTGATAAGAGGGAAGTTCATAGCAACAAAAGCCTAGTTCAAAAAAGTAGAAAGATTTCAAATAAACAATCTAATTATGCACCTCAAGGAACTAGAAAAGCAAGAAAAAACCAAACCCAAAATTAGTAGAAGAAAAAAAAATAAAGATTAGAGCAGAACTAAATGAAATAGAAACTTTAAAAAATGCAGAGGATCAACAAAACAAAAAGTTGGGGTTTTTTTTGAAAAGATATATAAAATTGATAAACTGCTAGATAGACTAACCAAGAAAAAAGGGAGAATACCCAAATGAATAAAATCAGAAATGAAAAAGGAGACATTGCAACTGATACTACAGAAATACAAAAGATCATCAGAGACTATTATGAAAACCCATACACCAACAAACTGGAAAACCTAAAGGAAATAGATAAATTCTTGGACAACTTACCAAGATTGAATCAGGAAGTAATAGAAAGCCTGAACAGACCAATAACAAGTAATGAGATTGAATCAGTAATAAAAAGTCTCCCAACAATGAAAAGTCTAGGATTAGGTGGCTTCACTGTTGAATTCTACCAAATTTACAAAGAACTAACACTGATTCTCCTCAGACTACTCCACAAAAGAGAATTCTCCCTAACTCATTCTATAAGTCCAGCATTACCCTGATACCAAAACCAGACAAAGGCCCAACAAAAAAAGAAAACTACAGGCCAATATTACTGATGAGCATAGACACAAAAATCCTTAACAAAATACTAGCAAACTGAATCCAACAGCACATCAAAAAGATAATACACAATGATCAAGTGGGATTTATTGCGGGGATGCAAGGATGGTTTAACAAACACAAATAATAAATGTGATACATCACATCAAGAGAATGAAAGACAAAGCCCATATGATCATCTCAATAGGTGCAAAAAAAAAAAGCTTCTGATAAAATTCAGCATCCCTTCATGATAAAAACACCCAAAAAACTAGGCAGAAAAGGAACATACCTCAACATGATAAAGGCCATATGTGACAAACCCACAGCTAACATCATACTGAATAAGGAAAAGCTGAATGCCTTTTTTTATAAAAATTGGAACAAGACAAGGATGCCCACTTTCACCACTCCTATTCAACATAGTAGTGGGAGTCCTAGCCAGAGCAATTAGGCAAGAGAAAGAAATAAATGGCATCCAAATTGGACAAGAGGAAGTCAAATTGTCCCTCTTTGCAGATGACATGATATTACATCTACAGAAACCTAAACACTCCACTAAAAAACTCTTAGATCTAATAAATAAATTCAGTAAAGTTGTAGGATATAAAATTAACATACAAAAATCAGAAAATCAGTAGCATTTTTATACACCAATAATGAACTAGCTGAGAAAAAATCGAGAAGACAATCTCATTTACAATAGCTAAAAATAAACAAAAACAAAAACAAAAAAACACCTCAGAATAAATTTAACCAAGTTTCCTTGGAAGACCTACAAGGAAAACTACAAAACACTGATGAAAGAAATTGAAGAGAACACAAACAAATGGAAAGACCTGCCATGCTCATGGATTGGAAAAATTAATATCATTAAAATGACCATATTGCAAAGCAATCTACAGATTCAATGCAATCCCTATCAAAATACCAATGTCATGTTTCATGGAAATAGAAAAAACAATCCGAAAATTCATATGGAACCACAAAAAGAGCCCAAATAGCCAACGCAATCATGAACAAAAGGAACAAAGAGAGAGGCATCAATTACTTGACTTCAAAATACATTACAAGGCTATAGTAACCAAAAAGCCATGGTATTATTATAAAAACAGACTAATGGAACAGAATAGAGGACTCAGAAATAAATTTACATATTTACAGCCAACTGATTTTTGACAAAGGCACAAAGAACATACATTGGAGAACAGACACCCTCTTCAATAAATGGTGCTGGGAAAATTGGATATCTTTATGCCCAAGAATGAAACTGGACCCCTATTTCTCACCATACACAAAAATCAACTCAACATAGATTAAAGACTTAAACGTAAGACCCCAAACTGTAAAACTACTAGAAGAAAACATAGGGGTAACACTTTAGGACATTGGTCTAGGCAAAGATTTTATGGCTAAGACCTCAAAAGCACAGGAAACAAAAATAAAAATTGGGACTATATTAAACTAAAAAGTTTCTACACAGTGAAGGAATCAATAGAGAGTGAAGAGACAACTTGTTCAATAGGAGAAAATATTTTCAAACTATTCATATGACAAAGGACTAAAATCCAGAATACACAAGGAACTCAATCAACTCAACAGTAAAAAGAAAATAATAATCCCATTGAAAAGTGGGCAAAGAACATGAATATACATTTCTTAAAAGAAGACATACAAATAACAAATGGATATATGAAAAAATGCTTAACATCACGAGTCATCAGGGAAATGCAAATAAAAACCACAATGAGATATCATCTTACCCCAGTTAGAATGGCTATCATTAAAAAGACAAAAAATGATAGATGCTGGCAAGGATGTGGAGAAAAGGGAACTCTTATACACTGTTGGTGGGAATGTAAATTAGCACAGTCACTATGGAAAACAATATGACTATTTTTCATAAAACTAAAAATAGAACTACCACGTGATCCAGCAATCCCACTACTGAGTATTTACCCCAAGGAAAGGAAATCAGTATATCAAAGGAACACCTGCACCTTCATGTTTGTTACAGCACTATTCTCAATAGCCAAGATATGGAGTCAACCTCAGTGTCCATCAATGGAAGAATGGATAAAGAAAATGTAGTATATATACACAATGTAATACTATTTGGCCATAAGAAAGAATGAAATCCTGTCATTTGTAGCAACATACATGGAATCAGATGCCACTATGTTAAGTGAAATAAGCCAGTCACAGAAAGATGAATATTGCATCTTCTCACTAATGTGGGAGCTAAAAAAGTTGATTTTATAGAGGTATAGAGTAGAATGGTAGATACCAGTGGGTGGGTTGGTGGGTGGGATGAAGAGAGGTTGGTTAATGGGTACAAACATACACTAGATAGAAGGAAGAAGTTTTAATGTTCAACAGCACAGTAGGGTGGCTATAGCTAACAACAATGTATTATATAGTTCAAAATTGCCAGAAGAGAGGACTTGAAATGTTCCCAACATATAGAAATGGTAAATACTTGAGGTGATGGATACCCTAATATCCTGACTTGATCACTACACAGTCTATGCAGATAACAAAATATCATATACACACCATAAATATTTATAAATATTATGTAATAATAATTGTAAATATTATGTAATAAAAATTGCAAACCTCAACTATTATCAAACATCCCCACTGCTTCTTTATCAATTATAACTTTATCAATCACTGCTGCTTTATCAATTACAGCTTCAGCTTTGCTCTATTCTTCCCATTTTTTTACTCCAGTCTTCCCATTTTTCTGCTCTCTTCTTATTTTCTAGATAAAAATCAAATATATCTCATCATGCCCACAACTTAGATAAAATTCATTAAGAAATATAATCATTTGAACCCACATTAGTATCACCTAACACAAGTCCAAATCCTGAGATACCCACATTTCCCCAAAGTGTGCCGTTTTTCTTGGTGCAACAAGCATCAATAAAGCCATCTTTGACTTACAGAGTTATTACTGATGGACTTTGACTAAGGTTATCAACAAAACTTTGAGCTGAAACTTTGAGACAGAAAAAAAATCCCATTTAAACACCCTGTTCCATACAGAACACTGAAACAGTGAAAATTTATTTCAAGAACATCTGGAATATTCACAAAAATTAAATGTACAAATCTCATAAAGTTTTAGAGAATCAGTATTATAATTTTAAAGAATGAGTATTATCAGTTATCTCTCAACATAGTACGATCAAATTACAAATAAAAATAAAAATGTAACCAACACATTTGTATGAAAATTTTAAAAATTTATAAATAATCCAGTTATTAACATAAATGTAAATTAGAATATATTTAGAACTGCACAGAAATACTTATTAAATGGTACCACTATATTTGAAACACTAATTATTAAAGCTTATGGATAGCACTAAAGTTTTAAATAGAAAAACTTCAGCCTAAATACTTACATTACAGCAAAAAGACTGAATCCATAATGTAAGCATCTTATTCAAGAAATTCAAAGAACTGCAGACTAATCCCAAAGAGATGGAAGGAAGGAGATAACCATGATAAGCAGAAATTAATAAGTAACTGAAACAAATAGATAATTGAAACAAACATAATTAAATCAACTAAATGCTGGTTCTTTGAAAGACACAAAATAGAAAACTCTCTGGAACGAATCAATAAGAAAATTATAAAGAAGGCACAACTAACAAGTACTAGGGAAATACAAGTAGGATTTGCCAGTAGACACTGTAGATTAAATATCATAAAAGAATATAAACAAAAATTTTCTAATATATTTGGAAAAAAACACCAGGCCTAGATGTTGTAATAGGTAAGTGTTAGGTATGTGGTTGTTACCCTGAGGGAAGGTTTGCAAAACCAGAAAAGGGGGTGGGAGGGAGGAGGGGAGATAAAAGGCAGCTGAGCAGGCAAAACGCAGAAGGTTTGCAAGCCTAAAAGGGGGATGTGACTGCAAACAAAGACATCTCAAGGACTAGCCATCTGCTAGGCACAACTTCCTCCCAAACGTCAAGGACTTGCTGTATACTGCGATTATTGTTTAATTTCCCCCCAACTCCACTCCCTCCTCCCAACCGTCTATAAAAAACTCACTAGACCCCATTTCAGGGTGGGTGCCTTTCTTGCCTTCCACCCATCTGCACCCAGATGCTCAAATAAACAGGTCTTTATATCTTTGGGCTTCAAGTGTTTTCCTCTCAGCTCTGACCTAACAGTAAGTTCCACTGAACTTTAAAAGAACAGGCAAATAGATAGCCCCTATCGTGATCTAATGGAGAACACTGGAGGGAAAACATGGATTCAGCAGTTCCATCTGTGCCTTAGGAAATATCATCCTGGAAATATATAGCCTTTATTCTTTGTCCCAGCCTCAAACATCTGAGTGAGAGAAACAGAGCACTAACTAGAATTCTGTAATCTTGCCTCTCCTGATTAGCAAATCTAGTTTCTCATAGAAAACTGTGTTGATTATTGATTTATTGCCTCTTAGCTCTAAAAATCATCGTTTTG
Source organism: Daubentonia madagascariensis (assembly GCA_023783475.1). Lineage (NCBI taxonomy): Eukaryota > Metazoa > Chordata > Mammalia > Primates > Daubentoniidae > Daubentonia > Daubentonia madagascariensis. Next base: position 56,035 of record JAKFHU010000913.1, on the reverse strand, counting down.
CCTGCTCAGTGAAAATGGATCTGGGCCCTGTAAACATTTTTGTTTTGCTAGCTGGCACTGTGTTAAGCTTTGTCAGTAGAGAGTGCTGGAGAGAGATGTCAGGAGTAAGAGGTTTTCTTTCCTGGTTCCAGTGACCCTTTGGACAGGCTCCTCCTGCAGTGTTATAAGTGTTATAAGTGGGTTCCCAAGTGCCAGGCTCCTAGAGTGAGGGCAGCTTCTCCGGCGCCCAGCACCTGTGGTATATAGCAGCCAGAGGCACCCAGCAGCCAGCAGCAATCCCAGGCACCCCCACCTGAGTGTGCCTTCCTGTGAACAACTTTTTCCAATGCCCCTGAGTGCCCCAGTGAGACACCTTCCTGTGAACGGCTTTCCCCAGTACCTTAGAGGATGGGTTTCTGGTAAGATCCACTGGTGTGGTACCTCACTGATTTCTCTGCCATTCATCTGAGTCGTGGCCATGTCCTCGCATCTCAGCCCTGGGGGGAGGGAAGCTCTTTCTTGGATGCTCTGTTTCAAGTTTAAGCATAGAGACTAGATTATATTATATTATTTATATCTTATCGTATTATATACTATCTGCTGTATTATGTATTATATCCACTATTCCAATGTTCTTTAGAGTGCTCTTCACATTTTACTTGCCAAACTCTAGTTATACCAATCCCCTGTTACAATTTATAATTTTTTATATTACATTTTCCCACTTCAATTACTGTATGGTTTCTCTCTCCTGAGTGAATCCAGGCTGACAGATACAAAAGGTCACTTTTGTACAGAGATGAACATTGCCTTGTGTTGTTCTTAGTTTTATTTTATCTTCCAATAAGTCAGAAACATTTTAGAATTTATGTAATTCTTATTTATCAATTCTTTTGGAAAAGGGACATAGTGAATCACGAAGCCTATCTCAAAAGTTTGATGCTGGTTTTCTGTTTTTTTTTTTTTTTTGAGATAGGGTCCGTCTCTGGGCTAGATTGCAGCGGCATCATTATAGCTCACTGCAACCTCAAACTCCTGAGCTCAAGCAATCCTCCTGCCTCAGCCTCCCAAGTAGCTGGTACTACCGCTGTGTGTCACCGTGCCTGGTTAATCTTTCTATTTTCTGTAGAAACAGGATCTCACTCTTGCTCAGGCGGTCTTGAATCCTGGCCTTAAGCGATCCTCCCGCCTCAGCCTCCCAGAGTGCTAGGATTGCAGGTGTAAGCCACCAGCCATTGAAGCTATTTTTTTTTTTTTTTTAGTTTTAGGAGGAAAATAAAACATAGGAAGGGACAAAACACATTTGTGATATAATTTGTTATAATGTAAGTAAAAAATATCAGCCATATTTACAAGCATTATTCTAGTAATAATGCTAATCTACTAGCATTATTCTTTCAATAATATCTTCATGACTTCAAGCTAATCTTTCAACCTAAAGATTGATGATTTCAAAGCATATTTAAATACATCATCTAGGAAAATAGACAAAAATATTTATATTATTAAAATTTTCTTTTTTATTGTGTCAAGTTTGGTTCAAAGTAGCCTCTGTACTTGGGTAATCAAGTTTGGCTCAAAGAGGCCTTCAAAGGTAGTAAATCGTACCTTGGCTTGATGTGTAAACAAGTTGTAATCTAACTTAGGAATATACCTTTGTAACCAAGCAACTGAGTCTCAGCCAATTATAGAAGTTGAACCCTCACCCAATTTCAGGCTGAAAACTGCCAAATTATGCCCAAATAAGGAAAACACCAAACTGTACCAATCAGGTAATTCTTGTATGTCATTTACTGTTTTCTAATTATAAATATAGCTCACCACATTGGAGGTGGAGGTATTCTGAACAATCTTTGATTCAGAATGCTGTCCGGTTCTTGAACCTTTTTCCTGCTCAAAAAAACTTTGTTAAATTTAACTTGTCTTAAGTTTTTCTTTAACAATTGTAAAATACAGCACATACAGAAATGAACACATGACTTTTAGGAATAGTTTAACAAATACATAAAGCAATTCCTAGTGGTCAAGAAATACATTGCCAATACCCTAGCACCTTAAAAGATACACCAACCGTCCCCTGTTTCCCCCCCCCATCCTTTCCTGATTATAGCCCTTTTCCCTCACCCTAGAGGTAACAACTCCCCTGACAGTTTTGGTAATCATTATCTCAATTCACTTTACCAACTATGCATGTATTCTGTATTAGTCCATTTGGGCTGCTATGACAAAATGCCTTAGGATGGGTAATTTATAAACAATGGAAATTTATTGCTCACAGTTCTGGACGCTGGGAAGTCCAGGATCAAGGCACCAGCAGATTCAGTGTCTGGTGAGGGCTCTCTTTCTCTACTTCAAATGTGGCACCTTCTTGCTGGGTGTTCACATGGCAGAAGGAGCAAACAAGCTCTCTCTGGCCTCTTTTATAAGGGTACTAATCCCTTTCATGAGGATGGAGCCCTCCTGATCTAATGATCCCCCATAAGGCTCACCTCTTAATACCACCACATTGAGGATTAAGTTTCAACATATGAATTTTGGGAGGACAAGAACATTCAAACCACAGCATTCTGTCCCTGGTCTCCCAAAATTTCAGTCATTCTCACATACACATTCTATCCCCAAAACCCCAAAAGTCTTAACTTGTTTTATCATCAACACAAAAGTCTAAAGTCCAGAATCTCATCTAAATATTCTCTAAATCAGATATGGGTGAGAGTGAAAGTATAATTCATCTTGAGCCAAATTGCTCTCTAATTGTGAGCCTGTGAAATGAAACTTACGTACTCCAAAATACAACGATGTGACAGGCAAAGGATTGACATTCCCATTCCAGAAGGGAGAAATAGAAAGGGAGAAAGAGGTAAGTGGTCCCAGGTAATTCCAAAACCTATCAGGGCAAGCAACATTAAATCTTAAGGCTTGAGAATCATCTTTGACTCAATGTCCTGCCTTCCAGACACACTGGTGCAGCCATTAGACCCTGAAGGTTCCCAGCAATCTCATCCATGGCTTTGCTGGGCACAGCTCACACAGCAGCTCTCAGGGCTTAGAGTCACGTGCCTGAGACTGCAGTTGCACACTGGTGGCACTACAGTTCTGGGGTCTCGGCGGCAGTCCCACTCCCGTGGCTCCACTAGACATTGGCCTAGTGTGGGCTCTCTGTGGTGGCCCCATCCCCTGTGACAGTTCTCAGCCTAGGCTTCACGACCCTCTGGGCCATCTTTTGAAATCTAGGTGGAGGTAACCATGCCCCCACATCTCTTGCACTCTCAGTGCCTACAGACTTGGCACCGTGTGGATATTGCAAAGGTTTACCACTTCTGCCCTCTGGAGGGCCAACCACTGCTGCCTGCACCACACCTGGGCCACACCTGGGTTGGCCAAAAAGTGCTGCGTTTGAAGTCAAAGACCAGAGACTTGAGGTGGCACTGCGCAGTGAGTGGAAGTTCCCACAGGTGCCAACCTGATGGGCATACCATCAGAGAGCAGCTTTAATTTTCAGTACTATGTTTAGTAATGTGGTTGAGAAGTTTTCCATTTATTTATTGACCATATGAACTTCCTCTTTTGTGAAGTAAGTTTCTGTTAAACTCTTTTGCTCATTTTTCTATTCGATTAGCTCTTTTTCTCATTGATCTGTGAGAGTCACTTATAGTGTCTTTTGTCAGTTATAAGATTATTCAATATCTTGATCCAATAATAAGAGAATCCTACCTTAGATGGTATACAGAATTATATTCCATGTTAAAATATCAGAGACATACTAAAATAAATTTGTTAAAGCAAATATTAGACATTTTTACAACCGTAAAATGAGAGAGGACAGAAGAATGACTTGAAACTCTGAAATCAAACTGGCTTAAAGTGTTCTGCATGGTGAAAACCATGCTAAAATTTAGTGACAACAGGTTAGCAGAACATATTATATAAATAGCTCCTACAAATCAGTAAAAGCAGAACAAACCATGTAATAGAAGAACGGGCAAAGAATATGAACAGACAAATTTAAGAATAAAAAAAGTAGATTGGTGAAAAGTAGATGGGTTACTAAATATGCTCAACCTCACTAATAATCAGGGAATTCAAATTAAAATAATGATTTACCTTCTTTTTCTAATGTGAGTCTAGGTTAAAGAGTTGGATATCATATATTGCTGGAAATGCTGGAGGAATTAGGGGCCTTCTATACCTGTGCTGTCTAATGTGGCAGCTACTGGCCACGTGTGGCTATTTAAATTTAAATTAAACAAATTTTAAAGTATAAAATTCAGTTACTCAGTCACACTAGCCACATTTTTAGTGATCAATAGCCAGAGGTGGCTAGTGGCAATAGTAGTAGACAATATTAACATTTTCATCATCACAAAAAGTTCTATTGGACAGTGCTGGTTTATAGATAGTTTGTAAAGAAGTGCAAGATTTTTAGAAGGCAATTTGATATCAATCAATATGAGCACCTGCATTTTCTTTGATCTAACACTTTCAATTATAGGCATCTATGGAAATACCTTCAAGGGGCAAAAAAATGTGTATATTTATACATAAAAATTATTGTAAATACATACATATATATTTATATTTACTGCCATAATGCAGAAAATCTTATAGATAGATAAATGTAAATTTTAAACAATACAACTGTATCATCCATACATGAGGGAAATGGTTGAGTAAATATTTAAACTTCCATACTATAGAATACTATGCATTTACTTCAGGCAAAGATCTAAATCTAGTAACCTATTTAAAATATGTTTTTCACTTAAAACAAGTGTCAAAACAATATGAATAGTATGTACCTATGTATTTATTTATTTGAACCACTTTATTGAGGCATGATCACATGTAAAAATCTGTACGTATTTAATGTATACATCTCAGTGAGTTTGGGGATAAATACAGAGCTGTGAAACCATCACCATCAGCAAGGCCATAAACATAACCATCATCTCCCAAAGTTTCCTCCCACTCCTTTTATTATTACCGATTTTTAGTATGTGTCTGTTGTAAGAAAACAGTAAGAGATCGACCCTCTTAGTTAATATGACACAATACTGTTGGCCATAGGGACTATACTGTAGTCAATCTCCAGAACTTACTTAACTCGAGTAACAGAAACTTTGTACCCTTTGACCATCACTCCTTTCTCCCTCCCTCTAGAACCTGGAAACTACCATTCTACTCTCTGCTTTTATGGTTTTGACTATTTTATTCCACAGATAAGTGAGATTACACAGTATTTGTGTTTCTGGGTCTGGCTTATTTCATTTGGCATAATGCCTTAAAAATATATTATAATTTCTGTACTTCTAAAGACATATCAAAAGATGGGGAAAGAATCATACCTAGTAGTACCATCAGGGGTGGGGGTGTACTGGAGAAGCACGCAGAGTTGGAGGACAAGGGAAGCTTTCGTTTGCTGCTCTATATCATTCAGGGTTATTTGTATCCTTTATGACATACATAAATAATTTTCATAAATAAAGAGAAATTTGTCAAAGCAGGGTATTTCCACAAGGCTTTGTATCTAAAATGCAGATGCTACCGAGTTTAGCACACAGACAGTATTGCAGCAATAGGAATTGATGAGTTAGTGTCTTTCTTCAAGCAATTCTCTAACAGCCTAAAGAAAAATGGTACAGAGATGAAAACGATGATAAACTAGAATAGATCCAGGAAATAGATTCCAGTTGCCCTCTTCAATTTAGGCTGCTAGGTGTGGCTTGAGAAAATCAAACAGATTTACAGATCAGGGTAACTGCAATTTCTGGTTTGCAACCTCAACTAGGACCTCAACACATTTGGCGGTACTTTCATTTGCGCCATGATTTCTGCTGACAGACAACATGGCTTGGTACGAGAGCTCCTAACTAGTCTCCCTGACTCGAGCCTGGTCCTTTTTAATCTTTTCCTGAAACGCGGCCAGAATGATGCTCCTCGGAACAAAACTGAAAATGTTCCTCTTCTGCCAGAATCCTTCCAAGTCACCTCATGACCCTGTGATTTGCCCTCTCCATGGACGATAAGCTTCTCTGCGGGCTGAGCTGGGGTCTTCGTACCTTTGCGCCTCCTTCCTCATCACTCAGCCACACACATAACCAGCTCTCTGCCTTTCTCTCAAAGCTCCTGGGTTGTGCTTTTCTGCCGGCTACTTTTTCTAGATTCTCCCACCACTGCACATGGACACAAAAAATCACGCTGACTGCAGGCACCGCAAGGACACACAGCGGAAAGAACCACCAGGCAAAAAGAGCTCAGAACCTTTCCCTGGCCTGGGCGCACAGCTGCAGCCGCGGGACCGTGTCTGAAGAGACAGCAGCAGAAGCCAGAGGTGCTGCGCGGGCTCGGGTGGGGACGCAGAGTCCACTCCGTGCTCTCAGGCTCTGCCCGGACTCTTGCCCCAAGCGACCCGGTGGAAAATGGGAGGGTCCAACAGGTGAGTTGAACACAGTGTCCTATAAACTGATTCTAACGTGTGTGTCCTAGGGCCTATAGACACGGACTAAACGGCGCGGGATGTAGTGAGCCTTTAAAAAGTCCTCCTTTGTCTCTCCTATTTCTCTGTCCCTTCTCCATTTCCCGGGGTGCTCGCTGCCCCTCTCCATCCCGCGCGCCAATAGCCCCTCTTTTCTCACTCCTTCTCCCCACCTGCCCTCCGTTCTTCCACGTGCGCCCAACGGTAGGGCCCAGGAAACGGACTAGATGCGTTGGCAGGGCACGCGCCTGTTGGGAAAGTCAGCGGGACGGGACGGAGCCCTGGGAGGTTGGGGTCCCCCAAGCCCCCCAACTCTGGGAGCTCCGCACTTTGCGCTCCGGCGCCTCTAGCGGCGGTCGGCGGAAATGTGACTCTCGAGGCCGGAGTTGCAGGACTGAGTGGGGAACAGAGACTGAGTAGGGAACAGACCATGAGGTCGGTGCAGGTCTTACTCTCCCAAGGCTGCTGGCTCCCCGTGCTAGTTCTGGCATTGTTCGTTGTTGACTCTCTTGGCGAAGATATAATTTTTCACCCCGAATGGGGGTTTGACTCCTACGAAATCACTATCCCCTTGAAGCTCAGCTTCCGGAGAGGGGAGCAGGGTGTGGCCAGTTCCGTGTCATACCTGCTGGAGTTGGAAGGCAAGAAGCATGTCCTCCACTTGTGGCCCAAGAGGTTTCTGTTGCCACGACATCTGCGCGTTTTCTCCTTCACAGAACAGGGGGAACTGCTGGAGGATCACCCTTATATACCCAAGGACTGCAACTATATGGGCTCTGTGGAAGGGTCTCAGGACTCTGAAGTTACTATAAGTACATGCATGGGGGGTCTCCGAGGTGTATTGAACATTGATGGTAAACATTACCAAATCGAGCCCCTTAAGGCCTCTTCCAGTTTTGAGCATGTGGTCTATCTCCTGAAGAAAGAACAGCTTACCAATCAGACCTGTGGCTTAACTAATGGTGAAGCAGAAGGGCGAATGATGTGGGCCGAGTCCCTGACTAGTCTAAGGGACTATCATGGATCCTATAAGCATCCAAAGTATTTGGAATTGGTCCTGCTCTTTGATCAAAGTAGATACAGGTTTGTGAACAACAATCTTTCTCAAGTCATAAATGATGCCATTCTTTTGACTGGGATTATGGACACCTACTTTCAAGATATCCATGTGAGGATACATCTAAAAGCCCTTGAAGTATGGACAGATTATAACAGAGTATATCTTGGATATTCTGAATTATCTGAAGTTTTAGGCAAATTTTTACTATATAAAAAGAGTGTACTAAATAACCGGCTTCCATCAGATTGGGCACATTTATACATTCATAGAAAATATACTGATGCCCTTGCATGGTCATTTGGAAGAGTGTGTTCTCTAGACCTTGCTGGATCAGCAAGTTCTTTACTAGATGCAAATATCCTTGGCCCTGCCACCTGGTCTACTCATGAACTAGGCCATGCTGTGGGAATGGTACATGATGAGAAGTACTGCCAATGTAAGGGTAGGCTTAGTTGCATCATGGGCACAGGACGCACTGGGTTTAGTAATTGTAGTTATATCTCTTTTTATGCACACGTATATTCAGGAGCAACATGTCTAAATAATATCCCAGGAATGGGTTATGTGGTTAAGAGATGTGGAAACAAAATTGTGGAAAAAGACGAGGAATGTGATTGTGGTTCCAGAGAGGACTGTGAACAAAACAAGTGTTGCCAATCAAATTGTAAATTGAGACAAGGTGCCAACTGCAGCATTGGACTTTGCTGTCATGAATGTCACTTTCGTCCATCTGGACACATATGCAGGCAGGAAAAAAATGAATGTGACCTTGCAGAGTACTGTGATGGTAATTCAAGTTACTGCCCAAGTGACTTTTATAAGCAAGATGGAACCCCATGCAAGTACGAAGGCCGTTGTTTCAATAAGGGGTGCCGATCCAGATTTATGCAGTGCCAAAGCATTTTTGGACCTGATGCCAGGGAGGCTCCTCATCAGTGCTATCATGCAGTTAATTCAATGGGTGATCAATTTGGTAACTGTGAGATCATAGGAGTTCGAACCTATAGAAGGTGTGAAAGGCAAAATGCAATATGTGGCAGGCTACAGTGTGTAAATGTCAAAACCATTCCTGATTTGCCAGAGCATACCACTTTAATTTCTACTCATTTGCGGGCAGAAAATCTCCTATGCTGGGGCACAGGCTATCATCTAGCCATGAAACCCTTGGGAATACCTGACATAGGTGTGATAAATGATGGCACATCCTGTGGGGAGAACCGGATATGTTTTAACAAAAATTGCATCAATAGCTCAGTCTTGAACTTTGACTGTTTGCCTGAGAAGTGCAATGCCCGAGGTGTTTGCAACAATAGAAGAAACTGCCACTGCATGTATGGCTGGGCCCCTCCATTCTGTGAGGAGGAGGGGTATGGAGGAAGTATCGACAGTGGGCCTCCTGGACCACTAAAAGTAGAGGTGTCCTCGTCAATTCAGATTGTGTCCATCATGATATTGCGCCTTATTTTATTAGTCACCTCAGTGATTTTTGTGTTTTTCCGGCAAGTGATAGGAAAATTTTTAAAACCCAAACAGCAAGAAACACCACCAGCTCAACCACCCGAAGAAAAAACTGAACATAAAGAGCCTAAAGAAAACACTGGAGATAAACCACCAAAAGCAAAGAGTGTCAAGAAGCCGGAAAAGTAACCAGGCAATCCACAGTCATTCAGTAACACAGGCTCATGTCTTTCACAAGCTAATCATTTATCCAAAGGCTCTCCGTTCTTTTCCCAATACTTTTTTACTCAAACTTTTCCACAAGTTTTGATCAGCAAATAAATGATTTTGTTTTGGAAACAAATCAGTGCATTTTATTTCCCTAGTATTCACTTGCCCCTCAGTTTGTGATCAAGTTTTGGGTATCCTGAAAACTATCCCCTAATGGCTTTTCTGAGCACTAAAGCTCTGAAAGTGGTGTCATAGAATAACCGTGATTTGTAAAGTTCAACACTGTTTCTCAGAATCCCAACGAACAAAACAATTGTCTGCCTGTCCCTCTGCCTCCCTCAACTTGATCAATGTGAACGTCTGTGCCTGCACCCCGTGCTGACCAATAAATGATGACAACACATTTTATGAATAGAAAGCGTGCATTACAAGAAGCATCCCTTCTATACACATTTTCCCTGTTATCGTCACTCTATGGGTCACTCCAACTCTGGAGACATGTGGTCTCTGACTCAGTGTTTGGGGTCACCTAAGATGGGTGAACAGCACTCCTCTGTCCTAACTCTTGCATTGCAGCACAGTCTGTAGATGATGACAAACCCTGGCGGTGTCTGGGGCAAGGCTGTTAACAAAATTCTGTGTTTGGGATTTCTGCTTGCAGGGACAGGTCTTTTGTGAGTGTGTGCTGAGGGACACCTGGCTCTACGTTTGCTACACCCCTAAGTGGAACAGAGGAAAGTGAGGAACACCTTTCACTCCCAAGGACCTCCATGTTTCTGCCTTCAAATCTTCTCTCCCCTTTGCACAGCGCTTTGGGCAGCAGGAGAAGAGGACCAAGGGGTGCCTTAGGAGAAGTCAGTGTCTACCTCTTATGTCCAGGGAGGGTCTAGGAGGGCCTAGACCTGTGTCTACCCAAGTCTTTTGGTCTTGTTCTAGGCTTGATCTTCCTGCTGTTCTCTCATCTTACCACAGTGCCCCTCTCTCTCCACAAGCAACACTGCAGGCCCACTGTACCCCACCTGAACCTCTTGTTTCTTAGCCACATAGTCTTTCTAATTAAAGATGAAGTTGGAGCAGTCTCACAGTGAAGCTTTGTCCCCCAAACTGTTTTGGGACTGTTTTTACTCAGAAAATCCAGATTTCCTAGATTTTGTGATGATCGTAATTCCAAACACTGATCAAGTGTGGCCATCACCGGAAAGTGTCCTAAAACAGCCAAGAACATTGAGTTGCAACTGCAATATTAATAACAATGGCTAATATTTATTGAGAGTTCACCCATTATGTAGCAGGCAATGTTCTAAAAGCCTCATATGTATTAATGGGAACTCTGCTGAAAATAACTCCATGAGGTAGAAGTTAGTATTATCTCATTTTCCAAAAGAGAAACTGAGGCACATCAAAGTGAAATAACCTGCCTAAGGTTACACAGCTAATAAGTAATGACATTATTCAAGGAAACTTTAAGTTAAAATTAGGAAATTGAATTTAGAAAAGAGGATTTATTTTAAAATCATAAGAATATTTATTCATTAGGAATTTTTAAAAAAAATGTTGGTTGTGGTGAAATGAACATAGTATAATTTACCATCATAACCATTTTTATGTGTACAGTTCAGTACTGTTAGGTATATTCACATTGTTGTGCAGATAATCTCCAAAACTCTTTTCATCTTGCAAAACTAAAACTCTGTACTCATTAAACAACAATTCCCCATTCTTCTCTCCCCCAGCCCCTGGCAGCCAACATTCTATTTTCTGTCTCTATGAATTTGGCTACTCTAGGTACTTAAGGTAAGTGGAGTCATACAGTATTTATCTTTTTGTGACTGACTTATTTCACTTAGCACCATGTCTTCAGGTTTCACCTATGTAGTACTATGTGTTGGAATATGTGTCTTTCTTTTGTAAGGCTGAATCATATTTCAATGTGTTGCTGTACCACATTGTGTCTAATCACTCATTTGCTAATGGACTCTTGGGTTACTTCCACCTTTTGCCTTTTGTGAGTGCCAACCCAAAATGAGTGACTGAGACAAGGATCTTAATTAATCGAGGTTTATTAAGCCACCTTTAGGTGTCCAGGAAAAAGTCAAGCCACAGATGAATCTGTGATTGTTTTTCCCAAAGAGGCTTTCAAGAGGTTTAGTATTTATACATTTCCTAAGGGGAGGGGGGATGTAGGAGGAGGGGCAGGTAGGTGATAAGACAAACGGTTACACTTTTGTGAGACTTTAGTTAGTGCCTAGGAAACCTACATTTTACACAAGGTAAAGTGAACGAAGAGAAAAAGGGAGTAAAGGAAGAATCAATTTTGCAGATGTCTCTGAGTGGGTGGAGGAATGACTGATCTTCTCTTGTCTCTGTTCTGTACCTGGGAAGATAAGCATGGAATCACCATAATCAGTGTGGAATTGAACGGACTTTAGTTTTAAGAGCTAGACTTAGCCTGCAGACCTAAAGTTACAATTGATGTGTCCTTATTTATGGGAGGCCAGCAAAAAATTTCCTTATGAATGATCTGTGGGGGCAGTCCTTGTAAATGCCTGAGGCCTTTTACCTTTCCTTAGGGATCTTGCTAATGCACAGTAACAGGTATTCATTTGGAAGGGGATGTTGCATGACTCAGCCTCCAGGCTTGACCTTCCCTTTGTATAAGGAGTTTGGGGTGGTGGGCATCCTGGGATTTTTATTTTCCTTTACATGAGTAATGCTGCCATGGACATGGGTATACAAATATCTGCTCATGTCCCTGCTTTTAATTCTTTTGGGTATATATCTGGAAGTGAAATTGCTAAATCATATGGTAATTTATTTTTAATTTTTCAAGGAACTGACATACTATTTTCCATACCAGCTGCACCCTTTTACATTCCTACAGCAGTGCACAAGGATACCAATTTCTCTAAATCCCTCCAACACTAGAATTTTCTGGTTTTTGATAATAACTATCATAATGTAATGGGTATAAAGTGGTATCTCCTTGTGGTTTTGACTTGAATTTCTCTAATGATTAGTGATGTTGAGCATCTTTTCATGTGCTTATTAGCCCTTTGTATATCTTCTATGGAGAAATAGCTATTCAAATCTTTTGCCCATTATTTAATTGAGTTTGTTTTTTATTGTTGTTGCTGAATTGAGGGGTTCTTTAAATATCCTGGTTGTTAACCGTTTATCCAGATATATGATTTGAAAAGATTTTCTTCTATTCTATAGGTTGCCTTTTCATTCTGTTGATTTTGGGTTTTGATGCTCAGAAGTTTTTAATTTTGATGTAGTACAACTTATCTATTTTTACTTTTGTTTCCTGTGTTTTTCATGTCATATCCAAGAAATTCAATTGCCAAATCCAATATTGCAGACATTTTTCCCTATGTTTCTTCCTAAGCATTTTGTAGTTTTAGGTCTTACACTTAGGTCTTTGATGCATTTTGAGTTAACTTTTGTATGTGGTGTAAGGTAAGGTTCCAGCTTCATTTATTTGCATGTTAGATATCCAGTTTTCCCACCACTATTTTTTTTAACTTAGTGACTTTATTAAATAACTAACATATCCATATTTTTATCTAATGTTATTATACAAGAGTCTTTCCCATTTTGCCGAACAATTTGCAAATTTTCATAGATCTCTTTCTTAAAACTTTCACGTTTGTTGTTTCCTGTATGTTATATTCAGTCCCATTTCTAAATACTTTATACAAAGAACAAAATAGAATAAAATGTCATATAAAGAATTATGTTCCTTTGCATATTGTCTGTTTCAGGTTCCATTTATTTGTTTTAGAAGCATTTTTATTCTCCAATTTTGTAACCTACAAGATATTGGATCTGGATCATCTCTTCCCAATATTGGTAAATATGACTTTGTTTTAGCTTTATTTCTATTTGATTCTGTCTTTTCCACATTCTTCTCCATTTTTTTTGTCTCTTCGTTTTGTTTTGATTTTATTACACAGATTTAAAGTGTACCATATGATGTTTTGATATGCATATACATAGTGAAATGATTACTATAGGTTTAGGGGCCAAGGGAAAACTTTTGCTCTACCCTCTGAAGGTTAGCTGAAAATGAAGTTTAATAGAAAAAAAGGTACACATATTTTTATTAATGTGCATATGGACACAGGAGCCATATACATAGTATGAGGCTCTAAGGAGGAGCCAGATTGTTGATGCTTAAATACCTCTTCATTGAGGAGAGGGAAGAGGACCTGAGGAAGTAAATAAGTTTCAGGGAGAATGAATGAGCCCAAGAACAATGGCCTGGGACAAAGTTCCTCTGAGCTCTAGGGGAGGTGGCAGGAAGGTGAGGGGCAGAACTTCCCTGTGAACAAAGGCTATGTTACTATGCAGACAAATTCCCCCAGGTAATATCATGGAGCTGCCCTTAGAAGAATATATGAAAAGTTGGTCAGGGCATGGTGATGACCCCTAGTTTCTTCTCTTCTCTGGTGTTTTTTTCTGGTTATTTGATGAGATTTCTAGGGAGGGTGTTGTAAGACAATTGCATTTCTTTTGGAAAGAAGTTTTCTTAGTTCAATAAGAAAATTCCAGAAAGAAAGTCCCTCCTGGAGATTTGGAAAAGAAAAGAATCAGAGAGATGGGGGCAGGAGAAAGTCAAGAGAAAAAACTTGAGACTGCTTCTTTAGTTCATCATGTCAAAACGCTGTATGTTGGGGTATCATTTTCTAAGCCCAACACAGGTAACTAATTTAACATATCTATCACCTTCCATAGTTACCTCTTTTTTGTGGTAAGAACACCTAAAATCTACTTTCAGCAAATTTTAAAGAGACAGAACAATATTATTAACTGTAGTCCTCCTGCTGTACATTAGATCTCTATATTTATTTTTCCTCCATAATTATAAGTTTGTACCCTTACGCCTACATCTCCCCATTTTCTCCCCCACCCCACTCCTGATAACACTATTCTATTCTCTGTTTCTATGTATTCTACTTTTTTTCCCCTAGATTCCACCTATAAGTGTAATCATGCAGTATTTTTATTTCTGTGTCTGGCTTATTTCACTTGGCATAATGTCCTCAAGGTTGTCACAAATGGCAGTGTAGATGGAAAAGAAGCTGAACTCTGTAAAATAATTTAAAAAGGTTTATTCCGAGCCAAATTTGAGGACCATGACCCAGAGCCACACCCAAGAAGCCTTGAGCAACTGGACTCGCTGTGGTTGGGTTACAGTTTGGTTTTATACATATCAGGGAGACAGGGATTACAGGTAAAGTCATAAATCAATACATGGAAGGCATACATTGGTTTGGCCTGAAAAGGTGAGCCATCTCAAAGTGGGGGGCTTACAGGTTATAGGTGGGTTTAAAGACTCCTTGACTTGTAATTGGTTAGAAAATGAAGCTTTGTCTAAAGGCTTGGAATGTTTTAGATAAGGAAGAGACAAGTCACTGGACTTATATTTGTTGTATAAACTGAGGACCTGCAGGTTTGTCTTGCATAGCCTTAGGCCTGTTGATGAGTTACAAAGGATATCTCCAAGAAGGGAGGGGTGAGGGATGGTGAGGCATGTCTGACCTCCCTCCTCATGGCAGACAATTTAGTTTTAGGATATCCCCTTGGCCATGAGGGGGTCCATTCAGTCAGCTGGTGGAGGGGAAACCTTTTATTTAATTTTAGTTCACAGCAGTATCTCCTTTTTTTTAAGAATACATAATATTTCATTGTGTGTGTGTGTATGTGTGTGTGTGTATGTGTATATATATATATATACACATACACACACACACCACAGTTTCTTATCCATGCATCCATTGATGGATACTTAGATTGTTTCCACATTTTGGCCATTGTGAATAATGCTGCAGTGAACATGGGAGTTTGGATATCTCTTCAACATACTGATTTCATTTCTTTTGGAAATGAAGAGGGACTGCTGGATCATATGGTAGTTCTATTTTTAATTTTTTGAGAAACCTCCATACTGTTGTCCATAATGGCTGCACTACTTTACATTCTCACCAATAGTGTATAAGAATTTCCTTTTCTCCCTATCCTCACCAATATTTGTTACTTTTTTTTTGTCTTTTTGATAATAGCCATTCTAACAAGTGTGAGGTGATATCTCATTATGGTTTTAATTTGCATTTCCCTGATGATTGGTGATGTGGAACATTTTTTCATATACCTGTTGGCTATTTGTATGTCTTCTTTTGAAATATGTTTACTCATATCCTTTGCTTATTATTAAATCAGGTTTTTGGTTTTTTGCTATTGAGTTGTCAACCCCATTTGTTAAAGGACATTTCCCCATTGAATGGTCTTGGTACCTTTGTCTAAAATCATTAGACCATATATGCAAGGGGTAATTTCTGGGTTCTTTATTTTATTCCATATGTCAGTCTTTATGCTGGTACTACACTGTTCTGATTGTTGTAGCTTTGTAACGTTTTGAAATCAGGAAGTGTTAGACTTCCAACTTAGTTCTTCTTTTCAAGATTGTTTTGGCTACTCAGAGTTTTTTGAGATTCTATATGAATTTTAGAATGGATTTTTATATTTCTGCAAAAATTACCAATTTCTTCCTTCCTAATCAGTACACCATTTATTTTCTTATCTTATTGCATTAGCTAGGACTTCTAGTACAATGTTGAAAAGGTGAGGTGAGAGGAGACATTCTTGCTTTTTTTGTGGTCTTGTAGAAAAATCTTTTAGTTTTTTGCCATTAAGTATGATATAAGCTGAAGGGGTTTTGTACATGTTATTATCAAGCTGAGGAAATTCCTCTTTATTCCTAGGTTGCTGGCTGCATAGAATAGTCATAATTATTCCATCTGTTTCTATCTTCTGAAAGAGACTATAGAGAATAGATATACTTTCTTCCTTAAATGTTTGGAAGAATTCACCAGTGAACTCATTTGGGCAGAGTGCTTTCTGTTTTGGAAGGTTATTAATTATTGATTCAATTTCTTTAATAGATATAGGCCTATTCAAGTTGTCTGTTTCTTCTTGTGTGAGTTTTGGCAGATGGTGTCTTTCAAATAATTTATCTATTTTATCTAAGCTATCAAATTTGTGGACATAGAGTTGTTCATAGTATTTATGTATTATCCTTTCAATATCCAAGGGGTCTGTAATGATGTCCCCTCTTTCATTTGTGATATTAGTAATTTATGTCCTCTCTCTTTTTTTTCTTAGTTACCCTGGTTAGAGGCTTATTGATTTTATTAATCTTTTCAAATAATTAGATTTCTGTTTTATTTATTTTCTCTACTTATTTTCTATTTTCAATTTCATTAATTTCTGCTCTTTTTAAAATTTCTTTTCTTCTGCTTACTTTGGATTTAATTTGCTCTTCTGTTTCTAGTTTTCCATGATGGAAAGAAGCTTAGATGATTAATTTTAGATCTTTCTTCTTTTATAATATGTTCATTCAATGCTATAAATTTCCCTCTAAGCATTGCTTTTGCTGCATCTCAAAAATTTTGATAAGTTGTGTTTTCATTTTCATTTAGTTCAATATATTTTAAAATTTCTCTTGAGATTTATTCTTTGACCTATGTGTTATTTAGAAGTGTGCTGTTTAATATCCAAGTATTTTGGAGTTTTCCAGCTATCTTTCTATTATTGATGTCTTGTTTAATTCATTGTGGTGTAAGAGCAGACATTGTATGATTTATATCCCTTTAAATTTGTTAAAGCATGTTTTATAGCCCAGAATGTAGTCTATCTTGGTAAATGTTCCATCTAATCTAGAGAATATTGTTTAATCTGCTGTTGTTCGATGAAGTAGTCTATAGATGGCAGTTATATCCAATTGATTAATGGTGGTGTTGAGTTCAACTGTGTCTTTATTAATTTTCTGCCTGCTA
The DNA here is from genome assembly GCA_023783475.1 of Daubentonia madagascariensis. NCBI lineage: Eukaryota > Metazoa > Chordata > Mammalia > Primates > Daubentoniidae > Daubentonia > Daubentonia madagascariensis. Next base: position 39,015 of record JAKFHU010000913.1, on the reverse strand, counting down.
AATCTGTCTATTTCTGACAAAAGGGTGTTGCTATCTTCAAATATAATAGTGGATTCATCTGTTTATCTTTGTAATTCTACCAGTTTTTGCCTCATATATTTTGATGCTATGCTTTTAGGAGCATATATATTAAGAATTGTTTTGTTTTCTTTGAGAATTGATCCCATTTTCATTACATAATGCTTTTCTTTATCCCTGATAACTTTCCCTGATCTCACTGAAACTAATATAACTACTCTCACTTCCTTTTCGTTAGTGTTACCATGGTTTATTTTCCTCCATCCATTTGCTTTTAATCTATATGTGTCTTTATATTTAAAGTGGATTTCTTGTAGACAACATATAATTGGTCTTATTTTTTGATCCACTCTGACAATCTTTGTTTTTTAATTGGTGCATTTAGACCGTTGACATTCCACGTGATTATTGATATAGTTGGATTAATATCTACCATATTTGTTATTGTTTTCTGTTTTTTGCCCTTGTTCTTTGTTCCTAATTGTGTCTTCCACTCTTTTTCTGCCTTTTAGTATTTTAATTGAGCAGTTTATGATCTATTTTCTCTCCTTTCTTAGCATATCAATTATACTTCTTTTTACACCATTTTTAGTGGTTTCCCTAGAGTTTGCAATATATATTTGTAATTAATCCAAATCTACTTTCAAATAACACTATACCACATCATGGGTAGTATGAGTACCTTATAAGAACAAAATAATTCTAATTCTTCCCTCCTGTCTTTTTATCATTGCTATCATTTATTTTACTTATATATAATATATATTTATGTATAAAAATATCTATACAATTGAATACATTGTTCTTATTATTATTTTCAACATACTGTTGTCTGTTAGGTCAAGTAAGAATAAGAAAAATAAAAGTTTTTACTTTACCTTCACTTATTTCTTCTCCAATGCCCTTCGTTCTTTATGTAGGTCTGAGTTTCTGGCCTATATCATTTTCCTTCTCTCTAAATAACTGCTATGAACAATTTTTTTTTTTTTGCAAGGCAGATCTACTGGCAACAAATTCCCTCAATTTTTTGTTTCAGAAAGTCTTTATTTCTCCCTCACTTTTGAAGTATAATTTTTCAGGGTATAGAATTCTAGGTTGGTGGATATTTTTCTCTCAATACTTTAAATATTTCACTCTACTCTCTTCTTACTTGCATTGTACCTGAGGAGAAGTCAGATATAATTCTTATCTTTGCTTCTTTGTAGGTAAGGTATTTTCTTTTTACCTGGCTTTGATTAGAATTTTTCTTTATCTTTGGCTTTGTATAGTCTGAATATGATATGCCTAAGTGTAGTTTTTTGGCATTTATTCTACTTAGTGTTCTCTCTGAGCTTCCTGGAACTGTGGGTGGTGTCTATCATTAATTTGGAGAAATTTCAGTCATTACCACTTTAAATATTTCTTCGGTTCCTTTCTTTCTTTCTTCTTCTTATATCCCCATTGCATGCATGTTAAACCTTTTGTAGTTGTTCCATGGTTCTTGGATATTCTGTTCTACTTTTCCTCCCCAGTCGTTTTACTCTTTGATTTTCAGTTTTGGAGGTTCAGATTGAGATATCCTCAAGTTCAGAGATTCTTTCCTTAGTTGTGTGTAGTCAAAGGCATTCTTCACTTCTGTTACTGTGTTTTTCATCTGTAACATTTCTTTTTGTTTTTTTCTTAGAATTTCTATCTCTCTGCTTATATTGCCCATCTGTTCCTGCATGCCATTTACTTTATCCATTAGATGTTTTATCATATTACTCATAATTGTTTTAAATTCTTGGTTTGATAATTCTAACATCCCTGACATATCTGAGTCTTGTTTTGATGCTTGCTATCTCTTCAAACTGTCTTTTTTGCCTTTTAGTGTGTCTTGTAATTTTTTTCCTGATAGTCAGACATAATGTTTTGGGTAAAGAAAATGCTGTAAATTGGTCTTTTGAAATGTGGTGGTAAGAAGTGGAGGGGGGGAAGCATTCTTTAGTCCAATAATTAGTCTTTTAGTGAGCCTGTGCCTCTAATTGTGAACTTCGTAAGTCTTCTTAGTTTTCCACATGCCCTTGGAGGGGACAGGATGGCTAGAGGAAGATGGATTGATGTATTTCCATTCCAAGGCTCCAGGCCTACACCCAGGGTTCCAGGCACCAGGGACATAAGCACCAGGCCCACCTTAGTGGATGTTGGCATCAGGCCATCCCCCACAGACTCAGGACTAGGCCCATTCCATGGACCCATGGGCCCGTATTAGTGCTAGGCTGGCCCTCATAAACTCAGGGCCAAAACTCACCCCAATCAGGTCAGGTCTTGTGTACCCAGACTTCAGATCAGCACTCACAGACACAGACTCCAGGCCCATTCTCACAGACCCAGGCCTGTCCCCATTGATTCAGTTTACAGTCTTACCCCAGTGGGCTCCAGTGCCAGACCAGCTCCAGCATACCCACATTCCAGGCCCACCCTAGTGGACCCAGGCTCCAGGATCTTGCACTCACTGACTCAGGCTGCAGACCAGACTACCCAAGTACTCCAGCAGCAAGCCTGCCATGTTCCCTGCCAGCTCACCCTCCTGGAATCTCTGAATGGCTAGATTGGAGAAGGGCTTTTCTGTTGAAGCCAGTCTGTAAGAATGCAAGAGGTGCTTACTTGTTCAAATGTGCAGACATCAACCCAAGACTATAGGATCATGAATAATCAGGGAAGCATGACACCACCAGTGGAACAAAATTAAGTACCTAAATCCTAAAGAAATTGGGATTTATAAATTGCCTGACAACGAATTCAAAATATTTGTCCTATGGAAGCTCAGTGAGCTACAAGAGAACACAGATGGACAACTAAACAAAATCAGGAAAAAATACATGAACAAAATAAGAAGTTCAAGAGAAAGAAGCCATAAAAAAGAACCAAACAGAAATTCTAGAGCTGAAGACCACAACAACTGAACTGAAGAAATTGCATAGACAGCTATAACAGCAGACTCTATCAAGCAGAAGAATCAGTGAGCTTGAAAACAAGTTATTTGAAATTACCCAGTCAGAAACAAAAACATAATAAACAAGAGTGAAGAAAGCCTACGGGACTTATGGGACACCATTAAATGAACCAATATATATACTTCAGGAACCCCCATAATATTATTAGCAGATTTTTTAGTAGAAACCCCATAGGCCAGGAGAGAGTAGGATGATACATTCAAAGTGCTGAATGAAAAAATCCCTGCCAGAGCCTCCGCCTCTGCTGCTACTTCTGCGCTGGCCGCCAGCCTGCTTCCAGGGAAATGGAGGGAGGCTGAAGCCCAGGTGGCCCTGCTGCTGTGCAAGGCCCCACCGCTGCTGCCACGGCACTTGCCTGGCTCGCGGACATCACCGCTGCCATTGTCTGTGACGAGCCTTGCGCGCCACCGTCCTCCATAGAATCTCTTCCTTCTTCCTGGAACACTTACTATGCTAACACAGAGTTTGTAATAGTTGTTGTGGACAGTACAGACAGAGAGAGGATTTCTGTAACTGGAGAAGAACTCTATAAAATGTTAACACATGAGCGAAGAAGCCTGGAGAGAGAGTGGCGATGAAATCGTGAAAGGTGTTTTCCACAGCTTGTTGAGAATTGAATATTTTTTCCTTGCAAGAAGTGGTCCAAAGCCTGGAAGAAGTGGTAGTCAGTTGGTGCAAGGTCTGGTGAATATGGGGGATGGCAGAGAGTTTCCAAGTCCAGCTTCTGTAGTTTGAGCAGCATTGTTGTGTGACGTGAGGTCCAGTGTTGTCTTGCAAGAGGATTGGCTTGTCTCTATTGGCCAGTCTCGGCTGCTTAATTACAAGCATACTCATCTTTCATCCAGTTTGTTGCAGTAGACATTGCTGTAATTGATTGACCAGGTTTCCTGAAGCTGTAGTGGATAATACCAGTGCTGGATCACCAAACAGACACCATTAGCTTTTTTGATGAATATTCAGTTTTGGACTGTGTTTTGGCACTTCATCTTTATCCAACCACTGTGCTGAATGCTTGCAACTGTCAAAAAGAATCCATTTTTCATCAAACATAATAATATGCTATAGAAATGGTTCAACTTTATGTCATGACAGCAAAGAAAGGACCTAAGGAAAGATGGCTTGCTGATTTTTGCTAATAGACAAGATGTTAAAGAATGCATGATTGTAGCAGAAATCTCCCAGTTTTTTAATATAACTGCTATCAAAGATCATCAGTGTCATATCCAGGCATGCTGTGCTCTTACTGGCAAAGGATTGTGCCAAGGACTTGAATGGATGATGTCACAACTGAAGATTAGATGATCTCTACTGACCTCTTCTCATAGAATTTGTGTAAATGAAGTGCTGGACTTTACCTGAAAGCTGCAAAAATTAATGGTTTAGATATATTTATAATAAACTGATTTAAACTTTTTCTATAAGAAGAAAAATTAAGACCACTTATTTGAAATCAAAGATGAAGTCTCACCTTCCAATTTGCTTTCTCATTAGTTCCTTCCAAAGTAAGTTATTAAAGCTGTGATTGACATTTTTCTCATAATGAATGCTCTCGGGACACTGTGTAGCCAGTGGTAAGTACAAAGGGAAAGGAAGACATTTTGAACTTTAAGAGCTTTAGTATCAGTATAACCCTCCCTAGTTGAATGTTCTCTTCTTGTTCCATTAAATCAAAATACAAATCAGCACAGATATTCAGTTTCCAATATTTTAAAATGTAATGTTACTTATGAAAAGTATTTTGTGTAAGGTTGTGTATGTATTGTGTATGTACCTCACATTCAAGTTAATGGCTTTGATTTATGTTCTAAAGAAAAGCAAATAATACAAAAATTAATAATATCCTTAGTTATAACCATAATGAGATAAATACTGGCCCTGGTGTTAAGTGCTATTTTGTACTCTTCCCTTATGTTCTCTGTATTGTATTAACCAAACCCCCAAATCATTGAGCTGCTCTTAAAAAAAAAAAAAAGAAAAAGGAAAAAACTTGGGGAAAAAACCCCTGCCAATCAAGAACACTATACCTGTCACGGCAGAAGTGAAGGGGAGATAAAGACTTTTTCAGATAAATAAAAGCTGTTGGAGTACCTCACCACTAGACCTACCTTACAAAAAAATGCTAATGGGAGTTCTTCAAGTTGAAAGAAAAGGACACTAGGGAAGCAGATCACTTGGGATGAAGGCTATGCTATGGATCATGGCTGACTGGAGATGCTGGTGACCAATTCTCCCCATAGGGAAGGAGCAAAGTTACAGGTGAATGGTCACAGCTCAAGTGGAGTGTTAAGGAGAGAGTGCTAGAGCCTACAGGAGAGTTCACTGGAAGAATCTGTGACATGCAAAAAAAGAAAGAAACAAGAAGCTGGCAGAGATTAAACCCTGAAGAACTTAGTATTCTGTGGAACGGGTGGGGATGAGTGCTTTTGGCTCCTCTAGCTATTTCAGCAGACTGCTGGTATCCAAACTTAGGGACAGCATTTTTGCCCTCATGAGCCCAAGTTCTGGAGTGGGCTGCAATTTGGGGACTTTTCGAGGGCATTACATTGGACTACCAGTTTACACAGGATCCCTTGTTTTTCCCCCTGGAACCAAACTGTGGTGGTGGGTGCCATACTGGCTGTGCACCCATTGTAGGACTTTTTCTGCCAAGGGACCTTCAGCCCTTGTGTCTTCACATCACTACATCCCCTGCAAACATTCCCCAGCACCTGCTTGGATTGTGGCAGCCCAGAAGAGCAGTTAGAATTCACAATGGACTAGCCTTCAGGGGTTGGGAGGGGGAATGCACCATACAAAGAAAGCATACCATGAGACAAAGAAAACCAGAGCACAGGCTTTTCTGTGTCCCAGAACTTCCCACATGTGGGCAGGGAGTGGCTATGCCTTTTTCCACAGAGATGTGGGCACTGTGATGGGCTCTGCATGGGAAGACTGGGGTTCTTCCCTGGCAGATGAATAGCCCTGGTGCTCCTGATGGAATTTGGTGAGAAGAACTTCTCCTCCCCCTTTCCCACAGCTATGGACACAGCTGGTTCTTCTCCCATGGGAGCTTGGTGTGGATGTACCTGTGGACAGCATTTCTGGGGCATTTCAGGATGACTGTGTTCCTACAAGAGGTGTGTCCTCTAGGCTCAGGCTTGCACAAAGGGTGGAATTCTGCCCCTTTTCTACATGGAACATCAGCATTCCTGCAGATGGACAGAGATGTCTGTCTGATCCAAATATCTGGAACACTGGGGCAGATAGACTGTATAACACTATATTTATTAGAGGGATTAAGTTTGTGGTTAAAAACCTTCCCAGAAAGAAGATTCTATGCCTAGATGTTTGGAAGAATATATATCAATTCTGTACAAATTCTTCCAGAAAATAGAAAAGAAGGGAATACTTCTCTATTTGTTCTATGAGGCCAGCACTGTCCTCCTATCAAAACCAGACAAATATAGTATAAGACAACTGGAGAACAATATCCCTCATGAACACAGATACAAAAATCCTTACAAATGTTTTTGCAAATTAAATTGAGCAATATATAAGATATAAAATGGGTAATACATCCTGACCAAGTGGAATTTATCCCATGAATTCAAGGATTCAAGGTTAGTGTAATATTTGAAAATCAATCATTATAATTCACTTATATTAATAAGCAAATTATTACATCACCATCTCAGATGCAGAGAAATCATTTGAAAATTTTAAACTTGATTCATTATTAAAAAAAAACTCTCAGTAAACTAGGAATGCAAGGGAACTTCCTCAATTTTATTAAGGTCCTTGCTGTCATCCTTTTGGCATGCTTTTACAAAATGTCTTAGACTGAGTAGCTTATAAAGAATAGAAATTTATTTCTCACAGTTCTGGAGGCTGGGAATTCCAAAATCAGGGTGCCAGCATGATTGGGTTCTGGTGAGGGCTCTTGTCTGAGTTGCAGGCTGCCAACTTCTGTCTGTGTCCTCACATGGTAGAAGGAGCCAACAAGTTCCCTTGGGTCTACTTTATAGGGGAGTTAATCCCATTTGGAGAAAAAAAATTGTGTTATTTGTCTTATTATTGAGTTCAAAGGGTTTCTTTTATATATTCTAAATACTTGGTAGTATTTAATTAATTAAAAAATTAAATACTACTTGATTGTAATAAAACAGAATAAACTATTGATATACACAATGTCGATGAGTCTCAAATATGTTGATTTAAACAAGTCAGAGACAGAAAAAGCATGTATTGGATGATTCTATCTATATAAAACTATTTTTAAAAAAGCAAAAGAATCTATAATGATAGAGGTAGATCCATGATTGCCTGGGGACAGGGTAGTGGGGGAGTAGATTTTATTACAAAAGGGATGAGGATATTTTTAGGATATAAGGATTACAGTTCCTTATCCTGGGTATTTAGGATATAAGGATTTCAGTTCATTATACTTTCATGGGCCTATGTCAAAACTTATCAGATTGTATACTTTAAACATGTGCAGTTTATTGTATGTTAATTGTCCCCCAAAAAATCTATTTAAAAAAGTTTCTATAGCATTATTCCCACTCTGTCAATGTTCAAAACTTCCTAGAGGAATGCGTAAAAAGGACTCCATCGCCTCAACTCCTAAAGGCACTAGCTTCAAAGGAAAGTTAAAACACTGCTGTTAAATATACTCCACAAATGACTACCACAGCTGACGTCAGCGTGAGAGGTGGCAACCTGCACCCAGCTCTCCCCTCCTCGCTGTGTGCCCTCCTCTCCCTCGGGGGCTCAGGAGTGCTGCCATACTCACTGGCAAGGCAGTCATCGATGTCCTCTTCACAGTCCACACCACTGAAGCCTGGAGGACATTCGCACATGTAGCTGCCTTGGGTGTTATGGCAGAGACCATGGTTCATGCAGGGCTTGGAGACACACTCATCAATGTCAATTGTGCATCGCTGACCTAGAAACACAGGGCAATGAACGACCCAGTCTTTGGAAGCTGATTCCCACAGTAACCTACGCAGGACCTGAGCTTAGCTGAGGTGGACAGGGCTTCTCCAAGGACATCCTGGTTGGTCTCCTCCTTTGGGGAGTCCCACGAAGACTTCTGTGCCCCTGGGAAGTTATCGCCAAGGTGCTAAAACTTGCTGTAGAAAGATCATCATGGTTTGAGACTCTCAGGTCGGAGTCTTCAGGCGCTAGGGGGCCCCAAAGACACGGACAATGGAAAGGCTTTCTAAGCCATTCCGGTTAGCAGCTCCTGTGCAAGGCCTGTGCTCTTGACAAAGATGGGCAGGCCCCAGAAGACCAGGGCCTCCCATGTCATCTGATGCCCTCACCGCTGTGTTTAAAGTTCAGAATGCATGTTCTTGGTGTCTCCACCCCCATGTTGTTACCTTGCCAGCCAGGAGCACACAAGCAGGTGTAACTCTCAAAATTTGGTGCCTCTTTGCAAACAGCAGCATTCTCACAAGGGTTTGGGGAACAGGGAGCCAATATAGTCTGACAATTCTTGCCTGGAAAGCAAATGACAGCGTTTATGATAAAGAACCCTCCAGGAAAATGAAAAATTCCCCAAACTGTATACCAAGGATGTTCTTAGAATTCAAGTCTAAAGTAGTGCTTAAGAGGCTTTGGAATCTGAGAGACTCATGTTCCTTTCTGTCTTGGCTCTGACATAGCTGTGTGACCTTGGGTAAGTTATTGATCTTATCTGAGCTCCTCATAAATAACATGGGAATTAGAATAGTATGTAACTCATAGAGAATTTGTGCATTAAATGGAAAAAATGCACACTAAGTCTTATTCGCACAGAGCCTGGAACACCGAGTAAGCGCTCAACCACTGTTGGGCTGCTGTCACCTTCACTGTTACATCTTGAGTGTTTACGTGGATTTGGACACCTCCATCGGTCAGATGTGATGGTTTCTGCATCTCCATAGCTAAGATTCAGCTACTCAGAAACTCAGCCACACAGATCCACCTGTGCGTGGCAGGGAAGAAGCAAAAGCATGGCCTCCTGCTCCTCACAACCTCTGCTGGCCTGTTCCAGAAGGCAGTGGGGTTGAAAGAAGGCATGTCAGAGGAGGGAGGCAGGGAAGCAATTCTGATTGTGAGGTAACCTGTCTTCTCATGCCAATATCAATGACACTACCTGGCCGCCAATACTTCTCATCTAGTAGGCGAGGTATAAGCTTGCAGCAAAAACAAAGAACAAATTAAATAAGAATGCTTTTCATAAAAGAGAGATGAGGCTTTCTTTAAAGTCAAGTTACAAGTAGCTCAACTTCAAGTTTGGTCCTAAGATTTTGTATTCAGAAAGAAGTAACAGTTACCACAAATTTTCCTTGATATAGCTTCAACCAGTTTCAAATGTGTCTGATCAGATAGTGGCTTACATGAGCAAGCAATGCTGCTTATCCCTTATTCTGGACAAACGTGACAAAGCGTAGAAGCCCTAGCCACACTGAGAACTAAAATGTGAATCTGCATAGGCTTTTGGTCAGATACAACTTCTCCAGGGTCACACATAGTAAATTCTTTAATTGGGATCCTTCTCTAAAGGAAAATTTATAGCCAACATATAGTCAAATATTCTTAGTGTATCTGATGACCAAATAAATATTCTCTAGATGAGCTGTATACCTGAGGCACACCGCAAGTAAACCTAGGATGTGGCTGAGCATGGTGACACCCTTATATATCTATCCACAGCCAAAAATTGTCACTCCTTATGGCTGTACATGCAATGATCTTCCACTACCAACAAATGTGATCAGGACTGTTGTAACAGAGGGAAGGGCCTGAAGAAAAAAAAATTTCTGTCTCTTTGAAACTTCCCCCACTCTTTTTGAGAACTGAAACCTGCATCCCTTCCTCAGGCCAGTGGTAGGGAGGAGCAAGGAGAAGGCCTTTTGTTCTTGCATCCCATGTGGGGCCAGCCTCCCAGGTAGGTGGCTGGTGGAGTTCACAGGCTTGTCATTGGCAAAGATGGGACAATTAGAATAGTTAACCATAATAGCTTAGAACTGAGGGGCCCTCCCTTTAAAAGCTCTGTATTTCTACTTATGTTCAGGAAATTTGGATTTTGAGACAAGAAGGTCTGCCATTTTTCCTCCTTTGCTGGCAAAGTAATAAAAATCTCTTTTCTTCCTCCCCAAAACACTTGTCCTTGTTCTTCTGATTCGGCCTCCTGGACAACCGCAGAGCTTTCAATAACACTGTCACTATGGAATGACATTATTTACTTATGCCATCTTTATCTAAGGATAGTTAGGGACCTCCTATAACTCTGATTTTATGAACCAGGAAGGTTAAATACAGTTTCCCTACATTAACATTTCTCCTAAAGAGGGGCAAATGTAACAAGGTAGAATCAAACCTTTCAAATAACACCATGATGCTTGTGATCATTCTGCTACTTTACATAGGTTAGAGTCACTACTAACAGCTACTATTAGGTCATTAAATATGAAATGTCCGATTTCAAATCAAAAGTGTAGTTTATTATATCTCAAACAAGAAGCAGTACAATTAATCAAAGTATGCACCTAAACTACTGACACAGTTTTGCCACCTTAACGGTAGCTTGCTTATTCCAGCAGCGAAGAAGCCTGGAGAGCGAGTGGTGATGAAACAGTGAAAGGCGTTTCCCACAGCTTGTTGAGAATTGAATGTTTTTCCTTGCAAGAAGTGGTCCAAAGCCTGCTAGAAGTGCTAGTCAGTTGGTGTAAGGTCTGGTGAATATGGGGGATGATACAGAGTTTCCAAGTTTCCTCTATAATTTGAGCAGCATTGTTTTTTGAGACATGTGGTCTTGCAAGAGGATTGGCCTGTCTCTATTGACCAATCTCAGCTGCTTAATCACAAGCATCCTCATCATTTCATCCAACTGGTTGCAGTAGACATCTGCTGTATCGATTGACCAGGTTTCATGAAGCTATAGTAGATAATACCAGCGCTGGACAACCAGACACCATTAGCTTTTTTTGATGAATATTTGGTTTTGGACTGTGTTTTGGCACTTCATCTTTATCCAATCATTGTGCCGAACACTTGGGATTGTCAAAGAGAATCCATTTTTCATCACATGTAACAATACAGTGTGGAAATGGTTCGCCTTTATGTAATGACAGCAAAGAAAGGCAAGCTTCAAGGCAATTTCTCTTCTGACACTCGTTTAATTCATGCAGTACCCATCTATCCAGCTTCTTTACCTTGCCCATTTGTTTCAAATGGTCCAATATTGTTGGAATAGTAACATCAAACCTTGCTGCTAATTCACACGTAGGTTGAGATGGGTTCGCTTCCACTACAGCTTTCAGCTCATCATTACCCACTTTGGTCTCAGGTCACCCATGTGGCTCATTTTCAAGATTAAAATCACCAGAATGGAACTTCTCAAACCATCGATGTACTGTGTGCATTCATTAGTGACATCCTTCCCAAACACTTCAATGATATTTTGAGCTGTCTGTACTGCAGTGGTTCCAAGATGGAACTCATATTCAAAAATAACATGAATTTTTGACTTATACATGGTTTCACAAAAATTGCTCTAAAAAAACTTTTTTGAAAGATAATCACAAGCCAAAACATACTTTTGAAAGAATGAGGATGTACCTTCACCAAAAACAAAACAAAACAAAACAAAAACACCAGAAGTGTCAAAGTGAAATGTCAGAGATACCAACTGTCAAACTTAGTACTTAAGGAAATCGGACATTTCATACATAAAAACCTAATATTAATAGCCCCAGACTCCTGGGGAGTAAATACTCAGCCATGCGCCTGCCTGCATGCTGCCACCTGGTGAAACAGGCAAAGCCATAGTCCATGTTTGTGTTTTGTTCCCCCTGAATGAATAAAATGGAAGAAAAGGAGATACACAAGCCATAGAAATACAATCACAAGATGGCAGTAATAAGGCAAGAGAAAACAAAGAATAAATGTTCCAAGCATACTCCAAATGTAACACCTGAAAGAAAAAGCACCTGATGTGAAGTCACACTTGTGTCTTCTCAGTGTGCAACAGCCTTCAAGGGGTGACCCCTCTGAGTGAGGCACAGCAGAACTGAACGTGACGAGCAGAATGGAAATTAAGAGGAAAAGCTTTGGATTCACAGAGACGTGCAGGTAAATCCTAGAAGGACCGCTTACCTACGTGACTGTGAGCAAGTGAGCTCCCTTTGTCTCAGACTCCTCATGTACAAAGTGGCAATAGGAACTTCTACATTGCCGAATTATTGAGGAATAGATTAAGCAACCCAAAGTATAAAAAGTGTCTAGTATATCACAAATTACTGATAAATGATAGGTGCATTATTGAAACTAAAACTAAAAGGGCAAATCCTGGAAACACAAGCTTCATTCAAATACTGGAGTAAACCACTAGCTATGTACCAGGGTCCAGCCATGTGTAATTAAAGAAAAATTTCAAACACTAAAGCACAAAGAAGGCAAATGATTGCCCACCACTTGCACCTGAGGAGGCCATAATTTTTTTTCACAGCTCAAGATCCAGTCAGTGAGGACAAGAAGGGAAACTAGGGAGTGCGTCGTCAGAGCAGCATCACTGCCCCCCAGACCTGGGCGCTGAGACTCTGGTCCTGGCAAGGCATGGCCAAGAATCCCCTCTGGTCTCTGCTGGCACCTGTAGGACCCACCTGTGTATGGCAGCACACAGTGGCAAGTGTAGCCATTTATGTCATCAAGGCAGGTTCCTTGGTTCAGGCACGGATTTGAAGCACATTCATCAATATTCACCTGGCAGTTATAGCCTGTACACAGAAAGGGAAAAAACCAAAAACAGTGAAACTTTCTGTCAACCTCCTCATTACCTCGATTATTAAATACTAACCCATTTGCCTGGTGGTAAAAACTAAACACCTGAGAAATTGCATTCATTTCTTCAGGCCACTGGAACAGGTGTTCATTCATTTCAGCCACAGGTCCATGACATACAGTCAGTCAGTAAACGCCAGCACTCAGTGAGTCGAAAGATGGATGGCAGAACAGTCATTAAAAAAAATGACTCTCTTAAATCTGTCAAAACTATTATAAAAATGGTGATGAAGGAGGAGAAGAAGAGGAGGAGGAGGAAGTAGGAGAAGGAAAAGAGGAAGAAGGAAGAAAAGAATAATTTTTAGTAAAATAAAACAATAAAAATAATAAAACTCCTCCCATTTACTGCTCGTGAGTATATACCAGAGTAGTCTCTGATATTTTCAGCAGCTAATTAAACAAACAAACGAACAAAAAAACATCTCAGACATAGCAACCAGTTCCAAGGACAGGGTACCACCTAGTAACCAAAACATTCCATTTCTTGGTTATGGAGTTTCACGTGACACCTCAAGTTTATTTTAGAATATTTTTAGCCTATGCCCTCCCTCCTTGACCTTCCTGGTTTTCTGAATGTTAAAAAGAGAAAGAATATGATTCACTGGTATTTTGAAAAGGAAAAAAGAGTCCAGTAGAAACTTTGTATAAATCCAAAAAGACATTCTGACAGGCACCTACTCAGTCTGCCCAGTGTCATGGGAATGAGCATGGCTCTGGGGCTGGGCTATCTGGGATGGAATCCTGGCTGCAGTGCACTGGTAACATTATTAACCTCTATGAGCTCTGCGTTTCTCATCAATGCCATAGGAACGATAATAGTAGTGACAAGTAAGTGACATTTGGCACTTAATTTAGTGCCCAGTTCAAAATAAGTCCTTGGTAAAGGTTAGATTCTCTTCATATTGGCACTGGACAACAATGCCCCTATTATCCTATCTAGCAGGGATTTTTGTATGTTCACTTAGTTGCCACTTGATCTTGGGGTAACAAGCTTCAGGACACAGAAGTATATCAGGCTACTCCAGCAGCGTTGGGCACTGGGCATGAAAGTTTTCATCACACCTGGCTTCTCAGTGATCATCCACTGAACAGGGATCCCTGTGACCCACTTGGGCCACAGACTTTCTTCTCAAGTATCCACGATCATGCCAAGCAGGAGAAATGCTTGTGAAATAGACAGCAAAGTACATTCCTGGCAAGTGAATGACAGATATTCATTTCACTTCACTTGACTCTTGCTGCCTCTTGCAGGCTCTGTCAAAAGATCTGAAAGCTGTTTTTTACATAGTGTGCAAATGAGCACATGGAAATTACTAAAAGGCAATATTATGTTAGTGGCTGCTTGTATTAATATGTGGTAATGTCCAAAAAGAATAGAATGCACAGTATATGCCCTCTGATGGTGCCAACAACAAATGTAGGTGTGTCATTGAACAAAGCTGGCTTTGGAAGCCATATAACTCAACAAAGCAATGGAAACTTATGGTCTGTCTAGGAATTATTTCTTGATATCAATAAACACATAGTCTAAAACCCTAATTAATGATAAGTGTCATGTTTCAGTTTAGGAATGGCCTATAAGCAGAAAAGGGGTCTAGAGAAGCACAGAAATAGACTTCTAACCCTCCAGAAAGACAACAAAAGAAAAGATATGTTGAAAAGTAATTTTCCCTTTGGTTCCATTTCCCCAAAGTGTGAGGCTGAAGGGGGGGCTTTCCAGTAAAAGGAGCATTACCTGGGAATCCTGGTGAGCATACACAATCGTAACGATTAATGCTATCCATAAAGATGCCATGGACACAACAGTCACTTGCACAGTCATCAAAGTAAATTTTACAATTAACCCCTACAGAGAAAACCAAAGAGAAACCATCAATATTACCACAGAAATACCAAGGCTTTCTGCCTGTGATGCTTTGTGTTAAGAAATCTAAGGAGAATCCAGCCAACCTTGGACAGGATAAAGCAACAGTTCTCAAAGTGCAGTCCAAAGACTCATTCAAGGGGATCTGGCAGTCCAAAGGATTTTATCAGTCATATTATTTGTCCTTTTCACCATGTTGACATTCACAGTGATGGTGCACAGGCAATGGGGGCAAAGCTGGTGGCATCATGGCACAAATCAGGACATTGGCACTAAACTGTATTAGCAGTCATTCCTTTCCCCACCTTCTTGTGCCCACAGTAAAACAAGCAAGCAAAAACACCAGGTTCATTTAAAGGACGGCTTTGGTTAAGAAGTTGAAATGATTAACTTTAAAATGTTATTCAGCCCCGAGCCTTGAGTATACCTCTACTATCCCATGCGAAGAACTGGGAAGTATGCGTAAAGCACTTCTGTGGCGTGCCAATACAAGAGCTGTCTCCAGGAAAAGCAGTCACGCGACTGCTGGGGTCGTGGGCTGAAACAGCTGCCTTCTTCCTGGAACCTCATTTCAACTCAAAGAACAACTGACAGACAAATCAGAGTTATTCAAATTTGAGTATGGCAGACATAAGTGAATAAAGTAAACCTATCATTTCAGGAAAGACATTGACTCTATTTCTTGGCATAGTTAAAATTTGAGCTTTCAAGTGAAAATTATGATTTTGGAAAATTTGCTTCCACCGTATAAGCTTGGCAGCTTCCTGATAGGTAAAGACATTTCTGATGAGATTGGTAATATTACCTAATTCTATTCTTTGATATTATATAATAAAATGTATCAATATTTGTAAGATTTCTATAACTCAGTGAACCAATATTGTCAAAATGACCAAAACATGATGTTACAATATAATGCATGAGTAATAAAGGTGCATTCAAAATGCAAGACAGACCAATGGATTTTACCATAATAGAGTGTGAAAAGTTTATTGGTATGATTTCAGATTCCACATTGCAAACTTTAAGAAACTACCACTTATTGATTTTTGGTGTGGTAGGAAAGAATAATACCCACAATTTTCTGGAAGGGCTATTAAATATTCCTCCCTTTTTCAATTATTTATCTGTGTGAGGCTGGATTTTCTGTATCTACTTCAGCCCAAGCTACCTATTATGACAGACTGAATGAAAAAGCAGATATGAGACTCTAGGTGTCTTCTATTAGGCCAGACATTAGAGATTAGCAAAACTTTCATACAATGGCAGTTGTCACTAAAATATTTCTATTTTGGAAATAGTGATTATTCATAAAAATATTTCATTTATGTTAACATCTAATGTGTATATTATTGTCATTTTAAATGCATATATAAATAAATTATTTGAAAAATTTCTTATTTTAGTTTCTCATATGGTAAATTTCAATAGCTATAATTCACATAAAGAAAACCTGTTTGGGGTTCTCAATACTTTTAGGAGTGGAGCGGGCCGGAAGGTCCGTGAGTTCTCTCAATTGATTGTTCACAGTCAGTTACAGATCGAGCTCCTTGTCCTACTCATGTCCCCTTCTCACTACTGCACTTGACTGGTCTTTAAAAAAGAGATAATAGGCTCCTCAGATACTACAATGAAGTGGTCAGTATCATGGAAGGCTGAAAATATTACAGTTTCCCTACATGTAGCCAAATAAAGTTTATCCGATGGGACAAAACAAACCCTGGTTTCTGCAGAAGCATTCCCAAAAGGCAAAGGTCTCAAATATTGTAATTCTAGGCCTTCTCTTTTCTGGACTAAATTTCAGAACAAATCTTAAAGTGGTATCTTCCTCCTGAGGTATTCCCAGACGAATGGAGGAGTTCGGATATGTTAACACAAGTTTGATTGTAGATATGAATAACTAACTGTAGGGATGTATCGCTCATTATTGTTATCATTATTTTGGAAAAATATTCATGATATTTTACTATTTAACATGAATTTAATGATGTTTGCTGGGAATGCTAGAAGAATACTTTGGTAATCTAAAAAGCCTAAAAAAATCTGGTAATAAGAATATAAAAATACAAAACATCCAGGACAAAATGCCATCCTTATGATTCACTCACACTTTGTATTAATGTTTATTGACAACAATTATAAAGGGAACAGGCTGAGTTACACCCATTTTACATGTGACAGAGGTGACTTGCACAGGGCCACGGTCAGGGCAGGACAGCTGGGATCTGAACCCTGTCTCTCTGGCTCCACAACTCTCTACTCTTTCCACCACACCATGCCATCTTTCTGTGATTAATGAGGCTGCACTGCCTCACTGACCAAAATGAGGAAAGGATTTCCATCTTCCTTGCAGACCAGTGGATACCTTCAGGAGCTGTTTCTAGCCCTTGACTGACAAACCCCCTTCACCCTCAGTCCATGAAGGCAGCCCCCCACCATAAAGCCCTGGTGATCCAATGTGACCCCCGACCCCTGTCCAGGGTTTATTGGAGCAGGAGCAGACATCTGGATCAAGCTGGGCCAACAAGATTCTCTCCCTGCAAGGGTGAAATGTGAACCGTGTCCTCTGAACTGCCCTGCTTGCTGCTAGTCTCTCCAAAGCCTCATTATTCAATTCTTGCTTGGAATCTGTAAGAGGCTTCTGTGTGCTTTCAGTACATTTGTTCTGTTTCTTGGTTTTGTTGTTGTTTACTTGTTTGTAAATGATTCTTAAGCTAGTTCAGGTTGGTCTCTGTTAATTTGAAACCCAAAGAAACTTACTTAAAACAATTTTTGCCACCCTAAAAGCTCAGATAAGAGAAGGCACTGAAAGTGACTCTGGGTAGTACACCTCCCTGCAAGTACCCAGTGAGTGAACACCACAATTTTAACGAGCAAATTGTAAAGTATCCCTTCCATCCACACCCCCATCCAAACACTGAAGTACAACTTAGACCATTTTGTAAACGGATTAGGGATTCTTACTCTAGAACTTGAGTGTCTATTCATAATACCTCACTTAATGAATTTTCCACCGAAGTCCCTGGTACATGCCAGCTCTTTCTACCCATTACAGACCGACATTTCCTTAAGTTGCCTGCATCTCTTTGCTTTAATTCTCCAAACAGCTTGCAGGAATGGATTTGGCAGGTTCTGAGAGACTCTGGGTCTTCCTTTCCTCGCCCTCCCTGCAGACAACTCACACTGACTTCTTGCCTTCTCAGTGACAGCTACATACACCACGCCTCTCTGTCCCCCGCAGAAAACACACCTGACACATCCTGGCACAAGGATATAATCCCAGAGAAAACAACCTGCTTGCCAGTGAAAGAGCATTAGATAGCAAGGGACTCCAAGTCTCCTAGGGATGAAAGTGGGTGCCGTTGTGGTTCACCCCCCAAATGGGCTTTCCATAGAGGCTCATGGGAGATCTACGTGCATAGTAAGACTCAGGTCATGTAACTCCCAACTGTCCAGAGTGGTTCCATGATGACATCTGAACCACAGGGAAGTCCCTATCCAGACACTATAAAACAACACCCAGACCATAACCAAGCTCTCTTTCTCTTTTGCTACGACAGTGGGTCGGTTTGTCATCTGTGGTGTATGTATCTCGCTCTGTAAACCTATATCTTGCTCTTGCTCTATAATCCTGTCTTTCTGTCTTTAATAAAGACATTTTCGTGCTTCCCTAACTGTGGTGCGTCTGGTCATTCTTCGGCCGTGATTGCACCAAGAACCGACATTTCAGACTCCAACCATTGGAGGGGGCTTTCCCTCTATCTGCATAACCAGACTGACCTGATCAAACGACACAGGGGTGTGGACTTCCCTTCCTCTCCCTGTTATCTCAATATATTCCAGAATGCAACCAGACCTGGCCCAGATAATTTAAAAAATAATACCTGTCTCTCGGGTTAATTTACGAGTCAATCTGTTTCCCCCATCCATTATCCTCCCCAGCAACCGTATTGCCCCTAAACAGAATTACCTATACTCCTCATTTCCCCTCTCCTCTAAAAGGGGTGTATAAAAATATCTGAACTTCATTGAGTATTGGGTAATCACTCTGTGATTTCTCCCCATGTGCATGGTAAATAAACCTTTCTCTTATTAATCTGCCTTAATTGTGAGTTGATCTTTCAGCAAACTTTTGGGGGAAAGGGCAAGTTTCCCCTCACCCCTACACCAACCCGCCCTTCACCCAGGTTTCTAGTATGTTTGTTATGATGGGAATGATAGCAAAGCCTTAAACAGCCCCTCCATTCTAAAGGCATCCATTCAATGCTTGTAAATCTCTCAAATTTCTTTTCGTATGGCAATTTCTCATGTCTGGGGACCAACCTGGAAGCAAATTGTTTTCAGAAGGTTTCAGAAAGATCTATTGAGCCCTTTTAGTGAGTTATCTAAACGTGGGGAGTGGAAGGCATTTTCAGCTGTGACAGCATGGGATGTTTTTTGTATGCTTGAGCAATTCAAAAAGGACTTTGTTTTCAAACTTGGCATGTATGAGGCCCTGGATAAAGACCAGGGCCTTTGACAAGTTTGAAGAAATGGATTTGGAAATAACAAAATAAAATGAGGGCAACTAACTACTTCTTTACCTCTGCCCCCTACATAGGTCATTTTCCTCAAGTCCAGAATGAGTTCTTAATAAATCACTCCCTTATATTGGCAGGTTCCCTTCGAACAAAGGCACATATTGGTTAATCTTCCACTAATGTATTTTCCTTTGATCTGGGACATAGTATTTCTCTGTCCATTAACCACAGTTGTGACCACAACCATTCATCTAATAAGTAAAACAGAATCAGTGAAACCTGTGAGATGCTGCTGCTTGAGAATTCAAAATCCCATCAAGAAGCAGATGCCCTCACAACTAACAAGCAGTCATTCAACCAGGGTCAGGGAACAGCAATGAACTCTGAGGATGGGAAATGGCAATCCCACTTTACAATTGCTGTGACGTGCTGCAAAATACCTTCTCTCCCTTAGAATCCCCCAAGATGCCTAAGGCCCCATCAGGGAAAGGGTCAGAAGAAAAGTGTCACATTAAGGAGACCTGACTGTGAAAGATGAAAGAGAGGAAAGAGGAAGGAAGGAAGGACAGACAGACTTCATCAGCCTGGGTGGGGGGTTTAAAGAAAAAATAAAATCAATCAAGCCACAAAGCTGAGAGGGTTTTCAATTTTAAATAATAATTTCAATTTTTGAAGTGGTGTGCCTCCATTTAACAAAAACCACATACACACAAAATCATCAGCTTTACAAAATTCTCCCCTGGCTAGGGCCATCTGCCTTTGAGATATTTATGTGTGTGGCTTTGGCTGTGCTTCTCAGAATTGGGAGTACTCTTTACGTTATCTGACCATATGCCAACAGTCTGCGACATCTGTGTAAATTGTTTTTGAGAAACAGTGAAAACCCCGTACCAGACATGAACAGAGTGGGCTCACCTGACGTGCCCGGCTGGCAGTTGCACTGGTAGCCATTCACCAGGTCGATGCAGCGACCGTCGTTCAAGCAAGGGCTGCTGTAACATTCGTCAATCTGGTCACTGCAGATGGCACCCATGTACCCGGGATTGCAGATGCAGGTGTAGGAATCAATACCATCCTGGCACTGGCCATGGTGGCAAGGATCGGGATCACAGTTGTCGATGTTCTCCTCACACAGCACACCAGTGAAACCTTTGGAAGGAATTTCACCAAGGAGTCTCAAAAACCAAGGCAGATGCTCCACACCTGCACACAAGTGTAGCTACATCCATTTACCCCACACATCCCACCGGATCAGTTAATACTGCTGGCCTTGAGCAGTAGAAACTGACTGTGTGCATTGATTTAGGAAGCATGCCTGGAGAGTTGTGCTTAAAGCACTGATTTCCAAATCAAATTTTGAATCGATATACCTTTGTATATCGAGTTTCATTGCAGAAATGCTTTAACTGCATCTTCATTTCTTATTGGGCTTCAGGTTGTAATATCTCAAAACATTTTTCCTTTATATATTTATCTCTTATACCTTTCCTCCCAAACACTACATGCAGGTTAATGATTTCATGTATCTGATCTTTTCAATTCTGACTTTGGAAGACAGAGAACTTTTCTTTATTCCTCTCAATGTCCCAGAGTGGTTGGTATGCATATATGGTAGGTTTTTGATAAATCCTCATTGAATTAAATGAATATACCAATAATGAACATTTTTTCCAGGAGGTGCCACTTAAGGATAATTATTATTATTTTGAATTTTATTTTGTTCAGAACACTTTACATGGGAGCTACCCTCTCAATAAATTTTAAGTTACAATACATTATTATTTACTGTAGGTGCAATGTTGCAAAGCATATATCTAGAGCTTAATACACCTTGCTTGATTGAAACTTTATGCTCTGTGATTAGTAAATCCTCATTTCCCCCTCATCCTCACCCTTGGCAACCACCAATCTGCCTTTTGCTTCTATAAACTTGACTATTAAGTGGAATCACGCAGTATTTTTTTTCTGTGATTGGCTTATTTCACCTACCATAATGTTCTCAAAGTTCATTTATGTTGTCACATATTGCAGGATTTCCTTCCTTTGTAAGGCTGAATAATATTCTATTGTATGTATATACCACATTTTCTTTATCCATTCATCTGTTGGGGGACTTTTAGGTTGTTTCCACATCTGAGGTATCATGAATATTGCTGCAATGAACGCGGGAGTGAAAATAACAATTCGAGATGCTGATTTCAATTCTTTTGGATAAATACACAGAAGTGAGATTGCTCGATGATATGTTAGTTCTTTTTTTTTATTTTTTGAAGAATCTGGATACTGTTTTCCATAGTGGCTGCACCATTTTGCATTCCCACCAACAGCGTGCAAGGGACCTATTAATAATTTCTCCACATCCTCACTGAAACTTGCTATCTTTTGTTTCTTTTCATAATAGCCATTCTGACAGATGTGAGGCGTTATTTCATTGTGATTTTGATTTGCATTTCCAAGATGGTTACCGACACTGAGCGTTTTTTTTCATATACCTGTTGGCCATTTGTGTGACTTAGGAAAAAAATGTCTGTTCAAATCCTTAGCCCATCATTTAATTAGGTTATTCGTTTTTGTTTGTTTGTTTGTTTGTTTTACTATGAAGTTGTAGACGTTCCTTATATATTTTGGAGATTAACCCCTGATCAAATAGATGGTTGGTTAATATTTTCTCCCATTGTATAGGGTGCCTTCTTACTTTGTTGATTGTTCCCTTTACTGTGCAGATTTTTAGTTTGATGCAGTCCCACTTGTTTATTTTTGTTTTTGTTGCCTGTGTGCTTTTGGTTTCATTTCCATGAAATCACTGCCAAGACCAATGTCATGAAGTTTTATTCTTCTAGGAGATTACAGTTTTGATTCTTACATTTAAGTCTTTAATCCATTTTGAGTTGTCTTTTGTGTTTGGTGTAAGAGAAGGGTCCAACTTAATTCTTTCCATGTGGATATCCACATTTTCCAACACAATTTGTGGAAGAGATTATCTTTTCTCCATTGTGTATTTTTGGCACTCTTGTCAAAGATCAATTGAGTTTATATGTGTGGATTTATTTCTGAGCTCTCTGTTTTGTTCCACCCATCTATATATCTGTTTTAATGCCAGTTCCATATTGTTTTTATGAATGTACCTTTGCAATATATTTAGAAATCAGGAAGTATGATGCCTCCAGCTTTGTTCTTTTCTGTCAAGATAGCTTTGGCTACTTGTGGTCTGTTGTGGTTTAATATGAATTTTAGAATTGTTTTTTTCTATTTTTGTAAAAAATATCATTGCAATTTTGATAGAAATAGCATTGAATCTTTAGATCAATGGGTAGTTGGGTAGTATAAGCATTTTAACACTATTAAGTTTTCCAGTTGATGAATACAAATATATTTTCATCTGTTTGTGTCTTTTTTTTTTTTCAAAGTACCAATGTCCTCGTTTTTTTTTTCAATTTATTTTTTTAATTTCAGAATATCATGGGGGTACAACACTTTGGCCATACACATTGCCCCTGTTCTGCCCGTGTCAGAGCCACAATCGTGGTCATCTCCCAAACTGTGCTCCCCACATCCATTCAGTGAGAGTTTTTCCCATCCCTTCCACCCCCCTCCCGCCCGCCCGCCCTCAGATGAATGTTATTGCCCTGTGTGATGTAAGTGTTCATCAGTTAGTACCAGTTTGATGGTGAGTACCAGTGGTGCTTGTTTTTCCAATCCTGTGACACTTCGCTTCGAGGAATGGGTTCTAGCTCCAACCAGGATAATACCAGATGTGTTAATTCACTGTTGTTCCTTATTGCTGAGTAATACTCCATGGTATACATATACCACATTTTATTGATCCACTCGTGTATTGATGGGCACCTGGGTTGTTTCCACAACTTTGCAATTGTGAATTGTGCTGCTATGAACATTCGAGAGCAGATGCCTTTATTATAAAATGTCTTCTTTTCTTTTGGATAAATACCCAGTAGTGGGATTGCTGGGTCAAATGGTAATTCTACTTTTAATTCTTTGAGGTATCTCCATATTCTTTTCCATAGAGGTTGTACTAATTTGCAGTCCCACCAGCAGTGTATGAGTGTTCCTATCTGTCCACATCCCCGCCAACATTTGTTATTTGGGGATTTTTTGATATGAGCCAATCTCACTGGAGTTAAGTGATATCTCATTGTGGTTTTTATTTGCATTTCCCTGATGATTAGAGAAGTTGAGCACTTTTTTATATGTTTGCTGGCCATCATTCTGTCTTCTTTGGAAAAGTTTTTGTTCATGTCCTTTGCCCATTTTTTAATAGGGTTATTTGATTTTTTCTTGTTGATTTTCCTAAGTTCTGTATACATTCTGGTTATCAGCCCTTTATCAGAGGTGTAGCATGCAAATATTTTCTCCCATTCTGTAGGTTGTCTGTTCACTCTAGTGATAGTTTCCTTGGCTGTGCAGAAGCTTTTCAATTCGTTCAGGTCCCATGTATTTATTTTTGTTGCTGCTGTGATTGCTTTGGGGGTCTTCTTCATGAATTCTTTGCCTAGGCCAATGTCCATAAGAGTTTTTCCAATGTTTTCTTCGAGAATTCTTATGGTTTCATGTCTTAGGTTTAGATCTGTTATCCATTGTGAATTGATTTTTGTGAGAGGTGAGAGGTGTGGGTCCAGTTTCAGTCTTCTACATATGTCCATCCAGTTTTCCCAGCACCATTTGTTGAATAGGGATTCTTTTCCCCAGTGTACGTTTTTCTGGAATTTGTCAAAGATCAGGTGACTGTATGAGGTTGGTTTTATATTTGGGTTCTCAGTCCTGTTCCATTGGTCTACGTGTCTGTTCTTGTGCCAATACCATGCAGTTTTGGTTACTATAGCCTTGTAGTATAGTTTGAAGTCCGGTAGACAGATGCCTCCCAATTTGTTCTTTTTGCTTAAGATTGCTTTGGCTAGACGGGGTCTTCTCTGGTTCCACACAAAGCGTAGAATTATTTTTTCTAGATCGGCAAAAAATGATGTTGGTATTTTGATAGGGATTGCATTGATTCTGTAAATTAATTTAGGTAGCAAAGCCATTTTTACTATGTTGACTCTGCCTATCCAAGAGCATGGTAGGGCTTTCCATCTATTTACATCCTCTGCAATTTCCTTTCTCAGTGTTTCATAATTCTCTCTATATAGGTCTTTGACCTCCCTAGTTAGATATGTTCCTAAATATTTAATTTTCTTTGTTGCTATTGCGAAAGGTATAGCATCTTTAATTTGTTTCTCGGCTTGATTGTTATTAGCATATATGAAGGCTATGGATTTGTGTGTATTAATTTTGTATCCTGAGACTTTGCTGAATTCATTTATCAATTCCAGTAATCTCTTGGTTGAACCTTTGGGGTTTTCTATGTATAATATCATATTGTCTGCAAATAGTGAAAGTTTGACCCCTTCTGCCCCTATCTGGACGCCCCTGATTCATCTGTCTTGTCTAAGTGCTGTGGCCAGGACTTCCAGCACTATGTTGAAAAGAAGTGGAGATAGTGGGCACCCTTGTCTGGTGCCAGTTTTAAGGGGGAATGCCTTCCATTTTTCCCCATTCAGTATGATATTGGCTGTGGGTTTATCGTATATGGCTTTAATAGTTTCTAGGAATGAGCCATCTATGCCTATATTGTTAAGAGTTCTTATCATAAAAGGGTGCTGGATTTTGTCAAAAGCCTTTTCTGCATCTATTGAAAGGATCATATAATCTTTGTTCTTGCTTTTATTTATATGGTGAATTACATTTATAGATTTGCGTATGTTGAACCATCCCTGCATCTCGGGAATAAAGCCCACCTGATCGTGATGGATTATTTTTTTGATGTACATTTGAATTCGGTTTGCAAGGATTTTATTGAGAATTTTCGCATCTATATTCATAAGGGATATCGGTCTGTAGTTTTCTTTTTTTGTTGTGTCCTTTCCTGGCTTTGGTATCAAGGTGATATTGGCTTCGTAGAATGAGTTTGGGAGGATTCCATCCTTCTGGATATTTTCAAATAATTTCTGCAGTATAGGCACCAGTTCTTCTTTGTAGGCTTGGTAGAATTCAGGTGTGAACCCATCTGGTCCAGGACTTTTTTTTGTGGGTAGATTTTTTATTACTGCTTCAATTTCGGTGCTTGATATTGGTCTGTTTAGAAATTCTGTTTCTTCCTGGTTGAGCCTAGGGAGGTAGTGTGTTTCTAAGAATTTGTCCATTTCCTCCACATTTTCGTGTTTCTGGGCATAGAGATTTTTGTAGTATTCGAAGATGATGTTTTGTATTTCCATGGTATCAGTTGTGACTTCTCCTTTTTCATTTCTAATTGAGCTTATTAGAGTCCTTTCCTTTCTGCTTCTGGTCAACCTGGCAAGTGGCCTGTCTATTTTGTTTATCTTTTCAAAGAACCAACTTTTTGTTTCATTGATCTTCTGTATTGTTCTTTTGTTCTCGATTTCATTTAATTCTGCTCTGATTTTGGTTATTTCTTTTCTTCTGCTGGCTTTAGGATTGCTTTGCTCTTCCTTTTCCATTTCCTTAAGATGATTCGTTAGTTTACTGATTTGTGACTTTTCTGTCTTTTGGATGTGGGAATTTAGGGCGATAAGTTTTCCTCTCAGGACTGCTTTTGCTGTATCCCACAGATTTTGATAACTTGTGTGCCCATTATCGTTTAGTTTGAAGAATCTTTTGATTTCCATTTGAATCTCCTCCTTGACCCAATAGTCTTTCAGCAATAGATTGTTTAGTTTCCAAGTTTTTGGAGGAAGATGTGAGTTTCTGTTGGAATTGATATCTAATTTTATTCCGCTGTGTTCTGAAAAGATACATGGTATGATTTCTATTTTTTTGAATTTGTTTAGATCTGTTTTGTGGCCTAGGATGTGGTCAAGTTTAGAGAAAGTTCCATGAGCTGATGAGAAGAATGTATATTCAGTGTTATTGGGGTGGAATGTTCTGTAGATATCTGTTAGGCCCAAATGTTCTAGAGTCCTGTTTAGGTCTTTTATTTCTCTATTTGTTTTTTGTTTGGAGGATCTGTCCAGTTCCGTCAGTGGGGTGTTGAAGTCCCCTGCTATTATGGCATTGCTGCTTATTATGTTGTCTAGATCTAGCAGTATTTGCTTTATGTACCTGGGCGCTCTTGTGTTGGGTGCATAAATGTTTAGGATTGTTAAATCCTCTTGTGAGATTTTTCCCTTCACCACTATATAGTGTCCATTTTTGTCCTTCTTTACTTTTATTGCTTTAAAGTTTATGTCATCTGAAATGAGGATGGCTACTCTGGATTTCTTTTGGTTTCCATTAGCCTGGAAAATTGTATTCCATCCTTTCACCTTGGGTCTGAATGCGTCTTTGTGTGTAAGGTGTGTTTCCTGAAGACAACAGATACTTGGTTTGTATTTTTTAATCCATTAAGCCAGCCTATGTCTCTTCAATGGGCAGTTCAAGCCATTTACATTTATTGAGAGAATTGATATTTGGGGTAAATTTCTGATTATTCTGTTGGGTGGTATCTTTTGTTTTACCTCTTGCATCATTGTGGAATCTGGTTTCTGGGGTTTTACCTTTTGCGTAGTTTTACATAGGTGGGTGTCTGTTGCTCTGTTTAGTGTATAATGCAGGTCTAAGCATTTCTTGCAAGGCCGGTCTGGATTTCGCAAATTCTATCAGTGATTGCTTATCTGGAAAGGTCTTTATTTCTCCCTCATATAAGAAGCTTAGTTTGGCAGGATACAGAATTCTGGGTTGACCTTTGTTTTGTTTTACGAGATTGATGATGTCTCCCCATTCCCTTCTGGCTTGTAAGGTTTCAGCTGAGAAATCTGCAGTTAATCTGATCGGTTTCCCTTTGTAGGTTACCTGCTCTTTTCATCTTACAGCTCTGAGGAGTGCCTCTTTTGTGTTTACTTTGGTCAGTCTAATAATTATGTGGCGTGGTGAATGCCTTTTCACGTTGACTCTCCCAGGAGTCCTGTGTGCTTCTTGTACTTGGATATTGAGATTTCTGGCTAAGCCATGGAAATTTTCCTCTATTATTCCTTCAAATAAATTTTCCAGCCCATGCAAATTTTCTTCCTCTCCCTCAGGGATACCTATGATCCTTATGTTTGGCCTCTTTACATAATCCCACATTTCTTGTATGCTTTTTTCCTGCCTCTTGTTTTTGTGTTCTTTCTCTTCAGCTGATTTATTTAGCGCATAGGAGTTGCCTTCTAGCTCTGAAATTCTTTCCTCTGCATGGTCCAGCCTATTCTTAAGGTTTTCCACTGTGTTTTATAGATCCTTGAATGCTTCTTTCATTTCTAGGATTTCTATTTGATTTTTCCGTAATATTTCTATTTCTTTGGAGAATTTTTCATTCATTTCTTGCATTTTTCTTGTGGTTTCTTTGTGCTGGGATTCAATTTTCTCTTGAATTTCATTGAGCTTTCTTATAATCCATAAACGAAATTCCTCTTCTGTCTTACTACCCATTTCATTTGGGTTGGTATCCATTGCTGAGGAACTGATAATTTCTTTTGGGGGTGACTTTTCACTCTGATTTTTCATGTTCCCTGAGTTCTTTCACTGTTTTTTTCTCATCTGGCCTCTTGGTCGAGAGCTGGGGGTGTTAGAGCTAGTTTATGGCCCTGTCACCAGGCCCACAATTATTGTTCCTTGGCAAAGCCAGGGAGAGAAGTAGTGGCCTGTATTGCCTTAGGTGTATTTTAGCTAGTTTGGTGGATCTTGAGTTAACTCTGACCTGTGGTCTTCTCCTCTTCCCAGTGGAGTGTGGTGAGAATGACCTCCCAGCTTGGGCTCTGAGCTAATGAATTGTACTTGAGGATATGAGTCCTCCGCTCCCTATTAGCTAGGTATTCTGTTATGTCCGTGGCAGACTCTGATTCCCCAGTTGGGGTATGCGAAAGTCCTGTGCTTTGGGAGGGGTCTTGTAGCTCCTAGGGGTTACTTTGACCCTGCTCCTCTTGAGGTGCAGGTAGAATCACAATTTCTTTTGGCTGCAGTGTGAGAGCTGAGTTGGGAAAATTCTACACAGCTCAGAGGTTGCTTCTGATGTGTGTCTCCGCGTGATACTGGTTGATAGGGGGATCTCCAATTGTGCACCCCTTTTCCACCACTAGACCCCAAGGCGAGGTGGGTGGCCGTCTCTATCCCCAGCAGTCTCCACCGGAGATGTTCCCACGGAGAGGGGGGAGTAGTGGCCGCTGGAAGCGCTCTTGGATGGCGCAAAATTCCCTATTGAAGTGGGCAGGATTATGGGGAGCTGCTCTGGTTCAGCCTGTGGCTCTTGAGGTATTTGGTTGTCATGGGAACCAGCAGTCATACCAAATGAGTCACTATAGCCAGCAACCTTCAAAATGAGCGATCTCTGGGGTACAGGAGGGCTGGGACCTGAAGGGCGGGCACTAGGACCAGCACGGAGCGGACTTGTCGGAGGCCAGAGCCGGGGTAGCGGAACCAGATGGACGAGCTGCAAACTGTTTCCAATACCCAAAGGTCCCGCTGCTACAGTTCCGGGATCTCGTCCCACCTGGAACCCACGGATGCAGCTGTCCCTGGCCACCACAGGCAAAGCCTGTCTCGCCCCAGTGGAAGAGCCCCGGGCCGGGCCGGGGCGGGGCGGAGCTAGAGACGCGGCTCACAGCTCCGCCGGGCGGCTGTAAAGATGGCGGCCGCCGCCAGCCTGGCGCACAGCCGGGCTCCGATCGCGCCGGGAGCGCAGTTTTTCTCCGCCGGTAGTTGTTAGCAACCTCTAAGGGCGCGTCCCGCTCTCCGATAAACTCCTGGGCCCAGTCCCGCTGACTTCTAGTGGCGCAGTGCCGGCCTGTGGGTTCCCGCGCACTGTCCCGGGAAGTTGAATCTCGGTCCCCGCCCAGTTTCTCCCCAGCCCTCGGCAGTCTCTGTATATTGTAGCTGCGAGTTGTGTTTGGCTCTGGCTACTTCCTCCTCTCCACAGGGCTCGCCGGCCCGAGCAACCGCTCTGTCCCAACTCTGGGCTTGTCCCTGACTGCGTGTATGGGGAGGCGCGTAACCGCTTGGGGGGCAGGTCGCGCTGCGCCGACCTGGTGAGCGCGTCCTTCCCGCGCTCTGGGCTCTATTGTGCTCCGTGCGCCCTCTGATCTTTGTGAGAATTTTGTACCTGTTTTCTTGGGCTGGGCGTTCGGCGTTGTTTCTCTGTAATTCGCAATGCCGTTTTTGGAGTGAGCGGTCCGTGCTTGCAGGCAGCCGCTGGCGTTCTTCACCTCCTTCCCTGGGAGCAGTGCGGTGGGAGGACCCTATCACACCGCCATTTTTTCCCCCCTCCTTGTTTGTGTCTTGTTTAATTTCTTTCATTGATGTTTTCAGTACACAAGTCTTTCACCTCCTTAGTTAAGTTTATTCCTAGATATTTTATTCATTTTCCTGATACAATATATGGAGTTGTTTTTCTAATTTCCTTTTCATATAGTTTGTTGTTACTAAAACAGAAATGCAACTGATTTTTTAAGGTTGACTTTGGATTCTACAACTTTAGTCAATTTATTATTTCTAACATTTTTATGGAGTTTTTAAGGTTTTCTATATACGGCATTTCTATAAGATGATGGCATCTACCAATAGGGATAATTTTACTTCTTACTTTCTAATTTGAATGCTTTTTATTTCTTTTTCTTACTCAATTGCTCTGGCTAGGACTTGTAGAACTATGTTAAATAGAAGTAACAAGAGTAGGCATCCTGGCCTTTTCTTTATCTTATAGGAAAAGTTTTCAGATTTTTACTGTTGAGTGTGATATTAACTGTGGGCTTCTTAATTATGGCCTTTATTATGTTGAGGTAATTTTCTTCCATTCCTAGTTTGTTGGTTGAGAGTTTTTATTATGAAAGGGTGTTGCATTTTATCACATACTTTTTCTGCATCTATTGAAATCTTTACATAATTTTTATCCTTTGTTTTGTTAATGTGGTATATCATATTAATTGATTTTCTTACATTGAACTGTCCTTGCATCCAAGGGATAACTGCCACTTGGCTGTGATGCATGATTCTTATACTGTGCAGTTGGATTTGGTTTGCTAGTATTTTTTGAGGATTTTTGCACCTATTTTCATCAGAGATCTTGGCCTGCAGTTTTCTTCTCTTGTGGTATCTTTGGCTTTGGCATCGGTATCGCTGGTCTCATAAAGTGAGTTTGGAAGTGTTTTCTTCAATTTTTTGGGGAAGAGTTTGAGAAGAATTGATGTTAACTATTCTTTAAACGTTTGGTAGAATTTACCAGTGAAGTCATCTGGTTCTGGGCTTTCCTTTTTTGGGGAGGCTTTTTGGTTACAAATTCAACCTCCATACTAGGTATAGGTCTGTTCAGATTTTCTATTTTTTCATGATTTGGACTTGTAGCTTGTATGTTTCTAGGAATTTACCCACTTCTTCCAAGCTATCCAGTTTGTTGATATATAATTAATTGTTCCTAGTAGTCTCTTATGATCCTTTTTATTTTGGTGGAATTAGTTACGATATCGCTTCTTTCATTCCTGGTTTTATTTGAGTCTTTCTTTTTTCCTTAGTTAGTTTAGCTAAACGTTTGTCAGTTTTATTCATCTTTTCAAAAACCAACTCTTAGTTTCATTAATTTTTGCTATTGTTTTTCTATTCTCTAGTTTGCTTTTTTTGCTCTAATCTTTATTATTTCCTTCCTTCTGCTAACTTTGGGCTTAGTTTGTTCTTTTTCTAGGTCCTTGAGGTGTAAAGTTAGGTTGTCTATTTGACATTTTTCTTCTTTTTTAATGTAGGCATTTATTGTTATGAACTTCTCTGTTAGTTCTGCTTTTATTGCATCCCTTATATTTTAGTATGTTGTGTTTTCACTTTTATTTGTCTTGAGATATTTTCTAATTTCATTTTTTATTTCTTCTTTGACCAGTGGTTATTCAAGAGTATGTTGTTTAATTTCCACATATATGTGAACTTTCCAGTTTTCCTTCTGCTGTTGATGTCTAGTTTCATTCCATTATAATCAGAAAAGATAATTGGTATGATTTCAGTCTTAAATTAGAAGGCCCCAGAGAGCTTCCTTGCCCCTTCCACCACTTGAAGACATAGTTGAGAAGGTACCATCTATGAGCCAGAGAGCAGGCCCTCAACATGTGCTAAATTTGCTGGCACCTTGATCTTGGACTTTTCAGACTCCAGAACTGTGAGAAATAAATTTCTGTTGTTTATATACCACCAAGTTTAAGATATTTTGTTATAACAGCCTGAACAGGCTAAGACAGTGACCTAACATGTGATCTATCCTGGAGAATGTTCTATGTATCTGTGAGAAAAATGTATATTTTCTGCTATTGAGTGGAATGTTCTGTATATGTCTGTTAGGTCCATTTGGTCTATAGTGTTATTCAAATCCTCTGTTTTCTTACTGATCTTCTCTCTGGATTTTTTGTCTACTATTGAAAGTAAAGTATTGACATCTACTATTATGGTATTGCTTCCATTTCTCCCTTCAGTTTTATCAGTGTTTTTTGTTCATATGTTTAGGTGCTCTGATGTTGGGTGCATATATATTTATAATTGTTTTATCTTCCTGGTGGATTGAACTTTTATCATTGTAACATATCCTTTTTTGTTTCTTGTGACACTTTTGAATTAAAGTCTATTTGTCTGATAGTTACCATTTGCATTGAATTTCTTTTTTCATCTCTTTTTCTTTTAGCCTATGAGTGTCCTTAAATATAAAATGACTTTCTCACAGACAGCATATAGTTGGGTGTCCGATTTTTTTTTTTTTTCCCCTGTCCATTCAGCCACTCTCTGTCTTCTGACTGGGGAGAAGTTTAATCCATTTATATTTAACGTTATTATTGATAGGGAAGGATTGACTATTGCCATTTTGTTAGTTGTTATCTGTTAAGTCTTGTAGTTCTTTTTACTGTCTTTTCTTTTGTTGTTGTCTTCCTTTGTGTTTTGTTGGGGTTTTTTTTTGGTATCAATATGCTTTGATTCCTTTCTTTTTTTCTTTCTGTAACTTCTATAGGTTTTCTTTTTTGTGGTTACCTTGGAGTGTACATAAAATATCTTATAGTTATAATAGTCAAATTTAAGCTGAAAACAACTTAAGTTTAATTGTGTACAAAAACTCTACACTTCCAATTCCACTCTGCTACGTACATGCTTTATGTTGTTACTGTCACAATTTACATCATTAGTATTGGGAATCTTTTAACATATTTTTAATGATAGTTATTTTTAATACTTTTGCCTTAACTTTTACACTAGAGCTAAAAGTGATTTACCTACCACAATTACAGTAATACAGTATTCTGTATTTGTCTATATACTTAACTTTACAAGTGACTTTCATTGTTTTTTATGCTATCATATTGCTGTTTAGTGTCCTTTCATTTCAACTTGAAGAACTTCCTTTAGCCTTTCTCGTAAGGCAGATCTAGTGGTGATGAACTCACTCAGCTTTTGTTTGCCTGTGAAAGTCTTTATCTCTCTTTATTTTTGAAGGAGAGTTTTGACAATTATAGCATTTTTGGTTGTCAGGTTTTTTCCCCTTCAGCATTTTGAATCCATCATCCTACTTCCTTCTAACCTGCCAGGTTTCTGCTGAAAAATCTGCTAATAGTCTTAAGAAGGGTCCCTTTTGTGTGACAAGTCATTTTAACTTCTTACTTTCAAAATTCCCTCTCTTTGACTTTTGACAGTTTGATTATAATGTGTCTCAGTGTGGAATTCTCTGTGCTCCTCTTATTTGGTGTCCTTTGAGCTTCTTGGATCTGGATATCCATTTCATTTTTCAGATTTAGGAAGTTTCCAGCCATTATTTCTTTGAGCTTTCTGATTCTTTCTCTCACTCTTCTCCTTTGGAACGTCCATAATGTGTATATTGGTCCATTTGATGGTTTTCCATAATTCCCTTAATCTTTCTTAACTCTTTAATTCTTTTTTCTTTTTGCTTCTGTGACTGAATTATTTCCAATGACCTGTCTTTGAGTTCACTGATCCTTTCTTTTGATTGATCTACTCTGCTGTTAAACCCCTGAGTAAATTTTCAGTTCAGTTATTGTGTTTTTCTCTTCCATGATTTCTCTTTGGTATTTTTAAATATTTTCTATCTCTCCCTTTGTTCATACATTGTTATTTTGACCTTGGTGAGCATTTTTATGAGAGTTATTTTTCATTCACTTCCAGATAAACCATATAACTCCATTTCATTAGGGTTGATTTCTAGATATTTATCTAGTTCCTTTATTTCAAACATCCTTACTGGATTCTTCATTTTCCTTGACTCTCTATGTTGGTGTCTGCACATTAGAAAAAGCAGGCACCTCTCTAAGTCTTCATGTACTGCCCTTACACAGGAAAAGATAACCACTGATCTTCCTAGCCAAATATTTGAGGGGCTTCTACCCACTTTTTCCTTCCCCAGAAAGAAGCAGACAAATGTGGTTGTTGTCACTTTACTCTGTGCTGAGCTGGTATTGGGGGAAACTGTGGCATGTACTGGCTCAAGCCATCATCTCCAGTCTTCCCCAGGCAACTAGACAGTGATAGACCCATCAGAGCTTCAAGATGGTTGAAACAGATGCTACTTCTTTGAGCAGCCTTGGAAAAGTTGACACACTTGACACATGGATCAACTCTTTCTCTCCCCAGGGGGAATCTAAGCACTGGGATTTTCATCTGCTCACTCTGTGCTGAGCAGGGGGGTAGGTCAGCCCAAGCCACTGTTTCTGTTATCTCTGTTCTCCTCCAGGTGACTAGACTGTGCTGGATCTGTGAGAGCGCCAAGACTGGTAAATTGGAATCCAGTCCTCTGAGAAACCCCTTGAGAAAAGTTGGAGCACTGGACATGTGAACTAACCCTCTGCCTCTACTAGATGAAGCTGGGAGCTAGGTGATCACTTCCTGGTCATAGGGTGTTCCAATAGGGGCACTGTCTCTGGTGAAAGATGTTCTGAATCTCCCTAACAGCTTTACAGAGTTTGATTTTGCATTTTCCCAGGACCCAGGAGGCTTTTGTTTAGTTTCTGATTTCTCAAAAAGGGAACTGGTCAGTGAATTATTGCTGGATCAGTGTGTTTGTAAGGAAAAGAAGGGTTCAGGAGTTCCTATTCTGCTATCTTGTTGATGTCACGCTTCCCTGTTATGAGCATATAAAGGAAAAAGAAACAAATAAGAATTTTTTTCTTCAAGGCTTAAATATACCAACATTAAACCTTTTGCTAAAAGGCTTCAGTATGTCTCTTCTTTTTAAACATGAGTTCAAGGTTTTTATTAATATCTCACTTCAGTAAAGCTTATCCTCCACAAGAGGAATCTGGTCAGAGGAAGACAAAACTTTTCACGTGAAAACCTCTACACTTGCACACATTCAGCCTTTAGATTTCTGGGCCTTTTTTAGTCACTTGCCTCAAGAAACACAGAGACAGGCCTTCTGCTGAGAAGTCCCAGTGAAAAATAGCTTTTACCTGAAATTTTTCTCTTTCCCAAAGGAGTAAATCAAGCCAGCTGGAAACTCACTGCTGGAAAAATATGTCCCAGAAAGACATGGACACCAAATGGAAATATCCAGCCAGACCACTGTTGTGGTAGAGAAGGAGACAGATGTTATAGAAGGAAAAGTGAGAACAGCAAAAAATCTGGATTTAGACACTCTCTCTAAACACAGAATAGCCACTGGGAGTGCACTGGCTTGGTAGAGGAGCTAGCAGAGGACAGGGACAGTCACCCTATTTTGCTCAGATGGACTTACCAGGGGAATGAAAAGTGAGAAAAATCTTTCCTGTGGCACACTGGCATTCATAGCCATTCAAGTGATTGATACGCTTTGCCCCATTCAGACAAGGAGGACTGGAACAGTCATTGATATCAATCTGGCAAAGTGGCTAGGCATTTAAAAATCTGATTCTCAATTTCTGGTTTTCTTCCCTAATTAAAAAAGATGAAGAGAATTACTAAAGCAATCTGAATTCTTGTGCATTTTTGCTATTCTTTTACCCAAACTGTCAGTGAGGTAGGGCTTTGTATTAAGAATCAAGTACAGATCTTCCATATATTTCATTCCCAGGATGGAATATAAAGTGACACTGAAAGGGTTAGTTGTAAATACTGGGCATGAAACAGGAGAAACCTGAAGTCTGGGTGTAATACACTTCTAGAGTAAAATATGCTTCAGTTCCAACACTTGCTGAGCTCCAAAGACACTCCAAGGAATAGGAAAGGCTCTGCGTACTCATCCATGGCACATTCATCCACATCTTCTGTGCAGTCAGCCCCTTTGTAGCCTTGTGGGCAGGTGCAAATATACTGCCCATTCAGGGGGTTGGTATCACACAGTGCCCCCTTGTGGCAAGAATTGCTAATGCATGCATCATCCGGATGACACAGGAGACCTGTGGGGGTGGGGGGGAACTAAGAGAAAACGTCCCTCACTTGGGGAAGAGCTTTCTCTTTCACCAAGGAGGGAAAACTTGTGATCAGCTCCTCACAATACAACATGGAGATTTAGAGGCCAACTTCCCCTTTGCTTGATCCTACCTTGGGGACATGCTGCAGCCATCAGCAGAGCAACCAGCTACTCCAGACAATCCTAGAGCTCTGACCCTCAGCCCTCATCTAGACCTCCCCTCCAGGGCAGAGACATCTACAGCCCAGAAAATAAGAAGAGGGAGACATGAAAATGGAGATATGCTCCAGATTGTGTGCCAGATTTAGCAAATAAAAATAGAAAATGACCAGTTGTATTTGAATTTCAGATAGACAATATCATATCTCTCTGTGTTCTTACTTACAATTGCCTATGAAGCTAAAATTATCGCAAAATAAGAAGTTTAATTTTAAAATGTTAGGGCAAGTAAGGATAGAGAGAAGCAATCAAAGATGAGATATGGATATGAAAGGTAAAGCCAAGAACAAGAGACTGGGGCAAATTGTGGGCAGCCAGAGGCACTCTGGTGTCAAGCATGTGCATTTGTGGTATATGACACGGGAAGCCCACCCACGGTAACAGGAGATGGAAAAAGGATATTTTGGCTTTGTCTAAAAAAGAGTAAAGTGAAGGTTGAAAATCATGAGACCACCTGTGCATGTGTTTTAGGCCACTACTATAGCAAAGGAGGGAGGCCAAGGCATGGGCTCTTGGGCCCCATGACAAGGAACAGGAGCATGGCTTCAAGTTACAACCAAGGGATTTGTGTATTATAGCACCCAAACAATGCGATAATGTGGAGTAAGACAGACTAGGTAAACAAAACAAAGCTTGGAATGCAAATTTGGCACTCTTGGGAAGGGGAACCAGCAGACATTGACTGCTTACTATGAAGCAGGCAATTGTGCGTAGGGCTGTCATAAAAAGTGTCTCATTGACAGCTGAGGAAACAGGCTTAGAGAGGTGAAATAACTTGCCCGTGTGAGGCGGTGAGTGCAGGAGAGCTGGGATTTGAACTGGGCTGCCTGACTCTAAAATTCTTAACAAAGACTTGAGGTGTGCACCTGCCCATATCAAACCGTCTCTGCGTGCCTCGGTTTTCCCAAAGGCACACAGGCATGAGGAAGCAGCGAGGATGGAGGAGAGGAGGACTAAGATAATGACTCAAACAACTAACTGGCTACTAGAAAATCTTGTGACTGCAAACTCCTGTGCAAAACGAAAATGTACTTTCGGGTAGAGTTCACTATTTTTTGAATGAGACTGACTTGCGAAGATTAGATGCCTTCCCTGAAAACCTCAGGACCATGTATTTGTTAGATAGTGTTTGTTAGAGACATGGAATCTAGAGATCCAAGAGCATACTGGCTTATAAGTAACTTCCCACAGGATAAATCGCCTTTCCCTAAGGTTCAGGCACATGTCTCTAGAACAACAGTCTATCCCAGCCTCGTTTCTGCCAGATGTTTTTTCCTCCTTATTACAATTCTATCAACCGGTTCTAAAATTCAGAATGAGGAAAACGGTAAACAGGATGGCCATTATTACAATTGCTTGCTCCAAAATTCC
The DNA here is from genome assembly GCA_023783475.1 of Daubentonia madagascariensis. NCBI lineage: Eukaryota > Metazoa > Chordata > Mammalia > Primates > Daubentoniidae > Daubentonia > Daubentonia madagascariensis. The sequence goes on along the minus strand of JAKFHU010000913.1, from coordinate 1,866 downwards.
CAGTGGACATCTACTGAGATACTGTACCTTCCTTCATGTCACCACCCTCCTGGCACAGGAGAAAACCAATGCAGAAGCCTAAAAATAAGGAACTCAAGGCTCAGAAAGGTAAATAAGCTTCCCAAGTTCACAAAGGTGGTGAGTGACAGTACTGTCATTCAAACACGGATCGGCCTGACCGTAAATCTAATGCTCTTTGACTGCAGTACTGTTGAGTATCCAGCCCTGGATTTGATCAACACGATCTACAGACTAGGTCCCTGGTCCCAGGGTCTCACAGCACCCTGAGAAGGCATAAATGCATGAGACAGTGAAGGGACACCTATAAAAGACAGGAATAAAGGCAGAAGGTCACTAGATATTAGGATAGGAAAAGTTCTTAGAGATCACCTAGAGGCATTAGATATATGGTCCAAGGTCATTTGCCTTTTCCCCACTACTCCATGGCAAGAAAGACCAGCCTGGGCTGGAGGGAGAAGGCTTGCTGAGGGAGGTGGGGAGGGGCTTAAAAGGAGAAAAGGTTGAAGATCATTAGGAGTTTTGAATTCAAATATGAATTCTGAACTTGATATAATAAGTAAAGCAGAGTGTAGGTTCAAGGATGAAAATGACATGATCAATGATGTGTATGTAAATGAGTTGGCAGTAGCACACAGGAGGGACTAAAGGCAAATGACTCTGTCAATAGGTAGAGGAGGAGGAGAGAGCACTAAGTTATCAGCTACCTAAAAATAAATGCCTCTGGTGGAAAGGGAGAGCTGTGTTGTTTCTGTGCCCTACAATGCTATTAAATCTTCAATTGAATAAGTCTCAGCATGTATCATTCATTATCTATGCTGACACACAAACTTTGCTGGTGAACTCCCAATAGATGTTGCACAAAGCTCAGTTAGGCACGTTTTTGAGGGCAACAATAATCCCTCTTAGTAATTTTCACCTGCCAGATATTGCAGGCGAGGGTCATTTAACATCGGGCTATGGCAATGGGCTGATAATTCCTTCTCATTTATTTGCATATGCAAAAGAGAAAAACAATAACAACTTGTTTTTAGAAACTACCTTCTCTAATGCCCCCGTGTGTCTGGACTAACCTGGCATGAAAGTCACCTTACCCAATACTTGGCTGATACATTAACCTTAAAACACTGAGAATAACCCATAACTACTGCTAATTTTCTGGCTGATCACTTCTGCCTCTTACATATATTTCCCATCTTTCTGTTTCCAGTTCACATGTCAGCACATTTTTCTAGGAAATCAGGATCTCTCTCCTAACTGCTGCAACAGCCTTCTTATTGGAAGTCCCACGTCTACTCCTGCCCTTCTTCATTCTATTATCCATACAATAGCTGGAAAAATAATTTTAAGATAAAAATCAGATTATATTGTTTCCTGCTTAAACTTCCAATCATTCAAATACAATTAAAAATGCTTTTCATGACTCACATTATCCTGCATGATGTTGACCTTCCTTTCTCTCTAATCTTATCAAGCTCCACTCTCTTTCATACATTTTCCTCTTGCCACAATGACTTCCTTTTGGATCCCCAAATATTAAGTTCTTTTTGGCCTCCATGCCCCTGCATATGCTGCTCTCTCCACCCAAAACACTCTTTCCCCTTATTCATAGGACTAGTTGACTGTCTTACAGCTAAAGTAGATCTCCAAGTGCACACCTCCCCATCCTTCTCATTTCCTATATGCAAAAGAGAAAGACAATAACAATTCCACCACGACATCCACTCCATTCAATCCATCCTGGCATATATCACACATTGTGATTTTATATTTATTTACTCTTTACAGTTTCTTCCCTCATTGCACTATTAGCTCCAGGAGGGCAGGGACTGTGTCCACCATTCACCT